>OX101802.1:17132500-19632500 GCA_944452935.1 Rhogogaster chlorosoma
TTAAACTGCATGTAAATAGGCAACGTGATAGATTATAAATCTCAACCTTCACTGAGTTTGTATATTTGAAGCACTGTTGTAATAAATATTATTGTGAAGAATGTCTCAGATATATATTTTTTCCTTCATATTATTTCCTATTCTTATTATAATTAATATTTGCACAATATTATTCTATTTATAGAGCAGTATTAGCAATCTCAAGATTGATTTATATGAAGATTTTGTATCATGCAGAGAGTTCCTATATAAATCTGAAGCGAGGTATAATTTGAATTCGATTCAACTATCATGCTCGCGTAGATATCTCATACACCATATATTTTCCATTTTTTGAGCGATTCATAAATATTCAGGCCAAAATGCGATTCAACTCTTACTGTGCATGCGGAGTCATTTTGACCCCAACATTTTTTTTCAAATCAGATTTTGTGCCAAAACAGCGTCGACTTCAAGCACATTCTCCAATGACTAACATTTTATTTTTGATCTAATATTCACCTGTGATATTCCTTATAGTAAAATAAGCTTGGTAAAAAAGAATAAATCTATATTTTTTTAAAGAATTTTTATAGTTTTCGATATGCATATTTGAAGCCGATAATCGATTGGGGTTAATAATTGACCCGCCATGCACTCAATGATTCGCTATATAATCGTGCACACTAAGGGTTAAATATCGTTGAAATACTTCCACTATTACGACCTGAAATAAAACATTTTCTTATATTCACAAACCAACAAAACATGCAACAAAAAACCAATCTGAAGTTAATATTTTCGGGTTGCCGATATTCGCTCACTGTATGCCCTTCCGATTTCATGTTGATTTTGAATACATTTTGAAGTCGAATCACGAATTATTTTGAAAAGAAATACTGAAAACATGGAGTAATTATGGACCCACAGAATTAATCCAAAGCTGTGGATCTTTTCAAGCTATGACAATTTTTTTATGTCCTCAGTTCGTAATGATTCTTTACACAGATTTCACAGATGATGAAAATATACGTGATAACAATTAGTCTGTTCGTGATTCGCAGTGAGCGAACGGTTTAGGTGCTTTCCCGATTTTCAGCCAAATTTTCAGGTCAGAGAAGATTGTTTCATAATATTTTACGAGAAATATATATTATATGCTAATTTTAATTATATAATTTATCTATATATAACGCAAATAGTTCGTAAGTGGGGTAGGTTAGGAAAACGTGTTATATAAATATAGTATTATTTATTCAAACATAAATATTTGGTTAATTATTTATACATAAATATTTAGTTAATTATTTATACAGTGCTATGACGTGCAATTAAGTGGAACTATGTAGTGTTGCTGAATTATTTCCGTAAAAATAAACTGCTTGTGTAGTGTAACGAAGTGTGCAATTACCTGTGGAGTGGTGCTGTCTATGTAAAACTAAAGTTATTGTGTAGTGCAATTGAGAAGAACTGTGAAGTGTTATTCTTTACTAAAAACTGTGAAATTTATTCGTCTAAATATGAATTATTCAGAAGTAAGAAGAGGACGAATTATAGGAATGTGGGAGTGCGGTCGACCTGTGCGTGAGATTAGTGAAGCCCTGGACATCTCGGAAATGGCAGTCAGAAGATGGATCCACAAATTTCAAGAGGAAGGAGAAGATGGATTGATGGATCATCGCGTAAGAAATCATCGCCCAAGAAAAACGACACCGGAAGAAGATGTGGAAATTGTTGAGACGATGGATGAAAACCCATTTCAAGCTTCTGCACGGGTTGCGCACCAGGTTGAGTCCGATGTGAGTGCGATGACAGTGCGTAGAAGACTACACGAAGCAGATGTGGACTGTCACCCACCCAAAAAGAAGATCGAGATGACGGACGAACATGCTCGGTTAAGGCTAAATTTTGCTCAACAACATCTGGCAACACCACAAGAGGATTGGTTAAGGACAATCTACACGGATGAAAAGGTCTTCTGCACAGATGAAGATGGCCGATTCCATGTTTGGCGTCCAAAAGGTGAGGGTTTAAATCCAAAGTATGTGGCACGACGCCACCGCAGTGGACGGATAACCCTTGCGTATTGGGGATGGATGAGTGGCTACGGAGTAGGTGAACTCGTCCAAACAACTCCCCGTATGAACGCTGCGGAATATGTTGATATTCTGGAGAAGGTCATGCTTCCCAGCGTCAGGACTCTGTTTCCAGCAGACGAAGTGCCTATCATCCGTGTAGTGCAGGACAACAGCGCTGTCCATACCGCTGGAATAGTCCGAGACTGGTATGCGGATCACCCGTTCCTCGAGAAGCTTGATTGGCCTGCCAAGTCCCCAGATTTGAATCCGATTGAAAACATCTGGGGAATTGCTGTAAGATCTTGGATATCTGGCGCAGACCGCACCCGTGCAGAACTTGCCCGACATGTCCACAACTCCTGGGAAGAACTTCGTGGTCGACCCGAAGTGTGTTTTAACACAGTGAGAACAATGCATGAACGCTTGGAAAGTGTCATCGCAAACCGTGGTTGGTGGATTCCTTATTGAATATCAAGTGCAAGTGAAAATCCAGTTCGGTGCAATAGTTCTGTGATATTAGTGTAGTGTATCTGTGTTATGCCGATGAGAAAGGTAAGTGCTAAAAATTTGTTTATTTGCATGTGGGGGGGGGGGGGGGGGGGGGGGTCAAAGGCTGATAAGAACCTCAAGGAGACAAGCAGTTTAGATTGTCTCACAGATCTTGAGTAACGTTCTCTGGTTTGCTTCTCTTGCAGTAGATTTGCCTGGTGAAATCACTGTAACAGAATCACAAGTTCTCATTGATCATCCATAGTCGATTAATTACCTAAATATATGGTGGACAACCATAGTAGTTAATTTACGATTATATGCACCTTATCTCCTATATCAGTCTATGGATGAACATATTTGAACTTGATACAGCTCTGTCAGCAAGTCCTACTCCCACGTCCCCGAAAGCGAAAGCTGCGTGACCCCCGGGCAATGCATTTCTTGAATGTAGCAGACGGGAGAGGGCGAGGGTAAATATCCAGTCATATAATTGGATCATTTTGGCTTGTTTTCCCTACAAGAGTTAAAACGCAGTAAATCTTTCAGTGTTAAAAAAAAAGCGATGATCACATGAGTAAACTTGCACAAAAGAACACATGTATAATTTCTGACAGTTGAACTTGTAATATTGTTGGGCATCATAAAGTGCCTCACGATGCAAAAATTAACCGAAGAGTCTCCGACCCACAGATTTTATTCACAGTGATCATGGATTAAATTTTAAAATCTCACTTTCTTATACGTCGAACAGAGTAATTTTGTGGTTGCTCATAAGATGAAAAAAAATCAATGGAAAATCTAAAAATAATATTAGTTACTTCTTTTATACCTCTGTTTTGAAGTAACATCTGTAAGTTTGAAGTTCTTCGGCTAACCGATTAACGCTGAACTGCTCAAAAATTATTATAAACCAAGTTGAATTTGTGTGACACAAGAACTGAGTACTGAGTCAACTTTATGTGACATGTTTGTATAAAAAAATCACTTATTTCAACTAATTACTTCTTCAATAAATAGAATTACTTGCACAGAAAATGTTATTGTTCTTACCTGCTTCGTCTGTTTCCATCATCCGCACTATCACAATCATTCAACGTTTTCACTGAAAATACTATTGTTATAATATTTGAATCAAGTATTATAATGATTTGACTGATTATAGACTCTTCAAATTGGTGTTAAACCGATATTTATTTCATGAAGCTAGGTTATGTTGAGTTATTGTTACATTATAATCACTCGCACTGTTTCCGATTGAGATATTTTTAATTTTATACGTTTTTAGCTGGGTTGTTGATATTAACTAATTTACACTTTAATGTCTAATTGAATACAACAGTTATCAACAACTCGTTTATTCCTGTGAGCGCGTTTTATCTGAGACGCGTCATCCCGTAACGAAACAAAAATGGCGCGTGGCGTCTGCTGAATGTCGACTGTGGGCGCATAGTGACGTAGTAGAGTTCGGTCCATGCTACATGACGCCGATTTTTTTGGTTACACCATTAATGTGCAGGCCTGTACAAGGGATCCAAGGGATTAATGGAGCTGATTTTTAAACGAATTCCCGACGAAGAAGACTTTACGGACGTTGATCTTATAAAATACAAAAGCATATTGCGTGCCACTAACGCTCACAAGCGCGGATATACTGAACATGGGCAGCTGAATGGAAATAAAAGTTATAAATGGAAATATGTAATCGCGAGATTATTCAACACTGCAGCTCGTAGCAAATTGTCTGGTCAAGGTTTGGTTCCCAACAGAATGGTCGTTACAAATCATCCCGTAGATTATGTCCATTGGGACAACCCAAACGAACTCGTTGAGAGATTGAGACTTCTAGTGGCGTCCAGGAATGCTGGCCACACAGGGCACGACAATGAAATAATGTCCATCGTAGAGCAACTTCGTGAGGCAAATATTATTCATATATAGATGGTGCCACACTATTACACGTCAGTGTAGAAATGTCTGTTGATAAATTCGGAAGACATCTTGACTCTAAGCGTATCCCCATATTGAGCACACCCGCCGCTAATGGTGGCAGCAATATTTTGCAAGTAAATAGAAATCTTGACTTTCGCGGTAAAAGGTTAACAAATGTTGCGCTTCCTACCGAGTCGACTGACCTCGTGACGAAGGATTACGTTGACAATAATTTTTTAACTCCTGAAGATGGAGAGCATTATAATTTAAGAAACAAACGAATAAAAGAAGTGCATGCACCACTAGCTGAGAATGATGCTGTTAACAAAAAATATGTTGATGAAGTTCGCAATAATGTTTTACAACTCGGGCCTAATGAAACGTGGAATTTCAGAAATAAACGCCTTACAAATGTTGGAAATCCCGACAGTCAATTCGATGCGGTAAATAAAGAATATGTCGATAGAAAAAATCTCACACCTGACGGACATTATGACTTTGCGGGTAAAAGACTAACTCGTGTGGGTGATCCAAATCTTGGTTACGACGTTGCGACAAAATCATACGTTGATAGGGGAAGAGCGCAAACAAGATATTATATTGATTCGTTACCGACTATCAAGCGGGTGGGTCTCGTGAACGACTTTGATTTTGAGAGCAAGTTTTTACACAACGTGAAGACTCCTATGCAGCCGTTCGATGCTGTAAGTAAGGAATACGTCGACTCGTTGCATGCTGATCTAAAAACTCAAATTGAAATACTCGTTGCGCGTCTCAAAGCTCGTAATCAGAATGAGTAAAGAAAAACTGCAGCTAGTAAAAGAGCTGCATGCGCCCGCGCGACGAAATTATCCACGTCGAAGGGTCATCACCCATGGATACGATGATTTGTGGCAGGCAGACCTTGTCGACATGCAACCGTATGCAAAAGTTAACATGGGATTTAAGTACATACTCACAGTAATCGACGTTCTATCCAAGTATGCGTGGGCGATTCCACTTAAAAGTAAGAGCGCGAAGGACGTGCGTGCTGCATTTACTGTAATTATATCAGACTCACGGAAACCGAAAAATCTTCAAACTGATAATGGTAAAGAATTTTATAACGCATCGTTTAAGTCTCTCTTATCTGAAAATGGAATTCATCACTACTCAACGTACAGCGTTATGAAAGCATCCGTAGTTGAACGTTGGAACAGAACTCTGAAAAACGCAATGTGGATGGCCTTTACCGCTAACGGATCCTACGAATGGGTGAATATGCTTCACCGGTTGGTTGCCGACTATAATAAACGCGTGCGCAGAACGATTGGAATGGCTCCGCAGAAAGTTACCCCAACGATTGCCAAGAAACTTCTTACAACCGTATACAGCAACGTCAAAATAGCGGGGCCTGCAAAATTCAAAGTCGGTGATTTTGTACGTGTCAGTAAATACAAAACTGTATTTGCTCGAGGGTTCACACCTAATTGGTCCACGGAAGTATTCAAAATCATCAAAGTACGAGTTACGAATCCAGCGACGTATTCCCTCGCAGATTCTCGTGGGCAGCCCATTATGGGGGGATTTTATGAACATGAATTAAAAATATCTAAATATCCTGATGTACATCTAGTGGAAAAAATTTTACGTAAAAGAGGGAATCAGGTATATGTTAAGTGGTTGGGGTTTGATTCATCGCACAATTCATGGATCAATAAGAAAAATGTTTTATAATTGTTGTAAAATGTATTGTCACATCGAATAAATAACAAATATCAATGGACATCTTGTTCTGGCTCACTTTCCAACTGACTCCTTATTCTATAATGCCCCCATGGCAGTGTGCCAGTGGATTTGGGAATCACAAAGCGTTTCGTATCGTCAGAGCTTAGGGCTATCTTTGTCTCGCACACTGAATATACCTTATGCAACTTTGAGCGTATACACTGCTGCTGTTTCGTTAAATGATTATTAGTACTCAGACAATTGAGATAATCATCAAAATCTATTTCATTTTGTACAACACAATTTTTCACCCCTTTGGCTTTTTTAATTTCTTTATCCGCAATTCTAATTGAATACATTTTGGATCTCAAACCAACGAACTCAGTCATTACATCACCATTATTTTCATCCTTCATCAGCCCCGGAATTTTTTTATTTCTCAAAGGAATATTATACAAATTACTTGGATCATAATCACTTGTGTCAAATCTTCCAATGTCGCGTTTCATTATTTCATAAATATCGTCACATTTTATTTCATATATTAAACTATCAGTGTCGGTATAAAGTAGCTTGCAGTCATCTTGGAATACGGCTTTCATATATTCATAATGAAACGCGTATATGCAGGTTTTAGATAAATCTAATATACACATTCCAACGTAAATTGGTTTGAAAATTTTCACCTTCAACTTTCGCGATTCTATCGCTATGAAATGTTCAGAAAATATCGTTCTTCGGTGAAAATTTGGTTTAGCGATCAAGGATTTTGCACCGAATCGTCCATCCCATTTGGTGATTAATTTTATGTCCACATGATTTCGAACATTTTCCATCGTTTTACCAAACACAGCATTGTTCATCAATTTGAATAAATTTTTTTCAAAACTATTCTTAGCACGTGTGCGCAAGCTGGTATTTAATGCAATATACGAACCTAGCCACGTCGACTGTTCAAACTGTAAAATTCGATAAATTCTAGATAATTTCAATCCATGGTTCAGACACTGCTTGAGATTTCTGTAGTGAATAATATATCTTTTTTTATTATGCAAAGTTGCGAGCAGTTTAACGTTTCGCGTATTCGGAGCGTTGCTGTGAGTAGGACAGAATGGTAAGTCCTTATGATGATCGTGGACTTCATCAGGATATTCCAAATCAACTTCCAGGATATATCCGATTGAAGAGTCATCGGAAATCAGCGACACGTCGAATTGTGCTGGATCTGCAAGCCATTCAAATTTTCCAGTGGGCAAATGTTGAGACATTGCCCAGCCGTATAAATTATTTACATCAAAGTACATTAGATATTTTTTCGGTGCATTTACATCGTAACACTTCATATATCTATTATTAGCACTGGCATACCTGTTCGAGCACTGACTCAAACCGCCCCGTATACCTCGTTCTACATATAATAACATATTAATATCAGTCAACAGCTCTAAACGGATTTTGGTATACTTTAGCATAGCATCCCACGTTAATCCCGGGAGGGTATAATAGTACGCGGGATCCAACTCATACGTCCTCATGCAACTTTTTCTGAAACTTTCGAACACGTCCGCCAAGAGTAAGACGTCAGTTTTTAAATACAAATCGCTGTATTCGCCCAACGTCTTTACGTTAAACGATTTCCACACATCGCACGCATGTGAATAATCCTCTTCTGAAATGTCAGTATTTGTCAATCGGTTGTGAAATTCTTTCCGCGTTGGCAAAGTTGTATCATTCAGCCTGTCAAGTGAGTTCAAGTAATCATATGGAAATACACCTTTTCGCGTCAGGAGTTTGAATTTAGCGGAATCGATGTCGTTAAAATTTTTTCTCAATATTTTTAACTCTTGGACGCCTAAATGTGAACTAAGTTCATCTAAACTGGAATTCATGAATTTAAACGAGTCGATGAATCTCAACTTCAAACTCATGCTCACTTTAACTGTCTTTGTAAATGAGATGTACTTTTCCTTATTGATGGCCAAGACTGAAACTTTTCCTTCGAATGTGGTCATTATTTCCGTTATGATAAAATGTGCATCGTAACCAGTCATATTGTGGAGTACTACTGGAATAACGCGATCATCTTGATAATTCAAATTACATCCAGCATGCGCTGGACCTCTATATCGACCACTAAAGTGACAATGATCGTGAACACGTATTTTTCCATCGGTGAAGGGATTACCGCAGATGTGACAGCTTGTTGCGTTCCAATATTCCACATTTTCTTGCTCAGTTAAATTATTCATTTTAACTGGATTTTGGTAGGTTGGTACCAGGTTAATTGCAATCGCGTGTAGTTCTTCAACAAACCATTGTGAGGGGTTTGGACCTCGATATGTCTCATACCTTGATTGCGAATTATCATACGAACAATGAAAATAATATCCAACACTGAAGGCCTCATGCTTTTGATATGCGTAAGACTTCTCATCGTCCAACCCTTCAGTCGTTACTTCATTCAGCAGACATTCAAAGTCTGCGTACACTATAAATGGTGCAAACTCCTTCCGGTTATAATTTTTGAACTGCAACCACTTAGTTTCTTCCGTGGGAAGCTCCACCGCGCAATGATTTAATTCAGCGCAATCAACGCTGTGCTTACATAAATTTACTTCACTCCAAAAGACGTGCAAACATCTATCACATACAAATTTCTTCCTCTTGGTACGCGATACCTGATTTGCCAGCAATCTGGAAAGATTTTTAATCCAACAATAGTGCGCCTCACCACTGCTGTTTTGTACGAAGAGCAAATTAATGTGTGTCACTTTCTTACTGCTCGTTAAATACAGCGGCTCAATTCCAATGCTCTTGCCACGTTTTTTATTTAGTATGAAAACATTTACCGACATTGTATTCAATCTCTCAAACTTTGGTATTTGTTTGAGTGTCATTGGGAATGAAATGCCAGTCAAATTTAATACCTCCGAGAAATGTGGATATGAACTTGGCCGCTCCGTACGAAGCGTCACAGGATGTAAAGCTGAAACGATTGCCCAGGCAAAGCATGCGTCATCTCGCGAACGAACATTTATTACCGCTTTTCGAGCTTTCACTTCCGCAGGTAATTCCACAAAACTTGAGGCGTTTAGGGGTTCACATTTATTCACATTGACTTCTAAATTAATAAGTCTACTTGGTGCCCAGCCGCTATCCCTCTCCTGAAATTCTTCCAACTGACTCATTGTGGGTGTGACAATGTGATCAGTAGGGCCAGGAAGTTCGCGGATTGAGGTTAACAAGAAAACTCATAAAACGACCTCGGGTATTTCCGTGAGTCAGACAATTTCATGTATGTCGATAATCGATTTGATATCGCTTTACTGCGACCTAAAGTTAGCTAATTAAATTTGGCGCCAATTTGTTGCAGGGTTAAGTTAGCTGCCTCGATCTTTTAAATATCGAGTGACAAATGCCGTAAAGACATATCCTAAAAATGAATACTGTGAAATACATTTCATACACAGAGACATTTCGATAGATATCGTCAGCGAGAATTCGAGGAAGCGAGAGTCAGAGAAAATTCTATGCTAATGTTTATCGAATCTATCACCGATTCAACGCGGATAATTTTGGAATATCTCGCTGACGATCTCGCTGACGATCTCGCTGATGATCTCGCTGACGATCTCGCTGGCCATCTCGCTGACGATCTCGCTGACGATCTCGCTGACGATCTCGCTGGCGATCTCGCTGACGATCTCGCTAACGATCTCGCTGGCGATCTTGCTGGCGATCTCGCTGACGATCTCGCTGACGATCTCGCTGGCGATCTCGCTGACGATCTCGCTGGCGATCTCGCTGACGATCTCGCTGGCCATCTCGCTGACGATCTCGCTGACGATCTCGCTGACGATCTCGCTGGCGATCTCGCTGACGATCTCGCTGACGATCTCGCTGGCGATCTCGCTGGCGATCTCGCTGACGATCTCGCTGGCGATCTCGCTGACGATCTCGCTGACGATCTCGCTGGCGATCTCGCTGACGATCTCGCTGGTCATCTCGCTGACCATTTCGATAGATATCAACATGAAAATACTCTCATTAAATTATTCCCTTTATAGTTAGTCTCTGAACTTTCATGAGGCGCCATTATACATTTCTAAGCCCGTTTAAGATTGAAGAATACACAAATTCGACGATATTATACAACCGCTATTTTCAACGCGGATAATTTTAGAATATTTCACTGAATATCTCGCTGAATATCTCGCTGATGATCTCGCTGACGATCTCGCTGGCCATCTCGCTGACCATTTCGATAGATATCAACATGAAAATATTGTTGTAACATAGGTATAGTTGGCAATAGCCTAGATATTACTAGCAAGATGGCTAGCCTGCTTTAGTCAGTAAGTCCTACACTGAGAGAAAAAATTCGTTGAATTACCCATACTGATTTTGTTGGATAAAAAATAATTGCTTTGACCATCATTTTGTATGAATGAATGAGCCGTAATTACCATAACAAATCTCGGCCATTTGAATCGAACAAATGAGTTATTTGGAATATATAGTTGATTCGACTGCACGTTTATTCAAAACAACTATAGATTAATTGTTTGGATTAAAACCATTCGGTTGAAGTATTGAGGCGATGTGTTTGGATGCATGTAGTTGCATCAACCACATGCATTGTTGTCTTGAAAAAATAGTGCGATTGGATGAACCAAATTTGAACTGCTTGAAACAATCGATATGCATCGTTCGATAAAACAAGTAGTTTGATAGAATCAATTCATCCGTATTTATTCAATTCAAACTTATAACTCGATCAACTCTGTCAAATGCATTCGGTTGATTTGACTAAATGTTTCTTTAGTTTGAAACTTCTGATTATTGCGGCGAACAAATTGAATTTTTCGGCCAAACTGCTTGTGCGTTCGGAACAATCAAAGGAATTTTTTGCATTTAACATATATTTGTTTGATTCAAATCAGCTACTGAGGTCAATTTATAAAAACTAATTTCGTTGATTTGAATGCGCAGACGAGTTTAAAGAACTGAGAATATTTTTGTCGACTCGAGTGGCTTGTAGACTTCAAACAATTACGGATATTTCATTGATCTAAATTAGCAGGCGAATTCAATTGAATACAAATGTTCTTGTTTGAAGTATAAGGAATTTGTTTCGCAAATCGCTGATATAGGTTCAACCAACTAAATGAGCATATCCAAATTATATATACGCATCGTCACTGAGAAAAGGTTTTGGCTATTATGAATAAAGGAATTTGAGTCACTATTTCTTAACTGGTAATTAATATGTCAACATCTATATATGAAGGATTCTTCGTCGAGTGGGCCACCTACGATATTCTATGTCTCTGAAAGTTCTGAAATAATTTGAGTATGTCACCCGATGTGAGAAAAAATGTTGTGCATTATTTCAGATTTCTTGGTTGCGTGTATGTATTCGAAGATGAGACAACACGTGTTCGCCCATGTAACTTGATGAATTGAGATCAGTCCAAAAAAAGTTTTATACAAAAGTTTCTTGGTTTTTAGTCAGCTTCTGGTTGAAATTATTTTCGAATTTTTCCCACTACATTTAAACACATTCAATCTAAAAAAAAAAAAAACACGGAAATATGTGTTTTCATCGACTCAGAGAGTTTTCTTTTGTAAAAAAAAAGTCTTCAGATGTCTACGAGAAAAAAACCCAACTGGATTCTTTACAGATTTCGATTCATATCCCTCATAACCACGGTATAGACAGGGTGAGGCACTCTGAGTGACCCTGGCGATTTTCTTCCAAACGAAGTGAGATACGAAAAAATGTTTTAGACATTAGTTTCATGGTTTCAGCGGGGACATCAGATAGTGTTTTTGAATTTTTTTCAAAGTCGTAGTATCAAGGCCATTTGAAGGTCAACTGGTTTTTTAAAAGTAAACCTATATTTTTTTCAGATTCGTGTTCTGCACGAGAAAATAAGAAACTTTTGTTCTAAACATTCTTTTTTTCAAATCACAATTTTTTATGGTACTTTTTTTTATATTTTTTAAATTCAAATTGAAATTCGAAATAATTGTTTTTCATAAATTTTATTATAATATTTTTATTCATTATAATATTATTATATGCATACGTCAATTTTAATTTCAATTTAAATTGAATTTAGGACAAATTTAGGAAAAAAATAATCAAAGTTTTATCGATTTTTCTTAAAAAATCATTATTCAAAATTTCGACAAAAATACGACCGCATTCCTTGCTGTATTTTTGTTTCATTTTTCTTCCCAATTTTTTACATGGCACGGCGTCGTAGGACCGTGTCCCGTGTATCGTCGCCGCGCTGTTTGGAAGCAGGGACTTTGGGAATCGTTCAAGTTGGATTATCATTACAAACAGAATTATTCGAATATGCCCATTGTGATTAATAATTCATTAATGAGAAATTAGACAATTACGGAAATCAAGAAAATACTGCCATCAGAATTTTTAGTGAATCAAAGCGACATTGTATAGGTAACTTGTTCATAACATAGCAAATAGATTACAATGTAGAGAAACGATGAGATTTAGCGGAGGTGAAGAGACCGAGAGAAAAAGAGTAGTGAGAGGGATATATTTATTTTACTAATGAAAAAAAAAATACCTAATTTGCTCAATTGGGTATATTTATTGGTAATTATTTATTTTTATGCACCAAACGGATGATTATACATCAGGGTGCTTCACAAATATTTTTATTTTATTTTTCCCGTTCTTACCCCCGCAAATGTTAATGGTTTAGAAGAAAAAAATCCTCCCCAAAAATGGTCTCTCTAGCTCAACTCTAAGAGGTCGCTCTTTTCATTTTAATTTCCCATTTACTTAACATGGGAAAATTTTCTTTTTCATTGAAAGTTGAATTACTCGCGAACTACTTGATATTTTTCGGATTCATGCATAGATCCTTGAAGCTGATTCTTTAAGCTTTTCAAAACTCTATAATAATGTATAATTATCATAATCAAAACACAAGTTTATGCCATCTGAAAAGTACGGATTTTTGAAGAAATCATTAATTATTATTATTTTTGGTTTTTTTATTTATTTTTTATTAGACAGTTTTTGAAAGCTTAAAGAATCAGCTTCAATGATCTATGCGTGAATTCGAAAAATATCAAGTAGTTCGCGAGTAATTTTACTTTTAATGAAAAGACAAATTTTTCCATGTTAAGTAAATGGGAGATTAAAATTAAAAGAGCTACCTCTTAGAGTTGAGCTAGATAGACAATTTTTGGGAAGGATTTTTTTCTTCTAAACCATTAACATTCGAGGGGGTAAGAACGGAAAAAATAAATATATTTTTTGAAGCACCCTATTATACATATATTAATATAGTTAAAGGTATATACATACATAATATATGTATAACACGAAATTGCGAGGTAAATTAACTCTACGTTACACGACAATGTATACTCCGTTCGCGGAGAGACT
Organism: Rhogogaster chlorosoma; assembly: GCA_944452935.1. Classification (NCBI taxonomy): domain Eukaryota; kingdom Metazoa; phylum Arthropoda; class Insecta; order Hymenoptera; family Tenthredinidae; genus Rhogogaster; species Rhogogaster chlorosoma. The sequence continues at coordinate 17,146,118 of OX101802.1, forward strand.
ACCCAAACGTCGCGTAGCTTCGAACGGCTCGAGAGTCGGCTGGAGCTAATGGGGCTCGCAACGCAACGCCGTATCTAAATGATCATACGTTTGCAGTGCCGTGCCTAGCTCTTGGGGCACCTGGGGCAAGCTGAGAGAACCCACCTCTTCCGATAGTTATTTCAATATAGCCTCTTCCGATTTAATATTCTAATACAGAATTTAATATTTTATTTAAACAAAAAAATCTACGCGAGTCCACCGGCCGCCCTCACGACACAGCGCCTGGGGCAGCTGCCCCTTTGCCCCACCCCTAGGCACGGCGCTGTACGTTTGGGCTCCGGCCCGTAATGTATATGCGGTATAAAAGGTGAAAGATTTATATCGTTGGGTAGTCTTCCCGTGAACGTAGGGTATAATCATCGACTTGGTGCATAAAAATGGATAATTACCAATAAAAATACCCCATTATGCAAATTCTTTAGGAATTCTTTCTTCAATTCGTAAAATAAATATAGGAAAAATAGTTTTTGCTTCCGGATATGGCCCGAATTAACGATCGACTTTGATCGAAGAAATTTTTAGAATTTTGTCGAGGGATTGGAAAATGCCTTATTTGAAGGATGAAAAATTCATATATTAATAAGGATTGGAGAAAACGAAATAATTCAGGAGGACTGTATGTGTCAACGGAGTACCATTTAGAACAAACATTTCATGCGAACTCCTAATTTCTCGATTGTTTTCTCCTTGAAGGGTAGCTGATCTGGCATTGCGCGGCTGCCGGAGCCCCAATATCGTTATATCACGTTACATTTGTTTGTGCGTAGAAACGCCAAGTGGCGACATGACGAAGCTCGCCGAGATTTTTGAATCTCGCTCGCAGGCATTGGCTGTTGAAATCACGCCACTCGCGATCCACGATCTCATTGGACGCTATAGTCATGTGACACGGGCGCTTGGTCTGGGACGTCAGTAGTGAAATAGAGCGGGTTCTGGACCACTTTTCCGTGACGTCACCACGATTTAACACGTAGGCGGATACTGGACCAGTTGCACCCTTTTAACCCATAGGCGGCTATTGGACCACTTTTGCGTGACGTCACTAGCCTTCGTGTGTTATCTCAGAGTTCTAACCCCCACCAAATTCTTTTTCGCTATAGTCGCTAAAATTCTAACCCCCACCAAATTCTTTTTCGCTATAATCGATAAATCTTCGAGGTCATTACCATTGGGGCAGGTCTTTTTCGCTATAATCGATAAATCTTCGAGGTCATTACCATTGGGGCAGGTCATTACCCGTATCGTGAATCTTCAATCAAATGAAACCTGTTTAATTGCAACACTGTTGCATCGATAATTTATATCCGCCACGAGGTGTGTGGATTTTTTGTAATATAATTAAACTGGCATTTTTTCAATTGCAACACTGTTGCATCGATAATTTATGTCCGCCACGAGGTGTGTGGATTTTTTTGTAATATAATTAAACTGGCATTTTTTCAATTGCAACACTGTTGCATCGATAATTTATGTCTGCCGCGAGGTGTGTGGATTTGGCATTTTTTCAATGAAACCCCGTTTAATTGCAACACTGTAGCATATTTCTGCCGCGAGATGTGTGATGGATTTAGTTGGTAACCGGTTTTAACCTTGAGATGTTTGGCGATCGCTACATCAGGTCATTACCCCGCTGCAAATCACTTTCCGCTGCGTTGATTAAAGATTTGCGCGATAATTATACCTTTACCACTATCTTCTACCGTAAGGTGTGCGACGTCCCCTTGCCTAACAAGATTCCTCAGATTTTTTCATAACCACTTCCATTGCTCGGGTAACATAAATACGACAACTCTCAAAGGTTCCACAACATTCAGCAGGAGTCGTGTGCGATTTGCCGCGTCTCGGAGAGACGGGAAAAAATGGCTTCAGCACTGGATTTATCAATTGCGATGGAGGAGAAATTGACTGATATGTTTCGATTAATACAATCTTCAAGAAGTGTTGAAAAGATTGAAAGATGGATTAAAAATTGCAACGTTACCACGCGTTTATTGAGTAAAGCGTTGAAAAAATTAAATGTGTCATGTGGAAGTAAACACAGTTTGGAGTCAAGAATCGGTAGATTGAAGAGTCTCAGAGTTTTAGTTCAACAACAGATTACGACTGGTCGAGGAATTGGAAATGTCACACGGCGAGGCAGTCGAGTATGCTGGCAGGACTCTGAATCAGCGTTCAAAGGAAGAATTCGGACTGGAATAGTGATCAACAAACAGCATATTGATCCAAAACAATTCTTGGAAGATGCAAAATATCTGGTCATAATTCGCATCAAAAATGCGCTAAAGAAACACACTTGCGTTAAAGTGAATACAGCCCTGAATGGTGAATTTACGTTAAAGGACAAAAGTGATTTAAAATGTTTTAATACTGCAAATGAGCAGCTGCTTTTGACGACAAATTTACAGGACTGGTACACACATTACGTTGTCACACCCATAATAACTCAGATGGAAGAATTCCAGGAGAGGGATAGCGGATGGGTTTTGACTAGACTCATCAATTTGGAGGTGAATGTGAATCGATGTCAACCACTAAACGGGGCCAGTTTCGTACCATTACCAAACGTCATCGTAGCGCGAAAAGCTGTAATTAATGTACGTGCGCGAGACGGTGCATGTTTTGCTTGGGCAGTTGTTTCAGCTTTATATCCCGCAGCACAGCATTCGGATCGACCAAGTTCTTACCCCCACTTCTCAACGGTATTGAATTTGACGAGCATTTCGTTTCCCATGACGCTCAAACAAATACCAAAGTTTGAGAAAATAAATACCCTGTCTATCAATGTTTTCATCCTCGGCAAGAAGTGTAGAAGAAACGGTATTAAAATCGAGCCGTTGTATCTAACTGATGATAAAAAGATGAAACACATCAATTTGTTAATGGTGCAGAACAGTGATGGTGAGAAACACTTTTGTTGGATTAAAAGTCTTTCTAGATTGATTTCAAACCAGTTATCAGCCTCAAAGAGAAGGAAATTCATATGCGATAGGTGTTTACATGTGTTTCATAGTGAAATACGTTTGAGTAACCACACTACTGACTGCAAGAAAGTAAATGATTGTGCGATAGAGCTTCCCACCGAAGAAACTAAGTGGCTTCAGTTCAAAAATTTCCACCGGAAAGAGTTTGTTCCATTTATAGTGTACGCCGACTTTGAATGTTTGTTAAGTGAATTGGGAACTGATGAATTGCGGCATAAAAAATCTCACGCATACCAAAAGCATGAAGCTTACAGTGTTGGATACTATTTACATTGTTCGTATGATAAGTCCCGATCGCGATATGCATCATACAGAGGGCCTCATCCAGCACGATGGTTTGTCCTCGAAATGAAAACATTAGCGGACAACCTGGAAACAACGTACCGCAACCCGATCAAAATGAATAACTTAACTGAGTGTGAAAAAACAGATTTTAAAACTGCACTAAGCTGTCACATATGCGGGCATAATTTTAAAGATACAGATACTCGCGTTCACGATCATTGTCATTTTACTGGTCGTTACAGAGGCGCTGCGCATGCAGGTTGTAATTTGAATTACCAAGACGATAAACTGATTCCAATCGTATTTCACAATATGACCGGTTACGATGCACATTTTGTGATAACTGAATTAATGACAGCATTTGAAGGAGCAGTATCAGTTTTAGCTTTGAATAAAGAAAAGTATATATCATTTACGAAGACAGTTCAAGGGAGTAGTACTTTTAAGCTGAGGTTTATTGATTCATTCAAATTCATGAATTCCAGTTTAGATAAACTCAGTTCATACTTAGGTGTCAATGAGTTAAAAATAATGAGGAATACATTCGGTGACATCGATTCCGCAATGTTTGAACTCCTGACGCGAAAAGGAGTATTCCCTTATGATTACTTGAGCTCATTGGATAAATTGAATGATACTGCGCTCCCCCCTATAGAAGGATTCTACAATAAATTGACGGATGCGGGTATTCTAGAGGAGGATTATTCACATGCCACAAATGTTTGGAAAATGTTTAACATACAAACACTGGGTGAATATAGCGATTTATATTTGAAGACAGATGTCTTGCTGTTGGCAGATGTATTTGAAAACTTCAGGGAAAGTTGCATGAGGACGTATGATTTGGATCCTGCATATTATTATACACTCCCGGGGCTGACGTGGGATGCAATGCTCAAATATACGAAAATTCGCTTGGAGTTGTTAACTGACATAGATATGTTATTATTCGTAGAACGAGGTATACGAGGTGGTTTGAGCCAGTGTTCCAATAGGTATAGTCGAGCTAATAATAGCTACATGAACAGTTACGATGTGAATGCTCCTAAGAAATATTTAATGTACTTTGATGTGAATAATTTATACGGATGGGCGATGTCGCAATTTTTACCTACTGGAAAATTTGAATGGCTCGCAGATGTGTCAAACTTTGATGTAACATTTATTTCTGATGACGCTCCCATTGGATATATACTGGAAGTTGATCTCGAATATCCCGAGGAACTGCATGATCATCATAAAGATTTACCCTTCTGCCCCACCCATACTAATACTCCAAATACGAAGGATGTGAAACTGCTAGCAACTTTGCACACTAAAGATCGGTACATCATCCACTACAGAAATCTCAAGCAGTGTCTCGATCATGGGTTAAAATTGAGTAAAATATATCGAATTTTACAATTTGAACAGTCGGCATGGTTGGGTTCATATATTGATTTGAATACTAGTATGCGTACACAGGCAAAGAATAATTTTGAAAAGAACTTGTTCAAATTGATGAATAATGCCGTGTTCGGTAAAACAATGGAAAATGTGCGTAATCACGTTGATATAAAATTAATCAGTAAATGGCACGGGCGATACGGTGCAAAATCTTTGATTGCAAAACCTAACTTCCATCGAAGAACAATATTTTCAGAAAATTTTGTTGCTATAGAATTGCGAAAGTTGAGGGTGAAGTTTTTTAAACCAATTTACGTCGGAATGTGTATATTGGATTTGTCGAAAACATGCATATACGCCTTTCATTATGAATATATGAAGCCCCAATTTCAAGCTGACTGTAAACTACTCTATACAGACACTGATAGTTTAGTTTATGAAATACATTGCGATGACATTTATGAAATAATGAAACGTGATATTGAAAAATTTGATACAAGTGACTACGATCCAAATAATTTGTACAAGATCCCCCTCAAAAATAAAAAAATTCCAGGATTAATGAAAGATGAAAATAATGGCGCTGTAATGACCGAGTTTGTAGGTTTAAGATCTAAAATGTATTCCATCAAAATTGATGAAAAAGCTGAAGTTAAAAAAGCGAAGGGTGTGAAAAATTGCGTCGTGCAAAGGCAAATAACGTTCGCAGACTATCTTGAATGCTTAACCACAAACTGTGAATTAGATAAACAGCAACAGATTATACGTTCAAAGTTGCATACAGTTTATTCAATATGTGAGACGAAGGTGGCTCTCAGCTCAAACGATACAAAACGCTATGTCATTCCTAATTCTACTGATACATTGCCATGGGGTCATTACAATATTCCAGTTGCACATCAATCGTGAAATAATCAGGAATAAACGGACAGGTTCATTTATTTTGTATTTATTCATGTATCATTATACAATAAAAAATTATAAAACATTTTCCTTATTTATCCAAGAATTATGCGATGAATCAAATCCCAACCACCTAACATATACTTTATTTCCTTTTCTACGTAATACTTTTTCCACTAGATGTACGTCCGGATATTTAGCTTTTTTTAATTCATGTTCATAAAAGCCTCCCAAGATTGGTTGCCCGCGAGAATCTTCCAGTAAGTATGTTGCAGGATTCGTGACTTGCACTTTTATGATTTTAAATACTTCGGTAGACCAATTGGGTGTAAATCCGCGAGAAAATACCGTCTTGTATTTGCTGATCCGTACAGGGTCACCGATTTTAAATTTATTCGGTCCAGCGATTTTAATGTTGCTGTACACAGTTGTCAGAAGTTTTTTTGCAATCAGTGGTGTGACTTTTTGCGGTGACATTCCAATAGTTCTGTGTACGCGATTGTTGTAGTCGGCGACCAATCGTTGAAGAATATTAATCCATTTATATGTCCCATTAGCAGTGAAAGTCATCCACATTGAATTTTTGAGAGTTCTATTCCAACGTTCAACGACAGATGCCTTCATAACGCTGTAGGTTGAATAATGATTGATTCCATATTTCGACAGAAGAGACTTGAACGACGCGTTGTAAAATTCTTTCCCGTTGTCGGTCTGAAGGTTTTCAGGTTTGCGAGGTCCAGATATGATTGTAGTAAATGCTTCACACACATCTTTAGCGCTTTTACTCTTGAGGGGAACAGCCCAAGCGTATTTAGATAGAACATCAATTATTGTCAATATGTATTTAAATCCATTATTAATTCTCGCATAAGGTTGCATATCAACGAGATCTGCCTGCCACAAATCATCGTAACCGTGAGTAATCACCCTTCGGCGGGGGTAATTACGTCGCGCAGGTGCATGCAATTCTTTCACCAAACGCAGCTTTTCTTTGCTCATTTTTTAATGTTGGCCCCTCAAAAGATTGGTAAGTATTTGAAGTTCATTTTTCACTTGATCGTGTAGTACGACGTCCCAGAAAAAACGTCATATGAATATAAATATAACAAATAGATTAGTAGGGAAAGTAGTCAGATTGGCATAACGCCAAATATTAATAATTATAAAGAACAAACGTTTAACGTCCCAGAGGAAACCAAATAGATCTATCCCAAATAGCAAAGATACGTCGAGACTCATCGAACACGGTAGAAATAGAACATCATAGAAGCTTTGACTAAAAATCGTACCATGTCCGATTTTTGCTAATGAGGTCTCAAATTAAAGGTAATGAAAAGTACTTCAACATTTCGTTATATAACTTTGCTATAAAATGGACCAATTAAAAGATAAACGGCATAGAAGCTCATAGAACGTTAGGGATTAACCCGGATTAGCTGGGGATTAGCTGACCGCGACATATATAAGAAGCGCGTCGCCCAGCTCTTTAACTCACTTTATTTTGAAACCTTCGACTACAAAGAATATATATGAACATATGTACGGCGCGTAACTGCCAAGTGTTACATTCTACGATTAGCGAAATAAAACATATAAGTATTATTGCAATATCATTGGGATCACCGATTTACTCGATTCACCATACACACACCTACAGTACAAATTGCACAATAACACTTACATACACAAACCAAAATCTCTATTTCTCAGGCAACTTGTCAGCTATTGCAGCATACAGTTGTTCCCTGAGGAACTTAGAGTAACACGCACATACACAAACAAAACCTCTATTTCGCAGGCAACTTGTTAGCTATTGCAGCATACAGTTGTTCCCTGGGGAATTTAGAGTAACACATTCACATACACAAAACCTCTATTTTTCAGGCAACTTGCACGCTATTGCAGCAAGCAGTTGGTCCCTGAGAAATTTAGAGTAACATTCACACAAAAACACCGATTCTTTGGGCAATCTACTACACTAATATAGTTGGTGATTGTTCCCCAAGGAATTTCGGACACCACATATCAGACGAACACACACACACACACGTGTAAGAGACGTAACACCAATTTGATCGGAGGCAACGACAAGGAACAAGCCGGGCGACTGATCAAATTTTGGCACGTTACATTTGGCGCCCAACGTGGGGCCCGACAGAAAAAAGGCCCGAATCCAACAACTGCAAAAAAAAGCATGACTGCAAAATTTATTAAAGAATCGGCAAACAGGGCGATCGCTCAGCAAATGCAAGGAACTAGCGAGCCGGAACAAATAAATAACGCCATAGCTAGTCGATTAGAAGCTCTCGAGGCAGAAAACACACAGCTGAGAAATGTCATCACACGAATGAGGTCAGCACATAACGAGTCAATAATTGCCATTAGGGAGGAATTTGACAGTTTAAACGAGGCCATCAGAATCACGAATGACAAGATCGACGAGCTAAAACTACGAAAAGAGTACGAAAAAAAAAAGAAAAACAAAGAGACGTGAGTAACGAGAGATACGCGAGTTACAAACACCAACGAAGAAGATCTACACCCGAAACGCAAAATGCCACCAAAAAAGAGCACGCGGAAAACCGGCTCAAATTCATCCAGAGGCGACAAGGAAGACAGATTGGAAGAATTACTCAAGTCCATCCGAAGTACTATGGATGAGATTATAGCAGAGGAGACAAGGACGGACCCAAGTATAATGGTGCCAGAAGAAGAACGAGGACTCACCCTCGGTGGGAAGAAACTGCGCTGGGAAAGCGAGATGACCGAATGCATCGGTACGCTATTCGAAGCCACATCGCGAATAAGCGAAGAAACGGTGAATATCAATACAAAACTGAATAACACCGACTTGGAAATCGTACGAATGAATGAAAAATCAGACGACATCGTGGAACAATGTGAGGAAAAAGCATCCAAAACTGTCAAGGATATCGTGGAAAAACTTGAACAACGATGGGAGATACGCGAATCGAAAATGAGGGCCGAGATTACGGATCTGAAGGCTCAGATAGCCATCCTAACTTCAAACAGCTCAGAGAACCACGAACGAACAAAAGACATCGAGGAGAAGATTAAACATATCGACGAGGACATAAATTACGATAATATCGGATTATTGCAATTGCAGCGCCAGATAACAACAGAAGTGAAACCGATGATCGAAAAACATGCCCAATTACTGAAGACGATAGAAGATAAGGTGGAGATGACGACGAGAGATATACAAAGAACCTCACGTGCACGATCCGCGACTCCTGGGGTCTTGAACACTACCTTGAGCGCACAGCATCGACTAAAATTCAAACCACCAACGTTCAAAGGTGATGCACGAGACAAGCCGATGAAATTCCTCAGCGAATTCCGTCAATACATCGACGTCACCGATCCAGAATTTAGAGAAATCGTCTATCTGATTTCACAATCGTTGGAAGGACCCGCCAAGGACTGGTGGTATTTGACAGAGGCATCCATACAAAATTTCCAAGATTTCGAAGATAAATTCAAAGAGAGGTTCTGGAACACCATGGTTCAGGATACTCTCCGAAGAAAAATCGAGTTCGGAACATACGATATGAACGGGAAAATGTCCCGGGTCGAATATGCGACATACATGTTCGGAATTGCCAAGGACCTGGGAAATCCCTACCCTGATGCAGAGATGATTAGGAAGATTTCTACTCATTTCGACCGCGAGACTCGATTTGCAATCCGGGGACGAAGCTTCAAAGGGAAGAATGAATTATTCGAATTGCTCGAGGATTTTGATAGCGAAGCATCATTGCGAAAGGGACAAAAACAATCTACCACGAATGAGCGGAAGACCACGGGAATCACGAATGAAAAAGAACCGGTAAATCATTTACAAAAAGGGGGTAGCGATTGGAGAAACACAAGTGGACCAAGGGAAGGCTACACCTCGACACAAGACAGACGCGAGAAAATCTCGGAAAAAACCGAGAACTGGAGGCGACCAACAACGCAACAGAGCGGAGAACAACCGCGATGGCGAAGGGACGGCCCAGCGAGAAACCACGCGAATGTGAACATGGTCGAGATAGACAAATCAGAAGAAGATCTAACAATACTCGAACCATCGATCTCGGGAAACGCCTAGAAGTTGCATCTTATAACCCGGACAACACGACTAGTGAAGAAGATGCAACTGAAGACATAACAATCCGGGAAGTGAATGTAAACACAATTTTCAAAGATCCAAGGAAGGAGCTCATGGCGGAAGAAGAAGGGCAACCTTCGAGATCTATGGAATGCCAGTGTCCAGAAATCAGCGTAAATATCGAAGGCACTGACACTTATGCACTAATCGACACCGGCAGCGAAGTAACATGCATTTCCGGCGAATTCTACGCCATGAATCGAAAGAATTTCGAGAAGTGCCCAACCTTACCCTTAACTGGAAAGGTGATCAAGGGGGCGACGGGAGATAAATCGGCACGCCTGAAAATCCAAGTGCAGATGTCGACAACCATTGGAAATATCACGAAGGATTTAATTTATCTGGTGATACCGAAGCTCGTAAAAGACTGTATTCTGGGATATGATGCACAACGCGCCTTTAAGATGATGATCGATACCAGCGACGAAGTGATCACGCTAAAAGAGCTAGGGACGCAATTACCGTATAAACTACCCAAGCCAAGCACAGGCGGATGCGAGAGCCATACGATGCATATGCAGGAGGAAGATTACGTGGAGGGCAGTTCGAATTGGCCACTATGGGATGACGCCACCGGCCATCATAGTGGATACATGAGCGATCCCCAAAAACAGAACGAGGAAGTAGACGAATATCAACTCTCAATAGAAGAAATCAACGAGAAAGTAAACGGGTGCACCGAGATAAACGGAGTACAGAAGAATAGATTGAGGGATCTCGTGTACAAATATCGAAGGGCTTTCGACAAAAAACCAGGGCTACTAACCTCTTTCGAGTACGAACTGAAAGTAAAGGACGATGAGCCGATCTTCACTAAACCATACCCAATACCCATGAAGTATCGCGAAAAGGTAGCGGTTGAGATCGAGAAGATGATGCAGCACGGCATAATCCGGAGATCTACAAGCCCATACGTTAACCCAGTGGTGACCGTAATCAAGAAAGATGGGTCGGTGCGCCTATGTCTGGACGCACGACGGTTGAATGAAAAATTAATCAACGATTATGAATCGCCGCAAGGAGTAGAAGAAATACTACAGAAATGCCATTCCGTAGAGCTGATGACAAGCCTGGACTTAACCAGCAGCTTCTGGCAGATACCCTTGACGGAGGAGAGCAAAAAATATACGGCATTCCGAATAGAAGGCAGATGTTATGAATTCAACGTTACTCCATTCGGTTTAAAGACGAGTAGCGCCGCTCTAATTCGGGGATTAAGCACGGTTCTCGAGGGATTACACGATTACGTCATCAATTTCGTAGACGATTTACTCGTAATATCAGGATCCTTCGAACAACACCTCGAACACCTTGAGAACCTACTTGACCGGTTTATCAGAAGCAACATGACCCTAAGTTTCAAAAAGACCCAGTTCGTCAAAAAGGAAGCGAAATTTCTCGGACATATTTTATCAGCCGAAGGCCTAAAGCCGCAGCCGGACAAGATCCAACTGATACGGGATTATGCAAGACCCAAAAACACGAAACAACTGAAGGGATTTCTTGGGTTCATAAATTTCTACTCAAAATTTGCAAAAAACTATGCCGAAGAAATTATCCCCCTGCTGACACTACTAAAGAAAGGAACAAAATATGAATGGAAGGAGGATCATCAAGCGGCGTTCGAGAAAGTAAAAAACCTGTTCATAGAAACTATTATACTCGTACACCCAGACCAAAGAAAGCCATTCATCCTCACCACCGATGCAAGCGAGATGGCAATTGGGGCCGTACTGTCGCAACGGAACGAAAATAATGACGAGGAAGCGATAACTTTCATTAGCCGAACTCTTAAGGGAGCAGAGATTGCGTATTTTACCACCGAAAAGGAGTTATTGGCTATCGTGTGGGCTCTGGAAAAATTACGCACCTATCTGAGAGGAGCTAAAATCTTGGTCCGGACGGATCACCAAGCATTAACGTTCATACGAACAAGCCGGTTTACGAATGCACGCCTCAAAAGATGGATCCTAGCCATGCAAGACTACGACATATCTATGGAATACATTGACGGGAAAAGAAACGTCGTGGCCGATGTTTTAAGCCGAGGACAGCATCAAGAAATCGGAAGAAAGGCGTGCAAGGATGAAGAGATATCGATCGCGACACTCGTAACACAGAGGCTGAGTAAAGAGTTGACGCAAATGATAAAAGACATCAGGCAACTACAGAGCCGAGAAGAAAGATTAGATAAAATTATCAAGGAGTTGAAGAACGAGACCGACCAGAAATTGCAGAGCAGACATACCCTGATCGACGGTATACTATGCAAAAATACCCCAGATGGGAGAAAAAAGATAATATTACCAAAGGATCTAGGGACCCGACTAGTGATGGAACTTCATGAGGTCTACGGACATGTGGGATCAAGGAAAATATATCGGATGATGGCAGAAGATTTTTGTATGAAAGGCATGAGACGCCACGTGGAGAAAACAATATCCACGTGCGACGCATGTCAGCGAAACAAACATGCAACGCAGGCATGCCAAGCTAAAATGCAAAATATCATACCGGAAAAACCCGGAGATTTATTGTCTATCGATTTTTATGGCCCACTACCAACGTCGAGAGCAGGTGCCAAGCACATTTTGGTTACCATAGATGCATTCTCCAAGTTCGTGGCATTATATCCAATACGGAGGGCAAACACAGACACGGTGATAAGAAAAATATTTTCCGATTATATCACGAAGTACGGGAAGCCTAAAAGAATACAATGTGACCATGGAACGCAGTTCACTGCAACGAAGTGGATCGAAAGGGTGAAAAGCGAGGGAATAGAATTGATCTTTTCCTCTATTAGACACCCACAAGGCAATATTGTCGAACGAGTCAACCGCGAATTAGGACGCTTTTTTAGAACCTTCGTGGAGGAAAAGCATAGCGGATGGGCAATGTACGTCAAGATCATACAAAGCTGCCTCAACGAAACGCACCATGAAACTACAGAGATGACACCAATGGAAGTGCATCTAAACGTGAAACCAACGCGCCTATGGGAAAAATGGTTACCCACGATGACTTCCGGAAACGATATGCCGTACGAAAGAAGGTTGCTATTGGCACACCATCGCATAAAAAAGAGAGGGGAGGCCCGAGCACGAAAGTTTAACGCAGGAAAAACGGATGTTAACTTCAAGGAAATGGAGGAGGTACTAGTAAGGGCAAACAACGTTTCGGACGCAGCAGATCAAAAAATCGCGAAATTCTTCGCGGTATATGAAGGACCATACTATATAAAAAGCAAAATAGGCACGGCAACGTATTTACTGGCCGACCCGACAACTCGAAGAGAAAGAGGAAGGTTTCATGCGAGCAACTTGAAAAAATATCGTCGCGCACAAGACACAATGGAATAAATCGCACGATCAAAACAAGCCAACATATCGTGTATTTACGCGAATCTACGAAATATCGAGAAGTTTCTAGAACACCCTGATGGATTACCGGAGTGGACTTTAATTTCAGGCAAGAAGGCCAGACAATAAGGGATTATCCATTCACGAACTATATAAGAAGAGGAATGAGGAGGACCTCAGCAATATCACCGACTACTCGAGATGGACAAGATTACGAAAGAGACACAAACCGAGAAGTTCGGACATCGCCATGTGGCAGTACAGGCGACGGAAGAAATCCAGACCTGCACATACGAGGATTTAAACATGAACGTTGAGCGCATCATGTATCAAAAAAACATCTGGAAGAAGGGAGAAGGCCGATATGCAGCTGGAGTAGGATGTGGAGTGAAGAAAAACCACAACAAGGTCAAGAAATTTACCCAATACAGAACGCAAGACTTGACAGATAAGAAATTAAGACGGATCCAGCCGTCACACCCCCGACTTCAAGAAGAAAATATCGAGGCATACGTCCCGGAAAGTAAGAAAACTAGGTGGACTATCCCGTTGAAACCAGAATCCGAGCCGAAGGAAAAAAAGGTACCAAAAATAACCAGTGTCGTGAAGGTGTCGATCCCGCTGGAAAGAATATACCAGCCGACGAAACGAATCGAACTGGCAAAACGCTCGATCCAACAGTTGGAACGAGAGATAAACGAGATTGATATCGAGCTGCATGTCAACAAAGCGCTCGCAAGCGAAATAAAAGAAGGTATGGATGAAATGGATTCACAACTAAACGGATGGCCCATTACGGTATGCACGGCAGAGAAAAAAAAACATACAGAAACCCAAACATCCATGCCAGAGGACTTCGAATGGGAAACGGAGGAAATATTGACGCTGACGGACGAGTCAATTAAGACATGGATGCCATTCGGGTGTTAAGGGAAACTATGTAAATATAATTAAGGATAAGTTTTTTTCAAGTTTCCAAACAGCATTTCACTTTATTTTTTTGTTATTTTATTTAACAAGATTTTTCTTTATTTTCTTTTACTTCGATAGAAAGTTCTCAAATTTAGACATCAAAATTTGCAAACTTCCTAAGGGGGCAATACGACGTCCCAGAAAAAACGTCATATGAATATAAATATAACAAATAGATTAGTAGGGAAAGTAGTCAGATTGGCATAACGCCAAATATTAATAATTATAAAGAACAAACGTTTAACGTCCCAGAGGAAACCAAATAGATCTATCCCAAATAGCAAAGATACGTCGAGACTCATCGAACACGGTAGAAATAGAACATCATAGAAGCTTTGACTAAAAATCGTACCATGTCCGATTTTTGCTAATGAGGTCTCAAATTAAAGGTAATGAAAAGTACTTCAACATTTCGTTATATAACTTTGCTATAAAATGGACCAATTAAAAGATAAACGGCATAGAAGCTCATAGAACGTTAGGGATTAACCCGGATTAGCTGGGGATTAGCTGACCGCGACATATATAAGAAGCGCGTCGCCCAGCTCTTTAACTCACTTTATTTTGAAACCTTCGACTACAAAGAATATATATGAACATATGTACGGCGCGTAACTGCCAAGTGTTACATTCTACGATTAGCGAAATAAAACATATAAGTATTATTGCAATATCATTGGGATCACCGATTTACTCGATTCACCATACACACACCTACAGTACAAATTGCACAATAACACTTACATACACAAACCAAAATCTCTATTTCTCAGGCAACTTGTCAGCTATTGCAGCATACAGTTGTTCCCTGAGGAACTTAGAGTAACACGCACATACACAAACAAAACCTCTATTTCGCAGGCAACTTGTTAGCTATTGCAGCATACAGTTGTTCCCTGGGGAATTTAGAGTAACACATTCACATACACAAAACCTCTATTTTTCAGGCAACTTGCACGCTATTGCAGCAAGCAGTTGGTCCCTGAGAAATTTAGAGTAACATTCACACAAAAACACCGATTCTTTGGGCAATCTACTACACTAATATAGTTGGTGATTGTTCCCCAAGGAATTTCGGACACCACATATCAGACGAACACACACACACACACGTGTAAGAGACGTAACACCAATTTGATCGGAGGCAACGACAAGGAACAAGCCGGGCGACTGATCAAATTTTGGCACGTTACAGTAGAAAGTCGACGTACTCTTTGTTTACGCCGTCGGCCGGTTGAGTAGGATTCCGCACGTTATGTAGCGCCCTGTTCTCAAAATCAAAGTCATCCATGAGACCCACTCGTTTCACAGTAGGTTTTGTATCAATATAATACCGCGTTCGAGCGGTAGCTCTGTCAACGTATGATTTCGTTGCTGCGTCAGAACTGTTAATGGGGTCATGAACAATAGTTAGTCTTTTACCAGCAAACTGATAATGTCCATCCGATGTAACGTTTTTCTCATCGACATATAGTTTATTTGCCGCATCGAGTTGATTTACCGGATTTTCAACGTTTCTCAAACGATTTTTCTTGAAATTCCAACTTCCATCGGCTTCAGGTTGTAACACATTTTTGTATAAAGCATCAATATATTTCTTGGTAACAGCATCGTCATCAGCCCGAGGAGTGTCAACACGGATTATCCGATGATTTTGCGCATCAAACTGTTCAGACGTTAGTTCGTCGTAGTGCGAAAGTTGGAGCGTATCAGTTTTGATGGCATCAACGTATTGTTTATTCGCGGCATCGTTTTCAGCCAGCGGTGCATGAACTTGTTTCAATCGCCTGTTCTTTACATTGAAATGTCCACCATTTTTAGCAGTTAAGAAATTCCCATCGACGTACGCCTTAGTCACAACATCGCTTGACTCGATTGGGAGGGCTGCGTTTATCAACCTTTTACCGTGAACGTTGACGTCACCAGTTATTTTGAAAATATTACCACCGCCGTTATTGTTGGATGTGTGCGATATAGGCAGACGTCTAGAATCGAGATGTCTTCCGAATTTATCGACTGACATTTCTACACTGATGAATAATAAAATAAGTATGCCTATTTATTCAATGAAGCCCGCCTCACGAATTTCCTCTATGATGGACATTATTTCATTGTCATGACCCGTGTGACCAGCAGTCTTGGAAGCAATCAAAAGTCGCAATCTTTCCACAAGTTCATTCGGGTTGTCCCAGTACACGTAATCCGTGGGATTATTTGTGACAGCCATTTTACCGGGAATCAAACCTCTTCCAGAAGACTGGCTCCGTGCGGCAGTATTGAATAAATGTGCAATTATGGACCTCCATTTGTAACTTTTATTTCCATTTAATTGACCACTCGCAGTGTATCCACGCTTGTGAGCATTAGTTGCAAGTAATATGCTTTTGTATTTTGCCAGATCGGTATCAGTGAAAATTTCCTCATCGGGAATTCTTTTAAAAATCAGTTCCAACAATCCTCGCGTACATTTGTACGTTACATTTTTAACTATGATTTTATCGTTTTTATCGATCTCGATGGGAGAATCACCAATCATCCATGATCCATTCACAAAACGAATCCCATAGGTTGAATCAAATATATTGGCTGTATCAAAAATCAATCCTTTGAAATATATTTTAGTCAATTCACCAAAATTCTGGTCAATATATTGTTCGGCAGTAGCCCTACCGGTAGGGGAATCCAAGATTTCACGCATAGTTGCTTCGTCGGTATGTGACTGGGCTATGGTTTCCGAGTTCAGGAAAACGGTATCATTATTCGATGGCGATCCGGTTTCAACTGCAGCAGGCGCGCTTTGCAGTCGTTTCTTTCGAACATCTTTTGCGATCGGGGTGCTCGACGGTTTGAAACGAATATTTCGATTTTCCTCCACATCATCCTCCTCATCGTCTAGTTCAAGTTTTCGCTTCACCTGTATCATTGACTTTCGTTCCGACGGATCATCAATGTTACCACGCTCAGCTAACATCTTCAGCGGTGCCACGATTGGTGCCAGATTTTTTTCCAGAGCATCTTCAACCTCCGATTGACCAACTTTCAGCGCCCTATATTTTGCACGAATCGTCTTACTCGATCGCGCGATCGCTCTTTTAATTTTTTCCTCACCAACTTTTGCAGAATTATTTTTGCTAACTTTTTTCATGTCAGCATCAAGCGCTGCGGACTCATCTATCAAATCAGACGTCATTGTGCTTCGAAAGGTGGAGTCCAACTGAAAGCAATGAATTACCAGACGGCGTATTCACTGAACCCCCGCCGATACCGCCCCGCTTTTAGTGGGCTGTCCTTGACAATCACAAGAAAGCCATACTTTTTTTGCCAACAGTTACTGCAAAGTTTCTGAAATGTTTCATACACCATGTCACTGTTGACGTGATCGTCATATACGTGACGCAGATTCATATTATCTTGTTTGAACAAGATCAAAAAGTTTGCGTTATCACGAATCAAGTGTTTGGGAATTCTCGCATACGTCTGACATAAGTAAAAACAATCAACTTGCGCATGTCTACCCATGGAAAAATATTCTCTGACTACATCTTGCTTGTCACAGGCAACATCATCAAATACAAACACCGAGTTGGGCAACGACTCATTCGGAGGAACTACATCACAGTTGTTCGAGAAAGAGAAAAATCCAATTTCTTCGATATTTGATAACAGTTTTTCCAGGTATTGGTACTTGGGCTGTTCCAACGATTTCGAATAGATGTAGACGTTTTCAAAGCGTACTCCGTTACAACTCTCCAGCAAACTCACGACAACATTTGTTTTCCCGCAATTAGATGGACCGCAAATTATAGACCTTATCGTATTAGGTAGTAAAGAACCGTGCCGCTTCGGAATATCCACCTCCGTTTTATTGTCAAGATTGACCACCTGGATGGAGTACGGTTGCTTGATGAAATGCATATGTGCTTTTGATTCAAGTTGTGAGGAAGCCCCGGGTATTTATAGACTAGCATGCAACTTTTTTCCTTAGTTTTAATTAGTACATGGACATTGATTGATGGTCAGTTCAATTTATCGCAATCAACATACGTCCTCGAATTGTATGATGTTCACAACTGACAAGAAATTGCTGTAAATGTCAAAACCAATCTCAGTTGGACAGGGTGTATTGAATCGGGTCATTGATTCATTACCGTTTGAACTACATATACCAGGCTATCAGTACTGCGGTCCGGGCACGCACCTGGCTAAACGTTTAGCTCGAGGCGATCCCGGCATCAACCCGTTGGACAAGTTTTGTCGCGAGCACGACATTACTTATTCTCAGAGTAAAGACCTCGAAACACGTCACCACGCTGACCGAAAACTTGTGGAACAGGCGTCACATCGTACCACGGCTAGAGACGCATCTTTGCTCGAACGAACGGCTGCGTGGGCAGTAGCACGTGCTATGAAGCTGAAATTGAAAATGGGAGCGGGTCTGAAGAGGAGTACGGGGGGCAGACTTAACGTTAGAAAGGGGTTAAAAATAAAAAAAAAAAATTCTCGAAAGAGTACGGGGAGAGGTCGTAAGCCGAGAATGCTACCGCTTGCTAAACGTGGTGGAATTTTGCCCTTTTTAGTTCCGTTATTGGCAGGATTATCGGCAGTAGGAAGTTTGGCTGGAGGCGCCGCCGGTATAGCTAAATCTGTGAATGAGGCGGCAAATGCGCGCAAACTTCTTTCTGAAACCGAACGACACAATCGTGCTATGGAGTCAAACGGTCGGGGGTTGTATTTGAATCCGTACAAGAAAGGTGGGAGTATAAGAAAATCTCGAGGAAAAAAAAAACATCAAAAAATGAGATAATTCTACCCACTGGGCAGACAACCAACATTGAACTACTTGCGTATGCCAAACGTATGCGCATTCCATATTTTAAAGGTGTGCTTATGCGATCTGAACTACGTGAAAATCAAAATTCTCTTCCACGGAATGAGTGTGGAATTATTAACTTGGATGATATAAATGGGCCTGGTACACATTGGGTTGCATACGTCAAACGGGGTCATCACGTCAAGTATTATGATAGTTATGGGAATTTACCGCCACCTAGGGAATTGATTAAATATTTTGGAGACAACGTGCAAATAGACTACAATTATGAACGAAATCAAACCTACAATTCCGCAATATGTGGACAGTTATGTTTAATTTTTTTACATCATAATACATAGGATGCATTGATATTTGAAGTTCAGTATGCATGTGACTGCGCTATGTCGCTGACGCTTACGCTCTCGGGGTCAACGTCGATTCTTAGTGCAAATTATTTCCCACCGATTGTTCTGAGTGGAAACGGTCAATATGTATTGGGATTAGTGGATCTCGAAACATTCAACTCCATACCCAATATCGATGAAACAAATAATACATTTTACTATGGTGATAGCAAAAAAATTACCATTCCGGAGGGATCTTATGAAATCGATGATTTGAATAGATACTTGGTTAGAAAAATAATTGAAGGTGAAGTAGGTGGAGGTTCTGCAGAATCACCACCACCAATTATACTGCAACCGAACAACAACACGCTTAAATGTGAAATAAAGTGCAAGTATGACATTGACTTTACTCAGCAAAATAACCTCGGGTCATTGGTAGGATTTGCGAAGCGAAAGCTTGAAGCTAACGTGTGGCATGAATCAGATTTACCCGTCAACATACTCAAAGTTAATATCATACGAGTTGAGTGTAACATCACCGCTGGAGCCTACAGCAATTCTCAGCCAGTGCACACGATTCACGAATTTTCAGCAAACGTACCACCCGGCTATAAAATCTCCGAGTCACCTTACCACGTCATTTACTTGCCTGTGAGCCCGCGTGTAATAGACAACATAACAGTTCGGATCGTAGACCAGGACGGTAATCTGGTTAACTTTCGAGGAGAAGAGATAACGATTCGCTTACACGTAAAAGAGCAGAACAATTGATTTTCATCATGCTGATTTATGAAGATGACCACAAATATCGTGCCAACACGGTCAGCTCTCTCAGTGTTCAAAGTTCAGTCAAACAAACAACACCGTACGCTGTACGTCAATCGCTGACTCCCGATAACGTAAACTTTCTCAAGTCATTGGGATTAATTGTGAAAACTAGATATGGCGAATCTGTTAAATATTAATTCCCGACCAGTATTTGATAACAGTATAACTCGAGTCGAAGTTCATGCCCATGCCCCCTACGCCAGTACGTCTTATCAGAACAACGATGAGATACGTATTCCGATTCAACAACAGGATTTGTATACATTGCCCTGCAACAGTTTTTTATACATTGAGGGTACACTATTGAATTCAGTGCCAGATGCTGCCGGTGTCTATCAACCTGTTAAAACTGCAAAACTTGTAAATAATGCGATGGCCTTCCTTTTTGACGAAATCCGATATGAATTGAATGGCGTTGAAATTGATCGATCTAAAAATGTTGGAATTACCACTACGCTCAAAAACTATTTATCATTGAGTTCCAATTCGAGTAAAGCCCTGGAGGTTGCCGGCTGGTCGACGACCAGCAATATGGTTGAACTGGATAGAGGATATTTCAATTACTGCATACCCTTACGCATTCTGCTGGGCTTCTGCGAAGACTATAAGAGAATCATTGCCAACACACGTCATGAGCTGATCCTAATTCGTTCAAGGACGGATTCAAATGCAATATTTCAAACTGAAGGTACCAGCGTGAAACTGAAGCTAAATAAATTGCAGTGGCGTATGCCTCATGTTAGCGTTGAGGATTTGCAAAAATTAGAGCTGTTACATCTTCTCGAAAGCGGTACATCGATTCAAATGAGTTTTCGGTCATGGGAGTTATATGAGTATCCAGTGCTTCAGGAAACTACGCATCATACCTGGTCCGTGAAGACTGCAGTGCAACTCGAGAAACCCCGCTACGTAATTCTGGCGTTGCAGACTGGGCGAAGAAATAAGCTGACCCATGATCCCAGTGTATTCGATCATTGCGAATTGACAAACGTGCGCCTATACCTCAATTCCGAGTCGTATCCGTACGATAATTTAGATTTAGATTTCACCCGAAAAAGATACGCTTTGCTCTACGACATGTATGTCAAATTTAAAGCATCGTATTACGGTGAGAGTGGGGTGCCGCAACCAATGCTCGATTTGGATACATTCAAATCGCATGCTCCAATCGCTGTAATAGATTGTTCGCGTCAGAATGAATCATTGAAAAGTGCCTCGGTAGATATTCGTCTTGAGTTTCAGTGTAATGTCAATGTGCCCGCAAATACTACTGCATACTGTCTTATTTTCCACGATAAAATTATTGAATACAGTCCGCTGACAAATGTGGTTCGAAAAATGATTTGAAAAACTGGTATTGTATGAAGTAGGGAGGGGATTTTCAATGCATAAATATGCAGTAAGAGCTAGATTAAATTCAGAAAATTATACGCAGTCATGAGTCCCACATTTATCGACCTTCAGGGGTTCACGGGACCCAACGATACATTCATCGTGAAAGAACTGGCAATTCTGAAAGATAATTATAAATTCCAACATTTCGTATTTAAACCCCCCTATCTCTGGTCAGTTTTACCTGAAGTTAATCGTCGCGAAGCACTTGAGAGTAAAGTTTCTCACGGATTCAGCTGGGACGATGGATACGTACCCTACTCGGAACTAATGTTCCAGGTACGACCGCATTTACAAAATTGCGCATCGTTTCTTGTGATGAACAAATCTGTGGGAAGAATATTAAAGCGACTATTCAATATTGATACAGCATACTTTGCTGATGAAATTTGTTCGAGTAGACAGCAACCAAGATGTGTCTATCACTCGGGAATCTGTGCTGTTGAAAATGTATTTTCTATGTGTAACAGATGTTGGGTTGGGTACTAAACATTGTTAATTATTATACGCAATTTATTCATCAATAAAAAAATATGTAATCAAGCTCCTACATTTTTTTCACTCATCTTAACCCCCAATCCCACTCCCGCATTGGAATGCGACTGTTTTCTTCGTCCTCACGTATTTGAGATTCCCGAATCTCTTCGAGGGTCTCAACGTAGTCTTCCTCGTCTTCGCAGTCGCTTTCCGCGCCAGCCGGAATGCATCGGAGTGGTAGCGGCGTACCAACCTGAAAACAAATTTTTTACGATTCACTTCAACATTGTAAATTAGTTGGATTAATCAATCTGCAGAAAAATAATTCCCAGGCACTAAAATGATATGAAAATAATACATACGTC
Source organism: Rhogogaster chlorosoma (assembly GCA_944452935.1). Taxonomy (NCBI): domain Eukaryota; kingdom Metazoa; phylum Arthropoda; class Insecta; order Hymenoptera; family Tenthredinidae; genus Rhogogaster; species Rhogogaster chlorosoma. The sequence goes on from OX101802.1 coordinate 17,168,448, forward strand.
CTGATCCATTTTTGAATCATTAGTCGGAACGACGTGATGTGGTACAGATTGACTTGGGGGTTCCGTCTGTGGTCGCATCTGAGGTTGTAACTGTGGCTGCAACTGGGGTGACACCTGAGCCGATTGCGCTTGCGGCTGCGTTTGTCTCAAAGTTTTGTCAACCTGAAAATAACTTTCATGATTCCCTCGAATATTGAAAAATATAAGTATGGTGAATCAATCTGATCCGCAGCAAAAAATGCTTCCAAATTAAATTACAGCTAAAAATAATACTACATACGTCTCGATCAACCGGTACCTGACCGGCTGGAATACGTTCGACTGGTGGAATCACGGGCTTCGTCTGTGACTGCATTGCGGTTACAAAGAAGATCGTTGGAGACTGACTGGGTGGATCGTTGAACGACTGGTTAATAAACACCCAGTTGATCTAAAAATCGTACACCATTAAACCAGTTTGAGGTATAGTCTGCAACGAGACGCGATTTTTTCATCATAACTCATTGGTTGGTAAGGAGTCATTAAAATGTAATTACGTGAGATGAATAATCTTTAAAGCAAGGCGTTGCAGTTTTGCTTCTTTCAATTGAACAGTTTAAAAATGTGAAGACGTGAAATGAATACCTACTCTTTGTATCGACTCGCTGCAGTTACGCTCAATTCAGGTTAAGAGACAGTACTGATGCACTACTCAGACGCAGCTTGCAGAGATACTTCGTTCAGGTCCACGGATAGTACTGATGCACTGCTCCGACGTCGCTTGCAGTGATACCTAGTGTCAGGTCAACTGATAGTACTGTTGCACTGCTACAGCGCAGCTTGCAATCGTTCGATGCGTAGTTTGCTTAATCGGCATTGACGTATATGAACATTTTTTTCACATTCGAATGGTTCGATAATATTGTTCACGTGATGTGCGATCACGCCATCGAACAAAGTCTCACAGTCTGCTGAATCTGGTGCATAAGAATTTTTCAGTGATATCAGTCATCTGATGTATTTCGCAACAACTTGCAATTGAACGATGTGTAAATAACATCGATCATCTCTTACGATCACGCGATCGTGCAAAGTCTCTAAGTCTGCCGAATCAGCAGTGTTTATTTTTTCAGTGCAGTCCATCATCTGATGCATTCCACAACGTTATGCAATCGAACGTTATGTAAGCTCATGATCCAGTTCAGTTGAATCAGTATAGATGTACGTGAATATTTTTTCTGTCACACAGAATACATCGCATGAGGCGACACGTGCTGTTTTTTGCTACAGATCATTCCTCAAAGTGTGGTGGAAGTTTTGGCTGAAACTACATTGACGTAAATCCATTTTTCTGTCACCCAGAATACATGGGCTGATGTGCCACGTGCTGTTTTTCGCTACAGATCATTGCTCAAAGTGCGGTGGGAGTTTATGCTGAATCGGGCATTGACGTAGGTCCATTTTTTTATCTAATTCACATAATATATATTGATGCCAGGTTGCTGTCGAAACATCAGTACCGTTTCCATCTTCCATCAGCATCTCGAACAACTTAAGTCTATTTTTCTAAGAAAAAATGAACTTCGGAATAGTAGCGACCGTACTTTTCGTCTGCACCACATACGCAGCCCCGATTGTCGATCGTCAATCGACATTGGCTGATCGACTAATCCACCACGTTCACGTGGATACGGTGCACCCTAGTGGTAAAAATCAAACTTTCCGGTACATGGGGTACCGCGACGGGGAATCCGTCGAGAGAGCTTCAACGATTGTAAAAGAGTCCACTGACGTGAGCTCAAATCGAAACAACTATAATAATGTAATTAACGTGTACCATCCGCAGGCGGAACCTCTGACGACGAGCACAACGACTTCGTGTAAGTGAATAATTTTTATTAAAAAATTTTTTTGTGCGATAACGTTGTAACAAATAATTTAAGGGTTTCGTACACGTTTGCAGCGCCCATTACTCCAGATTATTCAATTTTCCGGGAATTGGATGTTGAATGGCTCTCGAAAAGTGAAGGTAATGGTAACTACCATTTCAAGTTAGATGCATCATTAGTATACTCCATAATCACGTATGCAAGTCCATCATTCTCACGATGATTGGTAATCATTAAGTTTTTTGTTAAAAAAAAATGTCGCTTTTCCATTTGCTTTAATTTGTTTATTCAATTTTGTTACAGAAACTAGAGAGGACCAGTCCCGTAGTCGAGAACATCGGTCCCGCAGCCGAGAAGATCAGGTCCGTAGTCGAGAAAATCGGTCCCGCAGTCGAGAGGATCTGTCCCGTTATTAATGGAAAAATCTATCCTAGAACATCCACCATAATCGGCGATGTTCTTGCCATTTTTGTCGTAGTAATGAGTTTTTTTCTATTTTTATACCTGATGTATATAAAGCAACATAGAAAAAAATTCAATAGTTATTTAGTAGAATGGTGAAAATATTGTTGGAACTATTTGCATGAAACGGGATTCATCTAAAATATATATTAGTTATTGTATTTCGGGGTTGAATGTGCAATCTGCAACTTGTATACAACAATGTTTTACTTAAAATAAATACCATCAATATTATATTCCTAGTTTAACATGTATCCTAAACAATAATGTAAACTTAAAAACTGATCAGTTTAGTGATTCATTAGTCATTTGAAACTGATTCTATTAGCGTTTTTAAACCTACGCCAATAAGTTCACAATCGATGATTGAATTTTCATCGAAATCTTCTGACGTCACCAACCGGTCCCTGCACTGTTGTTCGTTAAGCGACTCCTCCTCTATCGCCGTGTAAATCCTGGTAGCAAACGTTGTCATGCGTTTTTTTATCGCCTCTCGTTCCGACCTGAATCCAGTTGTGATAATTCGAATTGTTGGAAGCTGCTTCACGAGTTGGGTCCACGAATCTTCAAGGATTGTTATGTTTGCCGAAAACGGTGAAAAAAATATCAGCACATTTTCATCATAAAACTTGCTGCATTCAACTGATAAATCGTCATCAAGGACCACCGCGTACTGCTTTGCGGAGTCCGGTAAATTTCCAAACTCAAACCATTCACTTATAAGTTCCCAGTTTGATATAAATTTTTGCCAAGTACCATCATTGAAATCAATCTTTCTGTTCCTCAAGTTGTCGACAATGGATAATACAATTTCACATTTTAAAAGATTTGTAATCAAAAGTCCTAACTCCAGAGTCTTAGAGCCACTTTTGTTGAGTTTGAACTGACGTTTCAAAATACAGGTCGATTCTTGGAACGTCCGTTGTTTTTTCGCGGTAGATGATTCCGATCTCTGCGTGGGTTGAGTCCGCTTACAGGTTGGATTGCAAGAGATTAACGTCTGCGTTTTTTCAAACATCTCAGGTTGTGAACAAAATACCCAATGTCCGTTATCGTCACACACTTCAGTATGGTATTCTGAAGTGTGAAAGTCGTTCGGTGAAGATTCCATTGAAGCTGCGAAGATGCGGTATTGCCGACTGAACTGATCAGAACTGTTGGATTTGCTGCCGTGGCGGGGAGTACTACGACCTTATATACTTACCTCAGCTAAATGTGATTGGTGGGGGGCAAGGCTAGATGCAGTTTGATTTTTAAAGTTGCACGAATTATAAAAGTAGGTGTTTAATGATGCAAAAGTGGTCGATGCTCGGTAAATTGTTCAAGGTGGTGGGATTAGATGTAGAAAAATTATAACCTGATTTCAAGGACTAGATGGTAAACTACATTGGGTGGGGGTTTGAATGCATCGATTTCAAGAGTATAAAAGACGCAGGACTACATCAGATCGTCACTCTCCAACCATCCCTCGAGTAACTACAAACACTGTTCCAAGTATCATGGACTTTTCAAAAATCAACCGAGTGAGTCGTTGCGATGAATTTCTCCCGACGAGGAGATTAGCTGACCTCGAGCAGAAACACTACTTAATAACGAACTTGAGGAAAGTTCAAACCAGATACGGTCAGCGGATCACGGTTGACGTCGATAACACCTTTTCGGTGTTTATACCGGCTCGCACGGCTAAATTATTGGTAGAAGACGACGAAATGTTTAAAAAAATGCTGACTGCTGCTGAGGACAACCAGCTTCAAATGGCGTATCTCGGAGGGCTCTACAACCGAATCGAATTCAGCTGTTTGTAATCTGGGATACTGACATCTTTGGAAAAAGATCGCTACCCGTCTCCTCACGCACCACCTTGGAGATCCTCGAGTTGAATTCCTACGATTTTTGTGATTGCTAAATAAAAAAATCATTAGTATAAAATGCATTGTTCTGTAATTTCACAAAACTCTACCCCCTTAGAATATTTATCAAATCTAGTCTGTAGGATAGTTTTAATTCATTCTGCACCAACTGTCGAAAAGATCTGCTAGCTGTTAGTTGCTTCTCGCATGGTTTGATTTTATAAAAAATGGACGATCCAGGGAATCGAACCCTGAGTCTTACGTGCTCATCCTCTCGACATCAGGGTAAAGCCTCCCTGATGATAACCAAGGATTTAAGCAGCCAGACCACCTAGCTCGTCCTCTCGTTACGATTCCTCGAAGCTACAGGATTGACGCAACAGTGTTTCTGTCACACATCTCGCGGTAGAAAATAATGGTAAAGATAAAAAGGTATACTTACTAAAAATCTGCCACACGCCTCACGGTAGAAGATAGTGGTAAAGGTAAATCCCTAGGGACATTTATGTAACAAGATATCATAAAGCGGTCACACGCCTCACCGTAGAAGATAGTGGTAGAGGTATAATTATCGCGCAAATCTTTAATCAACGCAGCGGAAAGTGATTTGCAGCGGGGTAATGACCTGATGTAGCGATCGCCAAACATCTCAAGGTTAAAACCGGTTACCAACTAAATCCATCACACATCTCGCGGCAGAAATATGCTACAGTGTTGCAATTAAACGGGGTTTCATTGAAAAAATGCCAAATCCACACACCTCGCGGCAGACATAAATTATCGATGCAACAGTGTTGCAATTGAAAAAATGCCAGTTTAATTATATTACAAAAAAATCCACACACCTCGTGGCGGACATAAATTATCGATGCAACAGTGTTGCAATTGAAAAAATGCCAGTTTAATTATATTACAAAAAATCCACACACCTCGTGGCGGATATAAATTATCGATGCAACAGTGTTGCAATTAAACAGGTTTCATTTGATTGAAGATTCACGATACGGGTAATGACCTGCCCCAATGGTAATGACCTCGAAGATTTATCGATTATAGCGAAAAAGACCTGCCCCAATGGTAATGACCTCGAAGATTTATCGATTATAGCGAAAAAGAATTTGGTGGGGGTTAGAATTTTAGCGACTATAGCGAAAAAGAATTTGGTGGGGGTTAGAACTCTGAGATAACACACGAAGGCTAGTGACGTCACGCAAAAGTGGTCCAATAGCCGCCTATGGGTTAAAAGGGTGCAACTGGTCCAGTATCCGCCTACGTGTTAAATCGTGGTGACGTCACGGAAAAGTGGTCCAGAACCCGCTCTATTTCACTACTGACGTCGAGTGGGAAACGCCGAACGCTCACTTCGGTCCCACGCCTCGCTTCGTCACCACGGCCTATGCGGCACGTACATATTACAGACGCGTTTGCTTTTTACCTACTCTTCCACGTTGGAGTTGTTAAAAGTAAATGAAGATTCATCTCGTGTAGCCTCAAGACAACGGTCAAGTTTTATTTTGTGATAGTGACAAAATATCAGATATATTGAAATTTTCATATCTCCATGCCGAAGTGCCTCGTGTAAAATGGCCGACGAGTACTGCAAGAAGCTACTGATCGCGTGGGATTTGGAATCCCTCGTCGACCGTTTTCAAGGTAAGTTTAACAATTTTCTTGTTGCACGGTCAGATATTGCATAAAGAAGCAGGGTGCGCTCCAGAGGAAAAAAAAAATAGGACACGGATATACACATATAAATATATATTGGGTACGGATTGTCGCTTGCCAACTAAATATTTTGTTTGTCGCAATTATACTTCAATTGGTGGACGGAACTGATGCCATCAAATATTTGATTGTCTAAATGAGAACTCAGTTGCAGCAGTACTTAGTTGTGCTGAAAATGATAACTTTTTTTCCCGCAAAATGACGGAAAAATATACCCCGTTCCACGAGAGTATACCCGGATTCGAACGGCCTGAGAGCCAGGTGTGGGTAGTGGGGCTGGCAAGTCAACGCCGGATCTAAATTATCGTACGCATGGGCCCCGAATATATTTGTCAAGCTAGGCTCAAAGGGGCTCAAAGACTGAGGGTCCCTTGTCGCTATAGCCGGGCGTGCTCAGCCGTACGACCCGTTTGGTGCGATGGAGTGGGTAAAATGGGCGGAGCGTTGGGCGAGATCTGACCGAACCGGACGAGTTGTGTTTCGATCTTTGGGTATTCTCTCGTGGAACGGGGTATAGTATATTGTGTACCACGGGCGAGAAGTGGGTCTTTTTAAAAAAAAAAAAAAACAATTAATGGCAAAAGGGCATATCTTTTTGGCTTAGGTCCCTTTGATTTTAGGAAAACTGATTTTCTTTTCGACTTTCTATGCGATTTTTATTTTTTCAAAGCGATAGGCAAAGTTTGAACAATAATATGCTTTTTTGGCATCAGTATGCCATAATAAGGCATATGGGACGTTCTTCCTTTTCATCGACAATGACTTGTCTCCTCGAAAAAATGTATTAATATGCTTCTAAAAAAAATGTCGCGTAAAAATATTTAGTTGGCAGCCGGTAACATAAATCGCACTATTTGTAGATTTTTTTCTCAGTATGTATTGCAAAAAGAAATTGAAACCCCAAATGTTACTCAAATGCTTCAACTTGCCAAACGTGGTTTCATTCTTCGGTTGTCTCGGTTATATTAATCAATTGAAAGTGAAATCTGTATTTTTCCAATCTTCTGGGCTAGAATTCGAATGAAAGATTCAACAGTTTGATTTAGCCTGACTGTACAATCAAAGTCAGCTGTACAGCATTTGTCAAAATTAATAAAATTTGTCTCAATATCCGGGTACGCCCCTTTTGAAACTTCTGTTATAATCTTGAAAAATCTTTGAAAACGTTTTGCTCAACAGAAAATGGCATAAATGAAAGCAACATTCGTAACCTAACCGCGGACCTCATTAAGGAACTCATCCCCCAAATCGGATTGAGAATCAAATTCAGCTTGAAATGGGGAGATCATTTTTCCGATATGAATAACAATCCAAAGTTACAAGTGAGTAATTCGATAATTAACAAGTAGATGCGAAGAATGTTTTGGAGGACATCCTCATTGTTTCAATATCACAGCAATTGTAGGGACTAACATCATTGAGGTAAAATATTTTCACATTTAGAAAACCACTGATAATTCTGAGACCTCTGGCCTTGGATTTGAAGATAACTCAGAGGAGAATACAGATACTAACGCAAATGAAACAATACTTTGTACAAAACTTCGTCGCCCACATGTCCGACAGATGCTAAAGCAATCCATGCAAGGTCGCGCCATTCTGAAATCCTACACGAAAACTAAGAAGTTATCTAGGAAATGCAGAAACTTGATAGTAGGAATTATAATTTCCGAAATTTTAAAAGAAAACTACAAGTGAGCATCATAGAAGAGATTATTTTTCCTGCTTAGGTGTTACATGACTGGAAGTAATTGGTTTTTTTTTATTCTTCAGTCGTAGATCTTTCAGAAACGAAGATTTCGAAGTGATTGCGAATGAAATTGTGGAAGTATTCCCAGAATCCGAAGTGGCAGGCACATATTATATCCCACCAATTAAGAAGAAATTTTCCCGCTCACAAAAGTCTATTACATCTCGCGGTAAACTTATGGACAAATATAGAAACAAGATACGCGAGTATAGAAAATTAACAGGCGAACCTTTCTCCAGTGAGAGCTCGTCCAGTACATCTATGGATCAATGTAGTGGCGATGAAAGGACCGAAGGTAAATCATTGATATAATAGTTCAGTTGATAACCAAATTGAATGAGTTTGAACTAGCTACTATGAGTTAGAACTAGCAGATGAATCTGCTCAACTTCTTCTGAATTGGATTATGCAATATAGTTAGTTAATCCTTGTAAAAAGTTTTGAAAATTTCTAATATTACCTTGGAGTAAGATTTGGAAGACTTGCTTCTCCGGTTTAACTATCTTATATTAATTAACGTCAATACATTCAGCTGTTAACTGCTCCATCATATTTTTATCATTGTGTTATGATGCTGTGAATCATTAGTAAATTATCCCAAATTTGGAGTATTATTTGACTCAAACACAACAACAAAAAAAATAAGATTTGTTCTCCAACTTTTTGATTCTCTACCCATTGCAAGAACTTTTTTGAACTTACAGCAGATATTGAAACTCAGAGTAGTGTCAGATGGTTGGAAAACAACCAAGCGCCATGGGAAGTGGTGATCGGTCATTGGGCTGCAACTTATCAGTATCGCAGGCAAAAAATTGAGCAGTCAGGATGGAACAGCATAGCTGATATCTATAAGCAGTGGCCAATTCTACAGAATCCTAACGGTCATTACCTCGTCTCCCGCGATTTTCAACTTCTTGAACTATCCGAGACGGCTCTCACCCCAGCTAACTGGCGAAACTTTTTTCAAATCATTCATGATCTATCAAACGTGACAAAAGATCAAAAAATCAATGAGTTGTACGATCTCTTGAAATCTGACGAATTAAATGAAGGTGAGGGGTAACAGATATTTAAATAGCATTGAAATAGTTATTTTATGGGGATTGATGGAGTTTAAGGAAAATATGTTATTAAATTTCACACACGAATTTAAAATATCAATATAATAATTTCTACCACTTTGGTTGATCTTAAGTAATTTCAGTGCAGCTTTGATGCAATTGTGCCCCGTTAATATGCGCTAGAATATACATTTTTGATTCAATTATTGGGTCAATCGAGTTTAATTGATCGTCAAACAGTAGAAACATTAACGAATGATAAATACTGCTATCGGTTAACTATCATTCTAACATTATTGGGGTCTGATTCTACGAAGCAGTGCATTCAAAGGATTTTGTAATTTTGTTTCGTAGACAGCAAAGTCGCAGTTCAATTGTCGCTTCTACCCCACCTCGTGCCACCGAAAGGCAGAATCCGGACCAAGGCTAAACATTGGAAACCATCGATTGCCGAGTGCATAGAAAGCCTAATAGAACATGCCAAGGTTAGCCATTTTATATTGTCGTTTACAGTAGATGTCGCTGAAGATAATAGGATGCCGGCAATGTCAGGGATTGTTTTTTTTTTTTTTTTTTTTTTCCTAAGCAAAACTAGGAGATTGGTTTGCAAAAAATCGGAAACTTTTCTTTCTATCGATAATGAGTAATTTCAAAACTCTGCTTCTGCGTGTAATAAAACTAAGATATTTCATATAAATCTCAAATGATAATGTGGTGTCTAAAGTACTCCAATGTTCTCAGTGTTTAAACATATACCAACATTTAAAAGTTATCTGTACTATAGGTTCCAGGGGATGTCTCTCGTATCCAGGAAAGAAAAGTTGAGGCCACGTCTATCATGAAATTGACAGTTCAACCCTATGTCATCATTGTCGGACCTACCATTAAAGAAATATCTGCTTTCTACGTCTGCATCGACCAAACTTTGTACACCATCCCATCAATGCTGGAGGCTATTGATATTTGCTTCAAGACATTTCACGTCTTCAATGCTACGTACCCACCTCAAAGTGAACACATCTGGTTGTTGATGCAACACGGTTTGTACCGATTCACCACTAAATTTGACAAACAAATCGCTTATATTATGGACATTATAAACATTTTACAAAACAAAGCGACAACTGCAACTGCCGAATAGTGCAGTAGAGAAATTGCATCAAGTGGTCCACATAATCTCTGCACAATTCTCTCCCTGATATTCTGAAACGCATGTCTTCATTTTGATAATTTAACTGGGCTGTCACTGCCTTTAATATCAATTCATAACAGCTTTTCCTGTGATTTTGGAAGAATCATATTTATACGTATACTCTAAATTGGATATACCCTTTTTTTTCATTTCACGCCACTCTCCTGATCTGTATCCCACCTGATTTGAAGCGTACTAAGAAGTAGAAGCCCTGTAATAAGTATTGAATAGTTCTTGATTCGCCAATATGTATCCATGTCCGCTATGCAACAATCAGTTTTCGTCTATCAACCTTTTCATTGGACACTTCAAGTTAAGTCACGGTACACAACAAAATTCAACCTTGTCTTGCCCGCTGACACATTGTTTACGAAGCTTTAACAATATCTACGCGTATAAAAAACATTTGATCCAGAAGCATTTCAGTAATGAAAGCTCTTCCACTACTCAATGCAATAATAATGTAGAAAGTTTCCACGTGGAATTGGAACCGACTTCCAGTACTGAATTAAATTCAAACAAAGAACAATCAAATTGCCGTGTTGATGCTGAACGTGTATTAATACCAGATATTGTTGAGCCTTGTACTTCCGTATCAGAATTTTCGAATATAATTTCTAAAGCTATTGGTTCTTTTGTTACAAAACTTTATGCCAACACTTCTCTTAATAGAGCCCTTGCACAAGAAGTGATCCAAGACGTTAGTGAACTGTATGGTTCTACGTGTTATGAAGTACTCAAACAAAGAAATAACTGTGCTAAATGCCCAGACACAAGAACAGACTTAAATTCTATGTTTGAGTTGATACGAGGGTCTTTTAAAAAATTTTCTACCGAACATGAAACATTCAATTACCTTAAAAATTCTAATCATCTCATCGCAGTGGAGTCAATTTGTATAGGAGCTAGATTGCGACCAAGACGTAACAGCACAGCTATGAACATCAACGTTGTTGATTCAAATATACACATAATACCTCTGAAAACACTTTTGAAAAGATTCCTAAATCTACCTAACGTTTTGGAGTCTACTCTTGCACGGCTCGCGAAGCTTAAGGAAAGTGAAGTTATGACATCGATTGTCCAAGGCAAACGGTGGGAAGCAATTGAACAAAATTTTCAGGGGAAAATTGTTTTACCCTTAATAATGTATTTCGACGATTTTGAAATAAACAACCCCTTAGGGTCATCGAAAGGAGTCCATAAACTAGGAGCTGTATATTGCACCATAGCTTGTTTCCCTCTGGAGTATCAAAGTAGACTTGAAAATATCTTACTTGTTCAATTGCATCACACTAAAGACCAGGCAAAATATGGAAATAAGACTCTATTCGCCAATCTGATACATCAAATTACTGAGCTTGAAACTAATGGCATTGACATATTAATTGATGGTTCAGAAACAAGAATATACTTTGCTTTAGCGTTGATTATAGGCGATAATTTAGGGCTCAACAGTATTTTCGGTTTTACAACTAGCTTCAATTCCCAATATTGTTGTCGAATTTGTTTAATTGATAAGGAAACACTACATCATCAAGTGGCAGAGAATGTTGAAATGTTACGTACTACCGAAAATTATCACGTAGACGTGTCTGCGGGTTCTCGAGGTGTCAATGAGGAATGTGTTTTCAATAAGATCCCAAATTATCACGCCATACGAAATTCTAGTGTTGACACCTCACATGATCTAGAAGAAGGTATATTCAGATATGATATTGCAAAGATTCTAAATAGATTGGTACACGTAGACAAAGTGTTTTCCCTCGAAACCCTTAACAATAGGATTCAGCTTTTTGATTTCAATACCAGCATAACTACGAACATTCCACCTCCACTAAAGAGAGATGCCTTAAAATCAGGATGTCTTATTATGTGAGTATCTGAAATGTCTTGTTGAGTGCAATATTTGGGTTTAATCATAGGTGATCTTGTTCCACCAGATGATGTAACATGGCAATTGTACGTTATACTCCGGGAAATTTACAGCATAATAATGGCTCCAACAGTTACATTTGAAGGTTGCCAGTTACTTCGCACTCTGATAGTTGAACATCATCAATTATACATGGAACTTTTCCAAGAAAATCTCAAACCGAAACACCATTTTTTAAATCATTACCCACGTCTCATGCAAGAGCTTGGTCCATTGAAAAATATTTCAACCATACGTTATGAAGGAAAACATCAAGATTTGAAAAAAAATTCCAAAGTCATAACCTCACGTGTTAATCCAGCTTACACATTAGCTTTAAAACATCAACTTCAAATGGCACATAGGTTTCTCAACGATAAAGGGTTTGACGAGCGTATGTCTTGGGGCGTTATACTCCAAACAGATTTGAGTATTAATGATGAGTTTAATGATTTTAAGGCAGCTCTTCCGAATGATTTTGATCGTAAATGTATGACCGCAACCTGGGCAAAAGTTAATGGTACCAAGTATAAACCAGGTATGATTCTGATGATTGACGATGCCAATTATGAACCAGTATTCGGCAAGATTCGATATGTGCTCATCGATGCCAATCGGCAATTGCATTTTTTATTGAAAGAATTGGTGAATTTGGGTCTTGCAGATCATGTATGCGCATTTCAAGTAACCGAAACACAAAACTGGGGATTCATATCACAGAAGCAATTAATCACGTATCAACCTTATAGCATGCACGTCATGAGCGATGAAATATATTATGTATCGTGTCTTTAAATGATAAACAAGGCAACTTAGAGCGAGTATTTTTATATATGAGGTATTCTCTGAGACAGGCTCGGTTCTTCATCCTGATCAATTTTTTTGATAATGATTTTTGTTATCAATAACCCAAACGGAACCTAGGTGAATTATTTCAAATTTTTCTTTCAAATACTTTCTCAGTTGGAAATTTTGAATTTTTCTAATGAAATAATTTTCAAATAAATATAACTCGACTGGTGGTGGTCGAATAATAAGAACAAGAATATATAGGAATGACTCTCAGAAATTGTATATTTCAGTTGAAATATTATTGAAATTTTATGACGTATCGTTGATGTCTTGACATTATTATTTCTAGTTGTCAATACAAAAGTTTGATTTTTGCTGAATATGCAACTTTTGATTTTTTTGAAAAAATCCTCCATTATTGTATATTTGAATTAAACAATTTTTATTTTGCCTTTATTTTTCATTTTATTTTATATTTTATTTTTCGATTTTTTTCATATGAATGTATGAAAAATAAAAACAAAAAAATCGAAAGAAAATTCTGCCCATGATGAGACACGGTTTAAAATTTTTTTTCATTCAAATGTAGAATAATGGAGAATTAAAATAAAAGTGGCATACATGGCGAAAATCAAGCTTTTGCATTTAAACTAGTGTTGTACGGCTTAGCCGGCCAAGCCGGCTAAGGCGGTTGAAAATTAGCCGGCTAAAACGGCTCAGCCGATTAACCGGTTAACCGGCTGATCGGCTAAGTTAGGCTGGATGGATGGAAGTATGAATGAATGGATGGATGTATAGATGTATAGTTGAATTGATGGATGGATGGATGGATCCATCCATTCATCGATCCATCTATCCATCCATCCATCCATCCATCCATCCATCCTTCCATCCATCCTTCCATCCATCCTTCCATCCATCCCTCCATCCATCCATCCATCCATCCATTCATCCATCCATCCTTCCTTCCATCCCTCCATCCCTCCATCCCTTCCTCCATCCATCCATCCATCCATCCATCCATCCATCCATCCATCCATCCTTCCATCCATCCCTCCATCCATCCATCCATCCATCCATCCATTCATCCATCCAGCTTAACTTGGCCGATCAGCCGGCTAACCGGTTAATCGGCTAAGCCGTTTTAGCCGGCTAATTTTTAACCGGCTCAGCTGCCTTAGTGGGCTAAGCCGGCTAAGCCGTACAACATCAATTTAAACCGGGAAATGATGATGTCATGACGTCAACGATACGTCATGAAATTCCAATATTATTTTATGCGAAAAGTACAATTTATGAGAGTCATTTTCATGCTCTTGTTTTTTGTGATTCGACCAACGCGAGCCGAGTTACAATTATTTGAACATAATTTTTTTATGAAAATTCAAAATCTCCAGCTCAGGAAGTATTTGAATAATTCACCTAGGTTCCTTTTGGGTTGTTGATGACATAAAAAAATGGATCAGGGTGAGGACCCGAACCTGTCTCACTTGGGAAGAATATCTCAGATATAATATATACATATGAGATGTTCCATATGAAAACGAGAGTGATCTGACCTTGTAGTTTTTGATTTCGATGCAAATTTTTTTTACGTTTCTTATTCCAAGTTGAAACCATACCCCAAAGCGTTTTTTAATAGCACTTATTTATTTCGATCGGACAATTAACGAAAGTATCGGATTGTTACCGTTTGACCAAGTTTAACCTTTTTTTTCTCTGAGATGACATAAAAAAATTAAAGTCAGAAATAGCTTTTCTTTGGAATTTCAAATTCAGTGTTCAAACTCGAATGTCTTCTACAATCGATAATGGTGTCGGTTCGGAAAAATGTTTTTTCAAAAAGTTCAATTCAAACTGAATATTTTATATCTGGGTCATCTTCACCCCAGAGAGTGTCGTTTGGTAAGAAAAATCTTAAACTTCGTCAAACGGTAACAATGCAATTTTTCGGTTAATTGGGTGATCGGAAAAAATAAGTGCTATTGAAATATGGTTCAGGGTGGAGTTTTGACTCGGAATAAGCAACATGAAAAGATAGTTTGATCGAAATCGAAAATCGAACACCTCATATATAGTCGATACTCCTATGAAGTTAACACTTTATTAACGTTACAAGCGCCAGGTGATACCTCTTATATTTTTACAGAATTGAATTGCTATTGATGCTCTAAAGGTTAGGGAGGGACTCACCCATCTGATGATATCCTTATGCCCAAGATTTGGCCCGCGCGTCAAACATTTTAGGTCTCTTTCAAAAATTTTAAGGTTCCGAGACTCCTATAAAAGTCGATTAAAAAGTCCTATATTTGTCATTTGTTGCCTAGTCGATACGTGGTGTATTGTCTGATCGACCGAAATAAGTTTACAGAGATATATAAAAAAAGTGTATCTGTGATGAGATATACAATATACATATAAGTATAGCTACATATGTGCAGACATTTTGTTGGCCACTTGATACAACTATATATATCTTGTTATACTTTAGTTATAGTATTCGTTGACATGGGTTGATCTCGTAATTATAGCATTTATATATTGTAACATTGCATTTTGCAACGCATGTTACAAGCGACTCCCGAACCCTTAGACGACCATAATTACGTAGCGTGGGATGCATGAGCGAAGCATGAATGCATTTAGTATAGCCCCGAGGCTGTAGACTCTCCGAGAGGCGACCGTGACCGATCTAAGACTGTCGAATTTAGTATTTATTCTTTTGTTTTCTTTTACGCATTTTCTCTGACATGTGGACGACGAGGCCAAGTTTTTGGGTCTGAGCTACGACTATTACGCACCCCGACGGACGCACCTACGCTAAAACACCGAGGGTGTTGACTTTTTGATGGACGCCACCGAAGCTCGTGAGGCTAGTAGTGGCCATGCTACCTCACCGATCAACAGAGGATGCGGGGGAGTGTCGAAGACACTCTGCACCGAGGGATCAAGGTGGTGGAGGAGATTCCCGCCACCGCCAAGAGCCGGCAACCCGTATTCCTCTAAACGAAGGAGCTGCACACATCGTGGCGAATTTGGAATTTCGCGCGTAACCAAGATCTAATATCATGCGTGAGAGGATCTAGTGGTCAATACGCAAATTACTAGGCGATCGTATGACGGGGGTGCGAACGATCGACGCTCAGCGATCGAAGATCACTCTGCCGTAGGCCTGCCTAGCAGGTAGGGCGTCGAGCTCTAGTGCTCGCGCTCGTTTTTGTATTTGGGCGTAGCCGCGAGGCAATATTGCGAATTCCCTTCGAGGGACTTTTTGAGTATAGTTTTGAGTCTTGAGTTTAGTTTCGAGTCTAGTATTTTGTTTGAGTGACTGAGTCCGGAGCGTGTGCTGAAGGGCTAGGACCGTACCGAGGGTTTTTCCTGCGTGGAAAACTCATTGTGGCTGGACAACGGTAAGCGTTAGCTAACTTGACTCCTAATTTGAATCCGGCAAACGGCCATCGGCCATCTTGCCTGGTTTCGAGCCACGAGGCTTTTATAGATCTTCGAGGATCAAATTAAAACGACCTCCGAGTCGGTAGGCCGTCTCCAGTGTCCTCATGCTATAGAGAATTGTATTTTGAGTCCGTGTATTGAGAATTTTTGGGATATATTGAGTTGTATTGAGGCCGTGAGGCAATATTCGTGGCGTTTGAAAGCTCGAGTTTGATATTGATTTTGCGTAAGATTTTTGAGTTTCGCGATATTTGAGTATATTTTGTAGAGTTCGTGGGCTTCGCACCTGAGTGCGAGCGAGATAGCCTTAGACGGTCATTGTCGCGCTCTCTTCCTCCCCCGAGGAGATTTAGAACGTTAGGCTAGGCGTGTGTCTATTATTATTTTGAATTTTGTTTTGCTTACGAAGGCAGAGTTAGATTTAGTTAATTTATTATTTAAAATTGTAAATAATATTCTTTCCCGAGAGGCTTCGCCTCTCGAAGGCGTGCCGGTCGCCGTATACGATCGGTGTCGCTCTTGTTGAGTGTTTTTGTTGAATCTCGAGCCGCGGGCATTAATTATTGTTATTAATTCTGAGCCGCAGGCCATATTGTTTGAACTATTTTGTTGTTAATCTCGAGCCGTAGGCTCGACTATTTTGTGGCTTGTCGAGTATTCGAGTTATTTATTTTGTTATTATTTTGTTATTTCGAGTCGAAGACTCCTCATTGTTAGTTGTAAGTCGCATTGTTAGTTCTAAGTTCCGTTGTTAGTTGTAAAATTGATTTGTTGTCCCGCGAGGACCAGATTTGCTGAGTTGATTGTTAACTAATTTCAATTTGTTATTGCCACCCTACGTGGGAGCGTATTAGTTAATTCTTATTGTTTGTAAAACTCGCAAATCGCGGCCAGGTCGGCTATACACGGCCTGTAGTCGCCTTAGACCCGAGGGGAAGTACCCCCGGGTACATGATTACTTGTTAATTTCGTTAAATTCTAATTTTTTTTGAATAAATTCAGTATTCTTTTGTTAAATTTGAAATTCACGAGTCGTTATTTGACGCCGAGTTAATCCTTCATATTAATCCCGACCCCTCTCCGCGGTACTGTTGCTAGCCGACGCTTCGAGTACCTGTAGTTTAATTGTGTTTTGATTTTGAATTTTGAAAGTGGCGGTTATCCGCCTGGCGCCCAACTTTAATAAATAATTATAATTTTCTTAGCCAATTGTCGACTGGACGACCCCGTGGTCGAGTGATCCGGTCTGGATCCGGGGTCTGACAAAATCCACGTCACAAATTGGCGCCCAACGTGGGGCCTGCTGAGAAAAATTAAATTAATAATTTTTGAGATATTCGTTTGTGTCATAGTAGTGATTTCCTTGTTGCCAAGAGAATTTGAGTCGGTTGTTTGTTTTTCTCAATATACCGGAGAAGGATTAGCGACGCGTACGCTCGTGAAGATTGTGTAGTTTCGCGGCAGTATATTACTTCAGTATTTTGCTTTTCGGGAATTGTGCGTTTTGCTGTTGAGACTTTTTAGCGATTGGTATTTTTCTTAATATCCTAGGTCGAAGACTGCGGGACAGTATTTGTTCCCGTGGAGCCTCTTTCGCGTAGGAATATTCGTACGTTTGTTTTTTTTAGTTATTGCGCTGCTTTTATCAGTACTTTTTTTGCCGTGGTTTCCTGCCTAGAGCTTGGAAATTTAGTTATTGCCGACTACGTAGGCCGGTGTATAATTTTGTTTTCGCGATCTGATAGCCTAGCGGAGGAAAAACATAGTCCTGGTTCGACGGACTTTTAAATACACCCCGCATCGAGGGGAATGTTTACGTGTCGTCATCGAAAGTCGGCTTGAATAATTCTCACTCGTGTGGCTGAGATTCGGATATTGTGCTCTAGATATTTGAATTTTCGCGTCTAGCAGTGGTGCTCAGGCGTGGGTTCTCAGTGTCCAGCTGTGCGAAACAGCTGTTGTGCCAACGAAACGCTGATTGCCAGATCGACTGCGGCGAAGACGTTCGTGTCGGTAGTAGGTGATCGCGGGCAGCAAATGTTTTGAGCTTCGGATTTATTTTTTTTGTGTCGCGTTCAGGTCAAACTCGCGTTTATCTGATTTTTCGGATACACGCTCGAATTCTCGAAAAAATTTCGAGTTCTGAGTTTTCGCGTTCGCGTTCGGGTTTACTTCGCGTTTCGCGGTAAATTCGAGTATATTGAGTTTTCGCGTGCACTTCCGAGTTCGCGGAAAATTGTCGAGTTTTGAGTTTTGCGGTTTAGAGTACGGTTTGCGAGCCAGTGCGTGCCATTCAACGAGTCAAGCTTTCGAGTTCGAGTTCGAGTTCGAGTTCGCGTTCACCTTCGTGGTTGCATTTGAATCGAGAAATTTTTGCATGCACTTCCGAGTGCCGATGCACAGCGATTATTGGACATAACTTCGTGCCTGTGGTATTTCGGGACTATTTCGGTTGCAGATTAAAGTTTGAGTTCGATTTTTGATTTTCGTGGGAGCTCAAGAACACAAACGCGACCCTCGAGCTTCTTTGAGAGAAAATTCGGGTACGCGCGGTATAATGTTGAGTTCCAGTTCGGAATTCAGTTTGAGCTCCTAGTCTGAAGTCCAAGTGTGCGCTGGAAATCCAGTTTGAACTTTGGCATTTCAAGTTTTCGCGTTTTGAGCTGTTGCATTTCGCATTTTCGCGTTCCGAGCTTTCGCGTTTTGAGCTTTTGCATTGAGTCTACAACGCGTCCGAGCGTTCAATTTAAGAGGGCGACCAATCGAATTTCGTGTAGTGAACCAGATGGCGCCCCTATTGAGTTCGAGTCCGTATTTCGAATTTTTGTAAGCGATCGTGCGACTTTTAGCGTGTCGAGCTAGAATCTACAATTAGTAGAATTTTACCGCGCGCGGTCGTGTTTTAGTAATACTGGGGATGTTTACCGTATTCCGGGGAGTACACGTGAAGTCATGGTGACGAACGCTACCCCGTGCAATAACTCCCCGTGGGCCTTGAGTCAGATGCAGTTAGTCCCGTGGCTAACTGTATTACCTAGTAGCTTCGAGCACTCAAGTTTTGGGATGAAAGTTTAGGAAAAATGCAGTAAAATATTCGGGTTGAGGGTCATTGAAGACGGACTGCCGATCGACCTCGACAAGATTGAACCGATTGTTAGTATCCGGCACCCCGGAGCTGTAAACAATCGCGACGATTTGTAGGGATGGCCTCGTGGCACTACCGGTTTATCCCGGCGTTCGCGGGTTCTTCGGAACCATCAACGCGGTTTTATCGTAAGGATAGACGGTGGGAGCGGGGTGACGATCAACCAACATCTTTTGAATTAATTAAATCCGTGTTAACCTCAGCCCCGAATTCGGTACTAATTATTTTTGTTGTTTGCTTTCGTGTTTTGTGTTTATTGATTTTGGGTCGCATGCCTGGCAAGAGCCTGGGCTTAGCCGACATAATTTATTCTTGTTCTTATGTTTTTGTTTTTCGCGGTACAGTACGTGACCAAAAGAGGTCTATAGTCAGTAGACTTAAGAATACACGGCTGCGGCCGCCACTCGGAGTTCGGTCCATGGGTCAAGTTCGCTAGTGCTTCCGCCCCAGTGGCCCGTCTAAGGGGGGGGGGGAGTTGTAACATTGCATTTTGCAACGCATGTTACAAGCGACTCCCGAACCCTTAGACGACCATAATTACGTAGCGTGGGATGCATGAGCGAAGCATGAATGCATTTAGTATAGCCCCGAGGCTGTAGACTCTCCGAGAGGCGACCGTGACCGATCTAAGACTGTCGAATTTAGTATTTATTCTTTTGTTTTCTTTTACGCATTTTCTCTGACATGTGGACGACGAGGCCAAGTTTTTGGGTCTGAGCTACGACTATTACGCACCCCGACGGACGCACCTACGCTAAAACACCGAGGGTGTTGACTTTTTGATGGACGCCACCGAAGCTCGTGAGGCTAGTAGTGGCCATGCTACCTCACCGATCAACAGAGGATGCGGGGGAGTGTCGAAGACACTCTGCACCGAGGGATCAAGGTGGTGGAGGAGATTCCCGCCACCGCCAAGAGCCGGCAACCCGTATTCCTCTAAACGAAGGAGCTGCACACATCGTGGCGAATTTGGAATTTCGCGCGTAACCAAGATCTAATATCATGCGTGAGAGGATCTAGTGGTCAATACGCAAATTACTAGGCGATCGTATGACGGGGGTGCGAACGATCGACGCTCAGCGATCGAAGATCACTCTGCCGTAGGCCTGCCTAGCAGGTAGGGCGTCGAGCTCTAGTGCTCGCGCTCGTTTTTGTATTTGGGCGTAGCCGCGAGGCAATATTGCGAATTCCCTTCGAGGGACTTTTTGAGTATAGTTTTGAGTCTTGAGTTTAGTTTCGAGTCTAGTATTTTGTTTGAGTGACTGAGTCCGGAGCGTGTGCTGAAGGGCTAGGACCGTACCGAGGGTTTTTCCTGCGTGGAAAACTCATTGTGGCTGGACAACGGTAAGCGTTAGCTAACTTGACTCCTAATTTGAATCCGGCAAACGGCCATCGGCCATCTTGCCTGGTTTCGAGCCACGAGGCTTTTATAGATCTTCGAGGATCAAATTAAAACGACCTCCGAGTCGGTAGGCCGTCTCCAGTGTCCTCATGCTATAGAGAATTGTATTTTGAGTCCGTGTATTGAGAATTTTTGGGATATATTGAGTTGTATTGAGGCCGTGAGGCAATATTCGTGGCGTTTGAAAGCTCGAGTTTGATATTGATTTTGCGTAAGATTTTTGAGTTTCGCGATATTTGAGTATATTTTGTAGAGTTCGTGGGCTTCGCACCTGAGTGCGAGCGAGATAGCCTTAGACGGTCATTGTCGCGCTCTCTTCCTCCCCCGAGGAGATTTAGAACGTTAGGCTAGGCGTGTGTCTATTATTATTTTGAATTTTGTTTTGCTTACGAAGGCAGAGTTAGATTTAGTTAATTTATTATTTAAAATTGTAAATAATATTCTTTCCCGAGAGGCTTCGCCTCTCGAAGGCGTGCCGGTCGCCGTATACGATCGGTGTCGCTCTTGTTGAGTGTTTTTGTTGAATCTCGAGCCGCGGGCATTAATTATTGTTATTAATTCTGAGCCGCAGGCCATATTGTTTGAACTATTTTGTTGTTAATCTCGAGCCGTAGGCTCGACTATTTTGTGGCTTGTCGAGTATTCGAGTTATTTATTTTGTTATTATTTTGTTATTTCGAGTCGAAGACTCCTCATTGTTAGTTGTAAGTCGCATTGTTAGTTCTAAGTTCCGTTGTTAGTTGTAAAATTGATTTGTTGTCCCGCGAGGACCAGATTTGCTGAGTTGATTGTTAACTAATTTCAATTTGTTATTGCCACCCTACGTGGGAGCGTATTAGTTAATTCTTATTGTTTGTAAAACTCGCAAATCGCGGCCAGGTCGGCTATACACGGCCTGTAGTCGCCTTAGACCCGAGGGGAAGTACCCCCGGGTACATGATTACTTGTTAATTTCGTTAAATTCTAATTTTTTTTGAATAAATTCAGTATTCTTTTGTTAAATTTGAAATTCACGAGTCGTTATTTGACGCCGAGTTAATCCTTCATATTAATCCCGACCCCTCTCCGCGGTACTGTTGCTAGCCGACGCTTCGAGTACCTGTAGTTTAATTGTGTTTTGATTTTGAATTTTGAAAGTGGCGGTTATCCGCCTGGCGCCCAACTTTAATAAATAATTATAATTTTCTTAGCCAATTGTCGACTGGACGACCCCGTGGTCGAGTGATCCGGTCTGGATCCGGGGTCTGACAAAATCCACGTCACAAATTGGCGCCCAACGTGGGGCCTGCTGAGAAAAATTAAATTAATAATTTTTGAGATATTCGTTTGTGTCATAGTAGTGATTTCCTTGTTGCCAAGAGAATTTGAGTCGGTTGTTTGTTTTTCTCAATATACCGGAGAAGGATTAGCGACGCGTACGCTCGTGAAGATTGTGTAGTTTCGCGGCAGTATATTACTTCAGTATTTTGCTTTTCGGGAATTGTGCGTTTTGCTGTTGAGACTTTTTAGCGATTGGTATTTTTCTTAATATCCTAGGTCGAAGACTGCGGGACAGTATTTGTTCCCGTGGAGCCTCTTTCGCGTAGGAATATTCGTACGTTTGTTTTTTTTAGTTATTGCGCTGCTTTTATCAGTACTTTTTTTGCCGTGGTTTCCTGCCTAGAGCTTGGAAATTTAGTTATTGCCGACTACGTAGGCCGGTGTATAATTTTGTTTTCGCGATCTGATAGCCTAGCGGAGGAAAAACATAGTCCTGGTTCGACGGACTTTTAAATACACCCCGCATCGAGGGGAATGTTTACGTGTCGTCATCGAAAGTCGGCTTGAATAATTCTCACTCGTGTGGCTGAGATTCGGATATTGTGCTCTAGATATTTGAATTTTCGCGTCTAGCAGTGGTGCTCAGGCGTGGGTTCTCAGTGTCCAGCTGTGCGAAACAGCTGTTGTGCCAACGAAACGCTGATTGCCAGATCGACTGCGGCGAAGACGTTCGTGTCGGTAGTAGGTGATCGCGGGCAGCAAATGTTTTGAGCTTCGGATTTATTTTTTTTGTGTCGCGTTCAGGTCAAACTCGCGTTTATCTGATTTTTCGGATACACGCTCGAATTCTCGAAAAAATTTCGAGTTCTGAGTTTTCGCGTTCGCGTTCGGGTTTACTTCGCGTTTCGCGGTAAATTCGAGTATATTGAGTTTTCGCGTGCACTTCCGAGTTCGCGGAAAATTGTCGAGTTTTGAGTTTTGCGGTTTAGAGTACGGTTTGCGAGCCAGTGCGTGCCATTCAACGAGTCAAGCTTTCGAGTTCGAGTTCGAGTTCGAGTTCGCGTTCACCTTCGTGGTTGCATTTGAATCGAGAAATTTTTGCATGCACTTCCGAGTGCCGATGCACAGCGATTATTGGACATAACTTCGTGCCTGTGGTATTTCGGGACTATTTCGGTTGCAGATTAAAGTTTGAGTTCGATTTTTGATTTTCGTGGGAGCTCAAGAACACAAACGCGACCCTCGAGCTTCTTTGAGAGAAAATTCGGGTACGCGCGGTATAATGTTGAGTTCCAGTTCGGAATTCAGTTTGAGCTCCTAGTCTGAAGTCCAAGTGTGCGCTGGAAATCCAGTTTGAACTTTGGCATTTCAAGTTTTCGCGTTTTGAGCTGTTGCATTTCGCATTTTCGCGTTCCGAGCTTTCGCGTTTTGAGCTTTTGCATTGAGTCTACAACGCGTCCGAGCGTTCAATTTAAGAGGGCGACCAATCGAATTTCGTGTAGTGAACCAGATGGCGCCCCTATTGAGTTCGAGTCCGTATTTCGAATTTTTGTAAGCGATCGTGCGACTTTTAGCGTGTCGAGCTAGAATCTACAATTAGTAGAATTTTACCGCGCGCGGTCGTGTTTTAGTAATACTGGGGATGTTTACCGTATTCCGGGGAGTACACGTGAAGTCATGGTGACGAACGCTACCCCGTGCAATAACTCCCCGTGGGCCTTGAGTCAGATGCAGTTAGTCCCGTGGCTAACTGTATTACCTAGTAGCTTCGAGCACTCAAGTTTTGGGATGAAAGTTTAGGAAAAATGCAGTAAAATATTCGGGTTGAGGGTCATTGAAGACGGACTGCCGATCGACCTCGACAAGATTGAACCGATTGTTAGTATCCGGCACCCCGGAGCTGTAAACAATCGCGACGATTTGTAGGGATGGCCTCGTGGCACTACCGGTTTATCCCGGCGTTCGCGGGTTCTTCGGAACCATCAACGCGGTTTTATCGTAAGGATAGACGGTGGGAGCGGGGTGACGATCAACCAACATCTTTTGAATTAATTAAATCCGTGTTAACCTCAGCCCCGAATTCGGTACTAATTATTTTTGTTGTTTGCTTTCGTGTTTTGTGTTTATTGATTTTGGGTCGCATGCCTGGCAAGAGCCTGGGCTTAGCCGACATAATTTATTCTTGTTCTTATGTTTTTGTTTTTCGCGGTACAGTACGTGACCAAAAGAGGTCTATAGTCAGTAGACTTAAGAATACACGGCTGCGGCCGCCACTCGGAGTTCGGTCCATGGGTCAAGTTCGCTAGTGCTTCCGCCCCAGTGGCCCGTCTAAGGGGGGGGGGGAGTTGTAACATTGCATTTTGCAACGCATGTTACAAGCGACTCCCGAACCCTTAGACGACCATAATTACGTAGCGTGGGATGCATGAGCGAAGCATGAATGCATTTAGTATAGCCCCGAGGCTGTAGACTCTCCGAGAGGCGACCGTGACCGATCTAAGACTGTCGAATTTAGTATTTATTCTTTTGTTTTCTTTTACGCATTTTCTCTGACATGTGGACGACGAGGCCAAGTTTTTGGGTCTGAGCTACGACTATTACGCACCCCGACGGACGCACCTACGCTAAAACACCGAGGGTGTTGACTTTTTGATGGACGCCACCGAAGCTCGTGAGGCTAGTAGTGGCCATGCTACCTCACCGATCAACAGAGGATGCGGGGGAGTGTCGAAGACACTCTGCACCGAGGGATCAAGGTGGTGGAGGAGATTCCCGCCACCGCCAAGAGCCGGCAACCCGTATTCCTCTAAACGAAGGAGCTGCACACATCGTGGCGAATTTGGAATTTCGCGCGTAACCAAGATCTAATATCATGCGTGAGAGGATCTAGTGGTCAATACGCAAATTACTAGGCGATCGTATGACGGGGGTGCGAACGATCGACGCTCAGCGATCGAAGATCACTCTGCCGTAGGCCTGCCTAGCAGGTAGGGCGTCGAGCTCTAGTGCTCGCGCTCGTTTTTGTATTTGGGCGTAGCCGCGAGGCAATATTGCGAATTCCCTTCGAGGGACTTTTTGAGTATAGTTTTGAGTCTTGAGTTTAGTTTCGAGTCTAGTATTTTGTTTGAGTGACTGAGTCCGGAGCGTGTGCTGAAGGGCTAGGACCGTACCGAGGGTTTTTCCTGCGTGGAAAACTCATTGTGGCTGGACAACGGTAAGCGTTAGCTAACTTGACTCCTAATTTGAATCCGGCAAACGGCCATCGGCCATCTTGCCTGGTTTCGAGCCACGAGGCTTTTATAGATCTTCGAGGATCAAATTAAAACGACCTCCGAGTCGGTAGGCCGTCTCCAGTGTCCTCATGCTATAGAGAATTGTATTTTGAGTCCGTGTATTGAGAATTTTTGGGATATATTGAGTTGTATTGAGGCCGTGAGGCAATATTCGTGGCGTTTGAAAGCTCGAGTTTGATATTGATTTTGCGTAAGATTTTTGAGTTTCGCGATATTTGAGTATATTTTGTAGAGTTCGTGGGCTTCGCACCTGAGTGCGAGCGAGATAGCCTTAGACGGTCATTGTCGCGCTCTCTTCCTCCCCCGAGGAGATTTAGAACGTTAGGCTAGGCGTGTGTCTATTATTATTTTGAATTTTGTTTTGCTTACGAAGGCAGAGTTAGATTTAGTTAATTTATTATTTAAAATTGTAAATAATATTCTTTCCCGAGAGGCTTCGCCTCTCGAAGGCGTGCCGGTCGCCGTATACGATCGGTGTCGCTCTTGTTGAGTGTTTTTGTTGAATCTCGAGCCGCGGGCATTAATTATTGTTATTAATTCTGAGCCGCAGGCCATATTGTTTGAACTATTTTGTTGTTAATCTCGAGCCGTAGGCTCGACTATTTTGTGGCTTGTCGAGTATTCGAGTTATTTATTTTGTTATTATTTTGTTATTTCGAGTCGAAGACTCCTCATTGTTAGTTGTAAGTCGCATTGTTAGTTCTAAGTTCCGTTGTTAGTTGTAAAATTGATTTGTTGTCCCGCGAGGACCAGATTTGCTGAGTTGATTGTTAACTAATTTCAATTTGTTATTGCCACCCTACGTGGGAGCGTATTAGTTAATTCTTATTGTTTGTAAAACTCGCAAATCGCGGCCAGGTCGGCTATACACGGCCTGTAGTCGCCTTAGACCCGAGGGGAAGTACCCCCGGGTACATGATTACTTGTTAATTTCGTTAAATTCTAATTTTTTTTGAATAAATTCAGTATTCTTTTGTTAAATTTGAAATTCACGAGTCGTTATTTGACGCCGAGTTAATCCTTCATATTAATCCCGACCCCTCTCCGCGGTACTGTTGCTAGCCGACGCTTCGAGTACCTGTAGTTTAATTGTGTTTTGATTTTGAATTTTGAAAGTGGCGGTTATCCGCCTGGCGCCCAACTTTAATAAATAATTATAATTTTCTTAGCCAATTGTCGACTGGACGACCCCGTGGTCGAGTGATCCGGTCTGGATCCGGGGTCTGACAAAATCCACGTCACAATATATATATATATATATACACACACATATTTACCTGTAGCTCTATCATTTGTGAAAAAACCAAGGTTCAAGATACTGGGTGTTTTGCATAAAACGAAGTACATGCTAATGCTCCAAGTAGTAGCATCTACTACCAAGCATTCTGGATTAATGCTATGTTTAATTTGTAACTCGCTGCTTCTCATTTGGAGTAAGTAATCGAAGCATTAACATGTACTTCGTTCTAGTGATGAGATATAGGTATAGCCGAAACTATGAAATGTGTTTACGCAGATAAAAAGAAAAATGTGTATCTCTGATAATATATATATATATTGCAACGGTGTTTCAGAGTTCCACCGCGCTCTACGGCGTTCCTGATGAAATAGATAATTTTCTGCGATACAAAGATAGTGTTGGGCGCCAGACGCGAATGCGTCGATCTTTCTACGAAATAATAACTAGAAAATTCAGCGGTAGCAACTCAAACAACAAATGGAACGACGGCCCCGACGGCACAGCTGGCTCAAATTTACAGCGAGAATGGTAGAGGGGTTGGGTACACCTTACTTAGGTAATTAGATTATCCAAAATAAATGTTGAACACCAGATAAACCTTTTTAACAATTCCGTATATTCTTTTTCAACCAGATAGTACACGCGGTACAAGCAATTATAATCAGTGGTAATTTATTATGTCATGAGCTCGCTAGGCGAGATAGCAAAGATAATAGAATAATCGTAATTCGGGAATAATAATAATTCGTAATACGGAAAATACTTATTTTACCGAGCCTGGGTCCGCCTTAGCGGTAGAAAAAAACGATAATAATGCTGGCTAGCTAGTGCGCCGTTGAAGCGATACAAAACAAGCTATTATACTACGTTTTAGGCACGTATCACCGAGCGATACGATACTCAGGCAAAATATCCTATACTTGGCGGCACTAGCGATATTGTAAAAGATCTAATATAATTTGGCTCAATAAATTAGCTTGACTCGAGAGATTTACAACAAAAGAAGCTAAGTTAACAAGGGATCGCGTAGCGATAAAACAAATCAAAGAATCTACTAATTAACCCGAAGGTTCGCAAAGATAAACTACTATTGACTCGATATAGAAGATATCGAGCGGGATACGATACGCGATATTATTCAAAGATAAGCTAAATTAACAACAAGATCTTAAACAACTATGACAGCTACGTTCAGCCAACCCTCGGGGAGTTGGAAAATAGTTTAGCGACACACCATACAAGATAATATTACAAGAAAAGCACAGAAATCATAGAAAATCAAAGATATCACATAAATCAAGAGAAAATCAAAGAAATAGCACAAAAATATCAAAGAAATCAGATTACATGCGTAATAAGCGGTAACGAGCTAGCAAATCGGTATAAGCAAGCGAAAGATAGCAAATAATAACTCAAAAAGCAACTACAAGCAGAAATATTCAAACAAAGCCAATCAGACACGAAACCCTTTCGCTGAACTTCCTTTTTCGATAATTAACCTAACTTATTCTACGATACTTAATCTACGATAATTTTCTACGATAAATGTACAATGACGTAGCCCGTAGGCTACGTACGAACTAAAGCTACGAGATTCGATAATAAGGAAGCTCAGCGGAATTTTCGTGGTTTATTACAAGCGATCTTAGAGACCTTACCTTTTTGCAGATTCTGCTGCTCGTACACACTACACTCTAACTTTAACTTGAGACACCGCTAAGCGGAATGGTGGTTCGTATTAAGCGGAAACTAATGGCGAGAGGCGAGAGAGAATAATAACACGTCTATTCGGCTCTAATGCGGAACGTAGAAGTGGCGATAGTCTTCCTGATTTTCGGTAACGAGGCTCCTCACGTGGTCTAGAGGGTGGGGACCCTATGAGACGTCTCTCCGCACCTTATCGGTTATTTCAATTACTCGACGGTAATTCGCACGATCGGCTCGTCAGCCGATGCGTGCGATGCGCTGATCCTTGCCGGGCGGCAAGCGGCAGGCGGTAGAGACACGATACTCGGCCGTAAATGCGGCAGGATGACCTCGGGAAGGAGCGACCTTGGATTCTATGATGCGGTACCTTCCTGGCTTCACTAATCCCCGCGGGATTTACTCTGCAGCGGCAGACTCACTTGAAGACGGCCTCGCTGCAACCTCCTGGCAGAACCTAGGTGTCCCTGGACCGGATCTACACCTTTCTTGGCCTGCCAGGAGCACGTGGGGGCTCTCCTGGCTTTTCCTCACGCGGCTCGTCCTCTGGCGATAACGTTACGCCCTCCTGGCGTCGATAATAGTGGCAGGAGCGGTATGATGAACTCGGCTGCTGTGACGGGAGGTTGCAGCCGTAGCGTGCAACCCTGTACGCCGCCGTCGCAATCCGTTGCTGGCGGTAGATGAGTTCTCCTGGCGTGGAGCCGTATGCGACCCCTATTTCACAGCGAGAATCTCTCCAAGGTCGACATCCTTCCCTCCAGGTGTTGCGATACTACCCGTGGCTTGCAGGTCCTGGGCTGCGTATCGTGGCGGCTTCTGCAGTAGCGTAATTTGGAGGTCATCTCGGTATCGGTAGTTGCGGAAATCCTCGTAGCGTCGTTGTTGCTCCTTCTCTCTCTCTCTCTCGCGGTACATTAACAAAAAAGCACTTCAAATTACTATTTATTCCAAAGCTACGATTTGTCTGTGGTGTGTCGCTGTTTTCCCGAGGGTGAGACGTGTCTCGTCTCTCTCTCGCGGTATCGGTACTCTAAATGCTACTCAAATTACTAAAAATCGGTAGCCAGAAGGGCTCCTGTGACGGCAGCAAATCTGCAACGTCACAATATATTGTAACGAGCAATTTTCCTACCGGGGGAAAACAGTAGTTAAATAAATCCCGTACAAAGAACACCCAGACGAGCCTTAACTCTATCTCCGCGAACAACACAACTCACAGAGACGGTAGGTTGGGCGCCAGGCACCCTAAGGTGCCAGGTAAGATATGACGGAACAAAACGCAGATGACCGGCTAGTTCGACGGAGAGGGGAACGCGGGGGCGAGAGAATTGACACACTCTGATGTAATAGATTTAACGCACCTAGGCTGTATTTTACGAGACGACGATACGTTACAAAATAAAGAAAAATAAAGTCCAAATCGGTAAGGAAATACAAAAAAAATAATAAAAATAAATGTAAAACAATAATCTCGGTACCTAAAACTAGTCCACACACGCAAAAAGTACTAATAAAAAAAGGTATCGTCACCCGGCGGGATCGAACTCAAGATCGGTAGAGCGATCGAGTACGACCAACGTGTGTAGGCCGGGTGATACGCGGTACGGCAGTATCTGAAATCAGTGCTAGCGAGCCGGGTAGTACAGCTTCGCTAGGCTGGTTGAACGGCACGAGACGGGAGGGAGTGGGAGCACGCACACACGTCACAAGCTCGGCTGACGCGGCCACACTACCAGGCCGTACGTCGCCGATGACAGTCGCTCAAACCACTCGTACGCACACACACACACACGCAACGACCGGCACCCCGAGACGATGAGTCTCAGGTGACAGTACGTTGTTCCCCAAGGCAAGGGAGCAAGGAGGTGGTGGCAAAATACCCAAAGCTATACACAATCAACTTATAAAACTACCAAAGAGTCAGACCCAGATAACCCTGCGTCACTTGGGGTACTGACTAACGCAGAATCACAGCGAGAATAACTAGTGAAGAGATGAACGCAAAGCGGGTGATCTAGGTCTTAAACAGAAGCCTACCTTGCTCTCGAGCAGCAGCTGATCCTCTCGGCACGGCACGGGACGAGACGGCACGGAACGGCAGCTGACTCTCACACGCAATCACACTCACACGCACTCCGAATCTCGACACTAACTAGATTAATTAAAACTAACGTAAACTAACTTAAATCAAAGCAAACGAAAGAAACTAATAAGCAAAAACAAAATATAACGGCAGTATAAAAGATAGAGATAGCAAAAGATAAGGTACGGGACGTA
The DNA here is from genome assembly GCA_944452935.1 of Rhogogaster chlorosoma. Classification (NCBI taxonomy): domain Eukaryota; kingdom Metazoa; phylum Arthropoda; class Insecta; order Hymenoptera; family Tenthredinidae; genus Rhogogaster; species Rhogogaster chlorosoma. The sequence continues at coordinate 17,198,840 of OX101802.1, forward strand.
AAGAAAAAGATAAAGGCAGCGAGAAACAAAATCGACGTTATCTGTCAAAAAGGCTCGAAGATCAAAGATGGCTCAGAAGATGGCGATTTCCGGTAGATCGCCGTTATCAGCCGGTGTCGCCCTCGTTGCGGGGAGGTATTTCCGCCGCGCTCGCCGATTTCGCCATACCTTGGCGTGGTGACGTCATGTGGGCGATTTTCGGCCGACCAGAGAGGAATTCCTTGAGCGTGGCGAGATGGCGTGGGCAGAGCTAAGGCTGGGAGGTGCAGCCCTCTCTCCTGGTCGGCTGGCTGGCGAAGCTGAGTAGATGCCAAGGTACAGGTACTTTCAACGAGGTTGGCAGACGACCCTCCCCGTTGCTGCTCGTCCCTCGGTGTCCCTCGTTGTCCCTCGTCGTCCCGCGTCGAATTCACCTGCTGACAAGGACTTAGAGCAGACAACGGTAACACTACGAGGAATGGCTTGCCTTGGGAAAAAGTTAGGGACAGCACTAAAACATAGAGAACACCTAGGTCGTTCCTATCGGGAGGGAAAGACGTAGGTCAGTGGTGGACGTAAAATCCACCACGTTACAATATATATACAGGGTGTCTCGAAATTCGCGCATGTGCTACATACGGGCGGATTCCTTGCGAAGAATGAATACGGAATATCCAAGTAAAAACTTCCGCGAGGACTTAGTTTTCCTGTAAAAGCACTTATTAACGAACCAATCAGCGTTCATCTTTAGAAGACTGTCTAAAATCCGTATCGCCGTCCGCCTTATTAGCGCGAGCGAAACAATAATGTGTGGTGTTGCCCGCTCGCTTGTCACAACGCGCTCGTATACGTGAGCGCGACACATAGACAGATATACGAGCGCGTTGTGACAAGCGAGCGGGCAACACCACACATTATTGTTTCGCTCGCGCTAATAAGGCGGACGGCGATACGGATTTTAGACAGTCTTCTAAAGATGACCGCTGATTGGTTCGTTAATAAGCGCTTTTACAGGAAAACTAAGTCCTCGCGGAAGTTTTTACTTGGATATTCCGTATCCATTATTCGCAAGGAATCCGCCCGTATGTAGCACATGCGCGAATTTCGAGACACCCTGTATATATATATATATATATTGTAACGTATCGGCTAGCCTGCCGGTAATATAGAACGATCCCGTGATCATCCGATCACGTGATCACCCTACCACACAGCGATGACGTCAAATGACGCGCTCGCGTCGTCGAAGGAGGCGACGAAGAGTATAAAAGCTGGTGAGGAGGAACCTCACCAGCGATACGTAGAATAGATCTCGTAGTCGACTCACTGGATATATTATATTTTGGGCCATCCAGAAATAATAAAGTAGAATCAGGAAAATCAAGACTCAGAACAAATTTCGACAATTTCAATTCCATAAATTTAACCAAGAAAAGTAAGCTAAAGCAGCTACTATTTCAAATTCAATTATTAAACTCTAATGCTGCAGACTTGAGATTAGAAAATTAAACTCGAGGCATTTATCAATAAATCGAACTTGCACTCTTAAATGTAAAACGAAACCAGAGATCAATCGCATCAAAAGAAATGAGCCAGTAGAAATAAGGTAATGTTAAGGAAATAGAGTTAAGAAGTAAAATTTTGTTATTTTATTTTGTAGCAATTCAAAATCAAACAATTCTTTAAGTAAAACGATTTAATTTCACAAAGTCAAATCGCTTCGATCTTTATTCGACATTTCCGTCGCTCATTTCCATAATAAAAACTCTTGCACACAACATAGAAGCCGAGATAGTATAATTTCAGGGAACAGCTTTGGAGAGCAATCTTCCGAGTCTGGGTATACAGTCTTGGGTGCAAACCCCGGATCTGAGTGCAGGGAATAGTTAGTAAAGATAGCACAGGAGTCAGGCTTATGTGAGAACATCGGCTCTGACATAGGGACGTGGCTTTACAGAGCAATCTGGCGAGTCCATGCAAACGGCTTTGTTAATTCCGAGTCCGAAGGTAGTTAGAAAAATCTAGAAAGGAGGCTTTTTGTGGCAGAACCAACTTTTCCCCTCCAACCTAGTCGCAAAGTGCCCAAAAAACTCATAAAATCTCGAAAGAATATTATTTGAGCAAAGAACTCACAAAACGGCGGTCTATTCCTATCTTTTTAAATTACCGGAATAGCCCGGAACGTTACAATATATATATATATATATAGTCCATGCTCCTATATGGTGAATACTTGTATCGTTTATTAACGTTACAAGCGCCAGGTGTTACCTCCTATATTTTTACAGAATTGAATTGCTATTGATGCTCCAAAGGTTAGGGAGGGACTCACCCATCTGGTGATATCTTTATGCCCAATATTTGGCCCATGCGCCAAACATTTTAGGTCTCTTTCAAAAATTTCAAGGTTCCGAGACTCCTATAAAAGTCGATTAAAAAGTCCTATATTTGTCATTTGTTGCCTAGTCGAAACGTGGTGTGTTGTCTGATCGACCGAAATAAGTTTACAGAGATAGAAAAAAAAATGTACCTGTGATGAGATATAGGTATGCTCGAAACTATAAAATGCGTTTGCACAGATGAAAAGAAAAATTTGTATCTCTGATGAGATATGCATATAGTCGATGCTTCTATGTGGTGAATACTTGTGTCGTTTATTAACGTTACAAGCGCCAGGTGTTACCTCTTATATTTTTACAGAATTGAATTGCTATTGACGCTCCAAAGGTTAGGGAGGGACTCACCCATCTGGTGATATCCTTATGCCCAATATTTGGCCCACGTGCCAAACATTTTAGGCCTCTTTCAAAAATTTTAAGGTTTCGAGACTCCTATAAAAGTCGATTAAAAAGTCCTATATTTGTCATTTGTTGCCTAGTCGAAACGTGGTGTGTTGTCTGATCGACCGAAATAAGTTTACAGAGATAGAAAAAAAAAAATGTACCTGTGATGAGATATAGGTATGCTCGAAACTATAAAATGCGTTTGCACAGATGAAAAGAAAAATTTGTATCTCTGATGAGATATGCATATAGTCGATGCTTCTATGTGGTGAATACTTGTGTCGTTTATTAACGTTACAAGCGCCAGGTGTTACCTCTTATATTTTTACAGAATTGAATTGCTATTGACGCTCCAAAGGTTAGGGAGGGACTCACCCATCTGGTGATATCCTTATGCCCAATATTTGGCCCACGTGCCAAACATTTTAGGCCTCTTTCAAAAATTTTAAGGTTTCGAGACTCCTATAAAAGTCGATTAAAAAGTCCTATATTTGTCATTTGTTGCCTAGTCGAAACGTGGTGTGTTGTCTGATCGACCGAAATAAGTTTACAGAGATAGATAAAAAAAGTGTATCTGTGATGAGATATACAATACACATATAAATATAGTTGCATATGTCAGACATTTTGTTGGCCACTTGATACAACTATATATCTTGTTATACTTTAGTTATAGTATTCGTTGACATGAGTTGATCTCCAAACTATAGCATTTATATACTGTGACGTGAACCCTGTATATCCTTCGGAACAGACCGGATCGCTATTCCGAAAGACAGTCCAGTCGACAATTAGCAACCACGAGAGTTAAATAAATAATAATTTGAGAAGAAAAATAATGATTTTGAATGTTGGGCGCCAGGCGACTACTTCGCCACGAGACTCGAAATTTTATAACCAGAAACAAAAGGCCTAGATTACTATAACAAATGCGGCGGCTAGCTGCAGTACCGCGGAGAGGGGTCAGGATTAAAGTGGGGGATTAGCAGATGAAGTAATTACTCGAGTAATTAGATTATAATAGACAAAACGTGCGTTTATTCAAAAAAAAAGTATGAAAAATATGCAAAAATATAACAAAGTAAGAGGTACCCGGGGGCACTTCCCCTCGGGTATAAATCGGTTATAGGCCGTGTATAGGCGACCTGGCTACTTTTGGCGAGCCTTACAAAATAAAAGAATTAACTACACGCTCCCACGTAGGGTGGCAATAACAGAAAAAAAGGAAAATTAATAAATGACTCGCCAAATAAAGTCCATACAAAAAAAAATAATAAATTAATTCTAAATCATGCAACAACAAATCATAGCGAGTATAAAAAGTTAATAACAATCCATCAAAGAGGCCTGCGGCCCAGAATTATTCCTAATTAACCAAATAATTAATCCCGCGGAATAGAATTCTGGATTCTTTACTGGCCAGCGGCACAAACTTAACAAATTAACTAAATCCCTTAAATCTAACTTAAACTAGCTCTGCGAACTATACAACAAAATTATTTACAGACTTCGACTAGCGTCGATCTATTATTTAGACTCGAAATCTCTTAACAATACGCGAGGCTCGGCCTCAGTACAAAGTCTACCCGCAGGAGGAAGAGAGCGCGACAGTGACCGGCTGTCTCACTTGCCCTCGTGGGCGAATAATACGAAATTTCTTCTTTCAATAATTACTCAATAATTGACTATTTTAACGCGAGACTCGAACTCAAAATTATGGCATGGGACACTGGTGACGGCTTTCACTCGGAATCCGGCTTAATTTCATCCCAAATTCGTGAAATAGCCTCGTGGCTGAGAACAAGCACGCGGCAGAAGGCCGTTGCCGGATTCAAATTATCCAACGGGTTAGATTGCTTAACGCTTACCGTTCTCCAGCCACCTCATAAACAATAGGCTCTCCCTGGCGAAATCCATCGGGATAGTCCAAATAACAGCTCGTTCCTCGGGGAAACTCACTCACACAAATTCAAAAAAAAAAGCAAAAGCAAGACTCAAAAGATAGCTCGAACGCAAAGGGGGTACTCAGTACGCAAAAATTGTCACAGGAGTGATCTCGAGAGTAGCCTAACGCAGAGTGAGACCGCCGGCGTCGTGCGGATGCGCAAGGACCTCGTTAGTCCCTCAATTATCGATTATGGTATCGACCACGCTGTGACGTCAGGGGGTAGCGCTCGATCCTTGGCGCGAATTCTTTGAATTACCACCACGGTGATTTCAGCTCTTCTAGGCCGAGGACTGCGGGTTGTAGATTCTTCTCGGTGGCGGGAATCGCATCCACCACCTTCATCCCTCGTTGTAGAGTGTCGTAGACACTCTCCCGCATCCTCGGCTGGTTGGGGGAGTTAGCAGGGCCCTTGCTAATCTCCCGAGCTTCAGTGGCGCCTTGTTCAAATTCACGCCCTCGGCGTATCGAGTCGCAGGCGTTCGTCGGAGTATATCGGGGTCGTCAGGCCATCTCCAATAATTAATGCCTCGGTGCCCACATGCCAGAGAAAGGTGTAAAAAAAAAACAAAAGAATAAATAATCGATTTCATAATCTGAGTCGGTCACGGTCGCCTCTCGGGAGTATTTCGGACCTCGGGGTCATCTTATGCATTCATACGTCATTCATACTAGCGATCCCCCGTCTTAACTAAGGTCTCGTTTAGGGGCGAGGAGCAGTTTGTAACCTGCAATGTTACAATATACCGAGACAATTCGGTGAAAGTAACCGGTCCTATGTTAGGCAACTCCGGAAAGCGACCGAATGGCAACGCTGTCGAAGTCATAGAGTGAACAAACGACATATCCACAGAGACAAACGTCAGGCGATCAGACGACGCAGCCTCAGCTGTCACTTCGTTGGGTTAGAATGAACTGTCAGTGAGATATTTGAGGTTGACCGTATAATATAACCTAATTAGACAACGGAAATTGATATCTCTTCGTAAAGAAGCGATAATGAATTGGTAAATTGATCGCAGATGTGAATTTCTGTTCATTTGCTACATTATTTGGTTATAAATAACTGTCGGGATGAAATTCACGAGCCTAATTTTGATAAAGGTACATAACCAACCAATATCAAACGATATTATTCCGTAATAAAGTCATGATAAAGCTATCAATTGATGTAGATATCAATGTAGTATATTTATTCGCGACATTATTTTCAAGCTAGGAGTTCCTGTGACTGACTGACTCGTCGCATCTCTTTGGGAACTATGGTGAGGAACAGAGCGACGTAGATTTGATTCAACGAGGAATCTACGAGGCACCTTCGACTTAGCAGACAATATTCCAAATTTCTTCACCGCCTGAGAAGTCTGAAAGCGCACAGTCTTGCAGAAGTCTTACAGTCGACGCTGTAAACCTTACTTCGAAACAGTCCTGCAGAGATTTTTGGTTCGACTGCCAATTCGTGTATAAGTTTCTTCGAGTAATGAATTAATGAAAACTATTGCTTTAGTGCAAATCAATGTAATTGTGACGTGTGACGAGTAGAATAAAGCGGCACTATGTTTACTAAAACAGGCTCATTCACAATATTGTTATAAATTAATTGATTTATTAATTCTTTTTCTGTAATGTTATTTGATAAATGGTGGAGCGATACTTGATAGGACTATCGTACGAGCGTGTCAGCGAAATTTTTGCCAAAGCAAACTCCTGACGACCGACTCTTTCGAGGGCAACGATTATAAACATGGTGAAACAGTTCCGGGAAAGTCGCAGTACCGATCCACGTTCGAAAAAAATGTCATATCCAACGCGGCAAGTTAGTGCCGCGAATAAGACGAAAGTGAAGTCGAACGATCTTCTGCACTGTAATAAGGAACCGACCTCAGGAAAGATACACTAGTCGAGATTTCTAGCCACGCTAAGAGTTACATACTTCAATCAAAAAATAAGATAACTGAATTTTGCAAACAACGCGTCGCAGAGGATAAGTGTAGCTTCATCTTGCGTCTTGAAAAACTTTACTACGATTATTCTTAGGTGAGTGAACATAATTCATCTAATTAACGTCTATAGTGAATAAATTAAACGGTTTCAATTGATTTTATTAACACTGTCAGGAATATCAATATAATAATGATAATAACATGAATAAAAAGATGATAGTAATAATAAGAACAGGAACGAGAACAGGAGCTGAAACAGGAAAACGAATCCTGAACATCGCGAACAAATAATAACGATTTTGAATGGGTTATAAATATTCAAGGTATTTATAGGTTCAAGTCGTAGACGAATGATATTTTAGGGGGTAAAATGGATTTATTGCGTGTGTTCGTTTTAATGTCTAGAACAAGACTGTTTTATAACATGGTAACATCATTTAGTTGTTTATAAAGGACATACTTTAATTGTTTGTATAATGTTTGAACGTACTAGATCGGGCGGTCATAAAATATAAAGGGTGGTTTTACCCTTTGTAACAATATAATGGAATAGATGTATAACAAGATGAACAAGAACATAAATCACGTGTAAATACGTGCAAATGTATAAGATTAACAACAAAATAAATCACGTGTAAATGCGTGCAAGTGTATAAGATTAACAACAAAATAAATCACGTGTAAATGCGTGCAAGTGTATAAGATTAACAACAAAATAAATCACGTGTAAATGCGTGCAAGTGTATAAGATTAACAACAAAATAAATCACGTGTAAATGCGTGCAAGTGTATAAGATTAACAACAAAATAAATCACGTGTAAATGCGTGCAAGTGTATAAGATTAACAACAAAATAAATCACGTGTAAATGCGTGCAAGTGTATAAGATTAACAACAAAATAAATCACGTGTAAATGCGTGCAAGTGTATAAGATTAACAACAAAATAAATCACGTGTAAATGCGTGCAAGTGTATAAGTTTAACAAGAACGTGTAAATGTGAAATTATTGTTCTTCACAGGAAACCGTTTATTCTGTGTTCGAAATGGTCTCCCTGCATTATCGCGCAGTACCACAGGCGGTCATAGAATGCACCCACTATATTTAACAAATGTTCTGGAGACATGTTCTCCAGAACATTTGTTATTCTCATCTGTAGTGCTGCGCGGTCCTCTATTCTGACTGTAGAATATAATTTGTTTTTTAGGTAGGCCCATAGGGAATAGTCGAGGGGTGACAAATCCGGGGAACGTGCAGGCCACTCGATGCTGGGACTAGCCCTGCCGATCCAGCGACCAGGGAATTCTTGATCCAGGTATTCCCTCACGTCCAAAGTGAAATGAGCCGATGCCCCATCTTGTTGGAACCAAATTTGTTGCCCCTGAAAAACCAAAGAAAATAATGACCTTGTCATTAACGTATTGAATAACATTCATAGAATTACTTCATTTCTCATGGATTTTCGTTTTATTCGAATTGTGTAATGATTGAATTAATTCAAATAATCATAGTGATTATCATTGTGTTACCACTTATATTATTATTATTACTTTTATTTTTATTATTATCAGTATTATTCATCTATTTCTTCGATAAATTTTACTTACGCCCGCTTCGATTTCTCTGATCGCAGGTACAATCTGTTCTCTGAGTAATCGTAAGTACTTTACGCCGTCAAGATTGCCCTCGATAAAAAAAGGCCCGATGATGTGGTGCTCGACCATTCCAACCCAAATATTCACCTTGACAGGGTACTGCGTCCCACTCTGTACGAATACGTGTGGGTTCTGTCGTGCCCATATTCTTGTATTCTGTCTATTTGGTTTCCCAACCAGAAACACGGTACTTTCATCACTAAAGCAAATTTTCATCCCTGGATTTTCATCAAATAGTTTTAGCATTGCTTCGCAAAAAACATTCCGTCTTTCCGCGTCATCCCTGATCAGTTGTTGATGGTCTTGTAGTTTGTATGCTTTGTATCCAGCCTCACGCAATACTTTTCTGACGGAGGAACTTGCAACGCCGACTTCTTGTGCGATCTGACTAGAAGGCTTGGTTGGGTCCTCTTCGACAGACAAACAGATTTCCAATTTTTTCTCCACACTGAGTCTTTTGTTAGGTTGAGATACCTTTATTAAATGCCCATTTACTCCACCCACCTCCTCAAACCTTAATACCATTTTTCTTATTGCCGACTTTGATGGAATTGGGCGGTCCGGATAAGCTGCGGCAAAGTGGTCCGAGACTCTCTGAAAACTCAGCCCCTTGTAATGCTGCTTCACCATTGCCGCTTTTTCTTGGGCAGTAAAGATATAATTCGGCATTTTTTACTTTAAGATGATGCACCAATATACAAAACTTTTATTTCGATATAGGTATGATTTTACACGTAACAGTTTGTTGATACTACATGTGTGGGTTGTCGAGTAACGACAAATGACATAAAGAAAAGTGAAAAACGAATGGAATTCTATAGCGTTCGATCTTGGCTGACTCTTCGGTTCATATGCCATTATCATTTGTCATGTTATGTCATTTGTCGTTACTCGACAACCCACACATGTAGTATCAACAAACTGTTACGTGTAAAATCATACCTATATCGAAATAAAAGTTTTGTATATTGGTGCATCATCTTAAAGTAAAAAATGCCGAATTATATCTTTACTGCCCAAGAAAAAGCGGCAATGGTGAAGCAGCATTACAAGGGGCTGAGTTTTCAGAGAGTCTCGGACCACTTTGCCGCAGCTTATCCGGACCGCCCAATTCCATCAAAGTCGGCAATAAGAAAAATGGTATTAAGGTTTGAGGAGGTGGGTGGAGTAAATGGGCATTTAATAAAGGTATCTCAACCTAACAAAAGACTCAGTGTGGAGAAAAAATTGGAAATCTGTTTGTCTGTCGAAGAGGACCCAACCAAGCCTTCTAGTCAGATCGCACAAGAAGTCGGCGTTGCAAGTTCCTCCGTCAGAAAAGTATTGCGTGAGGCTGGATACAAAGCATACAAACTACAAGACCATCAACAACTGATCAGGGATGACGCGGAAAGACGGAATGTTTTTTGCGAAGCAATGCTAAAACTATTTGATGAAAATCCAGGGATGAAAATTTGCTTTAGTGATGAAAGTACCGTGTTTCTGGTTGGGAAACCAAATAGACAGAATACAAGAATATGGGCACGACAGAACCCACACGTATTCGTACAGAGTGGGACGCAGTACCCTGTCAAGGTGAATATTTGGGTTGGAATGGTCGAGCACCACATCATCGGGCCTTTTTTTATCGAGGGCAATCTTGACGGCGTAAAGTACTTACGATTACTCAGAGAACAGATTGTACCTGCGATCAGAGAAATCGAAGCGGGCGTAAGTAAAATTTATCGAAGAAATAGATGAATAATACTGATAATAATAAAAATAAAAGTAATAATAATAATATAAGTGGTAACACAATGATAATCACTATGATTATTTGAATTAATTCAATCATTACACAATTCGAATAAAACGAAAATCCATGAGAAATGAAGTAATTCTATGAATGTTATTCAATACGTTAATGACAAGGTCATTATTTTCTTTGGTTTTTCAGGGGCAACAAATTTGGTTCCAACAAGATGGGGCATCGGCTCATTTCACTTTGGACGTGAGGGAATACCTGGATCAAGAATTCCCTGGTCGCTGGATCGGCAGGGCTAGTCCCAGCATCGAGTGGCCTGCACGTTCCCCGGATTTGTCACCCCTCGACTATTCCCTATGGGCCTACCTAAAAAACAAATTATATTCTACAGTCAGAATAGAGGACCGCGCAGCACTACAGATGAGAATAACAAATGTTCTGGAGAACATGTCTCCAGAACATTTGTTAAATATAGTGGGTGCATTCTATGACCGCCTGTGGTACTGCGCGATAATGCAGGGAGACCATTTCGAACACAGAATAAACGGTTTCCTGTGAAGAACAATAATTTCACATTTACACGTTCTTGTTAAACTTATACACTTGCACGCATTTACACGTGATTTATTTTGTTGTTAATCTTATACACTTGCACGCATTTACACGTGATTTATTTTGTTGTTAATCTTATACACTTGCACGCATTTACACGTGATTTATTTTGTTGTTAATCTTATACACTTGCACGCATTTACACGTGATTTATTTTGTTGTTAATCTTATACACTTGCACGCATTTACACGTGATTTATTTTGTTGTTAATCTTATACACTTGCACGCATTTACACGTGATTTATTTTGTTGTTAATCTTATACACTTGCACGCATTTACACGTGATTTATTTTGTTGTTAATCTTATACACTTGCACGCATTTACACGTGATTTATTTTGTTGTTAATCTTATACATTTGCACGTATTTACACGTGATTTATGTTCTTGTTCATCTTGTTATACATCTATTCCATTATATTGTTACAAAGGGTAAAACCACCCTTTATATTTTATGACCGCCCGATCTAGTACGTTCAAACATTATACAAACAATTAAAGTATGTCCTTTATAAACAACTAAATGATGTTACCATGTTATAAAACAGTCTTGTTCTAGACATTAAAACGAACACACGCAATAAATCCATTTTACCCCCTAAAATATCATTCGTCTACGACTTGAACCTATAAATACCTTGAATATTTATAACCCATTCAAAATCGTTATTATTTGTTCGCGATGTTCAGGATTCGTTTTCCTGTTTCAGCTCCTGTTCTCGTTCCTGTTCTTATTATTACTATCATCTTTTTATTCATGTTATTATCATTATTATATTGATATTCCTGACAGTGTTAATAAAATCAATTGAAACCGTTTAATTTATTCACTATAGACGTTAATTAGATGAATTATGTTCACTCACCTAAGAATAATCGTAGTAAAGTTTTTCAAGACGCAAGATGAAGCTACACTTATCCTCTGCGACGCGTTGTTTGCAAAATTCAGTTATCTTATTTTTTGATTGAAGTATGTAACTCTTAGCGTGGCTAGAAATCTCGACTAGTGTATCTTTCCTGAGGTCGGTTCCTTATTACAGTGCAGAAGATCGTTCGACTTCACTTTCGTCTTATTCGCGGCACTAACTTGCCGCGTTGGATATGACATTTTTTTCGAACGTGGATCGGTACTGCGACTTTCCCGGAACTGTTTCACCATGTTTATAATCGTTGCCCTCGAAAGAGTCGGTCGTCAGGAGTTTGCTTTGGCAAAAATTTCGCTGACACGCTCGTACGATAGTCCTATCAAGTATCGCTCCACCATTTATCAAATAACATTACAGAAAAAGAATTAATAAATCAATTAATTTATAACAATATTGTGAATGAGCCTGTTTTAGTAAACATAGTGCCGCTTTATTCTACTCGTCACACGCCACAATTACATTGATTTGCACTAAAGCAATAGTTTTCATTAATTCATTACTCGAAGAAACTTATACACGAATTGGCAGTCGAACCAAAAATCTCTGCAGGACTGTTTCGAAGTAAGGTTTACAGCGTCGACTGTAAGACTTCTGCAAGACTGTGCGCTTTCAGACTTCTCAGGCGGTGAAGAAATTTGGAATATTGTCTGCTAAGTCGAAGGTGCCTCGTAGATTCCTCGTTGAATCAAATCTACGTCGCTCTGTTCCTCACCATAGTTCCCAAAGAGATGCGACGAGTCAGTCAGTCACAGGAACTTCTAGCTTGAAAATAATGTCGCGAATAAATATACTACATTGATATCTACATCAATTGATAGCTTTATCATGACTTTATTACGGAATAATATCGTTTGATATTGGTTGGTTATGTACCTTTATCAAAATTAGGCTCGTGAATTTCATCCCGACAGTTATTTATAACCAAATAATGTAGCAAATGAACAGAAATTCACATCTGCGATCAATTTACCAATTCATTATCGCTTCTTTACGAAGAGATATCAATTTCCGTTGTCTAATTAGGTTATATTATACGGTCAACCTCAAATATCTCACTGACAGTTCATTCTAACCCAACGAAGTGACAGCTGAGGCTGCGTCGTCTGATCGCCTGACGTTTGTCTCTGTGGATATGTCGTTTGTTCACTCTATGACTTCGACAGCGTTGCCATTCGGTCGCTTTCCGGAGTTGCCTAACATAGGACCGGTTACTTTCACCGAATTGTCTCGGTATATATATATACACACACATATTTACCTGTAGCTCTATCATTTGTGAAATAACCAAGGTTTAAGATACTGGGTGTTTTGCATAAAACGAAGTGCATATGCTAATGAGTCATTCCACGTCAGACCGTACAGTTTTTGACCTCGATGTTTCCGATTGAGATCTCAATTTTTTTACAGATTCTTTGGATCAAATGAATGGATCAAACAATTTTTTTTTTTTTTTCTCGCCCCTAGTTTAGAAGTTACACGGGGTTGAAATTTCGGAAAAACAGCCAAAAATCGAAAACACGCTCTCCTTCAACTGCGTATATCTCCGGTTCTATTCATCCTACAGACTTCTACAAAAATGCGTTTTGTAGCTCTTGAATGATACTTTCAGACCGTATTTATTTCATTTCACGATGATCAAGTATTTCATTTGTTATAAACAATTATATTTTTCAAACGTGGTTTTCGAGGAAAAAACCACGACTTAAAATTCTGAAAAAAATATGAGCGTATTCCTTGATCATTTCTGAAGAAAAGCGTGAAGGAAAATTCATGGACAACTGATAGGCTCTATTTTAAAACAATTTTTTTATGAGCGGCGGCGCGCGTTGTCGCTGAGAGATGTGACGCGGGTATACGTGTAACTAAGGTGAGGAAGAAATGGTGGGCATGGAGATTGATATTAAATAATTCACAATATTATTATAAGAAAACAATGTATTTCATATCAGTTTATTAGGTATCACAAACCAACAATAAGTAAATTATAATCCTAAATCTTACATACAGATACGTATATATAGGTCCTCCAGTGTATATTATATTATACCTGGATATCGTTACATTTGCTTAAAATTAGTGATTTACTTAGATACAACGGCCTGTACTGACTTACCAGCATTGGAGTATCTCTTAGCTATCAATTTATTTTTTGTTAGTGGCAAAATACAGTGAAATGTCAGTGTACCACGAACTAATTTAGCTTTTTCGAAACGAGTCCGCAATGCAGCTGCTTCTCTTGCGTAATCGTCTTTAGTGAAAAATTCTAGATTAATATTTTTTATATTTGGGTTATTCTGCGCCCATGAAAAAAATTTTTGTGGTGTATTTATTGGATCCTGCAAGGGCTCCAGACTTGCTTTGGCTGCTAGTCTTTTGAGGGATCCTCCTAAACCATCACAAGGCCCCTTTCCATGTGAGGTAGCAAAGAAGTGCCATTCGGCACCAACTTCAAAGTCCTCCAGATGGAGACATACGTTTAAAAAATTCTTTTTGTTTTTGTATTGTGCACTTGCTCCGTCGGAGAAGTAAATGATTTTCGTTAAATCTTGAATTTTTTGTTTCAAAAAATTCACAAAATTCCGTTGATGGAAAATAGATGGACGGCGATAGTGTCATGTTTCAGACACTCTGAAATCGCAATGTAATTTATGTGTTTTATTTTGTTGTCCACGTTGTAGTAGGCCACAAAAGGATGTAACGTTACTTGGTCGTTATTCCAATGTATACCCTGAATCGCGTCTTGAATCACGAATGCATAATTTTCTGCGAAATCGCCTACTACTAAGCATTCTCCTGGTTTCAATTGCTCCTTTCTTTCGGAAAAATACGCAGATTGTTGCTGAGCGATAAATGCATGCGTGACCAGTCCTTCTAGTAGTGTCCCGAGTTTTATTAGGTATTCTTCAACAGCTGATTGCATCGTTTCCAAATTTGTTCGATCTACCGACACCCACTGCTTGTACATCACGGTATCTATCAATTCAGCTTCGAACAACTCTTCCAGCTGATTCACTAAATTTTCTGTCCCCGGGCAACTTGAACATTGCTTTAAGAGACAATCGATGGATGCTGGGTTACACATCATTCGCGCCAAACAATCTTTGTAATTGTTTAGCGGCTGAGATGTGTTGGCTGTCAGCTGTGGTATCCTTGCCCCGTCCAACATTAACTTCACATTTTCATGGATTGCACAGACGCAAACGGAGTGGGTTCCGCCAGCTCCAGGAAGTATACAGTGCTTCGGTCTTAATTCACAAAATTTTGAAAATCCGACCTTCAGATGTGGATACGTTTCTTTAAAGAGATTGTACGTTTCCTTCAAATTACTGAGTATCAATCGTTTCTGTTTGTGGATTTTTTCTCCATTTTCCCGAACCGAAACATAGTTCTTTTTTCCTGGCATGACACGACTCATAAGATCTGAAGTATAAAAATCCACGACACAATTCACTGTAGCTTGGTTCAATTTCTTACCGACCTTCGCGTTAGGCGTGGATAAAATCCCGCGTTCTTGTACTGTTTTTTTGGCGACAGTAATCATATGTCTCGAAGCATCAAAATTCTCCTCAATGGTTTTAAAAGACCAATCCTCAAATATTGTTAAAATTTGGATCTTTTTGTTCCGATCATCGGTAGTGTGGAATGCTTCCTTTAGTTTATCAATTATTTTGGATTCTTTCTCCTCTTCCCCGGGCTCAACATCTTCTTCAATATGAAATACCTTCGAGGCCAGTGTTTTTTGCAGCTTTCCCAACTTCTCTCGAGGATATTTCTTCAGCGCCAATTTCCGTTTATCAATGGGTGATTCTCCCAATCTAAGCAGGCTCTCGTTAAGTGTACGGATATGAGCCGATTTCTTAGTTGGCGTTGAGTCCTCCTCACATTCCGACGATTTTACTGCACTCGTACTGGATTGTGGGTCCTCGTTAAAAGACGAACTGTCACTGGTATCACTGATCGGAGGCATCCTTGCAATTCGTAACCGGCAGGTGTCACAAATTTTCATATCCCTCGGTATCGAATCTACTTTCCGGTTTAACTTACGTAGCATCGACGGAAGCACCGGTCTCAGATTTTTCATAGACTTTCTCCCGTGCTTCTCCAAGTCAAACGGGTTGAAGCAACAGTCAAGCATTTTTCTTTTCGGAGCCATAATAAAGCCACACACTCTCAAAATTAGCAATACGAAACTAAAAATTTGTAGACCAAATGTTAACTGAACAAGTTCCAGAACGATACTGAAATGCTTGCAGACAGTAATGAAAAAACCACTATGAAACCATGGGGGGGGGGGGGGGGGGGTGTGCAAGGGTTAGGCTCTTTGTAGAAAACTACCTGAACCGTTGGTATGCACTACGCAGAAATCCTTGGGAATTTACCAATTGCCGATTTTTCCAAACCCTATGATATTCTCAGTATTACAATAATGAACACATTTTAATAAATCCATTGTAGGGTACGGAAAATGAACCAGCCTTGCAAAATGTGGAAATAATTGAATAGCATTCCGTAACCTGAGTTTGATTCTACGTACAGCGTCGGACGACACCGGCGCACTGCTCTGGCACACTGTCAGCGCGCGCCGCCGCTCATAAAAAAATTGTTTTAAAATAGAGCCTATCAGTTGTCCATGAATTTTCCTTCACGCTTTTCTTCAGAAATGATCAAGGAATACGCTCATATTTTTTTCAGAATTTTAAGTCGTGGTTTTTTCCTCGAAAACCACGTTTGAAAAATATAATTGTTTATAACAAATGAAATAATTGATCATCGTGAAATGAAATAAATACGGTCTGAAAGTATCATTCAAGAGCTACAAAACGCATTTTTGTAGAAGTCTGTAGGATGAATAGAACCGGAGATATACGCAGTTGAAGGAGAGCGTGTTTTCGATTTTTGGCTGTTTTTCCGAAATTTCAACCCCGTGTAACTTCTAAACTAGGGGCGAGAAAAAAAAAAAAAAATTGTTTGATCCATTCATTTGATCCAAAGAATCTGTAAAAAAATTGAGATCTCAATCGGAAACATCGAGGTCAAAAACCGTACGGTCTGACGTGGAATGACTCTAATGCTCCAAGTAGTAGCATCTACTACCAAGCATTTTGGAATAATCCTATGTTTAACTTATAACTCGCTGCTTCACATTTAGAGTAAGTAATCGAAGCATTAGCATGTACTTCGTTTCATCCATACCAGCCACTGCCTAAGTACAGAAACTACCAGGGTCGTATTGTATATTATAGTCATATTGTGTAAGTTTGAATCGAGTTTTTCAGTCAAACAGATATTTTCCATGTAATAGTTTGCCTGATTTCATAATTCCAAATAAATCCATGTATATTATCAAAGTTTGATACATTACATTGCATTACCCTTAATGATTTCTTCTGTTAAAAAAACAGGGTTCAAGGCGCTGCCTAAGTACAAAAACGCGAGTCGTATCGTATATTATAGTCATATTCTGTAAGTGTGAATCTAATTTGGTCAAACAGCTATAAGTGTAAGCCAAAAGCAAGTATTTTAACACTGTTATTCTAGGATACCAATTGCAGAACCCATTGTTAAATAATTTTTATGCGATCCAAAGGCGTATTCCTTTTACCCTGTGATCACTGATTAAACTGATCCCGAGTCTACAGTGATCAGTGATCAGGGTGAAGAGAATACGCCTCAGATTGCTTTTTGATATGCACATGTTCCATACATCCATATTGTGATCTTAAATATAAGTTTATTCCTGGACTTTAGTAATAAAAGCAAACGTATATAACTGAAATGAGCAGATCTTTAATTTTTTACCTGCATAGCAAAATATGTCTTATTATGTTATGCTTCACGTGTTTTTTATTATAGGAAAAATGATTGTAAAAATTGTTGAAATCTTTCACGTATATTTATCAGGAGTGTATGAAGATTTTGATTCAAGATTGTCAACCTCACGCCAAACGAACTCTGTTTTAGGAACAAACTTATACTTTGTTGAGACACATCAATGCCAAGTTCAATGGTATTACCAAATGAAATTCTGCACTGAACTGAATTTGAAGTTGTCCAGAGTAATCTTTGGTTGCATTATCTCTTATAGCAACCAAAGAATACTGTGGATAACTTCAAATCCAGTTAAGTGCAGAATTTCCTTGTTTAATTCAAGAAAATATTTCGTTGATTGCAGCGTGACGTCGTTGGATTGACCAAAGCTTTGGGTTAAGTAAGGCGATATTCTGTTTTGCAGACTAAATTTTGATCCGTGGAACCGAATATTTAGGACTAAAGTACTACTCGACCCTAATACTTAACTAAATACTCGGTTCCGCGGATCAACATTTAGTCGCACAATTAGGATATCGCGTCGCTTCACCCAAAGCTTTGTTCAATCCAACAACGTCTCGCTGCAATCAACGAAACATTTTTTCGAATCAGCTAAAGAAATTCTGCCTTGAACTGGATTTGAAGTTGTTTCGAGTAATCTTTGGTTCCTCCAATTGAATACTCTGTTCCACGGATCAACATTTATGTCGAACGAACAGAATATCGCGTCGCTTCACCCAAAGCTTTGTTCGATCGAACAACGTCTCGCTGCAATCGACGAAACATTTTTTCGAATCAGCTATAGAAATTCTGCCCTGAACTGGATTTGAAGTTGTTCGGAGTAATCTTTGGTTCCTCCAATTAAATACTCTATTCTACGGATCAACATTTAGTCGAACGAACAGAATATCGTGTCGCTTCACCCAAAGCTTTGTTCAATCCAACAACGTCTCGCTGCAATCAACGAAACATTTTTTCGAATCAGCTAAAGAAATTCTGCCTTGAACTGGATTTGAAGTTGTTTCGAGTAATCTTTGGTTCCTCCAATTAAATACTCTATTCTACGGATCAACATTTAGTCGAACGAACAGAATATCGTGTCGCTTCACCCAAAGCTTTGTTCAATCCAACAACGTCTCGCTGCAATCAACGAAACATTTTTTCGAATCAGCTAAAGAAATTCTGCCCTGAACTGGATTTGAAATTGTTCGGAGTAATCTTTGGTTGCTCCAACTAAATACTTAGTTCCGCGGATCAATATTCAATCCAACGAACCGAATATCGCGTCACTTGATCCAAAGCTTTGTTCAATCCAACGACGTCTCGCTGCAATCAACGAAACATTTTCTCGAATCAGCAAAGGAAATTCTGCCCTGAACTGGATTTGA
Source organism: Rhogogaster chlorosoma (assembly GCA_944452935.1). Lineage (NCBI taxonomy): Eukaryota > Metazoa > Arthropoda > Insecta > Hymenoptera > Tenthredinidae > Rhogogaster > Rhogogaster chlorosoma. The sequence goes on from OX101802.1 coordinate 17,217,624, forward strand.
AGTTGTTCGGAGTAATCTTTGGTTACTTCAATTGAATACTCGGTTCCGCGGATCAACATTCAGTCGAACGAACAGAATAATACGTCACTCGACCCAAAGCTTTGTTCAATCCAACGACGTCTCGCTGCAATCAACGAAACATTTTCTCGAATCAGCAAAGGAAATTCTGCTCTGAACTCAATATGAAGTTGACTGGACTGATCATTTGCGGTTTCAATAGAATATTTAGTTACATTGAAAGATGTTCAATCAAACGGACAGAACATCATTTTGCTTTGTTCAAAAGTTTATTCAGTTCAAGAAGGCCACATTCCGATTAAACATGGTTGTTTCATATCAACGAAATGGTGAACGTCAGTAGACTGAATCTTTTTTTCACACGAATCTATCATTTCTTGAATCAACTACATATTCGTTTCACTGAACAAGTTTTGATTCAGTTCAAGCAACCAACATTTTGTCACATTTGCATAATATTTATTTCGCCGCCCGTAACCGCCGCGTTTTGTTGGGTCGACCAAGGTTTTTTTGACCTGACGAATTTTTTCTCTCAGTGTATACATATAAAATGTAGTAGACGCAAAATACTCAATAAAAGTATGTTATAAAAGACACACATAAAATAACAATTATTACATGGCGCAGTCGTTACGAAAAACGTGCAAATGAGTGCATGCAATAACTGCATGAGTTCAACAAAAGTATAATCTAAACACGAAATAGAACGAACGGTTAAAACTTAACCTAAAAGACGAATACAAGATGGAAGGTTTCAAACAGCCTAAAAGTCTGAACCTGGAAGGGAACATCAGTGAAAACTGGCGAAAGTTCAAGCAAAATTATGAAATCTATATCACAGCCACTGGGAAAGGAAATGAAGCTCCAGAAGTCAAAGTGGCAATATTTCTGAATCTGATAGGTGAAGATGCAGTTGAATTATTCAATACATTTAACCTCAATGATGCCGAAAAAAAAGACATAACGAAGGTAATACAGGCGTTTGAAATTTACTGCATACCGAAAAAAAATGTTGTATTTGAACGATACATATTCTACAAAAGGGAGCAAAAAGAGGGTGAAAGTTTTGAGATGTTCCTAACGGAAGTGAAGAAATTATCCAAAAAATGTGAATTCGAAGCATTAACAGACCAAATGATCCGGGATCGGATAGTCTTAGGCATAAATGATTTAACGTTGCAAGAAAGGCTGTTAAAGATTGACGATCTGGACTTGAAAAAAGCTATTGATTACTGTAAAGCAGCAGAGGTATCCAAACAACAAGCAAAAAACTTGCAAGAACGATCAATTGACAGCATCCGAACAGAAAAACCTGTGCAGCATAAAGTGAATAAAAAAGAGAATCACCAAGCCAACAAAAAGGAAAATTTGTTCGACTGCAGAAGATGCTCGAAAAAACATGGACCCAGACAATGCCCGGCGTACGGAAAGAAATGTACCAAGTGTGGGATCCTCAACCACTTTGCAGCGTCGTGTCGAGTAAAAGTTGTCAAGGAAATCGAAGAGACAGAAGATATGGAAACGAATCCGACAAGTTTATATATAGACTCATTAAGTATAAAAAATGACGCAAACACATGGAGAGAGAAAGTTGTTGTAGAAGGTATTGAAATAGAATTTCAGCTGGATACAGGAGCACAAGTAAATATACTGCCAAAATCTCTGCTAGACAAGATAAATGACTCGTACTTAATGCAACATACAAATGTAATATTGGAAACATTTGGAGGGTATAAAATACAACTATTAGGTACTAAAAAGTTAAAATGTAAAGTAAAAAGTATTGAAACGATTGACGAGTTCATTATAGTACAAAAGCAGGTAACGCCAATTTTAGGGTTACGAACCTGTGTGAAATTAAATCTAGTGAAAAGAGTAGATACAGTTGAAAGCATAACAGCTGAAAAAGAAAAGTTCTTAAGAGAAAATCAAGAGATATTTGAAGGTCTAGGCAAATTTCAAGGTAAATGTACTATTAACCTGAAAGAAAATTGTGAACCAGTTGTCAATCCACCCAGGAGAGTCCCAATGGCGATAAAAGACAGGTTAAAAAATACACTGTTAGAACTGGAAAAAAGAAACGTAATTACTAAAGTCGAAAACCCTACTGGTTGGGTTAGCAACTTGGTGATTGTAGAAAAAACCGACAAAACATTGAGACTGTGCCTAGATCCACGTGACTTAAATTTAGCAATTAAAAGGAACCCAAACGTACTAATACCAACCGTTGAGGAAATTAGTGAAAAGTTATGCAATAAGAGCGTGTTCACAGTGCTTGATCTGAAAGATGGATTCTGGCATGTAGAACTCGATAGCAAATCAAGTGATTTGTGCACCTTCAGCAGTCCCTTCGGGTGTTGGAAGTTTAATAGGTTGCCTTTCGGGATAAGTATGGCCCCTGAGTATTTTCAAAACATGAATAACAAAAATTTCGGAGATATACAAGGGGTTCAAGTATATTTTGATGACCTTTTGATCGCTGCCGAATCACTTGAGGAGCATGATAAGATAATAGAGCAGGTCACTGATAGAGCTCAAAAATTAGGCATTAAGTTTAATGCCAAGAAACTACAGTACAAAGTTAGTGAAGTAAAATATCTCGGACATGTATTTACCAAAGAAGGAATGAAAGTTGATCCCGACAGGGTAAAAGCAATAATGGGATTAGCAGCTCCTAAGGATAAGAAGGAGTTACAGAGTATATTGGGTATGCTCAATTACATAAGAAAATACATTTCTAATCTACACGAGTTAACAGCCCCCTTTAGAGAACTGTTGAAAGATAAATTTGAGTTTGAATGGTTTGAGAAACATACACAAGCGTTAGAGACACTGAAGCAAACAATCATAAGCGCACCTGTATTAACCAACTTTGATTCCAGTAAGGAAATCACGATACAGACGGACGCTTCACAGAATGGACTGGGTTGCTGCCTGGTACAAGACAACAGACCAGTTTGTTACGCTTCACGTACTTTAAATGATGCTGAAAGAAATTATGCTATGGTAGAAAAAGAGCTGCTAGGTATAGTTTTTGCGACAAATAAGTTTCATAATTATATTTATGGCCGGCAAATTAAAATCATAACGGATCATAAACCACTTGTGAGCATACTAAACAACAAAAAAGTCGGAGACATTGCATCATCGAGATTACAAAGAATGAAAATTAAACTTCTGAAATACGACCTAAAGGTAGAATACTTACAAGGGAAATTCATGCACATAGCAGATCTATTGTCGCGAAATTACTTAACAAATGAAGTAGGGCAGTCGGACTGGATTACTGAGATAGTGCATTCCGTTAGCTCAAGTTTAAATATTTCAGACACTAAAAAACAAGAACTCCAATTAGCAACAGAACAGGATGAAACATTACAACAAAAAAAAACTATTATGCTAACGGTTGGCCTCAAAAGAAAGATAGAGTCAAGGAACAAGCCAAATTCTATTTTAAATACCGAAATGATCTGACGATTGAGGATAGATTAGTGTTTCTAAATTACAGACTAGTAGTACCCACGTCACATAGACAATTAATACTACAGTTACTCCATGAAGCGCATTTTGGTATAGAAAAAACTAAAGCTAGAGCTAGACAAACAGTGTATTGGCCCGGCCTTATGCTTGACATTGAAAACATGATAGCTAAGTGCAAAATCTGTGAAAAATATAAATCACGAAATGTAAAAGAACCTTTGATCACACATGATATACCGGATATACCGTTCAACAAGATCGCGACAGACATTTGCGAATATGGTGGAAAAAACTACCTTATCATCCAAGATTATTTCTCTAAATGGCTTGAGATCTTAGACATGACTGACAAAACTGCAAATGAGATAATCAAAAAGCTAAAATCAGTATTTGCCACTCATGGCATACCCAAACAAGTTATAAGTGACAATATGCCCTTTGGATCTTATGAGTTCGAGCAGTTTGCAAAGGAGTGGAACTTTGAATCAATCACTTCCTCTCCTCGTTATCCACGTAGCAATGGCCAGGCTGAAAGAGCGGTTCAAATTGCGAAAAATATGTTAAAAAAATGCAAGGGGGATGGTAGGGACATAAATATAGCATTGTTAGAATATAGGAACAGTCCAATCACGGGATTATCATTGTCCCCCGCACAGATATTATTCAGCAGAAGGACGAGAACAAAAGTTCCTACTCATGCTAGTCTTCTCAAACCAAAGTTACAACTAAATGCACACCAAAACATTGAACGCAATCAGTTTAGATATAAGCATTATCACGACCAACATGTGAAAACTAGACAGGATTTCAATGAAGGTGACAATATTGTATTGTATAATGATAAGAGGGTCTGGGAACCAGCCAAAGTTCTTAAAAAAACACAACAACCCTAGATCATACGTAGTCGAAGATGAAAATGGCAAAAAATTGACCCGTAACTCTAGTCATATAAGGTCTTCTCTCAATCAATATGTCCCGCAAAAAGAAATTGAGCTCGAAGACAGTACAGAAAATGTAGGTTCCGAACTAAGAAATAATCCTAGCCATAACATCAATGAAACGGAACAGGAAATTGAAAACGATGTAAGTGTAACCATAAACCGGCCTATCCAGGAACCAACTCCAAATAAAACTCGTAGTGGAAGACAGATAAAAGTTCCTCTGAAGTTCAAGGACTTCCATAGATTTTAAGTTAGTATCTAAGAAAGAGAGATGTAACATAGGTATAGTTGGCAATAGCCTAGATATTACTAGCAAGATGGCTAGCCTGCTTTAGTCAGTAAGTCCTATACATATAAAATGTAGTAGACGCAAAATACTCAATAAAAGTATGTTATAAAAGACACACATAAAATAACAATTATTAGAATTGTCAGCAGGCTGTGAATACTCTCACTAACTTATTCCCTTTATAGTTAGTCTCTGAACTTTCATGAGGCGCCATTATACATTTCTAAGCCCGTTTAAGATTGAAGAATACACAAATTCGACGATATTATGCAACCGCTATTTTCAACGCGGATAATTTTAGAATATCTCACGGAATATCTCGCTGACGATCTCGCTGACGATCTCGCTGGTCATCTCGCTGACTTTCATGAGGCGCCATTATACATTTCTAAGCCCGTTTAAGATTAAAGAATACACAAATTCGACGATATTGTGCAACCGCTATTTTCAACGCGGATAATTTTAGAATATCTCAAGGAATATCTCGCTGAATATCTTGCTGACCATCTCGCTGGTCATCTCGATGACCATCTCACCGAATTAACAAAACTTAACGGGACTAATAGTTGCTGTTTTCGGAGAAAGACTTATAGGAATATTCTGTATACGTGATTTATTGATGAGAGGAAATTACAATAATTCAATATCTTTTGTAATGATTTCTTGATATAATAGGTGCTTATATATATATATATATATTAACTTGGATCGTCTAGAGGCACGTGTTGTTTTGAATTTAAAAAAAAAAAAAATTCCCAGTGTTTTTTCATCAAAAGAAAGCTTTTTAGGGGGCGTCGCAAAAAATTTAATTTTTAACGACCACCCAAATATATATATATAATATTGACAAGGAAGGTGTGTGGAATTGCAAAAGAAAAATTAACAATACTGAAATTATGAAATATAAAGAGCTTTTTTATTTTACAGTAAAATTAGTGGTTTGATTGTAAAATCTCAACTTTTATTTCAATGATTTTTACACAACGTGAATATTAGAATAAAATAAAGGCAGAGATATTATTTAAAATAGAGAAGAATAACACATAATTACAACATCAACTATTGATATTTTATTTTAATTTCGTCAATAAGAAGAATGAGTCAATTAGAGTACCCTTTGATATTAACAATAGGTTTTTAATTATGTAGATACATTTCTTGGAGTTCTGAAAAATATCAAGGGTATTGAAATTTTTAGTATAAATACAATCCGTTTTAATATAGATAAATAATGATACCACGAATTTCGAGCAAGGAAAACACAACATGTGGTATCATGAAATTTACATGAAACATAGAAAGTGATGTAACGTTTACATGAATCAATTAATGTTATTTTAGTCATGACAGAGCGGATGCATGTTTGATACTTAATTTAATTATAGTATTCCCTTATTCAACGTCTATCCATGGGACGAGTTTCCAATAGGTGGTGTTTCTTTTCGAAAAATGAATCCATTTTTATTTTATACTTTGACGTATCGTTAATTAATGATCAAATAATATAGTTGAAGTCTGTCTAAAGTCTTAGTACGTCTGTACTTGACGACGGTTCGCGGTCGAGAAAGCGAATTATTACATGAATCTGGTAATCCGGCAATTTCTCAAATATCGTCAAATATTCGTGCGTGTTACGCAACTACGCGAGTCAGTAGTTGGCGGATATGCACGAAAATTTACAGAGCTCTAACTCCGACATTTTTGAGAATTTTTAAAAATCCAACAAGTTGTATTTATGTTTTACATAGTACTACAGATATATTGAATGGCGCAAAAATCAGTGACTTTACGGTTTTTTGTGAGTGAAGTGACGTGGATACGCTCATATTGAGAGTGATGGATAAAGAATAAATCAGCCGTTCGCTAAAGAACGACCTAACTCACTTTTTGTCGTTTATAGAAAAAGCTATGTGAAAATTCAACTTTGCACTATTAATCACCAAGTACAAGTAACTATATTTATATGGTTTTATTATGAAGATATACTATTAAATAATATATATTAAGCATAAAATCAACAATTACAATAAAAAAAAAATGAATGAAATGCAAGGAGACACACTCTGCAGCTGACGCCAGGTTTACATTGATACTTATTTGGTTATCCAGTTGACCGGTTCGCTTGGCCTAATTCAATGGATTGACAATACTAGATCGTTGAATGAGGTAATTAACTATGAATTAACAGATGATCAAAAATTGAAACGAGAAAAGATGATGAGTTTATACAGTCATTGATATAGCAAAGTGAGAAGAGAGCGGGTTGTTCTATCCGCCTGTCCGACTAATACGAAATAATATAGCTCAAGAATATGATCGAGCGAAATATTTACAAGAGATTCATAACAGTATTAAATCCCAACAAAGAAAGAATCATAGAACTTGAATGAGAGGTGAACAAAAGGAACGGAATGAACCTTCGAGGTGATACGGCTAAAATTCACAAAGCTGAACACGAAATTTACGTAAAACAGTTCAAGGAGGAACGAGGAAAAATACGTCTCTCTGGATATAACAAAGTGAGAAGCTAGCGGGTTGTTCTATCCGCCTCTCCGACTAATACGAAATGATAATAAATACATCATTGTACAATTCACGAATTTTTACAGCAACCATGTGAAGTCCATGGGCTAAAAATGTACAATGAATGAGCTTCGGATAGATTCTACAGAGATTTTGAGCCGATAAAGTCATGTAAGGCGCAGCATCCGTCAAATACAGGAAAACTTTATTATTTTGTATACCATTAGGCCACAAAATATTTAAACTTCTGTTGACGAAGTCCACAATATGATTTGCATCGGCTGCTGAAAGCTTTTCGACATTGATTAAACGTGGAGTACTTGGTTGGTTTGGTAAGAGGGGGGCAACTATGGCATGTGCAACACATCGATTCACAGAATCTGTAGTTTCATCTACAGATACATAAATAGGGTTGTCGACAATTTCTTCACGAAATTCAAACAGTTCAAGGAGGAACGAGGAAGAAATACGTCTCTAGATATAACAAAGTGAGAAGCTAGCGGGTTGTTCTATCCGCCTCTCCGACTAATACGAAATGATAATAAATACATCATTGTACAATTCACGAATTTTTCAAGCAACCCTGTGAAGTCCATGGGCTAAACATGTACAATGAATGAGCTTCGGATAGATTCGACAGAGATTTTGAGCCGATAATGTCATATAAGGCGCAACATCAGTCAAATACAAGAAAAAGTTATTATTTTGTATACCATTAGGCCACAAAATATTTAAACTTCTGTTGACGAAGTCCACAATATGAAATACGTCTCTCTAGATATAACAAAGTGAGAAGATAGCGGCTTGTTCTATCCGCCTGTCCGACTAATACGAAATGACAATAAATACATCATTGTATTTTTCCTAAAACTCAACGAATCTTCCGTGATTAAGTAAATTTTAAAAAAAATTTAAAATTTTTAAATTTTTCTCCATTTACCGGCATAGAAATTTAAAATGACGCCTTATCAAAGTTTAGAGAGTAACGATAAAGAGCATAAGTTAATGAGAGTATTCACAGCCTGCGGACAGCAGTTTCATGTTCATATCTAGCGAGATCGTAAGCGAGATGGTCAGCGAGATATTCAGCGAGATGACCAGCGAGATCGCCAGCGAGACGGCCAGCGAGATATTCCGCTGGATATTAGAAATTTATCCGCGTGGAATCGGCGATAGATTAGATAAACCTTGGCATAGAATTCTCAATTGTATCAAATTCTGCGTGAAAAAATTGCACAGGGAATTGTTCCTTGGCAGCCAAAGAGTTTTAAGAAATCGTTTCTTTCGCGCGATAAAATTCTACAATTTTTACTCTACAGTTGCAGGTCCCGGTCTTTTACCCATCGTAATATTCAGGCATTAGACGATGGAAAATACCGGTTGCATAATATCGTCGAATTTGTGTATTCTTCAATCTTAAACCGGCATAAAAATTTATAATGACGCCTTATCAAAGTTTAGAGAGTTACGATAAAGAGCATAAGTTAATGAGAGTATTCACAGCCTGCGGACAGCAGTTTCATGTTCATATCCAGCGAGATCGTAAGCGAGATGGTCAGCGAGATATTCAGCGAGATGGCCAGCGAGATCGCCAGCGAGATCGCCAGCGAGATCGCCAGCGAGATCGTCAGCGAGATCGTCAGCGAGATCGCCAGCGAGATCGTCAGCGAGATCGCCAGCGAGATCGCCAGCGAGATCGTCAGCGAGATCGCCAGCGAGATCGTCAGCGAGATCGCCAGCGAGATCGTCAGCGAGATCGCCAGCGAGATCGCCAGCGAGATCGTCAGCGAGATCGCCAGCGAGATCGTCAGCGAGATCGCCAGCGAGATCGTCAGCGAGATCGCCAGCGAGATCGTCAGCGAGATCGCCAGCGAGATCGTCAGCGAGATCGCCAGCGAGATCGTCAGCGAGATCATCAGCGAGATCATCAGCGAGATGGCCAGCGAGATGGCCAGCGAGATCGTCAGCGAGATATTCCAAAATTATCCGCGTTGAATCGGTGATAGATTCGATAAACATTAGCATAGAATTTTCTCTGACTCTCGCTTCCTCGAATTCTCACTGACGATATCTATCGAAATGTCTCTGTGTATGAAATATATTTCACAGTATTCATTTTTAGGATATGTCTTTACGGCATTTGTCACTCGATATTTAAAAGATCGAGGCAGCTAACTTAACCCTGCAACAAATTGGCGCCAAATTTAATTAGCTAACTTTAGGTCGCAGTAAAGCGATATCAAATCGATTATCGACATACATGAAATTGTCTGACTCACGGAAATACCCGAGGTCGTTTTATGAGTTTTCTTGTTAACCTCAATCCGCGAACTTCCTGGCCCTAGTGATCAGCATACCATTCCTGTAGATTCGTTGTTGCAAGTAGCTGCCGATTCATCGTGTTAAAGGATTTCGTCTCCCTTTTTTCTTTCAACAAAAATTCTCCGTTAAGCGCGGTGTTTACTTTAATGCAAGTGTGCTTCCGCAGAGCATTTTTGATTCGAACGATGACCAGATGTTTAGCATCTTCTAAGAATTTTTTTGGATCGATGTGCTGTATATTGATTACGAGTCCTGTGCGAATTCTTCCTTTGAAAGCTGATTCAGTATCCTGCCAGCATACTCGACTGCTGCGTAATTGTTGAGAGGTATTTCCAATTCCTCCACCGGTCTTGATCTGTTGCTGCACCAAAACTTTAAGACTTCTCAATCGGCCAATTCTTGACTCCAGACTGTGTTTGAGTCCACATGATAACTCAATTTTTTTAAGTGCCTTCCGCAACAAGCGTATAGTAACATCATACTGACGAATCCATCTCTCAATCTTTTCAACACTCCTTATACCTGTTATCAATCGGAACATGTTGTTCAATTTAATTTCCATCTGACTTGCTAGATCCGTGAGCGTCGCCATTTTGAAGTACTCGCGAAGGCGTGCGTCTTCAATTTCCCACTGTGGCTGCATTTACTGAGGTGGCCGTATTTATATCGAGAGATTTTTTTTCTGTACGAACAGGCTCGTCACTATAAAATTCGGATGCCTCACGATCACGCTTACAAATTATTGATATAAAATTCCGACGCCTCAAGATGGATCGCGACAGTAGATATGTTTCAAACGTCTCGCAAATTGCTGGCATTCTGACGCCTCACGGTCACGGTGCTGGTTACGCGCTGTACTTAACCGGTGGCAAACGCCTCATATGTTTCAAACGTCTCGCAAATTGCTGACATTCTGACGCCTCACGGTCACGGTGCTGGTTACGCACTGTACTTAACCGGTGGCAAGTCAAAGTTGATATAAAATTCTGACGCCTCAAGATCACGGTGCCGTCAAATACCGATAACCTACCGTAAAAAATTTTGACGATTGATTATGCGCGGGCTAAGAATACGCAACGCGGCGCTTTGATCGAAAGGCGCGTCAATTAAAAGCGCATTGATTGAAAGGCGCGGCACACCCTGTAGATAATAACTGGGTACACCCTGTCGATAATAATCTTAAATTTATTACATTAGGGCGCGGGTTACAACCCTGGAAAATAAGGAACACTCTGCCAGTAGATAAACAAGGCCGGTTCTGGATCAACGTGTGTTAGTGCACACGTACACGCACACACACATGCGCGCGCCGTCCGTGTCCGTGTGAGGGTGGGGGGAGTCCGCGGACCCCTGGCGATGACGTCACCCGCCTCGACTCAAAATGGCGTCACACACCCTTGAGTTGACGGCACACACCCTTAATATCACGGCACACACCCTTAATTTGACGGCACACACCCTCGAAATGACGTCACACTCCCTTAATTTGACGGCACACACCCTTAATATGACGGCACACACCCTTAATATGACGTCACACACCCTTGATACGACGTTAGACTCTCGAACCTTCGATGATGACGTCACGCTCGGACCTCCAGAACTTTCGATGATGACGTCACTCGAATACCCTAGCGATTAACGGTTCCCTGTCTTCTTGGAATTTTCCGGATAAACATTTCTTGGAATTGGTACCATGTGAGATCTTTTGGAATGTTCTAGAATCTTACTATAAGTTTTTACTATAAGAGGTCACGCTCAACGGTTCCAGGAAATAATCTCGAACTCTGTGCAGAGAGAGACGCAAGACGGAGTCGTATTTTATCAACAATAGTCGCTACTACATCTATATGTTGTGTATGGTAATGAATTAGGACACATAAATATTCGATACAAGTATTTTATTAGCCGAATTACATGATACAGAATTTTTAATGATAGTAAAACTACAGATAGGTTGAATAGAGTTTTATACCAATTTCCTCACCCCACCACTTATGGGGTTGTATTCAACTACTCGATCGTGTAAGATCAAGCAGTATGCTGATGTTTCGGCAGGAAAGTTATTTTTTGCTTCAAACTCAAGACGAACGTCTACTGGTCCAAACTTGAGCGACTCGTTTTGCTTCGAGCAGTCGATGACGAACAAGGGAGCGTACTGTAGAAATTCGCTCTTTTTCAGCAAGGGTTCAGGTTCCTTGCCGTAATAAGAGGTTTGAAAGTTTGCGTACATCTCGTATAGCATAGCGTACTGATTGTGACTCATATCGAGATTCAGATTCCCATAGGGATAGCATTGAGAATTCAAGAAAAGCTTAACATCGGAGATATTACAGTGATCGAATTGGCTGGCATTTTTAGTCAACTTATTCTTCCGACCTGTTTGGAAACCTAATATAACGTATCGAGGTTTCTCCAGCTGAGTCGATGTTTTTACCGTCCAAACGTGTTTCGAGGTGGTAGGAAGCAGAGGATACTCGTACAATTCCCAACTACGGAAACTCATAGGGATTGGTGCATCTTTCTCGATGAAATTTAACAGCTGTACTTTTCGCTGGTCCGAAAGCTTAACGTACGGTAACAACCATTCGACTTTATCGATCAGAATTTTGAATTCTTCATCTTGAGTTTGCAAAACCACGTTCGCATCGGTCTTCGAACGGGTCAAGATCAATTCGTGTTTAGCATTGACGATGATCTTGCGATAGTCTTCAGCGAATCCTAGTATGATCTTCAGCGGTATGCACACATCAAAGTTACCGTCGACATCTACATGGCTTGCGTTCACATTGAGCCAACCAGCATTTTCCATCATCCAATTTTGTCCAGGTCTCAGGGAAGGGTAGCCTTTCATAAGACTCGTGAGACCTACGTTTTTGCTTCTGTCGATCTCAATAGCATTTATCTCATATCGTGCTTCTTCAAACAGGTGGCAAACACCGTTGTTGACCAGACTTGTGGTAGTCGACGGAGTTCCATCAGCCTTCACTATCTTTCCATACACATGCAATGAACTCTGGTTTGGTAACACGCACAGGTCTTGGTGTTGAACAGCGATACGAATCTCATCACTGTTATTGAAACTTGACGAGGCGTAAGGCTTGTGTGTATGAACCTCGTAGTGTGCGATAGACTCGTCAAAGACTACAGGCGTTTGAATGTTTAAGATTTCCTCCTCCATGGTATACAACAAATGATACAGATGCAAAGGAAACAACGATTTACTTTTTTCGCGTAACCTTGAGACCTAAGCTTTTTAGAAGCAGCACGTTCTGAGGTGTCAGCTCTTTGAGTAACGGTTGACGACTGACGTGTTTGGGGCATGCTATCGTAGTATTATAACCACTTCTGTTGTAAACTATTCCCATTATTGGGTCTTGATATGCAACCTCACAGTTATAACCTCTCCACGAAAATTGACCAAATCTCCGTCTTGATCGACTATACGACGTTGGATGTGATCTATAGTCCTTACGGTGACTGGGAGGTAAATGACGTGAGACGGTACTTCAATGATCTTATATCCGGGTGGAACGACAGGGAAAAACTCGTGAATCGTGTGTACTTTGTGCTCGTTGACGTAGGCACCTGTTGTAATGTTGCACTCGACTCGCAGTGCGTTCACTTTGATAATGGTTACAGGAAGATCGGACTTGTGAACTTTATCAGCCTGTAGAATACGTGGCGTGAAACCTAATATACTTCCTATAGAATCGGTAGGCATAAAATTTACCGGGTGACTACATTTGATTTCGCTACACAGTGTATTGTTGTTTGGTTTGATGTCAATGTTGATACCTTTACTCATTAACACACCCTGTACGTAGCTTTCTATATCCTCTATTTCATAGCTACCGCTGGGTATAGTAACTACTTCATCGCCTACATAAATCTTATTGTGTCCGATATCTATATTAGGAATCGAATTGAAGGTTAACAATTCAACGAGGCCTAGACAGTAATTTTTGTGAGGGGAAAGTTCAATCGGAGGAAAGTATTGAGTCTCGAGGACAGAAGAGCTCCCCGATACGGTTAACGTGAACGAATCATCCATGACAGCGAACTGATGTTGAAGGATCATGTTGCACGTTTATATAGTCTACACAGAAAATTAAGACATAGGTGTCCACAGTTGAACATATCGTAGTCTTGATATCTTTCATGGTTATATTTGACGCTACCAACACCAAGGTACTTGACGAGGTCCGACGGTGGTCGAAGATTTCCGAAACTGTCAAAGTAAACTACTTCGTTACCGATCTTTCGGTACGCGACCCAATGTGTGCCGGGACCATCTTTATCATCTAGATTGACGATCGCTGATTCACGCTTACGCGGTCCGTTCCTGGGCAAATCGTTCCGCATAAATACGCCGCGGAAATGTGGAATTTTCAAGATCGTTGCGTACTTCAACAGGTCCGTGTCAGTCAGAGCTCGTTGGGGTAGCGTCACTTTCAGTTTTTTGAGTGTGGTTTCAGGTGTAGACCTAAACCCTTCTTGTACGGTTTCAAGTGAAGTCCTTTTCCTAAAGCGATAGCTTCCATAGTCTTGTTGTGACGTTGACTCTCTTCCAGTTGTCTCTTGGCGGAACTTGCCTCATTCACCGCTTTTGCAATACCTGCTGCACCACCAGCCAACGCACCGGTAGCACTCAATCCAGCGAATAAAGGTATAAGGAAGGGTAAGAACCCTCCGACTTTAGACGGTAGTGGTAGAATTCGTGGAGAACGTACATGACGTTTACCACCTGCTTTTCTAACAGCTCCTCGTGCACCCTTCAACGCAGACTTGATAGCAATTCGTGCCGTTTGACCGGGAACCATAGACTGTTTAGCTGCATCGATAACCTTTCTCAATACCAACGGTTTCCTGATTCCCATGCCAAGCTTGGTTTTCGCTTTCATTGTGTTCGTCACAGCCCAAGCGGCTGCTTTTTCACCAATATTTGCGTCTGAAGCTAAGACCCGTCTCCAAGCTTTCTCGGCCAAGATCTTATCTGCCGCACTTCTAGCTTCAAGATTTTCTCGATTCTGCGAATAGGCGATATCGTGTTCTTTGCAGGCTGCGTCAAGGGGATTGATACCGGGATCACCGCGCGCGAGTCTCTTTGCTAGTTTGGTGCCAGGTCCGCAGTATTGATAACCAGGCAGATGTAACTCTACAGGAAGACTGTTGATGATTCTGTTGACCAGACCTTTCCCACAGCGCTTACGACTGGTCGTCTTAGCTTTGTGCACGATCATAGCTGCGCTTTGACTGAGGAATCATCTTTATAAACACACTATTTATACCTTTTACCGTTAGTCTGAGTCGAGATGAGGTTCGAGAAGCAGCCTGTCAAGTTACCTGTGACGAATTTCGATAAATTCGTGCAGGAGAATGTTGCAACTGAAAAACGGCACGGTGATTTGCTACCAAACAGCGTGCGTGCAGTATTCTGCGGTCCGTCAAATTGCGGCAAAACCAATGCGCTGCTCACCCTAATAACGCACCCCAACGGGCTGAGATTCGAGAACGTTTATATCTACTCGAAATCATTGAATCAACCCAAGTACAAGTTTCTGCAACAGTTACTCGAGGGAGTAGACGACGTCGAGTACTTTCCATTTGACGAGCATGAACAAGTAGTTATGCCGGACGATGCCCTACCCAATTCGATAATCGTCTTCGATGATGTCGCGTGTGAGAAGCAGGACAACATCAGAGCTTTCTTTTGTATGGGAAGACATAAGCACGTGGATTGCTTCTATCTCTGTCAGACCTATGCTCGCATTCCCAAGCATCTCGTGCGTGATAATACCAACCTTTTGGTACTATTTAAGCAAGATGAAATGAACTTGAAGCATGTATACGACGATCATGTGAATACCGATATGACTTACGCGCAGTTCAAGGACTTGTGCTCTGCGTGTTGGAACAACGATAAATATGGATTCGTTGTAATCGACAAGGACAGTGATATAAATGAGGGTAGATATAGGAAAGGGTTTGACTGTTTCGTGAGCATAAAACAGAAATAAATGAGAAGTGGGATCAGTAACGTTTCAGTCACAGCTGCGTCAACATGCAAGGTATTCGCGAGAAAAAAGAAGTCTTGCGTCATATCGCTAAAGCCAGTGCAGCGATTCGACGTAAGCATAGAATGTTAAAGTCGGGTAGGGAGACCGCCGAACAAACTATGAGCAATGTTTTCAAACCGGTCACTATACCGCTGCAACAATTGGTGGAAGTTTCTCAAACGGTTGCTAAGCCTGTCAAAGAAGAACCGATCAAACACGAACCGATCGAACATGAGCCTCGCAGAGATGATGATGATTCCTATCAAACAGCGGATGAGGAAGCAAACGAGACTTTACAGCCGACCGATGAGATTTCCGACGAGTATCTTGAAATGTTACAAGATGAGAATAGGAAAAGTGCTCTAGATAATCTTTTCGGTGTCCGTAAACTCGCTCACGAGAAGCTAATGATAGGTGACTCACCGATAAGCTTTGAAAATGACTTTATTCGTGTAGGTGATATGCGCTTTACAAAGACCAAAGGCTTGTTTGAATTATTATTCAAAAAGATACCCGATGAGACCTACGTGAGTTCGGACGATATCCGAAATTATAAACAAATCGTATTTGCAACAAATACACATCGAAAATGGTATAAAAGTGATCAACCTGTTCGGGACGTGAACAACCCCAAGTTTACAAAATTCATTGCGCAAACGTTCACCATTCCGCTTCCACGGACGGGTCAAGGTTTGTTACCGGAGTTTATGATTGCTCGAGAAGGTAGAGGAACGGACTATGTCCACTGGGATGATCCCAATGAGCTGGTAGACCGGCTGCGTTTGCTTCTAGCTTCCCAAGCAGCTGGGAACTCGAGCCATTCCAATGAAATCGTATCAATAATCGAAGAATTACGTGAAGCTGGTATAATTTATTAATCAACACCCATTGTTTTCACCGTCATTTCCAAGATGAGCGTTGATGTGTTTGGACGGCAATTGGAGAAGAGCGCAGCCGCAGGCAGCCGTGGTCCTCCCGGTGTTGGATTTAAATTCGCCGTTGACGGACATTACGATATAGACAATAAGAGACTGTGCAACGTTGCCAATTCTGTACAGCAAAATGATGCTGTTACCTTGAATCTCATGCAACGAGAAATCGTTGGTGTGAGAACCGAAATTCTTTCGGTGATACATGCCTTGGACTCTCGCATAACGGATGCTCTGCGGAACCTAGGTACCGATATCGAAGCAGGTCAAGAATTGTCGACCCGCACCGCCAAGATCATTTACGAGTTGGACACCAGACTAACAGTGTTGGAAAATGAACGAGAAAAAGCTAGCACTCGTGACGGAGCTGCATAAGCCAGCTCGAAAGAACTATCAACGTCGTCGTGTAGATGTTCGCGGTTTGGATGAAACCTGGCAAGCGGATCTCGTCGACATGACATCTTACGCAGGAGTAAACAGAGGCTACAAATACATGCTCACCGTCATCGATATATTCTCCAAGTACGCTTGGGTCGTGCCAATGAAGAGTAAGACGGGTAAAGACACGACAAGCGCTATGGAATCTGTACTTGTACAGGGACGTAGCCCCAAGAACTTGCACGTTGACAGAGGTGGAGAATTTTATAACTCGAATTTCGATTCTCTTATGCAACGATATAATATTAAGCTATACTCAACATTCAGTAACTTAAAGGCATCGATCTGCGAACGCTTCAATCGTACGCTGAAAAACAAAATGTGGATGCGGTTCAGTCTGCAAGGAAATTACAAGTGGATAGACATTTTATCTGACTTGGTTTCGGCTTACAACAACTCCAAGCATCGGACTATTCGAATGAAACCAAAAGACGTGACCTCTAGAAATGAAGAGACATTATTACAAAGTGTGTACCAAAAAGTTCGAGCTAGACCTGCCAAGCCGCCAAAGTTTAAAGTAGGCGACAAAGTTCGAATCAGCAAATATAAAAATGTTTTTGAGAAAGGGTATACGCCGAATTGGACAACTGAAATATTTACGATAATCCAGGTGGTAAATACTGATCCAGTAACGTACAAGCTTAAAGACTATCGAGATCAACCCATAGCAGGTGGTTTCTACGAACAGGAGCTTCTGAAGGTGAAGAACCCCGACATCTACCTCGTGGAAAAAGTGCTCAAGAGACGTGGAAACAAGTTATTTGTAAAATGGTTAGGTTTCAATAATACACACAATAGTTGGATAAACAAGTCTGACTTGTAAGGTTTATTAATAAAGAAACAATGTTTCACAAGTGCGTTTATTTCATTCTACACAGTCTTATTGTAACCCCACGGAAGCGTGTCTGTCGTATCAGGAAATATGATCCTCTTGTCGTCGTTCCAGCTCAACGCCAACTTCCTTTGCATCAGCGTATGAACCTGATGATTTTTGCTTTGAATTAAATTCTGACTCTTCACCAAATTCTGATGCTTCAAGGCGCATTCCATGTAATCGTTGAAAGTTATAGTTTTTAACGTAGATCCCTTGACTCCTTTAGCTCGTTTCGTCTCCCTATTTTCACCTAAAACCTTGAAAGAATATAATTTAGCTCTCAAGCCTACAAACTCAGTCATTATCTTTCCATTATTCTCGTCTTTCATTAATCCCAATACTTTTTTGTTAACCAGCGGCATCTTGTAAACATTTTCTGGAGGATAGTCGGAAGTGTCGAATCGATCCAAATCACATTTCATAAGTTCATATTGTAACTTTAGGAGTTACCTTTAAATTGAGCTAGTGAGTCCCTGAGTGAAATAAACAGACTTGGAGACACAAATTAATGGTCAGAGCAGATTGGATTATATTCAGTAAGATACAAGTGTCTCGTTTAACGTCTGAGACAGGACTGTTATAAACAAGAGTCCTATGGTAACATCAGTTGGTTGTTTTGTGAAAAGATGTTTGATAATTATTACTGCTATGTTTAATACATGGGAGTTCGGGTGGCTATGAAATGAGTGAATATAAAGCAATACAAGGGGTGGACGCACCCCGTGTAACACTGCCCCCCCCTGAAGGGAAGAGGCGACCCGACTCTTAAGTAAGCGAATAGCGAGTGTGTTATCTGCTAAGGGAAGAGTGAACTGAGAGCTGTGGATCAGACTTTAAAATGCTTAAAGTATTTGAAATCTTCCCTAAACTACCTGTAATTCCATCCTAAGCCTCGAGGGAAACCACAGAAAACCTGAGAAGGTAGTTTGGTTACAAATTCACAACAATATTTGGTATAAAAAGGTCTTTGCCTAGTCAGGCTGAAGTGTAGAGTTGAAGTGAAGTCCGTCCTTGAAGTGCAAGAAATCATCTACAAAACCGGAAACCGTCTGGGGATGAAGTCAGCTTGTGATCCGTCAGGAGAGTCAGGGAAATCAGGAAAATCATGCGAGTCAGGAAATCAGGTGAGGCGGCGGCAGGAAAACAGGAATCAGGGATCACGAACTGCTCCCAGGCGGGTCCAAAAGATAGGGAAACTGCACACCCTAGATTGGAGGACAGACGTGAGTACGCGAAATATGAGGAGCTTTAAAGGCTCTGATCTTTTAATTATTTCATTCTTATTGAATTAAAAGGAATTTCGTCATAAGACGAGTAAAAGGAAGTGAATTATGAATTTTAACGAAGGTTAAACAAGGAGTAAAGAGGAACGATCTTATCTTTATCCTGTGAAAATTGAAGGAGATTTCCGGGGAATCAAAGCCACTTCTTGTTCCGTCTTGCGGGTTCCGCGTCGTTTCTTTGGGAATAGATGGGAAAGCACCTAGGACTCTCAAGGGAAAAAGGTTATAATCCTGACCCTAAATGATAATTGGGAGCAATCCGCTCGGATCTTTATGTAAAGTTATATGAGGAGGTTATGATCGACGACAGGAGAGAACCAGAGCAGAAGACGTGAAAGAAATGACGGGGAGTTGAAAATTACGTCACGATCCTATGGTGGCGCGAAAAACAGATAATCGATACGAAGAATCGATGTGAACTCGGTCAGATGAGACCGACTACTGACGAACAAAACCGAACGAACCCGAGAGATGTCTGACGTGAAGCGGGTGATAGCTGTCAAACTACTACTCTCCCATAACCTTACAAAATTCGTCAAATACCTCGTCAGCCGAACCTTCGGCATCTAGAATAAAAACTGGAGCTGGAAGAGCTGAAAACTTTCCGCGAGCTAACCAATCCTCGTGGACCTCGTGAAGAGCTTTCAAATAATCCAAAGGAATGTTTTCCTCCTCGCTACGCGCGCGTGAATTAACCCTGGCAAAAGACGTTTCGGGAGATAACCTTAAATAAACAATCATGTCAACCTCAAAATCTGTCGAATTCTCCGATAAAATCCTAACGTTTTCTGTTAAAAGATGCGCTTCTAAATTTTCGAACCCTCCTAACCTCCTATGTGCTTCTACGAAGCAGTTACAACTGAAAATCGACCTTTCCATAAGCTTATTGGGTAAGAGAGTTTTTACTAGATGCCTATTCCTCATCGTCATCGCGGCATGGTGCTGGAAGTGATACCCGTAACGGGAAGGATCCCTGTACATCTTTTCTAGGAGGTTCTCTCCGGCTACGTTTCTATATTCCTCTAAGGGCTCTAATAAAGTGAGAATGTTTTTATCTTTTAAGAATCTACTTGTGAAGGTGGTTTTCCCGCACCCAATGTTCCCCTCAACGAGTATGGTAAAAGGGCGATCGCTCCTCCGCTTGATTCCATAAGGCAGATCCTTGGACCACCTGGAAGAATCGGAGAAGGAAAGGGGAATTTCTTCCTGTCTCTGGGAAGAAAAATCCCCGAGAACCTGTTGGTTCGGGTTTAATTGAAGAGAGCGGAGGGAGTTACTGTTGTCTACGTGAGCTTCTTCAGACTCATAGGGTGCTAGGCGATCCAAGTGAACTACCTTTGGTTTATTTCGTAGAGAGCGTTGGATGCGGTAGACTACGTCATTTATTTTATCTACTATCGTATAAGGACCCTCCCAGTTAGTTTGCAGTTTAGGACAACGTCCTCTTTCTCGTCTCGGCTGGAAGAGCCATACTAAATCTCCTGTTTTGAATGTCAAATCCCTAGCTCGCACATCGTAACGTGCCTTCATCCTATCTGAAGCTACCTGAATCCTTTCCCTAGCAAAATTATGTATTTCCTCTAACCTTTCCCTTAGATGCGAAGCAAAGTTAGAGCAGAGAGAATCCTGGATGGGAAGAGGGCCTTTCTCCAAGTCGGAGGGCAGCCGAAGATCTCTTCCCATGAGCATAGAAGCCGGCGTCTGTTTTGTAGTCTCGTGGACAGAAGAACGATAGGAAAGAAGAAAGAGGGGAACCCATTCGTCCCAATCCCTCTGACTCCTTTCCACGAAAGAAGAAAGATAAGAAAGAAGAGTCCGATTCAAACGTTCAACCATCCCGTCGGATTGGGGGTGAAGAGGAGTAGTTCTAGTTTTCCTGATTCCTAATATTTTGGTTATTTCACTGACAAGGACTGACTCGAAATTGCGACCCTGGTCGGTATGGAGTTCGAGCGGGGCTCCGTACCGACATACAAATTCCCTAATGAAAGCCTGAGCTACAGTTTGAGCCTCTTGATTGGGTATCGGGATGACTTCGGGCCATTTTGTGAAATAATCAGCTATTACTAGCGCGTAACGATTTCCTGAATGAGAGACTGGTAAAGGCCCGAGGACATCCATGGCTACCCTCTCAAAAGGCGCGCCTACGTTGTAAGTTTGTAACGGACTACGACCTTTCGCACGAGGACCCTTCTTAGCCACACATACTGCACATACTCGACACCATTCATCCACGTCTAAACGGCATCTTGCCCAGAAATACCTTTCCCTAACCTTTTCTAGAGTTTTGTTTGAGGCGAAATGGCCTCCTGACGAAGAATTGTGGTACGCTTCGAGGATTTCGTTGACCTTCTCCTTGGGGACTAGCAGTTGCCACCTAATGATCTTCATATCCGGGGATTCCCATCGGCGGTACAGTATTTCGTTTATTAAGAAGATGGAGTCCCACTGAGTCCAGTAAATTTTGAGCTGTTGGTCAGCTGGGGAAACATCCTGCCACTCCGGGCGTATATTTGAGTTCTTCCAGGCTCGTAGCTTCTTCAGGATCTCATCCTTTTCCTGGGCTCTCTTCCACTCTCCTAGGTCTTCGCCGAGGGATATCACCCGGATGTCTATGGTACTCGATCCTTTTTCCATCCTGGCGCACTGCTTGCAGTCGCCGAGATCCTGGCACGGGCGTCTCGATAGTGCGTCAGCGTTCCCGTGGAGGTTTCCTGCACGATGTTGAACCTCGAAGTCGTACCGCCCTAACCTTTCGATCCACCTAGCTACTTGGCCTTCCGGCGATTTAAACGAGAGCAACCATTTAAGCGAAGCGTGATCTGTACGAATTAAAAACTTCCTTCCTACTAGGTAATGTTTGAAATGCTCTATAGCTTCTACCATCCCTAAAAGTTCTCGTCGCGTTACGCAATAATTCCTCTCTGGTTTTTTTAGAACCCTACTGAAGTAACTAATCACCCGCTCCGATCCTTCCTGAACCTGAGACAAAACCCCGCCTATTCCATACAGGGATGCATCGGTGTCTAAAATAAAAGAAGTGTCGGTTTGCGGATAAGCCAGGATTGGAGAAGAAGTGAGGCAAGTTTTTAGATGATTGAATGCTTCTTCACAATCCGGGGTCCACTCGAAGACAGAGGTAGACCCGGTGAGATTGTGAAGAGGCCTAGCTATCGAGGCGAAGCCTGAAACGAAGCGCCTATAATACGTGCAGAGACCTATAAAGCTCTGAATTTCCTCCCTATTCGATGGTCGGGGCCAATCTCGCACCTTTTCGATCTTCGCGGGATCTGTTCTGACTCCTTGGGCTGAGACGACATGTCCAAGGAAGGTAACTTCGTGTTGGAGTAGGTGGCACTTCTTGGGGCTCATCTTCAGGCCTGTCCGTTGAAGCCTCTCAAAGACCTTTTCTAGGTTCGTTAGCTCTTCTTGGAAGGTCTTACCAAAAACGATTATGTCGTCCAGGTACACCAAGCAGATCTTCCCCGTCAGTCCTTCCAGTGCGACTTCCATCGTCCGTTCAAAGGTGGCTGGAGCGTTGCAAAGACCGAAGGGCATTACTTTAAACTGCCAGAGTCCTCCCAGTCCAGTTACGAAAGCCGTTTTCTCCTTGTCCTCTGCATCCATCTCGACCTGCCAGTAGCCACTCTGCAGGTCGATGGTGCTATACCATTGAGCTCCAGCCAACATATCCAAAGTATCCTCAATCCGTGGAAGGGGGTAGGAATCTTTCTTGGTGACCTCGTTCAGCTTTCTATAATCGATACAGAATCTTTTTGTTCCGTCCTTCTTAGGAACGATGACGATTGGCGAGGCCCAGGGTCCTGAAGATGGCTCAATGACGTCGTTAAGGATCATGTCGTCTACCATTTTCTGTACCTCTTCTTTACCATTGAAGGGAATCCGCCTGGCGTGCTGTTTAATCGGGAGATTGACCCCCACATCTATCTTATGGCGAGCAAGGGTACACCTCCCCTTGTCGCCGCTAGTCTTTGCAAAAGAATCGCTAAAGTCTCGTAGGAGAGACGAAAATTGACGTTTACAAGGAGAATCTAGCTCTATCGAAGACCTCTCAAAAAGGTTTTTCAGATGATCGGGGACCTGTTCAGAAATCTCTCGAGGCGAAGAATCTATAATCTCGTTTTCCCTAGTAGTTTGTAATTGATCGAGTTGAAAAGTTGGGGGGTTCGGGGTTTTGCTCCTATTTGTTAACAGCGGAATCGTATGCCGACCTATACGTAGCGAGTTCCCTACCGTTGAAATTATGCACTGATGCTCGCTCAAGAAGTCTATCCCTAAAATTCCCTCATCCTCAATGTCAGCCACGTAGACTTTATGAGGAGAGCTAATCTGACCCGCAATGTTTATCTGGACGGAAACTTCTCGTAAAACAGGGGTGGTCTCCCCTGTCGCGGTCTTTAAGGTGGCATAATGATTGTTTAAGGGAAGATTTTTCAGGAGATCCGAGCGAACTACGGTCACCTCAGCTCCGGTATCCACAACCCAGAGACAGTCAACACCGTTGACAGATCCCTGAGCGTAGAGACCGGACTGTCTTAGACTTCTAATTAGAACAGGTAATTCAGGCAATATAGGTAATTCAGGCAATATAGGTAATTCAGGCAATATAGGTAATTCAGGGCTATTCTCCCTCGCTACAGGCGATGATTCCCGCCCCCCGCAATCATCGATCGTTAGTTTTTTTGTTGATTTGAAGTTGTCTTAGCGTTATTGAAGGGAAGCATCCTCTCCCCCTGGGCAGGATTAAAACCCTGAGTTTGATTAAGTCCGGGGAACAGGTTTTGGCCCTGATTGGAATTGACGTTAAAGCCGCGGTCGTTATCTCTCCATGAAAGCTGGTTGGGAGGATATCTCTGGTCGTTAGTAGCTCGGTTTCGCCTTTGTCGCGCGAAACACTGTTCTAGTGAGTGTCCGCGCTTCCGACAATACCGGCATTCTACGCTATTCCTGGAATTGTCTTTCGTATTTAAATTCCGTTCCTGCCGCAAGGAAGAGGATCTTTTTTCTTCGATCTTAGGTTTGTCGGGGGTCGGTTTCACCGCCTCAACCTGCCGCACGCGGCCGGATCCCAGATATTGTTTATTTATAGCGTCTACTTCCAATGCCTTTATTATGGCTTGACGGAGGGTAGTGGGTCCTATCAAGCTCAGGGCATGTCTTAGTTCAGGATCAATCAAAGCGTTTATGAATCTATCCGTCGCGAAGCTCTCTCGGATGGCCTCGTCACCATGAGGCATAACTATTCGCGACAGTCTCTCAATGTCTTGCCCGAGCGTGGCAAGATCCTCATCCCTCCGTTGGCGCCGCGTATTAAACTGAGTTAGGAATAGCTTGGTCAGATGTTCGTTCCCATATTTTAGCTTAAGAGCCGCGTGAACTTTATCAAAATCTAATAACTCAGCCGCGGTCAAAGAAGATATTGCGCTGGCTGCCGGGCCTCTCAAACAATTTACTAAATGTGCGGCTTTTACTGTCGGGGTCCAATTATTTACACTTGCAACCGTCAAGAATTGCTGCTCGAATTGAGCTAACGGTCTGTCTCCGTCATATGTCGGGGGTTTGAGGTTAGCCGCGGATCTGTCGCTTATGTCGGGGTTAGCGTTAACTGTCAGAGTAGCGTTGGCTTGAGTGAGAGGAATGAAAGTCGGCTCCTGGGAAGGAACACCGACCAGACTTGGTTCAACTGCGACCAGGCCGCGACCGACCGGCGAAGCAATAGCAAGCGTATTTGGGGGAGCAGTTTCCCTAATTGAAGGCACAGACCTTAGAGTATCGGGAGCTTGGGTCGGCTGGCAGGATGAAGTGGAGGGGATAGGCTCTGTCAAGGGCTGGATAGGCTGGGGCTCGTCTCCCGATCCTCGTCGGTCATCCCTCAGAGTGGAAAGGATTTGGGAGAAGGATTGTTGCTGGTCCTGCAGCACTTCCACCAAACGTCCTTCCGACCGCTCTCGATCCAGACGTTGATCCTGGAGAATCTGTAAGAGGAGGGCCTGTTGTTGGGCCTGGGCGGCTTGCTGAGCGGCTTGCTGCTCGGCCTGAGCAGCTTGAGCCGCCTGTTGAGCCGCTAGCTGGGCGGCTTGCTGACGCTCCTGAGCAGCCAAGAGTGCTGCTTGCTGCTCGGCCTGGGCGGCTAGTTGGGCTGCCTGCTGGGCAGCTTGCTGAGCAGCCTGCTGCTGCAAAAGCTGGACCAGGGCGGTGATCGGGCTGGCCTCCATTTCTTCCGCCCGTGGTACTTGGTTCGAGTTCGATGCAGCGGCAGCAGGGGATCCTTGGCGACGAGTATTTCGTCGAATGCTCATAATGAGCAGATTTGTTGGATTCTTTTTGCGAATAAGGCAACGAAAGCTTATAGCTTTTGAATACAAGCAATCGGCAAAAACCAAAAGAAATGCACCAAACAAATCAGCTTATCGGACTCAGAAACGATCTCACACTCCTGACACCAAATGTAACTTTAGGAGTTACCTTTAAATTGAGCTAGTGAGTCCCTGAGTGAAATAAACAGACTTGGAGACACAAATTAATGGTCAGAGCAGATTGGATTATATTCAGTAAGATACAAGTGTCTCGTTTAACGTCTGAGACAGGACTGTTATAAACAAGAGTCCTATGGTAACATCAGTTGGTTGTTTTGTGAAAAGATGTTTGATAATTATTACTGCTATGTTTAATACATGGGAGTTCGGGTGGCTATGAAATGAGTGAATATAAAGCAATACAAGGGGTGGACGCACCCCGTGTAACAATATATATCGGGAACGGTAAAGTGATATATGAGGCTATCCGTGTCGGTATACATCAGTTTAGCTCGGTTTCCGAATCTGTTTATTATGTAATTATAATGAAAATCATAAATATAGGTTTTAGCAAGATCCATGATCGAAAATCCTGCGTAAATAGGTTTATCGAATTTAATTTTAGTACGATTTAATTCAATTATCGCCATATCTTCACCAAATGTAGTACAGCTATGAAAATTTGGCTTCGCGATAAGCGCTCTCGCACTGTATCTCCCATCCCACTTCGTAACTAGCCTCACGTCTCTATGTTTTCTAACGTTTTCCATAGTTTTTCCGAAAACGGCGTTGTTCATAAGTTTGTAAAAATTCTTTTCAAAATCATTATTAGACTTTTTCCGCAATTCAGTATTCAAGTTGATATATTCTTTAAGGGGGGGGTAGCATCTGTAGGCTGAAAAAATGACCCTTTTTCAAGAATTTTTTTCAGGCGATCATATTAATATTTTTTATTTTTATAAAAAGTTTATCATAAAATAACAATCCAACTATACGTATGATTTTTTAAAAATAAAAATATTGAAAAATGAATTGTTGGCAGCTGATTTCCGGAGACGCCTCGAAAAAAAGTTGATTTGCGGTTGCCGTGAAAACTCGCCACAGGATCATCTGAAATCAAAAAACCAAAAATTTTTGAAAACTATATGACTTTCCCCTGACAATGACGAGGGGATTTTTTTTTTAAATTTTTTTTGAATTTTTGGCAGCATTTTGAAGTCAAAGCAGTAATTTTCAGCAGGAGAGTAAATTACTGCTTTGACTTCAAAATGCTGCCAAAAATTCAAAAAAAATTTAAAAAAAAAATCCCCTCGTCATTGTCAGGGGAAAGTCATATAGTTTTCAAAAATTTTTGGTTTTTTGATTTCAGATGATCCTGTGGCGAGTTTTCACGGCAACCGCAAATCAACTTTTTTTCGAGGCGTCTCCGGAAATCAGCTGCCAACAATTCATTTTTCAATATTTTTATTTTTAAAAAATCATACGTATAGTTGGATTGTTATTTTATCATAAACTTTTTATAAAAATGAAAAATATTAATATGATCGCCTGAAAAAAATTCTTGAAAAAGGGTCATTTTTTCAGCCTACAGATGCTACCCCCCCCTTAAGCCACGGCGCTTGTTTGAATTTTAATACTCGATGGATTTTCGTTAACTTCATACCCAAGCTCAAACACTGCTTCAAAACTTTATAGTGTATGACGTATTGCTGTTTTGAGAAAAGGGTAGTTGTTAATTTAGATTTATTACATTTTGAAAGAGGTGGGATGTAATGCTCTGGACACAACGGTAAGTCTTTGTGAGCGTCCTGAAGTTCTCGCGGATAGTCCAAATCTACCTCGAGTATGTAACCTATGGAGGATTCGTCCGAGACATTTAAAACATCAAATTGTTCGAAATTCGATAACCACTCGAAGGAACTATACGGTAGGAAATGACTCATAGCTGCACCATACAGATTATTAACATCGAAATACATGAGGTATGATTCGTCTTGATTCGGATCGAATGCTGCCCCCATATATCTGTTGTTGGCTTTAGCGTATCTGTTCGAGCATTGAGCTACACCGCCGCGAATGCCTTTTTCTATAAACATCAACATATCAACGTCGATAAGCAGCTCGAGTTCCACACTCGTGCACTTGAGCATCGCGTCAAACGAGAGGCCCGGCGCCGTATAATAGTGTAGCGGATCTAAACTATACGTGGACCAACAATTACGTCTGAAATTTTGAAAAATATCTGCTAAAAGAAGCACGTCCGTTTGTAAATACAAGTCTGAGTATTGACCCAAAGTCTCGATATGAAAAGTTTGCCAAACATTACAAGCGTGTAGATAATCATCCCCCGAAACACCTACATCATTTAATTTTGAATAAAATTCTTCTTTGCAAGGTAATTTTGTTTCCTCCAGTCTATCCCAACTGTTTACATATTCGTAGGGGAAAACACCCTTCCTCGTCAGTAGTTGAAATTCCTCGACGCTCGTACAATGCTTACGCGTGATTAATTTTTGCTCGTCATCTAGATAAGACGCTAATTTTTCTAGACTGCTCGGCATGAATCTGAACGAATCGATAAATCTGAATTTTGTAGACGTTCCCTTCACACTTTTTGTAAAGGATATATATCTATCCTTGTTGACCGGTAAGAGACTGATTGAACCTTCAAAAGCTACTGCCAAAGTTTTGATCAAGAAGTGTGAGTCATAACCTGATAAATTATGAAAGACCACCGGAATGATGTGTGAATCTTTATAATTTAAATTGCAACCTTGATGCGCTGCGCCGCGATATTTTCCTGTAAAATGACAATGATCTCGATGCTTCGAGTCCTGAGGTGTAAAGGGTTTTTCACAAATATGACAAATCTTAGCTGAATAAAATTCTTGTTTCTGATCGTGACTCAAGGATTCCATAGGTACGACACACTTGAAATAAGGTTCCAAAGCTTGAGCCAATCGCTGCAGCTCGTTTACGAACCATTCTATGCAATCCTTTCCACGGTTCATTCTAAACTTGGAAATCGAATCGTTGAAGGTACAGTGTAAATAGTAGGCGATACTATGCGGGACATGTTTTTCGTACACCCTTCTATTCTCGGACTCGGATGTGTCATCAACTGATTGTAAGAGACATTCGAGATCAGCGTAAATACAAAATGGAACATTCTCTTTGTGTTTAAAGTTTTTGAATTTCAAAATTCTATCCTTTTCGTCGGGTAATATTACTTTACATTTATTCAGATTCGTACAATCAATTCTGTGTCTCGTTAAACAATTTTCAGTTTGAAAATGACTCAAACATCTATCACATAACCAACTGCGATGGTCATGCTTTGAAATTTGTGAACTCAACAGACGAGATAAATTTTTAATCCATGCAAAGTGACATATTGTATTGTTATCGTCATCTATTTCAATGTTCGTTTCTAACATGAGGAGATGTACGGTAGGCTTATCAGATTTCGCTCGACTCAAATGAACCGGTACTATTTCATGTTCATCTATACCGTACACATTAATCGCTAAACCATTCAATTTTTCAAATTTTGAAACTTCGTTGAGACTCATGGGAAAATTCAAACCATCATACCTGAGTACTGAGCTGAAATGCGGATAAGAACTCGTTCTATTCACATTCATACCTGCTGGAAAAAGAGCTGCTGTGATTGACCAGAGAAAACAATACGGGTCGTCGTTCGCAATATTCACCACTGCCTTCTTATCTTGTATATGCTTCGGTAACTGTATGTAAGTGGATATACCTCCCCGTAGTGGTACATATTTGTTGATATTCACAGCCATATTTATAATTTCAATTAACGACCAGCCCGAGTCCTTTTCCTGGAAATCTTCAATCTTGACCAGTAATTTTGCTGTCACATTCTCTTCAAACCATTCGTCAATGTTCGTCGCTGGTAAAATAGCTTCATTTTTGGTATTAAAAAACTTCATTTCTTCGATAATTTCACCGCCTTTTACAGTACCGAATTTGCACGACAATACCACATTCACTTTCAAGTTTCCATCTTTCCGGAGCACATTCTTCAATCTAACGATGACTAGTTTTTTAGAGTCATTCAAAAAATGTTTCACATCTTTATGTTGTAGATTAGCTATAATTCCAGTTCTTATTCTTCCTTTGAAAGCTGACTCTAAGTCTTCCCACTTGACTCTGTCACTTCTCCGTGGTCTCCTTACACCCTCCCCCTTTTTTCGACATTGCTCGAACCGCGCCTTCAATGATTTCAGGATTCCTATGGTTGTTAAAATTCTTGTTTTTTCTCCCACCGTTGAAGCGGTTCTTCGTAAGATTTTATTCAAAAGCCTGATGTTTTGAGTTCCGAATCTAATCCACTTCTGTGTTTCCGTAACCGATGATTTCTCTTTCAGAATTTCATAAGCATTTTGCATAATGCTGATAAGCTTAAGACATTTGACCGAGTCCATTTTTATAGTTACTAACAACAATTGTACACTGCAAAAGTTTAGGTGTGAATGGTTCGTAAATACTGACGGAGGATCATTTTATAGACCAACCCTCGCTGTCGAATTCTGAGAATTATGTAATTCGATACCTATATGTCGTTTACGTGAGAAACCTTTTAACCTAATTTTCTAAAAATCAAGATGTACAGCTAGTAAAGTGATAACGGAAACAAACGATAAAATGTATTCTTCTGAATAACTTGTATTTCCGCAAATGATAAGTTTGTCATTTGAAAGTTTTCACAAAAGAAATTCTAGAATATTCGACACTTGGCTCATGATTCAACTATCATGGAAGTTTCCAGCGCCTTTTCGCTATCGTATTAGTTACATCGATAAGTATGAAAGTTTTGCGCTATGATATTTAGTTACAAGTCTCGTGACCGGGATCAGAACCGTTCTCGAAATTGCACGTGTCTCTCTCTCATGGCGTCTTGTTTTTGATTTTAACTCTAAACATGAGTGGTATATAGAGGGTCTGATCCATGCATCAGCACGTCAGTCTTACAATTACGCTACGCTGAGAAAGCTCATCGACCTTACAATCATTACCATTACCAGTGATCCAGTTAAAATTTCTTCAGGTGAGTGTACTGTGATTACTAAGTTGATATACAACCAATTTAATTTCAAGTTTGATGGATTATACGTTGATTTTTTCTGTGAATCTTCTAAAATTTTCATGATAGTTTCAAGTCAGTTTAACCCTTCTTGTGTAACGGTAACGTCAGATCACTCGTGTCCGATGCTTAAAAAGTGTTTTAAAAAATCTCAAAAAATTCTAGAATAAAAAATAATTCACTATACCGCCGATTTTTTTATTCTGTACAATTCAATAAACGTGTCGGATGCACGAGGCTCCTCGCTTAAAGGTTAACGTAGGTTGAGAAATTTATGTTGACCTGTCATTAATTCTTTCAGAAATGGCTGAGCGTTTCGAATTCGTGATCCGAATCCCGAGAGAATGGTCAGAAGGAAACCCGGATATCGAAGAACTAATGGAATCTGTACTAACAGCCGTCAGAATCGCAGAGGCTCAATCACCGGGATATTTACTCGTCATGGAATACCGAGGCGTCATGGCAAGACTAGAACAAGACAGTCGCGGCTGGTTTTTTGAGAAACTCTGATGAATTTATAAAAAAAAACGTACATCAAATAATAATAACAGTTATATACATTGAATACGCAAATAAAAAATGAAAAATAAAAGTTTTATAAAATACTGAATATGTCCGTTAAAAAAATTAAATTTACATAATATATTGAGCATGTGTATCAAAAAAATAAAAAAACTTATATTGAATGTGTATGACAAAAGAAAAATATGTACGTCAAAAAAAAAATGAAAAATTATATATATTAACAATTACACCTTCAATTTTATCCTAACTTATTGTATACCTCTATTTCAACCAAAATCCTATACCTTAACATATCTATAAATAATTTAATACTTTTGAATAAGTTTATTAGTCTTCATATAAATGTATGATTATTATTATTATATCTTTTGAGATGGTGCTCAACTTACTCTTCAAATAATCAACACATAGTTTTCCAATAATTTCTTTTATTAAATCATATTCACATGATGAAGCTTACAAACATATATTGATAAGTGTACATACATTGGTACGTGAAACTTACATCAAGATTCACAAATAATCAGTTTATTTACTAGTGAATTTAATGATACTGAGAATAATGTAATTAAAGATTTACACACAGTTGAACTCAATTTGGTTGTACTGGCCTCCTAGATAGCGCATCTGTAATCGATTCTCATCAGCAGCCTGCTCCATTTTTTGGAAAAGATCACCATCGTCGTTCAGGACTCTTGCCATGCGAGCCGGTAGAAATATTGAAAAGGTATCTTCTACATCAGCTGTTATCCTATCACCAAATTTGGTTTTCACTTTCCGCAAACCAGTGATTTGATAGTCTTTGAATACTTCCAAGTCGCTCATCTTCTTATTCGGTAGATATTCCTCCAGTCGAGCAATCTTGTTGATTTTCGTGAGGTCCATTATATTGAATCTTTTTTTAACGTTAGAGCTTTTACGTTAATTTTTCTTCCAGTGATTTACTTCGGTCTAAGTGTATGTTTTCGAGCTTTTTCGTGATACGATTCAGACGTGATCTGGTTTCAATTAAATGCTTCACTTCGTCAATGTTCTTCAGTAATAACTCAATTCGTATTCGCAATTCACGTCGAGAGATCCGGTTCATTTAAGGAACACTTGTAGATTGATGTTCAACCCTACATTTTCCGCTCTTTTATAGCTGACAACCCCTCCACTAATTTCCAGAGTTGGAGGTTGTTCCAAGAACTATTTTTCTGAGAATCGTGAGGCTAATCATATTTTTGCATTCCAAAGTAATTTGGTCTGATTGAATGCAGTTCTCACAGGGTGTCGGATGGTTCTAGAAATTCCGAGAATCGTTATGGAGGATATTCCACGAATCAATAGTTATCAAAGAATAGACTTGCATCTGCATGTTCTTCGTACAGGGATATCAAATTCTCACATGGTGCTGAATAATTCCAGGTCTACCCGAAGCTTCCAGAAGAGGTTCCGAGCCTATAAGTGTGTTTGACATTGTGGGCAATCTCTGATCATAGGAGTAGGTCCATCAAATTGGTCACCCTGCGATTCATAATGTATCCGACATCTCCGACAGCCTGCGATGTCTTTGTCCTTCTTCATAGCCTCGGATAGCTTGTCCCACACCTCATCGATGACGTTCGACCCGTAAATGAGAATAAAATCTTTAGGCAGATAGGCGATGTCTTCCGGCTTCATTTGTTTCCAATCTCGTATTTGAATGGCTGTGTATAATGCTCTAAAGAGGGATGGTTTACACTCCTTTAAATACCAAGTTTTCAAACGCTGCACGATTTCAAAGGCGCACTGATATCTTGAGAGGTTCCCGTGACAGTCCCCATGCCAATGCATCACTTCGTAGTCTACGAGCCATCGAAGACTTGGACACCCCAATTCTTCTAAATCGATCACATGCTTCGATTCGTCGTTGATGATTTTTTCGATCCAATTTTTCTTCTCCTTTCCCTTGACGTAGATATAACTTGCATGCTCGACAACTTTTTGCACAACTTCCTGCACCTTATCGTAAGACATATTGCCAGCATTCCATGGTATTCCATGATGATTCCGCGTCAACCAAGCATTGACAGCTCTGCATTTAACAGATAATATTTTCCAAGCACATGGTGGCTTGAAAAGAATGCGTGCTAGACCTTGCAAGCCTGTTTCATCTGTTTGAATGGTAATTGCACCGAGTTCTTTTAACACGAATTCGTTAATGGGGTGTTCAAAGCCTTGCACATCTAATATCATCTCCATTGTAACGATTTATTTTCCGGGATGTAATTTTCAGAAATTCTCAAAGTTGACTAATTTTAACAAACGTTCAAGACTCATTCGAGAGAATGTGATTCTCCAGCGCGAATTCTCAGCTTTTATAATCGTTCACCCCTCTACTGGTCTTGAGGGTTGTATCTCTAATATGAGGTTTATTCGATATAATAGATACTTCCAGAATCTTACAGAGTGCTGCGCATGAAAGGACATTCCAGGAACTGTTTGTTTTCCAAGAACCATAAGTTATCGAGAAATCTGCCTGCACGAATCGCAGGGGTATCAAATAACAAATTTCTCAAATCACAAAGGGTGCCGATTCTAAGAAATGTTTGTCCGAAAAATTCCAAGAAATGTTTGTCCGAAAAATTCCAAGTAATGTTTATCCGGAAAATTCCAAGAAGACAGGGAACCGTTAATCGCTAGGGTATTCGAGTGACGTCATCATCGAAAGTTCTGGAGGTCCGAGCGTGACGTCATCATCGAAGGTTCGAGAGTCTAACGTCGTATCAAGGGTGTGTGACGTCATATTAAGGGTGTGTGCCGTCAAATTAAGGGAGTGTGACGTCATTTCGAGGGTGTGTGCCGTCAAATTAAGGGTGTGTGCCGTGATATTAAGGGTGTGTGCCGTCAACTCAAGGGTGTGTGACGCCATTTTGAGTCGAGGCGGGTGACGTCATCGCCAGGGGTCCGCGGACTCCCCCCACCCTCACACGGACACGGACGGCGCGCGCATGTGTGTGTGCGTGTACGTGTGCACTAACACACGTTGATCCAGAACCGGCCTTGTTTATCTACTTCTGCCGGTAAAGGCGCGCTCACCACTCGGACATTTCAACAGGGTGGATTAGGAGCCGCTTGGATTAGAACCCGCTATACTCCTCTACTCCTGCGCAAATTGTATTCAAAGCAAAATGGCTAACGTACCGTTTGAAAATAGAAGAAATGTAAGTACAGAAATTTTGGAACCTGTACATACGGATTTAAATGGCCCACATAGAACCATAGGCGATGGTGGAGAAAAATACTTCTTAACTTTCATTGACGACTACAGTAAATGCACAAAAGTCTATTGTATCAGAAGTAAGGCTGAAACAGCGAGTTGTTTCATAGAATTTGCAACCTTAGTCGAAAATAAGTTCGGTAAAAGAATAAAGAGATTGAGATGTGACAACGGCAAGGAGTACATAAATAAGGAAATCTATAACTTCTGTAAACACAAAGGTATTGAACTTATGCCATGTCCACCCTACGTGCATGAATTAAATGGAGTGGCAGAACGATTCAATAGATCAGCCATGGATATAGGTAGGTGTTTAGCAAGAGAAGCAAAAATCAATCACAAATATTGGCCGGAAATTATTAAAACTGTAGCTTATCTAAAAAACCGCACCATAGCCAATACAAAGGAAAATAAAACACCCTATGAAATATTTCTAAATAGAAAGCCGAATGTAAAACACGTAAAAATTTATGGTAGTAAAGTATTTATAAAAGTACCCGAAGCACTCAGAAATGGTAAGTGGACGGATAAAGCGAAGATCGGAAAACTAGTTGGTTATAATGAGGACAGTTATAGAGTCCTTGTTGACAATAAAATAATCAACGCAAGACATGTAAGAGTAATTGAAGAAGGTACAGAACTAATTTGCTTAGAACAAAAGATTGAAGACAGTACAAATATCAACAACAATAGCTTTGCAAGTGTAAATCTAGAAAATGAGTCCGAGTATAGCGATAATGAGTTTGATAACGAAAATAATCAAATAGGCGTAGACCAGGAAAATCAATGCGAAGTCGTTAGTGATAGCGAAAGCGAAATAGAACGTAAAGAGAATGAAAAAGATAAGTCAATAGAACATAGAACATTAACAAGAAGTAGAAAACCTGTAGACAGATATGGAAACCCTGTGACTCATTGTATATACGTAAACTATGTAAATGCCAATATTCCGAATACATTTGAGGAGGCGATAAACTCTCCAGAGTCTAGGGAATGGCTAAAGGCCATGAACTCAGAAATGCACAGCTTACAAAAAAATAAAACTTGGACAGTAGTTGATAGACCTAAAAACAAAAAGGTAATAGATGTTAAGTGGATCTACAAAAAGAAAAATGACAATACACATAAGGCAAGACTAGTAGTAAGAGGTTTCCAACAAGAGGAATATCTAGAAAATGTTTATTCACCGGTAGGAAGAATGCAAACTCTAAAAATATTACTCAGTTACAGTTGTGCAAACAACCTGTAGGTTGAGCAAATGGACGTTGAGACTGCATTTCTCAATGGCGATGTAAAGTCAGAAGTTTATGTAAATGAACCTTTAGGCTTTGAGACAGGAAAAGACAAAGTATGCAAATTAATTAAGGCATTATATGGACTAAGAGAAAGCCCAAGGGCGTGGTACGAATGCTTTAATGAATATGTGAAAAAGCTAAACTTCGTAAGAAGCAATTACGATTATTGTTTATATGTAAACAACCAAGCCAAAGATTCAATATATATTTTAGTATTTGTCGATGATCTCTTAATCTGCGGCAAGAGTAAGAGTAAACTTCAGGAAGTCAAAGCAAGTCTAATGAAAGGATTTTCGATGAAAGATCTAGGTAAAGTTGGGAACTATATAGGTATTGACATAGACTATAATAATAACAGAAAAGAAATGACTCTAAGCCAAACAAAATATATCGAATCTCTGGCAAAAAAATACAATTTGAAAGATTCAAAGTTGTATAGCAGTCCTATGGAGAGTAAACTGAACTTAGAACTATCAACTGAAATTGATCAGAGAATAAAATACAGAAACATCATAGGAGAACTACTATATATAAGTATGGGTACCAGACCTGATATATCATTCAGCGTAAACTACCTGAGCAGATTCCAAAGTGGTTATAGTCAGACGCATTATAAATATGCTCTGAGAGTATTAAAGTATCTCTACAAAACGAAAGATTTGAAACTAACTTACTCTGATAAAAATGTAGACAAACAAAGTCTAGATTGCATGGTTGACTCCGATTTTGCGGGGGACAAGATTGACAGAAAGTCAACAACGGGGTATATAGTAAGGTTATATGGAAATTTAGTCTACTGGAAGACACACAAGCAAAATACGGTTACTAAATGCTCAACGTTCGCTGAATATATAGCCATGTCAGAAGCTGTAACGGAAATTCTATTCTTAAGAAATTTGTTAAACGAAACTTTCAATTTCAATGTAAGAGAACCTGTAAAAATATATGAGGATAACTCTGGCGCAGTAACAATTGCAAAATTCGGAAACTATACAAAAAATTCGAAGCATATTGAAATTCAAAATCATTACATAAACGAAAATTATGAAAAAGGAGTGATAGATATTGTCAAAATTGATTCCGAAAATAATTTAGCCGATATACTGACCAAAAGTTTAGATAAAATAAAATTCATCAAGAATAGAGATGCATTGAAGCTAATATAATGTAGGTATAAGAAAAAAAAAAAATGTATTGTATGCGACACATACTTCATTACTACGTCAAACATTCAAGGAGGCGTGTTGAAATATGTGAATGTTTTCGTCTCACCTAGAGTAAGCAACACACACGTCGCCATCTACCTATTGTGACGTGTGTATACTAGCTACTACTAACCTCAGTGCGGCACCAGTCAACGCCGGAGACACTTGTCTCACTCTGTACTCTACATTTAGAATAATAATTAGTATGTAATAAAAGGTTATTAAATAAAGGAATGATAACAAAGTATATGAACCAAGTGATCAGGTTTTCAACAAATACGATAAATATTATATATTTCTGTAAATAATATTATTGTTGGCTAAATTTTGTTCAACGAATAAATAGTTATTTGTCGTTGATGAAACCGGGCATTATTCTCACACATGCATACCGTTGTTGAATTCTTTATATGGGTCATTCCATGTCAAATCGACAAATAGTTGGAATCGACCCCCTCCGATTCGGATAAATTTTGGTGGAGTGTTTTGTCTCACTATAAAACGAAGTTCTGCCAAAGGAAAAAAATTTGAAATTTTTTTCTTAAGAGTTATGCAAAATTGAAAATGTCACTGTTTTTCCCGTTTTTTAAGTCTATTTATTTAATATTTCATAACCTACTGTATATTTAAAAAAAAACCGCTGGTGCGTTCAAAGAGGACACTTAGAGGTATGAGAAAAAAAAAGTTCGGAAGAAAAATTTTGAAAATTACCAATATTAGAAAACTTTGAATTCTTAAAAATCGTAAAACGTAAACTTCGCAGTGAAATTTTTGGCTCAAAATTTTTTATATTATACCTCTAACATATCTTAAGAAATTCTGAAATTTTCAGGAGGGTGTTTTTTTTTCTTTTTTTTTTATGAATTTTTGAATTTTGGCGAAATAATTTTTTTCAATTTTTTCAACTTTTTTGTTGAATATAGTTATTCTACCACATGATTATTGAAGTTTGAGCTCTAAAATATTTTTTATTTTACAATAATAAGAATATAAAATTTTTGAGATATTTGTGTTTTTACATCCCGTTAACATAAGAAAAATATTTTAGAGCTCAAACTTCAATAATCATGTGGTAGAATAACTATATTCAACAAAAAAGTTGAAAAAATTGAAAAAAATTATTTCGCCAAAATTCAAAAATTCATAAAAAAAAAAGAAAAAAAAACACCCTCCTGAAAATTTCAGAATTTCTTAAGATATGTTAGAGGTATAATATAAAAAATTTTGAGCCAAAAATTTCACTGCGAAGTTTACGTTTTACGATTTTTAAGGATTCAAAGTTTTCTAATTTTGGTAATTTTCAAAATTTTTCTTCCGAACTTTTTTTTTCTCATACCTCTAAGTGTCCTCTTTGAACGCACCAGCGGTTTTTTTTTAAATATACAGTAGGTTATGAAATATTAAATAAATAGACTTAAAAAACGGGAAAAACAGTGACATTTTCAATTTTGCATAACTCTTAAGAAAAAAATTTCAAATTTTTTTCCTTTGGCAGAACTTCGTTTTATAGTGAGACAAAACACTCCACCAAAATTTATCCGAATCGGAGGGGGTCGATTCCAACTATTTGTCGATTTGACATGGAATGACCCATATGTATAAATAATATCTACAGATCTAAAGAAAAAGCGCAACGTGGTCCACGCTCTTCTGCTGAACAGAAGACTGCATTGATAGACTACATGCACGGGAATCTTGATTTTGCTCGAGGGAAGTTCAATCGCGACAACGGACGATCGCTACGGAATGGAATGGGTTGGCGTGCACCCTGAATTTAATTCCAGGGTGTACAAAAACTGTCGACCAGTGGCAAAGAGTGAGAATGCTTTTTATTTTAAAATTAAAAATTTCATTTAATTCCATTTATGTTGAGTATTACTTTGATGAGCTTAAATTATGTTATACCAAATTAATAAATAAAAATTAATATATAGGGTGAGGTACGTATAGTTGGTTTTTTAAATTGCAACCTATACTTTTGTTTACAGTTTCGTGCTTTGCATGAAAAAATGAAAAACTTTTGTTCGAAACATTTTTTTTTAATTTAAATTTTTTATGGTATTTTTGTTCAAATTTTTTTATATCATCCTTTTAATTTTCAGAACAGCGTTCTAAATGAAAAAATAGTAAACTTTTGTGAAAATCTTTTTTATTGAAAATGTCAACTTTTCATGGTACTTGGTTCTCAATTTGATTTTTTTGTAATTTGTTCAAACTTCAAGTTAAACATAAATTAAAATGGATAAAAGCAATTGAATCATAATGTTACAATAACATTTATAAAAATAATCATTTTTGAATTTAAATAAAAAATTTAAAACCAAAAAAAAAACCGTACAAAATTATGATAAAAAAAAAAAAATTGGAATAAAAGTTTCTTATTTTATCGCGCAGAACACGAATCTGAAGAAAAAATATAGGTTTTAATCTAAAAAACCAAAGTTGACCTTCAAATAACCTTGATACTGCAACTTTGCAAAACATTCCAAAGCACTATCTTGTGTCCATGCTGAAACCATGTAACTAATTCCTGAAAATTGTTTCAATATCTCGCTTCGTTTGTAGAAAATTGCCCAGCTCACTATAAGTGCCTCCCCCTATATAATAATCTAATAAAGTAACAATAACTTATAAAAATAATAAAGAGAATACCCTAAATAACTATTATACATACACTATACCAAATGAATAGAACTTCCGGTTAGGACACCGTACGCGAAAGTAAAGATTAAAGGCAGTGTAGAAGAAGGAAGAAAAGACGGTGAACCAGGAAACGGAAGAAGAGATAGAGAAGCGAAAGGCTCAAAGGGAAAGAGGAAGAAAGGACAGAAAAGGAAAAGAAGGGAAAAGAAAAAGGGAGTAAGTAAATACAGAGGAATAAAGAAAGCTAACCTGTACATAACCGCAAACAGGGACTGAGGCGCAGGCGCGAATGGCAGGCATCAAACTACGTGAGTCGATCGAGGGAAGAACGGGGCAAGAGGAGGAAGGGGAAGAGGCAGCAGAGGAGTGGGGGACCCCGAGAGGCTCGACAGAGGTGCTAAGGAGGGGAAGGCCGTCGAAAGCGGAAACTTGGATTAGAGAAAAGTCGGCGTCGGTGGGGTCTCTCGAAGGCTTCCTAAGAAAAAGGAAGGTAACGGAGGTAGAGCAGGAGGAGGAGGAGGAGGAAGAGGTGAGGGGCTTTAAAAAGAGCACAAAAACGGTGAGATCACCGACAGGTAAAGAAAGGGATAGGGTAGAAGCAGAATCAGAGAAGAAAGAGCAAGAGGGAAAGATGGAGGGTAGTAGGAAGGAAGGGATAGGCAAGGAGGAGGAAAGAGAAGAGGAAAGATGGGTGAAAGCGATAACGGAAAAGATGGCAGAGGGGACAAGGGCAGTGATGGAAGAAATGAGAAAGATGAGAGAGGAGATAGAAACAGGGAGGAGAGAGGTGAAGGAAGAAATAAGAGGGCTGAGAAGAGAGATAGAGGAAGTAGATAAAAGAGGAAGGGAGGAGAGAGCCCAGTTAGAGGAACGGATAAAGAAGCTAGAAAGGGAAAGAAATAGAAGAGAGGAGGAAGAAGAAGAAAGAAGAGGCAGGGAAAGACTGGAAACAGAAGAAAGACTAAGGGGTATAGTAAGAGAAACAGAGAAAAAGATAGTGGAGGAGGAGAGAGAACAGGGGAGAAGAGTAAGAGAGCTAGAGGAAGAGTGGGAGAGAAGGGAAAAACAGGAGAGGAAGTGCAACCTAATAATAAGGGGGGAGGAAACAGAGGGAGAAGAGGGGGCAGAACAGGTGGCAAGAACGTTACTAGAAGGACTGGTTAGAGACAAGGTGAATATGAGTGAGGCCTGGGACATAGGAGGGGGGAAAAGAACGATAATGGTGAAGATGGGGAGTTGGGAGGAGAAACAAAGAATCATGAGAGAGAAAGGGAGATTGAGGGGCAGGAGGGTCTATATAGACGACGACTTAACGAGGAAGGAGAGAGAAATAAAAAGGACAATCCTAGAGAGGGCAAGAGAGGAAAGGGGGAAGGGTAACAAGACGAAGGTGGGATATAAGAAACTGTGGATAGAGGAAAGCCTGTGGGAATGGAACGAGGATAGAAAGGAACTAAAAGAGACGGGGCACAGAAGAGGGGAGAGTGGAAGGGGAGGGGGTAGTGGAAGAGGAAGAGGAAGAGGGAGAGGTTAGGGGCGCGCAGAAGAGAAGGAAGTATCGATGATATTCTGGAATGTAGCAGGAGTGAAAGGAAAGGATGAGGAGTTTTGGGAATTCCTGAGAGGGTTTGAGGTGATATGCCTCCTAGAAACATGGTTGGAAAGGAAAGAGTGGGAAGGATGGGAGAAGAGAATGCCGAAGGAGTGGATATGGAAGTGCCAAGGAGCGGAAAGGATAGAGAAGAAAGGCAGAGCGAGAGGAGGACTGATAACAGGGGTAAGGGCAGAAATAGCGGTGAAGGAGGAGGAGAAGGTGGGGGCAGAGGGGATTCAGGAAAGGAAAGTAAGGATAAGAGGGGAAGATTGGAGGATACTGGCAATATACAATAGGGGGGGGGGAAAGGAGAAGCTAAAAGAGCTAGAAGAAGTTATAGGAGAGGAAGTCGAAGAGGGGAAAATGGTAATAGGGGGGGATTTCAACGCAAGAATAGGGGAAAAGGGAGGGAGGGTAGAAGAGGGAAGAAGGGGGGAAGGAAAAAGGAAGACGAAGGACAGGAAAATGAATAAAGAAGGGGAAGAAGTAGTAGAAATGGTAGGCAGGAGAGGGTGGACAATATTAAACGGCAATAAAGAAGGGGACGAAGAGGGGGAATTCACCTACAGCAGAAGCGGGATACAAACTACTATAGATTACAGTATAGTGAATGAAGAGACGTGGGACATGATAGGGAAGATTGAAATAGAGAGGAGAATAGAGTCAGACCATAACCCAGTTATAGTGAGGATAGGGGGGATAGAAGAGGAGGAAGAGAGAGCAGAGGAGGAAGAGGGGGAGGTACAGGTGTGGGGGGAGAGGGAAAGGGAAGAATTCAGGAAGAAGACAGAGGAAATAGAGTGGGGGAAAGTGGGGCTAGAAGAGGGGTGGAAAGAACTGGTGGAAAAAATAGGCAGTAACACAAAGAAGAGGAAGAGGAAGAGGAAATGGAGATTAGGACAAAATGAGTGGTGGGATGCGGATTGCAGGAAGCAGAAGAAAGCGGCACAGAAAGCCTGGAAGGAAGTGGGAAAAGGGAGAGGGGGAGGAGAGGGAGAAATGGCGGTGTACAGAGAAGAGAGAAAAAGGTATAAAGAGATGTGCATTGAGAAGAAGGAAGAATGGAAAAAGAAAGAAAACAAAAGGGTGGAGAATATGAGAGAGGAAGGGGAGATGTGGAAGTACATAAATAGAGAGAGAAAAAAGAGAACAGGAATCTGCGAGGGGATTAAAATGGAACAGTGGACAGAGCACTTCAGAGAACTGCTGGGGGGGAAAGAAAAGAGAACGAGGGCAATTAGGGAGGACGGGGAGAAGGAAGAAGGGGAAGGGGAAGGGGAAGGGAGAGAGGAAGAGGAGAGAGAAGAAGAGGAGAGGATAAAAAAGGAGGTTAGGAAGAGGGTAATGAAGCTAAAGTTAGGGAAAGCGGAAGGAGGGGATGGAATCAAAAATGAGGCATGGAAAGCAGGAGGAAAGGGTATAAGAGACAAGCTAGAGGAGATAATATGGCGAACATGGAAGGGAGAGGGATACATAGAAGAATGGAGAGAAGGGATAGTAGTACCGATACATAAGAAGGGCAGGGTAGAGGAAGTAAGGAATTATAGAGGGGTAACGCTGACACAGTCAGCATACAAGATCTATGCAGCTATACTGAATGACAGGATAATAGGGGAATTAGAGGAGAAAAGAGGGTTAGACGAGACTCAAATGGGATTTAGAGAAGGAAGGGGAGGCATGGATAATATATATATAATAAAACACATCCTGGGAAAGAAATTAGGAGAAAGGAAAGGAAAGGTCTATTTAACATTCGTAGACCTAAAGGCAGCTTTTGACACGTTAGATAGAGAAGTGTTATGGAAGGCAATGGAAAAGAGGGGAATAAGTCAGGGGATGATAAGGAGGGTAAAGGAAATATACATGGAAACAAAGTGCAGGATTAGGGTAGGGAAGGAAATGTCCAGGGAGTTTTGGGTTGACAAAGGAGTGAGGCAAGGCTGCCCGCTGAGCCCCACGTTGTTCAATATATATGTGGCTGACTTGGAGGAAGTAATGAAAAAGGGACAAGATGGAGGAGTGAGGCTAGGGAAAGAAAAGGTCTGGACACTGAGCTATGCAGATGACGTGGTGTTGATGGCAGAGGAGGAGATAGGAATGAAACAGATGATAGAGAGGGCAGACAGATATTTCAAGAAGAGGAAATTAGAGGTGAGCATAGAGAAAACGAAAATAATGATATGCAGCAAGGGAGGGGGGAGAAGAAAAAAGCAGAAGTGGTACTGGGGAGACAACGCGCTAGAGGAAGTAGACGAGATAAGGTACCTGGGATATGTACTGAGTAGAACTAACAGTGAGCGACAGCACATTAAGGAAAGGATAGGGAAAGCCAGGAAGGTGATGGGAGCGCTGTGGGGAATAGGAGAAAGGAAACTAAAAGGGGATACGGAATGGAGGATGAAAACGTTCGATGCGGTGGTGAAAGGGATCATACTATACGGAGCGGAAATCTGGGGGTGGGAAGAAAAAGAAGAGATCGAAAGGCTGCAAGAAAGGTATATGAAGTGGACGCTAGGGTTAGACCGGTCGACCCCAGGGTATATCGTTAGGGAAGAGCTGAAAAAAGACAAAATAAGAATCGAGGCAGGAAAGAGAGCGGTAAGGTATGAGGAGAAAATAAGAG
This sequence comes from Rhogogaster chlorosoma, assembly GCA_944452935.1. NCBI lineage: Eukaryota > Metazoa > Arthropoda > Insecta > Hymenoptera > Tenthredinidae > Rhogogaster > Rhogogaster chlorosoma. The sequence goes on from OX101802.1 coordinate 17,261,333, forward strand.
GAGATGAGAAGAGGAAGTGGGTAAGAGAGTGTTGGAAGGAGAGAAGAAGGATGGAAGAGAATGGAAAAGAGGATAGATGGAGTGAGGAAAGAAAAAGATACTTCTGGAGGTGTGGGATAGATAGACAAGAAGTAGAGAGGGTAAGAGAAGAGGAGGGGTCGGTAGCGCTCAGAGCGGCAGAAAGGGACAGGGAAGTGCAGGAGCAGGAGAGGTACGATAAGATATGGAAGTCAAGAAGTGTACCAAGATATAAGGAGATCAGAGCGATAGGCAGACCAAAATACCTAAAAGGAAAAAGAGGAAGTAAAGGGGAAGATGTGAAAGTCATGGCACGGCTGAGGTGTGGCAATGAAGAAAGAGGGAGAAGATTCTGGTTGAGAGAGGAAAGAAGGATGTGCAGGATGTGTCGGGAGGAACCAGAGACACTGGAACACTTAACGGGAAGGTGCAGAAAGATGGAAGGAATAGAAGGAAAGGTTGAAGAAATACTGTGGGAAGAAGGAAAAGGGATTAAATGGGGAAAGGAGCTGAAGGAAAGGAGAAGGGAGGTAGAGGAGGAAGAAAGAAAGCAGTGGGACACGACATAAAGAAGACGAAGGGAGAGGGAGGAGCGGCGAAGTGAGAAGGAGATGAGACGGGGGGTAGAGACAGGAAAGACTGGGAAGTAGAGACATCTAGGAGACTCGGCAAATAGGAAAAGCGCAGTCGGTAAAACAGGGAAGTAAGAGGGACAGGCAAGAGTAGGTAAAGAAGGAGATAGAGGGAGAGGGGGGAGAGGGCGAAGCTAGCAGCAACAGGTGAGAAGGGATCAGTCAGAGAGCGGAAGCGCGACTGTAAACAGCTAAGAGAAAGAAATAGTAGAGACAATGGCAACTGTAGAGGAGAGAGTCCTGGAAGAGCTTAAAGAAGTGAAGAAAGGGGTGAAGGACTTGGCGAGGGAAGTAAAGGAGTTAGCGAAGGAGATAAGGATGGAGAGAATGGAAGAAAAGGAGAAAAGAGGGAAAGCGGAGGAAAAGAGGGAAGAAAAGAGAAAAGGCAGAAAAGAGGGAGGAAACGGGCAGAGGAGAGAAGGCGAGGGAAGAAATGCTTGAGAGCGAGCTGAAAGAGATGAAAAAGAGGAACCTGGTGATCAAGGGGGTTAAAGAAAAGGAGAAATGGGAAGAAGAAGTAACCAGGATGGTGAAGGAAGCAGGCGGGGAAGAGGTGGGGATAATGAAAATGTGGACCTGCGGGGCAGCAGAGGGAGACTCGGAGAGGGGAGTGGTAGTGGTGAGGATGAAAAGTGAGGAGGACAGGGAGAAAGTGATGGGAGGAAAAGACAAAGTGGAGGCAAAGGAAAAAGTGAAAATATGGGAGGACCAGACGAGAAAAGAGAGAGAGATGAGGTGGAGGATAAAGAGGAAGGAAGAAGAAGAAAGAAGCAAGGGAGCCTGGACGGAGAGGAGCGGGGAGAAACTGAAGATAAACGGGGAGTGGTGGATCTGGTCAGAGGAGGAGAAAGAGTGGAAAAGAGAGGACTGGAAAATACAAGAGAAGAAAGAGGAGGAAAGAAAGGAAAGGATGAGAAAGAGCGACGAATGGGGAAGGAAGCTCATAGAGGCGATGAGAGAGATGGATAAGTTAAATAAAGAAATAGACAGACAAGAGGAAGAGGACAGGAACCGAAAAAGGGGAAGCACAAGGGAGGTGAAGAAAAAGGAGTAGGAGGGAGAGGCAAGAAGAGAAGGTAGAAGAGGGCAGGGGGAGGGGCAATGAGAGAGCAAGTACCAAGGAACAAAAGTAGTCAATAAGTTAGGTGTATCAGAGCGCAGGGTCAAAGCACAGAGTATGACAACAAATGATGATAGAGGGTAGGGCAAACAACAAAGATCACAAGCAGAAGGACAATAGCGGAAAGAGGTAAACAGAGGGGAGGGAGGGAGCAGAGATGAAGAGGGGAAGAGGGAGCGGGTAGAGCTGAGTAGGTGCAGCTTAGGTTAGTACAGCAATATATAGGTGTAAGAAATAGATAAGTAACGAGTATGGAAATAAACATATAATATAGTATAAGAATAGGATAAGAAACAAGTGTGAAAATATACATAAAAAGGAATAGATATAAAAAGATTGTAGTTGGAATGTAACGCCGTAAAGGCAGACATGAAATGAATAAATATAAATATATCTATACCAAATGAATAAATTAAATTGAAACTAATATCGAAAAATCTCATGAAGTAATAATGAAAAATAAAATAAAATACTGAATAATTGCGATAAAAATAATAAAGAGAATACCCTAAATAACTATTACACATATATTATAACAAATTATTACAATAATTCAAAAGTAATATATAGTAATGTAATAAAGTAATAATAAAAAAAAAAATAGCTTGAAAAATAATAAATAAAATACCCGAATTTACTATTAATCTAATAAAGTATGTATATTTAACCATAATCTAGTAGTATCAACGAACCTTCTTGTTGGTGCAACAAATTTTCTGTATACTGAACAGAAAATTTAGTTTGACAAAAATTTTGTTTGGTCAAATAAGACCTCGTATTGAATGTTGTTTGCAGTCATGGGCGGACATAAAGCAGAGGACCAAGTCCAAGTGTGCTGCGCTCAAAGATGCCAGGAGACGCACCGGAAATAACTGTATGAAAAATGGCATGGAGCTGGACGAGGGCGAGTTAAAAGTGCTCGCGGAGATGGGGCCGGTAACAGTAAATGGCATTCCCGGGAGCCGAGACAGTTTACCATTATCTGAGGTTAATATTATATCAAAACTACATTCAATGTATGAGCCATTGAAAAATGTTGATACACGTATTATCATCTACTTATTCATATATTTATAACTTATACCATATTTGAAATTGCCCCCCCCCCCCCCCCCCCCGGCACTAAACCAATAAAAGTCGCATTCTGTTAGGAATATATGCAATTAATCAAGTAGCATGTTAAGGCTAAAAAAAAAAGCGAGGTATGTGTGAATATACTTCAAAATAAATTCTCAACTAGGCCGCAATAATGAAACTGATGGATGGGGACCGGAGGAATATTATGGAAGAGGATGCTAGATTTGACTGTGGTGTCAGCAGCCCAGCAGCAGTGTCAAATCCTGCCGCTGACGCGCAAGGTAAACACGAGGGTGTTGAATATCATGAATTGAATTGAATATCCCAGTAAACCAAAACAAATTAAATACAATTGCATATCTGAAGAAAGAGAATTATGAATTAAATGAAATTTAGAAGAATGGCACAAAATTATTAATTACGTTTTTTACATTCTTAATTCGATTTAGTTGGCCGGGATGTTGTAATGCTGTTTAAGTCACTCGAAATCTTTGCAGTCATTTTTCAGTGTCGCTTCTTTATGATTGTATAGTACCTTTTTAACATCATTGTAACAACCGAATGCAATAAAAGCTTGTACAAAAATCAAAAGTGCGATTCAGCAATCAAATCATTCCAGTAGCTGATACAGAAGATGAAGACCATCCGACTGCTTCGTCTTTTAGGGGAAAGTCGTCGACTGTGTCCTCAGGTCGACTAACTTTTGCCCTAAAAAAGAAACATCACTGAAGCAATGGAAAATAGATTAAAATATGAGGAGAGGACTGCACATTTCGCAAAAATGCAAGAAAAACAAATTTAGGCGATATCGGTAAATATAAATAACTTTTGTTAACTTAGTGAATTGATGAATTTGATATTACACAAACCTTTATTTGAGCGCGATTCAAAGATGACCATTGATTGTTCTCATGAAATACTATTCATCCTATTAATCCTTACCTTGACCAGTTTCGATTTGACATGAGTGGTACTCATGCTAAATAGAATATATTTCGATTTGATTCAAAGAATCATTTAACTGTTGAAAGAATATTAATTACTGACAAAAATCTCATATGATTCTAACCATGTTCAAAAATCTTGGGAGTACCTATCAGAAATTCACATGATCTTGTAAAAATGTAAAGTATACCAACCGAAATCTCATTCAACCGATTATTATCATGTTATTCTTTTCAGATGATGGCGAAGGCACAAATGCTCCAGGCGCAGAATCAGGCCAAGGAATTAGACTTAAGAAAGGACGCAGCCGAAGAATTCAGGAAAATTAGAGTCGAGCTACAGAAAATGTCCTCGCATCTGGGCCAGATCGTTGACTACATTACTGAAAAAAAATGAAAGACTCAATAAAGAACATGACTCCCCCCCCCCCCCCCCCTGCTCTGGACCTCGAACACAAATACGATGTAAGTGAGTCGTTAATTACTTACAGAACGAAGGGGTGCTCCCATTTTCCTGTGTCGGGACCGGGATTCATGACTGTTGTGACTCGTTTATTTCACATAGGTGCTAGGAATAGTATGATTGTTACAGAGTCCGAGGCATCGCAGTATGTGTTCGCTGAGGTGGGGTCCCCGCTATGGTATTATTACCCCAAGAGCTGAACCATCCTGACCGCAAGACGCCTCGGATTCGTGTACTTTGATATACATTAGGATGTGCCAAAAAAAAGACTATTTTTTTTTGCGTTAGTTACCATGAAAATATTGTTCGAGATGACAGAAAAGAATCTTCGTGAAAGATTGAGCTCTTAACATTAATATTTAGAGGTGCCTGTTTTCGATTTTGTATTTCCCATTTGAATAACACAGTAAGAGTTTTTTTTTTTTTTTCTTTGGAATTTCATTACTCAAAAACGGATGAGCATACCGAGAAGTACAATACATATTCTTGTAGGAAATTGGACGATCTACAAAAAAGGTCTCTTGGTCTTTTTCGATAAATCTAACCGTTTCGAAGTTTCTCTGACGATTCCTGGTCATTTAATGGCAAGGCTAACTTTGAATCAGTTAGATTTATCTATAAAGACGAAGAGACATTCTTTATACATTGTCCAATTTCCTACAAGAATATGTATTGTACTTCTCGGTATGCTCATCCGTTTTTTCGTAATAAAATTCCGAAGAAAAAAACAAAAAATTTCTGTTTTGGCCCACCCTAATATATACAGGGTGATTTACTGCTACCGAGCCAAATTGAGTGGGTAGGTTCCTTGAAGAATTCTAAGACGAATATTTCTTAGCGAAAAATTCGAGAGATCTACGGTGTCCGAGTTATCGAATATTCTCGTTATCCATTGCTCCATAGTTTTTGGCAGCCAGCTCATCCGCTCCATGGTTTTATAGCCGTCTACGTCGACCACGAGATAAGTTTTAAAGACTAGGTCATCTGCACCATAGTTTTCGGCCGTCTAGGTCCTCCGCGCCATAGTTTTTGACAGCCAGGTCGTCCGCTCCATAGTTTTCGGCAACCAGGTCATCCGCGCCATAGTTTTTTGTCGTCTACGTCAACCACGAAAAAGTTTTTTTTTTTTTTCATTAATTTTTTTTTTCAAGTTTTCAAGTTTTCGCTGAGGAACTTTCGTTTTAGAATTACCCAAGGAACCTATCCACTTAATTTGGCTCGGTAGCAGTGGATCACCCTGTATATGCATATTTGAAAAAAAAAATGAATTTGCGCTATTGTGGTAGTCGCTTGAGTCTGACTGTGAGTCGGTAACACTATTGTTCGCAAATGTAATTCACAGCTTCAGCCGTTCAGGGCGGTAGTATGACGTGTAATGTTCGTAACAGCGATCCTTGACAGGATGTCACGGGATGTCACCGACTAAATAGCGATCTAGATCTAATTTCTTTTCCATTTGGTATGGTCAATGAGCCTCTTACTCATCTTCGGACACCCTGGAACATCCGCTGTCCACACACATGCCGTGAGGATTACCAGCAGCCTCGCTTGTCTCCCATGACACGACACAACTTATTAACAACAACGACACGACAACAACACTTATCCACTCATCAACTTACACTTCAACTTACTTTAAAGTAGCTGTTTATTCCCAGAACGAATTTTAGCTATATACAGGGTTACCCAAGACCCCCGGACCGGAAGGAATAGGTGAATTCCTCGTTGGATTTTGAGACGAAATTTCCTTTTCGAAAACTTCGTCCGATCAACGGTGTCCAAGTTATTAAAGATTAAGAGTAGCCAATCAGCGCCTCGCTTTAGGTCCGTGCCAGCGCCGGGTCAATAGTGAACGGCGGGCGGAGCCGGTGGTTTATTTTACATTTGGCTACTTTCTTCTTCACTTCACGATCGACGCGTATTATTATTATTATTATTATTATTATTATTATTATTATTTTTTTTTTTTTTTTCTACCAGACCATAGTTCTACGTGTCCAGGTTGACCGGACCGTAGTTTTCAGTGTCCAGGTCGACTGCACCGTAGTTTTCGATGTCCAGGTCGACCACACCGTACAAATTCATAAATTTTCAATCCCATGGTCAATTTCAAAAAAAAATAATAATAATAATAATAATAATAATAATACGTGTCGATCGTAAAGTGAAGAAGAAAGTAGCCAAATGTAAAATAAATCACGGGCCCTGCCCGCCGTTCACTATTGACCCGGCACTGGCACGGACCTAAAGCGAGGCGCTGATTGGCTACTCTTAATCTTTAATAACTTGGACACCGTTGATCGGACGAAGTTTTCGAAAAGGAAATTTCGTCTCAAAATCCAACGAGGAATTCACCTATTCCTTCCGGTCCGGGGGTCTTGGGTGACCCTGTATATAGAATTCTTTCTATTCCTAGAAAGAATTCGGACGGGTTGTCTGAAATGATTTGACTGCGGCTGTCATGAGCTTGCCTGGTCTGACTTCATTGCATTTCAACCTAAATTCTAGGTATTCTAATTCGTTAGAGACCAACACGCAAATTTGGAAAATATCAATGGGCAGTTCCATAGTCCAAACGGCCAGGCTCTGAATTGGTACTGGTTAATTGCGACAATGATTGCAGTATATTTAATCTACTGTCTTGGTCTTTTGGACTTCTCTACCAGTAAGTGAAAAAATGCATCTTCAAGCTCTATTTGAATAAAGTATTCTTTATTCTTATAGACTGTAAAACGGCGCAATTGGGCTCTGCGTAATTCAATTTGTAATTTCACCGGATCTAATTCTTTATCCCTATTACCGATGCATGATGCGAGGGCTCTTCCGATGCCATCCCGTTGCTTGTTGCTTAGTGATGAACCAAAGTCCTCTTGTGAAACGGTTTTTTCTACGTCGATGTTCATTATGTGATACTCTGTGTTGCTGGCTGTGTAAAAGTGTATGCGGTTGCCTTCCTTTGTCCAGGAGATCGAATCCAGAAAAGGTTGTCCCAAGACAACGTCGGTGCTCATTACATTGTCTGGTACCATTGATGCCGGGATGCTGAATTCCTCTTCGTCGATTCGTCCCTTAAACGATACGACTTTATCTCTGTATGCGATCCGCGAAAACCTCGGAATGTCCTGGATTGGATGTGGTCACAGGGGTCTGTAGGTGTAGAGTGTTTATTTTTCACAAGGTTTAGCACACTGCTCGTATCCAGCAATGCTGTCAACGTATCCTCACAAACTAATGTAATTGTGATATACGTACGCTATGTGGCTGCAGTCGAAATTAGGTGACCTTACAGCTTCTAGTGCCGATTGATGTTGACGCTTTAGCCCTTTGATGCTCGAATCCCTAGCCTCCCCATGTTATTCTCTGACGAAAAATTCGTCGCTATCGTGAATTCTTTTCTTCCGTCATAGGCGAACTATAGTATTTGTGCTGCAATGCCACTGTACGGTAGTCTTCCATTATATAGCGGTTCACTTCACTCACGATACCTCCCGAAACGATTTTACACACTTCCGATATATGCTATAGTTTTACGTGCATATTTCATTTTAATTTTTTTACTGTTTATTGTTTGCACAGTTTTGAATACACTGTGTGTGTACACCGGTACACAGTACGGGCTTTGAGCGAAACACCCTCGAGGCATCTACCGTGCAACAAGTGAAGCCTGTCCAACCTAACCTATGCGGCCACGAAGCGCGCGTGAGCTGTGAATCCCCGTTTTTTGGTAGCGGTTATTACGTCATCGCCGGCTGCGTGACGAACAGTTCCTGGCACATTCCGAAGAATCGAAACGCGAGTGACGCCGAAGAATTGCACTTATACAGCTGAAAACAAGAAAATTTGCAGGATTTGTTGCTTAAGGGGTTACATGGGTTTCGTCAGGTGAAAAAAGGCCTATTTTCAATAATTTTGTTTCTATATAAAAAATTATTTATTTAATTCAAACTTTTTTCTGTCTTATAGATACACATTCAAAGAAAAATTTCTGAGATTTTCAACAAAAAAAAATTAAAACTCCGCCATTGTGACGTCATTTCCGGTGACCCTTCGAAAAAAAGATGCGTTCGCGTTGTCAGCATAACTCCTGACAGGATCATCTAAAATGAAAAAACAAAAATACGTGTTTTAGTTAAGACCATAAACTCGTGCTTGAACGAAGGAAAGAAAAAAAAAAGTAAAAATTGGAATTTTGGCAGACATTTTTCAAAAAAAATGAAAATTTCGGTCAAAGGGCATAGCCGAATAAGCATGTCAAAAGTGCCCTTTCACCAAACGAGTCGCGGACTTCACTGCTAGTTCAACCTTGGTAAAAAAGGTATCCATGCCAAATTTCAACCCTCTGGCCCTTCTGTCGTGGTAGTTATCACGGAAAAACGAGATTTTCGAATTTTATTTTGATTTCTGCCATTTCATCGATTCGACCTTCACCAAAATTCATGGTACTGTGTTTCCATTGGTAAAATGGGGAAAAAATTGCCCCAATGTTCAGCGCAGCAAATCTGATCTTTAAAAAATTCCTAAAGGTTTAAATTCGATATTTTGAGTGGATTTTCACGAGGCACTAAGTTCTTATAATTTTATTTGCAAACTTTGACGATTTCCGCTTCGATTTCTTCATTGGCCTTCGTTCTACTTTTGGTGCGTCATATCGAAAAAAAATAAATAAGCCTTCTTGAATTTTTCAAAATCCGAATTCCATTCCGAAGCAAGTAAAATACGTATTTTTGCATGTATTTTGATCCCCTTCTCCTCTCCGAATTCTGTCAAGGCTATAGATGAGGGTGGCCCAAAAAAAAAGAATATTTTTTTTTCGGATTCCTTACGAAAATATGTTAGTTCATCATGTTTTAAGAGCCCCCTCCAAAGCGCAGCTCAAAAAAAAAATCTTAAGTGGTCGCTCAAGATTTTTAAAAATTTCCAAAAACGTCGAAAATCGACTTTAAAAAGAAAAATTTTCTCGTCATTTCACTATTTTCTACTATAAAAATGATCAGGATCTTGAAATTTTCAAGTCGATATTTTGATATTTAAAGGTCGCTCAAGATTTTTCTGAGTTTCCAAGTAGAGTACCTCAGACCTTTTCGAGCGACTTCTGAACATGAATATTAATGACCTTTTTTTTTTTATTGCTTGAAGTTGACATACTGAAGAATAGAAATAAGGCTAGAGAGGTGCAAAAAAACAAAAAATTTCGAGCCGATTTTCACTATTAAAAAAAAAGTTATAAATTTCCGTCAATTACATTTTAATAGTGGAAGTCGTCTCGAAATTTTTTGTTTTTGCACCTCTCTAGCCTTATTTCTATTCTTCAGTATGTCAACTTCAAGCAATAAAAAAAAAGGTCATTAATATTCATGTTCAGAAGTCGCTCGAAAAGGTCTGAGGTACTCTACTTGGAAACTCAGAAAAATCTTGAGCGACCTTTAAATATCAAAATATCGACTTGAAAATTTCAAGATCCTGATCATTTTTATAGTAGAAAATAGTGAAATGACGAGAAAATTTTTCTTTTTAAAGTCGATTTTCGACGTTTTTGGAAATTTTTAAAAATCTTGAGCGACCACTTAAGATTTTTTTTTTGAGCTGCGCTTTGGAGGGGGCTCTTAAAACATGATGAACTAACATATTTTCGTAAGGAATCCGAAAAAAAAATATTCTTTTTTTTTGGGCCACCCTCATCTATAGCCTTGACAGAATTCGGAGAGGAGAAGGGGATCAAAATACATGCAAAAATACGTATTTTACTTGCTTCGGAATGGAATTCGGATTTTGAAAAATTCAAGAAGGCTTATTTATTTTTTTTCGATATGACGCACCAAAAGTAGAACGAAGGCCAATGAAGAAATCGAAGCGGAAATCGTCAAAGTTTGCAAATAAAATTATAAGAACTTAGTGCCTCGTGAAAATCCACTCAAAATATCGAATTTAAACCTTTAGGAATTTTTTAAAGATCAGATTTGCTGCGCTGAACATTGGGGCAATTTTTTCCCCATTTTACCAATGGAAACACAGTACCATGAATTTTGGTGAAGGTCGAATCGATGAAATGGCAGAAATCAAAATAAAATTCGAAAATCTCGTTTTTCCGTGATAACTACCACGACAGAAGGGCCAGAGGGTTGAAATTTGGCATGGATACCTTTTTTACCAAGGTTGAACTAGCAGTGAAGTCCGCGACTCGTTTGGTGAAAGGGCACTTTTGACATGCTTATTCGGCTATGCCCTTTGCTTGACATTTTTTTTTTTTAAATAGTTGTATGTTACGTCCGGGTGTCACCACCCGTACGCTCTCCCCTCACTTACCTCTATCCCCCTGTTCCTCTACATCTCTACTCTGTCTATCTACCTGTTACCCGATCGTCCGCATCCTGTCCTAACGTCCCGACAAGATACTCGCTGCACACGGCACTGCCAAATGCAGCGAGACAGCTATAATCCTTCTATCTTATTCCCATAGCCACTGTCTACCTGTCCCTCTAACTTCACTCCATTACTAACCTCCATACAGGAGACAACGCCAACCATTATAACTCTACTACTAGAAATAAAGATTTAAGTTTGATTATAATTACTATCACTATCATTTACCCTCATACTCCTCAGGTATATCTTTATATATTGAACAGGGGACCTAACCCAATTAATAGACATAACATGTAATTGAAAAAAAAAAAAAAAATCCTTCGTTCAAGCACGAGTTTATGGTCTTAACTAGAACACGTATTTTTGTTTTTTCATTTTAGATGATCCTGTCAGGAGTTATGCTGACAACGCGGACGCATCTCCTTTCCGAGGGATATGACGTCACAATAGCCGAGTTTTTAATATTTTTTTCCCAAAATTTCAGAAATTCTTTGTCAATAGTGTATCTTTGTAACAATAAGAAGTTTGAATAAAATATTTCATTTTTTATATGAAAAAAAAATTGTTGAAAATAGGTCGTTTTTTTCCCCGAGGAAACCCATGTAACCCCTTAAAGGTTCGCCATATTTGGATTAACACGACGCATCGGTGCGTGGTCTCAATGAAATAAAAAATAAATTTACTGTTTATTGTTTGCACAGTTTTGAATACACTGTGTGTGTACACGGCCGGTACACAGTACGGGCTTTGAGCGAAACACACTCGAGGCGTCTATCGTGCAACAAGTGAGACCTGTCCAACCTAACCTCCCGGCGTAGTAACGCGGCCACAAAGCGCGCGTGAGCTGTGAATCCCCGTCTTCTAGCAGCGGTTATTACGTCATCGCCAGCGGCGTCACGAACAGTTCCTGCCTTTCTGGCACGATCCGAAGAATCGAAGCGCAAGTTACGCGGGAGGATTGCACATGTGCATAGAAGCAGACAATTTGCAGGATTTGCTGGTTAAAGGTTCGCCATATTCGCATTAATACGACGCATCGGTGCAAGGTCTCAATAAAATAAAAAATGTATCGAAAAAAAAAAAAAAAACTGATAGCGCAAATATACGTACACGCGTACTGCCTACGGAATGTCAATTTCTAACCACAGTTTTGAAATTAAGTTTTTGCGGGATAATTGTGTCGTTTTGTAACATGACATTGAGTTACAGAAAACCGTAGACTTATACTTTTTGGATGTCTGTTAACGTTTATGCGTGTCGTTTGATAAGCTCTACGCAGATGTTTACAACGGAGATGTTAAGCCCTAGCTCTGGTCGGTGATCAGACGTTATCCAACCGAATGGAGAAAGATGAAGGCTTCTCCACCCACTTGTCCGATAGTAAGTCAACTGACAAAGTTACCGTTTCTGTTTCAAATGTAACCCTAGTCTGACTCCGCTGTCAATTTTTCTAGATGAGAAATCTTGTGATTCCAAGATTCATTGATGATCTGTCGCATACGAGGTCAACGATTTGCGGTCGACAGTATGGATCGTGACGGAAACTCAAATCACTGTTTTCGAGGCGATAAGCGCCATCGAGCAGACTATCCAACAGGGCCGGTAGTAAGTAACTCTGTTATCCCTTTTTTCTTTTATCCTATTATCCCTTTTTTGAACTCTCTTGAAGAAACTGTCACTCACAATAGTTTTTTGGTAATAATGTAGAGTTGCATGTTTGCAAATAAATTTGAATTAAGTAAATTTCAAAAAGTAATTGTTTTAAGTAGGTTCATCAAATATTTATTAAAACTTAGTAATGACAATACACGTGTTACGTAACGGGTCCCTCGGCCATCTTGTCTATATCCTCTCTCTCTGGACCTGGGTCCCTTTTGTTCGTATGGCCACAGCCTTCTAGATTCATAGAGGGCGACACCATCCAACAGTAATGTAGGACGAAAATTGAAACCCTGAACTGCAGGTGGTTCCTTTAAAAAAACCGACTCGAATGACATTGTGACAGTGATAGAGCTGGCAACAAAGATTGGGTAATATTCGTAATGCGATACCTCGAAATTTATGTAGCATTTACAGAGATGGTAAATGACATTTAGATTTGGTTGTTTACAGGGAATTGCCGTGTGAAATTCGGCTGGCCAATTTAGCCTTTTTTTCTTCTTTTGACAACATTATAGCCTCGACGCTTTCACCTTCGCGTGCATGTTCCAATTTCATTCAAATGCTACTCGCGATTGCAAGCATTATTATTATTATTATTATTATTATTGTTAATTCAAATGTTGTTCGAAATATTCCACAGCTTCACCAGAATGAACTCCGTTTACAAAATTTCGCCGGTACAGTGTTCATCATCGAAAGCATTTTTCAAGCTAGTGACAACCGTCGCAAAGAAGTTACTGACGTGAAAAGATAATCGAATCTGTGCTTCAAGTCTACGACGGCTCATCCTCTGACCCTGAAATACAGGCCTGCACATTAATGGTGTACCCAAAAAAATCAGCGTCATGTAACATGAACTAAAATCCACTAGCGTCACCATGCGCCCACAGTCGATATTTAGCAGACGTCATGCGCCATCTGCTAGGGATGCAAGGAATAAACGAATTGTTATCATTGTTGCGTTGTGTCTTGGGCACCCCTCATAGAAATTAAGCAGTGCGTTTTATTTCCGAAAAGATACCTCGAAACGTATTCAATTGCCAGTCTGCGGTATTGTCGACATAAGGTGCGCTCGAAGGGCGGAAAGGTGTCATTTTTCTCCCCATTTTCTAGTCTTTTGCGACCTGCATACTGGGGCGCTTCTGGGTCGCTTTTAGTGTAGACTACAGTCCGAAGTGAGTATACATGTGACCAAATGTATACCGTAAATGTATACTAATGTATACCGAGATTACTTTCCAACTGGTAGAGGCTGAAGTACACTTCTAGGTCGTTTCAGTGAGATTTTATTTATTTATGCATATTGGTATTATATGGTATTACAAAATGATGAAATGAATATAATTTTCATAAAAATATTGGGAAGTAGGGTAAGTCCGGTATAGTTTGTAACGAGCAATTTTCCTACCCGGAGGAACTAGATAGAAAAATAAATCCCGCACAAAGAGTACCAACGTGAATCTCACGCCAAAATCAAATAAATAGACAGAGAAGGTAATGTTGGGCGCCAGGTACACGAATGTACCAGATAAGAGAAAGCGAGACGGAACTCAAAGAAAGATCAAAATAAGCCACAAACAAAACGCAAAACTGAGCAGATAACCAGCTAGTTAGACGGAGAGGGGAACATGGGGGCGTAGAAATAACACACTTTAACTCGGCAAGATACGATAATTAACAAAACTCGATATAATCTCGATAAACCAGAAAAATAATACAAAAAAAGTATCAAATCGGTACCTTAAGGTATGAGAAGCTACTAACAATACCAAAGAGGTCGAGATAAAATTACTTAACCGGTAAATGCGCTAGCCGCGATCACGACTAGGTAGCTTACACACTATTTTAACTCGGTAAAATAAAGAAAAATAATAACGGAAGTAAACGGAACGAAAGCGGTACGATGCTAAAGATCTCCCCAGAGCGTTACGGGTCCAGGAAAATGCTAAATTAATCTTAAGAAGCCTAGATCATAAAATAAAGAGATGACCACGGCAATCCGTCAGACGCGGAGTTTGAAATCAGCCGTTAGGCGGCAACAAGGCAAGAAAAGCGCTTGGAGACGGATGGTCGTGATCTGTACAGAAAAGAGCCTACCTTTTAATCGGGGCGTAGCCCAGCGAAGGCGGCACGAAACGTAAGAAAACTCAATAAACTTAATATCACTAACAAAAGAAAACTAAACGTAAGATAAAGATAACGGTAAGAAAAGAAAAACTAAATCAAAGAAAAACGGTACTAAATTAGCGGTACACGATAGTCTCGGAACGGCGGTCAGCACCGGAGTGATTCTGGCGACGACAGGAGGCGGGGAGGGGGAAGCCTTTCCGCACACGACAGGTTCGCCGCACCTATTAGCGATTAGATGCCGATCTTCGGCCGGGAGGTAAATAGTCGTGAGGCTGGCGGCTACAGCCCTCTCCCGGCTTGCAGTGGACGAGGCTGCGGAGGCTGTTGGAGGACGTAGGTGCGGCTACTAGTGCCGAGGCATCATGGGCATTCCCCCAGGTGCTCCAGCGGCGGCAGATCTCTCCCTCGACGTCCTAGTGCGACGAGGTACCTGTATTTACAAAGAAAAAAACTTACGGCAGACAATGAACTAAAAATAATAAAATTGGACCTCGTAGCTCTGGGAAGCGATGGACTGACGGCAGCGGCATGGTCGTTCACGTTATCGGGTGGAGGCGATGTCAGTGGCGGATATTAAAAATCTGCCACGTTACAAGTTATATTCATATAGTACTATATTTATATAGTATATTATATTATATTATATTATATTTATATTATATATTATATATTATATTATATTTATTTATTTTTTATTTTATTTTATTATATTATATTTATATTATATTTTATATAGTTATATTTATAGTTATATTCATACAACAGTAATATACTTTGCGATTACAAAACAATAAGATATAAAGTTATAAACTATCTCGCTGGGATAACTATACCGAACTTACCCTATAAGTATAGATAGATAGCTACATGCTAAGTACAGCTGAGTACAATCTTTCACAGGATTAGTTTTCAACTAAAGTAATAGGAATATGAAGTATTATTAGTCAGTAAGTACCTTTAGTACGGCTTTGGTATCTAAATTCGGCATTAAAACTATATGAAATTATAAATATGATAATAATTTTTATAAAAATATGGCAGACAATTTCATATAAGCTTTGCCATATGGCACTTTGATCACTTGAACTCGATATGAAAATACAACAACAATATTATAAACCTAAACATCGGTAGGTATATCAATATATAGTAGTTCGCACTAAAATATTCGGAGAGCAAGAGCAAGAAACAATACCTATAATGATTTACAAGAGTTTTTAAGACCTACCTAAAAAGCAAAAATGATTTATTAGATACATTTTTCATAGTAATTATATAAGAATAATGTAAGTATACGCAGCTGTGTGATCCATGACATTAATATCCTAGCTCCTAAGTTGAATGAGTAATTGCTGCACCAAATTATTCAAAGCTGAGTATAGGAACTAGAAAAATTCTCTCTTTTCTGTTGATATGAATCGTCAAAAGAGTTCATAGGGTACTGTTGTGGATGTGCTTGGTTCAAAGAATCTGCAGGAGTGAAATGATAATGCTGCTGCGGTGGTGGATAGTTGTACCCTGGATATTGTTGAGTCGAATAGAAGTGGGGTGTCATCATGCTCTGTTGCGAATATGGATAAGAATGCAGGACATGACTCTGTTGGTGAGAACTGTTGATATTAGCCTCGTGAGAGTAGAGTGGGTGGAATTGGGTTGATGCAGGTGTGTTACGAACGCAATTCACATTGATCTAAATTGCTTCACGCAACTACTTAGTATGTTTTATTGGCGGTTGAATCTCATAAATTCTTTCATCGATTATTTAGAATCAGTAGAGTAAGTTACAGTAAATCAGCAAAAGTAAAGTAAAGTGAAATAAAGTTTTGGGTTACACGGGGAACGTGTCCCAGAACAGATACCAAACCTCGCCAAGGAATACAATACTGTAATAAATATCCGATCCCTCTTAAAGGCGTCAAAAGTCACGTAGATGACGATAGCGGAGATCTGCATAGTTTCAATAACCGATGTCCTGTGGAACGAGGCGAGGCGACGTTAAACTTGCTGACCCTAACACTCTTCTCTCTGATTCTAATTTTATTTAGCTTAAGGAAATAAAACGAAGGAATAATAGCAGCCAACAATAGCAGCTACCAAATTGGTAGCATATAGCATGATTTAGAAGACGAACAAACGATTCGTGTCAAGTCCGAATTCCTGAAGGAACCTCCGCAACAATTAGGTCATATAAACCTAGAATATAATGGATCATAACATAACTTAAGGGATGGACGGATGAACGGAAAGCCCGAATAAGAGGATACTATTATTTTAAAATTAAATACAATAAGCTAGAATAAGTAGAGTATGAGCAAGACGGAGTAGGGGATGGGACCGCGTCGAGTGACTCGGGACCCCACCACCTACACCTAGCTTGGGCGGGTCCCGAGCCAACCAGGCTCTAATGAGATGCAAAGTAGGGCCCTAATTGGCTAATTAACTCGCGGGGGAAATGCAGGTTTCTTGCAATCGCGGGCACCTCGTCAACTCTGAACTTGAATTAGCGTCTTTCGTCTGTCAAGTCACGAGGTGTGTGGACGCATTGATCCGTATACTAATTAGAGCAAAGAGTTACACTCAATCTTTTCTTCGTCAGATCAGTGGTAGTGTAAAGGACTCAGTATTCGATAAAAACTCAAATAACCAAGATATAAATCAGTAGTCTGGGGTTCTGGTTATCACCAAGATTAAATTCAGTGCAAGGACACAAACTCTATTTTAATTCTTCATTTAAAAGCCTTCCGCCTTAGATTCATTTTGAATCTTTGTAGTATTAAGAGACATTCATCAATCAGACAATTAAATTCAGTGAAAGCTATAAACATTTGAAAACATTTGAACACTAAAACGACGAGTTAATCGGGGTCTCTGCGAAGGTGAGGGCGCCCGACCGATTGCCAATCTTGTAGACGCACATCACGCCAAGTCAACGAAAGCTAAGTGTCGACGTCTTGCTCATACCATTATTTCCGTATCATCAAAATTATTACTATATTATCCAGAATTCTTGTAATCGTCACATACGAATTGGTGGCATTCTAATCACTTGTTAATTCGACCTTCAGTCTAATCAAAATTCCGTTATTTTACAGTTCACTCTATATAGAGATCATATCGATCTCCATATTCTCAATTTTTGCCCTATTCACGGCCGGGATCTTTTTATCCTGGCATTACAGTTATAGAAAGAGAATCTATAAAGAAGGGTCGCATTAAACGGTCATCTTGTGTTGATATACATATATGCATGTGTATGTAATCGGCCCGACCGTATAACGCGGAGACCAATTTATGATTCTATAGACTAATAAGTAGTTATAAGCATATTGGTGCATCCTAAATTAAATACCATAGTTACCAATACCACTTAAAACATAAAGTTAAAAAGAGAGAGAGAGAGTTCCAAGAATGCGATCGTGGTTCGAGTACATGACAATTCTTATATTGTGCTGTATGTTAACGTGGGTATCGTTGATCAGGGTATATTTCTCCGCACTCGTGCGTTATATTTTTGCTTTAACGTTAGCTTATGATTATTGATAAGGGACCAAATCTCTACGATCCCCACGTCGGCATAGGGAGATTCATTTATTATATCATATAACATTTGTTTTACGTTCAAACCGATATTCGTTGTCAGACGTTTGAACCGGGCTCAGTACTACTTTCACTCAAGAATATAGTATCATTTTTACCAGTTAATTCTTCTCACCATTTATTTTAAACAACCATCCTAATTATTAATTAATTAGCCTCCACAGTTAAACTATTGAAATTGAGACCTGTATAGGACTAGTGGCAAACGAATCCCATTTACCGGTTTATCGCGAGATAAATCTATTTTATAATTTTTTCATTTAGTCTGTGACGCGACACTACCATTATTAATAACTCGCTATTAATCAACCGCTCGGATTAAACAACCATACCGCGTCCGTCACAGGTGCACTAAAATTCTGAGATACATTTTGTAAGGTAGAATCTTGATGTGAACTGAGGCTGGAATTATGTGGTTTGGTCGTCTGAATATTATCTGTATCATTCTGCTTTACCGGTGTCACTACCCAAACATTGTTCCTAGTATTTGGACTCTTTTGGGGAGTTTTGATAGGAGATTTATTGGGAGTTTTGGTAGGACTTTTCTCAGGACTTTTTGTAGGAGTTTTTTGAGGATTATCAGCCTTCACGGGGGTGCAGGAATTTCGTTCAGTGGAAGTTCTTAGAGGACATCTTTTCTTAGCACTGCTGCAAGGCGGAGAAACATCTGTGGCGCTGAATTCCTGGCTAGCTGATCGCTTAGAACCTTTATTTTTAAGAGACTTCAATGCTGATGTATTTCGAACACCTTGAGAAGTCTCATCTTCAAAATCTAAGAGATTCGCAGATGTGCGTCGCAGAGATATAATCTTGCGATTCACCTCACGAGTGAATAACGTGAATGTCAATTTCGGCCTTTGCTTATTATTTTTGGTAGGTGGGGGACAGTCCCATGGTGTGTTTCGTTTCACAAATTCTGTAGAAAAAATATAGTTTTTCCAGAGAAAAAGCAAATTATAGGCAAATAATTTGAATTTTTTAACTATGTTTGATAATATTTTAAAACATAGTTGCTTGAGTGCTAGAAAACCGAGCTTTGCCTTCTAATACTGGTGTTAAATTATCTATTAGTGATATGTCGTCTATGTTATAACCTATTTGTAAGTCGTGGAGACTTTGTATGAATTCGTGCAGGTCTTCGCCTGGTTCGCCCGAGTATTTTATATTCCAGGATTGTATTGCCTGTATTGGTGCTATCTGTCTGTGTGTGTTGCTGTTATTTAGGTATCGTGTGTGTTGTGGTTGTAGTACTGTCTGTGTGTCGTATTGTGTCGGGTATGTTGCAGGCGGATCTAGGTCTATCAGATTCTGCATCTGTTGTACGTTTCTTGTGTTAGTACCTAAAAATGTGTCCGTCCCTGTTCTTTCGTATCCTGTAAACGGCATTCGCTCCTGTGTGTTATGCCAACGGTTTGGTGGTATCGTGTGTGTGTGTTCCGCTATACCGACGTGTATCGGTTGCGTGCTTTGTATTCGTGTACTGTGTGCTGTGCTGTATTCTGTATTTCTGTTTCTAGTGTGTTCGGTTCGTCTAGGATATTCTGCACTTGCATCTGTCTGTCGTCTCTGAAGGGTTCGTGCACTTGCATCCGCGGTGACCCGTATGTGTGTCTATCTTGTATCTCTCTATACGTGTGCGTGTTTCGTGAGTCTATGTCTAGCGTGTTATTTACAAAATGTGGTCGTACCGGACCGAATGTCTGTATGTTGCTGGGTATGGCCGGCTCGCTTGCTCGTCTTTGTGACATTGCGCGTATGTGTGTTTGACCGAGTTCTGTTTGAATTTTTGTAACGGCGTTTCTCCGCTTGCCTCGTGTAAAATTATTCTACTTTTAGTTATTTTGCGTCCTAATTGATCGGGGAATTTTGTGAGTTATTACGTTGGGCGCCAATTTGTAAGGGATTTCTTACGGGTAAATGGGTCGAGCTAGAAATGAAGGCTCGAGAGTTATATAGTAAACGGTTTCAATAATTTATTCTATCTTCTTAAACTAATTACAAGTGTGTTCGTGTATGGGTGAGAGTGAGTAGGTGTGTTTGATGGAATAACGAGTATCGTGAGAATGGTTAGTTACAATCAGGATTGGTAAAAATGCACCGACCTTTATTGAAGTCTTGGGGCTGATAGCAAAGATTTCGTCCGGCTTCTTCTCTAGATCACCAACGAGTGCCGATCGACACTACTTGTCGATCGGTCTCGGGTGTTTTCGGCAAATTTCGGCTTTCCCCGTGTGGCTTGGGGAGATTTGTGACTTGTCATGTCACAATATAATTAATAGAATATTCCAAAACTTACTATAGATAGCCTGAAGATTTTCTATTCCAATCCCTTGTCCCCCAGCTCCCTGACCCATAGCAGTCAGGTCAGGGTTTCTCAGAGCATCTTTCCCATATAGTTCCTGCACAACCTGTCTGGACAGTTTGTAAGGATCGTTATCACATGTGATAAGGATTCTATTTTTTGCTGCCTTCGATATCCAAATACCACTGCCTAGAGTAATCTCTACCTATAATCAATCATATTTAGAAGATGGTTAAAAGTATATTAAATGAATCTCTAAGGGTTCAATTCCACAACAATGTAAATTGAGCTATATCACCTTCTTCTGATGCTCTGCTACTGGCAGAATGGATAAAATATCCGTCTGGGAAATAAGGATAAACTAAATTAATTATACAAGACATCAACACGCTATAGTAATATAACAAATCACTTTATAAAATACAGAGCCATAAAACATAATGTCCCTGAAGCCAACAGCCGAAGTTGGCAGCCAGACGTCCTAGCGTAGGGCCATCCATGCCTCGCTATTCGGCTGCTAGGTTCATGAGAACAAATCTTGAATGTAACCTACACGACAGAGACAAATGAGTTACAAACGCATTTGAAAGCTTACCTTACTTCCAATGGACTTCCTTGGTATCGATGATTTAAGATCCATACCCAAAAAAGCTCCTAGATCTCAAATAAACTCCTTGATCGAAGATTTCACTACGAAAGTGAAATTAAAGAAGAAAACAGATTGAATAAAAGCAGAACCCACCAATGTAAGTAAGAATAGATATTGGTCAAGATATCAAATAATGAATGTGTCATTGTCACAAAAACTCACTGTGTCTTTTTAACTCTGCGCAGGAACTACACATATCTTTCATATCATTCATGCTTCTCTTTGACTTGGTCAAATCACAGCTGCCATGGTCACTTTCATCTATGTCTTCATCAGTTTTGACATGACTTTCATTTCTTGGAGACTGGACGGCAGTCTCTGAATTTCTTCCGTGCTCGAAATCTTCGAACTTGGCATCCATGACATCATTCGAATCAGACAGTGCTATTTCGCGTCCGACTGCTTTCATTTTATTTGCTGTACCAGATTTTGTTGAATTCTTGCTTGTGTTACGTTCGCTAGTCCTTGTATTTCATATAGTTTTATTCGTACTCATACAACAAGCTTGCCGACTGTCTTTTATTTTAACAAGATCCTTATTGTGATTAAATTCAGAATTATTCGAGAATAATGATGTCTTGGCATTCAGAAGTGCAAGTTCAACCTCTCTGTCTGCTTCTTTATGATTTTTTTTCAAAACCTTGTTCGCACTAGCTGTTTTTTTCTTAGCCGCACTCACTTTGTTGTCCAGACGGGGTCTTTCACCAAGAGCAAGAGAGACTTGCTTTTCAGTTGCAGCAGTATTAGCAACGTTCTTATTATGGTGGCCCCTATTGTTTCTTGACTTGGACATAGCTTTTGCATCAGATTCTTTCAGGCGAGACATGAATTGCTCCTCGGTATTTTCAAGTTCATTCATATCACCTATGAAAGTAACAATAACAGTAGTGAAAAATGAGAAAAAATGAGAAAAACAATTGCCATAACAACAGCTGTATCCCCGCGAAAATGTTGACAATAAAGAAAATCAAAAAAGTGCACATGTCAACAGATTTTCATCGAATAGCAACACACGTGGCGTAAGTTCTCTGTGGTACATAACCGGTGATACGGATGATTCTCACGTCTAACCTCAAAACTATTACAGTCTGGCATTTATTTGCTTTTGTACCAGATAGAAGACAAGAAAAAAATATGAAACTTACCGCTGATTGCTATGATTCTTGCTGGATAATATTTTCCATCAGAAAAACGTACACGAGACACAGCTTCTCTATACCGGTCTTCCGCAGGAATGTGTTCTATATTGACGATACTTGTTAGGCGATCATTTATCCAAAATACACTGGCGTGCGTCATGTCTGTTATATATTAACAATACGATTCTCCTAAAGATGATTATTGCGAACAAACAAAAGCACAAATCAAAGGAGTTTACGTGAAACGTCGTGAAACGGCAAGGTGTCCTCACGGCCGTTCGAACTATAAACTTCCGTTTGGTTCGCCGCACCGGACGCCGCACTTCGGATTGGTTCAGATTGTTCTGCTCCTACATGGTGCGCGTCAAACTTTATCGCACGCTTTCTACGTTCAAACCGCTGAGTTTTGTAGATAGGCTCAGTTCAGTGTCTGTTTTCATAAGTTTTCAGAATAATAGAAAATATTAGGCGGTTCGAAATGTCAGATCAAAAACGAGTGCCATCAAAATCTACGAAATATAGATTAAAACGAAAAGCAGCAGCCGCACTTCACATGCGGCCGGGTTCCAGTGACAGTGACAGCTCTGATTTTGACACTCAGCATGGGTGCCTCATTCAGAAAACGAATACTGGCAATGAGTTTCATTTAAATGACCAAAGTGGAGGTGAGTTCTGCGACTTTATATTTCAGAGTATAATTTCCTCTGAGGATAAATTAATCACCGTTCAATGTTTTCAGATATTCATGAACCAAGTTGTTTTGAGGCAGACCGTACTAGTGGTTCATCTGAGGCTGAAATACCTAGTGAGTTCTAAAGTTATCGATGATTTCGATGCATAAATTTTTTTGAATCAAATTATGTACTGGTTGTAAGTACTAGACTCAACCATTATATTTGAAAAAATGTTCAACTGATTATTGCACCTCAATTAGGCGATGCACATGCAGCGCTATCGGCACCGCAGAATATCCGACAACGAGTGGAAGATTGCAGGGCTGGTAGTGAATCTGACCATGGAAATCAGGTGGATCCTGATGTGGCGCAAGATGTTGTTGCTGATCTAGCCTCAGATGCTGTAAATACTAGTGATGAGAGTGACCACGAAAGCGTTCTTGGTAGTGAAGATCACTTGTCTGAGGATGAAACTAATGACGAAGAAAGTATAAGTGAAGGAGATTCCGGCAGTGATCCAAGTGAATTTGAAGATGAACCCAGGAATGATAACCAACATAGACATGAGAACTTTGGTGATACACCTCTTTATGAGGGTGCCCAACTAACCGTGATGCAAAGTATACTCGCAGTAATGACACTTTGTCTAACCCATTCATTAACTGGCTCATGCATAACAGATATTCTTGCTTTACTTGCACTTCATTGCCCACCTCAAAATTCATGTGTACGCTCAATGTACAAATTCCAGAAAATTTTCTCTCATGTGGGTAGTAGAATTTTAATCCGTCATTACTTCTGTTCAGGATGCTATGCCCTTCTCGCTAATAATGATGCTGTATGTGCACGATGTGGGGAAGGTTATGACAAGTCTTTTTTTATAGAAATTCCATTGATAACTCAGCTTCAAACTATGTTCAAACGGCCAGGCTTTGTAGAGAAGCTGCGATTCAGATTCAATCGGGTAAAGCAGAATGGAAATAATATCGAAGATATATATTGTTACACGGGGTACGTCCACCCCTTGTATTGCTTTATATTCACTCATTTCATAGCCACCCGAACTCCCATGTATTAAACATAGCAGTAATAATTATCAAACATCTTTTCACAAAACAACCAAATGATGTTACTATAGAACTCTTGTTTATATAACAGTCTTGTCTCAGACGCTAAAAGAGACACTTGTATCTTACTGAATATAATCATATCTGCTTTTACCATTAATTTGTGTCTCCAAGTCTGCTTATTTCACTCAGGGACTCACTAGCTCAATTTAA
Source organism: Rhogogaster chlorosoma (assembly GCA_944452935.1). Lineage (NCBI taxonomy): Eukaryota > Metazoa > Arthropoda > Insecta > Hymenoptera > Tenthredinidae > Rhogogaster > Rhogogaster chlorosoma. The sequence continues at coordinate 17,285,383 of OX101802.1, forward strand.
AGGTAACTCCTAAAGTTACATTTGGTGTCAGGAGTGTGAGATCGTTTCTGAGTCCGATAAGCTGATTTGTTTGGTGCATTTCTTTTGGTTTTTGCCGATTGCTTGTATTCAAAAGCTATAAGCTTTCGTTGCCTTATTCGCAAAAAGAATCCAACAAATCTGCTCATTATGAGCATTCGACGAAATACTCGTCGCCAAGGATCCCCTGCTGCCGCTGCATCGAACTCGAACCAAGTACCACGGGCGGAAGAAATGGAGGCCAGCCCGATCACCGCCCTGGTACAACTTCTGCAGCAGCAGGCTGCCCAACAAGCTGCCCAGCAAGCAGCCCAACTGGCTGCCCAGGAACGGCAACAAGCTGCTCAGGCCGAGCAGCAAGCCGCCCAACTCGCCGCACAAGAACGCCAACAAGCCGCCCAGCTGGCAGCTCAACAGGCGGCTCAAGCTGCCCAGACCGAGCAGCAAGCTCTCCTCTTACAGATACTCCAGGATCAACGTCTGGATCGAGAGCGGTCGGAAGGACGTTTGGTGGAAGTGCTGCAGGACCAGCAACAATCCTTTTCTCAAATCCTTTCCACTCTGAGGGACGGCCGACGAGGATCCGGAGACGAGCCCCAGCCTATCCAGTCCTTGACAGAGCCTATCCCCTCTACCTCTTCCTGCCTGCCGACCCAAACTCCAGCTTCTTTAAGGTCTGTGCCGCCAATTAGGGAAATTGCTCCCCCACATATGCTTGCTCCTATTTTGCCGGTCGAGCGCGACCAGATTGTCCGCGATTCGGGCTTAGTCGATGCTCCTTCCCAAAGACCGGGTAATTTCTCTACAGAGCGCATTAACTTAACCTCGAATACTGACAGCAACGCAGACGGTAGTCAAAAACGCTCGAGTAATCTAAAGCCGCCTACTTTTGAAGGTGATAGGCCCTGGGCCGAATTCGAATGTCAATTTTCAGTAGTCGCGCAACTGAATAATTGGGATTCACTCACGAAAGCCGGAAATTTAGTGAATTGCCTTAAAGGCTCCGCGGCTAGTGTTCTTTCTACCTTGACCCCGACGGAAATCTACGATTTCGAAAAGATCAGCTCCGCCTTGAGACTCAGGTTCGGGAACGAGCACCTGACTAAGCTCTTCCTCACTCAATTTAATACGAGACGACAACGGAGGGACGAGGATCTCGCCACCCTCGGACACGACATAGAACGTTTGTCGCGTATAGCTTTACCCTTGAGTGACGAGACAACTCGTGAAACACTAGCGACCGACCGATTTATAAATGCCATCATTGACGCCGAATTAAAATACGCCCTGAGCGTGGCGGGCCCCTCTACCCTTCGGCAAGCCATAATTAAAGCTTTAGAACTAGATGCATTGAGTAAACAATATTTAGGATCCGGCCGCGTTCGACAGGTCGAGGTGGTAAAGCCAACCCCCGAAGAATCCAAAGATGACGAAAGGAGATCTTCTCCCTCTGAGCAGGATCGCAGACGTCACATAAATGAGGATTACAGAGAATGCAAATACTGTAAAAAACGCGGTCATGCCATTGAGCAATGCCTAACCTTACGAAACAGAAATCGAGTAAACGGACATAACTTCAGACCTTCGAATCAACTTTCTTGGCGAAATAACGACTATAACCCTAATTTCAATTCTAATCAGAATCGCAATCCTGCCCAGGGAGAGAGACTCCCTTTCAATAGCTCTCGTGCGAATTCCCGGCAGAATTGGAGAGACAACGACACTCGGGATCGAGATAAGCCTCAGGAGGCCTAGAGTTTTTAACATCGCTTTTTTAACCATTCGATTTCAGCGTTCAATCACAATCTCAATAGGTTAGGAAATTATTTAATTTTCAGGTTGGCTTTGCAACCCTGAACATAGTAGACAGTCTCTCGGAATTCTCGCGTTTGTTATTTGTTCCTCCTTCCTTACGATTAGAGCGTTGTCTCTCCAGCGTTGGCTGCTAATTCATACAGAGATCCGAGCTGATTGCTCTCACTTATCGTCTAGGGTTAGGATTTTAACCTTTTTCCCTTGAGAGTCCTAGGTGCTTTCCCACCTATCCCAAAGAAACGACGCGGAACCCGCAAAACGGAACAAGAAGTGGCTTCGATTCCCCAGAATTCTCCTTTAGTTTACACAGGATAAAGATAAGATCGTTCCATTTTAACCTCTAACTTAATTCACTAGTTATTCCTTATTATTCATGTTTCGATGAAATTATCATAAACTGGAAGTGATCTGACGATCAGAGGATCAGTACGTTTAATCTTTCCTTCCATTCGTACTCACGTCTGTCCTCCAATCTAGGGTGTGCAGTTTCCCTATCTTTTGGGTTCCGCCTGGGAGCAGTTCGTGATCCCTGATTCCTGTTTTCCTGCCGCCGCCTCACCTGATTTCCTGACTCGCGTGATTCCCTGACTTCTCTGACTCTCCTGACGGATCACAAGCTGACTTCATCCCCAGACGGTTTCCAGTTTTCCAGACACCCCTTCTTCTCCAAGGACGGACTTCACTTCAACTCTACACTTCAGCCTGACTAGGCGAAGACCCTTTTATACCAAATATTGTTGTGAATTTGTAACCAAACTACCTTCTCAGGTTTTCTGTGGTTTCCCTCGAGGCTTAGGTTGGAATTACAGGTAGTTTAGGGAAGATTTCAAATACTTTAAGAATTTTAAAGTCTGATCCACAGCTCTCAGTCCTCTCTTCCCTTAGCAGATCACACTCTCGCTATTCGCTTACTTAAGAGTCGGGTCGCCTCTTCCCTTCAGGGGGGGGCAGTGTTACACGGGGTACGTCCACCCCTTGTATTGCTTTATATTCACTCATTTCATAGCCACCCGAACTCCCATGTATTAAACATAGCAGTAATAATTATCAAACATCTTTTCACAAAACAACCAACTGATGTTACCATAGGACTCTTGTTTATAACAGTCTTGTCTCAGACGCTAAAAGAGACACTTGTATCTTACTGAATATAATCATATCTGCTTTTACCATTAATTTGTGTCTCCAAGTCTGCTTATTTCACTCAGGGACTCACTAGCTCAATTTAAAGGTAACTCCTAAAGTTACAATATGATGGAAGAATATATAAGGAACAGTCTGATAGTGGTTTCTTGCAAAATCCTCTTAACATATCGTTGATGTGGTATACTGATGGTGTGTCAATTTTTAAATCTTCGAAATTCTCAATCTGGCCACTGTATTTCAGGATTAATGAATTGGATTACAAGAACAGAATTAAAAAGCAAAATATAATTCTAGCTGGACTATGGTTCGGACTTGCGAAACCGAAAGTTAATACATATTTTCAACCGTTCCATACGGTACTGCAACATTTCAAGGATGTGGGTTATGTGTGTGAAATACCAAATGGCCCTCCCAGTCGAGTAAGAGGTATATTGCTTTGCGGCACCTGTGATCTGCCAGCTAAGAGTGCATTTCTTCATTTTAAACAATACAATGGATTTCACGGTTGTGCACGGTGCAAGGCTCCAGGTCAGAGATACAGCGAAGGAAATTATAATGTTCACGTGTAGCCATATTCACCTAATTTGAGTCTCAGAACCAACGAAGAAGTTCATGTTTATGCTAGAGAGGCTGTACGTCGCGGTACTGATGTATATGGAGTCAAAGGTCCATCTATTCTTTATAACATGGTGTCTAATATGGTACGCTCTACAGCGATAGATAAAATGCATGGTCTTGGTGGCCTGAGCAAACTTCTTACTATTCTTTGGTTTGATCCGACTCACTCCAACATGCCTTTCTCTCTATCCCAAATGCTAGACGTAGTAGATGGAAGATTGAAATCTCTCAGCCCACCAAGTTTTGTACCTCGAATGCCTCGAAAAATTAAAGAAACCTTAGCATTTTGGAAATCCCTTGAATTCAAATTGTGGCTCTTGTATTATTCAATTCCTGTTTTGATTGGCATCATGGATGAACAATATCTTCAGCATCATATCAAGCTAGTATCGGCCATCTATCTTTTGAGTCAGAGGAGCATATCCCTTGAACAAATAGACAATGCATCTCATCTTCTTCATGAATATGTCAGGGATTTCGAGCAACTATATGGTTTGAGGCACATGGGAATGACTGTTCATCAAATTTTACACCTCCCAGAAGTTGTGTTAGATTTGGGTCCATTATGGGTATATTGTTGTTTTCTATGGGAAGATCTGAATGGAAAATTGATTAAGTTCTGTCATGGGTCACGCCATATTGCTCTACAAATATGTTCTTCGGCATCAATTTTCCTAAATCTAGTTGGTATGATAGATCAACTTGACCCTGGGTCCCCTATTCGTGGTTATTGTGAGAAATTTTTACATAGTGGTGCAGATTTCAAAATTGCAGAGATTATATCGAACAAAATATATGCTGTTGGAACTTTTATAAGAATGGGTAATGCAGCCCGGAGTGTGAGGATTATTTTGAATCATGATCACAACATTTTAGGAGGTAATTTTCAACTTTTCAAGCGTCTTCGCAAGAATGGTGTGATGTATTCAAGTGAGGTCTACACACGATCAAATAAGAAAGTTTCCACTTATGTTGCCTTCAACATTGATGGGGAACCGAAACTGGGCAATCTAAAACAGTTTGTTCGATGGTCTCAGTGTGAGTGCACTGAGAGGTGTCTTTGTCATCCTGCTCAATATTTTTGTTTAATTGAAATGTATATCCAGGTGCCATGGGTCATACATGATATTCCGCATGTCAGACTTTCTTATATGAATAGAGTGCAACGTTCCAATATAACAGTTGCTGTTCCTCTGTCTGACTTGGAATGCTTGTGTTTTTACGTTGCTATTGAAGATGACATATATATTATTAAACCTGTCATCACACTTGAAGCAGAGTAATGATTCAATACGAATGTAATATATCATATGTTAAGGGGTGCATACACCTTTAAAATAATTTTTTTTTTCAAATTACTGCTACGCTCTAAGAAAACATTCTAGTGAGTCAGTTTTTCTCCAGTCTATCAGTGCTATTTTGATACATAGCTGTTCATGATTTTTCCAGATCTTCCGTCCTCCACTGAACATAAATTCAGTCCATCAAAGAAAAAGCTAATTTTGGACTACACCAATAATATTTCATGAATAAAAGTTTTCGACATAGAAATTTTTGATTGTAAGAATTTTCTTTCCATCGTTCTGGAAAAAACGTTTTGAAACCAAAAATTTCTATGTCTAAAAATTAAATTTATCAAATATTATTGGATATAAAATCCGGAAAAATCGTGAACTATATATCAAAATAGCACTTATCGACTGTAGAAAAAATGAGTCACTAGAATGTTTTCTCAGAGCGTAGCAGTAATTTTGAGAAAATTATTTTAAAGGTGTATGTACCCCATTAAGAGAGTTTATTTGCATCTTATGTAACTCATTGAACCATGGATGTACTTTATTTTTGAATATAAGTGACAGTATTTCAAGTCTTCATAAATATATTGTTCCCTCTCCTGTGATATCATAATAAGAGTAGTACGTTAATTATATTAAGTATCTATACCACTCATGAACAGTATTTTCAGCAAAATTTTCAAAGTTTCTGAAAACTCACTGGAAACATACTGAATGTGCACTACAACCAAAATTGTTTCTAACGTCCCTAAAGTAATGTAATGTAACGTATTCGGTCGAGCCTGTCTGTCGAGCCTTCTGAAGAAAACAACTGAGTGCGTTCCATTTGTAGACTGCACTTTGTAGTTGTATACTCAAAACGCGCTACAATCTACCTATGAGTACTCAGAGCGCACTCAATCATGACATTCATTGTGAACACTGTGTCCCGATGTAACCTCAAAACGCTCCGTTATTCAAGGTTTTGGACACAGAACAGCCTCAGTTTATGCCGTAAACGCACTGCTTAATTTCTATTAGGGACACATACGCTCGTTCAGCGAAGAAGCGTCTGCTTGTCGTCTGCTCCGTGGTGCGAGTTGGAACCACGATACACGATGCGAAAATCTAACCGCAGCTATGTTCACGTATACACCATTAATGTGCAGGCCTGTACAAGCATGTGCGTGCGCGTGTCATTGACACGTTAGATATTAGACAGGCTGAATGATAGCCGTTTTTCATACACAGTGTGTTGCCAAAGTGAAAAACGTTGACTGTGCTTTTAGGAGCCGATAGCAGTGTGTCCTGTTGAAACAGTCCTGTTGAAACCCTGTTGAAACAGTCCGTGATCCGTGCCCCTGGCACCCTGTGCAGTAGGAGGGAACCTTGTTCTGCGTCCGACAACCTAATCAACATTACCGCTGTAAAAATCCACTGTATCTTGGATTTCGGCCGTCATAACTGAAAACGCTAGCGTGTGGACAGAAGCGATAAGGCTCTCAATGGCTAACTTTTCAAACTTTTTTTCACAATCTTTCAATTCACTGTTTTCAACGAATCTACGCCACAGAGATCGCGAAAAACAAAATGCACATTTTCCATTTTACAATTACTTTGAGAATTAAATATTCAATTAAAATATCATCAATCTTTTTTGAAGTTGAAAAGTACATCAATCAACAAAAAAACAACAAAACAAATTTTCCGTGCCTGGATTTACTTCATGATTTTTAAACTTGTCATGCATCAAATGTAAAAAAAAATTGTTTACACCCCTGTCAAGGTTTGATTTCAAATTCTCCGAAGAAATGATAACGAAGAGGAAAAGGCATCATTAGAAATTTTTTTTTCTGTTTTGTTGACTAATTTAATGATTCTAGTTAATCGACAGAGCTTACAAAAATATATGTTCAATTTTTTTATCAGCTGAAAAACCTAAATCATAAATTTTCTTCAAATTTCTAATAGAATCCCCCTGGCTGCAACAGCAAACTTTATGTAGTAAAACTATTTTGTCTTTTGTTAGTTACGGGGAAGAAATCAAAATTGGACATTTAGAACCCAGACTCAAAATTCGTGTTGACCGGTGTTATATTTCATTCGTTTTCAGTTATTGTGAAAATTGCGAATTTTTTCTGCAAAATTTATAATTGACCGAATAATGGTCAGATTCAATTCAAAAAATATTGCATCATTCAAACAACTGAAATGATTGTATCAAAAAGTATTTACCATCGAAAATTTGAAATCTAATTTCTGTAAAAATTTCAATTTTCATGCTAATATTAATGATAACAAATCAATTGTTCTCAAGTAATTGATATTCTCTTCATCATTCTTACGCATTTATCAAATAATATACATATATTATATTAGGGTGGTCCTTACTTCGATGATTTTCGAAATAAATACGGGACGCCACCTGCATACCTTGCAAATATACTGAAAAAAATCCACCTAAAATTTTAGCTCTTAATTTAAACGTTAACACGGGGCATAGAACTCGCATAAAGAAATACTTTAGTTCACATTTCGATTATTTAGAATAATAGTACGAAAATATTGATTGAACTGATATGTAAGGAAATGATGAATATAAAAATTGGTAATTTTCAGTGCTTCTCCCTAACAGTATAAGCAGCAACCGTGCCGAAATTCAAATTACTTCATCGAGTTTTATCGGAATTACAAAAAAAAGTAACTGGTTGAAAGAATTACATTTATTTTCAAAGTTTGACTTTAGGAATTTTAGGCCACGTGTTAATGTTAAAATGAATTAGTTTTAAAATAAATTTTAGGTTTTTTTTTTAATATACAGGGTGACCCAGAACTCGCGCACCACCCAGCACAGGCAGATTCCTTGTCGAATTCTAAGACGAAGACTGTTTGCGAAAAATTCCGGAGACCAACGGTGTCCGAGTTATTGTCCGTATTTATTTCGAAATTCATCTAAATGAGGACCGCCATGATATATATTGTAACTTTAGGAGTTACCTTTTAATTGAGCTATGAGTCCCTGAGCGAAATAAGCAGACTTGGAGACACAAATTAATGGTAAAAGCAGACTAGGTTATATTCAGCAAGATACAAGTGTCTCGGTTAAGGGGGTATATACACCTTTGAATTTTGAAAAATCAATATTTTTTTTTTTTGCGTTTTTGGAACACTAGGGATGTAAACTATCTGTAAAAAAATTATCATGTGAAAATATGTAAAAATGAAGAAGTTACAACTATTCAAATCCCAAAGTACACGTTTCACGAATCCCGCTCAAATCCTGTCATTCTCTTGTTGTCTGCTAGCATTATTGCGTCTCCGACAATTGATCTCGAGAATAAAACTTATTTGCGACTGTAAAGTTTCAATTGATTTGAAAAGTATGAGTACCAAGGAAGAGAGAAACTCTTGGAGCGATGCGAAACATTCGGTTGGACGCGCCAAAAAGAGAAACAGATCTTTTATCGGGAAACAACGACACTCCGACGAGCGTGTCAATTTATTTCAGAGACCGTCCAGCGCATCGTCCAGTAAAATCAGCGACGACGAGTATATTGAGAACAACGAACAGGGGTATATGCTTTTTGATTTGGCTATTCTTTTTCAAAGTTTGCAGGACAACCTAAGTTGCAAAAGATGTGGGAGTGCTATCGTTATGAGAGAGGTTAGGATTCACGGCTTAGGTGGAACCTATGAAATCAAGTGCGGTAGGTGTCCTGTCAGCTCTAAGTTCAACACCTCCAGAATGGTTGGGAAGAAGAACAACGTTTTTGAGATCAATCGACGAGCTGTATTGGCAAGCAGGAGCCAGGGTCTGGGTAGCGTAGGACTTGCTAAATTCTGTGGATTGATGGACTTACCACCTCCCATCAAACAATCCACTCATAAAAAGGTAATTGATAAAATAGTCAAGGCAACAACTGATGTGGCAAGGGAGACGATGCGTGCGGCTGTCGAAGAAGAGATAAAGACCTCGAACGAACCACTAGCCCGAGAGATAATCGTGCAGTGTGACGGAACCTGGCAGAAGCGTGGATTCAGCTCTCTGAATGGGGTGTGCGCAGTGATTGGGACGAATACAGGTAAAGTCTTAGATATAGAAGTCTTGTCGCGTTTTTGTAAGGCGTGCTCAAGCTATAAGGGTCAGAAGTCTGGAGATCGATGGAATTCTTGGTACCAGAACCACAAGAGTAGCTGTCGGGCCAATCACCACGGATCATCCGGAGCAATGGAAGTCACCGGCATGGTGAGAATTTTCAAACGTTCCCAGGAACTACACGCAGCTAAGTACGTTGGGTACATTGGCGACGGTGACACCAAAAGTTATTCCAGTGTCGTGAAGGCGGAGCCCTATGGACCAGACGTGAAGATCGAGAAGTTTGAGTGCTGTGGTCACGTTCAGAAAAGGTTGGGGACACGGATGAGGAAACTGAAGTCTCGGCTCAGGGGACAGAAATTATCTGACGGCAAAACCATCGGAGGCAAAGGTAGGCTAACTGACAAAGCTATTCACCAGATGCAGTCTTACTATGGAAATGCGATACGGAACAACCCCGAATCAGTTCAAGGTATGAGAACAGCTATATGGGCTATATGGTACCACAAGTCCTCGACAGATGAGAAGCCGCAGCACCATCTCTGCCCGGAGGGTCGGGACTCTTGGTGTAAGTATCAACAAGCAGTGGCGGCCGGAACAGTCGATAGGTTCAAACACCGGGCTAATCTCCCAGAAGCTGTGATGGAGGAGGTCAAACCAATCTTCGTTGATCTCAGTGACGAGGCACTACTGAAGCGCTGTGTCGGAGGTAAGACGCAGAATGCGAACGAGTCCCTGAACAGCATCATTTGGAAGCTTTGTCCTAAGACATTATTTTCAGGTCGTGACGTCCTTCAAATTGGAGCAAACATTGCAGCGATTACCTTCTCCGAAGGTCAGCGAGGTATGTTAAAAGTCATGCAAAAACTTTCAGTAGAGCCAAGACGCCACGCCATCGCTGCAGCTAAACTACAGGACTTGGCCCGAATCAAAGCTGCTGATAGGCGAGCGGAGCAGAGGACGAAGGAAGCTCGTGTTGCTCTGAGGCAACTACAAATGAACCAGCAGGAGGAAATCATCGAGATTGAAGGTAGCAGTTATGAGCCAGGTGGTTTCTAGAAATAAGGTGGCTCACGACGTAGGCAACGTCGCAAAACAAGCTTTTAACTTCGCCTGTGTCGGTCCAAAGCCCGAATCAAAAAGAAGGATGGAAAACTATTTTGACTTCCTCGAAAGAACAAAGAGAAGTCTCACAGTAGTTTATCGGCATCCAAAACCACAAATATAGTAATAAAGTTTAAAAGTTAATTTCTGAACAATCACTATTTTGACCGGTTGTCGTAAAGAATAAAATCAACCGTTGGACCGATCTTTGATTTTTTGGTCTTGAATTATTCATGAGAGATGCCTCTATCAGATGAACATAGAACTTTTTGATAAACCCATTTTTAGCTGAGATAATAGAAAAATGAGCCAAAATTTTTGAAAAAAAAAAAAAAAAATCGAAAAAATTCAATAACTCTGTTACGTCCGGGTGTCACCACCCGTACGCTCTCCCCTCACTTACCTCTATCCCCCTCTTCCTCTACATCTCTACTCTGTCTATCTACCTGTTACCCGATCGTCCGCATCCTGTCCTAACGTCCCTACGAGATACTCGCTGCACACGGCACTGCCAAATGCAGCGAGTCAGCTATAATCCTTCTATCTTATTCCCATAGCCACTGCCTACCTTTCCCCCTAAGACTCACTCCATTACTAACCTCCATACAGGAGACAACGCCAACCATTATAACTCTACTACTAGAAATAAAGATTCAAGTTTGATTATAATTACTATCACTATCGTTTACCCTCATACTCCTCAGGTATATCTTTATATATTGAACAGGGGACCTAACCCAATTAATAGACATAACACTGGTGGCAGCGGTGGTCCCCCTGTTACTGAGGGGATATCAAAAGTGAACGAACTACCACAAAAATATAAACCAGCTAACTCAACAAATTGTGACATCAAACAGTGAAACGACGAGTAACACAAGTTTTGTGGACTGTTAACCAAATTACGGACAAAACGTAACGAAGTTCCTCTATACTGCACGTTATAACTAGTGCTACGCTAAGCACTCATACACCCAAAAAGTGTGAGCTACGAAACCGCCATTATCAACCTGGCGATAATTGGCAATCACAAGATCTGCCAAGACTATCAATCAACTGAAACCGAACCTCAAAGGCACCTCGCCCAACAAAGAGCGAACTCGCTCCAACGACGAAGCCCGGTGACGATTTCAAGACGCCGATATCACCAACACTATCGCCCGACTACCAGATCCAGAATCGTCATCTCTCCACCAACGATCACCACTTCAGAGATATGCCAAGAATAATCACTCTCATCGTACTTACCATAATTTCCAGAACGTAAGCTAACTTAATATACGTATACCATTAAAATAAGTCGTAAACCTTGTCGAAAATCATGTCCGACGCAGAGACGAAATTTCTACCATTGAAAGTGGCGGCTACACTGATCCCAACTTTCGACGGATCAAACATTACAGTAAAATCTTTCCTTCGGAAAGTTGAAAACGCAAAAATACTAATAGATCCGCGAGATTCACTTCTATTTGCCGCACTTGTACGATCGAAAATCGAAGGCCATGCAGAAAGAGCCCTTCCGCGAGATAGCCTCCAGACACTAAGACCAATCATAGATAATTTAAAACGCGCGTTTGAACCGAAACAAAAACTATCAGACGTGCAATGTGCTATAGCGTGTGCACGTCAAGAGAAAAATGAGACCGCATTAGAATACGGAACTAGAATAGAAGAACTTGTAGATACGGCCATTGACATTATAGATTCGAAAGAAACCGCCGAACATGCGACTATACTGATAAAGAACGTTGAAGATAACGCCTTACGCGCCTTTATAAAAGGTCTATGTGACGCGCTAGAACAAAGGGTGTTAACCGAGAAGCCAAACACGCTGCGAGCGGCAGTCGATAAGGCGGTGAGCGCGGAAAGAATAGTATTAGAAAGGCAAAAATTACAATCGCAGACACCGAGCGATACGAAACGGTACCAAAACAGTTCAAAAACCGATGAACCGGTTCAAAAACGTAGTAGTAACACAAAACAAACACCGCCTCACGACCCGTCGCTGAACTGTAGGTTTTGCAAGCGTGTTGGGCACTCGTTAGATAACTGTAGATTACGAGAGCGTACCGACAATTTGTCTTGTACATATTGTGAACGTAGAGGGCATACAATCCAATGGTGCCGCACGCGAAACTATCAAAATCGACAGACAACCCAAAATCCTTCCTTCCATCAACCAAACACTCCAACATACGCCCAACAATCTCAGATACAAAACAGACCTCAACATAACAACTCCGGTCAACGACCAAACCAACCTGACGAAAACCGAAACAGATCCAACTTTGAACAACCAAGATACGCACGCGTAAATTATACAAATACAAATTTCGCAAATACTAACAACTTTCCAGTAGAATCACTACATTTAAACGAGTAACGGGACCACACGGACGCGCCAACGCCCCGAACTCTAAAAAAGCGTCCGAACACGTTGAAAGGATTCTCCTAGAATCACCAACCATTACAATTCAATCACCGCAAATTATCGGCTATACCGGAACACTAATAGTAGACACCGATGCAAATTTAAACCTAATAAAACGACGGACCATCACCTCAGACACTCATTTCGAACCAAGAAATAGACGCTACATTTCGGGAATAACAGAGGGATACACGGAAACACTAGGTAGCATTAATCTAGAATTTGCCGGAACTTGCCACGAATTTCACCTAATAAGCGACGAATTCCCTATACGAGAAGACGGCCTTTTGAGCGCCGATTTCCTACGACTCGAAGAAGCGACAATCTGTTTTAAAAATGACCAACTCCATTCCAGAAATACAGGTGTTATCCCACTTCGCTACAGATCCTCAAACAATAATATGAGAACATCTCGCATTCTCACAACGGCGGTAACACAAACACCCAAGATACACCTACACACACCCCAACTTGAAAAACAGACAAGCACACTCTTGATCGACACCGGAGCCGACATAAACATAATGAAACTTAACGCAGTCAAACCGAACGTACACTATACCGTGACAGATAAAACCCAGATAACCGGCACAACGGACGGTACTGTAGAAACCCTGGGAAGCGTTAACGTACAGATCGGCAATAGTTGGCACGTTTTTCACCTAGTTGATAATTCCTTCCCAATAAAGGAAGATGGTATTCTGGGGACGAAATTTTTATACAACGAAAATGCCACGATTTCGTTTGGAAATGGTACAGTGACAACGGATAACTGTAAACCACTAAAAATACTAGACGAAAACATTATATCCATTCCTCCGCGAACCGGTACGGTAATATCAATGAAAGTAGCCAACCCAACCTTAAAAACAGGGTTCATTGATAATATAGACCTTGGTCCCAATATTTTTCTTGGCAAGGCCTTAGTCACGAACAGAAACGGCCTAGCATATGCTTACGCGATTAACTCCAGCGAGTCAGCTGTCGAGATAAAGAGACCCGTAGTAACCTTAGAAGAAGTCGACGAACTCGAGGACACAAGAACCCAGCTGACCGATGCAAAACTCGCCAACGTCCAATCAATCCTATTAACTAAGGCTCGCGAAACTAATACTAATGACAATTTCCGCACGCTTCACTTTTCCCCTGACCATAACTCAAAACGTCTCCACACGCTTATAGAAAACCTCCGACTAGACCATCTAAATAACGAAGAAAAACAATCGATAACCGACCTTGCTATACAATTTAACCACCTCTTCTTTTTACCGGGCGACAACTTAAAACATACGCAACTAGTTAGCCACACTATCCCAACCACAGATGACATCCCAATTCACACAAAACAGTACAGATATCCTCAGATTCACAAAGAAGAGATAGATAGGCAAGTCAACAAACTCCTCGATCAAAATATTATTAAACACTCTTCCTCACCATACAACTCGCCGGTTTGGATAGTGCCCAAGAAAGTAGACGCCACCGGCAATAAGAAATGGCGCATGGTCATAGACTTCCGCAAACTTAACGAAAAAACTATCGGTGACGCCTATCCTCTCCCCAACATAACAGACATCTTAGATCAATTAGGGTCCGCCAAATACTTCTCTAAATTCGACTTGGCGTCAGGTTTCCACCAGATACCAATGCACCCTGACCACAGTCCAAAAACGGCCTTTTCAACTCCGCATGGCCATTATGAATTGTGACGTTGCAGATTTGCTGCCGTCACAGGAGCCCTTCTGGTTACCGAATTTTAGTAGTTTCATTAGAACTAGAGGAATAATACCGCGAGAGAGAGACGAGACACGTCTCACCCTCGGGAAAATGGCGACACACCACAGACAAATAGTAGATTCCGATCAAATAGTAATTTGAAGTGCTTTTTTGTTAATGTACCGCGAGAGAGAGAGAGAGAGAGAAGGAGCAACAATGACGCTACGAGGATTTCCGCCGACTACCGATACCGAGATGACCTCCAATTTACGCTACTGCAGAAGCCGCCACGATACGCAGCCCAGGACCTGCAAGCCACGGGTAGTATCGCAACATCTGGAGGGAAGGATGTCGACCTTGGAAAGATTCTCGCTGTGAGATAGGGGTCGCAGACGGCTCCACGCCAGGAGAACTTATCTATCGCCAGCAGCGGATTGCGACGACGGCGTATAGGGTTGTACGCTAACGCTACAATCTCCCGTCACAGCAGCCGAGAACACCATACCGCTCCTGCCAGTATCGCCAGAGGACGAGCCACGGAAGAGAGGCCAGGAGAGCCTTCTACGTGTTCCTGGCAGACCAAGAAAGGTGGCGACCCAGAATCGGGACACCTAGGTTCTGTCAGGGAGTTGCAGCGAGGTCGTCTTCGTGTGAGTCTGCCGCTGCAGAGCAAATCCCGCAGGGATTATTGAAGTCAGGAAGGTACCGCATCAAAGAATCCAAGGTCGCTCCTTCCCGAGGTCATCCTGCCGCATTTACGGCCGAGTATCGCATCTCTACCGCCTGCCGCTTGCCGCACGGCAAGGATCAGCGCATCGCACGCATCGGCTGACGAGCCGATCGTGCGAATTACCGTCGAGTAATTGGAATAACCAATAGGGTACGGAGAGACGTCTCATAGGGTCCCCACCCTCTAGACCATGTAAGGAGCCTCGTTACCGAAAATCAGGAAGACTATCGTCACTTCTACGTTCCGCATTAGAGTCGAATAGACGTGTTTCGCAGTACTCTCGCTCTCTCGCCCCTAGTTTCCGAATTTTAGTCTATTATACCGCTTCGCGGTCGTTACCGAATATCGTCTAATAGTTACAGTTTAAAAGTTAAAGTTAAAAGTTAGTGTGTACGAGCAGCAGAATCTGCATTAAGGTAAGGTCTCTAAGATCGCTTAGTAAACCACGAAAATTCCGCTGAGCTTCCTCCATATCGTATCTCGTAGTCTTTAGTTCGTACGTAGCCTACGGGCTACGTCATTGTACATTTATCGTAGGAAATTACCGTAGTTTAAGTATCGTAGATTAAGTTAAGTTAGTTATCGAAAAGGGAAGTTCAGCGAAAGGGTTTCGTGTCTGATTGGCTTTGTTTGAATATTTCTGCTTGTAGTTGCTTTTGAGTTGTTATTTGCTATCTTTCGCTTGCTTATACCGATTTGCTAGCTCGTTACCGCTTATTACGCATGTAATCTGATTTCTTTGATATTTTTGTGCTATTTCTTTGATTTTCTCTTGATTTATGTGATATCTTTGATTTTCTATGATTTCTGTGCTTTTCTTGTAATATTTTCTTGTATGGTGTGTCGCTAAACTATTTTCCAACTCCCCGAGGGTTGGCTGAACGTAGTTGTCATAGTTGTTTAAGATTTTGTTGTTAATTTAGCTTATCGTTGAATAATATCGCGTATCTCCCGCTCGATATCTTCTATATCGAGTTAACAGTAGTTTATCTTTGCGAACCTTCGGGTTAATTAGTAGTTTCTCTTATTTGTTCTATCGCTACGCGATCCCTTGTTAACTTAGCTTCTTTTGTTGTAAATCTCTCGAGTCAAACTAATTTATTGAGTCAAATTATATTAGATCTTCTATAATACCGCTAGTGCCGCCAAGTATAGGATATTTTGCCTGAGTATCGTATCGCTCGGTGATACGTGCCTAAAACGTAGTATAATAGCTTGTTTTGTATCGCTTCAACGGCGCGCTAGCTAGCCAGTATTATTATCGTTTTTTCTACCGCTAAGGCGGACCCAGGCTCAGTAAAATAAGTATTTTCCGTATTAACAATTATTATTATTCCCGAATTACAGTTGCTGTATTATCGTTGCTATCTCGCCTAGCGAGCTCATGACATTATAAATTATCTTTGACTATAATTGCTTGTACCGCGTGTACTATCTGGTTGAAAAAGAATATACGGAATTGTTAAAAAGGTTTATCTGGTGTTCAACATTTATTTTGGATAATCTAATTACCTAAGTAAGGTGTACCCAACCCCTCTACCATTCTCGCTGTAAATTTGAGCCAGCTGTGCCGTCGAGGCCGTCGTTCCATTTGTTGTTTCAGTTGCTACCGCTGAATTTTCTAGTTGTTATTTCGTAGAAAAATTGACGCATTCGCGTCTGGCGCCCAACACTCTATCTGGTATCGCAGGAAATTATCTATTTCGTCAGGAACGCCGTAGAGCGCGGTGAGAGCTCTGAACCACCGTTGCAGAATATAACAGAATGCCCTTTGGGCTGAAAAATGCACCCTCGACCTTCCAACGCCTAATGGATCAGGTACTTTCTGGACTCCTAGGCAACGAAGTTTTCGTCTATTTGGACGACATTGTAATCTATGCGAGGTCTTTAGAAGAACATGCGGTCAAATTCAAAAAACTCATGGAACGATTATCCAATGTGGGACTAACGCTTCAGCCCGACAAATGTGAATTCCTGCGTAAAGAAGTAGCATACCTAGGCCACGTAATCACGAAAGACGGAGTAAAACCGGACCCAAACAAAATAGTAGCCGTAAAAGACTATCCCGTACCTACAAATCCTGAACAAATTAAACAATTTCTAGGATTAATCGGCTACTACCGAAGATTCATACCTAACTTATCAAAAATCGCGAAGCCCATAAATAACCTACTAAAGAAAAACACTCCATTCCTGTGGACGTCCGAACACCAAGCCGCGTTCGAGACCTTACGAGATAGCCTTTGCGATGAACCTATCTTACAATACCCGGACTTTGAAAAACCATTCGTATTAACAACTGATGCCTCAAACTGCGCTGTAGGCGCGATTCTTAGCCAAGGCAAAATCGGCGAAGACCTACCCATCGCATACGCCTCAAGATCTCTCGAAAAAGCAGAAGTCAACTACTCGACAATTGACAAAGAACTGCTAGCACTTATCTTCGCGGTGAAACACTTTCGACCATACCTTTACGGACGCACATTTACACTTGTCACGGATCACAGACCATTAGTCTGGATAAATAATGTCAAAGACCCAACTTCGCGACTGCTACGATGGCGCCTGACACTCGACGAATATTCTTACAACGTTATTTACAAAAAAGGTAAAATGAATTCAAACGCAGACGCGCTATCTAGAAAACCTCCACCTAACCTGATCCAGATCCTACCTCTTGATTCAAAACGCCTTAGAACCGATACAGAACCCTCAGAGGAAACTAACAAAAAGAAAAAACTAGCACATCAATTCCCGAGACGCCCCCGACAAACCACTGACGAATCCACTAACCCTGCCCCAACTAAAAGAACTAAGGCGCAGCAAACGCCAACCATGGCAACATCAGACCTCTCGGACAGCTCAGACGTTGGAATTATCAATCAAAAATCTAAACCCGCTAAAAGACTAAGGACTACCGACTCCTCTAATAACCCTGCCCCACGAAAGAAAGAACCAACCCACCTATCCGAATCCACTCACTACTCGACACCTCTAGAAGAAAACGACGATAAACAAACAAACTCCCCAGAGACCTACCTGAGCTCGAAGAAAACGAATAAACGACATCGCGATACACAATCTTCAGGTAACCCGGCACCGCGACACAAACCGAACGCAGACGATAGCTCAGACTCTACGAATGACTCAGACATTCAGGTACACACCCGTCGTAAGCGCATTATTACAACCTCATCTAACTCGGACCAAAGAGCTCACAAAAATATTCGCAAACAAACTACAGACGCGACCCCCGATATAAAACGAAAAGTCCCGCACATACGTACGGACCGTAGCAAAGAGGAGCGGAGCAAACTACCCGATCCTCAACCCGGAACGTCGAAAGATAATAGGCCAGGATCTGCACCGTATATACGCAAAAGAGTTTATAAAAAACTCCCTAGCACAAATACAACAACGGACTCGGAGTCAGCAGTAACACATACTAGGCTAGATGTAAAGAAACGAGAAGTCTCACGCGACAGACTAGCCGGAACTTCTACCGAACAAAATTTGGAAAACACACCCCCCTACGATCAATTTCTCGTAGATGTAGATTTCCTGCCTTTGACTTACAATAAAAACATCACAGAGACACACGCCGACGTACTAAAACAAAAAGACAACCTGGCACACTGTATTTCAGCGGACTGTAAAGCTTCACTGGGTGTCGCGGATCAGATGGTGAAACAAGGACTGATACAACGCAAACAACTTCGAGCCATGAACCCTAAAGTAACAGACATCATTACAGTTACATACCCACGACGTATAATTTATAATTTGGTAACAAAAGAACGCCACTTTGACAAACCTACGAAAGAAGTAATGTACAAAACACTAGCCAAACTCAAAGTAGCGCTTATCAGAGAAGGAGTGAGATCACTATCAATACCAAGATTAGGTTGCGGCTTAGACCACCTTAGCTGGGACATAGTGAGTCGTATGATCCATTATATATTCAAAGACACAGACATTAAGATCACCATTTGCGTATACGAAAATCCAATACCTCACGGATCACTCCCGACAACGCAACGCAACACCATTCCACCGCCAGAAATAGATAACACTACTGACCATACGACGGATACAGATTATTCGTCAGAGCCCGAGAACTCGAGATCACCTGATAGTGACGACTCCCACTTATCAATAGACACCTTAGATCCCCAAAACCTACGCAACGACTTCCCCATCCCTACCACTGACACCCCACAACAAAGGGACACTCAGAACGACGATACCGACAACACACCTAACGATTTCAATCATTTCATAAACAATCTAGATAACATAATACCTGCGACTAACATCAAAGAATCAAAAGACGGAATGTTCCTAATAAACGACAACTACGTTCACTGCGTACCGGCAGAACACCCGACAGATGACCCATTGACAAAACGACTGATAGACAAGAACATGCTGAACAGAAAAACGTTTACAATTCGAACACCACGGAAACTGGAAATAGCTGTTACAAAATCCAAAGATAAATATATTTTCACACTTATAATAAAAAACAAACATACGGACAAAGACAATCTGGAAGACCTGCACAACATACTCCTCAACCTCAAACGCATCCTAATACGTAAAAATATAAACTCTTTCGCCTTCGCGAAAAACAACGTTGGGCTAGGCAGCTTTCAATGGTCAACGATCAAAAAACTATTCTATTACACCTTCGCGAACACCAACATTAAAATCACACTCTGTACCGAAGAAATTATCACGCCCGACGAAACCCTACGCGACGAAATAATTAGAGAATACCATGAATCGCTAATCGGCGGCCATCAAGGGGTAACAAAAACATTCAACCGAATAAGAGAAAAATACATTTGGCCAAATCTGAAAACTCAAATAGAAAACTTTATCAGGGCCTGCGACAGTTGCCAAAGGAAAAAATTAGTGAGAATCAAGACCAAGTTGCCCATGATAATCACGGATACACCAGCAGACGCTTTCGATAAAGTAGCACTCGATATTGTAGGGCCACTCCCGATCACGAAATCCAACAACCAATATCTCTTAACGATCCAGTGCAACTTAACCAAGTTCCTAGACGCAATACCACTCCCCAATGCTACTGCCCAAACAATAGGTGTAGCTTTCGCCAAAGAATATATTACGCGTTACGGAGCTCCACGAACAATACTGACGGACCAAGGACAGAACTTTATGAGTACCGCAATCAAACAAATTAGCAAACTCTTTAAAATCAAACAAGTCCGAACAACTGCCTATCGCCCGCAATCGAACGGATCGCTGGAGCGCAGTAACCTCGTACTAACTGAACACATCAAACATTACACAAACGCGGGTAAAGACTGGGACGAATACATCCGCTTTGCGATCTTCTGCTACAACACCGCGAGACATGAGGGTACGGACTTCACACCGCACCAACTAATATTTGGCAAAGAAGCCCGATTACCGTCGGACCTAAGGATAACAGACGCAATGACAAACACTTACAATACTTTTATCTTTGACCTAATGACAAACATGCACGACATACGGAAACAAGCAGCATTGAACCTAAAAGAAGCTGAAGTAAAGTCAAAAACTTATTACGACAGGCAAATCAATCCGCAAACCTTCGAAGCCGGACAAAACGTCTTCCTACTAAACGAAACACGTTCCAAATTTGACGACCATTACAAAGGTCCCCACGTTATAAAACAAATAATTGACAACATCAACGCAGAAATTTACATTACGCCAAACAAAACAAAAATAGTTCACCTAAACAAATTAAAATTAGCACACACACGAGACTAACAAGACAAATAATACCAGATACGGCACGACACTCGAAATGATGGAGACAAACCTCACACCTCAATACTATTCACAACAAATCCGACTATACATAAAATCAAAACCAAAAACCCCAACTCCTGGGCAAAACAACGACGAACTCGCACCCGCTAGAAATAGTAGACTATTACGATTAAATACATTACAAGTCGTCGCTACGCTCATTTAATCTTAACGATAACATTATAACGTCACTAGATCATTTACTTATACATATACCTATATAAACCTAAATAGTGTAAGATAGATTATAAGTCATACCTATACCATGTTAACCATAACATCCGAAATCTACGGAAACCTACCATACACAACCATGTATACCATTACCAATGTTTTTAGAAACTGTAATTACTTACCTAGACTTGAGCCTTTATAATATAATATAACTTTAGATAACATTTGGATCGCACAATCCCTATACACGTACATCTACGATACTCTCACGACGCCTATAGGTACTATCACTATTATACGCATCTTATTTCATAACACTACGCTCGAACATAATATTGTAATTCCCTCACACCTCATACCTAATACGCTATCTTATTGACAAATTACTGAACCAGAAGCTAAAATCTACAAATGATTCAACTACATACCTACCAATACTTTAAAATGTAATTCTACATATATTACCAATTACCGAACCGCAATCCTAATTTTAAGAATAATACATAATCGTACCATATTCGATACACGACTATGCTACACTACTACACTACTATATGTACTATCGGACCTAATAAAGGCTAATGCCATACTACTTGGTCCACTCACAATACACATACATCCATTCATACTTCACAAGTGTCTCCATACAACTACACCTATATCTAACTACGTCAGATAGAAACATATTACTCTTACCCAATCAATATGTTTCCTCTAACGGGGGGGGGTGTTACGTCCGGGTGTCACCACCCGTACGCTCTCCCCTCACTTACCTCTATCCCCCTCTTCCTCTACATCTCTACTCTGTCTATCTACCTGTTACCCGATCGTCCGCATCCTGTCCTAACGTCCCTACGAGATACTCGCTGCACACGGCACTGCCAAATGCAGCGAGTCAGCTATAATCCTTCTATCTTATTCCCATAGCCACTGCCTACCTTTCCCCCTAAGACTCACTCCATTACTAACCTCCATACAGGAGACAACGCCAACCATTATAACTCTACTACTAGAAATAAAGATTTAAGTTTGATTATAATTACTATCACTATCGTTTACCCTCATACTCCTCAGGTATATCTTTACCGAGTTCCAAAATGGTTTCCCCAGCCAAAAACTCGAGAACATCCATACTCTTTTTCAGCTTCAGATTACAAACATCATTTCCTTACAAAAATAGTACAAAATAATACGTGAAATCAGGCATCGAAGCCGAGCGTTCCCTTTGTTAATTTTCAGACTTCAAATTATGTTCTTCAAATGCTAATCAATCGAAATGAATGGAAAACCAATAGAATCATTGATGACAGCTGTGATAAAACAGCATATTGGCGACGGAAAATATTGCTGAAGGAAGTTAGCTCGTATGATGATACGAACTCGGCGGGCATAGATTGTTCTGAAAATTATCAATTGCACTCTTTTTTTTTAAATTATTTCTTCCAGTCAATGTGTAACGATCACACCCACAAAATTGTCGGGAGCATGATCAAATACTGTTAGGATATTTTTGGCATTGATAATATATTCATTATTGTAGACTAAAACTGCGATATAATAGTGGTTTATATGACAAGGGCGAAGAAAGACCTCGTCTTTGAATCGTGTGACACTTTCACACTCTTCATAAAGTCCTTTTGAGTGCCCGTGCCCTACATACTATCCTTTTTTTCTTCAAATTTAAAAATCAGAAAACATTTTCCACGCACTAGTGCTTCGTGGTTTTCGCAAGAGGTTGTGTCGAAACAAATGAATGAAAGGAATGAGTAATCCGTTGGAAATTAAAGTTAAAAAAATACCCATAGTGTGTTCATAACAAGAACTAATGGTCCAGGCACGGTGATCTCAGTAATTTGAATTCGAATGCAAGTTTTGAAGAGTTCAATTTCATTCTGCATCTATCGTTTACCGATTTTCGACTAAAGTTATAACGCCATGCTACAAACATGTCACATCCATAAAACGATACATACTTATACTGGACGTACCCATTATCGGTACACTTCGGTGATGCTCTTGCGACGTCTCTCTTTCTATTCGACTTACAGTATAGGTACACATATTCTACATTGAAAGACGCACTAATTGCTGATCTTACCTCACACTTCAGCAATTGATAATTTTCAGAACAATCTATGCCCGCCGAGTTCGTATCATCATACGAGCTAACTTCCTTCAGCAATATTTTCCGTCGCCAATATGCTGTTTTATCACAGCTGTCATCAATGATTTTATTGGTTTTCCATTCATTTCGATTGATTAGCATTTGAAGAACATAATTTGAAGTCTGAAAATTAACAAAGGGAACGCTCGGCTTCGATGCCTGATTTCACGTATTATTTTGTACTATTTTTGTAAGGAAATGATGTTTGTAATCTGAAGCTGAAAAAGAGTATGGATGTTCTCGAGTTTTTGGCTGGGGAAACCATTTTGGAACTCGGTTTTAATTTTTTACATTTACAATGTTTTTGCCGTTATTTCATTACTTTTTGTATGTGCAAACGGGTCAGCGCTAAGCTGACTTTAATGTATTCTACATATTACACATATATAAAGATCAACTTCCGATCATTCGTGATGGAATGCATGTGCTACAAAGAACAAGTGTATTTTGGAACTTGCGCAAAAGATACGAGCTATTTTATTCGGCCAAGAAATTTCATCTTGAGAATTATACAATAGCTTGTTCCGATCATAGTTTATGCTTCCCATGATCCAATTTTATTTAGACAAAGCAACATATTTAGATGTCGTACGAACATAGAATACGGAAAATGTTCTACAATTGTTCGATTGTGAAACTCTTAAGTAAAATAGCCATGTCCAATCGAAACAGACCATCATGAGATTCTATAATATTTTTCAAGTTGATCTAAAAAATATCTACATGAGACTGTTTCAGAAAAAAAATTCTATAATTTTTTTGGAATAAATGTATCTCAAAAGTTTCTTTGTCACGGAAAAAAAAATTCTCTCAAAATTTCAGCTCGATATCTCGGAAATTCAGTTGGCGCAAGAAGGGGTCCTCTTTCCGATTTAAAACGAACATGTAAAAATTTATTTTTCTTATTTCTAAAATAAATGGGTGTGAAAATTTTTTTTCCGGATTTTCGTTTCCATAATCTTGTAGGAAATTTATTTCTCTAAAAAATTGGTTCTTCAATTATATGAAAAAAAAAATTTTTCACGATAATTTTATCATATAGAATTATATCAAATTATACGTAATTATTTATGATTATATAGAAAAAAAAATTGCCGGATAAATGTTATTACATCTCAGAAACTACGCAGCAGATTTTGTCGGAATTTCACGAACAAGATCAAGTGGGCAGAGTCTTACGCCCTATGAATTTTATTAAAAAAACTACGGAGCGGTGGACGTAGACACCGGAAACTACGGAGCGAAGGACCTGGATACCGAAAACTACGGAGCGAAGGACGTGGATACCGAAAACTACGGAGCGAAGGACCTGGACACCGAAAACTACGGTGCGAAGGACCTGGATACCGAAAACTACGGTGCGAAGGACCTGGATACCGAAAACTACGGAGCGAAGGACGTGGATACCGAAAACTACGGAGCGAAGGACCTGGACACCGAAAACTACGGTGCGAAAGACCTGGATACCGGAAACTACGGAGCGAAGGACCTGGACACCGAAAACTACGGAGCGGAGGACCTGGATACCGAAAACTACGGAGCGAAGGACCTGGACACCGAAAACTACGGAGCGAAGGACCTGGACACCGAAAACTACGGAGCGAAGGACCTGGACACCGAAAACTGCGGTGCGGACACATTACTGAGTACAAATTTTTTTGGGGAGCACGAGCAGACGTGACGCATCAATAATAATGACAATAATAATAACAATGATGAATGAAATATGATTATAAATAATACTATATAATAATATAATAATATTATATTATAATCATACTGGCACGCGGCCGCGATTTGCTGCTGCGCATGCGCATTTGTAAATCAGGCATCGATCAATAATTCTGCGCATGCGCATTTTGTAAAATAATTAATATTATCAATAACTCAGTTACGCGTGGTCAATTATTGCTCAAAAACAATAGGGGGCGAGATTTCGGTGACGAGAACACTCCTTCCAAATGGCAAGTTCATAAGTGCAACGGTTCGACAGATATCGTGGTCTTAAGAAGAACGGTCTGCAACGAAGAAGGAGAAGAAGGAGAAGAAGAAGAAGAAGAAGAAGATTGTGTTTTTCGATCAACTTCGACGGTCAATATCTCAGGAACCACGCGATAGATTTTGTCGAAATTTCGCGAGCAAGGTCGAATGGCGAGGGCCTTACGCCCATATAAATTTTATTAGGAAATAATCAGCGGTTCAAAAGATATGACAGATTTTTTACAAGAACAAGAGCTGGCTCGGGTAAATGTTTCGTGGCTGGCGCGCCGAGTTTTCACTGTCGGAGGGGGGGGGGAACTCGGCGATTCGCTGCCGCGAATCTTGATATATTGAACAGGGGACCTAACCCAATTAATAGACATAACAACTCAAGTAATTCTTGCAATATCAAAAAGTTCTATGTTCATCTGATAGAGGCATGTCTTACGAACAATTGAGGACCAGAAATTCAAAGATCGGTCCAACTCTGGTTCTGATTCTTTACGACAACCGAGTGATTTTGTCTTTTTATGTCTTGAGCGTAACCACTATTAGCATGAAAGTAATACATGATGTAAAATATGGATAATGAGGGTCAAACCCTCCTCAAACATGATGATTTTCTTCAATTTGTTCCGAGTCTTCGAGTTGAAGAAAAAAAAAATTGTTTTTCATAAATTCAACCCATTTAAAGGTGTATATACCCCCTTAATGTCTGAGACTAGACTGTTTACAAATTGGCTATCGCTAGATACATCGTTTAGTTGTTTTATCAGAAGATGTTTGGTAATTATTACTGTGATGTTTAATACATGGGAGTTCGGGTGGCTATGAAATGAATCGATATAAAGCAATACAAGGGGTGGACGTACCCTTTGTAACACTGCCCCTCCCTGAAGGGAAGAGGCGACCCGACTCTTAAGTAAGTTAATAGCGAGTGTGTGTTCTGCTAAGGGAAGAGAGGACTGAGAGCTGTGGATCAGACTCTAAAATTCTTAAAGTATTTGAAATCTTCCCTAAACTACCTGTAATTCCAACCTAAGCCTCGAGGGAAACCACAGAAAACCTGAGATGGTAGTTTCGGTTACAAATTCTCAACAATATTTGGTATAAAAAAAGATCTTCGCCTAGTCAGGCCGAAGTGAAAAGTTGATGATGGATCCATCCTTGGAGAAGAAGGGGTGTCTGGTAAACTGGAAGCCGCCTGGGGGTGAAGTCAGTTTGTGATCCGTCGGGGAGAGTCGGGAGAGTCAGGTAAGGTCCGCAGCAGGAAAACAGGGATCAGGAATCACGAACTGCACCCAGGTGGAACCAAAAGGACAGGGAAACAGCACACCCTATATTGGAGGACAGACGTGAGTGTGCGAAATATGAGGGGCTCTGATCTTTTAATTATTTTATTCTTATCGAAATAAAAGAACTTCGACATAAAGTGACTAAAAGGGAGTGGATTGTAAATTATAACGAAGATTAAACAAGGAGTAAAAGGAACGATCTTATCTTTATCCTGTGAAAATTAAAGGAGATTTCCGGGGAATCAAAGCCACTTCTTGTTCCGTCTTGCGGGTTCCGCGTCGTTTCTTTGGGAATAGATGGGAAAGCACCTAGGACTCTCAAGGGAAAAAGGTTATAATCCTGACCCTAAATGATAATTGAGAGCAATCCGCTCGGATCTTTACGTAAAGTTATATGAGGAGGTTATGATCGACGACAGGAGAGAACCAGAGCAGAAGACGTGAAAGAAATGACGGGGAGTTGAAAATTACGCCACGATCCTATGGTGGCGCGGAAAACAGATAATCGATACGAAGAATCGATGCGAACTCGGTCAGATGAGACCGACTACTGACGAACAAAACCGAACGGACCCGAGTGATGTCTAACGTGAAGCGGGTGATAGCTATCGAACTACTACTCTCCCATAACCTTACTGAGTTCGTCAAATACCTCGTCAACTGATGCCTCGGCATCTAGAGTAAAAACTGGAGCTGGAAGAGCCGAAAACTTTCCGCGAACTAACCAATCCTCGTGGACCTCGTGAAGAGCTTTCAAATAATCTAAAGGAATGTTTTCCTCCTCGGTACGCGCGCGTGAATTAACTCTAGCAAACGACGTCTCGGGTGATAACTGTAGTGTCTTTGGGAAGAGGGTCCGTTAATGATCGTGAGTAACAATAATCACAATATTTTATATTTTGAGAAATATACAGTTAGAGTACACTTGCTTATGTCTGCTCGTCCTGATGGACAGGTACTGAGGCCTGTACGCACTTACACACCTATGCGCCGCTGCGCGCGCACCACGTGCCTTCCTCTATACATTACAACTCCCCTCTGCTTATTCAAAGCCTCGAGTTGCTGCCTTTCTGGCAGCCAACCTGGCCGATCGTCTTAATCCTGCTTCGATTTTTTCGACTTGCTCGCTTTGAGGTTCATAATTACTTTCATTGTTTTCCTTAATACTATAATCACCATTTCCCCCCCTTTCTAGAGCGGAGCCTAATCCTGTTTTTATGATTTGGTTGATATGACGTTTTGTGACATATCCATCGCAAAACTTAATAATATACATTACCGGTGACAGTTTGTTTAGGATTTCCGCTTCTGTTCTATTATTAGCCCTGTTACGAAAATCCTTTACAAAGACTATATCGCCTATCGCTAGGTCGCTTTTCCTTCCCCCTCTTTTGCTTTGTATTTGAATAAATTGTTGCTTTTCTACCGTACCTGCGACATCCGGTTTTAACAACTCAAAGCGTGTTCGTATTTCGCGTTTGAACATTAAATATGCTGGACTTTTATGCGTTGTACTATGCTCTATGCTCCTGTAATCGCTTAAAAATTTATTAAGAGCAAAATCTAACGAATGTCCATCCCTCATCATTTTATCTACTTTGTCCTTGACTGTGCGGACAAAATTTTCCGCCGCACCATTCGTGGCGGGGTGATATGGCGCTGCCAGAACATGTTTTATTTTATTTTGCTTCAAGAATGCTTTGAACTCCGCGCTTGTTAATTGCGGTCCGTTATCACTTACTAACATTTTTGGCAGTCCGAATCTACTAAATAATTCGTCTAACACTTTTATCAATCTGCGAGACGTTGTGTCTTTTTTCATGTTTATCACTTCCGGCCATTTTGAGTGTGAGTCTACCACTACTAAAAACATACACTCATGATATGGACCCATAAAATCAACATGAATACGAGACCACGGAGTGCTTGGCCATTGCCACGGTGTAAGCGTTGTTTTCTGCGGTTCCGGTCGTGATTCTAAACATGTTTTACACGTGCTCGAAATTGCCTCTATCTCCGCGTCGATATTGGGCCACCAGAAATAACTTCTCGCTCTCTGTTTCATTTTTACGACCCCTAGGTGAGTCGCGTGCAATTCTTGTAGCATTTTCTGTTTCATACTTTCCGGTATTATTAGCTTATCCCCCCATAGTACACATCCACTTTCAATACTTAGTTCATTGCGTTTAACGTGGTATTTTGTCTCTATTTCTGCCAGATCGTTGATTTTTGGCCAACCGTTTTGCACATATGACTTTATTTTCTTTAATATTTTATCTTGCGCTGTCGCTTTTGCCACCATCGCGAAATCGATCATAGTCTCGCTATTTTGAACAAAATTCACACTCGAAAATTCGCGATCAAAGACTGCTGTCTTATCGGCTACTGGCAAGCGTGATAAGGCGTCACAGTTGCCATTTGCTTTTGACTTGACGATTTCAATTGTGTATCTATACCCTGATAAGAAATATGCCCACCTTTGCAACCTGCTATGTAGCATTGTGGATATATTTTTGGTCCCGAAAATAAATTTTAATGGCTCGTGATCGGTTTTTAAAATTATGTGATTTCCGCATATGTATTCATAGAATTTCTTCAAACCGAAAATTATCGCGCCTGCCTCTTTGTCGATTATCGCTCTATGCCGCTCGCTTTTCGGTATAATCTTGGATGCGAACGCTATCGGGCGTTCAGACCCATCCGGAAATCTGTGCGATAGAATTGCCGATAATCCTCTATCACTTGCATCGCACGCAAGCACTAATTGCACTTTTGGGTTGAACAGGGTTAGGACCTTGTCTGAAGTAATTTGTTTTTTTACCCACTCGACGGCTTTTTGGCAATGGTCGGTCCACACCCATGTATTACTTTTGAGTAATTCATATAGGGGCCAGATGTGATCCGCCCTGTTTTCGAGAAACCTTTCATAGAAATTTATTAACCCTACGAATGCCTCTAATTGTTTGCGGTTCTGCGGTATTGGAGCTTCGCTTATCGCTACTGTTTTTGAAAGACTGGGCTTAAGGCCTTCCTTATCGATAG
Organism: Rhogogaster chlorosoma; assembly: GCA_944452935.1. NCBI lineage: Eukaryota > Metazoa > Arthropoda > Insecta > Hymenoptera > Tenthredinidae > Rhogogaster > Rhogogaster chlorosoma. Next base: position 17,314,818 of record OX101802.1, read on the forward strand.
CGTAGCCTAGAATCTCGATTTGTTCTTTAAAAAAATCGCATTTTTCCAGGTTTACCCGTAATCCTACGTTATCTAAACGTTTAAAAATTTCTGTTAAGATTTCGATGTGCTCTTCATCTGTCGCCCCTGTGCAGTATATATTGTCTATATATATTTCCGTGTTCTTTATTCCTCTCAAGGTTTCCTCTAAAATATCTTGACATTCGCCGGGACTAGACGCTATGCCCTCACAGAGTTTCTTATATCTGAACAACCCGTCGTGTGTCACTATAGTTAACGCGTCTTTTGATTCGTCATCTACCTCAAATTGCATGAATGCATGTTTTAAATCTATTTGAGACCATTTTTTTCCAACCCTCAACGTGTTAAAAATTTTTTCCTTCTTAGGTATCGGATGTTGTTTAACGACTAATTGACCGTTAACTGTGAGTTTGAAGTTCCCGACAATTCTGATTTCCCCGTTACTTTTTCTTACCGGAATGATCGGTGTTCCCCACGCGCTGCACGCTACCGGTTCGAGATTCCCAAGTTTTACTTGGCGTTGTATTTCTTCCGCGATTTTCGGCATAATCGCAAAAGGAGCGTGATGCGGCTTTAGTTGCACAGGTGTTACGTTTTCTTTAAATACCAGATGTATTTTCCTCCCCGTATACCGTCCTTGTGTATTCGAGAAAAGTTTAGGGAACTTTTCTAGCATTCTTTGTCTAATATCACCGCTTTCTATTTTTAGAATTTCACTCGTTTGCGCTTGCTGCTTAAATGTCATTGGCCAAAGCCCGAAGGCCTTCAACCATTGCCTGCCCAGTAATATAGGTCCACTACCCTCTATGATATACAAGTCGAGCAATTTCACCTGGTTTACATACTTGACTTTCAATTTACGTATCAGTCCTTTAGGTTTCAGCTGTATATTGCCGTACGTAGTTAAATCGAATTCGCATTTTTCAAGCGTGGCGTTTGGAAAGTATTTCTGCCTATCTACTTCTGACATAGCAGTTACATAGGTACCCGTGTCTACTTCCATTTCTATTTCTATATCATTGACACATAATGTTTCCAGCATCGGATTAGCTATTATTTTGTTGCATCTAATTATAGCGTTATCTGTTGCCGAAATTGAGTAAAAATCACGTTCCGAGTGATTATCCTCACTATCCGTACTCGCCTCATCGCATGTTTTTACTAGATGACATTTTTTGTCTGTGCCCCCAGATTTTGAACTTTCTGATTGAAAGAGATGCATTTTGCCGTGCTTTTTAATACAAGCTCTTTCCAAATGCCCGCTTTTTTTACAAAAGTTAGAATCTTTACTGCGCCATTTACAATCTTTCGTACCGTGCTCATTTTTCGCGCCGCAACAGAAACATACGTTTAGTTTCTCACGCATACCACTCGATTTCGCGTTATTCGCTTTGCTCCTATCGTTACCCTGCTTATAATCGTTACTCCCCCTCTGTCTGCTTCCTTGCTGCCTGCTGTAGCTGCCCTGCTCCGACCTCATGTGTTGTACCGACGTGTTGTGCTTACTCTGCTCCGTTTTGTCCGCATTCTTCATCGCCGCTTCCCTTGTAGTAGCAATATTTACTGCTTTGTCGAAATCCAGGTCCACTTCACTGAATAACGAAACTCTCGTTTCGTGATCTGCGACTCCACAAACTAGTTGATCCTTCAGTGCGTCTTTTAGATCCGCGAAGTTGCATTTTATGGACAACTCTTTCAAGCGTGCGACGTAATCATTTATTGATTCGCCCCTGTTTTGCGTAGCTTGGCGAAACATGTGTCTTTCCATGGCTTCGCTTTTCTTCGGGCACAAATGTTCTTTCATCAGCTTAACAATTTCTTCGAACTTTTTGTCTTTTGGTTTCGTTGGGGCGCAAAGTTCCCGTATAAGTTTATACGTGTCAATTCCGCACTTTGTCAACAAAATCGCGACTTTTTTTTCTTCCTTTGTCACGTCGTTCGCTATGAAATACAGTTCGAGGCGTTCGATATACTCTTCCCAGTCATGTTTGTTTTTGTTGAACTCAAATGTGTTTTTGCAGGAGTCGCCCATTTCGAATTCTACGTGCTCTCTCGTGTTTGTTGCGCTGTCTTCTGATTCTCCTTCTGTAGATTCGGAATCGGATTTTTCTTCGTCTTGAGTTTGTGCCGCAATCCTCTTTGCTTCTTGCTCTGCCAATTCTCTAGCCCGCAGTTTTCTCACTATTCCCCTTAAAGTGTCAATATTTAGCTGTTCTAACGTTTCTGACACTGGAAACTTCCGTAGGATTTCTAACAACTCCGGTTTCGTTAACCCTTGTACCGTGATTCTCGATAGTTCCATCAATTTTTGTTGCGTTTCTCAGGTGTGCTCGTCGATCTGCATAGCGTGTTGCTTCAGCTGCGATCATAGCTTGTATTTCTCCTCTTCGGAGTGTTTTTGTACGTTGATCCGTGTATAGATGTTAGCGTAGATAGCTGGATGTGCCGGCCCGTGTCTAATATGGCGCCGTCCCGCTACCGTCTCGTGTTCTACGTTTTGATTCTCACACACTCTGCACTAATTTTAAATTTCCCCTGTTTTTGTCCATTCTTTTATCCTCGTCGCCAGTTGTAGTGTCTTTGGGAAGAGGGTCCGTTAATGATCGTGAGTAACAATAATCACAATATTTTATATTTTGAGAAATATACAGTTAGAGTACACTTGCTTATGTCTGCTCGTCCTGATGGACAGGTACTGAGGCCTGTACGCACTTACACACCTATGCGCCGCTGCGCGCGCACCACGTGCCTTCCTCTATACATTACAATAACCTCAAATAAACTACCATGTCGACCTCAAAATCCTGCGAATTTTCTGTTAAAATCCTAACGTTTTCTGTTAAAAGATGAGCTTCCAAATCCTCAAAGCCTCCTAACCTCCTACGTGCTTCTACGAAGCAATTACAGCTAAAAATTGACCTTTCCATGAGCTTATTGGGTAATAAAGTTTTAACTAGATGCCTATTCCTCATCGTCATCGTGGCGTGGTGCTGGAAGTGATAACCGTAACGGGAAGGATCCTTATACATTTTCTCTAGGAGGTTCTCTCCGGCAACGTTTCTATATTCCTCTTAGGGCTCTAATAAAGTAAGAATGTTCTTATCTTTTAAGAATCTACTTGTGAAGGTGGTTTTCCCGCACCCAATGTTCCCCTCGACGAGTATGGTAAAAGGGCGGTCATTCCTCCGCTTGATTCCAAAAGGCAGATCCTTGGACCACCTGGAAGAATCGGAGAAGGAAAGGGGAATTTCTTCCTGGCTTCGGGGGGAAAAATCCTCGAGAACCTGTAGGTTCTGATTTAATTGAAGAGAGCGAAGGAGGTTACTGTTATCTATGTGAGCTTCTTTAGACTCGTGGGGAGCTAGGCGATCCAAGTGTACTACCTTTGGTTTGGTTCGTAGAGAGCGTTGGATGCGGTAGACTACGTCATTTATTTTATCTACTACCGTATAAGGACCCTCCCAGTTAGTTTGCAGTTTAGGACAACGTCCTCTCTCCCGTCTTGGCTGGAAGAGCCATACTAAATCTCCTGTTTTAAATGTCAAATCCCTAGCTCGCACGTCGTATCGAGCCTTCGTTCTGTCTGAAGCTACCTGAATCCTTTCCCTAGCAAAATTATGTATTTCCTCTAACCTTTCCCTTAGATGCGAAGCAAAGTTAGAGCAGAGAGAATCCTGGATGGGAAGAGGGCCTTTCTCCAAATCGGAGGGCAGCCGAAGATCTCTTCCCATGAGCATGGAAGCCGGCGTCTGTTTTGTAGTCTCGTGGACAGAAGAGTGGTAGGAAAGAAGAAAGAGGGGAACCCATTCGTCCCAATCCCTCTGACTCCTTTCCACGAAAGAGGAGAGATAAGAAAGAAGAGTCCGATTTAGACGCTCAACCATCCCATCGGATTGGGGGTGAAGAGGAGTAGTTCGAGTTTTTCTAATCCCTAGTATTTTAGCTATTTCTCCGACAAGGACTGACTCGAAATTGCGACCCTGGTCGGTATGGAGTTCGAGCGGGGCTCCGTACCGACATACAAATTCCCTAATGAAAGCCTGAGCTACAGTTTGAGCCTCTTGATTGGGTATCGGGATGACTTCGGGCCATTTTGTAAAATAATCAGCTATTACTAGCGCGTAACGATTCCCTGAATGAGATAATGGTAAAGGCCCGAGGACATCCATGGCTACCCTCTCAAAAGGCGCGCCTACATTGTAAGTTTGTAACGGACTACGACCTTTCGCACGAGGACCCTTCTTAGCTACGCATACTGTACATACTCGACACCATTCATCCACGTCTAAACGGCATCTTGCCCAGAAATACCTTTCCCTAATCTTTTCTAGAGTTTTGTTTGAGGCGAAATGGCCTCCTGACGAAGAATTATGGTACGCTTCGAGGATTTCGTTGACCTTTTCCTTGGGGACTAGAAGTTGCCATCTAATGATCTTCATATCCGGGGATTCCCATCGGCGGTACAGTATTTCGTTTATTAAGAAGATGGAGTCCCACTGAGTCCAGTAAATTTTGAGTTATTGGTCAGCTGGGGAAACATCCTGCCACTCCGGGCGTATATTTAAGCTCTTCCAGGCTCGTAGCTGTTTCAGGATCTCATCCTTTTCCTGGGCTCTCTTCCACTCTCCTAGGTCTTCACCGAGGGATATCACCCGGATGTCTATGGAATCCAGTCCTTTCCCCATCCTGGCGCACTGCTTGCAGTCGCCGAGTTCCTGGCACGGGCGTCTTGATAGTGCGTCGGCGTTCCCGTGGAGGTTTCCTGCACGGTGTTGAACCTCGAAGTCGTACCGCCCTAACCTTTCGATCCACCTAGCTACTTGGCCTTCCGGTGATTTAAACGAGAGCAACCATTTAAGCGAAGCGTGATCTGTCCGAATTAAAAACTTCCTTCCTACTAAGTAATGTTTGAAATGCTCTATAGCCTCTACCATTCCTAAAAGTTCTCGTCGTGTAACGCAATAATTCCTTTCTGGTTTTTTTAGAACCCTACTGAAGTAACTAATCACCCGCTCCGATCCTTCCTGAACCTGAGACAAAACCCCCGCCTATTCCATACAGAGATGCATCGGTATCTAAAATAAAAGAAGTTTCGGTTTGCGGATAAGCCAGAATTGGAGAAGAAGTGAGGCAAGTTTTTAAGTGATTGAATGCTTCTTCACAATCCGGGGTCCACTCGAAGACAGAGGTAGACCCGGTGAGATTGTGAAGAGGCCTAGCTATAGAGGCAAAGCCTGAAACGAAACGCCTATAATACGTGCAGAGACCTATAAAACTCTGAATATCTTCCCTATTCGATGGTCGGGGCCAATCTCGCACCTTTTCAATCTTGGCTGGGTCCGTTCTGACTCCTTGGGCTGAGACGACGTCCAAGGAAGGTAACTTCTTGTTGGAGGAGGTGGCACTTCTTGGGGCTCATCTTCAGGCCTGTCCGTTGAAGCCTCTCAAAGACCTTTTCTAGGTTAGTTAGCTCTTCTTGGAAGGTTTTGCCAAATACAATTATGTCGTCGAGGTACACCAAGCAGATCTTCCCCGTCAATCCTTCCAGAGCGACTTCCATCGTCCGTTCGAATGTGGCTGGAGCGTTGCACAATCCGAAGGGTATCACCTTGAATTGCCAGAGTCCTCCCAATCCAGTGACGAAAGCTGTTTTTTCTTTGTCCTCAGCATCCATCTCGACCTGCCAGTAACCACTCTGCAGGTCGATGGTGCCATACCATTGAGCTCCAGCCAACATGTCTAGGGTATCTTCAATCCGTGGAAGGGGGTACGAATCATTCTTGGTGACCTCGTTCAGCTTTCTATAATCGATACAGAATCTTTTCGTCCCGTCCTTCTTAGGAACGATGACGATTGGCGAGGCCCAGGGTCCTGAAGATGGCTCGATGACGTCGTTGAGGAGCATGTCGTCTACCATCTTCTGAACCTCTTCTTTACCATTGAAGGGCATCCGTCTGGCGTGCTGTTTGATCGGGAGATTGACCCCTACATCTATCCTATTCCGAGCAAGGGTACACCTCCCCTTGTCGCCGCTAGTCTTGGCAAAGGAATCGCTAAAGTCCCGCAGGAGAGACGAGAACTGTTGCTTAGACGGAAAATCTAACTCTTTCGAAGACCTCTCAAAAAGGTCTTTCAGATGATCAGGGACCTGTTCAGCGATCTCTCGAGGCGAAGAATCTATAATCTCGTTTTCTCTAGTGGTTTGCAATAGATCGAGTTGAAAAGTCGGGGGGTTCGGGGTTTTGCTCCTATTTGTTAACAGCGGAATCGTATGGCGGCCTATACGTAGCGAGTTCCCTATCGTTGAAATAACGCACTGATGCTCGCTCAAGAAATCTATCCCTAAAATTCCCTCGTCCTCAATGTCCGCCACGTAGACTTTATGAGGAGAGCCAATCTGACCCGCGATGTTTATTTGTACGGAAACTTCTCGTAAAACAGGGGTGGTCTCCCCTGTCGCGGTCTTTAAGGTGGCATAATGATTGTTAGGGGGAAGATTTTTCAGGAGATCCGAGCGAACCACTGTCACTTCCCAGAGACAGTCAACACCGTTGACAGATCCCTGAGCGTAGAGACCGGACTGTCTTAGACTTCTAATTAAAACAAGTAATTCAGGCAGTATAGGTAGAACAGGCAATACAGGTAAAACAGGGCTATTCTCCCTCGCTACAGGCGATGATTCCCGCGCCCCCGCAATCATCGAGCATTAGTTTTTTTGTTGTTCTGAGGTTGCTTTAGAGTTGTTAAAGGGAAGCATCCTCTCCCCTTGGGCAGGATTAAAACCCTGAGTTTGATTTAGTCTCGGATACAGGTTGTTGCCCTGGTTAGAATTTAAGTTAACGCCGCGGTCGTTGTCTCTCCACGAGAGCTGGTTGGGAAGATGTCTTCGATCATTATTAGCTCGGTTTCGTCTTTGTCGCGCGAAGCACTGCTCTAGTGAGTGACCGCGCTTCCGACAATACCGGCATTCTACGTTATACCTAGGATCAGCTTTCGCGTTGAAATTTTGTTCCTGCCGTGAGGAAGAGGACCTTTTTTCATTAACTTTAGATTTGTCGGGGGACAGGTCCACAGCCTCGAACCGGCGGACGCGACCGGATCCCAAATGTTGCTTATTGATAGCATCTACTTCTAAGGCCTTTATTATGGCTTGACGGAGGGTAGTGGGTCCTATCAAGCTCAGGGCATGTCTCAGTTCGGGGTCACTTAAGGCGTTTATAAATCTATCTGTGGCGAAGCTCTCGCGGATGGCCTCGTCACCATGAGGCATAACTATTCGCGACAATCTCTCAATGTCTTGCCCGAGCGTGGCAAGATCCTCATCCCTCTGTTGACGCCGCGTATTAAACTGGGTAAGGAACAGCTTGGTCAGGTGTTCGTTCCCATATTTAAGTTTTAGAGCCGCGTGAACCTTGTCAAAGTTTAGTAATTCAGCCGCGGTCAAAGAAAATATTGCGCTGGCTGCCGGGCCTCTCAAACTATTCACTAAGTTCGCGGCTTTTACCGTCGGGGTCCAATTGTTTACACTCGCAACCGTCAGAAATTGTTGCTCGAATTGAGCTAACGGTCTGTCTCCGTCATATGTCGGGGGTTTGAAGTTAGCGTTAACTGTCGGGGTGGCGTAAGCTTGAGTGAGAGAAGTGCAGGTCGGTTCCTGGGAAAGAACACCGACCAGACTAGGTTCATTTGCGACCAGGCCGCGACCGACCGGCGAAGCAGTAGCAAGCGTATGTGGGGGAGCAATTTCCCTAATTGGCGGCACAGACCTTAAAGTATCAGGAACTGGGGCCGGCTGGGAGGAAGAGGTAGAGGGAACTGGTTCAGTCACGGGCAGGATGGGCTGGGACTCGTCCCCGGATCCACGTCGATCATCCCTCAGAGTGAACAGGATTTGGGAAAAGGATTGTTGCTGGTCTTGCAGCACTTCCACCAAACGTCCTTCCGATCGCTCTCGATCTAGACGTTGATCCTGGAGGATCTGTAACAGAAGGGCTTGCTGCTCGGCCTGAGCAGCTTGGGCCGCTTGCTGTGCTGCCAGTTGAGCGGCTTGCTGTCGTTCTTGGGCGGCTTGGGCCGCTTGCTGTACTGCCAGTTGAGCGGCTTGCTGGGCAGCTTGCTGAGCAGCCTGCTGCTGCAGGAGTTGGACCAGGGCGGTAATGGGGTCGGCCTCCCGTTCTCCCGCCCGTGGTACTTGGTTGGTGTGAGCGGCAGCGGCAGCAGGGGAGCCTTGGCGGCAGGTGTTTCGTCGATTGCTCATAACGAGCAGATTTGTTCCTCAGGGAGGTAGGATTCTTTTACAGAATAAGGCAACGGAAGCTTATAGCTTATGAATACAAGCAATCGGCAAAAACCAAAAGAAATGCACGAGTCAAATCAGCTTATCGGACTCAGAAACGATCCCACTTCTGACACCAAATGTAACTTTAGGAGTTACCTTTTAATTGAGCTATGAGTCCCTGAGCGAAATAAGCAGACTTGGAGACACAAATTAATGGTAAAAGCAGACTAGGTTATATTCAGCAAGATACAAGTGTCTCGGTTAATGTCTAAGACTAGACTGTTTACAAGCTATCTAGCTATCGCTAGATACACCGTTTAGTTGTTTTATCAGAAGATGTTTGGTAATTATTACTGTGATGTTTAATACATGGGAGTTCGGGTGGCTATGAAATGAATCGATATAAAGCAATACAAGGGGTGGACGCACCCTTTGTAACAATATATTATATACTATTGTATAGATATAATTCTTCAAGTAGATTATCATAATTTATTTGAAGAAAGACATATATATTACAGATATATTCAATATTGAAGAAAATATAATCCAGTCCAATAACATTGGACTATTATTATCATCATCATCATCAATTATGAATTTTTTTACTATGAAAATTAGACATGTTAATATAATTAATTGTATAATAATTTACATTATTCAAATAATATTTTTAATCATTATTCGAATCCACGCACTTCTATCATTTCTAAAGCGAAGGACTAAACGTAAAAAGATTATACGACCTTTTGGCAGGTAGGACCTTACGGCGATAGTGATACGATATTGGTTTTTGACATTAATTTAAACGCGGGCTCACTCGCTTATCGGTTCTTCTGCTGTTCTCACTTTTTTTAGCACCTATAAGCCAGTTCAATATGACTATTCGTCATCGATAACTGTGATGAAAAATGTGTTACTATGAATATAATGCCGCGTCTGCCTCTGCTGATGTCTAGATTTCATTCTTTTCGTATGAAATTGTAACGCTGTAAAATAATTGATTACCCATATAACGCTATAGATCATTAATTGTGAGTGTTCCACCGAAATAGTCTTGGATGGGAGGTAGGCACATTTGGCAAATAGACGATACGGTGAGGACGGACTAATATTACCTATATAAGTTATTGTTAATAAAGACTCGCCGCTATTCTTTGGCTCATTTATTGCATGTAGAATTCATGATTTATGAACAATGTCGATGAATTAATATTCTATGATGTATCATACTTTTAAGTTGTACGTTCACAGAAGGTGAAATAAATACCTTTTATAATACATACCCGTGTGATTTAATGTGGAATTATTTAACGAACTGTAACACAGGGAGAAGCATATGCAAGACAACAATTCATCATAGATAAAATCGTACTTACCCGCTTTGTATTTAGGGAGACGTTAAATAGATTCAATCGGTGGGAGAAAATTATCATCGAGAGCCTACGAGTCAAAAGTTGTCGTTAAGTTTATAATATTATACTGGCAGTTTTACTGCAGTCCAATAATTTGATTCAATTATTCGTTATGTTTCTTCATTTTCATTGATTCGGTTTGAAAATGTCTAATTTAAATTGAATAACATATTATAATAAAACAAGGGTAGGAATGAGTGAGGATAGGTGAACGCAATAAAACACTAGATTACCCGTAAAAAAAACCACACTTGCCTAGGCATAAAAACCCTCTCGATTTGAGGGAAAAGCCGGGGCAAGCGAATTCTTTATTTTACAAGTGAAAGGAAATTTACAATGATAGGAAAGAGACTCGACCAGGAGAATCAACAAATAGAAAAGAGAAGCTAATGTAGATATGCAATAACTATAATTACTCGCGCGCAATGCTTATAAGCTATTAAGGTACCTTTCGCACGCTAAGAGAGCTCTCTTACCCTATTCGTGTACGTTGGCGCCGAAGAAGAAGAAGAAGCTGTCCAGCCTACTGGCACCAGCGGGGGCGAGGAACACCTATACCGGTCGCAGCGTGCCTCGACGTCTCGAGGGCCAACCCTGGACCACGGGCTGCTTGTAGAAGACAGCCGCGTAGATGTTCGCTCGGGAACTCGCACGTCGAACAGGTCGCACGTGGCGAAATTCCCCACACACACACCAGGAACTCACACCTCAGAAAAAACCTCTCTAAATCGGTGTTAGCCGAAGAGCACACGTTCTGAAAAGAACGTGTGTACCAAAACGACTAACTACCCAACACCAAAAACCCAGATTTCTACGCAAAGGCTCTTTAGAACGTCGTCTTAATGCTGCTAGCGCGGCTTGTTACGGCGAGCGAAGCGAAAGAAGAGTGAGCGCGCGTGTGTCTTGTCGAGGGAAAGCCCGTATAGCGGCGCGCGCGTCGGTCTTCGCAAGGCGCTGTAGCCAGCCAAAAAGGCGCGAAACCCCAGGTCCCTTAATTATTATTAAAAAGTCTGAACGCTCTGAACATCCCGCCCGCCTTCGTCCGACGGACGAACCGAAACCTCTATCAATGATACGTCAGTCTAGCCACCAACCTCCAGAAACAATGGGCAAAGTCGTGCTATATGACGTCGGAGAGACGAAGTTGCTGTCTTGACCGTAACAACTCGTACGAGATTGTCCGGACCAGGATGAACTTCCGTCACGCGCCCTAGAGGCCATTTTGCTGGGGGGTACCTATGGTCTTGAACCAAGACTAGCTGTCCGATAATAAAATTCTCCTCGGGTTCTCTCCATTTCTCTCGTTGCTGCAGATGCAACAGATATTCAGTGGACCAACGTTTCCAAAATTGATTCCCAACGCGCTGCATCAACTGAAAACGAGTCAAGCGGTTCTCTGGGACGTCGGGAATATCGGAATCAGGTAGCAAAACTGAGACGCCTTCGTTAAGAAAATGTGACGGAGTCAACGCCCGCAGATCCTTTACGTCCGAACTTAATGCACTGAGAGGACGCGAGTTGAGGCAAGCCTCGATTTCAACTAAAATAGTGGACAATTCTTCGAAGGTGAAGGTGTGTTCTCCGACAACTCTTTTTAAGTGGTGCTTCACCGATTTTACGCCCGCTTCCCACAATCCACCATAATGCGGCGCACTTGGAGGAATGAAGGTCCAATTGGTACCGTCGTTGGCGAGGAGTGCTGCAGTCTGTTCATAGAACTCCGAAGCCTTTTGGAACATCTCTCGGAGCTCCTTGTCCGCACCATGAAAGTTGGTAGCATTGTCGCTATACAAATTCTGACAAATGCCACGTCTGCCCACAAACCTACGATAAGCGGAAATGAACGACGCCGTAGTAAGATCACTAACGAGCTCCAAATGGATAGCACGCGTAGCGAAGCAAACGAACAACACTATATATCCCTTATATGATTTGTACCCGCGGCCCTTTGTCGTGCGAACCTGAAACGGCCCAGCGTAATCGAGACCAGATGTTGAGAAGGCCCGACCCGGAGTCACTCTATCAGCTGGAAGGTCACCCATCAGCTGCTGGACAGAACGTGGTTTGACCCGTTGGCAGGATACGCATTTGCGAATAGCCGTTTTTACCAACCGATTCCTACCTATAATCCAAACTTGCTGCATCACAACACTGGAAGTCAACGTAGGGCCTCCGTGAAGACAAGCGTGATGAGCCTGGCGCACCCAGAGCTGGCTCAGAGCTGAATTTTGCGGCAAAATAGGTGGGTGTTTGCGATCGAACGAGAGATTGGAGTTTGAAAGACGACCTCCTACTCGTAGAATTCCATCCGTCGAGCTCAAGAATGGGTACAGTTTGTTTAAGCTATTGCGTTTTGGAAGCCTTTTCTTCGCCTGCAACGTCCTAATTTCTGACTCGAATGCCTTCGACTGCGCCAAACGAATGACTATGGCCCGTGCCTCAGACAATTCCGACGATGAAAGAAAATTTGGCGGCATTTCCAACCCCTCTTCCCGTCTGCGCAGCCTCACCAACGGACGCCTACAATAAGCGACAACCCGAATCAAACGATTCAACGAGGAAAAGCGACCTAAAATTTCTGGTTCTGCCGGACCCGGTCGAGCATGATGCACTCGGGCAGGTTCGGCAAGTCTGGGCCACTCTGCGGGTGGCTTTGACAGCCAAGTTGGTCCGCGCCACCAGAGGGCATTTCCGGTCAATTCGGCCGGCTGGGCACCGCGCGTGGCCAAATCTGCGGGATTCTCCTTGGTGGGAACGTGGTTCCACGTCGCCGATGGCAATTCCGTTTGGATATACGACACTCGATTAGCTACAAACGTTTTCCAGTGACACGGATGTTTACGGAGCCAATTGAGCACAATCTGACTGTCCGACCAAGCATACACAGGAAGAGCACTAAGAGAGTTTAATTTCCTCACGTGACAAAGAAGCTTAACCAGAAGCGCAGCTCCACACAGTTCCAAATTGGGGATGCTGACCGTCTTAACGGGAGCGACCTTCAATTTGGCAGTCAAAAGCGAAACGTGGGATTGTCCGTTACAGTCGTCAATTCGCAGATAAACTACAGCGGCATAAGCACGAGAAGAGGCATCCGCAAACCCATGAATTTGACATGAACGACTTTCTGATATTCCTAACCAACGATCAATGGACAGGGAAGACAAAGCAGACAACGACTTACAATAATCATACCAACGCTCGCGAACTTCAGCTGGCAAAGGAGAATCCCAATCATATTTCAGAATCCACATGTCTTGCATGAGGATCTTAGCTGTAACCGTTATAGGCGCAAGCCAACCGAGCGGATCGAACAACCTGGCAATATTGGAGAGAACAGAGCGTTTCGTATAAGCCGCCGACAGTGACTCGATATCTAGAGCATCAAACCTGAATTCGTCTTGTGAGGGATTCCAATGAACACCTAACGTCTTGACTGAATCATCGGCATCAATCCGTTTCGCCATGTCTTGTTGTGCAGTTTCCGGGAGCAGCTCTGCGTGGTTCGCCGCCCATTTATCGAGCTTGATGCCTGCTGAACCTAAAAGCTCGGAAAGCTCGACTCTCTTCTGCCTAGCCGTAGAAAGCTCATCAGCTCCAGCGAAAGTATCATCAACGTACGTCTCGTGAGTGAGACACTGAGCTCCGAGAGGAAATCTATGGCCCTCGCCTCGCACTAGCTGCGACAGAGTTCTAATTGCTAAATAAGGAGCACAAGCCGTCCCGTACGTAACCGTAGTCAAACGGTAATCTCTGGGTTCCGCATCGGAGCTAGGTGCCCAAACAATCCTTTGGTAATCCTGGTCCTCTGCCTTCACTGCGATTTGACGAAACATCTTCACAATGTCTGCTGTGAAAGCGAAACGATATCTACGCCAATTCAATAAAATCAAAGAGAGATCCCCCTGAAGTGGAGGCCCACAATACGAAAAATCATTGAGGAAGGAACCATCCCGAGTTCTGCGAGAAGCGTCGAAAACAACCCGAAGCTTCCACTGCTTCTCTGTTGATTGCACTACGGCGTGATGCGGCAAATACCAAGCCTCCTGATCATGAATTTCCGACTCCGGAACAGGCGACATGTGTCCTAACTTCTCATAAACCTCCATGAATTCTCGATAAGATTGAGCAAGCTTGGGATCCCGTTCGAACCGGCGATGCATGTGCGAAAGAGATCCAAGAGCTATACGTCGAGTTTCCGCTCCTACCGAAGGGGGATACGGTTTTAATGGAAGTCGCACTTCGTATCGGCCTTGAGAGTCACGGCTGTGACCCTCCTGGAACATCCTTTCGCACCTTTCGTCGTCTGGCTTCATCTCGCTGTTTGATTTTGCGACTTCCTCGAGAGTCCAAAACCGCTGTAACGACACATCCAGATCTTGCTCTGAAGCGCAGTGGAAAGCTTGCACCGGAGTCTCCGCGACAGGACCTACCGCCCGCCGTGGCAAACTTGATTTTACGGGACCGGATACAATCCAACCCAAGACCGTATTTTGTGCGACGAGCTGCGACGTCGCAGTTTTCCTTACCTCGGATCGGAGCAACTGCCCATACATATCAGCACCTAGGATAAGATCAACCTTGCTAGACACTGCGAAGTCAGGATCTGCGAGCTCGATACCTGACAACCAGTCGAAATCCAAGTCGCGATCAAGAGTGTTGGAAGGGAGCAGAGAAGTGAGACGAGGAAGAATAAGCACTTCAGTTTCAATTCGAAAGGCAGCGTCTACAGTCGATTGCAACGTAATCGTCGTCGTGGAACGAGCGACGCCTGAAGAATTAGCTCCGAGTCCGGTCAGGGGCACGTGTGTACATTGCCTTGGCAGTCCGAGTAACTGCGCGATTGATTCTGAAAGGAATGAGGCTTCTGAGCCTTGATCTAATAATGCACGCACACACGTGCTCCCACCATCAGGCCCAACCACCAACACTCGCGCCGTGGCTAACAGAACCTTCTTCATTTGCCTAGCAGCATGTAGACTTACGACTGGTGGGCGAGCAGCAGGATTGTTCGCCTGAGAGGAGTGGTTTCCGTTGGAGCCTTGCTGCGTCGCCTGCGATGACCCTTGGTCTTGGAAATGAAGAAGCGTGTGATGTTTGGCCTGACAAATTGAACAGCGACCCGAAGAAGAGCAAGCGTGAACCCGGTGCTGCCCAAAGCAGTTAAAACAGAGTTGCAGTCTCTTGATCTCCGCTCGACGCTCACTCACAGGCTTCTTTTTTAGCGTGAAGCATTTCATCAACGAGTGCGCACCGGAACAAAGAGCGCATTTCGACTGGTAGGTTTTGACTGAGGACGAGCTTGCATGGAAGATTTTACGAGCCGGAGCCGATTTCGAAAAAGGAGCAGGCCGTTTTTCAGTCCTGCGATCCTCGACCCTAGGATTCGGAGCAATCATGCTGAGAGTCTGAGCTCTCTTCTCGAGGAATTCAACAAGTACCGAAAACTTCGGATACACCAGCGACGCTTCTGATCCAGGCTCCTCGTTGTCCAAATCGACGCGAGTTTGACGATCCCTAGCGCTAAGTTCAGATTCCCAAGCCTTCCGAGACTCAGGATCTAAACGTTCGGAAAGGATGTAAATGAACCACACATCCCAATGTTTGACAGGCAAATTTAGATTTGATAAAGCGCGAACAATCCGTTGAGCTTCATCGGTGAAAGAACGCAGCTCTAAAGCAGATTCTTTCTTGAGATGAGGAATTTCCATGAAAGCGGACAAATGTTTGTTAATGATTAGCCTCGGGTTATGGTAACGAGCCTTCAATGCTTGCCATGTGCTCGCATAGTTCGCATTGGTGGTCGTTACATCTTTAATTAATTCGGCGGCGCTACCCTTCAAACACAACTTCAAATATTGTAATTTAGTCGCGTCAGAAACTCGAGGGGCCTCATGAACCAGCGTTGTGAAAAGGTCGCAAAAACTATCCCAATCCTCGTATTTTCCTGAAAAGGTGGGAAGAGGAATCTTAGGGAGTTGCGCAACACGAACCTCCGAACCGGCCTCAGATACTGAAATATCGGCGGTCCCAGGTCTGAGCGTGGGCTCTTCAGCTATCTCGAATTGAGAGAGGAGATTCAAGAACTCGTCAAGAGCGCTCTCATAGGTCCCCTGAATTTGTCCAAAAACGCTGTCAACAACATACGGATACATCTCCGCATCGTCCCTAACAATGATCTCCGAATGAGTCCTACGAGCCTCAACCCAGATCTCTTTGATGGCGTCGAGTCGTGATTGCACAATAACCTTATTGAGTGAATCAGGTGGCTTACTAGCTAAACGCGCGCGAATGCCTTCTATCTCGACTTGCCGCGCGCCCTGCAAGGCAGTCAGCTTTCTTAACGCCGGAGGCATGTTGAAGCTCTTGCTTGTCTCCAGGGAGAATAGATCTACAATATCTAATACAATAGAAGGAAGTAAAAGCAAATAATTCTAAAATTTGATGAAATTCGATTTGCGATTGAGGCTATGAAATTGATGACTCAATAATGCAGTTCTATGGTTTAATCTAAAATTTACGCTTTAAGCTGGAAGAGAAGAAAACAAACAGTCATCAATTTACCTAACGGATAAAATCTAGAGATAAGAAAAGTATATGTGTATGAATGAAAAACTGCTGGAGACAAGCCTCATGCCGTAGACGGCCGTCTGAGCTAGGAACTGTATATAACCAACGTGCGCAGAACTAGCCGATAACCTAACTTCGTATGCGCGCGAGAGTTCAAACGTGGTGACGAAGCACGCACCTCCCAGCACCACGTGCCTACGTTGCCGAAGGACGCTGCGCGCGACGCAAACAATGTGTGATACTTTGTAACTAAAGTAACTTACAAACTACGCGCTATGAATGTTCACCTATCACTCACTCCTCACCCGGGGCACCATGAAAATGTCTAATTTAAATTGAATAATATATTATAATAAAACAAGGGTAGGAATGAGTGAGGATAGGTGAACGCAATAAAACACTAGATTACCCGTAAAAAAAACCACACTTGCCTAGGCATAAAAACCCTCTCGATTTGAGGGAAAAGCCGGGGCAAGCGAATTCTTTATTTTACAAGTGAAAGGAAATTTACAATGATAGGAAAGAGACTCGACCAGGAGAATCAACAAATAGAAAAGAGAAGCTAATGTAGATATGCAATAACTATAATTACTCGCGCGCAATGCTTATAAGCTATTAAGGTACCTTTCGCACGCTAAGAGAGCTCTCTTACCCTATTCGTGTACGTTGGCGCCGAAGAAGAAGAAGAAGCTGTCCAGCCTACTGGCACCAGCGGGGGCGAGGAACACCTATACCGGTCGCAGCGTGCCTCGACGTCTCGAGGGCCAACCCTGGACCACGGGCTGCTTGTAGAAGACAGCCGCGTAGATGTTCGCTCGGGAACTCGCACGTCGAACAGGTCGCACGTGGCGAAATTCCCCACACACACACCAGGAACTCACACCTCAGAAAAAACCTCTCTAAATCGGTGTTAGCCGAAGAGCACACGTTCTGAAAAGAACGTGTGTACCAAAACGACTAACTACCCAACACCAAAAACCCAGATTTCTACGCAAAGGCTCTTTAGAACGTCGTCTTAATGCTGCTAGCGCGGCTTGTTACGGCGAGCGAAGCGAAAGAAGAGTGAGCGCGCGTGTGTCTTGTCGAGGGAAAGCCCGTATAGCGGCGCGCGCGTCGGTCTTCGCAAGGCGCTGTAGCCAGCCAAAAAGGCGCGAAACCCCAGGTCCCTTAATTATTATTAAAAAGTCTGAACGCTCTGAACATCCCGCCCGCCTTCGTCCGACGGACGAACCGAAACCTCTATCAATGATACGTCAGTCTAGCCACCAACCTCCAGAAACAATGGGCAAAGTCGTGCTATATGACGTCGGAGAGACGAAGTTGCTGTCTTGACCGTAACAACTCGTACGAGATTGTCCGGACCAGGATGAACTTCCGTCACGCGCCCTAGAGGCCATTTTGCTGGGGGGTACCTATGGTCTTGAACCAAGACTAGCTGTCCGATAATAAAATTCTCCTCGGGTTCTCTCCATTTCTCTCGTTGCTGCAGATGCAACAGATATTCAGTGGACCAACGTTTCCAAAATTGATTCCCAACGCGCTGCATCAACTGAAAACGAGTCAAGCGGTTCTCTGGGACGTCGGGAATATCGGAATCAGGTAGCAAAACTGAGACGCCTTCGTTAAGAAAATGTGACGGAGTCAACGCCCGCAGATCCTTTACGTCCGAACTTAATGCACTGAGAGGACGCGAGTTGAGGCAAGCCTCGATTTCAACTAAAATAGTGGACAATTCTTCGAAGGTGAAGGTGTGTTCTCCGACAACTCTTTTTAAGTGGTGCTTCACCGATTTTACGCCCGCTTCCCACAATCCACCATAATGCGGCGCACTTGGAGGAATGAAGGTCCAATTGGTACCGTCGTTGGCGAGGAGTGCTGCAGTCTGTTCATAGAACTCCGAAGCCTTTTGGAACATCTCTCGGAGCTCCTTGTCCGCACCATGAAAGTTGGTAGCATTGTCGCTATACAAATTCTGACAAATGCCACGTCTGCCCACAAACCTACGATAAGCGGAAATGAACGACGCCGTAGTAAGATCACTAACGAGCTCCAAATGGATAGCACGCGTAGCGAAGCAAACGAACAACACTATATATCCCTTATATGATTTGTACCCGCGGCCCTTTGTCGTGCGAACCTGAAACGGCCCAGCGTAATCGAGACCAGATGTTGAGAAGGCCCGACCCGGAGTCACTCTATCAGCTGGAAGGTCACCCATCAGCTGCTGGACAGAACGTGGTTTGACCCGTTGGCAGGATACGCATTTGCGAATAGCCGTTTTTACCAACCGATTCCTACCTATAATCCAAACTTGCTGCATCACAACACTGGAAGTCAACGTAGGGCCTCCGTGAAGACAAGCGTGATGAGCCTGGCGCACCCAGAGCTGGCTCAGAGCTGAATTTTGCGGCAAAATAGGTGGGTGTTTGCGATCGAACGAGAGATTGGAGTTTGAAAGACGACCTCCTACTCGTAGAATTCCATCCGTCGAGCTCAAGAATGGGTACAGTTTGTTTAAGCTATTGCGTTTTGGAAGCCTTTTCTTCGCCTGCAACGTCCTAATTTCTGACTCGAATGCCTTCGACTGCGCCAAACGAATGACTATGGCCCGTGCCTCAGACAATTCCGACGATGAAAGAAAATTTGGCGGCATTTCCAACCCCTCTTCCCGTCTGCGCAGCCTCACCAACGGACGCCTACAATAAGCGACAACCCGAATCAAACGATTCAACGAGGAAAAGCGACCTAAAATTTCTGGTTCTGCCGGACCCGGTCGAGCATGATGCACTCGGGCAGGTTCGGCAAGTCTGGGCCACTCTGCGGGTGGCTTTGACAGCCAAGTTGGTCCGCGCCACCAGAGGGCATTTCCGGTCAATTCGGCCGGCTGGGCACCGCGCGTGGCCAAATCTGCGGGATTCTCCTTGGTGGGAACGTGGTTCCACGTCGCCGATGGCAATTCCGTTTGGATATACGACACTCGATTAGCTACAAACGTTTTCCAGTGACACGGATGTTTACGGAGCCAATTGAGCACAATCTGACTGTCCGACCAAGCATACACAGGAAGAGCACTAAGAGAGTTTAATTTCCTCACGTGACAAAGAAGCTTAACCAGAAGCGCAGCTCCACACAGTTCCAAATTGGGGATGCTGACCGTCTTAACGGGAGCGACCTTCAATTTGGCAGTCAAAAGCGAAACGTGGGATTGTCCGTTACAGTCGTCAATTCGCAGATAAACTACAGCGGCATAAGCACGAGAAGAGGCATCCGCAAACCCATGAATTTGACATGAACGACTTTCTGATATTCCTAACCAACGATCAATGGACAGGGAAGACAAAGCAGACAACGACTTACAATAATCATACCAACGCTCGCGAACTTCAGCTGGCAAAGGAGAATCCCAATCATATTTCAGAATCCACATGTCTTGCATGAGGATCTTAGCTGTAACCGTTATAGGCGCAAGCCAACCGAGCGGATCGAACAACCTGGCAATATTGGAGAGAACAGAGCGTTTCGTATAAGCCGCCGACAGTGACTCGATATCTAGAGCATCAAACCTGAATTCGTCTTGTGAGGGATTCCAATGAACACCTAACGTCTTGACTGAATCATCGGCATCAATCCGTTTCGCCATGTCTTGTTGTGCAGTTTCCGGGAGCAGCTCTGCGTGGTTCGCCGCCCATTTATCGAGCTTGATGCCTGCTGAACCTAAAAGCTCGGAAAGCTCGACTCTCTTCTGCCTAGCCGTAGAAAGCTCATCAGCTCCAGCGAAAGTATCATCAACGTACGTCTCGTGAGTGAGACACTGAGCTCCGAGAGGAAATCTATGGCCCTCGCCTCGCACTAGCTGCGACAGAGTTCTAATTGCTAAATAAGGAGCACAAGCCGTCCCGTACGTAACCGTAGTCAAACGGTAATCTCTGGGTTCCGCATCGGAGCTAGGTGCCCAAACAATCCTTTGGTAATCCTGGTCCTCTGCCTTCACTGCGATTTGACGAAACATCTTCACAATGTCTGCTGTGAAAGCGAAACGATATCTACGCCAATTCAATAAAATCAAAGAGAGATCCCCCTGAAGTGGAGGCCCACAATACGAAAAATCATTGAGGAAGGAACCATCCCGAGTTCTGCGAGAAGCGTCGAAAACAACCCGAAGCTTCCACTGCTTCTCTGTTGATTGCACTACGGCGTGATGCGGCAAATACCAAGCCTCCTGATCATGAATTTCCGACTCCGGAACAGGCGACATGTGTCCTAACTTCTCATAAACCTCCATGAATTCTCGATAAGATTGAGCAAGCTTGGGATCCCGTTCGAACCGGCGATGCATGTGCGAAAGAGATCCAAGAGCTATACGTCGAGTTTCCGCTCCTACCGAAGGGGGATACGGTTTTAATGGAAGTCGCACTTCGTATCGGCCTTGAGAGTCACGGCTGTGACCCTCCTGGAACATCCTTTCGCACCTTTCGTCGTCTGGCTTCATCTCGCTGTTTGATTTTGCGACTTCCTCGAGAGTCCAAAACCGCTGTAACGACACATCCAGATCTTGCTCTGAAGCGCAGTGGAAAGCTTGCACCGGAGTCTCCGCGACAGGACCTACCGCCCGCCGTGGCAAACTTGATTTTACGGGACCGGATACAATCCAACCCAAGACCGTATTTTGTGCGACGAGCTGCGACGTCGCAGTTTTCCTTACCTCGGATCGGAGCAACTGCCCATACATATCAGCACCTAGGATAAGATCAACCTTGCTAGACACTGCGAAGTCAGGATCTGCGAGCTCGATACCTGACAACCAGTCGAAATCCAAGTCGCGATCAAGAGTGTTGGAAGGGAGCAGAGAAGTGAGACGAGGAAGAATAAGCACTTCAGTTTCAATTCGAAAGGCAGCGTCTACAGTCGATTGCAACGTAATCGTCGTCGTGGAACGAGCGACGCCTGAAGAATTAGCTCCGAGTCCGGTCAGGGGCACGTGTGTACATTGCCTTGGCAGTCCGAGTAACTGCGCGATTGATTCTGAAAGGAATGAGGCTTCTGAGCCTTGATCTAATAATGCACGCACACACGTGCTCCCACCATCAGGCCCAACCACCAACACTCGCGCCGTGGCTAACAGAACCTTCTTCATTTGCCTAGCAGCATGTAGACTTACGACTGGTGGGCGAGCAGCAGGATTGTTCGCCTGAGAGGAGTGGTTTCCGTTGGAGCCTTGCTGCGTCGCCTGCGATGACCCTTGGTCTTGGAAATGAAGAAGCGTGTGATGTTTGGCCTGACAAATTGAACAGCGACCCGAAGAAGAGCAAGCGTGAACCCGGTGCTGCCCAAAGCAGTTAAAACAGAGTTGCAGTCTCTTGATCTCCGCTCGACGCTCACTCACAGGCTTCTTTTTTAGCGTGAAGCATTTCATCAACGAGTGCGCACCGGAACAAAGAGCGCATTTCGACTGGTAGGTTTTGACTGAGGACGAGCTTGCATGGAAGATTTTACGAGCCGGAGCCGATTTCGAAAAAGGAGCAGGCCGTTTTTCAGTCCTGCGATCCTCGACCCTAGGATTCGGAGCAATCATGCTGAGAGTCTGAGCTCTCTTCTCGAGGAATTCAACAAGTACCGAAAACTTCGGATACACCAGCGACGCTTCTGATCCAGGCTCCTCGTTGTCCAAATCGACGCGAGTTTGACGATCCCTAGCGCTAAGTTCAGATTCCCAAGCCTTCCGAGACTCAGGATCTAAACGTTCGGAAAGGATGTAAATGAACCACACATCCCAATGTTTGACAGGCAAATTTAGATTTGATAAAGCGCGAACAATCCGTTGAGCTTCATCGGTGAAAGAACGCAGCTCTAAAGCAGATTCTTTCTTGAGATGAGGAATTTCCATGAAAGCGGACAAATGTTTGTTAATGATTAGCCTCGGGTTATGGTAACGAGCCTTCAATGCTTGCCATGTGCTCGCATAGTTCGCATTGGTGGTCGTTACATCTTTAATTAATTCGGCGGCGCTACCCTTCAAACACAACTTCAAATATTGTAATTTAGTCGCGTCAGAAACTCGAGGGGCCTCATGAACCAGCGTTGTGAAAAGGTCGCAAAAACTATCCCAATCCTCGTATTTTCCTGAAAAGGTGGGAAGAGGAATCTTAGGGAGTTGCGCAACACGAACCTCCGAACCGGCCTCAGATACTGAAATATCGGCGGTCCCAGGTCTGAGCGTGGGCTCTTCAGCTATCTCGAATTGAGAGAGGAGATTCAAGAACTCGTCAAGAGCGCTCTCATAGGTCCCCTGAATTTGTCCAAAAACGCTGTCAACAACATACGGATACATCTCCGCATCGTCCCTAACAATGATCTCCGAATGAGTCCTACGAGCCTCAACCCAGATCTCTTTGATGGCGTCGAGTCGTGATTGCACAATAACCTTATTGAGTGAATCAGGTGGCTTACTAGCTAAACGCGCGCGAATGCCTTCTATCTCGACTTGCCGCGCGCCCTGCAAGGCAGTCAGCTTTCTTAACGCCGGAGGCATGTTGAAGCTCTTGCTTGTCTCCAGGGAGAATAGATCTACAATATCTAATACAATAGAAGGAAGTAAAAGCAAATAATTCTAAAATTTGATGAAATTCGATTTGCGATTGAGGCTATGAAATTGATGACTCAATAATGCAGTTCTATGGTTTAATCTAAAATTTACGCTTTAAGCTGGAAGAGAAGAAAACAAACAGTCATCAATTTACCTAACGGATAAAATCTAGAGATAAGAAAAGTATATGTGTATGAATGAAAAACTGCTGGAGACAAGCCTCATGCCGTAGACGGCCGTCTGAGCTAGGAACTGTATATAACCAACGTGCGCAGAACTAGCCGATAACCTAACTTCGTATGCGCGCGAGAGTTCAAACGTGGTGACGAAGCACGCACCTCCCAGCACCACGTGCCTACGTTGCCGAAGGACGCTGCGCGCGACGCAAACAATGTGTGATACTTTGTAACTAAAGTAACTTACAAACTACGCGCTATGAATGTTCACCTATCACTCACTCCTCACCCGGGGCACCATGAAAATGTCTAATTTAAATTGAATAATATATTATAATAAAACAAGGGTAGGAATGAGTGAGGATAGGTGAACGCAATAAAACACTAGATTACCCGTAAAAAAAACCACACTTGCCTAGGCATAAAAACCCTCTCGATTTGAGGGAAAAGCCGGGGCAAGCGAATTCTTTATTTTACAAGTGAAAGGAAATTTACAATGATAGGAAAGAGACTCGACCAGGAGAATCAACAAATAGAAAAGAGAAGCTAATGTAGATATGCAATAACTATAATTACTCGCGCGCAATGCTTATAAGCTATTAAGGTACCTTTCGCACGCTAAGAGAGCTCTCTTACCCTATTCGTGTACGTTGGCGCCGAAGAAGAAGAAGAAGCTGTCCAGCCTACTGGCACCAGCGGGGGCGAGGAACACCTATACCGGTCGCAGCGTGCCTCGACGTCTCGAGGGCCAACCCTGGACCACGGGCTGCTTGTAGAAGACAGCCGCGTAGATGTTCGCTCGGGAACTCGCACGTCGAACAGGTCGCACGTGGCGAAATTCCCCACACACACACCAGGAACTCACACCTCAGAAAAAACCTCTCTAAATCGGTGTTAGCCGAAGAGCACACGTTCTGAAAAGAACGTGTGTACCAAAACGACTAACTACCCAACACCAAAAACCCAGATTTCTACGCAAAGGCTCTTTAGAACGTCGTCTTAATGCTGCTAGCGCGGCTTGTTACGGCGAGCGAAGCGAAAGAAGAGTGAGCGCGCGTGTGTCTTGTCGAGGGAAAGCCCGTATAGCGGCGCGCGCGTCGGTCTTCGCAAGGCGCTGTAGCCAGCCAAAAAGGCGCGAAACCCCAGGTCCCTTAATTATTATTAAAAAGCCTGAACGCTCTGAACACGGTTTATCCTTGTGGTACATGTGGTACACATGCATTTAAATCAAGTGTAAGTGGGCCTCGCGTTTGTATGTACGACTGGCGGCCGATCAGAGCCCACAGCGCCATCGTACGTCGTCTGTATTTACTACACTACCCGAAACGAGCGCCGATTGGCCGCTCCTCAGCCAACCAACGGCCTTCGCAGAGTTAGCGGAGTTAGCGGAGTTAGCGGAGTTAGCGGAGTTAGCGGAGTTAGCGGAGATCCTAGAATCCCAACCCTGGACTCCCAACTGATTGCCGCACCCCCGAGAAGAAATGCGTATCCAGTATATGAGCGTCTATCCTCTACGCAACCTGCCCAGTCCGAGTCCACGAACCCTCTCAGGTCTTCGTCGTCTTGTTTGAAGATGAGTCCGAGATCCAACGTACCCTTCAGGTACCGCAGCACCCTCTTCGCAGCCACCCAATGCTCCTTCCCGTAGTTAACGCAATATTGACTCAATGCACTAACTGAATGGGCAATGTCTGGACGTGGCGCGACAGATAGGTACATCAAAGACCCGATTATTTCTCTGTAGGGATAATTTTTCGAATCTTCGGTTGCAGACTGATGCGGCTTAGTCAACTTCGTGTTCGGGTCGAACGGTGTAACTGCGGGTTTCGAATCACTCATTCCGAACAACTCGAGTGTATTCAAGATGTATCTTTTCTGTGACATCTCGATCTTCCCCTCTTCTTGTTTAAATTCGATGCCGAGACAGTGCTTTATTTTTCCAAGGTCCTTCATCTCAAACTGCGACATGAGATTCCTCTTCAGCGATGTCATCCATTGCAGATTCTAAGATGCAACAAGGACGTCATCCACGTATA
This sequence comes from Rhogogaster chlorosoma, assembly GCA_944452935.1. Classification (NCBI taxonomy): domain Eukaryota; kingdom Metazoa; phylum Arthropoda; class Insecta; order Hymenoptera; family Tenthredinidae; genus Rhogogaster; species Rhogogaster chlorosoma. Next base: position 17,339,894 of record OX101802.1, read on the forward strand.
CGGCGACTAGCATCAGGTCTTTTCCTTGCTTTGCGTAGTATACACAGGGATCAGCACTTGAGGGCTTCAGGCCAAGCATCTTCAACTTTTTGTCAAACTCTAGATTCCATTGACGCCCTGCTTGACGCAATCCATATAAGGATTTTCGTAACAATAGAACCTTATCGTCGTTGCGGATGTTTTCTAGCGTCTTGACTGCTTCGGCGTAGATTTGCTTATCCTCCGCATTTCTTTCTTGCGAGATAATTTCTTCCAACATCTCTTCGAACAGGTCCGGCATCTCCATGAATACCTCCTCTTCCAGTTCCCCGTTCAGAAATGCAGTGGACACATCAAGCTGGTGAATCTTCAATCCGTTTTTCACTGCGAGTGCCATCAACAGACGAATCAAGCTCAAACGAGCCACTGGTGCGTACGTCTCGTGAAAGTCGACGCCGGGACGTTGCGTAAAACCTCTGGCAACAAGACGCGCTTTCCATCTCTCCAGCGCGCCGTCCGGCTTACATTTGTTCCGTAGTACGATTCGGTAGCTGACCACACTTCGATTTTTCGGGCGATCGACCACCTCCCACGTCTTGTTTTTAAGTAGAGCCCTGAACTCGCTTCGAACAGCGTCTCTCCACTCAATCGCGTCAGCTCCGGATAGTGCTGTTTTCAAGGGTACCTCGGCCACGTTGGTGTACTCTATGGCATCTTGTGAGTCCTCTGCCGCTTGTGCGTTGGCCGGTTGGTACTCCTTTTTCGGTCTCCCCCTGGCTCCAGTCCGGACGAGACGGGGTCTGCCAGCGCCTCTTCGTGCTAAAGGTCGCCCCGGCATGTCCGGTGCTTCGTCGACGCGCTCCTCTTCGTGCTCATTTCCATCTTCGGGCTGCGCACGAACGACCACAGGAAGGTTTTCCTCGTCGTTCTGTTCAGCAGATCTTACTTCGATGTCTACTTCGCTGCACCTCACGGGAATACTCCTTAGGCAAGGATCGGCCCCTTTCCACAGAGTTTCCTCGTCGATGAATTCATCGTACCCCTCTTCGTTGTTGAACTCGTCCAAGAACTTGATGTCTCGGGTAGCTTCAATTTTCCTTTCACTCGGAATCCAGACTCTGTCTGTCTACCCGTTTGATTCTCCACCATGTTCTTGTACTTTTTGAATTCCGAAAGCACGTCACTCTTATTTTTCAAGAAACGCACCTCGCACCAGCCGGTGCTGTCGTCTATAAAGACCGCGAAAAATCTCGCACCACCAATGGATTGCACCCGCATTGGCCCGCAAACGTCGGTGTGTACGATGTCCAAAACTTCGGTGCTTCGTTCCGACTGTTGAGGAAATGGCGCGCGCGCAAGTTTTCCCTTCAGACAAACGTCGCAAGGCCGCAACTTTTCTTTGTCGTTCAGCTTTACGCCCCGCACGCTTTCGTCTTTCACGACCTTTCGAAGATCTCTCTCGTTCAGGTGGCCGAAACGCTGATGCCACATCTGCAAGTCGGACACCGCGGGTCCGGTAGTTGCGTTTCCCGCACGTTGCGACTGCTCACGAACGAAGTACAGGACGTCGATTCGATCCGCAACCATGATGACTTCACCGTCTTCATTGATCATTGGTCTTCTTGCCAAGTTTACAACCGCGTGGTCTAACGACCTCATTGTTACGAACCTGCTTTGATCATTGCACATGTGAGAGGTGCAGCCACTATCTAAGCACCAAGCACTCGTGCGACGGTTTTCGTTCACCTTGACGGCCGCACATTGTTCCGTGGCGTCAGTCGTGACGAGAAAACTGATGGCACTGGCGTTGTTTGCCTGTTCTTCAACATTCTTGGCCTTTTCCTTAGAATCCTTCGGACGTTGGTCACAGTCTGCATTTTTATGCCCGAACTTCTGACACCTACTACATCGGAACTTGAACGATCCTTTTGTGTCTTGTTTTTCAGAATTTTTCTTCTCGAACTTCGGATTATTCTTCTGCTTGTTAAATTTCTTGAGCTGCTTACCGGCAATAATCGCATTTTGAGACGTTTCTTTGGACTTCTCTGCACGGGCGTCGTTCTCCTCGATAATTTTTATCTTTAACGCTTCCGGTGTTGGTAGTTCGTCACGGGACTCTATCGCACAACGGAAATTCTCAAAACTTCCTGGTAAGCTGTAGAGCAACATGATGGTCAAGAGATCCTGGTTGATTTCAACTCCCATGTCCAATAACTTGTCTACGGCGTCGTAGAATCTTGCGATATGCTCTCGTACATCGTCGTCTTCCTGCATTTTATGCAGCGTCAACTGTTTCAGCAAGGTTGCCTTTCTCGCTGGTCCTTTGGATTGATAGATCGACTCTAACTTCAACCACACTTCCCTGGAGGTGACACACGTTTTGATTTGTTTCAACTCCGACGGACTGATGGCTAATATCAAATCGGACCTGGCCTTGCGATCGGCTTTGTCCCAAGCTTGAGCTGCCGTTGTCGACGCGGCGTCGGTGATCGTCGGTCTGGTGTTCTCACCACTCACATAGCCCCATGCGTCGTTTTTGATTAATAATGCTTCTACCTGCATTTTCCAGGTATCGTAATTATCCTTCCCGAGGGTTTCGATACGAGCCGCGTTTACACCACTCATCTTGAATTGTCAATTATCACGATTTTTTTTTTATTCTTGGCAAACAGCACGTGAACGGCGTCAGCCTAACCTCACTCGGGACTCGAATCAAGTCTCTTCTCGTATTATCCCGCGAACGCGATCCTTGGGCCCATAACCTGTCGGATTTGGGTTCTTGCGGGACGGGAATGACTGACACACCTAGAATAGTACCGATAGTACCTGTTTATTAATGTAAATTGAGACAACTTATACAGCATTTCCTTTTAGCAACCATGCTTATTATTACGAGAGACACACTTAGGTTATATAGTCTCCGCGTCACTTCCTGGGACGCGGTTCGTTGGTTGAGCCCCTGAGGGCGCCAGCTTCTAGAGTGTGGACCCGAGGTTGTCGGGACTCCGTCCAGTCCCAACAACTCACCTTCGGCTCGTGCTGAAAAATTCACACTTGTCAGTAATCGCCAACTTACCGCACGTGTTGCACAATATACTATTACTAGTGATGGTTTTCAAAAACGACTTTTCTCCGCTTTTTATGTGAAATATGCTACTTATACAGAGAGATTGAAGCAATTGTTTTTCACTCAGCCATAGCCAACTCGGCATACTTCATGTTTTTCGTCTATTCATTACAGACTGGCCGTCCACTTCTCTCTTTTTTTCAAATCGACGTTTTCTTGGAGCAAATCATTTCAACTAGAGAAGAAATGCAGATGGCCGGCCTGCAATAAGCAAACGAAAAACCTAGAGTGTGTCGAGTTGGCTTTGACTGAGTGGAGTACAGGCAATTAAATTTCAGCAGTTTTGCTGTATAAATATGAGTAGATATCGAGGTAGATATACCTGAGCATGGGTGACGTCATATTTTTGTAATTTGTGATCTATTGTATTGCCTCTAAGTTTGCGTCAATCCAAGAGAAAAGAGAATATGCTCCAATTTTTGCTCTGACGTAACTGTGAAGTTTGATGTAAAACTAATAATTAATAATGATTTGTTAAATAATCTCGGAGATGTTTCATTGAGGTAAGTAAAAAAAATGTGACATGCTCGAGGACATTCTAGCTTGGAGTCAAGCATGGAAGAATCAGCGAGCAAGGCAGAAAAGGAGAGTATGGCGAAGACTGTAGTGTATCTAAGACTGCGTGTGTGTGAGCGTGAGTGAGCAGGTGTGTGCTGATGTGCCCCGGACAGATTGAGTCGATCGGACACACAGCAGTTGCTCTTAGGCCTTCAAACAGGCCGTTATGTCAAGTAAAATAAAGAGTAATTGAACCTACTGAGTCAAGTCTTAAAAGCTGATTAAAACCCTTAATTCCTCCACAATTTCTATACCTCATATCTGGCGACGAGGATAAACCGGAAAAGTACAGGGCGTGTGAAAATCATGTAAAAACTGTGTGGGGAATAAAGGTGATGTGACACACCAGTGCGCGCTTTATATCACGGAACAGTACCGGCAAGACTCCTAGTGCAACGCGGAGAATAACCCAGTGCACCGCGGAGTGAAATACTCAATACGCGGACATCCCCAACGAGGAAATAGTCCAGTAAACCTTGGACTTTCACTCGAATAAAATCGGAATTCAGCTCAAATACGCGAGCATTCGAGACTCCGAACAGTAAATAGAAACTTACACACGGACGACATCACAGGAGAGCAACACAGCTCACGCGCATCATAACACCGAGCAGAACCCTTCTCGAACATATGACGGACTTGAGAAAGACGACTATAATAAAACTAAATAAAGCAGCGATTATCGAAATTCTAGGCACATTCGAACCAAAACCTATTTACAATCGGTTGTCAATACAGTCGAGTCGCGTTATGAGCCCGCTCTCTATGAACCCGGCCACTTAGATTTCCCGGAAGGCCTTCCCCCACCATGGGGTGAAAAGAATCATGTATACACTCACACACGTAAAAAGTAGGAGAAGTTCAACCGACGACCGTCGCCGGTGGAGGAAGAGTGGGGGTATACGAATTCCTAGAATTATATTCCCCTACACCCCTGTACCCGGGTTCATAACGCGACTCGACTGTAGATGAACTACGATCTGTTCTACGCGACATACGCAAAACACAATTGAGTAAGTGCGGTGCGGCCAAAAATCGAAAATGTGACTTTTTTTTTTTAATGTATAATTGATGGGGATCGGCTCAGGAAGAACCCCTCTATTCAAAACCGCTAAACCCAACCCCCTACGACCTGTGGTGGCCGAGATATTTCAGTGTAAAGTTGACCCTCTACAACGGTAGGTGCTCAACGCGCGCCGCGACGAAATTTATTCGACAGTGTAAAGTAATATTGACGCGAAGCTTTAAGCACTAAAAAATATTGAAAATATGGCCGAGGTTCCTGGAGGTATGTAGAATATTATGGGTATTTTACTTTTTCTAAAAAACTGCCGCTCTGTTTGTTTATTACATATATCAATACATCGAAAAAGTGACTACTTATTCGAAAGAAAACTGACGATACACAGACGACAAGTACCAAATCCCGCGGAATCCCGCGATCATTGTAGGATCAAATTGAAGTATAAAGTATTAAGAAACGATTCTGAAAAAACTGGCGACCAGTTTTGACCGGCTTAGATGTTACGTATGTTATTAGGTCAGCGTGTGCGCTCAGCAAAGGCCTCTGGCTCGAGCATCGCGGCGCGCGTCGATACTACCTGCCTACCTGCTCAGGCTCGCACTGCAGCTCAGCTAGAACCTACATTATGTCTCTTTCTCGGAACGGATTCCTGGGGGGTGAGGGACAGTTCGTATAATTTTAGCATTTGAATAACAAAAGAATGTCCTTTTCTCCAAAATCTGTTTATGTAAAATTTTCTCGCTAAGGCACGTTTGAAAATTCAAAAGCATATTAAAATAGGAGCAATATTTTATACACCTTATTTTCATCTGTGATCAAATCTTGATTGGAAAACTATATAGATGTAATGTGCAAACAGAGCTCCATAATAGATGTCATTTTAACATCGCAAATAACTGTAATGATATGTGTATATGTTTTTTTTCAAAGGATCTAAGGATCAGGTTTAAGGGAACTTCCAGCAAAGAAACACAAAACCCTATCGACTGACGCTCTGCAGCTGATTTGCTGTTGCGACACAGAAGCTGATTCAGCCGGGAAACTGTCAATATCCGACAGTGAGGAGTATGACTCTAATTAAGTTTCTATACAATTTTTTTTAATGAATGTAATTGTGGTATATGTACACTGCGGTATAATACACGCATATACGCCAGCGCCACTAATACCCTATTGTAATACTCTATCCTAAATACAAGTCAGTCACTCCTGAACCACACATAAGAATAGAGGCTTTATTTCACACCCGACCAATCTCCTTCTCCCATGAAAACACAACAACTGGCGACGAGGATAATGGACGCGTGAGGGCAGAGACAAGCCGCTAGAAGAAGGCGAGAGCCATTGAACACGTGGCGTAAACGATCGACGAAAATTTAATAAGGCGGTACTAGTGACTCAGTACACGCTAAAATAGATTAAGTGACGGAGCAGGTGCATTGTGCATACAAAAGTGCAGTACCAAAACTTTGAGTGCGTAGATGCCGGGAGTAACCGGGACTTCCTGGATACAAGATTTGAATAAAGCAAACTTGATCCGCGTGTGTAAAGCTAACGGACTAGAGATCGCTGAAGGCGAAACGTTCGAAAATTTAAGAGACGTTTTGCGTAAATTTGTAAAGATAGAACTAAAGGAAAAAAGAGGTGAGCAAGTGAAAACATTGCAAGATTGCGAAAAAGAAAGCGCGAAGAGTGGTAGTGAAACAGTGTTAACAATCACACCCGAAAGAAAAATGGAAATATCCGCCAATCTAGATTTTGGTATTCATAAAAATGATTGGGAGAAGTTCGTCGACCGTATGGAGCAATATTTTATCGCCAATGATGTCTCAGATCTAGCAAAGAGACGGGCGATATTACTTAGCAAAGTGAATGCTGAAACTTATGACGTCATCGACAAAATCTGCAAACCAGAAAACCCTGGGGAAAAAACATACGCCGAAATCGTCAAAGCCGTAAAGGATTACCTGAAGCCGCCAGCATCATACCTGGTGCATCGAAATACGTTTAGACAGCGCATGCAACAAGATAATGAAACTATTAGCGAGTACGTGGCAGCGCTGCAAGATTTGGCGAAGAATTGTAAATTCGACGTAGGCGCGGACGAGCAAGTATTGGACCAGCTAATAGTTGGCTTGAGAAGTAAGCCGATCAAAGCCGAGTTATTAAAAATGGAAACTCCGACGCTCGCCACCGCTTTAAAAAAAAGCATTAGCCTCCGAAGCAGCAGGTAAAGGGGTCGAAAAACTACAAAACAAAAGCATTACGAATCAAGAGTATGCAGAATTACATAAAGTAAATTACAACCCACAATGGACAAGCAGAGCCACGAGAGGAGCCAAGCAGCTCGGAGGGGGAAGGCCGGCAACGCGCTCAACGCAGCAGCAGTACAGCCAGTCGCGTCAGCAGCGACATTCGGCGAGTGGACGACAACAATCACAGAAGACTCCGCATAAGGAGCAAGCATCGCCGTGTTATCGTTGTGGTAGGTCTAATCATATGCCAAGGGAATGTATGTTTATTAGAGCTATTTGCCATGGTTGTGGCAAACGGGGCCATATAAGGCCAGCGTGTAGAAATAGCGAATCAACGCGAGTAGGATACGTTGAAGCGCAAACTATAGACACGGACGATGATAACGATAGTATCGCGGAAGAACTATTGGACGTATTTCCACGCGCAAGCCTCTATAGTATCAATACAAAATATGTACACGGAAATACGCGAGTAGAGCCACAACAAATGAACGTTAGTATTAACGATATTCAGATAAGAATGGAAATCGACTCCGGAGCGGCGATGTCGATCATTCCGTTAAAGATTAAAGAACAATATTTTAGTAATATTAAACTGTATAATGCAGACCTCGAATTTATCAATCATGATGAATCTATTGATAAACCGATAGGTATGTTAAAATCTCTTAGAGTATGTGACGGGCACATAATGCTCCTCACATAGAAAATCGCTTAAAGATAAGAAAACTGTAACGTTCAGATAGAATGTTCTAGAATCAAAATAACATTCTGGAAGCTTGCAGAAGGTCGTAGAGGCTTCTCGATGGTGATCGCTACCATCGACGCGCGTCTTGAGGAAAATAAATACTTATTATCCAAAACAATTAAACATATAACAAGATTAGAATATAGCTACTTGCGCCGGATACAAGGCAGAGATAAACTCCACCAGCGTCCAGATAAAAAAAGGGAAAATTAGCATTCTATCAAAGTAATTAAGACAATAGAAAATCAGAGAACATTCTAGACACACTAACACGTATTCAGGAGAATCCAAATCCGTGTAAAGCACTATATAAACAAGACAGGACAGGTCAGTTCAGTTCAGTACAGTATTTATCTATCATCCGTGAAATATCGATCAATTACCAATTCTCCTAATTTGAGTCAAAGTGACAATTTAATAATAGCACAAAATAGAGTTTCATAATAACATTAAAGTCTAGCATCAAGTCTAGCGAGCGATAACGCAATTATTTGATTTATATTTGATTTATTTTTTATTTAGATTTTTATTTTCGTTTTCTAATTAATTAGTGAATACCTAATTAATCAATATCGGGAACAATCTCTACCTTTTTGTATATAGACGTCTAGTCAGTGTAAATAGTAAAATAAGTGAGAGGAACAATAAACATAGCTAAGTGCAAATATAGTGAAGTGGTGAAGTGCATTCTTTACAGGAACAATCCTTACAGCACCCATCCTAACACTCACGGCAGACAGCCACATACCACTGTCGGCAGTGCAACTTTTATTACAAAGGCTGCACTTGTTCAGCAGTGTATGCGAGCCGACGCTGTCACACCAACACGAGATCGCTCACCTGGAGATCCATTGCGCGATTGACAGGTGGTAGTGACTCTGTTGATCAATTACATAGGCTCATCTTATAATCTTACTGCAAGACTGTAGGATAGTAGCCATACGGTAATTGACCCCACAAACACACGCAGACACACACACACACACACACACTTCGGCATACCTGCGGTAGCTAGGCCATACGCGCTTCGGGAATCCGACGGCCAGCTCACGCACACAAGCACGAGGAGTCGCGCGGTAGTCCGGCTGTGTGCACGCGGCGCGGTAGTGTGTGAGGTAAATATTACGTACACGGACGCGAAATTAGAGACCCGGGGATTTAAACGATCAGCAATATTTATCCTGCACGAGGCGGGTCCACGACTGAACCAGAGCACGTTCAAAACATAGAAATTTTATTGTAGACGCTCTACCTGGACCGTTACAAGTAAAAGCAAACGATGTGGAAATCGAGGCAGACGTATATGTAACGAGTTCATCGGGTCCACCGATAATAGGTAGATCGTGGCTAAAAGCTTTAGATTTATGGCCGTTATACAAAGAATTAAAACTATACTCGGTTGAACAAAAGAAAGATTATAAAGAAGAACTAAAGAAGATATTGTTGAAACATAAAACATTTTTTGAACCCAACAAAGGTTCATTCACAAAAGGAAGAATGAAACTCGAATTAAAAGAAGGTGCAAAACCAAAGTATATGCTAGCACGACCAGTCCCATTCGCGTTAAAGAGTAAAGTCGAAAGAGAATTAGATAGGCTAGTCAAAGAAAAAACCATAGTACCCGTTGAAACAAGTGAATGGGCTACGCCAGTGGTACCTGTGTTAAAGCCGAGTGGCGAAGTACGATTATGCGACGACTTTAAAGTCACGGTAAATCCACAGCTGAAGACGATACGTTATGCACCGCCAAACTTCGACCATGCAATAGAACGTCTCCAAACACAGCGCGTGGCAGGACAACAAAACGTGCACAAGCGATATTCCAAAATCGATTTAAAAGACGCGTTTTTACAAGTCCCAGTAGAGGAAGAATGTCAACATTTATTAACGATTAACACGCATAAAGGTCTATTTCGCTGTAAATATATGATGTACGGCATAGGGTCGGGTCCTGGATACTTCCAGAGAATGATGGAAGAAATTTTGAAAGATATCGACGGAGTTGCGGTTGTAGCAGACGACGTAGTAGTTACCGGTGATACCGACGAGGAACATCTGCGAAACTTAGACAAAGTTTTAGAACGATTAGCTGAATGTGGGCTAAAAGGTCGCGTGAATAAATGTCAATTTTTCCAAAAAGAGATCACTTACCTAGGTTATAAATTGTCGGGTAATAATATTACCATTAACGTCGAAAAGTACAAAGGGATCGTCGAAATGAAAACCCCCACAAACCACAAAGATTTGCAATTATTACTCGGTAAAATAAATTACTATGGACGATTGTTTGAAAATCGCGCGCAAATTCTAGCGCCGCTATATAAGTGTAACAACGCCAAAGAGTTTAACTGGAATGATAGTTGTAAGCAGGCTTTCGAAAATGCAAAAAGGAATTAAAACGAATTATCGTAAATTATGATCCTTCTTTGCCTTTAATATTAACGTGCGACGCTTCACCGCAAGGTTTAGGGGCCTATATAAGCCAACCTTACGCCGATGGCGACAAACCAGTAGCGTTCGCATCAAAAAGTTTAACAAAAGCACAAGAAAATTACCCCCAAATCGACCGAGAGGCTGCTGCGATAATATTTGGTGTCACAAAGTTCTATGACTACGTTTACGCTAGAGAATTTATTTTAAGAACCGACAATAAACCGTTATCGCGAATTTTATCACCCGAAAAAGGCATACCAAAAATGGCAGCAAGTAGATTGCAAAATTGGTCTTATTTCTTAACTGCATTTAATTATAAAATCGAATATATAAGCACCCAAAATAATATCGTAGCAGACACTCTGTCAAGACTACCGAGTAAGAACGAAAAACAGCACGAAATTTTAGACACCGAAAGAAAGTACACATATTTGCATTATGTTGTTGAAAGTAAAATTACTTGCCTAGATTACAAAGCGGTAGCGCGTGAAACGGCAAAAGACAAAATATTAGCAATGGTAAAAAGAATGGTGTTGACCGGATGGCCGGAAAACAAAATTAAAGATTGGCCAACCGAACTAAAGCCTTACGGACTACGGAGAGACGAAATAACTATAGAAAAAGACTGTTTAATGTGGGGGCAACGTGTGATTGTACCGTTCAAATTACAAGCTGAAGTTATGGAAAGATTACATGAAAGTCATTTTGGAATTGTGCGAATGAAAGGTATGGCAAGGTCGGTGGTATGGTGGCCATCGATCGACAAACAATTAGAGGATAAAGCTAAATATTGCAAATATTGTGTCACGAACAGAGATAGCCCAAAACGAGTAACTCTCTCTCCGTGGCCATACCCCAATCAGCCTTGGCATAGCGTTCATGCAGATTTTGCAGGGCCTTACTTAGGGCACACGTACCTGTTATTAGTAGATTCATATTCTAAGTGGCCCGAAGCCTACATAGTAAAAAATATGACAGCACAATACACGATAGAAATATTCAAAGACATTTTCGCTAAGCATGGATTGCCTTTCCACATGGTTACAGACTCGGGTACCCAATTTAAAAGCGATGAATGTAGCGCCTATTTCAGAAAGTTAGGTATAAAACACACCTACACAGCTCCAAATCACCCAGCTACAAACGGAGCCGCCGAGGGGTTTGTCAAAACATTTAAAAGAAAAATAAAAGCTATCACGCAAAGCCAGGGAGTCGATGTACAAAATGCGATTCAAAAATTTTTGTTTACGTATAGAACGTCTAAACACACGACTACAGGCGAATCTCCAGCCAAACTATTGTACAATCGCGAATTACGAACACCTTTACTATTACTACGCCCAGATAGTCGAAAAATAATAGAACAAAAACAAGAAGCTCAAATTCAAAATTTTCGAGGTAATAGAAATGACAGTTTTAAAAGAGGCGATGTAGTAATGGCAAAAGATTTTCGTAAGTATCACCCAAAAATGTCAAAAGCTGAGGTTATAAACGAAAATTCTCCCAGAAGTTGTACAATTCGATTTGAAGGGGGAGGAGAGCACAAAAGACATTACGATCAGCTGACACATTGGCGAAATGATGTCGAAACAAACGATGGCGAAAATAATAGGGCAGATCTAAGTGTAAAAAAACAAACTAAAAATATTGTAAAAGTCAGCGCGCAGAGCAATGCTCAAACCAGGAAATCTTCGAGGATCAAGAGACCAGTTCAGCGCTATAATATCACTAAATAATAATGTGAATTATGTAAATAGTTTCCTTGTTCAATTTATGTACCTTGACAAAATTATAAAAGGGGAAGGATGTGGTATATGTACACTGCGGTATAATACACGCATATACGCCAGCGCCACTAATACCCTATTGTAATACTCTATCCTAAATACAAGTCAGTCACTCCTGAACCACACATAAGAATAGAGGCTTTATTTCACACCCGACCAATCTCCTTCTCCCATGAAAACACAACAGTAATCATCATAATCAATCGTCACCAATCGTCTGAAATTTTTTCATAGTCAACCCAAAAACTCTCCTTTAGTATTTTTCAGCCATTTCCAACCAGTATTTCTTAGACCGAATTACGATATCTCGGCCGCCATTTTGTTTTCGGAAATTTCGATACCGAATTCGTAATCAGCGACCCCAAAAATCACGGAATACCAAATTTGGTACAGTTCTGATCTTTCCCTGATTTATGGCCGCGAATCGGTCGAAATCCCCCACAGTGCGTTATTCGAGAAAATTTGTGTTCAAGGCGTAGTGTTAGATATGGAAATAGGGAAATAGATACGGGCACCTACATCTCTGCAATTTCGGAATTCGACCAGAAAAAATTCTTCCCAAATCTCAAAGTTAAGAAATGCGATATTATGCTAACATGTTACGGTGGCATTCCATTACAGCCTATAGGCAAATTGAATACACTGTCAGTAACTTGGAGAAATCACACAAGAACTCTCGACTTGCACGTAATAAAGGGCAAAAGTCCCATATTATTAGGCAGACAATGGCTAGCGGCATTCGAAGCATGGCCCGTTAAATTCCTCCCTGAAGCCCAGCAGCACAAAGTACTAAGTATGTGCAGCGAAGACATTAAGCAAAAAATGCTGGAAAAATTTCCAATGTTATTTTCAAACACTCAAGGCACTTACAAGGGCAGGAAAATACACTTGGTATTTAAAGAAGAGGCGAAACCCATACAACTAAAACCACATCACGCGCCGTTTGCTTTAATCCCAAAAATCTCCGAAGAAATTGAACGCTTAGTCAAACTGGGCAACTTAGAGCCGGTAAAATGCAGCGCTTGAGCAACACCCATAATTCCCGTATTAAAAAAAAAACCAGAGAAGTGCGGATTTGCGGTAAATTCAAACTAACAGTAAACCCTCAAATCATCGTTAAGAGACACCCTATTCCATTGAAGGAGAAATTTTTTAATACTTTGCAGGTAGGAAACAGATGGTCACAGATAGATTTGAAACACGCATTCATGCAATTCGCATTAGACGAAGAGTCGAAAGACGCATTGACTATAATAACACATGAGGGATTACACCGATATACGCGTTTAGGCGAAGGAGTAGCCTCTAGTCCGGCAGAGTGTCAAGACATACTTGAGGAAATTCTGAAGGGTGTTCCGCATACAGAAATATATATAGACAACATATTGTAACGTATCAGCTAGTCCGCCGGTAAAATCGAAAGATCTCGTGACCGACTGATCACGTGATCGTCCCACCACCAGACTGTGACGTCATCTGACACGCTAGCGACGCCGAGGAAGACGACAGACAGGTTAAAAGCTGGTGAGGACAAGCCTCACCAGCGACACTCAGCAAAGAGCGGGTAGACGTCTCACAACCAATTAAGAGCGACGCGAGCTATAGAGCCGGTCGACTCAGACATTTAGATTAGCTTCATTTCAAACATTAAATTCACTTAGAAAAACTTCAAATACAAATTTCAGAATATAATATAAAATTTCATTACAAAGAATAACATGCTAAAGCAGCTGTTAATTCAAATATAAAATTCATAAAAATCTATTGCTGCAGAATTGAGAGTAGATTCAAATATAAAATAGAGGCATTATCGATAAACTGAAATTGCACTCGTAAATTCATAAGAAATCGAAATATCGATCGAACAGTCAAAGACAAGGAAGAGCCAAGTAGAAATTAAGGTAGAAAAATAAGAAAGTAGAAATAAGGACGACTTTTTGTATTTTATTTTTGTAGAATCAAATTCGAACAATAGTTGATTAAAATATTGAGTTTAGTAGAAACGAATCAACGCAGTATCTTTGTCCGACATTTCCGTCTCTCGTTTCCATAAATAAAAAACTCTTGCACGGTACAACAAGCCAAGATAGTGTGTTTTCAGGGAACAGCTTTGAAGAGCAATCTTCCGAGTCTGGATATACAGTCTTGGGTGCAAACCCCGGATCTGAGTGCAGGGAATAGTTAGAAAAGATAGGGAAGCGCAGGAGTCAGGCTTATGCGCAAGCATCGGCTCTGACGTAGGGAAGTGGCTTTACCGAGTAATCAGTTGAGTCCACGAAAAAACGGCTTTGTTAATTCCGAGTCCGTAGACAGCTAGAAAATCTAGAAAGGAGGCTTTTTGTGGCAGAACCAACTTTTCCCCTCCGACCAAGTTACAAAGTGCCCAAAACTCATAAAATTTAGAAAATTCAAGAAACGAGCAAAGAACTCACATAACGGCGGTCTATTCCTTATATTTTAATTTGCCGGAATAGCCCGGAACGTTACAATATATTGTACCAGTCGAAACGAGCACCACACATCGAGATACTTACGGAAATTTTTTCAAGACTAGAAAAAGCCGGTCTCAGAGATAATTTACTCAAATGCGATTTCTTCAAGACCGAAATTGAGATACTAGGTTTTAAAATATCCGAAAAAGGGTTGCACGCAAGTCCCTCAAAAATCGAAGCAATCGCAAAAGCACCTGTTCCCACTAATGTCAAACAATTAGAAGCATGCTTAGGACTTGTTGAGGATAGCGAAGTGCGCGAGCAAGGCACAACAGTGCCCCTCTCTAGGCTACCACACAAGTATCACTAGACCTTATTATTATAAGCTAATGCCTCTGTACAGGGAGAGTCAGTGTGTATATTGGCAATGCCAAGTAAGAGCGATATACCGTGTAATAAAGTAACCTGAATTCAATAAAGCATTGTATTTTGTAACAGGTTATGGGCCCAGAGCCGATAATAGTGAATCGTGATTACAAGACTGAAAAAGTCGTAGGTAAATGTTGGCGGTATATCGTGCGTGTGTTATATAGTGTGAAGACCATCGGGTTGAAGAAACTCTAAGATATCTGCGACGATAAAAATCGATCCACTGGTTGGCGACAATTACGACACGTGGAAAATCCACATGAGGGCCATTCTAAAAAAGAACGACCTATGGGAATATGTGACAGGTGCCATACCGAAGCCTGCGGTCACCCATGAAAAATATAATGAGTGGATCAAAATGGACGGGAAGGCCGAGTCTGACATATTGCTGGCCGTAAACGCGAGCGAGTTATTAGCATTGGATGGCCTGGGATCTTCCAAAGCAATTTGGGATAAATTACAGGCGTTGTATCAATCGAGCGGTCCGGCGCGGAAAGCGTCACTGCTAAAAAATTGGTGTTAACTCGCATGCGGGAGGATGAGGACCTGCGAAAACATAGCGCAGACTTCTTTGATGCCGTAAAGAAACTCAGAGAGATTGGATTGGTGGTAATAGACGAATTACTCGCCATCTTGCTCTTGTACAGCCTACCTGATTCGTTCTCGATGTTTCGAACGGCTATGGAATCACGAGATGACCTGCCAACAACCGACGTGTTGAAAGTCAAAATCGTCGAGGACTACGAGGGCAGGAAGTCGAAAGAAATCGAGCATGGAGCAATGTTTGTGAAACGAAACAATAATCACACACAGGAGAAGCACGAAGGCGAAGGACATCGAAATATACAGAGAGGCGAGTGTTACCGATGTGGTCGCTATGGACATTTTGCAAGTAAATGTAGAGTCAAGGCCGAGACGAGACCAAAACAACGCGTACAGCAGTCGAATAATTCAAATGATGACACAGATAAGAAGCATCGAAGTAATCTGACTGCAATGCTCACCACCACCGAAGAGGTGATGTTAAGTCAAGAGAAGAGATCAACTTGGTGCATCGACAGCGGGTGCACGGCGCATATGTGCAATGATAAGAATATGTTCCAGGGATTTGCGAATGTAGAGAGTGAATTGAGCTTGGCGAACAGTGAGAGCACGCAAATTACTGGAATGGGGAAAGTGAGTGTATCGGTAGACACAGGCAGCGAAGAGCGCCAAGTAGACATTGAAAAAGTGTTCTACGTTTCAGACTTACGGACAAATCTACTATCAGTGTCAAAAATGACGGACTGCGGATACGAAGTGCGGTTTCGAAAGAATGATGCGATAGTAACTGATGAACGAAAGCAAGTGCATATGCGCGCAGACCGTGTGGGTAATCTATACCATGTGAGAATGTGTCGAGACAGTGCGCGGAATGTCGAGATAACAAAAAGTAAAATCGACAATGGGCATAGTCGGTTAGGCCACGTGAACGAACGTGATTTAAAAGCAATGGCCACGAGTGGCCTAGTATACGGTTTGAACATTAACCAAGAGGAAAGACTTTCGGAATGTGACATTTGTGTAAAAGAAAAACAGACTTGCAATCCTTTCCCAAAAGGGAGTGAAAATCGTACGCAAGATCTGCTAGAAATCGTGCACACGGATGTTTGCGGTCCTATGCGACATCCATCATTTTCGGGTAAACGGTATTTCGTCATGTTCATCGACGATAGATCGCGTTGGTGTGAAGTATTTTTTGTGGAGAACAAAAATTACGTTTTTAGCGTGTTTAAAGACTATAAAGCAGCGGTGGAAAAATTCACCGGGAAGAGCATTAAAGCTCTACAATCAGACAACGGACGCGAATATGTGAATAGTGAATTTGATGATTTTTTGAGGAAGAATGGAATCAGAAGAAGGTTAACCGTGCCACACACACCTCAGCAAAACGGGGTCGCAGAGAGGAAGAACCGAACCTTGGTCGAAATGGAACGGTGTATGATGCGCGAAGCGGAGTGTCCCCCCGGGTTTTCAGCTGAGGCGATTAATACGGCGTGTTACATTCGTAATCGCTGCCCAACAAGCCGCATTGAAAGGACTTATTCCATTCACAATATGGAAGGGGAAAACACCTACCGTTGATTACATGCGAATATTTGGCTCGAAAGTATACGTCAGAGACAAAAGCACAAATAAAGGGAAATTTGACTCACGCTCCGAAGAAGGAATATTCGTGGGCTATGACTTACACTCGAAAGCTTATCGTGTTAAAATGACGGGATCCAATAAAGTGATCGTGAGCCGCGATGTCAAATTCATGAACAATTCAGCGTTTAAGCGAGAGTACAAGGAGATACTCGACAATGGAGAGTGCAGTAGTGGGAGTGAGATTTCGGTCGAACTAAGACCGCCGTATGTCGACGGTAAAGAACGTGAGGAAGAAGGGACACATAGGATGCTACTACGTGCAAAAAGAGGCGGCTCTGCAACAAGGAGAACGCACGAGAAGAAAGACAAGGGAGATGGGTCACAATTGCCGAGAAAAAGAGGGGCAACAGTCTCGTGGGAAATGCTAGTAGCCCCACCGAAAGGAGGAAGGGGGCGTCCGAAATTGATACGCAGCGGGACAGTGGGGAGACCACGTAAAGTATACAGAACCGCAAGTGAAGAGGTTGACGCTGACGGAGAAAGTGGGGAAGAATCCGAAGAAGAATCCGAAGAGGAAGGAATGAGAACACCGATAGAGGATGATGATGTGTTCGCATCAAACTACGCGACGATAGAACCAAGCACGTGGGAGGAAGCGAGGCAGACAAACAATGCTGACGCCTGGAGACGTGCTATGGAAGATGAATACTTGGCGCAAATTAAAAACTGTACATGGGAAATAGTACCTAGGCCCCGAGATCGAAAAGTGATAGGGAATCGTTTTGTGTTTTCCACGAAAAACATAGGACAAGATGAGCGTAAAAAGGTCAGACTCGTCGCAAAAGGGTGTTCGCAACGGCCAGGGGAGGATTTTCACGAAACGTTCTCCCCTGTCGTTAGATCAATATCGGTAAGGCTGTTAGCTGCAATCTCAGCGGAACGTGGACTGGACATCCACCAAATAGATGTCGTCACTGCCTACCTCAACGGCGAGCTAGAAGAGGAAGTGCATATGGAAGTGCCGGATCAATTGCGGGAAGTGTTAAACAAAGTGATTTCGGCCGAAGCGATCGATTCTAACGGTAACGTCATTCGTGACAAGATAATCATTCAAACAGCTGAGCGTTGGGGTCAAGAGTTGGACACGAGGAAAGACAGTGTGTGTGTGTTAAAGAAAGCCCTCTATGGCTTACGTCAATCAGGGTTGCAGTGGCATAAGGAGTTAGTGAAGACGCTCAAAAGTTTCGGTTTTGAAGCGTTGCCACAGGACCCGTGCGTTTTTATGGCATGTAAGAATGAGTCTATAATGTTAATAGCTATTTATGTGGATGATATGATAATTGCTACTAACGATAATGTATGGTTACGTGATATAAAGCGTGAATTATCAAGTAAATTCGAGATGAAGGATCTGGGGAGAATAAACCGTTGTTTAGGTATACAATTCTCGCGAGATAACGATCAACGAGTTTACCTTAACCAGAGCTCGTACAGTAATGTTCATGTATGGATGCCCAGTGGCTAACTTTCTTTTCCGGGAACAAGTCTCCTTTCTGGTCTTTTTTATGTGCCTATGGCCGACGAAGTAGTCGACAGGAGAGCTTGGGAAACCACGCCGAAGCCTCCCGCCGCTGTCATTTCGCATTCGCATAACCTCTAAGTTCGCGAGAGCACAAATAACTTTAATAATTAATTAGAATTCAATTCATTTTTTCCTCATGATGTTCCGCATTCAAGACTCGATGTGAAATAATATTTTATATAGTTTTGCATATTACAGAGAGCCTAATGCCCGGAGCTTTTCCTAACCAATAAATATAATGCCGGGAACAAGAAGCCGTTGATAAGGTTAACCCATGCAGTGATTTAAACTGTTTTTCGATTCACTGCAACGAATCGGTAATAGTATAATCTTGTGAGGTTTAAAATTATAACGATGACACGAAGTAAAAAGAAATGGGTTCATAATTTGTAAATTTATTCTGATTTTCATACTCGACAATTTATTATCAATCCGTCTCATTTCACTACTCGTATACTGGTCACCCATGCTTCTACGATTTATGTCGATTGGGTTTATTTCTATCCCTCGACGATATGACTCAAACAAATTCCCACAATTTATAGGTCAGAAGTTGCAGCAGGGTTCATTCTACGTTATGAGCAACGCTCTTGAGAATCCATACAGTTTCCATCGTTGAATCAGACTGGAACTAGCAAGTGGCCTCAATTCTCAAAGATGATTTCGAGCTGCGGACACAGATCTTGATAATCTATACGTAGGATAGTTTCTCGTCGTAGAACTATACTCAAGCTGGAAAGTGGCCTCAGCTTCAACTAATTAGACTGCTTTTTCCATTGAGCATTTTCCATTTAGCTTGTTTCAGATTTCAGTAAATATTTTCTATAATTCGAATTTTTCTTCATTCAATATTAAAGACCAGACATTTCGATTATTTCGAACAAATGTAATACATTACTTGAATTTTATCTATCCGTCTAGATTCTGATTGAACCTCTTTGAGGGTATAAATCTAGCTGAGTCCTTGAAATAATTTCACCCCACTTTACAAATACCTCTTAATTTTTATTCCTGAAAAGAATATATGAAATTTCTGAATATCAATGACTGAATTTTTTTATTTGCAAATTACATTTAATGAAGTATATCGCATTACTCATCTTGATAATCGATACATGGGGTAGATTCTCATTTTCGAACCAGACTTTAAGCTTTGGACATAAATATTGATAATGGATACATGAAGTAGATTCTCATCGCAGAACTAGACTTGAACTGGCAAGGGGCCTGTAAGATAACTCCAATATTTGGACACAGATCCTGATAATGGATACAGGGGATAAATTCTCCTGTTCAAACCGGATTTCAGGTTTGGGACACAGATCTCGATGATGGATACAGGGGGTAGATTCTCATTTTCAAGCCCGTTTTTTTTCACTTCGTGTCGTTATAATTTTATACCTCATAAGAATATACTATTACCGGTTCGTTGCAGTGAATCGAAAAACAGTTTAAATCACTGCACAGGTTAACCTTATCAGCGGCTTCTTGTTCCCGGCATTATATTTATTGGTTAGGAAAAGCTCCGGGCATTAGGCTCTCCGTAATATGCTAAACTATATAAAATATTATTTCACATCGAGTCTTGAATGCGGAACATCATGAGGAAAAAATGAATTCAATTCTAATTAATTATTAGTTATTTGTGCTCTCGCGAACTGAGAGGTTATGCGAATGCGGAATGACAGCGGCGGGAGGCTTCGTCGTGGTTTCCCAAGCTCTCCTGTCAACTGCTTTGTCGGCCATGGGCACATAAAAAAGACCAGGAAGGAGACTCGTTCCCGGAAAAAAAAGTTAGCCACTGGGCATCCATACATGAACATTACTGTACATAGAAAAATTGTTGGAACGTTTTGGTATGACAGAGTGTAAAGCCGTACCGACACCTGTAGATATAAGTACTAAGTTAAGAAAACCGAACATTGCTAAAAGTAACGTAATGAGTCAGTATCCTTATCAGAGCCTAATCGGCGCATTAATGTTTTTGGCAGTGTCCACAAGGCCAGATATCGCGTATGCCGTAAATTCTTTAAGCCAGTTTAATACTAACTACGATACGGAACACTGGAAAGCGGCAAAAAGAGTATTGCGATACCTGAAAGGGACAGCTAATCTCGGATTAGTATACGAGAGAACAGGGCTACCGTTATTCGGTGTAGTAGACGCGGATTGGGGTAATGATGTGAACGATAGAAAATCCTACTCCGGTTATGCGTTTGTATTAGCGGGAGCCCCGATATCCTGGGAAGCGCGAAAGTAAAGAACGACAGCGCAATCCAGCACAGAGGCAGAATATACGGCTATCTCCGAGGCGACAAAAGAGGCTATGTATCTCCGCGAGGTCTTGATCAAAGTGGGTATGGAGTGCGAGTGTATAACGATCTTTAATGACAATCAAGGCGCGTTAAAGCTAGGTCAAAGTAATGGATATCATCTAAGAACCAAACACGTGGATGTAAAATATCATTTCATTCGCGATGTCTATGGACAAGGCATAATAGATTTAAAGTACCTGTGTACGGAAAGGATGCCGGCTGATATGCTTGCGAAAGGGTTAAGCGGTGTCAAACATCGTGAATGTTTATGTAACCTAGGAATGACGGATGTGATATAAGCTAGCTCACGACTTCGAGGGAGGGTGTTGAGGATAGCGAAGTGCGCGAGCAAGGCACAACAGTGCCCCTCTCTAGGCTACCACACAAGTATCACTAGACCTTATTATTATAAGCTAATGCCTTGTAACGTTTCCGGATGACTCGGGCTAAAAAAGCCGTAGAGGAATCCGGCGTTATTGTGAGTGTCTTTGTCCTAGCGGTTTTATCGAGACGAATTTATTAATTAAGGAACCTATCAAGCTGTGAGGTGGGGAAAAGATGGTTTAAGCCACAAAAGCCACCTATGATATTTCTATGCTATCTCTCTTCGGACTCGGAATAAACAGAGCCGACGATGTGAACTCGGAGTTAACAGAGTCACGCCCTATGCAGAACCGAAGTTTTCACCTAGGCCTGCCTCCTGTCTATTCTTTCGTGATTTAAAAAAAAGGGACCTAAGCTACAGATCTGAGGCCTTCGCCTGAGACTGTCCACCAGACTCGGAAGGTTTCCCGACAGAGTTGGAATCTCATCTACGTCCTACACGGCTCGTGTGGCTTTGGATGTTTTAGTTAGCTGCAAGGCGAAATGTCAGACGAGGAGCTAGTAGGTTTTCTATAAAATTTTATTTAGGCATATTGCCTGTTCGAAAATGAGTTTATACAAAACAAAAAAAAATATATCAAAAAAAAATAATAAACTATTATTTAAATTTTAATCAACATAATTGCTTTCCTTATTTTCTATGATCTATTCTAAGGCCCGTGGCTGTTCTGTTGCGGAATTTGACCGACTTTTAAATTTCTATGTTTGATAAATCTGCAAGAGTGCTAGCACAAATTTTAGATACTGCCCCGTTAATGGAATGTACTTGCTAACCAGTTATGCTGCGTTAAACTTTTACAAGTTATATCGTATGTTCGAACAAGAATTGAAATTTTGGAAGTTAATGATTCTAAGTTATTAGCTGGTCAAGACGACCAGTCTAATATATCAAGTGAGTCGAAAGAGCTCTATGCTACAATTCGCTGTCGTGTCAGCGTTACTGCGGTTTATATAGGCTATTCCCCGCCTTTCGTGACGTCACGCATCGCGAACGTTAGCTGAGCGTCGGTTGACCGACAGCTGACCGTTTTGAATTGGATCGGCTGTCCTGCTTCCTCTCATGCTAACCAGCCGAACCGTTTCATTGCCCCCTTGCATTAACGTCATAAGCTGGTCATCGGCACAACCTGATTCGTTCTTTGCTGTTGTCGCTGATGCACATGCTGTTAACGTTGATGCACCGTGATCCTTGTTTCGGTTTTTCCGGCTGGGCGGTTGTTTTGCCTTTTCCTCTGCCTTCCTGGTCTCCCAACTTTTCTCAGGACTCAAGCTAGTTTTTTGAGTCCGAGAGGGTCGGTTGGATCGTATGCTATCACATAGTCGGGTGTTGGTGGTGGTACGAACGGTGCTAACTGTGGCCGTGGCACCCGCGGACGACCTGCATTTGGATTTTTCAGCGCTTCGGGTAGGTCTGGTCTGTTTTTATTTATCGCCTGCTTCACCCTCCGGATGTATTGATCTCTATCCCTTTTTGATCTCTCTGGTAGTTGGATCGGGCATAGTTTCCACGGTATTGTCAAATCCACATCCAGCTGCACTTCGCTGCACGGTTTTGTCTCCTTCCAAGGTAGTATAATTTTTTCGGTTAACATCTCGTCTCCGATGATTACTGGCCTTGGCTTTGACTCGCTGCCGCTACTGATGTCCACCTTTATTTCCTCGAATTGGATGTAATCTAGATCAACTGGACCTTCGATTTTCGTTCTCTGGCTCAGTTCCTCTATTTCTTTTATTAGCTCCTCCTTCATTCTTTCGATCTCCTCCAAGGTAAGTGATATTTCGCCAGGTGGGATGTTGTTGTTCCCATCTACCTTTTCCTGTTTCCTCTTTCTAGGTATCTCCTGGGTGATTTCCAGGATGGATCGTACCTTCGGAGTCTGGACACTTCGACCTGGTCTATGCCATCCGTATCCGCTGGTGAATTTCCCTTTTCTCTCCAATACCGGGTAAGGCTCGCCGAACTCGTCGTATTCCTGGATGCACCCCTCAACGTCGGTTTGCATCTCCCTATCTTGTATACTGATATAACCGTAGCCTTCCATGTTGGACCGCGTGTAATTATCGACTGACTTTGTCACCTGCGCTTGACATAATCGTATCTATTCTGGACAGCTGATTTGTTTTGGAACTTCGTTTCTATGCCTTGAATGCCGACTAATGTTTATATTGCAGCTAGAGCCGTTTCTTATTTTGACTAAAGTTGCTGGGCCGTTTACAAACAATCCATAGGTATCTATTCTAATTTCTAACTTATATAATACTTGAACATATTCACATGGAATCGTCCACGTTCTTTCCCTGTATTGAGATGCACTAATACATAGGTCGCTTCGCCTACTTGTTTCTCTAATCGGTACGGACCTTCATATAACGTAAAAAATTTATCAAACTTTTTCTTCTGCGTATCCAATACGTTTAGAGCTTTTATTAATACTAAGTCGCCTATTTTAAATCTTGTCACCTTGTGTGTTGCGTTAAATCTGTCAGCTCTGGCTTTACCTTTACGTTTAATGTTTTCTCTTGCTAGTTTTAATTTGTAATCATGGGTTAAATAGAACTGATCGCGGATAATCCATGGACCCCAGAACCTTTTTGGCTTTTCGTTTAACTGCAATTCACATGGTGTGTAACCTGTCGTTTCGTGGTAAACTTCATTTATACATGACTCGATAACTGTAAGCCATTTGATCCAGGCACTATGTTTTTCCGTTATGAACGTTCTAAAGAAACGCCCTATCTCGCGGTTTACGCGTTCTACAATGTTCCCTTGCGGGTGTCTTATCGATGAAAATATGGGTATAATATCCTCTTGTTCTAACTTATCTAACCATTTTATGGAAGTAAACTGAGTGCCGGGATCAAATTGCAGTTTCTTCGGCTTGCCGAACTCTGGAATATACTTTCCGAATACGCATCGGATGGTGGATTGCGCGTCCGCGATTTTTAACGGGTATAACTTAACATACTTGCTAAACGCGTCAATCACTACCAGTAACCATCTGTAATTCCCTTGGCTGGCAGGTAATGGACCGAAGAAGTCAATTTATACTAAATCCCCAACTTTATCCGGGATTATGGTTTGCATTTCCGTGTGACTGTTTTGATTGGGTACCTTGCACCTCTGACAGCGGTCGCACTTGGCTAATTCCTGCCTTATCGTTTTCCCTAATTTGGGATAATAAAACCCTTCACGGAGCATTTTGTAGCACTTTCCTGCGCCTAC
Organism: Rhogogaster chlorosoma; assembly: GCA_944452935.1. Lineage (NCBI taxonomy): Eukaryota > Metazoa > Arthropoda > Insecta > Hymenoptera > Tenthredinidae > Rhogogaster > Rhogogaster chlorosoma. The sequence goes on from OX101802.1 coordinate 17,364,300, forward strand.
GTGCCCATATACCTCATGGCATTCATTGATTAAGGGAGCTTTCCAGTGTGACAGCCCGAAAAATCGCTGTTTTTCGCGATTTTTTTTTTTAAAGAAAAAATAATCTAATTGGTCTGGTTTTTTTTTTCGTAAATTAATTGGGTATTGAAGAATACAAAACAATTTTTTAAAGATCGATTTATTTATTAATTAATATCTATAAAAAATGATGAAACAATTGTTGCAGAAAATGCACTTGGATGTGGTGTCCACGTTGGGGGTCACAATTTTGATCTGAAACAAAAAACACAAAAAGATTATTGATGGGTATATAATTGGCTTTCGTGCTATGGAGGCTTTTTTTTTTTCAAAAATGGCGCCGGTTTGAACGAAAAGTATCGATTTTAGCATTTTTTTTGGCAGTTTTTTTTACAAAAAAATAGGAAGATGTCAAAAAAAAAAACGAAAGCCTTCATAGCACGAAAGCCAATTATATACCGATCAATAATCTTTTTGTGTTTTTCGTTTCAAATCAAAATTGTGACCCCCAACGTGGACACCACATCCAAGTGCATTTTCTGCAACAATTGCTTCATCATTTTTATAGATATTAATTAATAAATAAATCGATCTTTAAAAAATTGTTTTGTTTTCTTCAATACCCAATTAATATACAAAAAAAAACCAGACCGATTAGATTATTTTTTCTTTAAAAAAAAAAATCGCGAAAAACAGCGATTTTTTGGGCTGTCACACTGGAAAGCTCCCTTAAGTCCCTGACCAAAATTTCGGGAATGTACGCACGCAGCTTGCCCCCTGGCTCCCGCTGGTATAAGATACCTTTTCAGTGTGAAATTTTAACTCGTTTTTTGTTATCCCACTTTCCACCAACCTCGCAATCCGCGGGTCGTTCGTTTGATGCTTTCCTAAATTTTTCAAATCTCTAATCAGACTCTCACTCGCTTGTTTTGCAAGTTCTGCAATTATTTCGGTTGAATTTTCAGAGTTCTTCTCGTCCGCTTTGTCCGGAGGGTATCTGCTTAAAATATCTGCGACAACGTTTTCGCTACCCTTTATATATTCTATTTTAAAGTTATAAGATTGTAAATACAGTACCCACCTAGTGAGTCTAGAACTTGTCAAACGACATGACATGACGAAAGTTAATGCTTTATGATCTGTCCGAATGACTGACTCCGCGCCCATGACGAACGTCCGGAACTTCTCCAGCGCATAGACAATTGCGAGCAGCTCCTTTTCAGTGGTAAAATAATTCATTTCCGCCCCCTTTAGAGTGCGACTGGCGAACCCGATTATCTTATGCTCTTGTCGATCGCCGATTTGGTACAATACCCCTCCCACCGCGTAATTACTGGCATCGCATTGAAGGTAATACGCCCTACGAGGATCTGGGTGATGCACTATCATGGTATCGCAAAATTGCTTCTTTAACCTTTCAAAACTGTCATCAACTTCCTTAGTCCACTCCCACTTAGTGTCTTTTCTCAGCAGCCTTAATAGTGGATGTGTGAAATCTGCGTATTTCTCTAAGAATTTACTATAATAATTTGTTAAGCCTAGAAATCCTTTTAACTGCTTTGAGTTTCTCGGTGTCGGGAATCTGTTAATCGCTTCGATCTTGTCTGATTGAGGTTTGATTCCTTCAGCCGTTAATTTATGTCCCAAAAACCCAATTTCCCTTCTAAAGAATTTGGACTTGTAAAAATTAATTGTCATATTATAATGCTCGAAGGTTTTGAATAACTTTTCCAGATGGATTATATGTTCATCAATTGAGTTCGACATGCATAGTATGTCGTCAACAAAGTTTATAGTGAATTTACTTACATACGCGATGTACACCAAATCTAGTGCCCGCACTAGGCTAGCCAAACTGGTGTTTAAACCATACGGTGTAACTTTAAATTGGTATGTTTTTCCCGCATGCATGAAAGCAGTGTATTTACGAGAGTCTGTGTGGAAAGGCACCTGCCAAAAACTGGCCGTCAAATCTAAACTGGACATAAATTCAGAATTGCCACACTTTTGGAAGAGCTCCTCAGTCGATAACGCACAATCTCGATCTGGAATTATCAATTTATTGACAAAGCGTGCATCGAGAACCAATCTAATGTCACCTGATTTTTTAGCTACAACCACAATCGGATTAATATATTCACTACTTGACCTTTCGATTATACCAAATTTCAACATTTTTTCAATTTCTTTATCTACTTTTTCTCTTTGCATAATCGGAATTGGATATGACCTTCGTACGAACGGTCGATCTTCATAAATCTGTATTTTATGCTCGTAAACTGTGACTCGACCAGGAATTTTACTGAAAACGCGTCGGTATTTCTCTAATAAGTTCACAAAAGTTTGTCGATGCACGCCTCCCAACATCTGGCATTCCTCGAGTTTTTCCGCGATCTCATCATCGGTAAGCTCGTATTCAGTGCCACAGTTGAATTCGCGTTCATCTATTTCATTTTCCGACTCGATCAAAGCAATTTCCAGTCGATCCTTATTCGTCTCGGCATTAGTTAATTGCAAAATTTCGCACGGTTTTGTAGGTTTTTCGGTCTGTATCGTTAAGCGATTTAACTTCAGGTCTAAATCTGCTTTCCACCTTCCGAGCGCATCGATGCCAATAATCACGCGGTGTCAGAGCCCTGGTATTATTAGTACCGGGATCTGGTCGACAAAATCCCCTAGTGTAAATTTAGCAAAGACCTGCGTTTTTAACCTGACCGGCTTCCCACCTGTGACGCCTATCACCTGGTAGTTAACGACTGGTAACTTGTCGCAATTCTTAAAACTTTCTGATTTTTGATTGTACCACTCTTCTGAAATGCATGTAACTTGACTACCCGTGTCTATTAAAGCCGTTACATACTCCTCCTCTAGATAAATATTTATGACCGGACACTGTCTTAATGCATTTGACTTGATTTCTTCTTCACCAATTAGATAATCAGAAGGATTTTCTACAAAGTCTGATTCTATGTTTGCCGCGTTAATTTCGATCGGTAATTGTGCTGCATTACCTCGCGGCTCAATTAATACAGCACTTCCCCGTTTCCCTCGACCGGTTCGATAACATCGATTTTGTCGGCTTCGTCAGTACCCTCAGGTTCTAACGCGTTTATTTGCATTGGATTTGTCCAATTTGGGCGACGATTTACTTCTTGGCTACTTGGTTTCAGCCGACTCTCATGACTATCCGCGATGTTGTTGTCAACACGCTGGCTGTATGTTCTCGAATTGTTTACATTTTGACTGGTATTGTTGCGCCAGCTGTATTGTTTCGTACGCTCGTCAACATGGCGCGGAGCTGACATATAACGGTTGTGATTTTGAGACGTTGGACTTGCTCTGGACGCATTCGAACGGCCCCCAGATTGCATTCGCTCTAAGAAAGATAACAAACTATCTATGCTCCGAATCCCTCGATTGTCTGCTGCGCTTATAATTGATTCATCAAAGTGCCTAATTAAGCAGTCTACGATTTCTGCTTCGGGTATGGGAGGAATCAGCCCACATGCGACCGCGTATTTACGATTCGCGTAATCGGACCTGCTGACCTTCCCATCAGGTACGTAACTACCAACCATCAGATCACGCTTTATTTCTTGCTGCACTTCTTCGTTCCAATACAGTCGCCTCTGCGTATGTTGCCGCGCTCGGGACCGTAGGGGAGTATTTTTCTTGGAAACGATGTTCCCCCACTCTCGAGCGCAACCGGCTCTCGATGCGATTTATTTCGTTCTCTGTCTATGTTGCCACGCGCTTCAGGACACGTGAATCACATCACAACACAACGGAACGGTTGTATAGGTTAAGGGTAGGTTGTGTTCAGTGAAGAACCGTGAAGAAAGAAAAAGGCAGAAGAAAGAAGACAGTGAAGAAGACAGAAATACAGGTAAGTTTAAACAAATTTTTCGCAAAATTCGAACATGTCATAAAAATTAAATACGTTCTGCTCATTACTAAAATTCAAAGCAGGTGTTTCGAGAGTGAATTATTCAATTATCAAAACGTCTTGAAATAAAATGATAGTGAAAAAAAATATTATACATGTACATTAGGGTGGTCCAAAAAAAACATTTTTTCTTTTTTTTTTTTAAGTCTTATGTGCTCAAAAGTTTCTTTTAGGTATAAAAAGAATTCTTCTAAAAGCGCAGTTCGTTATCTCAACTCTACGAGATGCTCAACGATTTTCCGTTTTCCCATCTAAATAGCACATGAAACATTTTTTTTTTCGTTTTTGCCGCATAATACTCCGAAAAAAATTGTTATTTCAATTTTGATCCACATATTCTTGTAGGAAATTTAATTCTCTACAAAAAAGGTCTTATAAGGTTTTTTTGTAAAATTAACAAGTACATAAAAAGTTGTATCAGGCTTTGAACCCTTGCAACTCAATTAAATTTAACCGGATATGATTTCGGAACGATTATCAAATTTCTTTCCGACTAGAACGCAGGCTAATATTTACATTAATATGTATTTATTTTAACACTCGAGTTATTACTTGCAGTTGAAAACAGTGTAATTACATTATCAGATCCATTGTGATACTATTTGGGATCTAAAATCATATGTACTTTGTGAGATTTCATTTGATTGCGAGCGTTCAAAGCTTGACAACTTTTTATCTGTTAAGATTACCAGAAAAATATATCAGAGCTTTTTTGTAGAGAATTAAATTTCCTACAAGAATATGTGGATCAAAATTGGAACAACAATTTTTTTCGGAGTTATATGTGGAGAAAACGGAAAAAAAATGTTTCATGTGTTATTTAGATGGGAAAACGGAAAATCGTTGAGCATCTCGTAGAGTTGAGATATCGAGCTGCGCTTTCAGGAGAATTCTTTATATACCTAAAAGAAACTTTTGAGCACATAAGGAAAAAAATTTTTTTTTTGGACTACCCTAATGTACCTACATCATTTTTGCAGAAAATATGGAACCTTCACTGAGAAAAAGAAAAAGCGAACACCATAAAGATGTTTCACTAGGTGTTCATCCCGCGGAATTAGAAGGAACTTCGGAAAATCAAGTCCAACTTGATGAACCCATAAAGAAGAAGATAAAAAGTTACACTTATAATGAAAAGATGGAAATTTTACACGAACTCAACGAAATACCTCCGGAAATTATTTGTGAAAAGTATAATTTGAGTGCTCGCACTTTGCGATACTGGAAATCCAAAAAAGAACAAATTTTTGAAAATGCAAAGAATATAAATTTTCGCAACGCCAAGAGGATTATAAAAGATACACAGGAACGTGACAACCAGTTATTCCAATGGCTAGTTAAAAATCAAGTTGATGGAATTCCAATATCAGGACCGCTATTGAAGAAACAAGCACTGATTGAAAACAAAAACTTGCATGGACCACCCAGTTTCAAAGCAAGTGAAGGTTGGCTCTCATGGTGGAAGAAAAAAAAAAACATTCGCAGCTTAAAAATTACAGGTACTTAATTACTTTATGTTCTAAAGCAAAGAAATTGAAGATCATCAACCCCACTACATAATGATTTATGGTTTTTAATTTTTGTTGTAGGTGAAAAGTTTTCAGCAGACGTTGCAGCAGCTGAAGAGTACACTAAAGAAGAGCTGCCGAAATTAATTGCATCAAAGCAATTGAAGAAAAAACAAATGTTTAATTTCGACGAAACGTGCTTGTACATCAAACAGATTCCTGATCGAACGCTTGCACCAAAAAGTCTGACTTCTGTACCAGGAACAAAAAAACAACTCGATCGCTTAACTTTTGGCGCGTGTTGCAATGCAGATGGATCAATGAAACTTCCTTTAGTTGTGATTGGAAAGTCAACAAAACCACGCTGTTTCAAAAGTCTCAACATGGACGAGTTGCCCGTTTTGTACCGAAGCCAGAAAAATGCATGGATGGACAGCCGAATTTTTGAGGAATGGTTTACGAACCATTTCGTGCCTCGAGTGAAATCTTTTCTGGAGTCCGAACACTTGCCCTTGGTAGCGGTTCTGTTCGTTGATAGATGCAAGTCCCACAAGTACTTGAAAGTTGATGGCATCGACGTCCAATTTTTACCACCCCATGTGACTTCTCTCATCCAACCTTGCGATCAAGGTATTTTGGAAATGACCAAATTAAATTATAAGAAAAATTTGGTGCAATCAATACTTGAATCCCAAAACAAAGGCGTTTCGTTGTTGCAATTCCTGAAGGCCGTCACTGTGAAAGATTCTGTGTTCTGGGCGGCGGAAGCGTGGAATCGAGTTGAAGCTTCTACAATCATCGAGTGCTGGAAAAAAATGTTACCAATTCGAACGCAGGACGCAACAACCCAAACTGATGGAGAATGTTCATTGGATCTCTTAGACTCGTCTGTGGGCACTGAAAGTGTTTCAATCCCGACGATAAACGAGAACGTTGACAAATTAGTTGCAGCGATCCGCAAGGTAGAAGGCTATGAAGCTATCAACGAAGAAGCAATTGCAAAATGGTTGATTAAAGTCGATGGTGGTATGTATGTTAATTTTTCATCTGAAGATGCTTTGATGTTCAGCATTTCAACATGTGAATTGTGAATCTTCAAATCTCAAAACTTTAAAATACTCACATCTCAATTATGGTTTGATTATGTTTTTATTTGTTATTTCTACTGGCTAAACTATGACTTTCATTGCATCGAACTATTACGTTCCATTTTCCATATCTCATGCTCTTGGTCAATACGTATACAATCCACAAATTAGCCAGTCGAAGTACAATATTCATAATTAGATTTCAATGTTTTTGCACTTTTTTGAATTTACAATCCAAAATGCTGAATACAGAGCAGATAAAATTTTTGTATTCTCTTGAAATTTCTCTCTCTATTTTGAAAATGTTTCTGAAGCGTATCTAAATTTTTTTAGATTTGAATTTACGAGCTTACAAAATGCTAAAAAAAATGTTCATTCCAGAAAGTCGAAACAAAGTAACTTCGTTGAAAAACACAAATGGGGAGTTAACAAGTGAAGAAATCGTTGCACAAGCGAATAAAGTCGATGGGTCTCCAGATTTAAATTGGCACGAAGACGAATCCTTGGTTACGCCAACACCTCCCGCAGAAAACAATGATTTTTCTTTCATTTCTGTAACGTGTGCAGTGCTACACGAGCTTTAAGTACATTACATACCTCCCAAACAGATCTACCATTTTATTCCTTGGTATGTAGTTCCAGAAAGTGTACAGACTGTGTCATATTGCATATATGTATATATTTATATATATACAAAACTTTGCACGTGCGTGTAAGAATGTATACATCAAAAACTTTTGCTAAATAATGTGCTCTATTATTTTGTGTACATCATTTGAATTTTCCACAGGTTTATTTTAATAATATCAATTTTCCGTGAAAAAAATTTTTCTTGCGTCATTTAGAGAAAGTTACGGCTCAAAAATGTTATCAAAAGCTACCTCAATTAACTTTTCACAATGAGTCTGCATTTCCAAAATTCATTCACACAAACATTCATTGAAAAAATCTTAATTCATAAAAACAATGACATATAGATATATTTTTTGAACTTTGTTAAGGGGGTATGTATATATGGGTAATTCTCATCTTGAAAAACGAGAGGTCACTTCCATGGAGGACATTGTTTTCAAATTATTACATTACCTATTACATTTTTTTCAGAATTCCTAACGTGGGATAAATATTCAGTACCTCAAGGTTAACGGTTAATATTCACCGAGCTTGCAGCCTCTAAGGTAGTGCAACCCTTAAAAAAAACATGTCATCCACGGAAGTGACTTTTCGTTTTTCAAAATGAGAATTACCCATATAACAACTTTTCGGGCTTTAAAGTGGCGTCAAAAAATCTGAAACACCGACGGCAACGTAGAAAGAGAGCAAAACAATTCTCGAGCGCCCAGCCGACGTGGTCATGGTGGGGGCAGAGCTCGAGCGTGCATGTAGGGGAGCGGCAACGTAGAGAGTGGCAACATACGCAGAGGCGACTGTACCTTGCCAGGAATTTATTTTTAAATTCGTCCCACGAACGTATCCCATCACGCCGCGCAACCCACCAATCTTTCGCGTCGTTCGTTAAGCTTTGTCCTATCAGCCTAATCCCAATGTCCTCGTCAGTGCTAAGAAAGTCTAAATATTCTTCTAATTCTTTCAAATAATGTACGGGTTTTTCCCACGCTTTGCCAGCAAACGTTGGCAATCTTAACTGTTTTGCTAATGGGTTAGTATTGCTGGGCGAACTTGACAGAGTCGCACGTTGGTTTTTCAAACGCCGTATGTCGGCTTCCAGACCAATTTTTAGATAATCATGTTTATGATTCAACTCAGCGATTATATCTTGACTAATCCTTTGATTTTCATTAATTGTATTCTTTAAAACCTCGCAAGTCGCTGTCTGCTCACCCCGCAAAATGTTCTCGCATGTTTCTATCTGACTTCTGCAATCGTTAACTTCATTATTTAATCTCCTATACACTGTCTGTAATTCTGTTCCTAGCCTTTCAATTTTACTATCTTGAACCGCTTTCTGATCCTCTAGTTGGACTGTTAATTTGTTAATTTGTTTTCTAGTTTTGCATTTTCTTCTACATTCTCCGCCTTATTACTAGCAACGGTTTTTTCTAGATTTTCATATTTATTGTCCATTTTCTTTTCCAGCCTTTCTAACGCCTCGAGGATTCTCGCAAACGGATCTGCTTGACCCTGATTTTGGCCACTATTCTGCTCTTTATCTGCTGCAGACGGAAGCATGCTGAAATCACCAAGACCTGAATCTCTGCCCTGCACACCTGACTCCCTGACATTGGGATTAGACCGAGAGTCGTACCTCCCCTGTTCCCCGTCTGACATTTCGGTTGCTACCAGAACTAGTAAACAAACACAAACGTCCCGAGTCGGGTGGACAGTCTCTTCTGACTATTTGAATATGGTTGAAAAGTGACTTGAATCTGAACAATAGCAAAAAAAATTGAAGCTAAGTTTGAAAGTGATTTTACAGTGCAGTTAACTTAAATTTTCCAAATAAAATTTAGCTTGAATGGCCCCACGTTGGGCGCCAAATGTAACGTTTCCGGATGACTCGGGCTAGAAAAGCCGTAGAGGAATCCAGCGTTATTGTGAGTGTCTTTGTCCTAGCGGTTTTATCGAGACGAATTTATTAATTAAGGAACCTTTCAAGCTGTGAGGTGGGGAAAAGATGGTTTAAGCCACAAAAGCCACCTATGATATTTCTATGCTATCTCTCTTCGGACTCGGAATAAACAGAGCCGACGATGTGAACTCGGAGTTAACAGAGTCACGCCCTATGCAGAACCGAAGTTTTCACCTAGGCCTGCCTCCTGTCTATTCTTTCGTGATTTAAAAAAAAGGGACCTAAGCTACAGATCTGAGGCTTTCGCCTGAGACTGTCCACCAGACTCGGAAGGTTTCCCGACAGAGCTAAAATCTCATCTACGTCCTACACGGCTCGTGTGGCTTTGGATGTTTTAGTTAGCTGCAAGGCGAAATGTCAGACGAGGAGCTAGTAGGTTTTCTATAAAATTTTATTTAGGCATATTGCCTGTTCGAAAATGAGTTTATACAAAACAAAAAAAAATATATCAAAAAAAAATAATAAACTATTATTTAAATTTTAATCAACATAATTGCTTTCCTTATTTTCTATGATCTATTCTAAGGCCCGTGGCTGTTCTGTTGCGGAATTTGACCGACTTTTAAATTTCTATGTTTGATAAATCTGCAAGAGTGCTAGCACAAATTTTAGATACTGCCCCGTTAATGGAATGTACTTGCTAACCAGTTATGCTGCGTTAGACTTTTACAAGTTATATCGTATGTTCGAACAAGAATTGAAATTTTGGAAGTTGATGATTCTAAGTTATTAGCTGGTCAAGACGACCATTCTAATATATCAAGTGAGTCGAAAGAGCTCTATGCTACAATTCGCTGTCGTTTCAGCGTTACTGCAGTTTATATAGGCTATTCCCCGCCTTTCGTGACGTCACGCGTCGCGAACGTTAGCTGATGAGCGTCGGTTGACCGACAGCTGACCGTTTTGAATTAGATCGGCTGTCCTGCTTCCTCTCATGCTAACCAGCCGAACCGTTTCAGCCTCTGTACAGGGAGAGTCAGTGTGTATATTGGCAATGCCAAGTAAGAGCGATATACCGTGTAATAAAGTAACCTGAATTCAATAAAGCATTGTATTTTGTAACAGGACTAATAAATTTCTATGAGCGGTTTTTACAAAACAGAGCGGACTACATAGGGCCCGTGTACGAACTTTGCAAAAGTAAAAAATGGGACTGGACTGAGAAATGTCAGAGAGGTTTCGATTGGGTCAAGCAACAAATAACATCTGACAAGATAAACAGCTGACATGACTACGATAGAAAATAACTTTTTCAAAAAACGACACGAATTAGACTTAGAAAAGGGCTGCTAATCGTGGGGCTTCAGAATCGTGATACCGATGTCGTTGCAGAAAGGTATCTTGCAAGAGCTACACTCGTCCCACATAGGGGTAGTAAAAATGAAACAACTTGCGCGCAGTTACTTTTGGTGGCTGTATCTAGACAGAGATATCGAAGACGTAGCAAACAGCTGCAAGATTTGCTTAGAAAATAGTTCAGAACCGACGAAAACATCACTTACTCCCTGGCAATGGCCAAGCACTCCTTGGTCAAGAATTCACATTGACTTCATGGGCCCTTCCCACAACTGCATGTTCTTAGTAATCATAGATGCTCACTCAAAATGGACCGAAGTAATAAATATGAAGAAAAACACTACAGCCCAGAAATTGATCAAAGTACTGGACGAAATTTTTGCTAGGTACGGTATTCCCAAGCAGTTGGTATCCGATAACGGTCCACAATTAGCAAGTGATGAATTCAGAAATTTCCTAAAAACGTACAAAATCAAACATACCTTCTCCCCGCCGTATCACCCCGCTACTAACGGCGCCGCAGAAAACTTTGTCAAAACAGTGAAAACCAAAGTAGACAAAATGGTCAAAGACGGATTTGCTCTCGGAAATGCGATTAACAGATTTCTAAGCGAATATCGTAATACCCCACACGCTACTACGAATCAAACGCCATCAATGCTGATGTTTAAAAAAAAGATGCGTACGAGATTTGACTTGCCGAAATGCGATACAACAGGCACAGTAGAAAAAAAACAATTTGATCAACGACGTTTCAAACACGGAAATAGAAGCAGGGAATTCGCAGTTAGCGAAATAATCTACACCAAAGATTATCGCAAAGCTACAAGTCAAAACTCGAAAGCTATTATTGTCGAACAGCTATCCCCCGTTACTTATATTACACGGTTCGATGACGGATTCGTTACAAAACGTCATAAGAATCAGATCATTCAGACCAGCCTAGGGTGTAACGTTAGAAGAGGGGAATGCGAAGACGACAACAAACCTCCGACAAGTAAGGAGGGAGATATTGGTGAAACTCCCGAGTGGAGAAGTATTGTAACCGAAGAAAATGATAAGCAAGTAAACGAAGGTTTGAAATCCCACTTAGCTATAAGCGACGTAGTGCAACGTAAATATACGAGGCGTAATCTTGTAAGGAGGGTTGAACCGCTGTGACGTTCGGCGAGAATTGGCAATAAAGGTTACCATAACCCCGACACTTAGAAGAGAGGAGTTGTAGTGTATCTAAGACTGCGTGTGTGTGAGCGTGAGCGAGCAGGTGTGTGCTGATGTGCCCCGGACAGATTGAGTCGACCGGACACATAGCAGTTGCTCTTAGGCCTTCAAACAGGCCGTTGTGTCAAGTAAAATAAAGAGTAATTGAACCTACTGAGTCAAGTCTTAAAAGCTGATTAAAACCCTTAATTCCTCCACAATTCCTATACCTCACAAAAACCATTGCCGGAAATGTTGCAGAACAAAAGTTTGGAGTTGATCCACCGTTGTACTTGAAGCATCTCCTCACCTGTTTGGGTTTCGATTCAGCGGCTGCTCTAAAAAACCTTTCAACCGAAGCGTTTCTAGAAATGGAGAATTTTGCCCAAACTGACATGCTGGGATTGTTTGGCGAAGATGATTACACGAAATCAGACTTCTTCGGTATTTACAGCAATAAACCCGAACAATTCCATGTACTACCGGGACATAAGTTTTGTCTCCTAGAAATTCAAAAGTATATTATAGAAAAAGGGGTGGAACCATTTTGCTACGGCTGAACAGGATATTCATGAAAAATCAACTAATATAAAAGCAAAGAAAGAAACCAAGGAAACGCTAAAAGCTGTATCGGGAAATAAATCACATCCACAGTTACGAAAATTACAGGACCTATCAAGAGAAAAAGATCAATTATACATGCTTATTAAAAATTGGTTTTCTAAGCAGCCAGATGGTAAAGAAACCTTCAAAGCCTATTTAGAAAGCCCTAAGGATCGGTATTTAGAGGTATCTATCAAAGAAGACGTTGACGAAGAAATTACCTATTCGGGGAAAATATCGTGTTGCCTGTGTAAAACTAAAATTACCGCGCTTAAAGCCGAATACGGAAAATCCGAGGAAAACTCGTTGGGTGTGTCAAAATTTTATGAAGCACGTGAAGAAAAAACATTTGACTTTAAACCCTGTGGAGAATTCGAAGGAAAATTTATTTCCTGGCAAGGATGACAATAGCAATAAAATTCATACAAAATCGGGCCAGGTGGAGAAAAACACAGTAAATGTCCTCAAACACGTCGTCACTAATACTGAAGCTTTTACGTCCAGTTGTAAAAAGGTTCAAACCGAGGTTCAACCACTTATTACGGATATATTCGATAAATGCATCAATGACAATGATAACTGGAATACGAACGCTAGTTTGAGCGACAGTATCGCGAACAAGAACCAAAAGCTCGGCCAAAATGAAATAAATCAGTAGAAGCATTGGTTTTCAAGTAAATCAACTATTAGTAGAAATTCAAATTTGCGGCTCACTTTAAGATTTTATTTATATGTAATATAGTTCTGAAATTTTTAATATAGGTTTTAGTCGATTAATTTAGTACATAATTAATTGAATGATGATATTCTGACGTATTCCATTTGATGGAATCAAAAAGTACTTTATATTTACCACTTATTTTTGATGACTATAGGAGCTTTAGTTTCGAAATTGTGATGTGTTTTAAGATTTTAGTTAAGCGTTTTAGTTCTGTATTAATATTTTTATTGTTTTGAGTAGAATATTCAGTATAAAATGGAATAAATAATTCTGTGAATTAATGGATTTGATGAATTCAAACCTATAACAGCCCCCCTGTATTCCTTGCATGTGAAGAGAACAAGCTTCGGTCTCGGCGCGCCCGCGTAGACAGCCGCGCGCGACGTCCTGCACGAATCAATCGCTTTTTAAATATAGTTTCCATCGGAGTTCCATTTTGAAACTTACAGATTTCGTAGAGAATGAATCAAGGAACACGCTCGTATTTGTTTTAGAATTTTCTAAAGGTGTAATCATCTCGAAAATCACGTTTAAAAAATATAATTGTTTATAACAAATAGAACATTACTTATTAGGCGGATTAAAAATTAATAGCGTGAAAGTGCGATTCAATAGCTTTTAAATGAGTTTTTGCCGATGTCTGTACGACAAAGGAAACCGGAGATATTAACGTTTAAAGAAGACAGCGATTCCGGTTTTTGGTGCTTTTTTCGAAAATTCGACCCCTTGTAACTTCTAAGCCCTTCGAGTTGAAAAAAAAAAATGTTTTATGCATTTATTTTACCCAGAGAATGTGTAAAAAAAATTACAAAAGAATCAGAAACATCGAGGGAAATTTTTGGCCAAATCCGTCCCGCTTGACGTGGACTGACTCATCTGCAGGCCCTGGTCACTGGTATAAGCGGCATTGAAGTAACACTATTATTATTATATTCTGATCCTGCTCTGAGACTACGCTAGATGGCGCAGCGTTTCAACCCCCCCCCCCCCCTTCCGCCCATGCCTCACCCCGTTGACTATGACTTGCATCTATCTCCGCTACTCTTGTGTTCTCCTTCGTACTCCTTCTCGAACATTTCCGACAATTCCCGAACATTCGCGAACGACAATCAACGACAATTTCGCAGCTGTCATCTTGACAATCGTTGATTCCAGTCCCTTATTTTTGGTTAATTTTTCGGTGATAACATTTTATAATCATCTCAAATCGTCTAGTCGGCGTGAAAAATCCCATCACTTCCCTAAATGCGAAACTACCGATTTCAAGTGGGTTGAAGCCGTGGGCAATCCGCGATTGTCAGACCTAACCTACAAACAAATATATGCAAATCGTTACCTTTCATTACGTTACTGCAAATTATTCGAATATTATCTATAGCATCTGAACGGTCATCTATTATTTTATCTTAGGGAGCGGAGACTACGCCAAATGGCGCTGATCGCGACTATCCTCCTTCATTTTTAAAGCATTGAGTGACCAGGGCCTGCTTATCTGCACGTGACAAGCCAAATGTAGAATCGGCTGTTGGATCACAAGCTGTGATAGTTGAAGGTACAAATGATGAGTTACAGGGGGAACTCAACCTCGAAGCAATTTAGAAGGGGTTCTTTGTTTCGAGAAAATTCTATCAACCCCATCGACCAGTAATACCAAAGATACTAAGACTATACATCCAAGAAGTTCCGATTGTGACAAAAAAATTAAAAAAGATTTACGGACTAGAAGTGACAAATCCTACCGACGCAGAGCGAAGAGTATCGCCACAGAGCGAACGATTTCACATTATTTTCCAACATTAAACGGAATGGAATTGCTATTGAAATATAATGCAGAATTAAAGGATTGCGTGAAAAATTTAGTAGCAGATTCGGCATCGTAAAAATTAACGAAGTCTTGTCCAACAGTCAATGAAAATAGTAAACGTAACGTGTTGGTACAAAAATTGATGACAATTTCTGAAAAACAAAGTCAGGCCGAATCTCACGGGAACAGATACGATTCGACAGTGAAAAAGTTTGCACCGTATATTTTCATGATTGGCGGAAGATTGTCGTACGAAACGTTACGCGCGAACTTGCCTCTACCGTCCCCCTCATCCGTCAGTCGGCATTTGTCAGAAAACGGACCGGACATCATTGAAGGGCAGCTTCGATTGCAGGAATTGAAAAATCACTTAATCAAGGCAGAACTGCCTCTAGTCATATGGTTGAGCGAAGATGCGACGCGTATTACTGGCACCGTGAATTATGACCCAAAAACCAACCAATTAATTGGGTTGGTATTACCAACAGATAAAAATGGAATGCCTAAGTGCAAATCTTTCATGGCAACCTCACCGAAAGTAATGGAAGAAACGATGCAAAATATTCCAATTGCTTCTTTGGCGTACACAATTATAGCACAGCCTTTGCAAAAAAATGCGGCGTCATTTTGTCTGTGCATATTTGGAACCGATAATAAATTTACTGCCGAACACGTGCTTAATCGATTCAAATTTATTTACGAACAATGTCAGCAATTTGGAATAAGAGTATTAGGAATTTCTTCGGATGACGATCCAAGATTATTGAAAGCGATGAGGATTGAAAGCAGAATAGGTATTTCGAATCTTGATTTACTCGTTGGAAAAGAAAATTGGACATGGTTAAACAGTGAATTCTGCAATGAGTACTTTGTCTGCCAGGATACTGTACACATTGGTAAACAGCTAAGAAATCGCTTCGTCAAAAACTCAATTGTTTGCCGATGGAAAATAATGTAGCGACTGTTAGTCACCTTAAACTATTGATACAGTCACAATCGAAAGACAAACACCAGGTAACTTATTCTGATTTGGACCCAAAGGACCGAATGAATTTCCCTTCTGTTCAAGAAATATATCAGGAGAATTTCAGGAAACTATTCGATGATACAGTACCTGGCAGCGAAGGAACATGTGCGTATTTGAAAATACTACATCACACCTTAGTTTTATTCATCGATCCTGACTTAACCCCGTTAGAAAGGATATTTAGCATCTGGTATTCTGTGTTTTGTCTGAGGATATGGCGTGCATGGATTTCGGCAAATGACAGTTACACTTTGGGCAAAAATTTTATAACTTCAAACTGTTACACATGCATTGAAATAAATGCTCGTACGCTTATTGACGTCATTATACGCCTGAGAGATTCGGACCAACCAGAACTCTTCCTACCATTTTTATATAGTAGTCAGCCACGTGAAAGCTTTGTCCGACAAGTTCGTTCAATGTCATCCACGTACTCAACTATTGTCAACTGCAGCATGATGGACATCATTCATCGTGTTAATAGAATTCAAGTACAACATGAAATCGTCATCGAAGAGTCAGAAAATATTGTATTCCCAAGATTTAGGGAGGGAAAAAGTGTAATCAATGTCAACACATATCCACTCCCTTCTAATCAAGAAATACAGAAAACCGTTGAAGACGCAAAATACCGAGCTATTCAGGATCTCGGAAAACTTGATATATTTTCCAACAATACCTCATGTACACTGGCTTTTTCTGTAAAGTCTATTGAACTGGACTCAGACAACGAATCTGACAGCGAAGAAATCCGCGAGGGAACGGAAAGTGCAAATGAAGACACTGTGTCTGCAGAACTTGAACATGATATGATTACTTTGCAGTCTGTAACAGAAACTTTGGAACTCAAAGATTACTCTACCAAAGAAATTGAACTAAATAAAACGAGTCCATTTGCAGTCGTGCGTGATTCATCGCAAGCCAAATATGTCGTGAGAAAATCTTCCATTTGTTGGCTGCTTAATAAAAACAAGCACCGTTTAAGTAACGACAGACTTCAGAGATTACGAGAAATCGAACTGCCTCATTCGTCCAAGAAAGTACTTATTAGCTTGATCTTGAATAATTGTTCCTATGACCCAGAGTCAACGAAATACTACGGAAAATTTTGGAAAATGTCCTAACTACATCTTGAAAAAGAAATATAATGCGATATTATTCTATGGTAAATGTATAACCCCAACGAATAGAGTTATATAATTTATGCGGTAATTGGTCAAGACTCCAATTTTGGAAAATGTCCTAACTACATCTTGAAAAAGAAATATAATGCGATATTATTCTATGGTAAATGTATAACCCCAACGAATAGAGTTATATAATTTATGCGGTAATTGGTCGAGACTCTAAATTTTTTAGATTCCATACACATATGGGCATATGTCAGAAACCTTTAACTTTTCGAATAAAAAAATCTAAATCTAAATTGTGTTGCACACATGCGTAATTTTTTGTATGACATACCAGAACATATAAAAAGGTCATATATATCCATGTACATCACGCAATTTTAGGGGAGCATGAGATAAAAATCAATAGTATGATAATAGTATAGTATATTAATAGTATCTGACATTCATTTTCGTCATGTCAATATGCATCGATAACCCCGCACACCACAAAACAAAATATCGACTCTCCTGCATAAAGGTGAGCGCGTTTGATTCCTTAGAGGTCTATCTTCATGTGCATCCGGTAAAACTAACTGAATTAACTTGTGCTGTTGTTACCAAGTGGAAAAACGTTGCGTGTCAGGTCTGATGTCGAAAGTCAGTGACAGTACTTCATAGAGATTTTTCGACTATCACAAACTAATTCTCGCGTTTCTTATTATAGTGACAAGGTTGCGAGTGCTTTTCTTGTCATAAGAGATTCAAAAAAATATTTATGTAACACCTGCATGGGAACTTTGACTTCGCGCACTAAAAGTGGTGCGCCAAATGACCGATTACCCATCCGTTCCGGAAGCGTGCGGTAATATTTATTACCGCATGCAAAACAGTGCGATTATGTTTATTACCGCACGCTTTCAGAGCGTAACTAGGCAAACAGCGCAATCGGGCGTGTTGTGTTATTATTCTAACCTGACGATTTTGACAGTTTTACAACCAAAAGTTTCACTTCCCATGCTGGTGTCACATAAAATAGGATATGTTACTCGTGCGGGTTGGCGATTACTGATGAGTGTGATTGCAGCACTCGCCTTCGGCTCGTACCGCAACTTTCACACTCATCAGTAATCGCCAACTTCCCGCACGTGTTGCACAATATACTATTTTCTGAAGGTGTGCTCCTATGTAATGGGTGTTGAAAGTCTGGCGCAAGTTGCCAGATACACGCTCTGCACGTTGAAAAGATACATGTTCGAGCCTGTAAATAACAGTTTCGCCCGTGTATTATGGTAGCAAGTATTTTTTTTTAACATACCATTGAGGGGGACTCAAAAAAATTTACCCGAATCAATTATTCATAGTCATGATTTTACCCTTGCAAATCGAATGCGAGATACACATATGTGAAAGGTTTCTGACATAAGCCCATATACAGGAAGTGTTAATTTTTAACTTCTGGGTTCTCCGTATAATGTTATTGTTCCTCTAGGAATCAGCTACTAGATGAAGTACTGTCGAAGAGAATTCAGAAATAAGTATTGGGGAATGGATGCTTTTTAGAGAAGACACTGAGGTAAAAGCGGAATACAGAGCAGGCTTCATTCTTGGATTCGTTTATCTAACTGGAAAAACAGACCTACAGAGAGAATACTCCAGATTAAGCGCTGACATCAATAATGAAAGTATTGGCGTACTATGTACCTGGTATAGAATAATAGGTTCTAGTCTTCGTCTGATACCAGTTGGGTCACATGCTCATAAACGCATTTCTGGATACATGCGAACTTTACCAACACCACACATAGTCGATGGGCATATTTTTTATTCAGATTTAGTTTCGAAATTGATCCTCGAGATTATTCCTACAACTTCACTCGATGGTAATACTGCTTTAGAAAAATTTAATTTTGGAATCGTTGTACGTCTGGTTACACCGTTTGGAATTTTCAGATAAAGATGCAAATATCGGAAAGTTTGTGCTGATCGAATTTCTCACCAAAAGAAAAAAAAAATACTACATCGGCGTTGTTAAAAGTATCCAATCAAGAGATGGAGATTGCGAGGAAGTATATTGTTACAAAGGGTGCGTCCACCCCTTGTATTGACTTATATCCTTTCAATCCATTGCCACCCGAACTCCTATGTATAGAACATCACAATAATAATCGTCAAGTATCTTTTTATAAAACAACCAAACGATGTATCTAGTGATAGCCAATTTATAAACGGTCTAGTCTCAGACCTTAACCGAGACACTTGTATTCTTCTGAATATAACCAAATCTGCTTTTCCCACTAATTTGTGCCTTCAAGTCTCCTTATTTCGCTCAGGGACTCACAGCTCAAATAATAAGGTAACTCCTAAAGTTACATTTGGTGTCAGGAGTGTGAGATCGTTTCTGAGCCCGATAAGTTGATTTGCCTGGTGGTATTTTGGTTTTTGCCGATTGCTCGTATTCGGAAGCTATAAGCTTTCGACGCCTTATTTCTCCTTGAGAAATTCTACCCGCAAGAGAACAAATCTGCTCCAGATGAGCAACAGACGTAATACTCGTCGCCAAGACCCCCGTGCTGCCGCTGCTGCACACACCAACCAAATACCACGGGCGGAAGAACAGGAGGCCAACCCCATTACCGCCCTGGTCCAACTCCTGCAGCAGCAGGCTGCTCAGCGAGCTGCCCAGCAAGCCGCCCAACTGGCAGCACAGCAAGCGGCCCAGGCTGCCCAGGAACGGCAGCAAGCTGCACAACTCGCAGCTCAACAGGCAGCTCAAGCTGCTCAGGCCGAACAGCAAGCCCTCTTATTGCAGCTTCTACAAGACCAACGGCGAGACCAGCAGGCCGCCCGAGAGGAACGAGAGCGATCGGAAGTACGTCTGGTGGGAGTTCTGCAGGACCAGCAGCAGTCCTTTACTCAGATCCTGTCTACATTGAGGGATGACAGACGTGGGTCCGGAGACGAGCCTCACCCTATCCTGCCCGTGACAAACCCAGTTCCCTCTACCTCATCCTACCAGCCGGCCCAAGTGCCTGAAACTTTAAGGTCTGTGCCGCCAATTAGGGAAATTGCTCCCCCACATACGCTTGTTACTGCTTCGCCGGTCGATCGCGGCCTGGTCGCAGATGAACCCAGCTTGATCGGTGTTCTTTCCCAGGAACCGACTATCACTTCTCTCACCCAAGTAAACGCTAATCTGACAGAAAACGTTAACCCCGACATAAGCAGTAGAACCGCGAATAACCTCAAACCCCCGACATATGACGGAGACAGACCGTTAGCTCAATTCGAACAACAATTTTTGACGGTAGCGAGCGTAAATAATTGGATCCCGACCGTAAAAGCCGCGAATTTAGTGAATAGTTTGAGAGGCCCGGCAGCCAGCGCAATATCTTCCTTGTCCGCGGCTGAATTATTAGATTTTGATAAAGTTCACGCGGCCTTGAAGCTTAAATATGGGAACGAACAACTGTCCAAGTTGTTTCTTACTCAGTTCAATACGCGGCGGCAACGGAGGGATGAGGATCTTGCCACACTCGGGCAAGATATAGAGAGATTGTCACGAATAGTCATGCCACATGGTGACGAGGCCATCCGCGAAAGCTTCGCGACAGATAGATTTATTAATGCCATAAATGATCCAGAACTAAGACATGCCCTGAGCTTGATAGGACCCACTACCCTCCGTCAAGCCATAATAAAAGCCTTAGAGGTAGACGCTATCAATAAACAACATTTGGGATCGGGCCGCGTCCGCCGGTTCGAGGCTGTGAAGCTGTCCCCCGACAAAAATAAAGTCAATGAAAAAAGGTCTTCTTCCTCACGGCAGGAACAGAATTTTAATTCAAAAGCCAATTTTAGAAGCAACGCGGAGTGCCGGTATTGTAGGAAGCGGAGGCACACAATAGAGCAGTGCTTCGCATGGCAAAGGTGAAATAGAGATAATAATCAAAGACCCCTGCCCAACCAAATTTCGTGGAGGGATAACGATAGGAACTTCAATTCAAATCAAACTTTCTACCCTAGACTCAATCAAAATCAGGGTTATAATCCTGCTCAAGGGGAGAGGATGCTTCCCTTTAACAATTCTAAACCAACCTCAGAACAACCAAAAAACTAACGCTCGATGATTGCGGGGGGAGGGAATCATCGCCTGTAGCGAGTAGAAGTAGCCCTGTATTACCTGTTTTAATTAAAAGTTTAAGGCAGTCCGGTCTCTACGCTCAGGGATCTGTCAACGGTGTTGACTGTCTCTGGGTTGTGGATACCGGAGCCGAAGTAATGGTGGTTCGCTCGGATCTCTTAAAAAACCTTACCTCTAGAAATCATTATGCTACTTTGAAGACCGCGACAGGGGAGACCACCCCTGTTTCACGAGAAGTTTCCGTACAGATAAACATCGCGGGTCAAATTAGCTCTCCTCATAAGGTCTACGTGGCCGACATTGAGGATGAGGGAATTTTAGGTATAGATTTCTTGAGCATTAACATTAGTGTGTCATTTCAACTATAGGGAACTCGCTACAAATAGGCCGTCATACGATTCCGCTTTTAACAAATAGGAGCAAAACCCCGAACCCCCCAACTGTTCAACTCGACCAATTACAGACAACTAGGGAGATTGAGGTTATAGATTCATCTTCAGGAGAAATTCCTGAACAGGTCCCTAATCATTTAAAAGACCTTTTTGGGAGGTCTTCGATAGAGCTAGATTCTTCTTCTAAACAACAATTCTCGTCTCTCCTACGAGACTTTATTGACTCTTTTGCCAAGACTAGCAAGGGGAGGTGTACCCTTGCTCGCCATAAGATAGATGTAGGGGTCAATCTTCCGATTAAACAGCATGCCAGACGGATCCCCTTCAATGGGAAAGAAGAGATTCAGAAGATGGTAGACGACATGCTCCTCAACGACGTCATCGAGCCATCTTCAGGACCGTGGGCCTCACCGATCGTTATTGTTCCTAAGAAGGACGGAACGAAAAGGTTCTGCATTGACTATAGAAAGCTGAACGAGGTCACCAAGAAAGATTCATACCCCCTTCCACGGATTGAGTACACCCTAGACATGTTGGCTGGAGCTCAATGGTATAGCACCATCGACCTGCAGAGTGGTTACTGGCAGGTCGAGATGGATGCAGAAGACAAGGAAAAAACAGCTTTCGTCACTGGATTGGGAGGTCTTAGGCAGTTCAAAGTGATGCCCTTCGGATTATACAACGCTCCAGCCACATTTGAACGGACGATGGAAGTCGCACTAGAAGGATTGACGGGAAAGATCTGTTTGGTGTACCTGGACGATATAATTGTGTTCGGCAAAACCTATCCAGAAGAAGAACTATCTAACCTAAAAGAGGTCTTTGAGAGGCTTCGACGGACAGGCCTGAAGATGAGCCCCAAGAAGTGCCACCTCCTTCAACGAGAAGTTACTTTCCTAGGACATGTCGTCTCAGCCCAAGGTATCAGAACGGACCCAGCGAAGATCGAAAAGGTGCGAGATTGGCCCCGACCGTCGAATAGGGAGGACATTCAGAGCTTCATAGGCCTCTGCACATATTATAGGCGCTTCGTTTCAGGCTTTGCCTCTATAGCTTGTAACGCAGTTTTCTATTAGGAAGAGGAAAACCTTTGACTCCGTCACAATTCGGCGCTTCCCGTGTTAATTACCTGAAACTTACCTAATGTTGGGCGTCAGACGCTTGCGCGTCGTTTCCTTACCAAATTTTTACCATACGATACGATACGATACGATAACTAAAACATAAGAGATGCGACGAGCGACAACTCAACTAGCTCAGTTTTCCAAAGCCTTAGATAGAGGGGCAGGGTACACCATTTACATAAAACAATATTCGATATTTTACTTGAGATCACATCAATCAGATTTATTTCCTTACTTTCGAAATTAGACAGATTCGATAGAATCGATAACAGAATCGGTATTAGTTTCGTTTATTACGGCAGTCGATCTAAATAACGGGACAGAATTTAATTCTTTTACGATATTAGTGAGAGGCGTGCGTCAGAGACGACTCGATATAAAACAATTTGACTAGACTCCAGACTTGGTATCACAGAGCGATACTTCGTACCCAAATGCAAATTTTATTTATTATAACGCAGCCAAACACTATTATGCGACTTTTAGCCGAGATCAGATGACGATACTCAATAATGAAACGATACAGGTTCCCTAATTATTAATTAGTGGCACGCTGAGCCTTACAATAAACGATATTTCAAGGTCTATCAAAAGATAGGGACCGCAGGGTCATTCAAAATACGTAAATTACTCAGTTCAACGATAACAGATTATTTCAGGAACGATAGAGAGATAATAAACCAGATTCTACGATATCTTAACGAAAGTTTCGATACTAGATTTTACACAGCCAAATTTACTCAAGCGATAGAAAAGAGTTAATTACTAAATTATAACAAACGATAAGAGAACTAAACTATAACAGAGTTTCTGTAACGCGAGGCCTTAGCCCTCGCGGCTAACTTCGCTCAGGGTACTCCAGGAAAGGTATTTTACACTAAGTTCATGCTCAAGCAATATTAACGATACTAGAAATGCTGAATTTACAAAGCCATACGATAGGTAATAGCCAAAAAGCAATATAAGATCTACGTAATTCACAAGGGGAGGTCATGGGAGACGGATTTTTGTAATTTTTCTACCCTATCGCAAAAGGAGGGGCAGACCCCCAATAACAATTGCCCAAAACCATATAGCCAGAAGTTTCCGAGAAAATCGAGTTTGAAATATTCCGAGTAAGTAAGCTATGAAATCTAGATGTAAAACGGTTGGCAACAGGGCGCGTGGCTCAGCCGTTAGCGGGCGAGTCTAGTAAGCAGTAGATCCTTGGATCGATTCCCGCTGTAGGCAACTTTTTTTTTCGTTTCTATTTTTTTTTTTTTTTTCTTTTCTTTTTTGGTTTCTAATACGTATATTCACGTCATTTATGTGTAAAATTATTCGAATTCATATTTCTTGGTTAACAATATTTATAAATCTTTTGTGCCGAAGCAGCTGTGTCCCGCAGGTACCTAATACGAGAAATTGCCCGTATCGATCCCCGAAGTCCTTCCAACGGACACATTAATATCCTACCCAAACACGAAATATTTGTACATTGTACAATTAATATGAATTCGAATAATTGTACACACAAATGACGTGAATATTCGTTTGGAAAAACAAAAAAGAGAAGAAAAAAAAAGAAACGGAAAAAAAAGAAACGAAAAAAAAGAAATGAAAAAAAATGAAACGAAAAAGAAAGTTGCCTACAGCGGGAATCGATCCAGGGATCTACTGCTTACTAGACTCCCGCGCTAACGCCTGAGCCATGCGCCCTGTTGGCAACCGCTTTACATCTAGTTTTCATAGCTTACTTAACTCGATTTTCTCGGAAACTTCTGGCTATATGGTCCTATGGCTTTGGGCAATTGTTATTGGGGGTCTGCCCCTCCTTTTGCGATAGGGTGGAAAAATTACAAAAATCCGTCTCCCGTGACCTCCCCTTGTCAGTGCCTCTTATGGGATCGCTCAGTCTATTTCTATGAGTCTATGGGAGCAGTGCGTTTTCCGGCTCTAGTGGAGGCGCTGGCCTTGCCGCTTTCTCGGCGAATCGAAGACTTGCACGCCGATAGGGCCGTCTGCGACGATACGAGAGGTTCTTTAGGCTGCATTTGCTGTACTTTCCATCGGTAGTTCCCACGTTGGTAGAAACCTCGTGGTGCATCGTGATCGAGATTCATAGATTTTACAAAAATAAAAAGTGCATTAGTTAAAGTAACCATTTTCCCTAAATTTTCCTTTTCCTGGAGTCCCTGTACACGCTACGCTGTGCTTTTTCGAGTTTTTCCCCTTGTAACTGGGATTTATCAAAATACCACGTTACAAGCTAGGCCTCTTCACAATCTCACCACGTCTACCTCTGTCTTTGAGTGGACTCCGGATTGTGTAGAAGCATTTAATCACTTAAAAACTTGCCTCACTTCTTCTCCAATTCTGGCTTATCCGCAAACCGAAACTTCTTTCATTTCAGATACAGACGCATCTCGGTATGGAATAGGCGACTTTTGTCTCAGGTTCAGGAAGGATCGGAGCGGGTGATTAGTTACTTCAGTAGGGTTCTAAAAAAGCCAGAAAGGAATTATTGCGTCACACGACGGGAACTTTTAGGAATGGTAGAGGCTATAGAGCATTTTAAACATTACTTGGTAGGTAGGAAGTTTCTAATTCGAACGGATCACGCTTCGCTCAAATGGTTGCTCTCATTCAAATCGCCGGAAGGCCAAGTAGCTAGATGGATTAGGGCGGTACGACATCGAGGTACAACACCGTGCAGGAAACCTTCATGGGAACGCCGACGCTCTATCAAGACGCCCGTGCGAGCATCTCGGAGACTGCAAGCAGTGCACCAGGATGGGGAAAGGACAGGAATCCGTGGATATCCGGGTGATATCCCTAGGAGAGGACCTAGAGAATTGGAAAAGAGCCCAAAGAAAGGATGAGATCCTTAACCAATTACTAACCTGGAAAAATTCGATCATACGCCTAGATTGGCAGAATGTGTCTCCAGCTGACCAACAGCTCAAGATCTACTGGGTACAATGGGACTCTATTTACTTAATAAACGAAGTACTATACCGACGATGGGAATCCCCGGATATGAAGATCATCAGATGGCAACTATTAGTCCCCAAAGAAAAGATCAAGGAAATCCTCGAAGCGTACCATAATTTTTCGTCAGGAGGTCATTTCGCCTCGAACAAAACTTTAAAAAAAAAAAAAAAAAGATTAGAGAAAGGTATTTCTGGGCAAGATGCCGTTTAGATGTAGACGAGTGGTGTCGGGTATGTTCGGTATGTGTAGCTAAGAAAGGTCCTCGAGCGAAAGGTCGTAGTCCGTTACAGGCTTATAACGTAGGCGCGCCTTTTGAGAGGGTAGCCATGGATGTCCTCGGGCCTTTACCACTTTCACATTCAGGGAATCGTTACGCGCTAGTAATAGCCGATTATTTTACAAAATGGCCCGAAGTCATCCCGATACCCAATCAAGAGGCTCAAACTGTAGCTCAGGCTTTTAATAGAGAATTTGTATGTCGGTACGGAGCCCCGCTCGAACTCCATACCGACCAGGGTCGTAATTTTGAGTCAGTCCTCGTGGGAGAAATAGCTAAAATATTAGGAATAAGGAAGACCAGAACAACTCCTCTTCACCCCCAATCCGATGGGATGGTCGAACGTTTGAATCGGACTCTTCTATCTTATCTATCTTCTTCCGTGGAAAGGAGTCAGGGGGATTGGGACGAATGGGTTCCCCTCTTTCTTCTTTCCTACCGCTCCGCTGTCCATGAGATGACTAAACAGACGCCGGCTTCTATGCTCATGGGAAGAGATCTTCGGCTGCCCTCCGACTTGGAGAAAGGCCCTCTTCCCATTCAGGATTCCCTTTGCTCCAACTTCGCTTCGCATCTAAGGGAAAGGTTAGAGGAAATACATAATTTTGCTAGGGAAAGGATTCAGGTAGCTTCAGATAGAATGACGTGCGAGCTAGGGATTTGACATTTAAGACGGGAGATTTAGTATGGCTCTTCCAGCCCAGACGAGAAAGAGGACGTTGTCCCAAACTTCAATCTAACTGGGAGGGTCCTTATACAGTAGTGGATAAAATAAATGACGTGGTCTACCGTATCCAACGCTCTCTACGAACTAACCCAAAGGTAGTTCACTTGGATCGTCTAGCCCCCTATGAGTCTGAAGAAGCTCACGTAGATAAAAATAACCTCCTTCGCTCTCTTCAATTAAATCAGGACCTACAGGTTCTCGAGGGTTTTTCCCCCCAAAGTCAGGAAGAAACTTCCCTTTCTTTCTCCGATTCTTCCAGGTGGTCCAGGGATCTGCCCTTTGGGATCAAGCGGATGAGTTACCGCCCTTTTACCATACTCGTGGAAGGGAACATTGGGTGCGGGAAAACCACGTTTACAAGTCGATTCCTAAAAGATAAGAACATTCTTACTTTATTAGAGCCTTTAGATGAATATAGAAATGTAGCCGGAGAAAACTTCCTAGAGAATATGTACAAGGATCCTTCCCGTTACGGTTATCACTTTCAGCATCATGCTGCGATGACGATGAGGAATAGGCATCTAGTTAAAACTTTGTTACCGAATAAGCTCATGGAAAGGTCAATCTTCAGCTGCAATTGCTTTGTAGAAGCACGTAGGAGGTTAGGTGGGTTCGAGTATTTAGAGGCACATCTTTTGACAGAAAACGTTAGGGTTTTAACAGACAATTCGCAGGATTTTGAGATAGACATGATAGTTTATTTGAGATACTTATCCCCCGAGACGTCGTTTGCTAGAGTCAGTTCACCCGCGCGTAGCGAGGAGGAGAATATTCCCTTAGATTATTTAAAAGCTCTTCATGAGGTCCACGAAGATTGGTTAGTTCGCGGAAAGTTTTTAGCTCTTCCAGCACCAGTTTTTATCCTAAATGCCGAGGCATCGGCTGACGAGGTATTTGACGAATTCAGTAAGGTTATGGGAGAGTAGTAGTTTGACAGCTATCACCCGCTTCGCGTCAGACATCACTCGGGTTCGTTCGGTTTTGTTCGTCAGTAGTCGGTCTCATCTGACCGAGTTCGCATCGATTCTTCATATCGATCATCTGATTTTTTTGCCACCGTAGAGTCGTGGCATAATTTTCAACTCCTCGTCATTCCTTTTTATGTCTTCTGCTCTGATTCTCTCCTGTCGTCGATCATAACCTTCTCGCATAATTTTACTCAGAGGTACGAGCGGATTACTCTCAATTATCATTCAAGGCCAGGATTTTAACCTTTTTCCCTTGAGAGCCCTAGGTACTTTCCCACTCATCCCAAAGAAACGACGCGAAACACACAAATCGGAACAAGAAATGACTTCGACTCTCTGGAATTCTCCTTTAATTTGTAACGTTCGGGCTAGACCGGGTGGAGAGTGGGGCTAGGAACCCGGTGTAACCGCAAACGGGTCTGGGGGTATCGTCCCCCTCCGCCGGATGCTTGGGTTCCACCGGTAGGTGGAGTTGTGTGAAATAAATGCACCAAACACTGTGGGTTTAAATGATAACAAAATATATATTTATTTATTGAAAGAAAATAACTCTTCCTAGGCCGGGCTACGGCTTTGGTACGGAGGGTACTGCATCCAAACTGGAAACAAAGTAAAGTAACGGAATATATATAACACAAGTAATTACCGATATCTTACAGTTAGTTTTAAACTAATTTATCTTAAGTGTATCAAAGTCTCGTATAGATATAGGTATGAATACTGGGATACATATATCTATACGAGTTCTACTGGAAAGAATCGTAACTACCGGACAGGCGTTTCTAGAGAGTGGAGAACTCCTACGGTTTGCTAGACCAACTTCCCGTGGAAGACGGTGGGAGTTGGGTTGCGGATAATGCTATCCGCGGCTACGTGGTGAATCTAGACCTACCAAGCACAAAAGGGTTGCTTGGCAGGATTTACGGCTATTGCTGTCCGTCAGTTAAACATTAAAGAAAATCGAGAATCTAAAAAGTGATTCGCTTCGGCTGCTAAGGCCGGCTAAGAAAGTAAAGACATATGCTAGGTCCTAAACTATTAAAACGGTTGACTCTAAATTGAATGACGTGAATCTACGAAATCATATGCGACCTAGTGCGGTACGGGATTGAGCATAGGTGAAGCCTAATACTCGGAAACGCGAACGCGCCTAGCGGTCCGGGGTCTTGTCCCGCGGTCCGTACGTCTTTGCAGACGGAGAACTGCTCGGTTGTTAGCTGAGCGAGATCTGCCCGAGCCTGATCAAGCGCGTGCTTATATCTGGAGCTATGATCGCCTTATCGGCGAGAGAGCGGTCACGTGGTTGCGTTCGTGATAGCCGCCCAGCGGCTGGACTGGTGACTTGTTTAGTTCTATCCTAGGTTGTGGGCGCTAGCGGTGACTCGTACGGTGCTGCAATTAATTGTAGCGAGGCGATACTGATCTATTATTTCTCAATATGTCCGATATGTCAAAATAGTATTGAGAGGTGATAGTGGAGTGTATCGTGTCGTTACAAATTCACGCAGGACAAAGATAAGATCGTTCCATTTTTAACCTTCAGTTATGTTTCTCCGTTCCATTTAATTTCATTGAAATAATTATAGTCATTAGTCCAACATTTAGAGGACCAGTACGACAAAATTTCCTCTATCCTTCGTACTCACGTCTGTCCTCCAATCTAGGGTGTGCAGTTTTCCCGTCTTCTGGACCCGCCTGGGAGCAGTTCGTGATCCCTAATTCCTGTTTCCCTGCCGCCGCCTCGCCTGACTTTCCTGACTTCCCTGACTCTCCCGACGGATCACAAGCTGACTTCATCCCCAGACGGTTTCCAGTTTTGCAGATGATTTCTTTCACTTTGAGGACGGACTTCACATCAACTCTACACTTCAGCCTGACTAGGCGAAGACTTTTTATACGAAAAATTGTTGAGAACTTGTAACCGAAACTACCTTCTCAGGTTTTCTGTGGTTTCCCTCGAGGCATAGGTGGAATTACAGGTAGTTTAGGGAAGATTTCAAACATTTCAAAGATTCCAAAGTCAGAAACACAGCTCTCAGCCCTCTCAGCTCTCTTCCCTTAGCAGATCACACACTCGCTATTAACTTACTTAAGAGTCGGGTCGCCTCTTCCCTTCAGGGAGGGGCAGTGTTACAAAGGGTGCGTCCACCCTTTGTATTGACTTATATCCTTTCAATCCATTGCCACCCGAACTCCCATGTATAAAACATCACAATAATAATCGTCAAGTATCTTTTTATAAAACAACCAAACGATGTATCTAGCGATAGCCAATTTATAAACAGTCAAGTCTCAGACCTTAACCGAGACACTTGTATTCTTCTGAATATAACCAAATTTGCTTTTCCCATTAATTTGTGCCTTCAAGTCTCCTTATTTCGCTCAGGGACTCACAGCTCAAATAATAAGGTAACTCCTAAAGTTACAATATGAAGTCAAATTCATGCGAAAAGTGACGACTTCGTCGGATTCCATATTCGTTTTTCCAGATGTGGACGACACAAGTTATGTAAAAGGAATCAAATAATTCTGAGAAACCCAAAAATTGACCGAAGACGTCACCAAATATTCAGTGAACTTGATTTGTCAGAATACGCTGCGATTTAGAATTTAATCGGAGATCGTCTCACATTCTAAAAAATATATATAATTATGATAATTATATATCGTTAACTTCTCCACAATATTATTAGCATGAATATACAGTAGGGTGGGCCGAAAATCAGCTTTTTTTGAATTTTCATTATTAATACCGAAAATATCGTTCAATGTGCATAAAAAAAACCTATGCAAAAGGAAAAAATTTTATGTCGATATCTTAGGCTCGCCAAATCCCGTTAAAGTTTGAAGTTATTTAAAAAAAAAATTTTCAACTTATTTTGATCGGAAATTTAATTCTCTACAAAAAAGGTCCTATAATAAAATCACGTAAAGTTAATGGTTACTGAGATAATTGCAATTTTGTTCTAAAATATGAAATTTTTCAAGATATTATCACATTTTCAGGGTAAAAAATGAATTTTATCATATCAATTTCATGGGAAATTAAATTAAAAAATTAAAATTAAAAAAAAAAATTAATTTTTTTTTTTATTTATCTATTTTTTTTTTTTTTTTTGTTAAACTGATTTAATTTTTTTTTTCAATTTTTAATTTTTTTCAATTTCTTTTTTTTTTATTGAATTTTCCATGAAATTTATAAGATATAATTTATTTTTTACCGTGAAAATGTGATAATATCTTGAAAAATTTCATTTTTCAGAACAAAATTGCAATTACCTCAGTAACTATCAACTTTACGTAATTATATTATAGGACCTTTTTTGTAGAGAATTAAATTTCCGATCGAATTGAGTTGGAAAATTTTTTTTTAAATAACTTTTAACTTTAACGGGATTTGGCGAGCCTAAGATATCGACCTAAAATTTTTTCCTTCTGCATAGTTTTTTTTTATGCATATTGAACAATATTTTTGGTATTAATAATGAAAATTCAAAAAAAGCGGATTTTCGGCCCACTCTAATATACAGAGCATATTATTATAATATATAAATTATGTTTAAGTTGAATTATTCTTTACTATATTCAACGAGATATCTAAGGGTTAACATGCAAATTTCATGATGACATTTAGAGGATGAAAAAGGTTATAAAAAAAATAGTGGCATTAAACAGTGATGTAATGTGTATTTATATAAATATGTAATAGTCGTGTAATAGTTCTGTAATTAATATGCAATAGTCATGCAATGGCCATATAATTCATACTTTGTGTAATACATATGCAATACTTGTGCACTATCTGTGTAATACGTGCAATACTCATGTAATACTTATGTAATAAATGCAATACTATTGTAATCCCTGTGGCATACATGTAATACCAGTGTAATAACTATGTAATGTGTGAAATACATATGCAATGGTGTAATACTTGGGACAGTCCTTTTGAGAGTGGTAAACCCCTCGATTGAAGCTTATTGAATTTCCCATCGAAAAATTTCTGTATATTTTACCCGTAAAATCAATACTGCCGGAGCTAGAGATGAGAGAAGTAAAGGTATTTTCGAACTCTCACGGTATACGGGCGTTTTTGCGCGGCATATCGATATCTATCCGCTACGGAGCTCGACTTGCCTGTTGGCAATTTTTGTTAACGCGTTACTGACATTCATTCAATTTTGTTTCTTGCAATACTTGCGATATGAGCGAATCCACGTCACTTCACTCAAAAAAAAAACCGTCAAGTCACGGATTTTCGCGCCACTCAATACATCTGCAATACTATGGAGAAAAAATACAACTTGAAGGATTTTGAAGAATTCTCCAAAATGGCGGAGTTAGAGCCATGTGAATTTTCGTAAACCACTGTTGCACCGCTATGTTTGAAAATTCATATCTTCGAAAGTGTTCAGCGGAGCGAAACGATCCTTGAATCGTTTTGTTCGCGGAAGAATGCGCTTTCATATAAAAATTTTCATTTTCTAAACAAAAATTCTATCAATATTTTTTTTGCGTTTTTTTTTTAATTTCACTGCCATTTCCGCGGGACTTACAAAAAGTCACTGAAATAATTTGTTTTGGCTACCTGGATCCTTCCCCTTCAATCCTGAAGAAAAAAAATTATGGAGAAAATACCTGGGCCGGAGATAAAAAATATAACGTGTCGTCGCGCGTCACCGCGCGCGCTGATCCACGTCCGCGCTACTCCCTCAAGCTCGCTGTGTTACGTAGTGAAGATGTCATATGATGCTTCTTTGCTTAGCCAGGTTATCCATTCTCCGAAAATAGTTATTTTACCACCTTAGCCCTTCCGTATCCGTCTACTGGTCATGTTTTCTTGGAGTTATACAATTGTATACGTGTATATATGCCTGTTCTGAAAATTCCAGTACGGTTATGGTTCGTTGAACATACCTGTGCTGGAATTAGGTTTGATTCCATTTCACTCGGTTTGTGCTATATGACTGATGGATCTTGTGCAATATTTTGGTGGCCCTGAAATAAGCCGATGTTTTTCGCGATAATTTGCTGGATGACACTTATTGTTAGTAGGACACCTCTGTTTGAAATTAATTCATAATTTTCATCGAATTAAATTTTTCGGATGCGCAAATAGTAGATTGTGATACATGTGGAGAAACAGGGACTTTGCTCGAGTGATGTTTTGAGCATGAGCCGCAATCGACTGGAGGCGCCGAAGGCGCCGGAACGAGATGACGGCGAGTGCTGAAAACATCACACGAGTGTGTTAGAATTTACGATACACGCCGACAAACATATAGAATGCGAGTGGGTGAAGGGTCATTCACGTATACGTATATGTCGTGGCATGTCTGCAGGGTTCCGTATGTATAGATTGGTATAAAGGTAATCAAAACACAAGACCCATGTATAATAGCTCTGATGGCATTATATTTGTAACGTGAAATCAGCCTTTTCGCCTTACAATGGAATTCAGTCGTGTTGCATGACGTGTTTCGTGGTCATTATCACGTAGCTAACTTATCTGAGCAACATAGACCAACAATAGTGAGTTTGATCTGCTAGGTGTACAGTGAGACGCTAAGATAGTGGCACGTGGATAGTCACAAAAACACAATCATGCCACACTACACACAAAAGATCATGGGTAGGTACTTAACTCTATCCGAAGACGGTCCGTTCCCTTCGAAGCTCAGACGACAAGTGCCCTAATAGCACAGCCTGTTGTGATAAGGCTGTGCTCACCAATCTCACCTCGCGTCGACACGAGGAACCACCGAACACGTGTTGTTTGTCAACGCAAATTCAATGCCTATTTTCCTTCCTTATTGTATTCTAATGGCTTACACTTGGTCTTATTTAATTTATTTTGGATAAATACTGATTCTGCATTAGAGTTTTATTACTTATTTATATATAAATCTAACAAGTGCAAGGTCTCTGTCTTCACGCGTATCACATACTGTTTTTCATGACAACTGCATGGCAGCCTTCGCTTTCGACGCCATGATAGTGTGGCAAAAATTTTGTCACACTCCTGAACAAAGACTCATTTTCTCCACTGTTTACACGAAGAGAAAGTGAAGGTTGCCATGCATGCGTTATGAAAAGATTCATTTTTTCCACTGTTTACATGAAGAGAAAGTGAAGGTTGCCATGCATGCGTTATGAAAATTATTTTGTTTTGACGAGTTTGTGAGATGTTGAAATGACCGCATGTAATTCCAGAGTGCCACGAACTGTAAATGCTTTATCGAATCAGTTTTATAATAGTTACTTCCAGTTGATGTTCTGCAGATGTACAGTAGATACGCAAAAGATATGCTTCGAAAATAAGAACATGCCCAATTATATATAGATCCAGCGGTGTTTGCATAGGATCGGAATTGCCAATGAGTTGTAAACTCGCGATATGCGAACAATAAGTGTCATCCAGCGAATTGGGTGTGCGAATGAAATTTTTTTTTCCATTTTTATGGGTGCATAATGCAGCGCAGGCCAAAACAATGAGGACGTATTTTTTGTTTTTCGTTAAAGATGATAATTGTTCATGTTATAGGTGATTGAATTTCACTGATTTCAATATATATTAGGGTGGTCCTTATTTGGGGTGTTGACGAATTTCGACAAGTGCGCCCCCTAGACACGTTCGAAATAAATAAAAAAAAATGTGTGCAAAAACGGAGCGCTGTAGTCCAATTAGAAGACGTGCCTCTAAGCTCGTTTTGTTTCTCATTTGAATAACATGGGATTTTCAGACTACTTCAGTCATTATGTTTTTGAGTTGTCCCCGAGCACGCAAAAAATTCTTTTTTCACATAAATCTGTTGTTCATGGGTACAACTACGCGTATATTAAATGTTTGACCACATTTAATAAATATATGCATACATGTATTAAATGTATATTAAATGTTTGACCACATTTAATTAATATATTAATACAGGTATTAATTAACATTTAATAACTTGTGGAAAAATATACGCATAGTTGTACCCATGAACAACAGATTTATGTGAAAAAAGAATTTTTTGCGTGCTCGGGGACAACTCAAAAACATAATGACTGAAGTAGTCTGAAAATCCCATGTTATTCAAATGAGAAACAAAACGAGCTTAGAGGCACGTCTTCTAATTGGACTACAGCGCTCCGTTTTTGCACACATTTTTTAAAATTTTTTTCGAACGTGTCTAGGGGGCGCACTTGTCGAAATTCGTCAACACCCCAAATAAGGACCACCCTAAGATATATAGATATATCTTAACATGGGTGACGTCACAATGTTATAGTTTTCAATCTGTTATATCGATGGCAATTTTGATTCAATCGAAAAAATAAAAAATACGTCCTAAATATTTTTTTCCAATCTACAAGAATATGAAATATAATACAATAAAAAAATTTCATTGGCATACCTAATTATCGCGAAAAACAACGGCTTATTTCGGGGCCACCTAAATATTGCACAAGATCCATCATCATATAGCACAAACCGAGTGGAATGGAATCAAACCTAATTCCAGCACAGGTATGTTCAACGAACCATAACCGTACTGGAATTTTCAGAACAGGCATATATGAAGGGTGGCACGGCAAAACGGTGTAAGTGCCAAAAAATCGAAAATACGTTTTATTTTTGATAAAATTCTTGAAAATCCATACGCATGTCCTCGCCAAATGATATGGCTGACAAAAAATTATTTGCGAAGATATAAAAAGTTGGCACGGCAAAACGGTGTAAGTACCAAGTGCCAATGGCGCTATCACACGGTGTGTGTCGCTTATTACGGCCCTACACGGAGAAAATTAAATAATTGACATTACTATCTGGTTATGGTAGAATTTTCTAAAGTCAACTCGATAGTGGTGAATACTACTTTGATGATCTATACAATCATTTTGATGATTTATACAATCATCAAAGTAGTATTCACTGCTATCGAGTTGACTTTAGAAAATTTTACCATAACCAGATAGTAATTTCAATTATTTAATTTTCTCCGTGTAGGCGACACTTTGCGCGCTTCGTAGATCTCGTGTAACGTTGAGCAATTTGAAGAGCTTTGAACTAGCCCGGAGCAACACGAGTTCAGGGCTGACCGCCGAGAAAAAAAAGGACCTCACGGATATGCTCCGGTTCATGCCTCCACAGGCCAGACGCTACTATCAGGAATTACTCAAATAACACTGCTCTGCCTTTTTTTCATTAAAATTTAATGATTTTGTATGAAAATTATGTTCATTTCGGCACTTACACCGTTTCCGATCCCACCCTCGTCCGCCATTTTGCCCCGTATTAGTTGAAAATTTGTTCGAATTTGGAAATCTATAAGCGAATCTCATTCATTACGGTCCAAGCTTTCGATTTATATTTTTTTCATAATTTTAGCATCGTAATTGCGTTCGTAACCAGCATCCAAAGTAAAAAAAAAAGTTGGCACGAAACGTGGCACTTACGCTGGCACGAAAAAAATCGACTTTCGCGAACGATTTTCTCCAAGGTAGATAGCTGTATTGAATCGGGGTTTGCGCCATTTCAAAGAGCTCGAAAAACTCTACAAAGTACTTTCTCATTTTTTTTTTAAATCAGTTTTTAGAATTTTGGGACAGTTTTTTTGCTCTACTGAAAAGTCATCACGGTGGCACTTACACCGTTTTGCCGTGCCACCCTTCATATATGTTCAATAACTCCGAGAATACATGATCAGTAGACGGATACGGAAGGGCTAAGGTGGTAAAATAACTATTTTCGGAGAATGGATAACCTGGGTAAGTATCTCCATAAATTTTTTTTCTTAGGATTAAAGGGAAAGGATCCAGGTATCCAAAAAAATTATCTCCATGAATTTCTGTAAGTCCCGCGGAAATGGCAGCGAAATTAAAAAACAAAAAACGCCAAGAAAATATCGAAAATTTTTTTTCCTGAAAATAAATTTTTTTAGATGAAAGCGCATTTTTTTACGAACAAAACGGTTCAAGGATCTTTCCGCTCCGATGAACACTTTCGGAGATATGAATTTTAAAACATAGTGGCGCAACAGTGGTGTACGAAAATTCACATAGTTCTAACTCCGCCATTTTTGAGAATTTTTCAAAATCCTTC
Source organism: Rhogogaster chlorosoma (assembly GCA_944452935.1). NCBI lineage: Eukaryota > Metazoa > Arthropoda > Insecta > Hymenoptera > Tenthredinidae > Rhogogaster > Rhogogaster chlorosoma. The sequence goes on from OX101802.1 coordinate 17,400,903, forward strand.
AAGTTGTATTTTTTTTCTTTTCATAGTACTACAGATGCATCGAATGGCGCAAAAATCCGTGACTTCACGGTTTTTTATTGAGTAAAGTGACATGGATCCGCTCATATTTTTGACGTATTAGTAAAGTTATGACGTACCTGCGATTAGGATTTCACATTGTGTACTGAGACGGCAGGATTTTCGGCGTGAATACGGATGAGGGCGCAGCCAACCCCATGCAGTGCTGGGTGTCAAGTGGTGCACCAAGCTAAGACGACCTTCTTGAAGGGTACAAAGACGGCTCGCTCAGGATCGCTGAAAAGTTCAACGGGTCAGATAACTACAGCAATAATGAAAAAGTTAGATCAAAGTGACTTTTATTCTTCCCCAGATATAGTCAGCCTTGCAGTGAAAGCAGAAGAATGTTGGGTTTTTCATACATTGTAATAGAATAGAAACAAAATATCTGGACATAATTCATTCGTGGCGAGCTTATACATATGGGCAATTCCACCTCAAATCGGCCAAGAAATGACGTCGCATTTTTTGAATCGAATGAAACTTTTTTTGTGTGTTAAGAATGCAAAAAAAAATCGACACGTGTTTCGGCGTTCGGCCAAAATATTTTTTTTACGAAAGTTATAAATTAATTTATTTTGTTGAAAAACCGACGCACGGTCGGCTTCAGAAATTAATATCTCTGGTTCTATCAATCGTAGAGAGATGGTCTTTGACTCATTTTGAAGGTAATGGAATACACTTTTTGAAAAAATTTTGCAAGTTCTAAAAAAATTGCAAATTGCAACCGTTATAAACAATTGAAATGTTTATCGATTTTTCCTGGAAATATATCCATTTTCAAAATTTTGAAAAAATTTGACCATATTCCTCATTACATTCTACAGAGTGTGTAATTTTTTCACGATACCATTATTTTTTTTTTTCCAAGCAATTTTTCATGAAGCGGCGCGCGCGCCTCGCCTGACGCCATGTGTGTCGGACCTCGCCTCGCTGCGCCGCGCCGGAGTCGGCAAATGACGCAGCACGTCGACCGGTTCAGAATCATTTATTGCAAGTGGTGGGAGTCTATGTTTTCAGGATTTGTGAAGTTTATATATTTCTATTTATATAAGTTTATCGAAAATGTAAATTCATTTAACCAAAATCAATGTCTACAATATTTTTTTTCATTTCATTATATTTACTACAGAATGTTTCCTCGAAGCTAAAAATTCTCGCACTTCAATTTGTTTTACATTAATTGGTATAAATGAGTGAAACTTTTGTGTACCGGCTATGGGCCTAGCACACCCAAAACGAAGCTGTAAACTTGTTTCGTGTTCGTTATATTCCTCGATATCAAAGTATAAACATTCTACGCTAGGAACATTCGTTTTTGCCCAGTTGAATAAATTTTTGGGAGTCTTTATAATTTGATCTCGTTTTTGAAGACTAGCTCTTGCTGCTAATCTTTTAATCGTTCCTCCAATCCCATCACATGGTCCTCTCTAACAATAACGGAATGGTGCAATGAGTTCACGGGCCCATCGTATACCTGTGCAGTTGTGACTTTGAAATCCTGGAAGTACCCAAAAATTGACCCACAATTTTACGACACATTTATAGTATGGCGTGGGACAACCCGAAACTAAATTTTCCAGTTAGATTATAACAATTGCGGTAAACGATTTTCTCTAACCTGAATTCCGAATATATTGCCCCATGTAATGCTGAAATACTAATACTTAGTGTAATATTTGTTTCAAATTTCAAATCTTGAAGATCTTTTTTCAAATTTTGAAGATGTAGACTCCCGCTGCTTGCAATAACTGATTTCGAACCGATCGACGTGCTGCGCCATTTGCCGACTCCGGCGCGGCGCAGCGAGGCGAGGTCCGACACACATGGCGTCAGGCGAGGCGCGCGCGCCGCTTCATGAAAAATTGCTTAAAAAAAAAAAAAAAAAATAATGGTATCGTGAAAGAATTACACACTCTGTAGAATGTGATGCGGAATATGGTCAAATTTTTTCAAAATTTTGAAAATGGATATATTTCCAGGAAAAATCAATAAACATTTCAATTGTTTATAACGGTTGCAATTTGCAATTTTTTTAGAACTTGCAAAATTTTTTCAAAAAGTGTATTTCATTACCTTCAAAATGAGTCAAAGACCATCTCTCTACGATTGATAGAACCAGAGATATTAATTTCTAAAGCCGACCGTGCGTCGGTTTTTCAACAAAATACATTAATTTATAACTTTCGTAAAAAAAATATTTTGGCCGAACGCCGAAACACGTGTCGACTTTTTTTGCATTCTTAACACACAAAAAAAAATTTCATACGATTTAAAAAATATGACGTCAAAAAACACCCAAATCCGGCCGATTTGAGGTGGAATTGCCCATATATCATAGTGTAACGAATAAGAGGTATTTAAAGTCACGCGCGCTAAGTAGAGATGAAACGTTTCAATACGTTTCACCCAAATAACTCAAATATGTAATGACAGGTGTCTCAAAAATCAGTAAGGTTAGAAGAGAAGTACAAATTGCTCTACTCTACGAGAAGACGCCGAGGCGATTAGACTATATCTACATTCCTCGTATAATTTTAACGTTTCAAATGGTACTAGTAATTATCGAAAATCTTATATTTCAATAAATGTAACTTCAATCCCCCCAAAAACACCGCACGTGCAAGAACCTTGCACCAAGTACATTAAAACGTAGTAACTATCAACGAAAATTTGTTAACAAAATATTTGAAGAAGTAGCACTCGATCTACAAAAGTACTGAAATCAGTGGACGTTGCCAAGTACAATAAAAATTTTTTCACAATTTATTTTTGAATGTGACTTAGTATTAGGTTTGGTTGGTACTCACGTCTGAATATACGTAAGGTGCGTAACACATAATGACATGCGGCATATGTACACGTAAGAAAAGAATAATCCAAATCAAAATTGAAAAAAAAAAAATTTGGAGTACGTGGTACTTGGAGGGCTGATATTTGAATTATTATCAGAAATTTAACATACTTCAATTATCATTTTCTTCTAATTTGTACATAAATGCCCGCCAAGTACCACTTCATCCAAATTTTTGTTTTTTCAATTTTGATTTTGATTATTCTTTTCTTACGTGTACATATGCTGCATGTCATTATGTGTTACGCACCTTACGTATATTCAGACGTGAGTACCAACCAAACCTAATACTAAGTCACATTCAAAAATGAATTGTGAAAAAATTTAATTGTACTTGGCAACGTCCACTGATTTCAATACTTTTGTAGATCAAGTGCTACTTCTTCAAATATTTTGTTAACAAATTTTCGTTGATAGTTACTACGTTTTAATGTACTTGGCGCAAGGTTTTTGCACGTGAGGTGTTTTTGGAGGGAACCTCAAAGATTCTAGCTCGTCGGGTAAACTATTAATAATCAATGAAATAAGTAATATTATGGTTGATCTATGGGATATCGTATCCAATTTCGACAATGTTTTCCGTACAGAAGAGGGAAATTTCATAATAAAATTTTCAGCTATGTATTGTGACGTTGCATTAGATAATGCCGTCACAAGGTCGGCGAATACGGTGCGTCTGGCTGCTGAAACTCTCGGAAGTTGGCATAATTTAGGGTATCTTTTGAATTTCGTTAATCCATTTTTTTTATTTTTGTAAAACTTGTGTAAGATAAGCAATAGGGACGTGAGATCTCTACCGCCGAGGGAACACCACGGGAGATTCGGAAACGTTCAGGGGCATCCTGAGGCCTAATAACTACCGTTTGAAGGTCTTCTAGTACCGAACGGCGTGCAATCTTCGAATCGCCAAGACAGCGTCGGAGATAGCGCATCCTGCCGGTACCGAAGTTCGTCTTGGCTCTCTACCGCGGATAGACGGAGTATAGGGACGTGCGCGAAGCACAAGAAGTCCTCCCGTCATCTGACGAAGCTACCGCTACCGAGCTGGAGATCTGAAGGTGGAGTACAGGGTCGCGCGTGAGCGCAGTCACAGCCTCCCGCCCTCAGGTTACCGGACCAGCATTATGGACCATCTACCGTCTCTGACACTGTTACCGCGGCCGGGTTGGTCATGAAAACCCCCGGTGCAGACGTTCTGTTTTAGGAATTCCTTCCGTGATCGAGGCTCTTGTTGCCCAGCACGGCAACTCTGGTGGAGGACCTGACGAATTGACATCATCTGTAAGGTCGCCACCCTCCGCCAGAGTCATGGACGAGCGAGATATCATCGTGTATCCAGCGTCGAGGAATTACCGAGGACAGCAGTACGAGGAGGGGTGTCAAATAGCGGCAGAGCCAAGGGGTACCTCCCTACTACACCCCGCACTACCGACAGCACGACGGTGAACTACCGTCTAGAAGAAAGAACCCTTCAAAGGCTTAATAGATGTCATGTGACCTAATTTGCCAATCAGGATCGCCCCGAAAACAAGGATCACGGCTAGCTGGTCGAGCAACGCTTAGCACTCGGCCTACTCTACGCTCATACCTGCTAGTGACCAGACGTGCTGCCTTCGCTAATCTCCCGTACCGTACCGCATTATCGAGTATATTTAAAATTAAAATTGTGTGAATAAGTGCTGTTTGAAGCCATCATTTGTTAAGGTAAGGCCAATATTGTTTAATGTAAAGACACGAGGTCGCCTATTCTATCGTTTATTGTTAATTATCCGAGATATCGTTGGACCTAGTGGTCTCGTACCTCGTGTGTCTTAAAATTTATGTCTTTGAGCAACCTCGTGGCTGGCCTAAAGTACTATTCTCTCTTTTCTTGGTGTGATTTTTCTATTTAAGTAACGCCTATCGTTACTGATCTACCTTTCTGTGGTTTCTCTATATTTTCTCTGCATTTTCTCTATTTTCTCTATATTTTCGCTCTGTAGTTTGTCTAATTGCTTATCTTGTATCTTGCACTTATTATTGCCTGTGTTATTTGTATTTTCTATCGTATGTAAAATTCTATATGCCAAACTTCCTGGGGTAAACTCGAGCGTAGGTAGCCGCGGAGACCGCGTGGCTCTGCGTTGTTATTATTGCGTAGTATAGTATAGTGGTGTAGCGTAGCCTCTTTTGAACTTGAGTTTTATGTCGTATTAACTGCGGACCTTTCGTAAAATAAATTGAGTAAATAATATAGTAGAATTCTATAGCCTATCGGATCAGTGTGTCGTCAGAGTAAACCTTTCTTTGCTGAGTACCGAGTATCGCTTTGTGATACGAGTAGAGTATTATTATTCAAAATTATATCGAGAACGCTCGACGCACATTAATTCCTGAAAAATATCTCGCTGCGTATAACTGCTGCATTCTACCGTTTATATTTCCGCTCAATATAGTTTTCGTAAAGTAGAGTGTTTATTAATTTTGTAAAAAGAATCACGTCTGAAATTATTGATTGATCGTACTGATATTATGTTAAAAGTCATTATTCTGCCTTAATGTGGTATGTAATATTTCGTTTTCGCTAGAGGCGAACCTATCTTTGATTGTATAAATTCTTTCCCTAATATAAGGCCGTAAGGTCAGTGAAAATTAAAACATACTGTGTTCTGGTGTACCCTGCCCCTCTACCTTAGAGCATAGCAGCTGAGCTAGTTGCATTATCGCCCGTCGATCCCAGTCTTTATTTGGTTTATCGTTTATCGTTGAAAATATCATTAATAGATGGTACTAAGTGGTACCTGGCGCCCAACTTAGGTTTCTGGTAATTTCTGAATATTGTCGGGATTGCCGAAGAGTGGCGTAGTCAGGGGTTCTCCTCCCCCTACCAAAAAGCTACGTTACAGTATACTAACTGCAATTGAGTCTCACATACCGGCTTTTCCGGCTTTTCCGGCGCATTTGTCTGGAGCGACGCGCATGCGCATTGGTCTGTGCTGAAAAGGCAGAAAATCTGAGAACGTGAATCGAGCCACCTCGAAATTAAAAATTATCATATCTCAGCTATACGTGCACAGATTCTATTGATGTTAGGCTTGAATGAAAGCGCTTTCGACCCTCATTCTGACAATAAGTCGTAGATCCGCATGATATCACTAAATACGGTGGTATAGAGAAAACATTATCCCCCCACTCTGCGGAAAATTGCCGTAGCTGTATAGAGACTCGGTAGACTCGCCACGTACAAAAAAATTCCTTTTTTTAATGTACTTGGCGCGAGACTCTACCGAGTCTCTTCATCAACACAAGTCAAGGCCTTAGTGCCAAGTTTAATATCGAATTCATCAATCTACCAAATTACGAGGCATTGCCTTATCATCGTCGACTATCATCTATGGAGCCAACAAGCCACCAAACTACGAGCAAATCCAGCTAAGTAACGAAAGCTGTTACGTGCGCAACTCGTTTCTACCCGATTTTTCATTCATTTTTCAAAATTACCATCACGTAAACCATGACTCAAAATTGATTTTGCCTGTAACTTCAGCAGTAGGTCAGCGTTCTCACGGTGCTCGGTATTACCAGGAGCATATTCGTTCTTAGGTCGCAAAAGATCACGATGAAGAATATAATCCATCCTCTTAAAGGCATAAAAAGTCACGTAGACACCGATAAGTCGCATCCTGTGGACCGAGGCAAGGCAACCTATAGTCTTGCTGACCCCTCATTTCCACACTAACATAGTAGCCTATATATGTATTTTCTTTCTCTCTCTAATTTCTCCATATTTTCAAAGGAATAGGCAAAGGACGCTAGTAAATAACGTAATGATAAAATAGAAGGAGGGATATTTCGTCGGTTATGGTCAAAAGAGTAGAGAAAAGTTTTAATTCCAATTTTTATTATGACGTTTCGGCTGGCAACGGCCGGCCATCTTCAGACTACGAAAACAAAAAATTTTACTTAAATATAACCGTTAGGTACAATGTAATTAAAAGTAACTTACAATACGTTTAGAATAACTTACATTAAAAAGAAAAAGAGAAAGCACTAGTGAGTGCTAGAAAAAGATAAATATTAAATAGAAACGGATTTACCAGAAGTGACATTCCTCAATACATAAGATGTTGTTGTTACGGAGTCATGACGGGAAGTGATCTATATTAGCGAGCAAGGAGGTAGTGTAAACAAGACAAGCAACTGTAATATGAGTTAGATAGTGAAGAATCTAACAAGTATTAATGATGTCAGAATACAGATGACTAAGATTCTGGATGTCAGTTCTTTTGTTGCAAGCTGAGTCATAGTGTTTAGCTATTTGGATCATTTCCTTAATAAGTCGTTTTTTTAAATTACTTTCAGTGCAAAGAACAGATGCATTGTCAAAGTCAAATTTATGATGGTTAACCAACGAATGGGAGACTAAAGCTGATCTGTCAGGGTCTCCAGTTTTAAGATCTGATTTGTGACCTCTGATTCTGTTAGTTAAATGCTGAGAGGATTGACCAATGTAACAAGCGTTGCAATCAGAGCAAGGAATCTTGTAAATGGTCCATTTACATTTTATCATTACGTTATTTACTAGCGTCCTTTGCCTATTCCTTTGAAAATATGGAGAAATTAGAGAGAGAAAGAAAATACACATATAGGCTACTATGTTAGTGTGGAAATGAGGGGTCAGCAAGACTATAGGTTGCTTTGCCTTGCTCCACAGGATGCGACTTATCGTCAGATTTCATACAGATACCCAACAGCGAAAGTTTCTCTACTTCGTGTTTAAAAACTTTTCAATAGCACCTTCAGTATTGATTTCATATGGAATCTGACGACATATCCAGTTAGCGCGTGTTGAGCTATTAAAAATAAAAACAAAAAAAATCGAAATCGGTCCACTAGTTGCCGAGATAAACGAATCAAATGATCGACAATATTCGCCGTGCGCCTCTATTACTATATATATACGCTTCCCCGCCGCAGTCGAGTGCCCCCACCACTCGCCTACTTTCTCGTGATCGGGCGTGCATGCCCATGTTTGGATGCATTTTTCACCTATTTCAACGCAAAATAACGACTCGGCATAAATGAACGATTTGTGGAGAATATAGTCTAGTTTGAAAATCGCTTTAAAAAATTACGATCCGACCACTTCTCGAGCAAGGGTGGCTTATCGAAAATGATAAACAAAAAAATTCAATTGGCAATTGTGCAAAAACTACTCATCAGACAGTGCCCATTTTGTGCACACGTTATCTACACGTTATTCACTACTACCACGCGAAAGGCCTATTCTACCACTTGTAAAATGGCGGAGTTATGAATTTTTGAAAAAACACCTCTTTTTAGGGGTGTTTTCGATTTTTCTCGGTCAAAAATGCTCTGATCGAGTCGATCCAGAGCTCGTTTTGAAGGTTGTTCAATTCTCTACAACTGTTTTCATTGGAGTACCAAGATTGCTCTACCAGTTTCCATCCCAGAAGCGAAAAACTACTAAAAAACGTGTTTTTTCGTTTTTAAACATTGTTTAAAAAAAAAAACACCTGAAATTAGGAGTTGGAAACATGTTAGTTTTCATCTGTGAACCGGCTTTAAAAATGTGGCGCAGTCAAATTGCCAGTGGGAGTATTGTCACGAAAAAATCTCTATTGACTGGACTATAAGACGACTTCGGTCCTCTTGGCTGTCCGCGTTCCACACAGTACAAGCCTTGATTTTAATTTTTCTAAATTCTTACAACCTTCTGTTCAGACCTAAATTCAAACGTTGACAAAACAATAGAAATTACCTTTCCATGTAGAAATTACCTCTCACTTAGAATTTCGCGAATACATACGTAATAATTATCATACCTCTCGCTCAGAATTTTACCAATGCGTTTTCAAATAGAATAGGTTTACACCATTGTTAAACATTTAGTATTTAAGCCATACGGTTCTTAGTCTTAAACCCGTTGTCCTTTTGCGTCTTCAATAGACCTAACGTTATCAATATCCATGTATAAAAATTATCTCTCGCTCAGAGTTTCATTAAATAGAATAGGTTCACACCATTGTTAACCATTTAACATTTAATCAATATCATTCTTAGTTGTAAACCCGTTTTTCTTTTGCGTCTTCAATATACTTGATATTATCTGAATAAACATTATTATTATACTCATACGCATATTCTTCGTTGAATATATCGAAATCACCTTCCTCACTTAGGATAAAAAACCTCTAGAACTAAGTATATAGATAGGCCCGGGGAGCTCTCCCAGCCCCCTGAGAGTAGGAACAAGTCTCAAATTATTATAACGATTTTATAGAATCATCACAGGTTCAAACATATTTAAAAAAAAACCTCTCATAAACCTATAAGTATAAACATAAGTCATTAGAATAATAGCAAAACTTTACCACCTCAAACTTGTCTATAACGTTTAGCATTTGAGATATCCTTTCGCAATATTATCTAAATAAAATAGATCTTATTTTTTGGCACCAGCGCGTCCATCATTTGAAATTTAGAAAATTCACCTTCTTCCTCTAACTTATCAATAAAATTAAAAAGCATTAAAACAGGCCCAGGGAATTCTTCCGACCCCCTGAGCATCGAGACCGGCTCCAAACAAATAGTTTATAAGTACAAGTGACAAGTAGTTTTCTCTAAGAATTATAAAAGAATTTATAGTTCACTTTAGAATCATTAGTATATAAGTAAGCTAGCAAGCCCGATTGATTATTTAAATTTAAACAAACAAGTTTAGATCAAATGGATCAATCCTTTTTAAATTGTCACAGAGGCTTGAAAATTTCTAACTAGGTAAGGACAGGCCTTAAAAGTATATGTCCGGAAAAAACGCGTAGTCGATTTTCTGAACGGTTTTGGTCAAAATCTCTGTAGGGTCTTCCCTTGAATGAGCAATTCTTCTCAATTCTCGTACTTGCAAAAAGTAGTGAAATCCCACAAAAAACATCGGAAGATGTAGAAAAAGCCGCCAAGTACCCATACGAAAATCACAATTCCTTGACAAGCAAAACATTTCGCCAGTCTCTGTCGTGAAATCAAGGAAAAAACCAAGCACCGAACGTACCCCTGCGATCTCTCAGCAAGTCTACGTCGTGAAGTCGGAGTTTCGTGTGAGGATATCGAAACATCATTCCAAGAGCTACGTACTTGGCGGGCACATTCGGTTACTTAGAGCTATACGGACAACCCGACTTCGTTCTACGCAAAAATTGAGTTTTCAATGCGACAACAATTAAATACACTGAAAAATTGGTTATTTCAACCTATAATCGTATCAGAAAATACTTCTACGGGTACTCAATTATGTGTATGACTTTACAGACGTAAATACATTGTATAATAAATAAAAATCCTGGTCGTTCCACTGTCATTCAATTATCAGATCGGACTCGGAATTCTAGAATCACGTACCTCACTATGGAGCCAATGAGCAATGTACTAGGGTAAGTTTTTTCATATGATAGATGACATACCGTAGAGCTTGAGTACATAATATTAATTGTGGAAGAATGAACTTATTTACTTGCAAAACTATGGAATTATCGAGAAAACTCTACTTTACTATTCCGGTATAAAACCTAAAACTTGCAGCTACGGATATACGTGTATGCTATAAGTAGCATAGAGGATGACAGTTTGATATAATGTTGAATATAGAATTCAGTTGCTGATCGTCTTGGTGTACCTATACTAATGTCATACAATCTTGCTCACATTGCATGCGTATCTCTGCTAAAAATTTCGTATAGAGAGGGATATAATTGCAGAAAATGCTATAGAATCGGGTAGCTCGCGTATCCGTTTCCATCCATTTCCATATGTTTCTTTAGCGTTTTCTGCACATTCTATCAGTCTATATACGGAATTTTTATCAATCTGCAGGTGCACGAGCGTATACACGTAGTGGGAAGTATCAATTTCAATACCGGAAACCCATGCTTGTCACAGTTCGGCCCCACTTGACTGCAAATATATGTTGTTGCTCATTCGCTTGTGAGGCATAATCATTCGCAACTACACACTAGTGCCAGAAGATTAGCTAATAACACGCGCTAATCTTTCGACTGCCACGACAAAGTCGTCCCACAAGATCGGAAGATGCATTTTAAATAAGTGTGTATAAAACCAATGTTATCTGCAAATTAGACATTACTCCGAGACATCCATCAGCCGCCAAGTAAAACAGTCGGAAAACAAATGGTTCGCAAACTACGATAAAGTACTATCAATCCAAAGCGAAAACAACAAGCACAAAAAAAAAAAACGAATGTGCCCGCCAAGTACGTAGCTCTCGGAATGATGTTTCGATATCCTCACACGAAACTCCGACTTCACGACGTAGACTTGCTGAGAGATCGCAGGGGTACGTTCGGTGCTTGGCTTTTTCCTTGATTTCACGACAGAGACTGGCGAAATGTTTTGCTTGTCAAGCAATTGTGATTTTCGTATGGGTACTTGGCGGCTTTTTCTACATCTTCCGATGTTTTTTGTGGGATTGTTATTTACAGCCGCAGGCTATGTCTCGTTAGTTGTTAAGCCTCGTTGTTAATTGTAAAATTGATTTGTTGTCCCAAGAGGACCGATTTGTCGAGTTAATGATTAGCTAATTTCGATTTGTTATTGCCACCCTAAGTGGGAGCGTGTTGATCAATTCTTATTATTGTAAAACTCGCAAATCGCGGCCAGGTCGCTGTTACACGGCCTGTAGCCGTCCGAAATCCGAGGGGAAGTACCCCCGAGTACGTGAAAGCATGTAGATTTTTTATATCTCCTATTTTTGAATAAATTCGTTATTATTTTGTTAAATTCGAACTTTCCGAGTCGTTATTGAACGCCTAGCTAATTCCTCATTTAATGCCGACCCCTCTCCACGGTACTGTGGCTAGCCGACGCTTTGAGTACCTGTAGTGTTTAATATTTTGGATTTAGGATTTTGAAGGTGGCGGTTATCCGCCTGGCGCCCAACATTATTAAATAGTTTTAGATTTCTGGCCAATTGTCGAGTGGACGACCTCGTGGTCTAGTGATCCGGTCTGGATCCGAGGTCTGATAAAATCCACGTCACAATTCTTATGTTCTTTGGTTATCATAAAATCATGGTTTTATAGATAATATCAGAGAGAGAAAGAGAGAGAGAGAGAGAGAAAGTTGCAATTTAATAACCTGTAGTCACCTTTGTATTTAATCAAGGTTAATTTTTATTCAATGTAAACGTAAGTATCGATAATTGGCGATTCGATTCCAAATTTAATCTTGTAAACTTAAAGTTACTCCCTCCTCAAAGGTAAGAACCCTTCATGATCCCCACATCGACATAAAAGGTTATCACCGCCATTGTTATATTTTATTTCATTAATAAGTTCAAGCTAACAAATGATGTAAGACGCTTGAACTGAGATTTATTCCTTTTCGATCGTTCAAGAATGTAGTATCATTTTACCAGTTAATCCATCTCACCATTTATTTTATTCAGCCTTCCAAATTATCAGCTAAATAGCCTCCATTAGTTGAGGGATCATCTCAGTGCGACCGCCCGAAAAATCACTGATTTTCGCGATTTTTTTTTTCATGGTTAGGGTATCCTAATCGGTCTGGGTTTTTTAATAATAAATTGAAGCAGCGATGAAGAATACAAAATGATTTTTGTTGCAGTGATTTTTTAGTTTTTTATTATTGTTATTAATTATCAAAAATGTTGTGAAAAAAAAAAAAAACGGTGTCCGCTGCCGAGAGAAGAATTTTCAAGCTATCGATTTCAAACTTCTACAGAACATTATTCTTGTCATTCTTTATCCTCCTATGGAAGCTTTTTTTTTTTTAAAAAAAACTTTCTATTTTTTTTCTCGAAAAACTGTCGAAAAAAAAGGCCAAATTCACTACTTCTTGTTCAAATCGCCGCCATTTTGTAAAAAAAAAAAAGGTTCCATAGGACGATAGAGAATGACAAGAAGAATGTTCTGTAGAAGTTTGAAATCGATAGCTTGAAAACTCTTCTCTCGGCAGCGGACACCGTTTTTTTTTTCACAACATTTTTGATAATTAATAACAATAATAAAAAACTAAAAAATCACTGCAACAAAAATCATTTTGTATTCTTCATCGCTGCTTTAATTTATAAAAAAAAAAACCCAAATCGATTAGGATATCCTAACCATGAAAAAAAAAATCGCGAAAATCAGTGATTTTTCGGGCGGTCACACTGAGATGATCCCTTAAGGGGGAATATCAGTGTGACAGGCTGAAAAATGAGGTATTTTTTGTGAATTTTTTTTGAAAAAACTGCTCGATCAAATTATTTGAGATTTTGTGTATTAATTATTGAAGCATTGAAGTATACGAGGCAATTTTTTATTCTATTTTTAGTACATTTTATGAAGCATAGGAGCAGTCGCAAAATGGCGTCTCAAAAAAACACTCCCCGACGGTTGACAACATAAGTGCCACAGCAGACATCAAAAATCAAAAATTCGAAAAGATTATTAAATTATAATAGTATAGCTATCGCAGCATCGTAGGAAATTTCAAAATCTTGATTGAAAAAAAAATGGCGGCTATTTGAAAAAAAAAAATCGAATTTTACACACAAATTTTGCAGTAAATTGTAAATAAAAAAAAAAGTAAATAATTTTTAAAAAAACTCTACAATGCTACGATAGCGATAAGTTTTCTGAAGAGAATCCTTTTTGAATGAAGTCGATTGGACAAAATTTGACAGAGTTATGCTGTAAACCAGGTCAAAAAACGTGGTTTCGAGAAAAACGCGTTTAAAGTTTCCAGAGGATAAAATTGAATGATGTATAACTTGAATAATATAAAACAAGTTCTTACCGATTAGTCTGCTATCCCTATACTTCCGAGCCGAATATTGTTTTGAAAATTTGTGGGCATATTCTTAAAGGTCAAAACTATCTATTTTAGCAAAAAAAAAAAAAAATCGATTGTTTTTTTTCACACTGATATTCCCCCTTAAATAATTGAAATTGAGACCTGTATAGGACTAGATGGCAACGATCCCATTTACCGGTTTATCGAAAGATAGATTTATTTTATTATTTTTATTCAGTCTGTAACGGGACTGCACTCCTATGAATAAATTCATTCATTAATCAACCGCTCGGATTAACCAACCACACCGCGTCCCTTACATTATCTAACTTATTGCCTCGCGCACAGATCTAAAAGATACCGGGAAAGCGTAATGGCACGGCACAGGATTTCCTTTCCAGTGCAGTGTCACAGACGGAAACGTCGCGTTTATGGGTTCAACCCTGTTTTACACTTAAGAGCAGCTGGAGTGGGGAATGGGAAAGGGTTCATAATTGCTTAAAATGAATTCGTCTGATGATGACCTTTTATTGATTAGGTGCCTAAAGAGGTAACCTGTAAAAAATGAGCCGTGTTAATTTGACCTGGTGTTAGTGGTTAAAATCTGTGGTGTCACAATCAGCACCGTTTCGATATTACAGTTAACCACTGACACCCTATTTCGGGGTTAAGCAATATTACACCGAAATTTCAGCAAGTTCAACACCAGACTGAGTGCTTAACCACATGTGACACAATTCTGTGAGGAACGTACTCCTCTAGTGAAGTACTCATGGTGCGACATCCGTTCGGTGTCGTGATATTTTGAACCCGGCGTGATTTTCTTTTCCGAAGTTGCAGCTACGCATGATGAACACCGGCTGAGTGCTATTGTTATTGATGAAATACCTATGCTACTTTGAATTGACCGTCTTCTTGTGTTACTTTTACATTACTTGGATGATGTTAAATGGTCTGCAACGTTCAAAAAAATGTACAGCTTCTGAGAAAATTCAGAGAAAGCAACATTTTCAATAAAAACCAGTGTCCGTTCTCCGAATTTTCTATGGACTTCTCTAGGAATTCCTAAGATTCATTTATATGACTTATGCAGATCTCAGAGTTTTCTGTAACAAACTTTACAGATTCCTGGACAAATAAGCTCTGAAATCATCAGACAATTTTCTGATAAATTCACTAAAATTTCTGACAGTATCACTCTGAATAACAGATTTTCAGAATTTTTACAGAAATTCTGACAGAATGAGCTGAAAATATCACCGAAAATTTGTGAAATTATTACTTTAAAATATTAAAAAAATTAGAATATGGGTCGTTCCATATCAATTCAACGACGTTGCGACGGTGACCCTCTTCGATTTTTTTGATTTTTTAATATGTTTTCATAGACGTAGAGAGAAGTCTTCAGCTAAATTTTTAGCTCTATTCTATATAATAAATCAAAATCACAGAAAAAAAACCGAGACTTGGAAATCGCCTTTCAACTGTGTTTTCTTACGAAGACATGTAAGTTGTCTAAGCTGTGGTTTACAACGCGTTGCTTGTAACCATTAACTATATAATATTTTTCAAAAATAACGAATATAATCGAATAATCGATGCAACAATTATTTTCACCGCGTGATCATTTCTACATTGTAAACTGCTAAGTTAACTCGTAGCATATTGACCCTCCACTCCACGCTCTGTGAATATCACACGGGTTGTAGTGAAGTTCACTCCACTGTGCCCGTTGCTTCAATCGGTAACACCGATCGCAAACGTTGGCTTCATGGGCTGACACCGCATTGATATGCGAAAACCGTTGAATTTAAATTCAACCGTATTTCAATTCATTCCGTACAATGTTACCGCTGCGCGTTGCGTTTGTTCCGTGTTGTAACTCAGGCACATGCAGGCTGTAACCGGCAGCGCAGCGTGCCATTCATGCGGTAGCTTCTCCACCACCGGCTCACAATCGGTCTTTCTGTGCTGCCACGTGCCTCGTGATGTCGAATTTACAAGTGATCGTGAGTTTGAAAATACCTATTATTAGAAATGACTGATCTACAACTAGACAACAGTCTTCTTTTACTCGAAGGGGTTGATAGCGAGATGTTGCACCACGCGCAGGGAATTCCTGAAATTACGCCGCCTGTCCGCTTTGAGTTGCGGAAAATAAAGTACATGGGGGTGACCAAATGGATTAAAGTATACACTTCTAACAGACAAATCGAGTACATCGATTTTATACAAGCCGGTAAGTCTCTGAAATTTCATAGTAAGTATTATTATTAATGTTAATTCTTATTGTTCTATTCTATTCGTTAACAATCCTTTGTCTCAAACAACACCGTAATGTGTGAAAAGTACTCTCTGAGGAATATTTTTTCCATAGTAACACTGTAAAGTGTTGTTAGGGGTTCTAACAGCAAATACCGAACACAAAACGGTGTTGCAAGTGACTAACTTTGTAGTTTTCTTACCTCTATCAAGCTGGAACCGCCACAACCGAAAATCAAAAAAAGGCCCATGGAATAATTAAGGGCCAATTAAAGGCTAATTAAATGCCCCATTGCCGAATTTAATGCTCCTTGTTTTTCGAAAAAAACCGGTAGCGGTGCCAGGTTAGGTTCAAGCTGCAACCGCCACACCTCGAAAACGAAAAAGCACACCGAATGTTGGAAAAATGATTCCGTAGGAATTAAGGGCTAATTAAAGGCTCTCGATATAGACATTTTCGGAATTAATTGTTACGCCCCTAGTCGATGAAACCCACCCCCCAGATGAAAAAACGGAAGCATCTTATTACAGGATTGTCGTAGAGAGTTCCAATCGGTCCCAAAATACTCTCAAAATTAAAGGCTCTCAATTGAAACCTCGTCCGAATTAGGTGCTCCACCCCTAAGTTATTAAATTTAAGAAAAATCACCCCCCAGACGAAGAAACCGGAGCATCTTATTACAGGATTGCCGTCACCATGTTATAAAATTTATTGTATTTGTTCACCTTCTAATATGCCCGATTTTGTCGAAACAAGACCCAGAAACTTTTTCTTTCTGTTCCGCCATTGCGATAACAACACTTTTTCGACGCAGATTAATTGATTATCTGAACTTCGGATACTCATATATTAGTGTGGTGAATTCTGATAATTAGATGTCAATATGAAATGAAAACATTATAGTCTGCTTACCTGGTAGGTACAACTCAACGCGAGTTCGTTCACATGTGACTGTTTGGAAGTGCATCGACGAATGTGCGTGTGGTTATTTTAAATAAAAGGTATGTATCACCTATGCATTAGATTATTAGTGATGATAGAGAAATAGGTAGTCTTGAAGAAAGTCATCACTCATCATACTTCTTCTCCAATATCTGACCGCACATCGACCGCTGAGGCGAACAACATCCTTCACAGTCATTCCTTGATGTGAAACGATGATTTCAAGCCTAAAATGGGAATGTGATTTCGGTTTTTTCTATTTTTCCAGAGGGATTTAAACATTTTATTACAACAATTTCAACGCAAATTGTACCATTTCTTGTTTCGACGCTTCCTGTCAGAATTTCCGAAATTCCGAATTTCCATTTTTCTATGTATAGAACATGTTCCATGTATAGAACATAAAATGTCAAAAACAATGTAAAAATGATAGGAAACCTTAATATGAATAAATATTAATTGTTCTTGAAGATACTTATCGCCTATTATTATTCATCTTCCGGAAATTCTGACAGAAAGCGACGAAACAAAAAAATGGTACAATTTGCGTTAAAATTGTTGTAATAAAATGTTTGAATCCTTCTGGAAAAATAGACAAAACCGGAATCACATTCCCATTTTTGGCTTAAAATCATCGTTTCACGTTAAGGAATGACTGTGAAAAAAAACAGCGTTTTAGAGATAGCTTAAATGACGAATAAAAATAAAAATTATCAAAGAAAAATTATTTTATAAATTTTTTCGTGATTTTTGGAGGAAGGTTGATCATATAAAAAGAAATCAAAAAAATGGTCAGGGTCACGGGCTCCGTGAGTTGGCATGGAATAGCCCATATATATTTTTCTATTCTGTACCTGCAAGTGGATTGGATATGTAGGAGTTAGACAAAAATCTTTCCGTGACGAGATGTGGAAATATCTATCCCGCTGTGACGTCATAACAAGTACGAGCCTGGACAAATTTTCAAAGCCATGGCGGACCGAACAACGCGTCCCGAAACTCATCCCGGGCGTCACGGAGAGACTCGAACATTACCGAGTTTGAGCTGAACGAAAATCGCAAAACTAGCGAACACCGCAGCACGGGGATTCCCGTACCTATAGAACGTACGAGAAAACAGGACTCAGCCTACTTCTACGCTCGTCAGTCTTCCTGTCAACACCAGCGACAGAGAACCATCGATACCGCCTTTGAAAACAGAGATACCATACGGATACTTACTGAGTTTCGTTATAAACCCGATCTTCTAGTGCTATAGTTTATTTATTATATTCAATTTAAGTGCTACGCACAACGTTCATCTAAAAGGTAAGACCTATTTTTCTGTATGACCACGAGGTCGCTCGCGATCTTTTATTCTATTCTGTTTAGTGTGGCGTAGGCCACTAGATTATGTTTCATTAAGTCTTTTAGACTGCGTCCCGGTCATTTTTGATATATTTAGTTTTCTTAAAAACGGATTTCCGAACAGACTCGTGATTAGCTTATTGATTGTGGGTTATATTTGATCTTATAGCATGTGGCAGATTTTTTTAGATCTTACTTCTGGTTTTTCTATTTTCTTTGATTTCTTTCTGGTATGTTATTTTCTTCTTTCTGAGTGAACGACTCGTCGCATAGAAATTTAGTAGAAGTAAGCGTTTGTTATTCAGTTTTTAAGATCTGTAATTATTAAGCCATCTTTTGATATATCTTCTTTACTTATTTGTATTCTGATTTTTCCGGTTAATTGATCATATTATATCGAGCCTAAATGCTGTGAACTTTCTGATATTTGTTGTTAATTCCCGTATTCCCGATATATCTGAGACATGTAGTATAATTTTGTGATACTAATAGTTTTTCTCGTAAAAATACGGATTTTGTGAAATTTTGTCCCGTAAAAATACGGATTATCATTTACTATTTCTGATAAAATCGTATAATTATTATTTCATTTGTTTGATCGGGCAACCCATTCCTTCTACCACTTATAGCGTTTTCAGCTGGGGCTACACCGAGCTACACTGGTGTAGTGTAGCTATCTTTGTCTTTCTCTCGCTCAAAGAAAAGAAAGAGATGAAGACAGCTACACTACACCAGTGTAGCTCGGTGTAGCCCCAGCTGAAAACGCTATTAGTGAAATTTAGTATGTTCTGAGCTAACTGGCAATTTCCGCCGTCAAATCCTATAGTTTTGGTATTATTTTGAGTGACGTAAAAACGTCTGGCGCCCAACTATAGTTTCTCATTCGTTATCTTTTTCTACTTAACGCCGAAGTGCACGGCTAGCGGGTTCAAACTTTCCTTGAAAAAGTGTAGCCGGTCGCACTGTATATTCATTTTCAGAAATTTCATGCAAATAAGATGTGGGAAACATTAATAATCCAGTTCTTATTTGGAAGAACGGTGTAACTTGAAAGCTTCCCAGCAAACACGTAACCTCCCCGTTACATAACATGGGAGCCACGAAACAACTTTACATCGGTTACCTCACAGCAACATCAATGTAATATTACATTGCTTGGTCACTCTGATACAACAAATGTAATGTAACTGTTTGTATAACCAGAGCCCCACAAAATAACATAATATCGGTTAGCTTGCATCAACCGCAATGTAATGTAACATGTTTAGTCTAAGATAACGAATATAATTTTGCTGCAGATATAGTGCAGGGGTTAGGTGGATGTTATATAAACGTTACGCAGTGCGTTACAGACGCACGTCTAGCAGTTTGAAAGCGCGCCAATTCGCGCATGCGTCAAGATTCGCCATTTTTATATGTATTCCCGCGTCCCGGCGTGTTGCACGTGTACCGGCTAATAACGAGAAACTGTGCCAGTTGTGTTAGTTGTGCAGGTGAATATAAGTAACAAATATAAGTGAATATAAGTGACAAATACATCGATCTGTGTCGTGGGGCTTCGAGAAGAACAAATAACTAATCGCAGGTAGTAAAATTGTCATTTCATATTATGCCTAATTGCTAGATGAAACGCTCACGGAATTCTAACCTCAATTTACAGAATCATTTTCATATATCTGTCGTCTCTATTTTAACCCTGCAATACCAATTGATTCAAAATGCCTAAGGATATTCGCTATTTATCGAAAAGACGTAAAAATCAACTCGCTTCTGAACTTACTCGGACAACTATAATTGCGTCATGCATTCCGTCAACTGGCTGTTTTGATAATCATGAATTCCATCCGATAGAATCAACCAAATTGGAATCGGCAAGTGAAAGTTTGCCTACATTCACTGAGTCGAGTAGATTATCTGTTGTTTCAGATATTTCTGACAATACCGCGATAGAATTACCTTCCGCAGAAAATAATGATGGTGACGCAAATTAAAGCGATACACGATCGGATATCAGTCTAGAATTCGTGGACGATGATGCTGAGCCTAACGAGGAGACATTAAGTCTCAAACAAGACATACAAATTTTGATCGTAGAATGCAATGTCCCACATAATACTGTTAACAGGTTATTGGAAGTCTTGCGAAAACACGGGCATTATGATCTACCCAAGAGCGTGCGCAGCCTAATGGGAACATTGCGAAATATTTCATCACAAGTACAAAGCTTGAGCTGTGGAGGTCGATATATACATTTTGGGCTCGTTTCAGAGTTACATCAGTCGTTGAAAAAATATAGCACACTTGCACCGAAAGACCTGAGATTAAATATCAATTGTGATGGTTTGCCACTATCGAAGAGTTCGGGTAGCCAATTTTGGCCTATAATGGGATCGATAGAATCGCTTGAATGTTATACAGAACCCTTCATAATCGGTATATTTCATGGGGTGTCTAAACCCGCAGATGCGAACGAATTTCTCACACCTTTTGTTGAGGAAATGAATGAAGTGTTACAAGAAGGCATATCGGTCGACAGCTGTAGTAGATGTAGGGTCAGTATTAATGCAATATTATGTGATGCACCCGCGAAATCATTCATTACGTATACCAAAGGCCATAGCGGCTACTTCGCATGCTCGAAATGCATACAGGAAGGTGATTACGTGCAGCATAGGGTAACTTATCCGGAGATAAATTCTCGTCTGCGAAGCGATGTGTCTTTCAAAAACAGGATTCAGGAGGAGCATCATACAGGAAATTCTAAGCTGGAGGAACTTAACATCGGTATGGTATCACACATACCTTTAGACTATATGCATTTAGTATGCTTAGGAGTGATGAAGCGTCTTCTCCAATTTTGGACTAAAGGAAAGAAAAATGTCAGATTGCCAACAGCGGTATTGAATACAATATCTGAAATTTTGATAAGCATGAAGGCTTCTGTTACTCCTGAATTTGCACGAATGCCTCGAGGCTTGGGCGATGTTGACAGATGGAAGGCTACAGAGTTTCGTCAGTTTCTGCTTTATACTGGACCTGTTTTACTAAAGCCATACATGTCTAAAGAATACTATGACCACTTTCTATCTTTTAGCGTCGCGATACGGATTCTGGCTGATCCTGAATCCTGTTTATCTGGACTAGATTATGCACAGTGGTTATTATCGGATTTTGTCTCACAATATGGAGAGCTCTATGGGCATGAATATATATCACACAACGTCCATAACTTGATACACCTTCCAGATGACGTTAGAACTTTCGGCTGTCTAGATACTTTCAGTTGTTTCAAGTTTGAAAATAAAATGCAAAAGATTAAAAAAAAAATCAAAAACTGTGGGAAACCGTTACAGGAACTTGCAAATCGTATTCTGGAAGAAAAGAAAATTTTAGTACCAACCTCCAATATTCAACCTCAGTATCCAGTTGTTCATTACAAAGCAAATCCAAACTCATTATCAACAAATAATAAAACAATTTCTCATTTACAATACAAGACTTTCATAATATCCAAAACAGAAAAAAACAAGTATTGCTTGCTGGAAGACAATTCATTAGCCGAGATAATTGACATATTTGAGGAAATTAATGTACCGCGCATTTCAGTCAAATGTTTTTCGAATGCAGCGTCATTTTTCAGTAATCCGTGTGAATCATCCAAGCTTGGTATAACAGTAATTTCCCAAAGAACCTTGTCCGAAACTAAAACCATATCACCTAATAAAATCAAAAGAAAATGTATGAAATTGAAATGTCCAAATGAAACTGAGACTTGTGTAATAGTTCCACTGTTACATATAAATAATTAGTTTTGCATCCACAGCTGTTGAAAGAATTGAGCGGGTATACAGCTATTGAAGATAAGTTTTTCAAATCACTGGTAAGCCTTATAGGAATGATTTATTATGTCAGTTTTTATACAGTAGATTACTAGTACTTTAAATTGTTATTCACAGCTATTCTGAATTTAAAGCACTTTGCCTTAGATAGTTGCAGGCGGTTGAAGAAGAAGTGGTTGTCGTAAGGTACAGGTCGTATTGTCATCGAAACCTTTCGAAATCTACACAATATTTTCTTCAGTGAAGTAATTTTGGTCCAAACCAATGATATTCGATAAATTCAACTCTCAGATGGAAAATTTTTCAGGTTTGAAGTACTTTTTGCGCTTCTGTTTGGGCAAAAACTATGTCAACTGTTCGCAATGATATAAGTTGAATCTCATTTCTGAATATTATTGATTTGGCCCAAAATGACATCAATGTAGAAAATTCCCTATAAATTTTAGTAGGGTTCGATGAATAATACAACTCGTTCCCTACGATAACCACTTCTTCTTCAACCGCCTCCAACTATTTAAAGCAAAGTGCTTGAAATCCAAAATACTAGTAATTCGCTGTATAAAAACTGAGTCAACAAATCATTCCTGTAAGGCATACCAGAGATTTTAAAAACTTATTTTCAAGGTGTACATATCCCCTTAAATTTATCTTGGGATTTCCAAAGACATGTGAATGTTGAAATTTGATCCACTTTCTTGTACACATAACTGCTGGTAAAATTATTTCAGAACCAATTATTCAGGTATGGATTCACTGGACAACAACGAAGCTACGAAGGGAACATATGTCGTTATCAAATTTCTGGATGACGAGTCTGTTTCGGAGGTACCGAAATCCTGGATAATCGAAAAAAGTGGTGTCCAAACGCAGTGTCAATGGCCTTCGCAAGCTAATAACGTAACCAGTTTGATTGCCAAGAACACGAAGCCAACTGCAAGATGGGATGTCTTTGACGTGGACATTATTAAAGACAAGTGCTGTGCGTGATTGCATTCTTTTAGTACAAATTTTCGGATATTCATATGCAGTGTGACGTTGCATTTTGCAAACGTCACGAAGGACGCGAATTAAGCTACGGATCGGGAAGACGGACGGCGCCAGGGAAGTCAGCGACAAGTACCAGGTTTTCAATTTAGTTATATTTTAGGGATATTTATTTAATATTTTGCTTTTCTTCCATTCTTTTATTATATTCTGTCATCGGCGAAACTCGGAGGTCAACGCAAGGACGTCGAGGGAATCCTGAGATGTCCGAAGCAGCGATCTCCACGGATCATCAGCTGTTGCTAGTCTGAATCATCTTACTTCCGTCGTACTCTCGGCTGTGGATGCCGCAGGAGCGGTCGAATAAGGCTGACTCTAAGAGTCTTCCTCCCGTTCCCGCCGACTTTTCAGCCTGGTGCTGGACCACATCCCGTCTACTAATTCCGGACGTCTCGACAACGGTCGAATAGAGCCAGGAGCCAACGGCCCCAAAGTAGCCGTATGCTTCCCGTTGTCGAAGACTCATCACGCTGGACCAGATCATCGGCTTTCTCGCCATCATCCCGGACACGAACTGCAATCGTGTGATGCAGGCCTGCCTGTAAGCCTTCCACACCGTCCATGGGGAAGTCTGGATGCAGATCCGGGTATTAGGGGCATCAGAATTTCCGCCAGATCCTCTGTTGGTCAGTTTTTTCTGTTAAAGCGCAACCAGAGTGCATTTCATCCAGATGATGCATGCGAGGAGTCCCGAGACGAGAGCCGGAGTCGACAGAGAGGAGTTATCGAGTACGAGTCCCGGTATACCGCATTTCAAATCCCGCCACGCCGCCATAATGAGCCTGGACAAATATTCAAACCAGGGTGGACTGGACAACACGTCCTCAAACTCATTTCGGTCGGTAAAGGTAGACGTAAAATTCGACTACTTTGCGATCGCCAAAGTCTAACGACGAACGTCGCAGCGCGGGAACCCCTCGCCTATAAATTGGGTAACGCCGCAGGACTCAGCCTACTTCTACGTCTCGCCGTCTTCCCGACCACATCAGCCAGAACATCAATTACCGTATTACCGATTCCCGAGTTTCGCTCAAACTACCGATCTTGTGACATAGTTTATTAAGTTAGATTCAGTTTAAGTGCTACGCACAGTTTTCTCTGCTAAAAAGGTAAGACCTATTTTCTTGTAAAACCACGAGTTAGCTCATGAATCCCGTTTAGTTCTATTTTATATTATATTCTGTGGCGTAGGCCACGAGGTATTGTGACGTAGGTCACGTTTATGGTTCGTTAAGGGGGTATTCTGGTCTAGAAATTTGGAAAAATCGATTTTTTTCGTTCTTCATATTTCCAAAGTTTAGACATTCAAGAATATGCCCTCAAAAGGATTTTGCAGAATTCCAATTATTTACTGAGTTACAGCGGTTTTTGTGGCGCGGCATCTGAACTGGCCCGACCGGAATAAATTGAACAATAGGCGGTAGGCTATTGCATTTTCGAATTTTTCTCCGTTTTTACAACACTCTCATCATTAATTCTGTGTTCTACGTGTAAGCAAAATATAAAATAATACAGGAATCACCGATTAAAAATATGTAAGTATACCGTACCATTCTATAAGTAAAACTGCCGGAAACTTGACTCAAAACTTGAAACGCGTTTTTCTCGAAACTGTCTTTTTCAAAACGATACCCACGATTTCTCAGGTTCTACTGGACCGATTTACCTGAAATTTTTAGAGAGTCTTCTTTGTAGACTTGTCTACGTCTGGAACTATCCACATCCCCACATTTCAATTTTTACTATTTTTAAAAAATCGAAGAATGTCCAAAAAAGTGGTACAAAAATTATTTTTTTCTTTAGGCAGTCGCCATTTTGTAAAAAAATTTTTTTCCAACTTTTCCGTAGTTCCAGACATTGCGACATTATTATAGATTGATAATCTTTGTTATTTTTTGGTTTCAGATTGCTAGGAGAGTTAAAATCGTGGGTATGGTCACGCACCAAATTTTTGAGACTCCCCACTTCATCAGCTGATAACTAACGGAATTTTTAATTTTTTTTACTTTTTAATTTTTTTTTGTATGCTTCTAATGTGAATAAATAATGTATAAAAAAATTGATACTAAAAATATTGCTTGCTTTTTTTTTACAGCACTTCAAAAATTACCTAAAATTCATGTCTCTAGACCAGAATACCCCCTTAAGTCTTTCAGACTTCGTCCCGGTATTTTTCTAGTATTTTATTGTGATTAAAAACGGATTCCCGAGTAAACTCGTGATCAGTGGATTATTGTGGATTATATTTGGTCGCTTAGCATGTTGTAGATTCTCTTATAGCTTATTTCTGCTTTATATTCTCTTTTCTATTTTCTGTATCATATTATTTTCTTTCTGGCATGATATTATTTTCTTACTGAGTGAACGACTTGTCGCGTACGATTTCCTGGTGCTTATAGCGAGCGTAGAAGTGAGCATTCGTTATTTAGTCTGTAAGTTTCTCGATTGATTATTGTTTTCGTATATTTTTCTTGCTTATTTGTATTCTGATTTTCTGTGATTATTGATTATATTATATTATATCGAGCCTAACTGCTGCGAAGTTTCTGATATTATTCTGTTATATTTTCTTGAGCATGATATTGTGTAAATTCCCGTATTACCGATTATTCTGAGACATGTTATAGATTTTCCCGTGAAAACACGGATTTTGTTAAATATCGTACCGTATAATACGGAATATCATTTATTAAATATCGAAATCTTGGCAAATTAAAATAAATCAATCAAATAAGTAATTAATATTCTATTATTTGATCTGGCAACCCACCCACTCTACCATTATTCATGATTGATTATATTCTAAGCTAGCTGGCAATTTCCGCCGTCAAAGTTATATTATTTTTCTAGTCTTTCGAGTGACGTGATAACGTCTGGCGCCCAAAATCTAGTTTGTTATATTCTTTAATTTCTGTTAGTTGACGCCGAAGTGCACGGCTGCCGGGTTACCCTTGCCCTTAACTGAGTAGCCGGTCGCAGCAGTTATAATTCTGTTTGTGATATAACCCCTCAAATTCCTGGAGCTAATTATTGATGATAAATTCGAATAATATTCGTTGGTTGATAACAAAAGATCCATCATTATATAGCATCCCATAAATCTGCGAGAAGTGCAGCGGCTGATTCGGATTATAACACGACTGATGATGAGAACCTTGGTAGAGGAAAGCGAAAGGCTATGAGCATCGCAGTCGAGTTCAGTGACAAGGAAAACATCGTACAACCAAATAAAGTGCAAAAAAATATCGTTTCAAAAATTTCAAGTAAGAATTACGTTGCTTAAGAACCAGCTTGCCATATTACAGCATTTGCTCAAAACACCGTCTGTATAGTGTGCTCACCAAATTCCAAGTCGATTTTTTAGGAACAACAGATGTACTTCTTGCTTAGAACCATTAGCGGTTCATGTTTTGCAGATAATAAACCACCCAAATCAAAACCACCACCATGCCCTAATTTTTTCGCATCGAAGGAAGTCCCTCATAACGCTACGTCAGAACAACAAGGTAGTTCTCTGATTCATAAGTGATTTATTTATACACAGTCCGAACATAATCGACCAAAGTTTGCTATTTGTACATAAGATTTCAATATTCAGTGAGTTCCTTGGTTAGAATATATTTATCATATGCATTTATCATATGCATTCATCATATGATTCTCAGATTTCGTAGAGGAGGCGGCGCCCAGCTCTCAGTCAACGCAGGTAGTTTGTGGTAACTCTCCTAAACTGGATCAAGCCGTCCCATCTGCAGCAGCGCAAAGCAGTAGTTTTTCAATTCGTGAGTAATGCTAGGCAACTTATACTCCGTGAATAATAAAATTGTTCCAATATCCAACCAGCGATTACGTGAAAATTATCATTATATATCATAAGTAATGTGCATTTATAGTGCAAATGTTCAAAAATATTTCAGCCGACAACACTGTAGTTGATGTCGAAAGTCCATTTTATCAACCAGATGATGAGTATTTAATTGCCATGACCAACGATCAAGAAACGGACAAAATGAAAAACATCCAGACATGGGAGTCGGAGTTTAACCTTGAATCCGGAATTGAACACATGCCGATTGTTATTGCAGAACGCGACGGTGATATTCAAGCAGATTTATAATAGAACAATTATGATTGCTTTGCTTTATCAAGGTTTTCTCACTTAATTTTCATCCTTTCGAACAGGGGCCCTCGTTCATAAGAGTTCAGGACCAGGATTATCGATAACTAAAGATATAATCTTGGATCAACCCATCGGTATGTATGGTGTTAATATTGTTTTTCACTTTTATAGGCAAATGAACAATAAATATGTATTTCATTAGTTCTAGCAACGAGAAGCACTGCACCTTCCGTTGCCACACATACCTGCCTTAACAACTCTGAGAAGAGTAAGAGAAGTCTGCGGCTCGACGAGCTTCCCACGAACTGTAGTAATCCTAAACCCTGTACTTATATAAAGGGTAACTCTCATGACTCAATCCATCAAATATTTAGTACTATTAATGATATAGGTTACCTCATAATTTTCTGAATAGAATCCATACACATAATGTATCATTGACTTGGTTATAGAGTATCTGGACAGAATTTTGAATTTTCAAGCTCACATGAGTATAAACATTCTGAGCATTGACAAACGATTAAAGGCAATGGAATGTAAGAAACCAGATGAATCAGAAAACGATTCAAATGTCACTGAAGAACTTTTACCTCTTAAGACCATCGACGACGTGAAACTCTTCGAGGATCTGCTCACAAAATCAAAAGACGCAGAAAGAGATTTTGTAAGGAAACAACCTTAATTATCACTTATTATGATTTTTATATATATTTATGTCGAAAGTTTTGTCTTTAACGTGAGCCCCTGAAGATATCGCGATTCATTGAGTTAGAAATGATGGTGCATTGCATCTGTGACAATATATATACCTACAACTCATTTGCAATAGTGTGACTATCAATTAGCTACGATGCATGATATTTGACTGTTTACAGAAAAAAAGAGTGGTAAGAACGTGTGGAAATTCGCCACGTGACTTCGTACAACGAGCTTTGAAGCTAACGTTCACAAACGGTTGTGCTGTGGCCTGCTCCTGGAAAGGCTTTAAAAATCATTATGGTATCTTTCAATCGAAAATAACAAATATTATGAAGAGTAAGTTATGTATATTTTACAGATGAAGGGTATTCGGAAAATGAGTTGAATATCTAGTTGAAGTATATTGAGTACTCAAAAAATATTTATGACGTTAACAGGTGCAATATTCCACAAATATCCTGATTATACAGAAGTGGAATTTGGAGCTGTGGCTTCGGAGTGGTTTTGCTTTGCTGGTCAAAGACATCGTCGCGAGGTGTAGGCGTGATCTGCCACACGAAGTCATACTAAAATAAATTGACTGCTGTGGAAAGTGCAATAATAATCTAGTATTGCTCAATTATTTTAAGATTTTACTATAACTCATATAAGATATAAGCATAAGGTCATATGTTCCCTGTCCTAGATAAAAGCTTCGACAGTAGGTGTATAATTAACACAATGTTATTCTCTGAAATTACGAAAAAAGTAAGTTATTATCACTCAGTTCCTTCAATATTACAAGAATACCAGAAGTCCACGATATTAATTATATTATAAAATTATACTATAGGTATATATATAAACATGAAAACTATCAAGAAATATTACCAAAGATAATTAACGAAGTATTATAGATACACGATATCGGTACGTGAGTCGAAAAGTATGACACCTCAGATTAATGCCAGAAACTATGACACCTCCACCTAACTTAACATGGAGGTGTCATAGTTTCTGGGATTATTCTGAGGTGTCATACTTTCCGACTCACGTACCGATATGAAGTGTGTATTATATATAGGTATTACTGTGATAGGTAAAAGCTCTGATATTAGATGCATAATAACAGTATTATTATATTATATAGATGGCAAGCTCAAATATAAAGTTATACTGACTGATAATTATATGTCTGTGAGCGCAGATATGTAATATGTATGCATAATTAACACATAAGTTTTCAAATACATATAATAATATAATGGTATATATAATATTCACGCTGTGATATGTCAATAAGGTTATATGTCATTTTACAAAAAAAAAAAAGAAATGAACAACGAAAAAAAATGCAATAAAGTCTCTAACATTGAATCAACATGTAGAAAATATTATTGCTGTTTATTGGAACCTCAATTTGAGTCTATTGAGAGAAATCCGTGCATGCGAAAGTTGAGCGAATATACAGAATCATTGGGTATATTCGCGCGGGTGCATGCGCGAATTTCTCTCAATAGATTCAAGTTGAGATTCTAAAGCATACGGACCCGCTAACATATTTATCACAACGCGATCTCACATGTTACAACGCGTTACCTAACTGTTATGCCACTGTTAAGTATTCACAATATAACCAATAGTAACACGGTGACATAGATGTGACGTACCTGTGATGTTGAACTGAGTGGGAAATTACAAGCAACGAGACGGTTGCTGGCTATTAACCAGCTATATAACGCGTTACATCGGGTTTGCTAAATGTTACCTCATGGTTATATAACTGCGCTTGCTGGGTTAATTGTACGTTTATTGAGACAGATTTGACCTTTTTATGGTGTTATTCTATTTATTCACAAGCATTGCTATGCACTACAATGCTATGTTGAATTATGTCAAGATATTTTTATTTCAACTTGGTTTCCAACGTTTTTTTCATTAATTATCTGAAAACTATATTTTCCGAGTTATACCGTTATTCCGCTCATCCCAAGTCATAAAAGAATCTTGTGTGCGTATAGGTATTAGGGTAGGTTAAAAAAAATGTTTCTTTAGCATGGGGGTAGAATTTGCACTTTATAAAAAAGGAAAATTTTTCGAACAAAAAAATATTTTTTACTCAACATTTTGAGGTGGCCCACTCGTTTTTAAAATAAATATTTAATCAAATGGGGTGATTCCAACGGAAAATTATTTTTTTGGTCCAAAATCGTGGAAAACATGTAAAAATTGTAGAATGTGATTTCAAGTTGAAAAAGTTTTTTTCCTATTATTTTTGTGATTTAAGTAAAAAATCAAAAAATGATATGCACTTTCTTTTGTATTAGAATGAAATTTGAGTAAAAAAAATCACATTCTACAATTTTTACATGTTTCCCACGATTTTGGACCAAAAAAATAATTTCCCGTTGGAACTACCCCATTTGATTAAATATTTATTTTAAAAACGAGTGGGCCACCTCAAAATGTTGAGAATTTTTGTTTTTTTATTTTCTTTTTTTATAAAGTAAGAATTATACCCCCATGCTAAGAAGAAAAACAAAACAAAATTTGAACCAACCCTAATAAGTATGGTAACTGTGATTTAAGCTGGCGATTCTCGGTAACCACTAATACGTCAACCGATTTTACCGGGCAGACCTGGCTTATGGCTTATGAACGGCCGTTTGTCGGTGTGATTACCGCTCGGTTGTGTGCGCGTCTACCGCTCTTCGCTTAACACTACAATTGCCGCGAAGAGTTCGATGTGCCACCATGAATACTTACAATCACGGTGAACCTCACGCCCCACTTCAATTTCAATGTATGTAAACAAATATTTGTTGCCGGCGTACGTATCAGATGAGATGGTTATTATATTATCACTTATAAGTGTGTGGAAAATAAACATTATTGGGTATGCATGTTTTTTTAATCACAGGTACGAGTTTGAATCAGTCCAGTCGTCTTTAGTCAGTCCAGTCTCTATCTATTATAATAAATTAACAAATGGGGTCTGGCGATGAATTTGGACCCGATTTTCGCTGGTTTCTTGCGCGTGTCATCTATTTCAAACCACGCTCCTGGTGGCCTCAACACACAGGCTGTGTAGTGCCCTATTCCCTGTACCAGATCGCCGGACGAACGAGTGTGATTCCAGGGAGGCTTGAAGTGCACCACACTGACAAGTGTGAATCGACGTCCTTCACACAGTGGATCGCGGAAACTTTTAGGTATATCACCTAATGGAAGCTGAAGATCATCAACCTCCATCATGATAAAAGGTCCTGTATTGTAAGGTAATAATCATGAATCGTGATATTAGTATAGCGAAACTACTATAATGCCATGCATTCGTGATGTAAATAAATATCACACACCCTTATGTTATCATAATAACAGTCAGAATGTCCATTATTTTGGAAGAAATTTTTTTTTCAAGGACGCCCCCCAAAACGAAAGTGTATACAACTTACTGTACTGAATAAATGTGGGGAAAAAACTTTGAGTTAAATCTCGAATGAGCCAGTTGAAAAATAATAAATCACAATTCTCAATTGTGATAAAAATAAAATTATCAAAAAAATTGATTCTCGAACAAAAAATTAAACGTAAGTTGAGAACTTTTTTTCTATCGATATGAACTCAAATTTTTATGGATATTTATAAAATTCATGAATTAAATGGATATATTTGAAATAGTTATTGAAAATCGAATCGAATAGTTCGGATAATTCGAATTCGTTTTCGAATCGAATTTTACTATTCGATTCGAGACGAATATATTCGAAAATTCGAATACTCGCACAGGAAATTAACAATAATTCGTTGTATAGCTGATAAAATGACAGAGGAAAGAAATAACTTGCAAAACACGAAAAAATCCCTGGCTAAATGAATGGGAAAAGCAAAGTGATTCCGGCAAGGTTGGAAAAAATTGGAAATTTTTTTTTTGGGGGCGGGGCGGGGGGGGGGGGGGGGGATTACGGACACCGTAATGTCTCATGCGATTTTTTGATTGTATAAACTTTATTTCTCATTCTACAGAATGTTTCGCTATTGTTGCTTATCCACCATCGTCGATGGCTTGCTTGTCAAGAATCACATCTCACCAGAAAGGTGGTAAGTATTATATAGCTGAAAAGTTTCAATTGCTGAAGCTGAAGGGTAACAATGCGAAAATTACTTACCAGTTTCAGAGAATTCGCTACCAGCGACTCCAGTACATCCCTTGTTGGGACATTGTCTAGTGCCTTTCAGTGCAACATGCTCCGTTAAAACATCATCAAATCTAATGGGATCGGATAATATTTCGGAGGTGACGCTAACTGTCCGCAGCTGTTTCTCCCGAGGCTCGCATTTATTGCTGCATAGAGTAACCTCTCGTATGCTTGGTGTATTGCCGAAAAGCTTGCCAACCAAGTAACATACATTGGTTTCACAATCTACGAGGTTACAACTTTCAGTAGTCTTCGCAATCGGATGTATGCTAATCAACATTTCAGCCCTCAGTCGATATGAATGCGCTCGCAAACCCTTGCTCATGATATCAACGACCAAATTCATTACAAGATTTTCGCCCCTGAGGCGATTTAAATCTTCTTTAGCTTGTGGTCGGTCGCATGCTGTCACGAGCAAGCTGTGCAAGATACTGTCGAATGCACATGTCTTCGTAAACGAATACTGTTTTTGCCTAGTCTTAGAAACCTGTACGAAAAATATTCATGATTCAACAGAACAGCATCAACAAAGTCAAATTAGGCTAGTTATACCATATTATCTAGGGAATTATATCCCTAAATCACGGTCGAATAGAATGAGACATGATATTTCAATGAAAGATATGAAAATAGCGTTCATGATGACGCTGTATACTTGAGAAAAGGTACGGTTGATTGAGATGTACAATATTACTTGTAACTGTAAACTGTTCCCATTTTTCATTATCGGAATCCTGGACAGTTTATCGATAGATACAGTGTCAAAGGTTGCGTGATTTTTGTCCAAATATCGTGATTTCTTTTTAGGAGTTGCAGAATTCAACCCACGCCAGTCTTCTATCTCCCTAGCGGCTAGAATTTTCGGCGCACTTTCAAGGTCTGTACACTGTAGACATAGAGTCTGACCATTGTCGGATGCAACCGACACAGAATTCGTCAAATCATGTATGGACACTGCACATAAAATACACGATTGTACATCTTTTTTGCCTGGTCGCTTTGAAAGGGAAGCAGTTTCAGTTTCAGCACGAAGTAATTCATGACTGTCAACAGGAGCCAGGTCATCGAGAAGAACATGTTGTGAAGAATTGTCGACAAATTCTTCAACGATGTTGTTACGAAGAGGTGTGTGGTCTTCGTGTGGAATATCCAAATCATCGCTGTTGGAAGTTGAGATATCGGAGTCGGGAATATTTACGGGCTTATTAGTTGATAAGGCGACTGGAGCCCCGACAATTTTCATGCGTCCGTTGATGTGATTGAGGTGTTTTCGTAAAAAAACATCTGCTCTCATGGGCCTGGTTTCATTTCTGAGCAGGTGAGTTTTTATGATGTTGAACTCACTTTCAACCGATGCACTTGTTGCGGGGACGCGCCCATACCCGAATTTATTACGGCACACGCATGACCATAATGGTAACCAGCTGATATCACTCAATAAACGATCCGCTAGTTTAGGTGAGTAACTGGCATTATCGTGATCCCCTTCTTCAATCTGTGATATATTTTTTGCCTCTAGATCGATGCTGTAACCCCACGATGACCAATGGTTATTTATTGGCGCACTGCTGAAGATACTTTCCTCTTCCGGACAAGAGGCAGATTCGTATAGAATGTTACCTTCGTTATCGATTACTTCTGGGCAAGGATTAATCAAGTTCTTGAGTATTTGTCTGTGTTGTTCACATTGGGTAGGTTCACCGTTCGGTAAGTTGCCATCTGTCTCGCATCGTGCTACTATCAAAATTGATGTTAAAATTGTACCCGCAGACTTTTCATCGCACGAAAGTATGAGTTGTCTTAATGCAGCCAGGTAAAGACTTCTATGGCGAGGCCGGGTATCTTTTAACAAGTTGGCATACTTTTTAATAAAGTGTGCAACATTAATCCTTATATAACAAGGTGGTAGAGCCGAGCTATAACATGCATCTGCATATTCCTCGATTGTCGCGTGTCCTGTAAAAACTTTGACCGCTGCTCCTAATAAAGCCTTAGCCGAATCACAGACGACTTCTTCAGGATAAAGACCCGCTCTGCTAGCCAGAAACCCACTCTGCTAGCCAGAAAGAAATTGCGACCGTTGTATGTTTTTCACTTAACATTTGGCAAAGTGAATATTGCTCTTTGTCGTTTAGTGCCACGCAGTGATATAGATATATCGGACTGGTTTTCGTCCCATCGCATCTATCCAACGGCTTCACTGTACTGCCGGTGGCATCGATGGCAATACAAGCTGGCTTTTGCTTTGCATAGGTCTTGTACACGTGCAACTGATGATTGGTCCAGTAGTGCACGTAAAAAGGGTCAAAACCGATGCCGTGAATAGAATTTTGCATCAACTCTCTTTTCATGATTTGTAACGCACGGATTGGATCGCGATCAAGGTATTGTGATGACAGATATTCTGATTTAGCGTTGTTCAGAGCTGATTTTTTGTACAGGTGCGGTGGTTCCGAATCTCCCGGTGACATCATCGCATCGGCTTTTTCGGTACGGTATACGGCGGCAGATTTAGTTAATAATTCTTGGCCGACCATTTTCCTGAAAGGTGCACGCAGATACCGTTTTCCGCACTGTCCATTACCTTCTTTGGTAAC
Organism: Rhogogaster chlorosoma; assembly: GCA_944452935.1. NCBI lineage: Eukaryota > Metazoa > Arthropoda > Insecta > Hymenoptera > Tenthredinidae > Rhogogaster > Rhogogaster chlorosoma. The sequence goes on from OX101802.1 coordinate 17,435,655, forward strand.
ACAATCAATACGCGTACTATTATTATTCACACTATCAATACAATTGTCGATACTGCAAAATATCGTGCCTCCACAATTACACGTACCTGCAAAACATTAGACTTATACGATTTCGCATGCATTTAAAAATTATAGGATTTCGTATCATACAATTTGCATGCAGACATTTAATAATTGAATACATCCGGTTTAGTTAAGCAGTTTTTTTTGTCATGTCTCAGTTTTCGTGAAATAATAGCTATTTAGACTTTGAGAGTGATTGAAAAGGGAAACTATTAGAGGCTGGTTGATGCTGTTCGGTTTTTAAATCATGTTCTTCTTATTATTATTATTTTATGTACGATCCGGTACTCATAATTTCAGGATTAAATATAGTTAAGTATAGTTTAATATTTTTAAGTTTAAGTTCCCACACAACACAGGATATCCAGAGGATCATCCTATTTAGGTCCAGTATATGTCGCGGACATATCAAATATCCCTGAGATGTTAATAATATCCAAGATATATAACATATCGTTCGGATATCCATGATTTATACTAAATATCTCTTATAATGTCCGTGAATGTACTAAGAATATCAATATATATCCAGGATATTTACAATATCCCCGGGATGTTGTCAATATTTTAAATACATTGATAATATATACACAAGTACGATGCATGGTCAGCTTGTACAATGACCTTACCAATGAACATTTTTTCAATTGTTTTTTGAAAGTATGGCGATTCATCAAATCCAGAAATTTTCGATCAGTTTTATCTGATATTGAAAAATCGTATTAACAAAAACAAGGGTTTCAACAGATTAATACAACCTTTTGAGCAAAAAGTTTTTGAATCTTCTTTAATAAGATTTCTAAGAAGAAAAATTATCAAAAGTATTTGGTTAAATAGTTGGTGATTATACACATCAAGGTTATATAAAAATAATAATACCTTCAACTATAGAAAATTGTGACCTGAATCCAATTAGATAAAATCATCCACAAATATGTATACAGCTATGCATCTTTTTAAAAATCATTCAATTTTCTAACAACTTTTATTTTAATTTGATTCGACACCTTAATCATGAGCTTTGACAAATCGGAAAATATTGAACTGATACCCATAGGGTAGTTTGGCGTAGTCGGTAGAGCGTGCGTAAGTAATACAGCGAGTGCGAGCGGACTTGGGTTCAATCCCTGCAGTTAGGTCGGAAAATTTAGTAGCGTTTTTCATAGCAAACTGGTAATGCTTGTCGATTCACACAAGGAAAAAGTTATAAAATGTAAATGAGACCTGCGAATATTCGTTGCATGACTGTAGCATACCAGAAATACAACTTTTTTGTTACCGTTACAAGTTTGCTACATATATATATATATGACAAATTCCTGGCGATGTCTTGAGATGCCCTGCAGATATTTCGAGGATATTCTATTAGAACATCCGCAGGACGTTCAAATGGGCGGACATTTGGGGATCGCCAGTATATCCTCTGTCTATTTTTAGGACAATTCTGGATATGCCGTGGATATCCCGTATATCCCAAAAAAATATCCCAGGGATATTATATTGATATCATTGTGTTGTGTGGGTTTTATAGTTTAAGATTAAGTATAGTTCGATATTTTTGAGTTTAAGTTTTATAGTTTAAGATTAAGTATGGTTTAATATTTTTAAGTTTAAGTTTTATAGTTTAAGATTAGGTATGGTTTAATATTTTTAAGTTTAAATTTTATAGTTTAAGATTAAGTATAAGTTTAAGTTTTGTGGTTTAAGATTAAGTATAGTTTAATATTTCTACGTAGCCGTTAGTTGAGATTAGGTAATTTCAATATTAGAATTACTATCATTTGTACAGTTTATGCCCATTAGGCTGATTCCAAAAAATCGACAATTTTTTTTTTCTTCTCGAAAGCCCGCATAGAAATATCTTCAGAGTACTGAAAAAAGACCCCTGTGAAATGGAGCTCTTAATTTTAATATTTAGAGGTCGCACATCAAAGATTTCTATTTTCCATTCAAATAACATGGGATTTTTTTTTCCTTTTCTAGCTCACAAGCCAATCAACAGATTTTTATGCGCGATAAAAATTTTTGTAGGAAATTGAACGCTCTACAAAAAATGATCTCATCATTTTTCGATGAAACGACGAGTTCAAAAGTTAACTTTTGAAAGTTAGAAGTAAAACGTTGAAAGTTAACTTTTGAACTCGTCGTTTCATCGGAAAATGATGAGAGATCATTTTTTGTAGAGCGTTCAATTTCCTACAAAAATTTTTATCGCGCATAAAAATCCGTTGATTGGCTTGTGAGCTAGAAAATGGAAAAAAAAATTCCCATGTTATTTAAATGGAAAATAGAAATCTTCGATGCGCGACCTCTAAATATTAAAATTAAGAGCTCCAATTTTCACCGGCGTCTTTTTTCGGTACTCTGAAGATATTTCGATGCAGGCTTTGGAAAACAAAATATTAGATTTTTTTGAATCAGCCTAATGCCCATAGTATTAATATGACGATTAAATTACGAATTTTATTCAAGAAATAATGTTGAAATTTGTGTGTGTACACACCATGTATCGTGCCGCTTTTTCCATCTTGCGTGAGTTTAGAATTGTGAAAATTGAAGGCACATTGTATTTTCGTCAAATTCCAAATTTCATCAGCAATCCATTCCTGCCAGAGACCTGGCTTCAAAATGGTGCATTGACGCTTATACACTTTGCTTCTTGTAATGTCCTTCCTTTTGTACTCCTTTTCTTCTAAGAGTTTCTCAAAATCTTCTTTATTTGCCCAAATTGTGAAATTTTTTGAACCCAGTTCTACACTGGAGTCATTTTCAACAGTGTTGGTAGAAACTGCACTGATATCTGCACTTGAATCAGTTACACTAACTGCAGAGTTAATATTAGCTTCACTTGTGGAAGCCAATACCTGCCGTCGAATATCTGTTTTACACACCATCGAGTATAAGGTTCTAGCGGAAAGTTTGTCACTCAAATCCGCGGATATTAGGCGCCAAACCGGATCTAACTTGGACACAATTTTGTTATTCGGCCGTATAATATCTGATTGTCTTTTCCGTATCGCATTGATGACGATTTCACGCTCTACTTTGCGCGGTTTTCCGGGTGGACGAGTCATTCTTAATATGATACTTCAATTTACTTCAATATGAAACTTCAAATTTTTTCGCTGCGATAGATAGTAATGATCCTAACGAAGGAACGAACAAGACTGCCAAAAATGATTCAAAGGATACATAACAATATCGAATGCAAGACTGTTGCGCTACAACTATAGACGGCTGCTAATGAAACTTTCATACAAACGATTATTTTCGTTCTTGAAATCTAATCAAAAATTGCTTGCGTAAAAATTTTGATTATGGTAGAATGTGTACCCAATAAGAACAGGTTCGTCGATGAGACGTAAAATATACGTTTCACTGGTATAAAATTGGTATAGGTATAAAAAATAAACGTTTTTCATAAACGTCTCTTATATATGGGGCATTCCACGCCAAATCGACCTGGTCGTGACCCTCGACCTCTCAGATCTGGTTCGCGATTTTTTGTAAAATTCTTCAGACCTTAAGTAGCAATCACAATTTTTTTCAGATTTTTCAAAATAAATTTGAGTGAGTCATGAATTTTTGAATTTTTTTATCTAGCACCCCGATGGCCGTGATCGAAAAATCTGGAAAAATTCTCGAAAATTTTGTTTGAGAAATGAAAATTTTCGAACTAAAATTCAAAATGTCTGGGCTCTTGCCTCGACCTGTTTTCTTTTTAGGTTTTTTTGAGCATATCACTATGAATCCGGAAGTTGTTCCGATATTTTTTTTTCTGACGTAGTCAAGTATAGTTGATTCATGACCGATCACGAACAGTGATCGCTCTCAATTAATCACAATTTCACGTTGAGATTCAAGAAGAAAAAAAAAAAAAACGCTCGAAAATCAAGAAGCAAGAGCCCAGACATTTTGAATTTTAGTTCGAAAATTTTCATTTCTCAAACAAAATTTTCGAGAATTTTTTCAGATTTTTCGATCACGGCCATCGGGGTGCTGGAAAAAAAAATTCAAAAATTCATGACTCACTCAAATTTATTTTGAAAAATTTGAAAAAAATTGTGATTGCTACTCAAAGTCTGAAGAATTTTACAAAAAATCGCGGACCGGATCTGAGAGGTTGAGGGTCACGACCAGGTCGGTTTGGCGTGGAATGCCCCATATACATTTAAGATACGTACATGAAATGCGTTGATTAGAGGTTTATTTAATATAAACGACAAATAAACGAATAAGAATCGATATAATAAGGCAACATATAAACCTTTATTCTATCCGTTTATAAACTAGTATAATATACGTTGTCAATACAATGTTCAGATAAAATATTATACGTTGTTTTTCGACCATGGTTTCAGTATCCATAAAACCAATAACGTACGTTTTTTGTAAACGTTTCCTATCTGAGTCATCTTAAACGAGCCTTATACGCTGAAAACTAGTCACCTATATTCTAAATATCAACGTTCATTCGATGCGTGTTAAAAACCGGGTAACGTACGTTGATCATACGATGTACAGACGGTGATATAAACGTACCAATAAGATGGTCCGGTCAGTATTTCAATAACGGGGAAAAAACGTTTATATCAGACGTAATTATTACAAGTCGATACCAACGGTTCCAAAACGTTAAAAAGTAGTCACCTCTATTCCAAATATCAACGTTCATTCGATGCGTGTTAAAAGCTGGGTAATGTACGTTGATCATACGATGTACAAACCGTCGATTAAACGTACTTATCAGAATGGTTGTTCGGTATCAGAACGACGAATAAGACTCGCTTACAATAAACGTTTATTTGGCGTGTATTCACAGCAGTGTAACATACGTCGATTATACGATGTACAAATGGGCGATTGAACGTCTACTCATCATGACCTGTGTACAGTATTTGAACAACCAATACGACACGTTTATAGAATACGTTCTTGACCGGTCCAATACGCCGACAAATAGTCGCCGATATTCCGAACATAAACGTTTATTTGCTACGTATTTAAAACTGTGTACCTCACGAACAGATACTCGTAGAACACCAATTGTAGCAAATACGTTTCGGAAACGTTTCCACGCGCTTCACGCTACCGTCACTAGGCGGCGATTCTACCACGATCCTCCCGTGAATGAAGTACACCACTGCTTTAAGGTAACCCCGATTGACACAAGGGTTAACACAATGCCTCGGCGCCTATAACGATTGACTGTTCATAACTAGCGAAACACACAACTTTGTTGTGTTTTTATGGGTAATTGGTCATTTATTCACAAAGTTGAATACATGCATGATGAAACCATATACGCTAAACGCTTGTGTGAAGACAATCATAAATTGTACGTCAAATTTGAACGTATTCAAAACGTAGAGCAAAGCGATCAATTTTGCGTATATCACGCGGACATTTTTCAATTTATTAAACGGAAGAGTTTGAGGTATTCTGAACGTTTCAGGAACATATTTTCCAATACGTTAATAAATCAACCTATACTTGTGTTACAGCTAAACGTATAATATGTCGCCATCTTAATCGCATATTAACTGATCTGTTATACGTTTGATGTTCGGATGTGTACGTGATTTAATACATGCATAACGTAGTCGAATATGCTCTCAAAAAAACAGCCGTAAATTGTACGACTAATTTTCACGTGTACGAAACGTATAAGCAAAACGTTTAAATTTTCGTATATCACGCGGACATTTTTCAATTTATTAAACGGTCAAGTCTGAAACATTCTAACCGTATGGTTGTGTCTGTTTTTCAACGTTTTATCGACGAACCTGTTCTTATTGGGTAGTGAAAAAAAAAACTCAATTCTCTAAATTGAAAGTATATGCGCAAGGAATTTTTGGCAGCGGTGCACAGCAAATCTTCTGCCAAAGGTTCCTTGCACATACACTTTCGACCCAGAGACTTCGAATTTTTGTTCTATGCACATAACAACATAATCTGAATTTTGATGCAGAGAATAGTTCTATTAGATTTTTTATAGTAATTTAAAAAACGAAAAAATCGTTTTTATGAAAATTTCCGACAGACTCTCGATTCGAGTTTTTAATTACGATCCAGTTCGTACATGTTTGGGATTGAACTGAATCGCGATCTAATTGAATGAAATAAAAGATGATGTTATTATTTCGCGCAATGATTTGTTAAGCACGAGGCACGAAGAACTTAAATAAAAATAGATGATTTACATCAAAACATTATTTTTATTCACAGATTCGTGACCTATCGTTCGTTCATTACAAGAATGATTTACGTTACAGCGAGCATAACAATGCAAGTTACAGAAAAATATAATATAAATATTGAATTATGTAATTATTCAAATAAAATTATAAGTTTTAACTAATCAATACGACTGTGGTAATAATTCCCCACTAAGTGAATTGTCAGTTAGTGTAGACCAGTGAACTTCGTTAGGAGGTAAGAAATAATGGATACCACCTTTATGAGTTCATTGATTACTTTAATCACACTTATTAACAACACACATACATGCACATTAGACTGTGTCAAAAAAAAACGGACATCTTCTTTTTGTTCGGGCCTTTTCGGAAATAGTTAGTGCTTGATATGAAGAAAATTGTCCCCAAAGCTCAGCTTTGTAGCTTGAACACAGAATTAGCGCATTTGAAAATAAGATTTCCCATGTATTTCAAATGGGAAAATTTGTTTATCTTAGTTTTATTTTTATAACTCTCTTTATTCAACTGATAAGAATAAAGTAGATATACGGTTTTGTAGAGAATTTCATGATATACAAAAATGGTCCTATGGCCAAAGTTGCTGTTAACAACCGTTAACAAGTTAGAGTGGTTCAAAAGTCATATTTATATTTGATCACTACTTTCGACGAATTGACTTAAATTAATTTTTCACGTGAATTTCTTCAAATACTCTATTTTCTAGAAAAATAATCAACTCTGAGAAAGGTAAATATCAATGAAATTAACTTTTATAACCTGAAAAAAAAATCAAGAAAATTCAAATATTTAGTCTTAGTTATAAATTCAGTCACAATTTTTTTTTCAATGAAGTTAACTCAAAATTTGGATTTCTTCTTATTGTAAGAAGTATCTGAAGGAATTTACATGTAAAATTAATTTAAGTTAATTCGTCGAAAGTAAGTAGTGATCAAATATAAATATGACTTTTGAACCACTCTAACTTGTTAACGGTTGTTAACAGCAACTTTGGCCATAGGACCATTTTTGTAAATCATGAAATTCTCTACAAAACCGTATATCTACTTTATTCTTATCAGATGAACAAAGAGAGTTATAAAAATAAAACTAAGATAAACAAATTTTCCCATTTGAAATACATGGGAAATCTTATTTTCAAATGCGCTAATTCTGTGTTCAAGCTACATAGCTGAGCTTTGGGAACAATTTTCTTGATATCAAGCACTAACTATTTTCGAAAAGGCCCGAACAAAAAAAAGATGTCCGTTTTTTTGACACAGTCTAATGCACATACAAACCCATGCTTACATACAAGAGACATCCATACATATTATATGAATAGATGCGTGTAGTCTGATGTAATCGAAGAATCTTCCGGAAGGGTTTGGTGCAACACCATTTTCTTCGTACAGTGTTCTACTATTCATTAGTTGCGCGGAAAAATGTCATACATTATGACAACCGCTGATTTGAGACGGTAATTTTTGCAACAAGGGCGTAAAACCTGATTTATGCCCCGAGTAGTGATTGCTGCGTCCTGAGTGGTGCGCGATCATGACATGGACGTCAATCTTACATCCAAGTTGCGAACATTAGTTTTTAATACAGTGAGAGGTAAACTGCCTATTTTACACCCAATGCATCACAAATAATTATATGGCTTTTGGAAGCAAATTCAAATTTTGAATGTGTATCGTATGACTGATCTGATTGTGATAAGATGGTGGGACTTATATCACTCATTTTATTGCTCTTGGCTAGTACTTTATGTAATAAATCATGAGACTCGCAGAGATTTGGTTGTTAATTTAAGACCAACTTACATTCTGAGAAATCGCATGAGAAAATGCTCCGATTTTATCAGTGTCTGGGGTGAATTTAGATTTAAGGGGTTATACGCAGTTGCAAGGCCGAAAAAAGACGTTTTTTCAATAATTTTTTATAGAAAGGGATTTTATTGAACAAATAAAAGTAATGATTATTCAGATAGTGTCAACTGTTAAGTTACTAATGACACTTAGATCATGTAAAAATATTGAGCTATACTGCTCCTGTAGACGATCTCCCGAAGGTTCTCCAAAAAAAGGTCTTCGGCGGTGATCATCCTATCCTTGGTTTGGATCATCCGAAATCAAAAATTAGGTCAGATTCTTTTAGTGGATAGATGAATCTTGGGATTGATCGAAGGAATAGTCAAAATCTAAATTTTTAATAAAATGGCGGCTATGTGATGAAAAAATTAGAATTTTCGACCAAAATTTTCGCAAAAAATTGTTTAAACAAATAGAAATAATTATTGGAAATCTTATTCCTTCGATCAATCCCAAGATTCATCTATCCACTAAAAGAATCTGACCTACTTTTTGATTTCGGATGATCCAAACCAAGGATAGGATGATCACCGCCGAAGACCTTTTTTTGGAGAACCTTCGGGAGATCGTCTACAGGAGCAGTATAGCTCAATGTTTTTACATGATCTGAGTGTCATTAGTAACTTAACGGTTGACACTATCTGAATAATTATTACTTTTATTTGTTCAATAAAATCCCTTTCTATAAAAAATTCTTGAAAAAACGTCTGTTTTCGGCCTTGCAACTGCGTATAACCCCTTAATTCAGACAAGGTTTGAATCGAGAGCCTTTAATTCTGCGAGTATTTTGAGACCGATTGGAACTCATTACGACAATCCTGTAATAAAATGCTCCGGTTTCTTAATGTGGGGGGTGATTTTTCTTAAATTTAATACCTTAGGGGTGGAGCACTTAATTCGGACAAGGTTTCAATCGAGAGCCTTTAATTCTGCGAGTATTTTGGGACCGATTGGAACTCTCTACGACAATCCTGTAATAAGATGCTTCCGTTTTTTCATCTGGGGGGTGATTTTTCTTAAATTTAATAACTTAGGGGTGGAGCACTTAATTCGGACAAGGTTTCAATCGAGAGCCTTTAATTCTGCGAGTATTTTGGGACCGATTGGAACTCTCTACGACAATCCTGTAATAAGATGCTCCGGTTTCTTCATCTGGGGGGTGATTTTTCTTAAATTTAATAACTTAGGGGTGGAGCACTTAATTCGGACAAGGTTTTAATCGAGAGCCTTTAATTCTGAGAGTATTTTGGGACCGATTGGAACTCTCTACGACAATCCTGTAATAAGATGCTTCCGTTTTTTTATCTGGGGAGTAGGTTTCACCGACTAGGGGCGTAACAATTAATTCCGAAAATGTCTATATCGAGAGCCTTTAATTAGCCCTTAATTCCTACGGAATTATTTTTCCAACATTCGGTGTGCTTTTTTGTTTTCGAAGTGTGGCGGTTGCAGCTTGAACCTAACCTGGCACCGCCACCGGTTTTTTTCGAAAAACAAGGAGCATTAAATTCGGCAATGGGGCATTTAATTAGCCTTTAATTAGCCCTTAATTATTCCATAGGCCTTTTTTTGATTTTCGGTTGTGGCGGTTCCAGCTTGATAGAGGTAGTTTTCTTGATCCTAGATGGTCACACCTTTTTTTCTCGATTGAGATCTCGACATAGAGTCACTGTAACTCAACGCAAATTTCGATGAGCTGCGTTTGTAAACTAAGTGTCTACAAATTGTTTAAAAAGTTGGGATGAAGTTCAAACATAAAAAGATATGTTCTTATTTTAGCAAAACTCAATAGTTTAAGTATTTTCGGTGAAAAAAATAGTTAGAAAACTTTTTTTTAAAAGATCCTACGTTCTAGTTATCAATCTAGGTCATGCTGTCCCTGTGTAACAGCCTAGGTCAAGTAATCCAGAACAAGGTTTACGTAATAGATTTCCATTCCATTTTGTTCAGGAAATTACAAACGGCAAATTGTAGTATTTGTTGAGGACGAAAGAAAAACCAACTTTTATCAAAATATCTGGTTTCTCAGAATACCGTACTTGTATTTCAGTCGAATCAAATTGCAACATCACAGACTCCCATAATATCGTACTAAAAGATGAGGACGGTGCAGTGATCGACGCGGAACTGTTCACTTTGTAACCGCTGTCTCGACTAAGATCGGGTACACCTAGGAGAAGGCCGGGCTACAAACCTGGGGCTCCTGGGAAAAATCTCTTGGGCGCCAGACTCGGGGCTCCGAGTCCTCTCTCACTCTCGCTCTTAAAACTAGCTCTTAAACTAGGTAGAGGGATTTCGTGGGGGCGTAGAATAACGACACTGTACGTAAATCTACTGAAAATATTTATTAAAAAGAAAAAAAAAGAAAAGGTGGCGAATTTATAATCACGCCCGCTACCTGGCGTCTTACAAGGAACAATGATATAATTTAACGGAATTGATTCTACTCTAAATAAATTATTTTAAACAATGAAATAAAAGTAATCAACAGCAAGGAAAAGAATCTCTATCGTTGCTTGCTGTCTGTCGGAGGCTCTCTCTCTCTCTCGCTCACGCTCACCGCAGTCCAGCGAGTCAGCTGTCACGCTGCGTGGCTCTCGCGAGCTCTCGCAAGCAAGTGACGCTCCGCGGACTTGGCGGGAGGGGAGGGGGTTAGCGGTGGATTGCCGGAGCTCGGTCTCGGCGCAGCTGAGTGCGTCGCGTGACGACACAGCTCGGGCAAGATGGCACCGACACAGAATCGTCTATCGGCTGCGCAGCGATGCTGAATAGCACGGCTTAGCGCAGCACAAACAACACGTGATCGGCTGCCGAGTCGTTTGAAAGCAACGGCTCGCGGGTAACCGTCGGAGACGTCCCAACGGGCTGGTTTCTACTGACTCTCAGGGTTTTCTCAGGACCAAAAGATGTACTGGTTCCTACCTTTGCTGACCGCTCTCTGCTTCATACACCGGGACGCAGGGGGAAGAGCCACCGAGCTTCGCGCTCGGTCCGGGGATGAAGCAAGTGTCGGATGTAACCCAGCGGTAATCCAAGTACTCGTTTGTCGACGTCCGAGAATTATTGCAGGATCGCAAGATCGTGCCGGGGAACTCACTGTCACAACACAAATTGGTTAAATCTAATGGCTTGCTAGCCCTCACTCTCACTCTCACTCTCTCTCTCTCTCTACTGGCAGTACTGGTTGGGGGTGTTTATCTTCGTGGTGATTCGCAGTAGACAGCCTGCGTACCTGTTCTCTCTGCTGCGTTTCAGGGAAAATGAGCAGCACAGGGATACGCGGGTTCCCCCTGACGCTCTTATCGTACCAACGGCAAGGACGTCGACTTTTCAAAATTCTGTGCTCGTTCGAGCTTGCGTCTTGTGGAACTCGCTGCCCCCTGCTGCTCGGCAGGCGAGGTCTTTGGCCGTGTTTAAGGAGCATCTGCTAGCCTTTTTAGTTAATTAGTGCCTTCGTGCTATTGTAGTGTCCCGGTAGTAGGCATGCTACTGCCTCTAACCTGTTCTGTGTTCACTGTTTGCGTGTTACTTTAATTTTGCTTTGTTTTTCTAGTGTGTTCATAGTTATGTTTGCTGCGCTACGTTTGGGTAGTACTTCTCTTTGCATTTTTCTTTATGATTTTTCTTTCTTGGTTTCTCTAGCTGTTTTCCTAAGGAAATGTAGTGCAGCTAACATTACTATCTTTTATTTTTGTATTATTATACTTACTATTTTTTTTTGTTGTATTTCTTGCTTTAATTTTTATAATTTCTTACTTTTTATACTTTCTGTGCACTCTTATGATTTTCTTGCTGTTAAATCTTGTCTTGTTACTCTGTCACTGTTTTTTCTGCGTCCTTAGGGGATTTTATATCCCAGGGCGAAATAAATGCATTTCTCTCTCTCTCTCTCTCTCTCTCTCTCTCTCTCTCTCTCTTTCTTACCTATTTCGCTCAGGAAATTTGCTCGAGGCAGTTACTTCCGAGCTCCGAAATAGACTGAGGATCGTCTCCGTAATCATTAGTTCCTTTCTGCGACGTTCGTCCTACGAGCGCTGATCCTTGCCGGTCAGCTGCGAACAGCAGTACACGGTCAAGACAGCCATGCGGGAGGAAGGCGGCAAGAATTTAACTAGCGAAATCGGTGTACGACGCTCTGTACGCGCGTTAGGCTCAATAGGAGGAGGTCATAACGTTTTGCCACGTTACAACTTGTTTCCCTAATAACATAGTGTTTCATATAACTGTGCCTCGTGAAGAAACGTATTCAGGTTCCATTCCCATCAATCTCTAATATAATTCAATCGCTGGTTAGTTTGTAACAGAAGATAATATAAGCCCTTGTTTCTCTCCAAACAAACAGATATAGCGTCTACTGTTTCAAACTCCATTATCAGCTCGCTGACTGACAATACCAATACATCAGGAAGTTCTGCTCCTACCAAAAGACGAAAGCTTGATGATTTGGCAATTTGCTTTGACTATTTCCACTATATAAACAACTCATATATTCGATGCAGGTATCTTCATAATACACAATTGTCTTATAGAATATTGTGGATGGAACACGTGCATCCCCTGGAGGTAACGACATCCTTGAAGAATATGGAAAGACTGAAACCTTAACTGCTAATACTCGGCGAAAGTTAGTAAATGTTGTCGTAAACTTGATGGTTCAAAAATTTGGCCGTCATCCATCATCGGAACAAAAGAGTGCGCACGCGAAAGCAATCATACAGTTGTTTCCCAAACTAAAAGATCCGGGTTCCACCGAAGGCTATGTAAGATCAGGTTTTTACTCGACTTCAAAATGGATGGTTTCTGCAGGAATCTGAACTTTGATATTTAAGCTTCGACTGTATTCAAAGTTATATGGTGAATCCCATAGGAAGCATTCTACGACCCAGACACTAGATGTGGCTATCTGTCATGGAGGCTTCGTACTATGAACAGACGATCACGCAACAGGGATGCTACAAACGAAGAAACAAAAGAGCAGGATGTTATTAAAAGAAGTGCAAAAGTGTCGAATAGCAACGATTCTAAACTTGGTCAGACTAGTATTACTTCAACTCTACCTTCCGTCGACGATTCCGAAGTACAAAAGCAATTGGATTTTTTAAGAAATGCATGCCCAAAAACGCAAAGAATTCAGATTGAGTCAGCAATGAAAAGTACATTTCATCTCAGAAGGAATGACCCACCAAAAATACTGGAATTATTTCCTCGTTTTCTCGACACACCGTATTTGGTTTGTACAGATGCATAAAAATTTATAATTTATATAAAAATTGCCGATGGTGAAATGATCATGGAAAACATCTTTTTTTTACAGATAAATGTTGACTTTGCTTTGATGTATCCAGAGATAAAGCTCCAGAATTTTCGTCCAGCAACTATCCTCCACATCGCGAAAACACATTTGAGTGCAAGTTCTAATACACCTGTCGATGCTGTAGAAGCGGGTAAGTTCCTGTAATGTTCCAGCTTGGTGCCGGATTTTTATGAGACTTGTATTTATTGCTCATATCATGTATGAATCATTTTACAGATTGGGATGAAGTAACAAAAGCCTACATAACTCTCTTAAAACTGCTACCCCCTACTGCGAAGGGACTGTTGGTGACGTCACAGATGCTTGCCGCGCGAGTGGGGATTTGTCCGTTGCTCGTTCGACGGTCGTCTGTCCTTGTCGCTCTCATGGTATAGCCGAACCGTTACAGTATAAAAAATATATATTTATAATTTTTCTTCAATTCAGTTCACGTATTCGCAATTCTGAAAACAGTTAATATTTGTATTATTTATTTGCAAAGTTAACGTGAATTAAATCAAGTTATTTCATTTGGAATATTAAGTAAATCAAACATTTTTTAGAGCCATGTTCAGTTGGCATCCACTTATATTAATATTAAATTGAATTATTTATAATAACTGAGTTAATTCGACCGAAACCCAAGCCTGGGTTAAATTATTAACATTTTGTTATCATAACGAATCACATCTATACTTTCATTTTATACAAAACACATCGCTTTCTGATAGCCCGCTTGCTAATAATGCATTGACACAATAAGTACTTAATGACAAATATTTCCAGAGTGGTATACCATTGGAAGCTGCCGCTGCAAAGAGAACCCAACCTTGTCTTCTTGCTGTGGGTCCAACAAAGGGTAATATCCTAAATTACTACATCGCTGTAGATGGAAAATTACTTCCAACAGATGCATTAACTGCGGACGCTGCCTTCGATGTTTTATTCAAGACCCATTTTGTACTGGACACACATTTTGATTCGAAAATGAAGTCATTCTACGAATTTCTGCAAGTATATTTTTATAATATGGAACCTGGAAAAGTTCGATTCACGCCCCGTATGCGTGAAGTACGCACGTGTTTGAGCAACACGCCTGAAAATGCCTAAGCATTGATTGCTTACAAGATTTCAACTCGCTCAATATTTTCATCCAATAAAGTTTCTTTATTAATGTACCTGCGCCTTACCAAAAAAAGAGAGATTTTTATTTAAGAGTTTATGCCTAGGCAAATAACATGTTTATGTACGACAGGTAATCTTCATAAGTAGAGTGTTGCAAGTGCAGTCAAAATGCAGTTCACTTGTTATATTTGCAAGAAATATCTATCGACAGTAGGCACAGTGACGAGGCATCTTCGCAGCGATCATGCCTTATTTCCCAGTTCAAACTTGTCACTCAAATGTTGTGTTGATTCGTGTCTGTTGATATTTAGAACATATAGTGGTCTCCGAAAACACTTGACAAAACATGTATCGATTGAGAATACCGCCAGTCACAGTCCACCGACAAAACTGATAAAGATATGCGAGAGTAGTGTTGAAACGAATGAAAATCCACTTGTTATGGAAATAGATCCTGAAAAGCTTTCAGCTGGAGCAAATCTTTCCGATTCAATCTCTGTAGCTTCTAATGGCATTTTGGATAATAAGAATAAAAATATATTTGTCGAGGATGATGATGATGATGATGATGATCTATACGTTGAGAATAAATCATTATCATCATCATCCACAGCTTCGGTAAAGATAGACTCGACTCTACAATCTAACAATCAGAACACATTGGACGATGCTTCGGTTTCATTAGCCACTCAATATATTTTGAAACTAGATGCAACTGGAATGCCCAAGTCATTATTGCAGACAGTAGTTGATAGTACTACCGAAGTAATAAATGGTGTTGTCGATAAGATTTCGAATTTTCTAGAAGAACGCCACATCCACACTGATGAATCGGTTACAAATTATCTTAACAAACAAAAAAAACTACTCAGTTCATTTAGTACTAACTATAAAAGAAACAAATTTTATACTGGCTTGAGTGACTATGTGAAACCAGTAGAGCTGAGCATTGGGACACGCTTTGATCAAGTATTTGATAAATCGGCAAATATTTATAAAACTGTGCCACTTCCATGTACCTACATGTACATACCAATTTTGGAAACACTCGCATTTATTTTGAAAAATGATAATGTACTGGATATGGTGATATCTGACCGCGATGAAGTTGAAGGAATGTTTAGAGATATTCATGATGGCTCATATTACAAGAATCACCCTTTTTTCAACCAACTCATGCCTATTCTTCAGCTACAATTATACTATGATGAATTCGAGACAACAAATCCGCTTGGTAGCAAAACGAATGCACACAAGTTGGGGGGTATATATTTTATTCTACGCAATCTTCTTCCAGAATTCAACTCGAAATTGCAGAACATTCATTTGATAGCATTATTTTACGTGCCCGACTTAAAAACGTGTGGTTTTAGTGAAATATTAAAACCGATTATCCAAGATATTAAGTTATTAGAAACTGAAGGTATCCAGATTAAAAACGGTATAATACGAGGTACCATTATCGCATTGAGTTTTGACAATTTGGGAGGTAATACTGTAGCTTATAGTTTGATTACGAAAGCTGCGGGAGCACTGGGTAGCACTTGTGGCGCGTGTGGGACAGGTGATTAACTTTTTTAGGTGCGGATGATTGCTCACAACACAATTTATTTTCTTTTAACAATACCTAACTAATAACGGTTATAATTGTTGGAGCGATTATGCTCCGTATCGCCCAGTGGTAGGGGCGTACTTTTGCCTTGACAACGGATGAGTACAAAACGACGGCTCTCGAAGATCGCTGGACTACTACTGATAAGAGCTATACATGCACGCCCACACACGCTCCTTTCAGGCTCGGTCAGCCGTTCATACCATAGACTTAGAGAGATAGACTGAGCGATCCCATAAGAGGCACTGAAGCTAACATTTAAAGGACAGAGATATGTCCGGAGTACTCCTCTCTCTTTTCAATTGGCGTCATGGTGGGAGACAACGGAGCAGTGGAAGTGGAACAGCCACAACTGCTTCTCCTCATTCTCCTCTATTGCCTCAATCCCCACCACAAATATCGTCAGACAGAGAGAGGAGTACTCCGGACATATCTCTGTCCTTTAAATGTTGGCTTCAAGCGGCCCATAAGAGCGCTCAGTCTATCTCTATAAGTCTATGGTTCATACATACGGTGTTCAGGCGCGCAATACGGAACATTCCGCCCAGGTTGAAACGCAGTGGGTTTCAAAGTCTTTAATAGTAGGACTCAACGTCGTGCACTTAATACTAGCCTAGAAGCATAGTTTATCGTATATTTTTTTTTGATTGATAGCAATCAGCTACTCAAACTAAGAACTAGTACTTAAATTACATTATGAAGGTTCAAACCTCTCACTAACGGATTCAGAGGTCATTGGAGGCTATTGGATCACGCTCAACATTTTTGGTGTATTATTTGCGTGGTATCACTAGATTGGATTACTTTTGCGAGTGAACTTAAGATTACTTATAACTAACGGTAGGAACTTAACTTAGGTTTGGGCAGCAGCAACCGGCTCAGACGACTGAGACTCAGCCTCTATCGGAACTGGGAGCTTGCAAAGCTTAACTATAGGTCGAATGTATTCTGAATTGGCCGTTTTCACTCGAACGGAACGTACCAAGTTTTCTCGATCTGGGAAACATTCTAATACACGAGCTAGATTCCATTTAGCAGGTGGCAAATTCTCATTCCGAAGTAGTATCAGGTCACCGACCTGAATATTAGGTTTCCGCGATTGCCACTTCATTCTCTGCTGCAGTGAATTTACGTAATCTGAAGACCAGATTTGCCAGAATTCTTCTAACTTTCGTAGCATTCCTTGCCAACGATCCAACCGATTCTCCTTCAGGTGGAGAGTCGATGGTTGTGGAACACTTTTCAAGGGCGCACCAATCAGAAAGTGCCCGGGAGTTGGGGCGTCATAGGATGAGGGGTCATCGCTCAGTGCAGCGATAGGGCGAGAATTTAAGCAAGCTTCGATGTTACAGAGAAGGGTAGTGAACTCTTCTATGGTAGGAGTGGAATTGACGAGGATTCTTTTGAGGTGATGCTTCACGCTTTTGACGCCCGCTTCCCACAATCCGCCGAAGTGAGGTGCAGCCGGGGGTAAGAATTGCCAGGACACTTGGTCTGTTGCGAAAATATTCCTAAATTCTACTTCTTTGAGAACTTGGCGAAACGCTTCGCGTAGTTCTCTCTCGGCCCCCTGAAACGTAGTGCCATTGTCGGAGTACATGGTACTAGGAAGTCCGCGGCGGGAGGCAAAGCGTTGAAAGGCTGCTAGAAATGCAGCAGAGCCATAATCATGCACAAGTTCAAGGTGGATGGCCCGGGTGGCCAAATAAACGAATAGTGCGATATACGCCTTATGACTGGTTCGACCCCGTCCGGCCGAATCCCTAACCAGGAACGGGCCAGCGTAATCTATGCCACTGTGTGAAAACGGGCGCGATCGGACGATCCGAGCTCTAGGCAGATTCGCTATGAATTGGGTGCGAATCTCGGCTCGCTCCCGCGTGCATCGAACGCAATTATGCAAGACGCCTCTTACGAGGTTTCGCGCTCGAAGAACCCAGTAGTTTTCTCGTAAAACTCTGAGCATAAGCTGTACCCCACCATGATGCGTTACACGGTGAGCATGCGCTATCAACAACTGCGTGACTCGATGATTCGATAGTATTACCGGGTGCTTTTGGCTGGTTGGGAGATCGGATCGTTGTAGGCGGCCGCCTATTCGCATAAGTCCGGTATCGTCTACGTATGGGTCTAAGCTTTTCAACTTACTTTTCAACGGAATCGGTAGTCCTCTAGCGCAAGCGGACAGTTCTGAGGGAAATGTTTCCTTCTGCGCACGTCCGAGCCAGAAGGATTCAGCCGTACGAATCTCCTCGACTTGCAAGGCAAGGTCGGAGTGAATCGGTACAGTCTTTCGAATTCGCGCGATAAATCGTAGAACGTATGCGGTGACGCGCAATAGTCGAGTCCATGTACCGATGTCTTGAGAGAGTTGCTCGAAACGATCAATTTCTGGACCTTGGTCGCGCGTTTGGAGATGGGAATGTGTTGTAATTTTAGTATCGACATCAGTCGAGGTGGATTCAAGGAACGCTTGATCTGGCCAGGAGCTCGGTTCGCTCGTTAACCACTGTGGACCATGCCACCATAGTGGATGATCTTTTAATTCCTCGGGAGTTAAGCCGCGGGATGCGCAGTCTGCGGGGTTTTCTTCCGATGGCACATGCTTCCAACTTGCTTGGGGCAACTGTGTCTGGATTTCCGCGACGCGATGTGCGGTGAACGCTTTGAGGCCTGCTGGAGGCCCTTTAAGCCAACAGAGCACGACACTTGAGTCGCTCCAGCATGTGATCGAGTCAATTGGGATTGAGATAGATGCAAGAATAATGGAGAGACACCTGGTTAACAATACAGCTGCGCACAGCTCGAGCCTGGGTATCGTTAATGTCTTCAGTGGAGCTACTCTCGTTTTAGCAAGCATGAGGCTTACCTTGGTCTCAGACTGAGCGGATCGAACGAGCAAATATGCTACCGCTGCATACGCTCGCTCGGACGCGTCGCAAAAGCCATGAACTTGAACGACGCTTGGGCTCTCGCTCGCTATGTAACGCGGGATAGAAATATTATTCAGTCGAGGCAATTGTTCACAAAACAGTTGCCAGTCAATCGCTATTGACTCGGGGGCTGGTTCATCCAGACCGATTTTGAGAAACCATAGTCTTTGTACTAGAATCTTAGGACCGACTACCACTGGGGCTAGCCAGCCCAATGGGTCGTAGCACCTCGCGGAGAGAGAAAGAATTTGGCGTTTCGTCGGAAGCGTCGTAGTCGGGGGTAACGCAACGATATGAAACGAGTCACTACTCGGCTGCCAGTTTAGGCCTAGTATCTTCAACTTGCTTCCTTCTTCTAAAGGTAAACTTAACGCGAGCCCATGATTCACTGCTTCAATCCCTACTAGCAGTGTTGGGTAAGGCTACCAGACGTCCCGGATTAGGCGGGACAGTCCCGGATTTCAGCCAAGTGTCCCGGATTTTTTTTCACCCCAAATTCGTACCGCATTTATAAAAATTGTCCCGCATGTCCCGAATTATGTGCGAGTTCGTTTCAATTTTTTTTTTCCAAGTATTCGTTAGGCATCGATACGACCCGAAACAACAATAAAAAAAATAGTATTACGAGTCTGAGCGTAAGAATGCTAGTCTGCGATACTAAGATTATAAAATATAAAAAAATATATTAAAACTTCAATTCTTATTTGAAATGTCATAATCATAAAATACAAAATCCTCTATACACTCATGTCAAGTATTATGGAAAAAATATTAATAAAAAAATTGAACAACTAAATGATTGAATGCATACATTATTTCGGTGCAGTGAGGGGGGGGGGAGGGGGGGGGGGGGGGGGGGTAGTGGTGTCCCGCATTTCCATAGTTCAAATCTGGTAGCCTTAGTGTTGGGTCGTTACTGGCCCATTTGCGCAAAGTGAATCCCGCACGGGAAAGGCACTCTGTAACTTGAGTTCGTTTTGCCATAGCCTTTTCTCTAGAGTCGTCGCCGAACATCAGGTCGTCCATGTACCTCTGTCGTTTGAGAATCGGTACGGCTAGAGGGAACTCCGATCCTTCATCTTCCGCTACTTGTAGTAGTACCCGTTGTGCTAGAAACGGGGCACAAGCGGTGCCGTACGTCACGGTCGTTAGAACGTAGGGGTGTACTTCCTCCTCTGGGGAGGGTCGCCAGAATATCATTTGATACGAACGGTCTCTAGGGTCTACCAATATTTGGCAGAACATTTGAGCGATATCGGCGGTGAAGACGTACCGGAACATTCGCCAATTGAGAATAACGGATACCAGCTCCGGCTACAGATTCGGTCCAGGTAGTAAATGGTCATTGAGGGACGATCCATTGCTTGAGGGTGCTGAGGCATTGAATACTACGCGGACCTTAGTAGTTATACTATCTTTCGTGACAGGATGGTGTGGCAGATATACGGTTTGTGCATTCTCGGCGTTACTCTGAAATAATTTCATGTGTCCCGAATTTTCATATTCGAGCAGAAAGGCTGAATATTGTTGGCTTAACTCCGCGTCGCGTTGTAATCTCTTCTCGAGATGTCGAAAAGAGGCGAGTGCACGAGCCTCCGTGTTTCCAATCGCTATTGGAGGGTTAGACTTGAACGGTAAGCGTACAACGTACCTTCTTTCGCGGGCGTCCTTGTTTTCGGGCGTGCGATAATGCGTGATTTTAAAGTGATTTTCGCATTGATTCTCAGCGGGTGAGAACAACTTTCGAGACGGTACTTCTTCCGTTTCGAAGAACTTAAGTAGTTCTGAAGTAATATCTTGTGCGCTTGCGTGGTGAGTATGAATAGTTCTCTTGTGAGGGTTGGTATTACAATACGTCCCGGAAATGATCCATCCAAAAATGGTATCTTGGAGGATCAGTCGGTTAGAGGTCTCCTTACGTATCCCTTCAAGTATGATTCCGGCATACAAGTCCGCGCTCAGCAAGAGTTCTATCGGAGAGGATGACGTTGGTTCGGGATCGGCCAACGTCAAACCTCTGGTTAGTGCCATGTCAAATGGTACTTTAGTTGGGATATAGGCGGTTAGTTTTGGTAGTACGAGGGCTTGCAGTTCCAACCTATGTTTTGTCGGGTCTTGTACTGGACTAACCAACAAGGCGGCCGTAGCCCTTACGGTATTTAATGCACGACCGCCAACACCGGTTACGTAAGCGTTCGTAGTTTCGCGGCGAAGTCGCAGGCATTGAGCGAGATTCTCGGAGATGAAGCTAGCATCGGATCCAGGATCGATTAAAGCACGAGCTTGTATATGTCGTCCTTGCTCCGACTCGAGATGGACCCACGCAGTGGCGAGTAAAACCGTTTGTTTCGGAACATTGGCTTGAGTTGCCACATGTGCGTGTGTTACACTCGAAGCAAGATGTTCGCATGTGGCTGACTTGTGGTCGGAAGCCGGCGCCGCTAATTTAGCGGAAGAGGATCCGGAATTTGGAGTTGGAGGAGGTTGGGTAGTCGGCTGGCTACGATCGCTTCTGTGATCATGCAGCAGTGAATGATGACGCCGTTTCCAATGGAAGCAATTGAATGTGCTGCGGCAATCGGCAGTAACATGACCTCGGGAGAGGCAATTTCCACATAGATAATTTTGACGCGCATACTTCTGGCGTTCGGAAACAGACTTTGCCTTGAATTTCTCGCATTATACAATCTTATGGGAATCCGAGCAGTATGTGCATGAGTCGGTTGCTGTCCCGTGGTGAGACCGCCACGACTTAGAATTAGTCTTATTTTCTTTCTTTCCAGACGGTTCTGGTGCCTTTTCGGTAGGCTGGGCTGAGGCAGTGGCCTCTAAGGATCTGATTCTAGTGTCTAAGAATTTATTCAGTCTGTCTAGCTTTGGATAATCACTATCGTCCCCCAAGTGCACCTCCCACTGCCTTCGAGTGTATTTATCAAATTTTTGAACTAGCGAAAATACTACAATGTCATTTCATTCTTCTACCGGGCGTTGCAACGCCTTTAGTGCATTTATTGATTCAGAAGAGCTCGCGCGTAACTGTTTTAACCCTGTTACGGCATCATTGGGGGCGATAGGTTTTATCGCAAAAAAGCTAGTCAGATGCGCATTAACGATACTGCGCTGATTCTCATAGTGATCCTTGAGGATCTTCCAAGCAATGTCAAAATTAGCATCGGACAAAGTAATGTGAGAGATCAACTTGGCTGCATCGCCAGTGACGACCGACAGTAGATAATGTAGTCTTTGGACATTGGATAAGCTAACTCGCGAAGTAATTAACGACGTAAATAAGTCGCGAAAACTAATCCAATCGGTTAGTATGCCAGAAAAGGTAGGTACACTTATCGTTGGGAGTTTGAACTCAGAGGCGATGTGGGCGGCTGCGGCAGCAGGTCCAGCGGCGGAAGTTCTGGTTGTTCCGTTGCTCGCGCCGGCTGGTACAAAACTTGTCAGTTTTTCTTGAAAGAAATCGTAGGCGGCTAAGTAACTATCTTCTGCTTTTTCCAGTAGCGAAGAAGTGAAATAATCTAGCACCTCTCGATCATCCTGTGTCGCATATAGTTCTACTTGAGTCGATGCTTGCTGTACATCGACCCAGTACTTCTCGAGTAACCGAAGCCGGCCTTCTGTTACAGCCTGGCTCTGGTTTGCTCTACCCAACTTATTGTAATTGGTGATCGAGTTGTTGATACGTCGGTGATTGTCGTCGAAGCGTTGGAGAGCTTCGTTCACCAGCGCGGTATTAGGCATACTCGCTGTCTAGTGGAATCTTAGTGCGACGAAGTGGGGAGCGTAACGTGCTGTTTGCGCTCTATCTCTCACGCTACTCGCTCCTTTTCTCGCCAACTGCGTGGCTTATTGAATATGGATGTGTATCGATCAGCCGATCGATATCGGGACTTTGAAGAGTAGGGGCTTGTAGGTGTCGCGCGCTATACCTCTGGCGTGAACGGCGAGCACGTTGTAAATTAGCCGGTTTCTAGTCGAAGACGGCCATCTTGCTATTTTCCCTTTGAATTTTGTCGTTACAGCATATCACTGCACTCACGAGTAAACACCCTTTAGCGGCTTAATCGACGAAATAATGCTTTATTTCGGTCGACCACTTGATTTTGCACTTAATCCGGACAAGTCCACACACACATCCGGCTCGAAGGACCAAAAAATGTAGCTTATAGTTTGATTACGAAAGCTGCGGGAGCACTGGGTAGCACTTGTGGCGCGTGTGGGACAGGTGATTAACTTTTTTAGGTGCGGATGATTGCTCACAACACAATTTATTTTCTTTTAACAATACCTAACTAATAACGGTTATAATTGTTGGAGCGATTATGCTCCGTATCGCCCAGTGGTAGGGGCGTACTTTTGCCTTGACAACGGATGAGTACAAAACGACGGCTCTCGAAGATCGCTGGACTACTACTGATAAGAGCTATACATGCACGCCCACACACGCTCCTTTCAGGCTCGGTCAGCCGTTCATACATACGGTGTTCAGGCGCGCAATACGAAACAAATACTATGCTTGGTTTAGTAGAATCATTTTCTGCCCATTACTTTTGTCGATTGTGTACAGCGAGCAAAGACGCAACGCAAACCATGTGTAAAGAAAAATTAGACTTATTGAGAACCTATGCTGGTTATGAGCGTATTTGTAATGACTTGAGTGAACAGACGGTGCATTTGGTTGGTATAAAATCTAGAAGTATCTTGAATGATTTGCTTCACTTTAATATAATTGACAGCTCGTCAGTTGATATAATGCATGATATTTTGGAAGGTATAGCACAGTATGAGATCAAATTATTTCTGAACTTCATTGTAAATATATTGAAATTAATAACTTTACATCAGTTAAACGACAGAATACGCACTTTTAATTATGGTACCATTGACATCAAAAATAAGCCAAGTTCAATTGCTTTAGACAAGCAAGGTGTACTAATAGGACAGCGAGCTGCACAGACGTGGTGTCTTATAAGATATTTGCCGTTAATATATAATCGGGGACTTGGTAGTGCCGTCTCATGCTAAGTACGATGTTTTAAAGGAGAAATGGCGTGTGTTAACATTGCTTTTAAAGTGTATGTCTATCATATTTTCTCCAGTAATAACTACCACCATGATAGCAGAGCTCAGAGTAATAATCGAAGAACATCATGCTTTATTCCAGATTCAATTTGAAAAACATTTGATTCCCAAACATCATTTTATGTTACATTACGCTGCGGTCATTGAGCGAATGGGTCCTTTAATATTGCTATGGTCAATGCGGTTCGAAGGCAAACATAATTACTTTAAAGACTTAGCCAGGAAATATTGTAACTTCAAAAATATTGCCAAAACTCTTACTAATCAGCATCAGTAATACATGTATTTCCACTGGAAAGTGTGTACAAAAGAATTGGAGGCAAAGATACTTCCTGGATCGGGAAAATTCATAAAGTACCAATATATCGTTGATAAATACTCACTGCAAAACAGCAGCATAAAAATACCACTCTCTGGCAAAGTACATGTGGTCGATAAAGTTCATTTCCATTTTTCATACAAAATCGGATTTTTCATTGTCTCACACGTTGACAAAGATTCTCATTTGCCGATCTTCCAAAATATAATAAAAATAATAATTTACGAGAATGTTCCATTTGCTGTGTGCATGCCATGGCAGACAACAGCTTTCAACGATCATTACCATACGTTTGCCATTAATCCCACGACTGAAAACTATTTTAATGTCATTAATTTGAAGTTCTTGCAACATCAAACTACTTATGAACATCACCAAAGTTTTGGTGCAATCGATTATAACATCGTTCCAAAATATCGTATCATTTAAGTTTATAACTGGTTGTGTAATATTTTGTTCTTTTAAACTTGTATTTTATATATTTAGCCTTTTGTATTTTACTATTTAAACAGTTATCGTACCAGTGAAGGATGTAAGATAATTTGACATTTTACACTGCTTTCATTCATAATATACAGGGTGACCCAGAACTCCCGCACCACCCAGCACAGGCAGGTTCCTTGTCGAATTCTAAGACGAAAACGCTTTGAAAAAAATTCCGGAGATCAACGGTGTCGGAGTGATCAAATATCTTAGTTAGCCATTCAGAGAGCCCAACACTGGCTGAGATAGTGCCGGCTCAATAATACAATTGGGGCAGTGCCCGAGCCGTCGCTTGTCTGCTAATTTAACTGAAATCTTTTCTTTCTGTTGTTACGTAACGGATAACGGGTGGACTTTGTCACTTTGACACTTCCACTTTTCAGTTTTTGACAGCCAGGTCGTCTGCCCCATACTTTTTCGCCGTCCCCGTCGACCACGAGATGATTCTCGCGATCCGGGTCATTAGCGCCATAGTTTTTTACCGTCTAGGTCCGCCGCTCCATAGTTTCAGCGGCCCAGGTCATTTGCTTCATAATTTTAGCTGTCCAGGTCATTCGCACCATAGTTATTGGCCATTTACTCCAACCACTCTATAGTTTCAACGGTCCAGGTCATTCGCTCCATAGTTTTAGCCGTCCAGGTCATTCGACCCATAGTTGTTGGCCGTTTACTTCAACCGCTCCATAGTTTCAGCGGTACGTTATTTCTGTCATTCACTAGTAGCTGATAGCTAGATGAATTTTGGAAAACATGTGTACGTTGACTGAATGGCCAAGGACGGCCTGGCTGCCGGAAAATATGGGAGCGGTTGACGTAAACGTCCGAAAACTATGTAGCGAACGACCTGTACCGCTGAAACTATGGAGCGGTTGAAGTAAACGGCCAACAACTATGGTGCGAATGACCTGGACAGTTAAAACTATGAAGCGAATGACCTGGGCCGCTGAAACTATAGAGTGGTTGGAGTAAATGGCCAATAACTATGGTGCGAATGACCTGGACAGCTAAAATTATGAAGCGAATGACCTATGAAGCGAATGAAACTATGGAGCGGTGGACCTAGACGGTAAAAAACTATGGCGCTAATGACCCGGATCGCGAGAATTATCTCGTGGTCGATGTGGACGGCTAAAAACTATGGGGCACACGACCTGGCTGTCAAAAACTGAAAAGTGGAAGTGTCAAAGTGACAAAGTCCACCCGTTATCCGTTACGTGACAATAGAAAGAAAAGTTTCCAGTTAAATTATCAGACAAACGACGGCGCGGGCACTGCCCCAATTGTTGACTCTTGAGCCGGCACTATCTCGACCAGTGTTGGGCTCTCTGAATGGCTAACTAAGATATTCGATAACTCGGACACCTTTGGTCTCCGGAATTTTTTTCAAAGGGTCTTCGTCTTAGAATTCGACAAGGAATCTGCCTGTGCTGGGTGGTGCGCGAGTTCTGGGTCACTCTGTATGCTTGTGTTCATTTTTAATGCATCTATATTCATGTCATTTTGTGTCTGATCTAGTGAACATTGCACAACTGAGATGTGCTGAACTATTTTATATCATAATCTAATAAGTCTATATTTTTTAGTTTTTATCAGATGTCAATAGATGTTCGGGTTTTCGATTACTCTAATATAAGTTGATCTAGAGCTCCAGATTAACTTATATTAAAGTTATCGATTAAATTCTCATATTGTGTATCACATCTTATTCTCATATTGTATATCTCATACCGTGACAACTCCGTGAAAGTAACCGGTCCTATGTTAGGCATCTTCCGAAAGCTACCGAATGGCAACGCTGTCGAAGTTATGGAGTGAACAAACGACATATCCACTGTTATATTATTTATGTGTTATTAGTTAATAGTTCATTAGGCTTGTTTAGGATTGTAACAGATAACTTTATTAGCTCAGCGCGTGTACATGACCAGGGCTCGTGGCTCTCTGACTAGTGCCTGTAGTCGTGGTGGGGGGAACGACATGTCTGTTCGTCTTACTATATCACACCTCCCCTCTTACAGATTATAAGTAGTACATGTTACAGTTTCTTACTTAGCTATACTTAATTCTATGCTTGATATCTATCAGGTACTTTGATAAGTCTGCCGCTTCTAGTTACAGGATTTTCTTTGTTTGTAGCTTGTCTTGCGGATTGACTATTGTCCCTTTTTCTTACATTACTAATTTCATTTGGATCGCAGATCCGATTGTTACTGATCTTGTGTTTTATATGTACAGCGTTTCTCCTGATCGTATTACCCTTCAGATTTGTTATCAGGTATGATCTGGGAGTGCTGTACTTTTCCTTTATAGTGGCTGGTTCCCACTTGTCGTCATTTTTTATCATTACCTTCTCCCCTTTTTGAAATGTAGTTTCTTTCGTTGCGCCACGGTTGTAGTAGCTCTTTTGCCTTGTCTGACGTTCAAATGCTTTAGTGACATTAACTGTGTGTGGTTTCAACAATGATTTAACTATTGGTAACTTAGTTCGTAGCTTTCTTGACATTAGAAGTTGAGCAGGTGAAACTGACATTCCTGCTATCGGCATGTTTCTGTATTCTAGCAATGCTGACTCTATACTGTTTTTTCCTGCTTTTGCTTTGTTAAGAATCGATTTCGAAATTCCTACTGCTTTTTCAGCTAGTCCATTCGATTGAGGATAACGTGGACTTGACGTTACTGTTTCAAATGACCATTGTTTTGCAAAATTTTTGACTTCAAAGCTGTTAAACGGTACGTTATCAGAGATGACTACTTTTGGTATTCCATGTATACAGAATACTTCTCTTAATACCCTTATTATTTCAGTTGTGGACTTGTTGCTTAGTCTTTCTAGTTCAAGCCATTTAGAATAATAATCCATTAATGCTAGATAATTTTGTCCTTTATGTTCTAATATGTCTATACCAATTTTTTCAAACGGTAGTTTAGGTATTTCATGCGGAATTAGCGTTTTCTTTACGTTCGCTCTGCTGTAAATTTCACATGATTCACAGTTTTTTATGTATCGTTCAATGTCCTGACCCATTTTTGGCCAGTAAAATATTTGTTTTAACCTTTTTGTGGTTTTTTCAATGCCGAAGTGCGGTTCATGTGAAATTTTCAACATCTCTTCTCTCTTATTTCTAGGAACAATTATTCTGTCTCCAAAAAATAGCATTCCTTTGTGAAATGTTATGTTATCTCTGATTGACCAGTAATGCTTTAATTCACTGTTAATTTTGTTTGTGTTTTCTGGCCAACCTGCTAAGAAGTAATTGATTACTTGTTTCAAGATATCGTCTTGA
The DNA here is from genome assembly GCA_944452935.1 of Rhogogaster chlorosoma. Lineage (NCBI taxonomy): Eukaryota > Metazoa > Arthropoda > Insecta > Hymenoptera > Tenthredinidae > Rhogogaster > Rhogogaster chlorosoma. The sequence continues at coordinate 17,463,926 of OX101802.1, forward strand.
GCGGTTTCTTTTGCAAATTCTTCAATTTTCGCTTCGCTCATTGATACTTCAGTATTAAGACTATGAATTACGTCTAGCATAGATTCGTCTTCTTTTCCTTGATAATCTAGGAAAGACCTGGACAGTAGGTCAGCTATATACATTTTCTTACCCGGTAGGTATTCTACTGTTAATTTATACTTAAGCAGTTTTAACTTCAGTCTTTGTAACCTTGGTGTGACTTTATGCACATCTTTAGTGATTATTGATACTATCGGTTTATGATCAGTGTGTATTTTAACTTTCCTACCGTAGATAAACTGATGAAATTTCTCACATGCAAACCAGATTGCTAAGAATTCTTTTTCTATCTGTGGATAATTCTTTTCTGTTTCTGTTAAACTTCTGGACACAAACGATACTGGCTGGTCTTGCTGTAGCAAACAGGCTCCGAGACCATTCTGTGAAGCGTCAGCTTGTATCAGAATTGGTTGCCTTGAATCAAATAGCTTTAGCGCTGGCGCATTACTTATTTTATCTTTAATTAGCTGGAGCGCTCTAGCATGTTCACTACCCCATTGCCAGTCTGCTGTTTTTTTTGTAAGCTCTCTTAGAGGGCTAGTCAGCTCTGACACATTGGGTATGAATCTGGACAAGAAATTTATCATGCCAAAAATTCTTAGCAACCCTTTTTTTTCTGTCGGTTCTTCTAGCTTTACTATTGACTCTACCATGCGCGGGTCAGGTTTTACACCTAGTTTACTGTATATTAACCCTACATATTTTACTTCACTTACTTTATATTGTAACTTTTTCTCATTGAACTTAATATTATTATCTCGAGCTCTTTTAATTATTAATTCTACTGTTTCATCATGTTCTTTTTCGTTATCTGCTCCGATGATTATATCGTCAAAGTATATGCCGACGTTTTTTATGTCTCCAAAAATTTTAGTGTTTACTCTTTGGAACAACTCAGGGGCTGTCGATAGCCCAAATGGCAGTCTCTTATACTTGTATTTCCCGAATGGAGTGATAAAAGTGCACAGCTCTGCACTTTCTTCTTCAAGCTCAATCTGATGAAAACCATCTTTCATATCAATGACTGTGAAATTTTTTTTTCCTGTTAGCCGTGAGCTTAGCTCTTCGACAGTTGGTATAGGAAATTTTTCTTCCTTTAGATTTTTATTTAGGTTCTTTGGATCTAAACAAACTCTAATTGACTTATCAGGCTTTTCAACTATTACTATGTTATTAACCCAGTCCGTCGGACGTTCAACTTTTTCTATTATGTTTTTCTTTTCCAAACTGTCCAGTGTTGTTTTGAGCTTAGCTTTTATAACATCTGGTACTTTTCTGCACGAATTTATTGTCGGCTGTGGGTTATCCACTAGACATATTTTATACTTATCGGGATAGGTACCCAAACCTGTAAAAACATCTATGTTTCTTGATACAAAATCTTTCTTCGCTTTCTCATTATCTATTTTCAAGAGATTCACTGTGTGTGGACTAAGGTTTGTCCTCTTAATTAAATTGAGTGTTACGCACGTGTTTAGACCTAATATTGGCATGCTTTTAACGTCTAGTATTATAAACTTAATCTTACTCTGTTTCCCTTTTATTATGCAATTCAGAATTACATAGCCTATAGCTTTTGCCTTAGTATTAGTATAGCTTATCAGAGTTAAATCTGTTTCATGTATCATAGCTGCTTTTCCCAAATTCAATTTCTTGAGCACTTCTAGCGGAATTACATTACAATCTGCGCCTGAGTCTATTTTGAATTTTATTACCTTTTCATTTATTTCTACTTCTTCAGTCCAGATTGTGCGATTGTGTTTGTTCTCTACTGAGTCAACGTACAGTTCGCCTGTCTCGTCTGTTTCGTCTGTTCTAACCTCGCCAACTTCCTTAATATTATTATTATTGTTTGTCACCCAGCACCCAACCGCAAAGTGATTCATTTTCCCGCATTTACCACATTGTTTTCCGTACGCCAGGCATTTAGCCCTAGCGTGTCGGTGTCCGCACTTCTTGCAGTCATACGTTAGTTCGTTCGATGCCTCGGGTGGATGCTTAGTGTTCCTGGCTGGTCCCGTCCTCGCGAACTGCTTTCCTTTCTTGTCATGTGACTTCTTTAGTGAGTCGACGGCGCTGCCTGAGTCACTCTGTTTGAGTGACTGCTGTTGCACTTTACTCATTTCTGCTGCCCTGGAACTTTCAATCGTTTCCCGTAGACTTATGTTAGGGGATCTTAATAGACGTTGCTGCAACGCTTCGTCATTTACTGCGATTATTATTCGATCTCTTATTAGTGAATCTTCTTGTCCTTCAAACTGACAGTTTTTTGCAAGTCTTTTAAGGTCATTTACGAATGTGTCAAACGGTTCACCTGGTTGTTGTGTCCTGGTGAGGAATTTATTACGTTCTATCACTATATTAGTTCTCGGCTTCACATATTGTTCAAAAGCTTCGTATACCTTCTTCAACGTTAAAGCTCCCGACTCCTCTGTTGAGAACTCGAACGTGTTATAGATTTCCAAGGCTTCATCACCAATGCAGTTCAGGAACATTGCTATTTTCCTTGTTTCAGTTACTTTCTGTTTATCTGCAGCTTCCAGAAATATTTCGAATTTTTGCTTGAAACTTGCCAGGTTACGCACCGCATTCTCGTCGAGGTTGAGTTCACTCGGTGGTTTGAACTTTTCCATTTTTTTTTTTTCTTCGTACTCGATTAACGACCGCGTGTCTAGATTCGAGTTTTAGGTTAGGTCGCTTTAGGCCACTTTACTCAATTAATGAGACTTTTCGCTTTATTAGATGTGAAATATTTGTTTAGATCAATACTTCTGACACCATGTTATATTATTTACGTGTTATTAGTTAATAGTTCATTAGGCTTGTTTAGGATTGTAACAGATAACTTTATTAGCTCAGCGCGTGTACATGACCAGGGCTCGTGGCTCTCTGACTAGTGCCTGTAGTCGTGGTGGGGGGAACGACATGTCTGTTCGTCTTACTATATCACATCCACAGAGACAAACTTCAGAGGATCAGACGACGCAGCGTCAGCTGTCACTTCGTTGGGTTAAAATGAACTGTCAGTGAGATATTTGAGGTTGATCGTATAATATAACCTAATTAGACAACGGAAATTGATATCTATTCGTAAAGAAGTGATAATGAATTGGTAAATTGATCGCAGATGTAAATTTCTGTTCATTTGCAACATTATTTGGTTATAAATAACTGTCGGGATGAAATTCACGAGTCTAATTTTGATAAAGGTACATAACCAACCAATATCAAACGATATTATTCCGTAATAAAGTCATGATAAAGCTATGAATTGACGTAGATATCAATGTGGTATATAATATGTCGAAGATTTCTCGTAGATTCCTCTCTGAATCAAATCTACGTCGCTGTGTTCCTCACCATAGTTCCCGAAGAGATGCGACGAGTCAGTCAGTCACTGAGGAACTCCTAGCTTAAAAATAATGTCGCGAATAAATTACTACATTGATATCTACATCCATTGATAGCTTTATCATGACTTTATTACGGAAAAATATCGTTTGATATTGGTTGGTTATGTACATTTATCAAAATTAGACTCGTGAATTTCATCCCGACAGTTATTTATAACCAAATAATCTTGCAAATGAACAGAAATTCACATCTGCGATCAATTTACCAATTCATTATCAATTCTTTACGAATAGATATCAATTTTCGTTGTCTAATTAGGTTATATTATACGATTAACCTCAAATATCTCATTGACAGTTCATTCTAACCCAACGAAGTGACAGCTGACGCTGCGTCGTCTGATCGTCTGACGTCTGTCTCTGTGGATATGTCGTCTGTTCACTCTATGACTTCGACAGCGTTGCCATTCGGTAGCTTTCGGGAGATACCTAACATAGGACCGGTTACTTTCACGGAATTGTCACGGTATATATACCGGGTGATTCCTCGCAGACGTCGCAGTATGTCCGGTAGCGGACCGTCAGGTAAATTTCAGTGAAAATTTTATCCGTGATCGTAGCCGCAAAATTCTATAGTCCCGATCAATATGGCCGCCCAAACAAACAAGACGATCGCCGGCGATCTTGAATTTTGACAGCTACAGCGAGGTGAGTGTGACAAATTATTACCGAAAATAATTATTAAACCCACAAAATGTTCTTTGTGCACCGGATGATCATTATCCAGGGGATTGCGACTGATTGGCGTGTCGACGGATGGGTAAGTAAAACTGTTTTTCATAATTACTAGTGCATCTGTAAGAGCGTAACCTCAAAGCGATATTAACCCTCAATGTGCACGCTATATTTTTCGAGAAACTGCGTCTTTTATGGAACAGTCACGGCTTTAGGGTTTTATTGGCTTCAGAAAGACCTTAAACAACTTACGGTTACTATTCTTATTAATTATACACTTATTAACTATTATTTCAGAGAGCGTACAGCAGCTTCGGATTTTAGTTGACCAGGCATCTTCATAGCTAGATCCTCGGCTAGACCCATACTAGCATAGGGTGTGAAGGTGTTTAATGCTGCCAAATCATTGTGCGGATTGTGTGCAGGAATAACCGGAACACTATGCTTAACGAGAAGACCAACAGAATGAGACATGGATTGCACATTGCTGAAGAATAGGGACATAGGGGGATTTGATAATTTTTGATGATAATTATGCGAAAAATGATTGGATAATATCGAGGAGCGGATATTCGCATAACCTCAGAAAATAAAAAAAACTCAATTTAGTGACAGAATTCCGAAAATACCAACAATCATGAAAAGTTGTAAAAACATTTTGCTCACAATGATGAAATTTGTTCATTTTTGATCCGATTTCGAAATTTCAGGGTATGTTATACTCAGTGATATAATCTCTACGAATTCCCTGAAAAAGTTTTTGAGGTGTCAAATGAGAGGTCAAAGTTTAATTTCGACGTCGAATAACTTTTGAACTAGTAGATTTAGCGAAAAATTATGAGGTACCTTTTTTGTAGAGCGTTAAATTCTTCACAAAAATATCTATGACTCATTATTGTAGATTTATTTGTCTACAAGTTGTAAAATTTTAAAGAGCAAAAGAAGTTTTTCCCATGTTATTTTCACTAGAAACTTTGGTTGGAAAGCGGACTATCTAAGAGTTGATATAAAGAGCTCAAATTTTCAGGGGATTGTTTTTTATCCATTCGGAAGCGTTTAAGCTACTGGGAGCATAGAAATTCAAAAACACCCCTGTTAAGGACCACCCTAACATACATGTATACATTTAGAATGTATTCTATCCTTTTCTACTTGACATTCTAATCAGCCAAATAAAAGCAATATAATATATACTTGATTATGAAGTTCTTTTATTTTATGTCTTAGTATTTTAGAAGTTTCCGATTTATATCACATATATTTGGAGAGCACAGAATCAAAGCCAACGAATAACTGATACTTGTAAAGAAAAAATGAGTTATGCTGGATCAGAGTACCTATGTTAAACAAATGTTTACATAGAGGTACAGCCAGTATATTTCTGAGCTGTCTATGTATGTCATCATTATTATCCATCATTGGTTTTTCACTAATTCTCTAAAATACACTATTTAACAGGTCACATGATAGCATAAAGTATGGAGATTATGAAACACTATTCGATGTATCTTACGACTCCAATCAAATTTAACTTATAATGATTGTGTGGTTGTAGTTAACACATACGGTGTTGGACATAAATTAGTATCAACATCCATTACCGTGTTAAATATAACCATCTAATAATTGAAATGTTTATTTGATTGGAGTCATAAGAAACACTGCATGGTGTTTTGTAAAGTTAACACTCTGCTGTTCAACGTAACATCAAACAGTGTACAAGCGATAACACCAGAAAGTGCTATCTGTTTTTGTTGGAACGACTCCGTTCAAAGTACTTCAACCACACTGCTGTGTGTCACCTTTAACATGATATGAACACAACCGAGCTTTCCATTTGGTGTTGATACGACAGAATTGAACCACATATAGTGTAGGAAAATATCACAGTTCGGAGTTGGAACCTTAATGTTTCAGACCCTATTAACACCAACTTCCTGACACCAAATGCTACTTTTAGACCACTATAGAATATATCCTGGTGTTAAATTGAAGTAACCATGTTCTGGTGTCAAATCGGAACAACGACCTTCTGGTGTCATTCTAATCAACCATATTCTGGTGTCATTCTAATCAACCATATTCTGGTGTCATTCTAAGTAACCACAATCTGATGTTATCAAGATTCGCGGCAGCGAATCGCCGAGTTCCCCCCCCCCCCCCCCCCCCCCCCTCCGACAGTGAAAACTCGGCGCGCCAGCCACGAAACATTTACCCGAGCCAGCTCTTGTTCTTGTAAAAAATCTGTCATATCTTTTGAACCGCTGATTATTTCCTAATAAAATTTATATGGGCGTAAGGCCCTCGCCATTCGACCTTGCTCGCGAAATTTCGACAAAGTCTACCGCGTGGTTCCTGAGATATTGACCGTCGAAGTTGATCGAAAAACACAATCTTCTTCTTCTTCTTCTTCTCCTTCTTCTCCTTCTTCGTTGCAGACCGTTCTTCTTGAGACCACGATATCTGTCGAACCGTTGCACTTATGAACTTGCCATTTGGAAGGAGTGTTCTCGTCACCGAAATCTCGCCCCCTATTGTTTTTGAGCAATAATTGACCACGCGTAACTGAGTTATTAATAATATTAATTATTTTACAAAATGCGCATGCGCAGAATTATTGATCGATGCCTGATTTACAAATGCGCATGCGCAGCAGCAAATCGCGGCCGCGTGCCAGTATGATTGTAATATAATATTATTATATTATTATATAGTATTATTTATAATCATATTTCATTCATCATTGTTATTATTATTGTCATTATTATTGATGCGTCACGTCTGCTCGTGCTCCCCAAAAAAATTTGTACCCAGTAATGTGTCCGCACCGCAGTTTTCGGTGTCCAGGTCCTTCGCTCCGTAGTTTTCGGTATCCAGGTCCTTCGCTCCGTAGTTTTCGGTATCCAGGTCCTTCGCTCCGTAGTTTTCGGTGTCCAGGTCCTTCGCTCCGTAGTTTTCGGTGTCCAGGTCCTTCGCTCCGTAGTTTTCGGTATCCAGGTCCTTCGCTCCGTAGTTTTCGGTGTCCAGGTCCTTCGCTCCGTAGTTTTCGCTGTCCAGGTCCTTCGCTCCGTAGTTTTCGGTATCCAGGTCTTTCGCTCCGTGGTTTTTGGTATCCAGGTCCTTCGCTCCGTAGTTTTCGGTATCCAGGTCCTTCGCACCGTAAATTTCGGTATCCAGGTCCTTCGCTCAGTAGTTTTCGGTATCCAGGTCCTTCGCTCCGTAGTTTTCGGTATCCAGGTCCTTCGCACCGTAGTTTTCGGTGTCCAGGTCCTTCGCTCCGTAGTTTTCGGTATCCACGTCCTTCGCTCCGTAGTTTTCGGTATCCAGGTCCTTCGCACCGTAGTTTTCGGTATCCAGGTCCTTCGCACCGTAGTTTTCGGTGTCCAGGTCCTTCGCTCCGTAGTTTTCGGTATCCACGTCCTTCGCTCCGTAGTTTTCGGTATCCAGGTCCTTCGCTCCGTAGTTTCCGGTGTCTACGTCCACCGCTCCGTAGTTTTTTTAATAAAATTTATAGGGCGTAAGACTCTGCCCACTTGATCTTGTTCGTGAAATTTCGACAAAATCTGCTGCGTAGTTTCTGAGATGTAATAACATTTATCCGGCAATTTTTTTTTCTATATAATCATAAATAATTACGTATAATTTGATATAATTCTATATGATAAAATTATCGTGAAAAATTTTTTTTTTCATATAATTGAAGAACCAATTTCTTAGAGAAATAAATTTCCTACAAGATTATGGAAACGAAAATCCGGAAAAAAAATTTTCACACCCATTTATTTTAGAAATAAGAAAAATAAATTTTTACATGTTCGTTTTAAATCGGAAAGAGGACCCCTCCTTGCGCCAACTGAATTTCCGAGATATCGAGCTGAAATTTTGAGAGAATTTTTTTTTCCGCGACAAAGAAACTTTTGAGATACATTTATTCCAAAAAAATTATAGAAATTTTTTTCTGAAACAGTCTAATGTAGATATTTTTTAGATCAACTTGAAAAATATTATAGAATCTCATGATGGTCTGTTTCGATTGGACATGGCTATTTTACTTAAGAGTTTCACAATCGAACAATTGTAGAACATTTTCCGTATTCTATGTTCGTACGACATCTAAATATGTTGCTTTGTCTAAATAAAATTGGATCATGGGAAGCATAAACTATGATCGGAACAAGCTATTGTATAATTCTCAAGATGAAATTTCTTGGCCGAATAAAATAGCTCGTATCTTTTGCACAAGTTCCAAAATACACTTGTTCATTGTAGCACATGCATTCCATCACGAATGATCGGAAGTTGATCTTTATATATGTGTAATATGTAGAATACAGTAAAGTCAGCTTAGCGCTGACCCGTTTGCACATACAAAAAGTAATGAAATAACGGCAAAAACATTGTAAATGTAAAAAATTAAAACCGAGTTCCAAAATGGTTTCCCCAGCCAAAAACTCGAGAACATCCATACTCTTTTTCAGCTTCAGATTACAAACATCATTTCCTTACAAAAATAGTACAAAATAATACGTGAAATCAGGCATCGAAGCCGAGCGTTCCCTTTGTTAATTTTCAGACTTCAAATTATGTTCTTCAAATGCTAATCAATCGAAATGAATGGAAAACCAATAGAATCATTGATGAAAGCTGTGATAAAACAGCATATTGGCGACGGAAAATATTGCTGAAGGAAGTTAGCTCGTATGATGATACGAACTCGGCGGGCATAGATTGTTCTGAAAATTATCAATTGCTGAAGTGTGAGGTAAGATCAGCAATTAGTGCGTCTTTCAATGCAGAATATGTGTACCTATACTGTAAGTCGAATAGAAAGAGAGACGTCGCAAGAGCATCACCGAAGTGTACCGATAATGGGTACGTCCAGTATAAGTATGTATCGTTTTATGGATGTGACATGTTTGTAGCATGGCGTTATAACTTTAGTCGAAAATCGGTAAACGATAGATGCAGAATGAAATTGAACTCTTCAAAACTTGCATTCGAATTTAAATTACTGAGATCACCGTGCCTGGACCATTAGTTCTTGTTATGAACACACTATGGGTATTTTTTTAACTTTAATTTCCAACGGATTACTCATTCCTTTCATTCATTTGTTTCAACACAACCTCTTGCGAAAACCACGAAGCACTAGTGCGTGGAAAATGTTTTCTGATTTTTAAATTTGAAGAAAAAAAGGATAGTATGTAGGGCACGGGCACTCAAAAGGACTTTATGAAGAGTGTGAAAGTGTCACACGATTCAAAGACGAGGTCTTTCTTCGCCCTTGTCATATAAACCACTATTATATCGCAGTTTTAGTCTACAATAATGAATATATTATCAATGCCAAAAATATCCTAACAGTATTTGATCATGCTCCCGACAATTTTGTGGGTGTGATCGTTACACATTGACTGGAAGAAATAATTTAAAAAAAAAGAGTGCAATTGATAATTTTCAGAACAATCTATGCCCGCCGAGTTCGTATCATCATACGAGCTAACTTCCTTCAGCAATATTTTCCGTCGCCAATATGCTGTTTTATCACAGCTTTCATCAATGATTCTATTGGTTTTCCATTCATTTCGATTGATTAGCATTTGAAGAACATAATTTGAAGTCTGAAAATTAACAAAGGGAACGCTCGGCTTCGATGCCTGATTTCACGTATTATTTTGTACTATTTTTGTAAGGAAATGATGTTTGTAATCTGAAGCTGAAAAAGAGTATGGATGTTCTCGAGTTTTTGGCTGGGGAAACCATTTTGGAACTCGGTTTTAATTTTTTACATTTACAATGTTTTTGCCGTTATTCTAATTAACCACACACTCGTGCCAAGAATGAAAGTACCAAACCGAGTAACAAATGATCTATGACTTTTTAACACTATCTTAACACCGGACGATTAACACTATCAGGTCACACAGAACGGGGTGGACCACTATAGAATCTGTGAGCTGTGTTGAATCTGTGTTAAATTCAACACCACATTTTTTACAGTGTATGGTAGTAGTTTTTTTTTTCGTTGATATTATTGCTGCCCTACATGGGAGCTCCAAATAAGTTATTTTGTCAAATTTGTAAACTGTGGCGAAGCCGTCTATACACGGCTTCCAACCGCAAGCAACCCGCGAAAAAATACCTCTGGGTACTTGAATATTGTTTAATTATTCAGGCTCAAATTTTTGTTCACTATTTATTTATTTTTATTTTTTCGTAAATTCTTTATATTATTTCTGCTAAACAAAAACTCCACGAGTCATAATTGTCGTCTTCTATTCGACTTTATTTCGACCCCTCTCCGTGGTACTGCAGCTAGCTGGCACTTCGAGTGAAGTTAGAATTTTTGGTCTTTTGTAAAGTGGCGAGCAATCGCCTGGCGCCCAACTTAAAAATTCGAGTTTCTGTTCAGCTGATGGTTGACTGGATTGACCTCGGGGCTTAGTGATCCGGGGTAGGATCCCTCCAGGTCTAATGAAAATCCATGTCACACCTTACATGTCAAAGATGCAACGAACAATGATCCGCGATGTGAAACAGATTTTGTTCAGCTTTATTGAAATTTCAGCGTGTTTTGCCGAGTTCAATTGGGTACTCGGAATATTCATTTTTTAGTTCCAATTTATAGAAAGTTTGGTGACGGTTCAGTAACTAGTGAATTAACAGTTTATGTCTAATAATGATATTAAGATCAACACCGTTGGGTGCGTAATGTTCAACTACAATTACCGGTAATAGCCACCCAAATGGCATCCCACTGCCATGGAGCTCCTACTTACCAGTCAAAGAAACGACGTCCGTGAAATGTGCCATCAGATGATCCACTGTCTGTCGGAAGTTCGACACCAACGTGGGTTTCTTCCCGTCCTGGTACCGGGCCTACGTATCGCACTCTTCCTTGAAGAACTCGACCCTCCAACGATATGACTTTGACGAGATGGTTCAGCTTCAAGTCTCGTGGAATCTGTTTTTTATAACACGTAATGTTAGCTGCTTGACACCCTGTTACATTCCACAGGGTAAAAAAAACTATATTTTACGTATTGCGCTCTGATTGTGACAATGGAGGGATATATTCGTCACAAGTTACAAGAGAAAAAAAAACAGTCAAAGATAGAGGACGCGCTTGCAATCAGAATGAGCGCTACGTCGTCGAGATTATATCGACGGCTCCGCAGAAGAAGCGGCTATCTCGGAAGTTGCTTGAAAAAGCGGCTATCTCAGAAACTGCTTGAAAAAGCAGCCATCTCAGAAGCTGCTTGAAAAAGCAGCCATCTCAGAAGTTGTTTCAAAAAGCGGCTATCTCAGAGGTTGCTTCAAAAAGCGGCTATCTCACGATTTAAACTTTTTCGCCACAAATTAAATTGGTAGCACTAATTAATACAATAAATACTAATAACATTTTCCGTTAACTGCTTTTTTATTTGATTTAGAAATTAGATCAGACAGTACTACCAATTTAATTTGTGGCGAAAAAGTTTAAATCGTGAGATAGCCGCTTTTTGAAGCAACTTCTGAGATAGCCGCTTTTTCAAGCAACTTCTGAGATGGCTGCTTTTTCAAGCAGCTTCTGAGGTGGCTGCTTTTTCAAGCAGATTCTGAGATGGCTGCTTTTCCAAGCAGTTTCTGAGATAGCCGCTTTTTGAAGCAACTTCCGAGATAGCCGCTTCTTCTGCGGAGCTGTCGATATGAAGTATACGATTAGTTGTTGGGAACTTGCCAGCCTTAAGGGGTCACTTCTGAATTTTCGGAAATTCGTATTCCTTTTTATCATTGATTTGGGATGCCAATGACCTACTTCGCCTGCAAAAAACTGCGTCACCAAATCTACTGGGTTTGGAAAGTTACAGCCATGACAGTGCCAAATCACACGTCGCGCGAACCCTTATATGAGCGGATCCACGTCACTTCACTCAAGAAAAAAAACCGTCAAGTCACAGATTTCTGCGCCATTCAATACATCTGTAGTACTATTGAAAAAAAAAGTACAATTTGAAGGATTTGGAAAAATTCTCAAAAATGGCGGAGTTAGAGGTATGTGAATTTTTGTGCACTGCTATGTTTGAAAATTCATATCTCCGAAAGTGTTCATCGGAGCGGAAAGATCCTTGAATCATTTTGTTCGTAAAAGAACGCGCTTCATATAAAAAATTATATTAAAAAAAAAAATTCTTTCAATATTTTTTTTGGCGTTTTCATTTTTAATTTTGCTGCCATGTCCGCGGGACTTACAGAAATTCATGGAGAAATTTTTTTTTTAATACCTGGATCCTTTCCCTTCAATTCTGAAAAAAAAATTTATGGAGAAAATACCTGGGCCGGAGATGAAAAATAAAACGTGTCGTCGCGCGTCACCGCGCGCGCTGATCCACGTCCGCGCTACTTCCGCAAGCTTGCTGTGTTAAGTAGTAGAGATGTCATATGATGCTTCTTTGCTTACCCAGGTTATCCATTCTCCGAAAATAGTTATTTTACCACCTTAGCCCTTCCGTATCCGTCTACTGGTCATGTCTTCTCGGAGTCATACAATTGTATACGTGTATATATGCCTGTTCTGAAAATTCCAGTACGGTTAGGGTTCGTTGAACATACCTGTGCTGGAATTAAGTTTGATTGGATTTCACTCGGTTTGTGCTATATGACTGATGGATCTTGTGCAATATTTTGATGGCTCTGAAATGAACCGATGTTTTTCGCGATAATTTGCTGGATGACACTTATTTTTAGTAGGACACCTCTGTTTGAAATTAATTCATAATTTTCATCGAATCAAATTTTTCTGATGCGGAAAATAATTTTGTTTTGACGAGTTTGTGAGATATAGAAATGACCGCATGTAATTTCAGAGTGCCACGAACTGTAAATACTTTATCGAATCGGTTTTGTAAAATAGTTTCTTCCAGTTGATGTTCTGCAGATGTACAGTACTCAAAAGATATGCTTCGAAAATAAGAACATGCTCAATTATTGGAATTGCCAATCAGTTGTAAACTCGCGATATGAGTGTTTCTCTGTAAATTGTTGTTTTTCAGATATCAAATTTTTCCAAAATAAATATGTCTGCAGACCCATTTTTTTAATGTTTCCGTATGTTATATTGGGCCGAAAGTACGTTCTTAATACCATTTTACTACAACCCTAACCGATTCAAAGTAATGAAGTATTGATGATATTCTTCTGCCACGGTAGTGACTGTTTAAATCAATCTTGGCAAGTCCTCGTATTTTAATGCGGACAATCAACTTTTGACATAATAAAACAACTTTATTGATTTATTTCACATATATAACTATTCATAACGCGCACCTCAAACTTCTCTTGGACTTTGCCTTCACTTTCCGGGCGTTATGAGATTGGGGATCTGTAAACACTCGTGGCATCTTGATGGTGTAATTCATTGAACCCAAGAAGAAATGAACGCACTTGGTGCCTGGACGACAGTCGAAACAACTTAAAGAATTGAAGCATACGAGGCCAGGATTTCCTTTCCGCCACGTATATTGATGGACCTTCATAGTCCCTTGGAAAGGCTTCACTTGAGTGGGCAGGACAGTATCAATGGGTTCAATTTCTTTTTTCATCACAGTATCAATGTGTACTGATTTTACTCGAGTGCGAAGTGTGGAAATGAGGGTTTTAAAATCAGGAATGTCGTGTCCACACTTGACTTGATCGTCTGCTGACTTTTTCAAACAACCTCCAATACCATCAGCTGGACTCTTTCCATGCCCTGCTTCACTAAAATTATACGTTATGGAATGAATCTGTGGATAGCATTCGGGGAGGTATTGTGTCACCAGATGAAACATTTTTCGGTTTCGGTACTGTGTGGTAGGGCCATCACTCATAAAATGAAGTTTTTGAACTGCTGGATGTTGGGGTAAGAAGAAATCCAGAATCTTCGTGAGATGGACCATAATGGCTATAGGATCATGCCTGAGAGATTCTGATAGTGTGGCAAAGCCTTTCGTGAAACCAGTGGCGTACAGCACACCAGTGTGTAGAGTATACTGTTCTCTGCTGGCCCCAAAGTGCACTGACTGTACTTCTGTACCGTATTTACACGAATAATTCTCACTGAAATCGATCAGCAGAACCATTTCTTCATTCTCCAAGTTGTCTGTTAATTTCTTGATGATTTTCTTCTGGTGTGTGATTCGATGTTCGTGGGCCATTAAAGAGTCCAACTTATTCTTAAACACATCTATCACTTCAACGACTTTGCACGTGATTTTATTTTTCTTCGAAATTTTTACAGTTATAGGCTTCTGGGTTTTCTCATTCAGTCGTTCGCTAGTGGATGTCTCCCACTTCATATAAAACATTTTTTCATTCAAATTTACATGTTGAAGACTGAAATCCACCTCCTTATTCACGCAAGTTTGGCACAATCTGGAAAGGCATTGCTCTGATCTATCATTGCATGTAATTTGGGTGATAATTCTTTCAGTCGTATTCTCTTATATAACCTTGAGTCTGTGTAGTGCATTGACTAATAATGCAAAATTTTCGTGGACGAAACAAGCACACGTATTTCTTTGAGTCACTTTGAGAGCGACACAATAAGATGGACGATTCTTAGCAAAAACAGAATAACTCACACGAGTCGAGCTTTCAGCGTTGAATTTAGAATGCAGATCCTTAACACTTGCGTTCATATGCTGCTTTGACACGAGTTCACCATTTACTTTCCTACAGTTTCTTTTCCCTGAATCAATTTGTGAATTTTCTTCGTAGAAATACTTAATCTTGTTTCGAATGAAGTTCAGACCAGCCTTTTCTTTTCTAACGTATTTCAGGGGGTCTCTGTCCAGAAGAATCCGAGATGAAACCACAGGTGCAATTTGTTTTTTCATTATCGTTAAATTTCTATATTTTGTAACATTGCAGGTTACAAACTGCTCCTCGCCCCTAAACGAGACCTTAGTTAAGACGGGGGATCGCTAGTATGAATGACGTATGAATGCATAAGATGACCCCGAGGTCCGAAATACTCCCGAGGGGCGACCGTGACCGACTCAGATCATGAAATCGATTATTTATTCTTTTGTTTTTTTTTACACTTTTCTCTGGCATGTGGGCACCGAGGCATTAATTATTGGAGATGGCCTGACGACCCCGATATACTCCGACGAACGCCTGCGACTCGATACGCCGAGGGCGTGAATTTGAACAAGGCGCCACCGAAGCTCGGGAGATTAGCAAGGGCCCTGCTAACTCCCCCAACCAGCCGAGGATGCGGGAGAGTGTCCACGACACTCTACAACGAGGGATGAAGGTGGTGGATGCGATTCCCGCCACCGAGAAGAATCTACAACCCGCAGCCCTCGGCCTAGAAGAGCTGAAATCACCGTGGTGGTAATTCAAAGAATTCGCGCCAAGGATCGAGCGCTACCCCCTGACGTCACGGCGTGGTCGATACCAAAATCGATAATTGCGGGACTAACGAGGTCCTTGCGCATCCGCACGACGCCGGTGGACTCTCTCTGCATTAGGCTATTCTCGAGATCACTCGTGTGACAATTTTTGCGTACTGAGTACCCCCTTTGCGTTCGAGCTGTCTTTTGAGTCTTGATTTTGCTTTTTTTTTTATTGGGTGTGTGAGTGAGAGGATTTCCTTAAAGAAGTACGTGGACAATCCCCGATGGATTTCGCCGGAGAGGGACTGCTTTTTATGAGGTGGCTGGAGAACGGTAAGCGTTAAGCAATCTAACCCGTTGGATAATTTGAATCCGGCACCGGCCTTCTGCCGCGTGCTTGTTCTCAGCCACGAGGCTATTTTATTCATTTGGGATCAAATTAAGCCGGATTCCGAGTGAAAGCCGTCACCAGTGTCCCATGCCATTATTTTGAGTTTGAGTCTCGCGATAAAATAGTTAATTATTGAGTAATTATTGAGTTAAGAGATTTCGTATAATTCGCCCACGAGGGCGAGTGAGACAGTCGGTCACTGTCGCGCTCTCTTCCTCCTGCGGGTAGACCTTGTACCGAGGCCAAGCCTCACGTATTGTTAAGAGATTTCGAGTCTAAATAATAGATCGACGCTAATCGAAGCCTGTAAATAATTTTGTTGCTTAGTTCGCAGAGCTAGTTTAAGTTAGATTTAAGGGATTTAGTTAATTTGTTAAGTTTGTGCCGCTGGCCAGTAAAGAATCCAGAATTCTATTCCGCGGGATTAATTATTTGGTTAATTAGGAATAATTCTGGGCCGCAGGCCTCTTTGATGGATTGTTATTAATTTTTAGACTAGCTGCGATTTGTTGTTGCATGATTTAGAAGTAATTTATTTTGGTGTGACCTTTATTTGGCGAGTTATTTATTAATTTCCTTTATTTTCTGTTATTGCCACCCTACGTGGGAGCGTTTATTTAGTTCTTTTTATTTGTAAGGCTCGTCAAACCTAGCCAGGCCGCCTCTACACGGCCTAGTAGTTAACTTATGCCCGCGGGGAAGTGTCCCCGGGTACATCATATTTTGTTATCCTTTTTTTTCTATTTTTCATACTAATTTTTTTTGAATAAACGCACGTTTTTGTCTATTACAATTTAATTACTCGAGTAATTACTGCATTCACTAATCCCTCAACTTAATCCTGACCCCTCTCCGCGGTACTGCAGCTAGCCGCCGCATTTTCTGTAGTAATCTAGGCTTTTTGTTTTTCCTGCTATCAACTGTCGAGTCTCGTGGCGAAGTAGTCGCCTGGCGCCCAACATTCAAAATCATTATTTCTTCGTTTAAAATTATTTATCTTTTTTTTCTCGCGTGGTTGCTAATTGTCGACTGGACTGTCTTTCAGAATAGCGATCCGGTCTGTTCCGAAGGATAAAGAGGGTCCACGTCACAATTTCCTTATCACTTTTCCACATAAAACTCTTCCAAGAATTTGTTTACACTTATCGCTAGTTGAATTGCAGTAGGTAGCTCTTAGTTGTTGCATCAAAATTTCGCTTGTGAGGAGTTTTTTCTTAATGTCTTCATCAACTTGTCTTTTATTTAAAAAATTTTTCACCTTGGAATTTGGAGATGTAGATCTTGGTTTCTTCAACTGCGTTCTTGCAATTTTCTTCCTCAGTGTATTAACAGTTCTTTTGAGGTTTAGATTCTGTTCTTTCAACTTTTGATTATCGCGATAACATTTTTTCAAATTTTTAGCAATTCTCTTCTTTCCTACTCTAGCCTGTTTCAAGACCACATTATTTTCATTAACGTCTGGGTGAGGTGAGCTGGATAAAAGCTTTTGCTCCATTTTTGACTTCCTCTTTCGCTCATTCTGCTTGCGACGACGAATTTGCTTCTCCCTCTCTGATAACTGATCAATGCTCTTGATTTTTCCAGCTTGCTTCCTCCTTTTATTCCTGTCTCGTTCTTTTTCACAATAAAGTGCATGATCTTCTGGATTTTCTCTGATACGCTGTCTTCTTTTCCCTTCTGCCTCACTTTTCTTCTTTAAACGTTCTTGTTGCTGTAATTGTGGCTTAGATTTATTTTTGTTTACCGTCCTGTTTGGCTTTCGGAATTTAGGAACATCATTTTCTGACTGCACATATTTTTTCAGTGTTTCTTGGTGACTCCCACTGCTTTTGCTCCGAGGTTGCACCATCTCAAACCATGAAACATTTTTTTTGAATTATCTTGTAACGACAAAAAATTATTTATTAGTTTCATATATAATATGACACGGTTGTGACAGCCACGGGTGTGACATTCTGTGTTTAACCTAACCGTACTCCGTAACGGCTTGAAACTCGATAATTTCCGAAGACAATAAGGTTCAGGCAATGAAATATTAATTCTATTGACAAAAAGTGAACCGAAATATCATACGATATGTGAGAATCACGATCGCACGGTAGTGACAGATTATGTTGTGACTTACCTCTTTAGTTTTTCGGATGTAATGGCTCTCGGTACACACTCGCCTGATTAATCTCTACCACTCTCCACTCCATGTTTAAACATCGGAAATGACGCCAACAGAGTCGAATTGAAATTATCAAACGTTGTGATAAAACGATTGGATTAGCTTTTGGATCCAGTTAACAACCAGGAGAAGTTTATTTCTCTGAAATTTGTGGGCGGAAGTGTAAATCTGTGTATCCTCTACAATCTATATTCCGGAAACTTCTTTTGAGCTGCATATTCCACGGGTATTACTGAAGAAATTCCAAATTTGATACTGAGGACAAGCCACGGTAGTGACATTTTGAACACTTTCTGCTCTCTAGCCCTGAATAGAGGGCTTGCCGTGGTACATATTTGACAGAAATGTTAGAGCACCATCGTGGCTTCGGCATTGCAGAACAATTTGATTACTATTCCCCCATTGTAGGGTGAGAAAATTCAGGGGACGAGAAATTAACAATTCACAGAGAAACACTCATATGCGGACAAAAAGTGTCATCCACCGAATTATCGCAAAAAACATCGGCTCATTTCAGAGCCATCAAAATATTGCACAAGATCCATCAGTCATATAGCACAAACCGAGTGAAATTCAATCAAACTTAATTCCAGCACAAAGTATGTTCAACAAACCACAACCGTACTGGAATTTTCAGAACAGGCATATATATATACACGTATACAATTGTATAACGCCGAGAAGACATGACATGACGCACTTTCGGAGATATGAATTTTCAAACATAGCGATGCACAAAAATTCACATACCTCTAACTCCGCCAATTTTGAGAATTTTTCAAAATCCTTCAAATTGTATTTTTTTTCCATAGTACTACAGATGTATTGAATGGCGCAAAAATCCGTGACTTGACGGATTTTTTTTTGAGTGAAGTGACGTGGATCCGCTCATATTGGTCTCATACATATCGAACAACCCGTCAACATCATTGTCTCACTTTTTTTCAGTTTTTATTTTATATCGAAATTTTGAAAAGTTTTGTCATCATTTTTACGCAAATTTCTTTCAAGATTCTTTCGAATTATAATACCGTCTCATTATAATTTACTCCTGCAACTGGCTTGTGAACTAAGACGCTTTTTGTACGGCTCAGGTTCCTATTCAACACTTCATGAATTATTCTATGGTATGAATCGGAGCAAACTTTTGCTGGAACAGCCCGCTATTGACAGAACACATGGCTGCGATTTACATTTTTTGGGAGTTGGGTGTTCACTTGTTTGTCAATTTTTGTGTTTCGATTACGAATTCAAACCAACAGTCATTTTCATGACCACACAAAACCAATGTATGTATATGTGAGATGAGACTTCGGAATCGAAAGAGGATCCATCAAAAAGTGCGTTCGAAATCGATGTTGGGAGACTATACATTTAGATTTCTCGAAAGATGAGTATTTCTATAATATATCGATTCCAAAAGTTTGATAGATATCGTATTAAAAATGAAAGAATTTTCCGAATGTTGACAAAAATTGTGCTATTATCATCTCAATCTCAGAAACATAGAAGATCAAGAAATCTAATGGATTTTCATGTTATGAAAAATTTTGATCAGATTTTTCCTTAAGCAATTTTTCTTTTCTAACCGCACGACCGGACACTGTTGTTGGACAGAATGGGTTGAAACTTATTACAAACTTGCACGTTGAATATGTGTCTAGACTCGAGTCACATCAGTACGACAGCTGCTGTGGATCTAGCGTCTTAGTCATTAGCGAAATCTTTAAACTTGATTTCAAATTTGGTGAGAATTTTCGGCAATGATGTAATTTTGGGCCAAACCAATAATACATAGAGATAAGATTTGCTTTCGATCATTGTGACTATACGGAAAGAACAAGATACTAATGATTACCAAGCCGGATAGAACTCAGTGCTATCTGAAAAAAAAACAAAATTTCAGATGCTACCCAATGCTAGGTGGATAGTACTGGCTACTCTCCAGATGCTACTCAGTACTATCTCAGATGGTACTCAGTAACATCTGAGATTATATAGCGTCAGATGGCAACGAGTAACATCTCCATAGTAACCAGTGCTATGCCGCATAGTATACGTTCGTATGTGATGATGTTACTGGGTCGTATCCTGATGATTATTTTCATACTGCATTCGAAATAATTGCGTTTAAATAATATTTTGCGAAACTGACAAGAAATGAAACAGTCGATGAGATATGTACATATTTGTCGTTTGAAATTGTCAGTTTCGCACACTTTTAGAAATTTAAAAAATCATAACTTCCAAACCATTGGAGTCTCCATCTTCGTTCTGCGCCTCAAAATTTTGTATTTTTCCATTGAATTCTGGAAAAAAAAAATTAAAAAAAAACAAAAATGCCCGAATCATGGAATCATCAATTTTTCGCTTTCAAATTAATTTCTAGCGGCCGGGACGGTATCGCGAAATTTCGAAATATTTTTTTTCAGAAAGTTGAATTCAAGACGAATCTTTTAACCACTTGGTTTTTATTGATATGACTCTCCAATCCCAAGATATCATCGTTCAAAAATTCTGGCATTTCATGAAATGGCAAATTTCCACTATTTATAACTCCGAGACGAGAGCTCGAAAAATTCCGAAAAAAATGAGGCTTCAATTTGGATCTTGAGTGAAGCAAAAAAAAGTTTCACTCGAATCCGAGGGGGTGAGGTCTGGGAGGTGGTCGAGATGAGCTGGAAACCCCCATATATATAATTATTAAATTTAATAATTTATTTCATGTAATTATTATCAAAAATTGAAGTATCTAACGTGCGAACATATACCATTTTTTCGAAAAATGTAAGAGATGTATGTAATGTAATTAATGTTTCTCCATCAGTTTGAAATTACATTTGATTGAAATAAAAAATCGCTACGAATAATAAAAAATAACTCTTTGAATGGGATGTATAATTTAAATATTCACATAATTTATATTACTTTCTATTTATTATTAAACGTCGGAGGCACTAAATTCAAAATTGAAAAAATGTATTAAATTTTTTACCACCGGGATATTCTTTAACTTATTCTGATATAAATAAATGACTTAAGAACTACAGTTAAGCTACTATAATTATATTTATCTGAAAAGGAAAGGACCCTACTTACAGAAAGAAAAAATAGGGAAAATAAAAATTCTTGAACCAAAACTGGAAAACTTCTGTATTGTATTGAATTAACAATTTATTTATTAAGTAATTTAAATGACATAAAATTTGAAACAAAGCATTATCAATAGATATTTTTGATAATGACAATTACACCAATAATAATAGTCATAATAACAATATTCATAATAATAATAATAATAATAATAATACTAATAAAATTAGTAATAATAATATGAACGGTATTATTAAAAAAATCAATGACAATTTCGGCTATACCCATCGTTTCACAATGTATTTCTTTTTATTTCCACCTTCAGTGATATGAGAAGTAGAGCATAATTCTAAATTATCATGGGTCATTAATTTCCAATCTGGCGAATCATTAAAAGCGGACGGGTAAATTTCATACGCCTGATAATGATCATCATAAATACAATAATTTGTGATGTTTTTCGAGATTATAAATAGTTCACCTGTAAAATCTTTGAACATAACAAATACCATAAAGAAATTAGGACCATTATTAGTTGGAACCATCAGGATTGTATCGATCTTTATTGTACGTGATCTGAATTTCAACAACTGAACTTCGTAGACTTCTGCTGTAACTTTTTCCGATAAACACTGACAATAAGAAGAATATTGAGTTAAATCTTGTACAGAAATTATGTTATTAAGTTCATAGTCCAACTCACTATCATTTTGACGATTCAATGTAAATCTATAACTTAAATGTAATTGGTGTCGAATAGCGATTGTTTTAGGAATATTTCGTCGACTTATTGCTGCACGTGCTGTTACTTTAGCTTGTTTATTCTTACTCTCAGCTCTCATCGTATTTAGATTCCAAATCGGGCCCATCAGTCTCATAATACGCGCATAATGGAGCAGAAAGTGGTGTTTCGGTTTGAAAGAATTAGGAAATAATGATGCTAACAATGTCAAATATTCACTCACTAGTCGGTCCAAATAATCACATAAGTCATTGTGTATTGCAGGTGATGTTACTATATCAATTATCTCTTTTAACTTAATACATAATTTCCAATGTACGTTATCAACAGGAATAAAATGACCAATTAACACACCAATATTGCGGATAATACATAACGCTTCTGCAGCAGAAAGTTTCAGATATTTGTCATTGATCTGGTTTCTTTTTACATCTCGTGGTTTATTCCTAATTTCATCTGGTCCATAATCTAAAAATTCAATGCGGTCATTCATATCGTCAAGAGAAAAAAATTTTGCGTCTTTTATGAAATAATTGATAAGTAAACCCAAGTCATATTCTACGATTCCTTCTAGTAAATCATGCATGACATCAACGGTTAAAAGATCTATTGTAGTAGATGATTCAATTTCACTTAACACTGATGGCTTAGAAACACCAGTTATGCTCGGATCATTTTTCAATAAGTCGTTTTCATAACTTTCATTTGTTCGAAGTATGCATTTTGATTCGTGAAATGTATTATTAATTTCTGTCTGATTTATGGAGCAAAATCTACAAGGATGGTGTGAAGAAAAACTACCAACAAAACCTAATATAGAGTGAACCGCAAGATTATCACCGATTACTCCAGCCAATGAAAAATAAATTTGTTTCTGACCTGATATTGTTGAAATTCCAATACCAATAGATTCTAAAAATTTTAGCTCACTAATTGCTCTTGACAATATTGTTTTTAATCCGACGTATTGCAAATCTTCGCATTTATACAAAGAGAGTAAAAAAATATTTTCAACTTTCGATCGCAAAGATGGGGGTAAGCAAGGTATAATTATATATGGGGGTTTTCACAAAAAAACGAGAGGTCACAGACCATGGTATTTGGAATTTGACTCAAACATTTTTTTTCCTGCGTATTGTTGTATATTAAACACATCCCTAGTAGGATTTTTCAATCTTCATCCCCATTTAGTCAGGACAGCACATCAAAGTTTCTCATAAAATGGCATTCAGGGCGAATTTTCGAAAAGAAGGAATGAGAATTCGTAAAAAACTCAAAGAACAAAAAGTGCTAGTTTTTTCACCTACTTTTGAAAAAAAAATGCGATAATATCTCAAAACCACGTGGGCTGAAAATAACCACTATATCGTCGTCTCCCGAAAATACGCCATTTTTTATTTTCAAAACTCAATTGTATTATGATTCCGCAAATAATTACGCAACTTTTGAGCCTAAGCCGAAAGTGATCCGACTCGATCTTCGATTTTTATTGCATAATTAGGTAAATTTATTGCAATAAGATCATTATAAATCTTAATGAATTGATCGATTGGAATCATATTTTTTCGAATACTATCATCTCTCCTCATTATATACTGATTGTGAACAAAAGTATCGCTCACAATTGATGAAGTCTCTTTTTTATTAGTTTCCAGCTAAATCATACGAAAAAACCAACAAAAAATTAATAAATCTGAACGTAAATTCTGCAATAAAAATCGAAGATCGAATCGAACCACTTTCGGCTTAGGCCCAAAAGTTGCGTAATTATTTGCAGAATCATAATACATTTGAGTTTTGAAAATCAAAAATGGTGTATTTTCGGGAGGCGACAATATAGTGGTTATTTTCAGCCCACGTGGTTTTGAGATATTACCGCATTTTTTTTTCAAAAGTAGGTGAAAAAACTAGCACTTTTTGTTCTTTGAGTTTTTTACGAATTCTTATTCCTTCTTTTCGAAAATTTGACCTGAATGCCATTTTATGAGAAACTTTGATGTGCTGTCCTGACTGAATGGGGATGAAGATTGAAAAATCCTTCTAGGGATGTGTTTAATATACAACAATACGCAGGAAAAAAAATGTTTGCGTCAAATTCCAAATACCATGGTCTGTGACCTCTCGTCTTTTTGTGAAAACCCCCATATACAGGGTGAGTTTTCTCCGGGTCCAAATGAGGAGGAGCTTATCACCGTCTATGCTCCGCCCACTTTATCCCACTTCATTTGCTTTATCCCACTGTTATCAAAATCTAACTTTAGCCGTCGATATTTTGTCTGATCGAGTAAGGTATTGTCGACTGCCGAATGAAAACAATGAGCAGATTGGAACCTTTACAGATTACCTTCTTGTTTCATAATCCTCAAAGTTACTGCCAACAATACCTTACTCGACCAGTCAAACTATCTAAACTAATAAAGTGGGATAAAGTGGGCGGAGCATCGGCGGTGGTAAGCTCCTCCTCATTTGGACCCGGAGAAAACTCACCCTGTATATATTCTATAACTTAAAATGTCGACGAATGATTTCATCAAGTTTTGTTGATCACAGATTGAGAGGAAACAATATCTACGTTTTATACTCCTTCGGTAATATGAAATACATCAGCTCAAAATGGTAAATGGATTCTTGGGAAGATGTTCTTTAACTTAGCTGTGTGTATGTGATGTACAGACGCAGCCCATGATGAGCCGAAGAGGCTGGATTCTGTGTTAATTCTTCTGCGTTGGTCTTAATAAGTCTGATGATTCACGTAATTATAGTTGAGTAGACGGTTTTCCTTTTTGATTTGGTGAGTCTTCTCTCGAAATTTTAGTTTAAATTCGATATTTTAGATTTGATGAGTTTTATCTCGACATTTAATTAATTAATTGTTTTGATTTGGTGAGTTTTCTCTCGATATTTTAATTGACGGTCATTGTGAAATATTACATTAAACGGTATCGGATTGATTTCAATTTTAAAGACGGACTTTGGTGACACGTCTGCTCTGATCCATGAGCTTCCCAAGAGAGAGAGATCTCTCGCCTTACGCCTAAACGGCTAATCATATTGTCTTTCATTTGACTCTATCTGAGGTGCTAGTTTGACTAATGTTGTACCTTTAAATTTCCTCTTTGAATCAAGCGCGTCGTTTGATTTGAAATTTCGTTACAACTGGCTTGTCACTCATGATAGTAGATGTAATGAGGGGGTTCTGGATCATACTTCCTTACCGGCCGATCTGTGAGGGTAGGTTACCGGTCGTGTGGGGTAAGTTACCGACAGTCGGATGGTAACGATTGTCGATCTTTGTTACCGACAATCTGATGGTTGTGATTTGCCGTCGTGCGATGGCGCCACTACCGATTCGCTGCCGATCTTTGGTTACCGACAATCTGATGGTTGTGATTTGCCGTCGTGCGATGGCGCCACTACCGATTCGCTGCCGATCTTTGGTTACCGACAATCTGATGGTTGTGATTTGCCGTCGTGCGATGGCGCCACTACCGATTCGCTGCCGATCTTTGGTTACCGATAGTCTGATGGTAACGATTCGGATGCATGAATTACCGATCCCCTGTTTGCTGACAATCGGATGGCTGCAATTTTTCGTTGTGCGATGGCGCCACTACCGATTCGCCTTCTGGGTGATGGTAACGATTACCGATGTTTTTTTCTGCATACCGACCGGTAAGGATTACCGATCTCCTGTTTGCTGACAATCGGATGGCTGCAATTTTCCGTCGTGCGATGGCGCCACTACCGATTCGCTTTCTGGATCATGGCAACGATTGCCGATCTTTTTTTTTTTTTCATCCTTACCGACAATCCATCCAAGATGGTCGCTCCGAAATATTCGAATTCTCAACTTATACACGAATTATACTAGCTGAAATGCTTGAACAGTGACAAGGTGTTATATTATGCAAGCAATGAAGCGAATCATCTGATTATATGCACATGTTTTTATTAGAAATTTCACACGTCTAACCTATTCTAGAGTAATAATTTTCTTAAAATTAACTTAAACTATGTACATATATAACCTATTCTAAGCCTTAAACTAACTAAAACTATGTACATATATATATATATATATATATATATATATATATATATATAGATATATACTAGCTATAACTTATTCTAAATCTGAAAACTGACTCTATCCAATTATTTGCTCTATTGCTCTATTTATCTTAAACTATATTCACAAGATGGTTCACGCGTATCTGAAACATACAGGTATTGTTATATAGCTGAACGATATGTAATGAAAATAATATTAACTTACCGAACAATGCATCCGTGTCACTCCGAGTCATATTCATGGATATACCGCTGTTCTAGTGGAATGACTCTCAGGTCATATCCATGAATATGCTGCCGCTCGAGCGGGATCACCCTTGGCTGCGGCGGTATGTCGGGAGATGCCGATCTTGATGATGATGGCGAGCTCGGACTCGATCGAGAATCCTCCGATGAGACCGAATCAGGTGATGCTGCTCTATTTATGCGCACCGTCTCCGCATCTGAATCTCCTGCATCATCCTGCACGGAAGATGTGATGTCCGTGCACTGAACATCTGATGCATCGACGCTGGCGGTATGCATCGCCCAATTATCAATGACTTGATACTGCCTGGTGATGTTCTCAAACATCTCAAAGTAGATGTTCGCTGTTTCGTCCACGAGACTCGCATTCACATGGTTGCTCCGCAAAATGTGCAACACCGCCTGAGCGTTTCGGAGGAATCGCGCCCTCAACTCGACCCTCCGCTGCAGCTGAACCGCCCGCCGGGTAACTCTTGCATTAGTCGGATTCATCTGGATTAATCACACATTCTTACGTTTAGAATTTGTTGAAATTCGAGTATCCAATTCTAACAACATACCTTTCTTTTTTTACGCGTTTATTCTTCTTATGTTCCTCCTTATTCTTCTTCTTCTTCAGACTTTTCCTTCGATTCTCACAACTGTCACTATTCGATGATCTTTTCAAACTGAAAATTGGCTTCTTCTACTCAAACAAATTTGGTAGGGTTGGGGTGCATCCTATCGGTTGCATACCACCCCTCCACCTCAAAATAAAATCAAACCTCACCAACCGGAGAACAGCTCATAAAGACCACACCTCAATCCATAAAAATAGGTGGGTCTTAACGAATCCGGCAATAAATATCATTCGGAAGTTTTTCACATCTTTTAGCCTCTCGAAAATGGTAGAGTTTTGCAAACACAAAGATTGCAATAATCAAAAGAACCAACCTCGGCTCATAAAATCGATAGGTCTCAAAGGATCGAACAATAGATATTCAGAAGTTTTTCATGCCCTTTCGCGGTTCGAAAACGCTAAAAGTTTGTAAACACAAATATTCTCGAGAACACCCAAATTTGTCTGCATTTTTTTTTTTTTTTTTTTTTTCTTTTCTTTTTTTCATACGGCTCCATCTGCACACCTGCGTGCATACCGATCCCACGCAATAAATTATCAGCTCAGTCTATTTCCAACTATGCTTGAGACCGCACACATAGCTATTAATATGGAGCTAATATTGGATCTACAAGGTTTTGGGCGATTTAATGATAAATTTGTAATAAAAGAGCTGGCTGCAATAAGCATTCGTGCGCATGAGGAATATCAGCAGGGTATCACACGCATCCTCTTCAAAGCACCATACTCCTGGGTGACTCTCTCACGAGAGTATAAAAATCTCAATTCGTGGCTAACATGGCGTCATCATGGAATACCCTGGACTGCGGGAGAAACGCCGTATAGAGATGTAGCGAAAACTGTGAGAAAAGTTGTACAAGATGCGAGCTGCATTTACGTGAAGGGATTTGAGAAGAAACGTTGGATTGAAGAAATCCTCAATGACGACTCGAAACCTGTGATTGATTTGGACGAGCTAGGGTGTCCGAATCTTCGAATACTACGATTGGAATCGCGTGTATTTCAATGGCTTGGAGACTGTCATGGCGATGTATCTGGAGGCTAACATTGTGCCTTCGAAAACGTTCAACGCTTGAAAAACTGGTATTTGGAGGAGGGCCATAAAAAACCCTCTCCATATGTCTCGAGGGCGGGGGATGATGGTTTAAAAGCCAAGAGCCCACACAGAGCTGCATTCGTACATCTTGACTTCTCGCCATTAACACATCTTCCTCGTATTTTCGAACCCGCAAACTCTTTCGAGCAAGGTAAGAATCCTACTACACGATAATTATATTCAATCGGAATATAAAAATTGATTTGGAATTATTCATTTGTGCAGATGGACTTCAGCAGCCTAAACAACACCAGCCGTATGGACAATGATGTAGAGATGAAGAAGATGTCGGAACTGGAGATTGGGCAAAAGTACGACATCACCAAACTAAGGCTTGTGAAAACGAAATTTGGCTGCAGAATCATCGCCACGATTGCTGATGAATACATAGTGTTCTTGCCCGCGAGAGTCGGAAAGGCTCTGGAGAATGAACCTACCCAGCTGGATCAGTTGAACAACGAAGCGAATCAGAAACGTCTGCAGATACTTTATCTTGGAGGACCATACAATAAATTTGAATTCTGTGGAAAAATCTAAACACACACACACACACACACACACAGACACACACACACACACACACACACACACACACACACACACACACACACACACACACACACATGTATAGATAGATATATATATATATAAATGTAATGGGAATGGGTTAGGGTGAATAAATAACAATGAAATTACAATTACATTTATCTATTTATTGATCCTTTAGAATAAACTTAATCTATAGCTCTCAAGCGCGCAAAATCCTTAAAATGTGGCCAATTTTTTGACGGTGCCGCTGATGGGATTGTATTCAACAATGCGATCATGTATAATCATACAGTAAGCTGAAGTACCTGCTGGAAATGCAAGACTAGTTTCGAATTCCAAACGAATATCAACCGGTCCACTCTTTAACGATTCATTTTGCTTAGAGCAGTCTATAGTTATGAGTGGAGCTCTCTCCAAAAAATCACTCTTTGATAAAAAAGGCTCAGATTCTTTATCGTAGTATGAAATTTGGAAGTTAGTATACATATTGTAGAGAATAGCGTATTGATTGTGAGCAATATCAAGATTCAAATTTCCATAGGGGTAGCACTGTGAGTTTAGGAACAGTTTCACATCTCTGATCATGCAATGATCGAATTGGCTGGCATCTTTCTTCGGATCGTTTCGTCGTGCGGTTTGGAATCCCAGTACGACGTGTCTTGGCTTCTCTAGCTGTGTCGATGTCTTGACAACCCACACGTGTCTCGTTGTTGCAGGCAGCATCGGGTACTCGTACATTTCCCACGAGCGAAAACTCAGAGATATAGCCGGATCTTTGGCGATATAGCTAAGCATCTTGATCTTTGCAGGATCCGACAGTCTGATGTACGGTAATAACCACTCAATTCTTTCGATCGAAATTTTGATTCCCTCCACGGTGGTTTGACATATGGCATTTAAATCATTGTTCGATCGCGTCAAAATCAACTCATGCTTCGCATTAACGATGATTCGATTATAATCCTCGGCAAACCCGAGTAAAAAATTCAGTGGTAAAACAATATCAAAGTATCCATCGGCGTTGGTTAGTTTATTATTATCCGTCAGCCAACCTGTGTTCTCCAGGAGATATTTTTGTCCCGGGGTGAATGATAAGTATCCCTTCATAATACTCGTGATGCCAACATTCTTATTCTGATCAATCTCGTGACCATTCAACTCGTAACGCATCTCGCCAAACATGTGACACACTGCCATATTGACCAATTCCGTGCTCGCGCTAACAGCGGTGCCATCCGATTTCGTGAGTCGACCGTAGATGTGGAGTGAGCTTTTGCTGGGTAATACACACGCGTCTTGATTCTGCACAGCTATGCGGATCTCATCGTTATTTTTGAAGGTAGACGCCGCATATGGTTGATGTGCATATATTTCATAGTGGGCAATCGACTCATCAAGAGTCACAGGTGTTTGGATTTTTATCATTTTCGTGATGGGAATATGCAGATATGGCAACGAATTCTTATTTTCCACCTCCACCAAATCGAAGTCGGAATCCTAGACTCTGGAGAAACTGAGCGTTCTGATGTGTCACTTGAATCGGAGCTGCTCGATGACTGATGATGCTTGGACATGTCATGTGTCTTTTATAACTACTACCAGATTTTCTTGTCCTCTCAAACACAATACCCATATTATTATCTCAAAGATTTCACATGTAACCGTATGGTCACAGTTTCACCACGAAAATTGATCAATTTCCCGTCTTGATCGACTATTCTTAATTGTATATCGCGTATTGTCCGTACGGTGATTGGATGGTAAATGACATTTGTCGGTACTTCCACGATCTTATATCCGGGTGGTACGGTTGGAAAAAATTGATGAATCGTATGTGCTCGATGCTCGTTTATAAACGCACCTGTAGTAATATTACACTCGACGCGCAAGGCGTTTACTTTGAGAATGCGAACGGGTAACTTGGATTTGTGGGTAATACCACCTTGAAGAACATTGGGGGTGAAACCGAGCAATCGACCGATGGAATCTTTTGGTCGAAAGTCTATCAGTTGATTACATCTAATTTCACTGAGCAGCTCATTGTTATTAGCTTTTAGACTAAGATTTATATCCTTAGTTAGTGCCCTCTTCAAATAATTCGAGATATCTTCAATTTCATAGCTCCCAGTGGGTATTGTAATTATTGTGTCTGGTTGTATATAAAACTTATTACACCCCTCATCTATATTGGGGATTGCGTTGAATGTCAAGAGCTCTATGAGTCCGAGAACATACGTCTTTGTTGGTGATAACTCGATAGGGGGAAAATATTGAGTCCTTAATACCGATGATTCTCCGGAGAGTGTCAACGTGAACGAATCAGCCATGACTAATATCGCATTGGCGTTACACATGCGCTTTATAGCTGTCCGCTGAGAAACTTGAGACACAAGTGTCCACAAATTATTGTGTTATATTCTTGATATCTCTTATGATTATATTTTACACTACCTACACCGAGATATTTCATAAGATCTCTAGGCGGTTGTAAATCGCCGAAACTATCGAAATAGACCGCATCGTTACCGTTTTTCGTGTATGCAACCCAATGCGTCCCCGGACCGTTTTTATCATCAAGATTTATGATGGCTGATTCACGCTTTCTTGGTCCTGAACTAGGTAAATCATTTCGCATAAAAACACCTCGAAAATGTGGAATTTTCATAGCTCTGGCATACTTGAGCAAATCGGCATCAGTGAGGGCTCGGTGTGGTAGCTTTATTAGTTTTTTGCTGGTTTCAAATACAATCCCATACCCTTCTTGTACGGTTTCAAGTATAATCCCTTTCCCAAAGCAATCGCCTCCATTGTCGCGTTGTGTCGCTTGAATTCTTGCAATTGCTGCTTGTTCGCTTTAGCCTCATTGACAGCCTTTGCTATACCTGCCGCACCACCAGCTAAAGCACCTGTGGCACTAAGGCCCGCAAAAATTGGTATAAGGAACGGTAATAAACCACCGATTTTCTTGGGAACAGGTAGAATACGAGGCACGTGCACTTTCCCTTTAGATGCGGCCGAACGGGCACCCGCCAACGCTGACTCAATAGCTCTGGGACCCGGTTTCATGGATTTCTTCGCCGCTTGTATAATAGCTTTGAGTGTCCTTTTTTTGTTCTTCAACGATGTTTGCGTCTTACTCCCCCTCATACCCATACCTAGTTTAGATTTTGCTTTCATGGTGTTGGTGACCGCCCAGGCGACAGCTTTTTCAGCTACACTTGCGTCTTTAGCCAAAACCCGATCCCAAGCCCTCTCGGCAAGCGCTTTATCGGCCTTATGGTGCTCCGCAAGATTATCGCGATTCTTGGAGTATGCAATATCGTGCTGCTTGCATGCAGCGTCTAAAGCATTGACACCTTGATCACCACGAGCCAACCTCTTCGCCAATTTTGTACCAGGCCCGCAGTACTGATAGCCAGGAACATGTAATTCGACGGGGAGATTGTTGATGATTTTATTTACTAATCCACAACCGCTCCTTTGTCTGCGTGTGTGTCCAACCATGGTTCGCCATGAACTAACACAAATTCTATAAAAGCGCATATTTTATACGTAAATATATTAGTTCACATTGCGACGTTTACCAAGCATCATGAAATTTCAAGATCAAACGATTAAACTACCCATTGCCAATTTCGATAAATTGGTTGAGCAAAAAAAGAAGACGGGGAAACGACACGGGGCCCTACTACCAAACAGTGTGAGGGCTGTCTTTTGCGGGCCTTTTTCGGGAGTTTTTCCCAAGAATCAATATACTCGTACGGGAAGACACCTTTACGAATCATCAAACTGAATTCATCCTGATCGCTGTAAAATTTCCGTGTTATTTTCTTATCAGCATCGTCGACGTACGATGCTCATTTCTCTATACTGCTAGCCATGAATCGGAGTGAATCTATGAATCTCAAACTAATCAGAGTACCATCGACCTTTTTTGTGAATGATATGTATTTTTCCTTATTGATGGGTAGCAACGAAATGTGACCGGGAAAAGTTGTAGCCAGAGATTTTATGATAAAGTGCGAATCGTAGCCCGATAAATTGTGAAAAACCACCGGAATCGTGTGCGACTCTTGAAAATTCAGATTGCATCGATTGTGTGCAGCCCCGCGATATTTACCCGTGAAATGACAGTGATCGCGACATTTCTTCTCCTCCGGTGAAAATGGCTTCTCACAGATGTAGCAATTTTTTGCGCGCATGTGACGATCGCGTTGCATCTGATTCAACGCTTCCATTGGAATTACATTTTTTATACGAGACTCTACTTTTACGGATAATTCACGGAGCTCCTCGATGAACCATTTAATGCAATCAGATCCGCGGTGGCTCTTGTATTCCGATAATGCATCATCGTACACGCAATGTGTATAATACGCCGCACTATGCGGAATATGCTTTTGAGATTCTTTTACCCCAGGTTTCATCATGCATTCAAGATCGGCATACACGACAAACGGCACAGTGCCTTGATTTTTAAAATTGGAAAATCCCAACGTGTTCTCCTTGGGGAATTCCATTCGCACTTTATTTAACCGCATGCAATCATGTCTATGATTTTCATAGGCATTCCGTACGTTAAAGTGACACAAGCATCTATCACACAAAAATTGTGCACATTTATGATTCGACAATTGCATGCTAACCAAACGTGAAAGATTCTTGATCCAAGTGAAGTGAAATCGTGGCTTGAAATTATCTAAATCGTTATCATCTAGTTCGCACCCACTTTCAACCATAAGCAGGTGGATTGTCTTCTTATCTGTTACATTTTTACTTAAATATAGCGGGGTAATTATACTATTATTCAACTTTTTGTCGCTTTGAAAAGTTTCCGATTCGATTCCATATACGTTAATGCTCAAATTGTTCAACTTCTCTAATTTTTCTACACTATGCAGGGTGGCGGGAAATTTGATACCTGTACAATCTAGCTCCGATATGTACCGTTGATAGCTGTGTGTTCTGGTTGCGTTGACGTCTATGGGGTGGAGAGCTGCGACAACGGACCACAGCAAACATCGATCATCGTCGTTCTGCACGTTGACCACCGCTTTCTTTCGTTGAATATCCTCAGGTAGCTGTGTGAATGTCGAGAGTCCACCACGAAAAGGCTCGTATCGGTTGATGCAGATCACAGCATTTATGATCTCAATCATACTCCAACCAGAATCTCGTTGTTCGAAATCCTCCACCATGGTTAGCAGAGGATTCGTTACATTATCAGTGAACCAAGTTTTCAGATCCGTCGACGGAAGAATCGTAGCGTTGCGTGTGTTGAAGTTCTTTACTTCCAGACTGATCTCATCGCTTTTTACGTTTTCAAATTTACACGAAACACCCACATTCACCTTGATACTTCCTTCTTCGCGCAGCACATTTTTCAAACGTTCCATCGTTACCACCCCAGCGTCAGTCAAAAATCTCGCCAAATCTTTATGTTGAAGATTTGTCACGGTTCCGGTGCGTATGCGACACTTGAAGGCGCTCTCCATGTCATCCCATCGAACACGGTTATGAATATCATCGCCAATATTACCCCCAACAATAGTCGCACGGTGTCGTTCAAATTTCACCACCAACGATTGAAGGAGTGAAATTATATGTTGTAATCGTTGTTTTTCACTCACACACAGTTGAGATTGCGTCAAAATATTGTTCAAGAATTTGATATTTTCTAGTGCAATGTCACGCCAGTGAATAAAAATATTTTCATTCGCCTGTTCTGGTGGTAGTGTACACAGTAACTTGTATGCATCTTCCATCATCTCAACGAGATTCATGTACATAGCGTTGTCCATTTTTTCTTCGTAGAATTTCACCGTCAAACTGACACCGTACGATTGCTCACACCCACCATAGGGTTGGGGGTTTTCTATATGCACGCACTCCCACCCCTCCACCGTTCAAATACCATGGAAATTCAAACGTTTCCAACCATTGGTCAAGGGTTTTGCACCCGGGAGGGTTGGCATCTTTGACACCTCCATACGAAAAAAAATATTGTCAGAGTTTGCCATTGACCAACCCCACCAATATTGGGGGCGTATTTCGGGTTTCTAGTTGGGTATAAAAGTGCGAGTTTGCTTTGAGTTTTACACAATCCGCAGCCAGACAAGAGGAAGAAATATTGAAAAACAAGGCTGAACAACCAATTTGAGGGACAAGAAGTAAGTATCGTTGTTCTCTGATATCATAGTCTACATGATTGGTATAGTTTGTAATTGATATTCCATATTACAGACATGGATCATGAAATAATAGACGCCGACAACTGGCAGGGTTGGGATGACGATGGGGACGATGACGGCTATGAGAGTTCAGATGAGGTTCGCTGGGTGAAAATTTTTTATGACGATGGCTCCCCGATGTGGATACAGTTGAGACCACGAGAGGAGGAGCCGGAGTTGGTGGAGGAGGACGAGGAGGAGGATTGGGGGAAGGAGGCTGATAATGAGCAAGAGAAGAAGACTAAGGAGGAGGAACAGGTGAATGAGGAGGAGGAGGAGGAGGAGGAGGAGGAGGAGGAGGAGGGGGAGGGGGAGGGGGAGGGGGTGGGGCTAGGGGAAGAGAAAAAGGATATATGTACATAGTTTAAAGATTTAGAATAAGTTATAGCTAGTATATATCTATATATATATATATCTATGTACATAGTTTTAATTAGTTTATGGCTTAGAATAGGTTATATATTTACATAGTTTAAGTTAATTTTAAGAAAATTATTACTCTAGAATAGGTTAGACGTGTGAAATTTCTAATAAAAACATGTGCATATAATCAGATGATTCGCTTCATTGCTTGCATAATATAACACCTTGTCACTGTTCAAGCATTTCAGCTAGTATAATTCGTGTATAAGTTGAGAATTCGAATATTTCGGAGCGACCATCTTGGATGGATTGTCGGTAAGGGTGAAAAAAAAAAAAAAAGATCGGCAATCGTTGCCATGATCCAGAAAGCAAATCGGTAGTGGCGCCATCGCACGACGGAAAATTGCAGCCATCCGATTGTCAGCAAATAGAAGATCGGTAATCCTTACCGGTCGGTATGCAGAAAAAAGATCGGTAATCGTTACCATGACCCAGAAGGCGAATCGGTAGTGGCGCCATCGCACGACGGAAAATTGCAGCCATCCGATTGTCAGCAAGAAGATCGGTAATCCTTACCGGTCGGTATGCAGAAAAAAAGATCGGTAATCGTTACCATGACCCAGAAGGCGAATCGGTAGTGGCGCCATCGCACAACGAAAAATTGCAGCCATCCGATTGTCAGCAAACAGGAGATCGGTAATTCATGCATCCGAATCGTTACCATCAGACGATCGGTAACCAAAGATCGGCAGCGAATCGGTAGTGGCGCCATCGCACGACGGCAAATCACAACCATCAGATTGTCGGTAACCAAAGATCGGCAGCGAATCGGTAGTGGCGCCATCGCACGACGGCAAATCACAACCATCAGATTGTCGGTAACAAAGATCGACAATCGTTACCATCCGACTGTCGGTAACTTACCCCACACGACCGGTAACCTACCCTCACAGATCGGCCGGTAAGGAAGTATGATCCAGAACCCCCTCATTACATCTACTCATGATTACGGTTGACTATTCGATTATAACTTTTTCTTCACAAAATAGAATAAATATGAGTAATAAGACGAGAAATAATGAGCAGTATACTCCGAAACGACACGCGTTGCTGTGCACACGCGTCTGTAGCCTGCATGCATCTAACACAAATTTGTTTTAAAATAGACATCTGTGGAACATTTTTCGAAATAAAACATACATTACATTCTGAGATGAGATGAAGTAGGTTAAAGCGCTGTAATGCGTTCGGCGTACTATATTGCGCTCAACGACGCTTATACCTGCTCCGGTATTTTTGATTTTTGGAGCACTTCTGGCTCACAGCGCCCCAAAAAAACTATGGGGCATCATTCTTGGGACCCGTAGGGACCTTTTTAAACAAAAAAAAAAAAAGTGGAAAAACAAAAGTCCAAAGGTCATATAAGCCCTTAAGGGCCTTTGAGCGAGCGCCGACAACTTCTCATCCGAAACGCGCCATTGGCGTGCAAATTATGAACCCTGTTGAAATAATATAGCGTCTACGGCGCCTCTAGCATCGAGCCCGAGAACTTGGTACGGGTGGAGCCTCGGAGTAGAGGCGCTCAATCTATTTGTAAAATTATGTGTATACATATTCGGGTCCTCATTTTTTTCTACATTTCGGTATCAATTGTGCGGATGGGCAGCATAATACAGATTCAAAAATCATGAAAAAAATTGACGATATAAATTATATTTTATAAAATATTTCTCCTAAATAACAGTTTTCAATAGTGACGAGTTTGAGCTCCACTGACAAATGAGTAAAATATCTTGAAACGAAATGGCGCTGATATCACAGAAAGCGCACGGAGGAAGCAACAACTACTTTTATACAACAGTTTCTACATGTGTTTGTGTCGACGCTGGCTGTCACTTCGAATTTTAGTCCACGGATTACGCCGCTCCTGCTCCTATAATCTACCTCGGAATAATATCGAAAGATTGATAATATCAACCTATACTGCGGGCTGCCTATTTCAACACCGATTTTTCATCAAAAGTGCAGAAAATAATGTTATTATTTCACACTGTCTGTGTATTAGCGATGTATCAGTGTTAGCTGATTTCACAGCTTCGTATGAATAAATCAATGATTAATCGAAATTACATTCGTTAAATCTCTAGGAACCAGCCCGCACTCGCTAATAATCTAAGGATTATTCCTACAAAATCCTAGAGTGATTAGTGGACCGATAGAGACGTAATCCGTGGACTAAATAGCGGTTGTGAAAACTGGCCGAAAATGCCGAAAATGCTTACTCTGTCGGTAAAAAAAACAGTCGCTCAAAGGCCCTTAAGGCTGTTCGAGGGGTGGTATGGTGGGGGTAACGGCACTTACACATGTACACACTGTGACGTTGCATTTTGGAATCGTCATCGGAGACGCGAGTCAAGCTACGGATCGGTAAGACGGACGGCGCCAGGGAAGTCAGCGACAAGTCACAGAGTTCAATTTCATTATATTTTGGGGATATTCATTTAATATTTTGCTTTTTTTTTGTTATTTTGCGATATATTTTTTTATCGACGAAACTCGGAGGTCAACGCCAGACGTCGAGGGAATCCCAAGACGTTGGCAGCAACGATCTCCCGGAATCATCTGGTATCTTTAGTCTGAAATGATCTTAGTTTCCATCGTACTCTCGGCTGTGGATGCCGCAGGAGTGGTCGAATGAGGCTGACTCTATGAGTCATTCCTCCTGTTCCCGCCGACTTTTCAGCCTGGTGCTGGATCACATCCCGTCTACGAATTCCGGACGTCGAAGCAACGGTCGAATAAAGCCAAGTGAACACACCAAAGTAGCCGCAAGCTTCCCGTTACCGAAGACTTATCGACCAGGAGTCGAGCTGGACCACATCATCGGCTTTCTCGCCATCATCCCGGTAAAGAAGCTGCAAACGTGTGATGCAGGTCTGTTTGTAAACTTTCCACACCGCGAATAGGAAATTCTGGACGTAGATCCGGGTATTGGGGCGTCAGAATTTCCGCCAGATCCTCTGGCTGGTCAGTTTTTCTTGTTAAAGCGCAACCAGGGTGCACTCCGTCCTGATGATGCATGCGAGGAGTCCCGCGACGAGAGCCAGAATCAGTAGGAAGCAGTTTTCGAGTACGAGTCCCGTTAAACAACGTCTTAAATCTCCCGCCGTGACGCCATAACGAGTACAAATCTGGACAATTATCCAACTCCATGATGGACAGAACAACGTGTCCCGAAACTCATTCCGGGCGTCACGGAAAGACTCGACAATTACCGAGTTGGTGCTGGCCGAAATTGCAAAACCGGCGAACATCGCAGCACCGGGATCCCGCATCTATAAAACGTATGACGACACAGAACTCAGCCTACTTCTACGCTCAGCCGTCTTACCGACCACTTCAGCTACCAGATCTTCGTTCCGCCTGTGAAAAGAGAGAATTACCGTACCGTCCCGAGTTTCGTTGAAATTAATTCCCGATCTTGTGTGCTAAAGTTTATTTGAAATTATTTAGTTAAGTGCTACGCACAGCTCATCTAAAAAGGTAAGACCTATTTTCTTGTACAACCACGAGCTCGTTCACGAATCTCGTTTAGTATGTTATTATATTGTATCTAGCGTGGGCGCCACGTTGGCCGTCAATTTGCGACTGGCTACTCAATTTAAGGGCAAGGGTAACCCGGCAGCCGTGCACTTCGGCGTCAATAAATAAAGATAACTAATAAAGAAAAACTATAGTTAGGCGCCAGACGTTTTCACGTCACTCGAAACACTATAAACACTATCAATTTGACGGCGGAAATGGCCAGTTAGCTCAAAATACACTGAAAACTACTAAATGGTAGAGTGGGTGGGTTGCCAGATCAAACAATAGAATAATAATTACTTATTTGATCGATTTATTTAAATTGCAATGATATTTAGGACTAATAAATGATATTCCGTATTATAACGGGACAAGACTTAACAGAATCCGTGTTTTCACGGGAAAAACACTATTATTATTACGGAATTGAATTACATATCGACGTTCTAATTAGCAAATTGGCTAACTACACTTTTTGTCGAAAATCGTTTTTTTTGTATTTATTTCTCTTAAATAATTATTTCTCAACAGAAAATACAAAAAAACGATTTTCGAAAAAAAGTGGAGTCAGCCAATTTGCTAATTAGAACGTCGATATCTCAGATATTTCGGGAATACGGGAATTCACACAATATCATACATCAAAAACATATAACAGAAGAATATCAGAAAGTTCACAGCAGTTAGGCTCGATATAATATGCTCAATCGATGATTAATCATAGAAGAATCAGAATACAAATAAGTAAAGAAAATATTAAAACATTTATACTTAATAATCAAAGAACTTAAAGACTAAATAACAAATGCTTGCTTCTACACTCGCTGAGCACCAGGAAATCGTTACGCGAAAAGTCATCACTCAGAAAGAAAGCAAATAATACTAGAAAGAAAATAATATAACAGAAAGAATAGAAAAGAGGATAGCAAAGCAGAAATAAGATTTCAAAGAATCTATCACATGCTACAAGACCAAATATAATCCACAATCGGTAAGCTTATCACGAGTTTGCTCGGGAATCCGTTTTTAATAAGACAAAATACTAAATTTTACCGGGACGAAGTCTAAAAGACTTAGCGAACCATAAACGTGACCTACGTCACAATAAATTCGTGGCCTATGCCACACTAGACACAATATAATAAAATACTAAACGGGATTCGTGAGCAAGCTCGTGGTTGTACAAGAAAATAGGTCTTACCTTTTTAGATGAGCTGTGCGTAGCATTTAACTAAATAATTTCAAATAAATTTTAGCACACAAGATCGGGAATTAATTTCAACGAAACTCGGGACGGTACGGTAATTCTCTCTCTTCACAGGCGGAACGAAGATCTAGTAGCTGAAGTGGTCGGTAAGACGGCTGAGCCTAGAAGTAGGCTGAGTCCTGTGTCGTCATACGTTTTATAGATGCGCGATCCCCGTGCTGCGATGTCCGCCAGTTTTGCAATTTCGGCCAGCACAAACTCGGTAATTGTCGAGTCTTTCCGTGACGCTCGGAATGAATTTCGGGACACGTTGTTCTGTCCATCATGGAGTTGGACAATTGTCCAGATTTGTACTCGTTATGACGTCACGGCGGGAGATTCAAGGCGTTGTTCAACGGGATAATACTCGAAACCTGCTTCCTACTGACTCCGGTTCTCGTCGCGGGACTCCTCGAATGCATCATCGGGACGAAGTGCACCCTGGTTGCGCTTTAACAAGAAAAACTGACCAACCAGAGGATCTGGCGGAAATTCTGATGCCCCAATACCCGGATCTACATCCAGAATTTCCCATTTGCCGTGTAAAAGGTTGACAGACAGACCTGCATCACACGGTTGCAGCTTCTTTACCGGGATGCTGGCGAGAAAGCCGATTATGTGGTCCAGCTCGACTCCTGGTCGATAAGTCTTCGGTATCGGGAAGCTTGCGGCTACTTTGGTGTGTTCACCTGGCTTTATTCGACCGTTGCCGAGATGTCCGGAATTCGTAGGCGGGATGTGATCCAGCACCAGGCTGAAAAGTCGGTGGGAACGGGAGGAATGACTCAAACAGTCA
The DNA here is from genome assembly GCA_944452935.1 of Rhogogaster chlorosoma. Taxonomy (NCBI): domain Eukaryota; kingdom Metazoa; phylum Arthropoda; class Insecta; order Hymenoptera; family Tenthredinidae; genus Rhogogaster; species Rhogogaster chlorosoma. Next base: position 17,504,631 of record OX101802.1, read on the forward strand.
GCCTCATTCGACCGCTCCTGCGGCATCCACAGCCGAGAGTACGACGGGAACTAAGATCATTTCAGACTAAAGATACCAGATGATTCCGGGAGATCGCCGCTGCCAACGTCTTGGGATTCCCTCGACGTCCTGGCGTTGACTTAACTTGCGTCTCCGATGACGATTGCAAAATGCAAAGTCACAACACCTAACGAGTAAACTTCGCCCAGTAAATTCTCGAGTATGAAAAATTATTTTTCACCATATCTGCACGGAAAGTACGACTTTCGGCCCCTCGCGTGAACGGGAAGTCGTACTTTTCGATGCAGGGGATGGTGAAAAATAGTATACGTCACACGGGAGTGAAAAAAGCCATCCCAAACTGCGTTCTTGTCACCCTCACCTTCGGCTCGGGTGTCAATCTCGCACGCAGTTTGGAATAGCCTACTTTCCCTCCCTAGGTACGTAATATACTATTGACAATCTGAGGTGGACGAAATGTTCCTTACTCGAAATTGTTTTAGTTGAAATAGTGGTGGTTAGACACAAAGTAGCTTGAAGTTTTGTTGAGATGTTAATAGAATAACCTCGTGACAGCTGGCACACGGATACACACACTGACACAGAAAACATGGCTGCCGCGTGAGGTGTGTGACATTGAATTTTGGCGATTTAACGATTCCTCGCACTCGACGTGTACTGAGCACTATTTCACCCACAACAATATCACATTGGAAATCCCAAGTTGTAAAGCAGTCTACATTTGGAGAATTTAATCGGCGAAAATTTCTAGTCAATAGATAGCGCCTCTATTGACTCGTTGACCGAAATCTACTCGAGCCGTCGCGTCAGGACCCATAGCCGAATACGAATTTCCGAGGGCCTCGTTCGTTTCACTCATACAATCACTCACATTTACATGTTATACGAAACGTATACTACGGCGCGCGGCTCGATCGGAGCGCTACGTGAATATGCTACAGATTGAAATTTGTTTCACGTTTGTTAGCATCAGTAACTTGCTCAGTGATTGTCAGAATTAATTCGAATTAATTAATAATTAATACACACGGAAGAACAGATAGTAAATACGGAATAGACATCAACAGTAGTATACTCAAATTGTGGGCATAATCAGCTGCCAGTTCGAAATATAAGTTGTAAAACCAACATAATCTAACGTGATGATGAATAATAAATAATTCTAAGTACAAGCAATGGTACACGTAAATACAGTTCCAGTTTTATTTAGTTTTTTTTAGTTTGGTAGAAAAAAATCGCGAATTTGTTCTAGTTTTTTCTAACTTACAACTACATTTCTTTGTAGGGCTACTCATAGATTGTAGCATACCTATATAAGTACACGATGGGAAGCATTCCTTGCCGAGAGCACAATATTACGTAAATAAATTAATAATGAATTATGTTTGACGGTCGAATAATTAATTCAATGTCTAAATAAGGGCGGTGGGAAATTGAATAAATCGATAAAAATTTATATATTTTTATTTAGTTAAAATTTTATTTTCATTTTTTTTTAAATACATATTGTAACGTTCCGGGATATGCCGAGATATGAAATAGCGAGGTATATCCGGTGTCAGTGTGAGTTCTTTGCTCAAGAAAGAATTTAAGTTAATTTTTGAGTAGGTTTGGGCACTTCACGACTATTAGATGGGAAAAAGTTGGTTTTGCCACAAAAAGCCACCTGTTCTAGATTTGATTTCCTGGCTAACTACGGACTCGGGATTAACAAAGCCGTCTATCGATGGACTCGATCGATTTCTCAATAAAGCCACCGATCTTAGTGGACTCGGTCAATTTCTTAACAAAGCCACCGACTAATTGCAGAGCCGGTGTTTTTACACAAGCCTGCCTCCCTGATCTCGCCTACGGTTGACTATTTTCTACACTCAGATCCGGGGTTTGCACCCAAGACTGTATACCAGACTCGGAAGATTGCTCTCCAAAGCTGTTCCCTGATATCTAACCTGTCTCGGCTGGTGTAGCGTTTTATTGGATTGAGTTGCGGAAATGTCGTTCGAAGAACTGAAATGCAAAATTGAGTTTACTAAAGATTTTAATAAATCATAAATGCTGTGTTCTGGTAATTTTAACAAAATAAAATGAAACAAAAATTCTTCCTATTTTTCGATCTTAAATCTATCTTATTCTAATGGCTCGTTGTTTAGAAATTCTCGATTCTATTTTGATTGTTCTAATTTGTAAGTGCCAATGCAATTTTAGCCGTTGCCTCGAATTCTGTATGATTTGCTATTCTCGTTTAACGCAGTAATAGACTTTTAAATTTTATCATTGAAATTTCTAATTTAAGAATTTTTCTAAGTTCATTTCTCTAATTTAATTCACTCTACTGACTCAAGTTATTATTGAGAGAAGACCTCTGATCAAATATATCAAATGAGACGCCTACGAGCGCTTTGCTACGTATCGCTGATGAGGCTTGTCCTCACCAGCTTTTATACTATCCGTGTGGTCTTCTGACGTCACTAGACTACCTCCCCGAGTCTTGGCGTGGTGGTAGGGATAGTCAGGTGGTCACCTGATCGGATTTTCCATTTCTCTCCCACCTACTGGCTAGCCAAACCATTACAATATATATTGTAACTTTTCCTGGTTATGCTTCACCAGCAGAAGGCTGGTGAAGTTAACCTAGTCCGCGTGTGTTCTTTGTCGCGGGTAAGTTGATTTTTGGAGCTCCTCCTGGGAAAAAATGAAAAACCTAAATAACCCTAATTACAGACTCGGATTGACTTTCGTCAACCAGAGCTGCCTCTTCACAGACTCGAGTGTGCCTGATTCCACAGACTAGGGTGCCAGTGATAGCTACACCGTAGCTGTCTTGGAATTAGTACACTACCAGAGCTGCCTTTGACAGACTTGAGTTATGAGATCAGCGTACAGACTATGGTGTCAGTGAAAGCTACACCGTAGCTGCCTTGCCTACTCACAACCAAAGCTGCCTTTAGCTAATGAATGATTTCAAGTTCTGAAAATTGAAATGATTAATTAATTGCAAGAAAAGACAAAATAGAAGACTATAGGATCAGATTCCTTTCTTGAAAGGCTGGCTACAGCCGTCTAACATTCAATTAATAAGGCTTTTTCTTTGTTCAACTATTTACAAAATCAAAAATTAAACAAAATAAAAATAAAAATAAATCATAATTTTACATCGTTATCGTAAATCAAGAATCCTATGATCGCGTTTTTCGTTTTTGAGCTTTGACGTTTTACAAAAAAGTCAAAGCTCAATAACTCGAGAAATATCGATCTTAGAGATTTGGTTCATAGGACTTTTTTGTAGGAAATTGAATTTCTTATAAATGTCTTTCACATTTGTTGTGAAGTTTAGCCATTGATGGAATAACGACAAAAAAAAAACCAAGAAATTTACACAAAAATTGACTTAAGTGACCTGTACTACCTCACCAGTGTGAGTTACAGTTACGTCGCAATGGGCACTTTTGTAGAGGGCTTAATCACGAGTAATTTGCGACTATGGGCGATATGATAGCACAAAATGCCGCTGAGTTGTAAGAATGTGAAAAAAAATCTAAATATACATGTTATTTAAATGGGAAATCTTCACACGCTTTGAGCAAGTACTAAATAAGGGTACTATTAAGGGCTCATATTTTGAGGGAATTTCTCTTTTTGCATTACCAACGAAATTTCAGTACGGGAGCGAAAAAAAAAATAGTCGTCAAAATAAAAGCACCCTAATAATATACAGGGTGATTCACTGCTACCGAGCCAAATTAAGTGGATCGGTTCCTTGGGTAATTCTAAAACGAAAGTTCCTCAGCGAAAACTTGAAAACCTGAAAAAAAAATTAATGAACAAAAAAAAAAAAAACTTTTTCGTGGTTGACGTAGACGATAAAAAACTATGGCGCGGATGACCTGGTTGCCGAAAACTATGGAGCGGACGACCTGACTGTCAAAAACTATGGAGCGGAGGACCTAGACGGCCGAAAACTATGGTGCAAATGACCTAGTCCGTGAAACTTATCTGGTGGTCGACGTAGACGGCTATAAGACTATGGAGCAGATGAGCTGGCTGCCAAAAACTATGGAGCAATGGATAACGAGGATATTCGATAACTCGGCCACCGTTGATCTCTCGAATTTTTGGTTAAGAAATATTCGTCTTAGAATTCTTCAAGGAACCTACCCACTCAATTTGGCTCGATAGCAGTGAATCACCCTGTATACATTTGCGACCCGTCCTCTACCAATTCATCCGAAATATTGGTAGAAGACGGGCGCTGCTCATCCGCGGCGGCGGCCGTCGTCGCTGCGGGGTCCGTCACGTCCTCGCCCTCGCCCTCGCCCTCCGCCACGCTTGTGTTGTTGTTGTTGTTGTTGTAGATGCTGCTGCTGCTGCTGCTGGCCTGCAACGAGTGCGCGCAGGGCAGCCATCTTCCGCAGCAGCTGGGCTATTACGTTTGCCTGTGAATAAGCAGAGAAGTTATGGTTGAAAATATGTTAATGTATATAAAGCTGCATTTATACAAATAATTTAAATTCGAGGATCACATACATTTTCACCAGCCGGTGGAGGCTCTTGGACGTCATCCGCCTCCGCCTCCGCCGCCGCAGCCTCTTTTAAGATGTTATCGTCTGAAACAATGAAATTTAATATTAATCAACACTGCGTGAACTCTTTTGTATGGTACTGATGTATAATGCCAGTCCAGCTGATTTGCGCGAAAATCGAATTTTGCGCACGCAGTTTAGAAAACGTTGATTTTTATTAGAAAACAAAACACGTGTAACCGAAAAAATCATCAGAAACTTTTGAGTAATGTTGTGATCCAAAAACCTGGTATAGAGCGATCGCGAAGTTGTAATTCAATCGTGTAAATATGACACCAGATCTGCCACATTTCACGTTGTAGAGCTTCATAACAGTAACAGATATTGCAGTCGTATAAAATAAATGAAATATGTAGGCAAAGTAATACTTACTCGGCATGCTGCGGCTACAACACGTGGAATGCGGTCGTTTTCGCAAGGGTGCCAACCGAGCCTTCAGGCTGCTTCTGAACGATAGGAGCCTATATCCTGTTCAACTAGAGAACGACCTTCGTCCTCTCTCTCACTCCGTCTCGATCGCGAAGGCGCCATCGCTGTCGCACTCGTTGATCGCTTGTCGTTCTTTCGTTGGATAGGGTATAGGCTCCTATTGCTCGAACGCAGCCTGAAGACTCAGTTGGCAGCACTGCGAGTTATTCGGGATCACTTTGGACCAACGTAGTATATTCTTCTGTCGTTGTACGTGTTTGAACTCGGTACGCACTGTGGTAATCCCCAGCATCGTGGTTCGGGTCGCGACTAGCAGACATTTTTACGGAAAACGCGTGTGTAGTACTTTACAGCGTCTCATCGTAATTTACAGTACGTGCACCGGAGCTGTAATTTAGTTTTGTGAAATATTCCGACGTGTAAAGTACAAACATTATAGATACTTGGTGAAAAAAACATTCGACAATGGGAAAACGTGCTGCTCAAGAACATGGTAGATATTGGCTGTGCGAAAAACCTCCAAGCCGTAAAAAAAAAAAAATGCGCCAACGCAGGTTAACAAGACAAGGTGCACTGGCAGCCGTGAACGAACATGAAGAAGTCCAGCTGCCACCAACAGAAATCTGTCTATCTGTTTTAACGTTTCGGGATATGCCGGAATTTGAAAAATGGAGGTATATCCGCCGTTAGTGTGAGTTCTTTGCTCAAAAGATGAAATAGTTTGAATTTTGAGTTTATTTGGGCACTTCACGTTACTAGGAGGTGGGGAAAAGTTGGTTTTGCCACAAAAAGCCACCTGACCTAGGTTTTTTGTGTTTTCCTGGCTAACTACGGACTCGCTTAATTTCTCAACAAAGCCGTCAGTCTTTGGACTCGATCAATCGCTCGATAAAGCCTCCGACCTCAGCAGACTCGGTTAATTGCTTAACAAAGCTGCCGCCCTAGAGCAGAACCGGTGGTTTTACTCACAAGCCTGCTTCCTAGTTCTATCCTGACTTCTTTACTATTTCCTACGCTCAGATCCGGGGTTTGCACCCAAGACTGTACACCAGACTCGGAAGATTGCTCTTCAAAGCTGTTCCTTAGCGTAAACCTATCTCGGCTGTTGTAGCTTTAATTAGTTAAGAAATGAGTGGTGGAAATCTCGGACAAAGAACTTAAGCAGTTGCTTCTTTCAACTTGATAAGTTTAATGAAATTGAATGTTCACGATTCTTTGAATTTCACAAAAATAAAAATATCAAAAATGTTAACAAAATTTCCTGATTATTCAACTAATCCTAATGGCTCTTTCTTTGTTCTGAGTTTCTCTGAATTGTTTGATATCTCGAGATCGAATGTCTAGCTAGTTTTAAGTCAAGACTTCTGTTAAATTGATTTGCTATCCTCGGGAATTCGCGCAGCGATAGACTTTTATATTTTTATGTTTCTCTTTTCTAACTTTCAATTTTATTTCAAACTTCTATTTCTTTCTAATTTTGACTCTACTGACTCTACTTTATTATCTGGAAAAGACTTCCAGTATAATATACAATAATGAGACGCCTACGAGCGCTTTGCTTCGTATCGCTGGTGAGGCATTGCCGCACCGGGTTTTATACAAATTTTGTCTGTTGGTGACGTCACCGACGTTTGCCGCGCAAGTGGGGATTTGACCGTTGCTCGTTCGTCGTTCGTCTGTCCTTGTCGCTCTCATTGGATAGCCGAACCGTTACACTGTAGGCACATCAACACTATCCAAATCAGATGTTGATACTGCAGGAGACGTTGTAGCTCGTTCAGCAGCAGAAGCTTCGGTAACAGACGAAGAGCAGAAAACACCCGTTTGCATTGTTGAACAAATAGCGGCACATTTCATGAATGATAGCGAAGTTGAATCAGCGGAAAATAGATCTGTCATGTACCAAGCAGATGAAGCATCAGATCAACTCGACGAGAATGAAGAATTTCCTGCGCCGGCCAGCCCTACCGAAAGTTTACCGGATTTGATTGTACAGCGGAATCGCACAGAGCAGACGAGGCAATCAGAATCTCCTCGAACTCGGCATGTGGTTGATGTTGCATACATGTTTTCCGAGATGCATGAACAATTTGCTAACCATAATCCTGTTTTCCGCTGCTCATTAGATTACGTGCACTTGATCTCTACGGAACGCATCGGACTGCTATCAAAATTCACATTCCAGTGCAAGGTGTGTAATCTACAAAGATTCATTATGTCTGAATCTGAATAATCCGACATCCTTTCAATCAATGAAAGTGCGAGAGCCAGAGCAATTTCTGTAGGTATTGGATATTCATACTCGCAGGAAGTGTTTAATGCAATGAATATTCCGTTCATGTCACATGGCACTTATCAACAGTACCATGATAAAATTGCCTCCGGATTCGATATGGCGGGTGAGCACGAAATGAGGTTGGCTGGCGAAGAGGAAAAAATGCTCGCAATGGAACGAGGTCATGTAAGGAATGGAATACCATACATTCCGGTGATAGCAGACGGAAGCTGGATGAAACGGTCATATAGATATGGCAATTATGACGCAGCGTCTGGTGTAGGCGACATCGTAGGCTTCCATGCGAATAAGGTTTTATTTGCTGCAGTACATAATAAATACTGCACCATTTGTTCGATGGCAGAAAAAAAAACAAGAAACCCCCAAAGAAAATGCTTGCTTCAAAAACTGGGGGAGCAATCAGAGTTCTTCAAGTATGGAGAGTAACGCCATTGCTGAAGGATTCCTCAAAAGTATTGAGATGCACGGGCTAGTCTACTCGTCACTGATAGCAGATGGTGATAGCAGCGTGTACAAGAAGATCTTGGATTGCAGCCCGTATGACGATACGCATGTAACTAAGATTGAGTGCACAAATCACCTGTTGCGAAACCTCACTACAAAAATTGAGAACGTGGCGAAAACAAAACTAAAACCACGCTTAAATAACAACATGAAAAAGATGTCTAAATTGAAGAAATCGATTGGACAATGGCGAAAAGTTATTAAAGGCAGTACCCTGAAGATATGGATAGCTGTGGTAGAAGCAAGCAAATACCGCAGGGCTGAAGAAGTTCCTGATTCCGAAAAAGTGGTACGCCTTATTGAGCAAAAGGCCTTCTGTTTCAATTAAACAGCAAACTCGTCTTTATCTAAGGATACATAATAGAGTACATAATTTGAGAACTGATCGCCTCGAAGGCGTCTTAACGACCACTAAAACTGACGTTACAGAAACGTATGCGCGCACCTCATACAACGCCGGAATACACATATACGTGACACCGCACTGAACTTGTGTATTGCTACGAGTGACAACACTTCCAACACGCCTCAAGAAAGATTAAATTGTATATTTATGCCGGCACTAGAAAAAATATACTTCGTCGAAAATGCAAAGTTCACAATACATGTACGTGCACTATTGCATTCACATTGGCACTTCGAATTGCACCGGATACTGTGAAACTATAATAATCAATTACTATCTTATCAATATACTATTGGAAACGCAGTATTTGATGTTACTGACTATTCCGAAAATTCAGCTGCTCTCCTACAATGATGTCAGTCTAACGGTCATGACAATTCGCTGCTTATGCCTTATGTAGGCATCATCACTAAAAAGATTAGCTGCCAACACCCTTTGTGGCTAGGCGCTACAAAGATTATTAGCTGCTCGACACTTTGTGTCGCCAAGCGCTACAAAAGTTATCAGCCGCTGAAGCCTCTTCTAGTTCAGCGCTCGAAATCAGCTGCTGAAGCCATATATTAGTCCAGTCAATAGAGATTGTTTCGTGACAAAACTCTAACTGGCAATTTGACTGCGCCACATTTTTAAAGCCGGTTCACAGATGAAAACTAACATGTTTCCAACTCCTAATTTTAAGTGTTTTTTTCTTTTTTAAACAATGTTTAAAAGCGAAAAAACACGTTTTTTTAGTAGTTTTTCGCTTCTAGGATAGAAACTGGTAGAGCAATCTTGGTACTCCAATGAAAACAGTTGTAGAGAATTGAACAACCTTCAAAACGAGATCTGGATCGACTCGATCAGAGCATTTTTAACCGAAAAAAATCGAAAACACCCCTAAAAATAGGTGTTTTTTCAAAAATTCATAACTCCACCATTTTACAAGTGGTAGCACAGGCCTTTCTCATGGTGGTAGTGAATAATATGTAGATAACGTGGGCATAAAATGGGCACTGTCGGATGAGTAGTTTTTGCACAATTGCAAATTGAATTTTTTTGTTCATCATTTTCGATAAGCCACCCTCGCTCGAGAAGTGGTCGGATCGTTATTTTCTAAAGCGATTTTTAAACTAGACTATATTCACTACAAATCGTTTATTTATGCTGAGTCGTTATTTTGCGTTGAAATAGGTGAAAAATGCATTCAAACATAGGCATTAACGCCCGATCGCGAGAAAGTAGGCGAGTGGCGGGGGCACTCGACTGCGGCGGGGAAGCGTATATATATATAGTAATAGAGGCGCACGGCGAATATTGTCGATCATTTAATTCGTTTATCTCGGCAACTACTGGACCGATTTCGATTGTTTTTGGGTAGCTGAGCATGCGCAAACTGGATATGTCGTCAGATTTCATACAGATTCCCAACAGCGAAAGTTTCTCTACTTCTCCCCTTATAGAAATTAAGCAGTGCGTTTACGGCATAAACTGAGGCTGTTCTGTGTCCAAAACCTTGAATAACGGAGCGTTTTGAGGTTACATCGGGACACAGTGTGCACAATGCATGTCATGAGTGAGTGCGCTCTGAGTACTCATGGGTAGATTGTAGCGCGTTTTGAGTATACAGCTACAAAGTGCAGTCTACAAATGGAACGCACTCAGTTGTTTTCTTCAGAAGGCTCGACAAACAGGACGTCAGGTGTTCTGACCGAATACGTTACATTACATTACTTTAGGGACGTTTTCAGAAACTTAGAAACAATTTTGGTTGTAGTGTACATTCAGTATGTTTCCAGTGAGTTTTCAGAAACTTTGAAAATTTTGCTGAAAATACTGTTCATGAGTGGTATAGATACTTAATATAATTAGCAGTAGTACTCTTATTATGATATCACAGGAGAGGGAACAATATATTTATGAAGACTTGAAATACTGTCACTTATTCAAAAATAAAGTACATCAATGGTTCAATGAGTTACATAAGATACAAATAAACTCTTTTAAGGGGGTACTTTAAAATAATTTTTTCAAAATTACTGCTACTCTCTGAAAAAACATTCTAGTGACTCATTTTTTCTACAGTCTATTAGTGCTATTTTGATACATAGTTCATGATTTTTTCGGATTTTATGTCCAATAATATTTGATAAATTTAATTTTTGGAACCAACGTTTTCCGACTGGGAATTTGAAATCTGGGGCAGTTATATAATTATCAATTACGATTTTAGGACCAATAATTTCATATTTTTATACTCAAAAAAAAAAAAAAATCAATAAAAAAAAAGTCTCCAACCTCTCAAAATCGTAAAGTTTGAACTGTAAATGAAAAAATCATATCGCAATTGATGATAATCACGCTTTTTGTGTTTTTTTTTTTTATTAAAGTATACTGAAAAAGAAAAATCGAAAAAAAAGAACATCTCATCTGGTCAATTTTTCAAGTAGTTCTGTATTTTCGAAAAAAATTCAAAAATTATATCTTGAGAACACATCAATGAAAAAGATCGAAATAAATCGCGTGAAAGCTTCTCTCATTAGATGTAATCACCCATGAAAATTTTGATAGAATCAAAAATCCGAATTCTCATGCTCGTATGTTTAGACGGAGAATGCTCCATATATGACGCTGATCTGTGATATGGAAATGTTCATTAGCTCTTACTTCGACACTTCATTCATAAGCTCAGCCAAATCAAAAAAAGTTGGGCGAGTTACCATAGGGTAGTTTGGCGTAATAGGTAGAGCGTGCGACTAGTAATACAGCGAATGCGAGCGAAAGTGGGTTCAAATCCCGGTTAGGTCAAATACATCGGTAGGCATTTTTCGTAACGAACTGGCGATGTTTGTCGATTTACATGAGTTCTAAAATTTGAAATCGAGTATTCAAACATTTTTTTTTTCTGTAATATATACATGCTTGTATAAGCTGATCAAAACGTTACTGTGTGGGTAGCAGGGTCTTTCATTGATAATTTGTTAGGGGAGCCTGATCAGGCCCCGAAATTTCCCCGACGAAATTTCTGCACGTGCAGTTGAAAAGTAATCCCAGTATACATTAGTCTACATTTGGTCACATGTATACTCACTTCGGACTGTAGTCTACACTGAAAGCGACCTAGAAGCGCCTCAGTATGCAGGTTGCAAGAGACTAGAAAATGGGGCGAAAAATGACACCTTTCCGCCCTTCGAGCGCACCTTATGTCGACAATACCTCAGACTGGCAATTGAATACGTTTCGGGGTATCTTTTCGGAAATAAAACGCACTGCTTAATTTCTATAAGGGTCGTTTAAAATTTTTCCAATAGCACCTTCAGTATTGATTTCATATGAAATCTGACGACATATCCAGTTAGCGCGTGTTGAGCTATTAAACAGGGTGTCTAGCGACCGGGAATTCCTGGAAAACCGGGGATTATACGGGATTTTGAAAATCCCCTTGAAAATCCGGGAAATATACGGGAATTTCTTACAGCAACCGGGAATCCTACATCAACGGCACCTTCCGTCATTTTAATTTTTGACAGAAGTCTATTAGTATCGAGAGCCCTTAACCGCGTTGAATGCCAGAAATGTTGCCAATTGAAGTTCAATAATAGACTCATTTGACATTGTGTGAAAATGATTTTCTTTAAATATTCCGCAATATCTCAGGTGCAATGCCCATATGTCCTCGAGATGAACGTAGGTGCAATGCCTCGTCATACAATCTCTGCGCGGCACAGGCCATTATCATAGAAAATCATAATTTTTGAACGAAAAATCATATGGCGGTTCATTTTATACATTGTATGCTACGTGATTGACAATGATGCACGGGTGACACAACATGCATGAACTCGCTCGGCCTACGGCGGGATTTTTTCAGAGCATTGTTCAGTTCAGACTGTGCTGTGAATCGGAAAGTGTTGCAAGCGAAATTACAAGTTGAAAGGTAAGTCCTAACTAACTACAATCATAAAATGTTGTGATCGTTCATTGAAACATATTCAGCCTCTTCTAAATAATGAGTGACTGGCTTTGATCTGGAACTATGTTTTAACCATTTCATGTTAACCGTTCACTTAGGTTGTGTATAAACAACAAATTTTTCCAACAATGCAAATATCCAAAGCCATTGATCAAATATTCTGATTTTTTTACAGATTCCAAATACACCTCACTGGCCCTACTCAATCATTTTACCAACCGCGTGGTTTCGATATTGATTTGAATTACCGTATTTATTAAGAAGGTTGGTGACTCTAAATCGGTACCTTTGTATTAAATTTGAGTCATGAGCGTACATTGAATATTAATCCCGTTTATTTACTTGTAAATTATGATAAATCAGCTGCGATTATCCGAAGAAAAAATCGGAAAATCAAACAAATAAGCAAATATCAGTGTTTGATTTCACGGTGCTTTGAAATGATAAACAATCTGTCATTTTTAATTGGTTTCATCATACGTGGGCTTGTTTCGTTGTGAAAACTAATACGCACAATTTGACTGTAACAAAATAATTTTTTTCGTTATAGTCAGTTGAATATTGCTATTTGTTGCTCGCAATTTACATCGCTGCAATCTCATAAAATTAATTATTTAAGGATTAAATGTTGAAGACAATAATTCGTCACAGTCAAGTTGTGTGTATTAGTTGTCTGAACAAAAAAAGCCCACATAGAATCAAATCGATTGAAAATTACAGATTTTTCATCATTACAAATCGCGAAACAATTCCATGAAATGTCATTCATTTATAGGTCTCAGAAGAAGCAAAAAAATAAATTAAATAAAAAAATTTCAAAGTCAGAGGCGGGACGAGTTTACATGGAATCCCCATACATAAATGTTTCGTAAAAATCTAGCCGGTCACCCATTTTTACCGCAATTATTACATTACAGTTAGTTATGTAAGCTACCTTCTGGTCATCACGCATATACTAACAAGTCAATAGATCATTCCTCTGTTTTTTCTAGATTATAGCTGCAATGCCAAAGAGAGGGGTGACAAAGTTTCAGTCTGCATGGAGTAACGAATTTCCATGGGTGTGGCCTGTAGAAAAAGACCCACATCAGGCGCGTTGTGAACTTTGCAATAAAAATTTTTCTGTGGATAGTATGGGTAGACAAGCAGTCGTTAGCCATTCGGCATCCAAAAAAAAAAAACATCAACAGGCTTTTCGTGACATATCCGCTAAGGCGATACCTCTGGAGACTTTTTTTCGGAAGGATGTCTCATCTCCTGAATATGCAGCTTCCAGTACATCCGTGGCATCTACATCTAAGGATTCTACTGACCGGTCAGGAACTCCTACGTCCTTTGCTCATCAGTCGGGCAGCTCCACTCCGGCATGCACCCAAAATCGTTCTCACTCTACTCTGAGAGAACGAGTGATGGACGAATATCTTGCCAAAGATAAAACAACTAAGAGAGAGATCATCTGGTGTATCGGGGCTGTAATGAATCACGACTCGTTGCGTAATTCGGAAGAAAAAATAGCTTTATTCAAATACATCTTCTCCGAAAATGAGGGAGTCCAACAAATCAAACTAAGTAAATCAAAAATTTCGTATATAATTATATATGGTCTCGGTCCGTACTTCAAGAGCAGCTTGGATATTATCACCAAGTCATGTGAGAATTACGTATTTGGATTCGATGAAAGCCTTAATAAGATTGTACAGAGACAACAAATGGATGTCATTATAAGATTTTGGAACGAAGCACGAAACGAAGTGAATACAAGGTACAGTAGTGTTCATGTATGGATGCCCAGTGGCTAACTTTCTTTTCCAGAAACGAGTCTCCTTTCTGGTCTTTTTTATGTGCCTATGATCGATGAAGCAGTCGACAGGAGAGCTTGGGAAACCACGACGAAGCCTCCCGCCGCTGTCATTCCGCATTCGCATAACCTCTAAGTTCGCGAGAGCACAAATAATTTTAATAATTGATCAAAATTAAATTAATTTTTCCCGCATATCGTTCCGCATTTAAGACTCAATGGGTGTGAAATATTTTATATAGTTTAGCATATTACGGAAAGCCTAATGCCCGGAGCTTTTCCTAAACAATAAATAGAATGCCGGGAACGCTGATAAGGGTGACCTGTGCAGTAATTTAAACTGTTTTTAGATTCACTGCAAAAAACCAGTAATAACCTCATTAGGTATAAAATTATAACGATGACACGTAGTCAAAAAAATGGGTTCATCATTTGTAAATTCATTCCGATTCTCATACTCGAAAATTTATTATCAATTAGTCTCATTTCACTACTCGCATACTAATCATCCATCCTTCTAGCATTTATGTCGATTGGGTTTATTTCGATCCCTTAACGATATGAAGTCGAAGTCGAAGTCGAAGCCTAAGGTCTGGTTTGAAAAGGAGAATCTACCCACTGTATCCATTATCAAGATCTGTGTCCAAATGTTGAAGTCATCTTACAGACCCCTTGCCAGTTCAAGTCTAGTTCTGCGATGAGAATCTACTCCATGTATCCATTAACAATATTTGTGTCCAAAGCCTAAAGTCCGGTTTGAAAATTAGAATCTACCCCATGTATCGATTATCAAGATGAGTAATGCGATGTACTTCATTAAATGTAATTTGCAAATGAAAACATTCAGTCATTGATATTCAGAAATCTCATATATTATTTTTCAGACATAAAATTAGGAGGTATTTGTAAAGTGAGGTGAACTTATTTCAACGACTCAACTAGATTGATACCTTTGAAGTATGTAACGTCTGGACCTTCAGTCCACACGTCACCTTCCCTCCCTCATAGCCGATAAGGCACGATCCTATAAGTAAACCATATACCCGCAACTTGTAGCTTTCCCACGTCATAAATGCTGAGCATGCATCTGACAGTACGATGCGACTCAGGCACACGTGGCCTCCCGTCTTACCACCTCTCCTAACCAAGCTACCATAATTTCTTTCTAATTAAATCACTTTTAAGTCAACCTTCAACCTCTCCACTTCTCTATCCCCGACTAGTCGGCTCTCTTCCACCCCCTTTCCTCTACAAGACAACTCAACCTCCAAAAATCTCCAATGAACCACTCATTTTCCCAATCACTATTGTTTTCAATAAACCAGACGACTCAATCTTCAATACTTTTCAATTATTTATACGAATTAACAATTTAAACTCATCCTCCCACTCCTCACTCCAGTTACTTTTAAATGCAAAACGGGATACAAATAGTGACAGCTTAGCCTATCTGTGACGATTCGGTAGCAACGAACGTCACAGATAGGCTAAGCTGTCACCGACGTCACAAGTAGGCTTGCCGACGTCACAAGTAGGTTCAACCAGAATCTAGAGGGATAGATTAAATTCAAGTAATGTATTACATTTGTTTGAAATAATTGAAATGTCTTGTCTTTAATATTCGATGAAGAAAAATTTGAATTACATGAAATATTTCGTGGAATCTGAAACAAGCTAAATGGAAAATGCTTAATGGAAACATCAATCTAATTAGTTGAACCCGAGGCCACTTTCCAGCTTGAGTATAGTTCTACGATAAGAAACTACCCCACATATAGATTATCAAGATCTCCATCTGCAGCTCGAAGTCATTTTTGAGGCCACTTGCCAGTTCCAGTCTGATCCAATGATGGGAACTGTGTATGGATTCTCAAGAGCGTTGCTCCTAACGTAGAATGAACCTTGCTGCAACTAATTGTGGGAATTCGTTTGAGTCATATCGTCGAGCGATCGAAATAAACCCAATCGACATAAATGCTAGAAAAATGGATGATTAGTATACGCGTAGTGAAATGAGACGATTTGATAATAAATTTTTGAATATGAGAATCAATGAATTTACCAATTATGAACCCGTTTTTTTTACTACGAGTCATCGTTATAATTTTATACCTAATAAGGTTAGTACTGGTTCCTTTCAGTGAATCGAAAAACAGTTTAAATCACTGCACAGGTTAACCTTATCGGCGGCTTCTTGTTCCCGGCATTATATTTATTTGTTAGGAAAAGCTCCGGGCATTAGGCTCTCCGTAATATGCTAAACTATATAAAATATTTTATATCCATCGAGTCTTAAACAATATGCGGGAAAAATTAATTTAATTTTGATTAATTATTAAAATTATTTGTGCTCTCGCGAACTTAGAGGTTATGCGAATGCGGAATGACAGCGGCGGGAGGCTTCGTCGTGGTTTCCCAAGCTCTCCTGTCGACTGCTTCATCGATCATAGGCACATAAAAAAGACCAGAAAGGAGACTCGTTTCCGGAAAAAAAAGTTAGCCACTGGGCATCCATACATGAACACTACTGTACCTAACATCTGTGTTCCTGGAACATTCAACTGCAGAGGATGTGTTGAGGGCTTTCAAACAGGTAATAGGTGGATACGATCTTAAAAAGATCTTACAGGTGTCAATGGATGGCCCAAATGTTAACTTCAAATTTTTGCGACTATTCAAAGAGGACATCAAATCTGAGGATACTGCCCCGGAACTTTTTGACATTGGTTCATGTGGAATTCACACATTGCATTGTGCGTTTAAGGCTGGGATGCGTAGTACTGGTTGGGAAATCATCGATTTTTTGAGAGCCTTATATAATCTTTTTAAAGATGTCCCTGCTCGACGAGGTGATTTTATCGAAATTACCAACAGCACTCAATTTCCGATGAAATTCTGTGCAATGAGATGGCTGGAGAATGCAAAAGTAGCTGCGCGTGCGCAAGCGATCCTGCCTTACGTGAAGACATATTTGGAAGGTATCAAGGGCAAGAAGACTGCGCCAAAATGCAAAAGTTTCGAAATAATCGACAGAATTATGAAGGATAAACTTCTACCAGCTAAGCTAGCTTTCTTTCGTCCAATTGCTGAAGAAATGGAACCATTTCTTCGTGAATATCAAAGCGATTCTCCTATGACACTATTCCTATTCAATTCATTGACCGCTTTGCTCAATGATGTTATTGAAAGATTAGTGAGAAGTGAAATCTTCAAAACCACTTCTATTGTCAAAATTGACCTGAAAAAAAAGGAAAATCTACAGAAGGTGCAAGATTTTGACGTAGGGTACGCTACGAGAGATGCTCTTCGGCAGTGCAAGAATATAAAATATATTGAATTATTACAATTTCGCAAGGAATGCATGGCCTGCCTGCAACTCCTTGCTGAAAAGATCTTGGAACGATCGCTCTTGAAGTACCGGCTTACTAAGGCGCTGTCATGCCTGGATCCGGCTATTATCTCATCTGCTGATGGTGCTATAATACCCCTAAAATCGGCTTTGGAATTTCTGGTCAAGAGTAATCGTCTTTCTGGACACGCGGCGGATAAAGCGGAAAAAGAGTTCAAAACTTTATGCGAAAAGGAAGTAACGATAGCTGAAATGAAGAATTATGATAGGACAGAAGAAAGGCTAGATCATTTTTGGATGAGAATTTTAGGAAATAATGAGGGCAGTCATCATTTCAAAAAATTCGTTAAAACATTGCTCATTCTATCTCACGGAAATGCCAGCTTAGAAAGAGGCTTCTCCATCAATAAGGAGTGTCTCATAGAAAATCTTCGTGAGCAATCTCTGATAGCACAACGTCAGGTTTACGATGCTGTGTCCACGGCTGGTGGGACACGCAATGTTCCAATCACTACAGCACTTGTTCATGCTGCAAGAAATGCTCACTCCAGATACAAGGAAGCTTTGGCGCAAAGGGCAACAGAGGATAAGGCCCAAAGGAATAAAAATGAAGAAAAGAAGAGGGTCGCGCAGGAACGTGAAGAACTATCAGTAAAAAAGCTTAAAGTCCTCAAAGAAATAGACGCAAAAAAAGCTGAACTGGAAGAAATTAATACCCAGGCAAAGTTGCTTCATCAAGCATAACGACGAGTAGAAGCAAGTTCACAAATATGTATAAAAACGTCTTTTTCCCAAGCATGTTATACTCTGCTTTGATTATTTTATAAACATGTTTTCTTTCAATTATCTAGTCACCTGTATGCTCATGATGTATGTTTTCTGTTTTAACAAATACAAGCTGGAAGTATCAATTCGTTCGCTTTACTTTCCTCCCGACATCTCATATACTACATATTTGTGCATACATACCTACCACTGCCTTCACTTTTTTCCGGGAAATGCGAAGGACTCGGAAATTTATAATTACTGATAGTGGCGTAACTATACCATCTGGGGCCCGTGGCAAATTCTTTTGATGGGGCCCTATCAGTAAAAATCGTCACGTTGTACTCAGTTTAATTTTAATAAACTTCGAGATTTTCAGCGTACTCAATTACACGTTGTATATGTCCCACTAATGGCCTGTAACGTATCGGCACGCACACAGCCATGCCGTACGTGACGAGTACCGACACACACACTCAACTTCGCCGTACACCGAGCGTATCGACACGCACACAACCTTGTCGTACACAGACGTGCGCTCAGCGCGCACAACTCCTGTGCAACTCCGACAGAAGACCCTGACTGACGTCAGAAATGTCAGAAGACCCTGCGGCGAGCGGGTATATAAGACGATCCGCAGAAAGTAGAATCAGCGCATTTGAGCCAAAGCGGCCGGGCGACTCATAATTGTTAAAATTTAGATTTCTAACCATATTATTTTCATAACCTGTAAATTTCAAGTCAATAGATTTTTCAGAGCCAAAGCGGCCTGTTAAAAAGAAAAAAGAGAATAAAGAATTTCAGATCTGCCAAAGCGGCGTTCAGAATAAAATCATAGTAAAATCATAAAGAAAAAGAAACGTTTAGAATAACGCATAATTAGCTTCGGCAAAAATAATTAGGTTTAACAGCCAATTTAGAATTACTTATTATTTAACCAATTGTTGTACATAATTATTCTGATAAACATGATATTTTTATTTTAAATAAATGAAACGACTAAAGTCGCTTTCACTATCGATATAAACCCAGAGGAACCTGTGTTTCTTTTCCATTTCTGTTTGTCTCATTCTTAATTGTAAAAATTAAAATCGTGTAGAAAATTTCGATGCGTCTAACCTAATACAGCGACGATAGAGCTGTAATTGCTATCGAGGTTTGTAAGTTAGACAGATCGCAAATTTTTGAAGATAAGAGTTGGCTCATTAACACAGCGACGATAGAGCTGTAATTGCTATCGAGGTTTGTGGGTGAGTCAACTACTAGTAAAATCAGCTTCGGTAAGTCTAGTACACTCAGCGACGATAGAGCTGTAATCGCTATCGAGCTTGAGAGTTTAGACGAGCCGCAAGCATTAGGGTAATTAAGGTATTTTCAACTTTTCCTAAGCGGAGCTCCAAAATTCACATCCCGTGACAAAGACATCCACGCGGACTAGGGTAACTCCGTCAGCCTTCAGCTACGGAGCATACCCAGATAAAGTACCCAGATGGCCATAGGCCTCCTCTCTTAGGCGAGAGGGAATAGTCTTATGTATTATGGTCTTTAGTTGTCTCACTTTGGATTTTAAGCAGAACTTATCAAAATATACTTTTCAAATGAAATAAAATACTCAGGTACAATGTAAAAAAATATTTTTGAGCTCGCGGTTTCTTGGGCCGGGGCCCTCTTGGGTCGGGGGCCCGTGGCATTTTGCCAGCCCTGCCACCCTATTGTTACGCCACTGATTACTGACGAGCATCAAGATTCGCGGCAGCGAATCGCCGCCAAGTACCCCTAGGCAGGCAAGCGCTAGCCGGAATATGTTTACTCGGGGGAACTCTTTATACCTGTAAGCACGAGGTCATAACTTCGGAACGCGTGAATATTTTTCGATCAAATTTTCAGAATAGATATTTCCCCACCACATGACTTTGCTGTATGAATTTGATCGAAATTAGTACACTAGTTTTCGACTTATAAGTCACTAAAGTTGGTGAGAAAAATTCTTCTTCTCCTTTTCCCGACAATTTTTTCGCAGACTGTCCGCATATTTCCGAACGAACAAGGACGCAGATCGACTTGAACTTTTAAACGTTATTACAAGCCATTGAAATCTCGCCCCCTATTGATTTTGGCCTGAATCTGAATCTGCACTCGATCGATATAAAATAATAAAGTTACTAAGTGAGCTACAGAGAGCGACGAATCACAATGGCTGTCGAATGGCTTTCGGGTCGCGCTATATTGACAGTTAAAATTAATAATTTATATATTATTCATATTATATAGGGCTATTCTAGGGCATATAGCTTATATAATTTTATATAATGTGCTATCGGCCGTGGCAGTGGTTTTATATCAGTGAATCAGTGAATAAATCGGTGCATAAGTTGAGTGAAATAGTGCGACGACCATGGTTATATGCCGATGACTGTTATTGAGAATAATTATTGACGTCTGTATGATGGCCTCTTGTAATTGTAATTGTGTTCAAAATTATTATCCCGGAATGTCCTGACCTCTTTGAAGTTCTAAGGTAACTAACCGACCTATACGCGCATGCTCTGTAATCACCTAACCTATAAACCCTCGGCAAACCACAACAAGGTATATAAGGCGATCGGAAGGACCGCGTGGGAGCTTATTCTGCGTTCGAGCGTGCGATCTTCGGAAAGTAAGAGAACCTAACCTATTTAAGATAATCATCTTTGACAATCACCATATCCAAAGCCTAATTAGATATCACCTTACGAGTTGGCTTGCAAGCTTCCTTGAGGTATATTTAAGAGCAAATCACCGTACCTAATACTCAAAGAGCATCACCTCGCTAAGTCACAACCCTAGTTTCTCTTACGTAATGTTTAGAATCGTCTATCTCTCAAAAATGGACTGCAGCTTTTCGAGTATACTGTGTGTGAGCAATCTCAGAAATCAAGGTGTAATTCATTCAACGAGACTGGAAACTTACTCCAATTCACCCCACTGAGTGTTTAATTTTTAAGGCGACATTCGCCCGATGATATACTCCACTCGTCATTCAAAATACAGCTAATGTCTAACTCCCTAACTGATTCTCTTCCATCTTTTCCTAACAAATTGCACGGAACGGATCCTCTGAGCTGGGTTCAAATACAGGGTGATTCACTGCTACCGAGCCAAATTAAGTGGATAGGTTCCTTGGGTAATTCTAAAACGAAAGTTCCTTAGCGAAAACTTGAAAACTTGAAAAAAAAAAATTGATGAAAAAATAAAAAAAACTTTTTCGTGGTTGACGTAGACGATAAACAACTATGGCGCGGATGACCTGGTTGCCAAAAACTATGGAGCGGACGACCTGGCTGTCAAAAACTATGGAGCGGAGGACCTAAACGGCCGAAAACTATGGTGCAAATGACCTAGTCCGTGAAACTTATCTGGTGGTCGACGTAGACGGCTATAAGACTATGGAGCAGATGAGCTGGCTGCCAAAAACTATGGAGCAATGGATAACGAGGATATTCGATAACTCGGATACCGTTGATCTTTCGAATTTTTGGTTGAGAAATATTTGTCTTAGAATTCTTCAAGGAACCTACCCACTCAATTTGGCTCGGTAGCAGTGAATCACCCTGTATACAGGGACTTTCTGTGGAGACGGCACAGCTAGTTCCTCTAACACACACGCACGCTTCGTCCGTGTGCCAGGGATACCAACCGAAGAAATGAATGATGCACCTTGAACAGAGCAAAGAGTATAGTAACCGTAAGCGTGAAGTCGTCGGTTTTCACATGGACGAAGCGTGCCTGTGTGTAGTGGCGGTGGCTAATGAAACTAACTGTGCCGTCTCCACAGAAAGTCCCTGTATATACTGTAACGTTTCGGGATATGCCGGAATTTGAAAAATGGAGGTATATCCGCCGTTAGTGTGAGTTCTTTGCTCAAAAGATGAAATAGTTTGAATTTTGAGTTTATTTGGGCACTTCACGTTACTAGGAGGTGGGGAAAAGTTGGTTTTGCCACAAAAAGCCACCTGACCTAGGTTTTTTGTGTTTTCCTGGCTAACTACGGACTCGCTTAATTTCTCAACAAAGCCGTCAGTCTTTGGACTCGAGCAATCGCTCGATAAAGCCTCCGACCTCAGCAGACTCGGTTAATTGCTTAACAAAGCTGCCGCCCTAGAGCAGAACCGGTGGTTTTACTCACAAGCCTGCTTCCTAGTTCTATCCTGACTTCTTTACTATTTCCTACGCTCAGATCCGGGGTTTGCACCCAAGACTGTACACCAGACTCGGAAGATTGCTCTTCAAAGCTGTTCCTTAGCGTAAACCTATCTCGGCTGTTGTAGCTTTAATTAGTTAAGAAATGAGTGGTGGAAATCTCGGACAAAGAACTTAAGCAGTTGCTTCTTTCAACTTGATAAGTTTAATGAAATTGAATGTTCACGATTCTTTGAATTTCACAAAAATAAAAATATCAAAAATGTTAACAAAATTTCCTGATTATTCAACTAATCCTAATGGCTCTTTCTTTGTTCTGAGTTTCTCTGAATTGTTTGATATCTCGTGATCGAATGTCTAGCTAGTTTTAAGTCAAGACTTCTGTTAAATTGATTCGCTATCCTTGGGAATTCGCGCAGCGATAGACTTTTATATTTTTTATGTTTCTCTTTTCTAACTTTCAATTTTATATTTCAAATTTCTATTTCTTTCTAATATTGAATCTACTTGAGTGAACTGGTCGCTTTGACTCAAGTTCCTCTATTTAATAACGCAATGAGACGTCTACGAGCGCTTTGCTACGTATCGCTGGTGAGGCATTGCCGCACCGGCTTTTATACAAATTTTGTCTGTTGGTGACGTCACAGACTCTTGCCGCGCGAGTGGGGATTTGACCGTTGCTCGTTCGTCGTTCGTCTGTCCTTGTCGCTCTCATTGGATAGTCGCCCTCTAGCCGAACCGTTACAATACAGAATATATATTATTCTACTACTAACGGGAGCGAGTGAAAAAGAGGTTAGGATGACTTAACATCAAACGCTATGTACGCACATTGATTTTCACTAGATTGATACATTTGTTCACACAATAATGGATGTATAAAACAGCCTCGGCCTCTTTATTTCCACTACTAAATACATGACTCGTTACTTATCTATTGATTCGTATGTTTCCTACCATCACTTGAGGTGCGATTCTGGATCTCTTGGCGTTATTATACCACCGACGTTACCTTTGAGCGCCTGCGCTTCCTTGCTACACCCGTTCATTTCCGCAGACCCCTATATGTTTGGGCAATCAACAATTGGAAACGAGGAAATCCCGACTCCATGATATCGCTACCTACCGATCAGGCACTACTGACGAGAGTTTTTAGTACGTGCGGTAACGCCAGCCACTCGTTTTGGGCCGAGGCCATGATTTCGTTTGCTAGTTAGCGTCGTCACAGCGTCAGATTTTGCCTGAGTTCAATGGTTGATTGTCGACGATGAACGTTCAACTGGCTTAGCGACCTTGTATTTTCCACCCGAAACAAACCATACAGGCGGTAGCGAAGATGAAAGAGGACTCATGGGGACTGACAACGATAACACAAGCGCTGGAAATTAACGTTAGGCGCTATGTTACCGTTCAAGATCCAGAATAATACATTATGATGACACATGCTAGAAAAACTGATAGTAATATTGAGAGCTCTTTCCTTCAATTCCTCGTTATTTTATATCTTTTACAGTTACCTGGACCATTCCTATCCTATTATCGATCCATTGGAATAAGCAAAGATAACACTTTGACGAAACTAGATACCGAAACGAAGATTCCAATTATCAATCCGTTGAGATAGACGAACATAACACTTCGATAATACAGCGTCCCAAGTTAAAGGTAGCTCAAAGCCCATAGTTCCAAGATGATAACAATGCTAGGACAATTAGTAGTAATATACTGAAACCTCTCATTTACTTCTATGTTATTTTATATCTTTTACAGTCACCTGGACCATTCCTATCCTATTATCAATCTATTGGAGTAGACAAAGATAACACTTTGACTAAACTACATCCCATAACGAAGGTTCCAATTATCAATCTTTTGAGATAGACAATCATAACACTTCGATAAAACAGCATTCCAAGGTACAGGTAGCCCAAAGTCCGTAGCTCCAAGATTATAACGATGCTAGGAAAATGAGTAGTAATATACTGAAACCTCTGTTTCAATTCTATGTTATTTTATATCTTTTACAGTCGCCTGGACCATTCCTACCCTATCAATAATCCACTGGACCAGACGAAAATAACATTTCCGCAAGACGATGTCCCTAAACAGAGGTAGCCCACAGCTGCTCCAAAGTTACAACACTCTACGTATCTTCTTCAAATGAGCCAACTTCTACCAGCCTACAAACCATTAACTTCACCTACGTATACATCAGCAACGCAGACTGATTACCAAATAGATTGATATGTTTGAAATTGCTGATCATCAAAAGTATTTTAACAGTACAGTAACGATACAAGTATGCACACGCATATCGTATACTATTCTTTCAAACTCAGTGTGCGAAATCCTTGACCAGTGAAGAACTCTAGAAAATAGGGAAATATAGTATATAAATTGCAATTTAAGTGCGAGAGGCAGGATGTGGACAGGGTCCAGGGGCTCTGCCCCCGCAGAGGATTAAAAACAAAATTTTCAAAGACATAAAATTTTATTAGTCTCCAAAACTAAAGAAATGAGAAAATCACAGACACAAAAACACTCGTATTTTACATTAAGACTTGTATATATCCCTTTGCGTAGTGTATCGATGGAAATGCAAATTCCAGATATACAAGTTATATCAGAAAAGCAAGGCTCATTTGATTTTGATACAATTATTTTATATTAATTGTCATGTAAATTTCACTATTTATAAATAACATGTAATCACTTTGAGATATTGGTAACGCGATCATTCAGTCAATAAATTTTTACGTGTCCAAATTGTGAAAGTTAAATAGAAGAAAAATATTCTCAAAATTATTATTTTCGAACGAAAAGAACTTAATTATTTTTACATATGGACGTGTTTGAATCGGGCACTTCGCACACTACCAACAGGTATGAGAAACCGAGTTTCACACAATGAGTTGAAAATAGTACAGTACGATACGAGAGCGATGAAACTTTTTCTGACGAGTGTGAGTTAGCAACACGAACCGAAGACAAGTGTACAATCACACAAAATCAGAAAAAGCTCTCTACTTTGCGTGGTCTATGAAATGAGTTGGAACATTTAATATCTTTAGAAATCTAGTTAAATCGTTTGATACCTTGAAATATGCTATCGATTAGATTATTAGTGAAATGACATGAATTCTTCAAAATTGTTTGGAATTATGCAGCATCTTTCGAATTTCCTGGAAATTAACTGTAATGTTTCTAACCATCTAGGCACTTATGAGATATTGCAAGCTCATATATACACTATAAATCAATAAGTACTTGATCGATCATTTCAAACCATACGCACTGGCCTGTATCTGTATGATACAACCTCCGCTGTAAATCCAATCACTGACTCAATCCATCTATTCCATACCACACGTCGTTCCTTGGTGGTGTAATATGCTAATCAACTGTGATTATTCAAGTCGACCTGTTGATACTGGTACTAATATTTTAATGGATTATTAATAAACCATTATATATTGCTAATGCAATAACTTGTTTGGTTCAAATATAACTATTCCATGATTATGCATTTTATTATACAGTATTATTCAAAATGATTTCACTATTATCATGGACCATATTATCTACTTCGATTCTTCAAGCCTACACTAATACACACTACACACTACATCCACGTATTCCGACGAGTATGTGTATTCACATCAAACATAGTATAGCTATAGAGAGACTATCTAAATATTATAGTGTTTGAGAATCAGTCGTTAAATCCTTCGGAACACGGGATGGAAGAATCGTACGTGGAATTGTATAGGGAGATTGACTATCAATAATGTCTGTATCTGTTCATAGAATGTGACAGATTTCTTTGATTTCATGAGCATTGTTACAATAGCTTTTCAATCTTAATGTGTTGGAAACTCGAATTCAATTCTATTCTTCAACCCAAAAACTGTTTGATATTATGCAACATGATATTTAATTATTCGAATTCAAATTGATAGGATATTAATGGCGTTACATACAATACGGAATCACTGATAACAACATTATAATTACATACATCGAGATTAGAAGTCTATAACTGTTTGATATACGTTGCAGTCCATATACAGCTCCAACTTTTGTGTCCATTGTATATAATTATCGATTTTGCATTTTTTATCACTATCAGAGTCTAAAATATTGGGTTCACTATGAAAATTTTATCGTCACATATAAGTCGCAGTCCATATACAACTCCAACTGTTATTGTTAGTATACATGATTATTCATCACTATCACGGCTATGGCTTCATGAATCATGTAACACACAAATCATATTATCTAGTCCTATAATCTATTCATGCTCAATTAACGACTATGGCCAATATATTTGACACTATTATGTTATATACCTCTGTGTTCTTCAATTGTAGAAATTTATTGTTTGAGGACTATGACCCAGAAATAATTTCATTATTTTGTGAATTTTGTACGATGTCGTAGGATAATTATGTATGTATACGGCAATCAGAAACTAGATATACCAGTAGGGATAGAAATACTTCAGGCACATAAATTGATTAGAATCACGTTGAAAATCATATCAGATAAAACTTAGCTAGCTAAATTCTAATCTAAGTCCAACCAAGATCTACCGTGGTATGTACAAACAGGTACAAAATAGCTACGCTATGCATTATAAGATCGCAATGCACAGTTGAATCAATGGAAACCTTCTTCGCTTACTAATAACACAGCAGCTACAAGAATGGATATCACTAACGCACGCTCGACGGTACGCTACAAAAACAGACACTTTATAAATCGCTCCATTAATACGACAGAATAGAGAACCTATAACTGGTGAGCTCCCACCAACTGACTAGTGATTATAATGATCACATAATCAATGTTTCGACTGTTTGTTACAGAAACCAGAATCGACACGAGACACTGGTACAGGCACACAAACTCCAAAGAGCTACGATTCCAAGACTGACGATTAGCTTCCCACCGCTAAAACCTGAATGTCTCGGTAGATCTATAGATCACACGATCTAAACTCAACATTTCCGGTCACTCACTTCATTTTCCACTTGGCCAAACGTCGCATGGGAATACAGCTATTGTGATAATCATCCGAACTTGCACAGCCGCTATTCAACACAATAGGATTAATACATTGGAAGATCTTATATCAAAAGGTATGCTATAAAATTGGTGCTCTCAAGTCACCTTAAGCGGCACACCTAGTGTGAAATTTCAAAAAAATCGATTTTCTTTTTTTTTTCATATTTCGATAGATTAAACCTTTAAGAATAACATATTAAAATTTCGAATCGATATCTCAAATAGTTTTTGAGTTATAGCCATTTAAAGATTAGCCGTTCGGCAGCGATACTGCGTTCCACGAGAGAACACCCGGCAGTTACGCAGCTTCGAACGGCCTGAAAGCCGGGTGGGGATAGCGGGGTTGGCAACTCAACGCCGAATCTAAATTATCGTACGCATGGGCCCCGAATATATTTGTCACGCTAGGCTATTTATAACAGTGAAAATGATCATTTTATCTTTAAACGCGTTTTTCTCGGAACAGCATTTTCTGAATTTGCTGCAGTGATTACTCAAAGACAAATGATCCGATCACTACCGAATTTTTTCTACATGTTCTTTATATAGCTCTCCATACAATGACCTATCGATTTTTTAATCTGATTAAAAATCGAATTTTGGCAGGCCAAAAACGACCAAAATTTCGGGTAAAATTCGACTTTTTTTTAAAAAACGCCGCTATTTTGTCAATTTTTGATTTTTTTTTTTTTGATCGTAGGTCATTGTACGGACAATATCTTCTAGTTTAACGTGAATTTTTCGTTTTTTGATTTCATCCACGGAGAAGGCCGGAATCACTGCAGCAGTGGAGGACCTTTTTTTTTCGCGCCGTCAGAGATCGTGTATAACTTAAAAACTATTTGATTTTTTTTTTCAAAAATTTCGCTGTATATTCTTGAGACATGTATGAATATACTCTTGAAATTTTGAAACAATTGATACAGTAGTTTTTCTAATAAAAATTCCCAAAAATCACTTTTTTTTTAGGCCGTCACACTAGGTGTGCCCCTTAAGTTCTGAAAATTTGTAAAGGATGATTAATTGCAAACAGGAAAAGAATGATGGCACACAAGGAACAATTCGATTTACCTTATTATGCCGCTGTCGGCAATTCTATTTAATATCAAAAAAACTATTTACAAAAATTATAAAAATAACAGAAATTATAATCTTTAAACATTTACGAATGTTTAATGTTGTCGTTGAGTTTTATTTTTTTTAATCTAATTTTTCCTACTTTTTAATTTTCTAAATCTACTTTGCTTTACGTGTCGTTTCCGTGTTTTCTATGTTTTTTTCTAGGTTTGATCAATTACTACTTTAGCTAATTGTCGCTTTTAAACTTGAGGTTATGTTTTTGAAAGTCAAGTGCCGCTTTGGCTAAATGCCAAATGCTAAATGCTAAATGCCACTACTGCAGCATCAAAGTATTAATTCCGTGTATTTTTATGATTTGCAGGCGTGCGTACGTTGAAGAGCCAATATTTCAGGATTACAGATGAACCTGCGAAGATCACAGTCTCCATTAATCTAGAGAACAATACGTCACTCTTCGGCACATTCAGCTCCTTACCATACATTTACCTAGTCAATCATCCTTCACTGGAATCATTACATGGCCACAAACACTTACGCAAGCTCAGAATGGCCTGTGTTTTAAAACCAAACATCAACCTACTGTTACTTCAAGGCTGTATGATCTTAACAATTCTTTGGAATCTGACACCACAGAGCGAACGAAAGTATTAATCTGGATATCACATATTAGAAGGTATGTTATACGAGTCGATATTTCTCAGCTCACTTCCACCACAGTAACATGGAATATATTTCAGTAATTACTGTGACATTTCTATTAGATAATTAATCGTTTATCGATTTGTATGATTCTCACAGCGACCTGAATTGGATTGCAGTAGACAAGCGTCCAAGCTCCGAACAATCAATGTTGCAGAACACATATGAGCCTGTTACTGCGTCAGGCAACACAGTCCTCCAAACTATGGCTGAAAAATTACTGATTAAGTGCTAAGTTTACACTTTGCACTTCGTAACGTTAACGTAACAGAATATTCGTTAAAGAAATGGAATATTTCGTGATTCACATGTTATCAGAATTGTAAAATATGCGAGATAAACATGTTTCACACAATTTAAGAGATTAAGCGCCGTTCTTGATCCATTTGAAACGTTCGAGCCTTGCATTTGAGAATTTTTTGGCGAATATTTAGTTGAATTAACCCTTCGTCTGCAAACCTGGGTCGTTCGTGTCCGAGCGAAAACAGTTTTGGTTTGTACCGGGAAAATAGGGGAAGGGCGGAGGCTCCTCCTTATCTGTAAAAAAAGTTATATAGGAAGGGGAACTAATGCCCAAGTTTCAAAATTTTAGTACCTTCCAGGTAGTGGTAACGAGCACACGAACTTTGCAGAGGACACGAAAGACCCAGGTTTGCAGACGGCGTGTAGTAAACAGGTGAGTTCGAGAAAATTTTTTTTTCGTGTTTTATGGTATTTTTGGCATCAGTAGTATGCCAAAGGCATTTGACATTAGTCAGTATGCCTAAAAAAAAATTTTGAATTTTTTTTTTAGTATTTTTGAAAATGGAGCAGCGATCGGCCTCAACAAAATTATCAACTACAATGCACTGTTAGGTTGAGAATCATAATAATATGCAATTATAAGGACTTTTCATTGTAAAAAAAGAAAAAAAAATTTTTTTGCTGATAAAATGTGTGAAAACCAATATGCATCGTACGTAATTTATTGCCTGTTTTCATGTCCAAAACTTAAGCACTTAGCTTTGGATAAATGAAACAAACTATTTTTTTTCTTAAAGCTACACTATTGACCTTTAATTTCCATTTTAAAAAATTGCGCTATCTTTAGAAGTCTCTGAGTTACATTTTTTTTTGTAAATCAAGATTTTTTTACAAATTTCTTCATATATTTAACAAAAAATGTGTGAAAAAATTTAATTTTCAAAAATTTTACAATTGGCACTTCAAAAGGAATAGTTAAAGAAGTAGCGTCAATTTTTTCAGAATTTTCTGAATGCATTAAGGGGGTGAATTAATGGCCGGACGCGAAAGACCCACGTTTGCAGACGAGAGGTGCGGAAAAAACCTTTGCAGACGAAGTGTTAACGTTACAATCTTCAATCTCATACTGTATGAGTCAAAATTAAGTTCTATTTAATAAATCATTTATGTTTGTCGCAGTTGACAATTGAAGTGAATGTCTTTGAATTTTACTGAATGTTTCTCCCCTTGCCTAAATTCCGAATATATTTCTTGTGATGATCACACTATACCTAATACCGTATAATCCTGCTGAAATTAAGAGAAGATCCTACAGAAACTGAGAACTTGCACATTTTTTTTTGTATTCAAAATTGTTGATAGGTCTTGTGAAACTGTGCTCTGAAACTAAGAAATTCTCACCTTGAGCTTCGAGATTACTTGAGTAATATAGAAGTTACGCAACTTCTAAGGGCAAACAGATACTCAACTTCAAAATGCTCCCTGCGTCATAATCTTATTCGGATCATACTATTTAACTGGGGCTTTCGCTACACTTAGGCGAAGAAAAGTATGCAACGGATTTGAGATTGAATGACTGGTTTTTTTTTACCAGAATTTTAAACTTGTATTCTTCAATTTTTCACATTTTTCATGTCATATGGATTTTGAAAACTATGTTCCTTTTACAGTATAAAGAATTCTCTACATACTTTTGTGTGTGAGGTATGCATGAATCTATACTGCGAAGGAGAAGTGATCGGAGCAGAACTATGACGCAAGGAACATCTAGCGTAGCTGAAAATGTAGTTTTGAGTAAATCGCCTTTTAATGAAAACTGGTACAAATTCAATAAATTTTCAAAATATATGGTCTAAGATAATTCGAAACGTCATGTCATCAAACTGTCTTATTGAGGCATCTCAGATTTTCTGTTTCTTCTGCTGCGGTATCTTGGACCGCAGATCTTCTTCGCCCTGCGTTTCCAGATTCAACATCATATAAAAAAAAATTGAAAACGTTGATCGTTGAATTTGTAGTCCAGTCCTTCTTTATCTTCAAAACTTTACCTTGCGGCTCCATCAATTTGGTTTTAGCAGCATATATTCTATCGTGCTGCGTTCTGCGATTTACTATTGTGATTCTCAGAAAATCTTAGTGCTGATTTTTAATACTGATTTATCTCTGGCTATTGCTTTAGACTTTTTTCATGTGTGCACCTATTTAGCAGCTCTTCACTGACAAATCTCTCATAAAAAGGCATTAGTTTCCCATTTATTGGGAATTTTTGATCTGACGGTTGATAATTTTTCAGCGTAGCCGTATTGCCTTTCTTCGTTTCAGTGAGATTTGTTATGTTTCACAAGGTTTCTCTCTGTTTCACATAATAGCTGTCTTACAGAAGGTATTTTCAAAATAAAAAATAAAAGGTTGAGGAATAAAGTTTATATTTTAAGCGCTCCAGCTCGTTATTGCATGTTGGAGTTCTGCGGTACCCATCCGTTTGGCCATGTAGTTCATACTTGGACTTAATATTTTATGAAACTTAGATTTAATGATAGTTTCAATAGCTTGGTAAGATTCTAGAACTTTATTACGGAAGAAACAAATTTTTTTTTTATTCATTATCAATTTTATCAATAAAATCAGCTGCCTGTGAACTAAAAAAAATCTAAGGACCTTGAATATTTCTAACAAAGTAAGGACAGGCCTCTGGAGCATATTTCCGGCAAAAACAGAAAATCGATTTTTTGAACGATTTCGGTCAAAATCTCTGTAGGGTCTTCCCTTAACTTTGTTTTCATACCGCTAAGACGAACCCCGGCTCAATAAAATAGTGTAACGCAGTTTTCTATTAGGAAGAGGAAAACCTTGGACTCCGTCACAATTCGGCGGTTCCCGTGTTAATTAACTGAAACTTACCTAATGTTGGGCGCCAGACGCTTGCGCGTCGTTTCCTTACCAAATTTTTACCATACGATACGATACGATACGATAACTAAAACATACGAGATGCGACGAGCGACAACTCAACTAGCTCAGTTTTCGAAAGCCTTAGATAGAGGGGCAGGGTACACCATTTAAAACAATATTCGATATTTTACTTGAGATCACATCAAACAGATTTATTTCCTTTTCGAAATTCGACAGATTCGATAGAATCGATAACAGAATCGGTATTAGCTTCGTTTATTACGGTAGTCGATCCAAATAACGGGACAGAATTTATTTCTTTTACGATATTAGTGAGAGGCGTGCGTCAGAGACGACTCGATATAAAACAATTTGACTAGACTCCAGACTTGGTATCACAGAGCGATACTTCGTACCCAAATGCAAATTTTATTTATCATAACGCAGCCAAACACTATTATGCGACTTTTAGCCGAGATCAGATGACGATACTCAATAATGAAACGATACAGGTTCCCTAATTATTAATTAGTGGCACGCTGAGCCTTACAATAAACGATATTTCAAGGTCTATCAAAAGATAGGGACCGCAGGGTCATTCAAAATACGTAAATTACTCAGTTCAACGATAACAGATTATTTCAGGAACGATAGAGAGATAATAAACCAGATTCTACGATATCTTAACGAAAGTTTCGATACTAGATTTTACACAGCCAAATTTACTCAAGCGATAGAAAAGAGTTAATTACTAAATTATAACAAACGATAAGAGAACTAAACTATAACAGAGTTTCTGTAACGCGAGGCCTTAGCCCTCGCGGCTAACTTCGCTCAGGGTACTCCAGGAAAGGTATTTTACACTAAGTTCATGCACAAGCAATATTAACGATACTAGAAATGCGGAATTTACAAAGCCATACGATAGGTAATAGCCAAAAAGCAGTATAAGATCTACGTAATTCAGTCAGACTCGAGGTTGTTCGATAAATTAACCATAGACGAGCTTCTTAGCTCAAAAATCCAAACGATAGACCAGACTTTTATACGAACTACCTCGTGTCTTCACAAAAAGAATCAAGACCTTACCTTAATCGACTTCAATGATTGCACAACACTATTTAATCTATACTCGATACGATATTCGATATATGCGATACTCGAAGGATCTAGTAGACAGCGTAGCGTAGACTGGAGCAAAGAATAGGCTGAGTGACCAGTGTGTCTTCCTTATATAGCCTTTATTTCTACGCATCGGATCATCCCTCTAGTAAATAGGTCACGTGACGTGTCAGTGACTTTTAATTGGCTCTCGGTACTTTTCGGTAGTTTCGACGGTTGTCAGGTGTTCAGACGTATTCCGGGAGAATCACACCTACCCCTCCGTTGCTGTAGACCACTCCTATTCCCGCCTTCCGTTAGAACTCCCTGGCGCTGGATCTACCGGAAATCTCGCTCACCAGAGCTATTCGATAAATTCCGATAGGGCCTTACAGGATTCGTCAATCCCTACGGAATGGGTAATAGCCTCGCGCTGGATCACAAGGATCTCGCCTACGATAAAGTTCTTCAGGTTGGAACGCTGATCCGGGGGTTTTCTCGACCAACCACGGCCGCGGTAACAGTTTCGGGGATAGTGCAGATGATCGGTGTACCTGTTGTCGACAGTTCTTTGGGTAGGAGGCTGTGAATATGCTTTCGCATGCCCTTGTACGCCACCCTCAGACTGGCAGGTGATGTAGACGGTAGCTTCGCCGGATGACGGGAGGATTTTTGCCGTGCTTCTCGCACATCCCTGTACGCCGTCAGTCCGTTACGTTTGGAGCAGTGCGTTTTCCGGCTCTAGTGGAGGCGCTGGCCTTGCCGCTTTCTTGGCGAATCTAAGACTTGCACGCCGATAGGGCCGTCTGCGACGATACGAGAGGTTCTGTAGGCTGCATTTGCTGTACTTTCCATCGGTAGTTCCCACGTCGGTAGAGACCTCGTGGTGCATCGTGATCGAGATTCATAGATTTTACAAAAATAAAAAGTGCATTAGTTAAAGCTAACCATTTTCCCTAAATTTTCTTTTTCCTGGAGTCCCTGTCCACGCTACGCTGTGCTTTTTCGAGTTTTTCCCCTTGTAACTGGGATTTATCGAAATACCACGTTACAATAGGTATTTTTCTGTATTAAGAAGTATTATTTCCAATTTATAAATTGTCGTTTTATACTTGCCATTTCGCTGAGCGAACTCACGTTGTAATAGAGTAGTAATTGATTGTAATCTATGGTACCGCGTGTACCAGTTACTAAAGAATCTAATATACAAAATTGGAAAAGGATTTATCTGGTGTTCAATATTCATTTGTGATAATTAATTTAGGTATATCCAGCCCCTCTATCATCTAAGTTCAATAAAACTGAGCTAACTGCGCCGTCGGGCCATCGTTCCGCTAACGTAGATTTTGATTTATTATATTTGAGTTTTCTCTTTTCTTATTCCTTTGTAAAGCGTTTTCTATTTTCTTATTTCTTTGTTGGCGCCCAACAAACTATGTTTATCGCTGAAAAATCATCTTAGAGTCAGGAACGCCGTAGGGCGCGGTGGTGCACTCCCTCATCACCGTTGCAGTTCATATCTGAACACATCTGGTTCATGCCTGACTTATGTATTATCATTTTTTCCCGGATTCAATGCAACTTATTGTGAGTAGGGTTGCTTGGGGAAAAAAAAATTGGTTACTGTCATAACATTCATTAACGTCAGTCTTTTACGTCACTTGACTAAATTGTTTACATTGACACCTGTGACGTATGTCAACACTTCGATAGGTCTTAGCTGAGTCCATAAGGAGCGTTCAAGTATTACGTAACGAATTTGGGGGGAGGGGGGGGGGGTCTTGTAAAAGGTTACGATGCGTTACAGGGGGTAAGGGGGGGGTTTGAACTACGCGTTACGTAACATTGTTTTTTTTTAACCCTTCAAAACGGTCGCATAGAGAGAATCTCTCACGCATTTTTTAAGACGTTAATTATGACTTTTAGGTAAAAATGGTCGCTTGGTCGTTACGGCGCGTTACATGGGGGCAGGGGGGGGGGGGGGGTCAAAAATCTCCAAAAATTGCGTTACGTAATACTTGAACGCTCCCATACCTATATGATGAGTGTTGTCATACCTTGCTCTATTTAACGTCTGTTCAGCTTAGGATTACACACAGTCCATCCTGTTTGGGTGACAATGTTTAAAACATTGTCACTAAGTTTTTTTCACCGACCACCGTTTGCGTAAGATAATTTAAACCGCCTTTTAAACTCGATAGGAATTCACACTGTATATTATACACGACCAATTAGCTCTATTCGATCATATCTGCTCAGATCCAACAATTGAGCCGTTCTCTGTAACAACAGCTTAAGGGGACCAGTATAGCTTGAAATTTTGAAAAAATCATTTTTTCGTTTTTTGCGGAATATGCTGTCTCAGGGTCATATCTATCTCTAAAAAAATCGCCACTGATGAATTCGTAAAAATAACTGGTTTATAGACCGAAAATCGTACAGCTTGAAATTTCACAAAAATCGTTTTTTCGTTTTTTGTAGATTTCGCTGTCTCAGGGTCATATCTATCTCTAAAAAAGTCGCCATCGACGAATTCGTAAAAATGATCGCGAATTGGCATTGAGTTTCAGCGACTTGGCGCAAGCAGCGCTGTCGCTTTGTTTCCATATCGCTCACATGTTTCGTGACCGGTGATTATTTGTCGAACATTCTGAGATCGTGTAACGTTCCCGCTCTTTACTTGTTTCAAATACAATAAAAACAAAAACAGTACTTAGTACTAAAAAATCCGCGATTCCATCGTGCTAAATATCTAGCTTTGTCATTTTCGTGTATAAACATCGAGTGACAGTGTGTGTGAGGTTATTTGTGGGTTCCCACCAACTAACCTCAAAGTAAGTATAGCATACTCACGTTTGCGGTCGAAGTTTATTTGCTTTTTGTTCACAGATCTCATAATTTACACCCAGAAGAAAAAAATCGTTACAATTTTCGAAAATATAATAATAACTGCACTTGGAGTGCCCTCAGGATCCAACGCGAAGGCTCACATGATTTGGACCGACCAGACATGGCTATAACAGGCTCAACGACAGGCAGCTGACAGTACTCGAGAAGCCCGAATTGCTATCCGAAGACTACGACTGGACCAAAATGAGACTACAGCGGCTAGAGAAGGACTGTCATATGCTGCAGGAGCCTTTTAAGGGAAGACCCAACTGAAATCTTGACAAAAAGCAGATTTTTATCTTCCAATTGGCCAAAAAAGGTCCAGATTAAAACGTAATACTACCAATTTTAGATTATGGTAGAATATGTTTTAAAATAAAATTTCAGTCTTCTGCGATGAAAGTGTATGCGTAGGAAACCTTTCCCAGCGCTGCGCAGGATAGATTCTGTCAAAGGTTCCCTCCTGCGCATACACTTTTATTGCAGTAGAGTGAATTTTTTTTTAAAAACATATTCTACCATGATCTCTAATTGGTATTACTTTTTAGATTGAACTTTTTTTGGCCAATTGAAAAATGAAACACTGCTTTTTTCCAAGATTTCAGTAGGGTCCTCCCTTAAAGATGGTACGATGAAATTATTAGTTTGAAAGTTGAACAAAGTAATTTTGTTTTTTGTAAATAAAAAATTGAATTTTGTCAGAAATTTTGTAACCAACAACTTTTATTTGAAACATTTTTCGATATTTCAAACTTTTCTAGTAGTAAATTTTATTTTTTTAGTGAAAACTTCAAAACCGTTTTTCTCAGAACTACATTTTTGGCGACGTGTCGTAAGGTTTTAGGAGCACCGTTGCTCCGATTTGACTCATTTAGGGCTCATTTTTTTCAGAAAACAAATCCTCATCACATGAATGAGGGAAATTTAAAGAAAAAATTTCCAGACAAAGTTATCAGCAAAAGAGTGACCAGATTGTTGCTAAATTTCGATAACTGATCATAACTTATTACAGGATTTTTTTTTTTCAGTTCCCTACATTCATGTGATGAAGAATTGCTCTCCGAAGAAAATGAGACGTCAAGAGACATAATCGGATCAACGCTGTGCCTGAAACCTTACGACAAGTGATTTTCAGACAAGCGATTTTCTTGATGTATTATGAACTTTGGTTAAGATATAAATGATTTTTGGAGTATGTAGAATTTTTTAAATCAAGGTGTACTGGTCCCCTTAAGTCGACTCAAGTTTCGGTCGAAAAACGATGATTAAAGATTCGACGGTTGGTATTTCAATTTTACCGAGGCATTTCACAAGGAACCAATTTTTTTTTTACGTAGGTGGGGTACCCAAAAGTGATATAGGAATATAAAACAATCGAATATAGTTTGCAATACGATGAGATACATGAAGGTTTTGAGTGCGACTTAAGAGGTTTTTCCATAGAACAGCTTTTTCACTTCCCGTTTCTCTGTTTTCAGACGATATTCCGATGACGGATGAAAAAATTTGTATAAGAATTGGTCTCCCATGGTTTTTTGGGTCGCTGATTACGAATCTGAAGTCAAATTTTCGAAATTAAAAATGGCGAATCCAATATGGCGCGAGAAATCTCCAAATATTCCGATTCTGATAAAAATTGGAATTCATAGGTTTTTTGGTTCGCTGATCACGAATCTGAAGTCAGAATTTCAAAATTCATTATGGAAAATTCAATATCCTGTTAAAAAAAAATTCAAAAATATTTTGATCTTAAATGAAATTATTACGTAAGGCGTTTAGGGGCGGGGGGTGTAGACTCAATATTATAAATTCTTACTATAGGCAGGGGGTATAGAATCAGATCTTACGTAACATTTTAAATTGAAAATTTTACTACTTTCGGGCTAAGAAATGGCGCTATTTTATAAACGGTGTTTTATTTTATAAATATGTTCATTTCTCACAAAAATTTCTTCTTATGAGGCAGAAGGGAGTAATCGTAATCGTATGATATCTTACTATAGGGGGAAAGTGTGTCAAAGTAGCCTCAAAAACGCCTCAGGTAATAATTTATGAACGGCTCCTTACGACGATTAACGATGAACTGCATCTAACTCACCAGTTGACTAGCATAAACACGTGCGTCCGTGCGCCGAATAGCTCGAGCACGGTGCGCGCGCCGCTTGTTAGAGTCATCGTAACGCCAATAGTCAACAGAAACATCCGAAATTTACAGGGGATATAGCTAATAGTGTACGGAATACCGTGATAAGCGTCCCTGAAAAAATCACTTAAGTCGACTCAAGCTGTTGTTACAAAGAACGGCTCAATTTCTCCTGATTTGTTTTTTCACGTAATGTGAATTTAGGACGCAAAAAATCACCCGCTAGAAATCAAACATCAAGATGCTAATTGTAAGTGGAAATTAATCTTAAGGCAGCTCATGGTTATGCCTTCAGACATTGTTAGATGATCTCTGAAGAATGATTTTTTTAAGCTCATCCGAAAATAAGGACATTTACATGTTTGATAATACATAGATTGAAAAATGACCTTCGGTAAGTACGGCCGGGCGTCCTGAGGAGGATTCCACTCGCGAAGAAGGTCTGGTTCTGAGTGTCGACGTGTTCTTCGATGTCGTGTTGTACCATGGCGGTTGAAGAATTCGGATTCGGTAATGGCTAG
The DNA here is from genome assembly GCA_944452935.1 of Rhogogaster chlorosoma. Taxonomy (NCBI): domain Eukaryota; kingdom Metazoa; phylum Arthropoda; class Insecta; order Hymenoptera; family Tenthredinidae; genus Rhogogaster; species Rhogogaster chlorosoma. The sequence goes on from OX101802.1 coordinate 17,543,545, forward strand.
CATGGAATCAATGCTGCGTCTAAGGTAGTCTTCTGCTTCGTCAATCAACGACTCCGTGGAATCACCACTGTTATCAGCGCCGATGGAGTCCGAACGGAGATTAGGAAGGCTCCCTCTAGTAATGGGGCACTCTGAAATAACAAACATACCTATCATCCTGATTCTGGTTAATTTCTTGTTCAACAATATTGTATCAAGAAACTCGACGGAGCTCCAAGTAGATTGAAAAAACATATTCCACTCATGTAATTTGATCAAGTTCTGTCACCGCAGCGACGCAATGGCGGGTAGTAAGGGATGTCAATGTTTTACCTAACATGTTACGGTATCGATTTTTACGAACGAACTTCTTTCCCCGTAGGATACGCTTGGCGTTTGCATTGCGCTAGCGTACTTATTCAACACATGCTTGCTCCCTCACCCACTCAGACTTGGATACGGTAAGTCCAGAAATGCGACATTACTTTGATAATGTATTCGCGGCTGTTTTCCGCGGAATAACGGGACACACTCGACATATACTTCGTTTCTGTCGGACGGTCTGCTTATCTAGTACAGATTCGCGGCCGTTTTCCGCGGAACTACGAAACACTTGACATACTATCGTGTCTGTCGGGCAGTTTGTCTCACTATTGAAGTGTAGCGACTGTTTCCCGCGGAGTTACGATATACACTGTAACATTGCATGTTACAAACTGCTCCTCGCCCCTAAACGAGACCTTATTTAAGACGGGGGATCGCTAGAGTGAATGACGTGTGAATGGGTAAGATGACCCCGAGGTCCGAAATACTCCCGAGAGGCGACCGTGACCGACTTAGATAATGAAATCGATTATTTATTCTTTTGTTTTTTTTTACACTTTTCTCTGGCATGTGGGCACCGAGGCATTATTTGTGGAAGACGACATAAGGACCACGATATACACCGACGAACATCTGCGACTCGACACACCGAGGGCGTGAATTTCTACCAAGGCGCCACCGAAGCTCGGGAGATTAGCAAGGGCCCTGCTAACTCCCCAACCAGCCGAGGATGCGGGAGAGTGTCCACGACACTCTACAACGAGGGATGAAGGTGGTGGATGAGATTCCCGCCACCGAAACGAATCTACAACCCGCAGTCCTCGGCCTGGAAGAGCTAAAATCACCGTGGTGGTAATTCAAAGAATTCGCGCCAAGGATCGAGCGCTACCCCATGACGTCACAGCGTGGTCGATACCATAATCGATAATTGCGGGACTAACGAGGTCCTTGCGCATCCGCACGACGCCGGTGGTCTCACTCTGCGTTAGGCTAACATCGAGAGCACGTGTGCAAATTTGTAGTCTTTCTTGCGTACTGCGTACTTTTCTGTTCTTTCTTTTGCGTTCGAGCAAACTTTCTTGTAAGAGCCTGAGTGTGTGAGTGAGGTTTCCCCGAGGGACGAGTCGTTTGTTTTGGAAAAATCCCGATGGATTTTGCCCGAGAGGGACGTCTTTTTATCAGGTGGCTGGAGAACGGTAAGCACTAAGCAATCTAACCCGTTGGGTAATTTGAATCCGGCAACGGCCTTCTGCCGCGTGCTTGTTCTCAGCCACGAGGCTATTTCACGAATTTGGGATCAAATTATGCCGGATTCCGAGTGAAAGCCGTCACCAGTGTCCCTTGCCAGTATTTTTGAGTTCGAGTCTCGCGGTAAAATAGTTAATTATCGAGTAATTATTGAATTAAGAAATTTTGTATTATTCGCCCACGAGGGCGAGTGAGACAGTCGGTCACTGTCGCGCTCTCTTCCTCCTGCGGGTAGACTTTGTACCGAGGCCGAGCCTCGCGTATTGTTAAGAGATTTCGAGTCCAAATAATAGATCGACGCTAGTCGAAGTTTGTAAATAATTTTGTTGTTTAGTGCGCAGAGTTAGGTTAAGGTAGATTTAAGTGATTTAGGGAATTTGTTAAGTTTGTGCCGTCGGCAAAGAAATAATCCGAATTCTAGGCCGCGGAATTGCGTATTTTGTTAATTAGGATTAATTTCAGGCCGCAGGCCCGCCTAAGGCATTATTCCACCGATAGGTGATTTATTATCAATTTTTGTAATCGCTGTGATTTGTTACTGCATGATTTTGAGTCTAGTTCAGTAGTCTCACGAGGACTTAATTTGACGAGTCATTTATTAATTTTCTTTTCGTTCTGTTATTGCCACCCTACGTGGGAGCGTTTATTTAGTTCGTTTTCTTTGTAAGGCTCGTCAAACGTAGCCAGGCCGCCTATACACGGCCTGTAGTCAATTTATACCCGAGGGGAAGTACCCCCGGGTACATCATATTTTGTTACCTTTTTTTTGATATTTTTCATATTCTAATTTTTTGAATAAAAGCACTTTTTTGTCTATTATCATCTAATTACTCGAGTAATTACTGCATTCACTAATCCCTCAACTTAATCCTGACCCCTCTCCGCGGTACTGTAGCTAGCCGCCGCATTTGTTATAGTAATCTAGGCCGCTTGTTTTTCTTGTCGTCCAATTTAGAGTTTCGTGGCGAAGTAGTCGCCTGGCGCCCAACTTTCCAAATCATTATTTTTCTTCTAGAATTATTCTTTATTATTTAACTCTCGTGGTTGTTCATTGTCGACTGGACTATCTCTCGGGATAGCGATCCGGTCTATTCCCGGGGGATATAAAGGGGTTCCGTCACAACACATACACCCAAAAACTGAAAAGTGACGCCCAATCTGTGCAGTCCCACAGGTGCACTCACTAGCACAGATAAACGGGACGTTACAATACACTACCGCTCAAAAGTTTGGATACACTAGTCGAGAATTCTAGCCACACTAAAAGTTAGATGGTCCAGTCAAAAAAAAAGATAACTTCATTTCGCAAACGGCCTTTTGAAGGAGACAAATTCGGCTTAATTTTCCGTTTTTGAAAATCATCTTACGATTTTTTGGGTACCCGGTATGCATTTTTGAACGTGGTCGTTTTTCAGCTATTTTTTGCTCGTCGAAAATTGGGTGCATAATTTGTGGAAAATTTTTTCATCAGTTTTTTCCATGAAAAACTTCGAAAGGGCATGAAAAGCTTGATTTTCGTTTTTTCAAAAGTTTCGTGCGATTTTTTTTCGCTCATAATTAAATTTTCGGCTGAAATAGACGACTTTCAGAAAATGCGACGTAATCCAAGAACTATAGGGTTTCAGAGGAAATGTCAAGAGGGTAAAAAGTTATATGGGTTCACACTGAAATGGTTGGAATTTTTTCAGGATTTTTATTCCAACTTTGTTTTGTCCCCCATTTTTTGTCTGTACTCTGATGAGCGAAAGGGCTTAACTCGAGAATTACGGGGTTTGAGACAAAACATGAGATGAGAAAACTTTTTTACTTTCTTATTTTAAGTTGATAAGAATTTTTTCAGAATTTTTTTTAGCAGTTTTTTACCGTGACTTTTTTTCAAATCGCGGTGCATTTTTACATTTTATTGTAATCTCCATACTAGCGCCAAAAAAATTCGAACCGTATAGACTTTCTATTTTTCCGATCAAGCTTGTCCCACAAAAGCCCGATTGGATTCAGGTCCGGTGATTGTGGTAGTCAGTCAATGTAACACTATTACATTGATTTCGCTGCTCGTCTTTGTTTAAATTTTTGGAGAAATACTACGAGCATCCCAGACATCACACGGACGTCCTATGGACATCCAGTGGATATCCACGTTGGACATTGCAGACGTCCCATGGATGTCCGCCGAAGTCCGCCGGATATTCGTTAGACGTCCATCGGATGTCCGTTTGACACAAAATGGGATATCCAGTGGACATCCATGAAATGTCCTTTCCGGATATCCAGTGTATATCCGTTGAATATCCATGGGACTACCCTTCGAACGTACAGGCCTGCACATTAATGGTGTATACATGAACATAGCTGCATTTAGATTTTTGCATCGTGTATCGTGGTTCCAACTCGCACCACGGAGCAGACGACAAGCAGACGCTATTTCACTGAACGAGCGTATACGTGCCCAACACACAACGCAACAATGACAACAATTCGTTTATTCTTTGCATCCCTAACAGATGGCGCATGACGTCTGCTAAATATCCACTGTGGGCGCATGGTGACGCTAGTAGAGTTTAGTTCATGTTACATGACGCTGATTTTTTTGGATACACCATTAATGTGCAGGCCTGTACTATGGACGTCCTCGGGATGAGGATAGGGTATCCATGTGACGTTCGCTCGGAACTGTCGTGAATGTCCTCAATGGATGTCCATTGAATGTCCATGGAATGTCCGGTAACAATAACTCGGCTCAATTAGTTGATCGTAATTATCAATATATTATGTATATTATAAACGATGCAGAGGGTTTTCTTCAAAAGTGGATTTAAAGGCGAAGAATGTTGATTGTATAATTACTGAATTTTTATTATCAGGACATTATATATACATTAGGGTGTCTGTTATTTACCAATTTAGTTTTAGACTTTGCAACGCCCCTAAAATTTTTAGTTTCTGACCTAAAAAAAAATATCAGACCCATATAAGCCCTTAATATTAGTATCAAACCGTGCCACAACGACGGTTCATTTCCCATTCAAATAACATGGGTTTTTTGTACTTTTTGCCATTAATTTTTTTTTCCTCAACCATTCCATCCAAAGCTGTGGCAATCAATTATTTTTGTAGCAAATTGAACGCTCTACAAAAACTTCTTGGTAATTTTTTCGGTAAATTCACTTGCTTGAAAGTTATTCAAGGTCAAAGTTCAACTCAAAATGACTTCTTAATTTTCTTTGTATTTTGACCGAAAATCTATCATTATTTATATTAAAAATTATTCTTTATTGCAAAAAATATCTGATTTCAACTATTTTGTTTTTAGTTTATTAGACTTTCTTTTTGATAAATTTTACTTTCCTCTTCTCAATAATTTTAACAGATCCAACAAAATAGTTGAAATCAGATATTTTTTGCAATAAAGAATAATTTTGAATATAAATAATGATAGATTTTCGGTCAAAATACAAAGAAAATTAAGAAGTTATTTTGAGTTGAACTTTAACCTTGAATAACTTTCAAGCAAGTGAATTTATCGAAAAAATTACCAAGAAGTTTTTGTAGAGCGTTTAATTTACTACAAAAATAATTGATTGCCACAGCTTTGGATGGAATGGTTGAAGAAAAATAAAATTAATGGCAAAAAGTACAAAAAACCCATGTTATTTAAATGGGAAATGAATCGTCGTTGTGGCACGGTTTAATACTAATACTAAGGGCTTATATGGGTCTGATATTTTTTTTTAGGTCAGAAACTAAAAACTTTAGGGGCGCTGCAAAGTCTAAAAACAAGTTGGTAAATAACGGACACCCTAATATACATACATGATGCCCAAAATATTTACAAATACACAGAATCCGTCAAATCGTTGAATGTCTTGTGACGTTGCAGATTTGCTGCCGTCACAGGAGCCCTTCTGGCTACCGATTTGTAGCAATTTAATTAGAGATCAGAGTACCGATACCGCGAGAGAGAGACGAGATACGTCTCACCCTCGGGAAAACAGCGATACACCACAGACAAATAGTAGATTCCGAATAACTTTTAATTTGAAGTACGTTTTTGTTAATGTACCGCGAGAGAGAGAGAGAAGGAGAAGACATGCCGCTACGAGAACTACCGCAAGGAAACTTCAGATACCGCGATGACCTCCATGGTACACACTCCGGAGTAGTGTACTACTACTAACACCTGGAGGGAAGAATGTAGATCCTGGGAGTACTCTGGCATTTGAAATAGGAGTCACATACGGCTCCACGTCAGCCGAGTACATCTACCGCTTGTGACTGGCCTTGCAACGACGGCGTATAGGGCTGCACGCTATCGCTACAGCCTCCCGTTACCGCACCAAGAACATCACCACACCTGCCGCTATCGTCGACGCCAGGATAGCCACGGCGTACGGTTTATCGCTACAGGACGAGCCTCGTGGGAGAGACGCGACTCACGTGCTTCTGGCAGGCCGAAAAGGATCCAGGATCTGTCAGGAGGCTGCCACATGTGCCATGGGGCCCGACAGTGCAAATCCCGCAGAGATTGGTGGCACAAGTGCGAGATCGCATCTTAGAATCCCAGGACCCACCTTCCTGAGGTCATCATGCCGCATACACGGCACCGTATCGCATCTCTATCGCCTGCCGCTTGCCACTCGGCAAGGAGTCGACACCGCGCACGCATCAGCTGACGAGCCGGTCATGCGAATTACCATCAGGTAATTAGGTAACCAATCAGGCATTGAGAGACGTCTCGTAGGAATCCTGACCCCCATGGGCAGTCACATTAGGAACCTCGATACCGAAAATCGGGAAGACAATCCTCACTTCTACGTTCAGCATTCCTATCGCTCAGACGTGTTGTGATACCACTCTCTTTCGCCTAGTTTCCGCAATAATCTAATATTAGTTCCCGCTTCACGGGTTGAGTTGAAATAAGTAAAGTTCAAGTGTGTACGAGTAGTAAGATTCGTCAAAAGGTAAGGTCTCTATCAATTCCCGCTTACCAAGTCACGCAATTCCCGTTGGACTTCCTAAATTATCGTATCGTCGGTTTTTAGAATCGTACGTAGCCGGCGGGCGACGTCATTTGCGCATTTTCTAAGATTAAGTAGTATCGTAGATTAGTTAAGGTAGTTAAGTTAGTTTAGTTAGAAAGGAAGTCCAGCGCAAGAATTTCGTGTCTGATTGAGCTTGTCTGAATATTTATGTCTTTTAGTTGCTTTTTGGTTTGATATTTGCTATTATTATTCGCTACCGCTTACCTACGATATACTTGCTAGCTTGTTACCGCTTTATTACGCATGTAATTTCATATTTCTTTGATTGATGTGATCTCTTTGATTTTCTCTGATTTTCTGTATCTTATATTTTGTATTATCTTGTATGGTGTGTCGCTAAACTATTTTACCAACTCCCCGAGGGCTGGCTGAACGTAGTTGTCATAGGTTAAGTTGTTTAATTAAGTAATTTTGTATCTTGCTGGTCAATATCGCATATTGACGATTTTCCGCTCGATACCTTCAGTGTCGAGTAATAAGTTCTGTATCGAGTCACTAAAAACTTAGCTTTGTTTGCGAACCTACGGGTTAAAGTAGTAGTTTATCTTTTGCGAACCTACGGGTTATTTCATTAGTTATTTTGAGCAGTTTTCTTCCACGAACCGTTTTGTTAACTTAGAATATCGATTGTTCATTCCTTCTGCTACCGCTGATTGAGTCTGAATATTGTAGATCATTTTTGTAATATCGCTAGCGTCGCCAGTAGGGCCTATTTGCTTGAGTATCGTATCGCTCGGTGATACGCAGTCTAAAAAGTAGTATAGTAGTATGTTTTGTATAGCTTCTCAGGCGCTCGCTAGCTAGCGCTAGCTTAACTCTGTTTTCGTACCGCTAAAGTGAACTCAGACTCAACAGTATAGGTATTTTTGAGTATTAAAAAGTATTATTCCCGCATTACAATTTGTTTTATTGTATTTGCTATTTCGCTAAGTGAACTCGATTATAATAACATCTCTTTGATTGTATTTGCTTGTACCGCGTGTACCTTGCCATTTTGAAAGAATGTATTATATGAACTGTTGAAAGGATTCATCTGGTGTTCACTATTCATTTCCGATAATTTAATTTAGTCAAATAAGGTTTACCCAGCCCCTCCATCAATATCGCTGAAAATCTGAGCTAACCGTGCCGTCGAGGCGTCGTTCCGATATCTTCGTTTTGTCTGTTATCGCTGCTTTTTGTGGATTTCTTTGTAAATCGACGCATTCGCGTCTGGCGCCCAACAATCTATGGAATATCGCAATTTATTGTCGTAAATTTATCGTAGACACAGGAACGCCGTAGGGCGCGGTGGTGCTCTCTCTAACCACCGTTGCAGTCTATAGGTTCCTACTATTATAATATTCGCAAATGAAAGTAATTATATACTGTAACGTCGCGGATTTATGTTAGACAGAGGGTCTGATCAGAAGTCCGCGGATTTCACAGATTTTAGTTCAATAGTCGACGTATTTGATCGAAAGTGAGTTTGTGAGTTGGAACACTTCGAGGATGGATGAAAGGATTAGGTCTGCTAACCAAAAACACCTCAAGAACCTATACTGCTTTATTTTCACGGACTCGGACAGGGTTACTGACAGAGCCGTCTGTTCCCTCCACAGAGCAGGGTTTTATCCGTGCCTGTCGTGCCTATCAATTAAACTATTTTGATTCCCTTTGGTATCCGGGTTGTACCCGGAACCGTCCACCAAACCCGGAAAACACCTCTCTGGCCCTCGGACACGGAAACGTATATTCAGTGCCGTCCGCTCTAAGACAGTGCCTCTCGACTTTATGTGAACGATTTTTGGGATGGTTGTGACAGAATGGCGACAGTAACCTACACTGTTTCGGTATAAATTCTACTTTACTTTGTGTACTCTCTTGTTTTACAATAAATTTTACATTGACCTTAATCTATATCATTTGCAGCTCCTACATCGGAATTGTCTTCTGAATTTTATATTTTATATTTATTTCTGTGCTATATTAGCATATTTAAATCTGAATTTAAGTCAAAGTGCCGCTTTGGCTAGCTATGCTTGAAGTGAAGTATTGAAGCTAATAATAGTCAGCAGGCATCTATTGCACTGCTGCTATAGCAAGGTAATGAGTCGATTGAGACGCTTTGTCTGTGAATCGCTCCCGAGCTCTGGCGACACGTCGATTTATAAGGTACCTCCCACCAAAAGTCAGCTGAAGGCTCCACTTTTGGAGATTATCCCCATATTGTGCTAGTGACGTCATGGCTTGGTTGCCTTGGCAACCGCACAGTTGGTCGTAACTGATCGCGCATGTTACAATACGTGGATGATTCCATGGAATGCGGGAGAAATACCGTACAAGGATATGGTGAAAATCGTGAGAAAAGTTGTGCAAGATACGCGGTGCATTTATGTGAAGGGGTTGGAGAAGAAGCGCTGGGTTGAAAAAATCATTAATGACGACTCAAAACCGGTGATTGATTTGGATGAGCTGGGGTGTCCAAGTCTTCGAATATTGCGAATGGAATCGAATGTATTTAGCTGGCATGGAGACTGTCATGGCGGTACACGTGCAAGATATTATTGCGCTTTCGAGAACGTTCAGTGGTTGAAAAACTGGTATTTGGAGAATCGTAAAAAATCCCCCACAAATGCCCCGATAAACATGGTGGGGGTGATGGGCGTGGACAATGCGCTAGAAACCCTGAGCTCACAGGGTGGTGCATTCGACTTCGCACCATTGACGCATCGATCAAGCATCGTTGAACTCGTGCAGATCACAAACTCACAGAAAAAAGGTAAGAATATCACCGTCTGATGTTAATAGTAATATCCAATCGCAGCATATTAACTCATTCGAAATTATATTAACTGATTCGAAATTATATTGACTGATTCGAAATTATATTAACTAACTTGAAATGATGTATTTTTGTGTAGATGGATTTCACAAAATTGAATAACGCTAGCCGTCTGGAGAATGAAACGTCTATGAAGAAGATGGCGGAGCTGGAAATTGGAACGAGGTACAGCATCACGAGTCTGAAGCTGGTGAAGACTAAATACGGTTGCAGAATTCTAGCAACAGTAGATGATAAATACCCTATATTCCTGCCGGCAAGAATTGGAAGGATTATGGAGAAGGAGCCTGACCAGTTGGAGCAGCTCAACAACGAGGCGGCCGAGAAACGTCTCCAAATACTCTATCTCGGTGGCCCATATAACAAATTTGAATTTTGTATCAAAATCTGAATATATGTGTATACACACACACACACACAATTGTATAGGGATGGGTTGGGTTGAATAAATAACAGTGATATTGTGAATTCATTCATTTATTGATCCTTTAGAATAAGCTCAATATCTAGTTGAATTCTTAGAATGTAGCTAATTTTTTTACGGTACCACTGATTGGGTTATATTCAACAATACGATCATGTATAATCATACAGTAGGCTGAAGTATTTGCTGGAAATGCAACGCTAGTTTCAAATTCTAAACGAATATCCACGGGTCCACTCTCCAGCGATTCATTTTGCTTGGAGCGATCTACAGAGATGATCTGTGGAAAGTTATAAGCCGTGTGGGTATGCAACCGGTGTTTCACTACGAAATGGCAACGTAGTCGATGCGAGAGTCGAATAAGTCGAATGAGTCGAATGACCGTATCTACAGACGACGTAACGGCAGCTGTCATTCTGCGGGGTTATAACCTAATAATGTTCGAAATAAACCGATATTGACATCCGCAATTACCTGAATAACCTATTACACTTTCTTAAGAAAGAATATTTACCGTTGTATTAAGGAACTGTGATTACAAAATCTAAATCTGACAATTATTTATAACTCTCATTCTAACCTAACATGAGAGCCGCAGAATGACAGCTGCCGTTACGTCGTCTGTAGATACGGTCATTCGACTTATTCGACTCTCGCATCGACAGCGTTGCCATTTCGTAGTGTATCACCGGTTGCCTACCCACACGGCTTATAACTTTCCACAGATCATCTCTGTATAGTAATAAGTGGAGCCTTTTTCAAAAAATTACTCTTTGGCAAAAGGGGTTCGGGTTCTATATCGTAGTAGGAAAATTGAAAGTTGGTGTACATATCGTAGAGAATGGCGTATTGGTTGTTGGTAATATCAAGATTAAAATTCCCGTATGGATAGCACTGTGAGTTGAGGAAAAGTTTTACATCTCTAATCATACAATGATCAAATTCGCTGGCATTTTTCTTTGCATCGTTTCGTCCAGCTGTTTGGAATCCTAGTATGACGTGTCTTGGCTTCTCTAGTTGCGTTGATGTCTTTACAACGCACACATGTTTTGTTGTTGTGGGCAGCATCGGATACTCGTACATTTTCCACGAGCGAAAACTCATGGATACAGCTGGATCCTTGGCGATATAATTGAGCATCTTGATCTTTGCAGCATCTGACAGTCTGATGTATGGTAATAACCATGAAATTTTTTCAATCCAAATTTTGACTTCCTCCACAGCGGTTTGACATATTGCATTCAAATCATTGTTCGATCGCGTCAAAATTAACTCGTATTTTGCGTTGACAACGATTCGGTTATAATCCTTCGCAAATCCGAATAGAAAATTCAGTGGTATCACATCAAAGTATCCATTATCGCTGGCTAGTTTATCAGCATCATTTGTCAGCCAACCAGTATTTTCCGAGAGATGCTGCTGCCCAGGGGTAAATAATAAAAACCCCTTCATAACACTGATGATGCCAACATTCTTATTCTGTTGAATCTCATGACCATTCAACTCGTAACGCATCTCGCCAAACATGTGACACACGGCCATATCACCCAATTTCGTGGTTGCAGCAACAGCACTGGTGCCATTCGCCTTTGTAATTCTGCCGTAGATGTGGAGTGAACTTTTGCTTGGTAATACACACGAGTCTTGATTTTGCACGGTGATGCGGATCTCATCGTTATTTTTGAAAGCCGACGATGCGTATGGTTGATGTGCGTGTATTTCGCAGTGAGCGATCGACTCGTCGAAGGTCACAGGTGTTTGAATCTTGATCATTTTCGGTCTGAGAATATGCGGATATAACAACGAATTCTCATTTTCCACCACGAAGACGAAGTCCTAGGCTCTGGAGGAACTGAGCGTTCTGAGGTTTCACTCGAATCAGAGATGCTCGATGACTGATGCTGTTTGGACATGTTATCGAGTTTTTATAGCTACCACCTGATTTTCTTGGCCGTTCAAATAGTATGCTCATATTTTCTCAAGGATTTTACATGTAATCGTATAGTTACAGTTTCACCGCGAAAATTTACTAATTCTCCGTTCTGATCGACTATTCTCAATTGTATATCGTGTATTGACCGTACGGTAATTGGATGGTAAATGACGTTTGTCGGTACTTCCACAATCTTATACCCAGGTGGAACGGTTGGGAAAAACTGATGAATCGTGTGTACTCGATGCTAGTTTATGTATGCTCCTGCGGTAATATTACATTTGATACGCAAGGTGTTAATCTTGAGTATGCGAACGGGTAACTCGAACTTGTGCGTAATGCCGCCATCGAGAACTTTGGCTGTAAAACCAAGCAAACGTCCGATGGAATCTTTTGGTTCAGAGTTCATCGCATGATTGCACCTAATTTCACTATGCAACTCATTGTTATTGGCCCTCAGACTGATATTTGTACCCTGAGGTACTGTCTTTTTCAGATGATTTGCGATATCTTCAATTTCATAGCTCCCCGTGGGTATTGTAATTACTGTGTTGGGTGTTAGATGAAACTTATTACACCCCTCGTCAATATTGGGAATTAAGTTAAATGTCAAGTGTTCTATGAGTCCCAGAACATGTTCCTTTGTCGGCAATAACTCGATAGGTGGAAAATATTATTATTAATGTTCTATTCGCTTGTCTTTCGGCTCTACAATTGTCTTCTACATATCTTATCTTAGATTTATATACTTATATACTTTACTTTATATGCTTACATACTACATATCTTTATTTCTTGTTGCTTCTTGCTACATCTTGCTTTATTTACTTTTATAATGCTTATTTCTCATTTCTTGTTTATGTTCTGTCCTATTAAATCATACTTACTCTACGTGACTCTACCATTTTCTTTGTTTATATTCTGGCTTGTTACATCTTTCTTGCCCTACTGCCTCTACTGTGTACACGATTTGTTTATTTGCCTTATTGTCTCTTCTGTTGTTGCCCTTCTCTCACTCCCTCCCTGCTGTTCTTCTTACTCGTCTCTCTCTTCACATACTTTCAACTCTTTTAGCACCGCCTCTAATTTTGATCTTATTTCCTTTATCTTCTTCTCTTTCTCCTTTGAACCTTCTATTTTTGCTTCGTTCCCTTGATTTCTTTCCATCCCCTTTATGTTTTTTCCTCCACTGTTTGTTTCTTTTTCTCTATCTTTTTGTTCTTTTTCTTCCTTCCATATTCTGTCTAGCTCGTCTCTCATTCGCTTTTCTTCTTCTTTCTTCTCCAACTCTTTTCTGTTTCTTTCCGCCGCCTGACATTTTCTTTTCCACCTCTCTTCCCTTTCTTTCTGCGACAAATCTTCTCTTATTTCGACCTCTTCTTTTTTCTCAACTTTCTCCTTCCCTTCTATTACCGCCTCCTTGTCCTCTATGCACCACATTTCCGCCACAGCGATGCCTTTTTCCTTTGCCAAGTCCTTTCCACCACATGCCCATTCTCTTACAATCTGTACCTTTTTCTTAGCTGCTGCCTCTATTATTCTTTTCACTTCTTCCCTCCATTCTCTTGTTCCTCCTATTCCTTTTATCACTACGTTTCGTTTCTTCTTATCTTTTATCAGCTTTTTTATCTCATCCTCCGCTCTCTCTTCTTTTCTGTCTTCCCTTTGTTTTGCGTCTTCTTCTTTTTTCTCCGATCCTCTCCCTGCTGCTTCTCTCTCTTCATCACTCTCGTTTTCTATCTGTTCCTTCATGTTTAGTTTCTTTTTTATCTCCTGTACTTCCTTCCTAACTTTCTTCATCTCTTTCGCTAATTCCTCTAACATTATTTCTGTTGATTCCATTGCGTCGCTTGCTCTTTCTGTATTTTTGCTGCTTTCGTTTAAGCTTTCGGCTGCCTGCCTCGACTTTATTCACGCTACTGCCTGCTCTGCTCTCTCACTACACATGTTCCCCTTCCCTGTCTCCTCACCCCTCCTTTTCGCCGCCTTCTCTCCCGCTTCCCCCCTATCTACTTGCTGCTTGCTCCCATCTCTCCCTCTCCCTCTTCTTGCCTTTCACGTTCTTTCTTTCTCCTTCACTTCTTTTCTATCTTTCCTTCTTTCTTCTTATTCTTTACCCCCTCCTTTGTCTTCTTTTGCCTTTTTTCTTCTTTCTTCTATTTCCTTCATCCATCTTATTCCGCTTCCGTCCTCCGCCAGGATTTTTAGTATTTTTTCTGTTTCCCCCTGCTGACTGCCTCCTCCAATGCATCTTTCCAATACGTGTTCCCAGCTTTCTTCTTCCGCTTTGCATACTTAGCACTTTCTTCTATCCTGATCTTTTTCCCAGTGGTTTCCTTCTCTCATTTTGTTTCCTAGCCTGTATCTTGCTACCATTACCATTTCTTTCTCTTTTCTTGTTCCTTTTAGATACCTTGGCTTTCCATATGTTACAATCTCTTTGTATATCCTGTTATATCTTGAATTTTTTATTCTGCTCTCTCTTTCTTGCTCTTGTACTTCCATGTCTCTTTCCCGAACTTTTTCTTTCATGTCGTATCCTTTTTCTCTTCTTCTTTCTACCTCCTCCGGGCTGTACCCTCTCTCCTCGTAGAATTTCCTTCTTTCTTCTTCCCAGCTGGATCTGTCTTCTGTTCTCGCTATCCTGATTTCCATCCAGCAATTCCTTGCCAGTTCGTTTCCTCCTCCTTCTCTTAGCTTTTCTTCGTATTTCATCGCTCTTCTTCCCGCTTTCGTTCTGATTTTGCTTCTTTTCGTTTCTTCTCTTATCATGTATCCTGGTGTTCTTGCGTTAAGACCCAGCGTCCATCTTATAAATTTTCTCTTGTACTCGTTCCATTGCTTCTCTTTCTGCCCATCCCCATATTTCTGCTCCGTACATCATTATACTTTCTACAAGTGCCTCGAACAGCCGAATTCTTTCGCTCCAGTCACCTCCCATTATTCTCTTTCCTATTCCCCATACTTGTCCCATCGCTATCGTTGCCTTCTTAGCTCTTTCCTTTACATGTTCTGTCATTCCTCCATTTTTCTGCAGGCTGTATCCTAGGTATTTGAAGCTCTTAACTTCCTCAATCGTTTTCTTTTTCCATTCCCATTTCTCTTCCTTCTCTCTTCCTCCTGCCTTTCTGAACCTCATTACTTTTGTTTTCTCCGCATTGATAGGTGGAAAATATTGAGTCCCCAACACCGACGACTCTCCGGAGAGTATCAACGTGAACGAATCAGCCATGACTAATATCCACGGACTTATGGACGGAACCTTCCCTTGCGGGGGTGAAGCAAAAGACGGAAGGGGAATCATGGTCGGCCATCTTGACTGGCCCCATTGTTATAGATATACATACCGCGAATCTGCCACGAATACCCGTGACTTGTATACATTACATACTCAATTGTTTGTGACCACGGTGACAGTTTGCTTGTGATAAATGGTTCAAGAAGTTTAAGAAGTCCCGCGATCAAATCCGTGGAAGAATGGTGTAAATTTAGCGACACGACGTGCTAAAAATGACATCTGTGCATATATCACGGTATCACGGTATATCATCATATCAATTATTATTCCAGAAAATGAGAAATAGGACGAGCGGCGTGGCGAGTGGTTTGTAAGTGGCGCGCGAATGGGGCAAGTTAATATGGCCGACGCGTTTCCTCACTTACACCCCCCATTATTCATACCCCGCGCCTACAACCACAACTTGCGCTCCGTCCATAAGTCCGTGCTAATATCATAACATCGATGCGCATCTATTTTATAACTGTTCACTGAGAAACTTGAGACACAAATGACCGCAAATTATAGAATCATATTCTTGATATCGCTTATGATTGTATTTCACGCTACCGACACCGAGATATTTCACAAGATCTCGAGGTGGCTGTAAATCGCCAAAACTATCGAAATATAGTGCATCGTTGCCGTTTTTCACGTATGCAACCCAATGGGTTCCCGGGCCGTTTTTATCATCAAGATTGATAATTGCGGATTTTCGCTTTCTAGGCCCCGAATCGGGTAAATCATTCCGCATAAAAACTCCCCGAAAATGTGGAATTTTCATAGCTCTGGCATAGTGAAGTAAATCAGCATCGGTGAGGGCTCGGTGTGGTAGCGATATTAGTTTTTTGCCGGTTTCAAATACAATCCCATACCGTTCTTATAGGGCTTCAAGTATAATCCCTTTCCCAGCGCAATCGCTTCCAGCGTAGCATTGTGCCGTGTAGCCTCATGTAATTGGTGTTTATTGGCGTTGGCCTCGTTAACTGCCTTAGCTATACCTGCGCACAGTGGTTCCAAATCCCGAATCGCTGGCCAAAAACCGAAAAATGAAGCTTATATTCAAGGAATTTTACCTGTGGGGTCAGGTAGAGAGGTATTTCAGGGAACCCTTTCAAGGGTCGGTAGGTTGCAGGTGTTGCATTTAGCCGTTGGGATCTCATTCGTAACGAAGCGCTCGAGCAGGTCGGTCGTGCGCTACGCTAGAAAAATATCCTTGTGTTCAAAGTGATATATCTTCATGTAGAATTCAGTTATTTTAATTCTGCAAAATGGAGTCTCTCCCTGGATATAAGTACACTCATCATATCGTGGCGATTTCTTATATTAATCATACACCGAGCAATAAAAATTGTGAACATCTACCGTAAATTCTCGTGCTCGCTGCGGAAAAAAGTTATGTTCACATTGAGTGAAAGTTAATAATTCTAAATAATTCTAATACTGGTTAGGTACCACGTTATTGTATACACTCTTGAGTAATACCTCACCAAAAAATTGCGTGCACCGAGTCGCCCCTCTGCTTATGGTGAATTTTTTAATAAATGGACGCGGGAATTCAGGCACGGCGCGTGCTGGCACGATATGTATACTATACTGTGCGAAGTGCACCACAGTAGGGTGCGAATTTGAGTGATTTGTTTCTCATAAATATAATTATTATTGTACCGGATTCGACTATCATTTTTATTAACAAATCATTATTGATTCTCAAAAAATGTCTATTATTGTCTAACTTTTGAATTGATTTTCCAGGCTCTCGCATCTGACCCTGTCATCTCAAGTTTGCGTTAAAACTACCAGCTAAGTAAAGCAAATCATTATCGCGTGAAGCCATGGCTTTGTTGGAATCGCCAACTGCAAACGAACTAAGAGTAGTTGCAATGTCTGACTGCAATGACTCTAGCAACAACAACGATAGCGGTTCGGATAGCAATTGCAGCCTTTAAGATTAAGTGCCTTTACGTCATTTTATGTAACACCTGCATGGGAAGTTTGACTTCGCGCACTAAAAGTGGTGCGCCAAATGACCGATTACCCATCCGTTCCGGAAGCGTGCGGTAATGTTTATTACCGCACGCAAAACAGTGCGATTATGTTTATTACCGCACGCTTTCAGAGCGTAACTAAGCAAATAGCGCAATCGGGCGTGTTGTGTTATTATTCTAACCTGACGATTTTGACAGTTTTACAACCAAAAGTCTCACTTCCCATGCTGGTGTCACATAAAATAGGATATGTGAGCGGATCCACGTCACTTCACTCAAAAAAAAACCGTCAAGTCACGGATTTTTGCGCCATTCAATACATCTGTAGTACTATGGAAAAAAAAAGTACAATTTGGAGGATTTTGAAAAATTCTCAAAAATGGCGGAGTTAGAGGCATGTGAATTTTTGTGCACCACTTTGTTTGAAAATTCATATCTCCGAAAGTGTTCATCGGAGCGGAAAGATCCTGGGATCGTTTTGTTCGTAAAAGAATGCACTTTTATACAAAAAATCATATTTGCAAAAAAAAAAATTCTTTCAATATTTTTTTGGCGTTTTAATTTTTAATTTCGCTGCCATTTCTAAAGGACTTACATTAATTCATGGAGATAATTTTTTTTGGATACCTGAATCTTTCCCCTTCAATCCTAAAAAAAAAAAATTATGGAGAAAATACCTGGGCAGGAGATAGAAAATAAAACGTGTCGTCGCGCGTCACCGCGCGCGCTAATCCACGTCCGCGCTACTCCCGCAAGCTCGCTGTGTTACGTAGTGGAGATGTCATATGATGCTTCTTTACTTACCCAGGTTATTCATTCTCCGAAAATGGTTATTTTACCACCTTAGCCCTTCCGTATCCGTCTACTGGTCATGTTTTCTCGGAGTTATACAATTGTATACGTGTATATATAATATATATGCCTGTTCTGAAAATTCCAGGTACGGTTATGGTTCGTTCAACATACCTGTGCTGGAATTAAGGTTGATTCCATTTCACTCGGCTTGTGCTATATGACTGATGGATCTTGAGCAGATGTTTTTCGCGATAATTCGGTGGATGACACTTATTGTCCGCATATCGCGAGTTTACAACTGATTGGCAATTCCGATCCTATTCAAACACCGCTGGATCTATATACTTGGGCATGTTCTTATTTTCGAAGTATATCTTTTGCGTACTGTACGTCTGCAGAACATCAAGCGAAAGAATCTATTTTACAAAATCGATTCGATAAAGCATTGACAGTTCGTGGCACTTTGAAATTGCATGCGGTCATTCCAATATCTCATAAACTCGTCGGAACAAAATTATTTTCCGCCTCAGAAAAATTCGATACGATGAAAATTATGAATTAATTTTAAACAGAGGTTTCCTAGTAAATGTCATCCATCAAACCACCGTGAAAAACATCGGCCCTTTTCAGAGCCACCAAAATATTGCACAAGATCCATCAGTTATACAGGGTGCGCCAAAATTAAGTGCGTAAAATGATAGGGGTAATAGAGGGGGTCGAGCTGAGTAAATCGACCCCAAGAACATGTGGTCTCCGAAGTCGCGTTCGCAAAATACGGCACGTTAAAAAATCTCGCTACACGCCGGAATTTAGGCAGCCGAATACACAGCAGGCAGCGGTTAGCAGTATTGTTGATAAGCGCGCTCGACTGCTGATGTAAACCATACACTTTCAAATCTACGAATTTCGAACGTCAACACACTTGTCATACAATTTTACATCTAGCTTGGTTACTTGTTGTTATGTTTATGTGTAAAATTGAATGCCAAGAGTGTTGACATTTGAAATTCGTAGATTTGAAAGTGTTATGGTTTACATCAGCAGTCGAGCGCGCTTGTCAACAATAATGTTAACCGCTGCCAGCTGTGTATTCGGTTGCCTAAATTCCGGCGTGTAGCCAGATTTTTTAACGTGCCGTATTTCGCGAACGCGACTTCGGAGACCACATGTTTTTGGGGTCGATTTACTCAGCTCGACCCCCTCTATTACCCCTATCATTTTACGCACTTAATTTTGGCGCACCCTGTATATAGCACAAACCAAGTGAAATGGAATCAAATATAATTCCAGCACAGGTATGTTGAACGAACCATAACCATACCTGGAATTTTCAGAACAGGCATATATATTATATATACACGTATACAATTGTATAACTCCGAGAAAACATGACCAGTAGACGGATACGGAAGGGCTAAGGTGGTAAAATAACCATTTTCGGAGAATGAATAACCTGGGTAAGTAAAGAAGCATCATATGACATCTCCACTACGTAACACAGCGAGCTTGCGGGAGTAGCGCGGACGTGGATTAGCGCGCGCGGTGACGCGCGACGACACGTTTTATTTTCTATCTCCTGCCCAGGTATTTTCTCCATAAATTTTTTTTTTTAGGATTGAAGGGGAAGGATTCAGGTATCCAAAAAAAATTATCTCCATGAATTTCTGTAAGTCCTTTAGAAATGGCAGCGAAATCAAAAATTAAAACGCCAAAAAAATATTGAAAGAATTTTTTTTTTTGAAAATATGATTTTTTGTATAAAAGTGCATTCTTTTACGAACAAAACGATCCCAGGATCTTTCCGCTCCGATGAACACTTTCGGAGATATGAATTTTCAAACAAAGTGGTGCACAAAAATTCACATGCCTCTAACTCCGCCATTTTTGAGAATTTTTCAAAATCCTCCAAATTGTACTTTTTTTTTCCATAGTACTACAGATGTATTGAATGGCGCAAAAATCCGTGACTTGACGGTTTTTTTTTGAGTGAAGTGACTTGGATCCGCTCATGTAACTCGTGCGGGTTGGCGAATACTGACTTCCCGCACGTGTTGCACAATATACTATTATTATATGAATGTAATATTTAATGTAATTTCTTAATAAATAAGTATTTGTATTCAAATTCGTATTCACATTTACATACTTTCCCAATCTACTATATTCTACACATGTACAGGCCTGCACATTAATGGTATATACATGAACATAGCTGCGGTCAGATCTTCGCATCGTGTATCGTGGTTCCAACTCGCACCACGGAGCAGACGACAAGCAGACGCTATTTCGCTGAACGAGCGTATGCGTGCCCAACACACAACGCAACAATGACAACAATTCGTTTATTCCTTGCATCCCTAGCAGATGGCGCATGACGTCTGCTAAATATCGACTGTGGGCGCATGGTGACGCTAGTAGAGTTTAGTTCATGTTACATGACGCTGATTTTTTTGGATACACCATTAATGTGCAGGCCTGTACATGATAATAAATTATTCCTATTCAAAACCCCCTGGTACTTAATTCCATAGAGATTGATTCAAGTTTAAATAAAATTATCCGCCATTTTTGGGCCGTCATTTTGTTTTTTGAAAATTTGACTTCAAATTCGTGTTCAGCGATCTCAAAAACCCCCGAGTAATAAATCTGATAGCGATTCGATAATACCTTCTATATTTGGCCAGCGATTCGAGATTTGGAACCACGATGCACCGTGGAGAGATTTGATACTCGTATTAAGCTAGTGCAGACTAAGTGCATAGTACGCAAACGCTTACATCGACTAACTTGCGAGTGTCAGTCGAACTAAACTTAGTACTGCGTATCAAAAGTGTTTTAAATGCGAGAAATTCCTCAATCTCTGCCGGCGTCCGATTTACACCTTTCCTGCACAACATTTTTACGAGCAATTTTGGAAATAAAGATGAGCAGGTTATGTTAAGTTTAGGAACTGTGCCACGAATTTCGATTGGTACGCACCACGAAACATCTGTTGACACCGCGAGTTAGACGATTGGTCCGCGTATCAGCTTGGTCTGATACGTTTCTTTTAGGGTATCGGACCAACCTGATGCGCGACTGTTTACACCGTGCGCACCAATCACTTGATACGACATTTGGTGCTTAATACGCTGGTGCGATCAGCTGTACGGTTTACGCTATTAATTCAGTTAAAAACGTTAAAAGTGCTCCCTAAAAAAAAAAAAAAAAAAAAAAAAAAAATGGGTGGTACGACCCATGTAGAAATTTACAACGTGCCCAGTACTGTGCGAGTACTGCCGACGACAGTGCCAGTATTGGGTGAGTGTTGGCTGCCAACAGTCGGTGGGTGAATGGCAGTACGTTGGCATGATAACATGGGACCTACGGTAGGCAGGCAATGGTCGACTGTTGTTTCAAAGTCTTTGGCCAATAGTGAAGTTTAGTATTAGCACAACCTTGGCCCATTATTCAACGGAGGACCGTGGGTGCTGACAATTGGGCTAGTGTTGGCACTGTTATATAAGAATATCAGGGCCAGGATTGTGCCAACGTCAAAAGAAACGGTCGGCGTCCAAAATCGTGCCAGTATTGGGCAATTTGTCAGTATTGGCGGAGTACGGAAATTTTTACATGGGGAGGTACGAGGTGCAAAAATTCCCATTCTCGAATTTGGGAATTGACTTTTTATCCATTTCCAATACAAAGTTGGGAAAGTAACAAGAAATTTTGACAACCTCCTCTACATGATGGCTTTAGAATAATTTATGCCCTATAAATTGTAAATTATTGGATCATCGTGTTGTTAGCAGTGTTATGAAAATTGTAAATAATTTTTTTCAATTACCCATTACCTTCATTAGGTGTAATTAAATTTTTAGTTAATTACCAATTACATTTGTAATATGTGATTAAATTGGGTTTAATCACATATGACCAAAGTAATGGATAATTAAATAAAAAATTAATTAGCCATTAAATAAAAATTTAATTACACGTTACCAAAATAATCATGTATATAGAAGAATCATTGCCTAAATATTATTAGTTCTTCTATATACTAATTATTTTGCTAATGTATGATTAAATTTTCATTTACTAGGTAGTTCAATTTTTATTTGAATTGAATTAAATTGAATTTTTACTTAAATTGAATTTTCATTTAATTACCCATTACTTTAGTAATCTATAAATAAACTTGATTTTATTACCCATTACTTTGGTAATGTGAGATTAAACTCGATTCAATTACAAATTACTTTGGTAATGTGTAATTAAATGGGTAATTTAATTAAAAATGTAATTAGTGACTCGCAAAACTGGTTTTTATAGCAATACGATGGTTCTGGAAATAAATACGGAACGAAAATCAGGTTGAATTTGGCAGAATATCTCATGTTACGTGTATTTACTTACCTTTAGACACAGATTTTCCGCGACAGAAGCCCACATGAATATTTCGGAAGCCACACCTGATAACGCTGTGACTCATAATTTTACTTTAATTGAATTGTATTACACTGAATAAATAAATAATGTTTAACGTGCATTGATTTGCACGCGAATCATATGCCTAGCGATATGTCAAAAACGTCCTCGTGTTGCCGCCGTCAGCCAACAGTTGACGTTTCCGTCGCTCTGCCATGATATCCAAGAGGCGTATACAATCCTAATGAAATAGTGCTCACGTGAATTAATATAATTCAGACACACTCAATAAACATTCTCCTTGGTTATCAGTTAAATATAATTGTAAACAGACACTCTCACACATTCATAGATTCTCACACACTCGCTGAAATCTTTCATCCACCGAGTTAAACCTACTGTGATTTTATAATAAACCTAATTTTAATTGCTACTGTTCGACGTTCTACTCATTTTACTCATTTCCTGGGCAGTGAGTAACTTACGATCTATGTTTAATTCTGAAAAAGATAGATTACCTAAGGATAAGTAATCTAACGTTGTTTGTGAAATGCCTTGTAAAGATGGTAATAAGCCGTATATTTTGCAAACCAGCAGACATTATCCGCGAGGATGAATGAACACAAAAACAACGAGCGGATACATGTCACTTCACTCAAAAAAAAAAAAAAAAAACCGTCAAGTCACGGATTTTTGCGCTATAGAAAAAAAATATTACGTCAAAGATTTTGAAAAATTCTCAAAAATGGCGGCGTTAGAACTTTGTGAATTTTCGTAAACCACTCTTGCACCGCTATGTTTGAAAATTCATATCTCCGGAAGTATTTATCGGAGCGGAAGATCCTTGAATCATTTTGTTCGTAGAAGAATGCGCTTTCATATGAAACATTTTATTTAAAAAAAAAATTCTTTCAATATTTTTTTGGCATTTTTATTATCAATTTCGCTGCCACTTCCGCGGGACTTACCAAAATTCATAAAGATAATTTTTTTTGGATACCTAGATCTTTTCCCTTCAATCTTAAAAAAAAATTTACGGAGAAAATATTTGGGCTGGAGATAAAAAATAAAACGTGGCGTCGCACGTCGCCGCGCGCGCCAATCCACTTACCCCCACCTACTCCCGCAAGCTCGCTGTATTGCGTAATGGAGATTTCATTTCATGCTTTTTTACTTATCCACGCTATCTATTCTCCGAAAATAGTTATTTTATCACCTTAGCCCTTCTGTATCCGTCTACTGGTCATGTCTTCTCGGAGTTATACATACCTGTTCTGAAAATTCCATTGCGGTTTTGGTTCGTTGAACACACTTTTTCAACCCTCAGACCTCGACTAACGGCCATTAAAAGTCTCGACAAAATCTACCATTACCTCAGTTTTACAACAAACTCGCAATTGAAAGATCAACAACTCTTTCGCTATCAAAATGCCGAGAAATCCTTGTTGTGATCCGTTCGGCCTGCTGAAGCATTCGAAAAATTCATGCCCGGTAACACAGTGGATGCACGAAAAGTGACATTGACACGGTTATCTGATTTGTAAGGCTTGTCAGCTGATGTTTCAAAATTCAGTTTCAAAATTCAATTCCTATAGAAAAAATAATTTATCTCATCGATGGAGCAGCTTTCCAATATAAGAACAAAAAAAATTTCATAAACATAACACATCACTTTACAGACTTTCAATGCCAAGCCGAGTGGTATTTCATTCCTACATCACATGGGAAAGGGCCGTGTGACGGCGCAGGCGGAACTTTTAAGAGACTAGCTTCACGTGCGAGTTTACAACTGATTGGCAATTCCGATCCTATTCAAACACCGCTGGATCAAAAGACTCGGTAGAGTCTCGCGCCTAGTTATGTAAAAAAAAAAATTTCACACGCGCCGCGCGAGACTCGACAGAGTCTTTATACCCGAACGGCAACTGAGCGACCGTTAAAAGTATAGAGTGGCCTTCGCTAGGCTATGTAGAGAGAAGAGACCTACAAGTACAGACGTAGCCAGATGGCTCTTTGATTAGCTCTTTATTTTCACAAATAACAATACGGTATCATACTGATCATGCAGTGTATGTTTATGTCAATTTATTCTTGTTCGTAACTATGCGTATAATTCAGAACACGCTCATTTGAGGTATGGCAAGAGTTATTTTCTTATGGGATAAATGCAAGTGTTTGATGACATGATTTATATTCTACAGGCTGCTACAGACGTCGTGGCCATAGCTGTTATGTCGTTAGGTTAAAATTAACTGTCAGAGTCAGATATGGTTATTGAGACAACGGGAATCGATATATATTCGGAAAGAAGTGGTAATGAATCAGTGAACTGATTGCAGATGGCAATTTCTGTTCGTTTAGGACATTATTGACAAGCTAGCAGTTCCTGGTGGACTATAAACTGACTCGTGGCATCACTTCGACAACGACGGTCAGGAATGAAGCGATGTAAATTTGATTCAATGAGCAATCTATGAGACATCTCTAATGTAGCAGACAATACTCGAAATTTCTTTACAGCCTAAGAAGTCTGAAAACATAGTCTTGCGGAAATCTCGTAGCCGACGCTGTAGATATGCGCGTTCGACAGCGTTGCCAATTTTGCAAAAAACCGAATCGCCTACCGTTGTAGTTTTGGGTTTACTCAAAGCCTTTCTGTATATTCTATTCGAAACCCTGCCGCCGAATTTGAACATACTATCAGCAATCGATTACAAAATAAGGGGACTGCCTACATTAGGAGGCCAAAATCAAGCACTTTTTCATGATTTTTTTTCAAACAAGGTACAGCACGGATCGTTTTGAATTTTTAACTGTTTATTGTGTATATCTATAGGTATATATACAAATTTTTTTATTCAATTTTATTCATTCGGCGACGGATTATATCGGATTCAGCTGGAGTATCCGAAATATTTTCTCCTCCACGGCGTACACGATACCGCCTCATAGAACCATCTGAAGCAAAAATGTATAGCAATCTTTTTTGTAGTTTATGAGTATACCTTCTGTGTGAACTAAGAAAAAACATTATTTTGTTGAAATTAATAAAAAAAGTCCCTGTTCAAACAAAAAAGTTGATTTTTTTCGGAAAATTTCCACTTTATTTTGTTAATAACTATTTTTCAGCGAGAATTTAAATCGAACTCTTTAGTTCACATAGAAGACAATTCAATAAGCTTCAATTAAAAAAAAAAACAAGTCGATCCGTTGAGTAGTTTTTCTTTAATCGTGTACGCCATTTTGAAAAACGTCGTTTCGAGAAAAACGCGTTCAAAGTTTTCGGACCCGAAAAATAGTTGATCAAAACTTATTATCGCTTATTCACCTGCAGTTTTCGATCAATCTGCTATCCCCGGTCCATATGGATATTAAACTTTCACACTGACAATGCCTTTAGAAATGCCAGGTGGCTGTGTACCTGCCCTCCCCGACCGTTGAAAATTCTGACCTGGCGCTCGTTTCGGAGCGCCCGGAGCACGAACAATACACAGGCTATTTGAACCTTTTCTAGTTGAGATTCAGATTTGGGACTTTAGGAGCATGTTCTATACATGAAGGACTTTCGATTTAAGCAAAAAAAAAAAAATCGATTTTTTTGATCCTCTAATGTAGGCGGTCCCCTTAAAGATAAAAACTTTTTCCAAGTGCGGCGCGAAATTTGACCGAGTCTCTTTCATCGCAGAGGCAATAGGGATTGGAGGGATAATGTTACGCATAGCTTCTCATATTAGAGCATAGACATATAAGAATAGACCGCGGGAGTGATGGAGAAGCCCGTTGGTGGATGCCGAAGCGCAATAGAAAGAGAAAGTTGCCTACAATGTACCCTTTGTCTTCGTCTAGTCGTGCATGCGCGCTCAGCATTCTGTTTCTATTTCATTCTTACATGTTTCTATTTCATTCTTACATGTTTCTATTTCATTCTTACTTACAAAACGCTGAGCGCGCATGCGCGACTAGATGAAGACAAAGGGTACGTTGTGGGCAACTTTCTCTTTCTATTGCGCGTCGACATTTTCAGCCCGCTTCCGCGGTCTATTCTTATATGTCTATGTATTGTAACGCAATTTTCTATTAGGAAGAGGAAAACCTTTGACTCCGTCACAATTCGGCGCTTCCCGTGTTAATTAACTGAAACTTACCTAATGTTGGGCGCCAGACGCTTGCGCGTAGTTTCCTTACCGAATTTTCACCATATGATACGATACGATACGATAACTAAAACATACGAGATGCGACGAGCGACAACTCAACTAGCTCAGTTTTCCAAAGCCTTAGATAGAGGGGCAGGGTACACCAGTTACATAAAACAATATTCGATATTTTACTTGAGATCACATCAATCAGATTTATTTCCTTTTCGAAATCAGACAGATTCGATAGAATCGATAACAGAATCGGTATTAGTTTCGTTTATAACGGCAGTCGATCTAAATAACGGGACTGAATTTAATTCTTTTACGATATTAGCGAGAGGCGTGCGTCAGAGACGATTCGATATAAAACAATTTGACTAGACTCCAGACTTGGTATCACAGAGCGATACTTCGTACCCAAATGCAAATTTAATTTATCATAACGCAGCCAGACACTATTATACGACTTTTAGCCGAGATCAGATGACGATACTCAATAATGAAACGATACAGGTTCCCTAATTATTAATTAGTGGCACGCTGAGCCTTACAATAAGCGATATCTTGAGGTTTATTAAAAGATAGGGTCATTCAAAATACGCAAATTACTCAGGTCAACGATAACAGATTATTTCAGGAACGATAGAAAGATAATAAACCAGAATCTACGATATCTTAACGAAAGTTTCGATACTAGATTTTACATAGCCAAATTTTCTCAAGCGATAATAGAACAGAGATAATTACTAAATTATAACAAACGATAATAAAACTAAACTATAACAAAGTTTCTGTAACGCGAGGCCTTAGCCCTCGCGGCTAACTTCGCTCAGGGTACTCCAGGAAAGGTATTTTATACTATTTTCATGCACAAGCAATATTAACAATACTAGAAATGCTGAATTTACAAAGCCATACGATAGGTAATAGCCAAAAAGCAATATAAGATCTACGTAATTCAGTCAGACTCGAGGATGTTCGATAAATTAACCATAGACGAGCTTCTTAGCTCAAAAATCCAAACGATAAACAGACTTTTATACGAACTACCTCGTGTCTTCACAAAAAGAATCAAGACCTTACCTTAAGGGAAGACCCTACAGAAACTGAAAACTTACACATTTTTTTAATATTTAAAATTATTGATAGGTCTTGTGAAACTGTACTCTAAAACTAAGAAATTCTCACCATGAGCTTCTAGATTACTTAAGTAATATAGAAGTTACATAACTTTTAAGGGCAAAAGGATACTGAATTTCAAAATGCTTCCTGCGTCATAATCTTATTCGGATCATACTATTTAACTGGGGCTTTCGCTACACTTAGGCGAAGAAAAGTATGCAACGGATTTGAGATTGAATGACTGGTTTTTTTTTACCAGAATTTTAAACTTGTATTCTTCAATTTTTCACATTTTTCATGTCATATGGATTTTGAAAACTATGTTCCTTTTACAGTATAAAGAATTCTCTACATACTTTTGTGTGTGAGGTATGCATGAATCTATACTGCGAAGGAGAAGTGATCGGAGCAAAACTATGACGCAAGGGACATTTAGCGTAGCTGAAAATGTAGTTTTGAGTAAATGGCGTTTTAATGAAAAATGGTACAAATTAATAAATTCTTCAGACTATTTGGCTTAAAATGATAAGAAAAGTTATGTTGTGAATCTTTTTGATGAACACATGTCAGATCTGCTATTCCTGTCGCTCTGGCGTAACTTCGACCGTGGATCATCTTCGCTCCATATTTCCAAGTTTGTCGTCACATGGAATAAAATTGAAAAAAAAATGAGTATTCTGACAGAGTAATAGTGAGGGTCAAATAAATATCAAATTATGGCATTGATGTGCTTTTTTCAATAAATGCCAGTAAAAATAAAAATAAAAAATAACATAAAATTGGAAATATTGATTTGACCCTCGTTAAAATAGCTAGAAGTAGTCACCGAATCTCCAGCAGTATCACCAGCAGGTTGTTCTTCCAATGTTGACTCATTGTTGCGTAGTCTAGAACCGTCCCGCTCCGTATGTGATGCCTTCGTTCTTGATCTGTAAGGCTTCAAGTTGCGCCTTTGTCAATTTGACAGCGCGGCGAAGCTTCTTTCGTCGTGCTTCGTTCTGCCACTCACTTTTCCTCTTGCGCTGAGTATCCCGTTCCCTCAAAATCTTGGTGCTGATCTTCATCACCCGTTCGTCTCTAGCTCTTGCCTTGGAACGGTAGCTCATCGCACAGCCCATATTGAATTCTGCAACAGCGTTCACTACTGCAGAATCAACTCTTCCTTTGGAAACGAAGACACCCTTTGGGCACTTGCGCCAGATGCTTGCGTGAAGGCTTTCGTTGGCGTTCTGAGTTTTTCCACGTGCACACCTATTCAGCAGCTCGTCGCTGGCTAATCTATCATAGAGTGGCATCAGCTTCTCAACTACTTCTGGAGCCAATTGGACTGGCATATTTTCATGGCCATCAAGAGGTTCACCCAGTGCCACTTTTTTGTTATAAAAACACCACAACTTGGGACCGGGTGGGCAGTTCTCATGTTGGGGTTCTTCATCCGTCGATTGGCAATGTTCCAGCGTAGCATAAATGGCTTTCTTCATTTCCGGGACGTTGGGTATGTTCCTGGTAATGGCTGTCCTGTAGAAGTTGGTGAGCGCTACGATGGTTGTCTCTTTCAAGGAACCCTTTCCTCGTCCTCCAAGTTTAATGCCTTGAGCGTTTGAACTTTTTATCAAGTTTCGGAGTCCAGTACCCATACGTTTGGCCACGTGGTTGACACATTCCTCTTTGGAAATTATGACATCTGGGCCATAAACAGCTAACTTCTGTAGATGGGCGTGGGTCTTTGCATCGCCATCTGATAACATTGTGGTGTATCTCATCTTGGAATCTCCAATGGATCTCACCCACATACGTTCAGCGGCAGTCACTTCCATAGCTCCAGATGAGCCTTCGTAGTTCACACTACAGTCTCCACTACTCTGGTGCCCTTCCTTCCATATAGCATAGTCGGGCGAATTAGCATCAAGGCTCGTTGCTGTTAGACTGCACATGTGACAGAATTTTGACAAAACTTCAAAATCAATTACTAAGCCGGTCAGAATATCTACCACTGCCCCAATTCCGTATAAGGAAGTGTGGCCACGTTTGTGCCATGTGCCGTCATAAGATACTGCTATATCTATTACTTCTGTATCTTTCAGATCAGGATTCACTGTCACATGAGCCTGTCGAACAGCGTCACGAGCCTTGGCAAGCACCTTTTCTTTTAGCGACTTGCTTGTGTCTGCCAATTGCTTCAAATGTGTGTGGTACGTTCGACATGCCATCACACTCATGCCCATTGTTGCTCCGAACTTTTGCATTTGAGCGTGTCCTCCGCCGGATTCTGAAAAAGCTTTCACCATTTTTCTATTTACTTCAAACGGTGGATGTTTGGTGTTGTTCGCTGTTCTTGGACTTGTGAAACTCTGTGCAGAGAGGTAGCCGCAGTCTTCGCACTTGACGCACAGCCGGGCGGCGAATCCTTTTCGATCTCTCATCTGCACAACAAGACTATTTTTTCCACACTCGGTGCATGCTAAATTCCTAAACAGCTCCTGCCAGGTACTAGAATGCACAAGCAAAAAATTTTCAACAGCATCACCTGGCTCTGATGATTGCGATGAAATAAAAGTTTCAATTTTATTCTTACTAGTAGATGTACTAGGTTTTACATCGCTACTTATCTTTTTCGGTTGAGATACTTTATCAACTTGCATTCCGGACGGGCCAGGCTCCGATTCGTCACGCAATTCTTGTTGACCAGCTACTTTGGAGGTTACGTCTCTCAACGCCGATCGCTCCTCAAGAATTTTCTTCGAATGCTTTGCTCTCGAAGATGGACGTTTTTTAGGCCTGCGCCACCGTGAAGTAATCGAATCCATTTCTTTGTCAAGATTTTTTTGTTTCGCAATGAGTGAAAATCACAAATATGCAGAGAAGTTTACACTTGCTGTCACCAAGATGCCAGTTTGTAGTAAACTAACCCGATCCGGGTGAAAAGGGCGGGAAGCCGCTTACCGCAGCGCGCCAACGTTCAAAAATAATGATATATCGATAAATCACTGCATCGATGTAATGCGTTATCTTATAAATCTCACGTAATGCATTCAGTGGTATTTCTAAATAGTTGGATGTGATTTTAGAAGTTTATTACAGCAAACGTAAAAGAAAAAAAAAATTTATCGATCTTATTCATAAAATCAACCGGCCGGCCAGCTGAAAAAAATCGGAGGGCTTCTAAAATTTCTCACAAGGTGCGGGCATGCCCCTGGAGTGTTTTTCCAGCAAAAACAAAAAATCGATTTTTTGAGCGATTTTGGTCAAAATGTCTGTAGGGTCTTCCCTTAATCGACTTCAATAATTGCACAACACTATTTAATCTATACTCGATAACGATATTCGATATATGCGATACTCGAAGGATCTAGTAGACAGCGTAACGTAGACTGGAGCGAAGAATAGGCTGAGTGACCAGTGTGTCTTCCTTATATAGCCTTTATTTCTACGCATCGGATTATCCCTCTAGTAAATGGGTCACGTGACGTATCAGTGACTCTTAATTGGCTCTCGGTACTTTTCGGTAGTTTCGACGGTTGTCAGGTGTTCAGACGTATTCCGGGAGAATCACACCTACCCCTCCGTTGCTGTAGACCA
Source organism: Rhogogaster chlorosoma (assembly GCA_944452935.1). Classification (NCBI taxonomy): domain Eukaryota; kingdom Metazoa; phylum Arthropoda; class Insecta; order Hymenoptera; family Tenthredinidae; genus Rhogogaster; species Rhogogaster chlorosoma. Next base: position 17,574,623 of record OX101802.1, read on the forward strand.
CTCCTATTCCCGCCTTCCGTTAGAACTCCCTGGTGCTGGATCTACCGGAAATCTCGCTCACCAGAGCTATTCGATAAATTCCGATAGGGCCTTACAGGATTCGTCAATCCTCGAATGGGTAGTAGCCTCGCGCTGGATCACAAGGATCTCGCCTACGATAAAGTTCTTCAGGTTGGAACGCTGATCCGGGGGTTTTCTCGACCAACCACGGCCGCGGTAACAGTTTCGGAGATAGTGCAGATGATCGGTGTACCTGTTGTCGACAGTTCTTTTGGTAGGAGGCTGTGAATATGCTTTCGCATGACCTTGTATGCCACCCTCAGACTGGCAGGTGATGTAGACGGTAGCTTCGCCGGATGACGGGAGGATTTTTGCCGTGCTTCTCGCACATCCCTGTACGCCGTCAGTCCGATACGTTTGGAGCAGTGCGTTTTCCGGCTCTAGTGGAGGCGCTGGCCTTGCCGCTTTCTTGGCGAATCTAAGACTTGCACGCCGATAGGGCCGTCTGCGACGATACGAGAGGTTCTTTAGGCTGCATTGGCTGTACTTTCCATTGGTAGTTTCCACGTCGGTAGAGACCTCGTGGTGCATCGTGATCGAGATTCATAGATTTTACAAAAATAAAAAGTGCATCAGTTAAAGCTAACCATTTTCCCTAAATTCTCCTTTTCCTGGAGTCCCTGTCCACGTTACGCTGTGCTTTTTCGACTTTTTCCCCTTGTAACTGGGATTTATCAAAATACCACGTTACAGTATTAGAGCGTAAAGTAATACAGTTTTTATAACTGTACCAAGAGCTGTCAGCAGTTATTCAACAATATCGTTATCTTCGTTAACTACAGTATAGGGTATTATATATACCGTGAGTATTCGTGTATGCGGGTCAGTTGGATCCGCCCGATCCAGAATTTGGCGTTTACGGCACTACCGTTCCGCCGTTCCTTGTTCACGCTGGTTGTCTTCTGCTTCGACAGGTAGACAAAGCGCGCCGAGTACGGTTTTATGGTTAGATTGGGGTTAGGATTTTCTGTATAAAAAAAATTGTTCCGATAATCTGTCCATTATTATTCGATGAATGAATAATATTTTTGAAACGATTCAATGCAATTCAGAAGCAACTGAAGTAACTAAGTCACGAGAATATTTATTAGCGAATCCTGTAAAAGCGTGTAGAGAAGGAGAAATTGTACCAGGCAATAAAGACAATTACAGTCACTAAATTAACAGAGAGTGAATTACATTCAGGTTGCAAATTAATGTATTTAGCCACAAATGAAAACAACTTTCCAAATTTTTGACGAACGAACAATAATTTTATTACTTATACATTTCGATGGAAATTATTATTAATCAGTGTAACTGATAACTGGTGAAAAAATAGAAAATGATAATGAGAAGTTGAAATAAATTATTTTCGTATTATAAAACGATTTGCTATTGATTCGAGAAAATAAATTTCTTGATGACTGGGTTGGATAATCTTCGAATATCGAGGCTGGATCTGTAGCAAAAAGGTTGACGAATATTATGGTATGACCGAAGAGTTAGATCACTCTTGAATTAAAAAGTTTATCTAACCACGACACTTAAGTCGACTTCGGTGTGTGCAGTCTCATCAAAGGAGTCGAAGCAGTCAGTGAGTAATGTAATTCACTCTCTGTTAATTTAGTGACTGTAATTGTCTTTATTACCTGGTACAATTTCTCCTTCTCTACACTCTTTTACAGGATTCGCTAATAAATATTCTCGTGACTTAGCTACTTCAGTTGCTTCTGAATTGCATGGAATCGTTTCAAAAATATTATTTATTCGTCGAATAATAATGGACAGATTATCGGAACAATTTTTTCATACAGAAAATCCTAACCGCAATCTAACCATAAAATCGTACTCCGCGCGCCTTGCCTACCTGTCAAAACAGAAGGCAACGAGCGTGAACAAGGAACGGCGGAACGGCAGTGCCGAAACGTCAAATTCTGGATCGGGCGGATCCAACTGACCCGCATACACGAATACTCACGGTATATAATTCAGCACGCGACACTTTCCAGTACGGTTGTATGGCTATATTTTCACAAAATATATGGTTGAATAATTATTATATGGTAACTTGTGGCTCAAATTATCATTCGATTGATGATGAGCTGTAATAATATTATATTTCTTGAATTCATGTGGAACTAATTTAGAAATTTTCTAGCGTTACGGTTACAGGGTGATTGACTTTTGCCTCGCGGGATCTAGTACACAATAGAACGCCAGACGCGGTAGGGAATTCTATGTATACCTTCCACATCGAGGGTGGTCTACAATGTAGGCAATTTATTATGAATACGAGAATGATTGTACTTAATTAATTTAATTCTACAAAAAGTAGTGATATCCCCATAAAAAGCTTCTTTGGTGCAAAAACCTTTCGCCTAGTTATATAAATGTGATAATCACCAGGGCCTGGAAGTTGGGGCCAACAATCAGAGACTCGTCAATCAGACGTGAAAAGAATAAGTATTCTTTCAATAATCACGAAAAAAAAGACGATTCGGTGCAAGTTCACGCGCATAGTTTCATATCATAGCCTATAAGTCGAATGTCAGACCAGGCAATGGGAAAATGGACCAATGATAAAGTCCGAGTGATTCTTAGAAGATAGGGAATAGTTTCATCGTATGAAAGACAAAATTCTAAGACCCCCTCAAGACTCAAGACTCCTACAGGTGACAGATTTTTCGCCACAGGCCCTCAAAGTCCGAAATTTGTTGATCGTAGACAAAAAAGTTAGATGGACGCGTTGTAGGCCACGAAAGAACCCACAATTTGAGACATTGGACGTTCAAATCCGTTGATTAGTTATTGGAGAAATAACAAAAAACCAATTTTTTGGATTTTTGAAAAACAATTGCTTATTAGTTTTTTTAGTATTAACAGGTAGCCCTTATGATACCAAAAATAAGGATATGCTTGTGCGCGCTGTACGTCAATTAGGGACTTCGTATGGAGGTGAAAATACTAATACACTTGAATAAAAAAAAGAGCAGTGCGACCACGGAGCTATACGGAAAAAGGAAGTGAAAAAATTTTTTTCTTAAGAATTCTTGAGATAACCGACCGTAGATATTTTAATGACCGCCTTACTGTACATCTCGCTTGATATTTTTCTGACTATCGTGTTGAATATCTTGCTGGCCATCTCGCTGGATATCTTGCTGAATCTCTCGCTGAATATCTTACTTAATATCTGTCTGGTCACCTCGCTGAATATCTTGCTGAATATGTCACTGAATATCTCGCTGGCCATCTCGCTGGATATCTTGCTGAATATCTCGATGAATATCTCATTAAATATCTTGCTGGTCATCTCGCTGAATATCTCGCTGAATATCTTGCTGGTCATCTCGCTGGATATCTTGCTGACCATTTCGCTAGATATCTCGCTGATGGTTTCGCCGATTTTGCTGTAAGACAAAGGGCACGACCATCAGCAAGACCTTCCATCAAGACCATCAGCCAGACCACCAGCGAGACCTTCAGCAAGACCATCAGTAAGACCTTCAGCAAGACCATCAGCAAGATGACCAGCAAGACCATCAGCAAGACGATAAGCACGATCTCCAGTGAGATAATTAATGAGAGGCGCAGTAAGATTGCTAACAACATGATCTATAAAAAAAAGTAGCAAAAAGACTCCCAAGCTGAGTAACAAGAATTTTCGAATTCCTATATTCTGATCGTCTTGCTGAAGGTCTTGCTGATGGTCTTGCTGAAGGTCTTGCTGATGGTCTTGCTGAAGGTCTTGCTGATGGTCTTGCTGATATCCAGCGAGATGGCCAGCGAGATATTCAGCGACATATTCAGCAAGATATTCAGCGAGATGACCAGACAGATATTAAGTGAGATATTCCGTCAAAAATCTGTCACCTGTAGGAGTCTTGAGTCTTGAGGGGGTCTTAGAATTTTGTCTTTCATACGATGAAACTATTCCCTACCTTCTAAGAATCACTCGGACTTTATCATTGGTCCATTTTCCTATTGCCTGGTCTGACATTCGACTTATAGGCTATGATATGAAACTATGCGCGTGAACTTGCATCGAATCGTCTTTTTTTCGTGATTATCGAAAGAATACTTATTCATTTCACGTCTGATTGACGAGTCTCTGATTGTTGGCCCCAACTTCCAGGCCCTGATAATCACCCACAAAAAATATATTCTCATGCTAAGTAAACATACAATGATTATTTTATATAAAAATTCCTTCCTAGGAAAACAAAGATTTGAAATCAGATGCTATTTGTAGGATATTGAAGGATAGTCGGCGGGGAATTGAGTTGAATGCTGAGACTCTTGTTTTTAAGGTAGCGTAAGTTTATTTGTTAGTTAGTTACATAAGTCGAGCGCGGAGCTGTTGCCTCGAGTAAGACCGGCAGTGGACTGCTGCTCCCCTCTCTCTACTGTCCTTTTGACAGTGGCGCTATACGGCCCGGCACGGCGGGTTGAACAACTAATTAAGTTTTTCTTGGCGGCCTTCATTCGGCCAGACCTGACCATCTGTCGTCCTCGGTAGACCAATCTTTTTTTTGATAAGTATCATTACAATGGACTAAAGTAAATCTTAACCTAACATAGATTGCTTCTTAGCCTAGACATAGATTGCTTCTTAGCCTAAACATATATCGCTTCTCAGCCTAAACATAGATCACTTCTCAGTCTGACACCATGGTCGTAGATTTGCGACCTGCCATACGCCGCGGTAGGGTCGCTGAGTGTTATGGAACCCGTCTACATCGGTGACCAAATACTTATCGTTGTCGAGTTTCTTAGCTATTTTGTACGGTCCCTTATATATAGGCTCGAGCTTCTGCGATACTCCGGGTGTGCTATCGAAATTCTTAATAGTCACGAAGTCATCGATCAGATACTCATAGGCCTCTTTGCGTTTCTTATCCGCGTACTCCTTACTGTACGTTTGCGATCGCAAAATTCTATCGGATGCGCGTTCTCGAATTTCGTCTATATCGGGTCGTTCTGGTTCGCCCTCGTCCTGCAAGTATTCGCGCAGATTATCCGTAGAATTTTCGCGCTGTCTCACGCCGAACAGCAACCGACTCGGCATATCGCCCGTAGCTTTGCTAATTGAATTGTTCAAGGCATACTCGACATCGGCGACAACCTTGTACCAATATCTACCGACCGTATCGTCCGAAAGCTTGGCTAACATTGGAGTCAGAATCCGGTTGACTCTTTCCACTTGGCCATTTGCCTGCGGTGAGCCTGTAGCGATCTTCAGGTGCTGAATTCCATTTTCACGCATGAAGCCTTCAAACTCGGCGCTCGTAAAACAGCTACCCTTTCCGTAATGCGAGTCTTTGGTCGCGAATAACAATCGAAATACTGTTGTAAGCTGCTAATTGCCTCCTTGCTAGAGGTCGTCTCTACCGGGTAAAGCTTGACGAACTTAGTAAAGGAATCTATTACCACTGACAGATGCTGCTTAACTAGTCGTCTCCTATCTATCGGCCCCAGATGGTCGACATGCAGAGTGCCAAAAGGGCTGTTACCCTTGGGTATCGAGTGAATCAAACCTTCTACTTTTCCACTAACCGGAGCAAACGTAATGCATTCAAGGCAGTTCCTAATGTGACGATCTACCTTCTCGCGAAGCTTCGAGAACCAATAATTTTTTAGCATTGCCTGGGTTGTCTTCTCGGTACCGAGGTGACCAAACTCGTCATGGTACTTGTACAAGACGTTCCTCTCCATCTGCTCAGGTACGTAAAACAGTAGCCTTTCCCCGTACTTGCGGTACACTAAGCCATTCCTCATCGCATCATATTTGTCTTCTGACTGCTCTAGTTTAACCCGAATCTCAACAATTTTTAGATCTTGACCTTGACATATCGTAACGTTCCATCCGAACGGGTTTTCTTCTATTACGCCGACGGTTCGGCTAAGAGCGTCTACGTGACGCATGCGCCTACCGGCTCGGTACTCCAATTCGTAATCGTAATTGAGCAAAGCGATCGCCCATCTCTCGACTCTACAATTGACGTCCTTTTTCTTTAGTGTCATCGTGACAGCGTTACAGTCGGTCATAATCTTAAATTTCAATCCCTGGAGATAAATCCTAAATCTTTCTAAAGCGTAAACTATCGCAAGGGTCTCGAGTTCAAAGCTGTGGAGTTTTGATTCGCTTTCGGTCGTTCGTCTCGAGTAATAAAATACCAGATGCATCTTGCCGTCCGATTTCTTTTGCATAAGAGCTGCTCCGTAGCCCGCAGAGCTAGCATCACAGTGCAGTTCGGTGCAATCGTTAGGACTTGTAACGTGGTGGATTTTGCGTCCACCACTGACCTGCGCCTTTCCCTCCTGATACGAACGACCTATATGTTCTTCGTGTTTTAGTGATGTCTCTAGCATTTTCCCAGGGCAAGCTATTCCTCGTAGTGTTACCGTTGTCTGCTCTAAGTCCTTGTCAGCAGGTGGAAATCGACGCAGGACGACGAGGGACAACGAGGGACACCGAGGGACAAGCAGCAACGGGGAGGGTCGTCTGCCAACCTCGCTGAAAGTACCTGTACCTTGGCATCTACTCAGCCTCGCCAGCCAGCCGACCAGGAGAGAGGGCTGCAGCTCCCAGCCTTAAGACCGCCTCGCCATACATGCTACCTTGCCACGCTCAATCAACCTCTCTGGTCGGTCGAAGATCGTGATGACGTCATGTCGCCAAGGTATGACGAAATCGGCGAGCGCGGCGGAAATACCTCCCCGCAACGGGAGCGACACCAGCGATCTAGCCGCTGATAACGGCTGTCAACGGGAGATCGCCATCTTTTCGATCCGGTCTGCGTACCGACCAACCGCTTTTCTGCCTTACCGCTGCCGTTGGCTTTTTCTTTTACCTCTTATCTTTATCTTGTAGTTTCTTTCGTTTTCGCTTCTACCTTGGTTACGTTAATTTGCTTTGCCTTACGTTTAGTTGCATTTAATTTTGGTTCTTTTAGTTAAGTTTTAGCGATTAAGAGAGTGAGTGCGTGTGTGACTGCTGCCGTCTCGTCCCGTGCCGTGCCGAGGGAATCGCTGTTGGAGAGCAAGGTAGGCTTCCGACTGTGGCTTAGATCACCCGTTCTGCCTTTCGCTTTTTCTCTATTATTCTCTGTGATCTCTTCTTTGGGTTTTCTTTCTATCTTTTCGGTTATCTTGCGGAGGGTTATCTAGGCCGATATTTTGTAGCTTGGACAACTGTGTGTGTAGCTAGGGTGTCTTGACACCACCGCCTTGCCTCCCTTGCCCTGGGAACCACGTGCCGTTACCTGAGACTTCGTCTCGAGGTGACAGTCATCGCGTGTGAGTGTCATAAAGAGTGGGTTGAGTGACTGTCATCAGCGGCGGGCTGCCTGTTAGTGTAGTCGCGTCAGCTGTGTCTGTGAAGAGTGTGTGCGCTCCCCCTCCCTGCCGTCTCGTACCGTGTGTTAGGCCATCCAGCTGGCCTAGCCGTCTAGCTGAGCGATACTATCCGACTCGCTAGTTTTCGCTATAGTTTTCTGCCGTGCCGCGTATCAACCGTCCTACCTGCGTTGATCGGACTCGACTGCTCTACGCGTCTCGAGTTCGATCCCGACGAGTGTCGATACCTTTTTTTTTATTCTTAATTTTGCGCTATACCGTACGTTAAGTTACCGATACCGTTTGTTCTATTATTTCTCTTTTTTTTATTGGAAATATATTGAGTTTTGTTAATTATCGTATCTTGCCGTGTTAAAGTGTGTTATTTCTACGCCCCCATGTTCCCCTCTCCGTCTAACTAGCTGGTTATCTGCTCAGTTTTGCGTTTTGTTAGTGGCTTATTTTGATCTTTCTTTGAGTTCCGTCTCGCTTTCTCTTATCTGGTACATTCGTGTACCTGGCGCCCAACATTACCTTCTCTGTCTATTTATTTGATTTTGGCGTGAGATTCACGTTGGTGCTCTTTGTGCGGGATTTATTTTTCTATCTAGTTCCTCCGGGTAGGAAAATTGCTCGTTACAGACTATAAACCGCTAAGATCGGAGCTTTCGTGAATTTAGCTTTAAGTATCTTAAACGCCTCGTACTCCGTTTCTCCGAAGTGAAATGTCGCGTCTGCTTTCGTCAAGTCATAAAGTGGTTTGGCAATTGACGCGAAGTGTTCGATGAATTTCCGGAAGTATGAACAAAGTCCGAGAAAGCCACGCACGTCGCGTACGTTCCGGGGAATTGGGAATTCCTCGACTGCCTCTACACCGCTTTTTGTCGGTTTTACGCCCTGTTCTGAGACTAGGTAACCAAGGTATTCGACCTCCGTCTGAAGGAAGTAGCATTTATCGATATGCAATTCTAGGAGGTTCTCTGAAAGCGTTCTAGTACCTCTAAGTGGTGTTCTATCGTCTGAGTTGCTATCAATATATCGTCCATGTAAATCGCCATGTCCCCTGATCTCATAAATTCGTTTAAGATGAGGTTGATATAGCGCTGAAATGTCGCTGGTGCTGTACGTAACCCGAAGGGCATTCCCAACCATTCAAATTGTCCTAAGGGTGTCACGAACGACGTGTATCTAACTGATTCTTCCGCGCCTCGGACGTGGTGAAAACAGTCTTTCAAGTTGAGTAGCGTGAAATACTTTTTGTTACCCACGACCCACAGTGGGGCCAAATCCCAAAAAGCTGGCCAAAAGTCTTAAATGTTTCAAATTCAGGTCAAATTCAGTACTCGGGGGTTTTCGGGGTCGCTGATTACGATTCCGAAGTCAAAATTTGAATAAAAAAAATGGCGGATCCAGCATAAACCACTTTGTAGAAGTTTAGCACTTCACAGAAAGTACTGTAGGCTAAAATTGATCATTTTTCTTGAATGTAGGGATAGGATAGGATAGGAGTGCAATAAAAAGACGAAAGTCAAAAATAAATCCATATATTATATTGAAATACGAAAAATCTCTTATCCAACAAATCGCTTAAAAGTTTACGTATCGTCATCCGACGAATAATTAGACTCACAGTCAGTCGATTCGAATGTGAGATCGCTAGACCTTCCCGCGCTTAAAAATGAAAAAAAAATAATGAAAAACAAAAACATAAAAAAAATAAAAAAATAATGAAAAAACATAAACATTAGTACACTCCTGAATAGATATTGCCAAACGTAACAATTTATATCTGAATTACGTTTTTATATTTAGCGTTTTGGATGTTCAAAATTGAAAAAACTATGTATTTTATTGCAAGAACCTGCGCCAATTATACAAAAGCAGCTAGAAGCAGCTAGTTTTAATTTTTTTCATTCAATAATAGTTCCATCTACAATATCCGACAGGTCCGGTCGCAGAACTCTACAGAATACATTAACTTTTCTCTACGTGTTTGAAATTTTAAGTTATAATTTTCCGTTCATTTCCGCACAAAGCTTTCGTTTATTGTTATTACATGAACTATTATTATTAAATTAGTGATACATGATAATATTGTACTTACTTTTAGCTGTCGATTCCATTTTTAATATTTAAGATTGATCAATATATAAAGATTTGGCGTCTCCTTGAACATATAACTCGAAACTCTGGTTTTTGGGCGACACGTCTACCTGGATTGAGGGTTACCTTTCAACTGAATAACAATCGCAGGTATAGGGGATCGGCCCCACCGAAGTCTGGATTTCGACCTTCTGACTATTACTCAAACTAACCCATGACTCAAAATTCACGGAAATTAAATTTTGTTTTTCGACTTTTGGCCAGCTTTTTGGGATTTGGCCCCACTGTGCGACCGCTAATTGATCTTCGATAAGAGGCACAGGGTAGTTATCCCTTGCTGTCGCTTTGTTAAGGACCCGGAAGTCCACGCACATTCGCCGTTTTCTGTTTTTCTTTTTCGTTAAAACTATGGGTGACGCAAACTTGGAGTCGCGATTTTGTATGTAGCCCTTGGCCAATAATTCGTCTAAAATCACCTGTGGTTTTTCTTTTTCGTCGTAAGCAAGTTTGCGCGGAGCGCAGTAAAACGGCTGCGGATTATCTAATCGTAATTTCAGTTCTGCTTTCGTTTTTGGCTCTCGCGGTTTCATATAATCTACGTAAAGCTCCTGAAAAATCTGCGTTAGCTCGACTTTTGCCTCGTAAGGTACCGCCGTGTTTATCTGCAAATTATCCACTCATAAGTCGCTCTCGTTTTTCAGTACGTTAATGTTCATCATTTCCCGCCACGCGTTGTCGTCAGTTGGTGTTGTCAACCTAATACCGAACTTTTGTAATACGTCGTGGCCCAGTCAGGCTGGGGTCAACGTCGTATCTTCGGGTACAACATAAACTCTAACATTTTCCTTTGAAATTTCACCGATAGAAATTGTTGCATATACTTTACCTAGGAGATCTAATTGTACCTTTGTTAACGTCAACGCCGTCTCAAAGCGGCGTGAGGAGCCGAAACTAACCGCAACTGGGAAAGGGAAAATCGGCCATCTCAGACAAGCCGGTCAGCTACTTACTTACTCACGAGCTATCATCCAGCGCGGACGGTTACGACTCCTCGCCAGCCTAACTATACTATAATCCCTTTGTTTTCATTCAATATATACTTTTCGTGATCAACACTGCACAAACCAGTGAGTTTATCTTTTCAATACAGCTCCCCTTTCATTCCAGCCTGCCTTCGAAGCGTTAAGTCAATAATATCACAAAACATTTTATGGTCCTTCGAGCCGGATTCTAAAGGGGAACTGATCTATAGCACTACAAATTGACTTCTTTACAACGTTTAACATCAAATTAAAGTGCAAACTCAAAGTCGCTCTCGAACAGGCCTAGCTGCCTAGCGTGAGCTCGACTGGGGATAGCAAAAGCCCTCTCTCTCTAAGGGAGCCGGCGCTAGTTCAATCTATCTATCGTTTGAGTGTCCTCGAGAATGGCCTAGCTGCCTTGCTCGGACCTAACGAAAACTATCCTAGTTTGATCTATCTCTAATCTGAATGTCCTCGAGAATGGCCTAGCTGCCTTGCTCGGACCGAATAAAAACACCTCCTTGGGTGGACAATGCCTAGAATTAAACCCTTCTTACTCATTCAGTTCATTCTACATTATAATTCGCCTTATGTTAACAGCTAACACGACCGCACAACCTGACAAAATATGGCCACGCTAGCCGGGCAAATAGCCTTGGTCTCTATGATCTCGCGCTTCAAGGCCAATCTACTACGCACCCCCCGAGAGGAGTTCACAGCCGGCTTCCTGCGAGGCCGCATCGAACTTCTGAATAACTATTGGACAAGATTCGAGCACAACCATCGAGAACTTTGCGATAATGCTGCCATTCGATCAGAATCCTACTTTACTGACGACAACTTCACTACCACGGAGCTTCATTACACATCTACACTCGGGTTTCTGTATGACGAGCAAGCTCTTCTCGCAGCATCGTCTTCGTCAGCATCGGCAGCACCAGAATCGCCACGGCAGACTCATCGCCAGGTCCACCTGCCAAAGATATCGCTTCCAGTTTTCTCCGGCCGTGCCGAGGAATGGGAGCCATTTCGTGACTTGTTCAGATCTCTGATTCACCTCGACCCATCGCTGACTTCAGTGCAAAAACTGCATTACCTGAAAGCGTCAATCCAGGGTGAGGCGAAGACAGCATTAGATGGGATCCCAACTACCGAAGCAAATTACTCTTTGGCATGGAACCTTCTTCTCACGCGATTTGACAATGCACGGATTCTGGTGCACAATCACATGGCCGAACTCGCTGCCACGCGACCATTGAACAACGAAGATGCCAACGGATTACAGACTCTAGTGGATCAAATTGTCAAGAGGAGGGAGGCATTGAGAACTTTAAAGCAACCGATTCAGCACTGGGACGAATGGTTCATCTTCTTCACGGCACAGGGCATGGATACTGTCACGCGACGCGACTGGGAGAAAGCGCTAGCTGAGGACAAGGAAACGCCTACATTCCAGAGACTGGTCACATTTCTGCAAGCTCGCATTCAGGCTCTCAGAGCAGTTGAACCCGCCCGGGGGTCCAAGACGAAAGCAGGATCTGGGCCCAGTAAGTCAAGCAGCACCGGACCCTCAAACAGAGCGAGGGCATTCGCCACCGCAGTCGAAGACAAGAGCTGTCCTCTCTGCGGGAACCACCACTATATTGGACGTTGCGCAAAATTCGAGAAGCTTGACCCCACAGAAAAATCACGCACTACATCACGTCTCCGTCTCTGTTTCAACTGCTTGAGACCACGGCATCGTGCTGAGGCCTGTCCATCGACTGGTCGTTGTCAGAAGTGTCAGGCGAGACATCACACTCTGCTTCACAGAGAAAGCGGTGATAAACGCAAAGCCGCGTCATCAAGGGACGAAAGACCAGCAAAAAGGGCTAGATTTCCACAAAGATCGGCCATTACCAACGGCAACCAACCCATGCCGCCACCATCAGATTGACTAGTGTTGCTTGCCACTGCCCGGATCGAAACGATCTCGGCAACAGGCCGACGCCTCCAAACACGAGCCCTAATTGATCCGGGATCAGAGGTCAGCTTCATTAGCAGTGCTCTCATCCAGAGACTTGGCTCAACCCAACAGGACACGGATGTGTCTATCTGTGCACTCGGAGGCGCGCACGTTGGAGCCTCCAGAAAACGAGCCATCATTCAAATAATACCAAGCACCACTGCTACCCCTCTCGACGTTCAGGTACTTGTCCTCCGGCGTCTGGGTGTAACGACGCCAAAGCGTCCATTCTCACCCAACACCTGGCAGCACCTAAGGAATCTCAAGCTGGCCGACCCAAGCCTTGGGAAGCCTGGCGGCGTCGACCTAGTACTCGGAGCTGATGTGTACCATCGCTTAATCCTTGACGGAGTCCGTCATGGACCAAGAGGCAGTCCGATCGCGCAAAGGACAATACTCGGATGGATAGTAACCGGTCTCACCGAAACCTCAGAGAGCTCCGAAACAGCCCATACAGCGGGAATGACCGCGATCACCGAAGCAGAAACCCTCACGCAGCTCGAGCAACTCTTGAGAAAATTCTGGGAGTTGGAGGAACCGACCAGTGAGCGCGTCCTTTCGGCAGCAGACCAAGACTGTGAAAGACTCTTCACTGAAGGGTGCTCTCGTGAAGAAGACGGAAGGTATATGGTACGACTGCCCTTCAAAACCTTTCCTCGGCACGGCTTGGGAAATACGCTACCCGCTGCTCGCCGGTCGCTGGCTTCATTACAGACCCGAATGGGGCGTGACCCGAAGCTTCTCCGAGAATACTCCGAATTCATGACTACGTATGAACAATTGGGTCATATGAGGCCTGTCGCTACCACAGAAGAAAACACGTCGGGAAGACCCATATGCTACCTTCCTCATCATGGCGTCTGGCGCGAAGCCGAGGGGAGAAAGAAGCTAAGGGTCGTATTCAACGCATCACAGCGATCGCCGCTAGGACTGTCATTGAATGAAATGCTGCACTCAGGCCCGATCTTGCAAACAGATCTGACGAACATCCTTGTCAAATGGCGATGCCATCGCATTGTGTTCAGCACCGATATCGAGATGATGTACCGGCAGATTCGAGTCGACTCACGAGACGTCAACTTGCAGAGAATTATATGGGCACCGCCGGGCATGCCAAGCGAGAAGCACTATCAGCTCCTAACCGTGACCTACGGGATGACATGTGCCCCGTACTTGGCCATACGAACTCTCCTACAACTGGCCCGCGACGAAGCTACTAAGTATCCGCAAGCAGCAAGAGTAATTCAAGAGTGCACCTACGTCGATGACGTGTTCACCGGGGCTGACGACCTCGCCTCCGCCGAGGCTTTGCGCGATTCCCTCATTGCCCTACTCAAAGCGGGAGGCTTCCGCTTGCGAAAGTGGACAGCAAATCATCCCGAGTTCCTCAACCATCTTCCGAAGGAGGACAGGCTCCGGCCAGATTGGGTGGACTTCGAAAGCAAAGGACCTGTAAAAGCACTGGGCGTAGCTTGGGATCCTATAAAAGACGAATTCCGTTTTCGAGCCCCTGATCCTTCAAGCTGCACATCGGTAACCAAAAGAAAAATACTCGCTGTCACTGCCAGACTCTTCGACCCTATCGGCTGGCTGAGCCCCATCATCGTGCTGGCCAAGGTGCTGATGCAGGACATCTGGCGTGAAAAATCCAATTGGGATGAGGAGCTACCAGAGAGTATAAGGTACCGATGGATGACATTCCAAGTGAACCTCAAGGCCGTCACCGAAATCAGAATCCCCCGATGGCTGGGAACCAACCCAGCCAACCGCCTTGAGATCCACGGGTTTGCTGATGCAAGTAAAGTTGCTTACGCAGCCGCTGTGTATCTCCGCGTTATTGCTCCCAATGGCGACGGAACCTCGCGGCTCTTGACTGCCAAAACCCGAGTTGCCCCTCTGAAGACCATCTCTATACCAAGACTTGAGCTCTGCGCCGCGGTTCTCTTGTCACAATTGTTGCATAGCACCTCCCGGAACCTGAACAACGAAAACGCTAAGGTCTATACATGGTCTGATTCACAGATTGTCCTAGCTTGGTTGAGATCTGACCCATCTCGATGGACTACTTTCGTCGCAAATCGGATATCCAAGGTGCAAAGAGCTTTGCCGAACACTCGCTGGCGTCACGTGGCCTCCGCTGACAACCCCGCCGACATCGCTTCCCGCGGAGTTGATCCCTCCGCTCTAGCAAAAGCAACCCTATGGTGGAAGGGCCCACCGTGGCTGGCAAAACCTGAACACGAATGGCCACCGGAACCTGTCGAGCCTGATTCTCAGAAAAGCACGAAGCTGTTGGAAGAAACTCGGCCCATAGCTTGTCACCACACCCAAGCAGAGCCAAGCCTGATCGATCGCTTCTCTAATCTCACGCACTTGCTACGAGTAATCAGTCGATGCTTGCGTCTGCTGCTTCTCCTCGAACCAGACAGGTTGGCCTCGATGACCGCCCCCTTAAGAGTTGAAGAGATAGACCGTGCATATCACCGTTGCGTTCTGCTGGCCCAACGAGGGAGCTTCTCGGAAGAGCTCATCTCCTTGTC
The DNA here is from genome assembly GCA_944452935.1 of Rhogogaster chlorosoma. Classification (NCBI taxonomy): domain Eukaryota; kingdom Metazoa; phylum Arthropoda; class Insecta; order Hymenoptera; family Tenthredinidae; genus Rhogogaster; species Rhogogaster chlorosoma. The sequence goes on from OX101802.1 coordinate 17,589,673, forward strand.
TAGAGGTCACGAGGTCAAGCGAAAAAGCCAACTGAGGAGTCTTCGTCCCTTTCTGGACCCTGCTGGGTTAATTCGCGTGGGAGGGAGACTCAGCGAGGCTCCTCTCCCATACGAACAACGTCACCCCGTTATCTTACCAAGAAACAGTCACTTGGCTAGTCTCGTCATAGATTGGGCACATAGGACAGTGCTACACGGGGGCTTCTCGCTCACCTATTCCCAAGTCATCCAAAGAGCATGGATAATCGGCGGACGACCTCGGACCCGTGCACATATCCGAACATGCGTGACATGCGCCCGAGCCAAGGCAAGAACCTCCCAACAACTGATGGGAAATCTACCAGCTGAGAGAGTCACGCCGGGCCGTCCGTTTCAACGAACCGGAGTCGATTACGCGGGACCATTCCAGATTAAAACAACCAAGGGGCGCGGCCACCGAGCCACAAAGGGGTACATCGCCCTTTTTGTCTGCCTATGCACAAAGGCCGTGCATCTCGAAGTCGTGGGAGATCTGACAACCGCTAGTTACATTGCGGCCTTTCGGCGATTAGCAGGGCGAAGAGGAACACCGCGAGAGGTCTGGAGTGACAACGCCACGACGTTTCATGGAGCAAACACGGAACTTCGAGCAATGCTCCGCGCGGCAGAACTCGATTGGGACGTCGTGGCAGGAACTCTGGCGAATGAAGGGACTAGCTGGAAATTCATACCACCGTCTGCACCTCATTTTGGTGGCCTTTGGGAGGCGGCGATCAAGTCGGCAAAATCTCACATGAAACGGGTGATAGGAACTCAGCTCTTGACCTACGAAGAATTCAGCACATTCGCAGTGCAAGTTGAAATGTGCATGAATTCCCGCCCTCTAACCCCGATCAACGGGGACGTGGAGGACTTGGACATCGTAACTCCGGGGCATCTCCTCATCGGATCAGCGCTCACCCCACTACCAGAACCCATCCGAGCAGATGGGGACATGAATCATCTGACACACTGGCGTCTCGTAAAGTCCATGAGGGATCACTTCTGGACGCGATGGGCCAGAGAATACCTCAACACTCTACAACAAAGAGCCAAGTGGACTCGAGCTAGGCCCAACCTACGAGAGGGCGATCTAGTAATGATCATCGACGCATCATTGCTCAATCGAGGCAGGTGGCCTCTTGGTAAGGTGCAACGCGTCTATACTGGCCGCGATGGTCTTGTGCGAGCAGCCACTGTTCGCACCGCGTTTGGGACCTATGATCGACCGATCGTGAAGCTGTGTCTCCTGCCGGTCCAACCCTCCACGCCAAGGCCGCGACTCATGGCGGGCGGCAGCAACAACTAATTAGCTCCCTGCTCTCCGTTTATCATTAGCTTTATTTCGCTCAAGTAAAGCGAGGCGGGCGGGATGTTAACGTCAACGCCGTCTCAAAGCGGCGTGAGGAGCCGAAACTAACCGCAACTGGGAAAGGGAAAATCGGCCATCTCAGACAAGCCGGTCAGCTACTTACTTACTCACGAGCTATCATCCAGCGCGGACGGTTACGACTCCTCGCCAGCCTAACTATACTATAATCCCTTTGTTTTCATTCAATATATACTTTTCGTGATCAACACTGCACAAACCAGTGAGTTTATCTTTTCAATACAGCTCCCCTTTCATTCCAGCCTGCCTTCGAAGCGTTAAGTCAATAATATCACAAAACAACCTTCTTACACCCGCAGTAATCTCGATCGGTTGCATCCAAGAGGTGAAGCCCTTGTCTCTCAACGAACCGCTCCTTAATGAAACTAATCGGACTAGCTGTATCGAGGAGTGTGTTTAGACACAACATTCGCCGCACACGAGAGTCTTTTATTTCATACGTTACGAGCTTCCTGTGTTCGACGTGGTTGTCTTCCGCTGAGTCTTTGTACACGTTCGATACTTGAAGCTTCTCGCTGGTGTCCTTCGTCCCTGTGTTCGGACAGTACTTGTCCCATCTCGCCACAGTGATAGCATGGTCCTCTCTCTCGTTGTGGCTTTGGGCAATCCTTCGAGATATGCCCCGGTTTGTTACAGTTGTAACACTTAGCAGGCTTATCGCCATTTTCTTCTTTCTTCACTACCCTCATTTCCGGTTTCGCTTTTTCGGCTGACTTGTCGGTAGGTGCTCTCTCTCCGTACTGAGAGTCCTTCTTCGTGCGGGTCGTCAGGGAAATCTTGCGAAAACCATTGAGTAAATCTTTCACCGTATCAAAATTCTGCATTCGCGCCCGATTCCGTAGCGTTTGGTCGGGTATCCCATCTACTAGATAGTCCAAAAGGTCGGGTTCTTCGATCGGCACTAGATTAGCCAAAATGAGTTTTTCGTGGTAGTAGTTGTTAAATGATTCGTTCACTTGCCACGTTCTTAATTCAAACTTTTTGATACGATCCACCTTGCTTGGCCGTTGGTCGAATCCATCTCTCATTGCCGTAAGTAATTCGTCGAGTGTCATTTCTGTATACTCTGACTTTGAGCGGAACCACCTATCCGCTTTTCCTTTAAGTTTGAAGCTAATAATTATTTTCATCATAGCGTCGTCCACCTTGAAGAGCCTCTTGACCAGTCGAACTTGCTTCTCCCAGTCCTCGAAATAGCGATTTGTTCCGTCGAATTCGTCTAATAACTCTCCGATTCCTTTGACATCCGTGCGCAGCTGTGGCGGCGCTGCATCTACCTGTCTTCGTGTATTGTCTGGTAAATTTCTGATGTCTGGTTTTACGTTAGCTGGATTTCCTGCGTTTGTTAGCTCCAGCTCTCGTCGGGCCATTTCTGCTTCTCATTGCGCCAGATCCCGCTCTCGGCGCGTGATCTCGAGCGCTTGGCGCAACAGTTCGCTTCTGTCGCGTTCAATTTGGAGTTGAGCCGCGTTTTGTTCGGTCTCCTCATTATTGGTGAGGTCGTCAACGGTAATCCAATTTCCTTCTGGGTCGGCTTCCATTAATCTATCAATTAATTCTTGTTTCAATCCTAGCTGTGACAGATTTCGAAGTCGTAGTTTTTCCTTGAGTTGGACCACCGTAAAACGATTCGCCACTTCCATTTTGCTGTTTTGCAATTGGTTGTTCAATAATGAACCACTGCAGTTCGATCGCGTAGATCACTAGTGTCTATCTGTTCAATAAGCGTCTTACCGGTTGGTGATGAACGTAAACAACAGTCGTAACAAAGTCTCTGTTGTCATGAATCGCGGCCACATAGCCAAGTCGTGAGGGTTCTAACCGTTGCCGTCAGAGGGCCTCAGCGCACCGTATTCCGAGCTTCCTTGCACACGAACCCGGCACGCACACACCTAAGATGGCGGATAACGAACGTTCTGGGCCTTCGACACACTAGGACCCCGTTTCCGCACTTTCAGCTTAATGTTTCTTTTCGTTTACAGGGCCCATCGACCTTATTTTCTTTTAACGTGATTTAGTACACATAAATCCTTGTACTTATCCTTTTCTGGATAAGTACAAGGAAACTGCGATTGAACCATGTCAATAATCCGAACATAATGTGTGACGTAGACTCCTCTTATCTCTCGGGAATAGACCGGATAACTATTCCGCGGTGATAGTCTACTCGACAATTGGCCGACGGCAAACAGAAATAATAATTTTATGGTTGGGCGCCAATTTGTAACATGGATTTTTCTAGACCTCGGATTTAGCTAACCCCGAGGTCATCCACTCTACAATTGGCGGACAAGAAAACTAAATTTTTAACTAAAGTTGGGCGCCAGGCGGATAACCGCCACTTTTAAAATTCTAAACAAAAATACAACAAACTATACAGGCACTCGAAGCGTCGGCTAGCAACAGTACCGCGGAGAGGAGTCAGGATCAATTTGAAGGATTGACTCGGTGTCAAATAACGACTCGTGAAGCTCAAATTTAACAAAGAAAATATAACAAAAATTTATTCAATCAAAAAAAAAAATATAAACAATAATCGTGTACCCGGGGGTACTTCCCCTCCTGTTAAAAATGACTAGAGGCCGTGTAAATGCGGCCTCGCCACGAAGTACGAATTTTACAATAATAAAATAGCTTCCCCGTAGGACAGCAATAATACAAAAATGAATTAACAAAGAACTCGATAAATAAATTCCTCGCGGAAAGATAAAATACGGTATCAAGCAAAATTACCACCGCGAGATGGAGACAAATAAATTACACAATTTCTTTCAGGTAGCTCAGAATAAAGAAAAAACAAAGACTCGAATCCTAAATAATAAAAGCCGTTACTACGTGGCTATCGAGCCCACGGGAGGCTAGGCCTCCACGTTGTCGGCCACCGTTACCATTACAAATTCTCTTAACAAATAACTTATCCTAACTCTGCCCTCGTAGGCAAAACCAAATTCAGAACGAAAGCACAAAATTAATTATACAATAAACCCACGTTGGGTGTCAATTTGTGACGTGAATCTCCTCATAGGAGGAAGAGAGAGAGCGACAGTGACCTACACAGGCTATCTCGTTTGCACTCGTGTGCCGAAACTAAAAACGCGAACTCAAATGACGTTTCTCCACAACTTAACAAACGCGAAACTAGACTCGAAATTCTCTGTTATTTATGGGAGCCAAGTGACGGCCTACCGACTCGGAGGTCGTCTTTATTCGAATCCCAAAATTACGAAAAAGCCTCGTGGCTGAACTAATGGCAATATGGCAGACGGCCGTTTGCCGGATTCAAATTAGAAGATGGGTAAAATTTTCTAGGCTTGCCGTCTTCCAGCCACCGAACCCAAACGGTAGTGCCTCGCACAGAACGTCCTCTAGGACACAGTCACACAGAGACTCAAAAAAATACTGCCCTCGAAGGCCAAAACAAAAGTTACACAAAAATTCAGAACTCTGGGTCTAACTACCCAGAGCTCGAGCTACTCGCGTAGCCCACGATAAGGCCTACGGCAGAGCCTACGGCAGAGCCTACGGCAGAGCCTACGGCAGAGCCTACGACAGAGCCTACGGCAGAGTGAGTAACGGCATCGTGCCGGTGCGCAAGGACCTAATTAGGCCCGCAAATATCGATTATCGTATCGACCCTGCTGCTACGTCACAGGGTGGCGCTCGATCCCTCGGCGCGAATCTTTTGAAGATTCCCCACGGTGCTGGATACTTGCTTTACCAGAGGAACACGGGTCGTCCGTTCTTGGCGGTGGCGGGAATCTCCTCCACCACCTCGATCCCTCGATGTATCATGCCCTCGGCATTACCTGACAGTTGAATAGCGCGCCGACATTTAAATCAAATATAATATGATTAATGTGGTAATAGGCAAACTATGAGAGTCAAAACGAAGAGCGAGACAGACTTCCGCTTTCTTCTCGGATTCAATTGAAACTCACTCGTCCATTACCTCTCTAGACATAAGTACGCACAAATTTGTTACTCGCCAAAGTATATATTTAAACATCGTAAGACCTTAATTTAAACATCAAGTCAAGTACAATAACAGTAAACTACATTTTCTAATCATTGAATCGATCAATAATAATGATAAAAGTTCAACAAAGGCCGATTGTATTATTTTTACTGGTACTTCGACGAAAAGGAATAGCGAGACGTCGCCATAATTTGAACAACGAAACGGCAGATTGAAAGCAATGGCAAATCTTTGAGATAAGTAACAAAACCATTATTAAAGAATGAACTGAAATCCAAATCAATACGAGGTGTAATGTGACGAGGCATTATTTTTAACTGTACTTGTCCTGATTATGTTATTTAAAATCAAACAATTAAACGAACTTACCTGTAAGTGAAGTTCTATTGTGATTGTATGAGCGCCTCTTCCGAAATGATCAACATGTAGTATCTCTATTCCACACCGATGTCGCCACAAGTTTAATAGCAGTTAAGTTAAAACTGCTTCGTCCTTGTCCCGTATGCAATCCCCTCGCTTCGTCACTATTTCAAAGCTTTAATCTGTTGTTCCGGGGTTTGCGTGTCACATAAACTGGGATTTTGGGTGGGAGTGATCATTTCGGAAGAGGCGCTCATACAATCACAATAGAACTTCACTTACAGGTAAGTTCGTTTAATTGTTTGATTGTATTTAGCGCCTCTTCCTCCATGATCAACATGTAGTTGTTGAAAGGTTGCAGCAGCAATAATATTGCCGGCTGATACTCATTCGCTCTTTGAGGTTCAAGAGTTTTTATAAGAGTAACATACAGTGCGATTCTGTGGAAAGTTGGGAGCCGTGTGGGTAGGCAACCTGCATATTTACCGAAACGGCAACACTGTCGTAGGGACAGTCGAACGTCTGGATCTACAGATGACATAGTGGCAGCTTTCACGTCGTTTGGTCAGAATCAAATGACAGGATGCCATATTCGAGGTTGATCGTAATATAACTAGTAAGACAGCGGGAATCGATATTCATTCGTGAAGAAGTGGTAACGAATTAGCGAATTGATTGCAGATGTCAATTTCTGTTTATTTGCAACGTTATTTGGGTCTAAACAACCCTCGGGGTGAAATTTACGAATCATTCTAATAAAGGTAACCAACGAATGTCAAACGATAATAATTCGTAATAAAGTCGTGGTAAAGTTACGAATTGATCGCAGATTCTGAGTTATGTTTATTTGCGAAATTATTTACAAGGTAGCAGTTCCTCGATGATGGACTGACTCGTCGCATCACTTCGACAACTACGGTCAGGAACACAGCGAGTAAATTCGATACAACGAGCAATCTACGAGGCATTTCTGACGTAGCAGCAAACCCTAAATTTTTTCACCTTCTAATAATTTGAATGCACAGTTTTGCGGAAATACTGCGCATAGTTCCAGAAGACGGTCAGAAGCTTATCTCGAAAGTTGCTCAAGAAGTCGGCATGTCGTCGGCACAACGCATTTAGTTTATTGTTATTGTACTACGTTTAATGAATAAAAAATGTTATTACATGATAGAAACTCATTGTAATGTAATCATTTTTACAAATATGCGACGCTTTATTCCACTCAGCCATCAAAGGCACAATTACGTTTATTTACAGAACAATACTTTCAATGAATTCATTCCTCGCTGAGACCACTACAAGATTATCGGTAGGCAAACAGGTGATCTTTGATTTGTAAATTTCACCTCGAGGGTTGTTTGGACCCAAATAATGTTGCAAATAAACAGAAATCGACATCTGCAATCAATTCGCTAATTCGTTACCACTTCTTTACGAATTAATATCGATCCCCGTTGTCTTACTCGTTATATTACGATCAACCTCAAATATGTCACACTGTATGTTGATTCTGACCGAACGACGTGACAGCTGTCGCTACGTCATCAGTAGGTGCAGACGTTCGACTGTCCCTACGACAGCGTTGCCGTTTCGGTGAAATACGCCGGTTGCCTACCCACACGGCTCCCAACTTTCCACAGAATCGCTCTGTATATGTAACAACATGTGTCTTTGGCTGATGATTAGCTTATACATAATAGCATCCTTGCGTGTTATTTGCATCTTAGAACGGACGTTGCAAACGAGTTTTTGTGTGTAACAACATTCAGGTTATAGAACTTAGCAAATGTGAATGATACCGCTGTCCATCTGGCCGTTTTTCGTATTGTTTCTATGTCCACGCCGTTTCTTTTCGCCGCACAGTAGGAGAAAAGCCCAAAAACCTGGCCAAAACCTCAAATGACCTTTGACGGGAATGAAAATTGGCTTACAGGGGTTTTCAAGGTCGCTGATTACGAATCTGAAAGCCAAATTATCGTAAACAAAATGGCCGATCCAATATGGCTGACATGAATGTTAAAAAGTTGCCAGATGTCGACAAAAATTGGTATTTACGGGTTTTCAAGGTCGCTGATTACGAATCCGCAAGCCAAATTATCGTAAAAAAAATGGCCGATCCAATATGGCCGACATGAACGTTAAAAAGTTACCAGATGTTGACAAAAATTGGTATATACGGGTTTTCAAGGTCGCTGATTACCAATCCGATATCTATTGTTTATAACTTGCAACAAAGAGCTTACAGCAAATTGTTATAAACAAAATGGCCGAGTATCCTGCTAAATAGATAAATTAATATATTTAAAAAAATCATCATAATAAAATAAACGTGAACAGTGTATTCTACGCAATTATTATTTTTATTTCCAAAATACATACGGAACGTTTCAAAAATAGAAAATTTTATTCTTAATCAAAATCGTAATCGGAGTCGGAGTCGGAGTCAGAATCATTATCCGAGTTTGTATCTATTACAACTCCCGGCACGGCTTCAATCTCTGCGCAAAATTCGTCTGCTGCAGCAGTCACTTTAGGAGCGATCAACATCGCTACAGCTTCCGGCGACAAACTCTTCAGCTTCTTCTGTGGTAGTCTTCTGACACTTGAAATGTACGGATCCGAAGTAACTAAGAGCCGATGAAAAACATCAATTTTCAATTAATACAAAAACTTGAACAATGTACATTATTTTACCAAATAAATAACCGCAATAATTGAAATAATTTAAAAAAAATTAGACAGAAAATATTGACATGGATTTGGTTAAAAGAAAGCTTTGCTTACTATATAATATATGTATATTCAAATATTTTATTTGAATGTTATAACATTTCATTCATATTTGAGAAATTTTTATGTGGTTGATTTTAATATGTATATATATATATATGCATGTAAGCTTTGTGAGTATACGCCGGTGAATCTGTCATGACGGGAGAGGTCGCCACGCGACACAAAAGATGAGCAGAGATAGGTAGAAAGAGTAGGGATGTCGCGCCCCGGGCCAGAGAATCATTAGAGGTTAGAAGTACAATAAGATAGGAGTACAGAACATGTAATTGTTGATTCTCTATCATTCTAGGTTAGTAACTCAAACTTGTTAAATTGTTAAATTGTTAACTATCAAATTCCAATAAACTCTATCATTCTAGACGAATCAACCTGACTGTTTGCTCCAACGACCATCATAAATCAACAATTATCTCGTACAGGCGTGGTGCTTATAACACACCATCATGGCAAGGTTAAGTTTCCAGTTCGAAGTTGCCGCAGCAGAGGATCCAAAGTCGAACGTCATATTGGTTACAGCAATAACCGATGAAGAAAACAGGAAATTTTACATCCCAAAGAGCATGGGGTTATTAAAGCACCACGTGGAGCTTGTATCTCTGCCGGAGTACAAGAAAGTTTCAACGACACTCAAGAGACGAGGACAAATACGTAATGTATGGTTTAACCTAAACGATAAAATACTAAGTAATTATAAAGATGAAAGTGGGAATATGGCAATGGGAGACTATCTCCTGGAAGAAATACACACACCCAGTATCCAGCAAGAACAAAACTCGCCAACAAGAACACAACTGGATGAAAACCTAATAAAAATCTTGGAAAAGCTGGCCGAACAGAAAAATGACGACCAAACTCCGAAAAATCAAAACTTAAACAAAATCTCTGAAAAATTCGTAATCGAAAAATTTAACGGTAAAAATGCTAGTGCAAACCAGTGGTTGGCGACATATGAGAGTGAATGCGAAAGACTGAATATTACAAAAGAGGTCGAAAAAATCGAGACTTTAAGATTATTCCTAGAAAATAATTGCAAAGATTGGTTTAGCTCGATGTTAATAAAAAACACATTGAACTCAAGATGGGAAATTTGGAAAGAAAACTTCCTAGAAACCTTTGCAGACAAAGGATGGTCGTCAATAATGCACGCAATAAATTATAAATTTCTAAATGGTTCAGTTTTAGATTACGCGTTGAAGAAGGAACGTTTGTTACTAGAAACAAACAAAGATATAGATAGAAAAACTCTGATACATTTAATTGCAGCAGGATTACCGGAATTTGTAAGGGATAAAATAGATAGGGATAGGTTACATGATTCACAAGACTTATTTAACGAACTGAGAAGAAATGAGAAAGTAACAAGTAAAAAAAGTACAGGCGATAACAAAGATGCAAAAAGAATAACAAAAAATAATGATAAAAAGCCATGCAAAATTTGTGAGAAAAAGGGTAAGAGTAACCGATACCACCCGGAAAATCTGTGCTGGTATAAGTTAGAAAAAGATACAAGTGATAGCAGAAATGTGTACACGAACTCAATACTAGAAGTAGAACTAAACCCAGAAGATCAAAAAAACTAAAGGTCCCACCATTAATCAAGACTAACGTACGGCTTAACAACCTTCTAGATGTCACCGGTATTTACGATCCAGGCTCAAATGTGACAGTGATAAACTCGAAATTAATAAAATTAAAAAACGGAGAAAAGAATCAACAAGGCAGTACGTTAAGATCGATTAATGGTAGGGGAAAAACCAATGGACTAACAACATTAAAAGCAAGAATATTAGGGGAAGAGAAAAATATAAATGCATTCATATTAGAGAGTAAAGATTTTGAGGATGATCTCATATTGGGGTTAGATACCATAGTAAATTTCGGACTGACTCATGACGAGAACTTAAACATAATAAAACAAAAAATAGATAAGGAAAAAGAACAGAAAGCGAAAGAATTACTAACGGAATATAAGGTAAACTTTAATGAGGGAATAGATACAACCCAATTTACGGTGGATACTGAACACTTAGATTCAGATCAAAGAAAAGAAATAATCGCCATACTAGATAAATATAATAAAGTTTTCGCTAGAGACAAGTATGACGTAGGCAAGGTACAAAACTATGAAGCGTTCATTGATCTACAAACAGAAAAATATTGTTATAAGAGGCCATATAGATGCTCGATTACGGATAGAATTGAGATAGAAAAACAAATTGCAAAACTACTGAAACAAGAATTGATCGAAGAATCACATAGTCCATTTGCAGCGCCAGTTACGCTAGCATTTAAAAGGGACGAAGGGAAAAGAAACCGACTATGCGTAGACTTTAGAGACCTAAATAAGATAATAGTGCCCCAATCCCAACCCTTTCCACTAATCGAGGATCTAATGGTTAAAACAATAGATTGCAAATACTTTACAGCTCTAGATATAAATTCGGCTTTCTGGTCCATACCATTAAAAGTTCAAGATAGACCAAAGACAGGTTTTATAACGCAAGAGGGTCACTATCAGTGGACATGCCTTCCTTTTGGACTGAAGACGTCTCCGGCAATTTTTCAACGCATACTTAGTAACATTATAAAAAAATATGGCTTATCGGGATTTACAGTAAATTATATCGACGACATACTAATATTCTCGAAAACATTCGCTGAGCATATAATGCACATAAAAAAATTGCTGGACGCCATCCAAAAGGAAGGATTCCGATTAAAATTCACAAAGTGCAAATTTGCAACGAACTCAGTAAAATATTTGGGACACATAATAAAAGACAACACAATCACGCCTCTAAAAGATAACTTAAAATCGATAAGAGAGTTTCCAACTCCACAAAACAAAAAACATATAAGGCAATTCTTAGGAAAGATTAACTTTTACGGTAAATATATCCCAAGTGTCTCAATAATACTCGAACCACTGCACAATTTACTCCGCAAAAACATACAATTCCATTGGTCAGACGAATGTCAAACAACATTTGAGACAATAAAAAATTACCTTTGTTCCAAACCGACCCTTGCAATTTTTGATCCAAAGTTACCAATATCCATCTATTCGGACGCTAGTATAGTGGGTTTAGGAGCGGTTCTAAAACAAACCCAATTAAATGGAGAGGAAAAGACTGTAGGGTACTTTTCAAAAAAGTTGAACGAATCTCAAAAAAAAAAAAGAGCCATTTTTTTGGAATGCCTAGCTATAAAAGAAAGCCTGAAATTCTGGCAATATTGGCTACTAGGGAACTCTTTCACCGTATATACGGACCATAAACCCCTGGAGAAGTTGAATGTTAAAAGTAGAACCGATGATGAATTAGGCGACATGATTCATTATTTGTCCCAATATAACTGTACAATAAAATACAATCCGGGGAAAACAAATAAAGAGGCAGACTGTCTTAGCCGAAATCCAGTCTTTGAGTATTACGAAAACAACGATGATAACCTTAAAACAGTAAATATCATAAAACTAGAAGATATAAAAAGCGATCAAGCACAAAACAAACGAATAAAAGAAAATAAGAATTTCGCGATAGAAAACGGAGTCTACTACAAAAAAAGAAAACACAAGAAACAAATAATATTAACTGAAGAATATAGTAAAATCATACTGAAGAAAGTTCACGAAGACTATTGCCACATAGGAACTAAACAAATGGAAGCAAAGGTGAAAGCCTTTTACACAGCACCAAACATAACGAAAAATATCGAGAAGACATGTAGGAACTGTGAAGTTTGCATTAAAAATAAAACAAGATTAAACAGAAAATACGGTCATATGTCACAAATGGGCCCAGCGGAAAAACCCTTCCAAATAATGTCTCTGGACACCATTGGTGGATTCGGCGGCCGAAGATCAACGAAGAAGTACCTACACTTATTAGTGGACCACTTCACAAGATTTGCATACATCCTATGCTCGAAGAACCAAAACGCTCAGGACTGCATAAAACTAATTGAAAAAGTTCCAAAAGACAACACGATCGAAACGCTAATGTCAGATCAATATCCGGCTCTAAATTCGAACGAATTTAAAAACTACGTGGAAAATCGAAATATACGTCTTATTTTCACAGCAGTGGATGCTCCCTTCTCAAACGGTTTAAATGAACGTCTGAATCAGACACTGGTAAATAAAATACGCTGCAAACTGAACGAAACAAAAACAAAAACAGCATGGCCCAAAACAGCGGAAGAATGCACAAAGAAATACAACGAGACGGAACACACAGTTACAGGATTTTCACCACAGTACCTCTTGAGTGGAAAATCCACCGACTTACTACCACCTGAATTAAAAGGGAAAGACGAATATTCAAAGGACTTGGAACAAGATAGAAGAATAGCACTACTCAGAACAAAGAAGTACCACGACTATAACAAATCCATATTCGATAAAAACAGGATACAACATATATTCAAAGAAGGGGATCTAGTCTACGTGGCTAATGGAAATAAATTAAACAGGAGAAAAATGGACGAAATCAGAATCGGACCGTTCAAAATAAAACAAAAAATATCGGATTCAATATACCAAATAGACACCGGACATAAAAGGAAATCACTTGGTTTGTATCACGCCACAAAGCTAATTCCTATGTCTAACGACCCGTAGTACAAAGATGCTCAATTTGCATCTCCAGATAAAATTAAGCATCTTGACGGGAGGGGGGAGATGTAAGCTTTGTGAGTATACGCCGGTGAATCTGTCATGACGGGAGAGGTCGCCACGCGACACAAAAGATGAGCAGAGATAGGTAGAAAGAGTAGGGATGTCGCGCCCCGGGCCAGAGAATCATTAGAGGTTAGAAGTACAATAAGATAGGAGTACAGAACATGTAATTGTTGATTCTCTATCATTCTAGGTTAGTAACTCAAACTTGTTAAATTGTTAAATTGTTAACTATCAAATTCCAATAAACTCTATCATTCTAGACGAATCAACCTGACTGTTTGCTCCAACGACCATCATATGCATACGTATATATCATAATTAAATCACAGAAAATTTATATATATATATATATATACACATCCATATATATTAAAATAATTTATTTCAAGCGTATAACAGCCGTCTTGTCCGTTATGATGCTACTTCACCCATTCTCAGGTAGAGGCGCAGAGGCTGCTCAATAGTGCCGCGTGCACGCTCGGCTACCGCACGATGCGAAAAAAATCATAACGGACAAGACGCACGTTTTCCGCAGGTAACTCTTGTAAATTTCGAAAGCTTATACATTAAACTAAAGGCCGAGACTAGGAGCTTTTCAAAATGTGACAAAATATATAACTTTTCGGACCGTTGAAAATATAAGTTTTCAAAATTATTCAATTTTATTTATGCCGAAGGCTATACTACATTTCAATCATTTATACATAAACTTTAGATTCAACCGATGTAAAAACATGTTCTACATACCTCCAGAAGTCGTATCCATGTTGCAGAATTGAAATTAAACCCGTCACTTTCAAGTTATGGGTTTTTGAAGTCAGCGTTATTTTCGTCTGTTCAGCGCGTGACACGTACACTCTTCACGAACACTAACTGCCAACTGACGCTGCGGCGCAGGTATACACTTAAAGGGCTTTCCCTTCCACAATAGAATGCAGTTACTAGTCCTCTACCTGAATGACTACTCAACTGACCCTATTTCGAAAATTTATTTTTTGGGGTTTTGGCCAGGTTTTTGGGCTTTTCTCCTACTGTGCGCCGCCGAAGTTGAGGCGTGGCGCATGCTGTGCGAGAGATATTAGTGAGTCCAAGCTTTCGTTCGCATTCTGTGTTGCTCCTCGGGCGCATCGGCTTAGCAACTCGTCACTGGAGAGGCGTTCATACAAGGGCGTTAGCTTCGCTACCACAGTTGCGTTCAGTTTTACTGGCATCGTGTCGTGGCTTTTTGGCGGTTCTCCATTTGCTGTGCTTTTATTGAAAAAACACCACGTCCCTGTACCAGTTGGGCAGTTCGAGTGTTGTGGATTGTCATCTGTGGACGCACAGTGATCTACCGTAGCCCTTATTGCTTTTTTCATAGAAGAGACGTCAGGGATATTTTTGACAATAGCGTTCCTGTAATAATTGGTCAACGCTACTATCGTGGTCTCTTTTAGCATGCCGCTACCTCGTCCACCAAGTGTTATGCCTTTTATTTTCCATTCTTTCACAAGATTCCGGAGTCCCGTGCCCATTCTTTTCGTTATGTGATTTACACACTCTTCTTTTGAAATGGGTACGTCCTTTCCATACGGAGCGATGTTTTGTAGCTGAGTATATGTTTTGGCGTCACCATCTGATAATACGGTTGTGTATCTCATCTGATTTCTGGCCAAAGATCTAGTCCACAATATCTCAGCTGCCTTCATCTCCATTGCAACGGACGACCCTATGTAGTTTACACTACATTCTCCACAATCCTTGTGTCCCTGTTGCCATAGTTGGAAATCTGGTGATTCCGCATCTAGTTGGCTCGAAGCGATAGCGCACATTTGACAAAATTTAGACAGAACTTGGTAATCAATTACCAGTCTAGTCAAAATATCTATCACGATCCCAATTCCATACAAAGAGGTAAAGCCTCGCTTATGCCAGGTTCCGTCGTACGATACAGCTATGTCTAGTACGTCCTTGTTTTTTAGAGATGGATCTATCGTCTCGTGGACTTTTCTCACAGCTTTTCTTGCTTTATCGAGAACTCTATCTGCTAGCTTTTCAGTTTCGGTAGCTAACTTATCTAAGTGAGCTTTATATGTGCTACTGCTCATGCCTTTCATGCTCATCACGGTACAGAATTTCTCCAGACCCGCATGGCCTAGTCCAACGGCGTTAGTCGCATCAACGATTCGTCTGTTGACTTCAAACGGTGGTCTTGTTGTCGAACCTTTCACTCGTTGACTCGTATGGGTATCGCCCATTCTAAATCCACATGCTGTACATTTAGCGACAATCTTTGCACAGAACCCCTTCTGTTCTCTTATTTGTGCTTCAATGGATTTTTCACCGCACTCACTGCATGCAAAGTTCTTCAGTAGTTCATTCCAGCTAGTGGAATGTACAAGAAGGAATTGGTCTTCAGTTTCATTCTCAGCAGCTTTTTCTTCTGGCGTACACATCATGTCGAATAGACTTAGTTTTCCAAAGCTTTCGGTGGCAGCCAAGGCAGAAGGGCATCCATGACCAGATATTTGTGACTCTTGAACTGGTCTTGTTTTCACTCCAGATGGTCCGGCCACTGGTTCAACTTCCACACCCAACACGACTGGTGTCCTGAGATCGGGGTTAGGTTTCGGGAGGTTTTCGACTCCCGGTCGTCTTTTTAGATTGTCTGAGCGGTGCTTTCTTTTTTTGCTTTCACGAAGCTTAGAAGCACGCCAGCGATGACTGTCACGATCCATTTTGAGAAGCAGGTCTCTTCAAAATCTACGTATTATGTCCCGTCACCATGGCTAGCAGCGTGATTAGTTGCATGCTTAGATCGTTTAGTGCAAGATCCTCGCTATCAGCCATGTTTGACAAGAACTCCAAAACTACTCCCGGATTCCACGTAGAGTCATATTTCGGCGCTGTCGGTCTCAATTTGAATGCCCCTCTAAAGAATCTTTTTATTTGAGCGTCTTGTCCCACCTCCTGTCCCATGATTAAGGCGATCGTGGATCGTAATGTATTTAGTGACCCGTATGAAGCGCCTTCCACAAATTGCTCCGTGAGACATTTCAGAATATCCAAAATCGAGGCCGCGAAGGGTGAGGCTGAATTTCTGTTGCAGTAGGACCACCATCGTTTTAGCGCTGACTCATATTGTTTGATTGACGAGTCGCATAATGAAGCTACCATTACGTCCGTCGTTGCCGCTGACGAGCCCTTCCTTTCGAACGCTCGCCTGATAAGTTCCCGGCCACCAAGGAAATGTGTCTGTAGATCGGATGAGGTTCCCTGTTGTTAAAAAGTATCAGTTTAGCATTGGGCTGGAACAAGAGGGGCTTCGAGATCGCGAGTGCTTGAATCATCGGGTACCAAGGCTGGCTGGGCCAGTACGGTACGACTATAGTGCCGTGGGCTCCTTCTTGTTTGATTTTTTTACAATGTTCGCGAGATTATGGAAAATGGCGGGAATGCGTAACGAAAATATGGTCTCCACGAGTTGGTAAACACATCAACGGCAAACGAGCTCGGGTCTCGGCACCATGACACATATATCTCGCATTTCGCATTGTTTCGTGTCGCGAACAAATCTATGTTCGGTTTTCCATAATTATTTACGATTTCCCTGAACGCTGTGTCTGACAACTCGAATTCGGTTTCTGGCTCGAGTGCGCGAGACTCTTCATTTGCTTCAACGTTCATCTTTGAGCTCACATAGGATGCAAAGACCCAAATATTTTTTGACTCGCACTAATGCCATATTCGTCTCGCGATACGGTTTGAATGTTCGAACTGAATACCACCCATTTTGTTTATGTATGAGATAGCGGTTGTGTTGTCCATCCGTAATAGTATCTGACAGTGTGACATATTTTCCGCGAAGCATTTCAGTCCGAAAAATGCTGCTAGTAATTCTAGGTGATTGATGTGCAAGTGTTGCTCATTTCCGGTTTGTCCCCGAGTTCGCTCACCTCCGCGAAACACTCCCCAGCCTGTTAAAGACGCGTCCGAAAATATTTTCATGGCAAACATTGAATCTTTTATGGGGTTACATGTGTTTCGAATTGTGTTCTTCCACCAGGCAAAATCGCCTGTTAGATGATTAGGAAGCCTCATGTAACCTTCGTAATTTCCCCCGTTTTCCGCTCAAGCCAAGAATTTTTCCCTTTCGAAAGCCTTCGTAACGTTTCAAGCATATACTATAACGTAACTAGACTATAGCGTAAGGGATGTCGCAACTATAGCATATCCACTGTAACTTAACGAGACTATAGCATAGGCCATGTCTCGACTATAGCATATTCACAGCAGGCACCAGCCGGTAGCTGAGCGGCGCGCGCACGCTAGCAGGTGACGTGTAGGCAAGGGGACCCCGCGTCAACGCCCGGGTAACAATTTAATGTGGCAGCCATACGGCCGTTATATAGCCAACCCATCTAACCAATGTGGCTGCCATGTCAGCCGTTGTGGGTTTTATCATGGCTAGTACCTGGCAACGACGACCAAACTATGTCACTCCTTGATGGCAGCTAGGTGGCTAAACAGCATAGTTTATCTATGGTTTCGACCTGGCAGCGACATGGCGGCACTTTCTTGCTGCCATGTCGATGCCGACTAGCTGCTGGGTGACAATTTAATGTGGCAGCCATACGGCCGCTATGCGGCCAACCCACCTAACCGATGTGGCAGCCATACGGCCGCTATGTAGCCAACTCACCTAACCAATGTGGCTGCCATGTCAGCCGTAGTCGGTTTTATCATGGCTAGTACCTGGCAACGACGACCAAACTATGTCATTCCTTGATGGCAGCTAGGTGGCTAAATAGCATAGTTTATCTATGGTTTCGACCTGGCAGCAACATGACGGCACTTCCTCGCTGCCATGTCGATGCCGACTAGCTGCCAGGTAACAATTCAATGTGGCCAAATAGGGGAGGATGGGGCAAGACGCCCCCCTCCAAAAATTTGGTCGAACAAAAATTTTTTTTTTCTTCAAAATTTTTTTTTACAAATTTTTTTTATTCAAAATTTTTTTTTCAAATTTTTTTTCTTAAAATTTTTTTTTTCTTCAAATTTTTTCTCAGAATTTCCTGAAAATGTCCATGAATTTGTTCGAAATAGGAAAAAAGTAAACTGAATGGTTGAAAGCCACAACGAGTAATAACTCGCTTAGGCGGACCGTCTTGCCCCACCCGCCCCTATACGTTTGAATTGGGCAGATGAAAACTTATCGTTTCCATTCCACCTAAAGTACACAGTTTGAATACCAAAAGACTGTTGTGAGATATCTTACTCATATTAGGTTCAGATATAGATATTTGTGGTCGGCTGGCAACGGGTAGGTGTAGCCAACCCAGCGTTACTTTACTTGCGAGCGTTGCCGTTCATCTACCGGCATGATAGGGTACTAAACAGGTGGCTACTCA
This sequence comes from Rhogogaster chlorosoma, assembly GCA_944452935.1. Lineage (NCBI taxonomy): Eukaryota > Metazoa > Arthropoda > Insecta > Hymenoptera > Tenthredinidae > Rhogogaster > Rhogogaster chlorosoma. The sequence goes on from OX101802.1 coordinate 17,608,284, forward strand.
ATGTACGGACCGGGTTAATGCCAGGCTACTTTAGGACATGGCAGTACCAGCTTGGCCCACATAAAAGCCATGTAGCGTCGCGAGGTGGCGGCCAGGTAGACGCCAGGTTGCGACTTGACATGGCAGTGCCAGGTTGGCCCACATAAAAACTATATCGCATCGCGAGGTCGCGGCCAGGTAGTCGCCAGTCTACGTCGAGACATGGCAGTGCCAGGTTGGCCCACATAAAAGCCATATGGCATCGCGAGGTGGCGGCCAGGTAGACGCCAGGTTGCGACTTGACATGGCAGTGCCAGGTTGGCCCACATAAAAACTATATCGCATCGCGAGGTCGCGGCCAGGTAGTCGCCAGTCTACGTCGAGACATGGCAGTGCCAGGTTGGCCCACATAAAAGCCATATGGCATCGCGAGGTGGCGGCCAGGTAGACGCCAGGTTGCGACTTGACATGGCAGTGCCAGGTTGGCCCACATAAAAACTATATCGCATCGCGAGGTCGCGGCCAGGTAGTCGCCAGTCTACGTCGAGACATGGCAGTGCCAGGTTGGCCCACATAAAAGCCATATGGCATCGCGAGGTGGCGGCCAGGTAGACGCCAGGTTGCGACTTGACATGGCAGTGCCAGGTTGGCCCACATAAAAACTATATCGCATCGCGAGGTCGCGGCCAGGTAGTCGCCAGTCTACGTCGAGACATGGCAGTGCCAGGTTGGCCCACATAAAAGCCATATGGCATCGCGAGGTGGCGGCCAGGTAGACGCCAGGTTGCGACTTGAAATGGCAGTGCCAGGTTGGCCCACATAAAAGCCATATGGCATCGCGAGGTGGCGGCCAGGTAGACGCCAGGTTGCGACTTGACATGGCAGTGCCAGGTTGGCCCACATAAAAACTATATCGCATCGCGAGGTCGCGGCCAGGTAGTCGCCAGTTTACGTCGAGACATGGCAGTGCCAGGTTGGCCCACATAAAAGCCATATGGCATCGCGAGGTGGCGGCCAGGTAGACGCCAGGTTGCGACTTGACATGGCAGTGCCAGGTTGGCCCACATAAAAACTATATCGCATCGCGAGGTCGCGGCCAGGTAGTCGCCAGTCTACGTCGAGACATGGCAGTGCCAGGTTGGCCCACATAAAAGCCATATGGCATCGCGAGGTGGCGGCCAGGTAGACGCCAGGTTGCGACTTGAAATGGCAGTGCCAGGTTGGCCCACATAAAAGCCATATGGCATCGCGAGGTGGCGGCCAGGTAGACGCCAGGTTGCGACTTGACATGGCAGTGCCAGGTTGGCCCACATAAAAACTATATCGCATCGCGAGGTCGCGGCCAGGTAGTCGCCAGTTTACGTCGAGACATGGCAGTGCCAGGTTGGCCCACATAAAAGCCATATGGCATCGCGAGGTGGCGGCCACGTAGACGCCAGGTCGCAACTTGACATGGGATGGATATTAGAAAGCTACATCGGCTATCCACGTAGTTGCCACCTCGATTCAACATTATCAAACTATGTCGGTTAGCCGTGTTATTGCCATGACAGAAACCCATATTGAAGCGACATTGCCGCTACATTGTTATCGAATCTCGACCTTTAATATGGTCTGCCGATACTATTGCCATGCTAATGCCATGTGGTTTTAATGTGGCATGTGGGCTGGCCATGTAGAATGTTACCCGGGCGTATACTACGCCGCAACTGACTATAAAAAGGCAGTGACGCCGAGCTCAGGTACCGCAGTTGAGCTAAAGCAGCCGTGCGAGTCATACGTATTAAATTCAAGAATAGGAGTAATGAGCTAAAGCAGCCGTGCTACCTCAGCAAAATTCGAAAAGAAATCAAGTATTATATCGAGCCAGTTGTAAGACGGATAAAATTCAAGAGTAATTTATATCGATTCACTAAAAATATCTATAAGGAAGTAGAAAGACGGATAAATTCAATAGTAATTATATCAAGTCTACATAATTCACGAAAAGAGTTAATTAAAAACTATTAACTGAATAAAGAGATAGAAATTTAAAAGAAAACAGAATAGAATAAGAAATAATTTCATTATATCGAATCAAAGTACTGTTTTAGTTTTATATCATTTTTGTATAATTTCACTTATTTTATATTTTGTTAAATAAACGGCATATAAATTATATATGCCACTATCAATATAAATTATGCTGCACTGATCTTTACATCTATCTCTGTCCATCATTATATAAAAATGTAAATTAGGGTATTTTAATTCAAATCAATATCAAAGAAAGGTAATTAGAATAACGAAGCTGGGACTAGGCAACAGTGAAGGCTTCTGTACTCATTGAGATCCTTATTCCAGTCTAGTTAATGATAAGTAGTAGATAGTAATTAACAGAGAAACTGAGGATTGGCAACAGTGAAGGTTTCTGTACTCACTGAGATCCATGATCCAGCGTATTTGTTAATTAAAGAGGGAAAACAAGTTAGTTTGACTACAGATAATTGGAATTTGACAACAGTGAAGGTTTCTGTACTCACTGAAATTCATAAATCAATTTATCTGTAGTTGAAAGAATAGCGTAAACAGGAGTGAAACCGTAGAAAGGCAACAGTGAAGGTTTCTGTACTCACTGAGATCCTAGACACGGCGTAGCTAAAACTTATAAAGGTAAACAGCACGGCACACTGGGACTAGGCAACGACGAAGGTTTCTGTACTCGCCGAGATCCTTAACTCAGTATCGCCACGTCAAGGGTATTAGGTTTTTTTATTTAGTTTTTAACCAAAAGGGGCTCCAAAATATAAATCCCGTGACAAAGAACACACGCGAGCTTGGGGTAACTCGTCACACCCTCAGTGTTAGAGTTAGCAAACCCCGCAGAAAGTTACAGTAGCCCCAGGCATAATTGACCGCGAAGCAACTCGATGTCAGTTTCCCTAATAATTCCGCGAAGTCTCTGATTTTACATTTGCTTTTGACACTTATTTTCTCGATTTGATCTTTAATGCTTTCTTTTTTCGATTCTGGGAGTTCTACGTTCCATTTCACCGAGTAAAATATGAACCCGAGATGTTGTAACCTTTGGGATGGGGCAAGTACGCTCTTTTCCCCGTTAACAATGAATTCGGTTTCCTCAAGTACTTTTAGGGTTTCTGAAATATTGCGCGAGCACTCTTCGTGAGAATCTCCCAGTAGTAAAAAATCATCTATGTATAACACCGACAAAAATCCTTGTTGTCTGAAGTGGATAATAATTGGTTTCATCAGTTTTGTGAATACATAAGGAGCCGTACAAAGACCGAAAGGAAGGCACATAAATTCAAAGAATTTATTCTCGAATATCAACCTGACGAATTTTCTGTCGGCTTCATCAAGCGGAATCAGATAATACGCGTCCGTAAGATCTATGGTTGTCATGAACGCGCCCGGGCTCATTAGTTGAATCACCGTTTTTCGGTCCTCTATTTTGAAGTGTTCGCATTGAATGAATTCATTGAGTCCCTTCAAGTTTACGATTAATCTCGTAGACCCGTTCGGCTTCGGCCGAAGAAGGTATTAGATATGAATTGATTTTTGACCTGCAAGCATTGTGCTATCGCTCCTTTTGCGAGCAGTTCGTGAATATGTAGAGATATCTGGGATCTCTCTTTTGCTGGCCACGCCGTTTCTCGTGGAATTATTCTCTGATGAGGCCTGTTTTTGAATGGTATTTTGTAGCCATTGACCCACGAGAGGATTTTTGGGTCAGAGGTAAACCTCCGCCATTTATGTTTGAATAGGCGTAATTGTCCGGCCCTAATACCTACCGAGTTTAGCGACGATGTTTCGAGTAGCTGCGATCCTTCTGTTGCTACGATTTCCGGTAAGGTTGGTTTGACTGCATCCTCTGGGACAAGTGCGCCTTCGGCGCATGTGCGTGTATTTTTACCCGTCCATCGTCGCTGTCTGTGGTTTTTGGTTGTACAGACCAAGCGGGGCTCTGAAGTTTTTTGGATTCCTTGCCGATAGGTTTTTGGGCGCTAGCTTGAGGTCTTTGAGTAATCGTTCCACCGACTTCACGTTTTTCAGTTGTTCTTCCAAATTTTCTCCGCACAGCCACTCATCTACGTCCGAGTTTTGTATCATCTCCTTAATTGGTCCCGTTACCCCTGTTAGGATCAGGCTTGTTCGAACCATCGACTCTTCTCGTTGGAGATCCGATAGCAGCCTCCCTGTGTCGCAAAGATATTCAATGGTCAGGAGATTCTCGGCGTCCCCATTGCCGCTCAGTGTGATTGAGAGCGCTTTTCCGATGGCGGTGAGACAACCCGCGATTCGCTCCTGCTTTGACGCTCTACGAGTATCCCTGGTTATTGCAGCTGCAGTAGCTGCCGCTTTCAGCTCCGGATTCAATTTAGGAAGGTCAATCAGAGGGCAAAATTTCCGATCGATCGTTCGGAGTAAGTCCCTTTTTTAAAACCTCGAGCCAGCGCTCGGAGATATCTTTGTGTATCGCCAGGCCTGCGATTTTGTCTGGTGTGATACGCTTTCCCATAGCCCTCAAGATTTCTTCGGATAGCGCCTCTGTTGTGTTTTGATTGCTTACTTCCATAGGGATATGATTTTTTGGCTGTAGGATAACGTCACTCGCGATCACTGGTACACCAGTCTTTGTTGTGTCTCGCGATGGCGAGAGAGCCCTCGTCGTTCCCTCCGTTTGCTCGAGACCTTGTGGTCGATCGGGGTTTCCTGTAACCAGAACGACGCGGCATGATCCCCTGAGACTATACATAGTCCAGCGGCAGGCTACAGCCTGATATGTGGCATGTCTTTTGCCTATAGCTGCGGCACTTCCAGAAACGTTTCTTGGCTGAGCTACAGCTCTTCTGACAGCTCTACAGAGACTGAAAGAGTGCCCGTTTCATTCGTCATCGATCGTATCGTGTTTGAAGTCCGGAATAGCCTAGAACAAAAATCAAGACTCGGGATACTTACTGTAATCGTCTGGGATACATTCTTCCGGGCGTAACGTTTGGAGGTTATGTCCGTCGTGTATCCGTCCTCCATTACTATGCGTCGAGCTACAATCCGGCGATGCCGAGCTGTATTCTCTGTGGCGTCTTTTCTTTTTCGCCTTTTTTGTGCTGAGTTTTCTATCCAGGCGTCTTAGCCGGTCTTCCAGACGTTTTTCACGGTTTTCCGTGTCTCAGTTTCTGCGTGTTTTCCCCATTTTTCGTCTCTTTTCGAGAAACACGTTGTGGCTTGTCGGCACAAAAACGAAGAATGACGAAGCGAGGGGATTGCATACGGGACAAGGGCGACGCAGTTTCAACTTAACTGCTATAAAACTTGTGGTGACATCGGTGTGGAATGGAGGTACTACATGTTGATCATGGAGGAAGAGGCGCTAAATACAATTTATCTGTAACTACTTTATACCATTATCCATGTTACAATTTTATCATTAGACACGCTATGCATTTAACAATATTTATAATAACTCTGGAATCGCTGGGATTCCGTGGGGGCGAAGAATAAAGACACCGATATGTAAATTTTGACTAGAAATTTTTTATTAAAAAAACAAAAAAAAGAAAAAGGTCGCGATTTAACCGCCCGCTACCTGGCGTCTCGTATAAAAAATCTTGTATGATAAATAAAGGACTCTACACTCTACTCTAAATATTAATTATAACGATTCTTAATAAGACTCAACAAAAATACTAATAATCTAAACTCTGAAATTAAGTAACAATAAAAAATGACTCGACAGGAGTGACGAGGTGGCCCTAGGCTCTCCTCGAGTCACTCCTACAAAACGCCTCGCGACCAGCTGTCAAACTTCGCAAGACCAAGTGTCTCCCTCGGTCTCTTAAAGTCGAATGTGCTGGGCGATCGCTCAGCTGTCGCGTGGGAGGGGTGGGGGAAGCGAGACTGGGGTACCTCGGACTCTCTAGCTCGCAGCAGCGTGGCGCTGTGACGCATGACGTCAGAAGAGTCGCGACGGTGGTGTTGGGGACGGAACTAGACGGAACTAAAAGGTCACTAGGCACGGTTTCAAAATTAACGGTTCGCGGGGAATCGGCACGTTTACGCGGGTGGGTTTTCCGGGGTGTTTGCGAGACTCGTAGGCTACTGGGATTGACAAAACGGGACTGGGGGTGGCTAGAATACAAGTAGGAAAAATCCTACCTTTGCGAAAGTCTTGTAGGTGATGGATGGACGAAAAGCGCCGGTGGTATTCCAATAGTCCGCACGTGGTCTGGGGTCTATGCCGAGTCGTCGTATTAAAACCAAAATTCAGTCCAATAGTCCATAAATCACGAGTCACAATAATAAAGGGATAGCCGGGTCGATATAATAACTGGGGAACACTCTCCCTCTCTCTCTCTCTCATGGAAAAGCTCAATCATCGTACCGCTACCCAAAATCAAATCTCCGATCGCATGCAACGATTACAGACCTATTTCCATTCTGTGCGCGCTCTCTAAGTGCCTTGAAAGGCTAGTTGCAGACCAAATTTCAGATTATCTTGAGGAACATAACCTATTCGATCAGTATCAATCGGCCTACAGAAAAGGTCATAGCACACACACCGCGCTCATCAGGGTTGTTGACTACTGCCGTCAGGCTATAGATAGGAGAAAGGTGGTTATCATAGTCTCCTTTGATTTCTCTAAAGCCTTTGATAAGGTTAACCATTCCACTCTTCTAACAAAGCTCAAAAGGTTGAATTTTTCTCCTCTCGCCCTCAAATTTCTCCATTCATATCTCACTGAACGCAAGCAGGCTGTCAGAGGAGCCAACGGAGAACTCTCTGAATGGATCAACACGACGCTGGGCGTACCGCAGGGATCTGTCCTGGGGCCTCTTCTCTTTATTACCTATGTTTCAGACCTTTGCAATGTTTTACACAAGTGCAGCTACAATTTCTACGCGGATGACCTGCAACTCATGATCGAATGTGAACCTTCCAACATCCTTGATGGCATCGCACAGGTCAACAGGGACGTCGAGGCGGTCTGTGACTGGGCGACCGAAAACGGGCTACAATTAAACAGTGGTAAAACCAGGGTGATATTGGTTGGGTCCACCAGGTACATAAACTCTTTTGATTTTAACACTCTGCCGCGAATTCAAGTTAGGGGGACTGGAATTGCTTACTCGGCTGAACTTTGCATTCTCGGGGTCACTCTAACGTATGACCTCTCATGGAGAAGACATATTAATAACGTCACCAAAAGAATATACAGCACTGCCTGCCAACTTCGTCACTGCCGCAAACTTTTGCCTTTACAGATACGCATACAACTAGTATCAACTCTGGTCTTTCCACTGATCGACTACTGCTGCATCATCCACCTTGACTTGACTGACGAACTCACCTTACTACAACAAAGAGCCCTTAATTCGTGCGTTAGATTCATCTACAACATCCGTAGGGACGAACATATCACCCCCTACTTCACTATGCTAGGTTGGCTAAAAATTGATGCCAGAAAGAAATATACACTGGGGTGTACGATGTATAACGTCCTTAAATCTTGCGTACCAGTATACCTGAAGGATAAGTTTAAAAGCAAAGATCAGGCAGGAATCAGAGGCACGAGAGTTTCATCAGAAAATCTAGTCATTAAACCATGCAGGACTCAGTATTTCAAAAAATCATTTACGTACGGAGGTGCAGATCTATGGAATTGCTTACCCCTAGACATTAGAAATTGTAAATCTCTAGTCACGTTCAAGTTTAAACTATTCAACTATTTATTAGCTAGTCAGGGACACGGAAATATTGTACTTTAATCTAGTCATCTAGGAGGAGTCCTTCCGAGGGTCTTTGGGCCATGGTTTTTCCTGCGGATGTAGAGCAAATGCCAGGACTCGCCGAGGAGGCCTCCATGGCAAGCCAAATCCACCTCACTCGGCACTACTTAAAAACTGTGATAGGATACTCTGGTCTTCCACTAGTCTTAGATTTATTAGTTCTTTCTATTTTTGATTATTCATATCTCTATTTTTTTTTTTATGTTGTTATTTTTATACTTATTTTTAACTTTTACACTAGCACGACTATTAAACCAAAATATTGTATCGTAAGCCTCAACAATTTCTTGCTATACTGTAAATATGAAAGCCAGCGCTTGAGGGGACACGTCCCAGAGCGCTTAATAAATGAATCTATCTATCTATCTATCTATCTCAAAAAGGCACGAAAATTCGCAGGAGCACTTGTTGCAACGCATGCGGTACAATAAGAAGTGGCGATCTTTCGTCTTTCTGTTAGTTTGGAATTTGGCCGGTCGTCCTGACCGTTGCCGGTCAGCGGCATGTGGCGACACAGCCAAAATGGCTCCGCGGAACGACGGCGCGAGGAATTTAAATCGCGAGGACCGATACTTAGTCGGGGGCGATACTAAGTACGTCCGTAAGGCTGGGAAGGAGGAGGTCAGAACGTTTGCCACGTTACAGGACCTATTGGGATCCCAAGCAAGTGGATACGCGCTCTAGCGGTTCAATCGAGGTACTAGCGAGAGTAGGTCGCAGAGCTGTCAGGTCGCCGTTCGAACTGATAGCCGGAGCTCTCAGGGATAATAATTATTTCAATTCAAGTTTTTGTCAATACGATATTTTTCAATCAGTCAAGTTATTTAGTTGAATGTTGAAAGTAATTCCATCTTCATTGATCATGGAGTTCGCTGAGAGAATAACCAAGAGCAAAACGTTTTGCTGTGTGTATGGATGTCACAGTAAAACTTGTCGTGATGGAAAAATTAGATTTCATCATTTTCCTCGCCACGGAGTGGATTTTGTTAAAATAATTAATAAGTTTGATGAAGTGGCAAAGATCGAGAGACGTACAGCCTGGATTAAAAAGTTAAGAATCGGAAAGAAAGTGTCAAAATCCATGAGGGTCTGTTCACTGCATTTCACAGAAGATGATTACATACAGTCCGACCTCTCTATAAGCCCCCTCCCGATAGAGCCGCTTCCCCTATTTCTCGCTCACAGCGTTCCCCCACTCTACCTTGTAACTTGAGCTCGCTTTCGATCTGCGTGCGAACCTCTCAATAATTCCGAGGTACTCGGAGCAGTTGAGAGCACCTTTTCATAACTCTATTTTTTCATAACCGTACAGAAAAATACTTATTTACATATTATGTATTTTATTTTTTTTCATCAAATGAAATTTCACCAATTAAGTAATGCATAGAAAAGTATCAGAGATCTTGATATAAAACATTCGCTGACGTAGTCAAATAGTCAAACTGTGTTGCTTCGTTTTCCGGATAGACCTCTCTCAAAAATCTATCTTCCTCTGGTGGGTTGGTTTGATTGACAGCATCATCCTGGTTATTGACATTATTGAATTCGATAGCTTCGTATTCGTCTGAAATGAAATAAAATTTTCAGTAGAATATATAAAAACTGGGACAAAGTTAATTTTGACATATGAATGAAAAAGTCCATATATACATACTATTTTCTGATTTCGTAATCCAATTTAATACTGTCTCAGCGTCGATCATCTCATAACCTTGGACTTTTCGCAAGAGATTCAGTAAATCGTCAACATTATGAGTTTCTTGCACAGGAGAATCAAAGCCGATTTCAATACTCTGCGATGCACCTAAGTTATCAATCTCATACGATAATTCGTCTGTTTGTACTGCAACATCACGAGATTCAACTGGCCATAAGGGTTTCCAACACTTCCAGACCGTTTCTGATTTAATTTGTTCCCATGCCTCAGCAATCCACGATATAACTTTGTAGAGATTAATAGTTTTCAAAAATTCCAGCAGTGTGATATTATTATTCTGAGCTTCAAGAATTGAATTGACCAAACGAATTTCGTAGTGTAATTTCAAAGTTCGGATAATACCCTGATCCATTGGTTGAATCAGAGATGTAACGTTTGGTGGAAAAAAATGGATCTCAATGTTATTGATTTTTAAGTATTTGTGCGCTCTACAGTTATCAACTAATAGAATTGCAGTCTTGGGTAAATTCTTAGAAATCAAAAAAGCTTCAACTCTCGGAACGAATTCTTTTGCAAACCATTCTTCATATATCGACAAATCCATCCACGCACTGTGCTGACTACGATACCACACTGGAAGTTGATCTTTGTTTATATTTTTCAAGCATTGAGGATTCTTCGATTTTCCAATTAAGATCAATGGTAACTTGAAAGACCCGTCGGCATTACAGCACAATGCAATAGTAACCCTTTCCATCTGCTTTTTCGATCCAGACACTTGGGCTTGATATCGTGGAACAAACGTTCTTTTCGGCGTCATTTTGTACTGCAGGGCAGTCTCATCCATGTTGAAGATTTGCGCTTTTTCCAGATTATGCATTTTTACGATTTTAGCGAAATCCTCTTTATAATTTACTGCAGCAGGTTCATCAGCAGAGAGTTTTTCACCTTTACAAACATAAAATAGTACTTTCCGATACCAGTATTTTTGTATTGGACTTTGTTCTTCGATACAACGCGCGTTAAGTTGGATTTTATACACGCGAAGCGTGCGCAAAATCGAACTTTGCGCACGGCGTGTGGAAAAAAAAAATTATACACGGAGAGAATTTTTCTAGGAGAGATTACCATACTTGCTGGTAACTCAGGTATATGAGCGGATCCACGTCACTTCACTCAAAAAAAAACCGTCAAGTCACGGATTTTTGCGCCATTCAATACATCTGTAGTACTATGGAAAAAAAAAGTACAATTTGGAGGATTTTGAAAAATTCTCAAAAATGGCGGAGTTAGAGGCATGTGAATTTTTGTGCACCACTTTGTTTGAAAATTCATATCTCCGAAAGTGTTCATCGGAGCGGAAAGATCCTGGGATCGTTTTGTTCGTAAAAGAATGCACTTTTATACAAAAAATCATATTTGCAAAAAAAAAAATTCTTTCAATATTTTTTTGGCGTTTTAATTTTTAATTTCGCTGCCATTTCTAAAGGACTTACATTAATTCATGGAGATAATTTTTTTTGGATACCTGAATCTTTCCCCTTCAATCCTAAAAAAAAAAAATTATGGAGAAAATACCTGGGCAGGAGATAGAAAATAAAACGTGTCGTCGCGCGTCACCGCGCGCGCTAATCCACGTCCGCGCTACTCCCGCAAGCTCGCTGTGTTACGTAGTGGAGATGTCATATGATGCTTCTTTACTTACCCAGGTTATTCATTCTCCGAAAATGGTTATTTTACCACCTTAGCCCTTCCGTATCCGTCTACTGGTCATGTTTTCTCGGAGTTATACAATTGTATACGTGTATATATAATATATATGCCTGTTCTGAAAATTCCAGGTACGGTTATGGTTCGTTCAACATACCTGTGCTGGAATTAAGGTTGATTCCATTTCACTCGGCTTGTGCTATATGACTGATGGATCTTGAGCAGATGTTTTTCGCGATAATTCGGTGGATGACACTTATTGTCCGCATATCGCGAGTTTACAACTGATTGGCAATTCCGATCCTATTCAAACACCGCTGGATCTATATACTTGGGCATGTTCTTATTTTCGAAGTATATCTTTTGCGTACTGTACGTCTGCAGAACATCAAGCGAAAGAATCTATTTTACAAAATCGATTCGATAAAGCATTGACAGTTCGTGGCACTTTGAAATTGCATGCGGTCATTCCAATATCTCATAAACTCGTCGGAACAAAATTATTTTCCGCCTCAGAAAAATTCGATACGATGAAAATTATGAATTAATTTTAAACAGAGGTTTCCTAGTAAATGTCATCCATCAAACCACCGTGAAAAACATCGGCCCTTTTCAGAGCCACCAAAATATTGCACAAGATCCATCAGTTATACAGGGTGCGCCAAAATTAAGTGCGTAAAATGATAGGGGTAATAGAGGGGGTCGAGCTGAGTAAATCGACCCCAAGAACATGTGGTCTCCGAAGTCGCGTTCGCAAAATACGGCACGTTAAAAAATCTCGCTACACGCCGGAATTTAGGCAGCCGAATACACAGCAGGCAGCGGTTAGCAGTATTGTTGATAAGCGCGCTCGACTGCTGATGTAAACCATACACTTTCAAATCTACGAATTTCGAACGTCAACACACTTGTCATACAATTTTACATCTAGCTTGGTTACTTGTTGTTATGTTTATGTGTAAAATTGAATGCCAAGAGTGTTGACATTTGAAATTCGTAGATTTGAAAGTGTTATGGTTTACATCAGCAGTCGAGCGCGCTTGTCAACAATAATGTTAACCGCTGCCAGCTGTGTATTCGGTTGCCTAAATTCCGGCGTGTAGCCAGATTTTTTAACGTGCCGTATTTCGCGAACGCGACTTCGGAGACCACATGTTCTTGGGGTCGATTTACTCAGCTCGACCCCCTCTATTACCCCTATCATTTTACGCACTTAATTTTGGCGCACCCTGTATATAGCACAAACCAAGTGAAATGGAATCAAATATAATTCCAGCACAGGTATGTTGAACGAACCATAACCATACCTGGAATTTTCAGAACAGGCATATATATTATATATACACGTATACAATTGTATAACTCCGAGAAAACATGACCAGTAGACGGATACGGAAGGGCTAAGGTGGTAAAATAACCATTTTCGGAGAATGAATAACCTGGGTAAGTAAAGAAGCATCATATGACATCTCCACTACGTAACACAGCGAGCTTGCGGGAGTAGCGCGGACGTGGATTAGCGCGCGCGGTGACGCGCGACGACACGTTTTATTTTCTATCTCCTGCCCAGGTATTTTCTCCATAAATTTTTTTTTTTAGGATTGAAGGGGAAGGATTCAGGTATCCAAAAAAATCATCTCCATGAATTTCTGTAAGTCCTTTAGAAATGGCAGCGAAATCAAAAATTAAAACGCCAAAAAAATATTGAAAGAATTTTTTTTTTTGAAAATATGATTTTTTGTATAAAAGTGCATTCTTTTACGAACAAAACGATCCCAGGATCTTTCCGCTCCGATGAACACTTTCGGAGATATGAATTTTCAAACAAAGTGGTGCACAAAAATTCACATGCCTCTAACTCCGCCATTTTCGAGAATTTTTCAAAATCCTCCAAATTGTACTTTTTTTTTCCATAGTACTACAGATGTATTGAATGGCGCAAAAATCCGTGACTTGACGGTTTTTTTTTGAGTGAAGTGACTTGGATCCGCTCATATACTAGTCATCGCACGAAATTTGATACAAAGTATAGGAAAAAGTAGAAGAAAAATCGTTGACATACCATTAAAAATATTACTGTTTCAATACTCGGTGAGACCTTTTCCCATACTTTCTATCAAATTTCGTGCGATGACTAGTATATACCTGAGTTACCAGCAAGTATGGTAATCTTTCCTAGAAAAATTCTCTCCGTGTATGATTGTCGAAATCGGATACGACAGAATCAAACTCACCAAGTGTACGTATTGTATTTGGCTCAAGAAACGAATAATTCAAAATATGTACTTGTATGTGTGCTATAATTCTCTCACCTGTAATTTTCAATTGTTTGACGTTCATTCTTTTTTTCCACTTGTCCAGCCATCCATTACTAGCACGAAAATCTTTTGAACCTCCATTCTCTTTGTTTATTACTAATGCTTGCTGTTTCAAAAGTGGCCCGGAAATCGGAATGCCACGCTGCAGAGTATTCACAAACCAACAATATAATTTACTATCTAATTCTGATGTTGTTCGTGCTTTCTTAGCGTTTTTCAAATTCTCTTTTGTTGAAGATTCTGAGATTTCATCTCGTTGTGTTTTCCAGTTACGTAGTGTTCGTTCATTTATACCGTATTTTTCACAAACAACGTTTGAGGTTACATTTTTCGATTCTTGCAAGATTTCCTGTTTTTGTTGATAAGAAAATCTGTTCCTTTTCTTCTTTGACAAATCTTCGGCGGTGTTTTTTGCTGTAGACACATCGCTCTCATCATCAGATGTCACTTGTACACTACACTGTACGTATTTGCATTTCTTCTCGAACCCGGACATTATTTACGGCGAAGGTTACAGGGTTTATTGAGAGGTAGCGGCGCGAATAAAGAAAGAGACGGAAGACGACTCATGCGAGTAGCGAAGAGGGCAAAGTGGGGGTACCTCATTTCCTGGAAAAACTCTTCCCCTTGGGGGCCTGGGCGGCACTATAGAGAAGTTGGACTGTATTACCATGTAATTAATACATCATTTGCAATATGGTGTGGAAATTTATCCATTAAAACCAATGTGATGAAATATATAATTGATTTTCCGAATCACAGCTAAAGCTCAACATGATGATGCAGCCATTATTCGCCTAAAAACAACAAGTGTTCCCATACTCAATTTGCCTCTTCAATTCACCACAACAAATCCAGATTCAGAATCCAGATTCTGCTCCCTCGGGCAGAGAAAGGATGAAAAAGATCAATGCAAAAACAGTGTTTCGTTAAACAGTGTACCCTGGTGAGAAATGCTGATGAAGATTCAAGAGAGATTGAGGGAGAAGAAAATGATTGACCATCTCCGAATCTGTTGCAGACGAGATACTATCAATGCCTTCGAAACAGTTTAGAGACATAGGCATACAAGTTGGAAAGAGCTTTAAGGAGGAAGCACCAAAAAGTTATTCAGAGATAGGAGTCCAAGTTCAAGGTGATTTAACCCTATAACGCTTGGCCTTGAACCCCACTCTATGGTTAGGCGGAGCTCTGTGGAGTAGGAGTGAGTGCGACACAAGTGTGGCAAGGACGTATCATGTTTACTTCATCTTGAATCTTTGATGACTTTAGTTCCTTACTTATTTTTCTTTTTGACATACTGAATTCTATCTACATATACTGAATTTACTATTTATTTATATAGCATTAACATGAATTCAGAATGAATATTAGACATTCTTCCAACCCACCCTTCATGTGATGTAACATAATAACTACAGTACTGCCGGTGACCGTGGCGTGAGACTCAAGTAAGTGGAAGGGGACTCACGGTCACACTACTACTCTTGCGTTTCACCTATACAAACTCACGGCGCGCTGTGATTCGTGCTCCCCCCACGAGCCTCACACGGAGACGTCTTGAGACGCTCCAGCGTTATAGGGTTAATTATGCCAAAATTTACAAGTCTCATCAACGACGATGCTGAGTTGAGTACACTCACGGGAATAAATAGTTTCAAATTGTTAGATACAATAGAAGAATTGGTGAAAACTGTTGAAGGACCATCTCATCACCCAAGCACCAAATTATCTGTCAGAGATATAATAATCATGACTTTTATAAAATTCAAACAAAATTCCTCGTATGCCATGTTAGCGATTCTTTTTCATTGTTGTACAGCTGAGACATGCAAGCAATACATTTTTAAAATGATTGATTTACTCAACATTTGTTTGGGACCAAGTATTTTTTGGCCAAGCAAAGAAAACATCCTGAAAAATTTGCCATCGTCTTTCAAGGGCTTAAGGGGGTCATCCCATGTGCCGGCCTGTTTTTCAGGGATTTTTTAGGATTTTTTTTCTACGACCAGTAAATAGATAGAGCTTTAAGTTTATTATCATTTATTAACATATATTTCGACAGTATAAATATAAATTTTAAGCTAAAAATATTGTGTAGAACATGAGTTACAGCGTTCTGAACAACCCCGCCTCGAAAAAATGGGCTCGCACTTCCTCCACGATTCCGGCTGATTGGCTTATCTGAAACAAAAAAACTTTGCGGCGTTTCAATCTGTAAGCCTAAATGCACGGAATGAACTATTATCAAATGAATATACCAAAAATTGGACTTTTAGTAGACATTTGAAAAAAAAGTTGCGAAATTTGCGTTTTTTTTTTTTGTTTTTTTGCTATAAACAAATCGAAATTTTGGGAATTTTTGATTGATAATAGTCCATTCCATGCGTTTACATGTGCTGAGTGTACCCTACAAATTTCAAGTCATTCGGTAAAGCCGTTTTTGAGATACGATGGAGGCAAGTTTGAAAAACACAGTTCTGAGCAAAACGCGTTTGAATTTTCAAGTCCTCTTAAAACTATGAAAATCTTAACTTACCCTCAATCGGCGATGCCTGGTCTATAGAGTATTCCTTCCTTTTTAAGCCTGTAGAAACTTGTCTAAGCTTGTATAAACGTATATATATGTATAAACGGGTGCCAGGTATCAAGCCGACTGTACACAATAGGCCCGGACTCCGACTGCCAACTCAGCGCTCCGAACAGCTCCTTCTTCTAACTGCTGTATCTTTAAAACGACTTCGAATTTTTTAAAATCACTTTACTACCGTATTCTGGATATGTTAAGAAAGCAATTTATGAAGAAAAAAAAAATTGATTTTATGAGCCCATCACATGGGATGACCCCCTTAAAGGACGTTCGGGTTGTCGTCAACTGTACAGAGATCAAGATACAGAAGCCATCTAAATTATGTTGTCAAATACAAACCTACTTCTATTACAAGACTTCGTATACGATGAAATTCATGACCGGTGTAACACCAGCTGGGTTAATCTCTTTTGTGAGTGAAGTTTATGGTAGACGAGTGTCTAATAATTTGTTACACGCTAAATAAAATAGTCGTTTGCCCCTCGAATAAACCAAACAGCCGAGTCCCTCCGACAACGGTCGAGGACGGCCGAACGCAAACCTGTCGCTCGGCTCGGCACCGAGCAGCCGAGTAGACCCGAGCGGCAGGAAGCATCACGGCTCGTGCCGAGTACACCCGAAGGCAGGTGGAATCGCGGCTCGCGCCGAGTCAAGTGAATTCGCGACTCGTGCCGAACGCCGCCGCCTGATAGGCCCGGGGCTCGCGCATCACGCCACCCCCCCACTATTTTTAATAAGCCAACCATGGCCTAGCCCAATGTCAGATATTTAGTATATAATGAGCAGCCTGCGAGCTGTAAAACACACAGAGTCTTCCAGACAGCTACGCTACACTTCAAATAAAGTACACCTTGTGAAACTGAATGCAGAGCCGAGTTCATTCTTTAAACCCATCAGCCCTTTTCAGGGCTAACCCTGCCTCCTACCACCCGCCTCCGGATAGCCACCTCTGGTGGAGTGTGGAGACTTTCCTGCCGGAGATTCTTCTACCGCGAAGTGACCACCTGCGGCTCAACCGAGCCCGCGAATACGCCGCGGCGGTAACTCGCCGTTTCCAGGACGAGGCTCGCGGTCAGCAACGAGCAACCGCTCAAAGGGATTCCGCGCCTGCGGCACCCCTGCCGACTCTAGCGCCGACGTTCGCCAAACCCCCGCCGACTTCATTATTTCCCGCGATTCGGGGAATCAAGCGAAACGGGCCAATAACATTAGGGGACTGGTCCTCCCCAGTCTATTCCTTCCTCCCTCGCTCCTACTCCCCACCTCCTACCTCCGAGCAGACGTTCAAAGGACCGTCCTTCGTACCCGAGAGGAAGGCGACGAGGCCTTCACGCCCGGTCACCCAAACGAAGGCTACGGGCTTCCTGGGGACCAACCCGAAGGCGCGGGTCATCTCCGAGGTGCGCTACCCCGCGAATCTGCCCCTGATCGCCAGACCCCCACCACTACGGCAGGTGGTGCTGTTAGACTCGCCACCCCCACTGATCTGGAGAAGAAGGAAGCCAAGCCTCGAGGAGTAGATACCCACTACCGGCTTCATCTAACCTAAACAACCTCCTCTCCCTCCTCCTCCCCTAGCTCGACGCTTACAAATTCAATTTTCGAACAAAGTGCAATTTTGAAGAAAATGGACAAGAAAGACGTTATTATGGCTGACAAAGGCTTTACTGTGGAAGATCTGTACAAAAGACATGATGTGTTGCTTCTCACGCCTTTCTTTCTCAGAAATAAAAAACAATTCACTAAATCAGAAGTACTCACGAATCGTACGATTGCTAGGGCACGGGTGCATGTGAGAAGAGCCAATCAGAGATTAAAAACGTTTGCTGTCCTGGGAGACACGATGCCAGTTTGCCTCCTGAGTAAAGTTGAAGAAATTTTTACAATTATCTGCGGAATCGTCAACTTGAGTCCACCAATTCTAAAGAATGATAAATTCTCTACTCAGGATGATAATGAATGAATCAACATTATCAGACGATATCAATATTTTATTACTATCATTTATTGTACTCGAGCTTTAAAAACAAAAAAATTAACATATTTAGACCGACATAAACAGTTTGATCAACACACAGAGTTATAATTTGTTATTCTTCTCCTCCGTTTTCTGTTCGACATGCATGGTGAACCATTTTTTTGAAATATAGCTTTTTCAATGAATATAACAGTTTTGTAGCATAGTCCATTTGGAATTCGATTGAAAATGAAATAAATTGATTATCAAATGGTACATAAATAATGAACTCAGTAACAGTCAAGTTTAAAACCGCCATACCGATCTGTACTTGTGCAAAATATGTATGAGATTCTTTCAGGGCATATTTACCCTCTTTTACGACCAACCACTTGATAGATTTAATAACTTCACTCAAATTTGGTTTTCTACCAGCATAAGGACATTTGACTTCGATCAATTTTACCGGTTTATCCTCGTGAAAAATAATGCCATCGGGAGATTATCCAAGCCATGGATTACCATGTGAAACGACAAGACCAGTTTGTACAATTTTCAGTGCATTCTTTTCTTCATAGGCTTTACGTGCTAAATCCTCATTTTCAATACCGTGTTTTAAATAACAATTACTGAGTGGTTTAGGGTAGAAATAATTCATTGATTTTTTCGCCCAATCTGGATTCTTGTTATTTCGATAAGTGAATATTCCATAGGCGACACTTCCTGTTATTCGGAATTGTCATTTATCTAGCCAAACTGAGTAATACTGCATGCTCTCGATACAAATCATGTAGACATTCCTGTCGAGTCTGCAGATAAATTGTCTACAACATTCTTGAAGAGGATCGATAACTAATTTCTCCAAATCACGTAGGAATTGTGAAGATTCTTGATGGTCGAAGATCGCTTGAATTTTCTTAGTATCAATCATCAATTCATTATTATTAGTTGCCTTAAAAGCAGCATGCCTCCCACACCTGACAAGTCGAGAAAAAAAAAAGAAAAAGAGAAAAAAGTAGATTTATGGTAATTTAACGTCACGAAATGAGTTGTGAGATTTATTCCATTGAAGAACAGATGAAATTTTTTAATTCTTTTATTTTCTATTTATGCTTGAGCTGATTAATATCTTATTTGTAAATTATTTGCTAAGTAATACACACATGATTCTCTATAGGATTTGAATGAAGTGATTATGAAGATAGTGATTAAAAATAAAATGCATCAATGAGAAAAATCTCATAATAAAATTGATTGTGTAAAATCGTGTTGACCGTCCTCAAAAAGATCATCACACTCGGTGTAAATAATTCAAAGAAAAATCTAAAAATTTATCATTAACCCTTATTGCGCCCCCGGGGTCAGGCCGACCCCAAAATTTTTTTCTTACGTGAATAGCGTTCACAGGTAAGCGTCTCCGGGATTAAATACCTAATACTAAGAAACCGTCATCCCTCCCCTAAAAGTGAGAAGCATAGCCAGTCTAGCTGGTGCTTCTGTATATGCGTGGCAGCCGTACGAAACAGACATGGGGTCAAATTGACCCCCAGTGTGCACAGCTAAGGTGTTTTAGTGATTTTTGGTTCCACGTAAATTATATCATCTTGCACTACAGGTAAGCAGATGCAAACGTGAAATGTGTCCGGAATTGTTTTTTCTTTAATCTAATATAAGTTGTATATAGAAATGGCGTATAATTTACGGCCGTGGAGCGTCGGGGACACGATTCGGGAGGAGCGGGAAAATGACTGCGGCACAAAGGAGTAATAATTATACCACATTTTCAAGAAAATGCACAAAATACAAGCTATGTATCAAAAATAAAGCAGATTTAAGATGATTATTTTTGAAATAGTTGTTGCAATCTCTCATTTTCCCTCTTTCACGAAACCTGAAAATCGACCAAATTCATACTCCAAAATAAATATACTTTTTGGAGCAGCCGCAAAGCGGACTATTTTTACCTTAGAACATGGACCCTTGTCTGTAAAACCCTGGAAGGTTTTTTTTCAAAACTCAAAATTGAAGTTTTTACGAGCATTTTTACCGAAACAGTGCTTTTTTTGCGTACCATCAACTTTAAGAACGTTTTTGAACAATTATAAAGGATTTTTTTGGAAATCTAACTTCACAGCCTTAAAGTTTGATCAATTCACTGCAAAAAGTGACTGAACCTTTTTTTCCAAAAAGCGCATAGTTACCGAGATATTGGAGGTCAAAAATGGCCAGGGGTCAAATTGACCCCATGTGCACTAAATGTTTTGCTGCGGAGGTGTGCACACTAAGGGTTAATTGAAACAAAAAAATCAATAAACTACAGAATAATATAAAAAATGTGTTCCGTTACATGTGTTGGGCCAAGCTTGAATCTGGGACGTTTCTCGTCATTATTGTCCTTAATAATTCTTCTCGGGTTGTTGGAGACTCCAATTCTGCTCGTTCGACAACTTCAACTACCTCATTTGGTTTTTTCTTTCGTTTAATCTGAGCTTATAAGTTTTTTTCTCTCTGTTTCAGCATACATTCATGCTGCTTCCACGGCTTAGCATCATATTTTTCCAATGACGATGAATGAGGTGCATACCAGACACATTTCTTGTCAGTACAAGTAATAGTTTTTAAACCCTCCAGATCGTTCCGGTTACAATATAATAATACTGCCACGACATGCTTGCAGACACCACTCAAACCAGCTTTGCAGGAACATTCCATGCCAACGATTCTTTCATCTTTGAGTATTTTTCCGTTTATTTCATGTGGAACACCTTTCAATTGCGGAGTTTGAAGACAAAACGCGAGAATTTTCTAACTTTCACTATCATTCTTCACTTGTTCACATTGAATCACGAATTCTGCATTTAGTAACTCCTCTCCACCGCGAAAACTCTTGGTATTAGGATTTGTATCCGCGAATTTGCAGATTTCATGTATAGAAACCTTCATTTTATCAATATTCAATTGAGTATTAACGTTTAAAAACAAGGGTTAACGTGCTGTAACGTCCCAAATTGCCCGTCCCTGAGATAGCTCGCTAGAGAGCAGGTGATTTGGGAGTTACTTGTTTTTTGTACACGTGTGTGTGCGTATGTCTGTTTAGTTGTGTCGCCGAAATCCTACAGGAAACGATCACTGTACTATAGTAGTCAGTAGAAATCGCCTGTAGAATCGGGTTTGTGTGTGTCTGCTACCGAAATCCTCCAGGGAACGATCACCGTACTATAATAGTCGGTAGAAATCGCCTGTAGAACCGGATTTGTGTGTGTGTTTGTTACCGAAATCCCACAGGAAACGATCACTGTACTATAGTAGTCAGTAGGAATCGCCTGTAGAATCGGATTTTGTGTATTCTGATTAGTATCGATCTTATAGGGAACGGTCAACGTGTCGCAATGACCGGTAAATCGCCTATAAGACCGAGTGTATGCTGTGTTTTATAGTGGATGCAGTAATCTTTGCAAAAACACTGAATATAAAAAAATATATGTGATTTTATTTATCAATGATAAGTTGAAACAAAATATAATCAAAGAAATCAAGAAATCTATATGATTTGAATTATCGTGAAAATCTAAGGCTATTGTTTTTTAAGAGATGCTAATTATGCTGAGTGGCGCTTTGCCAACTCGCGTAAGAATGAAATTAATATAATATATCAGGATTTTACCTTTGCTTTTAATATATTATAAATCGAAATTTTACCTGTGCGATTAACGTATTTATGGACCAGGATTTTATCTTTAGATTTTATTATGCCAAACGTTTTGCTTAGCGGCGCTTTGCCGACTAGCTTATATGATTGAATTTTAATAATTATATTTTAAAGAAGAATATTGAGTTGGGTTGAGAATTTGAACTTGGAGAGCTCCGTTTCGCGTAATGGCGCTTTGCCGACTAGCTTATCCGGCGTAGCGTGTTGCGGTTTATATAGACGCGGCGCGCTAATCCGCATTGTTCTATGAGCTTCTATGTGTTCCAGAATTGCAACGATGCATTTTTCGATATACGTGTAATATACATTTTCGTCTTCTATTTTTCTGATCTTTAATCCTATCTAAGCAGATTTTGAATCCGATGACTTTGAGGTTTTATGGTGATGTTCCATGAAGTTCTATGGCATCTATTTTTGGTATTTTTCGCTGTAGAAATTCCAAAAATAGCTCATAGGAAAGCTTAGGATCTTTACTTGTGGTCTCCGTCTTTGGAAATCAAGATATGATAACATTTAGGTGGTATTTACCATGTTTACTTATGTGAGCGCACGTTAAGCGTGGGCTCACGGCGTATATGTATATACTCGGTGATTCTAAGTTTTGGATACATCGTTGCGTTCCTTAGTGTGCGTTTTTGAACGTCACAGTGCATCTCCAGCTATCATCTCGCCGGTCAACCTACTCTCGCTAGTTCTCTCTTCCGCCACAAGACGCCACCGTACTAAGCCTCGCCTACGTCTGAGATCCCAATATATAATTGGGCATGTTCTTATTTTCGAAGCATATCTTTTGCGTATTGTGCATCTGCAGAGCATCAAGCGAAAGAATCTATTTCACAAAACCGATTCGATAAAACATTTACAGTTTGTGGCACTCTGGAATTACATGCAGTCATTTCAATATCTCACAAACTCGTCAGAATAGAATTATTTTCCGCATCATAAAAATTTGATTCGACGAAAATTATGGATCAATTTTAAATAAAGTTGTCCTACTAATAATAAGTGTCATCCAGCTAATTATCGCAGAAAACATCGGCCTATTTCAGAGCCACCAAAATATTGCACAATATCCATGAGTCATATAGCACAAACCAAGTAAAATGGAATCAAACTCAATTCCAGCACAGGTGTGTTCAACGAACCATAACCGCAATGGAATTTTCCGAACAGGTATATATAACTCCGAGAAAACTTGACCAGTAGAGGGATACAGAAGGGTCAAGGTGGTAAAATAACTATTTTCGGAAAATGGATAGCCTGCACAAGTAAAGATGCATCAAATGAAAGCTCCATTACGCAACACAGCGAGCTTGCGGGAGTAGCGCGGACGTGGATCGGCATGCGCGGCGACATGCGACGATACGTTTTATTTTTTTTCTTCCACCCGGTATTTTCTCCATAAATTTTTTCCTTAGGATTGAAGGGGAAGGATTCAGTTATCCAAAAAAAATTATCTCCATGAAATTCTGTAAGTCCCGCGGACATGGCAGCGGAATCAAAAAGAAAAACGCCAAAAAAATATTGAAAATTTTTTTGTTTTCTTGAAAATCAAAATTTTTATATAAAAGCGCATTTTTTTACAAATAAAACAGTTCGAGGGTCTTTCCGCTCCGATAAAGACTTTCGAAGATATGAATTTTCAAACATAGCGGTGCAAGAGTGGTTTACGAAAATTCACATAGCTCTCACTGCACCATTTTTGAGAATTTTTCAAGATCTTTGAAATTGTACTTTTTTTCCATAGTACTAAAGATATGTTGAATGGCGCAAAAATCCGTGACTTGACGGTTTTTTTTTAGTGAAGTGACGTAGATCCGCTCACTTGTAAGATCAATCTTGATCATTTTTCAGTGGACTTGAGAGTAAAGTTATACATTTTCACGACATTATTAGCAATCTTGTGGAGGTCTGTTTTTTTTAAATCAATGAAAAAGTTTCGGTATTGTATAAAATAGACTAGAGGCACTGATTTTCAATTTACATAGCAACGAGATTCTCATCATTTAATGATCAATAGAACATATAGTTATTTCTCATGCAATCATTCTTACATGTGATTTTAGGTCGACGAGTACATAAAAATCAAGGTGGAGACATTCAGTCGGATCCGAAATGTATATTAAATTATGTAAAATCGCGTTGAAATTGTAAGTAGCTTGAATTATTCTACTATACCTACTACGTAGTTGATACGATAAATCTGCGAATTATTTATAAATTCATCATATATTGTACTTTCAGGATATAAAATAGATAGAAATCTACACCCTTAAATTTACCGCACAATGGAGGACTGACCTTCGATAGGGCAACTTCGAGGGTTACGAAAATTAAACAAATATAAAACTGTCATTAACAACGATGGTTCGGTGGCGACACCGTCATCTCAAGTATTCATAGATTTGTCCAACGCTGTAGATAGCACAGACCGTTTGAAACCGAAAAATATTTATACTATTTTGAAGTCTAATCGTCATAATATTCTGTAACGTGGTATTTTGATAAATCCCAGTTACAAGGGGAAAAACTCGAAAAAGCATAGCGTAGCGTGGACAGGGACTCCAGGAAAAGGAAAATTTAGGAAAAATGGTTAGCTTTAACTAATGCACTTTTTATTTTTGTAAAATCTATGAATCTCGATCACGATGCACCACGAGGTCTCTACCGACGTGGGAACTACCGATGGAAAGGACAGCAAATGCAGCCTAAAGAACCTCTCGTATCGTCGCAGACGGCCCTATCGGCGTGCAAGTCTTAGATTCGCCAAGAAAGCGGCAAGGCCAGCGCCTCCACTAGAGCCGGAAAACGCACTGCTCCGAACGTAACGGACTGACGGCGTACAGGGATGTGCGAGAAGCACGGCAAAAATCCTCCCGTCATCTGGCGAAGCTACCGTCTACATCACCTGCCAGTCTGAGGGTGGCATATAAGGTCATGCGAGAGCATATTCACAGCTTCCTACCCGAAGAACTGTCGACAACAGGTACACCGATCATCTGCATTATCTCCGAAACTGTTACCGCGGCCGTGGTTGGTCGAGAAAACTCCCGGATCAGCGTTCCAACCTGAAGAACTTCATCGTAGGCGAGATCCTTGTGATCCAGCGCGAGGCTATTACTCATTCCGTAGGGATTGACGAATCCTGTAAGGCCCTATCGGAATTTATCGAATAGCTCTGGTGAGCGAGATTTCCGGTAGATCCAGCACCAGGGAGTTCTAACGGAAGGCGGAAATAGGAGTGGTCTACAGCAACGGAGGGGTAGGTGTGATTCTCCAGGAATACGTCAGAACACCTGACAACCGTCGAAACTACCGAGAAGTACCGAGAGCCAATTAAAAGTCACTGACACGTCACGTGACCTATTTACTAGGGGGATGATCCGATGCGTAGAAATAAAGGCTATATAAGGAAGACACACTGGTCACTCAGCCTATTCTTCGCTCCAGTCTACGCTACGCTGTGTACTAGATCCTTCGAGTATCGCATATATCGAATATCGTATCGAGTATAGATTACATAGTGTTGTGCAATTATTGAAGTCGTTTAAGGTAAGGTCTTGATTCTTTTTGTGAAGACACGAGGTAGTTCGTATAAAAGTCTGGTTTATCGTTTGGATTTTTGAGCTAAGAAGCTCGTCTATGGTTAATTTATCGAACAACCTCGAGTCTGACTGGATTACGAAGATCTTATATTGCTTTTTGGCTATTACCTATCGTATGGCTTTGTAAATTCAGCATTTCTAGTATCGTTAATATTGCTTGTGCATGAAATTAGAGTAAAATACCTTTCCTGGAGTACCCTGAGCGAAGTTAGCCACGAGGGCTAGAGCCTCGCGTTACGGAAACTCTGTTATAGTTTAGTTTTATTATCGTTTGTTATAATTTAGTAATTATCTCTTTTCTACTATCGCTTGAGTAAATTTGGCTATGTGAAATCTAGTATCGAAACTTTCGTTAAGATATCGTAGAATCTGGTTTACTATCTTTCTATCGTTCCTGAAATAATCTGTTATCGCTAAACTAAGTAATTTGCGTATTTTGAATGACCCTGCGGTCCCTATCTTTTGATAGACCTTGAAATATCGTTTATTGTAAGGCTCAGCGTGCCACTAATTAATAATTAGGGAACCTGTATCGTTTCATTATTGAGTATCGTCATCTGATCTCGGCTAAAAGTCGTATAATAGTGTCTGGCTGCGTTATGATAAATAAAATTTGCCTTTGGGTACGAAGTATCGCTCTGTGATACCAAGTCTGGAGTCTAGTCAAATTGTTTTATATCGAGTCGTCTCTGACACACGCCTCTCACTAATATCGTAAAAGAATTAAATTCTGTCCCGTTAGTTAGATCGACTACCGTAATAAACGAAAATAATACCGATTCTGTTATCGATTCTATCGAATCTGTCTGATTTCGAAAAAGAAATGAATCTGATTGATGTGATCTCAAGCAAAATATCGAATATTGTTTCATGTAAATGGTGTACCCTGCCCCTCTATCTAAAGCTTTGGAAAACTGAGCTAGTTGAGTTGTCGCTCGTCGCATCTCGTATGTTTTAGTTATCGTATCGTATCGTATCATATGGTAAAAATTTGGTAAGGAAACTACGCGCAAGCGTCTGGCGCCCAACATTAGGTAAGTTTCAGTTAATTAACACAGGAAGCGCCGAATTGTGACGGAGTCAAAGGTTTTCCTCTTCCTAATAGAAAACTGCGTTACAATTCATACTGATATTTTGGAATTCTATAATATCGCATATGAGCCTCCAATTAAGTATGACCCAGATTTTGATGACGCTGACAATGAAGATCATGATATTCACTTTGCGGTCGACATCAGACCTACTTGGAACGACGTACAAACCGAAAAAGTCGTGTACAATTTCAAAAATCGTTCTCGAGCTGTAGGTACTCTCAAACGACGGTCATGGACGAATTTTTTGTTCGAAGAAATATTTAAATTCACCGAAATCCAATGTACTCTGACATTCAAACGGTCAAAAACATCCGGCTCTGGGTATGCAATCACAATTTACGGCTTTACCTCGGAATTACCTCGTAAGTTCAACGGAAAGGTAGTAAATGAACCAACGAATGATGGTGACCCCATATACATGGAATGCTCTGTCGTCAATTACCATGCTTCCTTTCTGCACGATGAAAAACGGCAATTCGTTTGCCGGATCAAAGCGAATCCAGGTGGCAACAGAGATGGTTGAAAATAAGACTTTGCCTGTGATATAGAGACGTAAAGAAATGAATAGATTGCTGATGTAGGTAGACTTACTGATGTAGGTGATCCAGAGCCACCTCATGACTAAACACTTTGAGAAAAGCTAAACAAGAACGACAACACAATTTATTGGGCATGAAGGATAATATCTTTCAAAGCTTGTAATTATTAAAATATAGTCCGCAAACTCAAGGAGCTATTAGAAATATAGCTTTAGATCCTTTTTGTGTCCATTATTGGACTGATGAACAAATAGCCGTATATGAAAAATATCATCAAGTTCTATACATCGATGCAACTGGCTCACTGATGAGAAGTGTACCATTACCAAACGGAGAATCGAGCTCACATCTCTATTTATATCAATCCATTGCAAAGATAGAAGAAAAAACTGGTCCTGTCTTTGAAATGATTTCATCAATTCAAAACACAAATTGCATTACTACTTGGTTAATGGAATTTTCACGAATCGGATCCACTCACAAGACTAATTTTCCTTTCCTAGAAAAGGTAATAACGGATTTTGACCGAGCTTTAATGGGCGCAGTAGTCCGAGCATTTGCAAAACAATATAGTCTTGCAAACTATCTAACTGTGTGTTTCAACTTAATTCAAGACGGGCGAGTCCAAGTTCCATCTTGTTTTATACGCTTAGATATTTGCCACTTTATGAATATGGTGGCAAAATGGAAATTGTGGCGTGAATATCCTTCCAGAGTTAAACTTTTCTACGTCAACCGCATAGCTGTTTTGAGGAATCAGACAACTTTAGCAGGAATTGAAAATAATGCCAAAGCCATATTTATTACAGCTTCAAATAGTAACCTGAGTCCTGGAAACTCTACCGAGAGTGCTCGACGTTTTTTGACAATGGCGATTCGAGGCGTCAAAGTAGTTGAAGAGCATCTGGAATCAAATGAACATGGACAAGAGTCGGAAGGTAATTCAGATAAGCGTAAGTCGAAAATTGATGATCAAATTGATGATACAGAGTTATCAAATACAAATATTGTTACATGGGCCACTTAGTTTATACAAAACATGCAGAAATAAAATTGCTCTTGAAGAGGAAACGAGTAATGTCAATGGGTTTTATTGTCCTAAGGTTGCAAAGAAATTAAAAGTCTTACTTCCATATTCCCCGTTGTTTTCCGAGGTCATGCCATTAATATTTGGCTATGGATCAGAAAGGCCAACATCAGCACCAGTCGATTTAGAATTTAATGATTTAAAACATCGAGTTCAGAGAGATGATAAAAGACCCATGCGAGCAGATTATTTTGTTTACCGGCATTTATCTAGCTTTCCCGGTAAATTAAAACTTGCTGTAGCTCGTGGAGAATCTCGTGATATTGTGAAAGAACTAAATAACATTATTAAAGTTAATGATACACAGCTAAATTTAGTCAAGAAAGATCATAATAATGAAACCTCTATTCCCAAAAAAGGTTTAGTCTCTGATGAAGAGCATTGTCATTTAAGTCACATTCTTATAACAACAGAAAGTAAACACTGATGGGCGTGAGAAAATTAAATCTGAACCGGATCGATTTTCCTACTATTAATAAACAACCCATACCGAGTGAAAATAATTTTGAATTGAGCCCTACTACAACTACAGATGATGCTAGTAATGCCCAAGAAGAATTTCACGATGGTAGACTTTCTGAAGAATTACTCGCAACTATACTCTGTCCACGGAGAGAACGACAGGCAGTTACAAAGCATCGAACGGCCTGAGAGCCGGGTGGGGGTAGTGGGGCTGGCAACTCAATGCCGGATCTAAATTATAGTACGCATGGGCCCCGAATATATTTGGCACGCTAGGCTCAAAGAGGTTCAAAGACTGAGGGTCCCGTGTCGCTATAGCCGCGACTGCTCAGCTGTAAGACCCGTGTGGTGCGGTGGAGTGGGTGTAATGGGTGGCGCGTTGGGTGGGATCTGACCGAACCGGACGAGTTCTGTTTCGATCTGCTGTCGTTCTCTCCGTGGACAGAGTATAGATCAGAATTAGACTGTCACGAAATTGATGATCGATTTACCTCTAAAAAAGAAAACTATGATCCGAATTGTCCGATTACAACGAAGAATAATCAAAGCAAGTTGAAGAAAATGGATGAAGTTGAATTCTTCGACGATTTATCAGAATTAAAATCTGAATTGAACATAGATACGACGATCCGTTCCCCCAATTTGATCCAACACTCTCGGGTAAGCTCAGGCTTCCTATTATCATCAATGGCAATTTTTGTGCAAATGTTCATCACGCTCAAAAGATTTTCATCGTGAAGAATACTTGTCCATTTGACAGTGCATGTCAAATAATAGCTACAAGTATAAGAAATAATGCACTTTATGAACAAGCTATTACGAAAGCACACAATGCAATTTATGTGTGTGCTCGAACTTTGATTCATCATGACTGCAAAGGAAGATTCAATAGAGAAAGAGCACAATTTCATTGATGTCATTGATGTCAACCATGACATCTTACGAGATCAAGGGTTTTCAAATCTTCACGCAGCAACTGAAAACGGTTTTTTATACTGTTACGCCGGGTATAATTCCCCCATAGCTATTTAGTCCATACGAACCCATCAAGTAGCCTGTATGATGAAAGATACCTTTTAAATATAAGAACCTCAGTAGCTAAGTAAGCAAACATTATTGTAAAACAAGTCAGTCTTGCTCTAGCTCTCAACAAGACCAGACATGTATGCATTTAATTGAATACAACCCATTTTGTCAGTTTCATTTAATTTCGTGTCTGCCTTCCTTCATTACTCTCGAGTACTCACTGCCCGCTTATTACCCGCAACCATCTTTTGCAACACTACCAACAACACCTTGTTGTAATGAGATAAGAAGTGTGATCCGAAAGTATGGGTCAACGATGATGGTTGATACTAATCGTGGTGATCGCAAGCTCACTAAGTTAAAAGACATACCCCTTGAAGTGAATGTATCAGAAGACTCAGCACTAAGAAAATATGAACTAGCGGGTATAATTGCTTATCATGGTAAATTTAAAATTGGATCTATTGGCCATTATACCGCAATCATAAAGATGTACGAAAGATGGGTACAATTTGACGGAGACTCAAAAGCCGGCAAGTCCTCAATAACTAATGATAATGCCAAAATTCACGCACATATGAGTTGTGACGTTGCAGATTTGCTGCCGTCACAGGAGCCCTATTGGCTACCGATTTTTAGCGATTTAATTAGAGTTAGAGAAATAATACCGCGAGAGAGAGGCGAGACGCGTCTCACCCTCGGGAAAATAGCGGCACACCACAGACAAATAGTAGCTTCCGAACAAATAGTAATTTGATGTCTATACGATATGTTAATATTTCAAATTATTATTTTGTATAATTATGTCATACATGACCGTTGATTTTTATGACTTATTACAATAAAGGTATTTTCACTCGATTTGTTATTATTTCGTTGTTATTATCATAATTATTATTATTGATATTATTACGTTATTACTCATAAACGGCATTAAATTTGCATTTTTCCGAGATGATCGGCCGAGTCTACATTTATAGCATGCCGATTCAACAAGTATTCTGAAATTGTTATTGGAATACATACATAGAGGTAGGTAATAATTATTGACGCCACAAACGAGCACACATCAAGCACAATACAGCACACGATTCATTTCAAGAATTTTATAAAATCGCAAAGCTATTATCTATGGTTGGGACGTTTTTCGGCAAAAAAAAAAAATGAATTTTGGCAAAAAAAATTGAAATTATTCACG
Source organism: Rhogogaster chlorosoma (assembly GCA_944452935.1). Classification (NCBI taxonomy): domain Eukaryota; kingdom Metazoa; phylum Arthropoda; class Insecta; order Hymenoptera; family Tenthredinidae; genus Rhogogaster; species Rhogogaster chlorosoma. The sequence goes on from OX101802.1 coordinate 17,639,003, forward strand.
GCACAAGGTAGCACACATCGAGGACATTTGCATTTGCATTTTGCAAACGTCACCAGAGACGCGGTTTAGGCTACTGGTCGGTAAGACGGACGGCGCCAGGGAAGTCAGCGACAAGTCTCAGGTTTCAATTTAGTTATATTTTAGGGATATTTATTTAATATTTTACTTTCTTCTGTTATTCCGCTATATTTTGTCATCAAAGAAACTCGGAGATCAACGCCAGACGTCGAGGGAAACTCAAGACGTCAGAAGCAGCGATCTCCCGGTATTATCATCTGGTATCTTTAGTCTGAAGTGATCTTACTTCCCGTCATACTCTCGCCTGTGGATGCCGCAGGAGCGGTCGAATAAGGCTGACTCTCAGAGTCATTCCTCCCGTTCCCGTCAACTTTTCCGCCTGGTGCTGGACCACATCCCGTCTACAAATTCCGGACGTCTTGGCAACGGTCGAATAGAGCAAGGTGAACACACAAAAGTAGCCCTGAGCTTTCCGTTACCGAAGACTCATCGACCTCGAGTCGAGCTGGACCACATCATCGGCTTTCTTGCCATCATCCTGGTAAAGAAGCTGCAACCGTGTGATGCATGTCTGTCTATAAACCTTCCGTACCGCACATGGGGGATTCTTGATGCAGATCTGAGTATTGGGGCATCAAAACTTCCGCCAGATCCTCTGTTTGGTCAGTTTTTCTTGTTAAAGGGCAACCAGGGTGCACTTCGTCCCGATGATGCCTGCGAGGAGTCCCGCGACGAGAGCCAGAGTCAACAGGAAGAAGTTATCTCGAACGAATCCCGTAGTACGACGTTTTGAATCTCCCGCCGTGACGTCATAACGAGTACCAGCCTGGACAAATGTCCAAACCCATACAGCACGTTACGTCCCAGACAGCACTTAATATTCCGAGAATATTTGAAAATGTGTGAAAATATCCGATATATTGGTATGATATTTTCACTATGTTTTTGTTGAAATATCTGTTCGTAAACATGCGTGAATATTTCTACAATATTTCTGTAATATAAGATCATTTCAAAAACATACTTCGATAAAGTGCATTTAATATTTATATATGTAAATATTGTAAGAATATTTGAAATTTTACATATAATGCTCGGAAAAATGTGCTCTTGAAACATGCATTGACATTTTTCACTGAATTACGTTAAAATGCAATGAATTACAATTAAATTATAAAAGATGTCTCGTCTGTAATGCAAAATAAAAGATACGTACTACTTATATGTTTTCACTCTCGGCTGTGATAAATATATTGTAACGTGTTCGGCTATGCCACACAGCCGAGCACGTACATGAAACAGAGAAACGCACACACTCACGCAGTCACCAAGCGACCACCACCTGAAGCTCCCCACTTGACCACTGTGACGTCATTTTCGCTATATAAGAGCGTGCTGACCAACGTAGAGCAGCGGATTTGAGGCAAAGCGCCCAACCGACTCACAGATAATAGCTGGACTCACTAGCCAAAGCGGCAGTGAGATCCGAAATAGCAATTTAACTTCAATTTATTCAAATATTAACTTCACCTCAAATTAACTTAAAATCTTGCATCGTGCCAAAGCGGCCTTTGTACAAGTAAATTCAAACACTATCGGCAGTTAGCTAAAGCAGCAACTAGCACGAATTAACCTAAAATTTAGATAATTCAGAAAAATAAAAGAAACCAAGAAAAAACACGAAAGCCAAACAGAGAAATTAGACGAAACACGCAATAATTTAGGACACGATTTAAACTTATAATTTATGATATAATTTTGTTGTTTTGTTAAAATTCAACTCAACATTTATTTTATTTTTATGTTATATTTTTTATTTTTTGTTCAGCTCTTAAGAGCGCCATGATGAGTAATTAAATTCTCAAATCCTCAAAATGAGGAATTTGATCATTCATAACCATTTTTCTTATTTTTGTTTTCACGTTTGCAATTAATCTAATAATTCAAACTTTTCAGAATTAAAATCATTTTTAGCTAGAAGGCAGCTTCGGCGTAGTACAGGCAGCTACGGTGTAGCTATAGTCGGAGAGCTGGCGGGCAAATTCTGCAAGAGTTTTCTAAAGGCTCAATTTTCTACATACCATAGTATTGATGGTGTACATGAGTCAGCACCCACTCGCAAAGTTAGGTAGCGCTGCGTTCGGCGGCGGCACGCTTTGAACTATGTTAAATCTCACATGCACTACAAGAGTTTTCTAATGATTGAAAATTGGTAATTAGCTCAGTTTTAATATGCAAATCCGAAAGGTAGCGGTCAGACCGCACAACTAAGTGACACTGCCAGTCAGCAGGGCGCCGAAGTTGTAGAACTTTCTAGATCATCGCAAGCGTTTTCTAAAGGCTGAAAATTTGTGGGCTACTTTATTTTGATGTATAATTCATGAAAAAACAAGTCAGACCTCGAATTCATGTGACAGAGCCAGTCAGCAGTCATCGGAAGTCAGCGCATTGAGCGCACGCGGATGCTACTGTTATCTGGGGTTTTATTTCATTTTAATCAAAATGTCATCATTGTTTCTATATTAATTGAATGCTAATCCATTTGTATTGATATCTAATCTCTGCATAATGAAAAATTACCATTGTGGTGTATGCGCGTGAGGAGTGGGAGTGAGTATGCGTGTGTGAAGCGGTATGAGTGTGCATGTGTAAGGCGGCTCTCCGTCGCAAGTCGTGAGCCTACGGCGATCACTCTCCGTGTACGCGTGGTCTTGGACACACCTGTGATATACCCAAATATATAGTATCAGCTTATGTGCATCACTGTGTTATTATTACACCCTATACCCACGGTCCTAGCATACATAGCAACCACAATACTCCATTTTTATCAGTACTATTGGACCACAATGATTCATGAATTCAGTACTTTTTTCTCACGGTATTGAAAAATCATAGCAAAAATGGATAGTTACGCGTGATAAAATTCATTTTCATCAAAATTTTATCATTGTTCCGATATTACTTGAATGCTAATCCTTTTCTATTCATATTTAATCACTTCATAATAATGAATTAACATGAAACTCCATTTTTATCTGTATCATTGGACCGTAATAATTCATGTATTCGGTACATTTTTGTCACGTACATTTTTTCTATGATTTTTCAATACCGTGACAAAAATGTACTGAATTCATCAATTATTACGGTCCAATGATACAGATAAAAATGGAGTTTCATGTTAATTCATTATTATGGAGTGATTAAATATGAATAGAAAAGGATTAGCATTCAAGTAATATCGGAACAATGATAAAATTTTGATGAAAATGAATTTTATCACGCGTAACTATCCATTTTTGCTATGATTTTTCAATACCGTGAGAAAAAAGTACTGAATTCATGAATCATTGTGGTCCAATAGTACTGATAAAAATGGAGTATTGTGGTTGCTATGTATGCTAGGACCGTGGGTATAGGGTGTAATAATAACACAGTGATGCACATAAGCTGATACTATATATTTGGGTATATCACAGGTGTGTCCAAGACCACGCGTACACGGAGAGTGATCGCCGTAGGCTCACGACTTGCGACGGAGAGCCGCCTTACACATGCACACTCATACCGCTTCACACACGCATACTCACTCCCACTCCTCACGCGCATACACCACAATGGTAATTTTTCATTATGCAGAGATTAGATATCAATACAAATGGATTAGCATTCAATTAATATAGAAACAATGATGACATTTTGATTAAAATGAAATAAAACCCCAGATAACAGTAGCATCCGCGTGCGCTCAATGCGCTGACTTCCGATGACTGCTGACTGGCTCTGTCACATGAATTCGAGGTCTGACTTGTTTTTTCATGAATTATACATCAAAATAAAGTAGCCCACAAATTTTCAGCCTTTAGAAAACGCTTGCGATGATCTAGAAAGTTCTACAACTTCGGCGCCCTGCTGACTGGCAGTGTCACTTAGTTGTGCGGTCTGACCGCTACCTTTCGGATTTGCATATTAAAACTGAGCTAATTACCAATTTTCAATCATTAGAAAACTCTTGTAGTGCATGTGAGATTTAACATAGTTCAAAGCGTGCCGCCGCCGAACGCAGCGCTACCTAACTTTGCGAGTGGGTGCTGACTCATGTACACCATCAATACTATGGTATGTAGAAAATTGAGCCTTTAGAAAACTCTTGCAGAATTTGCCCGCCAGCTCTCGGACTACTATAATCGGCACCCTAGTCTGAGTACTACGACCCAAGTCTGTAACAGGCAGCTTCGGTGAGTTAGACTCAAGGCAGCTACGATAGAGCTATAATTGCTATCCTAGTCTGCGAGTCTAGCATATCCCAAGTCTGTAGGGAGGCAGCTCTGGTAGAGTAAAATCTATCCGAGTCTGCAATTTGGGTCAACAAAGGGTTTTTTCAACTTTTCCCAGGAGGAGCTCCAAATCATTACCCGTGACAAAGAATTCACGCGAACTTGGATAACTTCACTAGCCTTCAGCTAGTGAAGCATATCCCCACAAGTTACAATATATATATATATATATATTAGGGTGGTCCTTATTTGGGGTGTTGAAGAATTTCGACAAGTGCGCCCCCTCAACACGTTCGAAATAAATTAAAAAAAATGTGTGCAAAAACGGAGCGCTGTAGTCCAATTAGAAGACGTGCCTCTAAGCTCGTTTTGTTTCTCATTTGAATAACATGGGATTTTCAGACTACTTCAGTCATTATGTTTTTGAGTTGTCCCCGAGCACGCAAAAAATTCTTTTTTCACATAAATCTGTTGTTCATGGGTACAACTATGCGTATATTTTTCCACAAGTTATTAAATGTTAATTAATACATGTATTAAAATATTAATTAAATGTGGTCAAACATTTAATATATGTAAAGAAAACATCCTTACCAACTGTAATTATATCGATAAGTTAGATCTCTAATCTATTGTGAGAGAAGTAAGAAGGACACGTGTAATTAGTCAGTATGATCTAGTACGCCATGCTGAATACATTAGATTGATAAGTACAAAAGTAATCTAAAGACATCTCCGTGAATAATAACATTGAATATTGTTTCTTTGTTATTTACAGGTGAGATTAACATCTAAATTGAAGCATCATGCATATTGTTTGGAAATAAATAAAACTTTGTTATTTACAGAGAAACGATTCGTGCACTATTCACACCTGAACGAAAATTCACATATTATAAAACAATATTCTCGTTATCATCTACGATGGAGAAACTACAGTTTCATTTTAAAGTGCTCGCAGCTACAGATGAGAAATCAAATATTCTATGTGTAACTAGAATTACGACGACAGACGGGCGCACGTATAGGATTCCACAAGCGCATTTCAATTCGCGCAACCATGATGTGCTTATGAAAACGTCAGCATATGCTCAAGTAAAAAAAACATGCACAACAAGAGGCAGTGTAAGAAGAATTTGGATTACGTTAAAAGAGGACCTAAAAGATGAGTACTTTGATGAAGATGGAAATCTCCAATTCAAAGGCGAGTATTTAGAGGAAGTAGCAGAAGAGGCCAACATAACCTCTAACACTTCAGAGGAAACGCTAGCGCAACTATTACAAAGATTACTTGATCAAAAAGAAGAAAGGCAGGAAGAAAAAAATGCAGGAAAACTAGCGAAAGAATTTACAATTGAAAAATTTGATGGAAAAACTTCAAATGCGGACCAATGGATAACTGCATTTGAAAAAGAATGTGAACGTTTCAATGTGACTACAAGTGGAAAAAGAATTGAAATCATGAAATCGTTCATGGACAAGGGTGCTCTCGATTGGTATAGTTGCACACTAATGAGACTCACAATTGAAGCAGCGTGGTCAGACTGGAAAGAAAATTTTTGCACTACATTTGCTAGCAGAGGCTGGACCCCAATAAGATATGCAATGACGTACAAATATCAGGCAGGTTCATTATTAGAATACTCTATAAAAAAAGAAAAGCTTTTATTACAGATAAGAAAAACTATAGACGATGGAACACTAATTGACCTCATTGCCACGGGTTTGCCGAATTATGTAGCTGATAGAATAGACAGAGAAAAACTCAAAAAAGTAGAAGACCTACATAATGAAGTAGGAAAATTAGATCATTTAAATAAGAGCAAACCAAATACGAAAGGAAAAATTGAAAAAATACCTTGTAAAGTATGCAGCGAAAAGGGAAAAGGGACGCGCTTTCACGCAGAAGCTGATTGTTGGTTCAAAAATCAAGGGAATAGAGGTAATACATCTAAACACGTGAATAATCTAGTCTTGGAAGTAGAACAAAGTGGAATTGATCCAAAAAACTAATAGTTCCACCATTAATTGTACTTAAGATTACACTGAATGATATCTTAACAGTAAACGCAATTTATGATCCAGGTTCAAATATATCATTCATAAATTCAAAACTAGTACATTTGAAATGTAACAAAAATGCTAAAAAAACAAAATTTAAGACAATTAATGGTGTCTATGAAACAGATAGATTGATAAAATTAAAAGCAAAAGTATTAGACATAGAAGATCACATAAATGTATTCATAATTGATAGTAAAGACTTTGAGCATGACTTTCTAATGGGTCTAGACTGCATAAAAAAATTCAGACTGACACAAAATGAAAAATTAGAGATAGAACAAAAAGATTCCGAATCTAATGAAGAAAAGTGCCAGATAAATTTCAATGAACATGTTGAAACGAACGCATTTAATGTGCTAACAAATAATCTAAGTAATTGTGAAGAATTAATCATAAAAAAACTAATAGATAAATATAAGAATATATTTGCAAAAGATAAATATGATGTAGGCACAGTAAAACACTATGAAGCCAGAGTAGATTTAATAATAGACAAATATTGTAGCAAGAGACCGTACAAATGCACTATCGAAGATAAGAAAGAAATAGAGGAACAAATCTCAAAATTACTAAAAAGAAATCTAATCGAAGAATCATATAGTCCTTTTGCTGCCCCAGTAACATTAGCGTTCAAGAAAGATGAAAATAGAAAATCAAGGTTATGTATAGACTTTAGGGACTTGAACAAGCTGATTATTCCTCAATCACAACCATTTCCTCTAATAGAAGATTTAGTATTAAAAACGAGAAATTGTAATTATTTCTCAAAACTAGATGTAAACTCCGCATTTTGGTCCATACCCTTACGAATCGAAGATAGAAGGAAAACGGCGTTTGTGACACAGGAAGGCCATTTCCAATGGACCTGCCTACCATTCGGGTTAAAAACAGCATCAGCCATTTTTCAAAGAATTTTAAGCAGTATAATTAGAAAACATAATCTATCAAAGTTTGCAGTCAATTACATAGATGACATATTGGTGTTCTCACAGTCTTTCGGAGAACACATAGAACATCTGACACAATTACTAGAGGCAATAATGAAAGAAGGATTCAGGTTGAAACTTTCTAAATGTACATTTGCGTTAGACTCAGTGCAATATTTAGGTCATATCATAGGACAGAACGAAATCACACCAATAAAAGATAACTTAATTGCGATAAAAAATTTCCCTGTGCCAAAGACACAAAAAAATGTTCGACAGTTCTTAGGGAAAATCAATTTCTATAATGAATATGTACCAAAAATTTCTTCAATCCTGGAACCATTACACAATTTATTAAGGAAAAATCAAGAATTTATTTGGTCTGAGGAATGTCAAAAAGCTTTCGACTGTATGAAAAATTTTCTAAGCTCACAGCCAGTCCTATCAATCTTCGATCGAAATTTACCGATACACATATACACAGATGCCAGCTTACAAGGTATAGGAGCTGTATTAAAACAGCCCCAGCTAAACGAAAATTCAGGAATTGAAAAACCAGTAGCTTACTTCTCTAGAAAATTAACCGAATCTCAAAAAAAGAAGAAAGCAATTTATTTAGAATGTATAGCAATAAGAGAAGCAGTAAAATTCTGGCAACACTGGTTGATTGGCAGACATTTTATAGTGTTTTCAGATCATAAGCCATTAGAAAAAATGAACATAAAAGCTAGAACAGATGAAGAATTAGGCGACCTCACGTATTATTTATCACAATTTGATTTTGAACTGAAATACTTTCCTGGAAAAGATAACCTAGAAGCGGATTGTCTAAGCAGAAATCCTATATTAGAACCTCAGGATGATGAAGAAGACAAATTAAGAATCGTAAATTTAATACAATTACAGGACATACTAGAAGATCAAGCGAGGAATAAAAATATAAAATTGCAAAAAGAAAGATTTATTTACAAAGACAACCTGTACTACAAGAAATCAAAATATAAAGAAAAAATTATTTTATCAGAAGAACTATGTAAAAAACTGATAGAAGATACTCACAAGGAATTCTGTCATATTGGAGTAAACCAAATGCAAAACAAAATCATGCCTCATTACACAGCAACAAATATTCTAGAAAATATAAAAAAAACGTGCAAAAACTGTAAAGTATGTATTATGAATAAAGCCAGAAGACAAGACAAAATAGGCCTATTGTCACACCTTGGTCCGGCTAAAAAGCCCTTTGAAATAATTTCAATAGATACAATAGGCGGATTTGGTGGTTCACGGTCTACAAAAAAATATCTGCACCTACTAGTAGACCATTTCACAAGGTTTGCTTATATACTAACGTCAAAAACGCAAAATGCGAGTGATTTCATTAAACTAACAGAAAAAGTTGTGGAAAGCCATGATGTGCAGACGCTACTAACAGATCAATATCCAGGGATCAACTCAAAGGAATACAAAGACTACTTGGAACAGAATAAGATAAAAATGATCTTCACAGGAGTAAACGCACCGTTCTCTAATGGTTTACATGAAAGACTGAATCAGACTTTAATAAACAAAATTAGATGTGTTACAAACGAAGAAAAGAATAAATACGCATGGACTACGATAGCACACAAATGTGTAGAAAAATATAATGAAACAGAACACACAGTAACAAAATTTAGTCCAAGACATTTGTTATATGGGAAAGATACGTCAACACTACCGAACGAACTAAAGATGAAGAGAAGTATTAACAGTCTAGAAAATGACAGGAAAATAGCCTTCCAAAATAGTTTAAGATACCATGACTATAATAAAAAAATATATGATAGAAATAGGAAAGAATACAACTTCGAAGTGGGAGACCTAGTCTACATTGAAAACGGAAACCGATTAAACCGGAAAAAACTGGATGAACTGCGAATTGGACCGTACAGCATAATAGAAAAAATATCAAACTCAATGTACAAGATTAACACAGGTTACAAGAAATCAGAATCAAGTCTAGTCCATATTTCGGCGCTTACCCCATCTTCAATTGGAACTTCTACATAGATATAAACTTATAATTGTAACAATGCTGATTTATACCAAATTTTGTACCAAAATTTTGCTTAAGGGGGGGAGATGTAAAGAAAACATCCTTACCAACTGTAATTATATCGATAAGTTAGATCTCTAATCTATTGTGAGAGAAGTAAGAAGGACACGTGTAATTAGTCAGTATGATCTAGTACGCCATGCTGAATACATTAGATTGATAAGTACAAAAGTAATCTAAAGACATCTCCGTGAATAATAACATTGAATATTGTTTCTTTGTTATTTACAGGTGAGATTAACATCTAAATTGAAGCATCATGCATATTGTTTGGAAATAAATAAAACTTTGTTATTTACAGAGAAACGATTCGTGCACTATTCACACCTGAACGAAAATTCACATATTATATATACATTCAATACATGTATGAATATATTTATTAAATGTGGTCAAACATTTAATATACGCGTAGTTGTACCCATGAACAACAGATTTATGTGAAAAAAGAATTTTTTGCGTGCTCGGGGACAACTCAAAAACATAATGACTGAAGTAGTCTGAAAATCCCATGTTATTCAAATGAGAAACAAAACGAGCTTAGAGGCACGTCTTCTAATTGGACTACAGCGCTCCGTTTTTGCACACATTTTTTTAAATTTATTTCGCACTTGTCGAAATTCGTCAACACCCCAAATAAGGACCACCCTAATATATATATATATCTATATATTACATATATAGGTATATCAGTGACTCTCGGTCCTTAATGATAGCTGCTGGGCCGATGGCGCTTCGATCGAGTATTTGAAATACGACAGTTGATTCGATCGAAGCGCCATCGCCCTGCGGACCGAGAGTGAAAACATACGTATCTTTTTTTTTCGCATAAAAGACGAGGCTGGACGAGACTCCCTGTGCAACGTACAACTTGTGTTTAATAAATGGTTAATAAGTGCACTTCGCTCGTAGCCGATATTCTTCTAAAACGGTAAGTGAACCCAATAAATACTATTATACATTCGATGACTGATGTCCAAACTGTGTACTGTGTATAATTCGCATGAATTGTGTAGAAGTGCAAGCCACGTGCAACCGGTCAAAACCTAACCTCATTCTTATTCTTACGGCGTGGCTCGTCCATGATTCGAACATAGTGGTGCAGAAATATGTCCACTCTCGTCGTATGTGATGAGCCTACATTGCATATTAAATATAAGTATTTGCACCCCTCTGGCTCACTTTTTGGATCTTGAAATGCAATAAAAAATACGCTTCTTTTACGTGTCATTATCTAAATTCGGATTTTATAAATACCTTGCAGAAATGCCCAAAAATAAAAATACTAGGCGACATGAAAGACTACAAGTATCGCAGAAAACAAGAGTTGCACTAGCAATAATCGAAGATGCCGGTCACATACATAATTCAAAATTGCAGCAAATTACAAGAACAGAACAATTGGATGACAATGTATCTAATCATCCAGAAGATGATCCAGTTGTTTGTGTTCATGATAAGACAGGTGCAGAAGACTCAGAACCAAGTATTTTCAATACAGAGGAATTTTGGGACGCAAATATTGAACACCCTTATACGAATATTAGTGCTCATGAGAGTCATGACAGATATAGCAGTCAGATTGTGTTTGCGCGGCAGATGAATTCCCTTTTGTTTTCACCCGCGGCTGATGCCGGTAGTTGGGAGCGTGAAGGAAAAATGACTGGGAGCTGGGCAATGAACTGTAGACGTATATGTGGAGCTAATATTCAGTATTCAGACGTATATTTGGTGAAATTACAATATTGCTAAAATCGTGCAATTGGGCGCGTCGCGGATCTTGCTGCTCCGGTATCGCGCAGCGAACTGACTCTCTGCGGTCACAGGGACTTAGTGTCCAGTATTGTGGCTATTTGTGTTATAGTTTGGTCTTTCTGACCGAATGTTCACTTGTATCGCCAGATACACCCGCCCAAAATTCATACAACAAAGTGCACAAGGAAAGAATAGTAATTGAAAGATGTTTCGGCCAATTGAAGCAACGTTTTCCTATTTTGCACCACAAAATTAGGTTGGCCACAGAAAAAATACCTCGTGTCATAACATGTTGTTTCATCTTGCATAATATTGCGAAACACTTACGAGATCAGGATTTTGAAGTCGATTTACAACCGCCTGGTGTGTTGCCCGGTGTATTACTGGATCAAGAAAATGGGATGCGTCGAGGAATAGAAAGAAGATTAGAAATCGCTAATTTGATACATCACTATGTGCGCTAATTAACGATGTCGATTGGATTTTTATTAAAAATAACGGAAGATTAATTGTTAACAGATGTTATTATTGTAGAATCTCTTATTCATATTATGTGTAACGGCGAAAATAAATCAAATTATTTAAATTATCTATATCATACGAACAAAGTTGATAACCATTCGAAAACTGAATTAAATGTTTTATTTTTATATTATAACACGAACAATATTCTATTTGTAATTGCATCATGTTACAACATTCGATAAGACATCCCGTCTTGTTGTGAAATGTTTTCTTTTTCACTCATGAGTTTAGCTTTTTTAAGGCGTAACACTTCCAATTGTTCGAGCAACACCACGCGCTGTAATTCTTGGAGCGTCAAATCCTTAGTCTCCTTTAATTCGCGATCCAAAACGGAAATTTTTCTTTTATTAACGGGTGCTCGTTGATAATATGTATCGGTCTCATGCAAAGGCAAAGAACAGGTACCCGCAGATTGTTCCACTCTTTTATCGAACGGCAGCCGATAAGTTGTCTTTTCGGTTGAACTGGACGAAGTAGTGTCATGTTCACTACTTGGTACGTTGGTGGTTCGCTGGGACTCCATTGTTGAACAACCACTAATTGAAACAGCACCTGAAATAAGAATAAATCGACTAATTATACATACATACGTATACATCATTCATTTAAACAAATGTACAAAAAAAATAATCAGACGTTGGGCTGCAGGTCATATTATGGAATCACACCTTTCACCTACCTGGAATTTTTTGGACAGTTGGATTTGTAGCCCCATTCATTAGTCCGAAGAGAACCGTCTGCCAGTCGTTCAAAATGATCTTCCTATTCCCGGTCTGCTTCAAATCTGTTTTATTTTTCAAGCGAGTTTTCATATTGTTGATTTTCTTCAAAATTTTACTCTCAACCAAGTCTTTCCCGTGGAGAGATCTGTACTCCACTCGAATATTCTTAAGAGCATATGTTTTTGCTGCACGTATTTCTGGAATTTGAGACTTTTCAAGAATCACAGGAAACTTTTTCAATAAATTTATAAATGATAGATCATCATTATTGTTCGACGTAACGTCGTCTTCGCCACTAAGATCGGACATTTCACAATAATATTAGGTAGGTATCAGAAAACCACGCACAATTGAATGAAGACCGCCGATAGGAATGAATAACGCGTGAACGTGGCGTTAGATAGTGAAGTTGGCAAGGTAGTCGTCCGCGATAAAACAAACTTGTTTAATGTCTTGGTTACCGGAGGGTTGGTTGAGTATATACTCACATAAAATGAGCATGTACTCAGTGAGCTGAGCATAAACTCCGCTCAATTTTATGCATACGAAATTGAGTTTAAACTCCGACTCCGTGCTCATACTCCGAGCATATACTTATGAGTTTATGCTCACTTTTATTCATACCACCCAATAAACCGTGTTTCTGAGGGTACATTTCTTTCAAAGCCTAGTACCCATGTAGCTGCAGGTATTAAGTTATCTCGACAACATGTTCGTGGACCACTTGTAGCAGGTTGCACTTCTCCACAATATAAATCATTAACAATGAAACATTTCACTGTGAAGCTAACCACGCTTAGTGATACATTTGTACAGTTGAGAAGTAATGAAATAATATCTGTCCAAAATATTGCTTCTCATGGACTAGATATTGTTATCATTGGCAAGAAGTTCAGGAAAGTTGAGGAATTTCCCTCGTCACCGTGCAACTCATCTATAGTTGGGACATATTTGATAGATCGCAATGACCAAGATCCTTTACAGTGTTGGAAAATTGATGAAATAGAATATGAATTAGTTTTTTTTGCCACTGAATGAAATCAGTGCTGTTGCGCATCGACTATTACATTTATAAAGTTACATAAAGATTTATTTAATCAGACTGTTTCCAAATCTGGCTATTTTTGGACGCGATGACGTGGCTTGTGGTTCATTTTTTGGATAACGATGAGGTGGAAGTAGTACCAATAAACTGGTACAAGGAAGCAACAAAGGAATGTTTTTGGCCACCGTACAAATCTAGTGCGAAGACCGCAGCAGCTATCAAGAGTAAGGCTATATCTAATTCAGATTGGCAAAAGGAAAGAGTGAGAGTCTTGGGCAAATATGGTACGTTTTTTCTTTCACTTAGACAACAGAGCGCTATCAAATTATTATCTTATGACAAAATCTCCTAGTATGAATTCAATGTTGTTGGATGTTTACAGACAAATTTGACATTGCCCAAAAGAAGTGCCAGAAAGCAAAAGACACGGATAATCTATCTTCTTATGCAGAGATGGTAAAACTGGGAAAAGGCTATCGCAAGCGTAAAAGACCTCAACGGTTAGAAGACGATACTACGACTGACAATAATGAATCATCTGATGAAATATCGTGTCCAACAGTGCCACTTGCAGTGCAAAAGTCATCTTTAAACAGGTATACCAATAACTGAAAGGGCCATGTATCAAACTTTTCATTCTATATGACGTAGTTTCTATGAAGATATAGAACAAGATTGAAGTCAAGTTAAGGTAATAGTGTCATTGTGATGGATTTACCAAACTTAAGCTCTGCTTCATATCCATTAAAAGATAGCACAATCTCGTGTTTAGAAACTTCGTTCGACTTGATTCTGACACGTCTCATTCTTTCCTTCTAATAAAATAGTACAAAAAATATATCACACTCGAGTTAAATCGAGGAAAGATTATCAATACAATCCGGATTCAAGTTGAATAAAGATGAACTCTATTGTGTTGGAAACATGTCATTCACTATCGATCTCTAGTTCCAGAGATTCTTCAGAATCTCAGCAATGTATGCAGCTTTTATCTAGTTCAGCTTTCTTCTTGATTACATGGACATAATACAATATTTCAGTTCCCGTCGTAAATCCGAAGAGATTCGGGCTTCTCATTCCATTATTCAGCGTAGCATCACTGGCCTAGACGTTTTGAAAGAACAGTGCGCAGGAAACTCAATGATCCTCAATGAACCCTCTTTGATAGACAGGTGTGTTTTAATATAATGTCGATATAAACCAGAAGAATCGGCAAGATTTTAATATTTGTTTTGTCTAAGGTCACGTTCACAAAATTCGAAAAAAGACTCCGATCGGTTTGCTGTAGCTGCACATAACAAGGAGAATAACAGTATCGATGACTCAGTCGATGAATTACTGCAACACGTCAAAAGTGTGAATAATAAAAGTCAAGACTCCAACGATACCTCACCTGATTTACATAAAAATTTAAGAACTCATATGCAACAGGAAGAAGGTTAACTTTATTTTATCTTATATAGTATAGATATTATATTATTTTTGATTTAGGGCATTTATTTTCATATTTATTTTTAAAAAAATTCAGCTCACGAATTGTGTATATACAGGGTGACCCAAGACCCCCGGACCGGAAGGAATAGGTGAATTCCTCGTTGGATTTTGAGACGAAATTTCCTTTTCGAAAACTTCGTCCGATCAACGGTGTCCAAGTTATTAAAGATTAAGAGTAGCCAATCAGCGCCTCGCTTTAGGTCCGTGCCAGTGCCGGGTCAATAGTGAACGGCGGGCAGGGCCCGTGGTTTATTTTACATTTGGCTACTTTCTTCTTCACTTTACGATCGACGCGTATTATTATTATTATTATTATTATTATTATTATTATTATTATTATTATTATTATTATTATTATTATTATTTTTTTTTTTTTTTCTACCAGACCATAGTTCTACGTGTCCAGGTTGTCCGGACCGTAGTTTTCGGTGTCCAGGTCGACTGCACCGTAGTTTTCGATGTCCAGGTCGACCACACCGTACAAATTCATAAATTTTCAATCCCATGGTCAATTTCACAAAAAAAAAAAATAATAATAATAATAATAATAATAATAATAATAATAATAATAATAGTAATAATAATAATACGCGTCGATCGTAAAGTGAAGAAGAAAGTAGCCAAATGTAAAATAAACCACGGGCCCTGCCCGCCGTTCACTATTGACCCGGCACTGGCACGGACCTAAAGCGAGGCGCTGATTGGCTACTCCTAAACTTTAATAACTTGGACACCGTTGATCGGACGAAGTTTTCGAAAAGGAAATTTCGTCTCAAAATCCAACGAGGAATTCACCTATTCCTTCCGGTCCGGGGGTCTTGGGTCACCCTGTATATTCCTCATCTTTTAAGTAGTTTTCCTAGTTTTAGTTCTCATTGCGCTTCTGACTGTCTACTTGAATCATCTTCGTGTGAACAACATCTCTTTTAAAGTTCGTTTCTCTATTTGAATTTTCATTGTTGGATTGGTACTTGCAGCCCTATTCTTTCTCTGACATTTACACGTAAATACGCAATCGTTTTCTTTGTTTATTCTGTATTCTCAAACTGCAATCTCACATAATTTTCTTTTTTAATCTCTATTTCTGGAAGATCTCATTGTCTTGCCGATAGCTTCTCTATATCTCTCTCACCTAGTTGTTATCTTTTTCTTTTTCTGTCTATTACCTGGTTATTCTGGAGGTACGTCATAATCGTCTATGTGTTTCCACCCTATCTTACTGCCGTCTCTTTTCGCTACATTCTATTAATTCACTTCGAATTTCTATTGTTGCTGCAGCATCATTCCATCCATTCTCATTTCTAAGAAACATCAATTTTATTCCAGTACCCACATTCTGTTTATCATTCTGATCCTCTTCGTTTTACTTTTTTCTATGATCTCGTCATCTCCTTCATCCCTGATTTCCTGTTGTTGTCTTGACTGCCCAATTTTCATTGAATTAAATATGTAACTGCTAGTCCCCAAAGATGTTATGTTTCAGCCTTGTTCTTGTAGTTTTTATCCACCTTATGATGTCTTCTCGAAATTTTCCATAAGTCAATTTTTTGACCTGACTACTGAGTGGGTGTTTTATATTAATCTGCATTCTGTCTCTTATGAGATACTACATATCTGTTTTTTTACTTTCAGAGTTTCGAAAATTGGTCCTAAGAGAACTGTATCTACACAACTGCAGAATCGCAACACTCACAGACTCTATTCATGATTTCATCGTAGAAAAAAAAACACGATTGACAGATACAAAGCATGACGCAAGGCGTGATACACCTGCAATGTCTACAATACTCGAAAAGTGTCCCATACAAACTCCGAAAGACTTGGAAGAAATAGAAAGATTTTTGAAAGCTCCTGAGCATGCTGAAATTCTGGTAAATTACATTATTTAGTTATCTAATAGCACTTGTTAAGTTTCTTATTGTTATTTATGTCTGAACAGGTACGAGATTTGAAACGACTAGGTGGTAGCAATGTCAATGAAGTGACCAAGCGCATGTGTTACGCAGTCATGGATGACGTAGTTGCTGTAACATACAGTTGGGACGGGGCTAAGGGAAAAAAAAAGTTCAGAGAACTTCGTTTAGCTGCTTCTATTAAGAGTAAGTATAGTTTGAAATAATCTTGTGCTAATTCTTCTACATGATAAGTAGTACATAATCACATGTATTTGCTATTATTATTTCCTTACAATTTATAGAGGCTGTTCTTTCGAATCAAAGATTTCAATCGTCTACAGAGCATGACATTACAAAAATTATAAAGTCATGGCTAGTAGGTGCTATAGGCAGAAATAAAAAAATCGAGGAAACGGATCGAGATAATACAACGTGAGTATGTCGAGTGCGCTTATGAAAGATTTTCATCAAAAGATTCAGCACGGAATTATTTGTATTTTTAGTAAGGTACCCAATTTTCCTTTCTTCATTTAAAGGTGAATTTGTGTATTGAATAGGATTTGATTCTCAGACCATCCGTTAACTTTTCTCGTCAATTCAAAATTCTCATGAACAGTACTAATAATCTCTACTTTATGTGCAGCGATGCAACAAGTGTAAATGAGGATGCAACTGATGGTTCTACCGATGTTTTACCCGACCCTGATACTCCTACGATCAACGAGAAGTGAGGAACTGATTTCATTAGGTTTAACAACCTAATTATATATTTTCATTTATTTTGTTATTAACCCTTTAAGGGCTATTGTAGCATATTAGCTACTAGTGTTGTACGGCTTAGCTGGTTAAAAATTAGCCGGCTAATACGGCTTAGTCGATTAACCAGTTAACCGGCTGATCGGCTAAGTTGAGCTGGATGGATGGAAGGATGAATGAATAGATGGATGTATAGATGTATAGGTGAATTGATGAATGGATTCATCCATCCATCCACCCTTTTCTCCCTCCCCCTCCCCCTTTCCCTCACACTCTTCCTCGCTCTTTCCCTCCCTCCCTCCCTCCCTCCCTCCCTCCCGCCCTCCATCCCTCCCTCCACCCTTTCCTCCCTCCCTTCGTCACTCTTTCCCTCCCTCCCTCCCTGCCTTCCACCTTTCATCCATCCATTCATCCATCCATTCATCCGTCCATCCATCCTTCCATCTATCCAGCTTAACTTAGCCGATCAGCCAGTTAACCGGTTAATCGGCTAAGCCGTTTTAGCTGGCTAATTTTTGACCAGCTAAGTCGTACAGCACTATTAGCTACATGGGCAAAACAGCTATTTTTAAAAATATCTTCTTCACTTTGAATTAAAAAATTCTGAAATAATTTGACAAATAGTAACGCACTGAATGATTTCATTCGAAATACTTTTCATATAGGGATGCAAATTGAAATTTTTTTTTTAACAGTGTAATTTTTTAAACATTATGATTGAGAGAAATTTGAAGTAGTTGAGAAAAATGATTTTTTTCAACGGGAAAGAGGCTTAGCCGTTAAAGGGTTAAATTTATTTAGCTTCAGAAGTACCTGACAAGTTATTCAAGATTATTTTTATATCTATTATTGCACGGTTTGACTTTGTTGTAGAAGTTCCACTTCTTATTATAAGGAAAAGTGTTCATTAAGTTTTTTTTATCCAAGTTCGTTGGTTTGATTCATGATAAGACTTAATTGTTTAGTACATCTAGTTCCTCTTATCATTACACAGAAAACTGTGTTTATTAAGTTGCAGAACATAATGTCAGACTTATTCAGAAAACTTTATTACTGTTTATTTAATGCTATGCAAGTTTAATTTTATATTTTATTGTTAATCTTCATTTATTTGTAGAAGTTTCTCTTGTCGTTATAATCATAGACATAGGAGATATAGCTGCTGCAGGTTGTATAGCGTTGTGCTGGCACCTAGTGCGAGAGAGAAAGAAGACGTAAGGTTTTAGTCTCTCTCTTTGTACTGAGCGGAGTCGCACGCTGCCAATTTATCGTTGACGCTCAACTCCGCTCAGTAGAAAGAGAGAGACTACAACCTTACATCTTCTTTCTCTTTCACACCGTGTGTCAGCGCAGCGCTATAAAACCCACAGTCTATATCTCCTATGTCTATGGTTATAATGAACTGGGTTCATTAAATTTCCCAGCCGAGAACATTGTTTTATTTCATTAATAACGTTTTCGACTGGGGCTACACTGGTGTAGCCATCTTTGTCTCTCTCTTCTTCATAGAACAGAAGAGGATGAAGACAGCTACACTACACCAGTGTAGCTTGGTGTAGCCCCAGTCGAAAACGCTATAAGACTTTCGTTTAGTATATATTGAGTTCTCATCGTCACAGTGAAACTGTGTTTATAAAGTGATGAAACATGATATGTTACACGACTGTTAAGAGGAAACTTTACTACTGTTTTTTAAATACTACTATTAAATCATTTATAAAAATATTTATAAAGAGTTCCTATGCAACTGCTGCAATCTTGTCAAATTAAGATATTGTGTCTATAGTAAGTTGTACACAAAATATATGCAGCATATTGTTAATAAATATATTATCAGTAAGAGTTTACATGAAAACTATCTTTCTCCAGCTTTCATCCCATACACGTCGTATCGCGTGCTTGTAGTCCATCAATTATACACCGGAAATATTTAATGAATATTCATACAATATATTTCATAAAATATTCAGATATCTGAAAACCATGTCTATATTCTCGAAATATTATTTTAATATTTGAACTATATGTATTTCACGTGAAATGAGGGACAACTTATGTTGACAGAATATTTCATTCACGTTGTTGGAATATAAACATATATTGCACCAACATTCGATATATTTTTCTACATATTTCATACATATTTATGAAATATTTTTATGCTGTCTGGGGTTGCTGGAATGTTGAGGCAAGATTGCAATATCTCAGACTCATTACATTGCACTTGCAAGATTGCAGCAAGATTGCTGCAATATTTCAATAGTTTCTGTTTCGATAGGATACGATTAACCCTTATTGCGCCCCCGGGGTCAGGCTGACCCCAAAATTTTTTCCTCACGTGAATAGCGTTCACAGGTAAGCGTCTCCGGGATTAAATACCTAATACTGAGAAACCGTCATCCCTCCCCTAAAAGTGAGAAGCATAGCCAGTCTAGCTGGTGCTTCTGTGTATGCGTGGCAGCCGTACGAAACAGACATGGGGTCAAATTGACCCCCAGTGTGCACAGCTAAGGTGTTTTAGTGATTTTTGGTTCCACGTAAATTATGTCATCTTGCACTACAGGTAAGCAGATGCAAACGTGAAATGTGTCCGGAATTGTTTTTTCTTTAATCTAATATAAGTTGTATATAGAAATGGCGTATAATTTACGGCCGTGGAGCGTCGGGGACACGATTCGGGAGGAGCGGGAAAATGACTGCGGCACAAAGGAGTAATAATTATACCACATTTTCAAGAAAATGCACAAAATACAAGCTATGTATCAAAAATAAAGCAGATTTAAGATGATTATTTTTGAAATAGTTGTTGCAATCTCTCATTTTCCCTCTTTCACGAAACCTGAAAATCGACCAAATTCATACTCCAAAATAAATATACTTTTTGGAGCAGCCGCAAAGCGGACTATTTTTACCTTAGAACATGGACCCTTGTCTGTAAAACCCTGGAAGGTTTTTTTTCAAAACTCAAAATTGAAGTTTTTACGAGCATTTTTACCGAAACAGTGCTTTTTTTGCGTACCATCAACTTTAAGAACGTTTTTGAACAATTATAAAGGATTTTTTTGGAAATCTAACTTCACAGCCTTAAAGTTTGATCAATTCACTGCAAAAAGTGACTGAACCTTTTTTTCCAAAAAGCGCATAGTTACCGAGATATTGGAGGTCAAAAATGGCCAGGGGTCAAATTGACCCCATGTGCACTAAATGTTTTGCTGCGGAGGTGTGCACACTAAGGGTTAAAATAGGTAAATCTTTGATCACTCGGGTAATTTTACTGCTTATTTGATATTAGTATCACGGACTCAGTGAAAGCATTTGATGTTAGTTTTATAAGTTTCAAAAGCATAACATTTCATGATAGACCGTTGGCAGTAGGTGGATGCCGGACCGCAGCTGATCACGAAAGTTAAGCAACAGTAGCCGCAGTCAGTATTCGGATGGGTGGACGGGATAGAGAGAGAGGACCCATTGGCAAAAAAACCAGATTCGGGAAACAGAAAGAAGTTCTATGACATCAACGTCTGTTCAATCCTATAATAATTTGAATGAGTGCCTCTTCGGAACGACAGTAAAAAGAAAACAGACGTCTTTATTGTTAATAATATTTTTGTTTTTCAATACTTTGTGATCCGCGTAGCAGCATCGTATAGATCTAGGAATACGAAAAAACTATAATTTTGTATAAAAGACATATGACACATTTCATTATCACATATTAACAATATTGCTACAATATTTCTGCAATATTGCGAAAGTTATGCAATGAAAGCGGACATAGCAATGTTGCTGCAAGCATGTTACAACATTGCAGCAATATTTTGCAATATCGGTGCAATGTTGCAATATTGCAGTTCCAACTTGGCAGCAACATTGCAGCAACGTAACGTGCTGTATGGGAATCCATGGTAGACAGAACAACGTGCTCTAAAACTCATTGCGGGCGTTACGGAAAAACTCGACAATTACCGAGTTTGTGCTGACCAAAATCGCAAAACTAGCGTACATCGCAGCACGGGGATCCTGCACCTATAAAACGTATGACGACACAGGACTCGGCTTACTTCTACGCCCAGCCGTCTTACCGACTACATCAGACCATTTACGATCCTCATCACGCCTCTGTTTATTGTGACGTAGCTCACGTTTATGGTTCGTTAAGTCTTTTAGACTTCGTCCTGGTAATTTTGGTATTTTTGGTCTTATTAAAAACGGTCCCCGAGTAGACTCGTGATTAGCTTACCGATTGTGGATTATATTTGATCTTGTAGCATGTTGGAGATTCTTCTACAACTTACTACTGCTTTTTCTATTCTCTTTCTATTCTTTCTGGTATATTATTTTATTCTGAGTGAACGACTTGTCGCGTAGCGATTTCCTGGTGCTTAGCGAGCGTAGAAGCAAGCATTTGTTATTTAGTCTTTAAGTTCTTTGATTATTAAGTATTTCTCGATATATTTTCTTTACTTATAGACCAAGAGCCCATGTTACTTTTTTAGGATGTGATAGGTTTACGCCCATATACCTTCGAAACTAGTATTATCGATGTCGGCGATGCTATAGAGATGCTCGTCATACATGATTTCCGTGGCGAAGTGAGAGTAGGGGGCTTGCCAAACTGTTATAAATAAAGTGAGTGAAAATTATCATAAGTATACGACTGAGGATAGTGTGAAAGCAAAGATTTCAGTAAAATAATCCGACGCTCGCCGGTTGTCAGTCGTCTACAGCGTGGCGTTCACCTGCTGCAACCCTTGAAACATGTAAAAAATTGAAAAAAAAAAAATTTCGAGCTTACGACTGACAATGGGGGAGATCTTACCATCAGCCTTCGAAAGACACAAACTTCGCCCGCCAGTCATTTTCAATGGGGCGGATGGGAGCTGGGCCCACCGATTTTGGAAAATATATCGGTTGCATGTTTTGAACGCAATATCATGGTATAAGCCATCATATAATGTTCATAATTTATCCTAAAAAATGACTATAGTTATTGCGATACTGGCGTTTATGGGAAATAAATTGCATATAAGGTTCATACCAGGCGCATTTCAGCCAATACCTTTCTGAAAGCCCATTTTCCTCTGCCTACTCGATGTTTACCCCTCTTCTGGCTTAAATCTAATACCGCACCCGAAATAATTCATGATGTACGTAAATAGGAAGTTATTTTCACATCGATAACCCTTTTCGGAAGTTAGTCGGAACATGAACAAATGGATGCAACATAAAACTCCGGTAAGTTACTTTCACGATAGATTGAAAATAGAGGGTTACCTTGAAAGGTCACTTTGGACCGTGTCCTCTTCGGTAAGTGCTTAGATGAAATACCCGAGGACGAGGCTTCAGCAATCAATGGCGGGTGAATGTGGGTCGGCGATGACGGCATTGACGACCAAGTAGGCCTCGGAGTGGAGGTCGCCATGGGCATCCGCCAAGTATCAAATGAGGCTGCACTTGCTCTCCACGAATGCCTTCGGGATGATCCAACCGTGACTTCAAGACCAGGTGAGGGTATAGAAGTCAGCGAGCCGCGATAACGCGAGGAGTACAAGTCAGTTGAAAGCCGACACTCGCAAGGGCTGGGAAGACCCGTTCCCGCATGACACCGGGGCCAGTATCCGACTAAGGAGCCTAAGGATTCCCGCCGGTGAACTTCAGGTGTCCGAGAACCGCATCCTCGTGCATTCAAGCAAGTCTGACAATAATACAAGTGATGACCTCTCAATAAATATCGCGATTTCTGATTACATTTACAGTTTGATATTCATTTTCAGTTTGATATTCATTTCCACCACAAATTTGTATCGGGATGGACCCAATACTCCCACATTAGTTCTATAGTGCATAAATAAACATTATGTTAAAAGTAGCTGAAAGCAAGAAGGCTTGCATATCTTATGTAAATCATAATTCAATCAGGAGCATTCCGCGTGAAGCGAATCAGTCAACTAATGGAATTTTTTTCACTTGTACAATAAGGATACCAGAATCCGTCGCACCTAAAATCTGCAACCGACGGTACATCTCTTTTTAAGGGGGGGGGGGGGGTTAAAAATTTTTTTCATTTTTTTCTGAATGAACAATATGTCGAGAATATTGTGTACAAATTTTAAGTCAATCCGAGTAAAACCAACGGAGTTACAGCGTTTCAAACGACCGGCCGTGATACCTGATTTTTATATCTGCCCGGTAACCGCTCGAAACCCCTAGTAGAAAGCAGCTGCAATTTCTTTTTTTATCCCGAAGATGCATTGGATATGTTGAATGACAGTGTTTCACTGTATAGAGCTGGCATTGATGACTCTATGTAAGTATAAAAATTCATGTTCTTTTATTGATAGTTTATTTCGAATTTTCACGTATGAAAAACTTTAAATCGATTTTCACGAAAACGTCATTTTTGAAGTTCGTGAACATTAGAACTCAAAATCTACTGAACCTATCCTTTTGAAAATTTGAACATTAGAACTCAAAATCTACTGAACCGATCCTTTTGAAAATTTGAACATTACTTCTTCACATAAATCAACAGGTAATCAGGCGGAGTTTTTCTTTTTTTTTTTCATCTTTTTCTATTTTTTAATAACAAATTAACCGCGATTTTTTTAGCTAAAATCGCGTTTTTCACTTCGAAGTGCTGCAAAAAATAGAAAAAAAACCCTCCCTGATTACCTCGAGAAATACATTATCTTTAAAATGCATATCAATTTTTTTGTTTCAGATGACCCGGTAACGATTTATAATGTTTACCGCAAAACCACTTTTTTTCAAGGCGCCTCTGGAGATTCACCGTTACCGGCTTATTTATCAATATTTTTCATTGAAAATTTTTATGACAGACTTGAAACGTTGTACAATAATATGTAATTAAATTGAATAAAATTATATTATTCATGTCGCCGCAAAAAAATCACAAAAATATGGTTTTTTTTGCCTCTAAAACCCTACCCTCCCCCCCCCCCCCCCCCTAAGACGGCAATACTCTAGATAAAAGCTGATCCAAGTGCCCCAGCCATGGTGAGCAGCGATGAAGCGAGGTTCGCATGGCTTCGTCTGTCAAAACTGTTGAATGTACACTGTATATATACATTTATACTGTACACTCGGATGGAGCACGAGGGAGAGACGTATGTGGACGCACACATATGTAGGTGCCCCTGCCCCCCCCCCCCCCCCCCCTTCCCACTATAGCGTGAGATACGTAAGACTCTGTGAGTCACCGATGCGTCTGTCTGTCTTGTAAGCTCGCATGGCGAGCATGTATCTTTTACTTAAATAAATTACATAAATTAACTCGAAGGAAACCAGAAAACTACATGGAGTTTTTCAAGTTTCTAAGTGAAAAATATAAGTGAATAATGAGGTGGGTCAAAAAAAAAAATTTTTTTTTTTTCTTAGCATGAGTAGAGGAGATAAGAGAGTTCTGAGCCATAAAAAACATAAAAAACACCCTTTTTTGTGAGTTTTTTATGGGTTTTTTTATTTATTTTTTTTGCGAGAGAGAGAGAGAGAGAGAGGTGCGGAGGTGGGGATGAGGGTGGGGGTGTGGGTTCTCTGGGTAAATAATAAGATGTTTCATTGACATCTCCTTTATTTATTTATTTCATTTAATTGGCGAAATCTCTAATGATGGTCCGCTTGACAGCCTCCAGAAACATGTTGTGCACGCTCCTGGGGCTGCAATGAGTGCTCTGGGGATATTCCGCTCATGCGGCCACATTGTTTCCCCACCATAGAATGGGTTCGCCTCAACAGCCACCACCATTTTGGAACCGTAAACTTTCTATTTTTAATGAAAATTTTCGAACTGTGAACTTCTGATTTCTACTTTCGTGAAATTTCTTGAACTGTACATTTTCGATTTTCGTGTTTGCGGAAGTACATAATTTGAAAATAGTTGGAGTGCAGTTAAGCAATGGAATTATGATTTGATCTTTCAGTTAATTAACACAAATGTTTATATCTGTTCGAACTGTGAACTTTCTACTTTCGTGAAATTTCTTGAACTGTAAATTTGCCTATTTCCATAATTGCGAAAGTACACAATTTGAAAATAGTAGGAGTGCAATTAAGCAATGAAATTATGATTTCATATTTCCGATAATTAACGCGAATGTTCATATCTGTTCGAACTGTGAACTTTCTACTTTCGTGAAATTTCTTGAACTGTACATTTTCTATTTTCGTGTTTGCGAAAGTACGTGTTTCGAAATAGTTGGAGTGCAATTAAGCAGTGGAATTATGATTTTGTCTTTCCGATAATTAACGTAAATGTCCATATCTGTTCAAACTGTGAACTTTCTACTTTCGTGAAATTTCTTAAACTGTACACTTTCTATTTTCATGTTTGTGAAAGCTCCTAATTTCCAATAGTTAGAGTCCACTGGGGCAATCGAATTATGATTTTATCTTTCAGATAAGTAGCGCAAATGCTCATGTACAGCTATTATTATATGGTGTTTGACTCCACCCTTTCTATTTCTTTAAATGGACATGTGCATATATAAGGCGAATGCAAAACGGGGAATGCAATCATTCACGCACAAGTTCCAACGTGAAAAGTATAACTCTGACGAGCGATAGCGGTAATCATGGATAGAAAAATATACACCGATCTTCTCAAGTTGATGGAATCTGCTACAATTTGCTACATATAGAGACCACCGAGCAAACACGCGAAAATATTATCACACGTTGGACCGATATTGCACGGAATAACGTAGAATCTTTGAATAATATTTTGTTACATTCCAACACACGTGTGAGCGATAAGCAAAGCATTCAAAATACGATTTCGCAAATACAATCATGGTGTGTCAAGTTCCAACAACATCAAATACGCGAGGTTGTTGGTGCAGGCAATATCGCGGAGAACAATATCACTGATCGTCTTCGATGGAGTGATGTGAAGAGTGTATTTGATGGTCGAATCCGCACTGGTGTTGTCACAAATCTCAAACATTCAGATGTGGGTGGATTTTGCGGGATGTTGGAGTCGTGGTAGTGGAACATCTGAGAAATGTACTACGCACCGAGGGTAATATCAAAGCAAATGTGGTATTATCGTGCAAATTTGAGAACAGCAAGACGACATCGTTTGCACGGAAATCAATTATTTCAACACGTGCAATACGCTAATTCTTCCATCGACGGATCTCAATAGTTGGTTTGAGAACGATATTGCCAATATTCTGCTGGTGAAGATGGAAGATTTCGAGCACCGCGATTCAGGATGCAGTATGATTGAAATCATTAATGCTGTAGTCAACGTCAACCATTACGTGCCCCTCAGCGGAGGGCTCTCAACATTCATTGAGCTGCCCGAAGATATTCAGCGGAAGTATGCAGTGGTCAACGTGCAGAACAACGACGATTGCTGCTTTTTGTGGTCCGTCACAGCTGCTCTTCACCCAGCCAACAACCACCCGAACAGGAAGACAAACTATGAGCCGTATATCTCAGAGCTCAATTGCACAGGTATTAATTTCCCCAAGACTTTGCATGGTGTGGAAAAATTTGGAAAATTAAATAATTTAAGAATGAATGTATTGTAACGTTCCGGGCTATTCCGGCAAATTAAAATATAAGGAATAGACCGCCGTTTCGTGAGTTCTTTGCTCGATTTTAAATTTTTCTAATTTTTATGAGATTTGGGCACTTTGTAACTAGGTTGGAGGGGAAAAGTTGGTTCTGCCACAAAAAGCCTCCTTTCTAGATTTGGTTTCCTGACTGTCTACGGACTCGGAATTAACAGAGCCGTGTTTTAGTGGACTCAACTGATTTCTCTGTAAAGCCACTTCCCTGTTCAGAGCCGATGCTTTCGCATAAGCCTGACTCCTGCGCTTTCCTATCTTTGCTAACTATTCCCTGCACTCAGACCCGGGGTTTGCACCCAAGAGTGTATATCCAGACTCGGAAGATTGCTCTTCAAAGCTGTTCCCTGAAAATACACTATCTCGGCTTGTTGTAGCGTGCAAGAGTTTTTTATTAATGGAGGTGAGAGACGGAAATGTCGGACAAAGATCTGACGTTTGCTTGTTTCAACAAAATGTGCTTTAATCAACTGAATGTTCGTTTTCTGATTTGATTCTACAAAAATAAAATAAACAAAATTGTTCTTATTTGTACTTTTCTTAAATTTACCTTATTCTCTAATTGGCTCTTTCTTTTCTTTTATCTTTCGATTTTTCGATTCGATATGAATTTTGGAATAGTGGAGTACAATTACGATTTATTGTTAATGTCTCGAATTTTTTAGATTTAATCTATTCTTTTTGATAGCAGCAATAGATAGAATTGATTTTAGATTTGAATCGGTATCAATTTTAGCATACCGTTCGGTAGTTCATATTTTATGTTTTGAATTTTGATAAATTTTATATTTAATATGAAGCTAATGACTCTAAGTTATTATCTCTGGATGCCCCAGAGTATAATATTGCAATTGAGACGGCTACGAGTTCTGACTCAGTATCGCTGATTTTATCTATCTTTTGGTTGAGTCGTCTACCGGCGCTTTGCTCAGTATCGCTGATGAGGCTTGTCCTCACCAGCTTTTATACCCCTCGTCGTCTTCCTCGACGTCGCAGGTACGCCTCCTGACGTCATAGCGTGGTGGTGGGATAGTCACGTGATCGGTTGGTCATGTGATCTACCTGTTTTACCGGCGGTCTAGCCGATACGTTACAGTATATGGGATCGAATCTCAAACTTTCTCCAATCATGCAAAGTCTGAGAAAAGTGTTATCGTTCCGCTATATCTGAGCAAAAATGTTACAAATTTAGCTGCTACTACGATTCATTTGCTTATGGTCGAGACCCATAGCAATATGAATTCTGAAGACGACTTGGTCGGTTTCTAGCCAAGATTTCATTTTACTTGGATCAAGAATCTTTGGTGTTTAGTTCGGGAGCAGGTGTCAAAGCATAACGGTATGCCATTCTTATGCGATAGATGCTTGTGTCACTCTCAGATGCGACAAGCCTCCGAAAATCACAAGCAAGATTGCATGAACTTGAATAATATTCGAATGCGGCTCCCTGAACAAAACGAAAACTTGAAATTTTAAAATTTTCACAACAAGGGCACCGTGCCATTTGTTGTATACGCGAATCTAGAATGTATATTGAAGCCAACGATAAATGAATCTCAAGAGCATATTTCGCACAGCGCAGCCTTCTATGTGCATTGTGCATATGACGATAAATTATCCGAATATAAAGCTCACCGCGGGCCTGATTGCATTAAATGGTTCAACGAGCATGTGTGCGAATTATCATTGGAAGTAGAGTCACGAATTAAAAATATCATCCCGATGGAAAATTTGAACCAGGCACAACGCGATCGATATATGCATTGTAATCATTGGAGGTAGGGAAGGGGCTGTAGGGAGGGGGGGCTGGAGGGAGGGGGGGCCACCCGCCCACCCACTTCCCCCCCTTCCTCCAGGGGGTTACTTGGACTAAGTCCACTGCTTGAATGAAACTGGTTCATCTCTTCACTTGAGATGAACCAGTCATCACTTGAGATGAACCAGTTTCATTCAACCAGTGGACTTAGTCCAAGTAACCCCCTGGAGGAAGGGGGGGAAGTGGGTGGGCGGTTGGCCCCCCCTCCCTCCAGCCCCTTCCCTACCACCAATGATTACAATGCATCACCATTGCTAACAACTTTCAGTCAACAATCGATATATGCGTGCGAAAAATTGCCATATCTGCGAGAAACCATTTTCTGCAGATGAGAAAAAATGTTATGATCACGAGGGCCTGGAAGTTGGGGCCAACAATCAGAGACTCGTCGATCAGACGTGAAAAGAATAAGTATTCTTTCAATAATCACGAAAAAAAAGACGATTCGGTGCAAGTTCACGCGCATAGTTTCATATCATAGCCTATAAGTCGAATGTCAGACCAGGCAATAGGAAAATGGACCAATGATAAAGTCCGAGCAATTCTGAGAAGGTAGGGAATAGTTTCATCGTATGAAAGACAAAATTCCAAGACCCCCTCAAGACTCAAGACTCCTACAGGTGACAGATTTTTCGCCACAGGCCCTCAAAGTCCGAAATTTGTTGATCGTAGACAAAAAAGTTAGATGGACGCGTTGTAGGCCACGAAAGAACCCACAATTTGAAACATTGGACGTTCAAATCCGTTGATTAGTTATTGGAGAAATAACAAAAAACCAATTTTTTGGATTTTTGAAAAACAATTGTTTATTAGTTTTTTTAGTATTAACAGGTAGCCCTTATGATACCAAAAATAAGGATATGCTTGTGCGCGCTGTACGTCAATTAGGGACTTCGTATGGAGGTGAAAATACTAATACACTTGAATAAAAAAAAGAGCAGTGCGACCACGGAGCTATACGGAAAAAGGAAGTGAAAAAATTTTTTTCTTAAGAATTATTGAGATAACCGACCGTAGATATTTTTATGACCGCCTTACTGTACATCTTGCTTGATATTTTTCTGACTATCGTGTTGAATATCTTGCTGGCCATCTCGCTGAATATCTTGCTGAATGTCTCGCTGAATATCTCACTTAATATTTGCCTGGTCACCTCGCTGAATATCTTGCTGAATATGTCGCTGAATATCTCGCTGGCCATCTCGCTGGATATCTTGCTGAATATCTCGATGAATATCTCACTAAATATCTTGCTGGTCATCTCGCTGAATATCTCGCTGAATATCTCACTAAATATCTTGCTGGTCATCTCGCTGAATATCTCGCTGAATATCTTGCTGGTCATCTCGCTGGATTTCTTTCTGACCATTTCGCTAGATATCTCGCTGATGGTTTCGCCGATTTTGCTGTAAGACAAAGGGCACGACCATCAGCAAGACCTTCCATCAAAACCATCAGCAAGACCACCAGCAAGACCACCAGCGAGACCTTCAGCAAGACCATCAGCAAGACCTTCAGCAAGACCATCAGCAAGACCTTCCATCAAGACCATCAGCAAGACCACCAGCGAGACCTTCAGCAAGACCATTAGCAAGACCTTCAGCAAGACCATCAGCAAGACCACCAGCGAGACCTTCAGCAAGACCATCAGCAAGACCATCAGCAAGATGACCAGCGAGACCATCAGCAAGATGACCAGCAAGACCATCAGCAAGACCAACAGCAAGACGATAAGCACGATCTCTAGTGAGATAATTAATGAGAGGCGCAGCAAGATTACTAACAAGATAATCTACAAAAAAAAGTAGCTAAAAGACTCCCAAGCTGAGTAACAAGAATTTTCGAATTCCTATATTCTGATGGTCTTGCTGAAGGTCTTGCTGTTGGTCTTGCTGATATCCAGCGAGATGGCCAGCGAGATATTCAGCGACATATTCAGCAAGATATTCAGCGAGATGACCAGACAGATATTAAGTGAGATATTCCGTCAAAAATCTGTCACCTGTAGGAGTCTTGAGTCTTGAGGGGGTCTTAGAATTTTGTCTTTCATACGATGAAACTATTCCCTACCTTCTAAGAATCACTCGGACTTTATCATTGGTCCATTTTCCTATTGCCTGGTCTGACATTCGACTTATAGGCTATGATGGTACATGGATCATGTTGGTACAGTCGAAAAAAAGTGCTCAACACGAATTTTGGCCCACTCCCCCCTTCTGCTAACCTTACCACCCCAGAAAACCCAGTTTTTTGGCTTCATTTCTTAACTTATCGACAAGTCAACGGATCCGTATGAAAAAAATACAGCGTATAGAGGAAGTAGAGTTCTTTCTATTTGATTTTTTTCAGATTTTTTGAGCCAGCCTCCTCTACCAAAAAAATTCATGAATCCATTAGACATTTTTTTCTCGACATCTAAGGTAGACGCGGATGTCAAATTTCTACTCTAAGTGTATTTTGATTTAAAAAACATGCTCTATTTTTTTTAACTTTCGCAAAGTGGTGGAACACACTGAAAATTATGAAAAACTGTTATTTTCGTCATTTTCGACTGTTTCTATGTACTTCGATTTACTTTCAATGATGGAAGACGATTTTTTCAACTGAAAAAACATGGAACCAAATATTTTCTACCTCGTATTATACTCACGCAATGAATTGCTTACATATGTATATTTCGAAATAAGTCCAGAAAGGATTATTGCATATAGACTTTTTTGAAGTGAAACTTCTTACCCGACACCAGACCACTCTCTATGAGGCCTAATCTCGAAAAAAATTGACACGTAATTCGACACCATTTCTACCTCCCCACTACTCTGAAAAACGGAACGAAAAACAGTTACAGAAGCGGAAGCGGAAGTCACAGTGCGTACTGTGCAAGCGGCTAGGCGGCTTTTACACAGCACGCCCTATCCTCTGACTTTCCTCTATGTGTAATACTTCGTACTCTCTAAAGCGTCCTCTTGCATGCGCCCCTTCATTATCCCCGAGGCATATATAATCATTCCATCCCAGTTTACAATGGTTTTTCTCTATCCCGTCAGGAAGAGAGCGCACTACACCTGTGCGAACCAAACCGCTTCGACCCGACATTTCTGCGCTCACTACACGAAACGAGTGCGAAACTATACGAAAGGGTGCAAATGAGAATCGTCGGTTCGGGTCGGTTCAGCTTGCAGTGGTATTCGCTCTGAGCGCGTGGGCGGGGCATAGGTACATATAGGTACTACTTTGAAACTAAGTGAGTGTTGTGTATACATATAGTGTTCGTATGCCTCCAAAAACGCCAAGCTTTCCTGTTGGTGGCGCTGTCAGTATGCATGAATACACTAACACTATGAATGCAGTAGTATAAGAATTTTTGCGCACAGAGCGAATAGGTGTGTAGTGTACGCCGATGCTCGTACGAAAAGTTTTTATTCATCGAAGAAAGTTGAAATTAGTATACCATTGGTGAGTGTTATTATGTAATTGATTAATATATCACTTATTTAACGTTAATGTATCAACCCGAAGCTTCCACTTCTATTACTTACAATTAGTAATATTTTTATTCAAAACTCTTGAC
This sequence comes from Rhogogaster chlorosoma, assembly GCA_944452935.1. NCBI lineage: Eukaryota > Metazoa > Arthropoda > Insecta > Hymenoptera > Tenthredinidae > Rhogogaster > Rhogogaster chlorosoma. Next base: position 17,671,561 of record OX101802.1, read on the forward strand.
GTTACAGAAAATGTCAGACGGTCCGAGCCAAGCTAAAGGACCAAAAATTCCAGATGAGAAATGTATTAGATGTCAAGCTTACCTTCGCAAGAAATCAAGCAAGGATCGGAAAATTATACAAAGTGAAAAAGACAGAGTTCTATACGAAGAACAACTAAAAAAGCCTATCAAATTAGGAGATGTTCTGTGTTCCAGCTGCCGAACATCAATTTCTTTTCAATTGGCTAAAACTGCAAGAGCTACTGCAACTACTACAATGCAAAGTGCGATGACTGGAGCAAGATCAGATAATGCTAGTTTAAGTACTTCCGGTGTAAGCATTTCCAAAAGGGCCGCTAGCACAACAATAACTTCTTGTAGTTCTCTTATAAATGGATCGAAATCTCAAGAACCTGCCAATATTGTGTCAGCATCTGGTACAGTCTTCTCAATTACGTCAACATCTGGTACAGTTATTCCGATTGCGTCTACCTCTGGCACAGTTATTCCAATTTCATCGACATCTAGAAAAATTGTTTCGACTGCGTCAAGATCTGATGCAGTTGTTCCAAGTGCATTATCATCTACGACGGTTGTATCGAATGTATCGAATGTATCGACATCTGATCGACCATTTCATACGTTATGTACTTCTAGTACTTTAACGAGCACCGCATCTTATTCAACTGTTAACTATACCGACAAAAATACTAGTGCTTTTGAAATATTTTCACAACTGTCACTAACGCCTACGCCGCCGCCATCAGAGTCACCAGGAGTTGATTCAACTTATCCGTCGCCACAAAATGTAAATGTTGTTGAAACTGTAGAAATGCCTTTTAAGAGAGTTTCTGCAAGTCATAGACGTTGTTGTGTATGCTCGGCGTATGCTGATAATCAAGCAATGATTGTTGTACCTACTGAAGCACGCATTCAAGCATTCGCAGTGCTGAGAATTTACATCCCTAAAAATAACCGTTGTTGTGCGATACATATTCTAAAAAAAAGGTTTATTGCTAATGAGCTAGTAAGCTCGTATAGTACCTTTTGTGTATGTTCAAATACTAGTACGATAGAAGTCTCTGAACTCGCATTATTTTTAGATAAATTATCTTCGGCAAGTACAATAGAACTTCATGACAAAATTGGAAATTTCAGTTTAGATGAGGAACGCTTGAAGATTTTTATCGGATATAACTGGGATGAACTTAAAAATATAACAGAAATGCTACCTTCTTTGAGAGGTTCATGTAACAGGAATCCCTTACAAGCCGTTACTATTTTTTTGATGAAACTTCGAACTGGCAGCTCAGACAGTTTTATTAATGTGATTCTCGAAGTCAAAGATCATCAAGCTATTTCAAATTGTATTAAGTCAGTTATAAGTGCGTTTAAAAAACACGTTTTAGGAACTAAGTTTGGTTACAAAACTTGTTCTAGAGATGATCTTATCAACAATCATACATCAGATATAGTTGAAAAATTACATAATACAGAAAATCAATTAGTAGTCATATGCGATGGAACTTATGTATACCATCAAAAAAGTAAGAATAGTGAATACCAGAGAAAAGCTTATTCTGGACAAAAAAAAGACCCACCTTTGCAAACTGTTCACTATTTGCTGTTCTGATGGTTATATTTTAGATTTACCTGGACCTTTTCCTGCTAACCAGAATGATGCTTCAATATTAAAAACTATTTTAGATGATCCTAACGGCTTGAGTAGCATTTTGAAACAAGGTGATATTTTCGTCCTAGATCGCGGATTCCGAGACGTGGTAGAATACCTTGAAGGAAACGGGTATAAAGTACTGATGCCTGCTTTGAAAGGTAAGCGTCCTCGGCTAACCACTGAAGAAGCTAACTTCTCTCGATTTGTAACAAAAATTCGGTGGGTTGTTGAGGCAATACATGGTATCATATGAAAAAAATTCAAATTCTTTCATAATGAAGTCAATAACAGAACTCTCTCCGAAATCGGTAGCCTCGGCCGAATTGTTTGTTATCTGAATAACACTTTCGGTAAACGTTTGAAGTCTGACGTTGGTATGACTGATAGCATCATTAATTTCATGAAGTCCAAAATGAGCACTGAAAATACTTTGGCAAAAGAAGTAGAGCAGGGTCGCTGGAATCAAAAGAAAAAAACATTTCAAAATCTTGACTCCAGCGCAATAATTAATTTTCCAGAATTGACAATCGTTGAACTGAAACTTTTATTTACTGGAAGTTATCAATTGTCAACAGCATTGTGCTATTTGGCCGAAATTATCAATGATAACAACGAAATAACCGCAAGCTACTCAAAGCAATCAAAAAATATTCTAAAATATGAAGTTAAGTCACGTCACAGAAACAGAAAAACTTATAAATGCTACATTGATTATATACTCAACAATAATTGCATTGATGGCATTAAGCGATACGCTTGTGATTGCGCTAATGGGTTGAGAACAGTTGGATGCTGTTGTCATGTAGCAGCCATAATCTATTATCTTTCTTACGCGAGATACCAGACCAATATCATCAGGCCAGCTGAATTATTAATGAAAATCTTTGACATCGATCAATACGAAGACATACTACCTGTTGTTAGTGACAGTGATGACACTGAAAGCGAAGATTAGAGAACAGTTTTATTCAGCTGATTCTTGTTTGTAATACATATACGTATCATTTTGAGCATTCTAAAATACTACATTTACAGCACTACAGCATTTTACTATACAAAACGTGTCTCAATATATGTATATGTGCCTTAAAATTAAACGTCAATACGTATTTTTCCTCCTTCTCTGGTTTTTCCTCTCTTTTTGTAGTGTGTAATGAGTGTATGTGCATATCATATATGTGTGCAATATGTATACGTGTGTGCAAAGGATCAGTGAGTGAATTTAAGTAGGTGTGTTAGAAATCCGGAAAAACATTGTGAATTGGCATGAGAAACTACAAGCAATAATTCCTCGTCATGTATTTCAAAATGTACAATATACATATATGTATACGATTCAGGGTGTTGTATTGAGTAGAAAATATTTGGTTCCATGTTTCTTAAGTTGAAGAATCGTTTTTCATCGTTCGAAGTAAAACAAAGTGTAAAAACAGCCGAAAATAACAAAAATAACAGTTTTTCGTAATTTTCAGTGTGTTCCACCACTTTGTAAAAGTTCAAAAAAATGGAGCGTGTTTTTCGAATCAAAATACACTTAGAGTAGAAATTTGACATCCGCGTCTACCTTAGGTGTCGAGAAAAAAATGTCTAATGGATTCATGAATTTTTTTGGAAGGGGAGGGTGACTCAAAAAAATCTGAAAAAAATCGAATAGTAAGAACTCTACTTCCTCTACACGCTATATTCTTTTCATGCGGATCCGTTGACTTGTCGATAAGTCAAGAAATAAAGCCAAAAAACTGGGTTTTCTGGGGCGGTAAGGATAGCAGAAGGGGGGAGTGGGCCGAAATTCGTGTCGAGCACTTTTTTTCGACTGTACCAACATGATGAAACCAAAATTAGCCCAAAAGGTTGAGTGGGCCAAATCACTATTCTTATCCGGCAATAGCCTTTGAAGCAATGTTTGAATTTGGGTAAGCGACTCATCAAAATACACAGAGTTTTAAAGTTCGCACAATCTCCATGGCTAAAATGATACATAGACTCAACACCGACATGCAGAAGCAGTCGAAAAATGAATTTGAGAAAAAATTTTATAAACTAATGAATAATGTGGTATTCGGCAAAACCATGGAGAATGTGCGGAAACATAAAGATGTGAAACTGATTACCGAATGGTGTGGGAGGGGTGGCGCGACAGCTCTCATCGCGCGACCGAATTTCCATAGCTGCAACGTTTTTGCTGATGATATGGTGATCATTGTATTGAATAGCGTTGAAGTCTACTTCAATAAGCCAATATACATCGGTGCTGCAATTCTTGAACTATCCAAAATCTTTCTATACAAATTCCATTATGACTACATTAAGACTAGATTTACAAACAACCAGGCTAAGTTATTATATACAGACACAGATAGTCTAATTTATCAATTTAATGTACCAAATATCTACGATATTGTCGAACGTGATGTTGATACAATGTTTGATACTTCAGACTACCCAAAGGATAATGTGTATGGGATTCCATTGAAAAACAAAAAACATTTGGGCCTAATGAAGGATTAAAATAATGGTATAGTCCAGTTACTTTAGGCGAAAATTTGGCCATTCTTTGGATAAAGTCCAAGTGAGCTATAAATTGGTGTCCACTTACCTTCCGGCCTTCCAAATAAGATGTCCAAAGTCCCACCAATTCTGTTGTACGATTAACATTTGGCAGCGCGTAAACGGTGCGAAAAAATGTTGTTTTTTGGTTTTTCGGTAATATCGTCGTTCCTATAGATCTTACGACTATGGGGTGTACTTACAAAAAAAAAAAGATCGGAAATTCATTTACAAAAAAGGTAATATCAAGTCTATCGATACAACTAACAGTTTTTGCGGAAAATGGGTTTGAAACTTCGTATTGAGTATTGTAGGTCCCGCGGTGCGCGACGCGTCTTGTGTGGAGTCGCCATCATACTCGAGACTCGAGGGGAGACGCAGCTGCGCCACCCCTCTCTGATGTCGTAGCGGCGGTTGGGTCGGGTTTATACCTGTTCTCTCCGTTTTCGGTGGCGCAGTGTGGTAAATGCCGTTCTCAGTTCATGTTTGCCGTATTAATGTTCTGCAGCGTTATTCAAGGAATTACTAAAAAATGGAACAATCATGTTGTATTTGCGATAAACCCCTCGCGAGTGGAGATTCTGTGAAAGTTGAGCGTGGAATAGATACATTGCAGTCTGCGAGTAGTGAGAGAAACGACGGAAAATTAGCGTTATTTAGTGATGTGAGGTCTATCGAAGTGCACGTGGCGTGCCGTAAAGAATATATACGGCCCTCTAGTATCAACGCTTTTAAGAGGAAACGTTCTATCGAGAATGCTAATAGTTCATTGAAATGTAGCCCTCCAAAAAGCAGGATGCGATCATACGCACTATCTTTCAATTTTGAAAAACTTTGTATTTTTTGTGGAGAAGAAGCTGACGAGGAAAAAGAAAAGAAAAAACGTATGGACATTCGCAAAACAATCCGGCACGTTTCAACAATCAGCTTCAAAGAAAACGTGATGAAAATTGTCGAGAAAAGAAAAGATGAACTTGCACAGACGGTTAAGAAACGGATAATCTTCGAGACCGACTTAGTTGCAGCCGAAGCCAAATATCACGATAATTGCTTCGTCAAGTTTCTTTCACCAAGCAGCGGAGGAGGGAAAACAGGGCGCCCTCTAGATGGACGAATCACCGCAGCGCACAGTAGGAGAAAAGCCCAAAAACCTGGCCAAAACCCCAAAAAATAAATTTTCGAAATAGGGTCAGTTGAGTAGTCATTCAGGTAGAGGACTAGTAACTGCATTCTATTGTGGAAGGGAAAGCCCTTTAAGTGTATACCTGCGCCGCAGCGTCAGTTGGCAGTTAGTGTTCGTGAAGAGTGTACGTGTCACGCGCTGAACAGACGAAAATAACGCTGACTTCAAAAACCCATAACTTGAAAGTGACGGGTTTAATTTCAATTCTGCAACATGGATACGACTTCTGGAGGTATGTAGAACATGTTTTTACATCGGTTGAATCTAAAGTTTATGTATAAATGATTGAAATGTAGTATAGCCTTCGGCATAAATAAAATTGAATAATTTTGAAAACTTATATTTTCAACGGTCCGAAAAGTTATATATTTTGTCACATTTTGAAAAGCTCCTAGTCTCGGCCTTTAGTTTAATGTATAAGCTTTCGAAATTTACAAGAGTTACCTGCGGAAAACGTGCGTCTTGTCCGTTATGATTTTTTTCGCATCGTGCGGTAGCCGAGCGTGCACGCGGCACTATTGAGCAGCCTCTGCGCCTCTACCTGAGAATGGGTGAAGTAGCATCATAACGGACAAGACGGCTGTTATACGCTTGAAATAAATTATTTTAATATATATGGATGTGTATATATATATATATATATATATAAATTTTCTGTGATTTAATTATGATATATACGTATGCATATATATATATATACATATTAAAATCAACCACATAAAAATTTCTTAAATATGAATGAAATGTTATAACATTCAAATAAAATATTTGAATATACATATATTATATAGTAAGCAAAGCTTTCTTTTAACCAAATCCATGTCAATATTTTCTGTCTAATTTTTTTTAAATTATTTCAATTATTGCGGTTATTTATTTGGTAAAATAATGTACATTGTTCAAGTTTTTGTATTAATTGAAAATTGATGTTTTTCATCGGCTCTTAGTTACTTCGGATCCGTACATTTCAAGTGTCAGAAGACTACCACAGAAGAAGCTGAAGAGTTTGTCGCCGGAAGCTGTAGCGATGTTGATCGCTCCTAAAGTGACTGCTGCAGCAGACGAATTTTGCGCAGAGATTGAAGCCGTGCCGGGAGTTGTAATAGATACAAACTCGGATAATGATTCTGACTCCGACTCCGACTCCGATTACGATTTTGATTAAGAATAAAATTTTCTATTTTTGAAACGTTCCGTATGTATTTTGGAAATAAAAATAATAATTGCGTAGAATACACTGTTCACGTTTATTTTATTATGATGATTTTTTTAAATATATTAATTTATCTATTTAGCAGGATACTCGGCCATTTTGTTTATAACAATTTGCTGTAAGCTCTTTGTTGCAAGTTATAAACAATAGATATCGGATTGGTAATCAGCGACCTTGAAAACCCGTATATACCAATTTTTGTCAACATCTGGTAACTTTTTAACGTTCACGTCGGCCATATTGGATCGGCCATTTTTTTTACGATAATTTGGCTTGCGGATTCGTAATCAGCGACCTTGAAAACCCGTAAATACCAATTTTTGTCGACATCTGGCAACTTTTTAACATTCATGTCAGCCATATTGGATCGGCCATTTTGTTTACGATAATTTGGCTTTCAGATTCGTAATCAGCGACCTTGAAAACCCCTGTAAGCCAATTTTCATTCCCGTCAAAGGTCATTTGAGGTTTTGGCCAGGTTTTTGGGCTTTTCTCCTACTGTGCAGCGATGGAAAATGTTTTCTCCTACATCGAAAATAATGAAGACTGCCAATTTACATTTACTGAATTAAAAGGAGCGCTCGAAGATTTCCAACCCGACGATAAAACCTTCAAACAAAAACTTCAAGAACGATATGGGGATCGAATAGTTTTTACGACCAAAAATACAGGACCATCGGTTGTTTGTTTTAGAGACACGCAATATAATATTCTCAATAAGACTTGGTACGAAAACAAAAAACAGAACGCCGAGGAAGAACGATATCGAGTTCTATCAGCAGCTGCAGCAATTCTTCGACAGGATATACTTTCTGTAGCCTGTGAAACGGACTGTTATCCTCCAAGCACCAGTGTGTTTGAGAATGTCAACGATTTTATTCCAAAATCTTTACTTTTTTTCACAGAGGAGATCATTCTCAAAAATAAAAAAGGTAAATTGGAGCCACTCCAAAAGAAGTGTACCACCATCAGCCATGCTATCATGTCTGCAGTTCGTCCCCGATCATTTTTGTCGCCTCTACAGATTGGACTCTCCGTTTATATGCACAGGCAATTCGCGTCGAAACGTATTGTAGACATTTTATCGTTATTGGGTTTATGTGCATCATACAAAGAGACAATTCAATACGAAGCTTCTAGTGTATTCCATCCTCAACCTTTGATTTCTCCTCCAGAAGACGGATGTTTCATTCAGTACGCTTGCGACAACGCTGATCATAATGTGTCTACGATTGACGGTTTGAATACATTTCATTCCATGGGAACAATTCGAATTGTTACTCCACATGACAAAGTTCATGACAGTCAACAAATATCAAGATTACGCACGATGCCTACTGCGGCCGACATGGCAACGATTGCCAAAGTACAGATGCAAGTTTATGAAAATAATGGTGTGCAGGGATTGAAAAGAATTATGGCAGAAGAACTTCGTTGCGATAAAGTGACAACGAAGTCAATGCTCCGAAATACCGACGTATTATGGATGTATGGAAAGTGGAAAAACTTACCGAAAATCCCTGGATGGAGTGGCTTCATGGAGATTTTAACTAAAGACGAGGCATATTCCAAGTCACGGATAATTTACTTGCCCTTCATCAATCAACCAGCCAGCGATTATAACACCATTTACACATCTTTGAATTGTATTCTCGACGATGCACAAAAATACGGTCATACAGCGTGCGTTGTAACATTCGATCAACCGCTTTATTATAAAGCTCGAGAAATTGTTGCAACATCGGATGGGAATCCTCAGTTTTCGAATATAATCGTGAGGCTCGGAGGTTTCCATTTACTTATGTCTTTTCTTGGATCAATTGGCTATATTATGGCAGGAAGTGGTCTGAAAGAGGCTATCAGTACCGTTTACGCACCAAATTCTGTGGATAAGATTTTGGTGGGTCACGCATACTCCAGAGCAGTCAGAGCTCATACATTGGTCCAAGTTGCATTATCTCAAATCATTTTTAATGAGATGTCATTAGATGACGATCAAAATACTCCGGTAACGCTTTATCTAGATAATATAGACGAAACATCACCATCATTTGAAGAGATTGAAAGTTCAAGTGCAGTCGGCGAGTTGAAAAAAGCATTTCATGGAAAAATTTCTGAATTGGAAAATAAAGGCCCAACTGCAAAACTGTGGGCCCAATATTTTGAAATGATAGCAATTGCAAAAGAATTCATAAGAGCCGAAAGAATGGGCAATTGGGAGGCACATTTAAGTTCTATAATAAAAATGCTACCATATTTTCACGCAGCAGGGCATTTCCCATACGCAAAATCGGCACATTTGTAAGTTCAAGACATGCAAAAATTAGAGAGTTCTATGGAAAATGAATCTTTTAAGAAGTTTACCAACAACTTTTTCTCGATCAAACGTTCGGATAAATATTTCTGTGGGACATGGAGTGATATGATAATCGAACAGTCACTCATGAAATCTTCAAAATCAAAACAAGGCTTTACGCATGGTAGAAGTACCAAGGAGAGTGTATTAAGTAAGTGGATTTTCGGACAATTGACAGCGAGCAACATTTGTGACAGTCTTGAGAGTTTTTGTGAACTTTCTTTCATTTCCGGAGAACAGCATGTCGACGCAAGAGATTCTCGCGTGACCCGAGATCGTGCAGATGTACAGACGGTACTGGAATGGTTTCAATCTCATAATCCTTTTCCAGATATCGAAAAAATTATGTCGATTGCGACGGGGATAACTGGCGACGAAAAAATAAACTGCCACCAGGCCCAGAATGTTGGTACTACTGCGATGGAAAAGAAGATTGGCCAAAATTTCAAAGACATAAAGTTTTCCCACACCGACAGAGTGCTTTCGCTTTTGACAGTGAACAGTAAAATCAAAGTTCACGATACGACAGTAGCTATTGATCCATTACTATTGTTCCAGAGGATCAGTGTTATGAAAAGATCAAATGAAGAGTTCCGTGGCTATTTACAATATGAACTAGCTCCGTATCCGGTGTCATTGTTTGATGAAGTGGGTATGCGTAAGACGAAAAAATCATCTTTATTTGACAGCTTCAAACCATCAGCACTTGAACTTGATTTAACGAACGCAAGGTATGTCGTCGACGGAGGATTTCTTTTACATCGGGTTGTGTGGCATCAAAACGAAACATTCGACTCGATTTGTGAAACGTATATTAATTATGTGCAAAGACATTTTGGGTCAAATGCTGTCATAGTTTTCGATGGATATAATAATAGTAGCAACAGCGTGAAAGCCATGGAACAACTTCGTCGATCCGCAAAATCTTCATCCGCCGACACCAACTTTGATGAGACGATGAATGCAACAGTCAGCCAAGACAAATTCCTTTCTAACAAAAACAACAAAAGCAGATTGATATCAATGCTGTCCGACAAGTTCAAAGCTAATAACTTCATTGTTCGACATGCTCAAGATGATGCCGACGTTTTAATTATCGAAAGCTCTCGAATATTCCTGCAGAAATACAACGGTTGTTGTTGGGGAAGATGTGGATCTGTTGGTGATTTTAATCGCTCGCACGCCGATTGATGAAGAAATTTTCTTTCTTAAACCGGGCAAAGGAAAAATCGAGCGAAAAATGTATTCTTCTCGAAGCTTCGATGAACATCAAGATATCAGGGATCATATTTTATTTCTACATGCTTTCTCGGGATGTGACACAACGTCAGCTCTTTTCCATAAAGGGAAAACAGCAGCCTTAAAACTCTTGAAAAAACGACAAGACTTGCGTGTCGCAGCTCAAATATTCAATCAGACTGATGCTTCTCATGAATCAGTTTTTTCGAATGGAATACGATTCTTCCTAGCTACGTATGGTGTTCCACTCAAACAAGACGACATGAATGAATATCGTTATCTGAGCTTCACAAAATCCGTTGGTAGAAACAAATCGGCCAAGTTGAATCTGTTACCATCTACAAGTGATGCAGCTAAGGAGCACATATATCGCGTTTACTACCAAGTGCAGAAATGGTTAGGAAACGAACTGAATCCTCAAAATTGGGGATGGATATTGAAGAACGATTTATTGGAGCCGAAAAGAACATCACAACTTCCTGCTCCGGATTGTCTTTTAAAAATGATTTTCTGCAATTGTTCGAAAGGCTGCGGCGCATCGTGCGGCTGTCGGAAGTTAGGACTACATTGCTCGTCAATTTGCGGCAATTGTCATGGGGCATCTTGTCTGAATGTTGCACCAATCGAAGATCTGCTAGAAACAGGAATCGATACGAGTGAGGAAATTGATAACCTCGAAATCGATCCTATTGATAATTTAGAGCAAGATTACTATTTACCGCCCTTGGATTGGGGAAATCAAGAACAATTAGAAGAAGGCGAGGAAGAAGATAAAGGCGAATAGGCCTATTTCTTTATGTCACACAATATACCTGAATATCCATGAAAATATTGGCAGGAGAAGATTAAGGACAACACGCTTGATTTTTTCTCATTATCTATACGTGAATATCCTTAAAAATATTTCTTTACATTTTTAATGCCAGATTACGTAAAAACTATTAGTTGTATCAATAAACTTTATATCACCTTTTTTGTAAACAAATTTCCGATCTTTTTTCTTTATAAGTACACCCCATAGTCGTAAGATCGATAGGAACGACGATATTAGCGAAAAACCAAAAAAAAAACATGTTTCGCACTGTTTACGCGCTGCTAAATGTTAATCGTACAACAGAATTGGTGGGACTTTGGACATCTTATTTGGAAGGCTGAAAGGTAAGTGGACACCAATTTATAGCTCACTTGGACTTTAACCGAAGTGAAATCCTAAAGTTACTGGACTAGTAATATTATGACCGAGTTTATCGGGCTACGAGCCAAACTGTATGCATTTAGAACTATTGGTGATAGTGAGAACAAACGTGCTGAAGGTGTAAAAGGCTCCACATTGAAAACCATCACGTTTGACGAGTATAGACAATATCTCAATAATTATAAGAATTTGGCTAAATCGCAATATCTAATTAGAGGTAGACAACATGTCGTTAGTACCACACACAAAAGAAATTAGCGCTTAGTTGGTGTGATGATGAACGAAATCTCATACCGGGTCGAACCGATACATTACCATGGGGCTTTATTCAGCATTTTTAAGACTATTGTATCTTGAGAAAAAAAAAATGTAGAAAAAAAAAATTTAGAAGAAAAAATTTAGAATAAAAAAATTTTTGAAAAAAAAAATTTTAGAAGAAAATTTTTTTTTTCAAATAAACAAAAAATCCCCATTCACTTTACATGCAAAAATGAAAAACTGTTTGAAAATGTTTAAAATTGTTTGAAAATGTTTGAAAATGTTTTGAAAATGTTCTGAAAATATTTTGAAAATGTTTTCTCCATAGTTCTTGTAAACTAGCAGTAAGGTTGGTTGGTTGAATGAATGAAGAACAGTGTAAATATATTGTTAGTAAAATTCTTTCATTGAAAAATTATATTACATATCCGATTTATTTATCCAACTATTATGTGTTCTGCCAAATCCCAACCATTTTTCATACAGCTGATCACCACGTTTGCGCAACACCTTTTTTACAAGATAACCATCTGGATATTGTACTTTGCTGAGCTCCTCCTCGTAGAAGCCGCCTTCGATAGGTTGATTTAGGTAGTCGGTGAGTTTGTACGTTGGTGGATTGATATCTCTCACCCAGCGCCGCCACAAGAAAAGTCGGCGCCCGGGGCAGCTTAAAAACTCGCGCCCCTCCCTCTCCACCAATAGTACTAAATCATTACACGGAAAAAATGTTGGGCAAGCGGCTGCACTATCGCATGTTCATGCAACGCCACCGCACGTTCGGTATGGCGGCATTGCGATACGCGAGAGGGCAGGTCCTCCGCATGTCGGGCAAGCTAGTCGCCTACGTTTGCGGGAACGCTGCTGCACCGAAAAAAGAGAACGGAGTGGCCCCGATTTGATTACTTTCTCGGAGAGGCGTATTATAGGCGACTCCGTTCTCTTTTTTCGGTGCAGCAGCGTTCCCACAAACGTAGGCGACTAGCTCGCCCGACATGCGGAGGACCTGTCCTCTCGCATATATCGCAATGCCACAGCACCGAACTTGGTCGCGCAACGCTCCGTGCTTTCGGGTGTGCGGCCGTAGCTGTTGGGCGTGCGGCTCACCCGACATTTTTTCCGTGTAATTTTGTCCAAAATCGGTGAGTCAAAGAAAAGTTGATGAAAATAAAAGAATGTTGTACATTATAATAAAACTAATCATTGATCACGAAATTAAACGAACGGACTTTACAGCGCAATTTTGCGAACCTTGGCGTTCGCAAATGACGCGATAACTGCACCAAAATCTAATTTGCGAGCTTCATCATTTTCTATCGAAAGCATAGCAAGTGCAGTTAGTCATTCATCAGACATCGTAGATCGTAGATATGTCTTAATAAGTTTCAGTTTGCTGAAGCTTCGTTCGCCACTAGCGACCGTTACCGGAATTGTCAGAAGAACACGCAGGGCAATCCAAAGATTTGGAAACAAATCCTTGAGTTTGGTATTCTTGATCCGTTTCAGGAATTCAATTGGAGTTGGCGTTGTATTTTCCTCGTCAACGATCGATTGAACGTGTTGCAACTCATTGAATAATTCTTTCGCATTTATATCTGACACGGCTTCACTAGTAAGCAGTATTTGAAGCGCTTCACAACATTGAAAGAGTTGAACTCTCTCAGGAAGATTTTTTATCTTGTAAACAAAACCCCAATGCTCATGATATTTATCAAGCTGTGAAAATTGTTCATTTCGGGACATGTTTAAAATGTCTATGAAATTATAAAACACATCTCTCTTAAAATTCTCTTCAGGTGATGTGTGTAAGGATTCATAACTTTCGTAGGCAAATTGACGTTTCTTCATGCGGTTGCGTTTCGAAGGAAATATGGGATCAATTTCAAATCCTGCAGCGATTTCCTTCGCTGTTGTAATTGAATCATTAAAACCCTTCTCTCGAAATGCTGTACGAACTTTCGCATACTGGTAGCGAAGAGATTTTACTGAATTAATCCGTGCTTCCCAACGAGTCGCGCATACTTGCTCCACAGTAAGGCTTTTCACGTGCTCGCTAATAACACACCAACGCTTGACTGACCCGGCGAATATAGTATATAAACGTTGGTAAACACCAAAAAGTGATGTTGACTTGACAGATGTTTTTGCCGCGTCGGAAATAACCAGGTTTAGGCTATGACAACCACATGGAATGAAATTGGCTCGCAGATATTCGTTTAAAATGCGTGCCTGAACTCCATTATGAATTCCCGCCATATTCGCGCCATTGTCGTAGCCCTGACCTCGGCAGTTATTCATATCCAAACCACATGCAGCAATCTGACTGAGCAGCAAATTTGTGAGTGCCTCACCTGTAGATTCTCAGGCGATACTATATCCAATGAAGCTTTCCTCAATTGTAAAATTTCCGTTGATATCTTCTTCTTCGTGGACATAGCGAATGGTCAACGATGCCTGCTCCTTATGACTAATGTCTGGTGTACAGTCCATAATAACGAAAAAGTATTTCGAGCATTTTATTTTTTCGATTATAACTTACTTCACTTGCTGTGCTAGAAGACCGATAAGCTCATTCTGAATAGACCACCCCAGCATATGGACACGATTTGCATGCTTCTCTACCTGGCGAATATGATCCTTCATCACGTTATTAAGCTGCCCTAAGAGTTGAATTAATCCAAGAAAGTTCCCATTATTTTTCGTGTATAATGTCGAGGTCGAACCGCGAAATGCTATATTATGTTCTGCCAGATACAAGATGATAGCAATTATTCGCTTCAATACCGCTTGCCAGCGTGCTGCTTCCGTCCGAACTTGGTCCATAAGTTACCGATTGATAGAGGAATCTCCTTTTAGCCGTGATTCTGCCTCAATCCACTGCTGCATGTACTTAAGGGGCACACCTAGTGTCAATTTCAAAAAAATCGATTTTCTTTTTTTTTTCATATTTCGATAGATTAAACCTTTAAGAATAACATATTAAAATTTCGAATCGATATCTCAAATAGTTTTTGAGCTATAGCCATTTAAAGATTAGCCGCTCGGCAGCGATACTGCGTTCCACGAGAGAACACCCGGCAGTTACGCAGCTTCGAACGGCCTGAGAGCCGGGTGGGGATAGCGGGGTTGGCAACTCAACGCCGAATCTAAATTATCGTACGCATGGGCCCCGAATATATTTGTCACGCTAGGCTATTTATAACAGTAAAAATGATCATTTTATCTTTAAACGCGTTTTTCTCGGAACAGCATTTTCCGAATTTGCTGCAGTGATTACTCAAAGACAAATGATCCGATCACTACCGAATTTTTTCTACATGTTCTTTATATAGCTCTCCATACAATGACCTATCGATTTTTTAATCTGATTAAAAATCGAATTTTGGCAGGCCAAAAACGACCAAAATTTCGGGTAAAATTCGACTTTTTTTTAAAAAACGCCGCTATTTTGTCAATTTTTGATTTTTTTTTTTTTGATCGTAGGTCATTGTACGGACAATATCTTCTAGTTTAACGTGAATTTTTCGTTTTTTGATTTCATCCACGGAGAAGGCCGGAATCACTGCAGCAGTGGAGGACCTTTTTTTTCGCGCCGTCGGAGATCGTGTATAACTTAAAAACTATTTGATTTTTTTTTGCAAAAATTTCGCTGTATATTCTTGAGACATGTATAAATATACTCTTGAAATTTTGAAACAATTGATACAGTAGTTTTTCTAATAAAAATTCCCAAAAATCACTTTTTTTTTAGGCCGTCACACTAGGTGTGCCCCTTGAAATGTTCTACAGAAGTTTCATGCGAACAAAGTCGTTCTCCGATGTGTTTCCAATCACTGTTACCGGATTTTCGCCCAAACTGAGATTTTGACAGTTGATCGACGAGACGACAACAAAAACAAAATACAGAATCAGCTGTCGGTGAATAAACTAACCAGCGCCTTCGTATTTTTTCACCATTGTCGAGACGACGATATTGAAAATCGTTAGAAAAATGACGCTTTTGTGCGTTTTGGGAGTACTGATCATTCGATTTTTTCAATGGCATAGGTTCTATAAGAACCAGTTGATCTCTTTGCCCTTTTGTTAGATTTTCAGACCAAGTAGATGGGTCGTTAGAAAGTAGTATAACTGGATCACTATTTACCATAGCAGAAAATTGAGTACCCGATGGTTTTAAATTTGAAGCAGATATCTTTATGGAATCACAAGACGCACTCATTGTTATTTTATCAAATTCTTTTTCAGAATTTTCGGGAACATTTTGAAATAATTTTTCTGCTTGATGTGACTGCTCTTCGGAAATAATTGAGTCTGATGAAACCGTTGTATCAGTGTTGGAAATACCATGAGTTGTGCTGTTTATTTTGGCATCAGGCTGTTGTCGTACATACAGTAGTTGAAGATGAAGTTTCAGCACTGTAGAAGCTTGTCAGTTTTGGAACTTTTAAAAGTAGCATTTCATGTGCTGCTTCTTTTTGTCTGGCGAGCTTACGCCTTCGCGCACCGAGTTTTTTTGACATTTCGATTAATTATAAGTTTCACTCGGTTAATTCACTCATAAACACGGAAAGATCTTGTTATGTATCAAACGTGCGCCGACACCTCTGAAAAATACTGTTCACTAAATTCAATCTGAAACACAAATATGATACTAAATTTATAACTACAGTCCGCTCTCAATGAGGCCGCTTTCCGTCGTTCTCGCTCAAACGCGTAACATATTCGTCTCTTTCAATAAGGCTAAGGCCCCACGCTAGCATGCCAATCAATTAAAAATGCATACTTACCGAATCAAAATAGACACGAATGTCACATGTTATCCGACAAATATACTAGACAGCTAAACTACATTGTATAAGCGGGGAATCATCGCCAAAGATTGATCATACACGCTAGCTCCATCCGACGGTGAAAGCCGGTACCCAAAGTCACTTTTTTTATCTCGGCAGAAAAAATATATTATTCTCATTTACTCAGAAAAAAAAACAATTACAATCAATTTTTTTTTTTAATATATCGAAAGATAAAAAATTCATATAAATAGTGCGATTTTGTAATGCAGTCACACACAAAGCGTACGGGAGGCGCCCCCCGTCGCGGCGCGCCCGGGGCGATCGCCCCCCCCCCCCCCCCCCCCTGTGGCGGCACTGCTCTTACCTTAGTCACAGAGAATATCTCAGTCATCCAATTTGGTGTGTAGCCTTTTTCGAAAACATTTTTACACTTGCTCATTCGAACCTTATCGCCAACTTTGAACTTGCGTTTTCGTTTGCTTCGTTTGATCTGGCGGGGCTTGTACACGCTCCGATATATCTGTTTCTCATTGGTTGTCGTGACATTTTTCGGCTTCATTCCAATCGTCCGATGTCAAGTGTTGTTATACGATTCAATCAATTCAGATAGAATACCAATCCACTTGTGGGTGCCTAGCAGAGTAAATTGCCCCAACATTTTATTTTTCAATGTCCGATTGAAGCGTTCGCATATTGATGCCTTCAAATTGCTGTACGTAGAGTACATGTTTATACCATGATGTGTCATAAGGGTTTTAAATTCTTTGTTGTAAAATTCCTTGCCCTAATCCAGTGGCGTAGCTAGGGGGTGGCGGCGGGTGCGGCCCGCACCGGGTGTCACCCGTTTGGGGGTGACACCCGACGGTGAGAAAAAAAAAAATTTACAAAAATGCTGTAAAATGAAATTACCGCTAAAATTGAACGATATCGCGTGACGAATGCCATAAAATCGTAAGCGCGAAAAATAAATTTCGTCATCGTGGAATGGGATTTTACAGAATCTGTTCCAAATCTTATAATCGCACTAAAGTTATTTATGACAATTTGCGTATCAGTTGCTTCGTGTGAGAGGATTTTCAGCAAACTGAAATTATTAAAAAATTACTTACGGGCAACAATGACCCAAGCCAGACTTAAGGAAACGTCACAGTGTGACCCGCTGAAGAACAGCAGGTTTTCGCGATTTTTTTTTTTCATGGTTAGGATGAGCCAATCGATCTGATTTTTTTTTACAAATTAAAGCACAAATGGAGAATATAAAATTATTTGTTTTTAATGGATTTATTTATTATTTACATATTTTTTTTTACTGAAAATACTGATACAAAAATAAGGTCCCGTATGATGGCCAGGATTGCGGCCGCAAATTTGATCGGAAACAAAAATTTCAATAAGATTATTAATCTGTAGGCAAGCCGCTATGCTTCTACGGAGGCTTTTTTTTAATGAAATTTTAAAAAATGGTGGCGGTTTGAACAAGAAGTATCGAATTTAGCCTATTTTTTCGACAGTTTTTCGGAAAAAAATAAAGAAGATTTAAAAAAAAAAAAGCTCCCATAGGAGCACCAAAGGATGACGTGAAGAATGTTCTGTCAAAATTTCAAAGGGATCACTTGAAAACTGTTCCTTTGAGAGTTGCCACCGTTTTGAAAAACACCATTTCGAGAAAAACGCGTTTAAAGTTTGGACGCGCTAGCTGATTTCACAATCCAATCTCTTTCTGTGAGAAAGGCTGTAGCGACCGAAATAATTCGAATTTCGATTTCCAAATTGGGGAGAATGTTGACAACCGACTATACTATTGGATAATGAACAAAAAAATTTTTTTTTTTCAATTTTACACTGTGACGTTCCCTTAACAATCTTTGCATATTGACAATAGAACACGAGGCAACACGAAATATCAATTTTGAAGATGTGATTTCCGAGTTTATAGCTGTTAAAGTTAGAAAGAAGAGATTTTAAGTTTTCGTACATATATTTTAAACCACACATACTTCTCAGGGAATGCAATTCCACTAAGTTAATTCTACTCTCATTCTTTCACTTCCATACATCAATAAGAAAGAATATGATAACATTCCAATTTGATTATTATTGATCTTCCATTTGTATTATTTGAATAAAATCATACTTGGAGTTTATCGGATTTTTATTGCTTTCAACAGTCTTCATTTTTGGGGTAACACCATTGATATCCGCCCCGGGTGTCACCCATGCTAGCTACGCCACTGCCTAATCAACGTGTAGATGTTTTGGTATACGACCCAGAGTCAGCACAGATTTCATCTCGGCTGTGACATCTTTGGCATTTTTACTCTTGATCGGTACAGCCCACGCGGACTTTGAAAATATATCAATCACAGTGAGCAAAAATTTGAAGCCCTTGTTGACTGATGAGTATGCGGTAATGTCGACAAGATCAGCCTGCCAGGTCTCATCCAAGCCGCGTATGTCAACATAACGTCGCACAGTAGGAGAAAAGCCCAAAAACCTGGCCAAAACCTCAAATGACCTTTGACGGGAATGAAAATTGGCTTACAGGGGTTTTCAAGGTCGCTGATTACGAATCTGAAAGCCAAATTATCGTAAACAAAATGGCCGATCCAATATGGCTGACATGAATGTTAAAAAGTTGCCAGATGTCGACAAAAATTGGTATTTACGGGTTTTCAAGGTCGCTGATTACGAATCCGCAAGCCAAATTATCGTAAAAAAAATGGCCGATCCAATATGGCCGACATGAACGTTAAAAAGTTACCAGATGTTGACAAAAATTGGTATATACGGGTTTTCAAGGTCGCTGATTACCAATCCGATATCTATTGTTTATAACTTGCAACAAAGAGCTTACAGCAAATTGTTATAAACAAAATGGCCGAGTATCCTGCTAAATAGATAAATTAATATATTTAAAAAAATCATCATAATAAAATAAACGTGAACAGTGTATTCTACGCAATTATTATTTTTATTTCCAAAATACATACGGAACGTTTCAAAAATAGAAAATTTTATTCTTAATCAAAATCGTAATCGGAGTCGGAGTCGGAGTCAGAATCATTATCCGAGTTTGTATCTATTACAACTCCCGGCACGGCTTCAATCTCTGCGCAAAATTCGTCTGCTGCAGCAGTCACTTTAGGAGCGATCAACATCGCTACAGCTTCCGGCGACAAACTCTTCAGCTTCTTCTGTGGTAGTCTTCTGACACTTGAAATGTACGGATCCGAAGTAACTAAGAGCCGATGAAAAACATCAATTTTCAATTAATACAAAAACTTGAACAATGTACATTATTTTACCAAATAAATAACCGCAATAATTGAAATAATTTAAAAAAAATTAGACAGAAAATATTGACATGGATTTGGTTAAAAGAAAGCTTTGCTTACTATATAATATATGTATATTCAAATATTTTATTTGAATGTTATAACATTTCATTCATATTTAAGAAATTTTTATGTGGTTGATTTTAATATGTATATATATATATATGCATACGTATATATCATAATTAAATCACAGAAAATTTATATATATATATATATATACACATCCATATATATTAAAATAATTTATTTCAAGCGTATAACAGCCGTCTTGTCCGTTATGATGCTACTTCACCCATTCTCAGGTAGAGGCGCAGAGGCTGCTCAATAGTGCCGCGTGCACGCTCGGCTACCGCACGATGCGAAAAAAATCATAACGGACAAGACGCACGTTTTCCGCAGGTAACTCTTGTAAATTTCGAAAGCTTATACATTAAACTAAAGGCCGAGACTAGGAGCTTTGCAAAATGTGACAAAATATATAACTTTTCGGACCGTTGAAAATATAAGTTTTCAAAATTATTCAATTTTATTTATGCCGAAGGCTATACTACATTTCAATCATTTATACATAAACTTTAGATTCAACCGATGTAAAAACATGTTCTACATACCTCCAGAAGTCGTATCCATGTTGCAGAATTGAAATTAAACCCGTCACTTTCAAGTTATGGGTTTTTGAAGTCAGCGTTATTTTCGTCTGTTCAGCGCGTGACACGTACACTCTTCACGAACACTAACTGCCAACTGACGCTGCGGCGCAGGTATACACTTAAAGGGCTTTCCCTTCCACAATAGAATGCAGTTACTAGTCCTCTACCTGAATGACTACTCAACTGACCCTATTTCGAAAATTTATTTTTTGGGGTTTTGGCCAGGTTTTTGGGCTTTTCTCCTACTGTGCACCGTTAGAGATTTCGCCAATAAATGAAATAAATAAATAAAGGAGATGTCAATGAAACATCTTATTATTCACCCAGCGAACCCCCACCCCCACCTCCGCACCTCTCTCTCTCTCTCTACCGACCGTAGTAGCGCGGTGCTAGCACTCGAGACTGCGGAGCGGGAGGACGTGGGTTCGAATCCCCGGCCTGTCGAGGAGGACCTCAGCGGCAGCCTGCAGAATTTGTAAGTCGGGTCACGCCGTTCAGGCGCCAAATTGGCAGGTTGAGGATTTGAGCTTGGTCCGGCTACACCCGGACAAGGTTTTTCCGGCGGTTTCCCTTGTCCCTCGTGCGAATGCAGGTGTTTCTATGTGTGTAGGTATATATCTATATACCTGCATACACTACCTGTCTGCTTGCTCGGTATAGCCATGTACCCTCTCTCTCTCTCTCTTTGCCTAGCTTAAGTTAGGTTTGAGTTTCTCCGCCTACCTTGTATACGCATTGTAAATACAGGGTAGGATTTGTCCAATATTGTAATGGATAATAAAATAAAAATCTATCTATCTCTATCTTAAAAAAAAAAAAATTTTTTTAAAAAAGAGTGTTTTTTTATGTTTTTTATGGCTCAGAACTCTCTTATCCCCTCTGCTAGCATGGGGGTAGAATTTGTAGAATGTGATTTTTTTTTTATTTAACTTTCATTCTAATACAAAAGAAAGTGCATTTGATTTTTTGATTTTTTACTTAAATTACAAAAATAATGAGAATTTTTTTTTCAACTTTTGACTTTCAATTGGCTGTCCATAAACTGACTTTAAGCCAAACGAAATATATAGTCATTGGCTAATAAATACAAAATACAAAATAGTAGATTGTATAGCACTCCTATGGAGATAAATTTAAAACTTGAAAAGGCTGAAAATTGTGAGTCAAGCATTAAATATAGGAACGTGATAGGTGCCTTGTCATATACTAGCTCGAGCGCAAGGCCAGATATAAGTTATAGCGTCAATTATCTTAGTAGATATCAAAACAGTTATATTGAAACGCACTGGAAATATGCACTGTGAATTTTGAAATATATGTACCGAACGAAAGACTTGAACCTACATTACAAAAGAAATGAAAAATGCGATATTATGGACTGTTATGTCTCGTAGATTGCTCGTTGAATCGAATCTGCATCGCTGTGTTCCTGACCGTAGTTGTCGAAGTGACGCGACGAGTCAGTCTTTCACCGAGAAACTGCTAGCTTGTAAATGATTTCGCAAATAAACAGAACTTAGAATCTGTGATCAATTCATAACTTTATCACGACTTTATTACGAAATATTATCGTTTGACATTTGTTGGTTACCTTTATTAGAATGATTCGTAAATTTCACCTCGAGGGTTGTTTGGACCCAAATAATGTTGCAAATAAACAGAAATCGACATCGCAATCAATTCGCTAATTCGTTACCACTTCTTTATGAATCAATATCGATTCCCGTTGTCTTACTAGTTATATTACGATCAATCTCAAATATGTCACTCTAAGTTGATTCTGACCCAACGACGCGACAGCTGTCGCTACGTCATCTGTAGATGCAGACGTTCGACTGTCCCTACGACAGCGTTGCCGTTTCGGTGAAATACGCCGGTTGCCTACCCATACGGCTCCCCACTTTACACAGAATCTCTCTGTATATCTCCGAGAGGCGACCGTGACTGACTTAGACTGTCGTATTTGAGTTCTTATTTTGTTGTTTTGTGTTTTGTTCAAACCCTCTATGTGCGAGGCGAGGGGAGACACCCCTACATCGAGGACTGGACCAGTAAATTTCTATAAGATGAATAAAACGTTGAAGAAGGCCAGTCGGAGACTACGAGCCGATTTCGAGGAGCGCGGAGGGGTGCCAAGGGCACTCAGCGACGTGAGGAAACGGCGGTGGAGGAGATTTCCGCCGCCTACAAGAGCCTGCGAGCCGCGTTCCCTGACTCGCGGAATTATGCAGAGAATCTTCGAGGGATGCCGAGGACTAGCCACGAGCGCCTGACGCGGCGCAACCCACCGAGCGATTGTGAGAGTCAAAGGTCAATAATGCGCAGATCCTTGGCGCTAATAAGAGCGAGGATGTAAGATCGATAACGGCAAAAACATTGTAAATGTAAAAAATTAAAACCGAGTTCCAAAATGGTTTCCCCAGCCAAAAACTCGAGAACATCCGTACTCTTTTTCAGCGTCAGATTACAGACATCATTTCGTTACAAAAATAGTACAAAATAATACGTGAAATCAGGCATCGAAGCCGAGCGTTCCCTTTGTTGATTTTCAGACATCAAATTACGTTCTTCAAATGCTAATCAATGGAAATGAATGGAAAACCAATAGAATCATTGATAAAACCTGTGATAAAACAGCATATGAGTCATTCCACGTCAGACCGGACGGTTTTTGACCTCGATGTTTCCGATTGAGATCTCAATTTTTTTACAGATTCTTTGGATCAAATTAATGGATCAAACAATTTCTTTTTTTTCTCGCCCCTAGTTTAGAAGTTACACAGGGTTGAAATTTCGGAAAAACAGCCAAAAATCGAAAACACGCTCTCCTTCAACTGCTTATATCTCCGGTTCTATTCATCTTACAGACTTGTACAAAAATGCAATTTGTAGCTCTTGAATGATACTTTCAGGCCGTATTTATTTCATTTCACGATTATCAATTATTTCATTTGTTATAAACAATTATATTTTTCAAACGTGGTTTTCGAGGAAAAAACCACGACTTAAAATTCGGAAAAAAATATGAGCGTATTCCTTGATCGTTTCTGAAGAAAAACGTGAAGGAAAATTCATGGACAACTGATGGAGTCTATTTTAAAACAATTTTTTTATGAGTGACGGCGCGCGTTGTCGCTGAGAAATGTGACTCGAGTATAACCGAGTATACCCGAGATATACCGAGTATAACCGAGTATACCCGAGATATACTTGAGTCCCATCTCTCAGCGACAACGCGTGCCGTCACTCATAAAAAAATTGTTTTAAAATAGACTCCATCAGTTGTCCATGAATTTTCCTTCACGTTTTTCTTCAGAAATGATCAAGGAATACGCTCATATTTTTTTCCGAATTTTAAGTCGTGGTTTTTTCCTCGAAAACCACGTTTGAAAAATATAATTGTTTATAACAGATGAAATAATTGATAATCGTGAAATGAAATAAATACGGCCTGAAAGTATCATTCAAGAGCTACAAAATGCATTTTTGTACAAGTCTGTAGGATGAATAGAACCGGAGATATAAGCAGTTGAAGGAGAGCGTGTTTTCGATTTTTGGCTGTTTTTCCGAAATTTCAACCCCGTGTAACTTCTAAACTAGGGGCAAGAAAAAAAAAAAAAAAATTGTTTGATCCATTAATTTGATCCAAAGAATCTGTAAAAAAATTGAGATCTCAATCGGAAACATCGAGGTCAAAAACCGTCCGGTCTGACGTGGAATGACTCATATTGGCGACGGAAAATATTGCTGAAGGAAGTTAGCTCGTATGATGATACGAACTCGGCGGGCATAGATTGTTCTGAAAATTATCAATTGCACTCTTTTTTTTTCAACTTATTTCTTCCTGTCAATGTGTAACGATCACACCCACAAAATTGTCGGGAGCATGATCAAATACTGTTAGGATATTCTTGGCATTGATAATATATTTATTATTGTAGACTGAAACTGCGATATAATAGTGGTTTATATGGCAATGGCGCAGAAAGACCTCATCTTCGAATCATGTGACACTTTCATACTCCTCATAAAGTCCTTTTCAGTGCCCGTGCCCTACATACTATCCTTTTTTTCTTCAAATTTAAAAATCAGAAAACATTTTCCACGCACTAGTGCTTCGTGGTTTTCGCAAGAGGTTGTGTTGAAACAAATGAATGAAAGGAATGAGTAATCCGTTGAAAATTGAAGTTAAAAAAATACCAATAGTGTGTTCATAACAAGAACTAATGGTCCGGGCACGGTGATCTCACTAATTTAAATTCGAATGCAAGTTTTGAAGAAGAGTTCAATTTCATTCTGCATCTATCGTTCACCGATTTTCGACTAAAGGTATAACGCCATGCTGCAAACATGTCACATCCATAAAACGATACATACTTATACTGGACGTACCCATTATCGGTACA
This sequence comes from Rhogogaster chlorosoma, assembly GCA_944452935.1. Taxonomy (NCBI): domain Eukaryota; kingdom Metazoa; phylum Arthropoda; class Insecta; order Hymenoptera; family Tenthredinidae; genus Rhogogaster; species Rhogogaster chlorosoma. Next base: position 17,696,393 of record OX101802.1, read on the forward strand.
CTTCGGTGATGCTCTTGCGACGTCTCTCTTTCTATTCGACTTACAGTATAGATACACATATTCTGCATTGAAAGACGCACTAATCGCTGATCTTACCTCACACTTCAGCAATTGATAATTTTCAGAACAATCTATGCCCGCCGAGTTCGTATCATCATACGAGCTAACTTCCTTTAGCAATATTTTCCGTCGCCAATATGCTGTTTTATCAGAGGTTTTATCAATGATCCTGTTGGTTTTCCATTCATTTCCATTGATTGGCATTTGAAGAACATAATTTGAAGAATGAAAATTAACTAAGGAAACGCTCGGCTTCGATGCCCGATTTCACGTATTATTTTGTACTATTTGTGTAACGAAATGATGTTTGTAACCTGAAGCTGAAAAAGAGTATGATGTTCTTGGGTTTTTGGCTGGCGAAACCATTCTGGAACTCAGCTGTGATTTTTTACATTTACAATGTTCTTGGCGTTATTTCATTACTTTTTGTATGTGCAAACGGGTCAGCCCTAAACTGACTTTATTGTATTTTACACATTACACATGTATAAAGATCAACTTCCGATCATTCGTGATGGAATGCATGTGCTACAATGAACAAGTGTATTTTGGAACTTGCGCAAAAGATAAGAGCTATTTTATTCGGCCAAGAAATTTGATCTTGAGAATTATACAATAGCTTGTTCCGATCATAGTTTATGCTTCCCATGATCCCATTCTATTTAGACAGTGCAACATATTTAGATGTCGTACGAACATAGAATACGGAAAATGTTCTACAATTGTTCGATTGTAAAACTTTTGAGTAAAATAATCATCTCCAATCGAAACAGACCATCATGAGATTCTATAATATTTTTCAAGTTGATCTAAAAAATATCTACATTAGACTGTGTCAGAAAAAAAATTCTATAATTTTTTTGGAATAAATGTATCTCAAAAGTTTCTTTGTCACGGAAAAAAACAATTCCCTTAAAATTTCAGCTCGATATCTCGAAAATTCAGTTGGCGCAAGGAGGGGTCCCCTTTCCCATTTAAAACGTACATGTAAAAATTTGTTTTTCTTATTTCTAAAATAAATGGGTGTCAAATTTTTTTCCGGATTTTCGTTTCCATAATCTTGTAGGAAAGTTATTTCTCTACAAAATTGGTTCTTCAATTATATGAAAAAAAAAATTTCACGATAATTTTATCACATAAAATTATATGAAATTATACGTAATTATATATGATTATATAGAAAAAAAATTTGCCGGATAAATGTTATTATATCTCAAAAACTACGCAGCAGATTCTGTCGGAATGTCACGAACAAGTCAATAAATAATAATGACAATAATAATAATAATGATAAATGAAATATGATTATAAATAATACTATAATAATATAATAATATTATATTATAATCATACTGGCACGCGGCCGCGATTTGCTGCTGCGCATGCGCATTTTGTAAATCAGGCATCGATTAATAATTCTGCGCATGCGCATTTTGTAAAATAATTAATATTATTAATAACTCAGTTATGCGTGGTCAATTATTGCTCAAAAACAATAGGGGGCGAGATTTCGGTGACGAGAACACTCCTTCCAAATGGCAAGTTCATAAGTGCAACGGTTCGACAGATATCGTGGTCTCAAGAAGAACGGTCTGCAACGAAGAAGAAGAAGAAGAAGAAGAAGAAGAAGAAGAAGAAGAAGAAGAAGAAGAAGGAGAAGGAGAAGAAGATTGTGTTTTTCGATCAACTTCGACTTCTCAGGAACCACGCGGTAGATTTTGTCGAAATTTCGCGAGCAAGGACAAATGGCGAGGGCCTTACGCCCATATAAATTTTATTAGGAAATAATCAGCGGTTCGAAAGATATGACAGATTTTTTACAAGAACAAGAGCTGGCTCGGGTAAATGTTTCGTGGCTAGCGCGCCGAGTTTGGTTTGGGAACTCGGCGATTCGCTGCCGCGAATCTTGATGCGAAAACGAGGGCACTCTGCCGTAGGCTTGCGTAGCAGGTAGAGCGTCGAGCTGTTGGACTCGGTCTCGGTCGAAATTTTGAATTAGAATTTCGTTCAGCCGCGAGAATGTTTAGAACATTCCCGTCGGAAAATTTTTGAGTTTAGAGTTTGGATCTTGAGTCATTTTTGTTGGAATTCTCTGCGTACCTGGGTGCGAGTCTGTGTGAACGCCACGAGGCATTACTTCTGTTAACCTTTTCGCTCCGGGGATTTTTCCTTTAAAATTGACCTCGAATTTTAGCTGAAGTTCATGACTTAAATGAATGAATTTCTTATGACAAGTCATCACTCGGAGTGCTGGTCCATATATGGACCAGTCCCGGAGCGAAAAGGTTAAGGGGGGACAACCATGTGTTGTAATCGGGATCCTGAGATCCTTTACACAACTACAATTTATTTATTTAGGAGGTTCGTGTTGAGTTAAGAGTTGGAACTCAATCGTACAAACGAATGAATAGTTTATTAAATATCAATTAAAGTCTTTTACAACTGATTTCCGATAGACTAGCTACTCCGGTCTCGATGTTCTGACAATGAGTTGTAACTTTACCTGGTTATGCTTCACCAGCAGAACGCTGGTGAAGTTAACCTAGTCCGCGTGAGTTCTTCGTTACGGGTGAATGAATGATTTTCGGAGCTCCTCCTGGGAAAAGGTGAAAAACCCAAATAACCCTAATTACAGACTAGAATTGACTTTCGTCAACCAGAGCTGCCTCCTCACAGGCTCGAGTGTGTCTGATTCTACAGACTAGGGTGCCAGTGATAGCAACACCGTAGCTGCCTCGGAATCAGAACACTAACAGAGCTGCCTTTTACAGACTTGAGTTGTGAAGCTTGCGTACAGACTATGGCGCCAGTGAAAGCTACACCGTAGCTGCCTTGCTTGCTCACAACCAAAGCTGCCTTTAGCTAATAAATGATTTCAAGTTCTGAAAATTGAAAGAATTGATTATTTGCAAAGGGAGAAAAGATAGAAGTCAACAATCAGATTCCTTCCTTATTAGGCTGGCTACAGCCGTTTCTAGTTCAATCAACGATAATTAGTTTGAGAAAACTATTTGCAAAAAAGAACAAACAAAATAATAATAAAATAAATCATAAGTCTAAACCGTTAATTGCAATTCAAGAATCCTAAATATCGAGTGTTTCGTCTAATGTTTTCTGTCGAGCTTTTGTGTCGTTTTCATTTCTATATCATTTTTCTAGATTAGGTTGGCACTAATTGCTGTTTCAGCTGATTGTCGAAATTTATGTGAATTTACTTGTACCTTGGCCGCTTTGGCACAAAGCAAGATTTGAAGTTTTAATTATTGTGATTTTGGAAGAGTTTTAATAATTTGAATCTAAGTTAATCTACTGAGTCGCAACGGCCGCTTTGGCTCATATACGCTCTATTCTATAATGTTTTCGTGAGTCACACTGCCGCTATGGCTAGTGTGCTCGAGCTATGATATCTGTGAGTCGCAAAGGTCGCTTTGGCTCAAATACGCTGATGTCCGTTGGATTGCGCGGTCTTATATACTCAAAATCCCCTCCTTATGACGTCACAGCTGGTCAAGTGGGGAGCTTGACGAAGATTCCCACCTGATCAGCTGCGTGTGTGTGCGAATGTACGAGTTCGACGGTGTGACCACCACCGAACACGTTACAGAGTATTACAATGATCACTTATTTATTACGTTAAGGAGGTCGTGCTGCGTCTGCAGTTGTTGTTAGTTGCGTTGAAGCTTCGTACTTGCACATTCCATAGTATTGACAAAATGTGGTTCAAATATTTAGATTGCAACACCTTGATACTCGAATTGCAACACATGTAGAACCTCGATATTGAGCAGTTTTTTTCAGAATTTTTTTGAAGGGGAAGAAATGGTTGTATCTTTTTGAAATTTTGACAGCTTATTATAGCTATTTTAACGAGTCTTTCACATTCTTAGTAACAAAAAAATATTGAAAATTGACGGAAATATGGCATGATGAACCCACATGGTCGCAGAGGCATTTTTTTTACGGTGCACAGTGGTTCGAAATCCCAAAATCGTGGCCAAAAATCAGAAACCGGATATTTCACCTGGTTCGAGTACCCATATTAGATTTTTTGGGTCGCTGATTTTAAAAATGAAGTCAGAAATCCGAAATTCAAAATGGCAGATCCAAAATGGCGGACATGTTTGTGAAATTTTCTGCGGATTAACTTGAAAATAAGTATAAAGGGGTTTTTCGGGTCGCTGATTTCGAAAATGAAGTCAGAATATACGAAAATATATGAAAACGAATATATGAAAAAGTTAACTTTTCTGCAATAAAGAAACCAAGAATCTTCTTTATTACTATTTTTTAATAATAATAGTAATAGTAATAAAATGACTATAATAATTTATTATATTATTCATATATATTTATTGTCATTACTTATTTATTATTATTATTATCAATTATATTTATTTATTATTATTATTATCAATTATATTTATTTTTATTATTATTATTATTTATTCATTATTTTGTTATTATTAAATCGAGCTTTATTGTTTTCCATATGGTTCACACTCTTATATATGTATTTTCTTAGCCTATTACATTATCTTTTGCTTTATATCTTTGCTTAAATATATGTGATATTTGCATTTCTTATGTTCTATTTATCTGATCTACATGACTAACTTACTATTGATACAGCTCTCCTGTTTACGTCTATGTTAGGGTATAAATCGCTTGTTATTCCCCGCGTCGCTCGCCATCTCCTTGTCCCTGTCCAAACAAGCCCATTTCTTCGCTTTACATCTGTTGTTGCGTGTCTCGTCCTCGTTGCCTTCTTATCCTTTTCCCTGCCTCTCTTCCCCTCCTATTCTCCTACTTCCTCCCTCTGTGACTACGCGACTATGGTGATGACTATGGCGACTTTACGATTGATGACCTTAATTGTCATTTTGCGGCTATCTCTCAGCGTCCCTCGTCCGCGGCGGAAGTGGCTGAATTCTTCGCTACTCTCCCACCTCCAGAGTATAATGATTCGGCGTTCTACTTTCAGGATATCTCTCCCGCTGCGCTTCTCCGAGCTATCAGTCACTTCACGTCGCAATCGCGTGGTTTCGACGACTTGTCGCTCCGTCACGTTCAGCTCGCGCTACCGGTCATTTTTCCGTATCTCCTCGCTCTCCTCAACCAGTCTCTTTCATCTGCCGTGTTCCCGGAGGCCTGGAAGTGCGCGCGCGTGCTGCCGTTGGGCAAGGTTAAGTCGCCCTCGTCGCTAGATCAAGTTCGTCCGATCTCTAACCTTTGCTTACTATCTAAAGTTCTCGAGCGGGTGGTCCACGAGCAGGTCTCTTCTTTTATCGAGTCTCATCGCCTACTTGATCCTCGGCAATCTGGCTTCCGTCTCGGCTATAGCACTCAAACTGCTCTTCTCAGACTTACTGAGGATGTTCGTAGGGGCATTGACGATCGTCACCTTACTGTCCTTGTCCTCTTCGACTTCTCCAAGGCGTTTGACACGATTCCGCACGCAGTTCTGCTCAGTAAGCTTGTCAGCTTTAATTTCTCGCAGCATGTTATTCGGTGGTTCGCGTCTTATCTTTTGGGTAGGAAGCAAGCAGTCGCGTCTCCTGACGGCCAACTCTCATCCTGGGCGTGTCTTGATCTCGGCGTACCGCAGGGCTCTGTCCTAGGGCCGCTGCTGTTTTCCTTATTTATACACGACATCTCTGCGGTCCTCAATCATAGCAGCCATCTAGTCTATGCCGACGATCTGCAGGTGTATTACCAGTTTCCGCCGGTTGAGTTCGGGGACGCCATCGCTCGCGTTAATGAGGATGTCCAGGCTGTCCTGGACTGGTCCAAATCTTCGTCCCTCCGCCTTAATGTCGCGAAAACGCATGTGATGGTTCTTGGTAGCGGTTCCTATGTTTCCAGGCTTCGCCTTGATCTTCTTCCTGCCGTGCGTCTTGACGGTCTAGCGGTTCCGTATGTGGATAGTGTGCGCGATCTTGGTCTTATCCTTGACTCTAAGTTGTCCTGGGCTGCCCATGTTAATTCTATATCTAACCGCGTGCACGGCACCCTCAGGCAGCTGTCTGCGTCTCGCAGGCTGCTCTCTAAGAATCTGCGCAAAATGCTGGTTACCACCTTAATATTCCCGCTTCTCGACTATTGTTGCGTGGCCTTCGCCGACCTTCCATCTGGTCTTGACACTAAGCTCCAGCGGCTTCTCAATACCTGTGTCCGTTTTGTTTGCGGTGTTCCGCGCGACGCCCACATTTCGCCCTACCGCAGGGAGCTTGGATGGCTTCGAGTCAAGGATCGGAGGCTCTATTTTCTGCTGTGCCAATTGTTTGTCATCCTACGCTCCGGCCGACCCGTCTATCTGCGTGACCTTTTTGCCGTTCGTGAGCCCGATTCCGCTGTTGACCGTCCTTCGCGAGTTCCTAGGAGCGGTTTTATTACTCCGCATGCTCGCACTGACACCTTCCGCAATTCATTCGCGGTAGCCAGTATCCGTCACTGGGATTCTCTCCCCCCCGAACTTAAGGCCGCGTCCTCGCTCGCTTCGTTCAAGCATGCCTTGTTCTCGCGCTTGCTGGGCTCTGAAGTTGCCCCTTCCTAGGCTTTCTCGCTACCTTTTTTCTCCGGTTCGCGTCTCGTTAGGTTTAGGTCAGGTAGTTTAGTTTAGGTAGCTCTAGTTCTAATCTACTATACTTTCTCTTATTCTCTGTAAGTAGTCATGTAGTTTCTTTCTCTATCCCTGTTTCTTCGGGGTGTATGTATTTGTATTATGTTTTTATATATCTATACATTTGTGTACTTTGTCTAATATCGCTATAGACATTAATAAAGCATCTATCTATCTATCTATCTGTCCTAATAGCGTCGCTAGCTCTTCCAGCCTGTCTTTTATCAACCTTCTCTCTCTCTCTCGCTCCTCTCTCTTATTCTTTTTCTCTTTCTCTTCTCACTCCTTCTCTTCTTTCCTCTTTCTTTCTTCTGTCCTGCCTTGCACTGTTCTGTCGCCTCTCATCCACACCTTGTATTCTTTGTCCAATTTCCACTCCGTTCCGTCTATCTTTACCGTGTCTACTCCCGTCTCTACCTCCTTTCCTCTGCTCCGCTCCTCTTGTTCCTTCTTCCTGACCCACCATCTGACTTCTCTCTCTTCGTACGTTAGATCCCTGTCTATGCCTATCCTCTCTTTCCTTTCTATTTCATACTTGCTTAGCACTCTCTCTTTGTCCTCTTCGTACCTCATTTCCACGAACCATATCTTCCCCCCTCTTCCGTCTCCTCTTCCCCACTCGCAGTTTATCTGCGCCTCACTGCCTAGCGCTTCTTTCGAAATTCTTCTGCATTCTTTCCTCCAATCCTCTGTATCTACCTTGGCTCCTTTGAACACTAAGTTCCTCTTTCTCTTCTCTCTTTCCTTCTGTTCTTGTCCCTCTTTGTCGTGTTTCTTATTCCCTCCTTCTTCTTTCGGTGCCCCGATTAGGCATCCGGCGGGGGTCGACCCCTCGGCCGCCGTTTGCCTTTCACCGCTTCTTTCCCTTCGTGCTCTTTCCTCCATCCTCTTCACCCTTTCCTTCAGTTTTTTCACCTCCTGTTTTATCGTCGTCATTTCCCTTCCCAACTCCTCCATCTTCTTTTCTCTTTCTCGCGCTTGTTCTCTGCAGTCTACCGTCTACGACCACGGTTGCTCGCCTACTACCTGTTGCTGCCTCTAGCACTCCCTCCCCTCCTTGCTTCCTACTCTTTCGGCTGCTCCTGCCATCTTTCCTTTACCTCTGCGCTCTCTACATTCCCTGCCTTCTTTACCTGTGGATCTCCTTTTCCGTTTGTCGGTAACCGTCTTCTTTTGCTTTTGTTTTTACCGACCGTCGTCTCCTCTTTCCCAGGCTTCTAGTCCTTTTGTCTTTCTTTCTGGCGGTCCTTTTCCTTTTCTTCTTTATTGTCTGTCCTCTAATGTCTCCTTCTCACCTTTCGCTTCTTCTCTTTCTGCGTCCAGTTCACTCATCCATTTAACTCCTGCCCCGTTGTCGCACAGTATCTCAATTATTCTCTCTCTACCTCCCTTCTCATTTCTTCTCCTGCAGTGTTCTAGCACATGCTCCCATGATTCCTTTTCCCCGTTGCATACTCTGCATCTCCTTCTCTCTTCTTCCTCCCAGTATCTGCCCCCTCTCATTTCATTTCCCATCCTGTATCTTGCTATTCTTACCATCCTTTTCTCATTCCCTTTTTCCTTCAGATACCTTGGCAGCCCGGCTGTGATTATTTCCCTGTATATTTTGTTGTACCGTGCCTTTCTTATCCTTTCGTATCTTTCCTGTCCCTGTATTTCTCTGTCCCTCTCTTCTATTTCTCTTTCGATGTTTTCTCCTTTTTCTCTCCTTCTCTCTATTTCTTCTGCACTGAAACCTCTTTCCTCATAGAACTTTCTCCTTCCCTCTTCCCATTTGGATCTTTTCTCCGGTTTGCTTTCTTTTATTTCTTTCCAGCACTCTCTAGCTATCTCGCTTCCACCACCTTCTCTGAGTTTCTTTTCGTATTTCAGCGCTCTTCTTCCTGCCCTTGTCCTTACTTTGTCCCTCTTTGTCTCTTCTCTTACCATGTAGCCGGGGGTTTTACTATCTAAGCCTAGCGTCCACTTGATATACCTGTCTTGTAACCTTTCCATTTCCAGCCTCTCCTGCCATCCCCATATCTCCGCCCCAAACAGCGCCACGCTTTCTACCAGCGCGGCGTATAACTTCCTTCTCCTCACCCAGTCCCCTCCAAATTTCCTTTTACCTACTCCCCATACTTGTGCCATTGCCACCATTGCCTTCCTCTTCCTTTCCCTCACGTGCCTCTCTGCCCCCCCACCCCCCCCCCCCCCCCCCGTTCCTCTGAAATACGTATCCTAGGTATCTGAACTCCCTTACCTCTTCTATATGTCCTCCTTTCCACTTCCATTCCACTGCCCTCTCTCTGCCTCCCCCTTTTCTGAACCTCATTGCCTTTGTCTTCTCTACGTTCAGTTCTAATCCCTTTCTGCTTAGGTATCTTTCCGATCTCGCTAGCATTTCTGTCATTCCCTCTTCTTCCCTCGCCAGCAGTACTATGTCATCTGCATATGCTAGCGACCATATTTTCCTGCTGCCGATCACCACCCCCCCAACTTGTCCGTTCCTTAGTACTTCTTCCCAGTCCGCCATATATAGATTAAACAGGTATGGGCTTAGCGGGCAGCCTTGTCTCACCCCTTTTACTGTCCCGAATTCCTTCCCTAGTTCTCCATCTGCCCTGATTCTATTCACTGTCTCCTCGTATATTTCCTCTATTCTTTCCCTCAGCCTCCTGCTCACCCCTCTCCTTTCCATTTCTCTCCATAGCTTCTCCCTATCTACTGTATCGAACGCCGCCTTTAGGTCTACAAAAATTGCCGTCAGCTTTCCTCTTTCTTTCTTTATTTCCCTTCCTATTACATGATTTGACTTGTAGATGTTCTCAGTGACTCCTCTGCCCTTTCTGAAGCCTGCCTGGTTTTCCGGTATCATTACTTTTCTCTCTATTTCGTCGTTCAATCTCTCCGCCAATACCGTTGCATATACCTTATAGCCTGTGGGCATCAGTGTTATACCTCTGTAGTTTCTGGCATTGTTCTCTTCCCCTTTCTTGAAGACTGGTACTATCGTTCCTTCCCTCCACCCCTTAGGGAACCCCTCTCCTCTCCATACCTTTTGTATCACTTCAGTCAACTCTTTCCTCACCTTTTCATTTCCATACACCCACGCCTCGTTCGCTATCTCGTCTGCTCCGGCTGCTTTTCCCTTTTTTAGCCTTCCTATCACTTTTTCTATCTCTTATATCTTGATTTCCTCCTCCTCTTTTTCTTCCTTTTCCTTGTCTCTTCTAGGCTCTTCTTTCCTTCCTTTCTTTCCATTCGCTTCCTCCCTTTTTTTTACTTCTTCTTTTCCTCTTCTTTCCCTCTCTCTTGTCCCCCCTAGTTGTTTCATAAAGTGTTCCTCCCAGTCTTCCATTTTTATTTCCTTGCTGCATCCTACTCTCTTCTTTCTCTCTCTGTTAACTATCTTCCACACTTCGTTTTCGTTTTTCGCGTTCTCTGCCTCTTTCATAATCCTCTCCCTCTCCTCCTCCTTCTTTCTTTCACATGTTTCTTTGTGGGTCTTTTTCTTCAGCCTGTAATCTATATACTCCTTTTCTCCTGTTTCTTCTTTCCTTGTTTTTTTCAGTGCTCTTTGGGCTTCTCTTTTCGTCTCCTCGCACTCGTCATCCCACCACCTGCTTCTTCTGTCTCTCGTATACCTTCCTACCTTCTTCCACTTAACTGCGTCTTTGATATTTTCCACTAGCTCTCCCCACTGCTCCTCCACTCCTCTCTCCTTTTGCTTGAACTCTATTTTCTTTTCTTTATATCTTCTTATTCCTTCTTCCGACCAGTCCATTACTCTCCTGCTTGCGCCTCCTTCTATTTTTTCTGTTACCTTTTCCCTCTGGTTCAGTGACACTATTATCGGCATGTGGTCTGATTCTATTCTCTTGCCTACTTCCATACTCTTCATTCTTTCCCTTGCTTCCGGGTTTCCTATCACATAATCTATTACTGACTCCCCTCTGGCCCCTATGTACGTTATTTCCCCTTCCTCATCCCCTGATATCGCACCGTTTACAATGCCTAGTCCCTCGTCTTCCATCATTTCTATTAGAATTCTTCCTTCTCTGTTTACTACTTTATCTTTGGACTTTCTACTTTCTACCTCCTTCTCCTCCTCCTCCTCGCCCGTTATCATTCCTCCTGCTCTTCCTGTTCTTGCATTCAGGTCCCCCCCTATCAGAACCGCTTCTTCCCCTTTCCTTGTTCTTAGTTTCCTTGTTATTATTTCTCTTTTTTCCTCCATTTCCTGGTTCGCATACACCGTGTATATCCTCCACTCTACCCCTTCTACCTGGATTCTTCTCTCCACTACCCCTGGATCCTCTTCTCCCTCGCATTCCTCTTCTGTTATTCCCTCTCTTACCCCTGTGATTATACCTCCTTTTGCTCTTCCCTTCTTGTGTTCCCTGGTCGCCGGCTGGCATTTCCAAACGAAGCCCTTCGGTAACCTCTCTATTGCCTTCCTCATATTCTTTTCTTCTACCCATGTTTCCACTAGCCCAATTATGTCCCATTCTCCAATATCTCTCCACATCCCTTCTTCTTTCCCCCCTAGGCCTGCTATGTTCCAGAATCCTATTTTCACTACCTTTCTCCGCCTCTCTTCTTTATTGTCCTTTTCCTTATTCCCTTTGTCCCCTTTGCTTTCCCTTTTTCCTTTACTCTTGTGTCTGCCTTCGCTTCCTCATCCTCCTCGTGTTTCCCCTCTTCCCCTCCCTCCTCTTCCTCCTCCTCTGCCTCCCCTCCCTCTTTGTCCTCCTCGCTCTCTCTTCTCCCATGCCCTATTCTCCTTCAGGGTCCCCTCTTCTTCGTCCCATCTGAATGATCTTCCCTCTATTTCTATTTTCTGATAGCCTACTCTGGCCCTTTTCCCTTTCCCTCTTTCCTCTTTCGCTATCTCTACTAGGTGTCTCTGAACCTCTCTTTTGTTTCTTGTTAGGTCGTTGTCTATAAACACCCTTCTTACCCCTAGCCTGCTCTTGTTTTCCATAACCCTTTTCTTTTCCTCCCATGTGCCTATTTCTGCCACTATCAATCTCCCTCCTTCTGGTCCCTCTGTCCTAGCCTCTACTATACTTATTTCTCTTCCTGTTATCTCTTCTGTTAGTTTGCTAACCGCTTCTTTCTCTTCTCCTTGTTTGGCTTCCAGCCCCCTTATTACTATGTTGTTTCTTCTTTCCCTTCTTTCTCTCAGTTCTAGTTTCCTTTCTAGTTCTTTTATTCCTTCTACCATTGTTTCCTCTACTCTCCTCAGCCTGTCTTCTCTTTCTCCTACTTCCTCCTCTTCCTCCCCTTTTCTCCTGTTTAGTTCTTCTTTTATTTTTGCCTCCATCTTTCTTCTCTCTATACCCTTCCTTTCTTCCTCTCTTTCCTGTATCTTCCTTTCCTTTTCTGCCTCTCTCAGCTCTAATTCCCTTATCCTGTCTTCTAGTTTTGCTCTCCCTTTTTCTCCTTCCCGCCTGACTGCCTCTATCTTCTCGTTAACCTTTCCTCTCTGATTTCTCTACTTCCTTTTTCTGCTTCTTCTCTCATCCTTCTTATCTCAAGCATAACCTCCTTTAGACCCTCGGCTACTCCTTCTTTTACCGCCTCCTTTGTGTTTCCTTCTGATGCCTGCAGTTTTATTGCCGGGGACCTCTGCGTTTTTGCGCTTCTTTTGAATGCTCTGCTATCCTCTATCTCTTCTTCTCCTTCGCTTTCTTCTTTTTCTTCCTTTTCAGTTCTTTTCCTCTTCCATAGGTCTGTTATCGATCCTATGGATCCTAGGGATTGCGTTCTCTCTAGTCCTAGCCTTTTCATTATTCATTATTATGTAATGATAATTTATTATATTATAATTTTAATAATATTATAATGGTAATATAATTTTTTTTATTACTATTGATTTTTTTCTACAAAACATACTCCGTATGTATGGAACATTTTTAAAATGACCTTCAAATTTCTCTGGAACACCCGATATATTATCCACAATACACTTTTACGAAGGCCACATTCCAAAGCCTTTGATGAATAGAAAAACATCTGGAGGGATTAACGGTTGGAGCCCGAGTGCCATGCGGTGCATGGAGAATTACGATGTGCCCGCCTCCAGATCGTGATTCGGCACGAGAAAAAAAGACTTTTTCCGACGCGGGGCAGCTTGGGGCAGTAAATGGAAACGGTTTCGAAAACTAGACACTTTTCCGCGAATAATGCAACGAATCTCGATACAGAGACTTACAGAGACGAAAAGAATTCTCTACGTAAAGTTGTAAATCGGGTAAAAAAAAATACATTTTTCCTCTGCAATACATCGCGCACATCGTAAACACGTTTTCGAATTATAAATGTGTCATTACTAATTTTCAATGTACGTACCTTTGCGAACATTTTCCATGTTGCACAAACTATTTGCACCAGAACCTCACTAAATGGGAGACGTTTTTCTCCAACTTTCCAAAAATGATCACGCGGCGTCATGCAAGAACGCGGCGGAGGGTCGACTTTGACGGCTCACCACATAAACAGATTTGGTTGGAATGGCCTATCCTTCTGGATTATAATGCCCCAAAGCCCTCTACACAAGAATATATGAAGCTCAGGGTTGGGCGCGAAAATTGAAATTTTGATTTTTGGCCACGTTTTTAGGATTTTGAACCACTGTGCGGTGCCAAGTGTAGCGCCGTGAAAAATGATCCGAAACAAAAATGCAAAAGGATGCGATCAGTATATGCATGTAGTCACTCGGTGAACCTAATTTTTTGATAATAAGTTAAGAATTGTATAAATGGCAGACATAAAATCAAAAAAGTCGATAATCTCGAAACAAAATTTCTTCTTCGCTAATAAAAAAAATGGTTAATTTTGAGAAATTTCTAATATTTTTAGGCTTACCGAGTGATTACAGTCATATATATATACCGACCGCATCCTTTTGCATTTCTGTTTTGGATCATTTTTTCACGGCACTACACTTGGCACCTTAAAAAGAATTCCTCCGCGACCATGTGGGTTCATCATGCCATATCTCCGTCAATTTTCAATATTTTTTCATGACTAAAAATTGAAAAGGCTTGTTAAGCCGCTGAGGACCAACTGGGTGTACAGCCACCCGGCGCCACCTTTGAAGCACCGTGTGCAGAAAGGGAAATAAGGCAAGAGTGATGCTCTTGCTCGGTAAATTAGGGGAAAAATAGGACCTATCGAGCAGGCAAGAAACCTATGTCAATAGGCTTTTGGCTTCGTTAGGAAACACACATATAGTGCGCTCTGGGTTGCTACACACCCAGGCTGTGCCTGTGCGTTTGAAAAGTGACCAACAAACTCGACGCGACAATTTGCACATAAATCTTTGTATTGGTTTCCAATAGTGATTTGAAAGTGAAAAAGAAAAATATAACAAGTCATACGAGAAGAAGCCAGGTCGGATGAGGTAGGAACATAATATAAGCCTATCAAGTGTGTATAGCAAAATTCGAAATAATTTGTCCATTCATGAAAATTGTATAGTAATAATACTTTTATGTCGTTTTTAAAGCCTAAAATGGCTAGTCGACAAGCAAGTGAGATTTTAGATGTTTTTGAAGAGGTGGACGTTGGCGCAAACGATCAAACTTCTGAAGAGGAGGATGCCGATGATCTCTTCCAAGAATCTAGCAGCACCGAGACAAGCGGCGAAGACAATGCAAGCTCCGACTCAGACTTCAAACAAAATAATGACGACGATTTCGCGCAGGAGATGGAAAGAGGAAGGTCCAGAAAGCGTCGTGCTTCTTGTCCACGAGGCTAGCTTCCAAGATTTCTCATTTATCTCGTTCTTTTCGAAACTGGCACACGATTTTCCAATACGAATTTGTAAAACCCATTGCAAAATTCACAGGTCGCTCCCTGAGGCAGGCCACGTTGCAAATCTGGAAGAGCTAGAGGAAGACCAAGATCAGTTCTGTTGTCAAGAGGTAAATACAAATGGAATTCAGTAGCACCTCGCTCCAGATCCAGTACTCGACGAGAAAAAATAAGAACTTTTCTACCACATGCCATGGAAGAAGCAAAAAATGTGACAACTCCATTGGAAGCCTGGACTCTCCTTTTCCCAAACACACTGATCGAAAAAATTGTTCTGCACACAAACGAAGAGATTTACAAGAAACGAGCACTACTTTCGACACAGATTTACCACATGGAGACAAATCTTGTCGAAGTGAAGGCATTATTTGGTCTTTTTTATGCATCTGATTTGTTGAAATCCGCCGAATGTAATCCTGAGGATTTGTGGTCAGAAAAGTCTGGTATGATTCAATTTCGAGGAACAATGTCGCTCAATAGATTCAAGTTCATGATATCTTGTCTTCGTTTTGACAATAAAGATACACGAGCAGAAAGACGAGTAGCTGATCGATTTGCTCCAATTCGAGAGATTTGGGACGAATTTATTGATAATTGTCGGAAATATTATTCACCCTCACAATGGTGCACTATTGACGAGCAGCTGCTAGGTTTTCGCGGTCGTTGTGCATTTCGCATTTATATGAAAAATAAACCAGATAAATACGGCCTGAAAATAGTGATGCTAAATGACGCAAAAACCAGCTACATGGTCAACGCTATTCCCTATACAGGTACTGTAAATAATGATCGTTTGGAAAGCATACCCGATTATTACGTGCGATCATTATCTGAACCCATTCATGGAAGCAGACGGAACGTGACTGTAGATAACTGGTTCACTTCAGTACCCATCGTCGAAAAAATGTTGACCGAGTACTCCCTAACGATGATAGGAACTATTCGAAAAAATAACCGGAAAATTCCAGAAAACTTCAAAACTTCTCACATGCCTGGTACATCATTTTTTGCGTATGACGATGATAAAATGCTGGTTTTCTATGCTCCGAAAAAGAACAAAATTGTATTACTTCTGTCGTCGCTAAATCAAGATCCTGCGATCGATCAGGCAACCGGAAAACCAGTGGTCGTTCTTGATTACAATAAGACTAAAGGGGGCACCGATATGTTTGACCAGTTTTGTCATCGGTATACGGTCACAAGAAAAACCTGTAGATAGCCATTGAGATTTTTTTACGGAATGCTGGATCAGGCTGGAATAAACAGTTGTATTTTATACAATTTCAGTTATAATAACGTTTATATGCAACAAAGACAGTTTTTACGAGTTTTGTCGAGTGCTCTACTCGAACCTCACTTGCGCTTACGGCTCACTAGCGTAACCTTACAGAAGAGCTTGAAGACTTGCATTATGGACATACTAGGCATTGAACTTCCTCCTCGTCAAGTGAGAACAGACAAGCTACCTAAGCAAGCAAGGTGCCATTATTGCGATTGGAGGAGCGATCGCAAGACATCGAGCGCATGTATAGTTTGTGGGGTGCCCGTGTGCTCTGAGCATCGTCGTTTAGTGTGCATGACATGTTCAGACGATTAAGGAATGGCAACGTTTATATCAAATCTATATTTTTATACAAAAATAATGTGAGAGTTGAAAAATAAATGCTACTTCTTGCAAACAGACATAAATTTCACATTTATTCAGTGATTACGCGACGATTTCTCTGATTCATTTCGGTTGCTTTCAGAATGCAGAATAAATACACTTTTTTGAGAAATCTTGAAAACAACTTTGAATGTCTTTTAGCTTGGAGTTTCTAGTTTGCAAATCACTATAATATAATCCACTTAGTGCGATGAACAAAAGAAGAATCATCAAAAACGTCAGAAAGGTCCTGCAGGTTAATTTTTCAAACATTTTTTGCGTTTATCCACACATTTTTTTTCATATGAAAATATCGACTGCGGCCTTGCATATTCTTATTCCCGACATTCTAAAGATTCGATTTCACTACTTACAAGTTGAAAAATTCTATTCGGAACGTGTGCTACAAGCAAGATAAGTTGTGGGTTGCTGTACACCCAGCGTGGTATGGTCCAGGACGCCAGAAAATGGTGGTCCTCAGCGGGTTAAAATAGCTATAATGAACTATCCGAATTTCAAAAAGATACATCCATTCCTTCCCCTTAAAAAAATTCAGAAAAAAACTGCTCAATTTAGAGGTTCTACATGGTTGTCCCCCCTCAACGAGGTGGCTGGATTACGGTGAGCGTCATTTTATCTAATACACGATTTTCGAACCTGGCAAACGGCCGTCCGCCATATTGCTTTTGTCTTATGCCACAAGGCGATTTTGTACTCTCGAGGGTCGATTAAGCTCAACTGCGAGTCGGTAGGCGGTCGCCCATGTTCTAGAGAGTTTTTCGCGTTCGGGAGATATCTTTTGAGGCCCAAAAAAGAGGCATCTAGTAGTTCAACTTCAACTATTCCGAGGCTCGCTTATGAGATCAAACGAGAAGGTGTGACTCAGTCGCGTTCTCTCTCCAGCGCGTGGAGATTCACGTTCAGTTGAGTTAAATTCGAGTCCAGTCCTGTTTTGCTGTTCGTTCTGAATTTTGGTTTCGCCTACGAGGGTAGAGTTAGAATAAGTTAGTTAAAGAAGATTCAAAATAATAAAGGTGGTCGGTAACACAGAGGCCTAGCCTCCCGTGGGCTCGGAAGTTGCCTAACAACCACCGTGACGCCGATTCCTCGGGACTTTTCTGTTATTTTGTTCGCTTCTCGCTCGGCTTCTCGTCATTTATCAATTTTTTTTGTTATTATTCTTTTTTTTTGCTACCACCACCGAGTAGTTGCTAGGATTATTTAGATTTAGTTTGTTCCTTAGTTTTATTGTGCCGCGAGGCCTTACATTTGTCGAGCTAACTTGTGACTTGTTACTTTTTTTGTGTATCGTATCCCCGGATACATGATTATTGTTTGACTCGCGATGTTAATTATTTATTTTTATTGGATTGATTTTTGTTATATTTTTTTTTGTTAAATTTGAACTTCACGAGTCATTATTTGACGCCGAGTTAATCCTTTAGATCAATCCCGACCTCTCTCCGCGGTACTATTGCTAGCCGCCGCCTTGAGTACCCGTAGGTTGTCATATTTTGGTTAGAATTTCGAAAGTGGTGGTTATCCGCCCGGCGCCCGATAAATTAAAAATTTAGTGTTTTCTTGGCCAATTGTAGAGTGAATGACCTCGGGGTTAGCGATCTGGTCTAGATCCGAGGTCAAGTAAACATCCACGTCACAATTTCGATATTCTTAGATATAGCAAGATTTGTTTGGATCTCTCTGGATATTTTCCGATCTGTTTAGTCCGTTCGGATCGTGCCAAAATTTGAATACAAGTAGATCTGACGATTTGGATTTTATCCCCGATAAAAAAGGTTGGATCCAATCATATAAGCTTGGATTCAACCTTATACTGAGAGGATTCCATGAAAGTTAACACTCAGTCAGAACAGACTGGACAGTTTCCGTGTTATCGTCTGTTTATTGCAGGCTGGTCATCCGGTCATCTTGTCAGGCTTTTCGGGAAACTCAATTCGACCATTAATGAGAAAAAAACGGATGGCCAGCCTGCAACGAACAGCCGAAAACATGACAAGTGTCTAGTCTGCTTTAACTGACTGTTAACTTTCACCGAATCCTCTCTGTATATACAGAGATGATCTGTGGAAAGTTATAGGCCGTGTGGGTATGCAACCGGAGTTTCACTCCGAAATGGCAACGCTGTCGATGCGAGAGTCGAATGAGTCGAATGACCGTATCTACAGACGACGTAACGGCAGCTGTTATTCTGCGGCTGTCATGTCGTTAGATTAGAATGAGGGTTATAAATAATTTTCAGATTTAGATTTTGTTATTACAGTTCCTTAATACAACGGGCATAGTAAACGGGCATATTCTTTCGTAAGAAAGTGTAATGGACTATTCAGGTAATTGCGGATATCAATATCGGCTTATTTCGAATATTATTAGGTTATAACCTGATAAAGAACTGTTTTGGTTGAAGTGACGAATCTGACTGTAATAAAATTCAAATTAAAACCAACCGCAGTGACAATAATTCTTGAAGAATTAATCATAGGTGTGAATTTCTGTGTATTTACTACATTACTTACAGCGAGCAGTTCATCGGTGACCGACCGACTCGTTGCATCACGTCGACAGCTACGGTTGCGAACAGCGAGTGAAATATTATTCAACGATCAGCCTGGAATCGTTACGATGAAAGTTTTTCATCCAACGAGGCATCTCTGCTATGGCAGACAATACTCTGCATGTGAGTCAGTCCACGTCAAGCGGGACGGATTTGGCCAAAAATTTCCCTAGATGTTTCTGATTCTTTTGTAATTTTTTTTACACATTCTCTGGGTAAAATAAATGGATGAAACATTTTTTTTTTTTAACTCGAAGGGCTTAGAAGTTACAAGGGGTCGAATTTTCGAAAAAAGCACCAAAAACCGGAATCGCTGCCTTCTTTAAACGTTAATATCTCCGGTTTCTCTTGTCGTACAGACATCGGCAAAAACTTATTTTAAAGCTCTTGAATCGCACTTTCACGCTATTTATTTTTAATTCACCTAATAAATAATCTTCTATTTGTTATAAAGAATTATACTTTTTAAACGTGATTTTCGAGATGATTACACCTTTCGAAAATTCTAAAAAAAATACGAGCGTGTTTCTTGATTCATTCTCTACGAAATCTGTAAGTTTCAAAATGGAACTCTGATGGAAACTATATTTAAAAAGCGATTGATTCGTGCGGGACGTCGCGCGCGGCTGTCTACGCAGGCGCGCCGAGACCGAAGCTTGTTCTCTTCACATGCAAGGAATACAGGGGGGCTGTTATAGGTCTGAATTCATCAAATCCATTAATTCACAGAATTATTTATTCCATTTCATACTGAATATTCTACTCAAAACAATAAAAATATCAATACAGAACTAAAACGCTCAACTAAAATCTTAAAACACATCACAATTTCGAAACTAAAGCTCCTATAGTCATCAAAAATAAGTGGTAAATATAAAGTACATTTTGATTCCATCAAATGGAATACGTCACAATATCATCATTCAATTAATTACGTACTAAATTAATCAACTAAAACCTATATTAAAAATTTCACAACTATATTACATATAAATAAAATCTTAAAGTGAGCCGCAAATTTGAATTTCTACTAATAGTTGATTTACTTGGAAACCAATGCTTCTACTGACTTCTGTGGGGATCATTCTGTGAGGATTATAAAAAAGAAGCTGTTGCATTACAAGCTCGATTTGAGAAAGCGAAGTTAGTAGGTACGTGGAACATTGATATTCCATTGTATAAAACCTATTTCAAAAAATAAAATAAAAAATTGTTGCCAAAAGATATTTGAATGCACAGGAGTCAGTAGAAGCATTGGTTTCCATGTAAATCAACTATTAGTAGAAATTCAAATTTGCGGCTCACTTTAAGATTTTATTTATATGTAATATAGTTGTGAAATTTTTAATATAGGTTTTAGTTGATTAATTTAGTACGTAATTAATTGAATGATGATATTGTGACGTATTCCATTTGATGGAATCAAAATGTACTTTATATTTACCACTTATTTTTGATGACTATAGGAGCTTTAGTTTCGAAATTGTGATGTGTTTTAAGATTTTAGTTGAGCGTTTTAGTTCTGTATTGATATTTTTATTGTTTTGAGTAGAATATTCAGTATGAAATGGAATAAATAATTCTGTGAATTAATGGATTTGATGAATTCAGTTCTATAACAGCCCCCCTGTATTCCTTGCATGTGAAGAGAACAAGCTTCGGTCTCGGCGCGCCTGCGTAGACAGCCGCGCGCGACGTCCCGCACGAATCAATCGCTTTTTAAATATAGTTTCCATCAGAGTTCCATTTTGAAACTCACAGATTTCGTAGAGAATGAATCAAGAAACACGCTCGTATTTTTTTTAGAATTTTCGAAAGGTGTAATCATCTCGAAAATCACGTTTAAAAAGTATAATTGTTTATAACAAATAGAAGATTATTTATTAGGTGAATTAAAAATTATTAGCGTGAAAGTGCGATTCAAGAGCTTTAAAATGAGTTTTTGCTGATGTCTGTACGACAAGGGAAACCGGAGATATTAACGTTTAAAGAAGACAGCGATTCCGGTTTTTGGTGCTTTTTTCGAAAATTCGACCCCTTGTAACTTCTAAGCCCTTCGAGTTAAAAAAAAAATGTTTCACTCATTTATTTTACCCAGAGAATGCGTAAAAGAAATACGACGATTTATAAGAACATGCGGTCAAAAAGGTGTCCCGCTTGACGTGGATTGACTCATGTCTTTGCAGTCTGAACGCAGTATGAAAAGACACAGTCTTGCAGAGATTGTAACGTAAACTCAGTGAAGAGAGATCAAATTCTGGGTGTTGTGTCTTCCTACGAGCACGATGATCGACTCGTCGGTGAATCATAGTATTCCACCGGTTCGTTCCTCATCGCCTGACAGAAGAGCATTCGATTGTCAGCATCCGGATCCTCAAGCTTATGATACTTTCTGTATTTGCATCGATGCGTTGTACCGACGACTTAGACATGCTGTTTTCGTTCCGTCTTCTGCAAGGATGCGCAGTACTTCTGCCTTGTTTTCTACACTAACACGCCACGTCGGGTTCGTCACTTTCACCAAGTGCGGATCCCTGGTCTTCGTTTTAAAGAATCTAACTTCCCTCACTGTTCCCCAGGAACTAGACATGCTTCATTACTTACTGTTTCTTATTAATAAAAACTATTATTGAATGATGAAAACTCGTTGAAATGTAATTATTTCCACAAATATGCGACGCTTTATTCCACTCAGCAATCAAAGGCACAATTAAGTTGATTTACAGATTAATACTTCCAATTGATTCATTCCTTGCTAAAACTAAGATTGGTAGACAAACATGTGATCGCTCTTCACTGAGTTTACATTTCAATCTGTGCAAGACTGTGTTTCTTCATACTGCGTTTATCGTCGTTGAATAATATTTCACTCGCTGTTCGCAACCGTAGCTGTCGACGTGATGCAACGAGTCGGTCGGTCACCGATGAACTGCTCGCTGTAAGTAATGTAGTAAATACACAGAAATTCACACCTATGATTAATTCTTCAAGAATTATTGTCACTGCGGTTGGCTTTAATTTTAACTTTATTACAGTCAGATTCGTAATTTCAACCAAAACAGTTCTTTATTAGGTAATAACCTAATAGTGTTCGAAATAAGCCGATTGGAATCTGTCGAATGGCGATATGACATCTGGTGGCGGAAAAACTAACTATACTTAGGGCACCTTTGAGTGATCAGTATACGTACCATGCCGTGAAAATTCCATAGACTTATCATTTTTTAATAGAAATTTATTTGAAATCACATAAGCTAAACGTCACAATCTTCCCTTATCGTCGCCATGTTTTTTAGGCTCCGCCCATATGACAAATCCCAATATTGACATCCGCAATTACCTGAATAATCCATTACACTTTTTCACGAAAGAATATGCCCGTTTACCCTTGTATTAAGGAAATGTACCCACACAACACAGGATATCCAGAGGATCATCCTATTTAGGTCCAGTATATGTCGCGGACATATCAAATATCCCTGAGATGTTAATAATATCCAAGATATATAACATATCGTTCGGATATCCATGATTTATACTAAATATCTCTTATAATGTCCGTGAATGTACTAAGAATATCAATATATATCCAGGATATTTACAATATCCCCGGGATGTTGTCAATATTTTAAATACATTGATAATATATACACAAGTACGATGCATGGTCAGCTTGTACAATGACCTTACCAATGAACATTTTTTCAATTGTTTTTTGAAAGTATGGCGATTCATCAAATCCAGAAATTTTCGATCAGTTTTATCTGATATTGAAAAATCGTATTAACAAAAACAAGGGTTTCAACAGATTAATACAACCTTTTGAGCAAAAAGTTTTTGAATCTTCTTTAATAAGATTTCTAAGAAGAAAAATTATCAAAAGTATTTGGTTAAATAGTTGGTGATTATACACATCAAGGTTATATAAAAATAATAATACCTTCAAGTATAGAAAATTGTGACCTGAATCCAATTAGATAAAATCATCCACAAATATGTATACAGCTATGCATCTTTTTAAAAATCATTCAATTTTCTAACAACTTTTATTTTAATTTGATTCGACACCTTAATCATGAGCTTTGACAAATCGGAAAATATTGGACTGATACCCATAGGGTAGTTTGGCGTAGTCGGTAGAGCGTGCGTAAGTAATACAGCGAGTGCGAGCGGACTTGGGTTCAATCCCTGCAGTTAGGTCGGAAAATTTGGTAGCGTTTTTCATAGCAAACTGGTAATGCTTGTCGATTCACACAAGGAAAAAGTTATAAAATGTAAATGAGACCTGCGAATATTCGTTGCATGACTGTAGCATACCAGAAATACAACTTTTTTGTTACCGTTACAAGTTTGCTACATATATATATATATATGACAAATTCCTGGCGATGTCTTGAGATGCCCTGCAGATATTTCGAGGATATTCTATTAGAACATCCGCAGGACGTTCAAATGGGCGGACATTTGGGGATCGTCAGTATATCCTCTGTCTATTTTTAGGACAATTCTGGATATGCCGTGGATATCCCGTATATCCCAAAAAAATATCCCAGGGATATTATATTGATATCATTGTGTTGTGTGGGTAATAACAAAATCTAAATCTGAAAATTATTTATAACCCTCATTCTAACCCAACGACATGACAGCCGTAGAATAACAGGTTACGTCGTCTGTAGGTACGGTCATTCGACTCATTCGACTCTCGCATCGACAGTGTTGCCATTTCGGAGTGAAACTCCGGTTGCATACCCACACGGCTTATTGTTGAATAGGTAACCTCAAATATATTACATGTTTTTCTTCTTGCGTTCATATCTCCCGCGCTATGGCTGTCTTCGATGTTCGACATTCGATTAATCAAAAACATATGCATTGTATCGACCAATGACTGTCTTATAAAATAGAATATATACGATCTTTAAGCACAAAAGAACAATCTCTTTCTTTTTCCCCTGTGATTAATCCTGTTCCGTCACTTATAACTTTCCACAGATCAACTCTGTATATATATATGTCGGATCGTCGAGCGTAAATCTGAATGATCCGTGAGGATCCATCTTCCTTCGATTAATTGAATGTAAACGGAAATATCGTCACCAGAACTTGTTTTATTTAACAACTTTTAATTCAATAACAAGAAAACAGAATGAACTTTGAAATAAACTACGAACAGGAGTCGTTTAGAATATTAAATTGATTCGATGCAGAAAAGAACGAACAGTTCCGTGCCAGCTCTCTATTCCTTCTCTTCTATTTTCAAATTCTTATTTATTTAACAAAACAATGCGCTTAGCAACCGTAATGACACGGCTCTGTACGAGCGCACCCAGAAATACGGGGTCCACTCTGTCCTTTCCTGCACATGGTGTTTCTCTATTCATAATTCTCATACTCCGACCATATATATATGTGACGTGCACCGCCGACGGTGGGGATACTCCGTCGACAGGCCGCACCAGCAAATACCAGGCGATCCGCTGTGGGATTGCTTGAGTTAAATTTAATTTAAAAAAATACAATAATATGGAAAATATTAAATTCGCGGCAAGACTTGAATTGTTGGGCGCCAGGTACCTGGTGGTACTGCTATAACGGAATGACAAAAACCAAAGAACCAAAAATGAATAAAACGAATTTACTATAACAAAACCAAAATCAATAACAATTAAATAATTTCACGGAAGCACGTCAAGTTCTGCGATAGCTCAGGGTGAGGAGAACATGGGGGCGAATAATTAGGGCGAAGCGAGAAATTTATGGTTTATGGAATTTCACAAAGAAACCAATTTATTTTAAAAATAAAAATACGCTATTTTCCTCTCAATATAGGGAAATATCGTTGATAACAAACCAATACGAACAAATAATTACCCAACAGGTATTCATCCCGTAAACAATGCTCGACATTGAATAAGAAATCGGTAGGCGGAGGGCCTTAATAAACCGAGAAATATATTACAAGGGAACAGCTGATAGACAAGCAGGTAGGTAGATCGAGAGAAAGACAGTAGGTCATATGGTAATATAGGACAGATAACTTGAGTAGAATAAAATAAATATTTCAGGATAACGTAGAAAACAATGACGTGGTAACAAGGCGTGACATCAGGTCGATAATGTCGTGGAATGCGGAAGGATGCGGAATCAATGTATTCGGGACTTTGCGAAATTCCAAGGGCTAGATCGATAACGTAGAACTTTCTGAAGAAAGTGCCAGCGTAGAAGACTCCAACAACCGACTCGATCCGAATTCACACGAACATTCCCGAAGATATGGACAAGAAATACAACATGTGACTATGCAATACTAAATTATCAAACAATTAGCTTATTATTAATTTTTCAGGAAATAATGACTCTATTATAACAAAAATAAATCAGCTTAAGTTTTCAAGGAATTAAGCGGGATTTATAAGATGGGATGGCTATGATTTATCATAGATTGGGGAGAATCGGATTAACCACAAGTCGATCGATTTTTCTAGAAGGAATAGTGTGATACGCACTAGATACAATATGGATTATTAATCAAACAAAAGGGAAGAGTTTAAAAGAAATGGGTCGCGCTGCTATTTTTCGTTCAATTTCTTCTGGTCAAACAAATTGGAAATGGATTACATTTATTTCACTGGGACTAGACGAGACGATAAATCAAAAAGGGAAGAAGGACGCGATCGACAAGATAATTATTTTTAAAGCTAATTTTCACGAAAAATCGATTAACTCGGCAAAATAATATCATAAGGGGACACAAGATTCATAAAACTAAACAATTCATCCGATACAACAAAACTAAAACACGTCAATCCGATAATATGTTAATGTGGTCACCCTCTTTGAGGCCTGACCCAACTACGCAATAACACAATGCAATGAGAAATCAATCAAATCAATCGATAATGGGCGAAAGCCTACCTTATAAGAAGTACTCAGGTACAAACACAAACTAAGATCTGAATTGAACAAAAGTTTTAGTATCTACAATTAACTAGAAGCGGTAACTCAAAGCTCTAGGCTCATAACACAAAAATCTCAAAGTCACAAAAAAGGGAATCGACTAGCTATTTCACTATCCAAACAAGAAGTGGCGGGCTTCGGCACGTTCCTAAGGAAATCAACAAAAGGGATGGGGTTTTCTCAAAGACATAATTATTTGCTTCTTTGAGTGACGCTGCGGGTGTTCTTTCTTCCTCGAAGCAGCCTGGCAGGGCCCGTTGGTACCCAGAGCTTTCGCGAGGGAGATGTAAGGTGGCAGGTTGACGATTTTCCATACCCTGGAAGGCGGAATTTCTACATATAACCGGTGGACAAGGCCGGTGTGTGACGTAGGAGAGGAGGGCGACATGGGAGACAGTTTGCAGCGCTCTTCCAGGCATATCTCAGGATACGAAGTTCTCTGCTTCCTCGCTACTGACTGAAACTTTTAGGTTACCTGCCAGAAGTATTTTCCAGGAGGGATGGTCTCCCTCAGCGGTAGATTCGAGACGGCATAACATAAGAGATATAGGAACAGGATAGAAATTAACATACAGGATTATGGGGTTACATTTGGGACCTTGGGAACTTGAGCTGCGGAACTTCTTGCCTCGATACGGTACATATTTTTAACGCGGGGTTGCTTGCGTCGGGAGAAGAGACGATGGTCAATTACGGGGCAAATCTACCTCGTTACAATATATATATATATATATACTGTATCGTGTTCGGTGGTGGTAACAACGTCGAACTCACACATTCACACACAGACGCAGCTGATCAGGTGGGAATTTCCGCCAAGCTCCCCACTTGACCAACTGTAACGTCATTTTGAGTATATAAGAGCGCGCAGTCCAACGGACATCAGGGTATATGAGCCAAAGCGGCCGTTGCGACTCAGTAGATTAACTTAGACTCAATTACTTTTGCTCAAACTTAATTTCTCATCTTCTAAAATTTATAAAATCAAGTTCAAATGAAACTTAATTAATTAACACTCAAAAATCTTGCTTTGTGCTAAAGCAGCTAAAGTACAAGTAAATTCATATAAAATCTCGACAGTTAGCGAAAGCAGCAACTAGTACGACATAACTTAAAAATTGACACAAATATGAAAACGACACGAAAAGCTCAGTAGAAAAATTAAAACGAAACACGCGATCATAGGATTCTTGAATTATGATAACGATGTAAAATTATGATTTATTTTTATTTTTATTTTGTTCAATTTTTGATTTTTTTAAATAGTCGAACGAAGAAAAAGCTTTATTAATTAAATGCTAGACGGCTGTAGGCAGCCTATTAAGGGGTTACATGGGTTTCGTCGGGTGAAAAAAGGCCTATTTTCAATCATTTTTTTTCTATATAAAAAATTATTTATTCAATTCAAACTTTTTTCTGTCTTATAGATACACATTCAAAGACAAATTTCTGAGATTTTCAAAAAAAAAAAATTAAAACTCCGCCATTGTGACGTCATTTCCGGTGACCCTTCGAAAAAAAGGTGCGTCCGCGTTGTCAGCATAACTCCTGACAGGATCATCTAAAATGAAAAAACAAAAATACGTGTTTTAGTTAAGACCATAAACTCGTGCTTGAACGAAGGAAAGAAAAAAAAAAGTAAAAATTGGAATTTTGGCAGACATTTTTCCAAAAAAATGAAAATTTCGGTCAAATTTGCTTGACATTTTTTTTTTTTTAAATAGTTGTAATTGAAAAAAAAAAAATCCTTCGTTCAAGCACGAGTTTATGGTCTTAACTAAAACACGTATTTTTGTTTTTTCATTTTAGATGATCCTGTCAGGAGTTATGCTGACAACGCGGACGCATCTCCTTTCTGAGGGATATGACGTCACAATAGCCGAGTTTTTAATATTTTTTTCCCAAAATTTCAGAAATTCTTTGTCAATAGTGTATCTTTGTAACAATAAGAAGTTTGAATAAAATATTTCATTTTTTATATGAAAAAAAAAAATTGTTGAAAATAGGTCGTTTTTTTCCCCGAGGAAACCCATGTAACCCCTTAAGGGGCACACCTAGTGTGAAATTTCAAAAAAATCGAATTTCTTTTTTTTTCATATTTCGATAGATTAAACCTTTAAGAATAACATATTAAAATTTCGAATCGATATCTCAAATAGTTTTTGAGTTATAGCCATTTAAAGATTAGCCGCTCGGCAGCGATACTGCGTTCCACGAGAGAACACCCGGCAGTTACGCAGCTTCGAACGGCCTGAGAGCCGGGTGGGGATAGCGGGGTTGGCAACTCAACGCCGAATCTAAATTATCGTACGCATGGGCCCCGAATATATTTGTCACGCTAGGCTATTTATAACAGTGAAAATGATCATTTTATCTTTAAACGCGTTTTTCTCGGAACAGCATTTTCCGAATTTGCTGCAGTGATTACTCAAAGACAAATGATCCGATCACTACCGAATTTTTTCTACATGTTCTTTATATAGCTCTCCATACAATGACCTATCGATTTTTTAATCTGACTAGGCCAGATCGCGCGTTTCACGCGCGCTGAAGCTGATACCATTTTTTATTTAATTATAGTTCACCATGTTAATTAATAGACTATGTTCATTAATATTCTTCAGTACTCCAGTATCGTGTACCCTTCAAAGGCACACTTCCGTAGAATTACATAGAGTACACTGATTGTGAGTATTTCACACCCAAGTTTATTCAAATGTGTGCTGTGCTGACCGTATTGTATGCACATGTCATCAATTCACCTTATATCTATCAAATTATCACAAGATGACAATGAAAAAAAGGTAGCATTTCATACAAAATAGACAGTAAATAGTAAATTATAATTCAGTGAAAACAGTGCATTTGCTTTAGCGCGCAATCTTATTTCAGTGTGGTAGATTCGGATATGGTTTGGTGTCTGTATACAATTCTGACAGAACTTCAATCATAGGTAATTTTGTTTAATCTTTGAATTGTACTCGAAGCTTCTTCCTCAAGATTTATAAAGAAATTGTATAAAATGATAACAGAATTGATCAAACACAACCAACATACCTTATCTGTCATCCATCAACTGACCGACGTATCTGTCATCCGTCAAAAATCCGAAAAACGCCGAAAACTCGAAATTCACTCGTGGCGACCAGTCGAACCTCGATAGGCTCGAGATTCGATCCGGTCATCGTGGACCAATCCGAGCGTGAATAAAATGTCAACAATGCATGCGAGATTTCGATTTTACGGGGTCATGGATCTTTTAAGATCGGATTAAAAATCGAATTTTGGCAGACCAAAAACGACCAAAATTTCGGGTAAAATTCGACTTTTTTTAAAAAACGCCGCCATTTTGTCAATTTTTGATTTTTTTTTTTGATCATAGGTCATTGTACGGACAATATCTTCTAGTTTAACGTGAATTTTTTGTTTTTTGATTTCATCCACGGAGAAGGCCGGAATCACTGCAGCAGTGAAGGATCTTTTTTTTTCGCGCCGTCGGAGATCGTGTATAACTTAAAAAATATTTGATTTTTTTTTTCAAAAATTTCGCTGTATATTCTTGAGACACGTATAAATATACTCTCGAAATTTTGAAACAATTGATACAGTAGTTTTTCTAATAAAAATTCCCAAAAATCACTTTTTTTTAGGCCGTCACACTAGGTGTGCCCCTTAAGAAAGGAACCCGATCCTAGTCTTCTATTTTGTCTTTCCTTGCAATTAATTAATCATTTCAATTTTCAGACCTTAAAACCATTCATTACCTAAAGGCAGCTTTGGTTGTGAGTAGGCAAGGCAGCTACGGTGTAGCTTTCACTGGCACCATAGTCTGTACGCTGATCTCATAACTCAAGTCTGTAAAAGGCAGCTCTGGTAGTCTTCTGATTCTGAGACAGCTACGGTGTAGCTATCACTGGCACCCTAGTCTGTGTAATTAGACACACTCGAGTCTGTGAGTAGGCAGCTCTGGTTGACGAAAGTCAATCCGAGTCTGTAATTAGGGTTATTTGGGTTTTTCATTTTTTCCCAGGAGGAACTCCAAAAATCAACTTACCCGTGACAAAGAACACACGCGGACTAGGTTAACTTCACCAACCTTCTGCTGGTGAAGCATAACCAGGTAAAGTTACAACATACATACACACACACAAGTGGCGCGGCCTGTCGTGGGAGTATCCCCACCGTCGGCGGTGCACGTCACAGTATGTATGTATGTATGGATAGTAAAAGCTACTATCACTCAATTTGTGGATCATTCGGAATTTCAGATTTTACCTACCCCTCACGCGGTCCTCAAAATGTCTTAAGGGAAGGGACCAGACGAATCTTAACAACCTGTCTAAATTCTCGAATATCTCCGAAACGGGGGTATTAATCGGATTGTCCTTTCGGCAGCCGATGTTTGAGGAGTAATGACATAGAGTTCGCAGGTAAAATGCATGAAATCTTTATTTTTATTTTTTTTTATACGTCGAAAAATACGGGCGGGTGACTTATTTCGACTAGCATCAGAGCCCACGCATCATTGACGCGGACAAAAGTATGTAACAGCAAGTCTATACGGTATGACGAGCACACCCATTACAAAACATCTTCGTTCCATGCAGTAATAACGTGGAAAAGTGCAAATCAGATTTCGTTGTAATTAGCGATTAAAAATTGTTGGGCAGCCATGGTAAATGGTTGGGTTGTCATGGCAATCCTCAGTTTCCGGGATGCAACAACGTAGTCCACCGTTTGCAGTACCGACGAAACGACTCGCACGCTGTCCTCTTTTTCTCGGGCATCTCGGAAACTAAGGGTTGCCATGACAACCCAACCATTTACCATGGCTGCCCAACAATTTTTAATCGCTAATTACAACGAAATCTGATTTGCACTTTTCCACGTTATCACTGCATGGAATGAAGATGTTTTGTAATGGGTGTGCTCGTCATACCGTATAGACTTGCTGTTGCATACTTTTGTCGGCGTCAATGATGCGTGGGCACTCTCTCTCATTTTTCGACGCATAAAAAAAAAATTAAAAAAGATTTCATGCATTTTACGTGCGAACTCGATCTCATTACTCCTCAAACATCGGCTGCCGAAAGGACAATCCGATTGCTACCCCCGTTTCGGAGATATTTGAGAATTCAGACAGGTCGATAAAATTCGACTGGTCCCTTCCCTTAAGGAGGTTCGATACCTTGAAATTAGTAAATTTGTAATTAATTTCATTAGGTGATGATCTCTTCTTGAATATTCATCCGGTTCATTTACTTGTAAGCTATTTTCATTCCTCTTTAAGCTGCCGTGAAAAAATTATAAAAATTATGAACAAATGCTTAGATATGGATTTTTCATTTCAAAGCGTTTGAAAATGCTCAAAAATCTATCAGGTTCGATTGATTTCATTTTACGTCGACTACTTTTGTTCAGAAACGCATTATCTACAATTCCACTATGGAAAAAATATAGTTGTTTTCAATAGTCAGACAAATATTGCTATTTGTTGTTCAAAATCTATATCGCTGCAATATCATAAAATTAAATACTCAACAATAAAACATTTTTAAAAAAAGTGTGTAATGGTGAAGTTGTAGATAATGAGTTTCTGAACAAAAGTAGCAGACATAAAATGAAACCGATCGAATGTGATAGATTTTGAAACACTTTCAAACGGTCTGAAATGAAAAATTCATATCTGAGCATTTCTTTATAATTTTTATATTTTTGGCACGGAAGTTTAAAGACAAGTAAAAGTAATTTATAAGTAAATGAATCTAATAAATATTCAAGGAGAGATTATCACCGAATGAAATTAATTACAAATGTACTGATTTCAAAGTCTCCTTAATAAAAAATACCATGCACCACCAAATCTCCATATTGAACTACCAAACACCACCAAACGATTCCTATTCGAAAAATTGCGATAAGTCATAGTGAGGGGGTGGGGGGGGGGGGGGGGGGGGGGCTAATTTCACGCTAGAATTTCATTTGTCGAATTTTGAAAAAACTGTTAGCCACCAAATCTCAAAAATGGACTACCAAACACCACTAAACGACCACCAAACGATTCCAAATTAAAAAAATTTGAAAATCCCAGGCGGGGGGGGGGGGGGGGCCAACTTTACATGGGTGAAGAAGACAGGCCGACATACAAAGTGAGCCAAAGAGTAAACACGAGAGGGCAAGATGTGACACAAATTATTCTCTCTTATTTATTTCTTTTTCTTTATTATTTCTGTTTTCATTATTATTTTCATTACTTTCATTATGAGCATAGCTCGAAAAGGACAAGGCTTTAATCAGTTCACGGCAAAATCTGACTCTTAGTTGTTAAGTCAAGGGTCAAAACGACAATAATAAGTATAGAAGGTAGAAGCAAAGCAATGTAGTATTATTTCTGTTATTATTGTTATATTCTTACTTACTTACTTAAGTGTATTCTTACTTTAGTTTAGTTGAGATGAGCTTATATGAGGTTGATAAAGTCAACTGTTTAAAGGGTAAGTAGACAGACAAGAAAAGTGTATAAGAAACAACAAGTAAAGCCGAAAGGCAAATCATGAGAAATGAATAAATATTACTTATAGACCATGTTTTAATTTGTGCTGATTGTATTCGTTCCCAGTAAATTGCGAACAAAAAAGACATTGATAAATATGGCTCTTTGGTGATCACACATATTCAACCGGGTCGATGACTCAAGTGTGTATATTGTTTACCTGAGCATGAGGGTCGTGACACAAATGATCAGCGCTTCTAGATAGCTCAGGCACCATGCTTGTAAAGCTGATATCCGAGAGCATTACTCGTCTAGCCTCTCTTGTTTTGTCCGACAGTCTTAGCCGCCCTGGGATTCCGGCAGGCAAAGCAAATTTGCTCGGTAAAGTCGTAAACGTATGAGCGACTTTATGAGCTAAATAACTTTCCGAACGCCACTGAGCCGGAAGTGCAGAGATATCTGTCTGTGCTCCGGACTCACGACGACTTCCCCCGCTACTACGATCCATTACTGGGCGGAGAGGTATCACGCTCTTGCGTCGTCCCGTCGCTAATGCCTCTCGATGGATGATCGGCCTATACAAAAAAGTTGAGGTTAAATGTTACGTCTCATACTTTATCGACAAGCATGAACGCTGCACAATTTTTAGTTTACAATTATGCTACAGAAGTTGCAGGCATGAAACAGACTACGTCCAAAGTCCAACAAAATTTCCAAGCCAAATCATTTTTTAGGTTTTTCATATGTTGAGCACTTCAAACTTGTACGCGGTCATGTGCACAAGACTCGAGGCAGAATCGATCTTTGATCGATGTCAGCCATATTACAAAAACTTCTCTTGTCGATATACTTATCGATCTTATCTTTTTTTCTCCTCTTACTTGAATATCGAACGGCATAAAGCGCATCACGCTATTTGTTTACTCTTTTTCATTGTAGTTTCCCATTTTTGATAGATCTCACACATTACATTTATAAACATTGCCTTTATCTTTTGCTCGCTTCGTCGTACTCAAAAAATTAATAGTCGCTTATGTTAAGGAGGTACAGGACATACCATCAATTCACAATATTTTTCTCTCGGTAGACTTCCGCGACTATTACAAAACATAGGAAGTATTAACTTTTATCAAGACTGTACTTTCAAAAATTAATTTTCTATTTCCTAATTAAATGACTTTTTGCCTGCTACAATTATTTTTTGATGTATATGTATAGTCCAATACTTAAAAAATCAACCATGACTTGTAACTCATATAAAATGATAAATTTTCATTATTAAATATTTTTTGAAAAGTAATGAAAAAATTCGGCAACGCAACAAATTGACGTGTGCTTACGCATGTGTATACTGGTATTATAATGAATTGGTGTTTGTGAATGTTTATTCATTTAACTGACAGAGTCTTGAGTTTTATGTATCAGTATATTTAAGTCCAATAAAAATGAATGAAGAAAAGGAACGTTATTTTTGGAAAGGTAAAAGAATTACAGAAAAAATTTATCACCAACGAATCACTCAGCATCAATCAGGACAAGAAAGAAAAGAACTATGATCTAACCTCTTCTACGTGTAATATCGTACAGGAAAGGAGGATAATGGAGATGAATCATTTAGCTAAACACATGAAATGTGTCGAATGTGAAGGATTATTAGATTTTGGAAATATTACAAGCGAAGAACGACTAGTTCAATTTTCCGTGTTTTGTGCAATGTTTGTATTATAAGTAATCTTATGCCAAACTGACAAGGAGACGCTTTGACGTCAATTCCAAAGTTGAAATAAATTAGACAATAGAAAATAATTATAATAAATAATCACAAGTGTAAGCAAGTGATATGCGAATACTGTTTTTAGATGCACTACGTGCTGGGATGGGCCAAACAAGCTTTTAGCCTCATTAAACGTCCCATCAGTTGATTTCAAAACTTTCAAGAAACATGAATATGAAATGGGAACAGCTATTGAAAAGGTGGCGAAGGATGGTTGTAGCAAATGGACTACAATTGAACGAAAAATGACAATTCGCAATTCTGATCAAATTCAACAGCTGCTGTAAGCATAGTAAATTTAAATGCTTTCATATTTAAAATTGGTGATTGATTGAAAAATCAATATTTAAATAATCTTAGACTGAGCAATAAAATTATTTAGTTTTATTGTACATTTAATATACATTGAATAAAAAATGTTTTATCATCAAAATATTATTTGTCACCATGACCTTTATCCATTTTTATTTTTTCCTACTTCCTAATACTGATTTTGTTCCTTTTAATATCATTTTCACAGGCCACAAAGTGCACCGTCCAATTTTATATTAATTGAATTCAACACAGGACTGACAGGGTCTGCAATAACACCATCAGCTAAAATGTCCGACACATTTGATCAGAGCAACATTGAAAAAAACACGATGATTGTTCCGGCTGGTGTTAATAATTTTGCTGAGAGAAATAATTGTGCTGAGTTAATCGATGTTGAAAATTCAAAAAAAAAAAACGTATGATGGTGTTTGTACACACAGGGTCAAGCAAAGTGTCGTACCTAAGATATGCAACTGAACATACACCTTCATTTAAGTTGGCAATACAAATTTGACTTGAGAGCCCCCGCGACGTAGAGCTGCGGAAAAACGAAGCTCGTATCGCTTCACCTGTCAAAACGTCAATTGAATAATAATTTCTTGATCTTAACCACAAATTGACATAACCTGATGTGGCAAGGATGATCAGTAAAATTCTGTTTCTCTGAAAAAAACGTGATATTTGCGAGGTGTACGAGGATAAGGTTGATTCGGGTATATCCAAGAAGCTGCAAGAGCAATCAAATTATTTTTAAAGATGATAATTTCGTTACGATATTTGCCGCATTTTTCCACTCTCTTTGTGTAGGTTGGTTACGTCTCTCGAAATTGAGAGGAAGAAGCAGAAATTATAACGTAGCAGTGAGATGGGATACCTGTAACGTTGTGTTTAAAATCATCACAATAGAACGAACGCATACGAGATCTGATTAACATATTTATTCATCCATTACGCCGATGACAATCCTCGAGATAAGTATGCTTCACAGCTAAGCAGTCCTTCGGACCATCTTCTATGAGTCGTCTTTCAATAGATCGGTAAACTTCCATGTGTTAAAAATATAATCGGTCATACTAGCGACACCTGTAAGCGATAGTAGGAACTAGGGGCACCTTATGATGCCTGGCGTTAGCATAAGCAGCGTTGTAAAACTCTCTGTACAACATGGCGTCCACACGCAAGCAATAAATATTAAGAAAGAATCCACTTGCATCAGCTCAGTGAATATACCTACCTGCCTGCTTTTCAACACCATGTATGTTTTTCATTCTATAGAAAATTAGCATCATCAAATTTGGTATCCTGTCCCAGTGAAGATTTCTACTCCTACGTATTATAACGTCTTCAATGCGTCGTTTTTCGATATATGGTTTGCTGAGGTTATTATCTACTTCCAGATCAAGAGTAGCTGTGATCTTTAATGTTTCGTCTGGCAATGGAGTAATTTTAAATACGGAAAAATCGTTGCTAAAAAAATTTCACCCAAAGCCCCACTTAATAAAATCTAGCTTGGTCACGTCAGTTCTACGAGCTTTATGAGACTTTGCTGATGCTGATATCTTAAGGGCCTTTGAGCGAGCGCCGACAACTTCTCATCCGGAACGCGCCATTGGCGTGCAAATTGAGAACCCTGTTGAAATAATATAGCGTCTACGGCGCCTCTAGCATCGAGCCCGAGAACTTGATATGGGCGGAGCCTCGGAGTAGAGGCGCTCAATCTATTTGTAAAATTATGTGTATACATATTCGGGTCCTCATTTTTTTCTACATTTCGGTATCGATTGTGCGGATAGGCAGCATAATACAGATTCAAAAATCATGAAAAAAATTGACGATATAAATTATATTTTATAAAATATTTCTCCTGAATAACAGTTTTTATTAGTGACGAGTTTGAGCTCCACTGACGAATGAGTAAAATATCTTGAAACGGAATGGCGCTGATATCACAGAAAGCGCACGGAGGAAGCAACAACTACTTTTATACAACAGTTTCTGCATGTGTTTGTGTCGACGCTGGCTGTCACTTCGAATTTTACTCGCCGGATCAAATTGCGCCTGTTTCTTGGATCTACCTCGGAATAATATCAGAAGATTGCTAATATCAGTTTATACCGCGCGCTGCCTAGCTGAATACCGACTTTTCATCAAAAATGCAGAGAATAATGTTATTATTTCATGTCTGTGACAGACATGTCAGTGTCTGTGTATCGGCGATGTATTGGTGTCACCTGATTCCGCAGCGTCGTATAATTAAATCGATTATTAATTGAAATTACATTCATTTACTTCCTGGAGACCAGCGCGCGCTAGCTGATAACTTGAGGATTATCCCTACAAAACCTCAGAGTGATTAGTGGACCGATAGAGAATTGATCCGGCGAGTAAATTGTGGTCGTGAAAATGGTCGAAAATGCTTACTCTGTCGGTAAAAAAAACAGTCGCTCGAAGGCCCTTAAGATGAAATTGTCTTACGATTATGAAATCCGTGCATTTCAATTCGATTGATTCGCTGTGCTAACTAAGTTAACAAAACTAAACTCATAAAAATAAGTGTAAATGAAGAAGAAATAAATCAAGTGACCACTATTTGAGTTTCTATGTGTTACTGCTATTCAATTACCATTTTAAATAATTTTTCAAAGTTGTATAAGCTATTCGTTTTATTTTTAGTCAACGTGAAATCTTTTAAAATCGCAACCATGGGCTCCATAGGTCTTCGTTGTAGAGTCTCAGAATCATGGATGGTTCAAAATTTCATCAAATGCTATGATAATCGAATCTAATCATTTTTTTACAGCAGAAGACTTCAAGATTTATTTATTACAACCGAAGAAATGAAAATAAAATAATTAACATAAATAAATTAAACGACCTATATTTGAGTCACAGTAAGTGTTACTTCTATTAGATTATCATTTTCAATAATTTCTCAGCGTACCAATAAAACGAATGCAATAAGGTATCTTATTAACACAATTTTATTGAACATGATGAAAACGAAACATTGAATATAAACTATAAATAACACTAAAATTGAGGCCCATCAGAATTAATGGAAGATTATGTTATTGAATGTTTATGTCTTTCAAGATCATATTGACGAATTCCATGATGTCATACTTTTGGTTAATTAGATTTTTTCACGTACTGACTCTATCGTTCGTATACTTCACATTCATAACATGTGAATTTATCAGACAAGACGAGCCAAATGAAGACAATCCGAAAATTCGCTCGACCCGGGTTTTTACTTGAAATGATTCAGAATGTTCTTTTCAGTTTTTGCTTCAGTTGGAGACGCATTTAATGTGTACTAATTTGGTGCGTCTTGTATGCGTTCGTTTCATTGTGATGATTTTAAACACAACGTTACAGGTATCGCATCTCACTGCCACGTTATAATGTCTGCTTCTTCCTCTCAATTTCAAGAAACGTAATCAACCTACACAAAGAGAGTGGAAAAATGCGGCAAATATCGTAACGAAATTATCATCTTTAAAAATGATTTGATTGCTCTTGCAGCTTCTTGGATATACCCGAATCAACCTTTTAATCCTTGTACAACTCGCAAATATCACGTTTTTTTCAGAGAAACCGAATTTTACTGATCATCTGTGCCATATCAGGTTATGTCAATTTGTGGTTAAGGTCAAGAAATTATTTTTAAATTGACGTTTTGACAGATGAAGCGATACGAGCTTCGTTTTTCCGCAGCTCTCCGTCGCGGAGGCTCTCAAGTCAAATTTGTATTGCCAACTTAAATGAAGGTGTATGTTCAGTTGCATATCTTAGGTGCGACACTTTGATTGACCCTATGTGTACGTGTTGCTGCATCATATGACATGGGTTCAGTATCAAAGACTAAGGACGTACAGTCAAGATACCGGATTCTGAAGCCCCTTATCCTGCGATGAACGCAACTGAACATACTGTAAGATATCAGGCTAGCTCCAAACTAGGAACTGCCGCCTTACGCGACCAATGATAGCCAGCGTGACGTCAAATTCACGTATAAATACGGCACAGCTGACCAGACTCAGGAGCGTTTGTCGCCTGTCGGGACACTTGGCTCATTTTTGATTAGCTTCACATTTTGCAAATCGTATCTGGGGCCATCCCAGAACGATTACTTAGAATCACTTTATTAGAATCACGTAGAGTATCGCCTGTCGGGATATCTCAAATTTACGAATTTAGCAAATCGCCAAACGCGGCACTTAGAAATTATCGCCTGTCGGGATGTTACGTCCGGGTGTCACCGCCCGTACGCTCTCCCTTCACTCACCTCTACCCCCATGTTCCTCCACATCTCGACTCTCTTTATCTATCTGCTACCCGACCGTCCGCATCCTGTCCTAACGTTTCTGCAAGATACTCGCTGCACACGGCACTGCTAAATGCAGCGAGTCAGCTATAATCCTTCTATCTTATTCTCCTACGAACTGCCTACCTTCCCCCTAAGACTCACTCCTTCACTAACTTTTATACAGGAGACACGACTTCCTTTTATAACTCAGTACCACTATTATAAATAAAGATTTAAGTTTGGTTATAATTGCTTTTACTATCGTTTACGTACATACTCCTCAGGTATATCTTTATATATTGAACAGGGGACCTAACCCAATTAATAGACATAACACTGGTGGCAGCGGTGGTCCCCCTGTTACTGAGGGTATACCAAAAGTGAACGAACTACCACAAAAATATAAACCAGCTAACTCAACAAATTGTGATATCAAACAGTGAAACGACGAGTAACACAAGTTGTGTGAACTGTTAACCAAATTACGGACAAAACGTAACGAAGTTCCTCTATACTGCACATTATAACTAGTGCTACGCTAATCACTCATACACCCGAAAAGTGTGAGCTACGAAACCGCCATTATCAACCTGACAATAATTGGCAATCACAAGATCTGCCAAGACTATCAATCATCTGAAACCGAACCTCAAAGGCACCTCGCCCAACAAAGAGCGAACTCGCTCCTGCAACGACGAAGCCCGGTGACGACTTCAAGACGCCGATATCACCAACACTATCGCCCGACTACCAGATCCAGAATCGTCATCTCTCCACCAACGATCACCACTTCAAAGATATGCCAAGAATAATCACTCTCATCGTACTTACCATAATTTCCAGAACGTAAGCTAACTTAATATACGTATACCATTAAAATAAGTCGTAAACCTTGTCGAAAATCATGTCCGACCCAGAGACGGAATTTCTACCACTGAAAGTGGCGGCTACACTGATCCCAACTTTCGACGGATCAAACATTACAGTAAAATCTTTCCTTCGGAAAGTTGAAAACGCAAAAATACCAATAGATCCGCGAGATTCACTTCTATTTGCCGCACTTGTACGATCGAAAATCGAAGGCCATGCAGAAAGAGCCCTTCCGCGAGATAGCCTCCAGACACTAAGACCAATCATAGATAATTTAAAACGCGCGTTTGAACCGAAACAAAAACTATCAGACGTGCAAATAGCGTGTGCACGTCAAGAGAAAAATGAGACCGCATTAGAATACGGAACTAGAATAGAAGAACTTGTAGATACGGCCATTGATATTATAGATTCAAAAGAAATCGCCGAACATGCGACTATACCCTGACGGCTTTTGCTGAACGTATAGTGTCGGTGTATCTGCGGTATTCATGCGGTATTAGTATTCGTACCGTACGAAAACGGTGCTCGTGCGGTAGAACGAGAGTATTTTGGTACGTTTTGGAACACTGTCTACATACAGTTTGCATACCGTTGGTATACCGTACGGTACGGTGTGAACACCGCATTTACGGAGTCGTAAGGTCGGATAGAGTACGGATGGAAAAAGTCTGAGTGACGTCTGTATACCGCAGTTATACCGTATTTTTTCCGAAAAAATACGGTGTATATTTTTTCCCCAAAAATATGGCGTGTATCTTCTTATTTTTGGTACGTCTATTATCCCCCCTATAGATATTTCGGATAATTTATGAAGCACAAATTATGAAGCATAAATTATCCATGTTCGAAGAACATGCTGAAAAATTTCGTAGAACGAATGTGGGAAATATTGTGGGGTATATTGGGATTCTATACTACAGAAACTTCAAAGAGCAATTTGATTTTCAGTGTAAAAATAATATTTATATATATATTTTTTTCCCCCGTTCTTACCCCCTCAAATGTTAATGGTTTAGAATAAAAAAATCCTCCCCAAAAATGGTCTCTCTAGCTCAACTCTAAGAGGTCGCTCTTTTAATTTTAATCTCCCATTTACTTAACATGGATAAATTTGTCTTTTCATTCAAAGTTAAATTACTGGCAAACTACTTGATATTTTTCGTATAAAGAAGTAAGTAATATCTTACTACGTGAAAATTGTTACGAATTCTCTGATTACGCCAGTTTTATTATAATATACACTATTGTTAACTTTCATTTCGCAATTGTGTGTATCCGTGGAAATATCACAGATTATATAGTTACTAATCTGACTATAGTGGAACATACGTCACTTCCACCGTCACTTCTCAACTATACCAACCGTCCATTGCATATGGCTGAAACGAAGAAGGCGTGGAAGGTAGCGAGAGGGCAGTTAAAGCGTAGAATGGTGAACATAACCGCGTTAAGCCGGGAAAAAGAATTTAAAGTGCATTGAAGTGAGTTGTACAGTGAAGTTGATGAGGCAACGCAGCTGTTCACCGAGAGTGAAATGCTATCAGAAATTGCATATGGAAAACCGTGACGACGAAGGCAGAACGTGTTCGGTCGCGTTTCGAAGGTTGGTCGTATATGATCGTTGGGCATAGTTTTTTTGGAACTTTGGAACTTTTGGCAATTGGAACGATACCGAGCTGACGACCTGGTGTGTTGTGAATAAGCATGACAACACGAATATGACACTGTGCACGCAGTGGTATAAATGGGGCCCTCTTTCAACTAGGAAGAGAATATCAGATTGACTGCGGATTCGGGCGGTGCGTGGGTGTTGTAGGTGCAGTATGAAGTAAGTATAATTTTATATGTTATTCGAATTGAGAGAAATTTTTAAATACTTTGAATTCAGACTACATTTGAGGACCTAAGATATCGACTCGACATTTTTTTACTTGGCACAAATTTTTTTTTAAATATAATGAACAATATTTTTGGTATTAATAAAAGAAATTCAAAAAAAGCGGATTTACAGCCCACCCTAGTATACACATGTTGTATAAGAAAGGAAACTAATAGTCGACGTTACGAGTTTGATATCCATGATAATGATTGAAAACTGATTCATTTCGCAGGTTCACGCAGGCCAGGGATGGTGGATCTCGCGGCATGAATACGACGTTTTGCGCTTCAGCAGAAGAATAACGCCCACGGCGTTTATGGGGTGCATGGCTTGTCTCATTGTCGGCGATGACGTACTGCGAAGGTCATCGGCTGGACTAGGAGCTGTAGATGGCATTGGGTTGAGATTTCGAGTTGGGGTATCTCATTCCCCCCCCCCCCCCCCCCCCCCCCATCTCAAGTATATATACTATACAAATTTGGCAAATACTAACAACTTTCCAGTAGAATCACTACCTTTAAACGAGTAACGGGACCACACGGACGCGCCAACGCCCCGAACTCTAAAAAAGCGTCCGAACACGTTGAAGGATTCTCCTGGAATCACCAACCATCACAATTCAATCACCGCAAATTATCGGCAATACCGGAACACTAATAGTAGACACCGGTGCAAATTTAAACCTAATAAAACGAAGGACCATCACCTCAGACACTCATTTCGAACCGAGAAATAAACGCTACATTTCGGGAATAACAGAGGGATACACGGAAACACTAGGTAGCATTAATCTAGAATTTGCCGGAACTTGCCACGAATTTCACGTAATAAGCGACGAATTTCCCATACAAGAAGACGGCCTTTTGAGCGCCGATTTCCTACGACACGAAGAAGCGACAATCTGTTTTAAAAATGACCAACTCCATTCCAGAAACACAGGTGTCATCCCACTTCGTTACAAGTCCTCAAACAATAATATCAGAACATCTCACATTCTTACAACGGCGGTAACACAAACACCTAAAATACACCTACACACACCCCAA
Organism: Rhogogaster chlorosoma; assembly: GCA_944452935.1. NCBI lineage: Eukaryota > Metazoa > Arthropoda > Insecta > Hymenoptera > Tenthredinidae > Rhogogaster > Rhogogaster chlorosoma. Next base: position 17,738,741 of record OX101802.1, read on the forward strand.
CTTGAGAAGCAGACAAGCACACTCTTGATCGACACCGGAGCCGACATAAATGTAATGAAACTTAACGCAGTCAAACCGAACGTACACTATACCGTCACAGATAAAACCCAGATAACCGGTACAACAGACGGTAGTGTACAAACCCTTGGAAGCATCAACGTACAAATCGGTAATAGTTGGCACGTTTTTCATCTCGTTGACAATTCCTTCCCAATAAAGGAAGATGGTATTTTGGGGACGAAATTCCTATACAACGAGAATGCCACGATTTCGTTTGGAAATGGTACAGTGACAACGGATAACTGTAAACCACTAACCACTAGACGAAAACATCATATCCATTCCTCCGCGAACCGGTACGGTAATATCAATGAAAGTAGCCAACCCAACCTTAAAAACAGGGTTCATTAATAATATAGACCTTGGTCCCAGTATTTTTCTCGGCAAGGCCTTAGTCACGAACAGAAACGGCCTAGCATATGCTTATGCGATTAACTCCAGCAAATCAGCTGTCGAGATAAGGAGACCCGTAGTAACCTTACAAGGGGAGGGCGCGGACTTGGGGTCACCGATTTGAAAGCCCTTTTAATATAGTAAAGTACTTCCCATTAGTGACTTAAGGTGTGCCGGAGAGAGCACCATTCTCAGCCATTTCCGAGCACAGTCCGGTTTAAAGTCGCGACGCTACTCATATCCCAGTAACGTTGTAACTAGCAGCACCGAAGCGGGGGGCTCAGCGACTAAGCGCTCGATTGCCACGCTGGCGGCCCGTGTTCGATCCCGCTGCACAATTTTTTTTTTTGAAATTTCCTTTTTTACATTTTTGTTTTCTTGTTTTTCACGCGCAACCTGACAACACACAAATATTCACCGCTAACACAGGTTAGCAGTTAGCAGTTGTTTGTCCATAAGAGCAGAGACCAGAATTTGAATTCGGTAGTTGTAAATTGCGATTTTCATTAGTGAATCTCCTGCAGACATTGGTATATTTAAAAAATAAGAAATTTAAAAAAAAAAAAAAAATTGTGGAGCGGGATCGAACGCGGGCCGCCAGCGTAGTAATCGAGCGCTTAGTCGCTGAGCCACGCCGCATTGGTGCTGCTAGTTACAACGTTACTGGGATATGAGTAGCGTCGCGACTTTAAACCGGACTATGCTCGGAAATGGCTGAGAATGGTGCTCTCTCCGGCACACCTTAAGTCACTAATGGGAAGTACTTCACTATATTAAAAGGGCTTTCAAATCGGTGACCCCAAGTTCGCGCCCTCCCCTTGTGAATCGAGGGTAGAAAGTCTGATTCTGGGTTTGATTTGAATTGAAGCTCCTATCGTTATCCCTCCACGAAATTTGGTTGGGCAGGGGTCTTTGATTATTATTTTGATTTCTTCTCTGCCGTGCAAAGCACTGCTCCATTGTGCGCCCCTGCTTCCAACAGTACCGACACTCTATCTTGCTTCTAGAATTTGCTCTTGTATTAAAACTCTGTTCCTGCCGCGAGGAAGAGGATCTTTTCTCGTTTACTTTTGGTTTCTCGGGGGTCGGTTTCACCGCCTCGACCCGCCGAACGTGGCCGGATCCTAGATATTGTTTATTCAAGGCCTCTAATTCTAAAGCCTTTATTATGGCTTGCCGAAGGGTAGAGGGTCCCACCACGCTCAGGGCGTGTTTCAATTCGGCGTCAATTATGGCGTTTATAAATCGGTCTGTGGCTAACGTTTCGCGAGTCGTTTCATCACTCGAGGGTAAGGCTATGCGCGACAAACGTTCAATATCGTGTCCGAGAGTGGCGAGATCCTCGTCCCTCCGTTGTCGTCTGGTATTAAATTGAGTAAGGAAGAGCTTAGTCAGGTGCTCGTTCCCGAACCTCAGCCTCAAGGCAGAGCTGATTTTGTCAAAGTCAAATATTTCTGTCGAGGTCAGTGTAGAAATGACGTTAGCTGCGGAGCCTTTCAGACAGTTCACTAGGTTTCCGGCTTTTGTAACCGAATCCCAATTATTTAATTGTGCTACTACCAGGAATTGACACTCAAACTCGGCCCAAGGCCTATCACCTTCGAAAGTTGGTGGCTTTAAATTATTTGACCGTTTTCGATAACCGTCTGCGTTACTGTCAGTGGTAGAAGTTAGGTTAAAGTGATTCGTAGAGAAATTATTCGGTCCTTGGGAAGGAGCATCGACTTAACCCGAATCGCGGACAATCAGGTCGCGCTCGACCGGCGGAATGGAAGCAAGCGAATGTGGGGGAGCAGTTTCCCTAATTGAAGGCACAGACCTTAGAGTATCGGGAGCTTGGGTCGGCTGACAGGATGAGGTAGAGGGGATAGGGTCTGTCAAGGGCCGGATAGGTTGGGGCTCGTCTCCAGATCCACGTCGGTCATCCCTCAGAGTGGATAGGATTTGGGTGAAGGACTGCTACTGGTCTTGCAGAACTCCCACCAGTCATCCTTCCGATCGTTCTCGCTCCTCTCGGGCGACCTGCTGGTCTCGCCATTGGTCTTGTAGAAGCTGCAATAAAAGAGCTTGCTGCTCGGCCTGAGCAGCTTGCTGCCGTTCCTGGGCAGCTTGGGCCGCTTGCTGTGCTGCCAGTTGAGCGGCTTGCTGGGCAGCTTGCTGAGCAGCCTGCTGCTGCAGGAGTTGGACCAGGGCGGTAATGGGGTTGGCCTCCTGTTCTTCCGCCCGTGGTACTTGGTTGGTGTGTGCAGCAGCGGCAGAAGGGGAGTCTTGGCGACGAGTATTGCGTTGGTTGCTCATATCGAGCAGATTTGTTCCTCAGAAAGGTAGGATTCTCCAGGAGAATAAGGCAACGAAAGCTTATAGCTTATGAATACAAGCAATCGGCAAAAACCAAAAGAATTGCAGCAGGCAAATCAACTTATCGGGTTCAGAAACGATCTCACACTCCTGACACCAAATGTAACTTTAGGAGTTACCTTATAATTGAGCTGTGAGTCCCTGAGCGAAATAAAGAGACGCGAAGGCACAAATTAATGGCAAAAGCAGATTTGGTTATATTCAGAAAGATACAAGTGTCTCGATTGAGGTCTGAGACTAGACTGTTTATAAATTGGCTATCGCTAGATACATCGTTTGATTGTTTTATCAGAAGATACTTGATAATTATTATTGTGATGTTTTGTACATGGGAGTTCGGGTGGCAATGGAATGAAGGGATATAAAGTAAATGGAATGAAGGGATACCAGGGGTGGACGCACCCTTTGTAACAATATGAACGTTTGAAAGGCAGCATGTTTTCGTTTTTTGCCCGTTTTTGACAAAATTCAACCGCCTGTAACTCTGAAACTATTGAAGATGAACATTTTTTAAAAATTGTTTGACGCATTCATTTGACTCATAGAATCTGTAGAAAAAATATAAAAAGAATCGGAGACACCGAGTGAAATTTTCGATTTATTTTGTCCGGTTTGACGTGGAATGACTCATACGCAAGCGAAACTAATAGGGCTAGGATAATCGGCTATAGTAAACAGTAAACATAGTAACTAGCGCTCCGATAGAGTAAAATTTTAACTCTATATTCGAGATACAGTATCACTAATCGGTATGGTAGATTTCTGATTTCTCAGATTTTTTCATTTTTCCAACTATAGCATTAAAGCGGAAAAAAAAATCGCTCAGACTCCCAGATATGGAATTCCATACCTGAGAAATTTGAGGTATGGTTCAGTCCATACCATCCAGCCGAAAGTTACCGGGCCTGTTGTCCGGTATAGTACTTTTCGATACCAGTGCGAAAGGGCTGAGTCTCGGTGAAGTGTGAAGTTTTTCGCCCGAGCGAAGTGAGGGTGAAAATCACACGAATCGAGAATCATCTTTCGCACGTGTATCGGACTTTGTTTTTCGATACAACGCGCGTTAAGTTGGATTTTATGCACGCGAAGCGTGCGCAAAATCGAACTTTGCACACGCCGTGTGGAAAATTTATTATTACGTAGCTGCATGCTGTGTCTCGTGTACGGGCATTCGTAGATGTTCGATGAATTCGGATAGACTAGGGTGAGTGCGTCTTCTACGCTTGGTGCTTTCGTCAGAAACTCCTACGTTATCGATCCGGTTCTTGCAATTCCGTAGAGTCCCGAATATATTGATTGTCTATTCTTTCAAATTCCACGACATTACCGGCTTGACGTCACTCCTTGTTATCCTGTCACTACTTTTTACTGTAACTTGTAGGGATATGCTTCACTAGCTGAAGGCTAGTGAAGTTATCCAAGTTCGCGTGAGTATCTTTGTCACGGGTAATGATTTGGAGCTCCTCCTGGGAAAAGTTGAAAAAACCCTTTGTTGACCCTAATACCGACTCGGATAGATTTTACTCTACCAGAGCTGCCTCCCTACAGACTTGGGATATGCCAGACTCACAGACTAGAATAGCAATTATAGCTCTATCATAGCTGCCTTGAGTCTAACTCACCGAAGCTGCCTATTACAGACTTGAGTCGTAGTACTCAGACTAGGCTGCCAATTATAGCTACACCGTAGCTGCCTGTATTACACCGTAGCTGCCTGTATTACGCCGAAGCTGCCTTCTAGCTAAAACGATTTCAATTTCTGAAAAGTTTGAATTATTAGATTAATTGCAAACGGGAAAACAAAAATAAAAAAAATGGTTATGAATCGATCAAGTTCCTCATTTTGAGGAATTAGAATTTAATTTAGCCAAACATGACGCTCATTTAACAAAAAATAATATTATCAAACAAAAATAAAAATTAATGTTGACTCGAATTTTAACAAAATTATAAATTATAAATTGTAAGACTAAATCAAGAATCCTAAATTATTGCGCGTTTCGTCTAATTTTTTCTTACTTAGTTTTTTTGTGTCGTTTTTCTTTTTTCTTTTATTATTCTAAATTAAATGTTGTGTCGTACTAACTGCTACTTTAGCTAGCTGTCGATTTTTATATGATTTTACTTGTACAACGGCCGCTTCGGCACGATGCAAGATTTTAGTTTTGTTTAATTGTGATTTGAATTGAAGTTAATAAAATTGAATCTAAGTTGCTATTTCGGATCTCACTGCCGCTTTGGCTAGTGAGTCCAGCTATCGTTTGTGAGTCGGTTGGGCGCTTTGCCTCAAATCCGCTGATGAGTGCGGTGTCACCTGTCTTTATATAATGGTCGCGCGGACCAAGATGTCGCATGTTTGCGAGTGGGCGGTGTTGTGACGTATGTACGTGTGCGCTAGCGTGTGTTGGCTAAACGCACACGTTACACTACCTTATCATGAAATATTTGACTTGTTCTGTTTGAGTTATCTGTCCTATATTACGTTATTACCTACTTTCTTTCCTGCAACCTACATACCCGCTCGTCTACCAGCTGTTCCCTGACAATGCAGTTCTTTGTTTAAGTCCCTTCACCTGTCAATCAAGTATTTGATTTTGATTATTGCTTATTGCTTATGGAATTAACCCTTTGTATTTGATATTATGTTTGTGTTTGTCTGTTATTAACGAGATTTTACGGTGTTGAGTTTGAAATAACTTGTTTTGTTTCCACAATAAATTGGTTTCTTTGTGTTATTCCATAAACCATAAATTTCTCGTCCAGCCCTAATTATTCGCCCCCACGTTCCCCTCACCCTGAGCTGTCGCGGAACTTGTTGTGTGTCCTTCAAATTTATTAACTCTTGTCAATTTTAATTCTGAGAACCCACGCTTGAGTTTTGTTTTCTTTATAATAAATTCGTTTCGCTTAGATTCCTTTTTGTCTATCATTATCGCGCAACCTTGAGGTACCTGGCGCCCAACAACAAGAAGATTTATCGCGAGTTTGATATTTTATAAATTCTATTTGATATTGAATTCGAAACAATAATTCCACTGCGGGATCGCCTGGTCTTTGCTGACGCAGCCTGCCACGGGAGTATCCCCACCGTCGACAGTGCACGTCACAGTATATAGATGTGATACACCTCGTACGTGTTTCAATCAAACATAATACAAGTTGAGAATTTTTCTCACAAAGAGTAACAGCGAGAATAGAAAACTTGTTGCCGGGAATTCCCGAGAATATCCGATCTGATGAGCCGAGTCTAACATATGTGCAGTATACAGGGTGATTCACTGCTACCGAGCCAAATTAAGTGGATAGGTTCCTTGGGTAATTCTAAAACGAAAGTTCCTCAGCAAAAACTTAAAAACTTGAAAAAAAAAATTAATAAAAAAAAAAAAAAATAACTTTTTCGTGGTCGACGTAGACGACAAAAAACTATGGTGCGGATGACCTGGTTGCCGAAAACTATGGAGCGGACGACCTGGCTGTCAAAAACTATGGAGCGGAGGACTTAGACGGCCGAAAACTATGGCGCAAATGACCTAGTCCGTGAAACTTATCTCGTGGTTGACGTAGACGGCTATAAAACTATGGAGCAGATGAGCTAGCTGCCAAAAACTATGGAGCAATGGATAACGAGGATATTCGATAACTCGGACACCTCGGATCTCTCGAATTTTTCGCTAAGAAATATTCGTCTTAGAATTCTTCAAGGAATCTACCCACTCAATTTGGCTCGGTAGCAGTGAATCACCCTGTCTACATCTATAAAATTTGATCAGAAACCTTTCTACGTGTACTGCTCAAATATATTCAAATTCAAATTTGTTGCATTATGGGGATAAGAATTTGAAAATTCTTGCAAGTTTCGAAACTCGTAGGTCGTGATCATTAAATGTATGGTGCGGTGTCAAAGTTAAATTATACTTCAATAGCAGACGACTTCCGTTTCCGGTGTGGATAGTCACAGGTGTGCGAGAAGTGTGTTGTGTGAATAAATAAAAGAAATTAAATAATAAGGGAAAAACAGCCGGGGAAGCGGTGAGTAGGGAAAGGGCAAAGGGCGAAAAGTACAGAAGGAGCGAGGTTTGCAAGAAGGAAAGGAGGGAGGTGCAGAGGTGAAAGGAAGAAGGCAGACAGTGAGCTCAGGCTCAGCGAGCGGGATAGGTAAAAGGTGGGAAAACATAGACGGGTGGTAGGTATGGAGAGGAAAGTTAGGCAGAGTAGGTAATAGATAGATAGGCAGAAGCGGTAGGTAAGGAAGAGAACTGGGAGTATAGTGACGTACAGGTAGGCAAGAAAGAGAACGGGCGGGGAGAAAAAGAAAGGTTGCATAGAAACAGATGAGAGAAAGAAATAAGGATGCAAGGCGGTGAATTCACGGGGGGTGAGAAGGCAGGGAGGAAGACCAATGCAGAAAGACTGGCTTAGAGGGGGGCGGAAGATTATGGTTCGCTAGATGATTTATGAAAAAGAAAGAGGGGGGACTAGGAGGAAGATGAAGATGAACAGGAATGGGAGGTAGACGAAGCTGTGGCATTTGCGAAGAGCAGGAAAATAAGTAGATCGCCGGACAAAGAGGGGGGTGAAGAAAAAGGCAACAAGGATGACAATGGGGTCATAAAGCTGCTGGTACAAATAAGGGTGGAAATGAAAGCACGGCTAGAAGAGGTAAAAGGACAAGGAAAGGGGTTGAGAGAAGAGATGGGAAAGATGACAGCAGAGCTGAGGAGGGGAAATAGAGAAGCAGAGGAAAGAGGGTTGAAAGAAGGAGCAAAAGTGGGAAAGAGAAAGCGGAGAAATTAGGAAAAGCGTGGAAGAACTAGGTAAGAGAGTAGAGAGAATAGAGAAGGGCACGGGAGAGACGGGAGTAGACCTGAAGGTCGTAGAGGCAAGGATGCAGAGATTAGAACTGGAGAAGGGGAAGAGTGGAAAGGGAAGAGAGGTAGCGGGAAGTGGGAGGAGAGGTTTAAGGAAATGGAAAGGAGAATAGAGATGAAGGAAAGGGATGGAAGAAAAAAGAACTTAGTGATAAAAGGTTTAAGGATAGGAGAACATGGATTAAGAGCGAGCGTGGAAGAAGTGATAAACGCAACGGGGGTGCAAGTAGAGATAGGGAAGGTGAGAAGGGTGGGACAAGTGGGGCAAGAGGACAGGGAAAGGGGAAGTATGGTGGTGGTGGAGTTAAAAGATAGGGAGCAGAAGGTAGAAGTCATGAGAAGCAAGGGAAGGCTACGAGGCAGGAGGGAAAGGATAGAGGACGACCTGACTTGGTGGAAGAGAAGGATGAAATGAGAGCTAGAAAGGATAGCTGAGCAAGAAGGGCGAAAGGGAAGGGAAGTAAGGGTAGGATATGGGAAGATAGTGATAGAAGGAGAATTGTGGTGGTGGGATGAGCAGCACGAGGTGCTGATCTTTAATACTTGAAGGGTGGCACGGCAAAACGGTGTAAGTGCCAAAAAATCGAAAATACGTTTTATTTTTGATAAAATTCTTGAAAATCCATACGCATGTCCTCGCCAAATGATATGGCTGACAAAAAATTATTTGCGAAGATATAAAAAGTTGGCACGGCAAAACGGTGTAAGTACCAAGTGCCAATGGCGCTATCACACGGTGCATGTCGCTTATTACGGCCCTACACGGAGAAAATTAAATAATTGACATTACTATCTGGTTATGGTAGAATTTTCTAAAGTCAACTCGATAGTGATAAATACTACTTTGATGATCTATGCAATCATTTTGATGATTTATACAATCAAAGTAGTATTCACCGTTATCGAGTTGACTTTAGAAAATTTTACCATAACCAGATAGTAATTTCATTTATTTAATTTTCTCCGTGTACGCGACACTTTGCGCGCTTCGTAGATCTCGTGTAACGTTGAGCGATTTGAAGAGCTTTGAACTAGCCAGGAGCAACACGAGTTCAGGGCTGACCGCCGAGAAAAAAAAGGACCTCAAGGATATGCTCCGGTTCATGCCTCCACAGGCCAGACGCTACTATCAGGAATTACTCAAATAACACTGCTCTGCCTTTTTTTCATTAAGGGGGGATTTTCTTTTTTTTTTCGTCGGAAAAATCAATTTTTTTTTTCCACGGAATCTTATACTTTAAGGTCTTAAGAATATGTGTGGTGAATTTCAAATCGAAATTCTTATGATTGCCGAAGTTATGAGTCATTAACCGACAAGGTATACAAGGGATACAAGGGATTATCAATAAAAATATTATATCAACGTTATTCGACACCGCTAGCTTTACTAATTAGCGAGATTACTTCTCGAGACGAATCATATGAAGCAGAGAAATGCATATTGTATGGCTCCGGCATAGCAGATTAGCATACAAATACTGTAAGTAATCGATATGTCCCCATAAACCTACTTGTAACTTTCAACGCTATTTTCTCGAAACAGCTCTTTTGCAACTTGTGTGCATGATATCTAAAAAACTATTCAACAGATTGCCTTCAAATTTGGACAGCATGCTCAGTCGATGTCCTTCTAACGTTTAATGAAAGAAAAAAACAATACGTTGAATATTTTTTTGTTTATAACAAAAAGATTGATCTTTTTCTTGGACCGAACGACATTTTTAGTTCAAAACATCACCAGACCTTCAATTTTTTTTTTTTTTTTTTTCGCTTCATTGAACGATAACTACATGTGTGTCAAGTGGAATGTTTTTTAGTTTTTAATTCCAGGATTAATGGGCAGCCTCAAATCGTACACACCGTCAATTGCAAATCATCACACGTCGAAGGGGGTGGGGGGCGTATTTTTGGAGGGAAATGATTTTTGATTTTTTTGTAAATAAAAAAGAGATGAATGAATCCACATGCCAAATTTTGCATTGATCCCTTGTATAGTTTCTTCACCAGAAAATTAGAAAAAAGCGATAAATTTAGCGAAAAAAAAAGAAAATCCCCCCTTAAAATTTCATGATTTTGTATGAAAATTATGTTCATTTCGGCACTTACACCGTTTCCGATCCCACCCTCGTCCGCCATTTTGCTCCGTATTAGTTGAAAATTTGTTCGAATTTGGAAATCTATAAGCGAATCTCATTCATTACGGTCCAAGCTTTCGATTTATATTTTTTTCATAATTTTAGCATCGTAATTGCGTTCGTAACCAGCATCCAAAGTAAAAAAAAAAGTTGGCACGAAACGTGGCACTTACGCTGGCACGAAAAAAATCGACTTTCGCGAACGATTTTCTTCAAGGTAGATAGCTGTATTGAATCGGGGTTTGCGCCATTTCAAAGAGCTCGAAAAACTCTACAAAGTACTTTCTCATTTTTTTTTTAAATCAGTTTTTAGAATTTTGGGACAGTTTTTTTGCTCTACTGAAAAGTCATCACGGTGGCACTTACACCGTTTTGCCGTGCCACCCTTCACTTTACTGTTTTATGTTTTGTTATGTGACTTATTGTATTTGTATTCCCATTTCACGCGTTATACACGAATTTGTGAATCTAAGTGCATTCCACAATCGAGTTCCATTTCAAATATTGAAGCATACGATTTTCATTGATACAATGCATTGAATTTATCCATGATTCTCTCGCATAGAAATTGACATGTAATCGACACCTGTAATAGTAATCTGGACAGGCGATCACACGCATGAGGTAAGAGCTCTGCATTGGTAACGGTAGGATAGGCTACTAGTTTGGAATAAAATTCATAAAAAATTTTACTTTTAATCTGCGCTTCCTACAGATGTATCATAAGATATAACATGATAGGGGATATAATCGACCAATGCTAATAAGTCGAATAATTCTACAAGGTTCCTTGTAGAAGATGAACTCAACTTGGTAAAAAGGTCGATCGCATAGATAATTACCTTAAAAAAATACAAAACAGAGTCCAATAGGGGCCAGGGCAGTTTGCCTACCCCGTATCCCGCTATGGCCGCTCTAATAAATAACAATTCATTAAAAGGTAACAGCTACTCGTCAATTTGCATTATTCGATCTCACAGTGCTGTTCAATATTATTTTGTATCGAAAATGTTATCAGGTATTTCGCTGCAAGGTGAATAAAATTGCTTTTATACCTGATAGTTATTTCACTTGCCGATGAATATCAAAAATCACTACAAACGGTGGTAGCTTATCTTTAACAAAAGATGAAGTTATTAGAACACGTGCTTCGGTTTAATAAAATTAAAAATTGGCACAATGCTGTAATTTCGAAACAACCTGCCGATCTTTGACAATATTCGCGTAGATTCGAATGATAAAGTTTTATACCTAGCACCCACTAAATCATAAGACTCGCCTGGGTCTCCCGTAAAGTATTGTTTGAATGAATCATAAATTGTGCCTTGACCTTGAAGCCTGTGAACGAATTACGACTCTTTTGGGCGAATGGGATTATCGCTTTTTATGGTATTAATGAATTTCTAAATATTGTCAAACTCTGACCGGTCCTACGGGAGGTAATAATTACAGGACCCTGTGATCATTATTTGAAATCTTATCGGCACTCACGGACCTGATGGCAACCCGTAAAAATTAAGATACTGGAAATAGGTAATGAAAATGTACGTGCACTTCTGTTCTGTAAAGGATATCTGTACAACTGATTGTAGTGAATTCATAAACTACAATTGAATAGACGCAGTATTAAAGAAGTTTCAGTATGCTCCCTATTTTATGCTTCTACGATTCGTTTTGACTAAGTTGATAATTTTCAAAATGAGAACTCTTCAAATTTTATCGCGTAAATCGCCTATCTATGTGTCGCGCTCACGTATACGAGCACGTTGTGTCAAGCGAGTGGGGAACACCACACATTACTGTTTCGCTCGCGCTAATAAGGCGGACGGCGATACGGATTTGAGACAGTCTTTTAAAGATGAACGCTGATTAATTTGTTAATAAGTGCTTTTACAGGAAAACTAAGTCCTCGTGGAAGTTTTTACTTGGATATTCCGTATCCATTCTTCGCAAGGAATCCGCACGTATGTAGGACATGCGCGAATTTCGAGACACCCCGTATAATGAATAGTGAGAGGAAAGGGCATAAGAGAGTAAATGATGGGATAGGAAAAAAAGAATAAAAGGAATATTTTACGGGTCGACTGGGTGGGGTAGACGGGAAGGTGGTTGGGGGCGAAGGACAGCGGTAAGAGAGGAGGATGGGGAAGAAAGAAAGAAAATTCATTTATTCATTACAAATTACATTTTGTAAAGTACAGAGCATTCAAGAGTAAGCAGGGTTGTGGCAGTTAGAGATAGAAACACTCGCACATTCGCACGAGGGACAAGGGAAACTGCCGGAAAACCTTGTCCAAGTGTAGCCGGACCAAGTTCAAATCCTCAACCTGCCAATTTGGCGCCTGAACGGCGTGACCCGTCTTACAAATTCTGCAGGCTGCCGCTGAGGTCCTCCTCGACAGGCCGAGGATTCGAACCCACGTCCGAATTGGTTAGGAATTTATTGGTTAGGAAAAGCTCCGGGCATTAGGCTCTCCGTAATATGCTAAACTATATAAAATATTTCACATCCATGGAGTCTTAAATGCGGAACATCATGAGGGAAAAATTAATTCAATTTCAATTAATTATTAAAATTATTCGTGCTCTCGCGAACTAAGAGGTTATGCGAATGCGGAATGACAGCGGCGGGAGGCTTCGTCGTGGTTTCCCAAGCTCTCCTGTCGACTGCTCCGTCGGCCATAGGCACATAAAAAATACCAGAAAGGAGATTCGTTCCCGGAAAAAAAAGTTAGCCACTGGGCACCCATTAATGAACATTACTGTACTGTACGTAGTTTGTACAGATCGATGCGAACGATTCGTTGCGTTGCCATATGACCCTATGTATTAGATATCCACACATCTATATTGTAACGTCCCAAATTGCCCGTCCCTAGGATAGCTGGGGTAGAGCGTATGATTTGGGAGTTACCTTTCCGTTTGTACGCGTCTGTGTGCGTATGTGTGTGCGTCTGTGTGATCTCTCAGGGAACGATTGCCGTATCGCAATGATCGACAGATCGCCTGTGAGATCGTGTTCTGAGTAGTTTGATACCGAAATCCTACAGGAAACGATTGCCGTACTGCAATAGTCAACAAATCGCCTGCAGAATCGGATTTGTGTTTGATCTGTAAGTGTTATCTGGATTCTGACAAGAGCTGATCGCCGTACTGTAATAGTCAACGATCAGTTGCCAGACCAGAGTGATAGTGCGTGTTACCGAAATTCCGCAGGGAACGATCGCCGTACTGCAATAGTCAGCAGATCGCCTACAGAATCGGATTTAGAGTATTCTAATTGTCGTCAACTCTATAGGAAACGACCAGCGTGTCGCAATGACCGATGAATCGCCTATAGAGCCGAGCGTGTGCTTTTGCTTGGAGTAAATGCAGTAACTTTGCAAAATACTGAATATAAACAAAATATGATTTTATTCAAAAATAATAAATCGAAACGAAAATAAATGTCGAATCAAAGAAATCTATATAATTCTAAATATCGTGACGTAAGACTATTCGTTTGGAGAGAAATGCTAATTATGCTGAGTGGCGCTTTGCCGACTCGCGTAAGAATGAAATTAATACAATATTGTTACAAAGGGTGCGTCCACCCTTTGTATTGCTTTATATCGATTCATTTCATAGCCACCCGAACTCCCATGTATTAAACATCACAGTAATAATTACCAAACATCTTCTGATAAAACAACTAAACGATGTATCTAGCGATAGCCAATTTGTCAACAGTCTAGTCTCAGACATTAACCGAGACACTTGTATCTCTCTGAATATAACCTAATCTGCTTTGACCATTAATTTGTGTCTTCCAGTCTGCTTATTTCGCTCAGGGACTCGTAGCTCAATTAAAAGGTAACTCCTAAAGTTACATTTGGTGTCAGGAGTGTGAGATCGTTTCTGAGTCCGATAAGCTGATTTGTTTGGTGCATTTCTTTTGGTTTTTGCCGATTGCTTGTATTCATAAGCTATAAGCTTCCGTTGCCTTATTCTGTAAAAGAATCCTACCTCTTTGAGGAACAAATCTGCTCGTTATGAGCAATCGACGAAACACCCGCCGCCAAGGCTCTCCTGCTACCGCTACCTCGAACTCGAACCAAGTGCCACGGGCCGAAGAACAGGAGGCCAACCCCATTACCGCCCTGGTCCAGCTCTTGCAGCAGCAGGCTGCTCAGCAAGCTGCCCAGCAAGCAGCCCAACTAGCCGCCCAAGAACGACAGCAAGCCGCTCAACTGGCAGCGCAGCAAGCGGCCCAAGCTGCTCAGGCCGAGCAGCAAGCTCTTCTGTTACAGATCCTCCAGGATCAGCGGCGAGACCAGCAGGCCGCACGCGAGGAACGGGAACGAGCCGAGGGGCGCCTTCTAGAAGAACGTGAGCATTCTGAGGGGAGGCTAATCGGAGTGCTGCAAGACCAGCAGCAGTCGTTCACTCAAATCCTCTCCACCCTGAGGGACGACCGACGAGGATCTGGAGACGAGCCCCAGCCCTTGACGGATCCTATCCCCTCCACCTCATCCTGCCAGCCGACCCAAGCTCCCAATACTCTAAGGTCTGTGCCTTTAATTAGGGAAACTGCTCCCCCTCATATGCTTGCTTCAATTTCGCCGGTCGAGCGCGACCAGATTGTCCGCGATTCGGGCTTAGTCGATGCTCCTTCCCAAAGACCGAATAATTTCTCTACAGATCGCATTAACTTAACCTCTAATACTGACAGCAACGCAGACGGTTGTCAAAAACGCTCGAGTAATCTAAAACCGTCTACTTTTGAAGGTGATAGGCCCTGGGCCGAATTCGAATGTCAATTTCTAGTAGTCGCGCAACTGAATAATTGGGATTCAGTCACGAAAGCCGGTAACTTAGTAAATTGCCTAAAAGGCTCCGCGGCTAGCGTCCTTTCTACCCTGACCTCGACGGAATTCTACGATTTTGAAAAGATCAGCTCTGCCTTGAGACTCAGGTTCGGGAACGAGCACCTGACTAAGCTCTTCCTCACACAATTTAATACAAGACGACAACGGAGGGACGAGGATCTCGCCACCCTCGGACATGACATAGAACGTTTGTCGCGAATAGCTTTACCCTCAAGTGACGAGACGACTCGCGAAACCTACCGACCGACCGATTTATAAACGCCATAACCGATGCCGAACTGAAACACGCCCTGAGCGTGGCGGGACCTTCCACCCTTCGTCAAGCCATAATTAAGGCGTTAGAACTAGAAGCTCTGAATAAGCAATATTTAGGATCCGGCCGCGTTCGACGGGTAGAGGCGGTGAGTCCCTCCCCCGAAGAATCCAAAGATCGCAGGAGGAGATCCTCTTTCTCAGGGCAGGAACGGAATTATAACCTTGAAACGGAATGTAGATATTGCAAAAGACGCGGTCACACGGTTGAGTATTGCCTCACCTTACAAAAAAGAAATCGTTTCCAAAATAATTACACGCCCTCTAATCAAATCTCTTGGAGAAATAATGATAACAACTCCAATTCTAATGCAAACCGGAACAGCAATCCTTCCCAGGGAGAGAGGATGCCCCCTGCCGAAAGCTCTCGTACAAACTCCCGGCAAAATTGGAGAGACAACGACACTCGGGATCGAGATAAGCCTCAGGACGCGTAGAGTTTTTAACGTCGCTTTTTAACCATTCGATTTCAGCATTCAATCATAATCTCAGTAGGTTAGGAAATTCTTAATTTTCAGGTTGTTTTTGCAACCTCTGAATATAGTAGACAGTCTCTCGGAATTCTCGCGTTTGTTATTTGTTCCCCCTTCCTTAGAGCGTTGTCTCTCCAGCGTTGGCTGCTAATTCACACTGAGATCCGAGCGGATTGCTCTCAACTATCATTTAGGGTTAAGATTTTAACCTTTTTCTCTTGAGAGGCCTAGGTACTTTCCCACTTATCCCAAAGAAACGACGCGGAACGCACAAATCGGAACGAGAAACGACTTCGACTCCCTGGAATTCTTCTTTAACTCACTCAAGAAAAAAGATAAGATCGTTCCATTTTAACCTCTAATTTAATTCACAAGTTATTTCTTATTATTCATTTTTCGATGGATTATCATAAGCTGGAAGTGATCTGGCGATTAGAGGATCAGTACGTTTAATCTTTCCTTCCATTCGTACTCACGTCTGTCCTCCAATCTAGGGTGTGCAGTTTCCCTATCTTTTGGACCCACCTGGGAGCAGTTCGTGATCCCTGATTCCTGTTTTCCTGCCGCCGCCTCACCTGATTCCCTGACTCGCATGATTTTCCTGACTTCCCTGACTCTCCTGACGGATCACAAGCTGACTTCATCCCCAGACGGTTTCCAGTTTTCCAGACACCCCTTTTTCTCCAAGGATGGATTCATCATCGACTCCTCACTACGGCCTGACTAGGCGAAGACCTTTTATACCAAATATTGTTGTGAATTTGTAACCGAAACTACCTTCTCAGGTTTTCTGTGGTTTCCCTCGAGGCTTAGGATGGAATTACAGGTAGTTTAGGGAAGATTTCAAATACTTTAAGCATTTTAAAGTCTGATCCACAGCTCTCAGTCCACTCTTCCCTTAGCAGATAACACACTCGCTTTTCGCTTACTTAAGAGTCGGGTCGCCTCTTCCCTTCAGGGGGGGGGGGGCAGTGTTACAAAGGGTGCGTCCACCCTTTGTATTGCTTTATATCGATTCATTTCATAGCCACCCGAACTCCCATGTATTAAACATCACAGTAATAATTACCAAACATCTTCTGATAAAACAACTAAACGATGTATCTAGCGATAGCCAATTTGTCAACAGTCTAGTCTCAGACATTAACCGAGACACTTGTATCTCTCTGAATATAACCTAATCTGCTTTGACCATTAATTTGTGTCTTCAAGTCTGCTTATTTCGCTCAGGGACTCGTAGCTCAATTAAAAGGTAACTCCTAAAGTTACAATATATTAGGATTTCAGCTTTGATTTTAATATATTTGTGAATCAGGATTTTGTCTGTGATTTTGATATGCGATGTGTTTTGCTTAGTGGCGCTTTGCCGACTAGCGTATAAGTGAACTTTACTAATTATATTTTCAAGAAGAATATTGAGTGATTTAAGTTGAGTCGAGTTGAGAATTTGAACTTGGAGAGCTCCGTTTCGCGTAGTGGCGCTTTGCCGACTAGCTTACTCTGCTGAGCGTGCCGCGGTTTATATAGTCGCGGCGCGCTAATCCGCATTGTTCTACGAGGTTCTATGGGGTCTAAAATTGCAACGATGCATTTTTTGCTATATGTGTAATATACAATTTCGTCTTCTATTTTTATGACCTTTCGTTTCGTGCAATCGGATTTGTAATCCGATGACTTTGAGATTTCATGGTGATGTTCCATGAAATTCTATGGGGTCTATTTTTGGTATTTCTCGTAATAGAAATTCCAAAAATAGCTCATCGGAAAGCTTGAGTTCTTTACTTTCGGTCTGTGCTTTTAGAAATTGAAATATCTTAATATTTAGTCGGTATTTACCATATTTAAACAAGTGAGTGCACGTTAGGCGTGGGCTCACCCTATACATGTATATACGCGGTGACTCTAAGTTTCGCATACATCGTTGCTATTCCTTATTGTGCGTTTTGAACGTCACAATATCATAAATGCTATTTCCGAATTCAGTATCGTCCGGAACAGGTGTAAAAGCTTTGTAGAGTGAAGATTTTGTGCCCTTGCGCATTCCCTCTTCGTTAAACAGAGATAAAGGAAATGGGGCCAGTTCGAATTGAAGATATTCCCTCAGCTCTTCATCTGATTGCTTAGCAACACACATTCTTTGATATAATAACAGCGGATCGATGGGAATGACAACGTCTTTAATTTTAATATTGCTGTTGATAACTGCAAGTGGCATCACTTTATCCGAACGTTTGAACTTCACGGCGTCGAAGTTGTTGTCAATTATTTTGGAAATCGCCAGAATACCAATTTCACGAGAATTGTGACAATTGATTCTTTCATCTCCGACGACGCCAGTGCTTATGAATATCAATTCGCCAATTGTCTGGAAAAGAGGGTGTGAAGATAACCAATCTAAAAGTTTTTTCAAATCTTTTTCGTCACGGATGATGCGCGAACTCCTCATGTCTACGTGCTGCTCTGTTGTTGTAGTGGATATTCCGTAAAAATTTTCAATCCCATCGCAAACATTGTGCATGTATACCATTCCCAATGTCCACATCGTGAGAACGCTATCCGTTAATCCACGTCCACGAATAAGACCACCATTACTTTTCATCGACCTCATTAGCGGCTGTTCGATGGTCATGTCAGACCAAATGCCTGGCCAGAACTTGTCGGAACGCCTTATGGTAAAATATCCTCTTGTCGTGAAATTTTCATACTCAGAAGGGTATGTCCATTTTATGTTGCCTATGTTGCCGGTTTATTTGAGTCCCTTGACAGAATATTCAAAAGATACAGTATCAAATTTGTCGCAAAAAAGTGCTCATGACCTTAAACATCTGTTCGCCTCTGGTGAAGATGCTCTGGATATGGGTAATCGCTCCAATGTAATATACAAAATCCCATGTAGGTATTGTAACCAAGTGTACTATAACGTATCAGCACGCACACAGCCATCCCGTACGTGACGAGTACCGACACACACATTCAACCTCGCCGTACACCGAGCGTATCGACACGCACACAACCTTGTCGTACACAGACGTGCGCTCAGCGCGCACAACTCCTGCGCAACGCCGACAGAAGACCCTGACTGACGTCAGAAATGTCAGAAGACCCTGCGGCGAGCGGGTATATAAGACGATCCGCAGAAAGTAGAATCAGCGCATCTGAGCCAAAGCGGCCGGGCGACTTATAACTTGGTAAAATTTAGATTTCTAACCATATTATTTTCATAACCTGTAAATTTCAAGTCAATAGATTTTTCAGAGCCAAAGCGGCCTGTTAAAAAGAAAAAAGAGAATAAAGAATTTCAGATCTGCCAAAGCGGCGTTCAGAATAAAATCAAAAAAAATTCATAAAGAAAAAGAAAACGTTTAGAATAACGCATAATTAGCTTCGGCAAAAATAATTAGGTTGAACAGCCAATTTAGAATTACTTATTATTTAACCAATTGTTGTACATAATTATTCCGATAAACATGACATTTTTATTTTAAATAAACGAAACGACTAAAGTCGCTTCCACTATCGATATAAACCCAGAGTAACCTGTGCTTCTTTTCCATTTCTGTTTGTCTCATTCTTAATTGTAAAAATTAAAATCGTGTAGAAAATTTCGATGCGTCTAACCTAATACAGTGACGATAGAGCTGTAATTGCTATCGAGGTTTGTAAGTTAGACAGATCGCAAATTTTTGAAGATAAGAGTTGGCTCATTAACACAGCGACGATAGAGCTGTAATTGCTATCGAGGTTTGTGGGTGAGTCAACTACTAGTAAAATCAGCTTCGGTAAGTCTAGTACACTCAGCGACGATAGAGCTGTAATCGCTATCGAGGTTTGAGAGTTTAGACGAGCCGCAAGCATTAGGGTAATTAAGGTATTTTCAACTTTTCCTAAGCGGAGCTCCAAAATTCACATCCCGTGACAAAGACATCCACGCGGACTAGGGTAACTCCGTCAGCCTTCAGCTACGGAGCATACCCAGATAAAGTTACAGTACATCGGACAAACCAGTCGACACTTACACACTAGACTGAATGAACACAAAAGAAACATCCATGATTCCGCAGACCACTACACGGCATTAACTAAACATATGGTGGAGAAAGATCATTTGTTTGATTACAATAGTGTGCGCGTTTTGGATGAAGAACCTTTTTTTCACAAGCGTTTAATTCTAGAAATGTGTAACATTGTTTGTCATTCAAATTCTGTCAATCTCAGACAAGATGTCGAACATCTTAGCGACATCTACAAACCATTAATCCAGCAAAACAATTTGTCTATGCTCACGTCCTCTGTACACTTGGCTATCTAGTTAAGGTCTATGACAGTTTGCTCACTCAGACGCTCTCTTATCCGCCATCCGTCATCAAGGACATTCATCTGTTTTATAATCTAACGTCTTTTATCCGCACACGATGGAGAAATGGGCGATAAGAGTGTCTTATTGACCTGAAAAACTGAGGTTCACTCCAGAACTTGTTTGGGCATATATCTACCTAAAATTAAGGTAATAATTGTAATAGATAGCATGTTTCGTACTTATGTTATTTGTTAACCGCTTACATGTAGTAGTGTTTTTCCTTTTTTCATTTTTAAATTTAACTAAATTGTTTATTTTTTGGTAAATAATTGACAGATTTTGAAATAAAAATTCGTTCTGAGGAGGGCCCCCACTCGGGCCGAAACGTTAACCAAAGAGTTCAACTTTTCAATCGACCTTCATATCCAAAAAATTTATCTCTTCAAAATTCGTAGCCTTTCTTGCTGTGGATCGGTTTTCTTGCTTTCGTACCACGAGTTTGTAAGGATTTTATATTCCGTGTTTAAGAAGCACACAGTCGTGGGTCTTGAGGCTGTTGTTGCAATAACAATGTCGTCACCATACTTTTGGAGTAACCTTGACTTGACTGTTTTGGTATCCGGGCGGTAATCTCCTTCGATTTGATTCATCAGCTCGTCAATAGAAAACTGACATTCCTCGGAGTTCTCTTCAAGATAGGAATAGATAGCTTCCATTGCTTCATCGACATTTGTGGCTGGCCGATAACCTCTCTTTTTTTCAGATGATGGCGGACAATAGAATTTTTTCATGCAGGAGTTATGATATTTAGCTTCGACCGCGGCTAAATCGGAAACGTGTTGAACGCGATCAATTATTGTTTCACCCCATTTATCACTGCGGTTTCGAGCTAATACTAAAATGCTGTCTTTCATTTCAAGTTTCTAAACATTATAAATTATCTCTCGGTCACACAAGCAAGTCTTTTTTTGTTTCATTATAAATTCATCGGTTATTTTTTCATCGCAATAAAAACAATGCTGCTTGAATTTGAGTGTTGACACAACCGATCTTAAAGATGTTGACGGTGACGGCGAGGGAGCAGCATCGCTTTCTCGACGTTTCAATGCAGCAATCAATTTTTCGTTTGTATATTGTTTTCGGCAGCTGTCATGCCAACCACAGAACTCAAGTTTGTTAAAAATCGTTTAATTTTACCGTCATTTCGTTTCACACTTGATTCTCGAAGAGTTTTCAAGCCTTTTTCTTTCACAGTCACCACAACACCTTCATTCAAACTTTTTGCGCATACAAAACATATATTTCCTGGGACGGCCATAATGGATGTACTTGGCGTCTATCACGATACTAACACTAACGTCTTTTCCCCCTGCATAGACGGCAGATGTTCGTGAAGATTTGGGTCAGAGAGAGGGGATAGCAGACCTTCCAAGGGTCTTTTGTATTGGGACCGAACGTATACCGTGTGACGTGGATTTTATCAGACCCCGGATCCAGACCGGATCACTCGACCACGGGGTCGTCCAGTCGACAATTGGCTAAGAAAATTTTAATTATTTAATAATGTTGGGCGCCAGGCGGATAACCGCCACTCTCAAAATTCTGAATTCCCAATACAATTATGCTACAAGTACTCGAAGCGTCGGCTAGCAACAGTACCGCGGAGAGGGGTCAGGATTAAATGAGGAATTAGCTAGGCGTTGAATAACGACTCGGAAAGTTTCAAGTTAACAAAAATAATAACGAATTTATTCAAAAAATTTAGGAGATATAAAGAATCTACGTGCTTTCACGTACCCGGGGGTACTTCCCCTCGGATTTAAGACGACTACAGGCCGTGTAAATGCGACCTGGCCGCGATTTGCGAGTTTTACAATAATAATACTGGATAAACACGCTCCCACGCAGGGTGACAATAACAACTCAAAATTAACTAATCAGTAACTCGACAAATCGGTCCTCTCGGGACAACAAATCAATTTTACAATTAACAATGAGACTTAACAGCTAACAAGAAGTAGCCCGCGGCAATAAATAACAAACTGATAACAAAATAATGACTCGAATACTCGATAAGCAATAATATAGTCGAGCCTACGGCTCGAAATTAACAACAAAATAATGCCAGCGGCTAGAAATTCAACAACAGAATTAACAATAACGACACCGACCGTGTACGGCGGTCGGCACGCCTTCGAGAGGCGAAGCCTCTCGGAAAGAAATATTTACAATTTAATAAATAATAAATTAACTAAGACTAACTTAAACTAACTCTGCGGCGAATAGATAACAAATGCTGCTTCTAAATCGCAGCTATACGACCAGCGCGAAACAAAAGACTCGAGGTCTCGACAACAAGCCTCTCCCTACAGGAGGAAGAGAGAGCGACAGTGACCGACTGTCTTTGTCGCACTCGGGTGCGAATCGAATATACTCAATACAACTCAATACAATTCAATATCTTACAAAAATCCTCAATAAATTAACTCAAAATCTACTTCTCTAATGCATGTGGACACTGGTGACGGCCTACCAGTCGGAAATCGGTTTAATTCGATCTCGAATAAACTAAATAGCCTCGTGGCTGTACAAAGCAAGGCGGCAGACGGCCGTTGCCAGATTCAAATCATCATGGGCAGAATAGCTACCGCTTACCGTCTTCCAGCCATCGTACGAAGAGGACTTTTTCCCTTCGGAAGTCCATTTTTCCCACAAGAACAGAGGAGATCAGGTTCAACCAGAAATCCCTCGGGGATGCTCACACACTCACTCAGTATTAAAGGACCAAAAAGCCTCGAAGGCAACCAAAATCTCTCTCACACAATCAAAATCTACTAAACGCAAAAATCAGCACGCCCGTTAAGCACGCTGGTCTAACGCAGAGTGATCTTAGACGGCATGTCGCCGATACGCAGGGGTGTCGCTAGGCC
Organism: Rhogogaster chlorosoma; assembly: GCA_944452935.1. Taxonomy (NCBI): domain Eukaryota; kingdom Metazoa; phylum Arthropoda; class Insecta; order Hymenoptera; family Tenthredinidae; genus Rhogogaster; species Rhogogaster chlorosoma. The sequence goes on from OX101802.1 coordinate 17,761,435, forward strand.
CTCGAATATCGATTTACTAATCGACCGTGCGGCTGACGTCACACGGATGGCGCTACGCTCCTCGGTGCGAATCCTTTTGAATCATCACCACGGTGAATTAGCTCCTTGTAAATAGAGGAACACGGGACGTTGAATCTTGGCGGTGGCGGGAATCTCATCCACCACCTCGATCCCTCGGTGCAGAATGCTCTCGGCACTCCCCCGTGTCCTCTTCGAAGTGGTGAAGGTGGCGTTCGTCGTAGTAATTCGCAGCCTCGGTGCGTCGAATAGTGTGCGTCCGTCGGGGTGCATTTTAGTCGTTGCTTAGACCCCAAAACTTGGCCTCGTCGTCCACATGTTAGAGAAAAGTTTTGGAAAAAAAAACAAAAGAATAAATAATCTATTTCATAATTTTGAGTCGGTCACGGTCGTCTCTCGGAGTCAGTAAAGGCCTCGGGGCCATCCTAACCATTCATACTAATGCCATTTACACTTCAACCCCCGCTGAATTAAGGTCGTGTCAAGGGGTGAGGAGCGCCTTGCAACATGCAATGTTACAACCGAAAGAATGTTGACCTGCTCCGTTCTGATGCAATGCGAAAGTTTTGTAAATACCGTCAATTTGTTATGCAGAAATGAGTGATAAACGATAGTACGTATCAAATAATCGGTATTTACTGAAATTTCGAGAAAAAATGTATCGATTTTGCGAATTGTAGAAATTTTCTGAACTTGGCTCGGCTGTAACTCGTGAACTATTCATCTGATTGAAAAATGTTTCGTACAAAAGTTGCAGAGAATTTTATGCTTTATATTTTTTGCACGAGCTATTTTTGACCTAGGTGGCACTGAAGAGAAGATATTCCCGAAAAACTGGTTTTTGGTACCATTTTTCCAATATGGTGGCGCGAGCGGCGGCGGCTCAAGGTCGCAAACTTGGAATATTAATAAGGACACCAAACTGTACGAATTTACCAAATTGGAACTTTCCTTGACCTTTTGTAGTGAAAGTCCCTTTGTATGTCTTCAATGCCTGGACTAACGGTGCTGGCGAGTAGATTAGAGGAAGAGGTAGAGAGAAAGAGGCTGGTACCGCATAATCAGACAGGTTTCAGGAAAGGAATGGGAACAATGGACAATATTTATTGTCACCGTTCCGAGTACAACCGAACGCACAGAGAGGTAATCGAAGGCGCACCGACAACCGCGCAGCGCAAACGGTGTGGCGATGACGTCACACCGGCTATATTAACGGCGAAGAACGAGCGCTCGGGGAGCGTTCCAAGGCAAAGCGCCAGCGTATCCACATTGCACATTGGCAAGCAAACTACCAAAAACGGAGTTTGACTCTTAGCTTTACTAGAAATTATTGAGACTGTCTAAAAATTGCGCCTGTCACATTCTTTCATTTAAATTCATTTGCTTTTCGCATAACTTAACCCGCTGAGGACCAACTGGGTGTACAGCCACCCGGCGCCACCTTTGAAGCACCGTGTGCAGAAAGGGAAATAAGGCAAGAGTGATGCTCTTGCTCGGTAAATTAGGGGAAAAATAGGACCTATCGAGCAGGCAAGAAACCTATGTCAATAGGCTTTTGGCTTCGTTAGGAAACACACATATAGTGCGCTCTGGGTTGCTACACACCCAGGCTGTGCCTGTGCGTTTGAAAAGTGACCAACAAACTCGACGCGACAATTTGCACATAAATCTTTGTATTGGTTTCCAATAGTGATTTGAAAGTGAAAAAGAAAAATATAACAAGTCATACGAGAAGAAGCCAGGTCGGATGAGGTAGGAACATAATATAAGCCTATCAAGTGTGTATAGCAAAATTCGAAATAATTTGTCCATTCATGAAAATTGTATAGTAATAATACTTTTATGTCGTTTTTAAAGCCTAAAATGGCTAGTCGACAAGCAAGTGAGATTTTAGATGTTTTTGAAGAGGTGGACGTTGGCGCAAACGATCAAACTTCTGAAGAGGAGGATGCCGATGATCTCTTCCAAGAATCTAGCAGCACCGAGACAAGCGGCGAAGACAATGCAAGCTCCGACTCAGACTTCAAACAAAATAATGACGACGATTTCGCGCAGGAGATGGAAAGAGGAAGGTCCAGAAAGCGTCGTGCTTCTTGTCCACGAGGCTAGCTTCCAAGATTTCTCATTTATCTCGTTCTTTTCGAAACTGGCACACGATTTTCCAATACGAATTTGTAAAACCCATTGCAAAATTCACAGGTCGCTCCCTGAGGCAGGCCACGTTGCAAATCTGGAAGAGCTAGAGGAAGACCAAGATCAGTTCTGTTGTCAAGAGGTAAATACAAATGGAATTCAGTAGCACCTCGCTCCAGATCCAGTACTCGACGAGAAAAAATAAGAACTTTTCTACCACATGCCATGGAAGAAGCAAAAAATGTGACAACTCCATTGGAAGCCTGGACTCTCCTTTTCCCAAACACACTGATCGAAAAAATTGTTCTGCACACAAACGAAGAGATTTACAAGAAACGAGCACTACTTTCGACACAGATTTACCACATGGAGACAAATCTTGTCGAAGTGAAGGCATTATTTGGTCTTTTTTATGCATCTGATTTGTTGAAATCCGCCGAATGTAATCCTGAGGATTTGTGGTCAGAAAAGTCTGGTATGATTCAATTTCGAGGAACAATGTCGCTCAATAGATTCAAGTTCATGATATCTTGTCTTCGTTTTGACAATAAAGATACACGAGCAGAAAGACGAGTAGCTGATCGATTTGCTCCAATTCGAGAGATTTGGGACGAATTTATTGATAATTGTCGGAAATATTATTCACCCTCACAATGGTGCACTATTGACGAGCAGCTGCTAGGTTTTCGCGGTCGTTGTGCATTTCGCATTTATATGAAAAATAAACCAGATAAATACGGCCTGAAAATAGTGATGCTAAATGACGCAAAAACCAGCTACATGGTCAACGCTATTCCCTATACAGGTACTGTAAATAATGATCGTTTGGAAAGCATACCCGATTATTACGTGCGATCATTATCTGAACCCATTCATGGAAGCAGACGGAACGTGACTGTAGATAACTGGTTCACTTCAGTACCCATCGCACAGTAGGAGAAAAGCCCAAAAACCTGGCCAAAACCTCAAATGACCTTTGACGGGAATGAAAATTGGCTTACAGGGGTTTTCAAGGTCGCTGATTACGAATCTGAAAGCCAAATTATCGTAAACAAAATGGCCGATCCAATATGGCTGACATGAATGTTAAAAAGTTGCCAGATGTCGACAAAAATTGGTATTTACGGGTTTTCAAGGTCGCTGATTACGAATCCGCAAGCCAAATTATCGTTAAAAAAATGGCCGATCCAATATGGCCGACATGAACGTTAAAAAGTTACCAGATGTTGACAAAAATTGGTATATACGGGTTTTCAAGGTCGCTGATTACCAATCCGATATCTATTGTTTATAACTTGCAACAAAGAGCTTACAGCAAATTGTTATAAACAAAATGGCCGAGTATCCTGCTAAATAGATAAATTAATATATTTAAAAAAATCATCATAATAAAATAAACGTGAACAGTGTATTCTACGCAATTATTATTTTTATTTCCAAAATACATACGGAACGTTTCAAAAATAGAAAATTTTATTCTTAATCAAAATCGTAATCGGAGTCGGAGTCGGAGTCAGAATCATTATCCGAGTTTGTATCTATTACAACTCCCGGCACGGCTTCAATCTCTGCGCAAAATTCGTCTGCTGCAGCAGTCACTTTAGGAGCGATCAACATCGCTACAGCTTCCGGCGACAAACTCTTCAGCTTCTTCTGTGGTAGTCTTCTGACACTTGAAATGTACGGATCCGAAGTAACTAAGAGCCGATGAAAAACATCAATTTTCAATTAATACAAAAACTTGAACAATGTACATTATTTTACCAAATAAATAACCGCAATAATTGAAATAATTTAAAAAAAATTAGACAGAAAATATTGACATGGATTTGGTTAAAAGAAAGCTTTGCTTACTATATAATATATGTATATTCAAATATTTTATTTGAATGTTATAACATTTCATTCATATTTAAGAAATTTTTATGTGGTTGATTTTAATATGTATATATATATATATGCATACGTATATATCATAATTAAATCACAGAAAATTTATATATATATATATATATACACATCCATATATATTAAAATAATTTATTTCAAGCGTATAACAGCCGTCTTGTCCGTTATGATGCTACTTCACCCATTCTCAGGTAGAGGCGCAGAGGCTGCTCAATAGTGCCGCGTGCACGCTCGGCTACCGCACGATGCGAAAAAAATCATAACGGACAAGACGCACGTTTTCCGCAGGTAACTCTTGTAAATTTCGAAAGCTTATACATTAAACTAAAGGCCGAGACTAGGAGCTTTTCAAAATGTGACAAAATATATAACTTTTCGGACCGTTGAAAATATAAGTTTTCAAAATTATTCAATTTTATTTATGCCGAAGGCTATACTACATTTCAATCATTTATACATAAACTTTAGATTCAACCGATGTAAAAACATGTTCTACATACCTCCAGAAGTCGTATCCATGTTGCAGAATTGAAATTAAACCCGTCACTTTCAAGTTATGGGTTTTTGAAGTCAGCGTTATTTTCGTCTGTTCAGCGCGTGACACGTACACTCTTCACGAACACTAACTGCCAACTGACGCTGCGGCGCAGGTATACACTTAAAGGTTTTCCCTTCCACAATAGAATGCAGTTACTAGTCCTCTACCTGAATGACTACTCAACTGACCCTATTTCGAAAATTTATTTTTTGGGGTTTTGGCCAGGTTTTTGGGCTTTTCTCCTACTGTGCATCGTCGAAAAAATGTTGACCGAGTACTCCCTAACGATGATAGGAACTATTCGAAAAAATAACCGGAAAATTCCAGAAAACTTCAAAACTTCTCACATGCCTGGTACATCATTTTTTGCGTATGACGATGATAAAATGCTGGTTTTCTATGCTCCGAAAAAGAACAAAATTGTATTACTTCTGTCGTCGCTAAATCAAGATCCTGCGATCGATCAGGCAACCGGAAAACCAGTGGTCGTTCTTGATTACAATAAGACTAAAGGGGGCACCGATATGTTTGACCAGTTTTGTCATCGGTATACGGTCACAAGAAAAACCTGTAGATAGCCATTGAGATTTTTTTACGGAATGCTGGATCAGGCTGGAATAAACAGTTGTATTTTATACAATTTCAGTTATAATAACGTTTATATGCAACAAAGACAGTTTTTACGAGTTTTGTCGAGTGCTCTACTCGAACCTCACTTGCGCTTACGGCTCACTAGCGTAACCTTACAGAAGAGCTTGAAGACTTGCATTATGGACATACTAGGCATTGAACTTCCTCCTCGTCAAGTGAGAACAGACAAGCTACCTAAGCAAGCAAGGTGCCATTATTGCGATTGGAGGAGCGATCGCAAGACATCGAGCGCATGTATAGTTTGTGGGGTGCCCGTGTGCTCTGAGCATCGTCGTTTAGTGTGCATGACATGTTCAGACGATTAAGGAATGGCAACGTTTATATCAAATCTATATTTTTATACAAAAATAATGTGAGAGTTGAAAAATAAATGCTACTTCTTGCAAACAGACATAAATTTCACATTTATTCAGTGATTACGCGACGATTTCTCTGATTCATTTCGGTTGCTTTCAGAATGCAGAATAAATACACTTTTTTGAGAAATCTTGAAAACAACTTTGAATGTCTTTTAGCTTGGAGTTTCTAGTTTGCAAATCACTATAATATAATCCACTTAGTGCGATGAACAAAAGAAGAATCATCAAAAACGTCAGAAAGGTCCTGCAGGTTAATTTTTCAAACATTTTTTGCGTTTATCCACACATTTTTTTTCATATGAAAATATCGACTGCGGCCTTGCATATTCTTATTCCCGACATTCTAACGATTCGATTTCACTACTTACAAGTTGAAAAATTCTATTCGGAACGTGTGCTACAAGCAAGATAAGTTGTGGGTTGCTGTACACCCAGCGTGGTCTGGTCCAGGACGCCAGAAAATGGTGGTCCTCGGCGGGTTAACTTCAACGCTCTATCATTCAACTTAACTTTATTCAAATATAACGCTCCAGCCAAATTCGATTCAATTACGAAAACCCAGCATAGCTGGCATAACATTCTACCTGCTGTTTGTTGACAGCAGCAAACTTTGGGATTAGGATTAAACGATTATTATCGTGCCATTCAATTTTCTTTATAATTTCTATAAATTTGTAACACAACTCGATTCAAGCTGAACACGCTTGAAATTAATCTAAATATCTTTATTTTTCTTTTGTTATTATTTTTATTCTTAGTTCTACTAAAGGGGATACTTGGAGGTGAGGGGGAAGCGGAGAAATGGTTAAGGGAACTAGAAGAAAGAAGGGGGTTGGAGGAGGAAGGGCAAGTGAATGAGTAGGAGTGAAAGAGGTGGAGCAAATGGGAAAGGAGAAGGGAAACGGAAGTCGGGAAGGGTGCGAGTAGATAAAATAGTAGAAGATAGGATAAGGTACTTGTAAGGTCTAAGGTAGATTAAGGTAGGATAAGGTGGGCAAGGAGAGGTAGAGAAGAGAGAGTGAGAAAGATAAAGAAGCGCGCTAGATAAGGGACAGTAGAATAAGAGGATGTAGGATAAGGACGTAAGAATTGAGAACAATGTAAATAGTAAATAGTTAGCAATAAGGTGATAGAATAAGAGTAGGTTAAGGAAAGATGTGAAAGAAAAGCTTGTAACTCCGAGAGGAACAATAAAGATTTACTACTACTACTACTACTATTTCAATAGCACGAATACGGAGTTACTTTAGTCAAATGTAATCGAAACTAATAGTGAATAGCATACTAAAAAATGTCGTCTCAAAAACAATGAAAGAAATTTTGATTTATAAGCTGAGCAACTCATTCTAGACACTTTACGCTGACTACTGCTGAACCACCTGAATTAAAACCCGCGCCAGAGATTTGTGTTTTACGAGCTTATAAATTGGTGGCCACAAACGCGTAGAATTTTCGCACTTGTGCTAGAACGAATCATCGTACGATATATAAGAACCAGCATTAGTCAAGTAAATAACATTAATGCGTCCGTTATATTAACGCCGCGCTGACCGACGAGAGTGGGGACGGCGCGCTCAGGGCCATGCGTCTCAGTTTAAAAATTATGGGCGCTTCGAATTGGGGAATGAGAATGAGCGGGAATAATCACTTCAATTTTTTTTTTCACTTGAAAGTTTTTTTATTCTACATAAAGTGAATGAAAACGATAACAAAAAATGCTTTCTTATGACAAATTATCACATTTTTCTAGTTACAAGATAATGATACATAAAGTGAATGAAAACGATAACAAGAAATACTTTCTTATGACAAATTATCACATTTTTTTAGTTACAAGATAATGGGGCAATTCCACCTCAAATCGGCCAAGAAAGAACGTCGCATTTTTTGAATCGAATGAAACTTTTTTTGTGTGTTAAGAATGCAAAAAAAGTCGACACGTGTTTCGGCGTTCGGCCAAAATATTTTTTTTTACGAAAGTTATAAATTAATGTATTTTGTTGAAAAACCGACGCACGGTCGGCTTTAGAAATTAATATCTCTGGTTCTATCAATCGTAGAGAGATGGTCTTTGACTCATTTTGAAGGTAATGGAATACACTTTTTGAAAAAATTTTGCAAGTTCTAAAAAAATTGCAAATTGCAACCGTTATAAACAATCGAAATGTTTATCGATTTTTCCTGGAAATATATCCATTTTCAAAATTTTGAAAAAATTTGACCATATTCCTCATTACATTCTACAGAGTGTGTAATTTTTTTACGATACCATTATTTTTTGTTTTTTTTTTCAAGCAATTTTTCATGAAGCGGCGCGCGCGCCTCGCCTGACGCCATGTGTGTCGGACCTCGCCTCGCTGCGCCGCGCCGGAGTCGGCAAATGGCGCAGCACGTCGACCGGTTCAGAATCATTTATTGCAAGTGGTGGGAGTCTATGTTTTCAGGATTTGTGAAGTTTATATATTTCTATTTATATAAGTTTATCGAAAATGTAAATTCATTTAACCAAAATCAATGTCTACAATATTTTTTTTCATTTCATTATATTTACTACAGAATGTTTCCTCGAAGCTAAAAATTTTCGCACTTCAATTTGTTTTACATTAATTGGTATAAATGAGTGAAACTTTTGTGTACCGGCTATGGGCCTAGCACACCCAAAACGAAGCTGTAAACTTGTTTCGTGTTCGTTATATTCCTCGATATCAAAGTATAAACATTCTACGCTAGGAACATTCGTTTTTGCCCAGTTGAATAAATTTTTGGGAGTCTTTATAATTTGATCTCGTTTTTGAAGACTAGCTCTTGCTGCTAATCTTTTAATCGTTCCTCCAATCCCATCACATGGTCCTCTCTAACAATAACGGAATGGTGCAATGAGTTCACGGGCCCATCGTATACCTGTGCAGTTGTGACTTTGAAATCCTGGAAGTACCCAAAAATTGACCCACAATTTTACGACACATTTATAGTATGGCGTGGGACAACCCGAAACTAAATTTTCCAGTTAGATTATAACAATTGCGGTAAACGATTTGCTCTAACCTGAATTCCGAATATATTGCCCCATGTAATGCTGAAATACTAATACTTAGTGTAATATTTGTTTCAAATTTCAAATCTTGAAGATCTTTTTTCAAATTTTGAAGATGTAGACTCCCGCTGCTTGCAATAACTGATTTCGAACCGATCGACGTGCTGCGCCATTTGCTGACTCCGGCGCGGCGCAGCGAGGCGAGGTCCGACACACATGGCGTCAGGCGAGGCGCGCGCGCCGCTTCATGAAAAATTGCTTAAAAAAAAAAAAAAAAAATAATGCTATCGTGAAAAAATTACACACTCTGTAGAATGTAATGAGGAATATGGTCAAATTTTTTCAAAATTTTGAAAATGGATATATTTCCAGGAAAAATCAATAAACATTTCAATTGTTTATAACGGTTGCAATTTGCAATTTTTTTAGAACTTGTAAAATTTTTTCAAAAAGTGTATTCCACTACCTTCAAAATGAGTCAAAGACCATCTCTCTACGATTGATAGAACCAGAGATATTAATTTCTAAAGCCGACCGTGCGTCGGTTTTTCAATAAAATACATTAATTTATAACTTTCGTAAAAAAAATATTTTGGCCGAACGCCGAAACACGTGTCGACTTTTTTTGCATTCTTAACACACAAAAAAATTTTCATACGATTTAAAAAATATGACGTCAAAAAACACCCAAATCCGGCCGATTTGAGGTGGAATTGCCCAATGATACATAAAGTGAATGAAAACGATAACAAGAAATACTTTCTTATGACAAATTATCACATTTTTTAGTTACTAGATAATGATCATCCATTTTACGACTCTGATTTCTCTCCGATCTTATGAAAACCATGAGCGTATTGAAAACAGGGGTTTTTGCACAAAGGTGTTTAGCAAGACAAGCATTGCCAAGTTGTACGTACTGCCAAGTTATTCTTCGTCTTTCTCCCCACGCGGGCACACTCAGTGCAGTTTCTCGCACTTATGCGCTCCAACAGATGCGGTACCTGGACGGGTGCACTCGGAATCGACGCTCTACGCGACGAGAAGCTTCCAATCAATTGTCTGACCAAATTTTCTCGAAAAACGAGTTGGTCAGGCGGTTTACTGTGTTGATGAGGTCTTGTTGTAATTTCGCGTAGAATGAAGGCGTTGATGATGCACACGTTAATAACAAAAAAAAGGACGTACTTCCACCACTTTACAGTTTTGCGACCAATTGGGTAGTACGACAGTTTTTGATCGCATAGATCGACTCCACCCATACCGTTATTGTATGTAACAATAGGAAGAGGACACTGTATGGACTCTTGACCTTTACCTTTGGTATGCCGACGTTTCTCAACACGTATCAGTGGGTCACAGTTGTTGGAGATTATTGACACATCCCGCTTATCATGCCAAACCGTTGCAGTTGTGTCACCTCTCTGCATTTGGATGCAGTCTCCCGGCTTGAGCTTCAGTGCAGCAGGTTTGCGAAGTTCCGCTGGCCCGTCTTTCCTGTTCGTTCGGATTGTACCGCAAGCATACATTTTACGCGATTTCAACAACTCTACAAGACGAACTGATGTGAAAAAGTTGTCACAGAATATATGGTGATTTTCCCCAGAAAAAGGCTCGGACATGTCCAGCACCACCTGTTCACCCAGCAAAAGATCATTATTCTGTGCCAGCTCTTTCTTCCCCAAATAAATCTTCATCCCCAGCACGTAGCCACTCTCTGCTTCTGCGATTGCCCACACTTTTATTCTCCACTTCGTCGGTTTGGCAGGCATATACTGCTTAATCATCAATCTTCCATTGAAAGCGATCATCGCCTCATCCACTGAAAGATCTCGACCAGGCTGGAAATACTTCCGGAAATTTTGTGACACGTCCAGCGCTGGTCTTAGCTTTGACAACAAGTCACACTTATCTCGAGTTTCCTCGTCTACCAAATGGAGGTATCGGCCAATGTGTTGAAAACGTTTGAAGGTCATTGAGTTAGAGACAAGAGGACACGAGACAAAATCCCCCAAAAAATAATGCTCGACAGTCGGTGCTTGTATAATTCCCATATATATTAGAATCCCAATGTACGCCTTTATTTCTGGTGCTGCGACGGGAATCCATTTGGGATCTGGAGAGTTTTTCACTCGCTGTGAATATTCTGCATACCGGTTTGTTTCCTGTGCAACCGTTCCATAGAATCCTTCGTTGAGGAAAAGGCCCAAATAATCGAGTTCATGAGCATCTACAGGTAAATTATGCCGGGGCCCTCGACGCAGTGAAAATTCCTCGACAGGGTGGTTGACGATCCGCGTCGACCACTGCTGTAATGTATGCTCTTCATCATCAGAATGCTCGGAGTCGGAAGAATAATCCCAAGGAAGTTTCGATTCATCGCTATCGTAAATCGCATCCTCTGAACCATTCGCGGATTTTCCTGATTTTGAATTGGCCGATTTTTTGCCCTTCGATTCTTTGTCCGTCCCTCGTTTTGGTCTCAATAGTTTTTTCTTTTTTTTCACTGCTTGTTTACCTGTCGCTGGTTTGGGAGATTCTTTTTGAGTGCATTTCTTACTAGATGATCTAGTGACAATCTTGTTCGCACTCATAACTTCAAGGGAAAGTCTGAAATCACGCGTATTTACGTTCGTTTTTGAGGATGATATTCTATCGGTTCTCAACACGATTTTCCATCGAGAAAAAATAAAAGGAGGAATAGAACTCTAAACATTTCTGACTTACCTTTCACAACCTAACTCGACTGTTCTTTTTTAAATACGAATGATTCTATCAATACAAACTGTACATGAATCTTCAAACTGTCGAAAAAGAAATGTCCAATTTCGTTTTTCTAATTAGCAATTCCTCGTCGACTGCACAGGATATGAGCTGAAAATTTTTACACAAGTTTTACCCAAGTTGGAAATTTTCTGAAGGTTCCGAAAAAAATTTATATTTGATGAAAAAGATCAAACAAAGATGAAAAAAAAAGAAATCAACGTCTTAAGTTTTGTTTTTCGGTTTTTACTATTATTGACGGGTAAGAGGGAAAGAATTATAACTTTTTTCGAAAATTCGGAAGATTTCCGATCAAACACTACTTATTTTTTTTTCAAGCGTTTCTGAGCACGAAATCCGATAGAAAAATTCCGAGATAGAATGTTGCAAGAACAATAAAAATATTACCAGCTCGAGGAATCTGTTTTATTATACATTAGGGTGTGCCAAAAAATGACGATATTTTTTTTTTTCGCTCTCACCCGAAAATATCAGAGGATATGCCCAAACAAACATTCTGTCCAAAGGACAGCTCAAAATTTCAATTTTGAAAGGTCCTCCACGGAACTTGAAGTTTTGCCATTTAAATAACACGGGAACCAGGGTTTTTAACATTATTTTGTCCTGCAAAGTATGAAGAAATTTTTTTCTGATAAAATGAATGAATGGATCATATTCAGCACTGAATTCTGGACAAAAAAGCTTCTGGAGCCAAATTTCCATCGTCGATATTGAAGTTTCTACAGATCTTTAAAACTGAAAATTTTTAAATTTCACGTTTTTTTGCATTTTCCAACTAAACTATTGCAGATAGAATAACAAGTTAAAGAGCAATTTTGTAGTTTGTCTAACGACTGACAAAAGTCTTATACGAATTTTTCGTATCATTACAAACAACGATGTTACAGGCTCACAAAGTACCATTTTCATGAATTTTTGATCAATTGTTCAATTGATGAGAGCAAAAATTTTTGATCAATTTTTCAATTGATAAGAACAGAAATTTTTAATCAATTTTTCAATTGATAAGAGCAAAAATTCATAAAAATGGTACTTTGTGAGCCTGTAACATCGTTGTTTGTAATGATACGAAAAATTCGTATAAGACTTTTGTGTCAGCCGTCAGACAAACTAAAAAATTGCTCTTCAACTTGTTATTCTATCTGCAATAGTTTAGTTGGAAAATGCAAAAATACGTGAAATTTAAAAACTTTCAGTTTTAAAGATCTGTAGAAACTTCAATATCGACGATGGAAATTTGGCTGAATAAGCTTTTTTGTCCAGAATTTAGTGCTGAATATGATCCATTCATTCATTTTATTAGAAAAAAATTTCTTCATACTTTGCAGGACAAAATAATGTTAAAAACCCTGGTTCCAGTGTTATTTAAATGGCAAAACTTCAAGTTCCGTGGAGGACCTTTCAAAATTGAAATTTTGAGCTGTCCTTTGGACAGAATGTTTGTTTGGGCATATCCTCTGATATTTTCGGGTGAGAGCGAAAAAAAACAAAAATCGTCATTTTTTGGCACACCCTATTATACATAGTAGAAAAAACCAAAAAAAAGTGTCAGGCCGGATTTGCGTACATTATTTGGTAGAATTTATGTTTGGGGTCAAAGCGAATGGAACGCGGCAAATACGGCCCTGGCGCACGGTGACGTTGGAGCTCCACGCACGCACGACCACATGGCCACAGTCGCACACAGCGCTGTCCCGCGCGCTTATTGGCCGGTCCCCCTCTCCACGCTCACCGATACTTTTCGTGAGCTTGATCCGGCAAAGGGTTAAGCAAGCGTTAGGTTAAGCGAGCAATATAAGTTAGGCTAGGTTAGAGTTAGGGTGATCTTCAGCGAGAGAAGCAAGAAGAGAGGCGACGAAAACATTGTAAATCTGCGTGTCCAGCGTTTAATACCTCTAACTTGTACACAATAAATACTCGGATGTTTCCAATAGATTATGAATCCCTCTATACAAGGTCATTCAAAAACTTCTGTCAAAAATATAACAGCGGATTCATCTCTTCGCCCCGATTCCAACCCCGTTTTCAATATTGAAAAATTTTGATTACAGCCTGAGTAATTATCAATTAAAAATAATGCACTTTTGGAACGCCAACTCGCGCGTGCATCGTGTTGCTCCGCAACGCTCGACTAACGGCGCGATGAATCTTTGTGTTTATTTATATTTTTCATACATGGCCAGACATAGTTGATAAATTAGTTCACAAGGAGACCGCCAAAACCCGGACAAACGGATTTTGGTGATTCTCAGCTATGTTTTAGACTTGTAGAGTGAACCAACCCTAGTACCAGGTTACCGGGATTCCCTCCATTAGGGCCTGGTTTCCGAGAAATTCGACTTCGAAGCTTTACACTCTATGCATAAGCTCGTAACGTTGGCTTACTTCCGAGCCAGCGAGCGTAGCTTAATTGGCTAGGCTGACGACTGGCACGCCGGAGGCCTGGGTCCAAATCCGATCCGTATCAATTTTTTCTTCTTTTTTTTTCATTTTAAAGAATATTACTTTTTCCATTGCAAAAAATATTATTTCAGAAATTCTGAAATGCAAAATTATTGAATAATACTTTAATAACCTTTGTTCCACGAACTATTTTCGTCGAGAAATTAATAAGAAGAACGGAATGTTTCGCTACCTGGGTTTGCCCGTTCTTCGTCGAACTGTTTTGTTGTGTGGTCTTTTCATGAGCAGCTGGGCGCTCCAACGGATTTTTTGACCTCCAAACAGCAGTCTATGTAGTCAGTTCGACGACGAAAGCCAAGAAGAGCAAATCGATCGTGTTGTTACGAAGCAATGAGTGATAATACAGGGACTTTCTGTGGAGACAGCACAGTTAGTTCCATTAGCCACCGCCACTATACACAGGCACGCTTCGTCCATGTGACAACCGACGACTTCACACTTACGGTTGCTATACTCTTTGCTCTGTTCAAGCTGCATCATTCTTTTCTTCGGTTGGTATCCCTGGCACACGGACAAAGCGTGCGTGTGTGTTAGTAGAACTAGCTGTGCCGTCTCCACAGAAAGTCCCTGTATATCAGAGTGTGTGATGGAAGGGACAAGTAGAGCTTCCAATACGGTTACCGAAACAGAATACAGTGATGAAATCAAAGAAGAAACGAAAGGTGAACTAACTAATGCGCTCACATATACGGAAAGTTTACTTCGCGGTTTGAATCTTATTACTAATGCACCTTCAAGTGAAATTTCCGCCACTTCAATGGCGATGGGAGATGCATTTTATGAAGATATTGTGCAAATGCTGTCGGAAAGACAAGCGATCATCGTGGATGAACTGATAGGGGTGGACGAAGAAGACGAGCTGCACAATTATAAACCGGTGAATTCTTATTTAATATAACCCCCACGGAAATAAAAATATGCGAAAAAATATTTTTTATATGTGACATATTGTTACGTCCTGGCATAGCCATTCCTCACCTTTTCGACTATCCCCTCACAGTTCCTCGCCTATCATGTGCTACCCAACACCTGACTTCCTGAGTCCATTCTTCTCCTCAAAATCATACTACAATTGCATCTGCACTTTTGCTTCCCCACCTTGCTCACAACCGACCTCTCCTCATTATTCTATTCTGTCGCTAACTTACTCTTCAGTCAACCTCCTAACTCTTAACATCTTCTCTCCTTTTTCTATCCCTACCTCCTCCTTCATATCCACTCATTATTCAAACTACCGATTATATAACAAAAGGAGTACTTAAATAAACCAATTACGCATCAATAAATATCACACTTAGACAACTACACTATCTTCCACCACCGATCTCCTACCTCAAATACAATAATCATCCAAAATATCCAACGACGAGTATCTAATAAACTGTTATGACATAACAATATATGCCGGCGAAAAATTGTATAGGATAAGTATGGGTATTACTGCGGTTTCTTATATCGGTCTTACTTTGAAAGCATTTATATTCAATTTATTCTAAGATACCGATAAAATATTTTTTTCATGTCAAAGTTCAACTCATTTTGAACTTCCAAAAAAATCAACAATGCAAAAAACTAATATTTTATTTAAATAATAAGCGTTTTAAAAGCAAGTGCAAATGCATGGATTACTGCGGCTCCTAGTAGCTTGCACCTATTACTGCGTGCTAGTTACTGCGAACGACCCAATTACTGCGTGTATATTACTGTGTCTATGAAGCATCTGCTACAGCTAATTTTACATCTTTTTTATTGTAATTACACCTTGTATTTTTCATCCCTTTTGATTTCCGAGCATTTTTTTGATTAACAACCGTTTTGTTATTAACTTCACCCATTGTTTACACAGCTCGACCCACGCACTACTTTTATACCCTTGTAGCGTGGCCTTAAATTGCAGAGTTCATAAGATTCTGTAGTCAGAATTTTCAGGCAGAATTAATGCAGACTGAGTACAGAACTTCCGCGACCAGTATCTCCATGTTGACTGATAGCGGTCTGGCTGAAGATTATTCAGCAGAAACTTGTATTTCTCTGTATTATTCTTTAGTAGCCCTCTGCACGCAGACTCACCACAGTCACAAATAAGTATTGGTTCGTTATATCAACGGCCATTCAGATAATTTCTACTTTTTTCTCCACTTTCTGATTTTCTAATCAGGCCTAGAATATTTTCTTCTGTAATATAGATTTATGAAGATGAAGAACAAACCCGAAATGTGATATAAAAATCACAAAAGAAAAATAAGATCAAAGAATAATAAGCGATAAAGAGTAACAAAGATCAAGAAATAGGAACTTGATCTCTGTAACTCTTTATCGGTTATTATTCTTTAATTTTTTTTTCTCTAGTGATTTTCATATCACATTTCGGGTTTGTTCTTCATCTTCATAAATCTATATTATAGACTTACCTCGCATTAATATTATAAGCTTTATTCTTTATTATATATACTTGGCCCTCTAACGGGGCTGTCCGTATTAGACGCGCATAAGCCGCAGCTATATCGAACTATTGCAATCTGGGTGGCCCTATAGATAGACGTTCATAAGCAGACAGATAGTCACCGTAACCATATGTAATATTAACTTATACAACGACGCGGACTTGAAATATCCTTTTCTTCAGTCAACGGCCACGCATGTCCTTGTACTTTTGTACACGTGTTCAAATTTACGCGCGGTTTACATTAAAACAGCAAGCTCGAAGTGCACATGCGCCGACCATACCACAGAGCACAGCCACTTGTAGCTTCGGGCGCCATTCGCGAGTTGGGCTAATGGTATAAATGGCGTCTGACTTCACGTGCAACACGTGAACACTGAGAAATACACTTTTCAGGACCAATCATTCCGGTAAGTACATACAAAATATATGAATTCAAACGATAGTTTATATCCTTTCTATGTTCATATTTTGTGTGACATGGTATCTAGCAACATATTTCGTATTTATTGTTGAAGGATAAACCTGCACGATCTTATGCCGGCCGGCCAGCATTGCGAAGCACGATTAAGGGGACCGCCTACATTAGGAGGCCAAAATCAAGCACTTTTTCATGATTTTTTTTCAAAGAAGGTCCAGCACGGATCGTTTTGAATTTTTAACTGTTTATTGTGTACATCTATAGGTATATATACAAATTTTTTCATTCAATTTTATTAATTCGGCGACGGATTATATCGGATTCAGCTGGAGTATCCGAAATATTTTCTCCTCCACGGCGTACACGATACCGCCTCATAGAACCATCTGAAACAAAAATGTATAGAGATCTTTTTTGTAGTTTATGAGTATACCTTCTCTGTGAACTAAGAAAAAACATTATTTTGTTGAAATTAATAAAAAAAAGTCCTTGTTCAAAAAAAAAAGTTGATTTTTGTCGGAAAATTTCCACTTTATTTTGTTAATAACTATTTTTCAGGCAGAATTTAAATCGAACTCTTTAGTCCACATAGAAGACAATTTAATAAGCTTCAATTTAAAAAAAAAAAACAAGTCGATCCGTTGAGTAGTTTTTCTTTAATCGTGTACGCCATTTTGAAAAACGTAGTTTCGAGAAAAACGCGTTCAAAGTTTTCGGACCCGAAAAATAGTTGATTAAAACTTATTATCGTTTATTTACCTGCAGTTTTCGATCAATCTGCTATCCCCGGTCCATATGGAAGTCCCTCCTCATCTTCATATGTATTAAACTTTCACACTGACAATGCCTTGAGAAATGCCAGGTGGCTGTGTACCTGCCCTCCCCGACCGTTGAAAATTCTGACCTGGCGCTCGTTTCGGAGCGCCCGGAGCACGAACAATACACAGGCTATTTGAACCTTTTCTAGTTGAGATTCAGATTTGGGACTTTAGGAGCATATTCTATACATGAAGGACATTCGATTTAAGCAAAAAAAAAAAAAATCGATTTTTTTGATCCTCTAATGTAGACGGTCCCCTTAACAAGAATAAATTGTCAAGTAAGAACTGTGATCTCACACTTCGAACTGAGTTAAAACTTCTAATCGGTCATCGGTTATGCTGTAAATGTATAGGTTTCTCCGTACTGTGACGTTGCACTTTGTGCAAGCGTCCCAGGGGTTACGGAAAACAGCGGCGTGTGCGCGCGGTTGGCAGGATACCCAGATTTGGTCAAGACAGAATTAGGCAGGATAGAATTATTTCTAATTTTTTGTATTTTGTATTACCACGATTCAATCAGCGCACGAACATCAATTCGAACATTGGCGCGCCGACATATGTCGTCTGCGATCGGTACGCTGCCTGGATGCGACCGATTAGCAGCAAGGTACAAGGGAAAACAAAAATCCGTCAGCCAGAATCTAACGTGACGCGCACCTAACGTCCGTTAGATCTGCGCCACTTATGACGACCGATTAGGCCAATCACCGACTTACGCCAAAATCGTTCCGTTCAGGAATGCAGGATTCGCACCACCTCACCTAGCGAGCCTAAGGAGCTACCAACGATCCTTCCCTTCTACGCTCGACTGTCGGCTGCGACGCACGCTTCATTTCCGTATCGTTCCGTATCGAGTCTCTTTATATTTAATTTCGAGTCATAATTAGTTAAGAAACAGTTTAATCAGTGCCGTGTGGCCAAGTTTCAAGTTTTCAAGTATCCTTCTGAGGTAAGCCTATTTTTCCTATGTGAAGCCACGAAATAATTCGTAAATAATTGTTGTATGGTATCGAGAGTGTAAAATAGTGTAGTTTTCTACGCAGGCGTTGGGCCACGAGGTCTCGCCTTGCTGTGTAATTTTTGATTGCTCTATGTAATTTTATTATATCATCTCGTACCGATCTTTTTGATATTTTGTTGGTTTAATTATTGAAATATTTCGTGACTGGCTGTTCTTTGGTTGATTTAGCATGATCTATGGCAAAAGCCTTGTATAATTAGAATATTTTCTAGTAGTTTGTGATTGCGGACTTTAGCGTCCTATGATTTGTAGTTTAGCTACTATTATTGGTTATTTAATTTTTCTATAGTAGGAAATATAATTTTCTATTCTGTCTTGCCGACCTGGGTATTGTGAGCGTAGTTGTAGCCGTGGAGAGAAATAGTCTCGTCCCGTAGTTTTCTTTTCTCTCTATTATATTGTAAATTTTCTTTGCTGGGATTTTCCACGTTATTAGTTAAGCTAATTATTAATTGTTGAAATCTATAATTGATTGTAAATCTCGATTTTGACCAGTATCTCTTATTTGCGATTGTTAGATTTTTCTCTGACTGTGTTCTCTTATTAATTATGTTATCGTATCGAACCAGTTTGTTATTTTGAGATAATTTTGTGATTAAAAATCTGGAAATCAAAGAAATCAAATCTGTGTTATTGAAGTAATTTTTTGTAGACCACCTGGTGACCTACCCCCTCTGCCCTCTGATTTTTATTCTGATTTAGCCGAGCACAACCGTCGTGAATCTCTAGTAAATTTGATAAATTATTGATAGTTGACGCAAGCAGCGTCTGGCGCCCAATCAAAATTTAATTATTGTTGATTTTATAATTTTTATCGTATCGTCGAACTAGAGACGAGCGCCGTAGGGTAACGCGAGGAGTTTCCTCTTCTTCCTCCCTTCCTACCAAGGAAAACGACGTTGCAGTACTTGAAATCATATGGTTCCGCGAATTTCTAAACCTAACCTCACTATATCTTGACCTATTATAATTATTTGGCTCTTGTTCTAGATATAAGTCGTATTCGATAAAATTAGGGGAGAATTTATCAGCAGGTTCGTACTGACTAGACTGAAATGACAATTTCGCTAAATTAATGAAATTCTCAGTCACTTCTCACATTTTTTTGTCGCGATTCATACTCTTCCCTGCAAATTATATTCATATGTCCATAGTCTGTATCGGTGGGAATCATGGGTAAGCGTAAAAGATTTGAGGAGTTATCAGAAAGACAAAAGCGTACCCGTCTCAGGGAACAAAGGAGCGCTGTAACCGTAACATTTGAAGTTACGGCCCATAATCAGCTGACGGAAGACGAACACGTGCTATCGCAACAGGCTCAAAATAGAGAAATCGAGCCAGTTGATGATAACCATAATAATCAGTCATTGCTTTCTATGAGTGATTGCGTTGGAAATGAAAATATAATTGAACCGCAAGCGAGGAATACAAGTGTGATATCAGGTGACACAGAGCCTATTGATGATAGCTCTTATGGCGGGCGAAGTGACACTATTGAACGTACTTTTTACACTCGGCAAAGTTTTCAGCGAAAGTAATCGAGATTGATCCCGGACAGTATTGGCATGCAAGATTTTTGAACGTAATAACTTCAGAACTCTCTCGCCAACTAAACATTCCTGAGACGCTTATAATTGACGTTAGTACCGATGGAGCTTCTGCAGATCAGCGTGGCTCCGTTCAATTCTGGCCAATCCAGATTAGAATAGTGAACCTACCGAGTAGTAAACCTATGATAGTTGGGGTATACCGTGGTAAAGGCAAACCTTCTAACGTTAATGATTTTTTTAAATGTTTTACTGACGAAGTTCAATAGGTGAAAACAGTCGGTGGTATTTTGTTTTGTGGTCAAATTATTCCAATCGAATTCCGTGCATTCATTGTCGATGCACCCGCAAGAGCATATGTATTGAGACATCGTGGACATAACGGAACAAAACCTTGCTCAAAGTGCAAGGTAACCGGTATCCGTTTTCAGGAAATGCACTACCGAAAAGTTCGTCCTGGAACAGCTTTCGTCGGCACCGAATTTCAACTTCGAACCAATGATGAATACGCTTGTCAATCTGATGAAGATCATCATTTAGAAGGACAAAGTCCTTTAGCGGGATTAATAAATTTAGTTAGTCATGTACCGTTCGAGTATATGCATCTTGTTTGTCTTGGCATAGTGAAAAAACTGTTTGAAGCATGGTTCGGTGGAAAATTTTCTCTGAGAGCTAAACTTTCTGCACGCGCTATCAAGATTATTTGCCTTCGCTTAGAGGAACTGGCGAAGTCATGCCCCAGCGAATTTCAACGACAACCTCGTACAGCTACTCAATACAAAAATTATAAAGCCACGGAATTTTGACAATTCCTTTTGTATACTAGACCTGTAGTTTTACAAGGTATTCTTGAAGAAGATTATTATCTTCATTTTTTATTGCTGCACAGTAGCATCCGTATACTCATTTCGCCGAGTCCTTCCCAGCACCTTCTAAACTATGCAGAAAATGCCCTAAAACTATTCGTCAGTTCTGCTAGACGTTTGTACGGGGCTTCTTTTCTTTCATATAACTTACATGGGCTGCTTCACTTGGTGGAAGATGTCAGAAATCTAGGTCCATTGGATTGCTATTCAGCATTTCCATTCGAAAACAATATGCCAATGTTTAAAAAGTTCGTGCGGACTCATTATTTACCTCTACAACAGTTTGCCTTAAGGCTTATGGAGCGAAATTACCTCTATCCTAACAAACATGACCTTTTGAGCGATGATGTGAAACCTTCAATGCCGCATAACGGTGGACATGTTCCGAATAACCCGCCTACCCCATGCAGAGAGTATAAACAATTGCAAATAGGAAATGCACGTTACAGCATTCTAAAGCGCAATAACTCTTGTGTGTTACGCGACAAAACAATGTGCAAAATTATGAATATTCTAGAGAATGATGGTTGTTACTATTTTGTTATTAGACGGTAGCATGGCCTCCAGCAGTTCTACAACTGCGGAATAACATCGGATACAGTTGGTATATTTAAAAGTGTACAGTTGTCCATAAATTTTGAAGTCATCCCTGTCACTAATGTCATATCAAAATGTTATGTCATGAAGTCGTGGAATACACGTAACAATTATCTCACGTGTTGTGTACCAGGCGAGCATATACTTGTGATTCTACTGCATCATTATTTGTACCAGTAATTGTAAATTGATCCATATTAGTTAGAAATCACTGAATGTGACCCACATTGCGACATCTTCGATTAAAAATTAATTTTTTCTTCAATTTTTTTTTTTTGTGGCAGAAAAATGAAAACTGCGTTTAATGTAGCTTTTTTCAAATCAGCCCACACACTTGACTATTATTGACCAAACTTTTCTAGTATCGGTATTCTTCGTTTAATATGAAATATGTATTCACTGTGTCCATTCGTAATTTTAGTAGCTGGTGCGGTGCCGTCTCTTTCTATTTAATGTATTTTCCGTCGACAGTTATTATGAAACCATCAAAAGTCAAAGGCACAGGACGGAACGGGCGTACCTTAAAAAAACCTTCAAAATATTGTACGACATCAACTGACGAAGGAGAAATACTACGCAGAGCTTCCCATCGAGAAAATCAATCCATTAGAGGCTGCATTAAAAGAATGATGGGTGACGCTGATCTTGAAATATCAAATATGCAGAGCAGTTCCAAGAACGGAAAATCAGCATCTGCTAATAAAAGAGCACAATTGATTCATACTTCTGCCAGTACTTCGACCAAAACAACTCCAAATCTCGAATCTAGTCAGTCTTCGAATAGCAAGTTAATACACTTTCCCAAGTCCGACTTGACTCATCCTAAGATTTGGACAACAGAATGGATACCCGAAGACTTTCGTCTTGATCAACGTAGGCTGTCACAGCGATATCCGAGCAAGTCACACAGCCATTATGACGCCGAAATCAATAAGTCTGACATGAGACGCAAAAATAAAACTTCATCACAAACAATACCTGATAGATCATCACACAACCAGGTCGAAAATTCTTCGAAGTCATTCAACTCACTCATACCACTAAACAGTTCTTCACGTAACAACTCGCCTGAGGTAGTTTCAAATAGAGCCGAAGAAAGGGTGACGATTTCTCCGGTGCTATGTGTTGGCAGCGAGATTGGTACGTCGCAACAACAATCCTACAATGTCGCATCTCCTCATCACGCACAACTTTCAACCAATGATCACTCTCGATTCGACAATCGGATGAAGCTGGCTGACATAGATAACAGAATGGGCAGCTATAACAAGGAAAACTATGAAGTCAATAAAACTATCTCGAATACTTTGAAACAGTACGATAGCAGCTTGTCAAAACACCTGCAAAGTCTTGAACAAAGCTTGAAACAGCACAGCGATACGACTGCAAAAAATCTGACAGAACATGTACTTCAAAATTATCGACAAGATCTACAAACTGTATATGACCGTTGGCTTGAGCAGTTCGACAAGCTGGAGCGTACACTAAGGTACAGTCGGGGAACCGGATTCTGAAGCTCCTTATCCCGCGCCAAACGCAACTGAACATACACCTTTAATTTTAATGTTTTTCAAGTTGGCATGAGATTACAACGACATTAGCTCAACTGATGTTAGCGATCTGCTCTGCTTTTTTTCAGAGAATGTCAATTCGCATAACCTCTTGAATGCACAAGTGATTGAAAAATCTGTCACATCGTATAACCCCGAAATGCGCGTAGGTTTTTTCGAATGAGGTTGCTCCTGAAATAACCCAGCTCTCGTCAAGTGTTCTGTAACGCAGTTTTCTATTAGGAAGAGGAAAACCTTTGACTCCGTCACAATTCGGCGCTTCCCGTGTTAATTAACTGAAACTTACCTAATGTTGGGCGCCAGACGCTTGCGCGTCGTTTCCTTACCAAATTTTTACCATATGATACGATACGATACGATAACTAAAACATACGAGATGCGACGAGCGACAACTCAACTAGCTCAGTTTTCCAAAGCCTTAGATAGAGGGGCAGGGTACACCATTTACATAAAACAATATTCGATATTTTACTTGAGATCACATCAATCAGATTTATTTCCTTTTCGAAATTAGACAGATTCGATAGAATCGATAACAGAATCGGTATTAGCTTCGTTTATTACGGTAGTCGATCTAAATAACGGGACAGAATTGAATTCTTTCACGATATTAGTGAGAGGCGTGTGTCAGAGACGATTCGATATAAAACAATTTGACTAAACTCCAGACTTGGTATCACAGAGCGATACTTCGTACCCAAATGCAAATTTTATTTATCATAACGCAGCCAAACACTGTTATACGACTTTTAGCCGAGATCAGGTGACGATACTCAATAATGAAACGATACAGGTTCCCTAATTATTAATTAGTGGCACGCTGAGCCTTACAATAAACGATATTTCAAGGTCTATCAAAAGATAGGGACCGCAGGGTCATTCAAAATAAGCAAATTACTTAATTCAGCGATAACAGATTATTTCAGGAACGATAGAAAGATAATAAACCAGATTCTACGATATCTTAACGAAAGTTTCGATACTAGATTTTACATAGCCAAATTTACTCAAGCGATAGAAAAGAAATAATTACTAAATTATAACAAACGATAATAAAACTAAACTATAACAGAGTTTCTGTAACGCGAGGCCTTAGCCCTTGCGGCTAACTTCGCTCAGGGTACTCCAGGAAAGGTATTTTATACTAATTTCATGCACAAGCAATATTAACGATACTAGAAATGCGGAATTTACAAAGCCATACGATAGGTAATAGCCAAAAAGCAGTATAAGATCTACGTAATTCAGTCAGACTCGAGGTTGTTCGATAAATTAACCATAGACGAGCTTCTTAGCTCAAAAATCCAAACGATAGACCAGACTTTTATACGAACTACCTCGTGTCTTCACAAAAAGAATCAAGACCTTACCTTAAACGACTTCAATGATTGCACAACACTATTTAATCTATACTCGATACGATATTCGATATATGCGATACTCGAAGGATCTAGTAGACAGCGTAGCGTAGACTGGAGCAAAGAATAGGCTGAGTGACCAGTGTGTCTTCCTTATACAGGGACTTTCTGTGGTGGCGGCACAGTTAGTTCCATTAGCCACCGCCACTACACACAAGCTCGCTTCGTCCATGTGACAACCGAAGACTTCACGCTTATGGTTGCTATACTCTTTGCTCTGTTCAAGCTGCATCATTCTTTTTTTCGTTTGGTATCCCTGGCACACGGACGAAGCATGCGTGTGTTTGATGGAACTAGCTGTGCCGCCACCACAGAAAGTCCCTGTATAGCCTTTATTTCTACGCATCGGATCATCCCTCTAGTAAATAGGTCACGTGACGTGTCAGTGACTTTTAATTGGCTCTCGGTACTTTTCGGTAGTTTCGACGGTTGTCAGGTGTTCAGACGTATTCCGGGAGAATCACACCTACCCCTCCGTTGCTGTAGACCACTCCTATTCCCGCCTTCCGTTAGAACTCCCTGGCGCTGGATCTACCGGAAATCTCGCTCACCAGAGCTATTCGATAAATTCCGATAGGGCCTTACAGGATTCGTCAATCCCTACGGAATGGGTAATAGCCTCGCGCTGGATCACAAGGATCTCGCCTACGATAAAGTTCTTCAGGTTGGAACGCTGATCCGGGGGTTTTCTCGACCAACCACGGCCGCGGTAACAGTTTCGGGGATAGTGCAGATGATCGGTGTACCTGTTGTCGACAGTTCTTTGGGTAGGAGGCTGTGAATATGCTTTCGCATGACCTTGTACGCCACCCTCAGACTGGCAGGTGATGTAGACGGTAGCTTCGCCGGATGACGGGAGGATCTTTGCCGTGCTTCTCGCACATCCCTGTACGCCGTCAGTCCGTTACGTTTGGAGCAGTGCGTTTTCCGGCTCTAGTGGAGGCGCTGGCCTTGCCGCTTTCTTGGCGAATCTAAGACTTGCACGCCGATAGGGCCGTCTGCGACGATACGAGAGGTTCTTTAGGCTGCATTTGCTGTACTTTCCATCGGTAGTTCCCACGTCGGTAGAGACCTCGTGGTGCATCGTGATCGAGATTCATAGATTTTACAAAAATAAAAAGTGCATTAGTTAAAGCTAACCATTTTCCCTAAATTTTCCTTTTCCTGGAGTCCCTGTCCACGCTACGCTGTGCTTTTTCGAGTTTTTCCCCTTGTAACTGGGATTTATCAAAATACCACGTTACAGTTCATAGGGTCAAAGGAGGGCCCTAATGAAACTTGATGCTATATTCTTCCATGAAACCGGATCGATTTTTAATCATTTTAACCCTTATTGCGCCCCCGGGGTCAGGCCGACCCCAAAATTTTTTTCTTACGTGAATAGCGTTCACAGGTAAGCGTCTCCGGGATTAAATACCTAATACTAAGAAACCGTCATCCCTCCCCTAAAAGTGAGAAGCATAGCCAGTCTAGCTGGTGCTTCTGTATATGCGTGGCAGCCGTACGAAACAGACATGGGGTCAAATTGACCCCCAGTGTGCACAGCTAAGGTGTTTTAGTGATTTTTGGTTCCACGTAAATTATATCATCTTGCACTACAGGTAAGCAGATGCAAACGTGAAATGTGTCCGGAATTGTTTTTTCTTTAATCTAATATAAGTTGTATATAGAAATGGCGTATAATTTACGGCCGTGGAGCGTCGGGGACACGATTCGGGAGGAGCGGGAAAATGACTGCGGCACAAAGGAGTAATAATTATACCACATTTTCAAGAAAATGCACAAAATACAAGCTATGTATCAAAAATAAAGCAGATTTAAGATGATTATTTTTGAAATAGTTGTTGCAATCTCTCATTTTCCCTCTTTCACGAAACCTGAAAATCGACCAAATTCATACTCCAAAATAAATATACTTTTTGGAGCAGCCGCAAAGCGGACTATTTTTACCTTAGAACATGGACCCTTGTCTGTAAAACCCTGGAAGGTTTTTTTTCAAAACTCAAAATTGAAGTTTTTACGAGCATTTTTACCGAAACAGTGCTTTTTTTGCGTACCATCAACTTTAAGAACGTTTTTGAACAATTATAAAGGATTTTTTTGGAAATCTAACTTCACAGCCTTAAAGTTTGATCAATTCACTGCAAAAAGTGACTGAACCTTTTTTTCCAAAAAGCGCATAATTACCGAGATATTGGAGGTCAAAAATGGCCAGGGGTCAAATTGACCCCATGTGCACTAAATGTTTTGCTGCGGAGGTGTGCACACTAAGGGTTAAAGGGCTAGCTGAAACTAATAAAATTAGCCTGTGAAATTTAAAATTAAATCCTAAATATAGGAGGATTACGCACCACTGATGAGCCGCAGACGATTCAAAATTTGGCGATGTGTTCAGAACTCTTTGGCGAAGAATCCCAAGTATCGGATTGACACACGGAGGATAATTGACACATTTTATTTCGAAGTCTCTGTAGTTCAATGTCATAAGTGACTTGGGACATAGGTTTCTTTCATATGACAATAATATTCTACACCGCACTTTGTGCTTAACATGTGTGCGAAAGGCATACTCCGTTGGGGAAGCTGATTGTAGAAAGAATTGTAAGCAAGGATCAAACGGCGTCGCTGAAGATCTATGTCAGTAAATTGCATTTTGACTACAACTGGTAGTATAATTTAAAAAAATTATACATAAACGACTCGTTTCCTTCCTCACGGAGGATGCCCTGTGCCATCAACTTCTTAGTACTGATCTTCAGTTCTCACAGCGTACACCGTTGCAGAATAAAGTCTTCGTTCCATCGAAGTTATCCTTTTGGAACTTACACGGTATACTTGCACCATATATTCTAATTAGAATATTCACCTCGGCTGAAATGTGTCCAGTCTCAAATCAGGCGCATGAGTTAACAACTGATTAAATACCGTAATTTTCGTTCAGTGTTACCCAGGTGGTTCGGGTATATCCAAGAATTTGTATCGACAGTTTATTTTCTATGAGAAATAACATTCGATTAATTTATGGATGGAGGTCGGAGATACCGGAAGAACATTATTAGCCTTTTCTTCACTCATTCTCATTTAATCGATTATTCTACTCAAATATAATACGGTGAAGCTGAAAAATATTGCAATAGTGAGATACAATAGATGTAACGTTGTACTCCTAGATCATTATATCAATTTTGTACGGAATTCCTTGTCTAACAATATATAAACCAACTGCAATGATTCGTCTTACTTAATTATGGGTAGTGGAAAAATGACCTTTGAGACAAACAATTCATATGATAATATACCGAAGTAGTAGTAATTTATTTTCATTTTGTCAATGTACAATTTCTTTTTTATTTCATCGAGAATAACCATATATATTATTGAAGTATAGAAATGGAATCATTGACATGCACAATAGGTTCTTAAATTGTAGAAACACGTCTAGTAGATTTACGAAAAACGTCAATGATTCCTCTATTATATAAAATTGATTTTTTCAAAGAAACATTATTTGTTCGTTCAATAATTGAGATATTAATCTTGAACTTAAGGATGAGCTAACAAGTAGTAAAACTATAACCCATTCAACTGTAACGCAGGAATATAATGCAAGAGCTCTTTTTCATTGATATTGGGCTGAAAACTATTCATTAATCAACAACGCTCAAGGATGAGTTAACAGGTATAACATGCTACGATTGAGCGTGATGAGAGAGCAAAGTACCTAAATTCATCACAACAGATGAGAGTGATTCGCAAAATATTTTTAAAACAGTTCTTTCTCTAACTATAAATATCATGATATAAACTGTAACCCTGCATTGGAATGTAACGTAGGAATACAATCCAACGACACTTTTTCATTGATATTGGGCTGAAAACTATTCATTAATTAACAACGCTTACAGATAAACTAACAAGTAGTTAAACTATAACCCATTCAACTGTAACGCAGGAATATAATGCAAGATCTCTTTTTCATTGACATTGGGCTGAAAACTATTCATTAATTAACAACGCTCGAGGATGAGTTAACAGGTATAACATGCTACGATTAAGCGTGATGAGAGAGCAAAGTACCTAAATTCATCACAACAGGTGAGAGTGATTCGCAAACTATTTGTAAAACAGTTCTTTCTCTAACTATAAATATCATGATATAAACTGTAACCCTGCATTGGAATGTAACGTAGGAATACAATCCAACGACACTTTTTCATTGATATTGGGCTGAAAACTATTCATTAATTAACCACGCTTACAGATAAACTAACAAGTAGTTAAACTGTAACCCTGCATTGGAATGTAACGTAGCAATACAATCCAACGACACTTTTTCATTGACATTGGGCTGAAAACTATTCATCAATTAACAACGCTTACAGATAAACTAACAAGTAGTTAAACTGTAACCCTGCATTGGAATGTAACGTAGCAATACAATCCAACGACACTTTTTCATTGACATTGGGCTGAAAACTATTCATTAATCAACAACGCTCGAGGATGAGTTAACAGGTATAACATGCTACGATTGAGCGTGATGAGAGAGCAAATTACCTAAATTCATCACAACAGGTGAGAGTGATTCGCAAACTATTTGTAAAACAGTTCTTTCTCTAACTATAAATATCATGATATAAACTGTAACCCATCGTAGTGTAACGCAGTGTAATTATGTAAAATATCACAGAGTAACGACAACTATTGAATACAAGTGCCTGAAGCATTAGGCAGTTCTAAAATAAACTGTCAGTCTTACTCTGACTAGAACACAACGGAACTCTACGCTCTACAGTTCATTTTTAAAAAATATTTCTAAAGTTACATTATCGTAGTATTTCATAAAAACACATTGTTTTTGTCCATCAAATAAAAAAAAATTCTTATAAAAAAACTACTAAACGTACTTAATTCTGTGAAAATTCGTAGAATTATTATCTCTATTTTATTGTATATAAAATAATTGATAAGCAAATAATGGATTTACGAAACTTTTTACCGGGAATCTCTTGATTTATTCACCCAGCTTGAATTCATTCGCCCACCCGCCCGTAATCAAATTTTGATGGTTTGATCATCCGAAAAAGTACCGTAGACGTATTGCATGAACAAATAATTGACAAATTATAGATAAATCGTATTCGAAAGTATTATTAAAATTTGAATTATATTTCTATTTTACTGACAATTAAACATCCGGATTTAACAAATGATAACTGTTCAGTTGCTTAGAGATAAACAATCTTCTAAAATAGCGTCATTAAACACTGCAACCTTGTCTTGAGAAGGTATTTATATTTAATATAAATTCAATAATTCCTCTATAAACGATTTATTCATAATTTGTCAATAATTTATTCATAAGAATTGTCTCTGGGAATTTACAGCATGTTCGAACCAAGTCTCACGAAGTATGGGATAGCGACCGGAATGATTATAGCTGGGAGTAGCAATCGAGATATTTGCGGTAATTCCTTACGATTAATTGAATCTGCATCGCCATTGATGTTTGAAATCCAGGACACATTCAAAGTCAGATTTTGGTTTTCACGATCTCACCAGTTCTAAGCGTGCCTTTTTTTGAATAGCATTATACACTGAAAATAATAAAATACTTGTCTCAGATTGTTGGATAAAAATTTGTTCAAATCTAGGTTCTTTGAATAAAAAATTGTACAAGTTTGCTATGTATGAAATTGCAAGGTCGTGCTAAAGTTAAATCTCACTCTGTCATGCTCCATACATTGGTATAAACTAGTAATATGTAACAAATATAGTTTAAATATGAATTATTAATGATAAGCATTATTGCATTATAATGAGTAATTATTGATAATAATACATCTGAATTATTAATCATTGATTACGTATTATATCAAAAATAGATGAACTAGGATGCAGCGAAAGCACGGCGCTTAGGTACCGACATAAACTGTTAATACAAGGCCGCGATGGCATGGAAGATTACAGAAAATATAATGGACCCACACGAAAAACGACACAGGCGCAGGATGCCATAATAAGAGCCGCGATGAGGGAGCACCCATTTGAGGCGGCTACGCAGGTTGTGCATGACCTTGATCTAGACCTCTGCGCAAGAACGATGCGAAATCGATTAAAGGAAGATGGTCTAGCAAGCTGCGTGGCCGCCAAGAAAATTAATTTGGAGCAGCGTCACCGTGATCAGCGTATGGCCTTTGCGCAGATTGTCTTGCCGATGACAGTGAACGACTGGAGTAACGTGATCTTCACCGATGAGAAGGTTTTCTCAACCGACAAAGATTCACGTAGAAGAGTGTGGCGGGAGCGTGGCCAACGTTATGATCCAGCGAACATTTTACCCACACATCGGAGTGGACGTGTCACTGGTTCGTTCTGGGGCTGGATCAGCGCAGCAGGTGTAGGTGAGCTCGTGGAGATCCACCACAATATGAATGCGAGGCAATACATCGGAATTTTAGAAGGAGTGATGATACCTTCTGTGAGAGCTAGGTATCCTGTGGATGTAATGCCGATCGTCCGCGTTGTTGAAGACAACAGCGCAGTTCACAGAGCCGGAATCGTGCGTGACTGGTATGCCGCAAGGTACCCAGGCGTGCAGCGGTTCGACTGGCCGGCGAAGTCCGCAGACCTCAATCCAATCGAAATTGCTTGGGCGGAAGTAGGATGGGGATGGACACCGGTCAGAGGCGAGAGAAGAGAGGGTCTGATCCAGAGAGTTCATACAGCATGGGAAAGGCTAGGCCAAAGGCCAGCATATACTGCAGCGATAGTGGGATCCATGCCTAAGCGAATGCAGATGGTTTTGGACAAGCGGGGCAACTCCTTGAAATATTGAAGGCATGGATACACTATAACTGTATTGTATTTTGGCTTGGCTTTGTATGCATAGCTCTCATCCTGTGTAGATTCTCCAGCACAGTCCCTGTCTTCTTTCAGTTGTGTTCTGTGGTGTTAGATTCAGCAATCGCCATTGATGGTAATTCGAATACAGGATAGCTATATTCTCCTAGATTCTATGATCAAAACTTCCAGGATTTGTATTGGAACGTAGACATGAACGCCAGTGACACCTCTGCCCCGACACGAGGATAGGATGTTGCGATCATAACGTTAGTTGTCTACTGCCACCTGATTTTGTTGTTATATAATTTTATATTTAGTATTAACTTTTTCGTTTTTGTTTGCTATGAGGCAACTAATTGTCGGTGGAGTAAACCTTGTCATCGATGAAGAATATGAGGTGTAATTATGTATATAATGTATAGTAGAGCTTAGAGGTTATAGTTACGTTGTGTTCTAGTCAAAGTAAGACTGACAGTTTATTTTAGAACTGCCTAATGCTTCAGGCACTTGTATTCAATAGTTGTCGTTGCTCTGTGATATTTTACATAATTACACTGCGTTACACTACGATGGGTTACAGTTTATATCATGATATTTATAGTTAGAGAAAGAACTGTTTTACAAATAGTTTGCGAATCATTCTCACCTGTTGTGATGAATTTAGGTAATTTGCTCTCTCATCACGCTCAATCGTAGCATGTTATACCTGTTAACTCATCCTCGAGCGTTGTTGATTAATGAATAGTTTTCAGCCCAATGTCAATGAAAAAGTGTCGTTGGATTGTATTGCTACGTTACATTCCAATGCAGGGTTACAGTTTAACTACTTGTTAGTTTATCTGTAAGCGTTGTTAATTGATGAATAGTTTTCAGCCCAATGTCAATGAAAAAGTGTCGTTGGATTGTATTGCTACGTTACATTCCAATGCAGGGTTACAGTTTAACTACTTGTTAGTTTATCTGTAAGCGTGGTTAATTAATGAATAGTTTTCAGCCCAATATCAATGAAAAAGTGTCGTTGGATTGTATTCCTACGTTACATTCCAATGCAGGGTTACAGTTTATATCATGATATTTATAGTTAGAGAAAGAACTGTTTTACAAATAGTTTGCGAATCACTCTCACCTGTTGTGATGAATTTAGGTACTTTGCTCTCTCATCACGCTTAATCGTAGCATGTTATACCTGTTAACTCATCCTCGAGCGTTGTTAATTAATGAATAGTTTTCAGCCCAATGTCAATGAAAAAGAGATCTTGCATTATATTCCTGCGTTACAGTTGAATGGGTTATAGTTTAACTACTTGTTAGTTTATCTGTAAGCGTTGTTAATTAATGAATAGTTTTCAGCCCAATATCAATGAAAAAGTGTCGTTGGATTGTATTCCTACGTTACATTCCAATGCAGGGTTACAGTTTATATCATGATATTTATAGTTAGAGAAAGAACTGTTTTAAAAATATTTTGCGAATCACTCTCATCTGTTGTGATGAATTTAGGTACTTTGCTCTCTCATCACGCTCAATCGTAGCATGTTATACCTGTTAACTCATCCTTGAGCGTTGTTGATTAATGAATAGTTTTCAGCCCAATATCAATGAAAAAGAGCTCTTGCATTATATTCCTGCGTTACAGTTGAATGGGTTATAGTTTTACTACTTGTTAGCTCATCCTTAAGTTCAAGATTAATATCTCAATTATTGAACGAACAAATAATGTTTCTTTGAAAAAATCAATTTTATATAATAGAGGAATCATTGACGTTTTTCGTAAATCTACTAGACGTGTTTCTACAATTTAAGAACCTATTGTGCATGTCAATGATTCCATTTCTATACTTCAATAATATATATGGTTATTCTCGATGAAATAAAAAAGAAATTGTACATTGACAAAATGAAAATAAATTACTACTACTTCGGTATATTATCATATGAATTGTTTGTCTCAAAGGTCATTTTTCCACTACCCATAATTAAGTAAGACGAATCATTGCAGTTGGTTTATATATTGTTAGACAAGGAATTCCGTACAAAATTGATATAATGATCTAGGAGTACAACGTTACATCTATTGTATCTCACTATTGCAATATTTTTCAGCTTCACCGTATTATATTTGAGTAGAATAATCGATTAAATGAGAATGAGTGAAGAAAAGGCTAATAATGTTCTTCCGGTATCTCCGACCTCCATCCATAAATTAATCGAATGTTATTTCTCATAGAAAATAAACTGTCGATACAAATTCTTGGATATACCCGAACCACCTGGGTAACACTGAACGAAAATTACGGTATTTAATCAGTTGTTAACTCATGCGCCTGATTTGAGACTGGACACATTTCAGCCGAGGTGAATATTCTAATTAGAATATATGGTGCAAGTATACCGTGTAAGTTCCAAAAGGATAACTTCGATGGAACGAAGACTTTATTCTGCAACGGTGTACGCTGTGAGAACTGAAGATCAGTACTAAGAAGTTGATGGCACAGGGCATCCTCCGTGAGGAAGGAAACGAGTCGTTTATGTATAATTTTTTTAAATTATACTACCAGTTGTAGTCAAAATGCAATTTACTGACATAGATCTTCAGCGACGCCGTTTGATCCTTGCTTACAATTCTTTCTACAATCAGCTTCCCCAACGGAGTATGCCTTTCGCACACATGTTAAGCACAAAGTGCGGTGTAGAATATTATTGTCATATGAAAGAAACCTATGTCCCAAGTCACTTATGACATTGAACTACAGAGACTTCGAAATAAAATGTGTCAATTATCCTCCGTGTGTCAATCCGATACTTGGGATTCTTCGCCAAAGAGTTCTGAACACATCGCCAAATTTTGAATCGTCTGCGGCTCATCAGTGGTGCGTAATCCTCCTATATTTAGGATTCAATTTTAAATTTCACAGGCTAATTTTATTAGTTTCAGCTAGCCCTTTAAAATGATTAAAAATCGATCCGGTTTCATGGAAGAATATAGCATCAAGTTTCATTAGGGCCCTCCTTTGACCCTATGAACACTTTACGAGAGCTGGGTTATTTCAGGAGCAACCTCATTCGAAAAAACCTACGCGCATTTTGGGGTTATACGATGTGACAGATTTTTCAATCACTTGTGCATTCAAGAGGTTATGCGAATTGACATTCTCTGAAAAAAAGCAGAGCAGATCGCTAACTTATCAGTTGAGCTAATGTCGTTGTAATCTCATGCCAACTTGAAAAATATAAAAATTACAGGTGTATGTTCAGTTGCGTTTGGCGCGGGATAAGGAGCTTCAGAATCCGGTTCCCCGACTGTACATGAAATACTGCAATATTATCTGACATCTTAAAATACAAGATGTCGAGTGTCAACTTCCAACATATTATTACTGCAATATTGAGCTCTACAACGTTCATTGCACATTTGATAATATACATTATACATATTGAGGTGATGAAACCAATTCTGTTCTACTTGTTTGATTTCTGAGCAACGTACGTTACTTCAATCGTCATTTATAAATCACATTTGTGCCAATCAAATATATTTCAACCTGAGATATAATGGTACACAATATAATATGGCAGATGCATCTTCCAATATTAAATCTTGAGCGTGGTCTTACGTTTCTGATCATAATCTGCCCTATATTGTATTAACAGATGTGTTTTTTACAGACGTATCAATCCACGTCACAATGTGGAGGGGCAATATCAAAAGCCAGATGGATTTCCTCTACAAACTGTCAGGGATTTCAAACGTTTGGAAGTAGCGGATGAAATACGCCATCAAGCCTTTGTGAATATTTTCAATAAGTTTATTTGTTTTCAAAACAATTAATGACCACATGCCACTTGGCTGGTCTTTCAAGAACAGCCACTTCAATCGATTGGTACAAATGAATAAATATGTAGAAATGTAAAACTTCTTTAGGATAGTGTACTTTGAATTAATAATGTTCTCCTATTTAAATTCATGTTTCGCCAATTTACAGAAAGCTTACCTTGCATTTCGTGGAGGGCTCAATGTCAAAGATGCTCTCAACCAATTTTTTAAGGAAATGATCACTGACGATTTAGTAAATCATTTCACCTGGGAGGGAACAAAACAAAAACGCAAATTGAAAGACACCCATTTTGCGATGTTGATGCATGGTAAGTTTCATATCTTTCAAAATTCCAGCTCGAAATAGTTTCTTGCATAATTTTTCAAATTTAATTAGAAAATTTGCTTTCTTTATGAATAATTTTCTGGAACAAGTCACACTAATCATTTTCTATGTGATTTTTCTTACAGCAGCGCTGTTAGCATGCCATAATTTGCCGAACCTGAACAGAGCGGAATTCGGCAGTGAAATGCAGCACGTATTGCACGTCGCAAAGCTGCGTGTTCGTGATCGTGACCGAGCACGTCGCTGCAGAAGGGTTCGTAGATGGGTTGATAGTGATGAAAGTCCGGAGGATGACGAGTTCAATGAAAATGAGCGAAATGGAAATCAAGTGCACCGCGAGACAGGACAACGGTATCGAAATGACAGTATGGGTGACGAAGTGGGTCAAGATGACCGAGATGCCGGACAAGATGAAGATGAGGTGATGGATGGTAGTCTTGACGCAAGACTCGATGATGAAGAAACGTATGTTGAGGAGGATGAAGACAATGGGGAACTGTGAAATGATTTTGGCAACAGGCGACTGCAGAAAACGATGGGCCTTAGACAATATTAATGTTTACTAACGCTGACAAGCTGAAGCAATAATCATACTCCGTCGGTTCTCAAATCACAGCAATGATCCTTTTAATGTTTTCATATTTCTTTATGTGTACTTTATATACCGTGATACGGTCTATTACGGGTGTTGTTTAGTTACAGGTTGTGAACAATGTTCCTCATTCGTTTTAAGTTTATTAAAGTTTTAAAAAAAGTCCAAAGACGCGTAGTCAAATCGCAGTGATGATTATTTGAATATTTGAATATTTCATTGTGTGTACTTTATTATATATGTGGAGAAGCCTGTTATACTACAGTATGTGACATGGTCTATCATCTAGTTTAGTCACAGGTTTTGAACAATATTCCTAATATTTTTTAAGTTGATCTATACGTAATATCTATACGACGATAGTGGTCATTTTTCTTTATTTTTTCAATTTATCCACGTTAAAAGTGATAGAGCTCAGCTTATTTTATTATCTTATAAGCTGCTTCATCTGCCTTTCTGTACACTTCGTGAGTGTTTTTCAGTAAGATGTATTGGATTTGATGTGTATAAATCATCAACGATAATAATTATATTATTTTATGTAATGTTTATGCGTCCCAAAGTGAACTAGTCGCAAAAATAGCGAAAGTAAGATTTTCTGTACCTGATATATGGACACTTGTCATAAAAATAAGAAATACAGGATGACCTACTGTATCTTTTTCATAACATCTCCATATTATTTATAATATAGATACCAATTTCACAAACCCAAGGGGGTTGCTGAAACTGAAGATACTTATGTCAGTCTGCATTAATCTTTCAGTATCGTTATAAAAATCTTCATATCATCTTGTGTGAAGATTCTGCACTAAAGAATCTTATGTCAGACCCGCACTCAAATGTGGAAGTAGACCGTATATGTCTTGCGCAAAATCTGCAGCAGATCTTCAGGATAGCCTGTGTGCAGACTTATTTCATTTCGCTACTAGGGTAGGTTAGAATATGTCTATTTTCCATTCGCAGTAATAGGGACAAACACATACAACTGGAGGCTCCGATTACTGCGGGTTCTTTGAAAAAAACATCCACGTACGTACGTGAATAATTGTTTTACATGTAAAATAACTATGCCATTATTTTCTGTAAGGTTTAAATTACGAGTCATGACTTATTCAAATTTAAAGGACTCATATATCATTTATTTATAATCAAACTAAAAAAATCCGCAGTAATACCCACACCCGCAGTAATACCCACACTTACCCTAAATGAAATATTTTTTGTTTTGTATTTTCCAAATATATGTCAACATATATGATGAAAACATATTCAAAATATATAAAAATATAAATTATATATATATAAATAAAAATTATATATATTTGTGCGCCAAAAAGTTATATATTTTCACATATATTTTATTTCCGTGCTGGGGAAAATATTCTTGTTCATAATCAAAATGAACAAAACTATAAAATGTATTTGTTTGTAGTGCAGAGGCGTTCCTGATGACGACGACGATTATGTAGCGGAACAGTTCAAACCCGAACACCCAGAATATGTTCCTTTGTGGTATAAGGAAAAAGTAGTTGCAATCGCTGCTGCTCATCCCAAATGGAGCCTTAGGACGTTGCAGGCCAACGGAGCTTCGCGTTTAAAACACCGGCAAGCCTTGTATCAATGGAGAGAGGACGTGAAACGTGGGGGAACTCGGTTTGATAAATGGCACACGATCGATCGCGAGGCCTACGAAAGATTTCTCGAAGCTCGAGATAATTATGAGCAGGTACACATGTCAAAATATTGATCATATGCGGAAAATTAATAAATAATATTAATTATTGTACAAACAAGAATCTCAAAATCGAATTTATCATGTATACAACAATTAAACGAC
The DNA here is from genome assembly GCA_944452935.1 of Rhogogaster chlorosoma. NCBI lineage: Eukaryota > Metazoa > Arthropoda > Insecta > Hymenoptera > Tenthredinidae > Rhogogaster > Rhogogaster chlorosoma. Next base: position 17,799,466 of record OX101802.1, read on the forward strand.
TTCATTCATTTTCAGGTGACACGAGGACACTACAGCAGTTCGCAATGAATTCCGCGTTACCTTCACTATCCGAAACGTTCACATTAAGGGGTTATATCCAGTTAGGATTTTCAAGAAATCGATTCTTTGTTTTTTGCATTTCCGGAATGTACTTATATTTAAGTACATTCTCTGAAAATTTCAAGTCGATCCGGGAAATATTTACGAAGATAAACGCATATATGTAAGGACGTCTGTAGACGTTCAAAAGTAGGCGGAGTTGACAAATTTAATACTTTTGGTGACTAGAGTAGTTAATATAGAACTAAAATATACAGAACCTCAACATATTTCCTTGTTTCCTTCTCTATCCTACTCTAGTATTTTTCGGCGCTTCTTTTGAAATTTACCTACATGCTAACTGAGTGTAAGCGTCTTTTGAAACTTTAATCGCGTTTTTCTCGAAACAGTGTTTTGAAAGTCGGTGAGCAAGATTTTTCCAAAATGGCTCGACCGATCGGTCTCAAATTTCTACACAATCTTCTTAGATGTATTTCCCAGGTATTAATCGAAGGAATGAGATTTCTGAAAATTATTTCGATATTTTAGACCACTTGAAGTTGGAAATTTTTTGAAGAATTTTGATTTTTTTTTTTGGGAAGCCGCCATTTTGTCAAAAATCAAAATTTTGACTATTCCTTCGATTAATACTTGTATTCATCTATCGACTAGAGAAATTTTCTAGATTTTTTTAGTTTAAGGGGCACACCTAGTGTGAAATTTCAAAAAAATCGATTTTTTTTTTCATATTTCGATAGATTAAACCTTTAAGAATAACATATTAAAATTTCGAATCGATATCTCAAATAGTTTTTGAGTTATAGCCATTTAAAGATTAGCCGCTCGGCAGCGATACTGCGTTCCACGAGAGAACACCCGGCAGTTACGCAGCTTCGAACGGCCTGAGAGCCGGGTGGGGATAGCGGGGTTGGCAACTCAACGCCGAATCTAAATTATCGTACGCATGGGCCCCGAATATATTTGTCACGCTAGGCTATTTATAACAGTGAAAATGATCATTTTATCTTTAAACCCGTTTTTCTCGGAACAGCATTTTCCGAATTTGCTGCAGTGATTACTCAAAGACAAATGATCCGATCACTACCGAATTTTTTCTACATGTTCTTTATATAGCTCTCCATACAATGACCTATCGATTTTTTAATCTGATTAAAAATCGAATTTTGGCAGGCCAAAAACGACCAAAATTTCGGGTAAAATTCGACTTTTTTTTTAAAAACGCCGCCATTTTGTCAATTTTTGATTTTTTTTTTTGATCGTAGGTCATTGTACGGACAATATCTTCTAGTTTAACGTGAATTTTTCGTTTTTTGATTTCATCCACGGAGAAGGCCGGAATCACTGCAGCAGTGGAGGACCTTTTTTTTTTCGCGCCGTCGGAGATCGTGTATAACTTGAAAACTATTTGATTTTTTTTTTTCAAAAATTTCGCTGTATATTCTTGAGACATGTATAAATATACTCTTGAAATTTTGAAACAATTGATACAGTAGTTTTTCTAATAAAAATTCCCAAAAATCACTTTTTTTTTAGGCCGTCACACTAGGTGTGCCCCTTAAATAATTCAAACCAGAGATATCGTGCTCACCGCCGGACACCTTTGTCTAGAGGGTCTCCAGGAGATCGCCTACAGGAGCAGTAAAACATCATATTTTTGAAATCGGACAACGGGGTTTTAAAATTTAAGAAATTTGCTATACGTACATGTTTTGAATGAAAGGTCTTTCCAAAAGAAAATCGTAAAAAAAAGTGTTTTTTTGCGCGCGTAACTAGATATAACCCCTTAAATGCCAGCACGAGATGGGTGAAACGATTCAAGAAAAAGCATCAAATAAGACAACGGAAGATCACGAAGTTCATAAGTTCCAAAGAGGTCGCAACGATGGAAGAAGTTTTGGCAGCCGCAAAGGAATTCCAAACACAGACGAGATTTATCATCCCCGATTTCGACCTAAACTACGTTATTAACACGGATCAAACTGGTTGCCAGTATCAATGTACATACAACAGAACTGCGAAACAAGGGTCAAGAACTGTTTTGGTAAAAAAGAAAGACTTGAATAAGGTTAGCCAATCTTACACTGCGCAGTATGCACTAACTGCATCAGGAAAGATCCTACCTTTTGTCCTTCTATGTATGCAGGAACCTTCGGGAAAGTTTGGTCCCATCGTGAAAAAGAAAGTAGACGCATTAACCACGAAATTCAAAAATGTCATCGTTACTTGCACGAAATCAGGAAAATTTACAAAGCAATTATACGAGGAGTTCTTAAAATCATTTATTTTACCGTACGTCGGAAAAAAAAAATTCTTATTCATTGATTCATGGGGAAGACAAACCGACCAAACTCTATATGACCACCTCTTTGTAGATGACAGGAAAGCCTGCACTTGCATTGTCAAAGTGATTCCTCCCAAATGTACGCCAATTTGCCAACCGTGCGACGTATATTTTTATCGGCAGGTGAAAATTTTTATAAAAAAACTCCAAAACGCTCCCGAGTTGTTGAAGGACAGCAGAGAAATCGCTTCAAGGCAAGATTCTATAAATACACGCATTCTATGTATACACGCATTACTCTTACATCAATTTAGCGCACCAGTATTTACGCCCATGATTCAGTATGCATGGTACGCGTCAAATTTGATTGACCAAAAAAAAATTTTCTAAATTTAAATTAACGGTGCTTTCCGTTCTCGCTTTTGAAAAATCCCTGTGCGTGCAAGGCCGTCGGTTTTATAAAATGTGCGTGGTGTTCGGTAGTTCTCTGCTTTGGCTGCTTTTACGAAGAACATCATCCCGAATCCTGTGCAGCAAGCAAAGCGAACAGCTCTGACCGAGGCTCTGACAGTGAATAATATAACATGTCCATATGTCACTTGTATTATAACCAATAAAAAATATATTTTTTGATATGAAATATGTTCTTGTTATTAATTTCTCGACGAAAATAGTTCGTGGAACAAAGGTTATTTAAGTATTATTCAATAATTTTGCATTTCAGAATTTCTGAAATAATATTTTTTCAATGGAATGTTATGTCACAACAGATTATTAGCTGCTCGTCGATAGATATTTTGGATGATTATTGTATTTGAGGTAGGAGATCGGCGGTGGAAGATGGTGTAGTTGACTAAGTATGATATTTATTGATGCGTAATTGGTTTATTTAAGTACTCCTTTTATTATATAATCGGTAGTTTGAATAATGAGTGGATATGAAGGAGGAGGTAGGGATGAAAAAACGAGAGAAGATGTTAAGAGTTAGGAGGTTGACTGAAGAGTAAGTTAGCGACAGAATAGAATAATGAGGAGAGGTCAGTTGTAAGCAAGGTGGGGAAGCAAAAGTGCAGATGCAATTGTAGTATGATTTTGAGGAGAAGAATGGACTCAGGAAGTCAGGTGTTGGGTAGCACATGATAGGCGAGGAACTGTGAGAAGATAGTCGAAAAGGAGAGGAATGGCTATGCCAGGACGTAACAGGAAAAAGTAATATTCTTTGAAATGAAAAAAAAAAAAAGAAAAAAAAGTTAACATGGATCGGATTTGAACCCAGGCCTCCCGCGTGCCAGTCGTAAGCCTAGCCAATTACGCTACGCTCGCTAGTTTGGAACTGTGCAAACGTTACGAGGTTATGAATAGAGTGTAAAACTTCGAAGTCGAATTTCTCGGAAACCAGGCCCTAATGGAGGAAATCCCGGTAACCTGGTACCAGGGTTGGGTCACTCTACAACATACCTGAGAATCACGAAAATCCGTTTGTCCGGGTTTTGGCGGTCCCCTTGTCAGAGATGACTTTAGAGTTTGAAATTTCAAAGTAATCAAATTTATCGTCTTGATTGTGAGTAACATTCTCGTGATTAAGTTAGAATTGAGAATTGCGATGAAATGCTATGATGCTTGTAACCTTCAACGGTGCATCAAGCCAAAAAACTACGATGAAATAAAACCTTTTTTTTTACATGCGACTTATGCGTAAATTTTTTTATTTCGCAAATTGAATTACCCTGTACGATGAAAAATCCTTTCCGGCGAAATAAACGAATAAAAAAGAAGATCATAATACACTATAGCAAAAAAGATTATAAAAGCAAGAGCAAGCACACGGAGAGAAGTTTGGGTGAACCGTTCGCCCAATACGTGCAACTGTCGCGCCAATCACACAGTGAGCTGTGTCACCTCTGTTTGGTTAAACGGTTCCACTCATTCGGGCGACTCATTACCCCGAACTGAGTGAACCGTTCCACCAAGCTTATAGTCGAGCCGTTTGACGTATGGGCGTGGAATTTTGTTTGCTGCGCGGTCATATGCCACTTGCAGGTTAGAAAAACTGAGAGGAAAACAAAGCACCCATATTTTGGAGGAACTGTTCCACCCAAGTTCGGGGTAATCAGTGCCCCAAATTTAGAGTAGCCGTTACACTAAACTGAAGTGCAGCGACTCTCTCACCGCTAGCGCGACGGTTCGACCAAACTTCTCTCCGTGCAGTAAAGCGCATGAAGCTGGCGGTGCTATGAGGTGCGGAAAACAAAACAAAAACAGCATTTAGCAGACAAATGTTGCATGTAAGACAAGATGTGTGCCGAGCTGTCAAATGTGAGTATTTCCAAATAAACGTACTTCGGAGAATTAAAAATAATCAGAGTGAGGCGCGTAGCGCCTAACAGTGTGGCGCGAAGACCCTAGTGTAATATAAAATCAAAATCCTTACCGCCAAAAATGAAACTTCTGAAAAAATTTGCTGTAATTCTTCTTGAATGAACTAGTAAAACGCCATATTTTCCAAAACTATGGTATTTTGCTGGTCACGGCGATCACGATTTTACCATACTATCTCGGAAGTATGGCTACTCATTTTGTATGAAGTCCAAAGTTTCCAAGACTTATTACTAGGGCCAGGGACTTCGGGTGGTGGGGGTAAACTAATACACAAAAACCACATCTGTGTGAGAACTATGTTCAGGTTCCACAGTGACAAATTTCAGATGTCAACGAAAACTAACACATGTAAACACATCTGTGTAATCGGTAATAATTTCATTCGTTTCCGGTTTCGGAGTGACAAAGTTCAGATGGCAGAATAAAATGTCAAACTTAACCCCCCTGACCAGTCCGATAAGTGTAGTCCATGCAAGAGTATGTAGTATACATTTAAGTATACATGCAAGTTCAAGACTGCCCACGTGTGGATAGCGGGCAGCTCTCCGTGACTTATGCAGTAGATATAGAAAATAAATTCAAGTCACTGCGTATTGGAAACCACTATTCTAACCTCGCTTCGCTCCGTTACAACGCGGTTCTTCGACGCAGCATGCGAAGCCACTGGGCGTATTCAAGAGTGCCTGTGTGTATGAAAACGAGCAGCTCTCCGTAACCCAAGCAATTAAAATTAAAAATAATTATACCATCCGAAATTTCAGTAGATGAGACGCACTTAGACATGTTACAGCTGATTTTTGGGGCTTCTAAGATTTCCTAGCCCATCTGTGCATATTCAAGCATGCCTGTGTGTGAAAAAACAGGCAGCTTTAGGTATAAAAAAAAATATATATATATGAAGTTAAAATATTTTATATAAAATATAGTATAAAATTTTTTTGTTGTTGTTACATAGTCAGATGTGTTTCGACTTATATCGGCAGCTGCTGCGAATTGAATTGAAGTTGAAAATGATTGTCCTGTCGAAAATTTAAGGATGTGACCCACTCTGACATATCTGTGCTGATTTTTGGGGTCACTGTGATTTGCGAGCCTACCCTTGCATACGCTTGATTCTCGTCTTATTTTTTGTCTTGATTTTTGTCTTATTTCTTGTCTTGATTTTTGTCTTGATTTTTGTCTTGATTTTTGTCTTGATTTTTGTCTCATTTTTTGTCTTGATTTTTGTCTTGATTTTTGTCTTATTTTTTGTCTTGATTTTTGTCTTACTTCTTGTCTTGATTTTTGTCTTGATTTTTGTCTTATTTTTTGTCTTGATTTTTGTCTTACTTCTTGTCTTGATTTTTGTCTTGATTTTTGTCTTACTTCTTGTCTTGATTTTTGTCTTGATTTTTGTCTTACTTTTTGTCTTGATTTTTGTCTTGCTTTTTGTCTTGATTTTTGTCTTATTTAGTCAGATGTGTTTCGACTTATATCGGCAGCTGCTGCGAATTGAATTGAAGTTGAAAATGATTGTCCTGTCGGAAATTTAAGGATGTGACCCACTCTGACATATCTGTGCTGATTTTGGGGCAACTGTGATTTGCGAGCCTACCATTGCATATTCAAGAGTTTCCGTGTGTAAAAAAACGGGCATTCCTTCATTCCTCGTGCAATGATGAATGAAAATACTTGCTTCATTGAAATATACTTCATTGAATACAATTATTAAGATTGCTCTTTCTATATTGTCATTGACGATTTGATAACGTTACTGTATTTAAAAAAAATAAAAATAACAAATCTGTAGCAATAACGCGAATTTTTATTTTCATTCATTTCTATACGGATTTAATTAAATATAAATGGATAAAAAATGTTAGAAAAAAACAAAGCTAAAGGCCTATACAAAAAAATATATTACAGTCGAGACTAAAATCTAGACGAAACGCAAAATTAAAATAAAATCGAACGTATATACGAAAAATAACATTATTACAAGTTTGACGTCATTGTGGTGTCTATAGACCCCCGGCGCGTCGACTTATGAAATTTTCGTTTTGCCATGACGTACGCCATTATAATCTAAAAAAATTTATAAACGTTTGAATCGATATGATGGACTCAGATGTGTTCCGCCCTGCTGGAAGTAAAAAGATATAATTTTGAGAACTAGATCCTCTTCTTTCCGCGGGCTATCCGATCTCATGAAATTCAATCAGCAGTTGCGTGTATTCTCAAACGGTTCCTATCTGCATGCGGAACTAATGGCGTACGTCATGGCAAAACGAAAATTTCATAAGTCGACGCGCCGGGGGTCTATAGACACCACAATGACGTCAAACTTGTAATAATGTTATTTTTCGTATATACGTTCGATTTTATTTTAATTTTGCGTTTCGTCTAGATTTTAGTCTCGACTGTAATATATTTTTTTGTATAAGCCTTTAGCTTTGTTTTTATCTAACATTTTTTATCCATTTATATTTAATTAAATCCGTATAGAAATGAATGAAAATAAAAATTCGTGTTATTGCTACAGATTTGTTATTTTTATTTTTTTTAAATACAGTAACGTTATCAAATCGTCAATGACAATATAGAAATAGCAATCTTAATAATTGTATTCAATGAAGCAAGTATTTTCTTTCATCATTGCACGAGGAATGGAGGAATGCCCGTTTTTTTACACACGGAAACTCTTGAATATGCAATGGTAGGCTCGCAAATCACAGTTGCCCCAAAATCAGCACAGATATGTCAGAGTGGGTCACATCCTTAAATTTCCGACAGGACAATCATTTTCAACTTCAATTCAATTCGCAGCAGCTGCCGATATAAGTCGAAACACATCTGACTAAATAAGACAAAAATCAAGACAAAAAGCAAGACAAAAGTCAAGACAAAAAGTAAGACAAAAATCAAGACAAAAATCAAGACAAGAAGTAAGACAAAAATCAAGACAAAAATCAAGACAAGAAGTAAGACAAAAATCAAGACAAAAAATAAGACAAAAATCAAGACAAAAATCAAGACAAAAAATGAGACAAAAATCAAGACAAAAATCAAGACAAAAATCAAGACAAGAAATAAGACAAAAATCAAGACAAAAATCAAGACAAGAAATAAGACAAAAATCAAGACAAAAAATAAGACGAGAATCAAGCGTATGCAAGGGTAGGCTCGCAAATCACAGTGACCCCAAAAATCAGCACAGATATGTCAGAGTGGGTCACATCCTTAAATTTTCGACAGGACAATCATTTTCAACTTCAATTCAATTCGCAGCAGCTGCCGATATAAGTCGAAACACATCTGACTATGTAACAACAACAAAAAAATTTTATACTATATTTTATATAAAATATTTTAACTTCATATATATATATTTTTTTTTATACCTAAAGCTGCCTGTTTTTTCACACACAGGCATGCTTGAATATGCACAGATGGGCTAGGAAATCTTAGAAGCCCCAAAAATCAGCTGTAACATGTCTAAGTGCGTCTCATCTACTGAAATTTCGGATGGTATAATTATTTTTAATTTTAATTGCTTGGGTTACGGAGAGCTGCTCGTTTTCATACACACAGGCACTCTTGAATACGCCCAGTGGCTTCGCATGCTGCGTCGAAGAACCGCGTTGTAACGGAGCGAAGCGAGGTTAGAATAGTGGTTTCCAATACGCAGTGACTTGAATTTATTTTCTATATCTACTGCATAAGTCACGGAGAGCTGCCCGCTATCCACACGTGGGCAGTCTTGAACTTGCATGTATACTTAAATGTATACTACATACTCTTGCATGGACTACACTTATCGGACTGGTCAGGGGGGTTAAGTTTGACATTTTATTCTGCCATCTGAACTTTGTCACTCCGAAACCGGAAACGAATGAAATTATTACCGATTACACAGATGTGTTTACATGTGTTAGTTTTCGTTGACATCTGAAATTTGTCACTGTGGAACCTGAACATAGTTCTCACACAGATGTGGTTTTTGTGTATTAGTTTACCCCCACCACCCGAAGTCCCTGGCCCTACTTATTACCATTGGACATAGTAACTTCATCGGTATATGGATTCTACAATATTCGGTAGCAAACTTCGTAACACTTTCGGAAAAAGTTTAAGCGTGTTTGGTTTCATTTCCATAAAAACAGTAACCTTGGACTTTACTACACAATGTAGGAATTTTCGATACAATGCAAAAGTGTCCTAGGATTGAAAACAATAATAGTAAAATCTGGTAGGAATTTCAGGAATCTTCGCCAGCAAAAGTCTCTCGATGCATCTGAGCGGATCCACGTCACTTCACTCAAAAAAAAAAAAAAAAACCGTCAAGTCAAGGATTTTTGCGCCATTTAATACATCTGTAGTACTATAGAAAAAGAATACAACTTGAAGGATTTTGAAAAATTCTCAAAAATGGCGGAGTTAGAACTAAGTGAATTTTCGTAAACCACTGTTGCACCGCTATATGTTTGAAAATTCATATCTCCGAAAGTGTTCATCGGAGCGGAAAGATCCTTGAATCGTTTTGTTCGTAAAAAAATGCGTTTTCATCTAAAAAATGTTATTTTCAAAAAACGAATTCTTTCAATATTTTTCGGCGTTTTTTTTTTTGTTAATTACGTTATATTCGAATGGGGGAATTCGAGGGATCGGTGGCAGCACTTCGGATTGAGCTAGGTAGCTGAACTTGTGGTGACGTAATTTTTTTATTCATTTGAAGCATTATAATCCATTGGAATGATAAAATTCCAATATGACCAAATTAATTGTAAAATCAACAAAACATTTCGGTACTCCAACAAAATCAGAATACACAAGATAATTTTGTTGAGTATAAATCACTGTTTTTGTCAATTCAACAAATCTCTTCATTCGAATAAATCAAACGAGAAAGTCTCGGCTATTTAGTGATATCAACAAAACAGTTTGTGGACTTATCAAAAGGAATTTGTTGAATTGACCAAATTTGATCAACAAAACAATTTTGTTGGATTTACCAAATTTTTGCTGTGAGTTTTGCTTAAGGATGTTCTCTTCGGTGCGACAGAGAAAGGTAGCTCTGCAAGAGAAAGAGAGAGAATACGCGTGAACGCTTGGCAATGTTGCACCGATAGGCTGCACGTTAGTGTGCGAGCCACAGCCACGCGTGCCGACTACAGACCGGTGTATAACCTGCGACGTTGTCAGCGCTTCTACGCTTCGTGAGCTCATGCATATTTTTTCATGTTTATTGCTTGTATACATCTTTCATAGGTACCCTTGGAATATTTTTAAGGACGGAAAATGATCCTCAGTTCTTACTCTTTCGAACGTGCATACTTATAACCAATTCTCATCGTCAATTAAAAAGTTATGACTGAAAGAATACAGAAATGTAACTGTTTCCCGTAAGAGCTCATGTAAAGAAAGCATAAATATAATTATTTATATCTTGGTTCACAGGTACCCCTGGTACACAAAAATTGAAACTAGCTTTATTTACATGCTTGGCTACCTTTTTGCCAAGTTTCATTAAATTCTCATCATTAATTCGATTTCCTGGAGAACATCCTTAAGTTATAACTTTGCTAAAAACTCTGTTTTACTGTCTAATCTCATTTTTCCGACTTACTGGGGTGACGATTTATATTATTTGATAATCTATTGGCTTCATTGAACTTTCTAGTGATACTTTCTTAATTGATCCCGAAATTGTTACTGTTTGTCGAACACATAATTATATTTTTCATTGTTTTCCGAAATTAACGTTGAATAAAACTGATCGGATCTAGAGAATTGTTAACCCTTAGTCTGTCCAGGGGGGTCGTTTGCGTCCGAGCGAAAATCAAATGTCGGTGTAACTCCTAAATCCGCGCACGGGAAGCGCTGCTAGGCTTATGTAAAAAAAGTTAGGCCCCTCTAAGACCGACCTGAGAAGTGGCGATGTTCTAGTCCTTCCCCAGCTGTTGTAAGGAGCAATTGATTTTCGTTCCGGACGCAAACGACCCCCCTGGGCAGACAGCGGTTGTCAAAACCGTGAGTAATTTTTTTTTTTTCGTTTCTTCGCTTGAAAGTCTTCATTGAGGCTATAAAAGTGCCACAAAAAATTTGGGCGCGAAAAAAAATTTCGATTTTTTTCAATTTTTTTAACGCTTATCGGATTTTTTTTTTCATTTGTGTTTATAAAACTTTTTTCCTATTTTCTACAATAAAAACATATTGTGACACTTAACGATCGAGTTATTATTGATTTTATCACTCAGTTTGTATTTAATACACATTTATTGCCTTTTTACTCCGAAATTATCGACTAAATTATTGCCAATTTTCAGGTCCCAAACTTAAGGTTAATTTAACAAAAATTGGACGCGGCTTATTTTCTTCTCTAAAGCGACAATCTTCCTCTTCAATATTCTTTTTGGGCAGTTTCGATATCTTTATTTGTCTTAAGGTTATGATTTTTTGAGTAAACAAATGCATTGACCCCGTTCTTCATCATTTTTTTGATCAAAAACATATTAAAAAATTAAATTGTTTATAATTATGAGATCGATACTTCAACTTAAAGGTTTAAAGAAACTCCATGAATTTTTTCAGATTTCTAGCCCCACTTAAACAGGTTCAAAAAACGTCAGGACGCCAACGACCCCCCTAAGCAGGCTGAAGGTGCCAAAAAACCCTGGGCAGACCAAAGGTTAATTTCTGGTCAGGGAGAGAGACACTACAGAACCTGTTCGAAGGATGCAGAGAAAGCATGGGAGAAATGTTTGGGAGGAGGGGAAAGGAGCCAAATAGAAAAAAAACTAACAGAAACAAGAGAAGCAATAGAAAAAAAAGAAAAGAGCAATGGCTAACACGAACCGAGGACGGCGAGAAATAAGGGAGAGCCCCAATACCAACAAAGAGAAAAAATAGAAACATATAATTTTGTTATAGTAAAGATTGTTTAAAAGCAAATCACGTCTCGTGAACAAAACTTGAAATTTACAGGTAGCTGAACAATTGAACAATGTATGTTTTTGTAGAATTTCAAGTCAGTTTGGTGCCCAATCGTATCGCATTTTGGAGAGAGGAATTCTTGGATATGCAGGTCAAATTGAAAAGTTAAGCTCTTATGTTAACGTTTCGGCCCGGGTGCGGGCCCTCCTCAGAACGAAAATTTTATTTCAATCTGTACAAAAAATTTTTTTCTTGTGTTTACAAACAAATCTCTTTTGAAAACCAGTTTAAAGTTGAAATAAAAGAATATAAAAAAGAAACAGACGAAAAAGAAAAAAAAAAAAAAAAAAAAAACACTACACCAATAAGCGGTTACCAAACCATAAGTAAGCAACATGGTATAAAATAAAATTATTACCTTAAAAATTAGTAGAAACGACCACAATTCAGGGGCAACGAAAAGTTAAGCTAAAAAGTTACACAGACACTCTTATCGCCCACTTCTCCATCATGTGCAGGTGAAAAGATGTTAGATTTAAAAAAAAAAAAAAAAAAAAACCTCAGTCAAGTGCAGATAAAAGACGTTAGATTTTAAAACACAGTATGTCATCGATGACAGATAGCGGATAAGAGAGCAGCTGATTAAGCCAACCGTCATAAACCTCAACTAGATAGCCAAAAGTACCAGGCAGTGAGCATAGGCTAATTGTTATGCTGGATTAGCGGTTTGTAGATGTCGCTAAGATGTTCGACATCTTGTCTGAGATTGACGGAATTTGAATGACTGACGATGTTACACATTTCTAGAATTAAACGCTTGTAAAGAAAAGGTTCTTCATCCAAAACACGCACATTATCGTAGTCAAACAAGTGATCTTTTTCCACCATATGTTTAGTTAGAGCCGTGTAATGGTCTTCGGAATCATGGATGTTTCTTTTGTGCTCATTCAGTCTTGTGTGTAAGTGTCTACTAGTTTGTCCGATGTAAACTTGGTTGCAATCCCTACAAGGGATTTTGTATACTACATTGGAGCGATTACCCATAGCCAGAGTGTCCTTGCCAGAGTCAAATAATTGTTTGAGGTCATGAGCACTCTTTGCGACAAATTTGATGTTATATTTTTTAAAAATTCTGTTAAGGGACTCAAACAACCCAGCAACATAGGGAAGCGGAACAAACTTAGTCGGTGTTAAATTCAAATTGCTGGCAGAACCATCGTTGTTATTAATATTATGATTAAGGATAGACCGATGTCTAGAAGCTATGTATTTCTTCAACAGACCTGGAGGATAACCGTTCCAAAGCAGTACATTATGTATTAAAGATAAGTTTTTTTGGTGGAATTCTACGTCAGAGAGTTTAATACCTCTGTCAACTAGATTGTAAACAGTGCCTATCTTATAAGACCTAGGATGGTGCGAATTGAAATTTAGGTATCTTTGCGACCAAGTCTTTTTATGGAACCAATCCGTTTTGATGGCCAGGTTATCATGGATTAATAGAACATCTAGAAAGCTGATCTTTTTATTAAGTTCTGTTTCGATGGTAAATTGTAATCTCGGGTGGAATTGGTTAAAGACATCCACAATGTCACCAGTTCTATCAGCAGGCACAGCTGTTATAATGTCATCCACATATCTAAAATAGAAGGGAAGTTCAAAATCCAGTTTTTTTGTACAGGACTGTTCCAGATCATCCATAACGATATCAGACAAAACAGGAGACAAAGGAGAACCCATGGGGAGACCAAAACATTGTGCATAGATTATGTCATTAAATTTAAAAATCGCCGCGTCAAAACAGATTCTCAAGGCTTTGATAAGTTCATCTTGAGGGATTGGAATTTTGTTACCAAACTATGTTCTAATTTCTCTGGATGTGATTTCGTTGTTTACCAACGTGCCTCATGATTTGGCTATAACCGCTTTAAAAAACAGGTGGCGTGAGTTACGTAACAAAATTCCAATCCCTCAAGATGAACTTATCAAAGCCTTGAGAATCTGTTTTGACGCGGCGATTTTTAAATTTAATGACATAATCTATGCACAATGTTTTGGTCTCCCCATGGGTTCTCCTTTGTCTCCTGTTTTGTCTGATATCGTTATGGATGATCTGGAACAGTCCTGTACAAAAAAACTGGATTTTGAACTTCCCTTCTATTTTAGATATGTGGATGACATTATAACAGCTGTGCCTGCTGATAGAACTGGTGACATTGTGGATGTCTTTAACCAATTCCACCCGAGATTACAATTTACCATCGAAACAGAACTTAATAAAAAGATCAGCTTTCTAGATGTTCTATTAATCCATGATAACCTGGCCATCAAAACGGATTGGTTCCATAAAAAGACTTGGTCGCAAAGATACCTAAATTTCAATTCGCACCATCCTAGGTCTTATAAGATAGGCACTGTTTACAATCTAGTTGACAGAGGTATTAAACTCTCTGACGTAGAATTCCACCAAAAAAACTTATCTTTAATACATAATGTACTGCTTTGGAACGGTTATCCTCCAGGTCTGTTGAAGAAATACATAGCTTCTAGACATCGGTCTATCCTTAATCATAATATTAATAACAACGATGGTTCTGCCAGCAATTTGAATTTAACACCGACTAAGTTTGTTCCGCTTCCCTATGTTGCTGGGTTGTTTGAGTCCCTTAACAGAATTTTTAAAAAATATAACATCAAATTTGTCGCAAAGAGTGCTCATGACCTCAAACAATTATTTGACTCTGGCAAGGACACTCTGGCTATGGGTAATCGCTCCAATGTAGTATACAAAATCCCTTGTAGGGATTGCAACCAAGTTTACATCGGACAAACTAGTAGACACTTACACACAAGACTGAATGAGCACAAAAGAAACATCCATGATTCCGAAGACCATTACACGGCTCTAACTAAACATATGGTGGAAAAAGATCACTTGTTTGACTACGATAATGTGCGTGTTTTGGATGAAGAACCTTTTCTTTACAAGCGTTTAATTCTAGAAATGTGTAACATCGTCAGTCATTCAAATTCCGTCAATCTCAGACAAGATGTCGAACATCTTAGCGACATCTACAAACCGCTAATCCAGCATAACAATTAGCCTATGCTCACTGCCTGGTACTTTTGGCTATCTAGTTGAGGTTTATGACGGTTGGCTTAATCAGCTGCTCTCTTATCCGCTATCTGTCATCGATGACATACTGTGTTTTAAAATCTAACGTCTTTTATCTGCACTTGACTGAGGTTTTTTTTTTTTTTTTTTTTTTAAATCTAACATCTTTTCACCTGCACATGATGGAGAAGTGGGCGATAAGAGTGTCTGTGTAACTTTTTAGCTTAACTTTTCGTTGCCCCTGAATTGTGGTCGTTTCTACTAATTTTTAAGGTAATAATTTTATTTTATACCATGTTGCTTACTTATGGTTTGGTAACCGCTTATTGGTGTAGTGTTTTTTTTTTTTTTTTTTCTTTTTAGTCTGTTTCTTTTTTATATTCTTTTATTTCAACTTTAAACTGGTTTTGAAAAGAGATTTGTTTGTAAACACAAGAAAAAAATTTTTTGTACAGATTGAAATAAAATTTTCGTTCTGAGGAGGGCCCGCACCCGGGCCGAAACGTTAACATAAGAGCTTAACTTTTTAATTTGACCTGCATATCCAAGAATTCCTCTCTCCAAAATACACTCGAGGTCAAGATAAGATTTCTCGTATCGCATTTTATCTTATCTTACCCTACAGTCGTGTTTACGTTTCAAGTAACGTGTTCACGTCATTCACGACGTCTTGCACCCTCTACACAAATTTCTATCTTATCGACGTTCCCAAGGAGTTCACTACATCCAGGATCGGCACGCCCAGGCTCTCAGGGCCAACCTGGACCCCTATTCTGTAACTTTTCATCCGATCGATTCGATGACTTCGCTTGGATGGAATTTCAGCGACCAATGAGGCTTGAGACAAATCTACCCAATAGAAGTCAAGACAAAACAAGTTGATGCAATCGTTTCGTTAACGAAAAGTTACTGAATAGGCCCCCTGGAAATTACTACGATCGTAAAGGCCTCGGCCTACCTGAAAACGGTCACTTGTCCTTACCGGAAAGTTCGATGATAGGGGCAGTGGTGCGTTCAGGGGAAATAAACGAAACTAAGGGGTGACTTTGAGACGGCAAAAGCTGCGTTCTGCAGGTCTTTTCATACCTGCATATCCCTATCCATGCCTGCCAAAATCCAAGAAATGACGTTAAAAGGATTACTGTCGGTGAAAGAGTTAAGTGAATTTACTGTAACATATCAGGCTCGCTCCGAGCGAAGAGCGGCGCGCGCACCACCTTACGCGACTGAAGACAGCCAGCATGGCGTCAAATTAGGGTATAAATACAGCACCGCTGACCAGGTAATTCAGCATTTGTCGTCTGTCGGGACATTTGACTTGTTTCTTATTAGATTCATTTTGCAAATCGTATCTGGGATCTTCCCAGAACGATTACTTAGCGTCCTTTTATTAGAAGCAAAAACCTTAGAGTATCGCCTGTCGGGATATCTCGAAATAATCACTTAGCAATTCGCCAAACGCGGCTTAGAATCAGACACTTATAGAATAATCGCCTGTCGGGATATTGGAAAATTCAATCACTTGTAAAAATTATCGCCTGTCGGGATAAAATAAGCACACAGCTTAGAGTAGCAAAATTAGAATTGAAACATAGAATCAGACTATAATTTTCGTATGATTTTTTTTTGTATCGCATATTCTTTTCAAACTTGCAAATTTTGTGAAATAAACTAGCATATTAGATAAAACTTGAATATTTACTTGACAAACCAAAACAGACAAAAACAACTGGGTTTAGGTGCACAGGTGTCTTCAATAATCGTAAAAGATTCGTGTTTGCCACTCTGAACACTCTCAACGCCAGCGTAATAATATTTCTTGTGTTGACATACCAATTTCAAAGGATAGGAGACCGAGTTTAGGTGCACTGGTGTCTTCACTAATCGTAAAGACTTGTGTTTGCCACTCGGAACACTCTCAACTTCGGCAAGCAGAATAAACTTCTTAGTTTATTGCTGCCAGGAAACAGAATTTTTCTGTAAAACATCTGCTTTTGTCCCCCTGCGCGGCGACACAAGTCAGACGTAAAACTAGCGATTGTTTTCTCACACTAAATTAACGGGTCGCCGCCTCGAACACTCAAATAAAATCATTAATGCAACAACCACGCCCTGTACTTGATAAAATCGTCTTCTTTAAATTCTTTAAATAATCCGAAAAGTTGCATTACAGTGTTGGCTTCTTGGCCTAATGAGTGTGCCGACCCTGGTACTATAGAGTCCTCAAAATATTGATGTTAGTCCCTATACCCCCCTACGTTATCTTTTTACCCCCTCAATCAATTTTTTCTAAACTATAAGAAATTTCATTTTCTTTATTCTATATTTCAGTTTTCTCACCAATTTCTGTTTGATAGTACAATACGTGCAGTCCACTTTGAGAGGCACATAAAAGTCATACGACTAATGACGTCACAGGGTTCTGCTAATCAGACATATTCAGAAAATTCTAGATTACATTCAAAACCCAAGATTGAAATATTCACACCACCGAAAATAAAATTATGTGCCTGAGAAGTTTAGTTTCTATTTCTATTCTATCGCAATAGCGAGTACCCCATTGATATACATTGGCCGAGTAGCTTATGTGACTTATCTAGCGCAATAACAATGTTACTTAGGCATAGCCAAGGTCTGAATGGTCTTTTTATACTAACCTGTAGGTAGTCGGGGGTGCTGCCAAAGTATTTCTGCGTGCTGCATACCTTGCAGGGTCAGGTTCTTCCAGGACACCACACTTGCTGATGTCGGTTTCTACAAGCACCGAGCACTGGGACCACATCTTGTTCAGCCTAGCGGCCGATCCTTCGTCGAAACGATCGACACTTTCGTCGCGATCGATGCTGGAACTTTGAGAAGAAGCAGCTTCTTCGATCGATGAGGTGGTCCTATCTCCATTGACCAGAGAATCTGGATCGGATGTTTTCGTGTATCTAAGAAGCACCGGCTGTCCATCGGTCTGACGATGACGAGATAAAGGCCAAGCTTCACTTTCGGTAATCGAAACAAGGTCTTCCTGAAGACCGACGTCCCTTGTTTCATCGGTTGTGAAAATTAATTCAATGTCATCCAATTCTTCGGAATCATTTTCCGACTCAGCAGAAGGTTTTGAGCCCAGTGGGTTATCCGGATGATCAGGATTGTTTTCGGGGCTTTCTAAATGTTCGCCGAAGACGAAATTCTCACCGTCAGACATCGATTTCGAACCGAAATCTTCCTGATCACAGTCCGGTAGTTCTGGGTGATCGACAGCAGTTTCCCAAGACTCTTTAACGTCATGACCTCCAGGTTCTGCTTGGGACGCATCTCTTCTGTCCTCTTGGTTCTTTGATCTCAAAGCCTTTACCTTCTTAGCACCATCATCAGCGGGATCCATATTGTTTTCGTATTCGTTCGTCAGCGATCCCTTTGCTTCGCCAGCTTCCGCAGTAGACCTAATGGTCAAAAATACGATTAGCATACGGGATTGATAAGATTCATATTACAACACAGCCACGTCAGGGTGGATCAAAAGTTGGCATTTGACGTAAAAAATCATGTTTCGTTACATACAGTCAATGATTCAATCAGGTTAATACCATCGGGGAACGATTCATATGAATGACAAATAGCCTGGAAATACGAAAATATCCAGGCGTGAGTTATTGTACTCATTCGACTATTCAACTTAGCGTCAGTCGCCCTATAGGTACACAGCTTACTGAAATTCGTTAGTAGCCTAAATCGACCGCTGGCTAATTCCATCTCAAATTATCCAGGTAGGTCGGGACCAAAAATTCAAATCACTCGGTGATTTCATTTATCATTCTTTGAGCAATTTGAGGAGACCCCTATTTCAGGATTTTTTTTCATGAAAAATTCCTAAGCCCTGTACAGATTTTCAATTTTTTCGACCAAATACTCATTTTTCTCAATTCTGTAATTGTTCTGTTGTTCAAACGGCTATAACTTTTGAACAGGTGGACCGATTGTGAAGTTTTTTTTATTCAAAATGCTCGGAATTTTATGCTCTTTGAAAAATTTTGAATCTGTCTATATCTATGCAGAATCATCGGAGTTATGTTGAATAATATAAAGAAAACCGAAAATTTTCAACCTCGTGTTACGTCCTGGCATGGCCATTCCTCACCTTTCCGACTATCTTCTCACAGTTCCTCGCCTATTATGTGCTACCCAACACCTGACTTCCTGATTCCATTCTTCTCCTCAAAACCATACTACAATTGCATCTGCACTTTTGCTTCCCCACCTTGCTTACAACCGACCTCTCCTCATTATTCTATTCTGTCGGTAACTTACTCTTCAGTCAACCTCCTAACCCTTCACATCTTCTCTCTTTTTTCCATCCCTACCTCCTCCTTCATATCTATTCATTCTAATATCGAACAATCACTTCTTCTACCCACTTCTTCAACCAATCTTCATTATATCAGAAACCTAACTTGAGAATAAAACATAATTATACTGAACTAACACGAATTCATTTCACCACCTAAACCTTACCCTTAGTTGCGTACCAACGCGTAAAACAGGATAGGACCCTTAAGGGGCACACCTAGTGTGAAATTTCAAAAAAATCGATTTTCTTTTTTTTTCATATTTCGATAGATTAAACCTTTAAGAATAACATATTAAAATTTCGAATCGATATCTCAAATAGTTTTTGAGCTATAGCCATTTAAAGATTAGCCGCTCGGCAGCGATACTGCGTTCCACGAGAGAACACCCGGCAGTTACGCAGCTTCGAACGGCCTGAGAGCCGGGTGGGGATAGCGGGGTTGGCAACTCAACGCCGAATCTAAATTATCGTACGCGTGGGCCCCGAATATATTTGTCACGCTAGGCTATTTATAACAGTGAAAATGATCATTTTATCTTTAAACGCGTTTTTCTCGGAACAGCATTTTCCGAATTTGCTGCAGTGATTACTCAAAGACAAATGGTCCGATCACTACCGAATTTTTTCTACATGTTCTTTATATAGCTCTCCATACAATGACCTATCGATTTTTTAATCTGATTAAAAATCGAATTTTGGCAGGCCAAAAACGACCAAAATTTCGGGTAAAATTCGACTTTTTTTTAAAAAACGCCGCCATTTTATCAATTTTTGATTTTTTTTTTTTTGATCGTAGGTCATTGTACGGACAATATCTTCTAGTTTAACGTGAATTTTTCGTTTTTTGATTTCATCCACGGAGAAGGCCGGAATCACTGCAGCAGTGGAGGACCTTTTTTTTTCGCGCCGTCGGAGATCGTGTATAACTTAAAAAATATTTGATTTTTTTTTCAAAAATTTCGCTGTATATTCTTGAGACATGTATAAATACCCAGCAAACGAATTTATGTACTAAGGATGTATCTCATATGTTGTGGATGTTACATGTGATGTACCAAGTGACGCACATGAGCGGCACATTTGCTGCCCGATGTCCGCAACATGAGCGTGTTGTTCGTACCTCTCGAGTACACAACAAAGATACATACCGCATATGTACTACTGATGTCACAGGTATGTACCAGTGACGTATCGGTGACGATTTGGATACTTTTCAAGTATGCAACAAAGTTACGCACAATGGACGTAGCATTGATACAGGTATATAGACCGGTAACGTATCACGTTCATGTCACACATTACAACGGTAAGTATCTCATCGCCGTATTAGAAGAGTACCAGTGTTACATTGCCGGTACGTTCTGTGCACATCACATCCCGGGAAATTTTTCTTTATATATAGTCATATCTAATCATATATAATTTTATTATATATAATTATATATGGATTTTGTCCACATATAATCATATATGAATTTTGTCTATATGTAATTATACGTGATTATATATAATTGAACAGAAGTTGATGTCATAGAACTTCGTCTGTTTTCTGAATCTGGTTTTTTTGCCAATGGGTCCTATCCCGTCCACCCATCCGAATACTGACTGCGGCTACTGTTGCTTAACTTTCGTGATCAGCTGCGGTCCGGCATCCACCTATACTCCCAACGGTCTATCGTGAAATATTATGCTTTTCAAACTTATAAAACTAACATCAAATGCTGACACTGAGTTCGTGATACTACTATATCTCGTGATACTACTAATACTGATCAAATAAGCAGTGAGATTACCCGAGTGATCAAATATTTACTTATTTTAATCGTATCCTATCGAAGCAGAAACTATTGAAATATTGCAGTAACGCTGCTGCAATCTTGAAGGTGCAATATATCGAAACCGAAATATTGGAATATTGCAGCAATGTTGCTGCAATCTTGCCAGTGCAATGTAATGAAGCTGAGATATTGCAATCTTGCAGCAATGTTGCTGCAATCATACGTGCTGTATGGGATATAATTACAGATAAAAAAAATTCCCGGGATGAACGTGAACGAATACGTAGCTGTTTTGGAATTAGTAGGTGATAGTCACCACACATTTCATAAATTTTTATATGGCAACCCTGCACAAAATGCCCGATAGAAACTATACTAGATTTGTTTTCATATAGATGCGGAGAAGATCAAAATTCGAAAACCGGGTTTTGAATTCGGATCTCTTTCGCATCTGCACGAATCTAGCAGTTACTACTTGGCATTTTTGCAGGGAACTTCACTATATTTCCCTTGATATATGTATACAGGGTGTAACAGAACTCGCGACGATCATTTTACAGGGTAAATCTTGATGAAAAATAAGATCGAAATTCCCTCAGCCGATTTTTTCTGTAATGCATAGATTTTCCGTTATAATTATTTTAATTCCGGCCAATGAAGCTCAACTTATGAACGGCTATTCGTCGGTGTGATTACCGCTCGGTTGTGTGTGTGTCTCCCGCTTTTCACTTAACACTATAACTATTGCCGCTAAACGTTCGGTTGAAGACATGTACACAACCGAGCGGTTACATACCAGATACATTTACACCTGCAATGTTATTTGAATGTGACATTGTGATGTGATAGAGCTGTCTTCTTGAGATGTAGAAGGCACGATACCGCAGTCTGTTAATTTACCATGTAACATTGTTCTGTACTTGAAACGTCTCTGGTACATGACAAGTGTTACATACTGGATACATTCACACCTACGATGCACAGTGGGACGAAACCCCGAATTCGTGCCCATAATTCCGAAAAATGAATTTTGGATTCGGGGAATTTTGACCCTCGGGTGGGGTAGAGAAATGATTGGTGCATTCAAACCTCGAAGGGTATGGTCGTCCGTTCCATACCTGGCTCGATACATTAGTTCAAAGTCAGCCTTCGTTGAGAGTGCACGCGGCGAGTGAAAACGTAAGGAAAAACAGTGAACTTCAAAGATCAATAACTCGAAAGTTATTTAAGCGATTTTGATTTTTCAAAATGGATTCTACTCCTGGAGGTATGTAGAAAATATTTCTGTATGAGTTAAATTGAAAAGTCACGTTCATCTGCTTGAAATACGACCATGTTTGGTATCCTGTGAAAACGATATAATTTTCGAAACTTATACTTTCAAATGGACAAAAAGTAGGGAACCGGAGGAGACTGGACTTTGATTCAAGTTTCAGGTTCTAGATCAGTCTTTCAACTATCGAAAACGTTTGAGATCAGCTGCTACTTTTTGCTACTTAGCGTAGTTTTTTAGTTAGCGTGAGCGAGTACGCAGCCTTCTACCACGCGCGCGGCCCCGGCTGGCGCGGCGACCGGGTCTGCCAGGTGTTCAATACGTACAATAGGGAACTTATACCGGTTTTTAACGTGTATAGGGTGTCCGTAACAAAGTAGTACCTACGGTTATTCTAGTGTCACACTGTTCATGATGATTTTTATTTGTGATTTGGTTGAGGAAAAAAATTAATTTCAGGAAGAATTCAGTTTATCCAATGAGTTTCATGGTATTTTATTAATTGTAGTTTACGTTAAATATTGCAAGTTCTCATATGCAAATCAATTTCTAATTTTCTGTTGCTTTATTACAGGGTCTAGTACCGACGACAATTTACTATACACCCGGAGGGAGGTCTTCGTTATTGTGAAAGGGCGTTTGAATGCACCACAATAACGAGTCAATCTACAGTAGAAACAGATTCTGAATTTGACGACGATGATTTGGATGAGGAAATTGTATTCCACTAATTTTATAAGCCTTCACATTTCATGACATTAACACTGAAAAATAGAAAGTATTTATTCCTGTAGATGCATATGCCTAAACATTTCCCACCATTTTGTTTTTGAGATTTTTGACTTCGGAGCCGTCATCAGCGACCCCAAAAACCCCCGAGTACCGACTTTCACCCGAATTCTTTGGGTTTTTGAATTATGGGTACGAATTCGGGGTTTCGTCCCACTGTGCGATGTTATTTGTATGAGGCATTGTGATGTGATAAAGCTGTCTCTTTAAGATGTAGAAGGTACGATACCGCAGTCTGTTAGTTTAACATGTAACATTGCTCTCTCCTTGAAACATCCCTGGTACATGGTGGTGCATATATACGTGATACATTCACAATTAAGAGATCATTAATACAACCAGTACATAGCAATGTGATATCACAAAGTTTTTTGAATAGAACTCCAATGTGACATACTAAGGAGGTCACCGTTTGCTGGGTATACTCTTGAAATTTTGAAACAATTGATACAGTAGTTTTTCTAATAAAAATTCTCAAAAATCACTTTTTTTTTAGGCCGTCACACTAGGTGTGCCCCTTAAATTGATTGTGTACGACGTTACACTTGATTTTCAGCAATTTCATTTTTTTTTTTTCCCTCGACGATTTTTGCCCAAATAGTCCTTGAAATTTTCTAACTTTTTATGCGAGTTTCGTTAGCGACCGATCTTTGTGAGGGAAGTTATGCATTATAGCGTTATTCAAGCCTAATATCGAATTTTATTGAATATATGGGTCATTCTAAGTTAAGAGGTACTCATTCATTAGGAAACCACGGCACGACAAAAATTTTACTTTCAATGTAATTATATAATATTTGTATTAAGACAATTCATTTATGCATGTCTGCAGCGTGGCCAGTCAATTTTTTAATTAAAAAAAAAAAGCCAAAAAAATATTAAAAAAATTTTTATTGACTAAATTATGTGACGACTGTTCATGTCTTAATTATAAAAATACTCTGATCTGACGATTTTATATATCCCCTGGACCTAAAGTCATTCCCTTGGCACCTTATGAGCCAGGGGAGATATGACAGGGGAGATAATTTTTGGTTAGAAAATAGAAATAATTAGAACAGCATTTATTGTGCGTATTTAACAAAGAAATATTAGAATCAATGCATAAATTATAGTAAGTATACTAATAAAATAAAGTACTTGAGCAAATAATTACAAAATAAATCTCGCCAGGGGAGAGAACTCATTCACTCATCCACAACTGCATCCTGACTGTGATGTTACAGAAATAAATGACAAAATGACTGCGCAGCTTGCTTGCGCGATGCTTGCTGTTGAATTCACATCCAAAGAATTTCGTCAAAGGTCATTACTTCCCGCAACAAAATAAATAAACGCCTTTTCTAAAGAAATACAAGAAGCCAGGGGAGGAGAAACAAAATATCTGGGACAAATGTAAACCTAATTTTTTTTTATGAAACAAAAAAAATTAAATAATTTTACTTGTTAGATTACAAAAGTTTATTTATCGTATTATTTTAACCCTCCGTGGTCACACTGGGTAGAATCCACCCAGTGACCACCTTTCGGCATAAATATCTACTAGTTCTCGGTATTGGATGGGGCTCTAAAAAAATATGTTAGCCTTGGATTTCGTTCAGGAAAGTTGTTCGTATCTAAACTGGAATGTCCAAGGGTTGTTCAGTAATTTTTTGAGAATTTTCGGGCCGATAGATTGGTCACAATACGGGTTCGAAAATGGACTGGGTGGAATCAACCCAAGTGTGACCACCGAGATCGGTGGCGGAAGTGTGACCACGAAGGGTTAAAATCAAAGATTCTGATATTTTATTAAATTTTTATGCATTTAAAATTACCGATACACGAACAGAAACAGTGAGCGGGACATGCCAGGGGAGATATATTTTGCATGTTTAAGGACCTGTTGTAGCTAAATTAAGTAAATTTGAGTAATGAATTTGAGTGACCATAAAGAAGACGATGAGTTTTAAAAGGTAACAATATTATTTGGAAAGAATTTTCTGAAAAATGTGATTTTTTTATCGTGGACATTGAAAGTAACTCTTAACTTAGAATGACCCATATAGCATAATGACGAATTTGGTACATTGAGACTGGTTTCTTCAATAGAATATGTTCTTGGATTTCAAAGTACATATTTCAATCCGTTTTTCCTTCAATCCGATCCGTGTTCTGATGTTCTTGCTGTATACATTGTGACGTTGCAGTTCTGCTGCCGTCACAGGAGCCCTTCTGGTTACCTTTTTCGCAATAACTTAGTAAGAAAATAGAGTAATCATATCGCGAGAGAGAGGCAAAGCATGTCTCGCCCTCGGGAAAATAGCGGCACACCACGGACAAATGTAGCTTTCCGAACATTTAGTAATTTGAGGTACTTTTTTTGTTAATGTACGACGGTGAGAGAGAGAGAGAGAGAAAGAGAAGAAGACCATATCGCTGCCGCACGAGGACTTCCGCAGAAGGATTGCAGATACCGCGATCACCTCGACGTAACGCCACTGCAGAGGCCTCCACGGTACGAAGCCCGGGATGAGAGCATCCACGGGTCGTGCTACTACCAACTGGAGGGAAGGATGTGGATCTTGGGGTATTCTCGCTGTAAAAACAGGGTTATATCATGACGCTGAAGTTAGCCGCCGGTTTCAGCCGCAGAGCGCGTAAAACCAGGGCTGAATAGGCCCGTGGGCCCCTACCTGAAAAATTTCAATTCTCGCGTTCCGGCACACATCTGCTGGTTTCAATGTTTGTGCCAACATGATAATTCATGAAAGTACGTGACGAGTGATGAGAAAATCTTCAAAAATCCGGTTATTTGACGTTTGGCGAGCATTTAGGGTTATGACGCCTTGCTTCGAAACCACAGATTTGTTTAATCATTCGTTTTCTCGAGTAAAACTTCGCGTTCCCTGATGAAATTTATACCACTAAGTAGGGGATGAAGAAGGAACATTTCTGAATTTTTTCAGATTTTTTACACTTTTCCGAGTCATCAGCCGCCACTTTGAACTTAGGAAATTCGTCTTTTTATGGATTCTGGCTAATTGTTTATTCATTTTCGATAGTAAATACTCGCGTTCCCTGATGAAATTTATACCACTATTTCGGGGGTAAAGAAGGAACATTTCTGAATTTTTTCAGATTTTTTACACTTTTCCGAGTCATCAGCCACCACTTTGAACTTAGGAAATTCGTCTTTTTATGGATTCTGGCTAATTGTTTATTTATTTTCGATAGTAAATACTCGCGTTCCCTGATGAAATTTATACCACTATTTCGGGGGTGAAAAAGGAACATTTACAAATTTTTTCAGATTTTTTACAACCCCTTCCGAGCTTTCGGCGACTCGGCCGCAAAATCAAAGATTACTTGGAATCTGCCCAAAGGCGTGTTTTTTTTAATTTTAATTTTTTTAAAATATTTTTCTTATATTTTTCATCAAGCTGTTTCGAAGTTATTTTCGAAAATCTAAAAATGTATATTTCGATCAGTGAAGACTAACTAATTATGCTCTGAATGCACAGATTCATTAAAATGTGCTCAAAGGCGTTTTCTTTTTTTTTTTTAATATTTTTTTATTCATTTTTGTATAATTTTTTTCAATTTTTTTTTCCAGTTTTCATTAAGCTGTTTCGAAGTTATTTCCGAAAATCTGAAAATGTATATTTCAATCGGTAAAGACTAAATATAGCATGCTCTGAATGCAAAGAATAATCAAAATCTCCTCAAAGGCGTTTTTTTTCTTAAGTTTTCGATTTTTTTTTTTAATTCTTCGTTTTATTTTTTTTTCAATTTTTGTAAATCTTTTTTGTAAATTTTTCATCAGGCTGTTACGTCCCAACTCCACCTACTCCCAATGATCACCCGATTCCACCTTCTCCCAATGATCATCCGACCCGCTATTTCCTTTCTGCTAATCTCCAGTTACTTCCTTTCCGCTAGACCTGTACTCATCACTTTCCGTATTCCTGGTGATTCTTCAAACTCGTGCGAGCTGCACACGGCACCACGATTTGCAAGACAACCAAAATCCCCTCCTTATTCCGAGTTTACCTTATTCCAGTCCTACACTTCTCAATCACTTCAAAAACCGACTTCAAACTCTTCACCCTAGTTCTCTCAACCAACCAATCTTCATTATATATATATATATCAACCGAACTTCGACAATAAACATAATCATAGTGAAGATTAACACGGATTCATTTCACCACTTGAACCTTACCCTTAGTTGCGTGCCAACGCATAAAACAGGACAGAACCCTTAAATTAATAGTGTACGACGTTACAAGGCTATTTCGAAGTTATCTACGAAAATCTAAAAAAGTATATCTCGATTAGTAAAGACTGACTATAGCATGTTCTTGATGAAATTCGAGATCGATATCGTAGCTTTAATTGTATCTAAGTGAATGTTGTCTCCGTGCGATTAGACTAATTTGTGTATAAATGAACAGTATTTGTACGTACAGTAGTGTTCATGTATGGATGCCCAGTGGCTAACTTTCTTTTCCAGAAACGAGTCTCCTTTCTGGTCTTTTTTATGTGCCTATGATCGATGAAGCAGTCGACAGGAGAGCTTGGGAAACCACGACGAAGCCTCCCGCCGCTGTCATTCCGCATTCGCATAACCTCTAAGTTCGCGAGAGCACAAATAATTTTAATAATTGATCAAAATTAAATTAATTTTTCCCGCATATCGTTCCGCATTTAAGACTCAATGGGTGTGAAATATTTTATATAGTTTAGCATATTACGGAAAGCCTAATGCCCGGAGCTTTTCCTAAACAATAAATAGAATGCCGGGAACGCTGATAAGGTTAACCTGTGCAGTAATTTAAACTGTTTTTAGATTCACTGCAACAAACCAGTAATAACCTTATTAGGTATAAAATTATAACGATGACACATAGTAAAAAAAATGGGTTCATCATTTGTAAATTCATTCCGATTCTCATACTCGAAAATTTATTATCAATTAGTCTCATTTCACTACTCGCATACTAATCATCCATCCTTCTAGCATTTATGTCGATTGGGTTTATTTCGATCCCTTAACGATATGAAGTCGAAGTCGAAGCCTAAGGTCTGGTTTGAAAAGGAGAATCTACCCACTGTATCCATTATCAAGATCTGTGTCCAAATGTTAAAGTCATCTTACAGACCCCTTGCCAGTTCAAGTCTAGTTCTGCGATGAGAATCTACTCCATGTATCCATTAACAATATTTGTGTCCAAAGCCTAAAGTCCGGTTTGAAAATTAGAATCTACCCCATGTATCGATTATCAAGATGAGTAATGCGATATACTTCATTAAATGTAATTTGCAAATGAAAACATTCAGTCATTGATATTCAGAAATCTCATATATTATTTTTCAGACATGAAATTAGGAGGTATTTGTAAAGTGAGGTGAAATTATTTCAACGACTCAACTAGATTGATACCTTTGAAGTATGTAACGTCTGGACCTTCAGTCCACACGTCACCTTCCCTCCCTCATAGCCGATAAGGCACGATCCTATAAGTAAACCATATACCCGCAACTTGTAGCTTTCCCACGCCATAAATGCTGAGCATGCATCTGACAGTACGATGCAACTCAGGCACACGTGGCCTCCCGTCTTACCACCTCTCCTAACCAAGCTACCATAATTTCTTTCTAATTAAATCACTTTTAAGTCAACCTTCAACCTCTCCACTTCTCTATCCCCGACTAGTCGGCTCTCTTCCACCCTCTTTCCTCTACAAGACAACTCAACCTCCGAAAATCTCCAATGAACCACTCATTTTCCCAATCACTATTGTTTTTAATAAACCAGACGACTCAATCTTCAATACTTTTCAATTATTTATACGAATTAACAATTTAAACTCATCCTCCCACTCCTCACTCCAGTTACTTTTAAATGCAAAACGGGATACAAATGGTGACAGCTTAGCCTATCTGTGACGATTCGGTAGCAACGAACGTCACAGATAGGCTAAGCTGTCACCGACGTCACAAGTAGGCTTGCCGACGTCACAAGTAGGTTCAACCAGAATCTAGAGGGATAGATAAAATTCAAGTAATGTATTACATTTGTTTGAAATAATTGAAGTATCTTGTCTTTAATATTCGTTGAAGAAAAATTTGAATTATGTGTATAAAATATTTACTGAAATCTGAAACAAGCTAAATGGAAAATGCTTAATGGAAACATCAATCTAATTAGTTGAACCCGAGGCCACTTTCCAGCTTGAGTATAGTTCTACGATGAGAAACTACCCCACATATAGATTATCAAGATCTCCATCTGCAGCTCGAAGTCATTTTTGAGGCCACTTGCCAGTTCCAGTCTGATCCAATGATGGGAACTGTGTATGGATTCTCAAGAGCGTTGCTCCTAACGTAGAATGAACCTTGCTGCAACTAATTGTGGGAATTCGTTTGAGTCATATCGTCGAGCGATCGAAATAAACCCAATCGACATAAATGCTAGAAAAATGGATGATTAGTAAACGCGTAGTGAAATGAGACGATTTGATAATAAATTTTTGAATATGAGAATCAATGAATTTACCAATTATGAACCCGTTTTTGTTACTACGAGTCATCGTTATAATTTTATACCTAATAAGGTTAGTACTGGTTCTTTTCAGTGAATCGAAAAACAGTTTAAATCACTGCACAGGTTAACCTTATCGGCGGCTTCTTGTTCCCGGCATTATATTTATTTGTTAGGAAAAGCTCCGGGCATTAGGCTCTCCGTAATATGCTAAACTATATAAAATATTTTATATCCATCGAGTCTTAAATGCGGAACAATATGCGGGAAAAATTAATTTAATTTTGATTAATTATTAAAATTATTTGTGCTCTCGCGAACGTAGAGGTTATGCGAATGCGGAATGACAGCGGCGGGAGGCTTCGTCGTGGTTTCCCAAGCACTCCTGTCGACTGCTTCATCGATCATAGGTACATAAAAAAGACCAGAAAGGAGACTCGTTTCCGGAAAAAAAAGTTAGCCACTGGGCATCCATACATGAACACTACTGTACTGTCGAAATCCATTGAAATCTTTTTAATTTGTCGGATGTTATGTTTTTTATTGTCTGACTTTAGTACTAATGGCTCGTTATTCTCCAAAATAATATGTCGCAGGCTAGTCGCTCGGTTTTCTAATATATTGTTAACATTGTTATCAACAAGGATTCTCGCGATTGCTTTTCTCACCGCTGGCATGTCTTTTTCGGTAAATTGAACAAATGCACCAGTGCATACTATATATGCCCATGTACTGTAACGCAGTTTTCTATTAGGAAGAGGAAAACCTTTGACTCCGTCACAATTCGGCGCTTCCCGTGTTAATTAACTGAAACTTACCTAATGTTGGGCGCCAGACGCTTGCGCGTCGTTTCCTTACCAAATTTTTACCATATGATACGATACGATACGATAACTAAAACATACGAGATGCGACGAGCGACAACTCAACTAGCTCAGTTTTCCAAAGCCTTAGATAGAGGGGCAGGGTACACCATTTACATAAAACAATATTCGATATTTTACTTGAGATCACATCAATCAGATTTATTTCCTTACTTTCGAAATCAGACAGGTTCGATAGAATCGATAACAGAATCGGTATTAGCTTCGTTTATTACGGTAGTCGATCTAAATAACGGGACAGAATTTAATTCTTTTACGATATTAGTGAGAGGCGTGTGTCAGAGACGACTCGATATAAAACAATTTGACTAGACTCCAGACTTGGTATCACAGAGCGATACTTCGTACCCAAATGCAAATTTTATTTATCATAACGCAGCCAGACACTATTATACGACTTTTAGCCGAGATCAGGTGACGATACTCAATAATGAAACGATACAGGTTCCCTAATTATTAATTAGTGGCACGCTGAGCCTTACAATAAACGATATTTCAAGGTCTATCAAAAGATAGGGACCGCAGGGTCATTCAAAATAAGCAAATTACTTAATTCAGCGATAACAGATTATTTCAGGAACGATAGAAAGATAATAAACCAGATTCTACGATATCTTAACGAAAGTTTCGATACTAGATTTTACATAGCCAAATTTACTCAAGCGATAGAAAAGAAATAATTACTAAATTATAACAAACGATAATAAAACTAAACTATAACAGAGTTTCTGTAACGCGAGGCCTTAGCCCTTGCGGCTAACTTCGCTCAGGGTACTCCAGGAAAGGTATTTTATACTAATTTCATGCACAAGCAATATTAACGATACTAGAAATGCGGAATTTACAAAGCCATACGATAGGTAATAGCCAAAAAGCAGTATAAGATCTACGTAATTCAGTCAGACTCGAGGTTGTTCGATAAATTAACCATAGACGAGCTTCTTAGCTCAAAAATCCAAACGATAGACCAGACTTTTATACGAACTACCTCGTGTCTTCACAAAAAGAATCAAGACCTTACCTTAAACGACTTCAATGATTGCACAACACTATTTAATCTATACTCGATACGATATTCGATATATGCGATACTCGAAGGATCTAGTAGACAGCGTAGCGTAGACTGGAGCAAAGAATAGGCTGAGTGACCAGTGTGTCTTCCTTATACAGGGACTTTCTGTGGTGGCGGCACAGTTAGTTCCATTAGCCACCGCCACTACACACAAGCTCGCTTCGTCCATGTGACAACCGAAGACTTCACGCTTATGGTTGCTATACTCTTTGCTCTGTTCAAGCTGCATCATTCTTTTTTTCGTTTGGTATCCCTGGCACACGGACGAAGCATGCGTGTGTTTGATGGAACTAGCTGTGCCGCCACCACAGAAAGTCCCTGTATAGCCTTTATTTCTACGCATCGGATCATCCCTCTAGTAAATAGGTCACGTGACGTGTCAGTGACTTTTAATTGGCTCTCGGTACTTTTCGGTAGTTTCGACGGTTGTCAGGTGTTCAGACGTATTCCGGGAGAATCACACCTACCCCTCCGTTGCTGTAGACCACTCCTATTCCCGCCTTCCGTTAGAACTCCCTGGCGCTGGATCTACCGGAAATCTCGCTCACCAGAGCTATTCGATAAATTCCGATAGGGCCTTACAGGATTCGTCAATCCCTACGGAATGGGTAATAGCCTCGCGCTGGATCACAAGGATCTCGCCTACGATAAAGTTCTTCAGGTTGGAACGCTGATCCGGGGGTTTTCTCGACCAACCACGGCCGCGGTAACAGTTTCGGGGATAGTGCAGATGATCGGTGTACCTGTTGTCGACAGTTCTTTGGGTAGGAGGCTGTGAATATGCTTTCGCATGACCTTGTACGCCACCCTCAGACTGGCAGGTGATGTAGACGGTAGCTTCGCCGGATGACGGGAGGATCTTTGCCGTGCTTCTCGCACATCCCTGTACGCCGTCAGTCCGTTACGTTTGGAGCAGTGCGTTTTCCGGCTCTAGTGGAGGCGCTGGCCTTGCCGCTTTCTTGGCGAATCTAAGACTTGCACGCCGATAGGGCCGTCTGCGACGATACGAGAGGTTCTTTAGGCTGCATTTGCTGTACTTTCCATCGGTAGTTCCCACGTCGGTAGAGACCTCGTGGTGCATCGTGATCGAGATTCATAGATTTTACAAAAATAAAAAGTGCATTAGTTAAAGCTAACCATTTTCCCTAAATTTTCCTTTTCCTGGAGTCCCTGTCCACGCTACGCTGTGCTTTTTCGAGTTTTTCCCCTTGTAACTGGGATTTATCAAAATACCACGTTACAGTACACATGTGAGCACCGCAATTTCCCCACGTGCTTCCATCCGCAGAAAATTGAATTGGTATGTCCGGTGGTACATACAGTACCCACTGTGACCAGTTAAGTGATTTTCCTTTTCTTAAATCTGGAGGCGGGTGGAGACTGATAAATGAACAAAATATTTTCAAGAAGTTGGCAGGGAGGTGTCCAAGCATCGAGTCGAGGTAGACGAAGGTTTTATGACTTGGAACGACCATCAAAAGCGTCCAATGGTTGGCGTGATATACTGGTAGCAGCCAAATGTCATGACTCCATATATCACAAGCTTTTACCCACTTTTGGTATCCAACGCTAATTCTACCGAGTTCAATTAAGGTAGATGTGAAGAATGTTTCAAATGGCAGAATTTTTGTTCCCTGCGCTTCTGCTGTTGCAGACATGATTAGAAAAAACGTGTTTATAATATTATCGTCGAGCCACTTGTTCGGACTTAAAGTTTGGAAACACTTTGAGGTCAGAACAATCCCGCCAATCTTTTTTGAAATGTTCGCGAAGTCTCTTGGGTAATCCAACTCGTTAAAAAACCGCGTTTTCTCGTGAAAGTGAGTTAGACTCATTTCATAGTTGCAGTCTGCTGATTTTTCCTCATAAAAATTACCATTTTCCGCGACAGCAGAATTCTGTTTCGATTCCGAGGAAAATAACTTTGACATGGAAATACTTTCTGTAATTTCGTCTTTCACAAAAATGTCACTAGGTTTCGGAATTTCGTCTTCCAGAAAAATGTCATCCGGTTTCGGAATTTCGTCTTCCAGAAAAATGTCATCAGATTCCGTAATTTCAGTGAAACATAACGCTTCTTCGATGTTATCTTCTTTTTCTTTCTTCTGCAGCGTTTCTTTTGTTCCACTCTGAGACAAAATACGCGAAGACGTGAAAAATTTATTAACACGATTTTTTTTTCGGTCTTTCCACATTTCCACTGCCTCAGTTATGGGATCAACGTACTCTGCCTCGTCTTCTTCTTTCACGCTCTCTTTTTGGAAATTGTCGTTTTTTTTATTATTACCATCGTCATTTTCATTACTGTTTGCCGCAAAACAGTCGGAATCTAGTTGTTCAAGGATATCGGTTTCCCATAATTTGTTAATCTCTTCGACAAGCTCTTCTCCTTCTCTGTTTATTTTAATTTTCTTTCTAGCAGTTTCCACCGAACGCGTTCTCTTGGTGCATTTTAAAGGATACTTTCTTTCTCGAATTCGGGATCGTAAACCACATTCTATGCCTTGAATGACCCTTCCAGCACGAGTCGGCAATTTTCCTCGGAATATAAGGTGCTTAAGGATCTTATTCCAGTTTTCAATGCAAGCATTGCTGTCTCTGGTGATATTGAACGGACTGATCAAGATACCTGACCACAGTGGGAAGTATGGCAGTAAAAAATCTGAAAGATAGTTTATGAATTCTTCGGAATAATTATCATTCTTTCTAGACGCCGTATTACACTGCGATAACGCAGACATTTTGACATCGTGAAAAACTTTATAAAACGGCGAATTCTTTCGAACTTCGCTGTCGTCCTCCACCTTTTCGGGCCGATCGGAAATTGAATCGAAGTCAATGGCACATTGCGCATGACCGCTAACAACCGCCAAGCTTTCGTCAAGATCATGGGGTTGCGATTCAGAGCCAAAGATCCTCATTGTGTGATGTACAATTGGGATCGCTTCTTTTAATGACACGCTGTGAATCAATTTTGTAATCGCGTTTCCTGCGATTTTGCGCTTCTGATAATCACGAAAGCAGGTCTTTACTTTTTGCAATACAGTGTGAATACAATGTGATGAACATATGTGAAGTACCGTCATTTTCGATATAGGTCTGTTACCTTCTATTTCGTCATACACTACTCTGAGGTATTGAGCCAATGTCATCCCATTAAAAGCTTGCATTACAGCTTGTATTAGTGCGAGACTAAAATCGGTTTCAATTTTGTCAATCAATGGCTTTCGACAGGAAATTCGTTTCAATTAATGGACTAGCGCGTTAAGAAATCGGGTAATATGAAATACATTATGCATGGAAGAAATGAACTCACCTGCAGGAAGAGGACCGTACTCGCTTGATCCAGACAGAATTATAGCGTAATACAATATTTGCTTTGTCACACCCAGGGGAGGTTTAACCATAGAACCAGTGGCATCCAAGTATAAAAATATGACCTGACGTTTGAGGGATGCTACATATTGTAACACTTCCTCGGCGAAGAGAATTATGTAAAATGGTTCCAGTGATATCTCTTGGATATATCCCGGACAGTTTTTACTAGGCCATTTTTCTCTCAATTGTGATGTCAATTTTTGCAAAAATCGTATGTCGTTGTTCGAGAAGCAGACTTCTCGAAGAACAGCTGGCGCCATCTGCGCTGTCGCTCAGCGAAAACGTGCCGTAAAGCCTTGCGACCGTTGAAGACGCGGCGAATCGATCATGGCGGTTCTCTCAGTTTAACGGTCTAGAAGTCAACACGTGTTTTTGCTCGCGGCGTTAACTTTTCTCGTTCATGTAACTGCTCATCGTCTACTCGCGTAATTAATATAATTACGCAGGTCTCACGTGATCAATAATATCATAGACAGCTCTAGTAACTTAAATCCGGACTTTTCACTCACTCAAATATACTTAAACTTTCTACACCACGTTGAACTATAGTGTAAATAAATCTAAAGTAAGGTATTCCGTTCTGTGTTCTTCTCACCCAATCTCACCTACTTCCTCAATCTCAAACAGTCGTCTTTATCTAGATCTTCTCTGGTATTATTCTCACTAGATATCTTTTGGAGAATTTGCAAGTCTGACGCGTCATTTCTATTTCCGGCTTGCAATACTTCATCAGTCACACGATCGAGTAGTACAAGCTTCAAATCGCTCGGTGTTTTAGTTTTTAGCAATCCGGCAATTTTTGCTCGTTCTTGAAAACGTACCCGACGTCGATGAATTTCGTTTGAATCATGACAGATTTCTTTGCCCATCAAAACTGTCACTTTCCTATCGCTGTGTGGACTAGCAATGTCATCATTGACAATGAATCGGTATGCAGTGCAGGAAGAGTTTTTGCAGCGTGCGTCAGCATAAAATGAAATGGCTTTATTCTTGCGATTTGTTTGTACGATGTTACATCGGTGCCGTTTGAAAGACAGGATGCATAATGGATAGTGTACTTTGAAGAATTTGTTGAATTCATCGCACTAACCTTGCTTTAATTTGCCATCGATATCCATATACGTTTCCCAAAAACTTCGAGGAAGAATTATACTAGGACCCCGTATTTCGCAGTCATTAGATTTTTCAATATTACCAGAAGGGTCTACATTTATCGGGGTCATTGAATTATAATGATCATCGGGATCATCACCGTCACGATTTTCATATTCGACACTCGAATTATCGCGTTCACATTCTGCAACCGATTCGTAGCGAACAATCGATTGTCTCAAAGGCTCTGGTACCGAGTCTGGTACATTTATCAATTCCTGATAGCCGTGGAAAGTAGAATTGTCATCACCTGCCGATGCATCTTGACCGTTAAGCAAGGGACTAGAAGTATGATCATTCTCACAGAAATGTACATTATTCTTCACTCGAAGTGCAATGACTAGGTCTTGTATGCACTCGTATTGTCTTTTTAATCGTTGGTACCATTTTGGGGTATGCTTTTTTTATAGTTTTTAGGCATGAGTTTTCCCGTACAACTTTACTGCAAATCGGATGCCAAATGCAATTTTCTACTTTGTAAGAGGCGTGCAATAAGTGAATTAAGAACTCCTGTGGATCAGAATTTTCAGGACACAAGTCCGATATAGCATTTGCTAATATTTCGTTGTCGGATGACATTTTTCTCTTGCACCACCAGAGCAACAAATTAGGTAGAATTTGAAATTAAATTACCTATACTGAATTTTATGCTGACGATAAATGTATGAACAGAAGCAAATGAAATACAAAGATGGAAAACTGTCGATACAACTAATCCACAGATAGCAGTCGAAGAATATTTTTGAACGTCTAGACTAGTACCGGTAGCGCTCACAATCGTCGATGCTCCTGCTTCCTAATTTTATCAAACGGTTCGGAAAGTAAAATCCAAACCGCTTGGCAGATGCAAGAAAAAAAAACGTGTTAACAATCGATAAATAATACGGGAATTATTGCAATACTATTATACAAATATTATAATACAAATTATTGCAATAATAGAACTTTTATATTATAAATGAGTGAAAAATTACATGCCGACACAAAGTATGCACTGACTAGGAAACTATGAAATATGCATTGTTTAAGCTCCTCCCATTAAACACAGTCTCTCAGCTCAATGCTGGTATACAGTCAAGTTGTTAAGGTGTCGCGCTTTTATGCCAAAGGCCGAAAGGAATACAACCAAGTCGATGCAAGCAATCGTTGCCACCTAGCGCAGGCGGACTTAAAAATCGTTTGAGACAGACAGCTCTACAAGAAATCATTGGAAAAATAATTAAGCGCAGTTCACGATGTGTGTATTGATATGCATGGTAAATTTACTGAATTTTTTTACTTTTTTTTGTTTACTATTTTCGGTTTTTTTTTTCACTATTTTCGGTTTCTGGAATATTGAACCGAGTTTTGTTGGGGAACGCGTAAAAGTTTTTGAGATAGAAAATAATATGAGTATTTTTTGGAAGATTTCTGAGTTTTAATTCAGCGGCCGAGTCGCGGAAAGCTCGGAAGGGGTTGAAAAAAATCTGAAAAAATTTGTAAATGTTCCTTTTTCACCCCCAAAATAGTGGTATAAATTTCATCAGGGAACGCGAGTATTCACTGTCGAAAATAAATAAACAATTAGCCAGAATCCATAAAAAGACGAATTTCTTAAGTTCAAAGTGGTGTTACGTCCGGGTGTCACCACCCGTACGCTCTCCCCTCATTTACCTCTATCCTCCTGTTCCTCTACATCTGTACTCTGTCTATGTACCTGTTACCCGATCGTCCGCATCCTGTCCTAACGTCCATACAAGATACTCGCTGCACACGGCACTGCCAAATGCAGCGAGTCAGCTATAATCCTTCTATCTTATTCCCATAGCCACTGTCTACCTTTCCCTCTAACTTCACTCCTTCACTAACTCCCATACAAGAGACACGACCTGCCTTTATAACACAGTACCACTATTAGAAATAAAGATTTAGATGTGATTATAATTACTATCACTATCGTTTACCCTCATACTCCTCAGGTATATCTTTATATATTGAACAGGGGACCTAACCCAATTAATAGACATAACAGTGGCGGCTGATGACTCGGAAAAGTGTAAAAAATCTGAAAAAATTCAGAAATGTTCCGTCTTTACCCCCAAAATAGTGGTATAAATTTCATCAGGGAACGCGAGTATACACTGTCGAAAATAAATAAACAATTAGCCAGAATCCATAAAAAGACGAATTTCCTAAGTTCAAAGTGGCGGCTGATGACTCGGAAAAGTGTAAAAAATCTGAAAAAATTCAGAAATGTTCCTTCTTTACCCCCGAAATAGTGGTATAAATTTCATCAGGGAACGCGAGTATTTACTATCGAAAATAAATAAACAATTAGCCAGAATCCATAAAAAGACGAATTTCCTAAGTTCAAAGTGGCGGCTGATGACTCGGAAAGGTGTGAAAGATTTGAAAAAATTAGAGAATGTTTCTTCTTCACCCCCTACTTAGTGGTATAAATTTCATCAGGGAACGCGAAGTTTTACTCGAGAAAACGAATGATTAAACAAATCTGTGGTTTCGAAGCAAGGCGTCATAACCCTAAATGCTCGCCAAACGTCAAATAACCGGATTTTTGAAGATTTTCTCATCACTCGTCACGTACTTTCATGAATCATCATGTTGGCACAGACATTGAAACCAGCAGATGTGTGCCGGAACGCGAAAATTGAAATTTTTCAGGTAGGGGCCCCACGGGCCTATTCAGCCCTGGTTTTACGCGCTCTGCGGCTGAAACCGGCGGCCAACTTCAGCGTCATGGTTATATCGACTCCACGCCAGCAGAATATCACTACCGCTTGCAACTGGCATTGCAACGACGGCGTACAGGACTGCACGCTAACGCTGCAGTCTCCCGTTACCGCACCAGAGACCACCGTAACGATCCTGCCACTATTATCGTCGCCAGGACGGTGTAACGTGTTTCCGAAAGGACGAGCCACGGAGAGGGGCGAGGATAGCGTCCCACGTGCTCCTGGCAGGCCAAAAGTGCACCAGTTTCTGTCAGGAGGCTGTCAACAGTGCTGCTGGCCCGACAGCGTGAATCCCGCAGGGATTAGTGGCGTAAGGACAGTACCGCATCTT
The DNA here is from genome assembly GCA_944452935.1 of Rhogogaster chlorosoma. Taxonomy (NCBI): domain Eukaryota; kingdom Metazoa; phylum Arthropoda; class Insecta; order Hymenoptera; family Tenthredinidae; genus Rhogogaster; species Rhogogaster chlorosoma. Next base: position 17,838,467 of record OX101802.1, read on the forward strand.
AGAGCCAAAGATCACTCCTTCCCAAGGTCATCTTACCGCATAAACTGCATCCTACCGCATCTTTATCGCCTGCCGCTTGCCGCTCGGCAAGGAATCGACACCGCGCACGCATCAGCTGATGAGCTGGTCGTGCGAATTACCGTCAGGTATTTAGACAGCCAATCAGGCATAGAGAGACGTCTCGTACGACCCCCCACCCCATGGTCAGTAACGTTAGGCACCCCGATACCGAAAATCGGGAAGACTTTCGTCACTTCTACGTTCGACAATTGAATTGTAAAGACGTGCTTATCCGACTACCGCTCTCTCTCGCTAAGTTTCCGCCTTGAGATCATTCCGCCTCACGGAGCCTAGAGAATAAGTTACCGCTGTGCGGGTGTTAAGGTTTAAGTTAAAGTTGAAGACTCATAAAAAGTTAATAGTTAGTGCGACGTGTAACAGATTCAACGAAAAGGTAAGGTCTTTAAGATCTGATTGCTTGTAATTCCACGAAAGTCCCGCTGAATTTCCTTAAAAATCGATATCGTAGATTTAGGGTAGTGCGTAGCCGAAGTGCTGCGTGGTTCGCACATTTATATCGTAGGTTAGTTAATTTAGTAGTATAAGTTAGAGTATTGAAAAAAGGAAGTTCAGCACAAGAGTTTCGGGGCTGATTGAATTTTGCTGTTTGAATTTGTTAGTTGAATTTGTTGGAATATTTATGCTTTGATTATCGCTTTGCGTTATTCTCTGCTACCGCTTACTTACCGCTATTTGCTAGCTTGTTTTTCTGCTATATTACGCATGTAATTCGCTATTTCTTTGATTTATGTGATTTTCTATATGATTTTCTGTATTGTATATTTCGTATTATCTTTTCTGGTGTGTCGCTAACTATTTTACCAACTCCCCGAGGGTTGGCTGAACGTAGTTGTCATGGATTAAGTTGTTTAATTAAGTAATTTCGTAGATTTTCTGGTCAATATCGCTTATTGACGCTTTTCCGCTCGATACCCTCCGTATCGAGTTAATAATTCTGTTTCGAGTCAGTAGTTGATCTTGTGCGAACCTTCGGGTTATTTCAGTAGTATTTTGCGCAGTTTTCTTTTGACGAACCCTTTGTTAATTTAGAATATCGATTGTTATTTCTTCTGTTACCGCTAATTGAGTCTGAATACTGTAGATCATTTTTATATAATATCGCTAGCGTCGCCAGTAGGGCATATTTGCTTGAGTATCGTATCGCTCGGTGATACGCAGTCTAAAAAGTAGTATAATAGTTTGTTTTGTATCGCTTCTCAGGCGCTCGCTAGTTAGCCAGCTTAGCTTTGTTTTCGTGCCGCTAAAGCGGACTCAGACTCAATAGATTAGGTATTTTTGAGTATTAAAAAGTATTATTCCCGCAGTTCTGTTGTTCTATAATATTTGCTATTTCGCTAAGCGAAGCCGATTATTGTAAAATATCTTTTTGATTATATCTGATTGTACCGCGTGTACTTAGTTTATTGAGAAAATATATTATATGAACTGTTTAAAGGATTTATCTGGTGTTTCAAATTTATTTCCGATAATTTACTGTATGTAAAATAAGGTGTACCCCGCCCCTCTACTATTATCGCTGAAAATCTGAGCCAGCTGTGCCGTCAAGGCCGTCGTTCCGATATCGTAGTTTTTGGTCTGTTATCGCTGATTTTTGTGGATTCCTCGTGAATCGACGCATTCGCGTCTGGCGCCCAACACACTACCGATTATCGCAGTTTAATTGTTGTAAATTTATCTTAGCCACAGGAACGCCGTAGGGCGCGGTGATATCTCTGGAGTCACCGTTGCAACATATATATTTGATCCTGTTGTATTTTCCCAAGCCTGAGTTTTCTGTATTCCATTAATGTTTTTCGTGTGTTTCCACTTTGCTTATTCGGATCGTTCAGGCACCGTCGCTCAGCGCTATACTACACTCAGCAACAAAATTAACGGCGCACCTGGCACTCCGCGAAATATTACCGATTTTCAAAATGCTGTAACTTCCAGAAAAATTGTCGAAACAAATTATTCGGGGAAGCATTTTGAAGGTTGAAACTTCATCTTCAAGGTGGTTTTTGAAAATTCTTCCTACGACCATTTTCGACGTCGTGGCGTAGGTTTGAATGCTGGGTCGCGAAACGCCAGAAAAAAAAAGTTTTTCAAAGTTCTCTACGGGGCGTTCAAAAAATCGCAGAGAACTTTCGATATAGTCATTTTGTAGCCTGAAATTTCCTTTTCAAAATGGTTCCTAGAAATTTGTCGCACGATTTTTTTTTGCCGAGTTATTCGAATTTTAGTCAAGCAATGTCAATGAGGGCAGGATAAAAAGAAGGCGTAAAATGTATGCGTGTGTGCCTACTTATTATCACGATTTTGAGGTTTAACTATCGTAAACACATACACATGCAGTGCAGCGAGGGTTTGAAGTCGTGAAATACCGTGGAAGTGACGAGCCATGGGTCCTGATCGCTGCCTGCACATACAGGCAGACACACACACACACACACACACTCACGTTTTACGCCTTCACGTACATTTTTTCTATGATTTTTCAATACCGTGACAAAAATGTACTGAATTCATCAATTATTACGGTCCAATGATACAGATAAAAATGGAGTTTCATGTTAATTCATTATTATGGAGTGATTAAATATGAATAGAAAAGGATTAGCATTCAAGTAATATCGGAACAATGATAAAATTTTGATGAAAATGAATTTTATCACGCGTAACTATCCATTTTTGCTATGATTTTTCAATACCGTGAGAAAAAAGTACTGAATTCATGAATCATTGTGGTCCAATAGTACTGATAAAAATGGAGTATTGTGGTTGCTATGTATGCTAGGACCGTGGGTATAGGGTGTAATAATAACACAGTGATGCACATAAGCTGATACTATATATTTGGGTATATCACAGGTGTGTCCAAGACCACGCGTACACGGAGAGTGATCGCCGTAGGCTCACGACTTGCGACGGAGAGCCGCCTTACACATGCACACTCATACCGCTTCACACACGCATACTCACTCCCACTCCTCACGCGCATACACCACAATGGTAATTTTTCATTATGCAGAGATTAGATATCAATACAAATGGATTAGCATTCAATTAATATAGAAACAATGATGACATTTTGATTAAAATGAAATAAAACCCCAGATAACAGTAGCATCCGCGTGCGCTCAATGCGCTGACTTCCGATGACTGCTGACTGGCTCTGTCACATGAATTCGAGGTCTGACTTGTTTTTTCATGAATTATACATCAAAATAAAGTAGCCCACAAATTTTCAGCCTTTAGAAAACGCTTGCGATGATCTAGAAAGTTCTACAACTTCGGCGCCCTGCTGACTGGCAGTGTCACTTAGTTGTGCGGTCTGACCGCTACCTTTCGGATTTGCATATTAAAACTGAGCTAATTACCAATTTTCAATCATTAGAAAACTCTTGTAGTGCATGTGAGATTTAACATAGTTCAAAGCGTGCCGCCGCCGAACGCAGCGCTACCTAACTTTGCGAGTGGGTGCTGACTCATGTACACCATCAATACTATGGTATGTAGAAAATTGAGCCTTTAGAAAACTCTTGCAGAATTTGCCCGCCAGCTCTCGGACTATATCAATTGTCGTGAGAATTTCAGTAATCTGGAAAAGTTTTCACACAGTTCTTGATTTTTACTTCACTGTACATCCCCCCCCGCCCCATTTATTTGTTTAATACTCATTATTCAACACGATCAGAAACGAAAATGACAAGAAAGCGAAAAAGCACGGAACCTTACACTGACAGGCATGTTCGCCGCTTAGCTAAGCAAGAGGCATCACTAGTCCTAAGACAAATAGCTGACGAACCTCTTCTGCGGCCCAATTCATCGAATGAGCAAGAAAATTTTCAATCAGATGTATCATGTCAAGCTTCTTCATCTCATACAAATCACAGTCCTACAAATGAATTTAACGACAGTGCTGATTCTTATAGATATAGTTCAAGTGACAATGAATCTATTGTAAGTGATGAAAGTGATGAAAATATCGATATGCTTTCGAATCAAGAGAACGAGGACATTTTACATCCCAACCAAGTTGAACCAAATAACATAGTAGGGTTCAACAACACAAATAATAGAAGTAAAAGTGAAAAAGCGGCAGACTTTAAACAGAACATTGTTAGTTGGGCGATAGGTCATAAAATCACACATGCAGCGATTTCAGATTTGCTAATTATTTTAAATAGATTCACTGATGTGTCATTTCCCAAAGATCCAAGAACACTACTCAATACTCCAGTCAAAACCGACATTAAAAATATCGAAGGTGGGCAATATTGCCACATAGGTTTGAAGAAAGCGATAAATAAGATAGTACAAAAACATAAACAATTAGACTACGATATTAGTAAGATAGAATTACTCATAAATATAGATGGGGCACCTATCGGGGATTCTGCTGAGAAAAGCTTGTGGCCTATTCTATGTTCAGACACAATTTTAAAAGAAGTCCACATTGTCGGAATATTCTGTGGTGTGGGAAAGCCAAACAATGCTAATGAATTTTTGAAAATGTTCGTCTCAGAAGCAATAGACTTAATTAATAATGGCTATTTGCATGCAAATGTACAAGTTCAGGTTAGAATACATGCACTTGTTTGCGATGCTCCTGCTAAGGCATATATTTTGGGTGTCAAGTATCATAGTGGTTACAATAGTTGTAGCAAATGCATAATAGCAGGTGAATACATAGACCACTGCATCTGTTTTCCGGGTCCTGCATGTGTTTTAAGAACTGACGAAAGATTCAAGAATTATTCATATAATGATGATTATCAAGTAAGAGAAACCATCCTAAGTACTATACCCAGTTTAGGATTAGTTTCACAGGTGGTTTTAGACTACATGCACCTCGTGTGCCTAGGAATTATGAAAAAGTTATTATTGCTTTGGTTACATGGTCCACTTAGTGTCAGATTGTCTGCTTTTCAGATAAATACTATTTCTCAACTGCTAAACGAACTAAGAAATCTCATACCTTCGGAGTTTGCTCGAAAACCGAGGTTACTACAATTTATTAAATTGTGGAAGGCCACTGAATTCAGAGAATTTTTACTGTATATTGGACCGGTGATTTTGCAAGGTATATTGAAAGAACCTGTGTATCAGAATTTTTTAACTCTACATGTGGCTATTTCTATTTTGGCTAGTCCAGTACTTGTTTTAGATTCACAAAATATCTTATATGCTGAGGAACTTTTGAAACATTTCGTAGAATCATTTGAGAAGATTTATGGTACAAAATATGTTTCACATAATGTCCATAACTTGTTGCATTTAGCAAGAGATGTAAAAAGATTTGGACATTTAGATTCATTCAGCGCATTTCGTTTTGAAAATTATATTTCCAAGATCAAAAAATTCTTACGAAAAGGTGAATTACCTCTTCCACAAATAGCACGTAGAATAGGAGAAGTAGACTATAATGCAGCATTAATCAATGTGCAAAAAGATTTACATAATATGGTACTCGATAAACCTCATTCATCTGGTCCTCTACTTGACGATCGAAATTATTCATCTCAATATAAAATGTTAAAGATGGAAACATATACTATAAAATGTGATCAAAGTAATCATTGTGTATTTCTTGAAAATGGGGTAATTATTCAAGCTCTTAATTTTGCTGTCAGTGAAAATGAAATTTACATAATTGGAAGAGAATTGGTTAACACTGACGAAAGCTTGTATTCTCAACCTTGTGAGTCTACAAAAATTGGTATAAAAATTGTCACTGACAGACACTCAGAAATTAAAGCATGGCCATGCAAACAAGTGCGCGGAAAAAACTTTAAATTACCATTCAAGAACAAGTTTGTTGTTTTTCCAATCATCCATACTGTGGCGTGTACATAATTATTATAATATATGGATGCCTATTTATTTGTTACTGGCATTTGTGACAATGTTTTGTATATTATAACTCGTTGTTATATACTCAATCTCAATCAGAAACTTGTCTATTTAGCAATCGCCAATATTAATGTAAGAATTATTTATTTTATATTAGGTCGTTCGGTTAAAAAGTTGATTACGGTATTCTTGACGATGTATACCATAGTAGAATTCGATGATGGAGTAGAAATGATTCCATAAAATTGGTTAGTAGAACCTGAGAAAAAAAAGTGCTTATGGCCTCCGTACAAAGACCAGATGAAAATCAACAAGGCCATCGCAACAATGGCAACACCTTCTGCTGATTGGGAATTGTGCCACATTCGGAAAATATTTGCAACAGCTGGTAAACGTTTCAAAGAAAACTTTTTTCCATGAAATACTACCACAATAATAAGGCAAGTTATTCACTATTTCGAAGAATAATATATTATATAATTTCAGAATCATATGCGGTAGCCATCGAAAAATTGAAACTTGCTGAGCTTTTGTCTGACATTGATGACACTATGGACTCGGACACATGGAGAAAAACGAGAAAAAACAGAGCAAAAAAGAATGTACCATTACCCATATCGTCGGATGAAGAAAGAGTTGACCAATATAATAACAATGGTAATTCAAAGAACCCAAAATATGATTTACCAGGCTTCCCTGAGGCTCCAGCAAATTTAAGTTACAATAAGATGTGTGAGTGTTGCTATCCGACGACGCCTGAACTATTTCAAAATTACCACCAAAACTGGATATGTCCAGTTTTGGGGAGAAGAAGAGCAGATGAGCGGTGGGAGGTGAGCGCCTAAGAGCGACGAGAGGCTCTCTTTCTCCAGGGACCGGCGTCGTGATTAGACGTAGCAGATAAGCAATATACATTTTAATACTAATTTTTCATCGCCATAGCGATTTGTGTAGGGCGCTGGCCCTCTGAACGGCCCTGGGGACTGAGACCCATTATTTTATAATACTTTTATCGATATCTGTATTTCTCTTGACTCTTTATTCCTTTAAGACTGGAATTTTACTCTTTTAACGCTAATTCTATTTGCATCTTATGCCTTGGTAATCTCTATAATCTATAATCTATACTCTATACTCTATACTATCTATTCTTATTGACATGTCTGCATGTGATTCTTTGCTAGCTCATTTATTTTATACTTGATCTTAATACGGGCCGCTTGTGCCACACGCTTGTTCTTATAACATATATTTTTGTACACTCTATTTTACTTGACTGCACGCGTATATCAGTATTTCACGGTTTGTGCAGCAAGAGGATCTCTCACCCGCATTTATGTACTGCAGTCATGTAATTGGGCTCAGATCTTTTATTCAATATATTGATCTATTCATATATCATTCTTCTCTTATTTATATGTCTTGTGCCGTGTGATCTCTGATCTATATAGACGATATATGTGCTGTTGCTTCATTTCGCGATCCGGCTCTCTTCCTATACCTTAATCTATATCTATATTACGTACCTGTCTTGCTCACATATAACCGTACAAATAAACAGATCGTTACAGATGTCTACTGATAAAACAAAACCGACACGGAATAAAAATCAAAAAAGTAAATCTGTTGTGACACTACAAAAAAGTAATGTAAAAAAAATACAATTGTAACAAAAGTACAATCACAAGTTCTCGGTTGTAATGAAAGTGACGATGATATTGGAGATGGTGCCGGTGCAGATGAAGAAAGTGATTATTATGATGAAAGGAATGTCATTCGTGAAAACCAACGCAGTATGTTTTCAATTTTATTACGAAAGCAGATGAGGCATAATTTCTCTGTCCTTTTTTGTATCATGTTATAATATATGCCCACATAGGTGATACAGGTATCGACGATACAAATACAAAGAAAAACCTGCCAAAACATGGCAATAAGAAGCCTTCAATGGTTGAAACTGAAAATACTGAATCACCGGACGGTAAATTGAAATTGGTTTGGTTCTATGAACTTACATAAAGATGAGAGCTTGATCGGGCGGATATATCATATTGTCATACGTTTGATTGGTAATTTATTCATCATACTTCATGAACATATGTGCAGGAGATTTGGTTGAATACGATATGGACACAAATAATAAAACTGTTCCGGAACCGACGATACCTAAATTCAATAATCAAAATGAAAAGCTGGATTATTTGATAAGTAATATAAAAATGACTTTTCCTTAATATATATTTGAGAATGATTTAAAAAAATTACTTTCTATAATTTGTAACATTGCATGTTGCAAGGCGCTCCTCACCCCTTGAAACGACCCTAATTAAGTGGGGTTTGAAGTGTGAATGGCATTAGAATGAATGTTTAGGATGGCCCCGAGGCCTTGATTGACTCCGAGAGACGACCGTGACCGACTGAAAATTATGAGATAGATTATTTATTCTTTTGTTTTTCTTTTCAAACTTTTCTCTAACATGTGGACGACGAGGCCAAGTTTTGGGTCTAAGCTACGACAACCAAACGCCACGATGTACGCCTACGAGGGGAAAACACTGAGGGTGTTAACTTTTGATGGACGCCACCAAAGCTCGTGAGGCTAGTCCTGGCCAGACTGCCTCCCAGGTCAACCGAGGATACGGGGGAGTGTCGAGGACACTCTGCACCGAGGGACGAAGGTGGTGGAGGAGATTCCCGCCACCGCCAAGAACCTGCAACCCGTATTCCTCTGGACGAAGGAGCTAGAACACCGTGGCGAAATTCAAAAGGATTCGCGCCGAGGAGCGTAGCGCCATCCGTGTGACGTCAGCCGCACGGTCGATTAGAAAATCGATATTCGAGGGCCTAGCGACACCCCTGCGTATCGGCGACATGCCGTCTAAGATCACTCTGCGTACGACTAGCGTTGATAGCACACGTGTGCCCTTTTGTTTTGAGTTTACTCTGGTTGCTTGTATTGTAGAATAGAGAGTTGGTCTGCCTTCGAGGCCGTTTCGTTGAATTTTTTGGTAGTGTTGAGGAGTTGAGTGAGTGTGAGGATCATCCCCGAGGGATCTCTCCTCTTTTCTTTTGGCGATGGACTTCCGAAGGGAGAAAGTCCTTTTTGTTCGGTGGCTGGAAGAAGATGGTAAGCGTTAGCCATTCTTACCCATGCTAATTTGAATCTGGCAACGGCCGTCTGCCGCCCTGCTTTGTGCAGCCACGAGGCTACTTAGTTTATTAGAGATCGAATTATACCGATTTCCGACTGGTAGGCCGTCACCAGTGTCCACATGCAGTAAAGAAATATATTTCGAGTCAATTTAGTGAGGATTTTTGTGGTTTATTGAGTTGTATTGAGAGTATCCAGTTCGCACACGAGTGCGACGGAGACAGTCGGTCACTATCGTTCTCTCTCCCTCCTGTGGGAAGAGCGTTGTTATTGAGACCTCGAGTCTATTGTTTCGCGCTGGTCGTATAGCTGCGATTTAGAGACTATATTCGTTATTTATTTACCGCAGAGTTAGTTTAAGTTAGGTTTAGTTAATTTATTATTTATTGAATTGTAAATATTTCCTTCCGAGAGACTTCGCCTCTCGAGGGTGTGCCGATCGCCTTACACGATCGGCAACGTTATTGTTATTTATTTTGTTGAATTTTGAGCCGCAGGCATTACAGTATTATTATTCGAGTCATTATTTTGTTATTATTTTGTTATTTATTGCCGTAGGCTATGTCTTGTTAGTTGCTAAGCCGCATTGTTAATTGTAAAATTATTTTGTTGTCCCGCGAGGACTAGATTTGTCGAGTTGAGTGTTAACTAATTTATTTCTGTTATTGCCACCCTACGTGGGAGCGTGTTAGTTAATTCTGATTATTGTAAAACTCGCAAATCGCGGCCAGGTCACGTTTACACGGCCTGTAGTCGTCTTAAATCCGAGGGGAAGTACCCCCGGGTACGTGAAAGCACGTAGATTCTTTATATCTCCTAATTTTTTTTTTTGAATAAATTTGTTATTATTTTTGTTAAATTTAAACTTTCCGAGTCGTTATTCAACGCCTAGCTAACTCCTCATAATAATCCCGACCCCTCTCCGCGGTACTGATGTTAGCCGACGCTCTGAGTACCTGTAGTGTAATTGTGTTTTGATTTTGAATTTTGAAAGTGGCGGTTACCCGCCTGGCGCCCAACCTTAATAAATAATTATAATTTTCTTAGCCAATTGTAGACTGGACGACCTCGGGGTCTAGTGATCCGGTCTAGATCCGAGGTCTGACAAAATCCACGTCACAAATTATGGCGCATGTATTCTATGATTGCAATGCATTTATTATTATCTATTTGTGCATTATACATATAAGACTATAGAATTTGAAACTTGTTGTATATACGGTTATGAAATATTATTCATACCCACAGAATTAACGACAAAACTAGTCACCAAACAAAGTGCAATGAACGTAAGATTGCGTACAATGGAAAGAAGTATCAGTACAGTACTTGGAAAGCGCAACGTTCCGATCACTTCACAACAAACAGACGATACGATTAACGAGATAGAAAAACTGTTGCCACTTGACACTGAACAAAAACTGGAAGCCTTCGAAAACAAGCTGACGGATCAGAATGAGAATTTCAAGTCTACAGTAGTTAGTATTATAATATTTTCATATAATTGATTAAATTTATTGCATGGTTTTTTAGATTTTATTGACATGAGTATGTCGCAAAGTTTTTTGCGGCCGAGTTTCATAAATCTTCTGCTCGCAGGGTATAGCAGAAAGAATAAGATGATCATGTATTACATTTGTTTCATGTTATATAAACTACCACTGCGAATTTTTCAATTTTCTCAATCAATAATCAACATATAATCTAACACAATTTAGTGAGACATAATATAACGCTATAAAAAGACAAACGTTAAACAATGGCATTACTGTATTACTGTACATTACGAGTAATAGAATCTTTTACTTTGCAGATTCGTTATTTTCGAAATCGTGGAGGTAAAGACGTGCGTGAACTAATTGTCACGATACTAAAAAAAACATTAGCAGATGACTTGGCTCTTAAATACAGTTATTTAGGCCAAAAAAATAAAAAAAAGTTTTGTGAGCTACGCATCTGCAAGTGTGTAGAAAGTAAGTTTCATATTATATTTGTATGTTCAGATTAATCGAAGTGCAAAAATAATAACATACGATGCATGATTATAATATGATATCTGAATGAAAAAAGTTTATGAAAAATGGATATTCAGTTATTGTGATAACTGTGAACTGACGGATCTATACTTTATATATTGTAACGTTCCGGGCTATTCCGGCAATTTAAAAGATATAGGAATAGACCGCCGTTCTGTGAGTTCTTTGCTCAAATGTTATATTTTTGAGATTTTATGAGTTTTTGGGCACTTTGTAACTAGGTTGGAGGGGAAAAGTTGGTTCTGCCACAAAAAGCCTCCTTTCTAGATTTTTCTATCTAATTACGGACTCGGAGTTAACAAAGCCGTTTTGTGTGGACTCGACAGATTGCGCTGTAAAGCCACCTCCTTGTGTCAGAGCCGATGTTTTCACATAAGCCTGACTCCTGCGCTATCTTTTCTAACTATTCCCTGCACTCAGATCCGGGGTTATGCACCCAAGACTGTATAACCAGACTCGGAAGATTGCTCTTCAAAGCTGTTCCCTGAAATTATACTATCTCGGCTTTATGTTGTGTGCAAGAGTTTTTTATAATGGAAATGAGCGACGGAAATGTCGGACAAAGATAGAGTAGCGATTTGAATTTAGTGAAATCAAACTTTTTAATCAACGAATTTGTTTGATTCTGAATTTTACAAAATAAAATAACAAAAATCGTTCTTACTCCTAATTTCTTATTTCTACCTTAATTTTACTGGCTCTTTTCTGTTCTATTTGTTTGATCTTTTGTTTTAGTTCTAGTTTTGAGTGCAAGTTCTATTTGTCGATAAATGCCTCGAGTATTCTGGTATTCTATTCTCAATTATGCAGCAATAGAATTTAAGAAGTGAAATTGAAATGATAACTGCTTTAGCTTATCTTTCTTTAAATTTAGTTTGCTTTTATTTTATATTGAAATTGATTCTATATTTTCTGTTTGAATTGACTTTAAGTTAATTGTTCGAGTCGACCGGCTCTTTAGCACGCGTCGCTCTTATTCGCAGTGAGACGTCTACGAGTTCTGAACTACGTATCGCTGGTGAGGCTCTTCCTCACCAGCTTTTATACTCATCGTCGCCTTCTTCGAAGACGCGAGCGCGTCATTTGACGTCATCGCTGGGTGGTAGGATGATCACGTGATCGGCCGATCACGAGATCGTACTATATTACCGGCCGGCTAGCCGATACGTTACAATATACATACACATTACTATGATATAATTTACATGCGGGTATTCTCCATCACAGAAGCAGCAGAACTATATGACGCTGATGTCAAAGCAAAGGACCTGAAAGACATAATTGCAAAGTGCTTGGTACAGGCTAATCTCAGAATAAAAAATGTGAAGTGAGTATTGCATGGTAATCATTGTGAGTCGTGATTTATAATATGAATCGACACGAGCATTAATGAATATTCTCTATTATTTTCAGTAAGAAACAAGAAAGGCATGAAAATAATAATAATGATGAACCTGGTCGTGATAACTAATTACTTATATTAATCTTTATATGTATTAATATATTTGTGAGATTCCTATAATATATAAGATTATATTGTTTAACCAATATATATTAATATAATAATATATTATATGACAGAGCTGTATAATTGTATCAAACAGCGTCGCTAGATCTGTGATTAAAAAAAGAGTGCAATGATACTTCATGAAGTTTTTGCTGTTAATTCTTTGTAAACATTTCGTTATATGAGTAAAGTTTTTATATAATTTTACTCCTATATGTATATCCGGGTGAGTTTTCTTCGGGGTCTCATCTGGGAGGAGTTCCGACGTGCTGAGACTCCGCCTTTTTGTATATTCATACTCGTTTGCTTCTGAATAATAGTAGTGTGATTATAGAGCAGAACGACAGCTCCGCAGAAGAAGCGGCTATCTCGGAAGTTGCTTGAAAAAGCGGCTATCTCAGAAACTGCTTGGAAAAGCAGCCAGCTCAGAAACTGCTTGAAAAAGCAGCTACCTCAGAAGCTGCTTGAAAAAGCAGCCATCTTGCTGCTTGAAAAGCAGGTATCTCATAAGTTGCTTCAAAAAGCGGCTATCTCACGATTTAAACTTTTTCGCCACAAATTAAATTGGTAGTACTGTCTGATCTAATTTTTAAATCAAATAAAAAAGCAGTTAACGGAAAATATTATTAGTATTTATTGTATTAATTAGTGCTACCAATTTAATTTGTGGCGAAAAAGTTTAAATCGTGAGATAGCCGCTTTTTGAAGCAACCTCTGAGATAGCCGCTTTTTGAAACAACTTCTGAGATGGCTGCTTTTTCAAGCAACTTCTGAGATGGCTGCTTTTTCAAGCAGCTTCTGAGATGGCTGCTTTTTCAAGCAGTTTCTGAAATAGCCGCTTTTTCAAGCAACTTCCGAGATAGCCGCTTCTTCTGCGGAGCCGTCGAGATACCCTGATCTCCAAATTTGTTTACTACGAAAGCGAACGAGTTTGAATAGAAGAAGGCGTAGTCTCAGCTCGTCGAAACTCTTCCCAGATGAGACCCCGGAGAAAACTCACCCTGTACATGGTGTTTCTGTGACATTATGAAAATTTTACACCCTCGAACAAATCCGATTACATATAGCGACTACATTTCTGATTGAAATAGTTTCAGTAAAAGAAAAACAGAAAAATGCATCTGTGAAATTAATTTCAAACAGCAGTTCTATGAGTTGAATTCGTTGACATCTGACTCTTCATCAAGGTTGAGGCGTTACATTTTTGCATGTTACTGAAACATTCCAGAAACCTTACCGAAGAATGTACAGAAACATCTGTAAAACGTGACAAGAACATTACAAAAACCTTATGAAAAAAATATTGCATAAACATCACAAATTCAATGTTTTAAAACGGACATGTAACTTTTTTGTAATGTTACAGAAACGGTACAGAAATATTACAGGAAAAGTTACAAAATGTGAAACGTTACAATTATGATGTTTCTGTAGGGTTTTTGTTATGTTTCACTGCTGTGTGGGCAGGCACAGTTCTGCTGACATGGAGCGGATACAATTACTATGAAACATTTGAGTAGAAAGCATTTCGCAGCTTCTTCGTTTTACAGTTTTACAATCGCTCATTACATCCATATGTGCAGTGCCATTTATTAACTCTTTTCTCGTAATGACGCGATATATGTATGTGACACGAGATAGTGAGAGTATCAATCTATTTTGTTTTCCAAAGACCAAAGATGAGAGATATCAGTGCATTGGGATACGAAATTCAGTAGGATAGGACAGCTTCGCAATTTTACCAACCGAAAAATAATTGACATCGCGCAGAATGATACAGACAACACATAATATATTTCCAATATCGATTAATATTCTGTTTTACCATAAAATTGTGGCGGCGACACCGTTCGGCCTGTCATTTTTAGGACATATGGCGGTTTGGTTCTGACTTTTTCTAACTTGTCCCATCTATTACAATATATCTGAGAGATTCCACGCCAACTGATCCAGGGGTGAATGGGCTGGTTTTCAAAACTCTTGGAGAAGTATTGGATCTTTTTTGGGGTCCAAAAATATACAAGATCCTAAATTTTCAGCCACTAATTTTGCCACAGTTCATTATTATGGCCAATTTACTGTTTTGTTCATTTTTTTGATATCAGTGACGAAATTTTGTTTATGGGACGGCACAGTCGGATTTTGGTCTAAAAAAAATTTCAGAAGATACAAGATCGATGTAAAATTTCCCGAGGAATCCGTTCCCGCCGTCAGAACTGCGATTATATGCTCCCAGGAGCCAAAATTCGATAAAAACTGATTTTTTTTCAAAGGGCTGTATCTCCGAAGGCTCATTTTTCTAAAATTTCTGCAACACGTCAAAATGTTGCTTTTTCCAAGTACTTCAAAACGAATAAAAATTTTCGATGTGTATTTGCGTTCCAAGTACAAAAAGTGACGAAAAACCGTTTTTTGTCACTTTTTGCCCATTCAACGTGTTGAAATTCTATACCGATGGTGTCTTCGACGCCTGTTTCCCCCGTAATCATAATATAAACAACATAAACGATAAAAATATCCATCATACAGAATATATGAGTTATAAGGAAAAAACAGTCTGATCGATGATGGACAAGGAACTAGGAATTCCCTCGATTACATGGGAATTCTCGTGAAATGATGTGAATGTGTTACAAACAAGATGTATTTCCAGGGTTTAGTTCAGTGATTTATTGAATATACATATAATTTTATAGATCAGGTACGTCCACACTAAATTTACCAAAATTCGCTTCGATCTTTTGTTTTTGAGCATTACTCAATGCAAAGCTCTTCGGTGAGTTCCGTTTTTCTGTAAGCTTTACATTGAGTAATGCTCAAAAACAAAAGATCGAAGCGAATTTTGGTAAATTTAGTGTGGACGTACCTGATCTATAAAATTATATGTATATTCAATAAATCACTGAACTAAACCCTGGAAATACATCTTGTTTGTAACACATTCACATCATTTCACGAGAATTCCCATGTAATCGAGGGAATTCCTAGTTCCTTGTCCATCATCGATCAGACTGTTTTTTCCTTATAACTCATATATTCTGTATGATGGATATTTTTATCGTTTATGTTGTTTATATTATGATTACGGGGGAAACAGGCGTCGAAGACACCATCGGTATAGAATTTCAACACGTTGAATGGGCAAAAAGTGACAAAAAACGGTTTTTCGTCACTTTTTGTACTTGGAACGCAAATACACATCGAAAATTTTTATTCGTTTTGAAGTACTTGGAAAAAGCAACATTTTGACGTGTTGCAGAAATTTTAGAAAAATGAGCCTTCGGAGATACAGCCCTTTGAAAAAAAATCAGTTTTTATCGAATTTTGGCTCCTGGGAGCATATAATCGCAGTTCTGACGGCGGGAACGGATTCCTCGGGAAATTTTACATCGATCTTGTATCTTCTGAAATTTTTTTTAGACCAAAATCCGACTGTGCCGTCCCATAAACAAAATTTCGTCACTGATATCAAAAAAATGAACAAAACAGTAAATTGGCCATAATAATGAACTGTGGCAAAATTAGTGGCTGAAAATTTAGGATCTTGTATATTTTTGGACCCCAAAAAAGATCCAATACTTCTCCAAGAGTTTTGAAAACCAGCCCATTCACCCCTGGATCAGTTGGCGTGGAATCTCTCATCTATGGTTCAAACTAATCGCTCGACGTAACTAGCCGCTCTAGCAACCTTCGCCGACAATTAGAAAGAATAATTATTGCGTTAAAACCCTAGTGTTTTTTGTGGTGTGTATCGTTATTCGAGTAGATACGCAGGTTCTTTTCAGAACGAGTTCTCTCGATTAACACTTATTTATAAGGATATTGTGTGCGTTGCGTTTTGAGCACTGATCTCTATACTACACTGGATGTCGTATCCCGTGTAAAATTCTTGTGCTAAATTGAAGCCGTGTGGCAGCCATATTACTTGTAGTAGATTTGTCAATTTAGACGGCAGATTCAAATAATGATATAGAAATTTCTGTTGAAAGCGATGTAACTTGGGTGAAAATCAAATATTATTATAAGAATTCTGTATTGAAAACGTTTAGGTGAAGTTGTAATTCCATTTTTAGCAAATATAATCCATATTGAAAATAATCTTCATATGAAAACTGCATAATAAACACATGTGCCAGAGTAGTTGATAAAATCGTTGTATTAACAAAAATAACATCACAAATTAATAACATTTCTTCAAAATTTTTAATATCCTGAAAATAATTGATAAGTATTCAGAAGTTCCAATAAAATATTGATCAAGTCGATTACGATCATGTGAGGTATATATATTAGGGTGGTCGTTAAAAATTAAATTTCTTGCGACGCCCCCTAAAAAGCTTTCTTTTGATGAAAAAACACTGGGAAAATTTTCTTTTTTTTTTTGATCCAAAACAACACGTGCCTGGGGACGATCTAAGTTAATTTTTGGGTATAATCATTTTTTCTCTGAAAGTATCTTATTAAATTTGAAATAATTATTTTTTTGAGATTTGAAAATAGTTAACAATGAAACACCTTCAGTGTTATCATTTTAAGTTACGAATTTTAACTTAAAGCTTTATTCTTAAGCTTAATATACTTCGTCATTCAAGCTCATTCTTCAATTTTTCTTCTATTTTTGGGCTTTTTATACGTCTGTGGGCAGTTACGTATGAGTTATTTGAATAAAATTGTATTTTTCCTGAAAAATTCACAAAAAAGATTATACCCAAAAATTAACTTAGATCGTCTCGAGGCACGTGTTGTTTTGAATTTAAAAGAAAAGAAAATTTTCCCAGTGTTTTTTCATCAAAAGGAAGCTTTTTAGGAGGCGTTGCAAACAATTTAATTTTTAACGACCACCCTAATATATACATATATTGTAACTTTTGGGCTTATAAAGTTATATTTTAATGTACCTCCGATTGAGGTACTGAATGCAACTTTACAGCTGGATATGCTCTCAAAGTGAGAGTTATCCTAAGTTCGGGTGTGTTCTTTGTCTAGGATCTATTTTATAGTTTTCAGAGCTCGATTGAGGTATAAAAGTAAAGAAAAGACCTGTATCCTGAATTTTATCTGATATTGTGTATGAAAATCTCGATGAAAAAAGATCCCTTCATCGCTGTCTCGGTCACAATATCCTAAGTTGTCTAATTCGTTTTAGTAATTACGTCCAACTAAGAATCTCGCTGAGAAAAGATCCCTTCAGCGTTGTCTCGGTTCAGTTTCATTACTCTACCTATTTTGTATGTTTAAACGGCTTGCTTGGTCTAAGAATCTCGCTGAGAAAAGATCCCTTCAACGTTGTCTCGGACCTTGCTCCCTATTTCTAATGTTGCTCTGTTAATAACTTAACTAAGTAAGGAATCTCGCTGAGAAAAGATCCCTTCAGCGTTGTCCGAACTCAGTCTTGTTATTCTATCCAGCTTCTATTAAACAACTACGTCAGACTGAGAATCTCGTTGAGAAAAGATCCCTTCAGCGTTGTCTCTGTCTGGTTTCGCTATTTCTATTGTTTCCCTATTAATAACTCGACTAAAGCCCTCGGCACACGGTGCGATTTTTCGTGCTAGATTACTTGCTAGATTTCTTGCATGCTGCCGAGCTGGCCATGGTGCGTGATGCACGGCTCGATTTGTTGTTGGTTTCCGCGTCACACAGCGCGGGCCATCTTGCGTGGTAACCTGAGTGGAAATTCTTTTGTATCCCTCGGTTTCACTTTTTTGTCAAAATACACGTAAACGCAGTCACAATATGGAGGCTATAGTCAACGCTGTATGTCGAAAAAAATCGGCAGTATCAGCAGCCATGACACAAACAAACAACGACTGCAAACACTTGACTACCAACTGGCCAGCTAGCAATTGAACACGCAGAAAAAATAGCACCCAAAATGTTTCCGTAAATAAACAAATCAGCTTGCACCGCATCCTGCAAGTACGCACCGTAGCACGCATGGCTACTGGCCCAGCTCCACGCAACCAATCCAGCACGAAAAATCGCACCGTGTGCCGACGGCTTAAGTAAGGAATTTCGCTGAGAAAAGATCCCTTCAGCGTTGTCCGAACTCAGTCTTGTTATTCTACCTAATGTGTATGAAATGGGTTTATATTTTTTGTAGGAAACAGAGTATGAATGCAAAAAGATCAAGGTTAACAATGAATTTTATGTTGATAGTGACATACGGCTTCCCATATGTCGTTTATTAAGGAACTAAAAGAATGTTTGATTGAAATTATAATTGGTTTAACATAAAATAAATTTAATGTGATTCTAAATAAATTATAAATGATATTTATAATACTATGGTTTGATTATTTTAACTTTGTCTATCTTTCGTTCAAATTAACAGTTTATCGTTAACGTTTTTTCATTTAATACAATATAAAATACTCTTGATTTTAATTGTTATTATTTTTTTTTTTTTTGTAATACAATATAAAATACTCTTGATTTTATTTGTTTTCTAAAATGGTGGCTCGATATAATTTTTATGAAATGACTTCTTCCTAATGAACGTACTATATTTCAGGTAGCACGGCTGCTATAGCACAATACTCCTATAAGCTTTCTTAAGAATCTACGTTATACGGTACGAATGGCTGCTTTAGCACATTCATCCTTTTTAAGCAAATATACGGATGTGACTCGGCCTGCTGCTTTAGCAAGACTGCGGGTACCTGAGCTTGGTGACTGCCCTATTTATAGTCAGTTGCGGCGTAGTATGTGTTGACGCGGGGTACCCCTCGCCTACACGTCACCTGTTGGAGTGCGCGCGCCGCCCAGCTACCGGCTGGTGCCTGCTGTGAATATGCTATAGTCGAGACATGCCCTAAGCTATAGTCTAGTTACGTTACAATATATAACAAAAAAGGGTATACAATGGTGGTGTATAATTTATTATGCACAATTGTAAATAAAGTTATTTGGTTATTTATTATGAAAAAGGCATTTGAATACATATCTAGAAATCTAGAATATCAATTCCAAATGGATTATAGGCAGAAATGAAGTAAACATAACCTCTCAGCTGTACACATAGATCTCAACTTATACCGTTATTAAGTGTCCTGCCTTCCACCCCACCTTTTTTGCCGCAATATGTGCAAATTAAGACTATTGCCACTATTTCCACTTAGTACTAGGAATAATTTCACACTTACGAATGTATTACATTATTTCTGCGACCACGAGTTTATGCGTGTCGCCATAATGAAATTGACAAAAGTACTACAAGCAACATGGCTTCTCATACATAGGCTCAAACTACCCATTCGAATACGCCATCCAGTGTAGTATAGAGATCAGTGGCTTGAGTGATCGAGTGTTTCATTGTGTGTTGCGGGAAACTACCCCACGTGCGACACGTTTGACGTGCGAGTTCCCGAGCAAGCATCTACGCGGCTGCCTTTTTCTAACAGCCCGTGGTCCAGGGTCGGCCCTCGAGACGTCCAGGTACGCTGCGACCGATACAGGTTCTCCTCGCTCCCCGCTGGTGCCAGAAGGCTGGACAGCATCGTCTCCTACGTCATAGTGCTGACCCACGATTTTAGGGTAAGAGAGCTCTCTAACGTGCGAAAGGTACCCCGGTAGAATATAAGTGTTTGCGTGCGAGTTTAATTATTGGTCTTGCGCGTCTACAGATAAATTCTCTTCTCTGTTTGTTGCACTTCTTTTTCCTATCATTGTAAATTTTCTTTTCCTTTGTAAAATAGAAAATGACTCAATCCGAGAGGGTCTTTATGCCGAGGCAAGTGTAGTTTTTTTACGCGTAATCAAGTGTTTTTTCACCATACCTGCACGGAAAGTACGACTTTCGGCCCCTCGCGTGAACGGGAAGTCGTACTTTTTAATGCAGGGGATGGTGAAAAATAGTACACGTCACACGGGAGTGAAAAAAGCCATCCCAAACTGCGTTCTTGTCACCCTCACCTTCGGCTCGGGTGTCAATCTCGCACGCAATTTGGAATAGCCTACTTTCCCTCCCTAGGTACGTAATATACTATTATTGCGTTCACCTATCCTCACTAATTCTTACCCTTTGTTTTCACAATATATATTGTTCAGTTGATTTAGACATTTCCACTGCTATTTTTTTTCACGGAATACTTCTAGTTCGTCTGCAGTGATCAGCAGGAGTTTTATTGCTGAAGTGTATTTTTTTTACTGTCTCAACAAACGGAGAAGCGTTTTGCATGGATGCGGTTGATTGTTTCGAAAGATTGTGCTTCGTTGCATAATGTTTTACCAACCCACCTATACCATTACAAGCTCCTTTTCCATGCCCCGTAGCAGTAAATATCCATTTCTTTTGGTGATTCGATTTTTTCAATTCTGTGTATTGGAACCGATTTTTTAAATGACTCGCATAGCTCCGTCAGACACGATTGTTATATTACTTATACTTCGATTGAAAAATTCTTCTTTGATTTTTTTAATTATACCATCCATAGCCATCAGTGCATGTGCTGAATCAAGTTTTTTATCATCACTAACCACAGCGAAACTTTGTAACGTATCCGCAATATAACAAACAGCAGTAAATATCGATATCTGCTGGTTTTGCCAGTGGTAACTTTGAATTTCATCTTTTAAAATGACGGACCAGTTTTCTGCAAAATCGACGTGTACCAGCAGAAGTAACCAACTATTTTTAACTAATGCTTTCTCATCTTTAATTGTCTTCTGTTGAATTCTTTTGCATGTGAGATGAACAATGGCCTTTGATACCCACTTCTTCAGTTCTTCCAAGTAATTATCGAGCGACGTAGTTTTTTTCACAAGATCTTTGTTTTCCCAAATAGCAAAAGTAACTTCTTCATATTTGTCTTTATTTGAAATGTCGAGAACTTCGAATGTGATACCGTTTCTACCAGGACAGTTATTACAATCTTGGAAAATGCATTTCTTTCGTTCTACAGAGCAGACCACGGCAGATAAGAGTTTCTCTCGGATTTCAGCGATTGGTGAAGGGGAATTTTGAAAGTTCTTTAAACCCACTGTCAGAAGATCAAAGTTTGCACAATAAATGCAAACGCATACTTCTCTTGAAGGGTGAGGTATAACCCATTTCGGACGTAGGGTATGTCGGGTCCGAGACTAGATTTGATCTCGACCTTGCGACTACGCACCAAATTAATATTGCGTAGTTAGTTAGGCTTCAGGTATTCAGGGATATGAATACTAGGGATATCGAAAGAGTTCGTATCACGTTATAAGTATTGTTAGTTTATTATTTACACTGCCTGATATATACACATTGAGTTTATTTAATGTTGAAATTTCTTAAGTGAATAGATAGCGACTGCTCTTCTTAATTCTTGTTTGATCTGTGTTGTAGAGCGTCGGAGTTAGAACTGATTTTTCTTTGCTAATTAAAGTTAGATTTAGGAGGATTTTGGCAAGTCGAGAGTCGGAAAGTCGTTCAAGACCAAAAACTCTTGAACGTCCCTTAGGTCGGGTTGTAAAAAATGGTCATTTTGAGTTTAGGAGTGCACATTTGGTGGCCAAATGTGCTCCTCGAAAAGAGAAAGTAATAGAAGTTAGTTTATGTTTATGATTGAGCGTATAAGTATTGCATACTTATTAACTAAAGATATCTAGTTTGAATGTATGTTGATTATAATTTGAGTATTGGCATGCCATTTTAACTATTCCCTGTTGTTACGACGTAACAGGGTATGACACTTAGATTTTCCTATTTTTATTTGAAGGGTGGCACGGCAAAACGGTGTGAGTACCAAGTGCCAATGGCGCTATCTCACGGTGTATGACGCTTCTTACGGCCCTACACGGAGAAAATCCAATAATTGACATTACTATCTGGTTATGGTAGAATTTTCTAAAGTCAACTCGATAGTGTTGAATACTACTTTTATGATCTATACAATCATTCTGATGATTTATACAATCATCAAAATAGTATTCACCGTTATCGAGTTGACTTTAGAAAATTCTACCATAACCAGATAGTAATTTCAATTATTCAATTTTCTCTGTGTACGCGACACTTTGCGCGCTTCGTAGATCTCGTGTAACGTTGAGCGATTTGAAGAGCTTCGAACTAGCCAGGAGCAACACGAGTTCAGGGCTGACCGCCGAGAAAAAAAAAGGACCTCACGGATATGCTCCGGTTCATGCCTTCACAGGCCAGACGCTACTATCAGGAATTACTCAAATAACACTGCTCTGCCCTTTTTTCATTAAAATTTCATGATTTTGTATGAAAATTATGTTCATTTCGGCACTTACACCGTTTCCGATCCCTTCCTCGTCCACCATTTTGCCCCGTATTAGTTGAAAATTTGTTCGAATTTGGAAATCTATAAGCGAATCTCATTCATTATGGTTCAAGCTTTCGATTCATATTTTTTTCATAATTTTAGCATCGTGATTGCGTTCGTAATCAGCATCCAAAGTACAAAAAAAAGTTGGCACGAACCGTGGCACTTACGCTGGCACGGAAAAAATCGACTTTCGCGAACGATTTTCTCGAAGGTGGATAGCTGTATTGAATCGGGGTTTGCGCTACTTCAAAGAGCTCGAAAAACTCTACAGAGCACTTTCTCATTTTTTTTTTTTAAATCATTTTTTAGAATTTTGAGACAGTTTTTTTGCTCTACTGAAAAGTGATGGCGGTGGTACTTACACCGTTTTGCCGTGCCACCCTTCATATACAGGGTGCGCCAAAATTAAGTGCGTAAAATGATAGGGGTAATAGAGGAGGTCGAGCTGAGTAAATTGACCCCAAGAACATGTGGTCTCCGAAGTCGCGTTCGCGAAATACGGCACGTTAAAAAATCTCGCTACACGCCGGAATTTAGGCAACCGAATACACAGCAGGCAGCGGTTAGCAGTATTGTTGATAAGCGCGCTCGACTGCTGATGTAAACCATACACTTTCAAATCTACGAATTTCGAACGTCAACACACTTGTCATACAATTTTACATGTAGCTTGGTTACTTGTTGTTATGTTTATGTGTAAAATTGAATGCCCAGAGTGTTGACATTTGAAATTCGTAGATTTGAAAGTGTTATGGTTTACATCAGCAGTCGAGCGCGCTTGTCAACAATACTGTTAACCGCTGCCAGCTGTGTATTCGGTTGCCTAAATTCCGGCGTGTAGCGAAATTTTTTAACGTGCCGTATTTCGCGAACGCGACTTCGGAGACCACATGTTCTTGGGGTCGATTTACTCAGCTCGACCCCCTCTATTACCCGTATCATTTTACGCACTTAATTTTGGCGCACCCTGTATAGTCAAACTAAATGCTGAAAAAATTTTGCTTTCTTAATTCATTATTAAAAGTTACAATTTTATTTATAATAACTCTGAACAGGTTTTATCTTGTTGATTTTACAAAGTTATTTTTTTTTTTTTTAATGTTTCAGGAGAGTGGCTGTTATATCGACATCAATAAGTAATTTAAGGTTTGGAAAAAAGTTACATAAAAAACAATTTTTCGGATTATGATTTATAAATTATGATTCAGTATTGCTCGAGTATAAGTAGAGAACATTTTAAATAAATATTTAGTTATTAAAACTGTTAAAAATTTTTTGTCTTTCTCTGAATTTCAAACAATACCTATAACGGCATCAAGATGTAGTTAGATCAACTTCAATTATAGAATCATAATATAATGTGATTAAACCTGTTTTGATCAGAGCAGATCGAATCAGATCTATCCATATCTATTTCATGATTAATTAATGATCAAGCTTGATCTGATTTGATCTAACTTGATCAGAGCAGATCTAAACACTTTCGTCCCAGTCAAGCAATCATATCTGGTTTGATCTGAGCAGATCAAATTAGATCTATTCATATCTACTTTATAACTATATTTTGATCAAACTTGATCTGGTTAGATCTGGTCGGATCTGAACAGATCAAATGAGATCAATTCTGTAACGTTTCAAGCCTATTCACAGTAACGCCACTAGACTATAGCATAGAACGCCACTAGACTCTAGCATAGAGCGCAACTCAACTATAGCATATTCCAAGTAACGAGACTATAGCATAGGCCATGTAACGAGTATAGCATATTTACAGCAGACGACAGGCGATAGCTACGCGGAGCGGGCACATTAGTAGGTGAAGTATAGGCGAGGGGACCCCGCGTCAACATATACTACGCCGTAACTGACTATAAAAAGGCGGTAACACCGAGCTCAGGTACCGCAGTTGAGCTAAAGCAGCCGTGCGAGTCGCTTGTAGAATAGCTTATAGAGACGCTTATAAACGCTTATAATAAACGCTTATATTAAACGCTTATATAATTAAACGTACAGTCAGATTGGAGTATTGTGCTAAAGCAGCCGTGCTACCAGAGAAAGAGAAAAAGGAACGAATAAAATCGAGAGTATTTTATATCAAGCCACCATTTTGTCGATCAAATAAAATCAAGAGTATTTTATATTGAATTATATCAAATCACCATTTATCAACGAATAAAATCAAGAGTATTTTATATCGTATTAATTAAGATAACTTTAACGATAAACTGTTAATTTCAACTAAAATTTAGAAAAATTAGAAATAATCAACCATAGAATTATAAATTATCCTTTAATTATTTTTATGTTCAAACCTTTATAATTTCAAACGCAAACATATTTTTATTTTCAATAAATGACATATGTGTAAACATATGTCACTATCAATATAACCAGTTCGTTAAAACTAATCTTTCCGAATCCATTCTCTGTTTAATTCAAAATTAGAAAACTTAGTTGAAACAAAATTAGGCAGAAATAGCGAAATCAGACAGAGACAACGCTGAAGGGATCTTTTCTCAGCGAGATTCTCAGTCTGACGTAGTTGTTTGATAGTTGTTGGATAGAATAACAAAACTGAATTCGGACAACGCTGAAGGGATCTTTTCTCAGCGAGATTCCTTATTTGGTTGAGTTATTATTAGGGAACATTAGAAATAGCGAAATCAGACAGAGACGACGCTGAAGGGATCTTTTCTCAGCGAGGTTCTCGGTCTGACGTAGTTATTTGATAGGAGCTAGGTAGAATAACGAAACTGAATTCGGACAACGCTGAAGGGATCTTTTCTCAGCGAGATTCCTTATTTAGTTGAGTTATTATAATTAGGGAATCGTTAGAAATAGCAAGCAAAGTCAGAGACAACGCTGAAGGGATCTTTTCTCAGCGAGATTCTCAGACCGAGCAAACTATTTAAAACAAACCAATCAGGTAGAGCGGTGAAACTGAACCGAGACGACGCTGAAGGGATCTTTTCTCAGCGAGGTTCTTAGTTCAGTGTAATTGCTAAAACGATTTAGATAATATAGGGTACAGGGATATTCTTAATTTTTATACCACAATCGAGTTCTAAATAAATAATAGACAAGAACACACCCGGACTTAGGGTAACTCTCACTCGGAGAGCATATCCCGGGGTTAAGTTAGCCCTGCACCTCACTAGGAGGTACATTATAAAATAACTTAAAACCCCCACAAAGTTGCAATTCATATCTACTTTATAACTAAATTTAGATCAAATTTGATCTGATCTGATCAGATTTGATCTCATTTGATCAGAGCAGATCTAAACTTTTTTTCCCGGGTATTTGTTATCAAATTATTCTTGAGCTTGTCAAGTGTTTTTGTGATTAATGTATCGTCTGCGTCGTCGTAGTATGTTTTCATAATTATTGAGTGGTACAATACTCGGGATGTATTAGGAACGATATCTTTAACAGTATCTCCAACTATACTACTTTTTAAGTGATTGATTAGTTCATACTCATTCAGGTTGCAAGTTTTCAGTAGCGTGATTGATACTCCGCGTAATATTTGGAATTTGCGAGGAATAAAGTGCACGATTGCTCCTGAAGAGTCACCGGTAATGGCGAATTTATACATGGAACATTTCGAAGAACTGGCCTTACGGACGGCAAAACTCCAACCATCTCTGTGGGTCCGATATGTTGACGACATCTTTGCGGTTTGGCCGCATGGAAAAGTGGAGCTACAGGTTTTCGGAAACCACATAAACAACGTAAGGGAGTCGATCCATTTTACAATGGAAATCGAAGACAACAATATGCTCCCATTTTTGGATACACTGGTAGAGAGAGGGTGGGGAAATACCTTGCAAACGAGCGTTTACCGGAAACCCATGCACTCCGGAAAATATCTAGATTATCAGTCCAACCACTCAGGTAGCACGAAAAAAGGTGTAGCGCAATGTCTTATGGATCGCGCGTTTCAGATTAGTACGACGCCAGAAGGTCTAAGAAAGGAACTAGAAATAGTGCGGAAAACCTTACGAAAGAACGGCTATCCAGATAATGTCATTCAAAAAGCGTAACAGAAAGCGCAGCACCGTACTACCAACGCACAAAGAATGAGGTCGGAACACTCTGTGAACGTCGATACCCGGAATTCTGCCATGACGATCCCGTACATAGCGGGGACTGCGGAGAAGATCCGCCGCATATGCAGAGCATATAACATTGAGGTACGTTTCAAATCAACGTCCACTTTGCGTGGCCTATTGACGGAAACCAAGCCCCGACAAACTGCGCAAGAAAGCAAGGAATGTGTGTACGGAATTCCATGTCAATGTGGAGACGTGTACATCGGTGAAACTGGAAGGCCCTAAAACATTCGTATCCAGGAACACCGGAAAAACGTTAAAATGTGTGAACGATCGGAATCGAGATTAGCCGACCACGCTTGGGAGAATGAACACCACTTCCAATGGGATGATACTCGGATATTGTTGAAGGAATCCGATCCTATCACACGGAAGCTGAAGGAGTCAGCCTGTATAGCAGTCACACGTCGAGTGCTGTAAATGAACCCAGCATAGAACTTAACAAACTGTGGTTACCTTTGTACAGGGATGAGGTGAAGGAAGCCATGAGCAAGGCGAGGCGGCGCCACCAATCATAGCTGGCGCCACTGGCAACCAGCCTATATATTGTTACGCCGGGTATAAATCCCCCATAGCTATTTAAACCATTATACGAACCCATCTAGTAGCCTGTATGATAAAAGATACCTTTTAAATATAAGAACCTCAGTTGCTAGGTAAACAAACATTATTGTAAAACAAGTCAGTCTTGCTCTAGCTCTCAACTAGACAAGACGTGTACGCATTTTGATTGAATACAACCGATTTTGTCAGTTTCATTTGATTTCGTGTCTGCCTTCCTTCATTACTCTCGAGTACCCATTGCCCGCTTAATACACGCAAGTATCTTTTGCAACAATATGAGCACGGAATTCGATCACTCTTTCATGGGAAGTCGCCAGACTTCCTTCCTGAGGACGGGAGAAGGGCTAAGGTGGTAAAGTAACCATTTTCGGAGAATGGATAACCTGGGTATGTACAGAAGCATCAAATGAATCTTTACTACGCAACACAGCGAGCTTGCGGGACACAGTGGGGGATTCCGGCCGAAGTGCGGCCAAAAATCGAAAATGTGACTTTTTTTTTAAATGTATAATTGATGGGGATCGGCTCAGGAAAAACCCCTCTATTCAAAACCGCTAAACCCAACCCCCTACGACATGTGGTTGCCGAGATATTTCAGTGTAAAGTTGACCCTCTGCAACGGTAGGTGCTCAACGCGCGCGGCGACGAAATTTATTCGACAGTGTAAAGTAATATTGACGCGAAGCTTTAAGCACTAAAAAATATTGAAAATATGGCCGAGGTTCCTGGAGGTATGTAGAATATTATGGGTATTTTACTTTTTCTAAAAAACTGCCGCTCTGTTTGTTTATTACATATATCAATACATCGAAAAAGTGACTACTTATTCGAAAGAAAACTGACGATACACAGACGAAAAGTACCAAATCCCGCGGAATCCCGCGATCATTTTAGGATCAAATTGAAGTATAAACTATTAAGAAACAATTCTGAAAAAACTGGCGACCAGTTTTGACCGGCTTAGATGTTACGTATTTTATTAGATCAGCGTGTGCGTCGATACTACCTGCCTACCTGCTCAGGCTCGCAGCTGCAGCTCAGCTAGAACCTACATCATGTCTCTTTCTCGGAACGGATTCCTGGGGGGTGAGGGACAGTTTGTATAATTTTAGCATTTGAATAACAAAAGAATGTCCTTTTCTCCAAAATCTGTTTATGTAAAATTTTCTCGCTAAGGCACGTTCGAAAATTCAAAAGCATATTAGAATAGAAGTAATATTTTATACACCTTATTTTCATCTGTGATCAAATCTTGATTGGAAAACTATATAGATTTAATGTGCAAACAGAGCTCCATAATAGATGTCATTTTAACATCGCAAATAACTGTAATGATATGTGTATATGTTTTTTTTCAAAGGATCTAAGGATCAGGTTTAAGGGAACTTCCAGCAAAGAAACACAAAACCCTATAGACTGACGCTCTGCAGCTGATTTGCTGTTGCGACACAGAAGCTGATTCAGCCGGCGAACTATCGATATCCGACAGTGAGGAGTATGACTCTAATTAAGTTTCTATACAATTTTTTAAAATTAAAGTAATCATCATAATCAATCGTCACCAAAATGTCTCAAATTTTTTCATAGTCAACCCAAAAACTCTCCTTTAGTATTTTTCAGCCATTTCCAACCAGTATTTTTCAGACCGAATTACGATATCTCGGCCGCCATTTTGTTTTTGGAAATTTCGATACCGAATTCGTAATCAGCGACCCCAAAAATCACGGAATACCAAATTTGGTACAGTTCTGATCTTTTCCTGATTTATGACCGTGAATCGGTCGAAATCCCCCACAGTGCGGGAGAAGCGCAGACGTGAATCGCCGAGCGCGGCGAGGTGCGACGACACGTTTTATTTTTTTTCTTCCGCCCAGGTATTTTCTCCATAAATTTTTTTTTAGGATTGAAGGGGAAGGATTCAGGTATCCAAAGAAAATTATCTACTGAATTTCTGTAAGTCCCGCGGAAATAGCAGCGAAATTGAAAAAAAAAAACGCCAAAAAAATATTAGAATTTTTTTTTTTTTTGAAAATAAAATTCTTTATATTAAAGCGCATTCTGTTACGAGCAAAATGATTCAAGGATCTTTCCGCTCCCATGAACACTTTCGGAGATATGAATTTTCAAACAGCGGTGCAAGAGTGGTTTACGAAAATTCACATAACTCTAGCTCCACCATTTTTGAGAATTTTTCAAAATCCTTGAAGTTGTATTTTTTTTCCATAGTACTAAAGATATTTCGAATGGTGCAAAAATCCGTGACTTGACGGTTTTTGTTTTCGAGTGAAGTGACGTGGACCCGCTCATATAATAGATTTACCGAGCAAAGATGTATACATACCAGTCATTGTACCACGCGTGCCACCCTTGATCATTTTGACATAATGAAAATCATAGCCACATGACGATTTCGTGGTTTCGTAAATTTTATCCGAGATCCACTCTTCCCAGAGACCTGCCGCTAAAACCGTACATTCCCGATCGTACCCGTATGAAAAAACTATATATGGACAAAATATATTCAAGGATATATGAAAATAGGTGGCATTATATGTTGCCGAAATTATGTATAAGTATGAATATATTTTCAACATATAATATATTTGTATGTTTTGACGATATATTCATGTGTATATTTTTTGCAATATATGAAAAAATATAACGCAAATTTATATGAGGGGTTAGGTAAACAATCCCGATAGGTTTTGTCATAGCAACGCCAGGTTTATTAGCAAATTTTAAAGCAATTAAATTATTGCTTCTATATAATCGCGAAAAAAATTACGAACGCAAAGAATTTCACGTATATAAATGTATGCTATAGCTTCTAAGTTGAATGTCAAATGAGGTTGACAGCAAAACGCGTGTAATTTAAGTGATTAAATACACACAGAATTGCAAAAGAAAAATACACAATAATGAAATTATGAAATATAATAAAGCTTTTTTATTTTTCAGTAAAGTTAGTGGTTTGCTTGTAAAATCTCAACTTTTATTTCAATAATTTTTTCTCAACGTGAATATTAGAATAATATAAATGTAGAGATCTTATTTAAAATCAAGAAAAATAACACATAATTACAACATCAAATATTAATATTTTATTTTATTTCATCTTTGGCCTGCGTGAAAGATTTCTCGTAGATTCCTCTCTCAATCAAATCTACGTCGCTGTGTTCCTCACCATAGTTCCTGAAGAGATGCGACCAGTCAGTCAGTCACTGAGGAACTCCTAGCTTAAAAATAATGTCGCGAATAAATATACTACATTGATATCTACATCAATTGATAGCTTTATCATGACTTTATTACGGAATAATATCGTTTGATATTGGTTGGTTATGTACCTTTATCAAAATTAGACTCGTGAATTTCATCTCGACAGTTATTTATAACCAAATAATGTTGCAAATGAACAGAAATTTACATCTGCGATTAATTTACCAATTCATTATCACTTCTTTACGAATAGATATTAATTTCCGTTGTCTGATTAGGTTATATTATACGATCAACCTCAAATATCTCATTGACAGTTCATTCTGACAATTCTGACAATTCTGACAGTTCATGGTTTTCCACATGCAATTTCTGATAGCGTCCACTTCGGCAATATGCAATGGAGTCATATCTGGTCTGTCCATCTATCTATCTATACATCTATCTGTCTAACTTATAAACCGCCACCGAGGCGGTAGCATCGTAATCGCGGAGTAATGTAGTAAATAAGCCACAAACATAAACCTAACAATAAATAAAAGTGGAAGCAAACGAAAGGAAATTCGAAAGAAGACCGAAAATTCCACCCAGCAACGGGTACAGATTCATAAATTGTCCAGTTTGGCCGTGCTTAACAATAGGCAGACTAACACTAAGACATTCAAGGTGGTAGAACAAAAGACTCGTATGGAACACTACATGAACACAGAGTCCCAGAGCTCGAATCACCCAAAGTCAAAAGTCGGATCGAAGGAAGGAAGGACAAGAATTCAAAAACGGGCGTACCGGAAAAAGAGAAACCTCAGAACAACAACGCAGACACTAAGGCACCAGAAACACCCAATCTCAAGAACCAGATCCGACTGCCATCTACCGTACGAGAAGACCATCAAATTCACCAGAGAACCGCCATTTTGCGAACACCTCAGAACCTATACGTCCAAAAAGACCTCCGGGACGACTACCGACTAAGTCCCTACACAATAAAACTCAGATTTCGACACATTCAGATAATAATAATAATAATCTCAGTTTTATTCATCGATTTACAATTAATATATCTATGAATAAATGTTTGTTAAATTAACAATTCAAAATCACACAAATGAACATAAGCAACGTATACTTCTAGTTCGATTATTTTTAAAACCATTACTTTATTTTGAAGTAATTCAATTTTAACGGCTTCTAAACTTTCGATCTTTCTTTTCAATGAGATTAGGTGTTTCAATCTTCTGTTTTTTATTAATGGTTTATCATTCAACTCCCAATAGTACCCAATTGCAAAACCAAACTCATCTGTTTCAGTCTTAATTCCTAAAAATTCTTGAATTTCAAAAATTTCACCGTCATTTAATAACACATAGTAGTTTGCTCGCTTTTTTTCCCGCTTATAATATTTAGATGTGATAACTTTGTTATTAATTATACACCGATGATAAATAAAAAAAGTTGCATTTCCCTCTAATGTTAGACCAGATCTTCGTACAGCCAAATAATAAGGCTTGGACAGTTTTTCGATTATAATTGGTGTTTCTAAAATACAAGAATTAGCGATTCGTAAATGTGATTTCGGTTTAGATTTTTTACCAAGTAAATCAGCAATGAAACTCTTTTTTTGGTCATCTAAATCTTTATCACATTCGATTAAAACTCTATCAATGGCACATTTGAGTCTGAAAGAATCTGATATTTGTACAGAAACACCATTTGCACTTTGAACATGAGCTTGTATAATTTGGTAGTAGTCTTCATAAATGAAGGCACTATGAGTTCTCAGAGGCCCCCAATTCTCAACACTTTTTGCTAGATGAGTTAATTGATGAACGTTGTAACTCACGTACTTCTCGCCATATAAAGTTTCAACACCTATAACAAATTCTACTAAACAGTGGTGAGCATAAATTATTTCTGATCGAAGGATTGATTCCTTGACTAAAATTGATACTCCATCAACTAACAAAGCCCAATGGTGAACGTATTTTTTTGGAAAATGCACTGTAAGAACTGGTAGACTATATGCCAAAAGAAACGCAACCCATTCGTGAGCCTTGAAGTGTGCCCGATCGTTTAAAGGTCTTGGGGTTCTAGAAAAATCTGACGTTGGAAGTAACGAAGTAAGATGAATATCTATTGCATCCAGTATTCTTCCAAAGTAAAATTTTTCAGCAGAATTGGCTTTATCGAACCACAAGTTTCCGAATTGTCGAGCGACACCTAAGCCAACAGAATGCATCCATTCAACGTCTAAGCCATTGATGATATTGAAATGGGGTAAATTCGTCAAAATAGATTTTTTTTTTTATTCCTTTCTTATTTTCTTTTACTGTTTCTTCGGCATGTATTATTGTTTGTTCATGAGTTCTCAAACCTTCTCCGTATGCATTATTGTTGACTACAAGATATACTCTAGCATGACCATGACCTTTTTCAATGCGTTTTCCTGGATGAAGACATAGCCCACACCCGTATTGACCATTAAATTGATTGCAACAACGCACTAGTGGACGAGCAACAGCGTCACAAATGCCCATAAGTACCACAACTTTTTTAGAATACTCATGACCTTCATATGTATAGGTAAATCCATCGGTGTACAACTTTTGTGCCTCAGCAATAAAAGGTTTAAGATACTCATTCATATCCTTCGGTTTTCCAGACCCAAACCATATACTCGAAAGTAAAATTCTATTTCGACGTTCTACTGGATCTAATTCATTTATAGTACATAGTACAGGATACACAGAAGAATTAGAACTTTTGAATATTGGTACTCCGTCTATGCTAAAATTGATTGATATTTTATTTTCGTTGTTAGAAAATATTGTTTTGTAAAATTTTCCATCATAAATATCTTCGAATGCAAATCTACATATTTTTTCACGATTTTGGGAATATAAATTATGAGCGTCTGTTGATTCAAAAACTTCTTTTAGTTGATATTCTAGAGATAGATACAAAAAATAGCCGTGGTCCAATTTATAATCAATTTTCAATGAGCACTTGTGACACTGGTATTTATCGGTTGTAGAACCAAGGTAGTTGCCACAATTGATGCAAATATAATGTTTAGTGACTTTTTCGGAATATTTATCAATAATTATTTTCCAATAATATTTTGAAGTCTTAACTTTCTGAGTGTTAGTAGAAATATTAATAGCATTTAAGATATCTAAGCTCGTTGTATAAGACGTATTTCGTTTCCACTTAATGCACATTACTAATATATTATTAATTAAACAATCTATTGGGATACTGTTACATTTACTGGTAGTTTGTTGATAAGATGCAATTCCCAATCCTTGATTAGTAATTTGTTCAACAATTCGCTTTGAATTCTCGACTTCCTTCAAAATAAAAATGTAAATTATAATCTGTATATGGGGTGTTCCACGTGAAACGGACCAGTTTTTAGCAATGAAAAATAAATAAAACAAGGGCAAGCTGAAAATTTTACCACTTATTTATGGCACTTCGAAGTAACTGTAACTGTACGGGTCTGGTTCACGTGGTATATAGTAACTTAATTAATATAAAATAATAAATCTCACTTCCTGAACTGAATTATTTTCATCGTTGCGCTGAAATTTTTGGAGATCGACAGCACGATATTGTATAGAGTTTTCGTTACTCTCTATGATTTTTTTCAATTTTCGAAGAGAACAATCGCGGAATAGTAAATTATTTTTTTTAAGTGCATCTTGATACCTAAATAAAATAAAACTGTTATGTTACGGATATCTAATAAAAAAAAAAAAAAACATTTACGGATTTATTTTAGTTTCGATCCCATTTTATTTTTTTTTTTACTCATACTCTATTTTTAAGTGTAATTTGATAATAACTAACATTTTATTCGTGAAGAAGTTATCTGAAATGATGTGTGATTATTTTTTCAATGAGTTAAATGCATAAATTTAAAACTCACTGTTTGCGTTTCCAATCATTTAATGTGCTCTTGGGAATAATTTTTTTAGATGCAAAAGAATTATACTGTTTATATGGACCTCTTTTTTTTTTTAATGAGAATTTTTTAACTCCTTTTTTAACTTGATTCATAGTTGAGCGTTATTATTTATAAATGTATACATGAGCGCTAATGGCAGATTGACCAAGCCTAATGGCCGATTGACAATGTACATATATATTATATATGTACATAACAAATGAAGTACATAATTGAAATGAAAGTACGTTATCTTCAGAGTTGTAGAAAACAATTAAAATCTGAATGTACGTTAACTAGATATATATATATATACAGGGACTTTCTGTGGTGGCGGCACAGTTAGTTGCATTAGCCACCGCCACTACACACAAGCTCGCTTCGTCCATGTGACAACCGAAGACTTCACGCTTATGGTTGCTATACTCTTTGCTCTGTTCAAGCTGCATCATTCTTTTTTTCGGTTGGTATCCCTGGCACACGGACGAAGCGTGCGTGTGTTTGATGGAACTAGCTGTGCCGCCACCACAGAAAGTCCCTGTATATATATATATATATATATATATACAGGGCGATTCAGACCGACCGGATAACCTTACGTGAGTGTATTCCTCTTGGAAATCTGAGACTAAAAACTTCGATGGACTAATATTTTCGGAGCTACAGAAGATCTTAGTTGACCAATCACAGGGCTTATAAGTGACCGAGATAGGGCTGGTGAAGTGATGGTTCGATTTCTGGATGAGTATGATGGCGTCGTCTCTTGGAGATGACTCCGTACGGCGTACGCCTCCGTTCTCGTCGTCCTGATCCTCGGCGTTGTAATTCTCGTAGTCCAGGTCCTCCGCTTCGTTGTTCTCGTGGTCCAGCTCCCCGGCTTTATAATTCTCGTAGTCCAGGTCCTCTACTTCGTAGTTCTCGTAGTCCAGGTCCTCCGCTTCGTGGTTTTCGTAGTCCAGGTGCGATAGGAATCGATTCGCCCCCGGCACTGCTCGACTTACA
Source organism: Rhogogaster chlorosoma (assembly GCA_944452935.1). Classification (NCBI taxonomy): domain Eukaryota; kingdom Metazoa; phylum Arthropoda; class Insecta; order Hymenoptera; family Tenthredinidae; genus Rhogogaster; species Rhogogaster chlorosoma. The sequence goes on from OX101802.1 coordinate 17,874,188, forward strand.
CGTTTGAACCGGCCCTGTCTCGGTCACTTATAAATTTGTTTTTGCAAATGAAATTTAGTCTCAGATTTCGGAGAGGAATACACCCACGTCAGGTTATCCGGTCAGTCTGAATCGCCCTGTATATATGTACATACTGACGGTATTCAAACTGAATTTGTCAATATATATATATATCGATGTACATAACAAATGAAGTACATAATGTAAATGAAAGTACGTTATCTTCAGAGTTGTTGAAAACAATGAAAATCTGAATATACGTTAACTTCTGTTAAATTCTAAAACCATTAAATTTATAATAATTAATAATTAATAATATGAATAAAGAAAAGAAAAAGTTCGCATTAGTAAAATGGATTAGTGGAGAATATAAAAATACATTTACACCGGGTATTCCAATTGAATGGATACTGGATTTTGACTATGAAGCATTCGATCATGACGCTGAAGATGATGACATTTCGTACGTCGTTGAATGGCGAGAAAATAATAAAGGAAAGCGACCGAAAATAGGATGGAAATGTTATGACGCTCAAGTAGTGATGGTTTCATGTACGTTTGTAACTGTTGGGGGCATTTCATGTAGCAACAAGGAATCTGAATCTGCATTGGCGTCAAGATCGATAATCTCCGGTCAAAAAAAAAACAATTTTAGTCGGTTAATTATTTTGTTATCTCTAAAAATGAATTTATTTCGTCCCACAGCTTCTATTAAATCATTAAAAAAACAATTAAAAGCGATAGAAGGAGAAACTTCACCGTTGAAGCCCAATAATCCTAAAGTCCAACAGAAACATGATGTCCAGAAACGAATATTAGAAGATCAATTCAACGAAGATCAATTACTGTCAAGTCCATTGATTAAGAATTCGGTAATATAAATATAAATATACTACCTAATAAATCCAAATAAAAATGTTTAATTTTTTTTCTTCAATTTATCGATGAATTTATCAAGTATATTTAATGTTTAGAAACTGTTCGATACAAAATTTTTGAATAATTTATTCAATACTACTGTAAATTCAACATATAGGTAAATCAGGAGGGCATTACAAAAAGGCTTAAATTAACAAAATATTTTATTCATTCAAATAAAAATGATAACGGAACTGACTCCGACACAGAAAACGTGGAAAAAATAATTGAGTCATCCTTAGATCAATCAACGTCCAAGGGTAATTTTATGGTTTTAACTGAAAAATATAATACTAAGCATCTGATGATATAAATTTGATTTTTAATTGTAGATCAAATGAAATTATATAAAGTATTAAAGGAATTATATAAGGATATCCATGAAATTAAGCAATCCCAAAATAAAACGAACGGAAATCTACACAATCCACCCAATAGAACCATAGATGAAGCAGTAAATATACATATACTCATGTGTAAAAATGGCTAGGGTCTACAACGACCCACGATAGCCGAATCGGGTTAATTTAATGACTAATGAAAATAGTAATACATTATCTACAGTACTGATTGTAGAATATTCTTATTAGGTTGAAATAGGACATGAAGGAAGTAAAGTTTTCATTTCAAACGCACAGTGGCGAACGGCTGAAAGCCAAAAATCTTACCAAGCCATGGCAAAATGTCTTGTAAAAGCCTTATTTCCACCACAAGTCTTACTTGAAAGTAATTTAAGAGGTGGTGCAAGCAAAATTAACAAAAATTCTGTGCGACGTTCTGCACTAGATAAAAATATAATAACTGCGATCGAAGGTATCTGATTGATGAATTTGGTACTAGATACACATATAGATATCCTATTTTCTTGTTTTGGATTCAATAATATTGCAATATATATACATTTTTTAAAATTACTTATTTGGTGATATAAAAAAAAATTGTTTTTATTCATACTATCTTTCATGTAGATTTTGAAACAAAAAAAAATTCTTGTAGGGTGAATTCCACTTTCAAATAATTACCTTAATTCTTAAATAATAATGTGTGGTTCATTAGTTTCGAAACGTACATATTGAATGATGTGTGTAATTTAATAACTTAGAAGCTGTGACAGAAAAATTCCCAACCGAATTCAAACGCGCAATGTTTGGTCTTGCGATCAACAATATGCTGACTGATATGCGGAGAAAAAATAGGATACGAGCTGAAACGTACAACGATAACGAACAACAAGACATATTATGATATTAAAACTCACTGCACTATTGGTCGATTTGATCCTTTTTCATCTAGTATTTTTTGTTCTTCGATTTCCATTCTAAGTATCATACTTGTAAGAAGTTGACAAATCAATTTAAAACAATAAAAACTATGTACCACTTATGTTCAGTGACAAGAAATACTTTATTTATTTTATAAAATATATTTGAATTTGTTTTAGTTGAAATTCTTGAAATTTTTATACTATCATTATATATATATAATATATATGCGTATTATATTATTAGTTTATATATACATATAAATATATAATGGCAGTATAAAAATTCCATATATTTTTTGGTACAATTAATAATATATCGAATTATATAACTTATTTGACGAATATTTCTATATAACTCCGTATATTCATCAATATATGATTTCATATATTATAATACAATTACAATATATTTCTGTATATATTTTTTGCCATATATAGTTTTTTCATACGGGTATTCTTTGGCTCTGGCTGCTTCTATGCGTTTATAGGATTCTTGGTTCCATATTCATGTCGATCTGCCCAAATCGTGAATCTATAAGACCCAGACTCAACAGTCGAGTCATTGTTTTTGTCGTTGGAGACATTAGAATTAAAGGTGTTATCCATTTTCGAATAATTCAGCTAGATATGAACGGGATGTATTTGCTGCCGAATGTTGTTTCTGCTGTGACGTTGCATTAAGTAATACCGTCACAAGGTTGGGAAATAAGAGACGTCTGGTCAGCGAAACCCCGGGAACTCGGCAAACAGTCAGGGAAAAATAGAACTTAATTAACAGGCTTTTATTTTTGTGTAAAATTTATGGAAAATCGGACGAGACCACCTTGGGAGTACCACGGGGCGGATCGGACGAGGTCAGCGAATACTGCACGGTGTGCATTCTTCGGATCGCCGGGAAAGCGTCGAAGGAAGTGCAGCCCAACAGTACCAAGGATCATCTTGGCTCTCTACCGCAGATAGATGGAGTATAGGGATGTGCGTAAAGCACGAGTCAATCCACCCGTTATCTGGCGAAGCTATCGCTACCTAGCTGGACACCTGGGGGTGGAGTACAGGGCCGCGTGAAAAACGCAATTCACAGCCTCCCATCCTCAGGCCACAGGACCAGCCTTTGGACCATCTACCGTCTCGGAGACTGTTATCGCGGTCGGGTTGGTCATGAAAACCCCCGGCGCAGACGTTCCGTTGTAGGAGTCCCTTCCGTGAGCGAGGCTCTCGTTGCCCAGCACGGCAACTCTGGTGGAGGATCTGGCGAATTGACGTCATATGTAAGGTCGCCACCCTCCACCAGAATCATTGGACGAGCGAGGTACCGGAGTATACCCAGCGTCGAGGGATGACCGAAGACGGCAGTCGGAAGAGGGGTATAGAAATTAGCAGCAGAGCCAGGGGAATCCCCACCTACCCCGCGCAACCGACGAGCGTGAGCGCTGACCTACCGTCTGGAAGAAAGAGCCATTCAAATTGCGTAAACGTCACCTGACGTAATATCGCCAATCAGGGTCACCCAAATTTGAGTAAGACGCCCAACTGGTCGAGCTAAGTAATGCACTCGATCTACTCCACGCTCATCTCTACAACAGACCAGGTGTCTCCACTCTCGTACCGTACCAAACCATACAGAGTTTCTTTATAAAGTGCGTTGAATTAAAATATAAAGTATCATTAGCTTCTGTGTGTGCTACCGCAGCCAACATTTATTGAGGTAAAGCCGGTATTGTTTATTGTAAAGACACGAGGTAACTTCTATCGTTTAATAATAATCCCCATAAAAAGCACCTCTGGTGCGAAAACCTTTCGCCTAGTTATATAAATGTGATAATCACCCATAAAAAATACATTTTCATGCCAAAAAAACATACAATTATTGTTTTATACAAAAATTCCTTTGTAGTAAGAAAAAGATTTGAAATCAGATGCTATTGCCTAGTAACGATATCACGTTGACTATTTTCGAATTGACAATTAGGCTTTTCATAACACGTTACATATTGACAGCCTTCCTGAGAACAGAAAACAAAAAAAAAATAATAAAAATAAATGAAAATAAAAAAAATTTGGAGTACGTGGTACTAGGCGGGCCAATATTTCGTATTACTATATTAGGATTATTGACATGGTTCAATCGCAGTTTCCTTGTACTTATCTAGAAAAGGCCCGCCTAGTACCACTACCTCCAAATTTTTGTTTATTTTTGTTTTTCTATTTTTAATTTTTTTATGTTTTCTGTTTTCAAGAAGACTGTCAATATGTACCGTCTTATGAGAAGCCTAATTGTCAATTCGAAAAAAGTCAACGTGATATCGGTACTAGGCAATAGCATCTGATTTCAAATCTTTTTTTTACTTGGAAGGAATTTTTGTATAAAATAATAATTGTATGTTTTTTTGGCATGAGAATGTATTTTTTATGGCTGACTATCACATTCATATAACTAGGCGAAAGGTTTTTGCACCAGAGGTGCTTTTTATGGGGATATCACTACTCTTTGTAGAATTAGATTAATTAGGTACAATCATTCGCGTATCCATAATAAATTGCATAAATTGTAGACCACTCTCGATGTGGAAGGTACACATAGAATTCCCTACCGCATCTGGCGTTCTATTGTCTACTACATCCCGTAAGGCAAAAGTCAATCGCCCTGTAACCGTAACGTTAGAAAATTTCTCAATTAGTTCCACATGGATCCAAGAAATATAATATTATTACAGCTGGTCATCAATCGAATTGAAAATTTGAGCTAAAGGTTACCATAGAATAATTATTAGACCATATATTTTACAAAAATATACCCATGCAACCGTGCTGGAGAGTGTCGAGTGCTGAATTATATAACATTACATATAATACCCTATATTGTAGTTGACGAAGATAAATATACTGTGGAATAATTGCTGACAGCCCTTGGTACAGTAATAAAAACTGATATCACTTTACGCTCTAATATGGGAAACTATGGGTAGCATTATCCTTCCAATCCCTATTGCCTCTGCGATGAAAGAGACTCGGTCAAGTTTTGCGCCGCACTTGGAAAAAAGTTCCTAACTCTAATTTGTTAATGATTGCCGATGGTATGTTCAAATTCGGCAGCATGGTTGCGAATAGAGTATACAGAAAGACTACGAGTAAACCCAAAACTACAACGGTAGGCGATTCGGTTTTTTGCAAAATTGGCAACGGTGTCGTACGACCATATCTATAGCGTCGGCTATGAGATTTCCACAAAACTGTTTTCAGACTTCTTAGGCTGTAAAGAAATTTCGAGTATTGTCTGCTACATTAGAGATGTCTCATAGATTGCTCGTTGAATCAAATTTACATCGCTTCATTCCTGACCGTCGTTGTCGAAGTGATGCCACGAGTTAGTTTATAGTCTTCGAGGAACTGCTAGCTTGTCAATAATGTCGTAAACAAACAGAAATTCACATCTGCAATCAATTCATCAGTTTCTTACATATTATTCATGAATTAATATCTTTCGACATTGGTTTATTAACTTCATTACACAGTTGTTTATAAACTTCATTACACAGTTGTTTATAATCAAATAATATTGCAAATAAACAGAAATTGCCATCTGCAATCAGTTCACTAATTCATTACCATTTCTTTGCTAATGTATAGCGATTCCCGTTGTCTTATTAACCATACCTGACTCTGACAGTTAATTCTAACCTAACGATATGACAGCTATGGCCACGGCGTCTGTAGCAGTCTGTAGAATATAAATCATGTCATCAAACACTTGCATTTATCCCATAAAAAAATAACTCTTACCATACCTCAAATGATCGTGTTCTGAATTATACGCTGTGACGTTGCATTTTGCAACCGTCACAGTTAACACCCCAAACGGGCAACGATGTGAGGACAGACAGCTCCAGGAAGTATGCCAAAACCAGGTCGTAATTTATTTAATTATATTTAGCTCTTTCTTATTATTATTATTACTGTCTCTTCGATCATTCCTTCAATAATTTCAAATTCTTCGGAATTCTTGCTTATTACTTATATCATTTTCCCGTATCATGTCTCATTCTCGTGTGAATATTTTATGTAAAACTACGGAGCTCGGAAGGGCTACGCCAGGACGTCGTGGGATAACCATCGACGCCGAAACGAAGCTCTTCCCGAGCATCGACAACGACTCTCCTGTCTGATTTCTGGCCGTGGATGCCGCAGGAGCGGTTGAACAAGGATGACTGTAAGAGTCACTCTCCTGTTTCCCGACGACTATCCCGCCTGGCGCTGGACCACCATCGTCAACAAATTCCAGAAGTCTCGGCAACGGTTGAATAAAGCAAGGTGAAAACACCAAAGTAACCGCACGCTTCCCGTTGCCGAGGACTTATCAAGCTGGACCACACCATCGACTATCTTACGAGTCCCGAGGAAGAAGATGCAACCGCGTGATGCAAACCTGTCCGTAAGTCTTCCACGTCATCAATGGGGAAGTCTGGATGCAGATCCGGGCATTGGGGCATCGACTTCCGCCAGCTCCTCTGACTGGTCCGTTCTTCTCGTTAGAACGCAGTCAGGGTGCACTTCTTCCCGCGAACGTCACCAAGGAGTCCCGAGACGAACGTCAGAATCAGCAGAGAGATGATACCGTCAGAGTCCCGTTACGTCACGATCCCGTTACCGATCAAGTCTGGACAAATTAGCCAAGGTGGGCTGGACAACGCGTCCACAAACTCATTCCAGCCGGTAAAGGCAAATCTAGGATTTGGCGCCTTTATCCCGATAACGTAGTTTCGTCGCAAAACCAAAATCGGTACGCCACGAGGGGATCCCGACTCACAGTAGGAGAAAAGCCCAAAAACCTGGCCAAAACCCCAAAAAATAAATTTTCGAAATAGGGTCAGTTGAGTAGTCATTCAGGTAGAGGACTAGTAACTGCATTCTATTGTGGAAGGGAAAGCCCTTTAAGTGTATACCTGCGCCGCAGCGTCAGTTGGCAGTTAGTGTTCGTGAAGAGTGTACGTGTCACGCGCTGAACAGACGAAAATAACGCTGACTTCAAAAACCCATAACTTGAAAGTGACGGGTTTAATTTCAATTCTGCAACATGGATACGACTTCTGGAGGTATGTAGAACATGTTTTTACATCGGTTGAATCTAAAGTTTATGTATAAATGATTGAAATGTAGTATAGCCTTCGGCATAAATAAAATTGAATAATTTTGAAAACTTATATTTTCAACGGTCCGAAAAGTTATATATTTTGTCACATTTTGAAAAGCTCCTAGTCTCGGCCTTTAGTTTAATGTATAAGCTTTCGAAATTTACAAGAGTTACCTGCGGAAAACGTGCGTCTTGTCCGTTATGATTTTTTTCGCATCGTGCGGTAGCCGAGCGTGCACGCGGCACTATTGAGCAGCCTCTGCGCCTCTACCTGAGAATGGGTGAAGTAGCATCATAACGGACAAGACGGCTGTTATACGCTTGAAATAAATTATTTTAATATACAGGGTGTCTCGAAATTCGCGCATGTGCTACATACGGGCGGATTCCTTGCGAAGAATGGATACGGAATATCCAAGTAAAAACTTCCGCGAGGACTTAGTTTTCCTGTAAAAGCACTTATTAACGAGCCAATCAGCGTTCATCTTTAGAAGACTGTCTAAAATCCGTATCGCCGTCCGCCTTATTAGCGCGAGCGAAACAATAATGTGTGGTGTTCCTCGCTCGCTTGTCACAACGCGCTCGCATACGTGAGCGCGACACATAGACAGGTATACGAGCGCGTTGTGACAAGCGAGCGAGGAACACCACACATTATTGTTTCGCTCGCGCTAATAAGGCGGACGGCGATACGGATTTTAGACAGTCTTCTAAAGATGAACGCTGATTGGTTCGTTAATAAGTGCTTTTACAGGAAAACTAAGTCCTCGCGGAAGTTTTTACTTGGATATTCCGTATCCATTCTTCGCAAGGAATCTGCCCGTATGTAGCACATGCGCGAATTTCGAGACACCCTGTATATGGATGTGTATATATATATATATAAATTTTCTGTGATTTAATTATGATATATACGTATGCATATATATATATATATACATATTAAAATCAATCACATAAAAATTTCTTAAATATGAATGAAATGTTATAACATTCAAATAAAATATTTGAATATACATATATTATATAGTAAGCAAAGCTTTCTTTTAACCAAATCCATGTCAATATTTTCTGTCTAATTTTTTTTAAATTATTTCAATTATTGCGGTTATTTATTTGGTAAAATAATGTACATTGTTCAAGTTTTTGTATTAATTGAAAATTGATGTTTTTCATCGGCTCTTAGTTACTTCGGATCCGTACATTTCAAGTGTCAGAAGACTACCACAGAAGAAGCTGAAGAGTTTGTCGCCGGAAGCTGTAGCGATGTTGATCGCTCCTAAAGTGACTGCTGCAGCAGACGAATTTTGCGCAGAGATTGAAGCCGTGCCGGGAGTTGTAATAGATACAAACTCGGATAATGATTCTGACTCCGACTCCGACTCCGATTACGATTTTGATTAAGAATAAAATTTTCTATTTTTGAAACGTTCCGTATGTATTTTGGAAATAAAAATAATAATTGCGTAGAATACACTGTTCACGTTTATTTTATTATGATGATTTTTTTAAATATATTAATTTATCTATTTAGCAGGATACTCGGCCATTTTGTTTATAACAATTTGCTGTAAGCTCTTTGTTGCAAGTTATAAACAATAGATATCGGATTGGTAATCAGCGACCTTGAAAACCCGTATATACCAATTTTTGTCAACATCTGGTAACTTTTTAACGTTCATGTCGGCCATATTGGATCGGCCATTTTTTTTACGATAATTTGGCTTGCGGATTCGTAATCAGCGACCTTGAAAACCCGTAAATACCAATTTTTGTCGACATCTGGCAACTTTTTAACATTCATGTCAGCCATATTGGATCGGCCATTTTGTTTACGATAATTTGGCTTTCAGATTCGTAATCAGCGACCTTGAAAACCCCTGTAAGCCAATTTTCATTCCCGTCAAAGGTCATTTGAGGTTTTGGCCAGGTTTTTGGGCTTTTCTCCTACTGTGCGACTCTATAAAATAGGCTGTAACGCTGGACTCGGCCTACTTCTTCGCTCGTCTGTCCTCACATCGACACCGAACAACAGTGTACCGTATTCCCGAGTTCCCGAGTTCCCGTTGCTATTTCGAGTCATTTTTGTATTTAGAGTCATTTTTATAATTTAGAATCATTGTTGGTAGAGTCAGTTATACCGTTTATTGTTAATTATATCGTTCTGCGAACGAGCAAGTCGTCTGTAAGGTAAGACCTCTTTTTGTAACCACGAGGTAACTCCCGAATCCCGTTTAGTTTATATTTTATTGTATTATTGTGTGGCGCAGGCCACGAGCCTTAGGTTCGTAAGTCTTTGTGACTTCGTCCCGATAAATTTATAGTGTTTTGAGTCGTTAAAAACGGATTTCAAGAGTTACCCGTGTGAGTAATTATTTGTGGGCTTTCTTTCCTTGCTTAAAGCACGTTATAGATTTTCTTCTAGTTGCTATTAGCTTTTCTATTTCTATTTCTATTTTCTGAATATATTTCTGGTAATATTTTCTGGTAATATTAAACCTAAAAAGGTAGCAATCGACCTGTAACCGGCAATTTTCTGGAGAAAGAGCGTAGAAGATAGCATTTGTTACATTTGTTATTTAGTCTATAAGTTTTCTTAGTTTAAGTATTTTGAAGGCCTTGAATAATTTTGCCTGTCTGTATTATATCGTATTTTCCCGTATATTTTCTTTGATTGTATTTTCGATGATATTTTTCTTGTGAATATTTTCTGGTTCTTTATTGAATGAAACTGTATTAATTCCCGTTATATCTGAGACACACCTAAAAATGATTTGTTACTGTTAGTTTGTTTAATTCCCGTAAAAATACGGATTCGATTCAATATAATTTGTCCCGTAAAAATACGGTGTATCGTTAAATTTTTGAGTAAATCTTGGCAAATTAAAATAAACTGGTCAACTAAGTAATTATCAATTATTTTGTTTGATTAATTGGCAACCCACCCACTCTACCATCTAGTAATTGTATTGTGAGCTAATCGGCAAGTCCCGCCGTCAAATTTATATAGTTTATATCGTATTCTGTGACGTTGATACGTCTGGCGCCCAACTTCAGTCTTTTTAGTAGTTGCAGTTATTTAATTGACGCCGAAGTGCGCGGTTATCGGGTTCACCCTTACCCTGAAAACGAATAGCCGGTCGCAACGCATAGCTACGACCAGCTACGACCAAAAATAAATTGACATGAACATACCCTGCATGATCAGTATGATACCGTATTGTTATTGGTGAAAATAAACAGCTGACCAAAGCGCCATCTGGCTACGTCCGTACTTAGTAGGCCTCTTCTCTCTACATAGCCTAGCGAAAGCCACTCTATACTTCTTATACACATAGGTTTCGTGTCACAGCAAGTGACGTCACTGACTGACGGAGGAGGAGATGAACAAAATAAAGTCTCGTCGAAGATACGTATAAATTACTTGCATCGAAACCTTTGAATAATCATATCTCAGCTCTACGTTCACCGATTCAATCGAAATATCGCTTAAGGGGTTACATGGGTTTCCTCGGGGAAAAAAAACGACCTATTTTCAACAATTTTTTTTTCATATAAAAAATGGAATATTTGATTCCAACTTCTTATTGTTACAAAGATACACTATTGACAAAGAATTTCTGAAATTTTGGGAAAAAAATATTAAAAACTCGGCTATTGTGACGTCATATCCCTCGGAAAGGAGATGCGTCCGCGTTGTCAGCATAACTCCTGACAGGATCATCTAAAACGAAAAAACAAAAATACGTGTTCTAGTTAAGACCATAAACTCGTGCTTGAACGAAGGATTTTTTTTTTTTTTCAATTACAACTATTTAAAAAAACAAAAATGTCAAGCAAATTTGACCGACATTTTCATTTTTTTGGAAAAATGTCTGCCAAAATTCCAATTTTTACTTTTTTTTTCTTTCCTTCGTTCAAGCACGAGTTTATGGTCTTAACTGAAACACGTATTTTTGTATTTTCATTTTAGATGATCCTGTCAGGAGTTATGCTGACAACGCGGACGCACCTTTTTTTCGAAGGGTCACCGGAAATGACGTCACAATGGCGGAGTTTTAATTTTTTTTTTGTGAAAATCTCAGAAATTTTTCTTTGAATGTGTATCTATAAGACAGAAAAAAGTTTGAATTAAATAAATAATTTTTTATATAGAAAAAAAATGATTGAAAATAGGCCTTTTTTCACCTGACGAAACCCATGTAACCCCTTAAATGAAAGCTCTCCTTGGCCAGATCCTGTACTAAATATTAGAATTCCGTATTTATAGCGAGACGCAAGATATTAACGATCATAAATTGCCGTAACGGTCGCTCAGTTGCCGTTCGGGTATGTAGACTCTGTCGAGTCTCGCGCGGCGCGTGCGAAAAAAAATTTTTTTTTTTATATAACTAGGCGCGAGACTTTACCGAGTCTCTTGATAATTTGTGAGATATCGTTGGACCTAGGGGTCTCGTATCTCGTTTCTGTTAGCTAATAATGTGTGATAGGGGTCTCGTATCCCGTTTATTGTAATTTCATTTATTGAAGTAACCTCGTGACTGGGCGAAATTATTGCTTGGATTATATGTCGAGTCTCGTTCTTCGAGATTACAGTGTAGTACCGCTACTTCCGCTAGTATTAGTCACAAGGTTCAGATAAATTTGAAAAAACCCCGCGGCCTACGCCCGCGCTCTCTACCGTATATTCCTCATAACGTTTTTTGTGCAAGTAGCAGTCACATGCAGATAATAACTTACATTCATTTAACGCAAGGAGAATAATTAAGCAATATCTTATTATTGAAAACAAGCATATATTGAGACTTAGTCTGGCCAGATTATGGGTAAACATAAAAAACGAAGCCGAGACCGAGATGAAGAAGACGACCTACGAGCCAAGATTTGTAGGTTAGAAAAGAATTTCGACGAATTCTTGAAAGGATTTGATCGACATCAAACGAAACCAGGTAAAAAACAAGCGATACGTACATATTGATTTATGTACGCATAAACATTATGATAAATATATATGATAAATATATTCTGGCGTCATGTGCTCGAATGTATGAGACATGCACGTGCAGTTTGGGCTAGAAAAAATTGCACGAAGGAGGCAATAATCTCTAGTGCCATTGACAACCATCGTGAAAATTTTCAGATGGGAGTCAAGAGGATCCTGAGCAAAAGGAAAATACTCCTCAAAATCAACAAGATGTTGATCCAAAGCCAGTCTACCCAGAAGAGGTTAGTCTGGACGAGCAAGAGAGCTCTACGTCAGTTCAAGCATCTTCAGACTCTAATGCTGTCACTGCGATCAGTGACGAGATAGAGCTGGACGATGAGGTTGAATCTGTTCTGGGGGTGAATCCATCAGCAGATGTCAAAAAGACCGTAGACCTGCACCCAAGCTTGGTAGCCAGGTGGCCTACCTGGCTGGCGGAGGGCCTCACAAAGGAGAGCAAAGAGCTAGTCGTTGACAAATATCCACGGAAAGGTAATATTCATCTTGAGGCGCCAGAACTGAATGAAGAAGTTCTAGCAACACTGAATGAGTCGGGTGCAAAGAGAGACAAGCTCTTCACAGTAAAGCAAAATCTGGTCGGTTCGGCTATGTCAGCTGTGGGTGATTCTATCACCATGATACTGAAAGACGACGAAGAACCAGTGAATCGACTATTATTACTTGAAAAACTAGCAGATGCAGGAAAATTGTTGGCACAATTACACTTCCAGATCTCGTCGGCTAGAAAAACATACATTTCGCCAATACTTTCAAAGACCATGAAGGACTTGTTACGTAAAACAAGACCAGGAGTTTTTCTCTATGGGGAAAAATTGACAGAAAAGATTAAAGCAGTTAAGTCGATTGAAAAGATTGGCAAAGAAATGAAGAGTAGCCCAGCTACACCCTCTTCTTCCTCTGCTACCGCAAACAAAGGGACAAAACCAGCCCCAAGAGCCCCAGTGTCGCGTTCGTTAAACTGGCGAGGCCCATATGCGAGGCAGGGTCAGTCGCACATGGGCCAGAAACAGTATCAGAAATTCAAACCGAGCCAACAAAATCTCAGGACGGCGTCTTCCAATCAGATCAGGAACACTCGCCCGGCACCTCAGGACAAGAAGTAACTAAGGTGAGACCACTAGCAGGTCAAATAGGAAAATTTTTCCACGAGTGGGAAAAAATTACCTCAGACAGATTTATTTTGAGCTGCGTCAAGGGTTATGAAATTCCCTTTCTCACCCTTCCATCTCAGTCTTTGAGCTGGGCTAAAGAGGTTAAGTTCTCTGACGAGAACACATATTTGATTCAATTAGAGATTGACAGATTACTAGATATGGGAGCTATTGTAAGATGTGAGCCAGTGGAAGACCAGTTCCTATCATCATTCTTTTTAGTACCCAAACCAGATGGGACTAATAGATTCATTTTAAATCTAAAGATTTTAAATCAATTTGTGAAAACCTCTCATTTTAAACTGGAAGATTTAAGATCCACCGTAAAATTAATCTTTAAAGACTATTTTATGTGCAACATAGATCTCAAGGACGCGTATTTTCTGATACCAATAAGAAAAACAAGTCGAAAATTTTTAAGATTTAAGTTCAAAAATCAGATATACGAATTCACCTGTCTGCCATTCGGACTGTGCACAAGCCCTTATGTTTTCACCAAACTATTAAAGCCAGTATTAAACTGGTTAAGAAATAGGGGGTGGCTGTCAACAGCATATCTCGATGACATCCTTTGCATAGGTGATTCCTTGGCTAGCTGTTTAAATAATGTTAACGCTACGAGAAAGCTTCTTTGTAAATTAGGTTTCGTAATCAACGAAAATAAGAGTTTACAGAGACCTGAAACATCGTGTAAATATCTAGGTTTTGTTATAAATTCGACAGAAATGTCGCTAGCGTTAACATGGGAAAAGAAAATTAAGCTTAAAGGAATAATAGAAGAATTTTTACGAAAAGATATATGTAAAATTCGAGAATTCGCGGGTCTGATCGGGTCATTAGTCGCCGCAAGCCCTGGCATCGCGTATGGTTTGATGTATACTAAAGTCCTCGAGAGAGAAAAACTAAAGGCTTTAATTGTTGGTGATAGAGATTTTGAGCAAGAAATGCCGATTAACAATAAGGTGAAGCAAGAGTTAATGTGGTGGTTAAACCGTTTGCCAGAAGCAATATCTCCAATCAGATCCTTTAGATTTAAGAGAGAGATATTTTCAGACGCTTCATTGACAGGCTGGGGTGCACACTCCAACGGGAAAAATACACACGGGTTCTGGACAGTGTCAGAAAGAAAACTACATATTAACCACCTTGAGCTCATAGCAGCTTTCTTAGCCTTAAGAGCGCTGACACACACAGCGGTTTCTGCCGACTCGACTGCCGAGTCGGCTGCCGAATCTGCACTTATATCTATATTTTTAAATAATGCAAAACACACACCGCGGCGAGCACCGCCTGGCGGCTAGAGAGACGTCTCGACACGTCGTCTACTTGAAGAAACGCGCGCGGTTTTATGGCTCGAGCGGCGCTTAATTACATTGTTCCGTATGAGCGCTGACACACACGGCTGTTTGTCTCGCGTTTTTCCACAAACGCAGCCATATGCAAATAGATTTTCACTGGGATAGATACGCGCGTTCTGCCGCGGTTGAAACCGCGACAAAAACCTCTGTGTGTGTCATCGTCGAGCGGCAACCGACTCGGCCGTCGAGTCGGCAGAAACCGCTGTGTGTGTCAGCGCTCTAAGATGTTTTGCTCAAGATTGCGACAACAACGAAGTGTTGTTGAGAATCGATAACACTACAGCTATCGCGTACATCAACAGAATGGGGGGCGTACAGTACCCGGAACTGAATATTCTAGATAGAAATATATGGCAATGGTGTGAAAATAAGAGAATTTGGATTTTCGCGTCATACATCCCATCACGCGAAAATATTGACGCAGATAGAGAATCGAGAAAGTCCAATATAGATACAGAGTGGGAATTAAGAGACAAGTTTTTCGAAAAAATTGTAGAAAGGTGGGGGGTACCCGAGATCGACCTATTCGCAACACGAGCAAACAGTAAGACACAAAAGTTCTGCTCCTGGAAAAGAGATCCAGATGCACTTTGTATAGATGCGTTCACACTGGATTGGAAGGATTACTTATTTTATGCTTTCCCGCCGTTTTCACTTCTCACAAGAGTCCTGCAAAAAATTAAATTAGATGGTGCTGAAGGAATTCTGGTCGTTCCCTACTGGCCCACACAGCCCTGGTTTCCAGTATTCAAATACTTAATACTAGATGAACCATTAATTTTCTCACCATCGCCTGATCTACTTATCTCCCCTTGTAGGGCGCTGACACACCCATTAAGCAGCAAGCTTTCCCTGGTTGCAGGCAGGCTCTCAGGGAGGCGTACCAGCGAAGACAGCTGCCAGAGGAATCGGTCGAGTTTTTGATCGCGTCGTTAACCGACTCGACTATCAAGCAATATAACTCAGCTCTCAAAAACTGGTGGGCCTTCTGCTCAGACAGCCAGGTTGACGCTCTGAGACCAAGTGTCTATCTGGTACTAAAATACTTGTCCTTCCGCTTTAGACAGGGTGCATCCTATGGCACGCTAAACTCGGAAAGATCGGCGGTCAATTTAATATCGTCAGTGGATCTCGGAACTAATCCTGAAATCAGCCGGTTTTTCAAGGGTGTCTACAAGATGAGACCGATAAAACCCAAATACGACAGGGTTTGGAGTACAGAGCCAGTGCTCAAATGGGCAGAAGCGTTAGAGCCCCTGGAAAGATTGAACTTAAAGGATCTGACGCTCAAACTGGTCTGTCTCCTAGCTTTGGCCACTGCCCAGCGAGTACAGACCTTGTCTCTTATTAATTTAAAGAATATTATGATAACCAAGGACAAAATAACCATAAAGATCTCGGACCCTATTAAGACATCTCGCGTAGGGGTATCACAACCACTGTTGGTCATTCCCTTCTTCGAAGAAAGACAAAGTGTCTGTGTCGGAAGAACCCTATTATCTTACAAAGAAAGGACGGAGCAGCTTCGAGGAAACATCGAATATCTCTTAATTACCTTTAAGAAACCACATCGGAGAGCAACATCTCAAACAATAGGTCGCTGGATTAAACAATGCCTAGCAGCGGCTGGCATTGATAAACAATTTACGGCGCACAGCACTAGGCATGCTGCAACGTCTGCCGCGGACCAAAAGGGAATAGACATTAATATAATTAAGAGCACTGCGGGTTGGTCGAAGCAGTCCCAGGTCTTCGCTAGATTTTATAAGAGACCCATTGATAATGATAGAGGGTTGTTCGCAACAACAGTTTTGGAAGCGACAAAAGATACAGACTAGGCTTAAGATATACTATGATATACCCAAATACTACTACTATGATGTACTACTATTATGATATACTAAAGATTTAAGATACCAACCAAAGATGTTGACGATTAATAAACAAGGAAATCGCTGATGAAGAAGAATTTGATCTCTAAACATCTACACCGTAATCTCGAAGAACGAGACTCGACATATAATTGAAAATCAAACGAACTTACCTGTAAGTGACGTTCGATTGTAATTATGTGAGAGTCTCGTTCGAGATGATTACATCCCTCCCATCAATCAAGATGATCCCACCCTTAGCTCCTAGATGTTTATTAATCGGAACAGTTATAGCTTTAAACTATATGAGGAATATACGGTAGAGAGCGCGGGCGTAGGCCGCGGGGTTTTTTCAAATTTATCTGAACCTTGTGACTAATACTAGCGGAAGTAGCGGTACTACACTGTAATCATCTCGAACGAGACTCTCACATAATTACAATCGAACGTCACTTACAGGTAAGTTCGTTTGATTTTCAATTATTGCTTAAATTGCTTTCTTGCCTTGATTACTAAATTACTGCTTGGATAAATTCTATCGCTTTCTGGTGAAATTTCTATAGTTAATTGAGAAACGCCTATCGTTATTAAGTTCCATTCTCTTCTATTGTCTATTTATTTTCTTATCTGTACTTGCATTGCCTGTGTATTTTATATTTCATATATTGTATGTAAAACACTGTTTGCCAAACTCTCCTGGGGCGAAAATCGAGCGTAGGTAGCCGCGGAGACCGCATGGCTCCGCGTCTGCGTTAGTTAGTATAGTATTATTTAGTATAGTATGGTCTAGTATTATGTTTTCTATCGTAAATTTCTCTACGCCCTAGCGGCGTACCTTTCGTTTGTTTTCCTGCGTAAATTCTATTATAAATTATATTTATCCTACCGGATCAACTGTGCCGCCGAGTATAAAATCTTTCTTTGATCGAGTACCGAGTATCGCTTTGTGATACGAGTAGCTTCTTAATTATTTAGGAATTATATCGAGTCAATCCGACGCACCTTTGTTCCCGGAATTATAAATTCACTCTATCGTTCTTTCTGTAGGCTGTTACTTTTCTATAATATAATGCCGTCAGGCTAATTGCAATATATGAACTGCGTTATAAATGGTGTACCCTGCCCCTCTACCTTAGAGCTTAGCAGCTGAGCTAGCTGAATTATCGCCCGTCAATCCCAGTCTTTGTCTATTGTAAAGATATCGTTAATAACTGGTACTAGGAAGTACCTGGCGCCCAACTTAGGTTTTTCGTAATTTTTCGAGTCCAGTGGGAATCGCCGAAGAGTGGCGTAGTAGGGGTTTCCTCCCCCTCTATCAAAAAGCTACATTACACTGCATACCATAGAATACAGAGTCCCTGGCTTCAATTGGTTATCCAAGTCTTTCGATATCACCTGCCACACTGGATCTAATTTTGAAACCAATTTTTCATCACAAATAATCCGGTCTTTATGCTTCTTAATAACACTAATACAACGCCGGATTCAGCATCTGAGCGCCCCTAGGCTTTGGTTAATGAAGCGCCCCTTGGCGGCACAAATCAAATAAAATTATATTTGAAGATTTGATATTTGGGAGAATGGTTATTAGAATAACTGCAGATGGTTTTCAGGTTAGTATGGTTTTATTATTTACGTGGTACGTTTTCTAACCTTGACATCTACAAATTTATCAATTAATTTTTCGCAGTCCATATCGCAAACGAGATCGTGATTAGCGGCTAGAAATGCGATACTACTTAGCCGATTGTTGCTAATTGAATTGCAGAGGTAGTTTTTACGCGTTTCAGAACAGAAAAGTAACCTTCGCCACTAGCATTACTCGATAGAATGCTAAGATATATTGCAATTTTTCGGGTTATTTAAGGGGGTATATACACCTTTGAATTTTGAAAAAATCAATTTTGTATTTTTTACATTTTTGGAGCACTAGAGGTTTAAACTATCTGTCTTATTATTGAAATGCTTACGGAACAACCCCAAATCAGTTCAAGGTATAAAAACAGCTATATGGGCTATATGGTACCACAAGTCTTCGACAGACGATAAGCCGCAGCACCATCTCTACCCCGAGGGTCGAGACTCTTGATGTAAGTATCAACAGGCAATTGCAGTTCGAACAGTTGGGACATTCAAACACCGGGCTAATCTCCCAGAAATTGAGATAAATGAGGTTAGATCAGTCTCCGTTGACCTCAGCGACAAGGCATTACTAAAGCGCTGTGTCGGAGGTAAGACACAGCATACGAGCGAGTCCTAAGACTTTATTTTCAGGTCGCAACGTTCTTCAAGTTGGAGCCAACATTGCAGCGATCAACTCCCAAAGTCAACGAGGTATGTTGAGAATCATGCACAACTTTTCAGTAGAGCCAAGACGCTACGCTGTCGCTGCAGCGAAACTACAGGGCTAAGCCCGAATCGAAGTTGTCGATAGGCGAGCGGAGCAGAGGACCAAGGAAGCTCGTGTTGCTCTGAGGTAACTACGGACAAACCCACAGGAGGAGGCCATTGAGGTGGAAGGTAGCAGTTATGAACCAGGTGCTTTATAGAAATAAGGCAACGCAGGACTTAGGCGACGTCGCAAAACAAGCTTTTAACTTTACCTGCGTCGGTCCAACGCCTGGATCAAAAAGAAGGATGGAAAACTGTTTTGCATTATTAATTCACTGGATAGATCATAGAGAAGTATTATAGTAGTTTATCGGCATCCGGAACCATCAACGTAGTGATAAAGTTTAAAAGTTAATTTCTGAACAATCACTATTTTGACCGGTTGTCGTAAAGAATAAAATCAACCGTTGGACCGATCTTTGATTTTTTGGTATTGAATTATTCATGAGAGATGCCTCTATCAGATGAACATAGAACTTTTTGATAAACCCATTTTTAGTTGAGATAATAGAAAAATGAGCCAAAATTTTGTCAAAATAAAAAAAAAAAAATCGAAAAAATTCAATAACTCAAGTAATTCTTGCAATATTGAAAAGTTCTATGTTCTCTATGATAGAGGCATGTCTTATGAACAATTGAGGACCAAAAATTCAAAGATAGGTCCAACTCTGGTTCTGATGCTTTACGACAACCAAGTGGTTTTGTCTTTTCTTGTCTTCAGCGCAACCACTATTAGACTGAAAGTAATAGATGATGTAAAATATAGATAAAAATAGTCAAACCCTCCTCAAACATGATGATTTTTTTCAATTTGTTCAGAGTCTTCAAGTTGCAGAAGAAAAAAAAATTGTTTTGCAGAAATTCAACCCATTTAAAGGTGTGTATACCCCCTTAATAAATTAAATAATGCGATAATGAGCGAGAGTCAAGGCGTGGTTGTTGCATTAAATTATTTTGAGTTGTTCTAGGCGGCGATACGATAAAATTCTATGCGTTAAACAAGCTAACTAGCTTTCTGACTTGTTACGCCACGAAGGGGGTAAAAAGCAGATGATTTTACAGACAAGTTCTGTTCCCTGACAGCGATAGATCGGGAAATCTATGCTGTTTACCGAAATTAAGAGTGTTCTGAGTGACAAACACGAATCTAGTTGATTAGTGAAGACACCAGTGCACCTGAATTCGGTTTCCTATCCTTTTAAATTTTCTGTCAACACAAGGAAATAATAACACGCTGAAGTTAAGAGTGTTCTGAGAGGCATACACGAATCTATTAGATTAGTGAAGACACCAGTGCACCTAAACTCAGCTGTTTAGACTGTCAAATAAATATCCAAGTTTTATCCACTTATTCTATTTATTTAACAAATCGATATCGTTCGCGGTAATGAAGTTATACAAAAATAATACAAAAATAAAAGTCTAATTCTAAGTTTTAATTCTAATTTTGCTACTCTAAGATTTCTTACGATTTTATCCCGACAGGCGATAATTTTCTAAGTTCAATTTATGCGCAATATCCCGACAGGCGATAATTTCCAAGTTCAATTTATGCGAAATATCCCGACAGGCGATAATTTATAAGTTCGATTTTCTGATGCCGCTTTTGGCGATATGCTACGTTATAAATTTGCGAGATCCCGACGGCGATACTCTAAGTTTTGTTCTAGTAAATGACTCTAAGTAGTATGAGCTAAGTGTCCCGGCAGGCGACAAATGCTATGATTTTACGTGATTTCGAGTCAAGTGTCCCGACAGGCGACAAATGCTGAAAAGCCTGGTCACCTGTGCCATATTTATACCTAAATCTGACGTCATGCTGGCTATCGTCGGTAGCGTAAGGTGGTGCGCGCGCCGTTTTTAGTTCGGAGCCAGCCTGATATGTTACAATATATGGAAAGCAATATCAACGCTCGGAAAGGTAGCCACGATTTCTTTTTCGCGAAGAATGGCTAAGAACGCAGCAGCTGAAGGCGCTAGTAAATTCATTGCCCGAATGAATTCGCGGAAATGCATGAATTCTTCGCTAAAATCGTCAGCCAAATCATTCGGGTAAAAATGGCATAACTTCCGAGATTTTATTATGACTTCGTCATCAGAAAGTAATAGCATAGTATCGATGAAACTAAACCGGGAATTTATTTCCGAATAAGCATTACTTCTACGAGTCAGTCCCGCTACCGAATTGTCGATTATAGCAAAAAGTGTATTAATTCTCATATTCTCTCGACCATCAAATGTTACGTTATTATCATTTGTTTCGTCGTGTTGTACTGTTCGTCTTCTACGTCGTACCGTTTCACGTCGATACTCTGTGCACTGTGATAACTCCTTGCCCCTTTCTTCGTAGACCGAGAAATCATCTCGTAAGCCTTCAATGTTAGTTTTCAGAGATTCGTACAGTTTCATTGTTGTGAAAATGCCTAGCCGTTGGCTCTGAAGAGATTTGTTAGTGTTATCGGAACGTTGCAATTAAGATCGCATTCCAAAACGCTGCCATTATGCCGGTTTCGAGCATGTCAAGCCGTTGACATAATCCTTTAGCCTCTGCTCGATTGCACGGTTTTTCTGAAACATCATCTGCTATATCCTCAATAGCTTCCCACAACATTTCGTATGATGTAAGGAGCGCCAAACAAGCATCAGCTCTCGCGGACCATCTAGTAGATGAACAACGTGGATTTCTCTGAGGTAAAAACCATCCCCATTGATGAACGAATATTGTGTTCTACGAAAATTCAGTTTCTTTTGGAATCGAACAAGCTCCTTATATATCTTCTGTTCTATAGCACCCGAAGGTCTGGAAATTATTCGAAACAAGTATCTACTGCTATACATTGTAACGTTTCGGGATATGCCGGAATTAACAAATGTAGGAATATCCCGCGTTATTGTGAGTTCTTTGCTCAAAAGATAGAATAAGTGTAATTTTGAGTTTATTTGGGCACTTCACGATACTAGGAGGTGTGGAAAAGTTGGTTTTGCCACAAAAAGCCACCTGACCTAGGTTTTTTGTGTTTTTCCTGGCTAATCTCGGACTCGGACAATTTCTTGCCAAAGCCGTCAGTCTTCGGACTCAATCGATCGCTCGATGAAGCTTCCGACCCCAGCAGACTCGATTAATTTCTTAATAAAGCTGCCTCCCTAGAGCAGAACCGATGATTTTACTCACAAGCCTGCTTCCTAGTTCTATCCTGATTTCTTTACTAATTTCCTACGCTCAGATCCGGGGTTTGCACCCAAGACTGTACACCAGACTCGGAAGATTGCTCTTCGAAGCTGTTCCCTATGGTGAACCTATCTCGGCTGTTGTAGCGTTTTGTATTATTGAGAAATGAGTGGCGGAAATCTCGGACAAAGAACTAAGCACTTGCTTCTGTCAATATAATAGATTTAATGAAATTAAATGTTCATTGTGCGATTGATTTCTACAAATAAAATAACAAAAAGAATTAAACAAGATTTTCCTTATCATTTAACTTAACCTAAGGCTCTTTTGTTCTGAATTAGTTTGAATAATGGTAATCTCGAGATCTGAATATCAAGCTTGTTTTAAGTCAAGATTTCTATAGATTTGATTTGCTATCCTCGAACTCTGCGCAGCGATAGACTTTTACATTTTATTTCTTTATCTTTTTATATTTCAAATTTCATTTAAATTGTATTTCTCTAATTGACTCTACTGACTCTACTTTATTACCTGGAAAAGACTTCCAGTGTAATATGCAATAATGAGACGCCTACGAGCGCTTTGCTTCGTATCGCTAAATTATTATATCGCGGTGAGTCGATTACGTGCGCTTTGCTACGTATCGCTGAGTTTTCTATGATTGGTTATGAGACGTCTACGAGCGCTTTGCTTCGTATCGCTGGTGAGGCATTGCCGCACCGGCTTTTATACAAAATTTCGGACGTTGGTGACGTCACCGACGTTTGTCGCGCTGGAGGGGATCTAACCGTCTCGCGTTCAATACTCGTCTATCCTTGTCTTACACATAGGCTAGCCGAACCGTTACAACATACATAAATGTAAAATTATATCGTTATTGAAACCATCACCTATTATTATATTAAATGAGATAACGGCAAAAACATTGTAAATGTAAAAAATTAAAACCGAGTTCCAAAATGGTTTCCCCAGCCAAAAACTCGAGAACATCCATACTCTTTTTCAGCGTCAGATTACAAACATCATTTCCTCACAAAAATAGTACAAAATAATACGTGAAATCAGGCATCGAAGCCGAGCGTTCCCTTTGTTAATTTTCAGACTTCAAATTATGTTCTTCAAATGCTAATCAATGGAAATGAATGGAAAACCAATAGAATCATTGATAAAACCTGTGATAAAACAGCATATTGGCGACGGAAAATATTGCTGAAGGAAGTTAGCTCGTATGATGATACGAACTCGGCGGGCATAGATTGTTCTGAAAATTATCAATTGCACTCTTTTTTTTTAAATTATTTCTCTAGTCAATGGGTAACGATCACACCCACAAAATTGTCGGGAGCATGATCAAATACTGTTAGGATATTTTTGGCATTGATAATATATTTATTATTGTAGACTGAAACTGCGATATAATAGTGGTTTATATGGCAATGGCGCAGAAAGACCTCATCTTCGAATCGTGTGACACTTTCAAACTCCTCATAAAGTCCTTTTGAGTGCCCGTGCCCTACATACTATCTTTTTTTTCTTCAAATTTAAAAATCAGAAAACATTTTCCACGCACCAGTGCTTCGTAGTTTTCGCAAGAGGTTGTGTTGCAACAAATGAATGAAAGGAATGAGTAATCCGTTGAAAATTGAAGTTAAAAAAATACCTATAGTGTGTTCATATATTATGTACAGTAATGTACAGTAATTTAAATTCAAATTCAAGTTTTGAAGAAGAGTTCAATTTCATTCTGCATCTATCGTTCACCGATTTTCGACTATAGTTATAACGTCATGCTATAAACATGTCACACCCATAAAACGATACATACTTATACTGGACGTACCCATTATCGGTACACTTCGGTGATGCTCTTGCGACGTCTCTCTTTCTATTCGACTGACAGTATAGGTACACATATTCTGCATTGAAAGACGCACTAATTGCTGATCTTACCTCACACTTCAGCAATTGATAATTTTCAGAACAATCTATGCCCGCCGAGTTCGTATCATCATACGAGCTAACTTCCTTCAGCAATATTTTCCGTCGCCAATATGCTGTTTTATCACAGGTTTTATCAATGATTCTATTGGTTTTCCATTCATTTCCATTGATTAGCATTTGAAGAACATAATTTGAAGTCTGAAAATTAACAAAGGGAACGCTCGGCTTCGATGCCTGATTTCACGTATTATTTTGTACTATTTTTGTGAGGAAATGATGTTTGTAATCTGACGCTGAAAAAGAGTATGGATGTTCTCGAGTTTTTGGCTGGGGAAACCATTTTGGAACTCGGTTTTAATTTTTTACATTTACAATGTTTTTGCCGTTATTTCATTACTTTTTGTATGTGCAAACGGGTCAGCGCTAAGCTGACTTTAATGTATTCTACATATTACACATATATAAAGATCAACTTCCGATCATTCGTGATGGAATGCATGTGCTACAATGAACAAGTGTATTTTGGAACTTGCGCAAAAGATACGAGCTATTTTATTCGGCCAAGAAATTTCATCTTGAGAATTATACAATAGCTTGTTCCGATCATAGTTTATGCTTCCCATGATCCAATTTTATTTAGACAAAGCAACATATTTGGATGTCGTACGAACATAGAATACGGAAAATGTTCTACAATTGTTCGATTGTGAAACTCTTAAGTAAAATAGCCATGTCCAATCGAAACAGACCATCATGAGATTCTATAATATTTTTCAAGTTGATCTAAAAAATATCTACATTAGACTGTTTCAGAAAAAAATTCTATAATTTTTTTGGAATAAATGTATCTCAAAAGTTTCTTTGTCACGGAAAAAAAAATTCTCTCAAAATTTCAGCTCGATATCTCGGAAATTCAGTTGGCGCAAGGAGGGGTCCTCTTTCCCATTTAAAACGAACATGTAAAAATTTATTTTTCTTATTTCTAAAATAAATGGGTGTAAAAATTTTTTTTCCGGATTTTCGTTTCCATAATCTTGTAGGAAATTTATTTCTCTACAAAATTGGTTCTTCAATTATATGAAAAAGAAATTTTTTCACGATAATTTCATCATATAAAATTATATCAAATTATACGTAATTATATATGATTATATAGAAAAAAAATTTGCCGGATAAATGTTATTATATCTCAGAAACTACGCAGCAGATTTTGTCGGAATTTCACGAACAAGATCAAGTGGGCAGAGTCTTACGCCCCTATAAATTTTATGAAAAAAATACGGAGCGGTGGACGTAGACACCGAAAACTACGGAGCGAAGGACCTGGATACCGAACACTACGGAGCGAAGGACCTGGATACCGAAAACTACGGAGCGAAGGACCTGGATACCGAACACTACGGAGCGAAGGACCTGGATACCGAAAACTACGGAGCGAAGGACCTGGATACCGAAAACTACGGAGCGAAGGACCTGGATACCGAAAACTACGGAGCGAAGGACCTGGATACCGAAAACTACGGAGCGAAGGACCTGGATACCGAAAACTACGGAGCGAAGGACCTGGATACCGAAAACTACGGAGCGAAAAACCTGGATACCGAAAACTACGGAGCGAAGGACCTGGATACCGAAAACTACGGAGCGAAGGACCTGGATACCGAAAACTACGGAGCGAAGGACCTGGATACCGAAAACTACGGAGCGAAGGACCTGGATACCGAAAACTACGGAGCGAAGGACCTGGATACCGGAAACTACGGAGCGAAGGACCTGGATACCGAAAACTACGGAGCGAAGGACCTGGATACCGAAAACTACGGAGCGAAGGACCTGGATACCGAAAACTGCTGTGCGGACACATTACTGAGTACAAATTTTTTTAGGGAGCACGAGTAGACGTGACGCATCAATAATAATGACAATAATAATAATAATGATGAATGAAATATGATTATAAATAATACTATAATAATATAATAATATTATATTGTAATCATACTGGCACGCGGGCGCGATTTGCTGCTGCGCATGCGCATTTTGTAAATCAGGCATCGATCAATAATTCTGCGCATGCGCATTTTGTAAAATAATTAATATTATTAATAACTTAGTTATGCGTGGTCAATTATTGCTCAAAAACAATAGGGGGCGAGATTTCGGTGACGAGAACACTCCTTCCAAATGGCAAGTTCATAAGTGCAACGGTTCGACAGATATCGTGGTCCCAAGAAGAACGTCTGCAACGAAGAAGAAGAAGAAGAAGGAGAAGAAGAAGAAGATTGTGTTTTTCGATCAACTTCGACGGTCAATATCTCCGGAACCACGCGGTAGATTTTGTCGAAATTTCGCGAGCAAGATCAAATGGCGAGGGCCTTACGCCCATATAAATTTTATTAGAAAATAATCAGCGGTTCAAAAGATATGACAGGTTTTTCACAAGAACAAGAGCTGGCTTGGGTAAATGTTTCGTGGCTGGCGCGCCGAGTTTTCACTGTCGGAGGGGGGGGGGGGGGGGGGGGAACTCGGCGATTCGCTGCCGCGAATCTTGATTTTGTTGCAAGAAAACAGACAAGCTTCTAAAAATTTATGAGTATAAAGATTGAGTTTTGAATTGATGAAGTTAAATTAAACACCGAAAACTACGGAGCGGAGGACCTGGACACCGAAAACTATGGAACGAAAGACCTGGACAGTGAAAACTACGGAGCGAAAGACATGGACACCGAAAACTACGGAGCGAAGGACCTGGATACCGGAAACTACGGAGCGAAGGACCTGGATACCGAAAACTACGGAGCGAAGGACCTGGATACCGAAAACTACGGAGCGAAGGACCTGGACACCGAAAACTACGGAGCGAAGGACCTGGACACCGAAAACTACGGAGCGAAGGACCTGGATACCGAAAACTACGGAGCGAAGGACCTGGACACCGAAAACTACGGAGCGAAGGACCTGGACACCGAAAACTACGGAGCGAAGGACCTGGATACCGAAAACTACGGAGCGAAGGACCTGGACACCGAAAACTGCGGTGCGGACACATTACTGAGTACAAATTTTTTTGGGCGGCACGAGCAGACGTGACGCATCAATAATAATGACAATAATAATAACAATGATAAATGAAATATGATTATAAATAATACTATATAATAATATAATAATATTATATTATAATCATCATACTGGCACGCGGCCGCGATTTGCTGCTGCGCATGCGCATTTGTAAAGCAGGCATCGATCAATAATTCTGCGCATGCGCATTTTGTAAAATAATTAATATTATTAATAACTCAGTTACGCGTGGTCAATTATTGCTCAAAAACAATAGGGGGCGAGATTTCGGTGACGAGAACATTCCTTTCAAATGGCAAGTTCATAAGTGCAACGGTTCGACAGATATCGTGGTCTCAAGAAGAACGGTCTGCAACGAAGAAGAAGAAGAAGAAGAAGAAGGAGAAGGAGAAGATTGTGTTTTTCGATCAACTTCGACGGTCAATATCTCAGGAACCACGCGGTAGATTTTGTCGAAATTTCGCGAGCAAGGTCGAATGGCGAGGGCCTTACGCCCATATAAATTTTATTAGGAAATAATCAGCGGTTCAAAAGATATGACAGATTTTTTACAAGAACAAGAGCTGGCTCGGGTAAATGTTTCGTGGCTGGCGCGCCGAGTTTTCACTGTCGGAGGGGGGGGGAACTCGGCGATTCGCTGCCGCGAATCTTGATATGAGAATGGCGAATAAATCAAATTTTTATGGTGGATTGCTCGGTAAGAAATGGTGTGCTGAGTCATATACAGGGTACTTCATATATGTATACTACTACATATACGACCGAGTTTACCCCATCATTACTCCAATAATTTTTATTTTTTTTTATTTTCAACTCCAATTTTATTTACAATCTGTCTTTACTGACAATAAGTAAATCTTATAAAAATATTTACAATAACCCGTAGGTATTTGACCCATTGGTAAATACCTTTAATACTCATTGGATATCAGTTTCCATTCATTTCAAAAGAACACATATTGACGATACAGACATTATACACTTTTTTTTTTAAATTACATATTGATAGTTTTAAATTTTTTAAATCTTGAGGTGGTTCGAGTTTCTTGAAGTATATTTGCTGCAAGATGGTTAGGATGTTCTGTCAGTCGGTCCTTATATCTGTTATACTGGTTTTTTATTTCTTCTTTAACCGTGGGAATATTTAAGTCCTTCCTTATGATGTCATTTGGGACAAACCAGGGAGCGTTCACGAGATTCCTCAGAGTTTTGGATGGGTACCTTTCAATAATTTCGATGTTAGAAGTGGATGCTGATCCCCAAAGTTGTATTCCATAGGTCCAGAAAGGTTTAAGTATGGGCAATTCCACCTCAAATCGGCCAAGAAATGACGTCGCATTTTTTGAATCGAATGAAACTTTTTTTGTGTGTTAAGAATGCAAAAAAAGTCGACACGTGTTTCGGCGTTCGGCCAAAATATTTTTTTTACGAAAGTTATAAATTAATGTATTTTGTTGAAAAACCGACGCACGGTCGGCTTTAGAAATTAATATCTCTGGTTCTATCAATCGTAGAGAGATGGTCTTTGACTCATTTTGAAGGTAATGGAATACACTTTTTGAAAAAATTTTGCAAGTTCTGAAAAAATTGCAAATTGGAACCGTTATAAACAATTAAAATGTTTATCGATTTTTCCTGGAAATATATCCATTTTCAAAATTTTGAAAAAATTTGACCATATTCCTCATTAGATTCTACAGAGTGTGTAATTTTTTCACGATACCATTATTTTTTGTTTTTTTTTTTAAGCAATTTTTCATGAAGCGGCGCGCGCGCCTCGCCTGACGCCATGTGTGTCGGACCTCGCCTCGCTGCGCCGCGCCGGAGTCGGCAAATGGCGCTGCACGTCGATCGGTTCGAAATCAGTTATTGCAAGCAGCGGGAGTCTACATCTTCAAAATTTGAAAAAAGATCTTCAAGATTTGAAATTTGAAACAAATATTACACTAAGTATTAGTATTTCAGCATTACATGGGGCAATATATTCGGAATTCAGGTTAGAGAAAATCGTTTACCGCAATTGTTATAATCTAACTGGAAAATTTAGTTTCGGGTTGTCCCACGCCATACTATAAATGTGTCGTAAAATTGTGGGTCAATTTTTGGGTACTTCCAGGATTTCAAAGTCACAACTGCACAGGTATACGATGGGCCCGTGAACTCATTGCACCATTCCGTTATTGTTAGAGAGGACCATGTGATGGGATTGGAGGAACGATTAAAAGATTAGCAGCAAGAGCTAGTCTTCAAAAACGAGATCAAATTATAAAGACTCCCAAAAATTTATTCAACTGGGCAAAAACGAATGTTCCTAGCGTAGAATGTTTATACTTTGATATCGAGGAATATAACGAACACGAAACAAGTTTACAGCTTCGTTTTGGGTGTGCTAGGCCCATAGCCGGTACACAAAAGTTTCACTCATTTATACCAATTAATGTAAAACAAATTGAAGTGCGAGAATTTTTAGCTTCGAGGAAACATTCTGTAGTAAATATAATGAAATGAAAAAAAAATATTGTAGACATTGATTTTGGTTAAATAAATTTACATATTCGATAAACTTATATAAATAGAAATATATAAACTTCACAAATCCTGAAAACATAGACTCCCACCACTTGCAATAAATGATTCTGAACCGGTCGACGTGCTGCGCCATTTGCCGACTCCGGCGCGGCGCAGCGAGGCGAGGTCCGACACACATGGCGTCAGGCGAGGCGCGCGCGCCGCTTCATGAAAAATTGCTTAAAAAAAAAAAAAAAAATAATGCTATCGTGAAAAAATTACACACTCTGTAGAATGTAATGAGGAATATGGTCAAATTTTTTCAAAATTTTGAAAATGGATATATTTCCAGGAAAAATCGATAAACATTTCAATTGTTTATAACGGTTGCAATTTGCAATTTTTTTAGAACTTGCAAAATTTTTTCAAAAAGTGTATTCCATTACCTTCAAAATGAGTCAAAGACCATCTCTCTACGATTGATAGAACCAGAGATATTAATTTCTAAAGCCGACCGTGCGTCGGTTTTTCAACAAAATACATTAATTTATAACTTTCGTAAAAAAAATATTTTGGCCGAACGCCGAAACACGTGTCGACTTTTTTTGCATTCTTAACACACAAATTGCCGATTTGAGGTGGAATTGCCCGTATGCTTTTATATATGAGTACTTTATTTTCTATTGTAAGCTTCGATTTTTTCCCTATTAGCCAGTACATATTTCTTAGTTTAAGATTTAGTTGTATGCGTTCAGTCCATATGTGTTTTTTCCACGTCAGACGGCGATCAAGATGCATTCCTAGATATTTTACTTCATCGTTGTGTGGTATGTTTTTGCCATTTAGGAACACTGAAGGACACGTTTTTTTACGAAGTGCGAACGTAATCTGGGTTGATTTAGTTTCGTTGACTTTTATTCTCCATTGTTTGAACCATATGTTAGTCTTATCTAGATATTTTTGCAATTTTTCCGAGGCCATTTCAGGATATGAATGACTTGAGATAATCGCTGTGTCATCTGCATACGTAGCCGTGGTGATTTCTTGTGCTGTAGGTAAGTCAGTAGTATATAGCAGGTATAAGGTAGGGCCCAGCACGCTACCTTGAGGTACTCCAGCATTAATAGGGAATGGATTTGTAACTGTTTCGTTAATTTTTACTTGGAACGTTCTATCTGTTAGATATATATATCTGACATATATGTCTTCTGAAGACATATATGTCTTCAGTATTTTATAGATATTTTTTGGAAAGGATTTTTTCAATTTATAGAGCAGTCCCTTATGCCTAACTTTGTCGAAGGCTTGAGCCACGTCTAGAAAGGCTCCAGTACAGTATTGTTTGTTTTCAAAAGCCTCTTTGATTTTTATTGTTATTCTATTCACTTGTTCAATGGTAGCGTGGCAGTTGCGGAAACCAAATTGTTGATCTGGGATTAACTTATTTAGCACAATGATTCGATTCATCTTTTGGAGTAGGAGTTTTTCGCAGATTTTTGACATGATTGGTAGTAGCTTATAGGTCTGTACGATTCTACTTGGTTAGGGCTTTTCCCTGGTTTTGCGATTAGTATTATTTGCCCAACTTTCCACTGGCTGGGAAAATGGCACAGGCGAGACACTGCATTTATAATGATTGTTAGAAAACGAATCGCCTTTGGGGGTAGCTCCTTAATTAATTTAGCATTTATTTTGTCATATCCTGGTGATTTTTTATCTTTAAGAGTTTTGATTATTTGTTGTACATCCTTGGTT
This sequence comes from Rhogogaster chlorosoma, assembly GCA_944452935.1. NCBI lineage: Eukaryota > Metazoa > Arthropoda > Insecta > Hymenoptera > Tenthredinidae > Rhogogaster > Rhogogaster chlorosoma. Next base: position 17,905,728 of record OX101802.1, read on the forward strand.
TTTATGCATTTTATTGGTGGATTTTCTTTAGTTTGAATGGCTTCCCTATTTATCAGTTCTTTTTCTTCTTATTCGGAGATCTCTCTGCTTGACGGCTTAAAGACTTCGATGAGATGTTCTGCGAACATGTTAGCTTTTTCAGACTCACTTCTGGCCCATTTCCCATTAGCTTTCCTCATTGGCGGTATATGTTGTTGGGGTCGTTTAAATTTCTTGGTGGCTTTCCATAGAGAGTATTCAGTAGCTTTAGTTGCAGTTAGGTTTTCTAAGTAATTTTGAATGCCAGTATTTTGTTCTTCGGTAAGCAAGGCTTGAATCTCTTTAATGGATTTATTCAATTTTGTTTTAGTATACTTAGATTTAAAGTCTTGCCATGTTTTCCTTATTTTTCTTTTTTCTTGTATTTTTTCAAGTATGTAACGTTCCGGGCTATTCCGGCAATTTAAAATTATAGGGAATAGACCGCCGTTACGTGAGTTCTTTGCTCGATTAAGAATTTTTCTAATTTTTCTGAGATTTGGGCACTTTGCAACTAGGTTGGAGGGGAAAAGTTGGTTCTGCCACAAAAAGCCTCCGTTCTAGATTTTGTTCCTGTCTATCTACGGACTCGGAGTTAACAGAGCCGTGTTTTAGTGGACTCGACTGATTACTCAATAAAGCCACTTCCCTGCTCAGAACCGATGCTTGCGCATAAGCCAGACTCCTGTGCTTTTCTATCTTTGTTAACTATTCCCTGCACTCAGATCCGGGGTTTGCACCCGAGACTGTATATCAGACTCGGAAGATTGCTCTCCAAAGCTGTTCCCTGATATAAAACTATCTTGGCTTGTTGTAGCGTGCTAAAGTTTATTATTGGACTCGAGTGACGGAAATGTCGGACAAAGATTTGGCGTTGATTGTTTTAATCGAAAATTGACATTTAATCAATCTGAATTCTATTTGCAGTTTTACAAAAATAAAATAAACAAAAATTGTTCTTATTTCTATTTTCTTAATTTTACCTTAAACTCCACTTGGCTCTTTCTTTTTCTAGTCTTTCGATTTTCTGATTTAATACGGAATTTGGAGTACAATTACGATTTATTGTTAATGCCTCGATTTTCTGGATCTCGATCTATTCTCTCAACAGCAGCAATAGATTGATTGAAATTTTAAATTAAGAATTGATATCAATTTTAGCATATCATTCGTTTGTTTAAGTTTTAAATTTTATATTTGAAATTTGAATCAAAGTGAAGCTAATTGACTCTAAATTATTATCTCTGCCCACACAGCACGTAATATTGCTATAAGATTGCAGAAATATAACTAAGCAAGATTGAAATATTTCGGTTAGGTTGCGCAAGGTGTCTGCAATATTTCAGAAATCTTGCAGCAATATTTTATTGTCCGCCTGCGAATATAACATTGCAATGCCTCTGCAATATTGCCAAAATTCGTTGTGTGTATATAGGTATATATATATACACTGTTCAAGAAAATGTGTTAATCTTAACATTTTTCTAAAGTCCCAGGAGGTTCACTCTAAAATTCATGTCATTTTAGCAGAAGCACTTAATGTTGAGAGTCAAAACGGTAATGCTATCAGAAATCTCATACAATCATATATTTATAGGAAAAAAAGAACAACAAATTTCACGTAGGTGTGAGTATACGATTTCACATGTCGATGGACAAGCATCACCATTTCGCTAAGAAAAACGCCATTTGATTTTTTTGACCCAACCGAGATTTGAACCTACTTTCGCTCGCATATACCGTATTACTAGTCGCACGCTCTACCCACTACGCCAAACTACCCTATGCCAATTGAACCAGCTTTTTCTTATATGTTGGAACCTCGAAACTTATGATCGGTTGAACGAACTACACGAAATTAACATATTTCATTCATAGAAATTATTTGATATCTTTACTATCTCAGAAATTGGCAGCTGAATTGAGCGTCTGAAATATATTCGTAAATTAACATAAATACAAAATGTCAAATCAACTGTAAAAAAATGTGACTTTTGACATAAAAATTTTAACATGCTGAAAATTTAACATTATCACAAATTATTTCGAACAGTGTATAATATATAATTATATATTGCAACTTTTCGGGTTATTTAATAAATTAAATAATGCGATAATGAGCGAGAGTCAAGGCGTGGTTGTTGCATTAAATTTAGTTTTGAGTTGTTCTAGGCGGCGATACGTTAAAATACTATTTGTTAAACAAGCTAACTAGCTTTCTGACTTGTTACGCCACGAAGGGGGTAAAAAGCAGATGATTTTACAGACAAGTTCTGTTCCCTGACAGCAATAGATCAGGAAATCTATGCCGTTTACCGAAATTGAGAATGTTCTGAGTGACAAACACGAATCTATTCGATTAGTGAAGACACCAGTGCACCTGAATTCGGTTTCCTATCCTTCTAAATTTTGTCAACACAAGGAAATAATAACACGCTGAAGTTGCGAGCGTTCTGAGTGTCAAACACGAATCTTGTTGATTAGTGAAGGCACCAGTGCGCCTAAACTCAGCTGTTTAGACTGTCAAATAAATATCCAAGTTTTATCCACTTATTCTATTTATTTAACAAAATCGATATCGTTTTTGCGGTAAAGAAGTTATACAAAAATAATACAAAAATAATACTAAAATAAAAGTCTAATTCTACGTTTTAATTCTAGTTTTGCTACTCTAAGTTTTCTTATGATTTTATCCCGACAGGCGATAATTTTCTAAGTTCGAATATTTGAAATCTATCCCGACAGGCGATAATTTCTGAGTTCAGATTTTGATGCCGCTTTTGCGATATTCTATGTTATAAATTTGCGAGATCCCGACAGGCGATACTCTAAGTTTTGCGAAAATTAAGCTAATATAAACAGAGTCAAGTGTCCCGACAGGCGACAAATGCTATGATTTTACGTGATTTCGAGTCAAGTGTCCCGACAGGCGACAAATGCTACTCTACCTGGTCAGCTGTGCCATATTTATACCTAAATCTGACGTCACGCTGGCTATCGTCGGTCGCGTAAGATGGTGCGCGCGCCGCTTCTTCCTCGGAGCTAGCCTGATATGTTACAATATATATATATATATATATAACAAAGTTATATTGCATAAATATTGCGTGAATATAACATATAATGAAAATTTCACACGACACTTAAGAAATCTTCGAAAATGTTCTCATCAACCTTAAAAAATTTTCCCCACATCAAAAAAATCTAATGAACAAAATCCTCAAAAATTTCTCGGAACACCTAAGAAATCTTAAAAAATTATATTGCTGTAATATTTCCGAATATTGTATGTGAAACGACAAATTGTAATATTGCTGCAATGTTTCTGGAATATTGCATTTGCAACGACAAATTGTAATATTGCTGCCATCTTTCTGAAATATTGCATTCGCAAGCGAAATATTTTAATATTGCTGCAATATTTCTGCAATATTGCGTGCTGTGTGGGTGGATGGCCCAGAGTATGATAGAGCAAATGAGACGGCTACGAGTTCTAACTCAGTATCGCTGATGAGGCTTGTCCTCGCCAGCTTTTATACTTCTCGTCCCCTTGTTCGACGTCGCAGATCCTCTTTCTGACGTCATCGACGAGGTGGTGGGGATCGTCACGTGATCAGCTGATCACGCTGACTTCCTAATTTATCGACGGTCTAGCCGATACGTTACAGTTGAGAGGTATTCTGAAGTGTTTTCGGTTGTTTGAGTGGTGGGGTAGCTTCTTCTGCTGCGTTGTGTATTTGTATGTTAAAATCTTCTATTGCATTTTCGAGGTCTTCTATGGATTTGCGTGGTATATCGCAAGATAGATTGTTGTTCAAATATTCTTTGTATTTTTCCCAGTTAGTTTTTTTTATTATAAGGATGTGGTATTTTTTGTAGGATTTTAATTTGTTTATTTAAGGTGATGATAATCGGTGAGTGTTCCGAAGTTATATCCAAGCAGGATTCTGCTTTGAGATAAACTGAATTCATGCCTCTTATAACAGCAAAATCAATAAGATCAGGTAGTTTGTTCTTATCAGTTGGCCAGTAGGTTGGTTCTCCTGTGAATATTGGAGTGAAGTTTCCATGTTGCATTGCTGCGTATAACTGGTGTCCTTTGGGGTTGGGTGTCCTTGATCTTGAGCCCCACCAGGGATGTTTTGCATTGTAGTCACCTCCAGCTATGAAACGATGACCTAGGTTATTGAAAAATATTGTATACATCTCTTGTTTAATGGTATATTTGGGTGGGTAGTAGATTGCAGATATGGTGATTTGTCCTTTCTCGTCTTCTATAATTACGTTTGTTGCTTGTAGATAATTCTCTTGGTATTTTTCGATCTCGTAGTGTTTTTATTGAATCCTTTATGATTATGGCTGTGCCTCCATGAGCTTTACCATCGGGGTGTTGAGTACCATATAACGGCAAAAACATTGTAAATGTAGAAAATTAAAACCGAGTTCCAAAATGGTTTCCCCAGCCAAAAACTCGAGAACATCCATACTCTTTTTCAGCGTCGGATTACAAACATCATTTCCTTACAAAAATAGTACAAAATAATACGTGAAATCAGGCATCGAAGTCGAGCGTTCCTTTTGGTAATTTTCAGACTTCAAATTATGTTCTTCAAATGCTAATCAATGGAAATGAATGGAAAACCAATAGAATCATTGATAAAACCTGTGATAAAACAGCATATTGACGACGGAAAATATTGCTGAAGGAAGTTAGCTCGTATGATGATACGAACTCGGCGGGCATAGATTGTTCTGAAAATTATCAATTGCTGAAGTGTGAGGTAAGATCAGCAATTAGTGCGTCTTTCAATGCAGAATATGTGTACCTATACTGTCAGTCGAATAGAAAGAGAGACGTCGCAAGAGCATCACCGAAGTATACCGATAATGGGTACGTCCAGTATAAGTATGTATCGTTTTATGGGTGTGACATGTTTATAGCATGACGTTATAACTATAGTCGAAAATCGGTGAACGATAGATGCAGAATGAAATTGAACTCTTCTTCAAAACTTGAATTTGAATTTAAATTACTGTACATTACTGTACATAATATATGAACACACTATAGGTATTTTTTTAACTTCAATTTTCAACGGATTACTCATTCCTTTCATTCATTTGTTGCAACACAACCTCTTGCGAAAACTACGAAGCACTGGTGCGTGGAAAATGTTTTCTGATTTTTAAATTTGAAGAAAAAAAAGATAGTATGTAGGGCACGGGCACTCAAAAGGACTTTATGAGGAGTGTGAAAGTGTCACACGATTCGAAGATGAGGTCTTTCTGCGCCCTTGCCATATAAACCACTATTATATCGGAGTTTCAGTCTACAATAATAAATATATTATCAATGCCAAAAATATCCTAACAGTATTTGATCACGCTCCCAACAATTTTGTGGGTGTAATCGTTACACATTGACTGGAAGAAATAATTTTAAAAACAGAGTGCAATTGATAATTTTCAGAACAATCTATGCCTGCCGAGTTCGTATCATCATACGAGCTAACTTCCTTCAGCAATATTTTCCGTCGCCAATATGCTGTTTTATCACAGGTTTTATCAATGATTCTATTGGTTTTCCATTCATTTCCATTGATTAGCATTTGAAGAACATAATTTGAAGTCTGAAAATTAACAAAAGGAACGCTCGGCTTCGATGCCTGATTTCACGTATTATTTTGTACTATTTTTGTAAGGAAATGATGTTTGTAATCCGACGCTGAAAAAGAGTATGGATGTTCTCGAGTTTTTGGCTGGGGAAACCATTTTGGAACTCGGTTTTAATTTTCTACATTTACAATGTTTTTGCCGTTATTTCATTACTTTTTGTATGTGCAAACGGGTCAGCGCTAAGCTGACTTTAATGTATTCTACATATTACACATATATAAAGATCAACTTCCGATCATTCGTGATGGAATGCATGTGCTACAATGAACAAGTGTATTTTGGAACTTGCGCAAAAGATACGAGCTATTTTATTCGGCCAAGAAATTTCATCTTGAGAATTATACAATAGCTTGTTCCGATCATAGTTCATGCTTCCCATGATCCCATTTTATTTAGACAAAGCAACATATTTAGATGTCGTACGAACATAGAATACGGAAAATGTTCTACGATTGTTCGATTGTGAAACTCTTAAGTAAAATAGCCATGTCCAATCGAAACAGACCATCATGAGATTCTATAATATTTTTCAAGTTGATCTAAAAAATATCTACAGTAGACTGTTTCAGAAAAAAAATTCTATAATTTTTTTGGAATAAATGTATCTCAAAAGTTTCTTTGTCACGGAAAAAAAAATTCTCTCAAAATTTCAGCTCGATATCTCGAAAATTCGGTTGGCGCAAGGAGGGGTCCTCTTTCCCATTTAAAACGAACATGTAAAAATTTATTTTTCTTATTTCTAAAATAAATGGGTGTAAAATTTTTTTTTCCGGACTTTCGTTTCCATAATCTTGTAGGAAATTTATTTCTCTACAAAATTGGTTCTTCAATTATATGAAAAAAAAAAATTTTCACGATAATTTCATCATATAAAATTATATCAAATTATACGTAATTATATATGATTATATGGAAAAAAAATTTGCCGGATAAATGTTATTATATCTCAGAAACTACGCAGCAGATTTTGTCGGAATTTCACGAACAAGATCAAGTGGGCAGAGTCTTACGCCCCTATAAATTTTATGAAAAAAATACGGAGTGGTGGACGTAGACACCGAAAACTACGGAGCGAAGGACCTGGATACCGAAAACTACGGAGCGAAGGACCTGGATACCGAAAACTACGGAGCGAAGGACCTGGATACCGAAAACTACGGAGCGAAGGACCTGGACACCGAAAACTACGGAGCGAAGGACCTGGATACCGAAAACTACGGAGCGAAGGACCTGGATACCGAAAACTACGGAGCGAAGGACCTGGATACCGAAAATTACGGAGCGAAGGACCTGGATACAGAAAACTACGGAGCGAAGGACCTGGATACCGAAAACTACGGAGCGAAGGACCTGGATACCGAAAACTACGGAGCGAAGGACCTGGATACCGAAAACTACGGAGCGAAGGACCTGGATACCGAAAACTACGGAGCGAAGGACCTGGATACCGAAAACTACGGAGCGAAGGACCTGGATACCGAAAACTACGGAGCGAAGGACCCGGATACCGAAAATTACGGAGCGAAGGACCTGGATACCGAAAACTACGGAGCGAAGGACCTGGACACCGAAAACTGCGGTGCGAACACATTACTGAGTACAAATTTTTTTAGGGAGCACGAGTAGACGTGACGCATCAATAATAATGACAATAATAATAATAATGATGAATGAAATATGATTATAAATAATACTATAATAATATAATAATATTATATTGTAATCATACTGGTACGCGGGCGCGATTTGCTGCTGCGCATGCGCATTTTGTAAATCAGGCATCGATCAATAATTCTGCGCATGCGCATTTTGTAAAATAATTAATATTATTAATAACTTAGTTATGCGTGGTCAATTATTGCTAAAAAACAATAGGGGGCGAGATTTCGGTGACGAGAACACTCCTTCCAAATGGCAAGTTCATAAGTGCAACGGTTCGACAGATATCGTGGTCCCAAGAAGAACGTCTGCAACGAAGAAGAAGAAGAAGAAGGAGAAGAAGAAGAAGATTGTGTTTTTCGATCAACTTCGACGGTCAATATCTCCGGAACCACGCGGTAGATTTTGTCGAAATTTCGCGAGCAAGATCAAATGGCGAGGGCCTTACGCCCATATAAATTTTATTAGAAAATAATCAGCGGTTCAAAAGATATGACAGGTTTTTCACAAGAACAAGAGCTGGCTTGGGTAAATGTTTCGTGGCTGGCGCGCCGAGTTTTCACTGTCGGAGGGGGGGGGGGGGGGGGGGGGGGAACTCGGCGATTCGCTGCCGCGAATCTTGATTTTGTTGCAAGAAAACAGACAAGCTTCTAAAAATTTATGAGTATAAAGATTGAGTTTTGAATTGATGAAGTTAAATTAAACACCGAAAACTACGGAGCGGAGGACGTGGACACCGAAAACTATGGAACGAAAGACCTGGACAGTGAAAACTACGGAGCGAAAGACATGGACACCGAAAACTACGGAGCGAAGGACCTGGATACCGGAAACTACGGAGCGAAGGACCTGGATACCGAAAACTACGGAGCGAAGGACCTGGATACCGAAAACTACGGAGCGAAGGACCTGGACACCGAAAACTACGGAGCGAAGGACCTGGACACCGAAAACTACGGAGCGAAGGACCTGGATACCGAAAACTACGGAGCGACGGACCTGGACACCGAAAACTACGGAGCGAAGGACCTGGACACCGAAAACTACGGAGCGAAGGACCTGGACACCGAAAACTACGGAGCGAAGGACCTGGATACCGAAAACTACGGAGCGAAGGACCTGGACACCGAAAACTACGGAGCGAAGGACCTGGACACCGAAAACTACGGAGCGAAGGACCTGGATACCGAAAACTACGGAGCGAAGGACCTGGACACCGAAAACTGCGGTGCGGACACATTACTGAGTACAAATTTTTTTGGGCGGCACGAGCAGACGTGACGCATCAATAATAATGACAATAATAATAACAATGATAAATGAAATACGATTATAAATAATACTATATAATAATATAATAATATTATATTATAATCATCATACTGGCACGCGGCCGCGATTTGCTGCTGCGCATGCGCATTTGTAAATCAGGCATCGATCAATAATTCTGCGCATGCGCATTTTGTAAAATAATTAATATTATTAATAACTCAGTTACGCGTGGTCAATTATTGCTCAAAAACAATAGGGGGCGAGATTTCGGTGACGAGAACATTCCTTCCAAATGGCAAGTTCATAAGTGCAACGGTTCGACAGATATCGTGGTCTCAAGAAGAACGGTCTGCAACGAAGAAGAAGAAGAAGAAGAAGAAGGAGAAGGAGAAGATTGTGTTTTTCGATCAACTTCGACGGTCAATATCTCAGGAACCACGCGGTAGATTTTGTCGAAATTTCGCGAGCAAGGTCGAATGGCGAGGGCCTTACGCCCATATAAATTTTATTAGGAAATAATCAGCGGTTCAAAAGATATGACAGATTTTTTACAAGAACAAGAGCTGGCTCGGGTAAATGTTTCGTGGCTGGCGCGCCGAGTTTTCACTGTCGGTGGGGGGGGGGAACTCGGCGATTCGCTGCCGCGAATCTTGATTTTGTTCGAGTTTTGAGTTTTGAATTTCGCGATTCGGCAGTGGTGCTCAGGCGTGGGTTCTGAGTGCCGCACTTAGTGAACAGAGCAGTGGTTATCAACCTGCGGCGATCTCGACGAGTCAGCTCGTCGACCCGGCAGATTACCGAACAGCTGACATGTTCTAAGTAGAGTCTTTTGAGTTTAGCGTTCGCGTTCGAGTTCGAGTTCGAGTAAAAATTTTTTTTTTGCGTTCGGGTTCGAGTTTGTGTTACCTGCAGTATTGCACTCGAGTGACTGACTCACTGCATTTTGGTTTAAGTGCACTTCCGGGTGCAAATCAAACTTTTTTTTTGAGTTCAGTTTTGAAAAAAAAAAAAAATTTTTTTTTCCTCTCGCGTTTAGAGACTTTGTGAGTTCAGTATTGGAAATAAAAAAAAAAAATTTCTCTCTTTCGCGTTTAGAGGTTTTTGGTTTTGGTAATTTTCGATTTTTTGGGCTTCTTCGGCAAACCTATTTTCGCGTTCGTATTGGAAGAAAACTTTTGCGGTGTCGACTGAGTCCGGTACGGTAAATCGAAACATGGCGGCCGCAGATACCCCCTACGGTAACCTCCTATGGGAATTAACTAGAGACGAATTAGCGGAACTCTTGAGCACGCTGAATGCCAATCCAGAGGGCTCGCTAGTGGTATTACGGGACCGGTACCAACGGTGTTGGCGTCGTCTAGAAGGCGACGAGCGGATTCCGTGGGAACCCGAAGATGAAAACATCTTCGGGCAAGGAGACGCGACCAGACGTAGCCCTAGTCCGAGTCGTCTGCCAAGCACATCCCTACACGTCGCGTTTGCAACGAGTTCAGAGTCGCGTCCGGTTACGACGACGACGACAAGCATCGCGCAATCGACCAGTGCGACCACGACGTCGACTATGTACGGCACTAGGACTACTGCATTCGCGCCACGACCCACGGTAAGCCAGGTTCCAAATGAACCTCGTAGACTGCCCGAAACGTCCGCGTTCGATAGAGCGTACGAGGCTCTACGAGACAGTCTTCGCGAGGAAACCCCCGGGCGAATGCCACGTAGATCCACGGCGAACCCCCGCGAGTTGGAAGAGTTCGGCCGTGAATATCGGCAAGGTCCTCCGGAGGAAAGCGCAGGGCGAGCGAGGGCAACAGAACCGCGGGAAAATGAGGAAGCGACGGCCGGGACAGATACAAGACGTGTAGATCCGATCCCGAGTCGAACGTACAATGCGACAGAGTCGGTATACCCCCAAACATGTAGTAGATGTCGCGAGGCTACGAGAATAGTCGAAGCGCCCGGGAAGGTCGCGGCGGATCACCCCAGTAACCACGGTAACAGGCACCCGGTGGATCCAGCGCCGAGACCAGAGCACGGAAGCACGGAGCACCAAACTGCCTCCCCCGATAATTCCACAGATCTGTGCCCGAGTGCTCGACAAAATAGACACCCGGGAGAGGAAAACTCTCGCGAAACAAGAGCAATTGAGTACCCAGTAGCGGCAATTGAGTACCCAGTAGAGGCCCACCCACCCTCCCAGCGTGAAGTCGCAAAAACAAAGTCGTGGATAGAACCGCCGCCGATGCGAGACGAGTCTCCGGTTCGCGCCCGCGCAACCTGTAGGGACCGACCAAAAGAGATAATCGAAGCGTTGCGTAGATGGAATCTGAAATTTAGCGGCGGAGGCGAGCAAAGTGCCGAGGACTTTTTGAGCCGGTTAGATGAGTGTAAAAGATTCACCCCGTTATCCGGCGCGGAAGTAGTACGGTCACTGCCGATGATATTTACGGGTATCGCGTCAGAGTGGCTACGCATCGAGCGAGATAGCTGGTCCAGCTACGAGGACTTCCAGCAGGCGTTTCGAAGCTGGTACGGCGACGAGACGGTCGATAAAAGGTTTAGACAACAGGCAACGAGACGTACCCAGGGCGAACACGAGTCAGTACGGGAATATATGACCTGCATCCGAGGGCTATTGCACCGGATGTCACGCCCCTACACGCAAGAAGAACAGCTAGACCTAGTCTTCGAAAACTTACGGCCGAACATACGCGAGACACTCGATCGCGATCGAATTAAAGATTTCAAGGAGTTAGCCCGGGTGGCCTCCACGAGGGAGAAAAATTTAGCGTTGTCGCGTGCGTACCGACCACCCCCACCTCCCGAAGATTCGTTTATGGCAGAGCTCGCGTATAGAGCTGATAAGCGACATACGCGAAAGACTTCCGCACTCGCAGCAGTCGAAGTGCAGGAAGCACCGAAGGAACCAGCGAAAGCCGCGCCTACTCCGAAGCCGCGTCAAAAGAGTAGCTCCGGTCAAGGGGGGGGGAGGATGGCCTTGGAAAAGGCCATTAAAGAACAATTAGCGGCAATACAAAATTTAGAAAAGAAGTTAGAAACCGTGGCCGAGTCAAAACAGCCTCGGCAGGCAATATTAAACGTCCCGGGACGCCCGACGCAGGCGAGAGTAGCCTCAGCGGAGGCTCACTCAAGAGCGCCAGCAGCTCCAAACACTACGCCACCCATGGATGGTGGACCAACGGTCGTGTGTTTTAACTGCGAGCGTAGGGGGCATCTTTGGAGGGAGTGTCCGGCACCGAGGACTCGGTTTTGTTATTATTGTGGTAAAAAAGGAGAAATTTCGACCACATGTTCGCGTTGTAATGCGGGAAACGGACCAGGGCAGCCTCGAGCAGGGTCATCGAGCCACCCACAACAATAGATACGGGCCCAAGTAATCCATCCGACCGAGATGCAATGTGTTTCCCCTTACAAACCCTAGAGTTGCAACCACGTTGGTTTTTAAACGTAAAAATCGGGGAATCAACCGTGCGAGCCTTAGTAGACACCGGGTCTTCCAGAAGTTTTCTAGGGGCTTCGGGTAGGAAAATCGCCGAAGAAAATGGTCGTTCGCTAGGTCAACCGGCCTTTGAACGAGTCATATTAGCGAACGGCGACACCGAAGCAGTTTTAGGAGAATTTATCCTACCTATAGAAGTACTGGGGGTAACACACGAGCTCGCGATCCGAATTCTTCCGTCTCTAGCAGGGGAATGCATCCTCGGAATGGATTTTATTAGAGTATTTGGGTTGGAAATGTATGGCGCGAATGATTCGTGGCGATTAACAGAGGGGCCAGAACTTACGAGTTCATTTTTGGAGCCAAATTCGGTGACCACGGGGTCAATTAACGCGTGCTACGGAATAGCAGAGCTAACGTCGGCGGAGAAAACGGCGATGGAAGAATTTTTAGAGCGGGAATTGCCTGCGGTTACAGGGCCGCTAGGACTTACTAACCTAGCCGAGCATACTTTAGATACGCAAGGGCATTCCCCGATTAAACAACGTTACTATTTAGTATCTCCAGTAGTGCAAGCCGCGATCCATGCCGAAGTCGATCGTATGTTAGCCGAGGGCGTAATCGAGCCTTCCCAAAGCGCGTGGTCGAGTCCTATTGTGATGGTCAAGAAACCGAATGGCTCGTATCGTTTTTGTTTAGATTTCCGTAAAGTGAACAGCGTCACTAAAAAGGATGCGTACCCGATCCCTTATATCAACGGGATATTAGATAAGTTGCGTGCCGCGAGGTATATTTCGACGATTGATCTGAGCCAGGCATATCATCAGATCCCCCTACACTCAGGTAGTCGCGAAGTTACTGCGTTCACTGCACCGGGACGAGGGTTGTTCCAGTTTACGAGAATGCCGTATGGACTCACCGGAGCCCCCGCTACATTTCAGCGCCTAATAGACAAATTAATTACACCGGATATGGAACCGCATGTCTTCGCGTATTTAGATGACATTATAGTAGTTACAGACAATTTTGTGAAACATATAGACTGGTTGAAACGGGTGTTTGATGAAATCGCGAAAGCCGGTTTAACGTTGAACCCCGATAAATGTGAATTTTGTAGAGACGAGGTCCGATATTTGGGGTTTAGAGTCAACAACGAGGGATTACAGATAGACCCCGAGAAGATTGAACCAATTGTTAGTTATCCGGCACCCCGGAACTTGAAACAACTGCGACGGTTTTTAGGGATGGCCTCGTGGTACCGCCGGTTTATCCCAGCGTTCGCGAGCTCCTCGGAGCCATTAACGCGGCTATTACGTAAAGATAAACGGTGGGAATGGGGGGAAGCCCAACAGCAGGCTTTTGAAGAATTAAAATCCGCGTTGACAACAGCCCCGGTATTATCGTGCCCTGATTTTAGAGTACCTTTTGTGGTTCAGACGGATGCCAGCGATTTCGGAATCGGCACCGTGCTGACCCAGACTGTCAATGACGTAGAAAGAGTCATTGCCTACGCGAGCAGAACCTTATCCGAGGCCGAGAGAAAATATTCGGTCACCGAAAAAGAGTGCCTCGCGGTTATTTGGGCAATAAAGAAATTTCGCGCATACCTCGAGGGGTATCATTTTACGGTAATAACGGACCACAGTAGCCTACGATGGTTACACAATTTACATAATCCGACGGGTCGCTTAGCGAGATGGGCATTAGAGCTCTTAGAGTATGACTTCGAAGTCGTGCATAGGAAAGGAGCGATGCACCACGTACCGGATGCGTTATCGCGGATGTACGAAGACGAGGTCGCAGACCTCGCAGCTGAGCACCTAGCCGCGATTAATGAGGTGCAAGATCCGTGGTATTCTCAGAGAATACGCGAGGTCACGGAAGCGCCAAAGAAATATCGAGGTTGGTCCGTATTTGAGGGCCGTTTATATTATTTTAGACCGAATCCCCAGACAGACCCGGTGGTTGACGAGCTCAACCCCTGGAAATTAGTGTTGCCGGCCGAGCATCGTACTCGAGCGTTTACCGAGTCCCATGAAGACCCACAAGCAGGTCATCTCGGGGTCGAAAAGACCTACGCGAGGGTACGAGAAGAATATTATTGGCCTGGCATGTTTCGAGATATCGTCGTAGCTGTGCGTAGGTGCCAACAATGCCAACAGTGTAAAGTCGAGCAAGCACCGCCCGCGGGCTTATTAGGAGATCGTGTCGTTGATCAGCCATGGACAGTAGTCGCGGCAGATGTAATGGGTCCGTTTCCACGTAGCCGTGCAGGCTTTGAATACCTGTTAGTTTTCGAGGACCTTTTCACCAAGTGGGTTGAATGCGCGCCGATGCGCAAATCAAACGGGAAAAATGTCATCGCTGCGTTCGAAGACCTAATTTTGTCAAGGTGGGGTACCCCCGAGGTATTTCTCACCGATAATGGAACCGAGTTCGCGAACAAAGCGATAGATGACATGTGCGCCGAGTACAACATCGTACACGCCCACGTACCCCCGTATCACGCGCAGGCGAACCCTGTAGAGAGGGTGAATCGAGTCCTTAAAACTATGATCACGGCGTACATCGGGAATGACCATAGAAATTGGGACATCCACCTGCACGAGTTCAGGTTCCCGTATAATTCCGCCGTGCATAGCTCGCTAAAAGTGAGCCCTGCATTTCTGAACCTCGGTCGCGAACCAAGGCCGCGAGTGCAACTCCGACGAGCGGAAGAAGGTCCTGCGAAGATTCCCGTGCCGTGTCCAGAAAAATGGGCAGAACGAATGACACGACTACAAGAATTGCGAGACTTAGCCACGAGGCATTTGCAGACGGCACGCACCCGGCAAGCGCACTATTATAATCGACGTCATCGGGACGGTCATTATAAAGTAGGTGATCGAGTATGGAAAAGAAAGCGAGTTCTATCCTCTGCGGCTAATTTTATAGCAGCGAAGTTAGCTCCGAAATTCGAGGGACCATACACCGTGACGCAAGTCATATCACCAGTGGTGTATGAGCTCGAAGATGAGACAGGTAGGACTCTCGGTCGACACCATATTAAAGACTTTAAGCCGTATATTGCCCCCGAGGCCGACGTCGATCTGAGTGCATCCGAGGAGGAACACTCGTCCTCAGACGAAGCCTGAGGCAATATCGTTCGCGTACGTTACGTATTAACTTTGCCGTTCGATTTTGATTTTTGAGTCTGGTTTTTCCTTTATTATTTTTTTTTTGCTATTGCGTATTATGAGATGTTAGGGATGTTAGGATTTTAGGGTTTTAGTTCAGTAATTTCGGTCAGTTAGACGAAGTTGTTTTTTTTTTGCTATTTTATTTTGAGTCTGCTGCACCTGCAAATTCGTAGAGGAATATTGGCGGGCAAAGAGCCGAGGAATAATCCGTTACGCTCCCCACAGTCCAAGAGGGCGCAGTGCACGATCCAGAACTCCGAGCAGCCTGTCGAGATTTGATGGCCATGCAAGAAGCCGAGGCCGAAGCCAGGGCACCTCGCGAGATTCCCCCGTGGGAAATCCCAGGGCGACTGCCTTTGCTCAGTCCGGAGATGCGCGAAGCATTCGGGCTACATCCAGTTCCGGGAGCCATATATGGCCTAGTAGCTCCACGGGGCATTCGTCAACTTCCGCCAGCGGCCCCGCGGGCCAGCCCAGCCCGACCGCCAAGGATCGAGCCGGTACCGCGCGACCCACGATACGTACCCGTTGACTTACCAGCCGAAAGACCCGACCCAGAGGAGGTCCTCCACGAGGCCGAACGACTCGAGGCAGAAGCCCGGGCCGCCGCCCAGAGGGCCAGGGAAGCACAGCGAATGGCCCGAGAGGAAGAGCAACGGGCCAGAAGGGCTCTAGAAGCGGCCCAGCGGGCGAGACAAGAGCAGGAAATGGCCCTACAAGCCCAACGGGTCCACGAAGCGGCCTTGGAAGCCCGACAGAGACGCGAGGCGAGGGAGGCAGAACGCGAGGCATATCACCGGCAGCAGTCCAACTGTTGGAATTGTGGGCAAGCGGGCCACAAAGCGCGACACTGCCAGAAACGCAAACGCGAGTTCTGCCAGTTGTGCTCAATGCCCGGAACGACTACCGAAGTCTGCCCTTACCAGAGGCACCGATGGCACCTAAAGCTCGAGGAAAAACGTGAGCTAGACAGAGCTCGGCGAGCCGCCACCGAGGGCGCCGTGCCTAGAACTAGGGACTAGATGACAGGCCACCTAAGAGTAGCTATATCGGGCAGATTCCTCTTGTCGCGTAGTTTAAGTTCCATAATTTTCTATTGTTTTATTTGTTTTCGGTTGTCTGAGTTGGAGGGGGGATGCACTTCACCCCGAGGGGGTTTCCTCAAGCATTGACGCTCTGTTTTAGTTTTTTTCTTTCGGGGGCATGATTGCTTTTCTGTTTTACGTTCCCTTTCCGTTTTCGTTGCGCGGGGGATCTCATCTTGTAGTTTTTTTTTTGTTTGTTCTATTGTTGTTCCGAGGGGAAAGCCGGATTGGCGCCCCCAGGTAGCCCAGTGGGCCAATAATGTGGGAATTGACGCCCTGTTTTTAGTTGATTTTGTTTTGTTTTGTTGGTTCGTAGTCTATTTTGTTTAATTTTTTTTTTTGTTGTAATATTAATACCCTGTTGTTTTGCCTTTTCAGTTCCTTTAGTTTGGTTGGTTGGTTGGTTTAGTTTGTTTTTTTTTCTTTTTGTTGTGATATATTTTTTTTATTGTCAAAATTTAGAGATTTTCGAGTTTTGTGAAATTTTGCGGGGAGTCGAACCCTCTCCTAGTTTTTTTTGTCTTTCTGCCTTCTGCAGGAGGAAAGTAGCGGGTGACGACTTGAAATAAATCGGGGGCTTTCTTAAAGATAATTTGTTTTATTCCTCCCCGGGGGAAAGTTTAGACTGAGATATTTAGACTAAGTAATTAAGACTGATTGATTTAGATTCAACCAGCAGGCTAATAAGAATATGTAATTTTAAGACGCGGTGTGCGGCCGCCACTCGGAGTTCGGTCCATGGGTCAGTTTGGCTAGCGCTTCCGCCCCAGTGGTCCGTCTAAGGGGGGGGGAGTTGTAACATTGCATGTTACAAACTGCTCCTCGCCCCTAAACGAGACCTTAGTTAAGACGGGGAATCGCTGGAATGAACGAAGTATGAATGAATAAGATGACCCCGAGGTCCGAAATACTCCCGAGAGGCGACCGTGACCGACTTAGTTAATGAAACCGATTATTTATTCTTTTGTTTTTTTTTACACTTTTCTCTGGCATGTGGGCACCGAGGCATTGTTTGGGGGAAGCGACGTGAGGACCACGATATACCACGACGAACGTCTGCGCCTCGATACGCCGAGGGCGTGAAATTCTACCAAGGCGCCACAGAAGCTCGGGAGATTAGCAAGTGCACGGCTAACTCCCCCAACCAGTCGAGGATGCGGGAGAGTGCCCCCGACACTCTACAACGAGGGATGAAGGTGGTGGATGAGATTCCCGCCACCGAGAAGACTCAACAACCCGCATTCCTCGGCCAAGAAGAGCCAAAATCACCGTGGTGACCATTTGAATAATTCGCGCCAAGGATCGAGCGCTACCCCATGACGTCACAGCGTGGTCGATGCGATAATCGATAATTGCGGGACTAACGAGGTCCTTGCGCATCCGTACGACGCCGGTGGTCTCACTCTGCGTTAGGCTAGCGCCCCGATCACTCGTGTGATAATAAATTCTCTTGGCAAAATTGAGTAGAGTACTTTGCGTTCGAGCCAATCCTTCTTTTGAGTGCGAGTTGCTGTTTGTGAGTGGGTTTCCCGAGGAACGAGTTTCTTTTGTCGAACAATCCCGATGGATTTTGGACAAGAGGCGTCTCTTTTCGTCAGGCGGCTGGAGAACGGTAAGCGTTAAGCAGTCTTACCCGTTGGATAATTTGAATCCGGCAACGGCCTTCTGCCGCGTGCTTGTTCTCAGCCACGAGGCTATTTCACGAATTTGGGATCAAATTAAGCCGAATTCCGAGTGAAAGCCGTCACCAGTGTCCGATGCCATAATTTAGAGTTCGAGTTTCGCGTCCAGATTATTAATTATTGAATAATTATTGAAGTAAGAAATTTTTTTACTATTCGCCCACGAGGGCAAGTAAGAAAGCCGGTCCCTGTCGCGCTCTCTTCCTCCTGCGAGTAGACTTTGTACCGAGGCCGAGCCTCGTGTATGGTTTAGAGATTTCGAGTCTAGATTATAGATCGACGTTAGTTAAATCTGTAAATAATTTTGTCGTTTATTGCGCAGAGTTAGGTTAAGTTAGATTTAAGTGATTTAGTCAATTTGTTGAGTTTGTGCCGTCGGCAAATAAATCAAATAAATTCTACGCCGCGGGATTAATTATCTAGCGAATTAGGAATAATTCTGGGCTGCAGGCCTCTTTGATTTATTAGTAGTAATAGTAGCGAATTTATCGCACCCTGTTATAACCGATGTTATCTATTGTTGCATGATTTAGAATTAATTTATTATTGGTTTGTGAACTTTATTTGACGAGTCAGTTATTAATTTTCTTTTCGTTCTGTTATTGCCACCCTACGTGGGAGCGTGTCTTTAGTTCTTTTTCTTTGTAAGGCTCGTCAACCGTGGCCAGGTCGCCTCTACACGCCCTGTAATCAATTTATACCCGAGGGGAAGTACCCCCGGGTACATCATATTTGGTTATCTTTTTTTTTATTTTTCATATTCTATTTTTTTTTTTGAATAAACGCACGTTTCGTCTATTATAATTTAATTACTCGAGTAACTACTTCATTTGCTGATCCCTCAATTCAATCCCGACCCCTCTCCGCGGTACTGACGCTAGCCGCCGCTTATTCGTAGTTGTCTTTTGGTTATTTATTTCGATCTTCTTGTTTCGTGGCGAAGTAGTCGCCTGGCGCCCAACTAAAAACTTATTATTATTTTTCTTATACAATTATTATTTATTTAACTCTCGGGGTTGTTCATTGTCGACTGGACTGTCCTTCGGAATAGCGATCCGGTCTGTTCCGAAGGATATAAAGGGTCCACGTCACAAAATATTCAATTTAATGATGTATCGCGACCAGAGAATTCGAAAAGAAATAGCTCGTTATTTTAGGATTCGTGTTTTTGAATTTCGAAATATTGGTCGTTCTGCATATTGGTTTTTCGGAATTTTGACCCCCCCCCCCCCCCGCGCTGAGAGATATCTAGGCAAATGCATATCACCTTTATCTGCGACTTTCTCTTTTATTCTTGCCCATCCACCTGTGAATGCACTCAAAAACGTATATACGTGCTGCACAAACATGAAGTACTGTGTCGCAGGTGAACAACTATCAGCTGCTGACTGACCGACTAGATTTAATGAGTGAGCCGCACATGGCACAAAAATTGCCTGTGGATTGTGGGCTTTGATTTTAGCTTGTTAACCACCGTACCTTCCAGACATATTGCTGGCATTGTCGTATGACTATTCTCTACAGTCCTGAATGTTAATCTACAGCTCGCTGAGTGTGTTCAAAACTGCGCTCTCCATTTGAGCAGCGTTATGACCTGTATTATGAATGAACCTCATGAAACGTTCGGTAGGAACACCATTTTCTTGCACGTCACGTAAGATAAATGTGAGCTGATCCGTGTGCGGGATGTCTTACGTTGAATTGACGGTGATTGAATAGTATTTATTCAATTTAAGGGCAGATATGATTTCTCCGACGAGATTTGTATAGATCAGCTCCACGAATTCATTGCAAATTCCTGATGACAAATAAGAAACTTTGCTTTACCTGGGTTCCCAAATTTTTCGATGTGACCTTTAGAAATGGATCATCTTCTGCGATGAGTTCCAACGCACCTAAATAATTCACATTTTAAGGTGATCCGAAAAGTTCGGTACTACCTCTGAAAGCCAGTCCTCGAGTTCGAAGGAATTTAATTAAGTCCACCACGCGATGCAGAACCTTACGCCAATAATCACGTTGTTCAAGGTATTGCGTATACAGCCCGCTGTCAATTTTACCCACTAAGTTGCTACGGAGAACTAATGTAATATTTGTTCGATGGTTGGACCCGCGCTCATGCTCTGTTATTCGCACATCATTCTTCCAGTCATTAAACCCAGTTGTGAACACGTTGTTTCCTCCACGATCGAATAACTTACAGGGCACACAAAAAACGGTACCTGCAGTCTCGGAATAACAGAGCCATTCTCTTTTTCGAACCTCACCATTGGTCATTTTATGGAAAAGTATTTTGTTCGTGGCGTATCTCGCTTGCTTCAAATAGACGCGCTTCGACGAATCAATGTTCAAGGAATTGACATCTTGCTTAATCGGGTTACGTAATATCTCATCAATCATATTTTGATTCAATTCCGGCCATTGAGCAGGATCTGAGAAATCCAGCTTATGTTTTAGCTCAATATCTGTCGCGTCTACGGCCTCTTCGGCAATTTTTGGGCCATCGTCTATGGGCAAAATATCGGAAGTACACAGATTTTCTTCAACACTTTTCAAGTTAGGTTCTTCATTTTCTGGATCGCGATCGGCACTGGTTTTGCGTAATTGAAAGAAATTTTCTGACCTCGGTTTTTTTTCCAAAACGGCAGATTCCTTGTTATCTTTGTGTTTGATCACTTTTCGGTGTTGGGCACCACTCATTTTATGAGGCAACATTGTGCGTATGTATATACCTATTGTAACGGCTCTGGCTAGACGGGCATGAGAGAGACGGAGACAAAAGAAACAAAGACGAAGACGGACGGACAAACACATAAACAGCTGACCGGTAGATGTACGAAGCTAGAACGCTCACGGAACGTTCGCGAAACGTGACGTCAGCGGGAATGTATAAAAGCAGGTGAGCCTAGGACTCACCAGCGATACGCAGCAGAGAGCTCGGTCGACTCACTTGTCATATTACATCCAGAGTCTACCTGGCGTAATAACTTAGAATCAATTCGAGTCAGTTCCACACAAATGTTTTGAATTATAGCTAAAATAATAAAATACTAATTATACAATTTCAAAGTCTATCTGAGGATAGCAAAAGCAGGAGAAACGTTAGTGGAAGCAACGAGTAGAAGTGCATGCACAGAGAAACAAAGAGCCATTAGGTTAGTTGAGGATAGCTTAGAGATTAAATATAGGAAGTTTACCAAATGATAAAACTATGTCGATTTGTGTTTTTTTTTTTCATAAAGGAAAGAGCTCTTATTTTTATTTTTGTTTTTGTATGATAGAGTTAATAAATTAGGTAAACCAAGCTACTCTTTCGTTCGACATTTCTACCGGACCTTCGCCAATTACCACACGAGCCAATTTAGAACTCTAGGGACAGCTTTGGTGAGAAATCACCCAAGTCTGGTGGACAGTTTTGGACGAGAGTCCCGGATCTGGAGCGCAGGTTACAGTAGGGGAACAGAGAGGGATAGTTAGGACACAGGCTTGAGTGCAAACTTCGGCGCTGCGTAGGAGGTGGCTCTGGTGAGGAATCATCCGAGTCCACGCAAAACAGCCGGCTTTATAGAGCAATCTATTGAGTCCGGAGTTAGCCAGAAATTAGAAATAAACTAGTGTCAGGTGGCTTTTTGTGGTCTACCCAACTTTTTCCCACCTGAACCTTTGAAGAGTCCCAATTCCTTTCATTAAGAGCAAAGAACTCAGAATAACCGACCGGAGTTCCTATAGCCGTGGGCCTGGAAATCCGGAAACGTTACACTATATAACAGAACCCAAGGCAACTCCATAAACAACAAAAATCCCGAAAATAACCATACGACTAATCATGGAATCATTCACATTGTACACAATAAGAAATCGGAATGAAATCCTGATACCACCCACATTGTAAAGACGTATGTAAATTGCAGTTATACCAGGATTTCGGACCTCAAGAATAAGGAATAGTATCGTGACTGTTCTCATGCGTGGCAGATAAATTTCAGCACCTAATTTTTCAATTTCTATTTCTGTACAATTGGCACATCCATGTACTTTTATCACTTCAAAAAAATTTCACAATCACAAACACCAGAGTTATACATGCATCTCCGACGACAACAGACGGAGGGTTTCCCATATTAGGGAAACCCCCGGTGAATCTCTATCACTCATTGGCCCATATTCTAGAAAACTGTAATTGCCACCCTCAATCAACGTCATCTCTTGCACGTGTATCATATTTTTAGCCTCAAAATGAGACCATTGTCAACAACAGCAGAGCGCTGCCATTGCTGCATAAGTAGGGACCCTTTAATGGGGGATGAGACACCGACAGTGCGGGCTGCGGATGGGTCGGCCGCCATTAGTGGGCGACTTCCGCCTTTTCTAAACTTTTTCTAAACCACATATTTTTTTACTGTTCATTTATATATATTCAATAAATATATTCAATGAATATGGCAAATAAAATCAATTTCACTGCAAACAATTTGATTTGTTCTTCACCACTGACACTTTACGACTCTACCAACATTAAAATAGTGGCGTGCTCGGTGCGCTGCGACGCCTAACTTCCTTTTTAGGCCCGTTAATGGCGGAGGGTGTCTCATCCCTCATTAAAGGGTCCCTATACATAAAATAGTGAATGCAAATAGGTGAAGCGTGGAAGATCGTTACTTGCAGGGTGCACACAATACTTTGTAATACAAAGAATATGTCAAGTGTTTTTTCATCATTCTGCTTCCATCATTCTAAATGGAAAATTTATTATTCATCTACTTTAAAACGTAAGATAGTACCTTTACCTTACATCAATGGTGTTTTAGAGAGACTAGGTTGTTCACTGAGGAAATTTGACTTGACACCTGTTTTTAGTGTGAACAGTAACTTAAGATCGGTGGTTACCAAAGGTAAAGACCGTACCGAAGAACATGATAAATGTAATGTTGTTTACAAGATTCAATGTAACAATTGGTCAGCGTCATATGTGGGTGAAACGTGAACTCAAGACCAGGTTGAAAGAGCATAAAGATAACCTGAAGAAAAACCTAGAAGTACACTCCGTGGTTTTTACACACCAAATTGAATTTAATCACACTTTTGACTGGGATAATGCGGTTGTACTTAATAGAGAACCAGTTTGGTCTAAACGCATCACCTCAGAGATGTTATGGATTAATTTACAGCCTAACAGTTGTGACGTTGCATTTTGCAACCGTCACAGTAAACACCCCAAACGGGCAACGACGTGAAGACAGACAGCTCCAGGAAGTATGCCGAAACCAGGTCGTAGTTTATTTAATTATATTTAGCTCTTTCTTATCATTATTATTACCGTCTTTCTGATTATTTTTCCAATATTTTCAAATTCTTCGGAATTCTGGCTTATTGTTAATATTATTTTCCCGCAACCTGTCTCATTCTCGTGTGAACATTTTTTATGTAAAATACGGAACTCGGAAGGGCTACGCCAGGACGTCGTGGGATGACCATCGATGCCGAAACGAAGCTCTTCCCGAGCAACAACGACGACTCTCCCGTCTGACTTCTGGCCGTGGATGCCGCAGGAGCGGTTGAATAAGGATGACTCTAAGAGTCACTCTCCCGTTTCCCGACGACTATCCCGCCTGGCGCTGGACCACCATCGTCAACGACTTCCAGAAGTCTCGGCATCGGTTGAATAAAGCAAGGTGAAAACACCAAAGTAGCCGCACGCTTCCCGTTGCCGAGGACTTATCGAGCTGGACTACACCATCGACTATCTTGTGAGTCCCGAGGAAGAAGATGCAACCACGTGATGCAGACCTGTCTGTAAGTCTTCCACGTCATCAATGGGGAAGTCTGGATGCAGATCCGGGCATTGGGGCATCGACTTCCGCCAGCTCCTCTGGCTGGTCCGTTCTTCTCGTTAGAACGCAGTCAGGGTGCACTTCTTCCCGAGAACGTCAACAAGGAGTCCCGAGACGAACGTCAGAGTCAGTCAGGTGATACCGTCAGAGTCCCGTTACGTCACGATCCCGTTACCGATCGAAGCTGGACAAACTAGCCAAACTGGACTGGACAACGCGTCCACAAACTCATTCCAGCCGGTAAAGGCAAATCTAAGATTTGGCGCCTTTATCCCGATGACGTAGTCTCGTTGCAAAACCAAAATCGTAACGCCATGAGGGGATCCCGACTCTATAAAATAGGCTGTAACGCCGGACTCGGCCTACTTCTTCGCTCGTCTGTCTTCACGTCGACACCGAACAACAGTGTACCGTATTCCCGAGTTCCCGAGTTCCCGTTGCTAATTAGAGTCATTATTGTATTTAGAGTCATTTTGCTTATAATTTAGAATCATTTCAGTAGAGTCAGTTTATCGTTTATTGTTAAGTATATCGTTCTGCGAACGAGCAAGTCGTCAGTAAGGTAAGACCTCTTTTGTAACCACGAGGTAACTCCCGAATCCCGTTTAGTTTATATTTTATTGTATTATTGTGTGGCGCAGGCCACGAGCCTTGGGTTCGTAAGTCATTGTGACTTCGTCCCGATAAATTTATAGTATTTTTAGTAGTTAAAAACGGATTTCACGAGTTACCCGTGCAAGTAATTATTTGTAGGCTTTCTTTCCTTACTTAAAGCATGTGATAGATTTTCTTCTAGATACTATTAGCTTTCTATTTCTATTTCTATTTTCTGATTGTATTTTCTGGTAATATTTTCTGGTAACATTAAACCTAAAAAGGTAGCGATCGACCTGTAACCGGCAATTTTCTGGAGAAAGAGCGTAGAAGATAGCATTTGTTAGATTTGTTATTTAGTCTATAAGTTATCTTAGTTTAAGGCCTGAGTATATTTG
The DNA here is from genome assembly GCA_944452935.1 of Rhogogaster chlorosoma. Taxonomy (NCBI): domain Eukaryota; kingdom Metazoa; phylum Arthropoda; class Insecta; order Hymenoptera; family Tenthredinidae; genus Rhogogaster; species Rhogogaster chlorosoma. Next base: position 17,930,579 of record OX101802.1, read on the forward strand.
CCTGATTATATTTTCTATGATATTATTTCTGTATTTTCTCTTTTGATTGTATTTTCTATGATATTTTTCCTGTGAATATTTTCTGATTCTTTGATTGAGTGAAACTGTATTATCCACGCTATATCTGAGACACTTAAGAATGATTTATTACTGTTAGTTTGTTTAATTCCCGTAAAAATACGGATTCGATTCAGCAGAATTTGTTCCGTAAAAATACGGTGTATCGTTTAGTAGTTCAAGCATTAGTCCCGTAAAATTACGGTGTATCGTTAATAATTTTCTTTAGTAAATCATGGCAAATTAAAATAAACTGTTCAAATAAGTGAATATTAATTATCTTGTTTGATTAATTGGCAACCCACCCACTCTACCATCTAGTAATTGTATTCTGAGCTAATCGGCAAGTCCCGCCGTCAAATTTATATAGTTTATATCCTAGTCTGTGACGTTGATACGTCTGGCGCCCAACTTCTGTCTTTTTAGTAGTTGCATTTATTTACTTGACGCCGAAGTGCACGGCTATCGGGTCCACCCTTACCCTAAATCGAATAGCCGGTCGCACAGTCTTAATAAGAAGGAAGACACTAAAAAACTACACTTACTTTACTCTAACATGTTACATAGGTTAAGATCTAAAAGTTGTTCCTAAATGTATTTAAGTTTTATCGCATGTGTTTACGTGAAAAAACGTTGGCTGAGACACTACCTCAACATAAACATTCATTGACGTCAATCGTTGGCATTGACGTCAGTCATTGATGTCACCGTTTGATTGTCAACATTAGACGTGCCTTAGCCAAAAACTCATATAAAATTTGTCGTCACACCGCCTTGCTTCATTTAACGTTTCCACTAGCACAAGATGACACTTAGCTCATCTTGCAGTGTGACAATGGTGATCATTGACACCAAGTTTTTTCACGTATCACCAACTACAATAAGATTATAGGGTAATTTAGTTTCTGCTGACTATCTTATTATGAGCGATTCCTTGTGTTTATGTGATTTCTATTTTGACTACCATTGTATTTGTTTCGTCTACTTTTCTTATCTAACTTTCTTGACACAGTAAATTTGTTCACATATGGGTCAATTTGCTTACCACGGATCGTAATTTTTTCATGTATTTTGCTTTTGACTTTTGAAAAACCGTATTGTTTTGACTTTTGTAAATTGATATTGTCTAACAATTGACCATTTTTTGTATTTTCTTAATGCATAGACTCTGATGAGGGCAGCATACCACTGCCGAAACGTCAGGCCATCACTTTTTAAGTAAACTGACTCGACTCGATTGATTGAGACCCTTCTCTGATTAAAAAATTTATTATCTATGAAAAATATTAATTTTCAAATTTTATGGTTCGGAAAAAAAACAATCCAACAGCGCCCCCTCAACTGTGGCGCCCTAGGCTACAGCCGCGGTAGCATAGTGGGTAATCCGGCGTTGCACTAATGACCGTTTCCCGATGCACTCGAGACGGTTTTCTCACTGGCCGTACCATTTCTTCACAGCGGTGACACACTGAAGCTCGATAATAAAGTATTCGTTCTTTTCCAAAGACTAACGAAAGACTGAGCAGAACCACCTCAGATCGTCAAAAAACGAAATGAGATCAAAAATGCCGAATCGAATACCCCTACGAAGTAGGATACTCTAACGTATGGAGTTGAACATTGTAACGCCTTTGCGCTGGCAATGTTTTCAACTCGCACATAGTACGAAAAATTTTCCGTGAGCCAAATCCGTAGAATTAGGATTTTGAACATCTGGTGTCACGGTCAAATTTTTAGTAGACCAAAAATATATATAATAATAAAAATAATCGTTCAATTTATTTCAGTTGGTTAATCGAGTCGAATTATATTACTTTTATTGAACGATCAAACGAGCCCGCCGAAGGCGGGCGAAGTTCGATCGTAATTATACGAAGCGTCTCGTTCGAAGATGATAATATGTAGTAATGCTTGTCATACGTCAAACTCACAACCTTTTAGCGTATAGGGACTTTTTGAAAATCCCGCCTGCTGCGCCCTTTCCCGTGTGTCCACGGCGGCGCTGCGCTCTCTCCCAACTTCATTTTGTTTAGAGATCTTCATGAGAGGAGTTATTACATTTCTGTTTTTTATTTTATTTTATTTTCCATTTTTTGGGTGTTTGGGTAAATTATGGGTGGGAATGGATCATCTTCGAACGAGACGCTTCGTATAATTACGATCGAACTTCGCCCGCCTTCGGCGGGCTCGTTTGATCGTTCAATTATACTACGCGTCTCGTTCTCGATGATAATATGTAGACTTTCAGCGAGAAAGGTGATAACTCTCTATTGTTTCTGTTAATTTTATTATTTAGGTTATCTCTTTACATAGAGAGAAGCGAAGTACAGTAAAGAGACGAGAGAAAACAATATTTCTCGACCGCTGCTTATACTAATGAAGACCGCGCGAATGACAATTTTTCTTTATAAATAGGCCTATTGTAAAATCTGGCAAAAACTTCTGAGCGCTCGGACCAACCAGCCGTTCTACGTATCGTATCGATATCTACGCCTTTTCTGAACGCTGCACTAACCGCTGCATGTTTTGTACTGTAAGCCGAGAACTTTTCTGTATCTATTCCTGCTTTTCTTAACAGGGCCTTTACCGAATGGCCTAACGTCTGCGCTGACACCTCCTTGTGTGGTTTAATCGTACTAATAAACAGCCTCTCATTATCAACCGGTCTCAAGGTTTCGGTTCTTTTAATATACGTTAGTATTGCCGATGCTACGCATAGTTCGCCGGCTTCTGTGAAGAACGGAAGAACTAATTCTGGTTGCACTCTACCTGGCTTTGATGTTTTTGTAAGATCCGAAATTTTTATTTTCATCTTTTCGCTTTCGATTTCTATATTTTTAATTCGAATGAGAGCAAGGGTTTGGAGTCTCTGAGCTGTTGCCATAATCAATAACGTTGCAAGTTTTTCCCCTATTTCTCTCAGCGGAGCCTTGTCCATTGAAACCTTTTTAAGAAATTGTAATACTTGTTCTGTATCCCATGTACTATCATACTTCGGGCGCGGTGGTTTTTGTTTGTATACTCCCTTCAAAAACCGTGATACCATCTCATCTTTTCCGAAATTTTGTCCGAGAATAAGTGCAATCGCTGATCTGTCGGCGCATAAACTGCCGTAACTAGCGCCCTCCTCGAATCTTTTTGATAAAAACGCAATGACGTCCCTTGTCTCGGCTTTGAACGTATCGGTCTGTTGGTTCGCTCTGAATTCCCACCAACGTTTCAAAGACGATTGATATTGTTTTACTGTATTCGATAATATGGAGTTCACCATTACTTCCGCTGCTTTGTCTTCGATGCCTCTCCTCCGGAAAGCCTGCCTGATACACTCCCTGCCACCAACGAAAGCTTGTGCGCTAGAGGATGTGTTATGTTCCTGCACGGAGATAATAAGAGGTTCTTATTAGGTTTCAAAATAACGGGAGGTGAGGTAAGTAGTGACAAAAACAACGGGAACCATGGCTGTGTTGGCCAGTACGGAACAATAATTGCTCCAGCTGCCTGATCGTTTGAGATTTTTTGTAGGCATCGCAGAATCAACGCGAAGGGGGGAAAAGCGTAAAAATTTTCACTGGTCCAAGAGATTGTAAACGCGTCCACCACCGTAACATCTGGCTGTGGGAATCTAGCACAAAATCTTTTGCATTTTTTGTTCAGTCTCGATGCGAACAAGTCAATTGAAAACGGACCAAATTCTTTATTAATTATCGCGAAATTCTTTTCCGACAACTCCCATTCTGTGTCAATGTTTTTAATTCGGGATGCTGCGTCCGCAAAAACGTTTTGTTTTGTTGAAATATATGACGCGAAAAACCAAAGTTTCCGCTTTTCTCCCCATTGCCAAATTTCTCTTGCTAATTCGCTCAGATGCGGGAATTGCACACCCCCTGATCGATTTATGTACGAGATTGCCGACGTATTATCCACCCGCAATAATATTTCCTGATTCGATCGATTTTCTGCAAAGCTTTTCAGAGCTAGAAAAGCTGCGAGAAGTTCAAGGTAATTGATACTGTATTTTCTTTCTCTCGAGCTCCAAAACCCGTGAGTACTCCTACCCTCGCAATGTGCTCCCCACCCTGTCAAGGAAGCATCTGTCTCGATTTCTAGCGCAAAATTAAAAGTGCGAATAGGATTAAAACCTAAGCTTAGGTTTCTCTTCCACCAGCACAGATCTTCTCTGAGTCTATCTTTGCAAGTTAATATCTTATCGTAGTTTCCCTCGTTAAGCTCAAGCGCAAGAAATTTTTGTCTTTCTAATCTCTTACAGTATATCGAACCATAAGCTATCGCTGGTGTGGCTGCTGCGAGCGTACCGAGCAACTTGGCAAAATCGCGTATAGTATTTTCATTTTTATATAGAAATTTCTCAATCATGTCCTTGATTCGAACTTTCTTTCGCTCAGTTAACTCCAATCTAAAACTCTTAGAGTCGATAACGAATCCTAGATATGTACATTAGGGTGATTCAAAAAAAAGCAATATTTTTTTTTTTCTTCCAAACAGGCTCAAAAGTTTCGTTTTGATGTCAAAATAGGCCTGTCAAAATTTGAGCTCTTAATATTAATATTAAGAGTGTCCTCATCGCACTTTTCTATTTTCCATGAGAATAACACGGGAAAAATCATTTTTGCTTATTCTGATTTTTGTACGCCACAAAGGACTGCTCAAACAGTAAATCGCTATACATATTCTTGTAGAGAATTGAACGCTCTACAAAAAAGGTCTCCTGGTCTTTTTCGATAAATCTAACCGTTTCAAAGTTAGTCTTTCCAAAATCGCTAAAAAAACTTCAAAACGGTTAGATTTATCGAAAAAGACCAAGAGACCTTTTTTGTAGAGCGTTCAATTCCCTACAGGAATATGTATAGCGATTTACTGTTTGAGCAGTCCTTTGTAGCGTACAAAAATCAGAATAAGCAAAAATGATTTTCCCTATGTTATTCTTATGGAAAATAGAAAAGTGCGATGAGGACACTCTTAATATTAATATTAAGAGCTCAAATTTTGACAGGCCTACTTTGACATCAAAACGAAACTTTTCAGCCTGTTTGGAAGAAAAAAAAAAAATATTGCTTTTTTTTGAATCACCCTAATGTACATCTTTTGCTAGGAATAAGTGAACTTTTCTCCCAGTTTATACTGAAGCCCAGATTTTTAAGTAAATCAGACGTTCTTGTGATATTTTTTGCACATATCCTTCTAGTTCTGCTCATGACTAGAATGTCATCGATATAAATAATTATGGTAATACCTTCTGATCTTAACAAGCTCAAGACGGGCTTCATTACTTTTGTAAATACAAACGGGCTTGTACACAGGCCAAACGGCTAACATGTGAACTGATAAAGAACATTCTCGAATCGGAATCTAAGATATTTTCTATATTGTTGATCAACGGGAACCGCGAAATATGCGTCTTTTAAGTCAATTGTCCCCATAAAGCAGTCTTTTGACAAGAGCCCCTTCGCTGACCGAATGTCTTCCATCTTAAAGTGAGCCGGTCTGATAAAATCGTTCAATCTTTTTAAATTTAGAATAAATCTTTTGGACCCGTTCGATTTTTCTACGAGAACAAAGGGGGACAGAAACTGAGATGGGTGGTCCTCACATTTTTCTATCGCTTTTTTAGTCAATAAAGCCTCAATCTCGACTCGAATATTTAAACGATCCCTGCTACTCCATTCTTGCGCATATGATTCATTATTTGAGGCTGGGAATTCCTCAAAGGGAATACGGTAACCCTTCACGCATTGTAAGATAAATTTATCGGTGGTGATTTTTTCCCACACATTGATAAAATTTTTTAGACGTCCAGCCAAGGTTTTTACCTGAGCTACTTCTTCTTGGTCGTCTTGGACGATCCTGTCGACGGTTTGGTCGTGTTGTACGTCTGAAAGTTGCGCTTGAATCGAAATGTCGAGCGTTTCTGTGTGCCCACCTGCCTGCTCCCTGCAGGTGGGTATCTGGAGTTTCCCTGTGTCTTCTGCGTCGAGAATTTGGGAAAAGACTTCTCTTTTATATTAGCACAGGCCTTCTCTACGGCCTTTCCATCCTTCACCTGATCGTTGAATTTCTCTCCGTAAAGCCACTTGTCTGAGATTGTAGCTTCTAACGTTGGTTTTACCGATTTATTCAGTAACGGAGTTATGAAGGACTTTCTGGCGACCGATTGCTGATGAAATATGTCCGTTAGGAGTTTTCCAGTATCACAGAGCAGTTCCAGAAATGTTTCCTCCTCGATGCCCTCTGCCGGTGGTTCAATCATCATTGTAAGCGCAGAGCCTAGAGAAATCAACGCAGATCCTACACACCTTTGCGTATCTACAAAGTGTTTGTCTCTCTTTTTCGCTATTTCAGTGAGGGCGTGGGCGATCTCCAAATTTATTTGAGGAGCTTCTGTATAAAACTCGCCCTTTCTCGAATATTTTTTGAGGACTTCCTTCCTGGTTTCCTCTGACAGCCCGTTCGACATCCACTGGTTCCATTTTTTATATAGATCGGCGTTGACAAGTGTCGACGACTCCTCTACCTCCGTGGGATCGTTTATAAGGGCTTGGAGAATATCGTCTCTTCTTGGAATGTCATCTTCATCTGTTGGGACAATTTCCTGTGCCGTATTGGCCGGTTCCTCACTGGTGGATGCTTTGTTGGCGAGGGCCTTGTTGGCGGGTGCCTCGTTGGCGGTGGCCTTGTTGGCCTCGTCTTGCGAATTCTCCTTTTCCTCCTCCCATTCTGTAGCGTTTCCTTCATCTTGAATCGATCGTTCTGGCGTTGTCGCCCTGGCTTCATTTGATCGATCTCTCAGGAATTGCGACAGGATATTTTGGAGGTTATCCATCTTTCTTTCGAGCCTTTCGATCTTTTCTTCTGACTCTCTGTGCTCTCGTCTAGTATCTCTCGATCTAGAGCGAGAACGTTTTCTTTTCCTGTCCCTTGGCATCTTCCTTCGATGAAAAACGTAAGAATTTTTTGGAAAAATAATCTTTCGTTTTACGCTGCACGTGTTGAGTTCGTTGCACAACGAAACATAATGAAGTTGGGAGAGAGCGCAGCGCCGCCGTGGACACACGGGAAAGGGCGCAGCAGGCGGGATTTTCAAAAAGTCCCTATACGCTAAAAGGTTGTGAGTTTGACGTATGACAAGCATTACTACATATTATCATCGAGAACGAGACGCGTAGTATAATTCCTACTAGGGGCTCCACCCCTGCGCGCTTCGTGCCTCGCTCTTCGGCGCTACGCGCCTCTCTCTGTAAGTGGCTTGATGTGTGTGCGTATGTGTATGTTGGATCAGCTGGTTGACGTAACCTATTCTAACCTTTTGGGAGCCGCAACTACCGTCTGGGTTTTTCGCATGTGTGTGTGTGAAATCTAAGGGATGGAAGACCCTTCGTAGATCTTTTACGCTGAGTCCCATACTCTTTGGTCCGCGCGTCGAAAACTTCACTATTAACTATTGATAATAAAATCACGGTATAATTTTCATTAAGGGGGGGGTAGGGTATTTTTAGTGATAAAAAGGCATATTTTTGACGATTTTTCGAGGCGATATAAATAGCGATAGGTTATTAAATCTTTTTCTACATAATAGTGGTACATTTCAAGAATATTCTGTTGAATTTTTATGGAAAAAAATTAATAATCAACTAATTGGCAGGGAATCTCCGGAGGCGTCTCGAAAAAAAGTTGATTTGCCGTACGCAGGATTTCTCGAAGTAGGATCATCAGAAACCAAAAATTCCAACGGCATTCGTTAGAGGGGATGTTTTTCGAGGTAACGCTGGGGGGATTTTTTTTTTTTTTGATTTTCAAATTTTTGGCGTCACTTTGAAGTCAAAAATGCGATTTTCGCGGAAAAAATCAGCCTATTTGCTATCGTAAATTTGATAATTTTCAAAAAAACGAAAAAAGCTCCCAGCGTTACCTGATGAATTATATGAAGAAGCACTGTGCAAAATTTCAGAACGATCGGTCAATTAGTTTTTGAGTAATCGTGCGTACCGACTTTGAAAATGATGTTTTTCAGGAGAACGCTTCAAAGTTTTGCACAGTAGATAATGCGGAATAAAATACTATAATTCTTTCATACTCACACTTAATCATCTATCCCAGGTCCATAGGCAAATCACATACAGGACGCTACCTGAATGTGTACTTTTATGGCGGGAAAAATTTGGGGATATATAGATACAATACAGGAGACCGGCAGGAGGTGCTGCGGGCAGCCGTGCGGCAGGTCGAAAGTCGGGCGGGGCAACGGATACTCTCATAACTTCGTCAATTTTGCTCTGATTTACTCGAAATTTGGACACAATATTCTTGAAATGTTATATATTCATTCAAAAAAATAAAAAAACAATGCAAAAAAAAAAATCGAAAATACCCTACCCCCCCCTTAAGAGATACTTGCGCAAGAAGAATAATAGAAAACAGAGGCTACTTTTGGTTTACATAGATGTCAGTTTCTTGTGCGCGAACAGCGGCTTGTTCCTGTATGAATTAAACGATGGTCAATCTTAGCTCCCGACGCCTATCCTGATTTTTTGACAGGCAATACGACAGCGTGCGAAAAAGACATTTCCCATCTGGCTTCATCTGCACTATCTGTTTATTCATTTTTTTTTTTTTTTTTTTGTAAGTGAAATAATATTTCCAATTGACCTGTCAAGAATGCACAGTGAATATATAACTGTCATTAAACAATATCAATGATGGAATAGTGAATTCATCTGATTTTTTTAAAGTAAAGGTTAGTTGTCCCTGAATTCGGACAATCGATTGTTCTTTGCGGCTAGGTCATCCATTTTCGTAGTGTTAGGATTTCAAATGAGCCGAGTACAATTTAAGTTTAAACCTTTTATTAACTTGAGTAAGTTGTTAGGAATTCAAATAAACCGGGTACAAGTATGTAGTTTCTTAAGTGAAGCTTGAAAGAAGAGTGAAGAGTCTCTATAGCAACCCTATGGTTGCTACCCATCGTCAGTCATATGCTGACGCTGGGTATTTCAGCAATGGCGTATAGTACGCCATAAAAGAGTCTCAAAGGCGTGAGCGAAAAAGGCAAGGTGTCTTATTTTGAACTACTCTCCACTGTAGTTCGCAGAAGCCAAAGATTAATAAGAATAAAGTAATGGAGAATTATTGGTATCGCGATGTTTTGTCTTCGGTATAGAAGGCAAAACTTCCCGATACTCTTTTGCAGTTTAGTTAAAAATGAAATATTGATTTTGATTGATTTGATTATAACAGTTTAACCCGGGTAACAATTTACATGGCCAGCCCACAAGCCACATTAATGCCATGTGGCATTAGTATGGCAATATTGTCGGCCGGCCACATCGCAGATCGATGTTCGATAGCCATGCGGCCGCTATATGGTATCAACATAGCTTTTTGACATGGCGATAGTATAGCTAATTAACCTGGGCTACCAATGTTGCTCCATGCTGGCAACTACAAGGCTAGTTCATATAGCTTTCGACTATGTATCTAATGTACACTTGCTACTCAGCCCATACCAGGCCGCCACCTCACATCGCTACATTGGCTTTATATGGGCCAAGCTGGCACTGCCATATCCCGTCGCTACCTAGCATTGACCTAGCCGCCACCTTGCGCCTCGACATCAGTTTTATATGGGCCAAGCTGGCACTGCCACGTCCCGTCGCTACTTAGTATTGACCTGGCCGCTAGCTTGTTTTGCAATATCGGTTTTATGTTGGCCTAGCTGGCCAAATCGTATTAGAATAACAAACCAATTTCCATGCAAGCGGATCAAATTAAGTTATGAGATGTTTAAACAGAGCACGCGCGACGATATTCGCCAGTTTTTCAGAATTTCAATTGTTCCTTACTTGAAAAATATGGGCCCCAAAAATATTAATCGTAAATAAAAATGGTTTACACGGTCTCGTTCAGGGACCATCAAAAACACGTGTATGAAGTTTAAAAAAAATCACAAATGTTAAGGTCAAAAAGGTGTTAACACTTCACGTGGATTCGCCCACATACTAATATGATAGCTATATTCGCTTCCTGTGATTTGTTGAAATGGTAGAGGCAACAGCTGACGTGAGATATATAATTCTGTCTACTATGCTGTATAAACCGGCTATTCCGGTTCATACACCATTTTCCAGATTTTTTACACTTATTTTAGACATACTGTGACGAGTTGAAGTTGACGTACGGCAATGGATTCCGGAAAACTACGTTTTTTAACTTTTCGGCGATCATAACGCGCTTCACGATTTTTACACAGAAATTTGCGAATAACCATCAGACGCAGAAAACTTGGCGCTTTACGATCATTCTAAGCTCGATGCTCTATCAATTTTTCTGTAGAAGTTATGATCACTCAAACAGAGGGCTCAGACCTTTTTGCACCGACAGTAGATGCTTGAATAATAATTTCATTATTCGTCACGTATATCTATATATTATATATTTATGTATTGACGTATTTAATTGATCGTAACGGTCTTTGTCATACAATGTATTTAATTATTGTTTAATTTAATACAATAGCTTGAATAATAATTAAATTATTATTTAAGACCGTTACGATCAGGTGGTGGTGTATTATTTGTAGCGGGTGAAAGACAGTTGATGGTGGAAATGAGAAGGAGAAACATATATTATATAGGTATTGTGAGGTCAATGAACGAAGAGGCGTGTAAAACCACACACCCACTGCAAAATTCTATGTCGATTTCGTCTTTATCAAATTATATTGAACACGATTGTGTACAATCCAGATTGGGGGAAAAATCTCTTGCAGGTTTTGAAAAACAATTCAAACACTGTTAGACCGGGAGATGATGACAGAAAAGTTCAAGTCATTTGTTACAAGTATGGCGACCCTTAGAGGGTCGATTTGGGTGATTTGAGAACCGAAAATAATAATATTAGAGCTGGCCCGCGGGGCGTAATTACAGGCTGATTAATTTAATTTGTCGGAAAAAATACGGGTTTCAAACGATTTGTTACACAAAAACTCTTGCGTTTTTTTGTAGTCCATGAAAAATAAATCCGGCGCTAGCGTAATGCCATACTTTTTTCGCGGGTCTTATGGCCCGCCATCCTAATTAAAACGCATTAATTAATTAATTTTTTTCTAAACATTGGTTACAGGGTAATTTTTTTTTTAAACGACAATGTACAAGTACACATTTACGAAAATCACAATGCCATACCATTACGACGGTTCCAAAGAGCCGCCATACCGCTACAAAGACGTCGATTTTTTTAACAATGCAAAACGATTTGTTACAGTATGGCACTTGAATCCTGAATAGTTCATAATAGAGCAAATCTATTTATGCCCTCGCCATACTTTTAGTGGAGTGCGAAAATGGTGCCATACTTGAAAAACAATAATTTTCTAAACGTTCTTGATATTCAAACTTATCCAATGTAAAATTATTTATTACAGTATGGCATTGTCTTATTTGTGTAGTTGTGGAACAAGTAAATTTAAAAAAAAATATCCCATACTTTCACTATAGGTCCGAGAGCTGTCACTGTGTGTGTATGATGTGAAAAAATAAAAAATGTCGAAACGATTTGTTACAGTATGGCATTAGAATTTTTCGAAAGTTTATGGGGAACGGTGATTGAAAAAAATAGTGCCATACTTATGGTGCCGTGCTACGGTCATGCCATACTCATAGGCACAAAAGATTCACAGATACACACACGCATGTATATATATATATATATATATATATATATATAACGGTGAAGCGCCTGACCAGCAGCTGCCGTATACCTGCGGAGCAGAAGACGCTCCGACGTTGAATATTTTACGTATTTAAATCTTGTTATGAAATAAGAATGGCCTCGCGTACGTGTTAAAAATTTTATACTTACGTTGCTTGCACTTTCTGCTTGTATAAAAAAATTATGCCATACTGTAACAAATTGTTTGAACTCCGCAAAAAATGTGACAAATTTCAAAAAGCACGCCACCTATATGACCCAACCCATGGGTATGGCATAATTAGATTCACACATATAATTAGATAAATAAGTAGTTATCGGAGTTTCAGGTTGTAACTAATCGTTTTGCATTGTTAAAAAAATCGACGTCTTTGTAGCGGTATGGCGGCTCTTTGGAACCGTCGTAATGGTATGGCATTGTGATTTTCGTAAATGTGTACTTGTACATTGTCGTTTAAAAAAAAAATTACCCTGTAACCAATGTTTAAAAAAAAATTAATTAATTAATGCGTTTTAATTAGGATGGCGGGCCATAAGACCCGCGAAAAAAGTATGGCATTACGCTAGCGCCGGATTTATTTTTCATGGACTACAAAAAAACGCAAGAGTTTTTGTGTAACAAATCGTTTGAAACCCGTATTTTTTCCGACAAATTAAATTAATCAGCCTGTAATTACGCCCCGCGGGCCAGCTCTAATATTATTATTTTCGGTTCTCAAATCACCCAAATCGACCCTCTAAGGGTCGCCATACTTGTAACAAATGACTTGAACTTTTCTGTCATCATCTCCCGGTCTATGTCAAAAAGAGCAAAAATTTCTGTACGGTTGGCTTCCGCGCCAGACGCTGCGTGAACGGTTAAAGATCGAGCAAAAGTGTGTAGGACCAATTTTGTAGAACACAAAATTTCACATAGAAAAGTCCGTAAGCGCATATATGTCCAACGTCAATGGCATCGATGTGAGAGGCGTCTGAACGTACGCTTCAAAAAGTCGTGTTTCTCGCGTTTTCGGCTCATTGGAAAACGCGTTCCCGAGTAACAACAAATGAAATTTCGATACTTCAATGTTTAGTAAAAAATCGGAAGTAATTCATCTCTCATCTAGACGCTTTACAAATAATTTACATACCAAAAGAACGAATATTCATTCGAAATTAAAATTTTGGCGGCTCGGCGAAAATTATGATTTTTCAACACACTTTTTTGACTTTGACCTGCCATAACTTTTAAACTATACATCGGAGAAAATCCGCCTTGCGCTCATTTTCCAGGTCCATTTATTCTCCGGAAACTGAAGCTCGTGGTACGGCGTCATGAGTGCAACCGTTTGCCCGTAATATTAAAAAAAAAAAAAAAAACCTCCGTACCGTCGACGTCGATTTACGGAAAAAATAACCATTTTTTAACGAAAAAAAAAAAAATAAGCTGTCGAATAATATGACTAAAGGAATCCAAAAAATTTGTTTTCAAATTCGTTTAACCAGCAGTTATTATTCGTATTAATTAACAAATTGTTATAAACAATCTCTTGCAAAAAAAAGTGTTAAAAAATTATCATTTTCGCCGAGCCGCCAGAATTTGAATTGTCAATGAATATGTTTTTTTTGGTTTGTAAATTATCTGTAAAGCGTCTAAATGCGCGATGAAATTCTTCAGATTTTAATCTTGAAGTCGTTCATCAGTAAATCGATTTTCTATTGATTATTGCCGTGACATTTGGACCTCACGCTATTTACAGTATAATTTATAGTAATAATAATTGACCAAGTAGTATATGATACATGATAATGTTGAGAACTAAATGTTAAAAGATGGGGCTTCCTGTATTGGTGTACATATATAAATAAGGCGCGCCGCAGCCTATTTATGTGCGTAAAGTCTACGCTCAAAGTTTTAGACTAGGGAGAACGGTGTGGTATACTGCGCAACAATCGAACTGAGCCGAGCGTGCGTCAAACTTTTGTCTCCGATTGTCACGAGAGAACGTCCGTCGAAGTATCGAAATTGCATTTACTATTATTCGGGAGCGCGTTTTCCAACAGGCCGAAGACGCGAAAAACGTCGACGTTGGACAAATGCCATTGCAGACTTTTTTATGTAAAATTTTATGCTCTACGAAATTGGTCCTATACAATTTTTCTCTATCTTCATCCGTTCTCGCAGCGTCCGGCACGGAAGCCAACCCTGCAGAAACTTTTACTCCTTCTTGACGGTTTTTGAATTGTTTTTCAAAACCTACAAGAGATTTTTCCCCCAAACTTGGAATTACAACCAGGATACTCCCCCTGACAACCATGAATTTTTACATAAAATTTGATTCAGCTTCATTTCAAAACTACGCGACAGTACAATTTTCATATAAGTTTATATAATTTTACAAACTCAGATTTTTTCAAATGAAAGTACGTAAAATCATATCTCAACTTTGACCTTGTGAAATGACACAGAAGATTCATCATAATTTCATCATGTCAAATTTGAGATATAATTTCATACTATATTATTATAATTATAATAATATTCATTATAAATTAACAATAAAGGTTCTGTCGAAAAAAAAAAAAAAACAACGACGTCGGGAAGGAAATAAAATGCTATTTTATTGGCATATCATTATAATATTATAAGTCAGTAGTATTAGACATATTACGTCGTGTGGCACGAGTCAGAATGGTATTTATCATGAAAACATGGGAAGCAGAAATTTCGTCGGGAATTCCAGCTATAAATGTAGAGAACAACAAGGTGTACCCGGCCACACGTTAACATATGTATATACTATATAAGCTAGAATATACTGGATATCTACTGGAATATTCCGACGTATAGTTATTATAATTTCCGGAATGTGAAAAAGAATAAAAAAGTAAAAAGTTTATATGAAGAAAAAAAAAAAACACGCGACGAGATTCGAATCAGCGATCCAGCGATTACTAGACTCGAATTCTACCGTCTGCGCTACGCGCCACGTTGGAATGAGTGTTGTATCTAGTGAATATAAAGTCGAGTACAAAACTTCAAAGTCGATTATCTCGGAAAATTCTGAATATTGCATCGAACTACTTCGGGAAATTCTTATTCAAGGTCCCAACTACATGTACCATAAGTATCAGAAATTACGAAAATCCGATTACCGTAAGGTCTCCTTGCAAGTCATATTGTTTCATTTTTCAATCGAACAAATATTGAAGTTGATACAACGGATTGAAAACTTTAACATTGTGACGTCACCCACGTTAAGATATATCTACAGTGCGATTCTGTGGAAAGTTGGGAGCCGTGTGGGTAGGCAACCGGCATATTTACCGAAACGGCAACGCTGTCGTAGGGACAGTCGAACGTCTGCATCTACAGATGACATAGCGGCAGCTTTCACGTCGTTTGGTCAGAATCAAGTGACAGATAATGACATATTTGAGGTTTATCGTAATATAACTAGTAAGACAGCGGGAATCGATATTCATTCGTGAAGAAGTGGTAACGAATTAGTGAATTGATTGCAGATGTCGATTTCTGTTTATTTGCAACGTTATTTGGGTCTAAACAACCCTCGGGGTGAAATTTACGAATAATTCTAATAAAGGTAACCAACAAATGTCAAACGATAATAATTCGTAATAAAGTCGTGATGAAGTTACGAATTGATCGCAGATTCTGAGTTATGTTTATTTGCAAAATTATTTACAAGCTAGCAGTTCCTCGATGATGGACTGACTCGTCGCATCACTACGACAATTACGGTCAGGAACACAGCGATGTAACTTCGATACAACGAGCAATCTACGAGGCATTTCTGATGTAGCAGCAAACCCCAAATTTTTTCACCTCCTAATAATTTGAATGCACAGTTTTGCGGAAATACTGCGCATAGTTCCAGAAGACGGTCAGAAGCTTATCTCGAAAGTTGCTCAAGAAGTCGGCATGTCTTCGGCACAACGCATTTAGTTTATTGTTATTGTACTACGTTTAATGAATAAAAAATGTTATTACATGATAGAAACTCATTGTAATGTAATCATTTTTACAAATTTGCGACGCTTTATTCCACTCAGCTATCAAAGGCACAATTACGTTTATTTACTGAACAATACTTTCAATTCATTCATTCCTCGCTGAGACTTCTACAAGATTATCGGTATAGTAGGCAAACAGGTGATCTTTGATTCGTAAATTTCACCTCGAGGGTTGTTTGGACCCAAATAATGTTGCAAATAAACAGAAATCGACATCTGCAATCAATTCGCTAATTCATTACCACTTCTTTACGAATTAATATCGATCCCCGTTGTCTTACTCGTTATATTACGATCAACCTCAAATATGTCACACTGTATGTTGATTCTGACCAAACGAAGTGACAGCTGTCGCTACGTCATCAGTATGTGCAGACGTTCGACTGTCCCTACGACAGCGTTGCCGTTTCGGTGAAATACGCCGGTTGCCTACCCACACGGCTCCCAACTTTCCACAGAATCGCTCTGTATATATTACGAAAACTGGAATATTCAATTACCTATAACTTTCGTAATTATGATTTTTAACGAATAAAAAAAAAATACGACCCAACTATTTTTTCTCACTCTACGGTAACCGCATGTGCGAATTAAAAAAAAAAATTTTATTCACAAACCCAATTCTTCGGTCATGGGGCCCACGGCCGTACGCTAAGAGCCACGGCCCTGCGGGGTGTCGGAGCTGCGTTGAGCGCGCTTCTGTTTTCTCGTAACGCTTGTGATTCGTCGATTGAAAAATAATTGCAATTTGAAACATTTGATGCGCTTCTTGTTGCTAGGGACGCAAACAATTAGCGAGGGAAGCGACGCGCCAAGCTCTGTCTTCATTGTGCCTTCGAAGTTCGAGTGAATCAGTGATAACAACAACTCCGAAAGTTTGATAAAATATATTAATATACTGATTTCGATTAATTTTGCTTCATCTCAATTCTTTTATCGGTATATTCGACCCTCTCAAAGTTAACAACTGCGATTTTGGTTTTCTTTTGGCCGTAAATTATTCATTTTTATATTGTGCGAATTTCTATTATTCGATTTATTTCCAAATTTTTATTCATTCTTTTTTGTTGATACAAATCAAATAATTTAAAGTTGAGTGGCAGATAGGTGATATTTGGTAAGTACAAGCTCCAATTATTAAACATTTTTCGTATAGTTTTGGCATAGACCACTGTTCAAAAGTATTTGATTGTAGTACGATCTGTAATATCTATATCTATATACAATAGAACGATAACGATCTTTAGGGATGGCATAATTGCTATTATGACTAGATTTATTGGCTAGTGTTATTAATTAGTAATAATATATGTCATACATCGGATTAAAATTTAATTAGAAACTATCCACACCGGGGCGGATACTGGCCGGGGAATCCAAGGGTTAAAAAAAGAAAATTCACCAGATTTTCCCATTCAATTGAATTTATTGCTCTACGACAATCGGTTCGCGTGGGGGAGGGGGGGACTATTTCCGTCTTTGGCGCAACATTATGGCGCTGAGGTCCCAGCACTGTAAGCGCTATCGGCGAATGAAGGCAGCTCTTCGGAATAGAGACGACGTACTTCTTATACATAATCCCTTGGGTATTCAATCCGATTATGACCTAGGAGCTCCAGAATCAACAACGATTCTGAACAACGATATTATAGCTAATCAGAACAGATTTCCACAACCAGACATACCTAACCAAAACACACTTCCTGAACTACACATACCCTACCAAAACACACTTCCAGAACCAGACATACCTACTCAAGACAGAAATCCGGAACCAGACATACCCGAGGTGAACGCGATAGCCGATGACCAGCGACCGATATTTGAGCCGGAACCCGAATGTTGGACAAAACAATTAGCGACAACATTTTTAGATCATAATATCAGTCATACGACAATTAAGGCGATTTTAAAAGTATTAAGACCGATGCATCCGGAATTACCAGCTGATCCACGTACTTTATTGGGTACAAGCAATATGGAAAATATCACATCATTCGGCGTGAACGATCAAAGCGAATTTGTATACTTGGGCATTCGGCAGCACTTGATTACCCAATTGCAAAACACCCGCATATTAGATATATATCAAGCCCAAAGTCAAAAAGTAGTAGAGCTAATTTTTAACGTTGACGGAATACCTTTATATCGCAATTCAAAGACACAACTATGGCCTATCCTTTGCAAAATTTTCCATCCTGACATTAACTTTCCTCCGTTTCCAGTAGCTTTATACAAGGGTAATACCAAGCCATTAGATTTAGATGAATACTTAAATGATTTTGTAAACGAAGTAAATCAATTGCAGGAGGATGGATTGCAAATTAATGAATTTCAATTGTCAGTACGCGTTAAAGCCTTTTCGTGCGATATGCCGGCGCGCTCATTTTTAAAAGGTACTCCCGGACATAACGGCTGCTTTTCGTGCGAGAGATGCATACAGCGCGGACGAAAACTGAGCGGGGAAAAAAAAACTTTCATCTTTCCAGAAATGAATGCCGAAAAACGTACAGACGAAAGCTTTGATCGTGAATCGCAAGAACAATACCATAAGCATCGGTCCCCGTTGAAATTAATAAAAAATTTAGGCCTCGTCAAACAGTTTGTACTGGACATTATGCATCTCATATTTATCGGGATCGTCAAACGAATAGTTAGAGCATGGGTGACGGGACCTAGGTCTAATGTGAAACTTCACAAAGATGCCATTCAAAAGATTAATCAGAGAATTATAAACCTTCACACAAATATCCCGAAAGAATTTCACCGGAAATTAAGACCGGTAACAGATATCGATCTTTGGAAGGCAACTGAATGCAAATTTTTTCTAATGTACTGCTGCCCTTTAGTCATCAAAAGTATAGTCAGTGTTACGAACGCAATTCACATTGATCTAAATTGCTTCACGCAACTACTTAGTATGTTTTATTGGCGGTTCAATCTCATAAATTCTTTCATCAATTATTTAGAATCAGTAGAGTAAGTTACAGTAAATCAGCAAAAGTAAAGTAAAGTAAAATAAAGTTTTGGGTTACACGGGGAACGTGTCCCAGAACAGATACCAAACCTCGCCAAGGAATACAATACTGTAATAAATATCCGATCCCTCTTAAAGGCGTCAAAAGTCACGTAGATGACGATAGCGGAGATCTGCATAGTTTCAATAACCGATGTCCTGTGGAACGAGGCGAGGCGACGTTAAACTTGCTGACCCCTCGTTTCCACACAGGTATAGAAGGCATAAATGTGAATTACCTAACACTCTTCTCTCTGATTCTAATTTTATTTAGGTTAGGCAAATAAAACGAAGGAATAATAGCAGCCAACAATAGCAGCTACCAAATTGGTAGCATATAGCATGATTTAGAAGACGAACAAACGATTCGTGTCCAGTCCGAATTCCTAAAGGAACCCCGTAACAATTAGGTCATATAAACCTAGAATATAATGGATCATAACATAACTTAAGGGATGGACGGATGAACGGAAAGCCCGAATAAGAGGATACTATTATTTTAAAATTAAATACAATAAGCTAGAATAAGTAGAGTATGAGCAAGACGGAGTAGGGGATGGGACCGCGCCGAGTGACTCGGGACCCCACCACCTACACCTAGCTTGGGCGGGTCCCGAGCCAACCAGGCTCTAATGAGATGCAAAGTAGGGCCCTAATTGGCTAATTAACTCGCGGGGGAAATGCAGGTTTCTTGCAATCGCGGGCACCTCGTCAACTCTGAACTTGAATTAGCGTCTTTCGTCTGTCAAGTCACGAGGTGTGTGGACGCATTGATCCGTATACTAATTAGAGCAAAGAGTTACATTCAATCTTTTCTTCATCAGATCAGTGGTAGTGTAAAAGACTCAGTATTCGTTAAAAACTCAAATAACCAAGATATAAACCAGTAGTCTGGGGTTCTGGTTATCACCTAGATTAAATTCAGTGCAAGGACACAAACTCTATTTTAATTCTTCATTTAAAAGCCTTCCGCCTTAGATTCATTTTGAATCTTTGTAGTATTAAGAGACATTCATCAATCAGACAATTAAATTCAGTGAAAGCTATAAACATTTGAAAACATTTGAACACTAAAACGACGAGTTAATCGGGGTCTCTGCGAAGGTGAGGACGCCCGACCGATTGCCAATCTTGTAGACGCACATCACGCCAAGTCAACGAAAGCTAAGTGTCGACGTCTTGCTCATACCATTATTTCCGTATCATCAAAATCATTACTATATTATCCAGAATTCTTGTAACCGTCACATACGAGTTGGTGGCATTCTAATCACTTGTTAATTCGACCTTCAGTCTAATCAAAATTCCGTTATTTTACAGTTCACTCTATATAGAGATCATATCGATCTCTATATTCTCAATTTTTGCCCTATTCACGGCCGGGATCTTTCTGTCCTGGCATTACAGTTATAGAGAGAGAATCTATAAAGAAGGGTCGCATTATACGGTCATCCTGTGTTGATATACATATATGCATGTGTATGTAATCGGCCCGACCGTATAACGCGGAGACCAATTTATGATTCTATAGACTAATAAGTAGTTATAAGCACATTGGTGCATCCTAAATTAAATACCATAGTTACCAATACCACTTAAAACATAAAGTTAGAAAGAGAGAGAGAGAGTTCCAAGAATGCGATCGTGGTTCGAGTACATGACAATTCTTATATTGTGCTGTATGTTAACGTGGGTATCGTTGATCAGGGTATATTTCTCCGCACTCGTGCGTTATATTGTTGCTTTAACGTTAGCTTATGATTATTGATAAGGGACCAGCCTCTACGATCCCCACGTCGGCATAGGGAGATTCATTTATTATATCACATAACATTTGTTTTACGTTCAAACCGATACTCGTTGTCAGACGTTTGAACTGGGCTCAGTATTAATTTCATTCAAGAATATAGTATCGCTTTTACCAGTTAATTCTTCTCACCATTTATTTTAAACAACCATCCTAATTATTAATTAATTAGCCTCCACAGTTAAACTATTGAAATTGAGACCTGTATAGGACTAGTGGCAAACGAATCCCATTTACCGGTTTATCGCGAGATAAATCTATTTTATAATTTTTTATTCAGTCTGTGACGCGACACTACCATCGTTAATAACTTGTTATTAATCAACCGCTCGGATTAAACAACCATACCGCGTCCGTCACATCAGCAAGCCCCTCACACAACACTTTCTAAAGCTACACGCAGCAATGCGTATTCTGTGCAACACGCAGGCTCTCGTTGATGAGATTCAAGCTGCGAGAACATTGCTGCAAAAATTCGTTCAGGAGGTACCTCAGCTGTATGGCGAGCATTTCCTTGTTTCTAACGCACACAATTTACTTCACGTTTCGGACGACGTAGAAAATTTATTATGCTCATTACAAGACGTTAGCGCCTTTCCTTTTGAAAATTATTTGGGATGTGTCAAAAAGCTGGTCAGATCACCCAATAAACCGCTTGCTCAAATTTGCCGACGACTTTCTGAGTTAGTGACCGTCAATATTTCTAAACGCATTGTAATTCGACACGACCTGACCATCGACTACACACGAAAGACGATTGCGAGACAAATTAGACCGCAAGACGATATAATAGACAGGGTGCGTATTGAAAGTATCACATACAAAAACTATTACCTGAATCGAAAGTCACCAAACAACTACGCGATTCTATCAAATAAGAAAATTCTAAAAGTCACTTCTTTTTACAAAAAACGAAACGGAAAGATCTTTGTTGCTGGAAACGTTTGTATTACCACGGCATTGTTTCGCAAGCCACACAATTCTACACTAGTGAGTAGCTTCATTATCACTGGACTTGAACGAAGACATAGCGTAGTACATCATACAGACATCGAAGCAAAAGCTATAGTTTTCACCAAGGGATCGAAATTAGTTGCCGTAGCAATGTTGCATTAATTATTGTTTTTCATTTCATTTGGAAATTCTGTTTATTCACCCTATACCCCGGGTCGGTCTCAGTTTGATAGAAACCCAATTTCAATTCGGGGTGGATTAGGCCCAATGCACTGGGGAGACCACTTAAAAAAAAAACGCGCCATGTACTTTACCTCTCGGGTGGTGTGGAAAGTTGTACACTCTCATTTATATGTATAAAACTGTTAAGGCGTCCTGAATCACCTAGCTTCTGTCCCCAACCGAAATTTAAAAAATTCATTCAAAGAAAGTAATAGATTTACTTTTGAATTTTGCTTTTGTCAATATAATTTTGATGTGTCATTTTTCCCAAATTCATAACTTCAAAGTCTCCTAGTCCCAGTTCACATTAATTGAAATTCAATTAATGTTCACAATTCAAATAGGTCATTTTCTTATTCCAATTTAATTTTCCTTAAATCATGTGATTCAATCTATTTTACGGTCTTTCACTCTAATTCAAGTTATTATTTGACCATTTCAAATTCATTTCTCAAATTTCCTGTTATTTCAATTTCATTTATATTCTCTATTTTTGTTATCTTTTTTGTGTTTTTTTCACTGTACTTTTTTAGAATTCTAACATAATGCACCGTTAAACAAACTATATTCCTATACAATTATATCTTTATGATCATGACACGTCTTTCAAAATCGAGTTGGTCTTCCAGAACCTAGATGATAAGGACAATATATTTGCAAGTTTGATACATTCATACCAATCAAATTAATTTATGTCCAATTTATGGGAAACGTACAGTAACTTTGATAACGTATTACAATAATTTTAATAACAATAACATAAAGAAATAATAATAATATTTTAATTATCATAAGTAGCATAACATGACGATCATACTACAAGAAAAATATAAATGAACTGTGATCCGGGTATAAATACTTGAATGTGTAGAGCAAAGCATAAGTAAAGTGGTTATGTCTTGTTAAATGTTAACCGTCCCCTCGCATTGTACGTTAAATCTCACAATTCTCGAGTATCCACTTTCTCGGGATTCTAGGTATAAAGTTATCATTTTGGTACGATGGCTGAAGAAAACAAGAGCAAAAATTATACAATTGTGCAATTTAAAGACAACACCGTGAGTGCAGTTGTTACTGCCTGGCTCACGACGAAGATTGATGGTAGTCCGATCTGTATGTGGCCACCAAATGAGCTACCGGCACAGGAAGCGATTAAAAAGCGCATGAGCCCGGACAGCAGTTGGCTAGAGTACGAAGTGGTGCGACGCTTCACTTCAACTGGTAAATCCTCATAATTATTTTCACAATATACTACATTCAACCATTACATTATAAAAAAATAATTTCCATCAGACTCAATAATACCATTTTAAGTTAGCTTGATGAGCTCCTCAATTATAATTTTACTTGCCACTCGAAAATTGTCTAACGCTGCTTACATTTTTTTAAATGCAACAGCTTGATCTCATCAAACGATGATCTTTTATCTACTGTTTTTAATGCCTTAAAATCAGTTTAGTACGATTGTTACAAAAATTATATTCTCCTCAACCGCCCTGTCTTACAATTAGTTACCAATTTTTCGATTGTTAAGAGGGGTAACCATCACCATGAGACAACACGCATATGCGTCTCGACAGCGAGAAAATTTGTGCTTTCCAAATTATCCATTATATCATCTCTATTTATTGAACAAATACATTTTTTCTGACAATATTGAATCTTAATAATTAGTAATCTCGACTACAATTAACATGTTTAGGATCGTTCAAGAAAGCTGTTAAATTGGCTATTGATGCCGAAAATGAAAGTACCTTCGAAGAGAGCGATGTAGGTGCTGAAGTCATCAAGAAATCCAAGGGGGCAGGAGCAAACTCTGGTGAGAGAATATGTTTGTTTCTAAAATTAAAGATAGATGTATTAGAAATAATAAAAATGTCAATACTACTTGATAACGAACATAAATAAGAGAACACAAGATAAGATTTGAAACCATATTGTACTTGGGGTGCAAAACTCGAACAGCCTTGTGCCGAGCGAATTCTCACCACTTCTATAACATAATGTATTATTCATATGATATTACCTTTGTCAAGATTAAAATATTGATTATATGGCTAGTTCTTACAGTGAAGGAATTTTGATGCGCTCAACTAATAGCTCCTTTGTTTTTTAATATTTTTGATTAATTTCAAATCTGGAATAAGAAACTAATTGGCTTTTATTTGGGCACTGAAATTCAGCGAGGTCAGAAAATATCTTTTTCGAGAAAAATGCCTAAACATGAGCAAAATTGTCACTTTCCTGGGAGGGGATTTTACAAAACACAAGTCTTCTACCTAAATATTACGTAAACTAAGTACAGAAATCAAAGAGATTGTATCTAAGCACAGTAACAATCAATACAACTTTGCTAAAATCTAAAAACAAATTATGAATCTCCCTATTTTTATTCGAATTTCCATCATAGAATAGAGGGGACACGAATTGTGTATCACATTCCTGGGAGCTAAAAATATGTTAAAAACACCCCCAAATTATATAATGAGTACTGTTGTCACACTTCCCATACAAAGCAGGTAGTTAAGTTAGCTCATTGCCGCTTGAACTGCTACCAATCAGCCAATGAGACAGTCGTGACGAAGATCTCGTCGACCGCAAACGCGCTCGGGCCAGACAAGTTCTCACTTATCTGGCATGTATTTACATGAACAATATTCGGGTTTCTTAAAGATTTTTAATTGTTTTGATTAATATACCTAGTGTAAATATAATATAAAGCATTAACATTGCATTTAAATACAGTGTTTTTGTGTCGTTAATGAATAACCTCCAAATTATCACTTTCCTGCGTATCACTTGTCTGGACATTTAAATTTAAAAAAAATCGCAATTTATCCACTTAAATTTTAAAACTGTCATAATTTGAATATTTACCAATATTGTGTTTGACCCACAAAATTTTAGCTCATTTAAGTCAAAATGATGAGCTCTGGCCACTTTGCAAACTAAATCTAAAATAACAGTGTGAAGCTAAAAGCGATCCATTTTATTCCTTCACAATAAGAACTAGCCATATATAGATAAACGTGATGAAATGGCAGTTTCAGTACCAGCAGCAATTAGGAATCCTGCCGCTACATGTGACGCCTCTGTGACAGCAGACCTCATGCCTGCGGTACTGCCATGCCACAACTGCACATCAATATTGGGTGTGTTACCTAGGTTATCAAGAAACAATAAATAATGAATGCGAATAATAGTGTTCATAAATGTGAACGATCTATATCTATGAATGAAATTCATAACGCGTCGCGAGCAAAAGAAACTTACCATAAATAATAGCAAAAAACAGAAGAACATCTAATTCCACACGATTAAAGCAGAACAGTATCATTAGTCCATTTTTCTCCTCAACATTTGTAGTAGTACTAAAACAGGAAAGCCAAAAAGTTTCTATAAATATCACCTCAACATGAAAACATGAATTATCATTCGGAGCAAACGATCAAAGTAAATTTGTATACTTGGGCATTTGACAGCACTTGATTGCCCTATTGTAAAACACTCAGATCAGACAAACATAAAGCCCAAATCCAAATAGTAGTGCTGCTCATTTTTAAAAAGTACTTCCAGGCATAACGGTTGCTTTTCGTACGAGAGATGCATATAGCGCGGGGAAAAACTGAGCGGGGGAAAAAAAACTTATATCTTTCCTGAAATGAATGTTGAAAAATGTACAGACGAAAGCTTTGATCGTGAATCGCGAAAACAACACCATAAGCATCGGTCCCCGTTGAAATTAATAAAAAATTTAGGCCTCGGCAAACAGTTTGTACTGGAGATTATGCATCTCATATTTATCGGGATCGTCAAACAAATAGTTAAAGCATGGGTGACGGGGCCTAGGTCTAATGTGAAACTTCACAAAGATGCCATTCAAGAGATTAATCAGAGAATTAAAGACCTTTACACAAATATCCCGAAAGAATTCTACTGGAAATTAAGACTATTACCTGAATCGAAAATAACCAAACAACTACATAGTCAGCAAGCCCCTCACAAAACACTTGCTAAAGCTACTCGCAGCAATACGTATTCTCTGCAACAGGCAGGCTCGCATTGATGAGATTCAATTCCTTTTATTCTTATGCACAGCACTTGCGAAACCTGTAAAAGGAAGAAAAATTATTCAACTTGACAGTCCCAATAGAACTAGTATAGGTATATAAACAGAAAAAATGTTAATAATAAAAGAGAAAAGATAACTTACCATAAATAATAAAAATTTAGTATAATATGATGAAAGTAAAATTACCAGATAGCTAACGATGCACGTTCTAAAATTACACTCAACAAATGCAAATTTGTTTCGATAAAAAAAAATCTCATCGACAAGATTCAGGTTGTAAGCGTATATTGCTACAGGAATTTTCCCTCGGTTGTTTTTCGTTTTTTTTTGTTGGTTTGTTTAACGTACGTAATTTGCTTAATGTATTGGACGTCATCTCATTCGAAAATTATTCGTGACAATTCACTTTGACCGTAAAACAGATTATACCACGACCTAGTCACAGTTCATTTATATCATCATGTGTTTAAATAGATTTATAATAGGTATGTGTAATATGTATTGTAACGTATCGGCTAGACGGCCGGTAAGAAAGATTGATCTCGTGATCGACGGATCACGTGATCGTCCCACCACCAAGCTGTGACGTCAAACGACGTGCTCGCGTCGGCGAAGAAGGCGACGATAGGTATAAAAGCTGGTGAGGACGAGCCTCATCAGCGATACGCAGTCAGAACTCGTAGCCGTCTCAATTGCAATATTATACTTTGGGCCATCCAAAGATAATAACTTAGAGTCAGGAGAAGAACTTAGAAAGTCAAATATAAATTCCAATATAATAAAAATCAAATTTAACGCATATAGAACAACAGGCTAAACCAGCTGTTGATTCAAATATCAAATTCACAAAAGTCTATTGCTGCAGCTTTGAGAATAGATTCCAATAAAAATAGAGGCATTGTTGATAAACTGAAATTGCACTCCTAAATTCGAAATAAAACAAAAATATCGATCGAACAAAGACACGAAAGAGCCAAGTAGAATAAGGTAGTAAAGTAAGAACGTAGAAATAAGGACAATTTTGTTATTTTATTTTGTAAAATCAGAAATCAAACATAAATTGATTAAAACTTTCAGTTTAGTAAAATCAAATCAACGCAGTATCTTTGTCCGACATTTCCGTCGCTCATTTTCATTATAAAAAACTCTTGCACGCTACAACAAGCCGAGATAGTGTATTTTCAGGGAACAGCTTTGAAGAGCAGTCTTCCGAGTCTGGATATACAGTCTTGGGTGCATAACCCCGGATCTGAGTGCAGGGAATAGTTAGAAAAGATAGGCAAGCGCAGGAGTCAGGCTTATGCGAAAGTATCGGCTCTGACATAGGGAAGTGGCTGTACCGAGCAATCTGTTGAGTCCACGAAAAACGGCTTTGTTAATTCCGAGTCCGTAATTAGTTAGAAAATCTAGAAAGGAGGCTTTTTGTGGCAGAACCAACTTTTCCCCTCCGACCTAGCTACAAAGTGCCCAAAACTCATAAAAATTTAGATAATTCAAAATTCGAGCAAAGAACTCACAGAACGGCGGTCTATTCCTATATTTTAATTGCCGGAATAGCCCGGAACGTTACAGTATATAAATAACTTTACAGATGGATATAAACAGAACTCTGAAGATTATTGAAATTGATAAAAACGTTCCATCATTAATAAGAATTCAAATTTGAAAAATTATCATAGACTTATCAATTAATAATGAAATCATATAACAAATAACATAATATAATAATAAATTGGTAATAATATACGAAAACTAATTGAAATTAAAAATAAAAAATGTCATAAATAAAAAAAAACTATAATAATAATGAATAAAAAAAAAATTAATAATAATAATAATAATATAATATAATATAATATTATGTAATTGATATTCTGGGACTACGTTCCCTAAGAACAATGAAAAATACAGACAAACGTTAAAATACTGGTGGTAGTAAATAAAAGAAAGAAAAAGTAAAAAATAAAAAATAAGAAAATAAATAACAAGATATATAGGATAAATAAACACAATAAGACAGTAAACTAAAAGAACCACGAACCATAATAAAAACTAACATATAAACAGTTATTAAAAATTAAGATTAACAAATACTTATAAGGAATAGGAAAACTATGAGGACGACAACTACTATTACAATGAATATGATAAAAATTAATTACTAAAGCACTATAAAATTTGACCCAATTACTATTCTTACAGCAAAAATGACAAGTGAAAGTAGAGAATTCGCACGATTCAAGGTCAAGCAGGACGAAATACTTGATTCGCTCGTAACGATAAAAGCAGCGATTATGGAATTGTGAAGTTGTGTTTCGCTGTCCAAGCCACCGGAGGTATCTGAAGCCTCAGAAAAATTCGAAGCGGCTTTCGGCGATTGTTTGCCGCTAGCCACAAATGAAGCGCTAGTAGACTTCGACGAGAAGCTACTGAGCTCGTCCGAACATCCCAAATTAGTTGTAAGTTAATTTTATCTCTTCAAAGGGCAAATTATACTCTCTGTCGTGCTGTTATATATGGGGCATTCCAACCACTATCACTCACGATGGACCTCGACATTTTTTTCAAATTTTTGTAGCGAGGTCTATTCATTTTACACCTAAAACAAACATCAACAAGTATATATCTTCTAATCCTATTGAAAAAATCGACAAATATTTTACATTGGAAATGTGAATTTTTTAGGGCCCAGCCGATCATGGGTGGTTGATTTCCACTACGGGTTTACATACAATCAACATTCAAAAATCGTTGGTCCGTACACATAAATTATGTCTTTTCTATCTTTTTCATCTTTATTCAAGGTTCAATACCTGCTCAGAACCTGTGGCGGTAAAGACGTGAAAGATTTCATTGAAAACGTAATGAAGAAGCTATTAGCCAATAGTGTAGCTGTACTATACAGCGGTCAGGGAAAGCGAGGCACAAAAAAAAAATTTCTCTGCGCCTAAAATGTGCAAGGTCATTGTGTGTAAGTGTTATTTCGAAATTACAAGATTTAATTTTAAATTTAATAGAAGGTTGACTAAAAAATATTCTATTCCATTCGGGTACGACGTATGTTTAGCGAAGAAATTGTAGCAAACTCCATTGATGTTTTCCAAAAAAGTGAGACTGGAATCTTGGAATTGAAGTAGCTTCCAAATAAGTAGAGTTACCATATAACGGGATCCACAGGTTAACATTGGGATTAGTATAACTCATTGGTTTACAACCAGTCTACTGCCAATCCATTAGACCGGGAGCCGGCGACAAAATCACTGTCATATTTTATTCTCTGCCATATTTATAGATTTAGCTGTTTTCATCGAGTAAGAAAGGTACATGATGGTGCCGAGGTCGGTCAGCGGGACATTGGCCAGAAACATGATAATAAACATGTAACTTTTTCGACCCCACTTGTCAAATTTTATTCTCTTCGAAATTCATTGTGTAGGTAGTTTTTCATGCATAAATAACGATAAAACGATTCTTACACCTGGCAAGCGGGACAAAATTGTTCTTACAGGTAGTCAAACATGTAATATTTTACGAGGGGGGTGACAAATTTTATTCTCTCTGAAATTTTTTATCATTGGTAAACAAGAAAATTGCTAAATTTTACATTGTTCATCTGTTTGTATGTTTACAAGTAACAAACTCGAATTTTAAAGCATCGTCAAAGAAAAATCACCTTGTGCGCACCGCGGCAAAAGTGCATTATGCGCGCTCTCAGTTTTTAGTTTCAGGTCGGTGTAAGAACTAGTTTGGTCCGCGCTCAAGCCGTAAGAATTGTTTTTTCTTATTATTTATAGTTTAAACTTGACTCTCATATAAATTTCAGAGAGAATAAAATTTGTCACCCCCCTCGTAAAATATTACATGTTTGACTACCTGTAAGAACAATTTTGTCCCGCTTGCCAGGTGTAAGAATCGTTTTATCGTTATTTATGCATGAAAAACTACCTACACAATGAATTTCGAAGAGAATAAAATTGGACACCTCCCCCGCTTTTTATTTTCACTCCCCCGCAGGGGTTGTCCCACCCTCCAGGTGTAAGAAATGACTTTTCGTCATCAGACAGATGTGCTCTATCGACTTTATAGGGTTTCCCGGAGAATAAGATTTGACAAAAATTTATGTCGCCGGCTCCCGGTCTATAAGTAAAGTGGAACATTAAGGTAGTAGCCCACTGTGACGGCAGAAATTTCTACGTTTTTTCGGGAATTTTTTTTAATAAGAAGATAAAATGCGATCATTTTGTAATTTTGACATATTTTTATTAGTATTTTGAAGTGTTGAAAAAAAAAAAATTTTCACTTAATTTTACATTCATTTCTTTATAATATTTTAAGTGAAAGTAGAGTCCTCGAAAAAAAGGTGAGGAGTTTTGGGGAAGCACACAGGGTTCTATAGTTATCTGAAATGAAAAAATCAAAGAGATTATTTTTTGTGAACTATATTCTAGTGAACTAACCAATACTTTACATAAGAGAATAAAATAAAATAAAATGGCGGACTTGTGAAATAAAGCTTCTGAAAACCTAAGTTTTTTCGTTGATAAATTGTTCGAAAAAAATCATTTATTATTAAAAAATTAAATGTTTTAGAGGTTCGGTATTTAGCTATGTGTGTCAAGAATAACTGGTTAAATTTTCAGCCAAATCGGTTGAATGGTTTTGAGTCAGTGCTTCCCCGAAACTCCTCACCTTTTTTTCGAGGACTCTACTTTCACTTAAAATATTGTAAGGAAATGAATGTAAAATTGAGTGAAATTTTTTTTTTTTAACACTTCAAAATACTAATAAAAATATGTCAAAATTACAAAATGATCGCATTTTATCTTCTTATTAAAAAAAATTCCCGAAAAAACGTAGAAATTTCAGCCGTCACAGTGGGCTACTACCTTAAGAGTTCGAAGCGGAAATACCTTCGAAAAAAAAATTTTGTCCAAAATTCAAAATGGCGGCGAAGATGGTCGACGTGTTTTTTTCAAATGGAAACATGACTTTTTTGGTACAACGAGGAAGTCATTTTTCCATAAAAAAACAACACATGTTGGCCATCTCAGAGCCGCCATTTTTTAATTTTGGACCAAAAAAGAGAATTTTCTTGAACGTCCCCCTTCTAACCTCAAAATATATAGGTGCATTCTACTTAATTACTCGTGGAGCAGTATAAAATGGACCACCCGGTATAATTTGGGTACCCGAATATTACTGCAGCTGTAGAGGTCCCGGTCGATTTTAATATGTACATTATAAGATGGGAAACCTGGGCAGTGCCCGGATAGTTGAACTAGGATAGTTGAACTGTCTAGTGCAGCGTTACATTCCCGGCTGGGGGCTGTCTAGTTCGACTGCTTAGCGCCCGTATTGAATACGGGAAAACTGGACAGCCACTGGCCAGTTCCCGTCTACAATTTCTACACGGGGTGGTGAGGCCGGCTTTAATGGTTGACATGCTGGAAAACCAGCGTGTAAATTACAGCCGCAAATCGACGTAAGATTCAGTAACGCGCGAACTCGCCTTCTCCGGAGTCTTGCATTGGCAAGGCTGGCCGGGATGGTGGACACGCTAGGAAACCAGCGTGGATATTAAAATTCGCGAGTTAACGTTCAGAACCGGGAAAAGTCTGGCATCGTGGGCTGACCGTCTCAGGATAGCCGCGTATAGAGGAGATCCGGGGGGCGGGGGGGGGATTGACTTGTTGGGAAAACCAGCATGGATATGCAACTCACGTGGCAATTCGATCAAGTAATAACTTAAATAACCATTCGTTTACCCGCGACCTGCGCCAGTTCTGTCCGCGAATAGGCTCGCGTTGCTCGGTAAATGGTATCTACATATAGGGTACATAGACACCCGCATAGGACTAGATGGCAATAGATAGATTGAATTATTGTGGAAGATATTAAGGTTCGGTTGCACCGCTTGCACTCAAGAGCACATCTTTAGCAAATGACACTCAAGTCATAGGTGTAACTTAAGGGGAGGTACCTGAGTAGACGGCAAGAAAAACAGGTAAACTTCGGGAATTTTTATCTCAAAAACTAATGTTTTGATTGCATCCGGGTTTCTTTTATTGGAAAATATGTACATTGAGGTATCTTGAGGAATTTTTTCAAATTAATTCGCTGAGTGAAAGCGCCGTTGTTGTGGTCAGCGTCAGACGTGTTGTTCGTTGACATGGTTTGCGGTGCCAAGGATTCCGGGCAGTCGGTTGATCTGAAACATGAAAACTCGACGGATTCTTGAAATATAATATACAAAGGAGTCCGCCTCGTAGGATTTTTTTGAAATTTTCATTTTTGACGGAATTGCGACCGTTTGAATTTAAAATTCGTCTTTCGTTCGCAATTTCCGACGATTTTGGTTGCATAAAAAGGCAATGGTTCAATCAAATGAAAAACCCCTACGAGGCGGACTCCTTTGTATATTATATTTCAAGAATCCGTCGAGTTTTTATGTTTCAGATCAACCGACTGCCCGGAATCCTTGGCACCGCAAACCATGTCAACGAACAACACATCTGACGCTGACCACAAGAACGGCGCTTCCACTCAACGAATTAATTTGAAAAAATTCCTCAAGATACCTCAATCTACATATTTTCCAATAAAAAAAACCCGGATGCAGTCGAAACATTAGTTTTTGAGATAAAAATTCCCGAAGTTTACCTGTTTTTCTTGCCGTCTACTCAGGTACCTCCCCTTAAGGCAGCTTCGCTTGCACCAGCTCGTCACGAGTGAACCTTAGTTAAGGGGGTATTCTGGTCCAGAGACATGAATTTTAGGTAATTTTCGAAGTGCTGTAAAAAAAAAGCAAGCAATATTTTTAGTATCAATTTTTTTATACATTATTTATTCACATTAGAAGCATACGAAAAAAAATTAAAAAGTAAAAAAAATTCAAAATTCCGTTAGTTATCAGCTGATGAAGTGGGGAGTTTCAAAAATTTGGTGCGTGACCATACCCACGATCTTAACTCTCTTAGCAATCTGAAACCAAAAAATAACAAAGATTATCAATCTATAATAATGTCGCAATGTCTGGAACTACGGAAAAGTTGGAAAAAATTTTTTTTACAAAATGGCGACTGCCTAAAGAAAAAAAAAAAATTTTCACCACTTTTTTGGACATTCTTCGATTTTTTAAAAATAGTAAAAATTGAAATTTGGGGATGTGGATAGTTCCAGACGTAGACAAGTCTATAAAGAAGACTCTCTAAAAATTTCAGGTAAATCGGTCCAGTAGAACCTGAGAAATCGTGGGTATCGTTTTGAAAAAGACAGTTTCGAGAAAAACGCGTTTCAAGTTTTGAGTCAAGTTTCCGGCAGTTTTACTTATAGAATGGTACGGTATACTTACATATTTTTAATCGGTGATTCCTGTATTATTTTATATTTTGCTTACATGTAGGACACAGAATTAATGATGAGAGTGTTGTAAAAACGGAGAAAAATTCGAAAATGCAATAGCCTACCGCCTATTGTTCAATTTATTCTGGTCGGGCCAGTTGAGATGCCGCGCCACAAAAACCGCTGTAACTCAGTAAATAATTGGAATTCTGCAAAATCCTTTTGAGGGCATATTCTTGAATGTCTAAACTTTGGAAATATGAAGAACGAAAAAAATCGATTTTTCTAAATTTCTAGACCAGAATACCCCCTTAAGTGTGATTTTTTTAGTGACTTTGTCTAGATGTGATAGGTATACAGGCCATTTCT
Source organism: Rhogogaster chlorosoma (assembly GCA_944452935.1). Classification (NCBI taxonomy): domain Eukaryota; kingdom Metazoa; phylum Arthropoda; class Insecta; order Hymenoptera; family Tenthredinidae; genus Rhogogaster; species Rhogogaster chlorosoma. The sequence continues at coordinate 17,964,152 of OX101802.1, forward strand.
CTTTAGTTGTTTATACGCGCCCGGTTTTTAGGTAAGTTAAAAAATAGACAAATACATGTAATATGTGACTTAAATATGTAATAACAAATCACAGCTGCAAAATAATAATAATTGTATTATTTTCATCATATGTATTGTACATTAGGGTGGGCCGAAAATCGGCTTTTTTCGAATTATCATTGTTAATACCGAAAATATTGTTCAATATGCATAAAAAAAATCCATGCGAAAGGAAAAAATTGTAGGTCGATATCTTAGGCTCGCCAAATCCCGTTAAAGTTAGAAGTTATTAAAAAAAAAAAATTTCCAACTTATTTTGATCGGAAATTTAATTCTCTACAAAAAAAGGTCCAATAATAAAATTACGTGAAGTTAATAGTTACTGAGATAATTGCAATTTTGTTCTAAAAAATGAAATTTTTCAAGATATTATCACATTTTCAGGGTGAAAAATGAATTTTATCATATAAATTTCATGGGAAATCAAATAAAAGAAATTAAAATTAAAAGAAATAAAAGATTAAATAAATCAAATTTAAAAAAATTTAAAAAAATAAATTAAATAAAAAATTTTATTTTATTTATGTATTTTTTTTAATTTTTTTTTTTTTGTATTTTAATTTGTTGAATTCAATTTCCCATGAAATTTATATGATAAAATTCAGTTTTTACCCTGAAAATGTGATAATATCTTGAAAAATTTCATTTTTTAGAACAAAATTGCAATTATCTCAGTAACTAATAACTTTACGTCATTTTATTATAGGATCTTTTTTGTAGAGAATTAAATTTCCGATCAGCCAGTGAAAGTAAGAAGCCGGGGAAAGAATGGGAGAGAGATTCAGAAGAGAAGAAAAAGAAAGAATGGAGCTAATGGAGGCTATGATAGAAGGATGGGCGGGAGAAGTAAGAGAAATGAAGAAAGAGGTGCAAAGCCTAAAAAAGGAAGTAAGAGAAGCGAGAGTGGAGAAAAAAGAAATAGAAGAGTTAAAGAAAGAAGTAGAGAAACTAAGAAAAAGAGAGGGCAAAGTGCTAACACACAGAGAGAAGGAAGAACAAACAGAAAAGAGAGAGGAAGAAGAGAAAAGTAAAGAAGCAGAGAAGGAAAGGAAAGCAAGAGAGCGGGAAGAGGAAGAAGCAGAGAGAATAGAAAAAGAGAAGCGCAAGAAGAACGTGGTGATAAAAAGAGTGGGAGGGACGAAAAAGTGGAGAGAAGACATAAAAAGAATAGTAAACACGGCAGCTGGAAAGAACGTACAGATAGAGAAGGAATGGGAATGCGGAGGAGCAGACCTCGCCAAAACACCAGGAACGGCGATAGTAGAATTATGGAGCGAGGAGGAAAAGAAAGAGGTACTGAAAGGAAAGATAAAAGCGGAGATAAAAGAAGGAGTTATAATAGAAGAAGACCTAACTTTCAAGGAAAGGGAGAAGAGGTGGAGATACAAAGCAAAGCTAGCAGAAGGAAGGTACAGAAAGAACTGCGCATTAAAGGAGACGGCAGAGAAAGAGAGGCAAAGAAGAGAGAATAAAAGACAAGAAGAGGCGAAGGGAGAAGAGCCGAAAGAAGCAGAGGACACGCCGGACAAGAAGAAAGAGGAGTCACAACGAGAAAGAAAAGAAAAGGAGGAAACAACCAAAGGAAGAGAAACTAAAAAAGAACAAAATAAAAAAGCACTTCTGGACAAACTTGCAGAGGTGCTAAACGAGCTAAGAAACGAAGAAGGCAAGAAGGCGGAGGACGAATGAGGCAAGAAGGAATAAAAGAAGAAAAGAAGAAGGAAAGAAGGATATGCGGACGCAGCACCGAAATGAAAAAGAGCAAGAAGAAGATAGTGAAAATAAAGTAGAAATAAGTCAATAAAGTCAAAAATTAGAAGGTAACTCAAAATAAATACAAAGAATCAGGCAGAGACAGTGAATATAATGTAAACAAACAGTGTAAAAGTCAGCATACAAAAGAAATGAAAATACAATGTATACAGACAAACCAACTGTAAGGCCGAAAGGCAAACAATAAATCCAAATACATTACAAATTAAATTTCCGATCAAAATGAGTTGGAAATTTTTTTTTTTAATAACTTCTAACTTTAACGGGATTTGGCGAGCCTAAGATATCGACCTACAATTTTTTCCTTTTGCATAGATTTTTTTTATGCATATTGAACAATATTTTCGGTATTAACAATGAAAATTCGAAAAAAGCGGATTTTCGGCCCACCCTATTGTACAGGCCTGCACATTAATGGTGTACCCAAAAAAATCAGCGTCATGTAACACGAACTAAAATCCACTAGCGTCACCATGCGCCCACAGTCGATATTTAGCAGACGTCATGCGCCATCTGCTAGGGATGCAAGGTATAAACGAATTGTTATCATTGTTGCGTTGTGTGTTGGGCACGCATACGCTCGTTCAGCAAAGAAGCGTCTGCTTGTCGTCTGCTCCGTGGTGCGAGTTGGAACCACGATACACGATGCGAAAATCTAACCGCAGCTATGTTCATGTATACACCATTAATGTGCAGGCCCGTACATGCATGCATACAGTTTCAAATTCAGATAATTTCTTGTATAGATAACCTTATTTCTTTGTACCTCAATAACTCAAAGGCTGTTCTCGAAAACTACTGTATAAAATGTAATTATGAATTTTGCAGGTCGAGTTTCTAGAATGGATGAATTTCAAGCCCAACAACGTAAGAAACCTCGAACAAGTAATTACACAAATACCGAAAAATATGATCTGTGTACTATCGCCGCTGGGTTGAAATCCATCATCGAATCGAAAAAAACTGACAGCGTCACATGGAAGGACAAAGAGGCTGCATGGGATACAGTAGCCTCGTAATTCAACGCACTATCTCCCAATGCAACATATAGGTCCTCTGAGTCACTAAAAAAATGTTACGAAGACATCAAACACACTGCAAAAAAACAATCTGCTGAAGAGAAAATTGAAATAATTAAAACGGGTGGTGGCCGTGCGAAGACAGTTCTCATAGATCCAATCCATGAAAAAGCATTGTCTATAATGCATACAAAGACTGTGAAAGGTAGTAAATGGTCCACATAAACTTAATAGTCAATGTTCGCAATATTTTTGTATGTGAAGTTACATGTGTGATCATATAGGGTTACAGAATTCATTTGACTCGGATGCTCTTGACGTTCTTGTCAATAATGCTGATGACGATCTTATTATCGAAATGTCACCTGATGTGACCAACGAAGAATATTCTGCTGTGATGAAATCGCTAATACAGGAGTCAAATGAACCGGTAAAACTGCCTTGCGTATCATAAATTATACAGACTGATCCACATTCACCTTAGAAAAATACTGTTACAGGAAATTCCCAACGCACATCACAGTACTGCCGATATTGACCAACATAACTCATTCACTTCTCTTGATGACAATTGGAGACGATATACCACAACTGGCTTGAAGAAGCCTTTAAACAAGAAGCTAGCACCTCAGACCACTGACAGGCAAACAACTAAGAAATCAGAATTAAATGTCACACACACAAATAAGATTACATCTAAAAACAATACACCATCTCCACATCCATTCACAAAGTCTTCACAACGGCGTCCAGGGTTGCGATTCTGAAAACTCCGCTAACTCCGCTAACTCTGCTAACTCCGCTAACTCAGCGAAGGCCGTTGGTTGGCTGAGGAGCGGCCAATCGGCGCTCGTTTCGGGTAGTATGGTAAATACTGACGACGTACGATGGCGCTATGGGCTCTGCCTGGCCGCTAGTCATACAAACACGAGGCCCACTTACACTTGATATACATGCATGTGGACCACATGTACTACAAGGATAAACCGAATAAATGAAAAAAAAGAAACAGAACGAATAATCGAATTGAATTTAATCTTTCTTTTCATTTATTCGATTTATCCTTGTGGCACATGTGGTACACATGCATGTATATCAAGTGTAAGTGGGCCTCGCGTTTGTATGTAAGACTAGCGGCCGAGCAGAGCCCACAGCGCCATCGTACGTCGTCAGTATTTACTATACTACCCGAAACGAGCACCGATTGGCCGCTCCTCAGCCAACCAACGGCCTTCGCTGAGTTAGCGGAGTTAGCGGAGTTTTCAGAATCGCAACCCAGGAATCATAGGCCTACATAGCACCGATCTTGCTAAAGAGTACTCTAAACTTGCAGCTATCAAGCTACAAGTTGCTCAAGAACAGCTTAAAATATTGCAGACAGAAGCACAAGCCGCAGAAATAAAAAGAGAGAGAGAAGAAATAGAGTTTAATCTTTTGATGAATTGTGGTGAAAGAGCAGCAATAGCTCTTGATACTTTTGCGATAACACGAGAAGCAGTCGACATGTGAATACCAGCATAATCGCCTAGAGTAATTAGGAAACTGTTTGTTGCATAGAAACGCAAGCACATTAGTAATTGTATCATAGGAGGCACCCATCGATTTCTGTAACACAATAGTCGGTTATGCCCTTACATCGAGAATTTACGCATTAATATGTATTCGTTTAAGTAGTATTGAGGATTATCTTACAAGTTATGCTGATATTCCAAATGATGTCGAATGAGTTGTAGTACACGTTCTGACGTACGTTTTGTTAAACGGAATCTTCGATAAAACGATAATTCATCGAGAGTTTCAAAATAATTATTCCGTGCAAAAATTCTTCGGGGAATTCCGTAGACAATTAACACGAGGGGATTCAATTCATCGTCTTCAAGCAGTTCATTTTCGAGGTTAGCCATATTTTGCATGATTTCTGACGTGTGGACTACGCTATTTTTAGGTTACGTATGACTTAAGAGTAGCTTGAGTGATGCTTGTCTTCCACTTTGTGAAAGTGGAACTTGAGCGCGATTGAGTTTCACTTATCGGTTGGTGCAAGCTACTTAAAATCTTAAGATTCACTTACGGCTCAAGTGCGAGTGGTGCAATCGGGCCTAAATCAGCGTCATGAATAAATGATTGTGATAGATCTCCTCGCTGTGAGTCATTTCAACCTTAGAATTATCCCCTCCTTTCCTCCCCTTAAATCTGAGTATATCGGTAAGGGCAACGGTTATGGCTTAGCTTGGCGAACTCCAGTACATGAGGTATCAGGTTCGCGAGGTCCGTCATTAACATCTGGTGACCCGTGACAAGCATTCTTATTAACAAATATTTATAAGTTTAAACATTATAGTATACAGGGTGACCTAGAACTCCCTCACCACCCAGAACAGGCAGATTCCTTGTATAATGATAAGATATTTCCCTTTGCGAAATATTCCGGAGACCAACGGTGTCCGAGTTATCGAATGTCTTAGTTAGCCATTCAGAGAGCCCAACACTGGCCGAGATAGTGCCGGCTCAAAAGTCAACAATTGGGGCAATGACCGCGCCGTCGCTTGTCTCATAATTTAACTGGAAACTTTCCTTTTTATTATTACATAACGGATAATGGGTGGACTTTTCACTTTGACACTTCCGCGTCTCAGTTTTTGACACCCAGGTCGTCTGCTCCATAGTTTTTCGCCGTCCACATCAACCACGAGATAATTCTCGCGATCCGGGTCATTCGCTTCATAGTTTTCAGACGTTTACGTCAACCGCTCCTATATTTTCCGACATTCAGGCCGTCCTTGGCCATCCAGTCAACGTACCCATGTTTTCCGAGATTTATCTAGCTATTAGCTACTAGTAAATGGAAGAAATAACCTAAACGGCCAACAACTATGGAGCGGTGAACCTAGACGGTAAAAAACTATGGAGCAGACGACCTGGCTGTCAAAAACGGAAAAGCGGAAGTGTCAAAGTGAAAAGTCCACCCGTTATCTCTTACGTAATAATAAAACGGAAAGTTTTCAGTTAAATTATCAGACAAGCGATGGCGCGGGCACTGCCACAATTGTTGACTTTTGAGCCGGCACTATCTCGGCCAGTCTTGGGCTTTCTGAATGGCTAACTAAGATATTCGACAACTCGGACACCGTTGGCCCGGGAATTTTTCGCTAAGGGATTTTCGTCTTAGAGTTCGACAAGGAATCTGCCTGTTCTGGGTGGTGCGGGAGTCTTGGGTCACCCTGTATTATATGATGAAATACAATATGAAGGTAAAAATTGGTACTGTCTCAGCTTTGATCTAGAAAGCTACGAAGAGGTTCACATAGAGCTTGAGAATTTACAGAAAGAGTTTATAGGAAAAATTTGAACAAAAAGGGCAAAGGTGACAAAAATTGTTATTTTTAAGTTGACTTATATTTATAATTTAAGGAGAAATGCGACATCGGATTTTCTTGCTGAAAATTGAATAACGGCGAAAACATTGTAAATGTGAAAAATTACAACCGAGTTCCAGAATGATTTCGCCAGCCAAAAACTCAAGAACATCATACTCTCTTTCAGCGACAGATTACAAAGATCATTTCGTTACACAAATAGTACAAAATAATACGTGAAATCAGGCATCGAAGCCGAGCGTTCCCTTAGTTAATTTTCATACTTCAAATTATGTTCTTCAAATGCTAATCAATGGCAATGAACGGAAAACCAACAAAATCATTCGTTGCCATGATATATAATATATACGATATATAATCATATAAAATTATATAAAATTGTACGTAATTATGTATGATTATATGGAAAAAAAAATTTCCTGTGTAGAATGTTATATCTCAGGAACCACGCAGCAGATTTTGGTGGAATTTCGCGAACAAGATTAAGTGGGCAGAGCCTTACGCCTCTATAAAGATAAAAAAACTACGGAGCGAAGGACCTGGATACTGAAAACTACGGTGCGAAGGACCTGGATACCGAAAACTACGGAGCGAAGGACCTGGACACCGAAAACTGCGGTGCGAAGGACCTGGACACCGAAAACTACGGTGCGAAGGACCTGGATACCGAAAACTACGGAGCGAAAGACCTGGACACCGAAAACTACGGAGTGAAGGACCTGGACACCGAAAACTACGGTGCGAAGGACCTGGATACCGAAAACTGCGGTGCGGACTAAGTACAAAATTTTTTGGGGAGCACGAGTAGACGTGACGCTTTAATAATAATGATAATAATAATAATAATGATAAATGAAATATTATTATAAATCTCTTTATATAATAAAAAAAAATCCTGTCTGGCGAAATAAACAAATGAAAAAGAAGATCAAAATGTACCATAGCAAAAAAGATTATAACAACAACAGTATAGCGCATGAAGTTGGCGGTGCTACGAGGTGCGGAAAACAAAACAAAAACAGCATCTAGCAGACAAATGTCGCATGTATGACAAGATGTGTGCCGAGCTGTCAAACGTGAGTATTTTCAAATGAAGGTACTTCGGAAAATTAAAAATAATCAGAGTGAGGCGCGAAGCGCCGAATGCCCGAGGCGCGTAACGCCGAGAGGGGTTGGCGCGCGAAGCGCGCAGGGGCGAAGCCCCTAGTAATACTATAATAATAAAATAATATTGTATTATAATCATACTGGCACGCCGGCCTACAGGTACTTGGCTGCGATTTGCTGCTGCGCATGCGCATTTCGTAAAATAATTATTCTGCGAATGCGCATTTTGTAAAATAATTAATATTATTAATAACTCAGTTATGTGTGGTCAATTATTGCTCAAAAACAATAAGGGGCGAGATTTCGGTGACGAGAACACTCCTTCCAAATGGCAAGTTCATAAGTGCAATGGTTCCACAGATATCGTGGGCTCAAGAAAAATGATCTGCAACGAAGAAGGAGAAGAAGAAGAAGAAGAAGAAGGAGAAAAAGAAGAAGAAGAAGGAGAAGATTGTGTTTTTCGATAAACTTTGACGGTCAATATCTCGGGCACCACTCGGTAGATTTTGTCGAAATTTCGCGAACAAGGTCAAATGGGGAGGGCCACACGCCCCTATAAATTTTATTAGAAAATATTTATCGGTTCAAAAGATATGACAGATTTTTTACAAGAACAAGAGCTGGCTCGGATAAATGTTTCGTGGCTGGCGCGCAGAGTTCGGTTTGGGAACTCGGCGATTCGCTGCCACGAATCTTGATGTAAATTTGTATCATACCTTCCACGTCACAGAAAAAGAAAAAGGAAAAACACTATTCCTACGTGGAAAAAATCTCAAATTTCAAATATAATTTCAATTTTTGAGAAGCTTCTAAAAATCCACTGGAGAAACAGCTTTTTTTTTAACAAAAATCAGCTGTTTCTATACGCCCAATACTTTGAGATTCTTTTGTAATTATTTTGTGAAAGCTGAGAATTTTTAGGAAGAATTTCAAATTTACCGAGTGGGACAGTTATAGGGTCTCACGTGAAGCATGTGCGATTTAACGAAGATCTCCATTGATGCTCGTGATTTTGGATTTTACTCGTTTTTATGGAATTCCTTCGTTACATAATCAGTACATGATTGAGAAAAAAGTACACGTATATTAAAGGATGTTGAAAAAATAGATTTCTTTACAAATTTTCATCATATCGAATGCGACGCATACGAGATCTGATTGCCGTTTCCCTCTTTTCGACAAGAAAATTCACAGTCAGATTTCTCGTGAACGGCAAGTCCCAAAGGGATGTTTGGTGAACTTTCTCATCTTGTTAGTGCATTTCAAACGAATCAAATTTTTAAGGGTCGAGTCATTGATTAATAATCGCTGGAATTGCCCACATATTGTAACGTAACTAGACTATAGCATAGGGCATGTCTCGACTATAGCATATTCACAGCAGGCACCAGCTGGTAGCTGGGCGGCGCGCGCACACTAGCAGGTGAAGTATAGGCGAGGAGACCCCGCGTCAACGTATACTACGCCGCAACTGACTATAAAAAGGCAGTAACGCCGAGCTCAGGTACCGCAGTTGAGCTAAAGCAGCCGTGCGAGTCACTTATTGAGTCACTATAGTATAGAGTCATACGTAGAGTATAGCGTAGATTATAAAGAAAGCTTATTGGAGTATTGTGCTATAGCAGCCGTGCTACCTGAAATATAGTACGTTGAATAAAAATCAATCAAATCAAAGATTATATCAAGTCACCATTTTGAATAACTACTAAAATCAAGAGTATTTTATGTTATATTACACAAAGAAAAAGAATTAACAAATAAAATCAAGAGTATTTTATATTGTATTAAAAGAGAAAATAACGTTAACGATAAACTGTTAATTTGAGTAAAAATTAGAGAAAGCTAAAATAATCAAACCACAGTATTATAAATATCATTTATAATTATATAGAATCACTTCTAATTATTTTATGTTAAACCAGTTATAATTTCATTGAAGCACATTTTAGTTTCTTAATAAATGACATATGAAAAGCCATATGTCACTATCAATATAAACACATTGTTAACCTAATCTTTCCTAATCCATACTCTGTTTCCTACAAATAATATTTAAAAAAACCAGTTAACACAAAGTAGGTAGAATAACAAGACTGAGTTCGGACAACGCTGAAGGGATCTTTTCTCAGCGAGATTCTTAGTTCGGTGTAATTGCTAAAACGAATTAGATAATTTAGGATATTGTGACCGAGACAACAATGAAGGGATCTTTTCTCATCCAGATTCTCATACACAATATCAGATAAATTTCAGGATACAGGTCTTTTCTTTACTTTTATACCTCAATCGAGTTCTGAAAACTATAAAATAGATCCTAGACAAAGAACACACCCGAACTTAGGATAACTCTCACTTAGAGAGCATATCCTGGTGTAAAGTTTAAATTCAGTGCCTCAATAGGAGGTAGATTAAAATATAACTTTATAACCCACAAAAGTTACAATATATGTACTTAGTTTGTAATTCTAGATTATTGTTAAATATTTTACCTTCGACTGTGAATTGTATTTTGTTACATTATTGTATACCCGAAGTAGAAATAAATATATGGGGACAGAGCAGGGCAACGAGCACATGCAAACAGCACCCCTACGAATTTCGTAAATGAAACGTCGATATTTCAATGTACAGATATATAAAAAAATAATAGAGTTTATCCCAAATTTCAGGTGATTAGTTCTTTTTATTATCGAGTCGTGGATGATGAAATTGTGGGGAGTAACTGGAAGTTAGATTCCTGCAAGAGTGGTAAAATATTGTATGTGACGTGAGAATATTCGATTACGACTAGATTTCTCTATTTTCGGAGTATTCGCGGATTTTCCACTACGTCGCCGTACTCTACTTATTTCGGAAGCATCTAATAAGGCTTTATTTACTGCATCATTAGTTTTCCGAAATTGCCACCTCACGTATGGATTCGCTGCAGGACAGCGTCAGCAGCCCCAAGGATGGTGGTAGAAAATCGAAACCAAGGAGCATCTAATTCGGACTTTTGATATTCCTGGAGCATCTAATTAGCATTTAATTACTGTATCATTAGTTTTCCGAAATTGCTACCCCTCGTGTGGATTTGCTCTGTTACAGCATCAGCAGCCCCACAGATGGTTTAAAAGTTGGAAAAAAATCCAAAACGACGAGTACCGAATGCGGGGTTTGGGTATTCCTAGAACATTTAATTAGCATCTAATTAACACTTAATCATTTCATATAGTAGTAGTAGTTTATTGCTTATTGAGAGTACAACGCGGTCTCATAGCAAAGGGGGTTTGCAGTTTGGCATATCTTTATAATACTAAAATAAGAATACAATAACATAAAATACATTTTTCCTTTGTATAACATTGCACAGTCTAAGCTTATTCGTTTAGTGAGAAGGCTCTAATCTGCAGGCTTTGTTCCACATAGTAGTATATTGCTTTGAGCGTGATAACATCGCCGCAGTCAAAATAAGCTTTCAGAACTTCCTTGCTTGTATCCTGCCGTACAAGGTACGTCAAGTACCTTGCTGGCCCGCCCTCAAGTCTCAATGGCATTCTTAGTTGACAGGCTCTCGATTCTCTCCACGTTTCCAGATCTTTTTCCGAAAGTGCTAATTTAAATCTGTGGAACACTTCTTCTGCCCTAGCTGCCCATCTGACCAGATCTCTCGATTGCCACAGATCTTCGCAGTTCATTCTTATAACAGCAAAAACATTGTAAATGTAAAAAATTAAAACCGAGTTCCAAAATGGTTTCCCCAGCCAAAAACTCGAGAACATCCGTACTCTTTTTCAGCGTCAGATTACAGACATCATTTCGTTATAAAAATAGTACAAAATAATACGTGAAATCAGGCATCGAAGCCGAGCGTTCCCTTTGTTGATTTTCAGACATCAAATTACGTTCTTCAAATGCTAATCAATGGAAATGAATGGAAAACCAATAGAATCATTGATAAAACCTGTGATAAAACAGCATATTGGCGACGGAAAATATTGCTGAAGGAAGTTAGCTCGTATGATGATACGAACTCGGCGGGCATAGATTGTTCTGAAAATTATCTCTTTTTTTTAAATTATTTCTTCCAGTCAATGGGTAACGATCACACCCACAAAATTGTCGGGAGCATGATCAAATACTGTTAGGATATTTTTGGCATTGATAATATATTTATTATTGTAGACTGAAACTGCGATATAATAGTGGTTTATATGGCAATGGCGCAGAAAGACCTCATCTTCGAATCATGTGACACTTTCACACTCCTCATAAAGTCCTTTTCAGTGCCCGTGCCCTACATACTATCCTTTTTTTCTTCAAATTTAAAAATCAGAAAACATTTTCCACGCACCAGTGCTTCGTAGTTTTCGCAAGAGGTTGTGTTGCAACAAATGAATGAAAGGAATGAGTAATCCGTTGAAAATTGAAGTTAAAAAAATACCAATAGTGTGTTCATAACAAGAACTAATGGTCCGGGCACGGTGATCTCACTAATCTAAATTCGAATGCAAGTTTTGAAGAAGAGTTCAATTTCATTCTGCATCTATCGTTCACCGATTTTCGACTAAAGGTATAACGCCATGCTACAAACATGTCACATCCATAAAACGATACATACTTATACTGGACGTACCCATTATCGGTACACTTCGGTGATGCTTTTCTAACGTCTCTCTTTCTATTCGACTTACAGTAGATATACATCAAAGCGGAAGTATATTCTGCATTCAAAGACGCACTAATTGCTGATCTTACCTCATACTTCAGCAATTGATAATTTTCAGAACAATCTATGCCCGCCGAGTTCGTATCATCATATGAGCTAACTTCCTTCAGCAATATTTCCCGTTGACAATATACTGTTTTGTCAAAGGCATGGAATGATCCTGTTGGTTTTCCATTCATTTCCATTGATTGGCATTTGAAGAACATAATTTGAAGAATGAAAATTAACTAAGGAAACGCTCGGCTTCGATGCCCGATTTCACGTATTATTTTGTACTATTTGTGTAACGAAATGATGTTTGTAACCTGAAGCTGAAAAAGAGTATGATGTTCTTGAGTTTTTGGCTGGCGAAACCATTCTGGAACTCAGCTGTAATTTTTTACATTTACAATGTTCTTGGCGTTATTTCATTACTTTTTGTATGGGCAGACGGGTCAGCCCTAAACTGACTTTATTGTATTCTACACATTACACATGTATAAAGATCTTTTGGTCATTCGTAATAGAATGCATGTGCTTCGATGAACAAGTGTATTTTGGAACCTGCGCAAAAGATACGAGCTATTTTATTCGGCCAAGAAATTTGATCTTGAGAATTATACAATAGCTTGTTCCGATCATAGCATGTTCAATTATATTCCGATATAATTTTTTTGGAATAAATGTATCTCAAAAGTTTCTTTGTCACGGAAAAAAAAAATCCCTTAAAATTTCAGCTCGATATCTCGAAAATTCAGTTGGCGCAAGGAGGGGTCCCCTTTCCCATTTAAAACGTACATGTAAAAATTTGTTTTTCTTATTTCTAAAATAAATGGGTGTCAAATTTTTTTCCGGATTTTCGTTTCCATAATCTTGTAGGAAATTTATTTCTCTACAAAATTGGTTCTTCAATTATATGAAAAAAAAAAAAAATTTCACGATAATTTTATCACATAAAATTATATCAAATTATACGTAATTATATATGATTATATAGAAAAAAAATTTGCCGGATAAATGTTATTATATCTCAGAAACTACGCAGCAGATTTTGTCGGAATGTCACGAACAAGATCAAGTGGGCGGAGTCTTACGCCCCTATAAATTTTATAAAAAAAACTACGGAGCGGTGGACGTAGACACCGGAAACTACGGAGCGAAGGACCTGGGCACCAAAAACTGCGGTGCCGACACATTACTGAGTACAAATTTTTTTGGGGAGCACGAGTAGACGTGACGCATCAATAATAATGACAATAATAATAATAATGATAAATGAAATATGATTATAAATAATACTATATTAATATAATAATATTATATTATAATCATACTGGCACGCGGCCGCGATTTGCTGCTGCGCATGCGCATTTTGTAAATCAGGCATCGATCAATGATTCTGCGCATGCGCATTTTGTAAAATAATTAATATTATTAATAACTCAGTTATGCGTGGTCAATTATTGCTCAAAAACAATAGGGGGCGAGATTTCGGTGACGAGAACACTCCTTCCAAATGGCAAGTTCATAAGTGCAACGGTTCGACAGATATCGTGGTCTCGAGAAGAACGGTCTGCAACGAAGAAGAAGAAGAAGAAGAAGAAGAAGAAGAAGAAGAAGAAGAAGAAGAAGAAGAAGAAGAAGAAGAAGAAGAAGAAGAAGAAGAAGAAGAAGAAGAAGAAGAAGAAGAAGAAGAAGAAGAAGAAGAAGAAGAAGGAGAAGGAGAAGAAGATTGTGTTTTTCGATCAACTTCGACTTCTCAGGAACCACGCGGTAGATTTTGTCGAAATTTCGCGAGCAAGGACAAATGGCGAGGGCCTTACGCCCATATAAATTTTATCAGGAAATAATCAGCGGTTCGAAAGATATAACAGATTTTTTACAAGAACAAGAGCTGGCTCGGGTAAATGTTTCGTGGCAAGCGCGCCGAGTTTGGTTTGGGAACTCGGCGATTCGCTGCCGCGAATCTTGATCTAGAATGCTCTGAATTGCGTTGCCCAATTCAGGTCGCTTGTGCCACTTATGCTATTAGTTAGCATTATTAATCTAAACGTACAGAAGTTCTAGAATCCTAACGAACCAATTCCAGGTTTGACGCATAGCCTTATGAGCAATTTTCACGATGCCAAGCTCGAGCCTGAGACTCCAATTTGGAGTATATGAAGGTAGATATGGCTAGTTCTTACAGTGAAGGAATTTTGATGCGCTCAACTAATAGCTCCTTTGTTTTTTAATATTTTTGATTAATTTCAAATCGGGAATAAGAAACTAATTGGCTTTCATTTGGGCACTGAAATTCAGCGAGGTTCAGAAAATATCTTTTCCGAGAAAAATGCCTAAACATGAGCAAAATTGTCACTTTCCTGGGAGGGGATTTTACAAAACACAAGTCTTCTATCTAAATATTACGTAAACTAAGTACATAAATCAAAGAGATTGTATCTAAGCACAGTAACAATCAATACAACTTTGCTAAAATCTAAAAAGAAATTATGAATCTTCCTATTTTTATTCGAATTTCCATCATAGAATAGAGGGGACACGAATTGTGTATCACATTCCTGTCAGCTAAAAATATGTTAAAAACACCCCCAAATTATATAATGAGTACTGTTGTCACACTTCCGATACAAAGCACGTAGTTAAGTTAGCTCATTGCCGCTTGAACTGCTACCAATCAGCCAATGAGACAGTCGTGACGAAGATCTCGTCGACCGCAAACGCGCTCGGGCCAGGCAAGTTCTCAGTTGTCTGGCATGTATTTACATGAACAATATTTGGGTTTCTTCAAGATTTTTAATTGTTTTGATTAATATACCTAGTGTAAATATAATATAAAGCATTAGCATTGCATTTAAATACAGTGTTTTTGTGTTATTAATGAATAACCTCCAAATTATCACTTTCCTGTGTATCACTTGTCTGGCCATTTAAATTTAAAAAAATCGCAATTTATCCACTTAAATTTTAAAACTGCCATAATTTGAATATTTACCAATATTTTGTTTGACCGACAAAATTTTAGCTCATTTAAGTCAAAATGATGAGCTCTGGCCACTTTGCAAACTAAATCTAAAATAACAGTGTGAAGCTAAAAGCGCTCCATTTTATTCCGTCATAATAAGAACTAGCCATATAACAACCTTTTATAAAAGTTCACTTGAGCTTTTTTAATTTGGTCAAGGTATCTCAGGCCCCAGACTGGAACCACGTCCAAGAGCGTGGAAGTAATCATACTGTTGTACAGTCGGTTGAAGGCCTCCCATGAGTCACATCCCGCTCTCGCTAGAATATTAAGCACTGCCACGGATGCAAGTTTTGCTTTGTTCACCGCCGCTTGCGCCGCGGCATGCCCAAGGAAATAACTAGCGACGGGGACACCCAAGTAGCCGTACGACTTTACAATATCAATATTGTTCTCCTTATACCCTGTAATCTCCACATTATTCTATTCTGTCGCTAACTCACTCTTCAGTCAACCTCCTAACCCTTCATATCTTCTCTCCTTTTTCTATCCCTACCTCCTCCTTCATACCTGTTCATTATAATACCGAACAACGCACTTCTTCCGATTCCGTCAAAACCTAAACATCTCCTGCTTCTATCTTTTCTAACGTCGAACCTTCTATCAACTGTTATACCTATACGAAGTTACAACAATCAAACATACACCACTAGACATTAATAGAACTTGGTCTTCAATTCATTCTATCCATACCCACTATCGCAATCCTCCTCAGGTGTGTCTATACACTTTAAACAAGAGGTAAGAACTCACGAATTTGTAGTGACGCCCCTACCTGACATCACAACTCGTTCCATCCTTTCTTTTAATATTGTAGTTTTAAGATCTTAGTTACATTATTCACAAGCGCGATTCCTCGGTAGTTGGACGGGTCGGCTTTATCACCCTTTTCGTAGATCCTTGTCAACACGGCGCTCGCCCACTTTCGCGGCATACGTTCTCGGTCGAGCACGGCATTGAATAAATTCAGAAGGTAGCTGCACCAGGCTGCTAGGAAACATTTGAATAATTCGTTCGAAACATGGTCAGGCCCGGGGGCCTTGCCATTTTTACAATTGTGCAGAATTTTGAACAGTTCTGAATAATTGAGCGGAGCAGCCAATTCACGTGTGGAAACGGTCTCGTAAATGACCTTAACTGCTTTGGCGGATTAACCTTCGCGTAGAATTCATTCCATCTAGCGATAGGTAAGGCTGCACTGTTGGGGTTTATTCCAAATTTCTTAACTGCCTTTCAGTTCGTGGGTCACCTCATATCTACGAAGCTTGCTCTATATTCTTTCTTTTTCTGGGCGATTAAGTATTGTAACATTGCATTTTGCAACGCGTGTTACAAGCGACTTCCGAACCCTCAGACGGCCATAGTTACGTAGGGGAATGAATGAATGAGGAAGGACGCGTGCATTAGGATAGCCCCGAGGCTAAGAAAATCTCCGAGAGGTGACCGTGACAGAGATAAAACTATCGAACTTAGTTCTTATTCTTTTGTTTTTTTCTTTTTACATTTTCTCTGTGGGAGTGCGACGAGTATACGTACCGACGACAAATTATTCAGGACATTTGAGATACTACGAGGTCCGATGCAAAAACGACTCTAGAGGCACAGGGCTACTCTGAAGATAACGCACCATCTCACGATGCACTCAGCAACGACGGACCAAGGTGGTGGAAGCGAGTCCCGCCACCCTCAAGAGCATTCCTCCTACGTCAGCTACATCTCGGCCTGCAAAATTTTGAGTTTACGCGCGGCATGATAACACGCCGCGCCGTATTCAGCGATATAGCGGTCGATCCGCATATCAATAATCGATTGCCTAACGAGGGTGCTAACGACCGTCACCTAGCGACTTGAGATCACTCTGCCGGAGACTCTGCCGTGGGCTCTGCCGTAGGCCTTGTTGTGGACTACGCGAGTAGCTCAAGCTCCAGGGAATTAGACCCGGAGTTCTGAATTTTTGTAGTAACTTTTGTTTTGGGCCTTCGAGAGCATTATTTTTGAGTCTCAGTGTGATTGTGTCCTAGAAGACTTTCTGTGTGAAGCACTACTGTTGGGTTCGGTGGCTGGAAGACGGTAAGCCTAGAAAATTTTACCCGTCTTCTGATTTGAATCCGACAAACGGCCGTCTGCCATATTGTCCTCAGTTCAGCCACGAGGCTCTTTCGTAATTTTGGGATTCGAATAAAGACGACCTCCAAGTCGGTAGGTCGTCACTTGACTCCCATAAATGATAGAGAATTTCGAGTCTGTAGTTTCGCGTATGTTGAGTTTTGAGAAACGTCATTTGAGTTCGCGTTTGTAGTTTCCGCACACGAGTGCAAGCAAGATAGCCTGAGTCAGTCACTGTCGCTCTCGTTTCCTCCTGTGAGAAAAGATAACCGTTAGGCCCGGCTGGAGTTTATTTTATATTTCATATTATTGTAAAGTTTTATTTCAGATTTTGTTCGCCGACGAGGCAGAGTTAGTTATTTAAAGAAATTGTAATAAATTGTATAAGTTATTTGTCTCACTCTCGCGGTGGTAATTTTGTTGGTTACCGAGTTTTATCGTTCCGCGAGAAATTTGTGCTATCGAGTTCTTGGTTAGTTCATTTTTATATTATTGCTGTCCTACGTGGAAGCTGATTTCATTTTTTGTTAGAACTTTAGGTGAATAAATTAACCCTTTTGTTTATCTAAACGTAAATAAATCCAGTAAACTTTTGTTTATTTA
The DNA here is from genome assembly GCA_944452935.1 of Rhogogaster chlorosoma. Taxonomy (NCBI): domain Eukaryota; kingdom Metazoa; phylum Arthropoda; class Insecta; order Hymenoptera; family Tenthredinidae; genus Rhogogaster; species Rhogogaster chlorosoma. Next base: position 17,981,909 of record OX101802.1, read on the forward strand.
AAAGAAGTAAATAAATTTCCTTTTACAGTTTACAAAGGTATGATATACTTCTGTGATATACTTGTGTTACAGAATAGTAAGGAGGTGTGGTTGGCTTGTGCGCATGCAAAACGCGCAGGCTTGTATAGCGCTCGTTGCGTCTGTGTTCTCAACATCCCTCCTCAACGATGGGTTACAAGCCCTGTGCTTCTTGCATGCTCTAGGAGTTTCGTTGGTCCCAAGGGTTTGGTCATCATGTCTGCCACCATTTCTCCTGTCGGGCAATATAGGGTCTCGATGATTTTTCTTTTCAACAAATCTCTTATGAAATGGTACTTTGTGTCTATGTGTTTAGTTCTGTTGCTGAACTTCTTGTTTTCCGCGAGCTTCAGACAACTCTGGTTGTCTTCATACATCCTTGTAGGTCCACGTTGTTGTTCGCCTAAACTCTCTAGTAAGTCCCGTATCCAGATGCATTCTTGGCATGCTTCTGCCATAGCTATATACTCCGCTTCGGTAGATGACAAAGCGATGCATGGTTGTCTTCTGCAAGCCCAACTTATTGGCCCTCCGAAGACTTTGAGCAAGTATCCGGTGTTTGACTTCCTGTTGCTTGTGTCCTGTGCCCAATCCGCATCTGCGTAGCCAATCACGTCTTCTTCTTGGTGTTTGGGATTGCCTAGTCTCAGTTCGTAGTCCTTGGTTCCCTTTAAATATCTGAGCGTCCTCTTTACCTCCGTCATGTCTTGCTTCGTTGGGCCTTCTACCCGTTGACTCAGTATAGAAACGCTTGCTGCGATATCTGGTCGAGTATTGGTAGATATGTAGAGTAAGGCCCCAATTATTTCTCGATAGGTTTTGTTGTCCTGTAGTTTTTCTTCGACTTCGGGTTTCTTGAAATAACCGGTGTCCAGTGGTATTGTCGATGGTTTTGAGTCTTCTAGTGCATTTCGTTGCAGTACTTGTTCAATGTATGCCTTTTGGTTCAGCAGATATATTCCCTCTTCGTCTTTCCGAACTTGAATCCCCAGGTAGCATTTCAACTCTCCCAGGTCTGTCAGTTCAAAATGTTTCTGCAGGAGGTTTCCTACTGATTTGACTTGGTGCACATCTTTGGATGCAATAAGAAGATCATCAACGTAAACCAGTAGATGAATTAGTCCTGTTTGGGTGTTCTTCACATATAGGCATGGGTCAGCACTGTTTTGCTTGAATTGGTTACTTGTGAGTACCTGATCTAGCGTTTCGTTCCAAACTTTAGCTGCTTGTTTAAGCCCATATATACTTTTGTTTAGTTTGTATACCCTTTTGCTGCTGTCTTCGGTTTCGTATCCAGTGGGTTGCTTCATGTAAATAGTTTCTTTCAGTTCTCCGTTCAAGAAAGCGGTTTTGACATCATAGTGGTGGACTGTTAGCTTCCTCTTCCCTGCTATTGCTAGCAGTGTTCTGAATGTCGTCTGTGTAGTCACTGGCGCAAATACCCCATCAAAATTCGTGCCAAACTTTTGGGAGAAACCTTGTGCTACTAGGCGTGCTTGATATTTGGTAATTTCTCCACGTTCATTCCTCTTTATTTTGTATATCCATTTGCTTCCAACGATGTTGTAATTTGTCGGAGCTTTGACGAGTTCCCAGGTATTATTTTCTTTTAGTGATCTGAGTTCTTCATCCATTGCTGCCTTCCATTCCCTGGCGTTTGGACCCGTGAGTGCTTCGTGTGCATTTCTTGGTTCTCGTATTGTCTCTGTCACGAGGCGCGTAACTTGTTGGTATCTGTCTGGGGGTATGCCTTTTGTTTGTCTCGATGAGCTCCTGATTTCCAAGTCCTCTTCTGCACTTTCGTATCCATCTGGTACGTAGTCTGGGTCGTTTGTGCTATTGTGTGACGTCTAGCTTACTGAAGTTTCAGCGGTGACATCTGTTATGCTTACGTCAGGTGTTTTTGGTTCTTCTTCTGGAACGTCTTCTTCTGTATTTGTGCTTCGTAGTTCCCATATGATCTTCTCTTTGTTGTTCACCCCTTTGGGTTTGTATGTTCGGTTTCCTGTTTCTTCTGCGGTTCTTGTAGTCCCTTGTTTATGTTTACCGTCTTCCTCAATTGCATTGTCACCTTTGTCTTCACCTGGAATTTCTTCAATCATTTTTACATCTCTACTGATGACAATTTTATTCGTTGACTTATCCAGTAACCTGAATGCTTTAGATTCCTCCGAGTAGCCGACAAAAGTCAGTTTTACACTTCTCACATCCAGCTTCCTTCGTTGTTCCTTAGGTACATGAGCGTATGCTGTACATCCAAAGGTGTAGGTGTGACTTATGTCTGGCTTCCTTGAGTACCATAGTTCGAATGGTGTTTTCCACTTTGACGCGGTAGGTAAGCGATTCTGTAGATAGACTGCTGTAGTTACTGCTTCGCCCCACTATTTGTTTTCCATTTTGGCGTCGAGCAGCATGCAGCGTGCCATTTCCATGATGCTCCTATTTCTTCTTTCCGCAACACCATTTTGTCGTGGCGAATACACTGTGGTATACTGAGCTTGTATGCCTTCCTTTTTCAGGTACTGGTTCATTTCATTATTGATGTATTCTCGGCCACGACCGGACCTAATTATCTTTGGTTTTGCGTTCCGCATTGTTTTTACTTCCTCGATGTATTCCTTGACTAGTTTTGTTGCTTCAGACTTGAACTCCATTAGCCTAACTTTGGTATATCTGCTGTAATCGTCGATAATAGTTAGTATATATCTCTTTTGACCTGGGGTTGCCGTTTGCATAGGTCCACAGACATCTGTATGTACTATATCGAGCGGTGAGTCAGTATAGCTGCACTGAAAAAATTTTGCGAGCGCTGCCGTCGCACTCTCTTTTTCAAGCGGTACGGCCGTACGCTCAGAAGCCCGAGCGCGTCACCATCGCAGTTTTAGAGCTCAAGCGTCTCAAAACCTTCAGCGTGCGGCGATCGCAACTTCTGCGTGCTGGGTGATCGCAGAGAGTGCGAGCGCAAGGTTCCAAGATACAGTATATGAGCACTGAGCGTGCGGTAATGCAAGAGAGTTAGACCAAATGTCATGCCGCGAACGAATTTATTTTCTTATAAATATATACGGGAGGGGGGAGGGGGGGGGGGGGCAAAATGGGGTACCCAAAAAATTTTGTTGACAAATTTTTTTTTCCTTAAATGTCACTCAAATGGTCAAGAATAATTTCTAACATCATTTTACGTTCTTTCATTTAATAAAATAAATTTCGAAAATATATATTTTTTTTCGAAAATATTTATATTTTTTTATTCTTTTTTTTCACGAGTCACACGAGTACAGAATGTACTTATTTCATCGAGTAAAAATTAATTTTACAAGATGAATCCGATATATCCAAATTTTAGGTTGAATTCAAAAATTCAAAAAGTTGAAAATATTTTTTTAACGGCAGCTGAAAATTCGTTTTATTTTCTTTAAATACAATTGAAAAAAAGAAAATTCATTATATTTAAACCCCTCAAAACTGAATACTTTCTTAAGTGCCCCGTTTTGCTCCCCCCCCCCCCCCCCCCTACCCTATATGCACGAATAAATAATGTTTTTTCAGCTATCTATCCTTTAGGTTAAAAAACTTATGTACAAGTATAAAATTTTTTTTTACACTTTAGTTTATCAAGAAACTGGATTTTAATGAAACCATGCGATGTCACGTTAATAGTGGGCAGTATTTTGAATACAAAAATACCTAACCTGTAAAGGCGATTTTAAAAAGGTGGAAATAATTAATGAGGCATAGTTTTCGCTCTGAGCCAAGTCTATTGGCGTCGCCACCATAATGTATGTACACGACTACACTTTTGTTGAGAGTGTAGGCGTGCACGGTCCCAATAGGATGAACGCCTGCGCGGGAGCTGAGACGTTGACGCTCTCGTATAAAGAGTATCCTGCCTTACCACACCCGTGAGATGGCCCTGTTCGCACTCTGCGAAGCCCGAGCTCTCGTGCTGCGAGCTGGGTGCGCGCACACAGCTAAGAACGTCGTCGTCCGACTTTTTCGACTACGGCACTCGCATGTGCGACGGCAGCGCTCGCAAAATTTTTTCAGTGTGGATGTCTTCTTTGGGAATGGCTTGCGTGCCAACTTTCCTTGCAGACAGGGCTCACATACTTCCTTTATATTACAGGTATTCATCCTGATTCCAGTTGCGAGTTGATCTCTTGCTAGTTCTTCGATTGCCTTCGGGTCTCGATGCCCTAGTCGCTTGTGCCACGCGTGTATGCAGTTCTCGTTATGTTTCATACTTGTTTCAGCCTTCAAAACCTTATGGCTGTTCTTCAGAGCATATAACCCAGAGTGGGGGTATCCTGCGGCCATAACTAAGCCATTTTTGGAAATATTGCACTTATCTCCCTGGAAATTTATTGTAAATCCCTTTTCAGTTAGTTTCTTTACTGAGAGTAAGTTTCCTTCTAGTGATGGTACAAACAACACGTCCTTCACATTAATATCCCTTTCTTTACCTTTATCGTCTAAACAAGTGATAATTCCAGACCCAGTACCTTCAATTTTGGCTAATTTTCCATTCGCCAGTCTCACCGTGCTTTGTGTCTGTGTGTCTAGTTGCTGAAAGAACATCTTATTGCTCGACATATGGCTAGTTGCTCCTGAATCGATGATCCATGCTTCGGGCCCACATTTTCCTCTTGAGACGTTGAAACAGATTTCATCATTGAATTGTTCTACGGCCATACTTGCTTGATTCCCAGCATTTTGTTTTCCTTCTTTCTTTGCTTTCCATTTTAGATAGCTCCTGTACTCGGCCTTATTGTGTCCTAATTTTTTACAGAAAAAACAATTTGTATCAGATCTTCCCTTCGCAACATATTTTTGCTGCGTAGCTTTCATCACTGCATTATCTGACGTCCCGAGTGATTCCGACCCCTTTCGTCGTCTGTACTCATCGCTGAGTTTTCCTTTGACCAAGCTTAAAGTTAGTTCATCCTCTGACCGGCTTTCCAGGGCCGTTATTAGACTGCTGTAGGACTCTGGTAGGCTGCTTAGGAGCATTGCTACTACCAGATGGTCCATCAACTTTTCGCCAAGCGCTGTTAACTTTTCAACCATGTCAAGCATTGTGTTTATATGTGTATCCATATCGCCATCATCTGTTAGCTTCATATTACATATTTTCTTGAGCAAAAACACCTTACTTGTCAGTGTGGATTTTTCATGGTAATTTTTTAGCGCTGTCCATGATTCTTTTGCTGTTGTTGCTTGACGTATGTGTATCAACTGCCCATCCTCGACGAGCAATCCTATTGTAGCACGTGCCTGTCCGTCACGTTTGATCCAATCTGCGGTGGGCAATGTTGGTGTAGCTTCACTAATTGTGTCCCATAATGCTTCTTTGATTAGTAGGAGTTCCAATTTGTATTTCCATACTTGATAGTTTTCATTATTTAGTTTCGTGATTGAAAAACGCGTGTCTGTCATCATAACCTTACTTTTATTTACGATTCGGTACCTGGGCCCATAACCTGTTAGAACTTTAGGCGAATAAATTAACCCTTTTGTTTATCTAAACGTAAATAAATCCAGTAAACTTTTGTTTATTTAAAAGAAGTAAATAAATTTCCTTTTACAGTTTACAAAGGTATGATATACTTGTGTGATATACTTGTGCTACAGAATAGTAGGGAGGTGTGGTTGGCTTGTGCGCATGCAAAACGCGCAGGCTTGTATAGCGCTCGTTGCGTCTGTGTTCTCAACATTTTTGTAAAATTTGTACTTGTGGCGAGGCCGCCTTTACACGGCCTCTAGCCATTCTTAACTCGAGGGGAAGTACCCCTGGGTACACGATTATTGCTCATATTTTTTTTTATTGAATAAATTTTTGTTATATTATCTTTGTTAAATTTGAGCTTCACGAGTTGTTACTTGACGCCGAGTTAATCCTTCAAATTCATCCCGACCCCTCTCCGCGGTACTGTTGCTAGCCGACGCTTCGAGTGCCTGTAGTATTGTTATACTTTGTTTAGAATTTTGAAAATGGCGGTTATCCGCCTGGCGGCCAATGTAATATAAAATTTAGTTTTTCCTGTCGGCCAGTTGTAGAGTGGATGACCTCGGGGTTAGCGATCGGGTCTAGTAAAATCCACGTCACATTATCTATATACTTTTCTCATTTCCACGAAGTTCTCTCTTTTATTGGCGGCCTGACGATCCTGAATACATTCCTCGGTAGCTTTGTCTAGGTTTTTTGCTTCTTCGCAGTTTTTGTCAAACCATGGCTTCTGCCTCAATCTGGCATGCACACTACTCGAACCGCCCGTCTCAGTTTTGTATATTCCTATCGCTAGAGAACTTTATTTGATTGCTTCTAACATATTTTTTTACGAGGACTCCACAGATTGGAACTCCTTGCATGTTCAGGATTCGCGTGGATCGTCTCAATTCCCTCTGTAATCTTCCAGCCTTCTCTGAAACCCATTTTAATACATTTTGAGAGTCCAGCCTCTACTTCGATCGCGTCTGCTGCCACCGTTTCGAGTGTCGCCCATAATTCAACTTTGACTGGGAAGTGATCCGAGGAGCTCGCCCTTGTTACAACGCAGGAGTCTCTAATTTCACTTACATTTTCTACATTTACAAATATTAAATCGATTACACTGCATCCTACTTTGCTGTAGTAAGTTGGTTGCGCGAGTCTATCGCTCGGCGTTCTGCCATTCAGTAGTACAAAGCCTTTCGTTCCCAGAAACTCTAGAAGCGGCAGGCCTCTCGCGTTCATAGTTTCATCGCAGTTTCTTACCTTGCTATACAGACAGGTGTTGTCAGTTACTTCCTCAGGGAGAAGGTCGGAATCACCCACCCTCGCATTGAAATCCTCTCCTATTATTATAGTTTCACTTCCGACTCTCTCCCCACATTTTCTATCGCTAACTGGAATAAATCTAGTACATGGGTAAAATCTAGACTAGGTCTGACGTAGACCACTCCCACAGAGAAAACTAACTCTTCCGCTTTCACTCTCACGAATAGCCACCAAGGGCTCACTTCCAACACTTTAACTCGAGCTTCTTTCTTCACTAGTATGGCCAGGCCGCCGTTCGTACAACCCAAGCTGTGTTCCCTCACGCCGTTCGCCCAGTAGCAGTCGAAGTCTTCGAGAAATCTTGGTGTTCGTTCCGGGCATTTATTCATCCAGGTTTCGCAGATGCCAACGACGTCCGAGTCGGCCAAAATCTCTGCACCTTCAAGGTTGCGGAAGCCATGCACGTTCCAGAAAGTAATGGTGATTCCTCGTTGCAATTTTAGTTTTTTTGGTGGGTCGACGTGCCCACAATGGATACTTGCATCTGCGTGTCCTCTTTCTCTTCAGTTTTGTTCGATTTTTTGACTGTGTTGATTTTATCGTTCCAATAGTAGGGTATGTTGTGTATGATGTGCCTTTGGTATCCCACTTTCACGGTTCGGCCTGTAACGTTCCGACTAGACCGGGTGGAGAGGGGAGCTAGGAACCCGGTGTAACCGCAAACGGGTTTGGGGGTATCGTCCCTCTCCACCGGATGCTTGGGTTCCACCGGTAGGTGGAGTTGTGAAAAGTAATGCACCAGACACTGTGGGTTAAAGTTGCAACAAAAAGAATATATTTATTTATTGAATTGTAATTGTGTATTTTATACTTCGTATGCCGGCTACCGCTTTGGTACGGAGGGTACTGGTTCAAGCTGGAGACAAACAGACGAGAAAATGGAATATATATAACACACGTAATTACCGATTATCCTATAACTAGTTTCGTCTAACGTGGGTGATCACCAGTTGAATTGCCTTGAATCTATTTATCTAGAAAAGTACATATAGGTGGGCAATTCTCCACTATTGGGAAATTCGATGTCTTAATCGAATAAACACTACATATCTATTTATATTTTTTTAAACTATCATTGAAAATTGAAATCCGTATTAGTTTTAGTAAACTTACTGTGTACGAAGTTAGATTTCTGAACAAATATTGTTTTATTCCTTCTTAAACATTCATAGAACACAGTCCCCTGGTGTGTCACAAACCTAAATTGTCGGTGAATGCAAGCGTTTTCATAATTTTCCGATTATTCCATGTATATTTTTACCAATGAATTGAAAAATATAATAATGGATGTTGATAATGGTTGAAGAGTTTTTTTTTAAATTTAATATTTTTCATTTAAAAACAGCCATTTCTGGTTGTCCCTGACTATTAAAAACAGTCCCCTGATCCAATTTAACAGTATAAATAAGTAATATTTCGTGCATATGAAGAAATCAATCGACTCACTACAGAAGTAGGAAAACCTAACCCTCAAGCTGCCTCTTCCACAGCTTTTTTCTAATTTTTAAGAAATGATTTCACTTGACGACTTTGCGTGTGAAGTTTCCCAATAGTGGAGAATTGCCCAGGTATAGGTATTGTAACGTGGTGGATTTTGCGTCCACCACTGACCTACGTCTTTCCCTCCCGATAGGAACGACCTAGGTGTTCTTCGTGTCTTAGTGCTGTCCCTAGCTCTTTCCCAGGGCAAGCTATTCCTCTTAGTGTTACCGTTGTCTGCTCCAAGTCCTTGTCAGCAGGTGGTAATCGATGCTGGACGACGAGGGACGAGCAGCAACGGGGAGGGTTGTCTGCCGATCTCGTCGGAAGTACCTGTACCTTGGCATCTACCGAGCCTTGCCAACTAGCCGACCAGAAGAGAGGGCTGCACCTCCCAGCCTCATAACGCCTCGCCTCGCTACGCTCTGTCTCGCCACGCTTAATGAATTCCTCTCTGGTCGGTTAAAAATCGCCACTATGACGTCATCTCGCCAAGGTATGGCGAAATCGGCGAGCGCGGCGGAAATACCTCCTCGCAACGAGGGCGACATCTGCAATATAGCCGGCTGATAACAGCCGTTATCCGGAAATCGCCATCTTTTGATCATCATAGCTGTCAGCCTACCGCTTTTCTTTGGCCTTCTTTTTTTTTGGTTTTCTTTATCATTATCTTTATCTTTTCAGTTTTTTTTTTTGGTTTTGGTTTTGTTTATTACGTTTGCTTCATTTTAAGTTTATGTTTTACGTTTATTTTGGTTGTTTTAAGTTAAATTTTAGTTGAATAAGAGTAAGTGCGAGTTTGAGTGTGGTTGCTGCCGTCTCGTCCCGTGCCGTGCCACGGGAATCGCTGCTGGAGAGCAAGGTAGGTTTCCGACCGCGGCTTGGATCATCCATTCTGTTTTTTTTTTCGCTTCTCTATTGCTTTCTGCTATTTTTTTCTGGTTTGGATTCTGTTTCTATCCTTTCGGGTATTTTGCGGAGGGTTATCTGGGCCGTTCTTTAGTAGCTTGGATATCTGTGTGTAGCTATGGTGTCTTGCTACCACTGCCTTGCCTCCCTTGCCTTGGAAACAACGTACTGTCCCCTAAGACTTCGTCGTCTCCGAGTGCCGGTCGTTACGTGTGTGTGTGAGTGAGAGTGGGCCGCGTCAGCTGAGCTGCGACGAGTGTGGGTGCTCCCCCTCTAGCTGGCCTAGCCGTCTAGCTGAGCTGTACTACCCGGCTCGCTAGCATTAGCTATAGATACTGCCGTGCCATGTATCACCCGTCCTACCTACGTTGATCGGACTCGACTGCTCTACCGGTCTTGAGTTCGATCCCGCCGGGTGACAATACTTTTTTTTTATTTTTAGTTTGCGAGCGAGTATATTAAATTTAAGTGCCGAAATTATTAATTATCATTTATTTTTATTATGTGTTTCTTTGCCGTATTTTTCTTTATTTTTCTGTACTTTGTTAACTGCCGTGACGTATCAGAATAGAGCTCAGGTGCGTTAAATCTACTATAAATTGAGTGTGTCAATTCTTTCGCTCCCACGTTCCCCTCTCTGTCGAACTAGCCGGTTGTCTGCTTTGTGCCCAAATATTTAGCCACCAGATCTACGTTTCGTGCTTCCGTCTCGTCTAGCTATCTCTTATCTGACACCCTCGGGTGTCTGGCGCCCAACCTACTATCTCTGTGAGCTATCTCGTTTCGCGGAGGTAAAAATAAGGCTTGTGGGGGTGCTCTTTGTACGGGATTTATTTATCTACTGTTTTCGGTCGGTAGAGAAATTGCTCGTTAGAGTATACAGGGTGACCCAAGACCCCCGGACCGGAAGGAATAGGTGAATTCCTCGTTGGATTTTGAGACGAAATTTCCTTTTCGAAAACTTCGTCTGATCAACGGTGTCCAAGTTATTAAAGATTAAGAGTAGCCAATCAGCGCCTCGCTTTAGGTCCGTGCCAGTGCCGGGTCAATAGTGAACGGCGGGCAGGGCCCGTGGTTTATTTTACATTTGGCTACTTTCTTCTTCACTTTACGATCGACGCGTATTATTATCATTATTATTATTATTATTATTATTATTATTATTATTATTATTATTTTTTTTTTTTTTTTTTCTACCGGACCGTAGTTCTACGTGTCCAGGTTGACCGGACTGTAGTTTTCCGTGTCCAGGTCAACCGCACCGTAGTTTTCGGTGTCCAAGTCGACCGCACCGTAGTTTTCCGTGTCCAGGTCGACCGCACCGTACAAATTCATAAATTTTCAATCCCATGGTCACATCATTATCATTATCATCATCATCATCATCATCATCATCATCATTTTTTTTCTTGTCTCTCTGAAATACTAATCAAATCACGTGTTTTTGGTAAAAAATAATATTAATAATAATAATAATAATAATAATAATAATATTCATACGCGTCGATCGTAAAGTGAAGAAGAAAGTAGCCAAATGTAAAATAAACCACGGGCCCTGCCCGCCGTTCACTATTGACCCGGCACTGGCACGGACCTAAAGCAAGGCGCTGATTGGCTACTCTTAATCTTTAATAACTTGGACACCGTTGATCAGACGAAGTTTTCGAAAAGGAAATTTCGTCTCAAAATCCAACGCGGAATTCACCTATTCCTTCCGGTCCGGGGGTCTTGGGTCACCCTGTATACCGGGATACCTATATCTATATCCCAATAAACACACACTAGTTGAAATCCCGTATATGATACGTTGAGATCGTTGAATTACGGTATAGGTATAAAATATTACCGTCTTACATACACCGTAATATTTCGGATCAATTTTAATCGTTTGTTCTTGCAGTTAATATCCGTATTTCATTACACGTACGTTTGAAGTACGTTCATTTTCCGCTAAATCAACGTATTCCATATTAGTTTATTCAATGTATATGTAATTGATATATTCAACGCGAGGGGCTATTCACTGACACATTGACTGACAAGCGATTACAATATTTTCATGATTTCATGTGATTTCTATTGATTCCAGTCGATTGCACGTGATTTCAGAATATTTTAGATGATTGCCATTTTCAAAACATGATTACATGGGACTACGCCCAATTTCAAAGTGATTTCAAGCGATTTCAAGCGATTTCAAGCGATTTCAAGCGATTTCAAGCGATTAGAAATAGGAAATTCTGTAAAGGTGGGAAATTCAAAAATTATATGATTCAAACATTCAAGTAAAGTTTATTATTTTTACCTTTATTTTTACAAACAAAACCTGGCTATATAATAATAGATAATCTTATAACTGTAATACTGGCAAAATACTAAATAAGTTTATTTATTTTTCTTAAAACTTCCTCTTTCAATCGAAGCCCACTTCCATTGGCAATAGGCGAGGCAATAGGTGCTGAAATCGTGAGCCGGTATTATTTTATGTTAAAGTATCCGTGCACCTCCATAGGAATGTATACCAAATTACTATTTTTTATTTCATACCAATTGCACAATACGCCAATATCTCTAGAATGTGCTTCTGTTGGTGCAACATCTTTAGAATATTCGGTCGACTTCCATGTATTTCCTTTCACATAGGCAAAACTCAAAACAAGCCCAATCCAACACTTTTTGCTTTCCAATTTTTCGAACAAACACCATTCTCCTATACGGATTTCAGAACATTTCTTGACGAAATTCATTTCTGTGTGGGGCTTTTTTTGTAACTTCTGGAGTTCACTTTCACGAACTCTTACCAATCTGTCACTGCTTAATTTCGAAGTATCTTTACTGAGAAGCCAACATATGGACGACTTTCGAACGATCATTTCTTTGCCAGATGTATCTCTTACAATGGTAAATGGGCTATCAGGATTCAGATTTTTGTTACGACCTTTATTATCGTCACTTCCAATGTTTTGACGAAGTTCCAATTCTCCTTGAATACCTGATAAAATTGTTAGGTCTTGAACTAGGGATGGATCTGAACCATCTTCTGAATTGAGTATGGGTTCGTCAATTACCTCATTTGTTTCTGAAATTTGATCGTCGTCACCCACAATTTCAGCGCACGTCTTCAAATTAATTTCTTTCGCAATTCTTTTGTCAAGTTTATTGCAATTTAAAATATCAATTTCGACACCTAAAGATATAATTTCAGTATATGCATCGTGTTGTGCTTTTTCTGAAGTTTGTTTGATTTCAGTTAAATTTGGTAAAACTGTACAAGTTGTAAAATTCCGCGCGGACGGATCTTCTCTCGGATCTTCTGTTTGATTGATACAGATTTTTTTTTTCCGTGGACACTCAAACGTAGTCGATGCATCATGTGTATCAGATGATGAAATGTCATCTTGCAACTGTATGCGTTTCACTTTATGCGTAATATCTAATAAGCTAGAATTAACTATTGTAGAATACGTTGAACTCATTGATCTTAATCTTCTAAAAAAACTTTCGCATGGTTGGCTACTAAAGTTTAGTGGAATAAACATTTCTGGCGTATCCATGTTTCTTAACGGAGATATCGCATTTATTAGATTGTGTCCGTTGATTTCAATGCACAAATACGTATTTAGAGTAATGAAATTTTCTTGAACTGAATGTTGCTTGTTACTACTTATCCACGCTCTCCATAATCTAAGAAAATATATGCAAAACCAGATATTATAAACTCTTTCAATCGCACTGATTTCTTTACATAGAAAAGCACTTAGCGTCAAATATGTAATCTTCAAGTAACAAATACCGTGACTTCTATTTAATATGTTCAAGTTCAAGTACCGTGACTTCTTTCAACATGTTCTTTTAATAATCTGCCTACTTTTGGGTAGGAAATTTTCAAAACTGATGTGAAGTTCATCTTGTCTTTGATCGAAATATCGTTCTGATTTAAACAATGTCTATCTTTGGATACGGTGTCAATTAATATTTTCAGATGACTTAATGAAATAATATAGTCTCCTAGTGGTAGTACAATAGAGGGCTTAAGAAGTCTGGTACGGAGTTTAGTACCAACGTGAACTGTATCTTGCACTACAATAAAGTCTGGTTCCAAATCTGCTTGGAATCCTGGAAGGATAGCTGTCGAAGAAGCTGTCTCATCCTCGGTATCATCTAATCCTAGTTTAGTCTTTATTCTCATTGCTTTCAGTAAGCGTGTATCTCCATCAGATGCAATACCAAAGACAGTAATATTTTCTTCATTTAGGCGACTAATTATGTACTTCCATCGATTCATCACATCTTCTGTTTTAAACTTATTATCGGTTCCAAATAAACATGGACAAAAAGAAGGTGCATTTACCACTAATGGTGGCGCAATTATTACGTAGACTAAATTAGCAATACTTTCACGGTCGAAATAATCTTGTATATTTCGAGCAGAAGAAGCCACGAAAGAGTATTTAATCGGCGTGCTTTCATTATTCAAGGGTAAAACGAATCCCGTCACTTGATTAGTTTTGGAGTCGTACTGAATGCGGCCAGTGATACGAGTCGCATCTTCGCTGAGCCAAATAGTTAGAGGTAGGTTTCGACTCAGTAGAAATGATTTCAACTCTTTTACTCGACAATCTCCTTCTATTATTGCACAACCATTATCGCAAAGCGTTCTACTAATTGTACTCAGAGATGGCAAAGGCAAATTTGCGCATAGAGTCTCGTAAGTCATTCTTCCTCCGATCATAAATAAGTATGTCGAAAAAAGTTTCAATTCATCGTCATATCGATTGCCGCCTTTTTGTGTGGCTATTGTTATCATCATTATTCACCGCAGTATTCATCAATTTTTTGAGAAATGCGCTAATATTTCCCATAGACTTATTTACAGGATTTATAACTACTGAATCAAGTGAAGTATTAGTTTCTCGATTTTTCTCTTGCAAACAAGAAGCTAATGAATCTTGCAAATGTTTGTTACGTTGTATTTGCAATTGCAAACCATTCAACAAGGGATGATAAAACTGTGTTATTCGTGACTGATTACTAAGCTGACTACCATCTCCTGACGACTCTAGTGTTGAATGCATTTTACGTCTTCGGCGCGTAGATCGAATATTGTCACTGTGAACAGATTTTTGTTGAAAAGTAAAACAATTAGATTTTCGAACATTTTTGGATACTATTGCACTTTCATCCAAATAGCCTGTCCGATAACTATTTGGAACTACTATTCCCCCGAAGGATCACCGTAAATTGAGCCATCAATTGATTCATTAATAATGCTTACCGAGCTGCTGATTATATGTGATGTAGATGGAGATCTTGGTTATAAATCTGATTTCTGTTCCCTTGACTGTTCAGTTGGTTGTTGAACAAATAATTCATCTCTTGATTTATCAGCTATATCCTCGGATATGTCTATTTGCATCAGTTTCTGATGAGTCGCCGCGGATGGACCACCAGGTACTTGCAAGATTTCAGGAAACTGTTCGGGAAACTGGTATTGAGACGAACTTTCGGAAGCGCCAAGGGAAGAGCTAAAGTTGAAATCTTTTTCAAACTCTTCATTGTTATTCAACATGTCTTTCTGCGCGTCAGTTTTTTGTGAATTTTCATCACATCCCCCGACAAGATTTATTTTCTGTTGTGCCTTGGGTTGTGCATTCTGTAGCATCTGTAGAACATCCTGTGATCTTCCACATGAATAACTTGAGGAATGATTGTTCTTGAGGCTTGTTGTAAATTTGCTATCTTTTTTACCGTGGCAAGTGATGTGTCGAATAAAGTTAGAAATTATCCACCTCTGTCCATTGCGGCTTAGAGCTGAGCTTTTGGTACACTTAGTTAATTTTGCCAAATGTGTGCACATCGGGCACTGGATCTGAGCCACGTAAGTAAAATCTTCAGGATAGTTATCATCATTATAATTCTCTGATACCGATACTTCAACTTTTATGTTTCCTTGTAATTTTATTCTTGCTTCCGGGAGTATGTTTTTTAATCGCAACGTTTTCATCGAGTTTTTGATTAATTTCGTCAAGGTCTGATGTTCTCAGCGTATCTTTATCGTTGGGTCATCCACTGTAGAAGTGGAAGAATCCGAGCGAGAATCTGTTTCATTTGGAAGCACTTTATCGCGGATCGCCAATTGAGGAGCTTTCACAGGCTTTTTGAGCTTGTTTCGAGGCTTATCTTTTGTTGAATTTTTCATTTTCGAAGATGAATGGACTGTATTGTTTTCGTTATTTTCACTCGAATTAGATAGTAATCGCTTCCGAATCTGCCAAAATGTGGTCGGCTGATTTTTAACAAAATTAACAAGTTCTCGTATCAAAACCTTATCGCCGATCATGAACTTGAAGTCTGTCGGAGAATCTGCAAAATGGCTGTAATAATCACTCAGTGTCCCTGATTTTATAAGTTTTATCATATTTGTTTGCGCAAAAGATTCCACTTCGGTTAATATATCATCTGTTATGTTTTTAAAAGCCAGGGGATTGTCTAAATTATTTAGACGCATAATGTTTTTTATGTAAACTGGGACGAAACTTCCTGTATCGTTTTCAATTAAGGACCAAAAACGATTCACCATCTGCGCTTGTACATTTGCTTTTTCAATGTCGTCATTTGGTGGATCTGCTATTTGTTTGTCAGATCCAAAATTTTCGTGCTCGGCCATTTCTAGACTACCCTAGAGACCAGCTATTTACTCTCTCTGAAGAAAAGAAAAATGAGCGAATCAAAAATGCAATTCACAACATAACTATATAACCGCATGCAACCGCATTGCCGCGGGCGGATCGAGGTGATTCGTAGGTCAAAACCTTGGTCAAAACGATTGATGAAAAATCACATTTATGCAATCGTTTTTTCCGATGGAAAGGGTAGGGGGTTCATAAAATAATAATCAGTTATGAAAAATTGAAAAGTTAGATCAAAACAGCTCGGGGTAAAGACTTCTTTCTTAAAAACTCATGTAGATCGATACATACACATATGCTCGCACATTACTCTGATAATTATCACGATGGATATCTGACTGGATGTTTTTCTCTTGGTTTTTCCACATCTATTTCCGAGTCTATTTCATCCAATTTTAAAAGATCCATGACCCCGTAAAATCGAAATCTCGCATGCATTGTTGACATTTTATTCGCGCTCGGATTGGCCCACGATGACCGGATCGAATCTCGAGCTTATCGAGGTTCGACTGGTCGCCGCGAGTGAATTTCGAGTCTTCGGCGTTTTTCGGCGGTGAATTCAACCGTTTCGTGATTTTTGACGGATGACAGATACGTCGGTCAGTTGATGGATGACAGATAAGGTATGTTGGTTGTGTTTGATCAATTCTGTTATCATTTTATACAATTTCTTTATAAATCTTGAGGAAGAAGCTTCGAGTATAATTCAAAGATTAAACAAAATTACCTATGATTGAAGTTCTGTCAGAATTGTATACAGACACCAAACCATATCCGAATCTACCACACTGAAATAAGATTGCGCGCTAAAGCAAATGTACTGTTTTCACTGAATTATAATTTACTATTTACTGTCTATTTTGTATGAAATGCTACCTTTTTTTCATTGTCATCTTGTGATGATTTGATAGATATAAGGTGAATTGATGACATGTGCATACAATACGGTCAGCACAGCACACATTTGAATAAACTTGGGTGTGAAACACTCACAATCAGTGTACTCTATGTAATTCTACGGAAGTGTGTCCTTGAAGGGTACACGATACTGGAGTACTGAAGAATATTAATGAACATAGTATATTAATTAACATAGTGAACTATAATTAAATCAAAAATGGAATCAGCTTCAGCACGCGTGAAACGCGTGATCTGACCTAGTTTACTTAAATGAGACGCGCAATTCAGAAAAATCCTCGGAAAAATCTCTGAAGAAATTATTGTTGACGGACTTTTATCCCGGCCAATGCAATTACCATTCGAATGATAACTATGTAAAAATACCTCGAAAAATACTTACTTTGTTTATACCTCTGCAGCTTATATTCTCTCAACTGTCTTCTCTTGATGTGCACTCACTAAAATGTTACATCAAAGTGACGAATTTCGACTTATCGAATCGGTCCTGCCGCAGGAACGCCTTCTTAAGCGTGTTAGAACAAGAAGAAGTTCGATTTTATGCATGCACATGCGATTTGAACCGATTACACATGTAATTGCGAATGATTTCATCTGATTTCGAGCGATTTCAAGCGATTACGCGCGCAATTTCAAGCGATTTCAAGCGATTTCAAACGATTTCAAGAGATTTTGAGCGATTTTAAGCGATTACAAGAGACTTTCAATGATTTCATGCGATTTCGAGCGAATTCAAGTAATGTGGCGATTTTAAAAATCTATTTCGTTGCGATTGCATCAAGAGTGGTTGGCGATTTCTACAAGTGAATAGCCCCTCGATTAAACGTTATAGAATATTTAATATTCAACGTTCGATTGAATGCGTATAATACGAATATATAAATTGCGTGCTATAAACGTTTATCAGATCTGTTTATAATATTAGTGTTTTAAATGCATAGTACACATTTATCATACGATTATCAACAACTCAAGTGCGACGTTTATTATACTTCCTATCCACCGATGAGCAGGGCTATATTATTAGTTTTATAGATGTATACAGAGAGATTCTGTGGAAAGTTGGGAGCCGTGTGGGTAGGCAACCGGCGTATTCACCGAAACGGCAACGCTGTCGTAGGGACAGTCGAACGTCTGCATCTACAGATGACATAGCGGCAGCTTTCATGTCGTTTGGTCAGAATCAAATGACAGAATGACATATTTGAGGTTGATCGTAATATAACTAGTAAAACAACGGGAATCGATATTCATTCGTGAAGAAGTGGTAACGAATTAGCGAATTGATTGCAGATGTCGATTTCTGTTTATTTGCAGCGTTATTTGGGTCTGAACAACCGTCGGGGTGAAATTTACGAATCATTCTAATAAAGGTAACCAACAAATGTCAAACGATAATAATTCGTAATAAAGTCGTGATAAAGTTACGAATTGATCGCAGATTCTGAGTTATGTTTATTTGCGAAATTATTTACAAGCTATCAGTTCCGCGATGATGGACTCTCTCATCGCATCACTTCGACAACTACGGTCAGGAACACAGCGATGTAAATTCGATTCAACGAGCAATCTACGAGGCATCTCTGACGTAGCAGCAAACCTCAAATTTTTTCACCTCCTAATAACTCGAATGCACAGTTTTGCGGAAATACTGCGCATAGTTCCAGAAGACGGTCAGAAGCTTATCTCGAAAGTTGCTCAAGAAGTCGGCATGTCGTCGGCACAGCGCATTTAGTTTATTGTTATTGTACTACGTTTAATGAATAAAAAATGTTATTACATGATAGAAACTCATTGTAATGTAATCATTTTTACAAATATGCGACGCTTTATTCCACTCAGCTATCAAAGGCACAATTACGTTTATTTACAGAACAATACTTTCAATTAATTCATTCCTCGCTGAGACTTCTACAAGATTACCGGTAGGCAAACAGGTGATCTTTGATTCGTAAATTTCACCTCGAGGGTTGTTTGGACCCAAATAACGCTGCAAATAAACAGAAATCGACACGATTAAAATAGGTTTACACCAATCGTATATTGTCTAAATACCAAATACCTTCACGAAACGTTATCCGGGAACGTTGAAAAAACCGAAATCAGGGCGGACATTTTGCACGATAAAATACGTAGGTACAAGACGTTTAAAACACAGCATTAAACGTATTCTCTGCACGATTTTCATACGTTTTATTAACCAACCGTGTTCATTGGGATGTTTCAACGGAAAAATCTGTTTTACCGAACAGGCGGTACTAGAGAGTGTAAGACTCTTCTGGTTTACAAGACCAACTCCCCGTGGAGGACGGCGAAAGGTGGGTTGCGGATAGTGCTATCCGCGGCTATGTGGTGACTCCAGGCCTACCAAGCGCAAGGGTCGCCTGATAGGGTTTTACGGTTAAAGCTGTCCGTCAACTAAAATATTTTCAGAATATGATTTTGAATCTATAAAGTGATTTACTACGGCTTTGAAGGCCGGCTACGGAAAGGTAATATATTTAGCTAGGTCCCAACTATTGACTGATTGCTTCTAAATTAAAAAAAAGAGACGTGAAGTTACGGATTCATAGGAAACCTAGTGCGGTACGGATTTGAGTATAGGTGAAGCCTAGTAGGTACTCGGTAACGCGAACGCGCCTAGCGGTCCGGGGTCGTCTCCAGCGGTCCGTACGTCTCTACAAACGGAGAACTGCTCGGCTTAGCTGAGCGAGATCTCCCTGAGCCTAATCGAGCGCGTGGTTATATTTGGAGCTACGACAATCTTATCAGTGAAAGTGGTCACGTAGTTCTATTTCGGCGTAGCCGCCCAGCGGCTGGACGGGTGATTTACGTAGTTTCATACTAGATTGTAGGCGCTAGTTGCGGCCCGTATGGCGCTGTGTTTACTTGTAGCGATCAGGCGGTACTGATCTATTATTTCTTAATATGGCCGATATGGCCAATAATATTGAGAGGTGATAGTGAGATGTATCGTGTCGTTACGGGCCTTCTGCTCTGTGTTTCTTGCGAAGATCGTGCAAGTTTTCTGTAACTTGCCTTTTTTTAGGTGTACGGTCTTGGTCCATGAAGACATCTGTACCTTTCAATTTTATCTATTCCTTGAGAATGACCATTTTCGTCTCCCAAGTGTCCAATTTCACTTCGATGACGTTTTTGTTCGCTCTGATCTGGATAATCGACGTTTCGAGGACTTTGTTTTGCAGCCCAAATTCTCTCGAGATGAAGTCTTCTACCTCGTTTTTTAAACCGTCTTGCTGAGCCGTCAATCCTTATGATAATGTTATTCTTTCGAATATCCTTTTCCAGCTGGTTTAATTTTTTTTTTGAAGGCGGTCGTATCCTCCCGGTTGGCTCAAAGCATTCTGGGTTTTGTGCGTCTCGGCAATTTTCCTTTCCAGTTCTTTTATTTCTATTTCATTTGCAGCTTTTTTTCTGAAGATTTTTGCTCGAGCACTTTTACTTGGAGTTGCAGTTCTTGGTAGCTTTCTGCAGATACTTCTTTACATTTCCGGAGTTCGCTTCGTAGTTCGTCTAAGTTTTTGTCTGGTTTCTCAGAGACCGCAGCAATCTGCGCGCTCACGCCATTGAATCGTATTGTATTCTCTTTTCTCATCTTTTGCAGTTCTTCGAGTAGTCTGTCCATATCGCTGTATTCAGATTCTGTATTGCCGTCTGGAGTGGCAGGGTTGGTGTCTGGTGGGCATAGGACACTTTTCTCCAGATCGTGTGGCGCTGATGAAAAGTTTTTGCAGGCGTATTGTTCGGGCTGGTGTCCGAATTTTCTGCCAGGTATTGACTGATGGAACCGCACGAACTGGTTCTTTCTCTGATTAGTTGCTCGTTCTTTGTGGGTCTACCTCTGGCTCTTATCTTCGGAGTACATGAGATCAGCTGAAGAACCGTCGGTACCTTACCCACATTATTATCATTTTTTGTGTCTTCTGACCGTCCAGGGATGTCGCTACTGTTCATCTATGCGGACAGTCCTCCCCCTCACTCCGCCGAGCCGAATTCGTAACCTTAAATATTAGTCTTGGGTTTTAGCTCACTTTTCAACACTTCCGGGATTTATTGTGTTTTTTTCTTGCCGCTTAGCGTATGCGACTCTTTCTCCTAAAGCTTTGGTGCGCACTAGATTCCCAGCAGATTGCCTTGGCAGTCTGAAATTTGCTTCAAACACGGAGCTGTTGACACACGCGTCTCTTCTGGTTGACGGCCACTTTAATCCCCGTCTTATTATTTCATATAGTAAACTTCATATTTCCTATGTGGCGGTGCCTGCTTGATAGAGGCCCGGAATGACAGCTGCCGCTACGTCGCGTCGTCTTTAAATGCAGTCATTCGACTGTCGCATCGACAGCGTTGCCATTTCAGGGAAAAACCCAGGTTGCCTACCATCAGCCTTATAACTTTCCACAGAGCATCTCTGTATAGGATAGTTTATGCATGCGTTCGTGTCGACGCTAGCCTGTCACTTTGAATTATAGTCCACGCTTCATACTGCTTCTGCTTCTCGGATCTACCTTAGAATAATATAAGAAGCTTGCTAACATGAGCCTACTGGTTCCAACACTGATTTTTCAGCGAGAGTGCAAAAAATAATGTTTTCGTGACACGTGCGCGGAACGTGGGATTCTTCTGTCCTGATTCGGGAGCGGAAAACGTGTCGTCTTGAGTCAGGGTTCAATTCGTTATTAATTTTTGTCCTAAGACAAAAATGCCCACGGATGGTTTGAGGAGGGGGGGGGGGGGGAGGGTAAGGTATTTAAATTTTTTTTCCGGCATTTTAAATTTTTTTAAAAATGAATGCCTAATATGTTAAGAATATTATGTTGAAATTTCAAGTCGATTGGAGCAAAATTGACGAAGTTACGAGTATTTTTATACCTGTCGGATTTTAATCCCTACCCGACCCGAGCGCGCTATTGTTACCTGGCAGATGTTTCACTCTCTATATAATACCTATTCTTAAGCCCTCGGCACACGGTGCGATTTTTCGTGCTGGATTGGTTGCGTGGACTTGGGCCGGTAGCCATGCGTGCTACGGTGAGTACTTGCAGGCTGCGGTGCAAGCTGGTTTGTTTATTTACGGAAACAGATTGGGTGCTATTTCTTCTGCGTGTTCAATTGCTAGCTGGCCAGTTGATAGTCAAGTGTTTGCAGTCGCTGTTTGTTTGTGTCATGGCTGCTGCCTAAAGTTCGCGTGCATACATAAATAGACGAGTGACAAAAAAGGATACAAAAGAATTTCCACTCAGGTTACCACGCAAGATGGCCCGCGCCGTGTGACGCGGAAACAAACAACAAATCAAGCCATGCATCACGCACCATGGCCAGCTCGGCAGCATACAAGAAATCTAGCAAGTAATCTAGCACGAAAAATCGCACCGTGTGCCGAGGGCTTTAGACATCATGGATGATAGCAACATCCTTTATGGACCTGGCATTAATGATTCAGTGTGAGGTAAACCGATAAAATTTGCTTATAAACGTTTAATACCAGATTTTTTAGTGTTCAAAACTTTAAAGCGTTTTTCCCACAACTCACGTTTTCAAAGTCGGTGGCCCTCATATCTTCAAAACTACTGCACCGATCCTTTTGAAATTTTGAACACTATTTCTGTACATAATTTACAAGGTAACGCTGGAGAGTTTTTTCAAATTTGTTAATAATTTTTATTTTACAATAACAAATCGGCCGATTTTTTTCACTAAAAATCGCGTTTTTTCCTTCAAAGAATTCCAAAACAGTGAAAAATTAAAATTTCGAAAAACCCTTCCAGCGTTACCCGGGGAAAACTTATATCTAACAAATGAACTATGATTTTTTGATTTCAGATGACCCAGCACCAAGTTATGAGGGGCACCGCAATTCTACTTTTTTTTTTAGACACGTCCGAATAATTGCTGCCATTGCCGTGTTTTTTAATATTTCTTCGTGAAAATTTTATACAACATTCTTCAAATGTCATACTTTGATGTCCTATTAGTTTTAATAAAGAGATTTTAACTGTGTCGTCACAAAAAATGCCTTTTTTCTTACGAATTAACCTTACCCCCCCCCTATCCTTAAGATACGTATTCTCTAATAAAAGTCGGTATAAAACTAGTATAGGTATAAATAATAGACGTTACATAACTGTGAGAAATATAGAACTCCTGCTCCCTGTTCTCTTTACCGACTTATTAGTACGGGTTCTCTAGTACTAAGTTCTTTATATAAATTGTGGATTAATCATTCGTTCTCCCAACCAATATCCCTTCAATAACGAACGTTTAAGATACTTTCATATAATAAACAGATAATAAAAACGTCTTGTATACGATTGCATTAATGATCACGTATTGTAACGTGTTCGGTGGTGGTAACAACGTCGAACTCACACATTCACACACACACGCAGCTGATCACGTGGGAATCTCCGCCAAGCTCCCCACTTGACCAACTGTGACGTCATTTTGAGTATATAAGAGCGCGCAGTCCAACGGACATCAGCGTATATGAGCCAAAGCGGCCGTTGCGACTCAGTAGATTAACTTAGACTCAATTACTTTTGCTCAAACTTAACTTCTCATCTTCTAAAATTTATAGAATCAAGTTCAAATGAAACTTAATTAATTAATACTCAAAAATCTTGCTGTGTGCTAAAGCAGCTAAAGTACAAGTAAATTCATATAAAATCTCGACAGTTAGCTAAAGCAGCAACTAGTACGACATAACCTAAAAATTGACACAAATATGAAAACGACACGAAAAGCTCAGTAGAAAAATTAAGACGAAACACGCGATCATAGGATTCTTGAATTATGATAACGATGTAAAATTATGATTTATTTTTATTTCTATTTTGTTCAATTTTTGATTTTGTAAATAGTCGAACGAAGAAAAAGCTTTATTAATTAAATGCTAGACGGCTGTAGGCAGCCTATTAAGAAAGGAACCCCATCCTAGTCTTCTATTTTGTCTTTCCTTGCAATTAATTAATCATTTCAATTTTCAGAACTTGAAACCATTCATTAGCTAGAGGGAGCTTTGGTTGTCAGTAGGCAAGGCAGCTACGGTGTAGCTTTCACTGGTACCATAGTCTGTACGCTGATCTCATAACTCAAGTTTGTAAAAGGCAGCTCTGGTAGTGTTCTGATTCCAAGACAGCTACGGTGTAGCTATCACTGGCACCCAACGTGGGGCGCCAAATGTAACTTTACCTGGTTATGCTTCACCAGCAGAAGGCTGGTGAAGTTAACCTAGTCCGCGTGTGTTCTTTGTCACGGGTAAGAATGATTTTTGGAGCTCCTCCTGGGAAAAAGTGTAAAAACCCAAATAACCCTAATACAGACTCGGATTGACTCTCGTCAACCAGAGCTGCCTCCTCACAGACTCGAGTGTGCCTGATTCCACAGACTAGGGTGCCAGTGATAGCTACACCGTAGCTGTCTCGGAATCAGAACACTACCAGAGCTGCCTTTTACAGACTTGAGTTATGAGATCAGTGTACAGACTATGGTGCCAATGAAAGCTACACCGTAGCTGCCTTGCCTACTCGCAACCAGAGCTGCCTTTAGCTGAAGAATGAATTTAAGTTCTGAAATTGAAATGTTTAATTAATTTGCAGGAAAGACAAAATAGAAGACTAGGATCAGATTCCTTTCTTAATAGGCTGGCTACAGCTGTCTAACATTTAATTAATCCAAGTTTCTTTGTTCAACTATTTACAAAACAAAACTTAAACAAAAATAAAATTAAAATTAAATTAAATCATAATTTTTAAATCGTCAATCGTAATCCTAAGATCGCGTGTTTCGTCTTAATTTTTCTCTACTGAGCTTTTCGTGTCGTTTTCATATTTGTGTCAAAATTTTAGGTTAGGTCGTACTAGCTGCTGTTTTAGCTAACTGTCGAAAGTTATGTGAATTTACTTGTACTTTAACGGCTTTAGCATAAAGCAAGATTTTTGAATGTTAATTTATTAATTTCATTTGAAATTGATTCTATATGTTTTTAGAAGATGAGAAGTTAAATTTGAGCAAAAGTAATTCAGTCTAATTATTCTACTGAGTCGCAACGGCCGCTTTGGCTCATATACGCTGATGTCCGTTGGACAGCGCGCTCTTATATGGTCAAAATGACGTCACAGTTGGTCAAGTGGGGAGCTTGGCGAAGATTCCCACGTGATCAGCTGCGTGTGTGTTTGAATGTGTGAGTTCGACGGTGTTACCACCACCGAACACGTTACAGTATATATACTACGTTTTATTACAGTTATATGTGTGCTTCAAAGAACCCCGCACTAATCTTATGGGAATTGGCTTTCGGTGGATTTGAAAAATTTTGAAACACTTTCGAGATACGGTCGTTCTGATTAAAAGTTTCAATGGGCGAAATACTTTCTATAGAAAAATACGACTGGTAGCGGCGCCGGAAAATCATTATTGTTCATCGATTGCGCGTGGATGAGCTAACGTATGTCAGCATTGACGCACTGTGGCAAAAATGACTTCAACTGACTTCAGCTGATTTCAACTAACTCCAACTGACTGTAACTGACCTCAACAGACTTCGACTGACTTGAATTGACTTCGACTGAATTTGACTGACTACTCAGCTAGGTTGTACACTTGATTCAAGGTTCGGCCGGTAGTCAGTTGCAGTCAGTTGGAGTTAGTTGAAATCAGCTGAAGTCAGTTGAAGTCATTTTGCCCTACTGCGTCAATGCTGACGTACAGACGCACGCCAGCTCATCCACGCACGATCGATGAACAATGATTTTCCGGCGCCGCTACCACTCGTATTTTTCTATAGAAAGTATTTCGCCCATTGAGACTTTTGATCAGAACGACCGTGTCTCGAAAGTGTTTCAAAATTTTTCAAATCCACCGAAAGCCAATTCCCATGAGATTAGTGCGGGGTTCTTTGGGCTGCTGTACACGTATATCTTACTGCCCGAATATTCGTATTACAGACCAATTTTATTCGAGTTTTTCGATAGACATGAATGCCTGATATTTTGGGGTTCAACGTGTAGTGTTAAAAACGTGTTTGCGTCGCGTGAGCATACTACGTAGATCATGGCAGTAATGTCATACGTTAACAATATGTATCTGTTCGCCGTCTCATGATTGTTGGCATGCTTTAAAAATCAGCTGCTGTACATGTATATCTTACTGCCCGAATATCCGTATTATAGACCAATTTTATACGAGATTTCCTCCCAGCTTTCCCATTCCTTCTCTTCTACCCAAGTTTCCGTCAGTCGAATCATATCGAATCCCCTTATATATTCCCAAAAGTCCTCGTCCTTCCCCTTCATCCCGGCTATATTCCAGGACAGTCCCGTAGCTCCTTTCTCTTCTTCTCCCCCCCCGATTCCCGCCTCTTCCTCTTCCTCTTCCGCTGCCCCCCCCCCCCCCCCCCCCCGCACGCTGCTTCTCTCCCCTCTTCTTCGTTCTACCTCCACTAGTTCCGCTCTTTCTTCACTCCATTCCCATAGGACCTCTTCGATCCACAACTGCCTATACCCTACTTTTGTCCTGTTTCCTCTTCCTCTTTCTTGCTTTGCTCTCTCCCATACCTCTAGTTGCACTTCTCTCTCTCTCTCCTAGTCATATCGTCATGTATGTAAATCTTTTTTCCTCTGAGCCTTCCTTTTTTCCTCATAATTCTTCTCTTTTCCTCCCAACTTTCTAGCTTTACCATTATCGTTTTTCTGTATCCCCCGATGTAAACTACTTCTCTTATATCGATTTTTCCTCTAGTTAGGCCTTCTAATACTGCTCTTGCTGCCTGCTCGGCCTCTTCTTCCATGTTCACCTCTTCACCTCTTATTATTATGTTGCATCTCCTCTCTTGTTTCTCTCTCCTCTTCCATTTTTCCTCAAGTTCTCTAACCCTTCTCTCTTGATTTCTTTCTTCTCCTTCCTTTTTTCCTCTGTCTCTCAGACTAGTCTTGTTATCCTCTCCTCTGTTTCTCTTTTCTCTCTTTCCCTGTTCCCCTCCTCTTCCTCCATTCCTCCAGCTTTTTCTTTTTCTAGCTCCCTTATTCGTTCTTCTAGCCTTCTTCTTCCTTCTCTTCCTTTCCTCTCTACCTCCCTCATTTCTCTGCTTATCTCTCTCACCTCCTCTTTCGCTTCTCTTTTCCCTGTTTCTATTTCTTTCCTTATTTTCTTCATCTCTTCCATCATCGTTCTGTTTCCTTCCGTTGTCTTCTCTAACATAATTCTCGCCCAATTCGTTTCTTCATTATTCTCCTTTTCCACGCTCCCCCTGTTGCTTTCTTCTATTTCCCCTTCTTCTCTGTCTGTTATTAAGTCTTCCTCTTTACTCATCGAACTTTTCCTAACAGGAGATCTTAACATCTTTAGACTTCTTTCAAAACCTCTGTCCTCCTCTTCTACTTCTACCTCTTTTGCCTTCCTTTTCCTCAGGAATCCTTCCAGCGACCCGACCGACGCAGATTTCTCTCTTACCCACGACTCTGCTTTCGTCGGCCTTCCCCTCTTCAGCACCTCTAATGATCCTCTTGGTGTCCCCCACTTCTCTGCCGCTTCCCCTTCTTTCTTTTCTTGGTTCGTTCCTCTCTCCGTTGACTCCCGTAGTCTTCCCTCTGCCATTCGCGCTTGCGCCTTGTCTTCCTATCTTTGACGTATGACTAGGTTAGCTCTATTTCTCTTTCTTTTCTCACTTACTTCTTTCTTTCTCCCCTTTTTTTTTTACTTTCCTCAGTCTTGTCCTCTTGGCCTCCTGAGGGCCCGTCATTCACGGTCTCTGCAGTGTGCTTACCGGTAATGTGTTAGTGTGTACAAACGTAAAGTTTCAACACCAGCAAACTTGGTAAGTACGTGTTATGCATATTGGATTATAACTAGTAATTACAAGTTTATTATATACTGCAATTTACACTGCTGATCGACGATCGTATAGTTCTATATAATCAACAATCTGTAAGACTTTATGACCCGCGGTATACGTTCTATGCGGCGTAGAACTAATAAGTATCAATATACGACTGAAACACGTGAGACACACGTTTTTATACGTTCATGCAACCGTTTGTTGCACCGTCGACCACGCAGGATCAAATATGCATACGATTTTATTTCATATCGATTTACTGGCGTTAAATCTGTGTGTTTCTTCATACTGATATCAAACTTTGCCGTTATTGGATTTTTATACCGGGAGAATGAATTTTGTGACTTCTTCACGTTTTGACGTCCAAATATAACTCCTCAGTATCATACGACTGCATAACGCGCGGGATACGTCTGATGGAATATCATTGATGCAGGTTCTTTCGCTAGAATTTTCGTTCATAATGTTTGATAAACTCATTTTATTATTTTATAACTTTCAGCTCTGCGATAAATTTCATAGCAATCACGCCTACTTCACTAGCGCTAACATTATCCGAACAAGCAACTCTTACTGGATCGATAGTCCGCTCATTTTGCAAGCTGTAAGATAGCGCACTAATCATTTCTTCATTTTCTCAATTTTGAAACTATGCCGCGTGATAAAAAAATCATATGTAAACGACACTTGCGTCGGACAAGAACCCAAAGAGTTCGTCAAATAATAATGAATACACAAGTATTCGAAGTCATCAATCGTATAACAAATTTTGTATCTGATGAATCTAATGAATTATCGATGCGCGGACGAAGTTCAATTCAAAATGAGTCTGAAATTATTGGGTCTTCATTGATATCAATCGATTCGGCCAGTCTGATTTCGTCTGCTGACGAAGAAGTCGGTTGTGCGTCACTCAGGATATTATCAGAAACTTCTGAAGTTCATAACCCGCTTGAGAAATGTGTTATTTTGGCATTGAAATGGCTGTGAGAGGAAAGATAGGCAATAATTCATTACCGCAGGATAAAATCATAAAAATAGATATAAATATCGATGGCTTACCCCTTTTTAAAAGCAGCACTACTGAGTTGTGGCCAATTCTAGGACGGTGTTACTCTTTGAAAGATTAAAATTCATTCCTAATTGCAGTTTATTGTGGGAGAGGTAAACCATTACCGCTGAGCGATTACCTCAAAGAATTTATACAAGAAATAAATCATTTGACTGAGTTTGGGTTCGAATATGACAGAAAAGTGATTTTGGTTGAAATTAGATGCTTTTTGCGCGATGCACCTGCGAGATCGATGTTGCAAATGGTAATGGGACATACAAGTACGATGGTTGCGAAAAGTGCACAATACCGTTACAGAGAATCATAAATTGTATTACCCAACAGAAATAAGCTTCTCGAAGAGGCATGATACCGACTTTCATGCAGAACTTATCAATTCGAATCACATCAAAGGAATCTCATCATTACGTAGAATTTTTAAACTTGGTCTTATCACGGGGTTTCCTTTAGACACTATGCATTTGTTTTACCTTGGTGTAGTGAAACGGTTAATTCTAAAACGTTTGGTAGGAGACCGGCATTTCAAATTATCGCGGCATAATATTGCAGCCATAGATAGTAGAATACAAACCATACGGCCGTACATACCTAGAGAATTTGCTAGGAAGCCCCGGCAATTTAGAAAATTGAAAAGATGGAAGGCAACGGAATTCCGACTCTTTCTTCTTTACACTGGACCGATACTCATGCTCAATATTCTACATACCGATAACCATCGACATTTTCTTCTGTTACATTGTGCTGCGACCATACTTTCAAATGAAACACTGATTTTCTCGCATCTACACGTTGCAAGATTGGCTTTAAAAAAATGTGTAAAAGAGTAATCCAAGATATACGATCGTTACTTTGTTTCATATAACATACAGTCAGGGAACCGGATTCTGAAGCCCCTTCTCCCGTGCTGATCGCAACTGAACGTACACCTTTGATTTTAATGTACTTCAAGTTGGCATGAAATTACAACGACATTAGCTCTACTGATAAATTAGCGATCTGCTCTGCTTTTTTTTTCAGAGAACGTCAATTCACATAACCTCTTGAATGTACAAGTGATTGGAAAATACCTTAGTTCTCGTAAAGTGTTCATAGGGTCAAGAGGGAGCCCTAATGAAACTTAATGTTATATTCTTTCATGAAACCGGAACGATTTTTACCGATCGCGTCAAAATGCAATTCACTGACATAGATTTTTAGCCACGCCGATTGCTCCTTGCATACAATTCTTGTTCCAATTAGCTTCCCCAACGGAGCATGCCCTTCACACACATGTTAAGCACAAAGTGCAATATAGATATTATTGTCATATGAAAGAAACCTATGTTCCAAGTCACTTATGACAATGAACTGCAGAGACTTTGAAATAAAAAATGGTAACTATGCTTTCTGAGTAATGAGACGAACGATATTAGATCCACTACTTGGGATTCTTCGCATAAGTGCTCTGAATACTATAACCGGTGACTCGACTAAGCTCGGGTGCATCTAGGAGTGAATCCGATAACAAAGCTATGACCTGGGGAACTCGTTATTGGGCGCCAGACTCCGGGCTCGAAGTCTCGCTCTTATAACTAGCTCTTAAAACTAGGTAGCAGGATTTCGTGGGGGCGTAGAATAAAGACACCGATGGAATTAAATTTACTTGAATCTTTATTCAAAATAAAAAAAATAAAAAGGTGGCGAATTTGTTCACACGCCCGCTACCTGGCGTCTCACTAAGAATTTTATTTAAAATGCCTCTACTATTCAATTATGAAATAAAAGAAACAAAAGAAAAGACTTAATAGCTAGGTCTACTGTCGTCGCTCGTTCTCTCTCCCGCTCACGCTCGCCGCAGTCCAGCGAGTCAGCTGTCACTTTGCGTGGCTCTCGCGAGCTCTCGCAAGCGAGTGACGCTGCACGGACTAGACGGGAGGTGGAGGGGTTGGTGGGGCTTGCTGATTTATCAGTAGAGCTTATGTAGTTTTAATTCTATGCCAACTTAAACATCATTTAAATTAAAGGTGTATGTTCAGTTGCGTTCGGCGCGGGATAAGGGGCTTCAGAATCCGGTTCCTTGACTGTACATAGTTTGCTTCACGTTTGTCACGACGTTCAATTATACGGGCCGTTAGAAAATTATAGCTGCTTTCCTTTTGAAAATTACCTGAATCAATTGAAGCGGCGCATTCGAGCAAAACGACTGCCACTTCAACAAGTAATTAATAGATTTATGGGATGGAATAATTTGGAATACGATGTATCAGAATCATCCTCGGAAAGAATTGAATATCAGCCGAAACAGGTAGTTTTTTCGCACTCAGACACGAAGGATTACTTTGAATACCAATCACTAATTTGTAGCAGATTCACTATATCCACACAGTCACCTGATGATACAGTTGGGGTTGGAAGTAAAATCTACCTAATCAAGTTGATAGTCTTCGTTGGCGAACAATATAAATGCATAGGCGATCCATTTAAATATCTTAAGGGGGAGGGGGGTCCAGTCGATTTTGACCGACCTATCGAATTACTCAAATATCTCCGAAACGAGGGTATCAATCGGATTGTCCTTTTGGCAGCCGATGTTTGAGGAGGAATGAGATCAAGCGAACCTAAAATTAAATAAAATTGTTGTTTTTTTTTCCTGTCGCAAAGTGTGGGCATGGCACTCATTTCGACTCATACCAAAGCCACTCATTTCGACTCATACCAAAGCCTATGCATCAAAAATGCAAAATCGGCTGCCTGAGCCCGATTCTGTGAGAAATTCCGAACACGACCATCCTAAAACATCTTTGTTTTCGACAACGATGTAATCCGTAGTTGTATTCTATAAATTTGTGGTAATTAGCGATTCTCAACGGCTGGGAGCGGCCATTATATTCCACTAAATTAGTTCTCAGAACGCACGTGAGATGTCACCGCGCCCTAATTTCATGCTTTCTTTACCAATATAACAGCGGTGGTAGCAGAAGAAGCATGAAATTGCATGATATTAGCGCGCGGTGACATCTCACGGGCGTTCTGAGAACTAATTTAGTGGAATATAATGGCCGCTCCCAGTCGTTGACGATCGCTAATTACCACAAATTTGTAGAATACAACTACATGCTACATCGTTGTCGAAAACAAAAATGTTTTGGGATGGTCGTGTTCGGAATTTCTCACAGAATCGGGCTCAGGCAGCCGATTTTGTATTTTCGATGCATAGGCTTTGGTATAAGTCGAAATAAGTGGCACGCCCACACTTTGCGACAGGAAAAAAAAAAACAACGACAATTTTATTTAATTTTAGGTTCGCTTAATTTTATCCCTCCTCAAACATCGGCTGCCAAAAGGACAATCCGATTGATACCCTCGTTTCGGAAATATTTGAGTAATTAGATGGGTCGGTCAAAATCGACTAGACCTCCCCCCCCCCCCCCTAATGACCTCTATAGACAGCCTATTCCGTCTTCACAATTAGGGATCCAGTTAGCAAAGAGCTGCGGGCATTTAAACACCTTTTTTGTCAAGAAAATTTCATATAAATGTCTCCGTTTACCTGTTGAGGATGGATAGGCCGTATTTCCGATCCTCCACTAAAAATAAGTTTTTCTGTACTAGCGGACCTGCATATCAATGTACTGTCTTTTATTATATCTTTTGGCCATTCGCTCTACTTTTTTAATCCTACTATGCTTCGAATGTCAATGAATTGATATATACGCCATATTCTAGTGCGACTTTGTTCGTAAATTGGGATTCTTTTCGAGCGATAACCTGATGAAAATATAATCGTAATTATTACTGGTCTGAAATATGAAATTTTAACCTTGCGTTAACTTTGAATTTTATAACTGTGAATGATTTCTATATTTTCGAATCAAAATTCTATTACCCTTGTCTTGCAACTATCTTACAGTTTTCATTATCCTTTCCACACAATGCCCACTTTGTACGCGGTTGTGGAATTTTTAACTGCTCGTGAGGAAGACCGAGAATGCACAGTAATTCCAGTCTTATGGCTGACGGATTAGCAAACTCAATGCTACTGGCGACCGGCCAAAAAGGATGAAACTTTCAAAAAACTAGTTCTGGAAAACGCACCTTTTCAGAAATCTTGGAAGAAATTTCCCATTCACCGTATTTTACATACGATCGGTAAGAATATGTAGAATTGATAGGGGATACCAATATAATAAGACTTTTCTAATAATAATACTTGAAGAAAATATCCACATCGCGATTTTAATCAAGATTAATTGGCGCAGTATGCTAATATTCAACTACCGTTATGGCGCATTGAACGTATGAAATTGTTTTCGTAGCCAAAGTTATAGACATTGTTATTTCAGATAATCTTGAAGCTGCCGAAACACAACTATCATACATTTTCGATAATGGGACTTCCGAAGAAAACGCCCCGCATGTGCTGTATTCGATGACGAAGAAGCCTACGATGACTGGTGATTCTCAGGACCAGGAATTATCTTCATCTACAGACGAAAAGAAAAAACGAAAGCCAATTTTTTCGTTGGAAGCCAATACAACTCCCACTGCGGGTCAGAAGAGAGCCGCGTCGAGCCCGGTCGAACAAAAAGTGGAAAAGAAAAAGAAAGAAGAAGCACCCCCCGCCTCCGAATGGACCGACGTCACCAGAAAACAGCGCAAGCCGAAGAATACGTTGGCAACGACATCTGCGCAGACACCTGGTACGCGCGAGACAGCCTCGAGCCAAAAGAAACAGAAAGAAAAACGGCATCCAAAGCCACGCCCAGATGCCCTTTTAATTAAACTGACCGGAGGAAGAACCTACGCGGAAGTGCTCGGTGAAATCCGGAAAAAGCCAAGCCCGAAGACTCGGAGGCCGAGGTGAAGTCGATTCGCCAAACAAGGTCAGGTGACATGCTCTTGGAGCTCGGTAGCAAGACCAAAGACAAGTCCGCCTTTGGAAATGCCCTGAAAAACGCCTTGGGGGATAAGGCGTCTGTACGCCAACTGGAGTCGAAGGCCACCATAGAGATCAGGGACCTCGACAGTTATACCACTGATCAGGAAGTGCAGGGAGCCATCAGAGAAAGCAGCCCGGACCTCGTCGGGAACACGAAGATCTGGATTACGAAACCGAACACCAGAGGGCTCAAGATGGCGATCGTTGAGCTGAACTCTAAAGCAGCTAGCCAGCTCCTCCGGCTAGAGCGCATCATGGTCGGGTGGGTCAGCTGCAGGGTGCGGCTGAGGGTAGTCGTATCGCGTTGTTTCAAGTGCCTCGGGTATGGACACGCTGCTCGGACCTGCAAGGGCCCTGACAGAAGTGGGCTTTGTTTCAAGTGCGGCAAGGCTGACCACAAGGCGAAGGAGTGCTCTGCCGCAGAAAGCTGCATGCTCTGCAAGGAGGCGGGCACGGATCAAGACAGGCCGCAACACAACCACGTTCCCGGATCAGGGCGATGCAGTGTCTTCAGAGACGCTCTAGACAAAGCCAAAGAACAAGAAAAATGACCCGAATCCTTCCGGCTAACATGAACCGGAGCAGAACGGCTAACGATCTTCTGTACCAGCTGGCCCACGAAAAGAACGCGGACCTCCTGCTGCTCAGCGAGCAATATCGAAACAAGGAGACGCCTTCATGGTTCTCGGACCCTTTGAGCACCGCGGCCATCTGGATTCCAGAGCCAGGCAAACTACCGGTCCAAGGTCACGGAAGCCGCCCGGCTTTCGTATGGGTCAAATGCGGGGAGGTTACCTATTTTAGTTGCTACCTCACACCGAACGAACCCATCAGCGACTTCCGCAACAAAGTCGACTCACTGGAGGATGCGGTCCTGAACACAGCCGGGCGCGTCTTGGTTGCCGGTGATTTTAATGCCAGGAGGGTGGAATGGGGCATGCCCCACCCGGATTCTCGAGGGAAATATATGACGGAAATGGTGGCCAGAACAGGACTAAATGTTCTAAACACCGGCGCCACGACAACTTTCCGGCACCCGGGGTACACGGAGACCATTCCTGACGTCTCCTTTGCCTGCGACGCGCTACTGAAGCAGATCGAGAATTGGGAGGTGATCGAAGACTACACTGGCAGCGATCACCAGTACATCACCTTCAGAATTTGCGAGAAACCACAGCAAAGAGGAGTGCATCACAAGGCGCCACGCAGATGGAACTTCGACGCGATGAACGCTGATAAATTCCACGAGACAATAACCGGAGGGATAAAAGCGGTCGAAGGACTCGGGGCAGAGGGAAGAGCCCGGGCCGAGGCACTCATGGCCTCAACTTTGCGACGCATCATCTCAGCCTGCAAAGCATCAATGCCGACCAAGAAACCGCGCCACGGCAAGCGACCCGCGTACTGGTGGACCCCCGAGATCGCGGAACTGCGCAAGGGATGCCTTAAGCTGGGGCGCGCTGCACAGCGGGCGAAGACTCGGGACGAGGCGAACGATAAGTCTGCAGAGCATAAGGCCGCGAAAAAAGCACTGCGCCGCGCGATCAACCGAAGTAAGGTCTCTTGCTGGAGGAGGCTGGTGACGGACATAGACACGGACCCATGGGGACTAGGCTACAAGATCGTGACACAGAAGCTTGGGGCCTTCGCATCATCTTGCGTCATGGACGCGGCCACCATGGGTAACATTTTCGGTGTCCTTTTTCCGACTCACCCTGTCCGAGCAGGCACCGATTTCGGCCAAGTGGAGGAAATTCCTCTGTTCAGCGTCACGGAGCTGGAGAAGGCTGCCAAAACCCTGCGAAACCGGAAGGCGCCAGGACCGGACGGCATACCAAGCGAAGTGTTGAAGATCACCGTGCAACAGAACCCGGGCCTACTCTTGGATGCTTTCAACGCGTGCCTACCGGCTGGGACGTTTCCTTCCCGCTGGAAGACCGCACGACTCGTGCTCATCAGCAAGGGCAACGGAGACCCGTGGCAACCATCGTCCTACCGGCCATTGTGCATGTTGGACACGGCTGGTAAGCTCCTCGAAAAGCTGATAAAGGCGAGACTACTGAAAGCGCTCGAGGCGGCTGGCGACCTGTCGCTGAGGCAGTACGGCTTCAGAGTCGGGCGATCAACGATCGACGCAATTCAGGAGGTCACTGAAGCAGTGCGTAAAGCGGAAAGCTACAACCCGCACTCACGTCGCGACGTGATACAATCCCCGGCCGGCCGGGGCGGCCCAGGGATTCATTCTCGGCCCGGATCTCTGGAACGTCGCGTATGACAGCCTGCTGAGAGCGGAAATGCCGGAAGAGGCCCTTCTGGTCGGGTACGCGGACGATGTTGCGGCACTCATCGCCGCCAAAGACGTAGAGCTGGCCCAACTGGAGCTCAACCAAGTTATGCGCACTGTCAACGAATGGATGGCGGACCATGGCTTGTCGCTGGCCCTCAGCAAAACGGAGATCGTCGTCCCAACGAAGAAGAGGATCAACACCACACTTCCCTTCCGGGTCGGAGCCGAGACAGTGGAAAGCAAACTAGCTGCTAAGTATCTGGGAATCATGGTCGACTCCAAGCTAAGCTTCTGGGAGCAGATCCGATGAAATGCGGATAAGGCCGCGAAAAGAGTCACCTCTCTCAGTAGGCTCATGGCCAATGTCATTGGGCCCAAATCCAGTAAACGCCGACTGCTAATGACCGCGGTCCAATCCGTTCTCTTGCACGGCGCCGAAGTGTGGGCGGACTCCCTCATCAAGGAGGTGTACCGAAAGCGCCTGGCTCAGGTGTAGAGGAGAGCGGCACTCAGGGTCGCCTCCGCGTACCGAACGGTCTCGGAACCAGCTGTCTTGGTCATAGCTGCAGTCGCCCCAATCGCGCTCCTCGCCAAGGAACGAAAGGCGGTGTACGCACGAAAAGCGGAAGCGGGTAAGATGGAGGCGAGACAGGAAGAGAGAGCGAACACCCTTCGGAGCTGGCAGACGCACTGGGATGAGGACCCAAGAGGACGCTGGACAGCAAGACTTATACGGAAAGTGAAACCATGGGCGGAGAGACCGCACGACGAGGTCGATTATTACCTCACTCAATTTCTCAGCGGACACGGGTATTTTCGATCTTACCTGCACAGAATGAGACGAGCAACCTCACCGGTATACCTGTACTGCCCGGGGGTTCTCGACGATGCCGAGCATACCTTCTTTAATTGCGGCCGCTGGGCGCAACGCAAGGGGGAGGTAGAAGAACAGACCGGCCAGCTGACCCCCGACAACATCGTGGAGATCATGCTGAGAGAAGAGGACCTATGGCACCTGATATCAAACTGGGTGCAGGGAATTCTGCGCAGCAAAAAGGGCGATCTAGATGAAGCCCCCGCCTGAAAACCTAAGTTTCATCGAAGATGAAGATGAAACAGACAGATGAGAGCCCGAAGGGCCGAAAGACAAGGCCTACCCAGGGGGCCTATTCAGTAACTCCGAATACGATCGTTTCGATGATTTGACGATCGAGTCTGACGTCACAACGGTTCGATTCGCCAAAAGTGCGATTCAGTGAGTTTACGAACGCCTTGTTACGATCGAAAACGAATCGAAAAATGGCCGATTCAAACGCGCGGGAAAACCTCTCGTTTCGTTCTTAAACAATCGTATCTCAAGGTAAGTACATGTGACTTCATCTCACCTCAATTATCAATTCGATTATTATGGCATTCGGGTATAATCTGATAACTCAAAAAGTTGGTTTTATCAAACTAGTTACGATGCATTCTTAGTTTTATTAACTTTCAATGCTATATAACTTATTTTCAAATATTCGCACAAGGTTAGGGACGGAGGTTAGGGCCGCAATCCAATTTAAGTACGAAAAATAATGCCATCATATTATAAAATGATTCGCATCAATTTTTAGGCGTTTTTTGGCGAGCCTCTGGTATAGGTTTGGTATAGGTACCAAAGGGTACCAATATATAGTTTGAGTGATACACACTATTATTCTGGTACACTTTGGTACCTATACCAGAGCTCGCGAAAAAACGCCTTTTACTATCATTATACCTACCAGACATAATTTGGAGTTATTTGCCTATGACAGATGAATTTTGAACTTCTATTGGTGATGCGACGGCGACGAGTAGAGAGGCAGAGGGAGCGGGAAAGGGAGCAGCGTCGACTTCAGGAGGGCGCAGTGAATCGGATTCGCCTGCGGCAAATCCGAGACACGTCTGATCCTTTCGCAGTGAGCGATAATATTTTTCGTGGGATTTACAGGTTGGACCGGGAACTAGCGCGCAGCCTGATAGAAAAACTTCGTCCACTGATGCCTGCTGCACAACGCTCTACGGCAGTTCCAGTGAAACTCAAGGTTCTCTGCGCCCTGCACTTTTTTGGGCAGGGTAGTTACCAGAAATCAACAGGTAGCGACAGCAGCCTTGGTCTTAGCCAAGCAAGTGTCAGCAGAGCCATCGAGGAAGTCACCGAGGCGATGAACCAGAACGAGCAGCTGACGAGGTGGATCGTGTTTCCATCAACCAGAGAGGCCAGAAATGCAGTAATTCAGAGGTAAATAAATGAAGCTTAATTTTTGTTTCTTTGGTTTATTTGAACAATACGTGAAAAGTAATAAATGCTTAATAAAATGCGAACAATAAATGAAAAGTAATAAATACTTAATAAAATGTGAATAGTATGAACTGAATAGAATAGTAAATAGAATAATCTGAACAGTCATAAAAAGAACAATGTAAATGAATAATAGATGATAAGTAATAAATACTTAATAAAATGGGAATCAATCAAAGATAAAACAGATAATGAAGATAAAACAGTTAATAAAGAGAAATAAGTAATAAATACATAAATTTAAGCTAGTTTCACTTATTTGGGGTTCTTCTGCTGCACGTACTGTGTCAGCCTGAAAAAGAAATATGAAACTGTTATTGACTCAGACAATTCCATTTTTGTTTACAGTAATTTTGCGTCGAAGCCAATGCCAGGTGTTCTGGGGTTCGTGGACGGCACCCATGTCGCCATTATCGCACCATTGCAGCATGAAGAGCTTTACGTGAACAGGAAACATTTCCATTCATTAAATGTTCAGATTGTTTGCAATTCGGACCTCACTATCATGAACATTCTGGCTAGGTTTCCAGGTAGTACGCATGATTCGTTCATCTGGAGGAATTCTGCCGTCTTCAGGGAGATGAGACAGTTGTGGGCCAATAATGAGCGCTGCTGGCTGCTAGGGGACTCGGGCTACCCGCACGAGCCTTGGCTACAAACGCCGATTCTTCACGCAGAAGAGGGAAGTCCACAAGCGAGGTACACGGAGCTGCACATGAATGCTCGATGTGCGGTAGAGCGCTGCATCGGCTTGCTTAAGGCATGCTTCCGCTGCCTTCTTCGCCATCGGGTGTTGGAATACGCCCCTGAGAAGGCAGGCAGGATCGTCAACGCGTGTGCCATCCTGCACAATATGTGCGTAAAGGCCCGTGTACCGGATCCGCCAGAGCTGCCTGTTGCAGAACTGGATGGGCAAGTAGAAGACCGCTTGTACGAGGCTTGCCAAGATGCGATGCCGGAAGGGCCTAACATCCTGCGTGAGGCACGACTAGTTCGTGAAAACATCGTACGCCGCCTGCATTGACTGCAACTTGTCGCATCAACCGATGACATCATTCAGCTGCAAATCAGCAGGTATGCATCCACCATTCCAAATGTAGTACTTTTTGAAATAGTATTAAATGTTTACAATTTCTCATGGATACTGTTTGAGAGGATTAGGGCTATTAGGCGATACCTCTTTAAAAAAAACGCGCCAAATCGGTACCTCAAGGGTGGTGTGGAAATTCCTGAATAAAATGATGAAAGCTCTGTCAGCAAGTAACTCACGTTTCCAACGCAGCTTGGACACACGTGGACAGCACCCTGGTGCATCCGGCTTGCGCACGCAAGGCTGTGACCCCCTCCTGCAGCAATGTCGTCTGCTGCCGCAGAATTGCGTGATGAGCATTCATCGCAGCTGTATTTTCTCTGAGAGCCGCAGTGTGCTGCTGCAGCGCAAGAGTATACTCATTGGAGGCTGCAGCCTGGTTTTCGGCAGCCAATAATAACTGCGCCTCGCACCTGTCCTCACTTTCTGTATCCTCTGCCCTATGCCGCTTTCGACGTGACCGTCTAGAGGCAGCAGCAACTGAGACGTCCGGCAGCGGCTCAGCTATTTCGACCACCGAGAAGCACACTGATGCGTCAAGAGGTTGAGGACTTGATGGTGAAAATGGTGCAGTTTCGAATTCCACCTGCAGCGGCTCGATTGAACATGCCACTGGCAATGGTGCCTCAAGTGGATCTGGAACATCCTGGTGTCCTGTGACCGCCACTCGTCCAATTAAGGCCAACAGCTCGATTTCAATATCCGACAGCCTTGATTTAATTGAGGGTCCTCCTCCGGTTCCCTGAGCGTGATTCGCAATAGCGGCTCCTTTTTTCTTGGTAAGGCAGCGCCAGTCCTGCCATGACTGAAATTGGAGTGACAGTATGTTACGTTGAGAATTGAATTGAATGGATCAGAAACTGCAAATCTAGAAGGACAAGATAAACTCAGTTCGATATCTTATGATATTACATAGTACGGCCATCGTGTATGAATATTGAGAGGAAACTAGCTGAACAAAATTTACGTCACCTTCATCCACCGGTCAACTGTCTTGGTGGTTCCAGTCGATTCAGCATTAAGCTGCTGGGCTAAGTGCCCCCACAT
The DNA here is from genome assembly GCA_944452935.1 of Rhogogaster chlorosoma. Taxonomy (NCBI): domain Eukaryota; kingdom Metazoa; phylum Arthropoda; class Insecta; order Hymenoptera; family Tenthredinidae; genus Rhogogaster; species Rhogogaster chlorosoma. The sequence goes on from OX101802.1 coordinate 18,022,328, forward strand.
TTTCGACTTCTCTATTGCCCCCTGTGCGCCGACGAATTCACCTTTTAATAAAGCTGGATTCGCTTTCATAAATTCCAGCATGATTCTTCGCTGCTCAAGTGACGCACGATTAGCATAGTGAATCTAGGTGTCATTTGTAAGAGTATTTATTATTAGCATTAATATTAGTATTAGTATTAGTATTATGATTAGTATTATTTTAGTAATAATAACAAAATTAGTGATAAGTTAATAGTTAGGTTTATTTTTCAGTGTATTTATTTTTAGAATTAGTATCTCAGTATAATCATTAGCATTCATTAGTTACTAAATATTGTCTTGTCTATAGTAAAGAATAAAATACTGTTTAACCTAATTGTTCAATAATAATTTGTTGAAAATAAATATTTATGAATTATTGTACTTACTTCGTTATCCATTTTGGCGATGTTTGGTAAAACAATTGATTTGAACCACGCGCTCTTTGACCCGGTGTGGTTTGCGTCCACATTCTTTGTTCTGATTGGTCAATGAGTGAAAGCGGACACTAGTTAGACACAAGTCTAACGTCATAAATGGCATCAATGCAAATTTTGTCGGGTATCATCGGGTCGAGCGTATCGTAAGCCGAAACTAATCGATTGACCTATCGATCGTGATAGTGAATAGCAAATCTGCGACAACCGCTATACGATCGTTCAGATTTTCGTTCGTTTCGAATACGAGCGTATCCGATCGATTCGTTAACGAAAAGTTACTGAATAGGCCCCCTGAAGTAATGTGTGAAACGGTCCCGGGGTAGTGTCCTGACGACAGAGGGAGGAGTTTTAGTGGGTGGTCCATGTTCACACATGGGAGCCCCACACTCCGTGCGTAAACAGAATTTCTCCTCCCTCCCTAAAAAAAAAAAAAAAAAAAAAAAAAAAAATTATTATCATCATTATCATTATCATTATCATTATCATTATCATTATCATTATCATTATCATTATCATTATCATTATCATTATCATTATCATTATTATTATTATTATTATTATTATTGGATTTTCATTCTTGACATTGACTTCTATTTCTTATTATCTTCCAGTCAACAGTGCATATATAAATTATTTATCATGTGATAGAATTTATGTTGCTTTAGAGATAGCTGAAATTATAAGGCCTTATTCGGTCTGTTAATAGAAAAACAGGCTTGCATTTATTGGAGGCAGCACTCAACGATAGAGTGTCATGGGTATGATGAAATACTTATTGACGAACGAAATTGCGATGTTATTCAATTGGGCGGGCCAACACCGAAAAAGAAGTTTCAGGGAAACAGCTTTGATGAAATTGATATTTGGTACGAACAGTTTTTTTTATACGTTTTTCGTGTAGTCATAATTACCTGCACTAGATGGCATCCAATGAAAACATATTCCATCTAAAAAATACGGCTGCTTTTCAACCACAAAAATTACGACTGCTTGCCAGTGATAGATATCTGGATCCAATATAATTTGTAACATTGCATGTTACAATACACTCTCTTTCCCTTAGACGACCTTAGTTAAGGGTATGACGAGTGCCTGGGATGCGGTATGACTGCGTTAGGGCAGCCCCGAGGCTAATTTTCACTCCGAGAGGCGACCGTGACCGACATTGGATTTTTGAATTTAGTTCTTATTCTTTTGTTTTTTTTTAACTTTTTCTCTGATATGTGGGAGGCCCGGCCAAACATATGGTGGAGATTGCTTATGACTGACGCTTGATCAACGACTGCGTCGGGGAATTACCCGGCGGGTTGACACGAAGATTACGGATGCTACGACGCTGGGAGAAAACGCATACCGACGGAAGTCTCCTCACCTACGACCAAGGACACGGGGGAGTGCCAAGGGCACTCGGCAACGAGGGAATCCGGTGGTGGATGAGATTCCCGCCACCCCCAAGAGCCCGCGAACCGTGGTCCTACGACGAGGACTTCTCGACTGTTCGAATATTTCCGGCTGTCAAAATTTTGATTTTTCGCGCGGCACTATAATACGCCGCTAGGTGTTAGGCGATTTTAGCGATCCGTCGGCTAACGAGGGCGTTAACGCCCGGCACGAGAGAAGACACTCTGCCGTAGCCTAGCGTAGACGACACACGTGTCCTTTTGCGAAATATTTTAGTCTAGAGTTCGAGTCAAGTGTGATTGAGTTGCGTAAGGTTCCACGAGGAACAGTCGAGTGTGTGAGACCCTACGAGGGATAGTTTTGGATTTTTGAGACCCACGAGGGGACTGTAGAGGGTTTTCTCCAGCTCAGGAGGAAAAATCCATCAGGTGACTGGCACACGGTAAGCGATAGCTCACTTGGCCTTTGACTGATTTGAATCCGGCAACGGCCTTCCGCCATGTTGTCTTGCTAAAAGCCACGAGGCTCAATTAAAGATTTGACGAGCATTGTTAATTATTTCTTTTTATTGAATAAATTTTTGTTATATTTTCTTTTCTAAAATTTGAGTATTCGAGTCATTATTAGACGCCTTGCTAATCCCGACCCCTCTCCGCGGTACTGCAGTTAGCCGCCGCTTATTAGTAGTTGTCTTTTGTTATTTATTTCGATCTTCTTGTTTCGTGGCGAAGTAGTCGCCTGGCGCCCAACATTTATTATAAAATCATTTTTTCTCTTTCTCATTTATTGGCAATTGTCGACTGGACTATCTCTCGGGATAGCTATCCGGTCTATTCCCGGGGGATAAAAAGAGTCCACGTCACAAATTATAAAGAGTTTTTTTTAAATAATATGCAAATTGTTTGACAGATGTCGCGAAAGTGTCTTCTAAGAGTGAGCACCATTCCTCTGATAAGAATATCATCAGTGCAGTTCAAGATTGGCTGAAACTATCGAAAAGCCGACACGTCTACCGCACTACCAAGTATGTACAGCACACATAAATACCATTGATCGCATATAAGTAGATCCGCCGATTTTACGATTTCATTTGAAGAATCTGTTACAAAAAATCGTAACTTATATTCCGACCGATACGGATCGGTCTCGTACTCAAGCTAACTGAGCCACCTTATACAAAGTTTGTATCCTATATCTAATGTTTTTGAATAATGTTGTAACGTACTACTATATAATAGTTTTTGAATCTTTATCTTTAATTTGAGTACCTCGTGCAAGTTCCATACTCATACTTCCATGTGGGATTTCAAAGTAATGAGTTTTTAGTTACTATTATGTTTTAGTTACCATTAGTATTTAGAATAAATTCATAACGCACTTTTTCAACACTACTTCTGGAAGAAATTTAGAATCCCTGAGTTTTTTCTTGAATCATATTTTCTTGTGTTAACTAATCTGGAATCTATGTATCACAATATCATTGATAAGTACGTCAAGATTCAGTTTGATATGACAAAACTTACATATGTATGTATTTATTTTTATCATTTTATATAGTGCACATGGGGTATTCCACCTCAAATCGGCCAAGAAATGACGTCGCATTTTTTGAATCGAATGAAACTTTTTTTGTGTGTTAAGAATGCAAAAAAAGTCGACACGTGTTTCGGCGTTCGGCCAAAATATTTTTTTTACGAAAGTTATAAATTAATGTATTTTGTTGAAAAACCGACGCACGGTCGGCTTTAGAAATTAATATCTCTGGTTCTATCAATCGTAGAGAGATGGTCTTTGACTCATTTTGAAGGTAATGGAATACACTTTTTGAAAAAATTTTGCAAGTTCTAAAAAAATTGCAAATTGCAACCGTTATAAACAATTGAAATGCTTATCGATTTTTCGTGGAAATATATCCATTTTCAAAATTTTGAAAAAATTTGACCATATTCCTCATTACATTCTACAGAGTGTGTAATTTTTTCACGATACCATTATTTTTATTTTTTTTTTTTTAAGCAATTTTTCATGAAGCGGCGCGCGCGCCTCGCCTGACGCCATGTGTGTCGGACCTCGCCTCGCTGCGCCACGCCGGAGTCGGCAAATGGCGCAGCACGTCGATCGGTTCGAAATCAGTTATTGCAAGCAGCGGGAGTCTACATCTTCAAAATTTGAAAAAAGGTCTTCAAGATTTGAAATTTGAAACAAATATTACACTAAGTATTAGTATTTCAGCATTACATGGGGCAATATATTCGGAATTCAGGTTAGAGCAAATCGTTTACCGCAATTGTTATAATCTAACTGGAAAATTTAGTTTCGGGTTGTCCCACGCCATACTATAAATGTGTCGTAAAATTGTGGGTCAATTTTTGGGTACTTCCAGGATTTCAAAGTCACAACTGCACAGGTATACGATGGGCCCGTGAACTCATTGCACCATTTCGTTATTGTTAGAGAGGACCATGTGATGGGATTGGAGGAACGATTAAAAGATTAGCAGCAAGAGCTAGTCTTCAAAAACGAGATCAAATTATAAAGACTCCCAAAAATTTATTCAACTGGGCAAAAACGAATATTCCTAGCGTAGAATGTTTATACTTTGATATCGAGGAATATAACGAACACGAAACAAGTTTACAGCTTCGTTTTGGGTGTGCTAGGCCCATAGCCGGTACACAAAAGTTTCACTCATTTATACCAATTAATGTAAAACAAATTGAAGTGCGAGAATTTTTAGCTTCGAGGAAACATTCTGTAGTAAATATAATGAAATGAAAAAAAAATATTGTAGACATTGATTTTGGTTAAATAAATTTACATTTTCGATAAACTTATATAAATAGAAATATATAAACTTCACAAATCCTGAAAACATAGACTCCCACCACTTGCAATAAATGATTCTGAACCGGTCGACGTGCTGCGCCATTTGCCGACTCCGGCGCGGCGCAGCGAGGCGAGGTCCGACACACATGGCGTCAGGCGAGGCGCGCGCGCCGCTTCATGAAAAATTGCTTAAAAAAAAAAAAAAAAAAATAATGGTATCGTGAAAAAATTACACACTCTGTAGAATGTAATGAGGAATATGGTCAAATTTTTTCAAAATTTTGAAAATGGATATATTTCCACGAAAAATCGATAAGCATTTCAATTGTTTATAACGGTTGCAATTTGCAATTTTTTTAGAACTTGCAAAATTTTTTCAAAAAGTGTATTCCATTACCTTCAAAATGAGTCAAAGACCATCTCTCTACGATTGATAGAACCAGAGATATTAATTTCTAAAGCCGACCGTGCGTCGGTTTTTCAACAAAATACATTAATTTATAACTTTCGTAAAAAAAATATTTTGGCCGAACGCCGAAGCACGTGTCGACTTTTTTTGCATTCTTAACACACAAAAAAAGTTTCATTCGATTCGAAAAATGCGACGTCATTTCTTGGCCGATTTGAGGTGGAATTGCCCATGTAATGTATGATCCTTTTTCTCAGGCATCTGAAAAGACAGAACTCTCGTGCATCCTAAAGTACGATACTATTCGTTAATCGGCAGCAGCACAAAATTATTTTTGCACCGCTTCTTCACGCTTTACTAATAAATAGATTACGCTTTTTGTTCTAAGTTATCTAGTAATAATGTAGAAATTATTCTATATTTTAAAACTTGTACCGGATCATCATGTTTATAACACCGAAACAGTTGGCCGAAATATTGGCCGACATTTTCCCGCACCTAGACATTGACGATTTTCGGGAAACTAAGTCTATTCCATCATATAGATATGTCGATAGCCCATGGCAGCAAATTTGCTCTAAATTTTTGGCAACGCGACGTGAACGCACGATTCAAAAATACTCACGAAACGTCTATGATACCTGTCGTAGGCATTTCGATGAGGTAAAAACATGTTTTTTGAACATAACTGCGACACGACAAATCTCAAGTTGTTCACCCATGACGGTATCTGAATGCACCAGCACCCCAGATGTCGTCCCCAAGTCGGAAGATAATACACAAGATTGGGTGAATTACGATTTTTCGGGAACTGATATGGATCCCCGATTCGATTTTCAGCACGTGGTTTCAGTGAATGAAAATTATTTCGCGGAGTTACCCGTCAACGAGGAGATGAGCCGCGGCTCGAAAGATAGTGCGCATGACAATTCGCGTGAATTTCAAATAAAGGACGGGGAAATGTTGATCCCTCACGAATTTTGGAAAATTTTTTTCAGGGCAGACGTAACCCGACTCAAAAAAGGTTGGTGTGACGCTTTCAATAAAATTTTCAAACTTAGTTACCCCCATTGTGTCATCGCGTTTGAATATCATAAGTTTCGTACGAAAGAATCACCGTACTTTCACGCGATTGCTCATTGCAAGAATACATCTTGTCCTGGATTCAAATTTGAAGCCACTACACCCGTTCTCCATCCATTGTTTAATGACATACAGGTCCACATATTTCGGAACAAAGCAATTTGTCACGATAGCGGGGAGATTCATCGTAGATTTATTAGCGGTGACAAAAGAAAATTACTTTGCAAAGAATTAGAAGGAAACGCGCCGAGCGCGTTGAAATTGAAAATGCTCGGAAATGTTTCAGAAGACATTTTAGTCTCCGGAAACCGCAACGATGCTCCAAGCTTAATGTTACTCCAAAAAATGACTAGCGAGAATAATACCAATGACGATTTAGATAAGGACATCGCCATCTTTTTAACCAAATTGAAAGAACAATTTAAGGAGTCGTGGCCGGGAAAATTTTGCAATGGATATATACAGGCAAGCTGTCCGGATCCGTTCTGGGTTATTCTGTACACAGACAAACAAATTCAATACCTGCTATCTTTACCAAAGCCTGTTTTCTGTAATTTAGATGCGACAGGTTCAATTATTGCACGTCCGCCTGGCGTATCTAAGCCAATTTACTATTATGCCCTGATTGTGCCTGGCAACGATGAATGTGCACCGTTACCGATCGCAGAGTTTATTTCAAGTGTGCATACCATTCCGTGGATTACAATGTTCTTGACTGTTTTCAATTACACAATTAAACAGATGACTAACCGCTGTGTAGTTGTAGACAAAATCGAGACAGACTTTAGTATTACGCTTATTCAATCGATTCTCAAATCATTTAACGACATGTCTTTGAAAGAATATTTAAAAACCATGAATAACGTTATTAATGATGTATCGATCGGCACGCCGGATTTGACTCAGGTGCATGTTTGTTCGACACATATATTGCGTACAGTTATGAGAAAGGTAAAGAATCTGTTTCGTGATCAACAGCAGCGAAGTATGTGTGCTGCGTTAATAACACAGCTCATTCATTGTCAAAATATGCTCACCGCAAAAGAAATGTTCCGTAAAGCAGTATGTATATTTGGGTCCAAGGAAAAGTGCCATAATTTTCACACCATCCTAAAAGAGATTCAAAATACTGAATACGTCAGCGATAATGATTTGGGTTCAGATCAATCGCCAGAAATAGAACCAGTCATAGAGGCTACGATCGATGAATTGAAGACAACGCACACATTACGTCTTGGTTCGCCATTTTATACCTTTTTTATAACTGTATACAACAGTGAGAAAAAACAATTCAATGACACGGTTGGTGTGACAAACGAGTATTATTCTACCGAATTTTTGATCTACTTGCTGGAGCATCGTCTACCTTTTTTCCCATTATGGTCTGCCGTTCTGCTGTGCCGATTCAATTTATCACGGGACAGTAATGCCAGTGTCGAAAATTGGTTTAAAATTGTAAAAAAAGATATTTTGGACAGAAATTTAGGCATGTCGGCACCAAGATTTATACAAAAAATGGAATCATATCTCTCGCCACGACTTCGCGAAAGAAAATTTTCATTGAAAACTGAAAGGCAGCGTCGTAATAATAAAAACAACTTAGACCTCCAAGAAGAATTCTGGCTAAAAAAGGGAAAATCTTCAACGTACTTCAAATTTTCGAAGGTTATCGTAACTTTGATCATGCCCAGGTCGATTCAAATAGCTTCTATAATAAAGTAAAAGATGTACCAGAAGATTTGGAAAATGACGAAACGGTGGATTCTAACGTTGCGCAAATATCAGACCCTGTTTATAGTACTTTTGGTGTCGACAATTGCGTATCAATCATTTCTACCCCTCCAGATGATATAACACGTCATTTGGTTACTTCGAAAGACGAACCAGTGGCTGACGATAAAATTATCTTTGGCGAGCCTTTTGTAGACGATGACGAAGCTGGTGAAACTTTGTTTACGCCTTCGTCGTATCCGGTCAGTTTCCCCGAAAATCCTGAAGATATAAGCGTTGCTGGTATTATTTTCAACGAAGATACTTTAAGAACTTTGTTACCTCGTCAATGGCTAGATGATAATATTGTCAACGGATTCTGTGTACTGGCACAAGATATTGTGAATAGCAATGGCATGAAAGTACTAGCATTCGAGTCATTTTTCACACAAAAGCTACTCGAAGGGTCTATAAGCATAGGGTATCAAAATTGGGCGCAAATGATAGACATATGGTCGTACGATGTTTGGATTTTACCAGTTCATCTAGTTAACCATTGGACACTTCTTGTCGTTGTATTTCCGCACAACAAATTTATATACTTTGATTCTCTGCACGGAATGGTACCTTCTCACCTCATTGATGGGATTTGTAATTTTATAGAGTCCTATCGCACTGCTCGCTCCAAAAAAATCACACGTTGGCAAAACTGGACTGTATCAATTCCATCCGATATTCCCTCGCAGTTGTCAACCAATCGCGATTCTGCTGGAAATTGCGGCGTTCATGTATGCTCGTGGGTGTTCACGTTATGTACAGGGTCATTCTATCCCTTCTCGGAAGCAGACATGAACACGGCAAGAAAAGGCATAGCGCATTGGCTGTTAAAACGACGGGAACATAAAAAACGGTCCGATCGATATAAGCTTCGGGAAATTATGTTTGAAGCCCCGATCCATCCAGTCAAAGTACCGAGTCACAGAAAAATCGATTTTTCTTATAATCCACCGATGGGATTCCAAACCACCTCGGAGTACTGCGCGACATTGAAAGTACTTCTTCAAGCTGAAAATTGAGCAAAACATAAAACAGAGATGTCATTCTAGTGAACATTTTGTTAAAAGGGTGAATTAAGATAGTTAATATATCCCATAGTGTATAGTATTATTTAGTATTATTTAGTATTATAGTATGTAGTATCTCTATATCACAGGTTTTGTATCCTAGGTATACAGATACTATATATCTATCGATTGAATAACATGGCCGTTGGTTGTATTGAAAGTATTAATACGGTTTCGGAATAAGCATGAGTAGTTAATAATATAATATAATATGAATAAGCATGTGTGTAGACAATTCCTTTTTGTTGTTGTATGAAATGTTTATTTATTAATACGGTTTTGGAATAAGCATGAGTAGTTAATAATATGATATAATATGAATAAGCATGTGTGTAGACAATTCCTTTTTGTTGTTGTATGAAATGTTTATTTATTAATACGGTTTCGGAATAAGCATGAGTAGTTAATAATATAATATAATATGAATAAGCATGTGTGTAGACAATTCCTTTTTGTTGTTGTATGAAATGTTTATCAAAAGCTATAGCAATATATTTTATCGATGGCAATATAACATTACTGTGATAAATATGACTAATAATGTTGTGATTTCGGCTTTACTAAAATAATAATCAAATATATTACTACAGTCGAGTCGCGTTATGAACCCGGGTACAGGGGTGTAGGGGAATATAATTCTAGGAATTCGTATACCCCCACTCTTCCTCCACCGGCGACGGTCGTCGGTTGAACTTCTCCTACTTTTTACGTGTGTGAGTGTATACATGATTCTTTTCACCCCGTGGTGGGGGAAGGCCTTCCAGGGGGGTTATTCACTAACTTCTCGGTACGTACCGCGCGGTTCGCTTCGTTTCTGTACCGCGCGGTTCGTGTTACCGATCGGTAGATCCAGACCGCTATTTTGCTATTCAGTAACCCACTCGACAAGGCTACCGCACGGTACAGTACTCGGTCCGATGATACCCGAATATAATAGGTTTGATGTCATTTATGACGGCAGACTTGGCGTTAGAACTAGCTAGACTGATTTTTTGACCAATGAGAAAAGGAATATGGTGGCATCTCTCACGTGACTTTAAAGGTACCTGAAAATTGGCACAAGAGTTGAAAAATGGAGCCACAAAACCTACGGTTATTGAATATCTACATACTGATATAATCTAGATATTTATGCACGTATAATGCTAAGCATTACGCAACATTAAATACCTCGATGTTTGTATGTATTGAAAATATTCGGAAGTAAATAAACCACTGTAAAAATCTAACAAAACCTCAAATCTGTCATCACAGTGCCGAACAGCGCATTTGCTATCATTAAATTATGAATTACAGGCATAGTACTCGAATAATTTACTTTATTATTACCGGAATGCATCTAACGACTGTCAGAAATCCGCGATTAGACCGCTACCGAGAACTTTTGCCGCGCGGTAGATGAACCGAGAATCGATAGCGAACCGCGCGGTAGAAACCGCCTAAAAAGTTACTGAATAGCTCGGTTCGTCACCGAGGAAGACGTGACGTCACTACCGAGGGGTAAGTAGCTGAACCGCGCGGTACGAGAGCTAGTGAATAACCCCCCAGGAAATCTAAGTGGCCGGGTTCATAGCGAGCGGGCTCATAACGCGGCTCGACTGTATGTGAATGTAGGGTACATGTATGAACTGAGATATTTAAACAACTTGAGATGGAATTACAGTAAAAGTTTTTTATTCGCGGGGTATATGTTCCGTAAATATGCCGCGAATACAGAAATCGTGAATTTAGAATGGTAATTTACATGGGATTATAGGGGATACGTTCCTAGGTGACAAAATAAAAAACAAGTATATAAAAAAATGAATTTAATTGAAGTTTTTGACCATATTGTTTAATTATTATCTTCAGGCTTAGGCAATGGTTTAAAGAATTTTCTAATTTCTTCTTGCTTGGCAGTTTTCAAAAGCTCATTCAATTCAGACTGATATTCAGCAGTGCAGCAAAAATACACTTTATGCATTGAGTAATAATGTTGATTACATTCTGTTTGTTTACATTCTCAAAAATGCCGACCGCGGCGAAGGCGGCTTGTGTCAAAGGCGGAACCAATACAGCGGCGATATCATTTAACAACATACTTTATAGGCATAGTTGTAATAAGGTCTATTTTACTTTTTTATTAGTCCATTTGACGACGCGTTTACAAAGGATACCTATTCGGTTTGATACCTACAGATTGGAATCCTTTTTATCAATGTGTATGTACCGATGTACCGATTAGATCAAGGAATAAATAAATCTTTAGCCGCGAATATAGGAATTGGGTCGCATTTTTTTAATCCGCGAATAGTAAAAACGCGAATGAAGGAAGCGCGAATAAGGAGCTTTGACTGTGTTTTCCTCACCTAGCGCGATCGTAGTCCTAGCGACTGCTAGGGCTCTAGCAATATTTTAATCGGTTTAATTGATATGTTGGGCGCCAGCTAGTCCGGTAGACTAATAAATTATTTTTATATTTTACTTAATTTAGAAAATTAACTCAGGGTAAGTACAGTTGGTGGACCAGCAGATTATTTGCGAAGCTGATAGATCATGCATAGAGAAAACAAGATAGATAATACCTCAAGATAAAGATATATAAATTTATTCAATACTTACGTTTGTTGACAAAGGTATATTAGACGTAACGGTCGCCTCTAGATGACTATACTCTGATATATAATCCCTTGTAATTCTTTGACAATTCACAATGTTTATTTCACACTTGATTCACTAATTCGCACGAAGTCTTTGACCGAAGTGTTCTTCCTGTTCGACAATTGACTGAGGATCTGTTCCTATCCCCACTCTACTGTCGCTAGATCTGTACTCAACGAAAATCAATAAGCTCGCGCATGCGTGTCATCCCTCGAATAGCTCTGTTCTTTCTAAATGCTATCGATTAAAAAAAAAAAATACTCAAAGACTCAGCCCCAGATAAAATCGATTATATTTGGGATCTTTCATCATCGAAGAAGTGACCTGTAAATTTTCAAATTTTTAATCAGGTGCCGGAGATTGTAGCTCCGGTACATAGCCTGTAGCGCGCGGGCCGCTGGGTATGCAGTATACGAAAAGACGCTCGCGATTTAAAAAAAAATACTCAAAGGCTCAGCCCCAGATAAAATCGATTATATTTGTGATCTTTCATCATCGAAGAAGACCCCTGTAAATTTTCAAATTTTTAATCAGGTGCCGGAGATTGTAGCTCCGGTACATAGCCTGTAGCAGCGCGGGCCGCTGGGTATGCAGTATACGAAAAGACGCTCGCGATTTAAAAAAAAATACTCAAAGGCTCAGCCCCGGATAAAATCGATTATATTTGGGATCTTTCATCATCGAAGAAGACCCCTGTAAATTTTCAAATTTTCAATGAGGTGCCGGAAGTTGCAGATATATTTCAAACTTACCTGTCAGTCGATTATCCGGTAGGTATATCTTGTTACATTACACTATAAAAAATAATGAATAAATAAATAAACTATCTTTACTCATCTAATCATCGTATTATAAAAAATGGAGATGATGAAAATCTTGAATCATATTTAGTCGATTACATATTCCCATTCTGCATAGACTGGCTGAATGATAAACCCCCATTTCGGCCATACACTCGGCGAAAAAGCCTTGCCGAGCCAGAGCCGTGTTAGCGCCTTTGTAAAATTGTTAAAAATGAATAACTAATCGGAGACGCGCGGAGGTACGGACTGCTCGGAGAAGTTGTTGCAAGCAAATTTAGAGTTGAGATTTAGCGAACGTACTCAGCAATGATACCCGAACTTGAATATATACGACAATCCCAGGGGATGGCCTTCGTAGAAGTGTTAAAAATGGTTAAGAACCAATCAGAGACGCGTGGGGGTACGAAGACTGGGATTGTCGTATATATTCAAGTCCGGGTGTCATTGCTGAGTACGTTTGGTGAATCTCAACTCGAAATTTGCTTGCAACAATTTTTCCGAGGAGTCTACGTACCTCCGCGCGTCCCCGATTAGGTATAAACAATTTTCAACGATATTATAAAGGCCATCCCCTGGGATTGTCGCATATATTCAAGTCCGGGTATCATTGCTGAGTACGTTTGGTAAATCTCAAATCGAAATTCGCTTGCAACAACTTTTCCGACTAGTCTTCGTACCTCAGCGCGTCTCTGATTGGTTATTAACATTTTTTTACACTTGTACGAAGGCCATCCCCTGGGATTGTCGTATATATTCAAGTTCGGGTATCATTGCTGAGTACGTTCGCTAAATCTCAACTCTAAATTCGCTTGCAACAACTTCTCCGAGTAGTTCGTACCTCCGCGCGTCTCCGATTAGTTATTCATTTTTAACAATTTTACAAAGGCCGTCCCCGGGGATTTTTAATTATTTTCAGTTTCGGATATCATTGATGAGTTCATCTTTCAAATTTCAACTCAAAATCAGCCTGCAACAATTTATTTTCTAATATTTAGTCGCCGAGCGATCGGCCGCCAGTCTTCCGCGCTCAGCCGTACGGCGCGCAGCGGTTCTCACTCACGCGCTTCACTTGGCCGCCAACTCTGGCCGCTAGTTTCAGCCTCATTTATCTCATACCGCCAAAAGGAAGAGTTCGCATTAATCAAAAGCACTGGAAACCGTCGATGAATGAGTGTAAAGATAGCCTACTGGTGTGCGCAAAGGTCAATATTTGGGTAATTCTTCCGAGATACTCATTTTTTGGGGTACAAAAAAAGAATTAAAAAAACTAATCATTTTTACTTCTCAAAGTATGAATTACCCTTAGTTTAAATTAATAAAACATAATTATCACTTGGACAAACTCGCCTTTCTATTTTGCGGTTTTTTCCGTACTTTGAAGAAATGGTACTGCCAGAGGAATGATGGTGAAGGCAGAGGAATGATGCACACGTTTCGCTACGTTTTATATTAGTTTATCTCAGTATTTTCAGCTTTAATAAAATATTCAACATTGAAACACTTATAGGCGGTCATAATAAAATATGAAACGCAATAAAAAAAAAATAATAAGATCATATTGGCTTAATATATATTGCTTTATCCTTGCTCAAAAACATCTATTTCTTTCTCAAACTTAAAATACTTTTTACGGCGCAAAGAAATCGTGGTTGGAGATGACAATACAGCTAATATATCTTCGTATTCTACATATGAAATGTCTTTCTCATCTGCTTTGAAGGCTTGTTCATTATTTAGTTCGCATACTCTCAGATACATCACTTTGACCTCGCCATCTTCTTCTGCATCGTTCTGTGCAACTGCAACGTACCTGTATATAGCTTTTTTCGTTTTCAGTTGAATCAATAGATGCTTTCCAGTTTTAATATTTTTCAAACTCAACTCTTCGTCTTTTTCGGCACTCGTACCAGCTTCTTCGTCATCCGAATAAACATCTTCGAAATTCAACCTTCTTTTGGGGTTATTTTGTTGAGACGAATCACCTGGAGTTGATAGCATGTCTTCGTCACTTGATAAGTCTGGAGCTTCTTCAACAGGTGAACTTGTTGACTTATAAACAAGTGATCCGAGATGGTATTCAACATCATTAAAATTTTCCCCCAAAGAACTCAGAGAGTAAAAATGAAGCCGTGGAGAGGATCTTTGGGAAAAATCGTTCTTCACCTGATGAACTTTCATCGTCCCTTTAAAATTCGGAATCTTTTTGTGCTCGAGTTGTTTCGATATTTTCTCAATTTCCTTAGCGTCCACAGGTAGGTATTTAATGCCCTCAACATTATCAGAAAGTGCGTTGAGTAATGATTCAAACGAGGCAATATCACTGCCTTGGGCTACCAATCTGTCAGCTGTTCTCTTGGTCACTCCACCTACACCATCTGGAGCACCCTTTCCGTGGCCAGACTCTGAATAGTTCCAAGAAAAGTTCTTAATTTTCGGATACAATTTCGGAAGTTCAACAGCGAGAAAATAAAACATCGTTTTATTACGATACTGAGTTGCCGGGCTGTCACTAACAAAATGTAACGTGTCAACAGAATACTGCCCTTCAATGTGTTTCAAAATAGGATCTAAGTGCGCCCATATTCCTGGTACGTTATGCTGAAGACACTCGGATAAAGTGCAGAAGCATTCCTTCTTTAGGTCATCGCCGCATTTTGTGTAGACAACGACAGTATGGAGTGATATTTGTTGTCTAGATCCTCCAAAATGGAAAGCTTGAATTTCCTCAGCATACTTCAAATTGTAATTCTCGCTGAAATCCATGTGAATCAATGCCTCGTTACGTTTCAAATTGTCTTTCATTTCCGTGATTTTTTTGTATTGGTGGCGTACCCGGCCCCTGTGCTTCAGATAATTTACGACATTGCTCTCGAATTCCACTATAATCGCGGCAACGGAGTGATAAAATTTTCTTTTCATTGTTTTCGTAACGGTTTTTTGTCGTTTACTCTTGTTATCAAAATATGTCTCTTTTTGGGAAGTCCACTTAAAATAATGACTCTGCAAAGAACGATCGTGATCACCATATATAATCTTTGTGTCTTTGCATTCAAGGCAATCTCTGAGGAGGCATTTCTCTGTCTTATTTTGACAACAAAATGACGATATCACGTAATTCGGATCGTTTTCCTTTATCGCATTTAGTCTGTGAAGAGACTGAATCAACAGCGACATATTTAAACATATTGTGCAACCACAAGTATCTCGGGCCGAAATTTTTCTAGAAACGATATAAAAAGGGCGATGTTTACACCAAAATGAATAGCTGACTGGCATGTCTGGGTGATTTCTCGAGAATTTTTTGTGCATATTCGACATAGTATCATTGAGATATCGTTTTTGTTGTATAGAGCCATTTTTCGAACAATAATCTTTTTTTCCCGGACACATCCGACTATGAATATCAGATTCTAAAAATTTTCGAATTGCATTGATTTTCTTACACGTTTCCAGTGCACGTCGTCTCTGAGCAGGGTCTGTGGTTCCAATAAGTATATTCCCTTTCACAAGTGTTCGGATGTCCTTTGCGATTCGATACTTTTTTATTATTTTCCCTGAAACTGCTTGTCGAAATTTTCGCTTCTCTACATCGCTTTCCAACTTCTTGTAATTATCCTTCAGTTGATCTTTTAAAGCTTCAGCAAATAATAGGTTCTTGACAATCTGTACATTTTGATTTTCATGCATCATTCTATGCACTCTTTTTGCTGGAGAGGCTTGATTCGATTGCATTCCTTTTTCTGTTAACGCAAGACGCTTTTGTATCCTGTGATATTTTACTTTGTATTTTGTGACCCGTCTTTGCAGTTTTCCTATGAGCTCATCTTTTTCTCTAGATCTCCTGCTTCTCGTTTTGCGACCGTTTAGTGCTGTGCGTTTTCCTGAAATACTTCGCGACGAACCTCTTGGAATATGCAAGTTTTCTGAACGAAGGGGGGTAGATGGTGGAGTAATTTGTTCATCCGGTTTATTTTCCTGCATAATTCTTTTTTTTTTAGCCTATATGTTTTGGAGTGATCGCGCCATTGCTTTCTTTTTATTCGTTTCTCTCGATTACTCAGTTCACTAATAGGCTTAATCAACTTCTTTTCCTTTTTCTTTAAATATTGAGCCCGCTCTTTCTGTTTCAACCTCTCTCTTCCTTCCGGATTCTGCTTAAGCTTTTCGTATCTCTTCTTTTCGGCTTCCTTTTTCCGACGCAGCTTTTCTCCTCTTGACGGTGGCATGGTAATAACCTGTAGGTAATACTTTTATTGAACCGTATGCATAAAAACCCAGGTCACGTCATTCCTCTGGCAGATTCGTCATTCCTCTGGATCTCAATCGTCCAGAGGAATGATGCCAGAGGAATGATGATTTTGACGATTTCTTGTTCGTAATGTAATATGCGCGGTTTTTTGAACCTGAAAACGTGGTGATGAGTTGGTGCTCAATGGTTTTACTTAAAAACAGACTGAAAGATTTATTTTAGTTGAAAATATATATTTGGCGCTTACCAGAGGGATGACGGTCGAGCTTGTGACATCAATTCAAGCCACACTGTTTCGTAAGAAAAAAGTCACAAACATAAAAAATGAAACTTGGAAAAATTTTCAGCTTGGTCAAATAGATCTAGGAGGCACTGATCTCGAACGCTCGGTTAGTTACCACCACCTAGTGCACTAATATCGACTCATTTGCAATGGCCCAGAGGAATGACGGAAAAACTGGTTACAAGATTTCGATTTTTATTGTGAGATATCTGTGCTCATTTTTTTTTTTTGCATTTCAGAAAAAGGTTATAAATATCATATAGTTTGAAAAAATATTTATGATTTCCAGTTTTTTTAATTGTATGTACTTTTTCAGCCCGTTACAATATGGAAAGATGTAATGGTTACAGGCCAGAGGAATGACATTTAGGCGTCAGACACGGCAAACAAATAATTAACATGATGAAAAAAAAAAAACCGTCATATAGCACTATCTCAAAATTCCATGATCTAATATATTCTGGTAAGAAAATCTAAGAAATCAGAGCGATTATTGAAAATAAACTCGGTTACCGGGAAAATGAGTATTTCCGGAGAATCACCCATTTATATCATGTACTGTAACGTGGTATTTTGATAAATCCCAGTTACAAGGGGAAAAACTCGAAAAAGCAAAGCGTAGCGTGGACAGGGACTCCAGGAAAAAGGAAATTTAGGGATAATGGTTAGCTTTAACTAATGCACTTTTTATTTTTGTAAAATCTATGAATCTCGATCACGATGCACCACGAGGTCTCTACTGACGTGGGAACTACTGATGGAAAGTACAGCAAATGCAGCCTAAGGAACCTCTCGTATCGTCGCAGACGGCCCTATCGGCGTGCAAACCTTCGATTCGCCAAGGTCAGCGCCTCCACTAGAGCCGGAGAACGCACCACTCCACACGTATCGGACTGACGGCGTACAAGGATGTGCGAGAAGCACGACAAAAATCCTGCCGTCATCCGACGAAGCTACCGTCTGCATCACCAGCCAGTTTGAGGGTGGCGTACAAGGTCATGCGAGAGCATCTTCACAGCCTCCTACCCGAGGAATTGTCGACAACAGGTACCGATCACCTGCACTATGATGAGCTGCTTTCCTGTCTACAGGGTAATATCACAGCCACGCTCGACAGGTATGCCCCCTACGTGTCTCGTGCCTCTAAACCTAGCAGGCCTCCTTGGATCACCTCGGAGTTGTACGCTCTTACGCGTGCCAGGGACTCACTTTATCGGGCTTATAAGTGCTCTCGCTCGCAAGTCGCTCTTTTTCGTTACCGAGATGCTAGGAATGATCTTCATAAGCGCGTTTCTGCAGCTCGTAGTGCATTTTTTGCGGATCGGCTTTCTTCTATTCAGGAATCACGGGTTCTTTGGCGGGAGCTTCGTTCTCTTGCTCTTGAGTACTCATGTATTGTATTTTTGTTCCTTTTCTCTTTCACAGTCACAGGGTAAGTTATTTTGTAATATTCTGTGACTTTGCTTGTCTAATATTGCTATAGACATAAATAAATCTATCTATCTATCTATCTATCTATCTATCTATCTCCGAAACTGTTACCGCGGCCGTGGTTGGTCGAGAAAACCCCCGGATCAGCGTTCCAACCTGAAGAACTTCGTCGTGGGCGAGATCCTTGTGATCCAGCGCGAGGCTATTACTCATCCCGTAGGGATTGACGAATCCTGTAAGGCCCTAGCAGAATTTATCGAATAGCTCTGGTGAGCGAGATTTTCGGTAGATCCAGCACCAGGGAGTTCTAACGGAAGGCGGGAATAGGAGTGGTCTACAGCAACGGAGGGATAGGTGTGATTCTCCCGGAATACGTCCGAACACCTGACAACCGTCGAAACTACCGACAAGTACCGAGAGCCAATTAAGCGTCACTGATACGCCACGTGACCCATCTAGTCAAAGGGATGATCTGGACATGGTAATAAAGGCTATATAAGAAAGGCACACTGGTCACTCAGCCTATTCTTCGCTCCAGTCCACGCTACGCTGCTAGATCATCGAGTATCGCATATCGTACTGACTATCGTTATCGAGTTTGATTTAAATTGTGTAGTGCCATATCTGAAGTCGATTAAGGTAAGGTCTTGATTCTTTTTGTGAAGGCACGAGGTAGTTCGTATAGAAGTCTGGTTTATCGTTTGATTTTCGAGCTACGAAGCTCGTCTATGGTTAATTTATCGAACAGCCTCGAGTCTGACTGAATTACGTAGATCTTATATTGCTTTTTGGCTATTACCTATCGTGTGACTTTGTAAATTCAGCATTTCTAGTATCGTCAATATTGCTTGTGCATGAAATTAGTAGAAAATACCTTTCCTGGAGTACCCTGAGCGAAGTTAGCCGCGAGGGCTTAGGCCTCGCGTTACAGAAGCTTTGTTATAGCTTAGTTCTATTATCGTTTGTTATAATTTAGTAATTATCTCTCTTCTATTATCGCTTGAGTAAATTTGGCTATGTGAAATCTAGTATCGAAACTTTCGTTAAGATATCGTAGAATCTGGTTTATTTTCTCTCTATCGTTCCTGAAATAATCTGTTATCGTTGAACTGAGTAATTTACGTATTTTAAATGACCCTGCGGTCCCTATCTTTTGATAGACCTTGAAATATCGTTTATTGTAAGGCTAAGCGTGCCACTAATTAATAATTAGGGAACCTGTATCGTTTCATTATTGAGTATCGTCATCTGATCTCGGCTAAAAGGCGTATAATAGTGTTTGGCTGCGTTATGATAAATAAAATTTGCATTTGGGTACAAAGTATCGCTCTGTGATACCAAGTCTGGAGTCTAGTCAAATTGTTTTATATCGAGCCGTCTCTGACACACGCCCTCACTAATGTCGTAAAGGAATTAAATTCTGTCCCGTTATTTAGATCGACTACCGTAATAAACGAAACTAATACCGATTCTGTTATCGATTCTATCGAATCTGTCTAATTTCGAAAATAAGGAAATAAATCTGATTGATGTGATCTCGAGTAAAATATCGAATATTGTTTTATGTAAATGGTGTACCCTGCCCCTCTATCTAAGGCTTTGGAAAACTGAGCTAGTTGAGTTGTCGCTCGTCGCATCTCGTATGTTTTAGTTATCGTATTATATCGTATGGTATCGTAAAAATTTAGTAAGGAAACGACGCGCAAGCGTCTGGCGCCCAACATTAGGTAAGTTTCAGCTAATTAACACGGGAAGCGCCGAATTGTGACGGAGTCCAAGGTTTTCCTCTTCCTGACAGAAAACTGCGTTACAGTACATATAGCTACTACTCACTTATGTAGATCCAGCCAGCTTTTTTAATTTTTTATTGTCATCCGTTTACCGTTGACGATAACTCAACATATGATTAACAGATTTTTTGAATTTGAATGCAAATTGTTTGTTTCCATCGTAACTTAACTTTAATCAGTCAATGATCCTCTGCTATTTTCTCAATACTGAAGTGCAAAGCTGGCTAAGCGCTGTGAAATTACAAAGGACCCCGCAGAATCCTTATGAGCAATGGCTTTCGGCTAATTTTTCCTAAACTCCGTATAATGATAGTCCTTGACACGTAGAACAAAAGTCTCCGTGGGCCCAAAGCTCCAAGGTTCTTAGTTTAAGACCTTCAACCTGACAAAGTCGAACTTTTTTACCCATACGCTGTATAGCGTAAGCACGGGAGCACGATGTAAGAAGAATAGGTGGGTCGACGAGACTTCAATTGCTGTGATTTTTAGGTGTCATTTCGTTAAGTTTCGTACAGGCGGCGCTGCAACACAGATACGCCAATCACAGCGGTCACCGTAGTCACGTGTACTTCTAGTCTCAGCTGACACAGCCGACCGCTCGTTTTGGTTGGTCGCAAATAATGGGTAAGAAGTACGATGTGAAAAATTGTCGGAGCGCGGGAGCGGGCGAATTGCACAGGGTAAAGTTGAAACCAATGTTTCAATTTTCAAACTTCCGTCCGATGATGGTAGATCCCTTACTCGCGAAAAGTGGCTGTCATTTTTGGAAAAACCCGGTAGAGAAAATGTTTCAAGCAACGCCTTTGTTTGTGAAAAACATTTTACTGAAAAGGACGTTAGAAGGGAGTATAAAAGCGTCGATACAGATGGAAATATACTTCTTCAGGTATGTTTATAGGTATAGATGGTATTGTTACAGGTACTTTACTTACATTTGTGTATGACCGTACGTATTCGTTCACTGATTACCTAATATCTGCAGCACCGCGTGAATATTAGCGTGTAATGATAAAAGCACGTGTAAATAGAAATTTGAAGTTGCCGCTTTTCGGGTATCTGTGTCGAGGCGAACCTGGCGGAATACTCGGGAAATAACACCTAAAAATCAGAGCGCGTTATATGGGAAAATACGGCCGTCGACCCACCTATTCTTCTTACATCGTGCACGGGAGCGAGCACGGGAGTGATGTTGATATATACAGGGTGAGTTTTCTCCGGGTCCAAATGAGGAGGAGCTTATCACCGCCGATGCTCCGCCACTTTATCCCACTGTTATCAAAATCTAACTTTAGCCGTCGATACTTTGTCTGATCGAGTCCTGGTATTGTTGACTGTCGAATGAAAACAATGAGCATTTTGGGACCTTTACAGATTACCTTCTTGTTTCATAATCCTCAAAGTTACTGCCAACAATACCTTACTCGACCAGACAAACTATCTAAACTAATAAAGTGGGATCAAGTGGGCGGAGCATCGGCGGTGATAAGCTCCTCCTCATTTGGACCCAGAGAAAACTCACCCTGTATATATACACTTCCATATATATTAGACTGTGTCAAAAAAAAAGGACATCTTCTTTTTGTTCGGGCCTTTTCGAAAATAGTTAGTGCTTGATATAAAGAAAATTGTCCCCAAAGCTCAGCTATGTAGCTTGAACACAGAATTAGCGCATTTGAAAATAAGATTTCCCATGTATTCCAAATGGGAAAATTGTTTATCTTAGTTTTATTTTTATAACTCTCTTTATTCAACTGATAAGAAAAAAGTAGATATACGATTTTGTAGAGAATTTCATGATCTACAAAAATGGTCCTATGGCCAAAGTTGCTGTTAACAACCGTTAACAAGTTACAGTGGTTCAAAAGTCATATTTATATTTGATCACTACTTACTTTCGACGAATTAACTTAAATTAATTTTTCATGTAAATTTCTTCAGATACTTCATTTCCTAGAAGAATAATCAACTCTGAGAAAGTTAAATATCAATGAAATGAACTTTTATAACCTGAAAAAAAAAAATTAAGAAAATTCAAATATCTAGTCTTAGTTATAAATTCAGTCACAATTTTTTTTCTCAATAAAGTTAACTCTTCTTTCTTCTTACAATAAGAAGAAATCCAAATTTTGAGTTAACTTTATTGAAAAAAAAATTGTGACTGAATTTATAACTAAGACTAAATATTCGAATTTTCTTAATTTTTTTTTTTTTTTTCAGGTTATAAAAGTTAATTTCATTGATATTTAACTTTCTCAGAGTTGATTATTTTTCTAGGAAATGAAGTATCTGAAGAAATTTACATGAAAAATTAATTTAAGTTAGTTCGTCGAAAGTAAATAGTGATCAAATATAAATATGACTTTTGAACCACTGTAACTTGTTAACGGTTGTTAAGGGGGTATTCTGGTCTAGAAATTTAGAAAAATCGATTTTTTTCGTTCTTCATATTTCCAAAGTTTAGACATTCAAGAATATGCCCTCAAAAGGATTTTGCAGAATTCCAATTATTTACTGAGTTACAGCGGTTTTTGTGGCGCGGCATCTGAACTGGCCCGACCGGAATAAATTGAACAATAGGCGGTAGGCTATTGCATTTTCGAATTTTTCTCCGTTTTTACAACACTCTCATCATTAATTCTGTGTCCTACATGTAAGCAAAATATAAAATAATACAGGAATCACCGATTAAAAATATGTAAGTATACCGTACCATTCTATAAGTAAAACTGCCGGAAACTTGACTCAAAACTTGAAACGCGTTTTTCTCGAAACTGTCTTTTTCAAAACGATACCCACGATTTCTCAGGTTCTACTGGACCGATTTACCTGAAATTTTTAGAGAGTCTTCTTTATAGACTTGTCTACGTCTGGAACTATCCACATCCCCAAATTTCAATTTTTACTATTTTTAAAAAATCGAAGAATGTCCAAAAAAGTGGTGAAAAATTTTTTTTTTTCTTTAGGCAGTCGCCATTTTGTAAAAAAAATTTTTTTTTTTCTTCAGGCAGTCGCCATTTTGTAAAAAAAATTTTTTCCAACTTTTCCGTAGTTCCAGACATTGCGACATTATTATAGATTGATAATCTTTGTTATTTTTTGGTTTCAGATTGCTAAGAGAGTTAAGATCGTGGGTATGGTCACGCACCAAATTTTTGAAACTCCCCACTTCATCAGCTGATAACTAACGGAATTTTGAATTTTTTTTACTTTTTAATTTTTTTTCGTATGCTTCTAATGTGAATAAATAATGTATAAAAAAATTGATACTAAAAATATTGCTTGCTTTTTTTTTACAGCACTTCGAAAATTACCTAAAATTCATGTCTCTAGACCAGAATACCCCCTTAACAGCAACTTTGGCCATAGGACCATTTTTGTAGATCATGAAATTCTCTACAAAACCGTATATCTACTTTTTTCTTATCAGTTGAATAAAGAGAGTTATAAAAATAAAACTAAGATAAACAAATTTTCCCATTTGAAATACATGGGAAATCTTATTTTCAAATGCGCTAATTCTGTGTTCAAGCTACATAGCTGAGCTTTGGGGACAATTTTCTTTATATCAAGCACTAACTATTTTCGAAAAGGCCCGAACAAAAAGAAGATGTCCATTTTTTTTGACACAGTCTAATATATATGGGTCATTCCATGTCAATTCAACGACGTTGCGACGGTGACCCTCTTCGATTTTTTTGATTTTTTAATATGTTTTCATAGACGTAGAAAGAAGTCTTCAACTAAATTTTCAGCTCTTTATCTCCACCCATTCCGGTGTCATCGATTTTTGCTCAAAAAGTGTATATCTTCGACTATAATTATGATAATCTTATTTTATAGAGGGTCATTTTTTTTCATTTCCAACGCACTTTCTGAAAAAAAAATTAAAAAACTGAAAAAAAATTTTTTTTCAACTGTTTGATGCTTTTTCGGCCATTTTTACTCAAAAAATGGGTTTTCTGTTCAATGGGACACTTTTGATTTTTTTCAAAAAAATTCACAAAATTCTACGTTAAAAAACAAAATTTTTGAGCCATAACTCAAGATGGGCGTCAAATAACTTCTAGTGAAAAAAATTAAAAACCTTTTTTTTTCTGTAATTCTGATTTATTATACGGGGAAAAAAATTGTTAAAAGATTTTTAATAAATCTTTTCATTTTCATATTATGACGTTTTTTCTCTTAAGTATCCCATCTTGCCCCGGTCTCCCCTAATTTCAACGGTTTATGTATCCATCGACAAAATCCTTTACAAAGTACCGTCGGTAAGAAAAGCGATCGATATATGCTTCAAGGCTTTTTATACTCTGAACCTCTCATATCCCCCTGAGAGTGAACATATCTGGTACCTTATCCAGGTAGGTCTGTATAAAGTGTCGTCAAAGTACGATAAGAAGATACCATACGTACTAGATCTTCTGAGTGCCCTGCATGCTAACTCTTCAAATACTACTATTTAATAGTAGTGCGCATACCATCACGTATAAATGTCCATTGTGTGACTACGAAGCTGCAACAGAGTTGTTACTGACAACGCACTTCAAGTTAAGACACAGTACTAGTAAATATTCTCCCATACGATGTCAGCAAGCAAATTGTGTTCGGACCTTCAGCAACATATACACATACAAGCAACATTTAAGAACTAGTCACCCAATAGGTGCATGTTCAAGTAAGAGGCAGCTTCAAATTTCAAATGATAGACACTTAACTCTTGATTCTGATGAAGCTAATTGCATTACATCTTCGCATTGCTCCAATAGTTCATATGATTCTAATACTAATGATTATTCAAGAATAATCGATAGTCGTGAAAGCCCAAGCATCGAGAAGTCTGTTACATTATCAGAGTTTTCGAATATAGTTACCACAGCTGCAACTTCTTTCGTAGCTAAGCTTTATGGCAACCCTTCTCTGTCACGGGCATCCATAAATGACACTATACAAGAAGTTCGTAAGCTTAACAGTTGTGTGAGGCTGCTTAAGCGAAGTTGTGATACTGCTGAAGATTTGGACGCTTACTCTGAAGTCAATTCTATGATTGATATCCAACATCGTGTTTTAGACGATTTTACAACCGAACATAAAACGTTTAACTTTTTCAAAAATTCAGATTGTCTCGTTCAACCGCAATCCATGCGTATTTGAGCTTCCATAAATTCGCAATGCATCCAAGGACATAGACAGATGAATGTTGTCAATGCTGTCAAGTAAGTGATACCTTTGAAAATAGTGCTAAAAAAATTTCTAGAGTTGCCAGGAGTGTTCAGCGCGATTACAGAACATGTTCAGAATGTTTCTCAAAGTGAGGCGATTGTTTCAATTTTTCAGGGTCAGTTGTGGGAGAATATAAAAAAGAAGTTTCGTGGCAAGTTTGTATTACCTATAATATTAAACTTCGATGACTTTGAAATCAATAACCCGTAATGCCATGTCGTTAGATTTGTGTGGGGTTCTGTTGTACGCATAAACCGCTGCTTTAGTTGCTAAGTCCCACATAATGGGTGGTAGCGCTCAGGCGCGGCGAAACCACTATAGTGGGTGTGGAGCACTCCACACCTCGAAGTTTAGTAGGTGTGGTATTCCACACCTCAGATATCTGCAATTTCGAAAAATTACATTTTGTTTCAATCAAGATCACTTAAACGATGTAACTCTAATTCATATTCACCAAGATATTGCTGAAGAATTAGATCTTGACCGTCGGATGAATGAATTCATCAACATTAACCACGCAGGAAAGCAACTTTTGCTCTGTTGTAGACTGTAGTGGAATAAAAGTGTAAATGAATAAAAAATGTAACGGTGTTATCTTATGTTGGTTAAAATTTCGCCCCCCCCCCCCCCCCCCCCCCCCCCCCCGCCCCAGCAAACTCAGCTCCACGCCTCGAAAATATACGTTTCGCCGCGCCTGATAGCGCTGAATCGAACATATTAGCCCTAACTCTCATTCGTAAGGTGCGATTAAACCTTTCAGCTACACCGTTGTGCTCCGGTGTGTCAGGACAGGCTAGCTGCAGTTCGGCACCGAATTTATTTAAGATCTCTACTGTCTTGCTTCCGGTAAACTCTGTTCTACGGTCGCATCTAATATAACACACTTTTTCATCAGTTCCTATGGCATTTCGTATGCTATTAATGCAATCGTTAAGTCGAGCGGGTACTTCTCTTTTATGTTTGATAGGATAAGCTAACGCGGCTCGAGAATAATCGTCTATGAAAACTACTATGAATCGATAACCCTTAGTATGAGATGCTGGACTGATGGGTCCCATAGTATCCGCATGTATAATTTGTAACGGTTTTGATGCTCTAGTCCTTGTTTTATTGAAAGGAAGTTTACAGCTCTTCGTAATCAGGCAAGTTTCACACTCAAAAACACTGTCGTCAATCTGAAGTCCCTTTAGATCTGCAATATCAGAATACAATTTCGCAATATCTTTTAGATAGCATGCCGACGCATGTCCTAAGCGCATATGCCATATCATGCACGGAGAAAAAATTGTACCAACATATGTCACAATTGTATAGTAACTATTACTACTAGGTATATTAAAAAAGATGTATTCCGCAAATATGATAATGATTCTCATACTTTATCGCAGTGCACATTCTAGCAGTTATAATCATAAGTAATAGTGAAGAAATTCCTATCGTGTTATAGTCTTCATTTTAAAGAGTAGTGAACTCAAGAAAAACCAGTATAGTTGAAGTTATCATACTTTCTGCAGAGCTATTCATCCATTATGATAGTGAGTCCTTCTGAAGTATAATTATGTGTACCATAATCAGTATGAGAGGTGCTCTCATAGTAGATCAATGAAACATACTAAATCAATGTAATGTAACAAATTATACCGTTATAGAGAAAATCCAAATACGAATGTAATAATCTATACTAGAGGAGACCGAGGAGGTTTGTAACAGAGGTGAGTTGTGACAAAGCAGATCTTCTCTGAACCTATTGCCAGCTCGCTAACTGTCATAGGATCAGAGATAATCGGCTTCGTCACAACTCACCTCTGTCACTACTTTCCTCGGTCTCCCCCAATCTACGGGTGGGGGGTCTTCTTTTTCTTTTGTCGATAGTAATATTTCGAATATTTAAGGTAAATAATACTTCTTTTATTATTTTTAATTAAAAAATTAACATTTACAGTTTCGCGATGTACGTGTAACCATCGCTCAAAATGTTTTTATATGAAATTTTGATGCAGAGATACCCATTCGTGTGCATTTACATCGATAATTTTATATGATTGGGTATGTGCATTAAAAAAACAATCCAGCAGTTTTTTTAGTAATAATGACAATCTTATTTTCTTTGTTTATAAATATTAATTGCACATCATAAAATTGCGGTCCTTCTTCATCTGGAATTATTATGATAGAGCCCTTGGTTATTCCATCTTCCCTTACAACTATCCAACTGGTGACATGAGAAATAGACTGTTTGTTCAGGAATGATAGGTCTTTGAAAGAGATCGCTTTCGGTTCTTCACAGAGATTTACGATTTTTTTCGGACCACAGGTATATTCGTCATATGAGGCACGTTTATTGAGGAGTCGGTAATTAAGAATCAATTGGTGTCTTAAAGCTATTGTATAACATACGTTGATTCTGTTTAAAGCTGATTTTGTAAACTAACGATGTTGAAACTCTTCGCCACACCACAATACTAGTTCGAAGCTGACTGAAATGGCACAGGACATAACAGGATGTGGGTCCATTTCAAACCACTATGTAAAAATTTGAGGTTTCATGTCCTACAATATAGAACACGGTGTTGAACCTATAGTACCATTTGCTATATATATTACGCGCTGTGCTAGAATGCATGGCGAGTATAGGTATTCTCTGTATAGTAACGATTCTTATAAACTCGGCATGAGACGCATATATAATATTGGGTCGTACCATACCGCGTATACGAATAGAGAAAATACGGCGCATAGAAATTATAACTATATTGTATATTGTGGGTAGAACGATGCCGTTACATTAATGGAAGAAATAAATATGTTTCGCCTCGATATAAGTGCTGACTGTAAGATGATGTACAGTAATGTTCATTAATGGGTGCCCAGTGGCTAACTTTTTTTTCCGGGAACCAGTCTCCTTTCTAGTCTTTTTTATGTGCTATGATCGATGAAGCAGTCGACAGAAGAGTTTGGGAAACCACGACGAAGCCTCCCGCTGCTGTCATTCCGCATTCGCATAACCTCTAAGTTCGCGAGAACACAAATAATTTTGATAATTAATTAAAATTGAATTAATTTTTCCCTCATGATGTTCCGCATTTAAGACTCGATGGATGTGAAATATTTTATATAGCTTAGCATATTACGGAGAGCCTAATGCCCGGAGCTTTTCCTAACCAATAAATAGAATGCCGGGAACGCTGATAAGGTTAACCTGTGCAGTAATTTGAACTGTTTTTGGATTCATTGCAACGAACCAGTCATAACCTTATTAGGTATAAAATTATAACGATAACACGTAGTAAAAAAAATGGGTTCATCATTTGTAAATTCATTCTGATTCTCGTACTCGAAAATTTATTATCAATTCGTCTCATTTCACTACTCGCATACTAATCATCCATCCTTCTAGCATTTATGTCGATTGGGTTCATTTCGATCCCTTGACGATATCAAGTCAAAGTCGACGCCTAAAGTCTGGTTTGAACAGGAGAATCTCCCCTCTGTATTCATCATCAAGATCTGTGTCCAAATGTTGAAGTCATTTTACAGGCCCCTTGCCAGTTCGAGTCTAGTTCTGCGATGAGAATCTACTGAACGTATCCATTAACAATATTTGTGTCCAAAGCTTAAAGTGCGGTTTGAAAATGGGAATCTACCCCATGTATCGATTATCAAGATGAGTAATGCGATATACTTCATTAAATGTAATTTGCAAATGAAAACATTCAGTCATTGATATTCAGAAATCTCATATATTATTTTGCAGACATACAATTAAGAGGTATTTGTCAAGTAAGGTGAAATTATTTCAACGACTCAACTAGATTGATACCTTTAAAGTAGGTTCAATCAGAATCTAAAGGGATAGATAAAATTCAAGTAATGTATTACATTTGTTTGTCTTGTCTTCAATATTCGATGAAGGAAAATTCGAATTACATAAAATATTTACTGAAATCTAAAACAAGCTAAATGGAAAATGCTTAATGGAAATATCAATCTAATGAGTTGAACCCGAGGCCACTTTCCAGCTTGAGTATAGTTCTACGATGAGAAACTACCCCACGTATAGATTATCAAGATCTGCGTCTGCAACTAGAAGTCATTTTCGAGGCCACTTGCCAGTTCCAATCTGATCCAACGATGGGAACTGTGTATGGATTTTCAAGAGCGTTGCTACTAACGTAGAATGAACCTTGCTGCAACTTCTGTCCTATAAATTGTGGGAATTTGTTTGAGTCATATCGTCGAGGGATCGAAATGAACCCAATCGACATAAATGCTAGAAGGATGGATGATTAGTATGCGAGTAGTGAAATGAGACGAATTGATAATAAATTTTCGAGTACGAGAATCAGAATGAATTTACAAACGATGAACCCATTTTTTTTACTACGTGTCATCGTTATAATTTTATACCTAATAAGGTTATTACTGGTTCGTTGCAGTGAATCTAAAAACAGTTCAAATTACTGCACAGGTTAACCTTATCAGCGTTCACGGCATTCTATTTATTGGTTAGGAAAAGCTCCGGGCATTAGGCTCTCCGTAATATGCTAAGCTATATAAAATATTTCACATCCATCGAGTCTTAAATGCGGAACAATATGCGGGAAAAATTAATTTAATTTTAATTAAATATTAAAATTATTTGTGCTCTCGTGAACTTAGAGGTTATGCGAATGCGGAATGACAGCGGCGGGAGGCTTCGTCGTGGTTTCCCAAGCTCTTCTGTCGACTGCTTCATCGATCATAGGCACATAAAAAAGACCAGAAAGGAGACTCGTTCCCGGAAAAAAAAGTTAGCCACTGGGCACCCATTAATGAACATTACTGTACTTGTTATTTCAACTATTAACTTCATGTCATGATGGGTGTCGTCAGTAATGTTACTCCATTTCTTATACCACTGTACTATCGTTTGCAACTCAGTATCTTTGAAGCCACTATCATTCCCGTTCATACTAAATATTGAATGATATTATGTGAATTGAAAGATATGAACATTTTTGTAGGATATCATCTTATACGCATAGCTTTGGAACTCAAAGTGCGGAATACATCGAAATCACTATACCAAGTATAAGAGCCCGAATCATAATTTTTTCTCCGTGTGCTATTACTCAGATTTCTGTCAGGTAAGTTAGAACTTATCGCGTAATCTACTTCATGATTAGGATCTTGCCACTGTCTTCATTGGGTAAGTGAATTTTCCTATCGTTTAAGGTGCTCGCCAGATCAGATTGCGTTTTAGGTTCATCAATTGTTTTCTGTTCGTTTGTACTATTTTCCTCAGTCTTTTCGTTAGTTTTTTCAGTTAATCTGATTTCAGTCTCGCAATTGTTTTCTTTAATTGGTTCATTATTCGTAGTTTCCTCGTCATTAGATTTATTGAGGCTGCTGCTTCTAGTATTATATCTATGACCAGTACTACTTATCAGAGCAAATGCCTCTTGATTTTGAATGATTTCATTATCCTCGTGCACAATTTTCAATTTGATTTGCCAGAAGGGATTTTTATAAATTCCTGAGATTAAATTTTTGTTAGAGGTTGGATCATAGATATTAATCACCTCGTCATCTAAATAAATTCTCAGGAATTTAGGAATTCAGGGAATAAATTCCCTGATCTACAAACTGTTTCAAGGACAGCAAGTTTTCTGACAAGTCTTCAGAGTACAGTACTTCATAAGAGTAAAGTATTTTCCGTCATCAGTTTCAATCTTGACTTCGCCGATACCTAGGGGGCCATTCATTAATTACGTAAGGGTCCCGAGGGGGGGGGGGGGGGTAAATGCCATTCTTACGTAATATTTTATAAGTAGAAACGTGCGATTGCTAACATAGTGAGTTTCAGTGCAATTGATCCTTTTCTAAAACCAGATGAAATCTTACGTAAGAAGGGGAAGGGGGGGGGGGGGTCGAGAAATCTTATGTATCCTTACATGGGGGTAGGGGGGGTCAAAAATCGTCAAAATCATCCTTACGTAATTAATGAATGGCCCCTAGCGTATTCAGCTGACCGTCTTTATTAGCGCATTCGATTATCTCTCTTTTATTTGTATTTAAGGTTTGAAAGATAAGTTTAGCTTTACTTAGGTGTTCAGTCACTCCTGAGTCTGCAATGAATGTAACCATGAGATTATTTCTACGGTCTTCGTTCTTATTATTGAGTATCCCGTCTCTAGAACTAAGATTAACGCTCTTAAGTAAGTTTGTTTTGATATCACCTGACTTTGTCTCTCTCATCGTCACATTAAACGCTCCTCGGGATTTGTTCTCATCTTAAGAGTCGTGGCTACTCCGACCTCCGCGGCTCTTTCTGCCAACTCTGCTCCTGCGGCCTCCACGACCTCTGGTACGGTTGTTGCCGGAGCCTCTAATGAATGAACGCGAAGGAGGATTTCCGCCTTCATTTTCGTCCTTGCGTCTCTTCGGTTCTTGACTTTCAAAACTGTCGTAATTGTGCCTTTTTTTTACTGGACAGTTGTTAGCAATGTGGCTTCCGACCTTGGTACAATTGTAACAATGCACCTGTCCTGGTGTCGGACACTCATTGCTGATATGACCATTTTTATCACATGAGTAGCATCTTACTCCCCTGGATTCGGATTCACCATATGTTCTTCCTCGGCGTACCGCTCGTCCTCGAAAGTTTCGTTGTCTGAAACCGCCTCTAGCTGTCAAGGCAGTTCTCGATGGTTCTCTCTTTGGTAAGGTAGCCTCAACCTGCAGGATATAATTCTTTAGTTGGGCATATGGCATTTCCTTTCCATTTGACTTTCGGCACACACAGTCTTCTACATTGATGTCCGGTACAGTTTCGCCGACTCACAGTGGTTCGAAATCCCAAAAACGTGGCCAAAAATCACAAACCCGATATTTCACCTGGTTCGAGTACCCATATTAGATTTTTTGGGTCGCTGATTTCAAAAATGAAGTTAAAAATCCAAAATTCAAAATGGCAGATCCAAAGTGGCGGACATGTTTGTGAAATTTTCTGCGGATTAACTTGAAAACGAGTATAAAGGGGTTTTTTGGGTCGCTGATTTCGAAAATGAAGTGAGAAAATGAGTTTGCTTTTTTTGGAAAGAAGTTGACTGAGAAACAATTTTTCAATGCAGAGGAATGACTTAGAATGTCACAAATTTATTGTTAAAATCGGTTACAATTCTGTTGGTACATTTTTTTATGTAAAATAATAATAATAATAATAATAATAATAATAATTTTAATAATATTATAATGGTAATATAATTTTTTTATTACTATTGATTTTTTTCTACAAAACATACTCCGTTTTACTGACATATATTTACATGTATGGAACATTTTTAAAATGACCTTCAAATTTCTTTGGAACACCCGATATATTATCCACAATACACTTTTACGAAGGCGACATTCCAAAGCCTTTGATGAATAGTAAAACATCTGGAGGGATTAACGGTTGGAGCCCGAGTGCCATGCGGTGCATGGAGAATCACGATGTGCCCGCCTCCAAATCGTGATTCGGCACGAGAAAAAAAGACTTTTTCCGACCCGGGGCAGCTTGGGGCAGTAAATGAAAACGGTTTCGAAAACTAGACACTTTTCCGCGAATAATGCAACGAATCTCGATACAGAGACTTACAGAGACGAAAAGAATTCTCTACGTGAAGTTGTAAATCGGGTAAAAAAAAATACATTTTTCCTCTGCAATACATCGCGCACACCGTAAACACGTTTTCGAATTATACATGTGTCATTACTAATTTTTAATGTACGTACCGTTGCGAACATTTTCCATGTTGCACAAACTATTGCACCAAAAACTCACTAAATGGGAGACGTTTTTCTCCAACTTTCCAAAAATGATCACGCGGCGTCATGCGAGAACGCGGCGGAGGGTCGACTTTGACGGCTCACCACATAAACAGATTTGGTTGGAATGGCCTATCCATCTGGATTATAATGCCCCAAAGCCCTCTACACAAGAATATATGAAGCTCAGGGTTGGGCGCGAAAATTGAAATTTCGATTTTTGGCCACGTTTTTAGGATTTTGAACCACTGTGCGACTGCTTGGATAAATAGGACTCTCTTCTCTTTTTCCGGGAGTTTACCAGCTTCTGGTGTGTTTTCATAGATACGGACTTTGTCTTCAAATTTGTCCCAAAATTCAGCTGCACTTTCTTTAGATGAATTATATTTCATGTTGTACAAGTCGCGTCGTGCTGATAACCTTGTTGTTCTAGTCTCAAGTCTTTTGAATTCTCTGAGCTTCGCAATTATTTCAATTTGTTCTTTTAAATCTACGATTTTAGAGTAATAGACCATATCTATGTGGTTTATAATTATATCTCTGACTCTATGTCTGTCACATTTTTGTGCAAAGCTTGATCCAATACGTAGTCCAATTTCTTAGTTCTTAATTCTGAGATTAGATAATCTTCAAAGACATCGAATTTGGAGTTAGTCAACAGTCTATAGTTCCTATTGGTTCCTGAATCTTTGTTGGAAATCTCTATTTGAATCTTGTCGGCTAGGTTTGCAAAGGAATTGGCATTCATGTCTGTGTTGTGTTTTTCTGCCAGAATCGAATTCACTTTGTCGTCTATATATTTGGTCAAATCCAATTTGACGAATCCATTCTCATCCTGACTATTGCGTGCATTTTTGTTATATGCCTCATCTGTGGTTTTTCCGAATGTTTCTTTAACTCCGACACGTCTCTCTTCGTCTGGTATGTTACTGTCTTCTATGCCCTGGCAGGTGATGTCTTCTATTGTCTCTCCTTCTTCGATAGAGCATGCATCAGACAACTTTGAATGATAATTGTCCGTCATTATCTTGGAGCTAAGCCTTTCATCAGTCATTTCATTTGTCTTGTTCTCTTCTTTGGTTGTTTTCTTATCTTCAGGTGCAATGTTCTCCTTTTCGTGGTTTGCAATCAGCTGTCTGTCAACGGTACTTTTAGAGCTTATAGGAATTTCGTTATTCAATTGATTATGGTGTATTGTTCCCGATGCAGTTTCCCAAATAATTTCCTGACTGATTATTCTAGGTCTTGACCTCGGACATATCTCAACATTAACTTCATGAGTTGGTTTAGTTTTTTCAGTAGTTGATTTTACTCCCTCCAGAGGCAGTACTTTGCTATTTGTTTCGCCCATGGTTTTGGGTTGAATAGCTTCAAGCTTGAGGAACATTTTTTCGGCTATTCTTTCCATACTTCGCTGGTTTGCCTCTGCCTGTTTATCAAGGAACTCTCTCTGCGACTTAATCATCTTTCCCAGATATTCTTCTGTCCTCTGCTGTTGTTTGTTGTCCTGTTGGGTCAACAGCCGTTATACCTGGTCCAGTGTGACGAATCTGTCACCACTTTTAACAGATGGCACTCTTAAGTTCTCCGTTCGATCTGATTTTTCTCTTAAGACTGGTCTTTGTTTTTCGCGCAGATCTTGTGGTGGAGTGACCGCTAAAATCTTTTCCCCAATTGGCCAGATTGCAGCAATTACTTGAGTCTCATCCTCAGTGAGAAGGTGATTTGTAAAGTTTGGACATGCATGAGTACTAGATATTTAAAGTTTTGTCACAGGACAGCAGTGCCGAACACAAGCTTATACCGTCTATGTGACTGGCTTTGAATTATAATGGAACACACTCTATAGTTCTGCCGTTATTTTTCTGAACTCATACAATGTTTTTTCATTTACCAGTTCATTAAATTTTCTTTTGCGGATGAGTTTTTTAAAATTAGTTCATCTACGCAAATCTTAAGTCAGTATAAGTATGTCTCAAGTCAGTCTTGAGTATGTATTTCAACATGAAACGTTTAAACTCATATTAATCGATTTTGTATTGAATAACACATCTTAAGTCATCTCAATCAATTTTGTACTGGCCAGCACATCTTAAGTTTACTTTAGTTAGGTATACCTATTTTGATCGTCTTTTTTTGTGAAAGCATCAAATAGATGTCTTTCTCTCCTGTTTTGGCAAGGTAGATCCTCTCTCCAGTGTATTTGGGCTGCAACTGTAGCTGCTCCCATAGTCTCTTAATTAAATCTTTGGATTTTTCTTCAGTACCTAGGATTTACAAACGTTTCATTAATTTTCTACCTTTTACTTGATTTTAATACTACACATCTCAACGCCAAAGATCTCAAGTGGAGCTGTTCTTCAGTTCAGATCCCCCCTCTTTACTGGACATGATAGCTCGAGCACCGGGAAGACGCTCACTCCATAAATCCGTCCCTTTTTAATATTCACTCATCTATAGTTCGTTGCCTAGCATCGCATCGTGTGAGGGCACTCTAGTCAAAGACTGTCGTTTTGTCAAAGGCAAGGAATGATCCTGTTGATTTTCCGTTCATTTCCATTGATTGGCATTTGAAGAACATGTTTTGAAGTATGAAAATTAACCAAGGGAACGCTCGGCTTCGATGCCTGATTTCACGCATTATTTTGTACTATTTGTACAACGAAATGATGTTTGTAATCTGTCGCTGAAAAAGAGTATTATGTTCTTGAGTTTTTGGCAGGCTAAACCATTTTGGAACTCGGCTGTAATTTTTTACATTTACAATGTTTTTGCCGTTATTATAGTTTGCCATGTCTGGGCCATTCTATTTGAGTTTAGGCACAGTCGTGGAAGAAATTATGGCGCTAGTAGGGTGCGATCATCGCTAGCCTGTTCAGTCCCCTATCGGGAACTGTATCTAAAACGGGAACATCTTGCCAGGGCCCTAAAAGGTTGCCACAGCTCAGCCAGATCTGGGCCCCATCTGTATTCTGGCAAACCTTTCGAGGGTCCGGCTTGAGCCACAGTACAATTTCTACACGGGTGATTGAGTCAGTAATTCACAATTGCTTTGGTATGTGAGCCCTTCACTGCTTTCTTTCTGATGACAGGTGCCAGGTGAGAGCTAAACTTTTTTAGCTATTTCTTGAGTATAGGCTTCACCAAGGTTCTTTTGACTAACAACACAAGAAAAGCGATAATCACCTGATGCAGTTGTACTGTAGCAGCGAGATTTAGGAGTTTTATTAGCCATCATGGCATTCAAACTTTCATTTCTATTGCTGGAGGCACCAAGAGAACATTTTTCAGCGCTGTCTGCTAATTTGTCAAATTTCAATTTTTGCGAAAATAATTTTCGCCAAAAAAAATTTTTCGTTTTCCAGACGTAATATTAAAGACAAAATTTTCGTCAATTATTTTTTCTGTCTCTAACAAAGACTCAATCGAATACGAAACGACCAAAAAAATCATAAAAAACATTTTTTGCAAAAAATCGAGGAACATTTTTTAAACAAATTTGACGAAAATTTTTTGCGGAATTTTTTTTTTTTTTGCGTTTTTGAATTAGTCTTTGATCTCGCTATCAACTGCTACTAATCATAATATGTGTTCCTAATCTAAAATCCGGAGCTGCTTGCAAAATCTCGGAAGTGACGAGATCTGCAAGTCCACAAATACCAGCATCATCTTGCCCTCTCGTAACCCTTTAAGTTTTATATGGAACTTTTTCTTATATCACTTTTATTTTTTGAGATATTTGCCTGGGGCAATTAAATAAGACCACCCTGTATACAGGCGTAATGATAGCAGTTTTTGAATACGGTAAAGTAAATCTGAGCTCAGCACCTGTGGAATCCGAAATGATAATTTTTAGATTATTTATCAGCTGGCGCGCACTGCTGTCCGAAAAGTAAAGGAATGTGATTTCAATTAATAATTAATTTATTCATACGAAGCTGTGAAATCAGCTGACACTAATACATCTCCGATATACAGAGACTGGTAAATAATATAGTACATTATACGGCAAAGCCCCCCGAATGAAAACAAACAACTTTGAATTGCTTTTTTTCGTTCGATGTTCGTTTTCGTCGTTCGATGGTCGAGCAAAGCTAGCTGTTGCATCTCAGGATTGGGCAATGCAAGATGACAGCCCGAAAAAAGATATATCCTGCTCCATCCAGAGTACAATAGAATCTGCGACGAGTTCGACTCCAATTCTCCTTGACGATAACAAAGAGCTGGTAGATAAGGTACCGGAAACTATAGCAGATACGGATGACAATTATGAATCATACACCGGTACTGCGCTTGACTCGAAAGCGGCCACAATTTGACAAAAAACAAGCCATGACTCTTCTCTCGTCGTTTATAAAAACAATGAGTTGACTCTTGAACACAAGCGGAAGAATAAAAATCCGTCACGTGGGGCGAAGCGAAAAACGTACCTAGAACCGTGCCCCGAATTTGAACGAACCAGCTTTTCGAGGAAAAGTCGTCTTGGACATGTCTAATCTAAAAGACGACGATACGTGCCCGGCGACAAAACACACACAAAAAAATAGGCTTGTTGTCATAAACACGTGCGGGTTTGACAGTATAACATCTATACTGGCTGGAAAATCCGTAAGCGATACGTTTCATAGAGAAATAACAGAATCCGATTCCGAGTACATGAGTTTTCTTACGAAATTTTTCGAAAGATGGTTGCAGTGCCAAAATCTACAAAGACAGAGCTCTGGTGCTGAGTAAAGTGCAACAATCTGAATCGACGGTTGTCAACAACGTGTTGACTGTTGATTGCTATTCAAGCATTAGCACCGTATCGGAGTAGGGGCAGGTGGGGCAGAACGGCCAGGTGGGGCGGAACGGCCAGGGTTGGGATTCTAGGATCTCCGCTAACTCCGCTAACTCCGCTAACTCCGCTAACTCCGCTAACTCCGCAAACTCAGCGAAGGCCGTTGGTTGGCTGAGGAGCGGCCAATCGGCGCTCGTTTCGGGTAGTATGGTAAATACTAACGACGTACGATGGCGCTGTGGGCTCTGCCTGGCCGCTAGTCGTACAAACGCGAGGCCCACTTACACTTGATATACATGCATGTATACCACATGTACTACAAGGATAAACCGAATAAATGAAAAAAAAAGAAACAGAACGAATAATCGAATTGAATTGAATCTTTATTTTCATTTATTCGATTTATCCTTGTGGCACATGTGGTACACATGCATGTATATCAAGTGTAAGTGGGCCTCGCGTTTGTATGTAAGACTAGCGGCCGAGCAGAGCCCACAGCGCCATCGTACGTCGTCAGTATTTACTATACTACCCGAAACGAGCGCCGATTGGCCGCTCCTCAGCCAACCAACGGCCTTCGCTGAGTTAGCGGAGTTAGCGGAGTTAGCGGAGTTAGCGGAGATCCTAGAATCCCAACCCAGGTGGGGCTAAACGGCGCACCGGAAAAAAAACGGACTTACTCGCACTCTCGCATCATGGGGGACCGTACGGAACGGTATGCAATGTGACTCCGCTGATAGTCATCAAAAATTTTTAGGGTGAGGCTAAACGGCCAACTTAAAAAAAAAAAGTGACGTAACAGCATTTTCACGTCGAGGTGAGTGAGATAACACTATATGCAACGTGGTTCCGCTGAAAACGATGCAAGACCGAAAGGGTGGGGCAAAGTCACCCACCCTAGAAAAATTGCTCACTGGCATTTCCGTTTAATTGACGAGTCACTAATTTTCTAAGTTTGTTTTCATCTACCGAAATTAACGTGAATTGACCGAATTAATTGAATTGACCGTTGCGTCACTTTTTTTAGAGCTCGCCGTCTAGCCCTATATTAGATAGAATATGTTAATTCTACCAAACAATTCCTATAACCATAATATGAAAGGTGGGGCCTCTGGCACCCCAACCCACTAGGTGTCCTCAGGCGGCGCCCGACCTCGCCCCCAAAGTCGGCACTGGGCGTATATGCGTAGATATTATCAAATAACAAATTACTGACCGCAAATGAAGACTTACCGATTGTTGAGTATAGTTGTCACATTTATCCCAATATCATCGGCTTCGCGAAAAGTCTCGTCCCTTCTGCCAAGTATCCTACGTCGTAGAACGTGATTTTCTAAGGCGAGACGTTCTACCGTGTCTAGGTAGCTCTCACCGTTGAAGTCACCAACGGATTTTTTCAGGCGCCGGAGTTCTTCTCTAGATGAGTCGAGGGCTGCTCTCAACGACACTACGCTCTAACAACAATGGGTAGCAAATATCGAGTGATTAAT
This sequence comes from Rhogogaster chlorosoma, assembly GCA_944452935.1. NCBI lineage: Eukaryota > Metazoa > Arthropoda > Insecta > Hymenoptera > Tenthredinidae > Rhogogaster > Rhogogaster chlorosoma. The sequence goes on from OX101802.1 coordinate 18,061,813, forward strand.
TAGACGCCCATCACTTTTCATTGCATAGATGGCAATTTCAATTTTATTTGCAAATTTCATACTCTATTGTACAAACTTTATTATACGCAGTAATGAGCAGACCCAAAAAAAACATACTAGTAGTCTTCAATACAAGCGCACAAACGTGGCATTCGTATACGAGTGTAGAGGGGCACGAGCCCGAAAAATAACTGGAGGGCGAGTGACCCTCCTCCACACGAGTTAGAAAATGCCACCTTTGACACGTGTTTGGAACGCTGTTTTTGATGTGTAACATCTTTCCGCTCGCTCTCCTGCAATCTGTGGGAGTGATTTCGTGAAATGGGACGGAAGTATGCAATAGGAAGCCGGGGAAGCGCGCGCTATTTGATTTGACCAATGAGCGCGCGCGGTGGTAGAGTTGGCCGTCAGATGGTACCAAACAATTTTCCGAGAGGTTGGTACTGTCAGTCAACAGTGTGTGCCTGTGTGTGACAAGAAAGAGAAAGGGAAACAGAGAAGAAGAACGCATCAGCTGTGTACTGTGACGTTGCATTTTGCAATCGTCACCAGGGTCGCGGATTAAGCGACGGATCGGTAAGATGGCCGGCGCCAGGGAAGTCAGCGACAAGTCACAGGTTCAATTTAGCTATATTTTAGGAATATTTATTTAATATTTTGCTTTTCTTTTTGTTATTTCGCATTGAAATCTTGTCATCACGAAACTCGGAGACCAACGCCAGGACATCGAGGGAATCCCGAGACGTCAGCAGCAGCGGTCTTCCGAGCTCATCATCTGGTATCTAGTCTGAAACGATGCAACTTCCCGTCTTACTCCTGACTGTGGATGCCGCAGGAGCGGTCGAATAAGGCTGACTCTATGAGTCATTCCTCCCGTTCCCGTCGACTTTTCAACCTGGTGTTGGACCACATCCCGTTCACAAATTCCGGACGTCTCGGTAGCGGTCGAAAAGAGCCAGGTGAAAACACAAAAGTAGCCGCAAGCTTCCCGTTACCGACGACTTATCGACCAGGAGTCGAGCTGGACCAAATCATCGGCTTTCTCGCCATCATCCCGGAAAAGAAGCTGCAACCGTGTGATGCAGGTCTGTCTGTAAACCTTCCACACCACAAATGGGGAATTCTGGATGTAGATCCGGGTATTGGGACATCAGAACTTCCGCCAGATCCTCTGTTGGTCAGCTTTTCTTGTTAAAGCGCAGCCAGAGTGCACTTCATCCCCATGATGCCTGTGAGGAGTCCCGCGACGAGAGTCAGAGTCAAAAGGAAGGAGGTATCGAGTACGAGTCCCGTAGTACGCTGCTTGAATTTCCCGCCGTGACGTCACAACGAGGGCCAGCCTGGACAAATGTCCAAATCCACGGTTGACCGAACGACTTGTCCAAAACTCATGTCGTACGTCACGGAGAGCTTCGATAATTATCGAAAAGGGTGCTGACCAAGTTCGCAACACCGAGTCGAACTTCGCATCTAGGGAATCCCGCATCTATAAAATGGGCAACACCACAGGACTCGTCCTACTTCTACGCTCAGCCGTCTTACCGACCACAGCAGACTACATCGAACATCTTACCGCCTCTGAAAAGAGAGTATACCGTACCGTTCCCGAGTTTCGTTATATTCCCGATTATCTTGTGATTATAGTTTCGTTAAAATAGTTCAGTAAGTGCTACGCACAGTCTCTTCAAATAATAAGGTAAGACCTATTTATTGTACAACCACGAGCTCGCTCACGAATCCCGTTTAGTATATTATAGTATTTTGTCTAGTGTGGCGTAGGCCACGAGTCTCTTGTGACGTAGGTCACTTTATTCTGGTTCGTTAAGTCTTTCAGACTTCGTCCCGATATTTTGTAGTATTTTATTCTGATTAAAAAACGGATTCCCGAGCAACCTCGTGATTAGCTTACCGATTGTGGGTTATATTTGGTCTTCTAGCATGTTGTAGATTCTCTTAGAGCTTTTCTATTATCTTTTCTATTTTCTCTGCTATATTATATTCTTTCTGGTATTATTCTCTTCTTTTCTGAGTGAACGACTTGTCGCATAACGATTTTCCCGGTGCTTAGCGAGCGTAGAAGCAAGCATTTGTTATTTAGTCTTTAAGTTCTCTGATTGATGATTGTTTTCATATATTTTTCTTACTTATTTGTATTCTGATTTTCTGTGATTATTGATTTATTGCGTTATATCGAGCCTAACTGCTGAGAAATTTCTGATAGTATTCTGTTATATTTTCTTCATTGATGATATTGTGTAAATTCCCGTATTCCCGATATATCTGAGACGTAATAGTATTTTCCCGTGAAATCACGGATTTTTGTGAAATATCGTCCCGTAAAATACGGAATATCATTTGTTAAATATTGAAATCTTGGCAAATTAAAATAAATCGATCAAATAAGTAATTATTACAGTTATTATTTGATCTAGCAACCCAGCCACTCTACCATTCCACCTGATAGATTATATGCTAAGCTAACTGGTCATTTCCGCCGTCAAATTTATAGTTTTTATAGTATTTCGAGTGACGTGAAAACGTCTGGCGCCCAACTATAGTTTTTCGTATTTTTCTATTCTATTTGATTGACGCCGAAGTGCACGGCTGCCGGGTTACCCTTACCCTGAAAATTGAGTAGCCGGTCGCAAATTGGCGCCCAACGTGGGGCCCACGCTATCAAAAAGGGTATTTGCCAATGATAAAGAAATAAATTAGTAGATTCTGTCTCAGATAAATCACGAAAATTCGGTTAAAATTCAAATTCCAGCAGTCTCGATAGTTTCAAAATACAGAAAAACCCCCAAATCCCGAAAGAAAAGGATTGATCAAAGACAGGTTTACTCTGGTTCACAAAAGCAGGTATTAATTCAAAATATCGAACAATAGACGATATAGACGTTATATTCTCCCGAACAATAGTACTGAATATCGAAAATAGCGAATAACAAGCAAGGTATTAACTATCTGAACAAAAGAGGATTAGCGAACGAAAATAAATCCTAATCCCGTATCGAACGATTTCTTATTTCCCGTGTGTTGTGATTTCGTGTTGACGCAGTAAGGCTTGTTTACAATTTTGAATTGACTGTTGTATGATTCAACCGTCTTCAAAAGACGCGTGGATATTTTTACTCAACGCGGATCAATTACGCTTTGAACTCGGCGAACATTCTTTATTACAAGTAGGGACAGTACCGACTCTAAGGTACCGCTTATTAAGATTTCTCATGTCTCAACGCGGAGAAGATATCGATAAACCACCATCTCCCGCAGGAGATCCTCCCGTAAATAACGAACCGCCCCGACTTCAAGTGCATGATGCAACATATGATAGTCCGCAGTCAACGCACGTCGTTCCGCCTAACGACGAAAACGCAACAGCACGCGAGGAACAAACAAACGTTCCGGGACCTAGCGAAGGTCAGTCGCCGACTCACGACAACCAACAGCTTCCCGACAATAACAACCCTCAGTTCGTAAATACGCAGTCGCCTAATAATAATAACGGCTTTCAATTCAATAATAATTCACCTACAGTTAATGATAATTTACCACCGAATAACTACAGGCAACGCAGTTTTCAGCCAGATTATCGAGTTTTTAATAATCCAGATTTTCAGCAAAATAATATGGGACCTGAACCCAACTTCCAAACAGGAGCCGATTTCCCGCAATTTAATTCCCGTCCACCTTTCCCGCGTAGCAATTTCAATCCGCACGCGCAAGCATTTAATTTTTCTCCGCGGCCAAATCAGAATACTTCTCCTCACGCCGCGTACGAAGTAATGCGAAGATGGAATTTAAAATTTTCCGGTTCCCGTAACGAAGATCCCGAAGCTTTTCTCCTGCGACTACAGGAAGGAAAACAGCTATTTAACATCCGAGATCCCGATATTCTGAACTGCATCACTTTCTTTTTATCCGGTGTCGCTTTATACTGGTTCCGTTCTAAACGCAACACTTGGCATACGTTTAGGGATTTTGAATTTGCTTGGCGTGATAGATTCGGTAATCCAAATTTACAGTTTGCTTTACGAGAAGAGATTAGACGACGCACGCAAGGCGAAAACGAACTTGTCGCCGATTACCTCACGTATATGAGAGCATATTTTGATCGTTTAAGTCCCGTTTGGCCGGAAGAAGAGCAATTAGATTACGCATATCGTAATTTACTTCCGCGCTATCAAGTTTTGATTAATCGTGACGATCTTATGACTTTAGATGAACTTGAACATCTCGCACGTCGTTTAGAGATCAGTTTTCAAGCAGCTAATACCTATCAGGCACCCCCTACTCCCGAACGATCGCTTATGCCCGAGTTAGCATACCGCGGATCGCGTAATGCAGCTCGCCAGAATCGTCTCGCGTTAGCTCATCTACACTTTGAAAACTACGACTCGTCCGATGAATCACCTGATCGTGTCAATGCAGTGCAATCGCCAAACGAGAGAAATAAAAATTCGTCTAAAGATAAATCCCGTAATGCATCCCGTAAAAATAATAGAAGTCATTCTGCAAGAGATCAATCGACTACCGCCGCTGTCACTAATCCCGAGCTACCGTCAACTTCCCGTACTACATTGTCAGCCGCGTCTAATCCGTTCTTACCGACTCCCGAGGTAAACACACCGAATCGTAACACCACGTGTTACAATTGTCGCAAACCCGGTCATCGTTGGCCTGACTGCACCGAACCTCGACGCGTCTTCTGCTATAGATGCGGCCGAGATGAGGTCACGAAGTTAACGTGCCCGCGCTGTTCGGGAAACGCATAAAGGAGCCGTCTTCACGGGCTATCGCGGACTCTCAAGTAACGCCCGGAAAATTAGGTGATAACGAGAAAGATGCACAATTGCAGTCTGATAGTCTTGAATTCTGTAGTCCGGTAGATTCACGTAATACAACTTTTCTCTTATTTCTTACAATCAAAATTCGTGGAACTTCTATAAAAGCTTTATTCGACTGTGGCTCTTCCCGTACCTTTTTAAACGCGGAAACAGAAGACTTATTAAAACACTTAGGCTTCGAAACAACAATAACATCCCGTTCTACTCCCGTGTTAATGGCTGCAGGCCAGAGATCCGAAATTACCGGTCAGATTACAGTTCCCATAGAGTTGCAAGGAATAACGCACGAGATTTCAGCGCGAATCATTCCCGATTTAAATTTCCCGTGTATTCTCGGGTTAGACTTCATTAGACTCTTTCAAATAACAGCTGATTTCGCTACGTCATCCTGGCATTTTCGCAATAATCCTTCTAGTACATTTGAATTTGAAACTTCATCCTCTACATCTATTTCGCATTGCAACGGTATCATAACGCTAAAAGATGAACAGACGGTTGAATTACAATCTTTACTAGCTAAAGAAATCCCGCCTGCTACAGATGTCATCGGAGTTACTTCTTTAACGACTCACACGATCGATGTGGGAAATCATTCCCCTATTAGACAGCGCGCGTACCGTGTATCTCCCGCGATTCAAGATGCAATCGATCTAGAAGTGGATAAAATGCTTAAAGCCGGAATTATCGAACCATCACGAAGTGCATGGGCTAGTCCTATTGTTATGGTGAAGAAACCAAACGGATCGTATCGATTTTGCATTGATTTTCGGAAAGTTAATAGCGTATCTAAAAAAGACGCGTACCCTCTCCCGCGGATGGATAATATTCTGGACAAATTAAGATTAGCTCGTTATATTTCCACCATTGATTTAAGCCAAGCCTATTTTCAAATTCCTCTTGCAGAAAATAGTAGAGAAGTTACTGCATTTATCGTCCCGACTAAAGGTCTTTTTCATTTTACTCGTATGCCTTACGGATTAACTGGTGCACCTGCCACGTTTCAAAGATTATTAGATCAATTAATTGGACCAGCCATGGATCCTTATGCATTTGCTTACTTAGATGATATTATCATCGCGACTCGAACTTTTGAAGATCATCTTCTTTGGCTGCGTCGCGTATTACGTACGATTTATCAAGCAGGTTTGACCATTAATCCCGATAAATGTGAATTTTGTTGTTCTGAGGTAAAATATTTAGGCTTTGTTGTAAATCAAAATGGTTTACAAGTAGATCCCGATAAAGTAGCTCCCGTTGTAAATTATCCCGTACCGAGAACCGTAAAACAACTACGGAGATTTTTAGGAATGGCTTCCTGGTATCGTCGATTCATCCCGAGTTTTTCTAGTACGACCGAACCATTGAATCGTCTTTTACGTAAAAATCAAACGTGGATCTGGGAAAAAGAGCAGGCCGACGCTTTTAATGAAATTCGTCGTTGCCTATCATCAGCTCCGACTCTCGCGTGTCCCGATTTTTCGTTAAGGTTTGTACTGCAAACGGATGCAAGTATCGTAGGTCTAGGTGCCGTTTTAACACAATCTCCCGCTGATGTAGAACACGTGATAGCTTATGCTAGTAGATCATTGACAGATGCAGAGCGCAAGTATTCAGTTACTGAACTAGAATGCCTTGCTGTCATCTGGTCAATTCAAAAGTTCAGACCTTATATCGAAGGCTATAAATTCACAGTAATTACGGATCATAACAGCTTAAGGTGGCTTCACAATCAGAAAAATCCTACTGGCAGATTAGCCAGGTGGTCACTCGAATTACTAGGGTACGATTTTGACATAATTTACCGAAAAGGTGCACTTAATCACGTACCAGACGCTTTATCGAGAATTCCCGAACAAACTATTGAAGTCAGTGCAGCTATCGTTCAGCAACCTATCCCGTGGTATGATAAACGCAAACGCGATGTAGAAGCTTTCCCGCAACGATTCCCGGATTGGAAAATCGATAATGATCAATTATATTTCCATCGACCTAATCCCGTGATAGGCACTGTAGTTAACGATTTAAACGCTTGGAAATTAGTTATCCCGAAAGATCGACAAAATGCAGTTTTAGACGAAGCGCATAACGTACCGCAATCCGGACATTTAGGCACCGATAAAACATATAAACGAATTGCTAACACCTATTATTGGCCTGGAATGTTCCGTGATATTTCCCGTTATGTTAAATTCTGCGACACTTGTCAGCGAAGCAAGGTGGAACAAGCTGTTCCCGCCGGTCTTATGGGAAGACGCGTTGTTGAAGAACCTTGGTTAGTTGTTGCAATGGATATTATGGGCCCTTTACCGTCAAGTAAAGCAGGATTTACGTATATTCTCGTTATTCAGGATTTATTTACAAAATGGATAGAGTGTTGCGCTCTTCGTAAAGCCACCGGCAAAACCATTCGCGACGCATTCGAAGAAAATGTGATTAATCGATGGGGTGCTCCTCGAGTTTTATTAACGGATAATGGTACTGAATTTAATAACAAAACAATTAAAGAAATAGCTACTACGTTTCATATTAAACATACTACTACTCCTCCGTACCATCCGCAAGCCAATCCCGTCGAGCGAGTAAATCGCGTATTAAAAACTATGATAATTGCATTTCTTGAATTTGATCACCGCGATTGGGATCTTCACTTATCCGATTTCCGATTTGCATACAATACGGCTCATCACTCCTCACTCGAGACAAGTCCCGCGTTCCTAAATCTAGGACGAATCCCGAGAGCCGTGAACTCTTTTAAAGATCAAATCGAAGGAGATCCCGAGATCGAACCGCAACCCCCACAGCTATGGACTGAGCGCATGCAACGAATGCAACTACTGCGAGAATGGGTCACCGAGAACTTAGAGAACGCCCACGGAAGACAAGCCGGATATTATAACCTCCGAAAACGACCTGTACGACTCTCTGTAGGAGATCTAGTGCTGAAACGACAACACGTCATGTCATCGGCAACACAGCACGTCGCGGCAAAGTTAGCTAAAAAGTTCCATGGACCGTTCAAGATCACTCATTTTCTTTCTCCTGTTGTTTGTAAACTTGGTGACGTAGATGGTAGAAATGTAGTGGGAATAGTGCATGTAAAAGATCTGAAACCATATCATGACTCTGCTTGATTGTCCCGTGTAGCTGTATTCCCGCCATCGAGAGATATGTTCTTCGCGTCGGAAGAAGATCTCACCGTAGCGTGGCCGTATCTAGCTCCGCACGAGCTAGCAATTCGGCGCTTTCTAAGAGAAAACCCCAATATAAAACGCGACTTAACCGCGGGGTTAGTAGCTGCGAGAGAAGGACGCGAACTCCGAACTGCTGAGGCCGAGAGGCATGGTAAAGTACGCGAGCTCCCGCAAACTCGTGATCAGGGAACACAGGTTAAGCCCGAGACACGCGACAAGACCACCCAGGTCAAGGTCACGCCACGCCGGTTTGACCAAGCCACGCAGACAGACATCAGGGTGGATAGCCGAGAACAAACGACACAGTGTAACTTGCGTAGCGTGAAATTTTCGAGTCACGTTGACTTTGTCCCGCCAGCTCTGACCTTGTCAGAGTCTGAGGAAGACGACGTGAGCTTCACGAATTTTGGTCCTTCCACCTCCCGCGGCCATCAAGCTCGGGGCCCGCTACCGTCTTGTTCCCGGGGAACCTCCACCTCGCCGATCCGATTTGGCTCACCACCACCACCACAGTACGTGTCGCCTGAACCATCGCGAGAACCGTCACCCGTTCGCAGCGAGTCCGCGTCATCCACCACCTCGTCACAATCGACAAAGCGCCGAACACCAGGGTGTTGGAACTGCGATGAGCTGGGACACGAGCGCGGCGAGTGCCCCAAGCCTAAGCGTATTGTCTGCCACCGATGTGGCCTAAAAGGTGTCAAAGTCAATGAGTGTCCCAACTGCTCACGGATGTACCATCCCGAGCAGGTGATTCCCTCCGTCGAACGCCGTCGTGCATTCCGCGAAGCACGCCGAACAGCCCGGCTATCAGGATCCCGACAGTCGGACAACGACTCCCGCCGATCAGACGAGGACTCAACCGAGTACCGCTACCCTCAGGGCTATTCTTTCTAGTATTAATCCCGTATATTTCGTTACCGCCTAGTCATACTATCGTTCTCTAGTCATGTAAGCAAGACTCTATTCCCGCCAGCCTAGCTGAGATTTTGTTAAATTTTTATTCTTTCGGCCTTTATAATTCAAAATTCTTTTTCGATTAACTTCACTACTAAAGTACAAATTTAAATATCCTAAGAATATCGTTAAGTCTACTATATCGTTTATCCCGTTTATCCCGTTAAGTTCAGTATTATGCTCAAAAATATCGTTTATTTTGTTATTACCTTAACTATCGTTAGTTTCGTTATTATCCCGAATATAGTTTAGTTATTAATTTGTTACCTATCATATCGTACTATTACTACTATTGTTCACTTTCCTAAGAGATTATATGATCTAATATCGAAAATAATGTGTTGCATTTCACTTCTAACACCTATTCAGAACATCCGTTCGATATCCCGTTTAGTTATAGTAAGTTAGTAGTAAAAATCCAAAGCTTTTTACGTGAACCAGCGTGAAGAAGTCGCTCTTTGTTAGTTTAGTTTATTTAAAGTCATCTTCACCTTGTTACTTAGGTAACTTTGTCAATTAAAATTGCGAAATGGTGTTAATTGGATTTATTAGATTCAAATTAAATAACTAAAACCGAAGACGAGTACTTCGACATCCCGCACGCTACGACATCCATACGCGAAAAATCTTCTTCTTTCAAGCCTAGGTTAAGAGAACCAAAAATCATCTAGTACGCTTTTCTACCTCGCTCGCTCGCAGAAATTTCGTTCGCTTCCAGTCAGCCACATTTCCGTTCTAATTCAACAACAACTATAAGCCACAAGAAGATCGCTAAGTTGACATAAAACAGGTCTTCGTAAATCTCGGCGGTCGACGAACTACTCTCCAACCCCCCCCCACTCCCTTAAGGAGGGAAGGGTTGTGACGTTGCATTTTGCAATCGTCACCAGGGTCGCGGATTAAGCGACGGATCGGTAAGATGGCCGGCGCCAGGGAAGTCAGCGACAAGTCACAGGTTCAATTTAGCTATATTTTAGGAATATTTATTTAATATTTTGCTTTTCTTTTTGTTATTTCGCATTGAAGTCTTGTCATCACGAAACTCGGAGACCAACGCCAGGACATCGAGGGAATCCCGAGACGTCAGCAGCAGCGGTCTTCCGAGCTCATCATCTGGTATCTAGTCTGAAACGATGCAACTTCCCGTCTTACTCCTGACTGTGGATGCCGCAGGAGCGGTCGAATAAGGCTGACTCTATGAGTCATTCCTCCCGTTCCCGTCGACTTTTCAACCTGGTGTTGGACCACATCCCGTTCACAAATTCCGGACGTCTCGGTAGCGGTCGAAAAGAGCCAGGTGAAAACACAAAAGTAGCCGCAAGCTTCCCGTTACCGACGACTTATCGACCAGGAGTCGAGCTGGACCAAATCATCGGCTTTCTCGCCATCATCCCGGAAAAGAAGCTGCAACCGTGTGATGCAGGTCTGTCTGTAAACCTTCCACACCACAAATGGGGAATTCTGGATGTAGATCCGGGTATTGGGACATCAGAACTTCCGCCAGATCCTCTGTTGGTCAGCTTTTCTTGTTAAAGCGCAGCCAGAGTGCACTTCATCCCCATGATGCCTGTGAGGAGTCCCGCGACGAGAGTCAGAGTCAAAAGGAAGGAGGTATCGAGTACGAGTCCCGTAGTACGCTGCTTGAATTTCCCGCCGTGACGTCACAACGAGGGCCAGCCTGGACAAATGTCCAAATCCACGGTTGACCGAACGACTTGTCCAAAACTCATGTCGTACGTCACGGAGAGCTTCGATAATTATCGAAAAGGGTGCTGACCAAGTTCGCAACACCGAGTCGAACTTCGCATCTAGGGAATCCCGCATCTATAAAATGGGCAACACCACAGGACTCGTCCTACTTCTACGCTCAGCCGTCTTACCGACCACAGCAGACTACATCGAACATCTTACCGCCTCTGAAAAGAGAGTATACCGTACCGTTCCCGAGTTTCGTTATATTCCCGATTATCTTGTGATTATAGTTTCGTTAAAATAGTTCAGTAAGTGCTACGCACAGTCTCTTCAAATAATAAGGTAAGACCTATTTATTGTACAACCACGAGCTCGCTCACGAATCCCGTTTAGTATATTATAGTATTTTGTCTAGTGTGGCGTAGGCCACGAGTCTCTTGTGACGTAGGTCACTTTATTCTGGTTCGTTAAGTCTTTCAGACTTCGTCCCGATATTTTGTAGTATTTTATTCTGATTAAAAAACGGATTCCCGAGCAACCTCGTGATTAGCTTACCGATTGTGGGTTATATTTGGTCTTCTAGCATGTTGTAGATTCTCTTAGAGCTTTTCTATTATCTTTTCTATTTTCTCTGCTATATTATATTCTTTCTGGTATTATTCTCTTCTTTTCTGAGTGAACGACTTGTCGCATAACGATTTTCCCGGTGCTTAGCGAGCGTAGAAGCAAGCATTTGTTATTTAGTCTTTAAGTTCTCTGATTGATGATTGTTTTCATATATTTTTCTTACTTATTTGTATTCTGATTTTCTGTGATTATTGATTTATTGCGTTATATCGAGCCTAACTGCTGAGAAATTTCTGATAGTATTCTGTTATATTTTCTTCATTGATGATATTGTGTAAATTCCCGTATTCCCGATATATCTGAGACGTAATAGTATTTTCCCGTGAAATCACGGATTTTTGTGAAATATCGTCCCGTAAAATACGGAATATCATTTGTTAAATATTGAAATCTTGGCAAATTAAAATAAATCGATCAAATAAGTAATTATTACAGTTATTATTTGATCTAGCAACCCAGCCACTCTACCATTCCACCTGATAGATTATATGCTAAGCTAACTGGTCATTTCCGCCGTCAAATTTATAGTTTTTATAGTATTTCGAGTGACGTGAAAACGTCTGGCGCCCAACTATAGTTTTTCGTATTTTTCTATTCTATTTGATTGACGCCGAAGTGCACGGCTGCCGGGTTACCCTTACCCTGAAAATTGAGTAGCCGGTCGCAGTACTTAACCTACAGTGTTGTGTATAAAGTGTGCTGTTATATCAACTAATTTATATGTGTAAACGATGTTAATAAATGTATTTACTGTTGATATTAAGTGTCTGCAAAAAGTGCAGATTATTGATGAAAAATGCAAGTGAGTAATAATGAATAAATTATTCGAATAAATATTTCAGTATTTAGCTTTTTTTTTAATTTTGAGGTTAATTTCTGTCGCTGCTCAATCGAAGAGTTTCCGTATTTTTTGATGTGTAATTTTATAATGTTAGAAAATCATAAGTCTATTGTCTCCGCTCTCCCCGAAATTGAACAAAAATAACTGTCTTTAATTAAAAAAATTGCATTACTACTAGTGTTAATTTAATAAAATACAATTTTCATTAAGGTTGTTGGATAGGGTGGGTATGGTGGGGGTAATGGCACCTACACATGCACACACCTACGAGTGAACTTCGCTCAGTAAATTCTCGAGTATGAAAAATTATTTCGACAATCTGATGTAGACGAAATGGTCCTTACTCAAAATTGTTTTGGGTGAAATAGTGGTGGTTAGACACAAAGAAGCCTGAAGTTCTGTTGAGATGTTAATAGAATAATCTCGTGACAGCTGGTACACGGATACACACACTTGACACAGTAAACATTGCTGCCGCGTGAGGTGAGTGACATTAAATTTTGGCGATTTAACGATTTCTCGCACTCGACGTGTACTGAGCACTATTTCACGCACAACAATATCACATTAGAAACAGTTAAATCAACATCTCAAGTTGTAAAGCAGTCTACATTTGGAGAATTTACTGGGCAACAATTTCTAGTCAATAGATGGCGCTTCTATTGACTCTTTGACCGAAATTTACTCAGGCCGTCAGGACCCATAAGCGAATACAAATTTCCGAGGGCTTCGTCCGTTTCACTTATACAATCACTCACATTTACTGTAACGGTTCGGCTATGCTGTAAGAGGAACAAGGACGGACGACACGGTCAGGTGACCAACGGTCAATCCCCACCACCGCGCCTAGGCTCGAGGAGATAGCCCGTGACGTCACCAGACCACGAAAATCGTATAAAAGCTGGTGCGGACAAGCAACACTAGCGATACTTTGCAAAGCGCAAGTAGACGTCTCACAGAATTAACTAATAGAGACTCGAGTCAAAGCGACCGGTCTACTCATCGAGCTTAGAGAGTCAATTATATAGAAATTTGAGAACTTAGAAAATTCATAAAAGAGAAATAAAATTTAGAAGTCTATCGCTTCTTATTTGAGGATAGCAATTTAACAATTATTCGAGGCAATGACAAACTGCATTCGCACACATGATCAAACGTTATAAAATCTGAATTCAGAAATCGAATTAACGAGAACAAAGAGCCATAAGGTTAAGGTAGAAGTAAGAGCAGATTTGAGATCAATTTTTGTTTATTTTATTTTTATTAAAAGCACGAAAACATGATAAATTTTATTTATTAAATATCGATTAAAGTCACAACTGCTTTACAGTTCTTTGTCCGATATTTCCGCTGCTCATATCACTCACAATTAGAACGCTACAACAGCCGAGTCAGGTTAGACCAGGGAACAGCTTTGAAGAGCAATCTTCCGAGTCTGGTATACAGTCTTGGGCGCAAACCCCGGATCTGAGCGTAGGAAATAGTTAAAACATTAGGCAAGAACAGGAAGGCAGACTTGTGTGTAAAAACACCGGTTCTGCAATAGGGCGGTGGCTTTGATAAGCGATTATCCGAGTCCACCAAGATCGAAGGCTTTATCAAGCAATTGATCGAGTCCGACGATCGCGGCTTTGTTAAGCAATTAGCCGAGTCCGCAGCTAGCTAGGATATAAAAATCTAGATCAGGTGGCTTTTTGTGGCATAACCAACTTTTCCCCACCTCCTAGTACAGTGAAGTGCCCAAATTAACTCAAAAATTAATATTAACTTTTCTTTGAGCAAAGAACTCACAATAACGCGGGATATACCTTCAATTTTAAATTCCTGGCATATCCCGGAACGTTACATTACATGTTAGATGAAACGTATTGGGAACAGAAATCGTGACGTAATCAAGATGGCCTCCGGCCAATATGGCGGCCGTAAGGAGGCACCTTACTGTTGACATAAATGTAAACAGTAGCCGGTTTTTCAAATTTGTCTACTTGAAAAAGTAAAAATGAATCTGACGATTGCAGAAATTTGTGGCTTTAGTGGATCTACACCGTCTTGTAGAAATTTTGTTGAAGAAGAAAAAGTGTTACAAGCTGGGCACATAATATTCTGCGGTCAACTAGACACAGACACTGACCAACAATTTAGAATAATTGCCATTTGTCTGCAGTCGTCTAATTTGGAACCTGCTCTCATGAAATTAGAGGAGAAATAATTTCTTCCGGAAAAATCAAATATTGTAAATGCAGCTGCAAAGTTGGTTTAAGTGAAAAATATAAGTATATTGTTGCAGTCTTACTTCCCGATTTTCAATACTTGTTCCCACAGTCTTCTGCGATTGATCATTTCTTTATTTCCATCAATTGTTTTTAGTTCCACAAAACTTTTATTAAGTTTAGAAAATTTATGGAATCTAATTTTTGGATCCTCCAACCCCTTGAGGAGCAACCGAAAACAGAGCAAAAGACATTTCTATTTGTCTTTTTAGGACTAAATTTCATCCCACTATCATTCATACTATTTTTAGATCAATTTTTTATGCACTGACAACAATATTTTTTAGTTTAAAACTTAAAAATAAAAGTTCTGTATATTTCTTCTCATATACCGCATGTAAACAAGCCTCCTTATTTTAGTACCCCTTTTTGCCACCAGACGTCGTATCGCATTTCTGCGGTTCCCAATACTACGGCACGCGGCCCGATCAAAGCGCTACGTGAATATGCTACAGATTGAAATTTGTTTCATGTTTGTTAGCATCAGTAACTGCTCAGAGATTGTCAGAATTAATTCGAATTAATTTCACATTTGCATTTGCTTACCTGTAGTGCAAGATGATATAATTTACGTGGAACCAAAAATCACTAAAACACCTTAGCTGTGCACACTGGGGGTCAATTTGACCCCACGTCTGTTTTGTACGGTTGCCACGCATACACAAAAGCAGCAGCTAGACTGGCTATGCTCCCCACTTTTAGGGAAGGGATGACGGTTCCTTAGCATTAGGTATTTAAGGAGGTATTATCGAAACTTCAGAGTCAAAATAGTGTTTGGATTTTCTGCTAAATTTTTATTTTTAAATAGTAGTAGATAAACAAGGCCGGTTCTGGATAGAAAAGTGTTAGTGCACACGTACACGCACACACACATGCGCGCGCCGTCCGTGTCCGTGTGAGGGTGGGGGGGAGTCCGCGGACCCCTGGCGATGACGTCACCCGCCTCGACTCAAAATGGCGTCACACACCCTTGAGTTAACGGCACACACCCTTAATATGACGGTACACACCCTTAATTTGACGACACACACCCTCGAAATGACGTCACACTCCCTTAATTTGACGGCACACACCCTTAATATGACGGCACACACCCTTAATATGACGGCACACTCCCTTAATATGACGTCACACACCCTTGATACGACGTCAGACTCTCGAACCTTCGATGATGATGTCACGCTCGGACCTCCAGAACTTTCGACGATGACGTCACTCGAATATCCTAGCGATTAACGGTTCCCTGTCTTCTTGGAATTTTCCGGATAAACATTTCTTGGAATTGGTACCATGTGAGATCTTTTGGAATGTTCTAGAATCTTACTATAAGTTTTTACTATAAGCGGTCACGCTCAACGGTTCCAGGAAATAATCTCAAACTCTGTGCAGAAGTGCGCCTTTGAAAACGTGCAGCGTTTGAAAACTTGGTATTTGAAGGAGTGTAAACTATCCCTTTTTAGAGCATTACACACAGCCATTCAAGTACGAGATTGGAAACAAATGAAGGCGGAAGACATCGCCTATCTGCCTAAAGATTTTATTCTCATTTACGGGTCGAACGTCATCGATGAGGCGTGGGACAAACTATCGGAGGCTATGAAGAAGGACAAAGACATCGCAGGCTGTCAAAGATGTCGAATACATTATGGGTCGCAGAGCGATGAATTCAAAGGATCTACTATTATGATTAAAGACTGCTTACAATGTCAAATGAATCAATAAAAATTGATGGGTTCTGTGTTTTGAAAGAATAAAAAGAATTCACTGGAAAACTTAGTCTTCATACAGGTTCATTATGGTGTTTTACACACTTTTAATTTCTTCCTCCGTAGGTTATCAAACTCATAAATTGTTGTAGTGCGCTAGCTTAGTTGAACGCTCTTTGAAATTCGATCTGTTACAATAATACTGAGACGAGGATAATGATATCGTCATATAGTACGTTGAGTTAATGAATATTTCCAGATATTATATTTATATCGCTATATATGAGTTTATTAGGAAGTCGGCATACTAATAAAGGGTCGCGTACCACTCTCATGTCCGGTTTAGCTTGTGACGTTCAATAACGTACTACAAAGAATACGCCAGTCGTCAACCGTTACTCAAAGAGCTGACACCTCAGAACGTGCTGCTTCTAAAAAGTTTAGGTCTCAAGGTTGCACGAAAAAAGTGAATCGTTGTTTCCTTTGCATCTGTATCATCTGTTGTATACCATGGAGGAGGAAATCTTAGACATTCAAACGCCTGTAGTCTTTGACGAATCTATCGCACACTACGAGGTTCATACACACAAGCCTTACGCCTCATCAAGTTTCAATAACAGTGATGAGATTCGTATCGCTGTTCAACACCAAGACCTGTGCGTGTTACCAAGCAAGAGTTCGTTGCATGTGTATGGAAAGATAGTGAAGGCTGATGGAACTCCGTCGACTACCACAGCTC
Organism: Rhogogaster chlorosoma; assembly: GCA_944452935.1. NCBI lineage: Eukaryota > Metazoa > Arthropoda > Insecta > Hymenoptera > Tenthredinidae > Rhogogaster > Rhogogaster chlorosoma. The sequence continues at coordinate 18,078,683 of OX101802.1, forward strand.
TGGTCAGCAACGGTGTTTGCCGCCTGTTTGAAGAAGCGCGATACGAGATAAATGCTGTTGAGATCGACAGAAGCAAAAACGTAGGTCTCACGAGTCTTATGAAAGGTTACCCTTCCCTGAGACCTGGACAAAATTGGATGATGGAAAATGCTGGCTGGCTCAATGTGATCGCAAGTCATGTAGATGTCGACGGTAACTTTGATGTGTGCATACCGCTGAAGATCATACTAGGATTCGCTGAAGATTATCGCAAGATCGTCGTCAACGCTAAACACGAATTGATCTTGACCCGTTCGAAGACCGATGTGAACGCGGTTTTGCAAACTCAAGATGAAGAATTCAGAATTCTGATCGATAAAATCGAATGGCTGTTACCGTACGTTAAGCTTTCGGACCAGCGAAAAGTACAGCTGTTAAATTTCATTGAGAAAGATGCACCAATCCCTATGAGTTTCCGCAGTTGGGAATTGTACGAGTATCCTCTACTTCCGGCCACCACTTCGAAGCACGCTTGGACTGTGAAGACATCGACTCAGCTGGAGAAACCTCGATACGTTATACTGGGTTTTCAAACAAGTCGAAAGAATAAGTTGACTAAAAATTTCAGCCATTTCGATCATTGTGATATCACCGATGTTAAGCTTTTCTTGAATTCTCAATGCTATCCCTATGGGAATCTGAACCTCGATATGAGTCACAATCAGTATGCTTTGCTATACGAGATGTATGCAAACTTCCAAACTTCTTATTACGGCAAGGAACCTGAACCGTTGCTGAAAAAGAGCGAATTTTTACAGTACGCTCCCCTGTTCGTCATCGACTGTTCAAAACAGAACGAATCTCTCAAGTTCGGACCAGTAGATGTTCGTCTTGAGTTTGAAGCACGAAATAACTTTCCTGCCGATACATCAGCATACTGCTTGATCTTACATGATCGAGTAGTTGAATACAACCCCATAAGTGGTGAGGTGAAAAAATTAGTATAAAACCATATTCAACCTATCTGCAATTCTCATGTTATTTTCACTATCATTAAAAAACTCTGTATCAATGTTATTTCACTAATAAAGTACTTGTATCGAATACTTACGTCTCCTAATTCATTACCATATTATACAACATATAGCAGCGCCGTGTTTAGGCACAGGCTAACTAGGCTGAAGCCTAGCAATATTTCAGAGGCGGCAAAGTCACGTTCGGCCAAGTTAAATGCTCTTTCACTTCTTTATATTGAGACAGAATACATGCGGAAAATCGATTTTAATGACATCATAAAATCATTTGCAGAGAAAAAAGTCCGAAGGAAACAGGTAACGCAGCTTATTTCGTGAAAAATTTAATTTATTGAAAAACTTTCGCCGGAGGGTAGGGCGGCGGCGGCTACCTAGCCTAGGGCGCAAAATAATGCTAACACGGCGCTGACATGTAGATGTAGTAGTAGCGACTATTGTTGATAAAATACAACTCCGTCTTGCGTCTCTCTCTGCACTTAAATGATTTTGGGGTATTTCAAACGATGTTAATTGTTCTAAATGACACCGAAATCATTCTAGAAGAATTATATCCAGTAATTTCAAAGATTCAGAAAGATTTCAAATCATTTTCAAATATTCCAAATAATGTTTTCGGGATTTCAAATTATTTCCAAAGGTTTTAAATGATTTTGGAGTATTTCAAATGATTTTAAACGTTCTAAATGACACCGAAATACTTCTAGAAGAGTTATATCCAGTAATTTCAAGGATTCAAAAAGATTTCAAATCATTTTTAAATATTCCAAATGATCCTGACGTCGTATCAAGGGTGTGTGCCGTCAAATTAAGGGAGTGTGACGCCATTTTGAGGGTGTGTGACGTCAACTCAAGGGTGTGTGACGCCATTTTGAGTCGAGGCGGGTGACGTCATCGCCAGGGGTCCGCGGACTCCCCCCACCCTCACACGGACACGGACGGCGCGCGCGTGTGTGTGTGCGTGTACGTGTGCACTAACACTTTTCTATCCAGAACCGGCCTTGTTTATCTACTAATAGTGACTAAAAAAATTATTTTAATTTTTCATTACTAATATACTTGTGTTTTGAACACTTTAATTGTTAGGAAAAAAAATTTTCATAAGAAAAGACTTGCATGATTCTAGCAGTTATATGGCGAAGAAGGTTAGGTGGCAACATCGCTTAGCAGAAGAATGCGTGTGTCGTGCAAGTTCTATGGGTATGGGTGCGTGCGATAGTTGAGTTGGTCATGCGGCGTTGCCAAATCGATTTTCAATCAGCTCGTGTAGTCCGTCGCGTTCAGAAACCAGTGCGATTAACTTGATATTTCTCTTTTATTTCATCGGTAACCCTACATTTAATGTACATCAATTTATTACCTGTAATTTAAAGTTGCATGTGTTCATTTTTCATCAACGAAAGTTGAAATTATCACGCAGAAAAAAATAAAAAACCTAACCTCGATACCCCTCATGCCATAAGACATGTGTTAAAAGTATTCAAAAATTGTGATTTTGTAATTAAATATCTCAGTTTCTAGACGGTAAATCGTTGTGAAATGTCACCACAAGTTGGATTTTGCTCTGAATTTCGTGTTCACAAAATTTCACGTAGCTAAGTTGGAAAATAATTTTCACGTGAGAAACGATAATACCTCCTTAATCCCGGGGACGCTTACCTGTGAGCGCTATTCACGTGAGAAAAAAATTTTGGGGTCAACCTGACCCCGGATGCACACCAAGGGTTAATTCGATGTCTAAATGAGGGCGGTGGGAAATTAAATAAATCGGTAAAATTTTAAGCGTTTTTTATTTTAATTATATTTAAAGAATTATTTATTCATTTATTTATTTATTGTTATAAGCTGGAATTTGGCATTGCTCAATATGGCGCAATAAGCTAGCTTGCACGCATTGGGCAAGTAACCTGGTATGCGCCAAGCCGGCATACTTGGGCGGAATCTCTTGTCAACGTCGGACCTCTGTCCGAAATACTCAAGGCTGAACGTGAGCAAGTGCTCGTACAGACTATCACATAACTAAGTGTTACCACGAGAGCAAGTGGTCAAACCAACACAACTTTCCTGTATTTTCAAATAAACGTTTTTACACTATCTGAGCAACCTAGAGTGACTATCCTCGAAAATCACCTCTGGTTACGAACCTTTTCTCCTCCCCTAAACTACGGTTTACTCATGACAACATTAGATATGGGGCATTCCACGCCAAATCGGACAGTTTAAAAAACTTTTTTTTTTTTGATTTCCTCAATTTTTTGGTATTTGTTAGTACCCCTCAAAAGAGGCTTCGTGCTAAATTTTGAGATTTTTTCAATCACCCGTTCGAAAATGCTCTTTTTTGTTTTTTTGCTCATAACTTTCTTAATAATGGTCCAAATTCTACTTTTTTTTTCAAAAAATTTTTTTTAGATGGCCTTCACAGAAAAAAATACAGAAAAATTTTTCAACGAGTTTTTAATGAAGATTTTTGAATTTTGAGTTTTCAATCGCGTTTTTGAAACTGTATGTACCCTTCGATTTTTTTGCATTTTTTTTGTGGCAAACTTCGATCCATTTCACGAATTTTAAGCCCAAGCTGATCATGGAATTCTAACAATTACTATTTTTTTTCGAATTTTGAAAATTTAGAAATTTAGTTTTTGCTAGTTGTCATTCTTTAAATTACTTTTTCTTCATTGTGTACTTTGTTTTGAGTCAAATTTATTCAAAGTACAGTAATGTTCATTAATGGGTGCCCAGTGGCTAACTTTTTTTCTGGCAACGAGTCTCCCTTCTGGTCTTTTTTATGTGCCTATGACCGATGAAGCAGTCGACAGGAGAGCTTGGGAAACCACGACGAAGCCTCCCGCCGCTGTCATTCCGCATTCGCATAACCTCTAAGTTCGCGAGAGCACAAATAATTTGAATAATTAATTAAACTTAAATTAATTTTTCCCGCATATTGTTTCGCATTTAAGACTCGATGGATGTGAAATATTTTATATGGTTTAGCATATTACGGAGAGCCTAATGCCCGGAGCTTTTCCTAACCAATAAATATAATGCCAGGAACAGGAAGAATAAGGTAACTGTGCAGTGATTTAAACTGTTTTTCGATTCACTACAACGAACCAGTAATAACCTTATTATGTATAAAATTATAACGATGACTCGTAGTAAAAAAAACGGGTTCAAAAAAGACAAAAGTTGCAGCAAGGTTCATTCTACGTTAGGGGCAACGCTCTGGAGAATCCATACTCAGTTCCCATCGTTGGATCAGACTGGAACTGGCAAGTAGCCTCAAAAATGACTTCGAGCTGCAGACGCAGATATTGATAATCTATACGTGGGGTAGTTTCTCATTGTACAACTATACTCAAGCTGGAAAGTGGCCTCGGGTTCAACTAATTAGATTGATGTTTCCATTAAGCATTTTCCATTTAGCTTGTTTCAGATTTCAGTAAATATTTTATATAATTCGAATTTTTCTTCATCGAATATTTGAGACAAAACATATTAATAGTTTCAAACAAATGTAATACATTACTTGAATTTCGAGGGGTAAATCACTGTATAAAAATGTGTACACCACATCTTCTTTTCCTAAAAATCTCCCAACATCTCCCGACATCTCCATATCTTTCAACATCTCCTCACCCATATCTCCTCTATATCTCCGAACATTTTCCGAAATCTCCCTACACCTCCTCACATCTCCTCACATCTCCCGACATTTCCTCATCCACATCTCCATATTTCCCCATATTTCCCCACATCTCCTCCATATCTCCCCACATCTCCCCACATCTCCACATCTCCACATCTCCCCACATCTCCGCCATATCTCCTGACATCTCCTCACATCTCCCATACATTCTTTGCGTCGTGTACACCAAATCTCCTCCGTGGTTTAGCCCTCGTTGAATTTTATCTATCCCTCTAGATTCTGATTGAACCTACTTTGAAGGTATCAATCTAGTTGAGTCGTTGAAATAATTTCATCTCACTTTACAAATACTTCCTAATTTTTACATCTGAAAAAAATTATATGAGATTTCTGAATATGAATGACTGAATGTTTTTATTCGCAAATTACATTTAATGAAGTATATCGCATTACTCATCTTGATAATCGATACATGGGGTAGATTCTAATTTCCAAACCGGACTTTAGGCTTTGGACACAAATATTGTTAATGGATACATGGAGTAGATTCTCATCGCAGAACTAGACTTGAACTGGCAAGAGGCCCGTCAGATGACTTCAACATTTGGACACAGATCTTGATAATGGATACAGAGGGTTGATTCTCCTGTTCAAACCAGACTTTAGGCTTCGACTTCGACTTCATATCGTCAAGGGATCGAATTGAACCCAATCGACATAAATGCTAGAAAGATGGATGATTAGTATGCGAGTAGTGAAATGAGACGAATTGATAATAAATTTTCGAGTATGAGAATCAGTGAATTTACAAATGATGAACCCGTTTTTTTTTATTACGTGTCATCGTTATAATTTTATACCTAATAAGGTTATTACTGGTTCGTTGCAGTGAATCTAAAAACAGTTTAAATTACTGCACAGGTTAACCTTATCAGCGTTCCCGGCATTCTATTTATTGGTTAGGAGAAGCTCCGGGTATTAGGCTTTCCGTAATATGCTAAACTATATAAAATATTTCACATCCATCGAGTCTTGAATGCGGAACAATATGCGGGAAAAATTAATTTAATTTTAATTAATTATTCAAATTATTTGTGCTCTCGCGAACTTAGAGGTTATGCGAATGCAGAATGACAGCAGCGGGAGGCTTCGTCGTGGTTTCCCATGCTGTCCTGTCGACTGCTTCATCGGTCATAGGCACATAAAAAAAACTAGAAAGGAGACTCGCTCCCGGAAAAAAAGTTAGTCACTGGGCACCCATTAATGAACATTACTGTACAACTTTGTTCAACTGGCGCGCCGATAGATTCAATTCGATTCGATTATTCGTTCTGTTTCTTTCTTTTCATTTATTCGATTTATCCTTGTGGTACATGTGGTACACATGCATGTATATCAAGTGTGAGTGGGCCTCGCGTTTGTATGTACGACTAGCGACCGGGCAGAGTCCACAGCGTCATCGTACGTCGTCAGTATTTACTATACTACCCGAAACGAGCGCCGATTGGCCGCTCCTCAGCCAACCAACGGTCTTCGCTGAGTTAGCGGAGTTAGCGGAGATCCTAGAATCCTAACCCAGAAGGGCCGATAAAATTGCCGTTATTGTAAGTGTCTTGGTCCGGAAGGGACTTATCGGCGCTCCTTTCGTGCAGATTTAATGCAATGCCCTAATTATGGATCTGGGTATGACTTTCGTCACCCCAAGACCGTCTCCCACACAGACTTGAGACAGAGCGTCAATCTCACAGACACGGATAGGTGTTGCCGCACTGTCAGTGCTGCAAATATCGAGGTCTCTCCAAAGCTGTCTAATGCTTGTCTGATTTGACCCTGTACTCTTAGTACACGAAAATATTGTATGGCAGGTATGAAGTAACTTATTCTGAATCCGTTAACTGATATATTTCTTTCTCATATAATGAAGAGATTTCTTTTTTTTTCTTGGTTCACAAAAAAAATTACAAAAATAAACGTCTAAACCTGGGCAATTCCACCTCAAATCGGCCGAATTTACGTGTTTTTTGACGTCATATTTTTTGAATCGTATAAAAAAAATTTTGTGTGCAAAGAATGCAAAAAAAGTCGACACGTTTTCCGGCGTTCAACCGAAATATTTTTTTTACGGAAGTTATAAACTAATGTATTTTGTTGAAAAACTCACACGCGGTCGGCGTTAGAAATTAATATCTCTGTAGAACGATTCTGTAACTCGATAACGCGATTTGCGCTATCTTTATAATTTTTTTAACTGCTACGCCAATGCATTTTCCCGCTAATACCCGCGTACCTCCGCGGATACCTATGTGTTGTTAAAAATTGCGAATCTAGGGTCGCCTCGTAGCGACAACTATATAAAAGCGGCAGTTAAAAGTTATTTAACGCGTAGCAGACTGAAATTCGCTAAATCATAACGCCAGCCACAGTGCGACGTTATGAGAAGCTTGTTCCCAAATCTAGCCGGAGCTTTCTGACATTCGTCAAACGGAAACATTTGGTGGGATTCGGCTTTGAATTCCACGAATCTTTACTGGCGTATAGCATGAATTAGAAGATGTACGAATAATTTAATCGATTGAAATTGTTCGGCTTTATAAATTATATTATGAACTGTTGCCAATCATTATTAGTTAATCCTATCATCCGACTGAATATTTATCAAGAAATTTCCAATCTAACTTCTCGAATGCAATGAATACTTTTTACGGCATACGTCTATCATAATTATGAATCAATCTTACCGTTTTACCGATTACCTTCATCCATCCCACAGTGCGACGTTATCAGAAGCATTCTCTTCTTCGAAAACTATTGGTGGAATTAAAAAAGACATTTTATTCCATTCTTTGAAAGTAATGAAACAATTCTACGAAGGAAGAAGGAAGGAATCGTACTACCGCTTTCCAAATATGTAGTACACTCAACTCGCGTTATATGACCTCGGGTTATATGGCCGTCAGCTCTTCCTCCCCTACGCTCGTGCTTCTCAGCTGCCTGAACGCCACGCCCCCCCCCCCCCCCCCCCCCCCCCCACTACGCTGCGGCGCCGAACTTTCACTGCGTGTGTGAGAGAAAGATAGAGGAGTCGGCGCACTGTTTACTATAGAGTGCGGTATTTTGCTATAAAGCGTGTAATATCCGCACTCGTTAACACGTAATCAAAACGAACACGCAAGTTCTTAGTTCTTTTAAGAAAATAAATATTCAATTACAACATGGAGAGCGTTGATACTTCAAAAAAGACTGCTAATAAGAAAAGAAAAAACTTGAGCATTGATCAGAAGTTAGATATTCTTAAAGATGTAACTAATATTGGTGATAACACAGCAGTAGCAAAAAAATATGATATACCAGTTCGAACCTTGAAACGTTGAATACAGAATCTTTCACAATTAGAGCAAAGGAAAGAAGACCATCAAATAAACGATGTAAAAAGGATAAGAGTGACTGTATTCGATCAACTTGGAGATGCCTTATATATTTGGTTCGACAAAAGCAGAAAAAGTGGAGCGCCTTTAAGTGGACCTTTGATTAAAGGTAAATACTTCATGAAATTTTTAATATTGAACAAAAATGATAATTTGATTTTATAAAATTTCATAATTAAGTTTCATGTAAATCTATTTCAGAAAAAGCATTAGAACTACACAAAGCAATGAATTACGAAAAAAAGTTTCATGCTAGTGAAGGCTGGTTAGATCGTTGGAAGAAGAAATTCAGTATTAAATCGTATGCAATAAGTGGAGAAAAACTTTCTGCAAACGTAGAAGAAGCAGAGAATTACAAAAAAGTATTTGATGAGTATATTCAAAAAGAAAATCTCCAATTATGTCAGATTTTTAATTGCGATGAAACAAAGTGGGAGTAAAAATCGATACCAAAAAAAACTGAATCAGGAAACAGACCTTCAGGTTTTAAACAAAATAAAGAAGGATTTACCTTGCTAGTTTGTACTGATGCTGACGGTATAGTTTTAAACTTCTTTTACTTGTGATAGGCAAGTATGCTAAACCAAGAGTACTGAAAGGAGTTTTAAATAACCTCCCAGTGAAATAAACTTTTCAAAAAAGTAGATGGATGAATAAGGAAATTTTTCGGGAGTGGTTAGACGTAGATTTTATTCCAGCAGTGAAAAAATTTATTACAGAAAAAAAGTCTACCAGAAAAAGCAGTTTCACTCTGTGATAATGCTAGTTGTCACAAATTAGATAGAGACAGATCACAGGATTCGATTTCACTTAAATTTCTGCCAAAAAAAACAGCCTGCTGATGGGTTAGGATCCGGCTGGAAGGTTAAGATGTTCAAACTCATATTAAAACAATTAATATAAAAGATACCATCGATTGGGTAAGCAGTGCATGGAACAACGTGAGTGCAGCGACTATTTTTAAATGTAAAAATGTACTACCTGCGCGATTTTATAACGGGAAAAATGAAATCGTTTGTAATCTTGCCCAACAAACGGTAAGCAATCAGTATGCAACAAATACTGAAATTTTAAATAATGTACTGTAACGTGTGCGATGGTATCAATACCATCAAACACGCTCACATACATGAACTTGAGCCACAAAAGTGGGAACAACACCTGACATCCCCACTTAGCCATCCGTGACGTCACGACAACTATATAAGACCGCGTAGACCAACGAACATTAGCGGATTGAGGCAAAGCGACCAACCGACTCACTTGCGAATCAGGACTCACTAGCCAAAGCGGCAGTGAGATCCAACACAAATCAAATTTAACTTCATTTCAATTTAAACTCAAATATCATGAATTCTAACTAAAACAGTAGAATCTCAATTTAAGAGTATTCAGTATCGAGACTAACTAAAACAGTAGCTCTCAGATCAATCGTAAATTAAAATAAATTATGTCAGCGTAAACAGCACATAACCAAATACAAACTCTAAAAGAATATAAAAGTCTAGTTGCGACTAGCGCAAACAAAACAATAACTCGGATGAGGATCGAAAGTAAATTCACAATTTAAAACGCTATTTAGAAATTCTTAGTCCAAGAATTTAGAAGTAATCTTTATGTAAAATTTTGTTCCTTAGGATATTATTTTTGTAAAAGTCAAAACAACATTTTTATTTTTATGTTATATTATTTTTCTTTGTTCAGCTCATAAGAGCGATGTTTGGCTAATTAAAATTTCAAGTCCTCAGAGGAAGGAACTTGATCGTTCGTAACTATTTTTCTTATTTTTGTTTTCCGTTGCAATTAATCAAATATTCAATATTTCAGAAACTTAAAATCATTGTTGGCTAGAAGGCAGCTTCGGCGGAGTACAGGCAGCTACGGTCTAGCGATAATTGGCACCCTAGTCTGAGTACTTCGACCCAAGTCTGTAACAGGCAGCTTCGGTGAATTAGACTCAAGGCAGCTACGATAGAGCGATAATTGCTATCCTAGTCTGTGAGTCTAGCGTATCCCAAGACTGTAGGGAGGCAGCTCGGGTAGAGTAAATTCTATCGGAGTCTGTGTCAGGGTCAACAAAGGGTTCTTTCAACTTTTCCCAGGAAGAGCTCCAAATCATCACCCGTGACAAAGAATTCACGCGAACTTGGATAACTTCACTAGCCTTTAGCTAGTGACGCATATCCCCACAAGTTACAGTATTAATAATCAAATGCTACGTATATTAATACTTATGTATCAAAATGATGTCGTAAAACTTCAAAATACGCGCGCTGTATACAGCTGTGCAAGTATTGGATATACATATATATGTATAGTACAGTGGGCGGAGATTATACCTCGCCGCGCAGCAGAATGGGGACTCCACTTATATGTCCTTTTCCACGAAATTTACCTTCCTCGTGCACCGAGCGCGGTCATATAACGCGAGATGAGTGTATCAGGGAACAGCTTTAAAAATCTTCCGTGTCTGGTATACAGTCTTGGGTGCAAACCCCAGATCTGAGTGCAGGAATTAGTCAAACGCAGGCGAGAATAGGAAGGCTGGTTTGTGCGAAAGCATCGGCTCTGCAATTAGTCGGTGGCTGTGTTGAGAGATCGACCGAGTCCACCAAAAGACGGCTTTGTTAATTCCGAGTCCGTTAGTTAGCTAGGTAACAGAATCTAGAACAGGTGGCTTTTTGTGGCAAAACCAACTTTTCCCCACCTGCTAGTCGTGAAGTGCCCAAATTAACTCAAAAATCAACTCAAAAACATTCTTGAGCAAAGAACTCATACAACGGCGGGATATACCTCATTATTTTTATCACTCTGCATATCCCGGAACGTTACACTAGAGAGAGTTTTTGCTTAAGTCTAGTATCATATGAGAAGTTGTTTGTTTTTGTTTGGCCAGTAGAGGCGTGACGGCAGTCTTTTCTACTGTGGAGTCACAGAGAGTGGCTACAGTACTCCCCTCCAAGTCTCTTTAAACCGGGAGTTTGAAAGAGACTTTCGATTTTGCATAAGTTTTTGTTGCAATGTTGGTGATGAAGGTCCACTAGTGTTCCTGGTACTGGATCAGCTTCTGTCGGTCCGTGTCGATGTCCGTATCCGTCTTGGCAATGTATGCCGGCTTCAGTCTGTCAATGTTCATGTTTTTTAGCGTGTCATCGACGCTTAGTTCGAAGAGCACGTCAGTAAGTCTCATGATGATTTTGTACTATCCTCTTGGAGTTGTTCCAATCGGGCTTTCACGTGGTCGCATCGGATAAATGCGTGGCTGCACTTGTGCAGATCTTTGGCAATGAAGATTCTCGACGGTACGTGATGTGCTGTTGGTGTTGGTCTCAGTCCCCTCATGTATTCCTGAAGTTTTTCCACGGAAATCTGAGGGTCCACTGCGAAGTCGGCATTAATGAAAAATTCTCGAGGGAGGCGCAGGGTGGTACCGTACAGCATTTCTGCCGATAAAGCTTGTATGTCCTCCTTCAGACTCGTACGAAGTCCAAGTAGCACTGTCGATAGGACTTCTGTCCAGGGATTTGGCGAAAACATCAATGCTGATTTTAGTGTGCGATGCCAGCGCTCTATAATCCCGTTGGACTGTGGATGGTATGGCGACGTTCTTTGCTTATTAGATCCGATTAATTTTGCCAGCGATTGGAAGAGAGAAGATTCAAACTGCGGACCTTGGTCGGAAGTGATTGTTGTTGGCGTACCGTAGTGGGCGATCCAATGGTCGAATAGAGCGGTCGTAATTGCTTCGGCGGTCGTGTCCTTGAGGGGAACAGCGACGGGCCATCTTGTAAATCTGTCGATGAAGATTAGGCAGTATTTGTATCCCTTTTGTTCCGGTAACACGATGATGTCCAGGTGTATGTGTTTGAAGCGATCGTCCGGTATGCCAATGTGCTTCGGTTGGAGGTGAGTGTGTCGTTGTACCTTCGAACGTTGGCACGGCAAACATTCTCGAGCCCAGGTTATGACGTCTTTCTTGATTCCTGGCTATCCGTACTTTTCTCATACTTGCCGTGAAGTAACGTTCTTGCTCGGATGGGAGCGTCCGTGGATGATATCGAAAGCGGTTTTCTGGAGTGTTTTCGGTAGATATGGTCGTACTATGCCTGTGGAAACGTCGCAATAAATGCATATGGTCGAAGCTCAGTTCGTTTAGTTTCAGTGACGATTGATCGTTTTCGAGGAGTGGTGGAAGTTCTTCATCCTCCTGTTGGTGTGTAGTCGTATTGTGTCTAGATCGAATCGAGGGCTGAGAATAACAACATCGTCGTTCAAAATCTGGTTCAACAATATCGCCGTTCAGAATTCAGTTCAAAAACATCGTCGTTCAGAATTTGCTTCAACAACATTGTTTATTGGGAATGGGGTTATCTTAAATAACTAGACTCTGTAAATAAGTGAAAATTAATTCTCTATTCTGTTCGCTCGGAAGACACATCAGCTCTACTCTATTTCCTCTGAGGAACTAACCAAAGTGACAAAGGGATACAACACCCTTGGTCCGATGACTCACATTCAAAAAGGTCTCACTCATGCAACTCTGTCTAGACTAAAGAAAGCAGAGCATAAACATCATGCCTCAAACTTCTTGGTATTCTCATGGATAAAAATGTTCATCGATCTAAAGTGGAAACACAAGAAGAGAAAGAAATATAAATATTCAAAGACGTATTTAAGGGGGTATATACACCTTTGAATTTTGAAAAAATCGATTTTGTGTTTTTTGCATTTTTGGAACATTAGGGATGTAAACTATCTGTAAAAAAATCATCATGTAAAAATATGTAAAAATGAAGAAGTTACAGCGATTTTTTGAAATTTTTCGAAATTTAAAAAAAAATCAATTTTGTATTTTTTGCATTTCTGGAGCACTAGAGGTTTAAACTATCTGTCTTACTATTGAAATGCTTACGGAACAACCCCAAATCAGTTCAAGGTATAAAAACAGCTATATGGGCTATATGGTACCACAAGTCTTCGACAGACGATAAGCTGCAGCACCATCTCTACCCGGAGGGTCGAGACTCTTGGTGTAAGTATCAACAGGCAATTGCAGTTCGAACAGTTGAGACATTCAAACACCGGGCTAATCTCCCAGAAATTGAGATGAATGAGGTCAGACCAGTCTCCGTTGACCTCAGCGACAAGGCATTACTAAAGCGCTGTGTCGGAGGTAAGACACAGCATACGAGCGAGTCCTAAGACTTTATTTTCAGGTGGTGACGTCCTTCAAGTTGGAGCCAACATTGCAGCGATCAACTCCCAAAGTCAACGAGGTATGTTTAGAATCATGCAAAAATTTTCAGTAGAGCCAAAACGCTACGCTGTCGCTGCAGCGAAACTACAGGGCTAAGCCCGAATCGAAGTTGTCGATAGGCGAGCGGAGCAGAGGACCAAGGAAGCTCGTGTTGCTCTGAGGTAACTACGGACAAACCCACAGGAGGAGGCCATCGAGGTGGAAGGTAGCAGTTATGAACCAGGTGCTTTATAGAAATAAGGCAACGCAGGACTTAGGCGACGTCGCAAAACAAGCTTTTAACTTTACCTGCGTCGGTCCAACGCCTGGATCAAAAAGAAGGATGGAAAACTGTTTTGCATTATTAATTCACTGGATAGATCATAGAGAAGTATTATAGTAGTTTTTCGGCATCCGGAACCATCAACGTAGTGATAAAGTTTAAAAGTTAATTTCTGAACAATCACTATTTTGACCGGTTGTCGTAAAGAATAAAATCAACCGTTGGACCGATCTTTGATTTTTTGGTCTTGAATTATTCATGAGAGATGCCTCTATCAGATGAACATAGAACTTTTTGATAAACCCATTTTTAGTTGAGATAATAGAAAAATGAGCCAAAATTTTGTCAAAATAAAAAAAAAAAATCGAAAAAATTCAATAACTCAAGTAATTCTTGCAATATCAAAAAGTTCTATGTCCATCTGATAGAGGCATGTCTTATGAACAATTGAGGACCAAAAATTCAAAGATCGGTCCAACTCTGGTTCTGATTCTTTACGACAACCAAGTGGTTTTGTCTTTTCTTGTCTTCAGCGCAACCACTATTAGACTGAAAGTAATACATGATGTAAAATATGGATAATAAGGGTCAAACCCTCCCCAAACATGATGATTTTTTTCAATTTGTTCAGAGTCTTCAAGTTGCAGAAAAAAAAAAAATTGTTTTTCAGAAATTCAACCCATTTAAAGGTGTATATACCCCCTTAAACCAACTGATAATTAATTTTTGTAAATTATTTTTCAACGAAAAATCGAACATCGTCGTTCAAAATTTGCTGCAAAAACATCGTGTTTCAAGGTGGGATTTCGTGGGAGAAATTTTCTGAGTCTACGCCCCTGCCGGGGAGACGAATGGCGAAAAAACTAGGTGTTGGTTAAGAACGTATTGCTTAGCATTCGACGTGTCCCGTTCAGAAAGAAACAACTCAAAGAATCTGTGAAGAAGGAACTAACTCGCGATAGCAGTTAAGAAGGCACTAACTCGCGATAGCGGTTAAGAAGGCACTAGCTCGCGCTAGCTGTTGAAAAGGAAGACGCCAGCGCTTTATAATTAAGCGTCTCACGGCAGCAGTTCAAGAAGAAGTATCTCGTGATTATAATTATTAAACAAAATAAGCAACTAAGAAATGGGTGATCATAAAAAGGTCAGCCAAGTTGTCCATTATATTCCTTTTTGCTTCATAGCTCTGTCAGTTTAGAATAGTAGAATGTATAAAAATGGTATCGGGAAACTAAAAAAAAGGAAAATTCACTCAGGAATATAATCGATTTAATTGAGACCAAATATATCGTAATAATATTTAGTAATAATCATCAAATATTATTTGGCTCAACTGAAATCAGGTAATAAAGACTACATCTTTATTTCGCCATATCCAAAAAAAAAAGAAAAGAACGATGTGTTAACATTAAATAAACTCTTCTCTCAGTGTGATAAATAAAACAATGCGTATCATACTAATTTTGATACTGCATGGCGGAGTCTACAACGAAAATCGGGAAAGCTACAATACGACTGTTTAACCTTCCTATGCAGGTACAAGTAAATTTAATAAACATTATACTAGATGCCGTTAGGCGAGGTATGAGGCAGTAGCAAGTATAATTCTTTGAATTTGCGCCTGCACATTGAGATGAAAAATGTGATTGAATCACAGAAATTGTAATCAATGCATTCAATTACGATTATGTTACTATTTGGAAAGCACAATTTATATTAGTTTTAAAGTTTTCTACTCATTAACTGAATATTCAAAAAAGCTTAAAAACAACATGAATAATAACTATATGATGGGATATTGAACAGGATTCATGGTGTTAGATATCTTCAAATTTCTCTTTATTGTAAAATTATCTTAAAAATAAGTATACATGTTCATCAAAATTCAATCAATATTCTATGAACCCTTCTGTGGTTAAGAATATAATTTATAAGGAATATATATTTGTATAATATATTTTACTTAGTTTAATTCTACTGTAACCAAGTTATTGTACGTAGAGAATATTTTCAACAATACATCCACATCATAACCAGCCTTACATACCTACATTTGTTCCCTCATATCTTTGCCTGTGGAATTGCTAGTCATGACGTCAGGCTCAGTGTATTTATCATGTTACTAACAGTTCAGCTGCAAATTTCAATGTAATCATGCACATTCGAGTTCAATGCAAGGCTACAAACATGCGAGAACATTATTTCAAATCAAATATAATCAGACTAATGAGAGCTGCTTTTTTTTCTTCAAATCAGGAGGTAATTTTTTTTAATGGTAAGTGAATGAAAATGTGATCATGAATACATATAAAGTCTGATTTGGAAGTTCGCACAACCGTCTAGTCTCATATGAGTTGTTATAGGATGCAGAAGAAATAAGTGAATAAATCAAGAGGCTCGGTAGAGCCTCGCACCAAGCACATTAAAAAAAAAAAAATTTTGTACGAGCGCGTTGCGCCGAGCCTTATTTACCTGAATGAGAGCTACTTCAACCTATAATGCGAATTAGTATCTTCGTTTTCTTCCGCCCTGCTATATTACACGAATTGAAACTAATTCAATCTGGAATGTGGGCATGAACAGCTTCCATTTGAGCCCTATTTCGGTTAAATCGGTGTCCGGAGAGCTGAGATATGATTAATGACAGATTTCCATACCCCGTCTCATCGTAAAATTTTAGTCTTCATCCCGGTCGTCTTCAGACTTCCGTTTTATTTGCTCAATTCCGATGCGTATATAAAACATAGAAGTCTAGATTTCCGGTATGCATGCACAATTCCTAATACAGAAGGGACAAGTTCATACCAAAGTTGTATACAGTGGCGTAAGTACGAGAATCACGATGTAGCTGTCGCTAGCATCGCAAAGACTGGACGTCACAGTCATTCGTCGTGAATATGCAATCATTTTGAATCCAAATGAAGGAGATAATAAAGAAACCAATTATCAATAAAAAAAATATTCCTTAATTCTTAATAATAATAATAATAATTTGAATAATATATATGCCGGTCCCAAGCCCGGATGAGGAAGGAGGAGGGCTGCACGTAGGGTTAAACGTTGTAGGTTTGCAGATTACTGTAGTGGAATAATTTGTAAACGTTATAAAAGTACATATCGCGTTCGTCCAAAACATTTTTTCGTTAGTATTAACGTTCCTGCTTATGTACCGTATATTTATGTACTCATCGATGGATTTTGGATAGTACAAAACAACTCCGAAAAATTAATCGACCGAGCGTAACGAGCGAGTACAATTATTAGACGTTCAAGCGAAATTCCATAAAAAGTGCTGATATCCCCAAAAGGCACCCTCTGGTGCAAAAACCTTTCGCCAAGTACATTAATATGACACCCACCTACAAAAATGTCATCAAATCAGATACTACCGCCCAAGTACAATTCATTTTGATATACTATAACAAATGAAGACACGAAAAAATAGAAATTTAAATTTAAATCAAAAAAAAATTTAATTTAAATCAAAATTGAAATTAAAAAAAAAATTTGGAGGTAGTGGTACTTGGCGGTCCTTTTTAAAACATGCACAAGAAAACACAAGTTGAGCTACATCAATGCTCTTATGGCAATATAAACATGGGCCCGCCAAGTACCACGTACTCCACATTTTTTTTTTAATTTCAATTTTGATTTAAATTAAATTTTTTTATGATTTCAATTTTAATTTCTATTTTTTCGTGTCTTCATTTGTTATAGTATATCAAAATGAATTGTACTTGGGCGGTAGTATCTGATTTGATGACATTTTTGTAGGTGGGTGTCATATTAATGTACTTGGCGAAAGGTTTTTGCACCAGAGGTGCTTTTTGGGGATACTATATACTTGAGGTCGAAAATTGATTCTGCATTCGTAAACTTTATAAATGTTATTTCAAGATTGGAAATAATATTATACCAAACAATACAAATCATGATAAATTCTTGATGGGAAGTGTTATTCACTAGCAGTTTGATGGTGTACGTAAAAATAGTTCAATTAGTTAGTTTTAGGTCAGCTCGCCACGTGCATTCAGTCACACACAGTAAATCAAGCGGTTCACAGTAGAAGTACAATTTCCACGAAATAAAAGTCAATGTAAGACAATACTTACGTAGCTGGATCTCATCAAATTATCCTTTTTTCTTTCTGTTTCATTTGTCTTCACTCATTCTTCACTAGACCGAACGCAATGTAACGCGTTGAGTAAGATGCGTGAATAGGGCGGGAGTAGAAACTTTTAGAGCGCTGAGAGTCTTTCCCGGCCCACTACCCGTATCGCCGTGCACATTTTCGTTCTAAAGTACCGGTATGAGAGCGCGAGAAATATGAGTTGGGAATAACTCTCAGGAGTTATAGAACAATCCTTATGTAGTATGATAGAAGTACTAGAAGCATCTAGGTGAATACCGAATAATGTTCCTCACGCGTTGTTTCTATTGATACCTACTATATCTGTGTAGGAGAGGCTACAAAATAGTTCTGTATATTCTAAAAGACATTTCAGTAACGAAATATATACTCCTCTTGGTCCGTCTTACCATATTACATTGTAGATTTTCCATATAGAGTTTCTACAATACAGTATTGTAAGACACAACAAATTTTCATGCTATCAATGGCTATAAGTATGGTAGATTTCTACATTTTTTTGGTCTGTCTTCAAACTACCATACTTTTTCGGTCGTTTCCACGGTAAATTTCTCTCCGTGTAGGGACTAATATAGTTTCGGAGCTATAGAAGATCATAGTTAATTGAGATATTTTCTCGTTAGACGCAAAGTCAGGTTAAGTTAATTTTGTAAGGGAAATTGAAATTGTAAATAATAATTAAATTCGTTAAGCCCAGAGCACACGAAAAGCAGTGTGCCGTCTGCAGCAAACAGAACACATATAGGGCCGCCGTCGTCGCACACATAACCCTGACTAATCACGTGGCGTCAACTCGTACCTGAGTACGATTCGTTGCTGTATTCACAATCAGCTGTACTTCTATTTTATAGACTCACGTGTCAACGATATTTTTTGCGGCAAAAAAGTGAAGTCGGTATCACCCGTTTTCTTTCGTTTCACGGACGGGTACGAGCTGACACCGTGTGATTAGTCAGGGCTATGTGCACGACGACGGCGGCCCTATACGTGTTCTGCTTGCTGCACATGGCACACTACTTTTTTTGTACTCTGGGCCTCACCACGGAGACTGCACCTCCTGGAGGCGTACTAGTCGCCTATAACCGATCAGTGACGCAAAAATCGTTACCAATTTTCTTGCTCTGAGCTGTAGGTTAATTACTAGTAATTGTAAAAATTATTTTTCAGGGGATAGGTGCGAAAAAGTCGCTTTTTGACGCCTATTTTAATTCCGTAAAGTGACACTTTATACCGCTGACTTCAAAACTACGGTAAAAAGTCTTTATACGGCAGTTCGCACTACGCATCGAATTTGCCGTATGACTTTTTCACGCAATTGTTAAGCTAGCCGTACGAGTGTCATTTTACGAAACGAAACAGTCGTCGGAGCAACCTCTTCATACCGATTCCGTAAAGTACTATTTTATCAATCCTCGTGGAGGTCATGTTGTTTGTTAACCCTCAAGAGGCGCACTATCGCGGTTTCCCGATTCAGGCGCACATACAGGTATGTCATACCGGTGTTTCTTCAATGATTTATGTCTTATACCGTTAAATTAATCGATTCGAATTTTCAATTTTTTTAATCGATGCCTCAGACGACGAAGGAAAAAAAGTATTATTGATATAACAGAAAAACTGAAAGAAAAACATTACTAAAAATTGTCAAAACATAATTCACTCCCGGGTTTCCCATACCAACTGCGCCTGTTGAGGGTTAACTATTTTTTTTACAATACATGTATGAAGACTGCGGATTTTTAAGCATCTAAAGCGGGACCAAAGCTGCTGTATTCAGACCTGGGAAATAAACAAGGGAAAAAAAAACTCGTAGCAGGGAAAAAAACTCATTACAGGGAAAAAAACTATTATGCTCGGTTTCATAAACGCTGGGATCCATCGATCACTGGGAAAATTTATCCCACGGGTTTTCTGTCAAATGTTTCATAGCAATTGTATCGCTGATCTCTATACTAGCTGGATGGCTGGTCTTTATGGGCCCAGCACGCCGAAAATGAACGCAATTGAAGGCTCACCCAGCGATACCTATTACCGGGAATGGTACTAACAACGGCCTCAATGCGCATGCGTCATCGTCATCGTAAGTAGTGGGATGGTAATTTTACCATTCTGACTCTGCACCTCTACAGTCACGCATGCACATTAAGGGGGGGGGGGGTTAAGGGTTTGCACTTTCGAAAAATCGAATTTTTTTTGTCTTATCTTATTGTTAAACATTTCAAGAATATATTCCCAAAATTTTAAGTCGATTTGAGCAAAACTCTTGAAGTTATTGTCTAGTTAGTCCCCTGCCCCTCAACACTATAGCTCTGACAGCAGCGGGCGTTCGGGAAGGCAGTGCAGCTGTCGAGCAGGTATACAGCTTATTCACTTCTATAGTTCTGGTCAATTATCCTGTTTCGAGAATATTTTATTTAGTAAAGACAGGTAAGTAAAACCATAAAGACATATTTTATATTTGTATGTATACTTGTTTCTTCACTTTTTTAGCTCATAAACTTTTAAACGCGTTTTTCTCAAAACTACTTTTTCAAAGTCCGTGTTCACTGCCATTTACAAACTACTTGACAGATTCATTTCAAACTTAGTACACATTTTTTGAATATAAAATACCTCCCCCCAACGTTTAGTTAAAATTTTTTTTTGTACATTAAGGGGGTTTCCCACCCACAAAATGGTCTAATTTTTCGTGGAAAACAGCAGTTGACACTTCAGATGGCCACCAAAAATTTTTAAATGAAAAAAAAATTATTATAAAACGTTGGGGGGAGGATTTGATGATACTTTGACTGAATTTCAATGGTTTTTAATTTCAGATAATTTCCGACCGTGATATAGTGAACATGGCGAAATGTTATTTTTCTAAGACGTTCTCGGGCAAGCTCTGTCACCGGCTTGTTTTTCAATATTTCCGCATGAAAAAATTAGAGAATATTGTTAAAAGCATACTTATAATAATTAGTCCAGTCACCTTAGGCCATATTTTACCAAGTTCTATTCAAGAGACCCACCTTCTTGCCAATTTTTGTACAGGTAGTTTGGACCTACAAGAATATAGTCCTGAGTTTTCGTACATTTTCAAGGTACATTTTAGCAATAAAAAAACATTGAAAATTAAAGAACGGCTATTTTTTGGGATAACTTTGTTCGAACGCGTCCTATCGAAAAAAGTTTCGAATAAAATTTGTACATCATAACGTTCTCTGTAAAAAAGGTCCTGAGAAAAAAAGTGGTAACATTGTTAATTGAGCGGTTAATGGCAAATGAAAATGAAAACTCTACATTTCGTTTTTGCAACCGCAATCGGGTGTTTATGAACATATCGGTTTGAAACTCCTACGAGATGTGAAGGAGCCAGACCCCAAGAGAATCGTGCAAGATTTATCGATCTGCGAGATATAGTTTAGCAACAATCTGCGATCATCGAAAAATCTTTGCCCTTCAATAGAATTTCCCGACGAAGGCCCACAGGGTTGAAAAAAATCGAGGAGCTTCGTATAATCATGCACAAGCGATTTAAAAAAAAAAAATTTAATTTGTTGAAAATAAACACTGCTTTTCGGCGATTTTCGATTTTTGCTTATAAACAAATAACAATTCTGACCAAAGTTGCAAAGATATCTGAAAAATTCTTGAACCATCGAACGCGTTTTGGAAAATCGAACAAATTAAAAAAAAAGAATTGCAATATTTTGATTACCGCCCGAGATATGAATGTCTTTACGTTTGTTCAATTTTCTATTGTTGTAATAAAGATTTTTGCAAAATTCGAGTTCCTCAGCAATCCCTACGCTTCCGGCCATGGGATTCAATGAAAGTATTCCCTTTACGAGCAAGTATGCCATCACAGTTATCGATGTATTTCGATCGACGGCTCGCCGCCGAGCGCGCGGCGTCGACCGCTGGGTCGGGCGGCGCGGTGCGGATGCCTCCTCTCACTCCGCAGCCTGGCGCGAGCGGCTTAGTTAACAAATATCATCACTTCCTTAAAAATGGCCGTAGAACAATTTTTTTTTTCTTCATATTACGTGATTTTTTCTTACGAACACGATGGTGCTGTTGAAAATTATGTTCAACGCATAACATGACCCGCATGACCATGTTTCTTACCAATTTTACATCTACACATGCTTTAAAATTATTTACCTGTGGATGGGAAAAGGTATCCGAAAGAAATCTTTTCTCAGACACTGTTTCATTCATTACAATAATAGCAATGCATTTAAAATTTAGTTTTGAAGAAATTAATCATACTTTCCAATTTCCTTTCATGAGCAAAAGCAAGTTGAATTTGAGGTGAAAAATATATCATCGGTTCAACCTTTCTCTGTGTTAATATTTTTTTATTTACTTGTACCCTGAAAACTAATGCATAATAATTTTAATTGAAAAGAAAAAATATTCTTCATACTTAAGAACATGTGGTATCTCTCGTAGTCGCAATGGCTTCGAATAGTTAATTTTTTCTGGCAACGGAACGACACGTGCTCCGCTAAAAAAACATTTTGCATTGATTTTTTTTCCCCTCCGTACAGTAGTTGGGGAAGATCACAGCGATAATATTCTCATTTGATTTCACCCAAAAGTTGAGTAAAAAACTGTGTTAAAAAGTTTTTTAAAAAATGATCAATAAATTTGGAGGTGGATTTTCGATTTTTCGGAATTTTGAATAGCGGAATCATACTTAGCGGAAAAAGTTAGCCCAGATTAAAAAAAAAAAAACAACTCGATAAGTTGATTAGTTCCGGAGATATTGCATGTTGGTGGAATTTGAACGCGCGAATTCACTTTTCACGCGAGCGCGCGCGAGCCGGAGACGGCTACCCCCACTCTGCCGCCAAACGCTACGTGACATTTGGCCTCCCATTAAGCCGCTGAAATAAACAATAAATTTATGTGGGATTTTTTCACCGATTTTTCTCCGGGTAGCATAAGCCTTACCCTGTACCCTGTCCAATTTTCAGCTCTCTATGTTGAAATGAGCAGCTGCAATAATTATTAAAAAATAAATTTTTTTATCTCCCCTTAATTAACTTTACGCATTTTTTTTTTTTTCTTCTAAATTCGTATAAAAATAACCGCTTTCGAATGATGTCACTTCCGACTCTGTAACTTGGAAATTCGCGATGGAATTCTAATTGTTCATGAGTAAAAATCGTACCCCATTTTTGTAGCCGTTTTTCACCCCCTTAATTATAAAAAATCGATTTGCCCCAAAGTGTACATGGTAGTTTGATTCTTTCGGAATGATTTCGTTCTAGTTTTATTGCGCTGTGACCCTCTCCCGGTGTAGAAATTCCTTACAAAAACAGTCGGTTTTTTAATAACAAATGGATTTTCTCAAAAACTATCTGTCCGATCGAGCTCAGATTTTGCACACTTGTTTAGTGTACCGAAGGGCATATATTCTGAGATTTTGAAGGCTGCACATACATTTTTGAACTAATAATTCGTTATAATAGAAATGGCCATTTTAGCTGGTTTTTAATTTTTTGCGGGCGAACTAATAAACCGATTTTAACTTGCGACCCGCCAAATTGTTCGTTTTTCTAATATCTACAAATAGTTACTGAACTTTTTTCTTCTCCGATCGATAGTTTCGGCGCTATCTCGCAAAAACATGGTTTTGCCAACTTTGACCGCGTGCCAAAAAAAAGCCTCCCAAAATCTGTGGTTGGAAACTATCAGGCCTTTATCAGGGACTTGGGCCCTACACGAATCAGTCGGTTAGAATCAGTCCGGCTCTGTGTCACGTAAAAATACCCGGTTCCTGGACTAGATTAGTCCAGACAGTGTATCCCGTCGGTATCCCGTCGCATGTCTTCGACGCACTCGACCTAGGACTCGTTCCGCAAATGTCACACTGTAAAGTCGAGACTTCGGATAAATCCGTGTTCGTTCGATCGACTTCGGGAGCTAGTGGTAGCGTATGGGGGTTGAGAAAACCTCAGACGTAGTGTCGGAAGCGAGCGCGTAACACGTGTGGACCCCGCAAGAAGTTGCGAGGATTATCACAAGGTAAGTATTCAGTTTGTCCCAGTAATATGAAAATCAGTGATTGTAGAATTGTATTTGAATGTATTATTATTATCAGATGGAATCTTCTGAAGGGTTTTTCGCGGCACCGTTACCACCATTATTTTTCGTACTACAATACGAGGAACGAAAAGAATGGGTCAAACTAGCCCCACGTTACGAATATGCCAGATTTGTACACAAAGGTATCGCTGTATTAATCCTTCAGTAACCACGTTATGCGGCTCACCTTCTTTACTCTCGCCATGAGAGAAAATCTCACGGCTTCTGCGCATGCGCATCACGGTTATTAAAGTATTTTTTCGTAAAAATCGTAATGGATTTCAATTATTTATAACAATAAAATAATTTTGCAACTTATAATTAATGACAGTAAAGCTAGTAAATTTTCGCTGACAAGTGGATTTGTGTGTATACGTAAACAAACATGGCCGCTACCGTCCAGCGGAATCATCCGAACGACGCCCGAGTACAGACGAACAGTGAAATTTCTCATCCATTAATACTCTCGCCATGAGAAAAAATCTTATGTCCTCGAGAAAAATTTTTTTTTTCTTATTTATAATCAAAATCAGTAATTTTTTATTGTGCAGTTGGAAAGAGTATAAAATTTGCGGAAGGTAAACAAAATTTCAAGTGGCCTTTCCATTTGAATTTAAATAAATAATTGCGATTGAAACCGAGCATGAGTAAAAATCTCATAGCGCGGGTACTGAAGGGTTAAAACAAACATTTTTTTCCGTTAACAAGTCGCGCGTTCCACACGGTTTGAATTATTTTACGATACATGAACATTGAACAAAATTCTTAGGCAAACTTCCGAACTA
Source organism: Rhogogaster chlorosoma (assembly GCA_944452935.1). Lineage (NCBI taxonomy): Eukaryota > Metazoa > Arthropoda > Insecta > Hymenoptera > Tenthredinidae > Rhogogaster > Rhogogaster chlorosoma. The sequence continues at coordinate 18,103,296 of OX101802.1, forward strand.
CGAAAATTACTCAGAGGTTCATTGACAATATACTTGTCTACCATACTAATTAGGACGTAATTTCATGGAACTACTGTACTTTTTCCGATTTATAGTCGCATTCCTTATTGCCATTCTAATAACATATTCGAATACCATATGTATTGTAAACGTACAACTATTTCATTCACTATTTACGAATTAACTTTTCCAATTATATCGTACACATATTCAATCTGCTTTACAATGATGAATTTCACAGCTCGAGAAGTGTATCCAGTACTTGAAAATATCGAATTTGACTTCACCGATCTAAATAACGCAATACTACGAGATGATCTTCTTTGCGAACTCATACACATGAGTCACAAAGGCGTCATAATCAAAATCAAAGAAGTCAAATTTGAATTCTTCGAAATCCGTACGTTTTGTTTTCAAACAAATTTTCATAAAATTTGGTACAGTGTATAAAGTATAATCACATATCCTTTATATTCGTATCTATCAGCTTCCCAAATATATAATTTGAAACCCACACCATCTTTGGCGAGGCCCTCATCACGAGCCTCTTCGACTCTTACTACAGATACTACAAACACAATATCTGACAGCGAAGGTTCAGAGATAGAAGAAAAACGACCTCGACTTCTCACTACACAAAGTGAAGATTCGAAACTCGATCCCAAAGGAATTATAACCAAAGAGGTGATCATTACTTTTTCATCTCCGTTCATTCCAAATATTTGTTGCTTACATACAGATATTTGATTATCGTAGCATTTGTATTCCAATTTCATTATCAGATAACTAACAGGGTTCTTGTTCATATAATCCTTATTTGGACTCTGTTCGATTTTACTTACGCAGAACGCATATGCTCTATATTCAATGCTTTTACATTACGGTTCGATTGCTTCTGTAATTATAGATATCGTCAGCTGTTATTAAGAAAAATCCCTGTGGTGAAGACATATTTGACGATTATAAAAAAAAACAGTTTTTAACGGATAGATTTAGAAAAATATTAGTTAAGATTGTTGTCGAGCACATGCTACAGTACAAAAAAAAGTACAGAGACAACTGTACTCTTCAGAGAAGTGTGATTATTAGGGTGGTCCTTATTTGGGGCTCGGACGAATATTTTATCAGAAGCCCCCCAAATCGACTCCAAATAATTCAAAAACTATACCCTAATTTTTTCAGATTTTTATCTAGACTCTAACCCCTCCCACCGGGAGGGTGGATTTCCCCATTTGAAATACACGTGTTTCGGCCATGTTCTCAGGATATATTTTATTCTAAGAGTAATAATTATTGAAAAAATCTGTAACTGCGAGATTTTAGTGTTCATTGGTGCGACTATTTGAGAACAAAATTACATTATTATACGGGCCAATCTAGACAAATTGCATACCCTTTAATCTGACTTTTTTTTTAATTCAACAGAATATGGTATCTATATGTGAAAATAATGAATGTTTTGTAACTTTTCTCCTCTTAGAGTCATACGGGATTGTAAGGTAGGACATCGCATACAAATTTTCGCTCACAGGACCATGTCATTTTTTTTCTACGATATCGTAATAAAAAATTAAAATCGACTTTTTCTTATAAAAATAAGAGGTATGTGCTATCACGCCAGCATCGTATTACGATCGTAATACATTTAAGTTACAAAACATTCATTATTTTCACATATATAGATACTGTTTGGGAAAGGTTATTGAAAAATATAGAAGTGATTTACAATATACATATGAGGCTTTATTATTATGAAGTATATCGCTCGAAAGGCGATCACCAACTGACAGCAAGGAATTAGTAGTATGTGTGGTGGGGGGTTCAATACCTTCGCATTCCCTAACAGATACCATATTCTGTTAAATTAAAAAAAAAAGACAGATCGAAGGGTATGCAATTTGTCTAGATTGGTCCGTATAATAATGTGATTTTTTTCTCAAATAGTCAACCAATGAACACTAGAATCCCGCAGTTACAGATTTTTTCAATAATTATTACTCTTAGAATAAAATATATCTTGAGAATATGGCCGAAGCACGTGTATTTCACCTGATAAAATATTCGTCCGAGCCCCAAATAAGGACCACTCTAGTGATTATGCACAAGCTATAATCAACCTTTTCCCAAAATTACGAAACCCTGACGGAGTTCGTGGTTATGTAAGTCCTCACTCACAAACACATCCTTATGATACTCTGAATATGCCGACCGATACTTCCATTGAATAATATGTACATTTGGAGAATGTACTGTAACGTGGCAGATTTTAATGTCCGCCACGGACATCGACTCCACCCGATAACGCGAACGACCATGCCGCTACCGTACCGTTCCATCTCTCGCCAGAGCTACGAGGTCCAATTTTATTTTTGTAAGATCAGTGTCTGCCTTAAGTTTTTTATTGTGAACGACAGGTACCTCTGCAGACAAGGACATCGTGGGATATACCTACCGCCGCTGGAACACCGGAGGGGAATGCCCTGGATGCCTCGGTACTAGTAGCCGCATCTACGACATCCTCCAGCATCCGCAGCCTCGTCCACTGCAAGCCGGGAGAGGGCTGTAGCCGCCAGCCTGACGCTTAGCTCCACGTCTGTTTACCTCCCGGCCGAAGATTTCGAATACGATCGCCGATAGATGCGGCGAACCTACCGTGTGCGGAAAGGCTTCCCCCTCCCCGCCTACTGTCATCCAGCGAATTATTCCATTGCTGACCGCCGCTCTGTAGAGTCCCTTCAGTGCCGTAGCTTCAATTCCGTACCGTTTTCTTATATTCAGTTTCTTTTTGCCGTATCTTTTTCTTACGTTTAAGTTTTCTTTTATTAGTGCTTTTAAGTTTCTCTTTCGTTCCGTGCCGCCTTCGCTGGGCTACGCCCCGATTCAAAGGTAGGCTCGTTTCTGTACAGATCACGACCATCCGTCTCCAAGCGCATTTCTTGCCTTGTTGCCACCTAACGGCTGATTCCAGACTCCGCGTCTGACGGATTGCCGTGGTCATCTCTTTATTTTATAATCTAGGCTTCTTAAGATTAAGTTAGCATTTTCCTGGACCCGTAACGCTCTGGGGAGATCTTTCGTATCGTACCGCTTTCGTTCCGTTTACTTCCGTTATTATTTTGCTTTATTTTACCGAGTAGCAATAGTGTGTAAGCTACCTAGTCGTGATCGCGGCTAGCGCATTTATCGGTTAAGTAATCTTATCTCGACCTTTTTGGTATTGTTAGTAGCTTCTCATACCTTAAGTTACCGATTTGATACTCTTTTTGTATTATTTTTCTCTGGTTTATCGAGATTATATCGAGTTCTGTTAATTACTGTATCTTACCGTTTAAAGTGTGTTAATTCTACGCCCCCATGTTCCCCTCTCCGTCTAACTAGCTGGTTATCTGCTCAGTTTTGCGTTTTGTTTGTGGCTTATTTTGATCTTTCTTTGAGTTCCGTCTCGCTTTCTCTTATCTGGTACATTCGTGTACCTGGCGCCCAACATCACCTTCTCTGTCTATTTATTTGATTTCGGCGTGAGATTCACGTTGGTGCTCTGTGTGCGGGATTTATTTTTCTATCTAGTTTCTCCGGGTAGGAAAATTGCTCGTTACAGTACTTACATAGATATGGATTCTTTCCTCCAGGAACAGTACTACAATCCAGTAAACAAAACTGGGTATCTGTCGACACGATTATGCAATGCTCTTCGAACTTCCATTGAAGCTCCTTTAAAAAAAAAACAAACAGATATTGCTGAAAAAAGAGTTGAAGAGATACCCAAAACTGAAGCAGTAAAAGATGCTATTTCTTTTCTGAAAAATGCAGTTCCTCATGAACAAACAGATCTTATAATACAAAAGACAAAGGAAACCTTTGATATAAGAAGACAAAACTACCTGAATGAAGAATTTTTCTCACATTTCCCCAAATTCATAGATGTTCCAGAGCTGGTAATTTTCTATTCGCTAAGATTACAGACCAAAATTTCTTCATTGTGCATTTCATGAAAGTTTTTATGCTATTTTCTCCAGATTGATATTGAATTTGGGATGCTCTTTCCAGAACTTAGTTCTGATGTTTTTATTCGATCATATCTAGATGATGCAAATGCCATTTTAACTCTATATACAAAGGAAGGTCGAAACGAAGACATATTAGGTTTGTATCTAGTTATGACTTATTTTCCATGTTGTATTTTTTTAATTATCTTCAATTTTTTGATTGTTGATCTTTGAAATATATTTGGTTTAGACCGGGATCGAATGACAAATTCAATTATTGCTTTAACGCAAATCCTACCACCAGTAGCCAGAGGAAAAAAAGCAGCTGCAAGAGGAAAAACAATTAGAAATATAGATGAACTTCGCGTCTTCCAGAAGGTATTATTATAATTGGAAAAATTCATTCTCACATTCCATAAGTTGCAAAACAAAACCCTTGACATTTTTTGTTTTTGTTTTTATGTTCATGCAGTCTGGAACACCCATTGGTGAATCCACTGGGAAGAACACACAGCCCCGTATAATTGCTGTGGGTCCAAATAAAGCTGCTGTAGACCAGTATTTCTTGTCATTAGATGTCAAGCAAATTCTCTTACCTTCAAAAGATCGAGGAAAGTCACCAAACATGGAATACCATTTTGTTTTAGGGATAAAAAAAAAAACTTCATAGAAATTAAAATAGTTTAATGTTATTACTGATTAGTCATACATTTATATGTAGTAATTAACTGTCTTTTATCAAATATATCAATTATCAAATTAAAATCTAACACAAAAAACAAAATCACAAATGAGTAACCAAATATGGAATAGATACCCATATATGGAATATCAACATAAATCATCATTTGAATGACAAAAATAGACATAAATATCTATAAGATCAAATAAATTTAAATAAAATATTGTAATAAATGAAAGAAGTTGCTTACGTCACTTGCAAAAGTCACAGATCCAGGTATCAAGCTCTGGACCAGCACAATCATAATGTGCCCAGAGCCCACACATTATGCACTTAATCCAGCTTTCTCCACTTTTATCCATGGAAAAAAGTCTCAGACAGAACATACATTCTGCATCAGCAGAGTCAGGAGATACTTGGTCCTTCAACTCATCATGTTCACTGCCTTCATCAAACTGGATAACGTCCCGTTCCTCAGAGTCTTCTTCCTCACAATCACTCTTATTTTTCTTTGTTCGTTTGTTTCTCTTCGCAGTTTTCTTCTTATTCTTTGTCTTGCCTAATTTACTTTCTTTTTCTTGTCTCTTCATATTTTTATTTACTAAATCATTTTTGTAGGGTGAAGATGTTATGACTGCTGCTACAGCAGGTCTTCTTCCTCTGTTAGATACTTTTCTTCGTTTCTCTGGCGCCGGACTTATGACATGCGGAGACACCAGATCTAAACTGCTGCGATTAAGCCCGGAAGTCGAGGGTTCAGGTTCAGGTTGTACATTAGCACTTGTTTCTGGTACAGGTATTTCTGTCAGAACTTGACCAGTTTCAGATCTTAATTACACCGTAGTGATATTGGCTGTACAACCGTGTTTTACAGCATCTTGTTGTGCAGCAAGAAAGTCCACATCACTGAACACATTTTTATTTAAAGGCCATAACCCAGTGACCTTGAACCCGTTGGCTGCAATCTCGCCTGTTTGTACTTTCAAATAGGAGTTGCCAAACAGCTCCACAATGTCATATGGACTTAGAGGTCTGTTGTTGTTTCTAATCCACATGCGTATTTCCTCACTGTAGTATGTTTTTAACGGCCCCATGAAAGTCTTGTCTAACGGCTGCATTTTGTGAGTCATATGTGGAGGTAAAGAAACGATGTCCACGTTATTTTCCCTAGCAATGTCTATTATATCGATATTGTGAGTATGACTATAGTGTCCATCTAGTATCAGTAAAATCCTTGATTCAGAAGTCGGGTTAGTGTGTTGAATGAAGTGCTTGAACCAGTCTGTAAAGATGTTCATTTGGATCCACCCTGACGGATGTGCAACTCCGACTGATCCTGGAGGCAGCGCCGGCTTCGGACAGTAAGCAAGTGAGGCAGCCGCCTCAGGGCGCCGTTGTGGGGCGGGCGCCAGAACACAAGCGATTATGTTTTTCTAAAACTCAAATCGATGCTAAGGGCAGCTTCGTTCGTTGTTACTCGAACCAAAGAAGTATGGAAATTAAAATATAGATAATAGACTATATGACTACCTGCTTCCTGCCTCCTCCTGTCCTATTATTATTCACGAGAAAACGTTTTTATGGTGCTGAATCTTAACTATAGAGCTCATAATAACTGCTTCTTGGAAAATTTAAAAGCATGATTTACAATTAAAGTCGTAAGTTATATTGGATGTAATGAACATAGGTGTTTTGAGTTTGGTTAAGTCATCTTCTGTTCTCTTTGGGTTTGCTTTGGTTATTTTGGTATCAATTCAGTTATTTTGGATTTAGTTAAGCTGTTTTACATTGGTTTATTTGGTCCAACTTGCGGGTCGTTGCTGACATATAATTTTATGATTTGTATCATATAATTCAAAATACAAGGGGGGGGGGGGGCGCTGAAAACTCCAATTGCCTCAGGGCGCCACAATGTCTGAAGCCGGCGCTGCCTGGAGGACAGCCTCTCATTAGCTGAGCACTCATATTTTTTCTGGGGAAAATAATGAACGGTGACACAAAATGACCAGTAGCATTCATGCAAACAACTATCGTCATAAGGGATCCTCTTTCTGCTGATGTCAGTGCAGCTATCTGGCGTTTCCCTTTTTGACCGATGACTTGTGGTATCTTACTTTGTACTATTGTAAGGCCAGATTCATCCACGTTGTAAATACGATTTGGTGGATAGTTATTTTTAGTGTAAAGCTCTTCAAGAAGGTTGAAAAAAGCATCCACTTTTTCCTCATTAAATCCAAATGCTCTGGCAAAAGATGTACCAGTTGGTCTTCTGATCGAAAGCTTCTCTTTATGACGATTTAAAAATAAGTTTAACCACTTTTTTCCAGCCATACCTGATTGACCGAAGGGATTCTGCAAATTGTTTCGCTTTGCTAGCATATACGCCATACGGCGAAGATCAGTTCTTGTTAAGCCGTGAAACTTGCTCTCCATCATCAATATGTATTCTATTAGCTGACGTTCAAGTTCGGAGCCTAATATTGTATTTCGTCCTAATGTAGTAGCTGCTGCCACTTCTGGAGACTGTTCATCTTTTTGGCATAGGCGAAATAAAGCTGTCCTAGGCACTTGAAAATGCTGCGCCGCTTCTAAATATCCCATTTTCTTTCCCTGGACAAATTTTATAGCTTGGGCCATTTTTTCTTCGTCCCAGGTTTTTCGTTTTTTGGTTGATTGTGAAACCGACATTCTAAAAACAAACACGATTTTCAACACAAATAGTAGCAAGTAACTATCATGTGAAATATAAAGACCTAATTATGGAATATTCCATAATTAGGCACGAACGACTGTCCATATTTGGATTTTTATACTAGTTCAAACTCGTATTAATATTTTCTTCAAGTCACAATATTGAAATCACAGAAGGTCACAAAATGTTAAGATAAACATAATATCGATATACTCAATAGTATAACACTTATTTATACGTACATAATAACTGGTAATACTCATTTATTACATACCTTTAGAGCCGATTCACACTATAGGTCCACTCACGGTCCGCTCTAGCCCCGGTCTCGGTCCGGTAAAATATTGTTTCGTTGTTTTTAACGGTGGTATACACACTATGGGTAGCATTCCCATCTTGTTCCATAGTGTGTATACCACCGTTAAAAGCAACGAAACAATATTTTACCGGACCGAGACCTGAGCTAGAGCGGACCATGAGCGGACTTATAGTGTGAATCGGCCCTTAAAATTTTCTGCGTGGCAACAAAACAAAACTCGCCAGCCACACGTGTAGCGTTCGCGCAACTGACACGATGGTGTGAGTGCGGTAGTAAAGCGACCGAATGAAATAGAAGATGGTCGTGTTTTGCGTTACAAACTTATATTTTTGGAGAAATTAAGGGATTCCATATTAGGATACTATTCCATATTTGGTGACTTTCCTCTATCATTGGAGCGATAGATTATCTTTCCAAATCGCACTTCTGTTCAATACCACCTTTGATGTGGATCTGCAAAGCTTTTGGTATTACATCCAGCAATTTTACTATAAAATATCGTGTAAATTAACACCAAAGCTCATAGAAATCCATACCAAAATACATTCTACCAAAGAGGACGTAAAGGAACATCCAGAAGATTAGGAACCAGTTAGGATCTTAATGAAAAGTAACGTACTATAGTTGTCACATGCATACCATAACTAGTTACATATTATCTCCATTGTGACCTTAACTTTATACTATATATCATCATGATTATCATTTATTGAAAAACGAGATCTCTAGAGAAGTCTGAATACTATTGACGTTTTATGATTTTTTTTGCGCACGCTATGCTTTTAATATATTAATAGAATTATCATCTTTAGGATGATTACATTTATAAAAAAGTCCGAAAATGGGTTTTAAATGCTCTTTATGTGATTTTGAAACAGTCGAAGTAAAAGCTTATTGCAAACATTTGCAAAATAAACATTTGCTATTAGAGGGATCACGTCTAAGCCTAAAATGTATGTTCTGCCCTCTAATTTTCAAGACTTATTCCGGATTTCGAAAACATTTACAAAAGTGTAAATCTAATGACATATTAGAACACAGTGCAAACAATGATATTGAAGTAAGTTATGAAAATTCTGAAATATGCAACAAAAGTTTTTCAAATTGTGCCGAAAATCTAATGCATGAACAGGGTTCAATAGAGAATGAGGAAAGTGATGATCACTTGATGCAGAATAAGATGTCGAACTATATTATGAAATTATATTCCTTAGGAATTCCAGACACAACGATAACAACAATGTAACAGTGCACATTTGGGTTAATTTCCCCTCTTTTTGATGACATTTTGGAATTAACTGATTCCGACCAAGTTAAAGGTCTTATTGATAGTTTCAAATATCCGTTTGAAAATTCATTAACTAAATACCGTAAAAATAAAAGCATAGAATCATCAATTATCCAACCTGTGCGCAAAACTCATGGAATCAGAATGGACCACACCTATGACTCAACAATTCAACGTTATAAGCAAGTGCCCGTTACTTGTACGTTTTCATATATTCCGATTTAGAGACACTGACATTCTTATTAGAAAACACTGCTGTTCAAAATTACGTATTTAGAAATACGGTTGTTGATCGAGATAGTTACGCTCATTTTTCAGATGGGAGCTTGTACGAGAATAGTTCCTTTCTCCAAGAAAATAAATATGCTCTTCAAATTATATTATGATGAATTTGAAGTATGTTCATCACTTGGGGAGTAAGAGTGGCAATCACAAAAATCAGTGCATTCCACTTTTCTTTAAATAACTTGCCTATGCATATAAATTCGAATTTGAATAACATTCATTTACTAGCACTCTGCTATAATGTTGATATCATAGAATTTGGAATTCATCCTGTCTTGGATGTCATCGTAAAAGACGTTCGTGTTTTAGAAACATGCGGTATCTTCGTTAAGAGCATGAATACTTATATTCGAGGTACTGTTGGATTTATGAGTCATGATAACTTGGGTGCTACAGTTCTATATGGTATGGCACAGTCATTTCAAGCCAATTATTATTGTAGATGTTGTACAATCCATAAACATCAGGCAGCACATGCATCCACTGAAGAAGCCTCATTATTACGTTCAAAGTTTAATGTCGAATTTGAGAAAAATGACGAACCAACCAGTAGTGGAATAAATTTCTCCGTAGGTATTATGAATAGAAGTAGTTTGGCCGATTTAAAATATTTTAATTTATGGGAAAACCACAGTGTGGACCTTCTGCACGATATTTTACATGGGATCGGTCAACGTGAATTAAAAGGTTTCTTCGAGTATTTAGATAAGTGTAAATACCTTTCCTTATTCGATTTGAACCAGTGGATTGCTGCATTTGATTGCGGTTTATCCAATAAAAAAAAAAAAAAAAAAACCAAGTCCAGTCAGTTTTACTAAGAGCGGAATTGGTCAAACAGCTGCACAAACTCATTGTCGTATGATTTTCTTACCTTTATTAATTGAAGATATAATTAGAATAAACGATGAAGTTTGTTCAATGTGGAAGGTGATTCTATTATTAATTGAAATCTCATAAAAGAGCATCATTCGATGTATATGCAGACATATAATACTCACTTACTTCCCAAGCATCACCTTATTACGCATTACCCGACGATTATTCAAAAAATGGGACCTGTGCGCGCTCGCTGCACCATGCGGTTTGAAGCGAAACATCAATTCTTTAAAGATTTGCTCGGTAACTCAAAAATTCCAAAGATCTCTGCTATAGGGCAATTCCACCTCAAATCGGCCAAGAAATGACGTCGCATTTTTTGAATCGAATGAAACTTTTTTTGTGTGTTAAGAATGCAAAAAAAGTCGACACGTGTTTCGGCGTTCGGCCAAAATATTTTTTTTACGAAAGTTATAAATTTATGTATTTTGTTGAAAAACCGACGCACGGTCGGCTTTAGAAATTAATATCTCTGGTTCTATCAATCGTAGAGAGATGGTCTTTGACTCATTTTGAAGGTAATGGAATACACTTTTTGAAAAAATTTTGCAAGTTCTAAAAAAATTGCAAATTGCAACCGTTATAAACAATTGAAATGTTTATCGATTTTTCCTGGAAATATATCCATTTTCAAAATTTTGAAAAAATTTGACCATATTCCTCATTACATTCTACAGAGTGTGTAATTTTTTCACGATACCATTATTATTTTTTTTTTTTTTTTTTAAGCAATTTTTCATGAAGCGGCGCGCGCGCCTCGCCTGACGCCATGTGTGTCGGACCTCGCCTCGCTGCGCCGCGCCGGAGTCGGCAAATGGCGCAGCACGTCGACCGGTTCAGAATCATTTATTGCAAGTGGTGGGAGTCTATGTTTTCAGGATTTGTGAAGTTTATATATTTCTATTTATATAAGATTATCGAAAATGTAAATTTATTTAACCAAAATCAATGTCTACAATATTTTTTTTTCATTTCATTATATTTACTACAGAATGTTTCCTCGAAGCTAAAAATTCTCGCACTTCAATTTGTTTTACATTAATTGGTATAAATGAGTGAAACTTTTGTGTACCGGCTATGGGCCTAGCACACCCAAAACGAAGCTGTAAACTTGTTTCGTGTTCGTTATATTCCTCGATATCAAAGTATAAACATTCTACGCTAGGAATATTCGTTTTTGCCCAGTTGAATAAATTTTTGGGAGTCTTTAAAATTTGATCTCGTTTTTGAAGACTAGCTCTTGCTGCTAATCTTTTAATCGTTCCTCCAATCCCATCACATGGTCCTCTCTAACAATAACGAAATGGTGCAATGAGTTCACGGGCCCATCGTATACCTGTGCAGTTGTGACTTTGAAATCCTGGAAGTACCCAAAAATTGACCCACAATTTTACGACACATTTATAGTATGGCGTGGGACAACCCGAAACTAAATTTTCCAGTTAGATTATAACAATTGCGGTAAACGATTTGCTCTAACCTGAATTCCGAATATATTGCCCCACGTAATGCTGAAATACTAATACTTAGTGTAATATTTGTTTCAAATTTCAAATCTTGAAGACCTTTTTTCAAATTTTGAAGATGTAGACTCCCGCTGCTTGCAATAACTGATTTCGAACCGATCGACGTGCTGCGCCATTTGCCGACTCCGGCGTGGCGCAGCGAGGCGAGGTCCGACACACATGGCGTCAGGCGAGGCGCGCGCGCCGCTTCATGAAAAATTGCTTAAAAAAAAAAAAATAATAATGGTATCGTGAAAAAATTACACATTCTGTAGAATGTAATGAGGAATATGGTCAAATTTTTTCAAAATTTTGAAAATGGATATATTTCCAGGGAAAATCGATAAACATTTCAATTGTTTATAACGGTTGCAATTTGCAATTTTTTTAGAACTTGCAAAAGTTTTTCGAAAAGTGTATTCCATTACCGTCAAAATGAGTCAAAGACCATCTCTCTACGATTGATAGAACCAGAGATATTAATTTCTGAAGCCGACCGTGCGTCGATTTTTCAACCAAATACATTAATTTATAACTTTCGTAAAAAAAATATTTTGGCCGAACGCCGAAACACGTGTCGACTTTTTTTGCATTCTTAACACACAAAAAAAGTTTCATTCGATTCAAAAAATGCGACGTCATTTCTTGGTCGATTTGAGGTGGAATTGCCCTATAGCAGATATCTAGACGACTTTTGTCGTTTCTTCATAACTGTGTGTAGCTGGGGTGTCTTGACACCACCGCCTTGCCTCCCTTGCCCTGGGAACCACGTGCCGTTACCTGAGACTTCGTCTCGAGGTAACAGTCATCGCGTGTGAGTATCATAAAGAGTGGGTTGAGTGTCTGTCATCAGCGGCGTGCTGTATGTTAGTGTAGTCGCGTCAGCTGGGTCTGTGAAGAGTGTGTGCGCTCCCCCTCCCTGCCATCTTGTACCGTGCGTTAGGCCATCCAGCTGGCCTAGCCGCCTAGCTGAGCGATACTCACGATGTAAGAAGAATAGGTGGGTCGACGAGAATTCAATTGCTGTGATTTTTAGGTGTCATTTCGTTAAGTTTCGTACAGGCGGCGCTGCAACACAGATACGCCAATCACAGCGGTCACCGTAGTCACGTGTACTCCTAGTCTCAGCTGACATAGCCGACCGCTCGTTTTGGTTGGTCGCAAATCATGGGTAAGAAGTACGATGTGAAAAATTGTCGGAGCGCGGGAGCGGGCGAATTGCACAGGGTAAAGTTGAAACCAATGTTTCAATTTTCAAACTCCCGTCCGATGATGGTAGATCCCTTACTCGCGAAAAGTGGCTGTCATTTTTGGAAAAACCCGGTAGAAAAAATGTTTCAAGCAACGCTTTTGTTTGTGAAAAACATTTTACTGAAAAGGACGTTAGAAGGGAGTATAAATGCGTCGATACAGATGGAAATATACTTCTTCAGGTATGTTTATAGGTATAGATGGTATTGTTACAGGTACTTTACTTACATTTGTGTATGACCGTACGTTGTGACGTCGGCAGACCCTATGGTCTCCGGCTTGCACCATCATATAAAGGTATACACTCATATTGATAATTGTTAGAATATAAGATCCTATTTTATATACATGCATGTTACATATGTATGCACTATGTATGCAAGGAGCATTGGATCATATAGCAAACGGCGACTGCCTGCTTGGTGAGAACTGCAATCTAGCAGTTTTAAGTCCTCAGGCAGCCGTCGTCTGCCGCGAAAAGGAGAAGACAGATGGTAAGAAGGCATAAAAGACCCTACACACAATAAGGCAGTGCCTTTATTTCTGCTTCCAGCAAGTCGCGTACTTCTCATTACTCTAAAACTAAATTCATTTTCATTCACTGTGCTATATCTGGCTTCTCCTCGCGATTCAACAAAATAATAAACTTTAATCACGTAATTAAGGTTCGAGTCTGTACCCTTCAATCTTGCGAGCGTGCCCTTCTTGGCATTCGCACTATTTTCCAACATCCTTATAGACGAGCGTGCCGTGTCTAGGCACTCGTCGTCTCCAAATCCTACCATACAAGTTCATGCCCCGGCGTACCGGTAAGCGACAGCGCGGGCACCGCGGCGGAAAGGACGTGCGTGAAAGGAGGCGCCAAGCCATAATACGCCAGTTATCTAAAACTTGTGAGTTCATCCTTGAACCCCAGTGTTGTGCATCGACCAAAACGGATAATCTTACACACCACTCATTGGAATATCAAGGTGAAACCCAAATCATCACTGTGATCAACGATCTACTCGAGGAATCTTTATCTGGACCACCTACCCGCTCGCCCAAAGACCCGCTCCAATAAAGTAAGAATTCCAATACATAATTAACTCCGGAACTTAGTTCCAAACAATAAGGTGACAGCATTGCCCATCTGTGACGATTCGGTAACCAATAAACCAGGACGTCACAACGTATTCGTTCACTGATTACCTAATATCTGCAGCAGCGCGTGAATATTAGCGTGTAATGATAAAAGCACGTGTAAATAAAAATTTGAAGTTGCCGCTTTACGGGTATCTGTGTCGAGGCGAACCTGGCGGAATACTCGGGAAATAACACCTAAAAATTACAGCGCGTTATATGGGAAAATACGGCCGTCGACCCACCTATTCTTCTTACATCGTGGCGATGCTATCTGACTCGCTAGGTTTCGCTATAGTTTTCTGCCGTGCCGCGTATCACCCGTCCTACCTGCGTTGATCGAACTCGACTGCGTTACGAGTCTTGAGTTCGATCCCGACGGGTGTCGAGAGCTTTTTTTTTATTCTTAATTTTTTTTTTTAGCTATACCGTACCTTAAGTTACCGATACCGTTTGTTATATTATTTCTCTTTTATCGGAAATATATCGAGTTCTGTTAGTTACCGTATCTTACCGTTTAAAGTGTGTTATTTCTACGCCCCCATGTTCCCCTCTCCGTCTAGCCGGTTATCTGCTCAGTTTTGCGTTTTGTTTGTGGCTTATTTTGATCTTTTTTTGAGTTCCGTCTCGCTTTCTCTTATCTAATACATTCGTGTACCTGGCGCCCAACATTACCTTCTCTGTCTGTTTATTTGATTTTGGCGTGAGATTCACGTTGGTGCTCTTTGTGCGGGATTTATTTTTTCTCACACCCGGTCGCAAAATGCCACTTTTCATACCTCTTGAGCGGGCGGAAAACAGCTCGTTTCGCCCTAGGGCGGAAAAAGTCGTTTCCGCCGGTTGAAAGCGGGCGAAACCGACTATTTTCCTGCCCTCGGGCGCAAACAGCTGTTTTCCGCCCGCTCACTCGGTCTGAAATAGTACATTGTGTATCAGGGGCGCAAAAGGCTATTTTACGAGTATGCAATTTGCGGCACGAGTCGAAGGCGAGTTGCTGTAAAAGCAGACTCGTCATAATAGCTTTGTGCCCATGATGCACACGATGTTTTTCTCACACCTGGTCTGCAAAAATGCCTTTTTTCAGACCGAGTGAGCGGGCGGAAAACAAGTGTTTGCGCCCGAGGGCAGGAAAATAGTCGGTTTCGCCCGCTTTCAGCCGGCGGAAACGACTTTTTCCGCCCTAGGGCGAAACGAGCTGTTTTCCGCCCGCTCAAGAGGTATGAAAAGTGGCATTTCGCGACCGGGTGTGAGAAAAGAGGCATTTTTGCAGACCAGGTATGAGAAAAACATCGTGTGCATCATGGGCGCAAAGCTATTATGACGAATCTGCTTTTACAGCAACTCGCCTTTGACTCGTGCCGCAAATTGCATACTCGTAAAATAGCCTTTTGCGCCCTTGATACACAATGTACTATTCTATCTAGTTCCTCCGGGCAGGAAAATTGCTCGTTACAAGACATATAGTCAATTGATAAGAGAATGTCGATACAAAGACCCTGCAAGGTGTGCTATACTGTCTACGAGAAACGTAGACGTAGAAGAAATTAATAAAAAGGTGATAGACTTATTAGATCAGAAAAGTGAATGGATTTACACAAGTGTAGATAATGTAGAAAGTTCATCAAATACAGAAAAAATTAACGAAGTAATTTCACCTGAGTATTTGAATACATTAGGGCCGTCTGGTTTGCCACCACATGAACTACATCTGCGAAAATATTGTGTCGTTATGCTCATAAGATACTTGAGTATTAATGAAGGATTATGTAATGGCACAAGAATGATGTTATTGGATCTCGGGAACAACATACTCCGATGCGAAATTTCAACCGGAGACAAAACAGGTACTGTAGTTTTCATAAACCGTATTACTCTCTACTGTGAGAATGTATACCCATTCACATTCAAAAAGCGACAGTTGCCAATAAAAATAGCTTACGCTATGACTATAAACAAGGCACAACGACAAACGTTTGACACAATCGGAATTGATCTACGAAAAGATGTTTTTAATCACGGACAACTGTGAGAGGCATTTTCAGGAGTCAGAAGATGGGACTCATTAAAAATTTATTTCGGAAGTCAGCGTAAAAATAACAACGTTAAAAACTATGTTTATAGAGAATTATATGCATAACGATGAAAAAAAAATATAATAAACAAGTTTAATGGCTGTCAATAAGTTTGAAGAAAGTGTACGTTGTACATATTATTTGTACACCGATTCTATACCTATACGTTTTTCATGAGAGAAACAAAATGAATTATGATTCAGAAATATTTTGTTTGTAAAAGTAAATGATTGAAATCAGTTTGATTTGGACTGCAGTGATTGGAAATTGTTTTTAGTTGACATTATTATTTTCACCGCTGTACCAAACAACCAAATATAATGAAAACGAAGCAGAAATCTAATATGGCTTGTGAGTACATGAAATATGTATGTTGAAATAGAAATAAGGATAAGTAGAATTTAAATTGTGGTAAATTTGATAATTCACAATTAAGGGGGGACTTCGGTGAAATTTCAGTCAAAAATGGCCAAAAAGTCGATTTTTGGATTATTACGGAAAAATGTTCGTGGAACCTTCCTCCACCCTCAAAATAAATTTTGGACCCATACGATTTTTTTTACACGCAATTTTCAGCCTAGTGAAAAAATGGCGCGCTATACCGCATAATATTTATTTCAAACGGAGATTACACTTATAATATAATATAAAGCTTCTTTCTATTACTTCGGGCCACTAAATGTCTTTCATAACACATTGTTCCTTTTTTTTTTTTTTTCTATTTTTTAATTTTTTTAATTTTTTTTTTTTGCGGATCGAGCTTCTCTTTTCCCTAATTCGAAGCTTCTTGCTATGAATCCAGCAGCAGCCAAGGAGCGCTTTCCCGCCAATGATGTGCGCCATCTTGTTTTTCGAAAGAAGAAGACGTGAGCTGTTGACATTTTATTTTGGCAACTCCAAACACTATAATACGTAGATTTTGAAGAGACCTGCCTCTCAAAATGGATCGTGACAGTCATCGCTGGCGTGCTTCTAAACTTCGTGAAAGCAAAAAAAGAAAGCACCGCTCAGACAATCTAAAAAGACGACCGGAAGTCGAAAACCTCTCGAAACCTAACCCCGATTTCAGGACACCAGTCGTGTTGGGTGTGGAAATTGAACCAGTGGCCGGACCATCTGGAGTGAAAACAAGACCAGTTCAAGAGTCACAGATATCTGGTCATGGATGCCCTTCTGCCTTGGCTGCCACCGAAAGCTTTGTAGTCCAGTCAATAGAGGGAAAAAAAGGCTGTTTCGTGACAAAACTCCCACTGGCAATTTGACTGCGCCACATTTTTAAAGCCGGTTCACAGATGAAAACTAACATGTTTCCAACTCCTAATTTTAAGTGTTTTTTTTTTTAAACAATGTTTAAAAACGAAAAAACACGTTTTTTAGTAGTTTTTCGCGTCTGGGATGGAAACTGGTAGAGCAATCTTGATACTCCAATGAGAACAGTTGTAGAGAATTGAACAACCTTCAAAACGAGCTCTGGATCGACTCGATCAGAGCATTTTTGACCGAGAAAAATCGAAAACACCCCTAAAAAGAGGTGTTTTTTCAAAAATTCATAACTCCGCCATTTTACAAGTGGTAGAATAGGCCTTTCGCGTGGTAGTAGTGAATAACGTGTAGATAACGTGGGCATAAAATGGGCACTGTCGGATTGGTAGTTTTTGCACAATTGCAAATTGAATTTTTTTGTTTATCATTTTCGATAAGCCACCCTTGCTCGAGAAGTGGTCGGATCGTAATTTTCTAAAGCGATTTTTAAACTAGACTATATTCACTACAAATCGTTCATTTATGCCGAGTCGTTACTTTGCGTTAAAATAGGTAGAAAATGCATCCGAACATAGGCATAAACGCCCGATCGCAAGAAAGTAGGCGAGTGGTGGGGGCACTCGACTGCGGTGGGGAAGCGTATATACAGTGAGGTTCACTGGAAACTGGATGAGCCTGACGTTAGGCAATTCGTGTAAACACGAAAACGGCAACGCTGTCGAACGCATAGAGTGGTAAAACGACATATCCACAAAGACGGACAATTGCAGACTGCAGCTGTCATGTCACGTCGTTGGGTCAGAATTGACTGACAGAGTGACATATTCGAGGTTAATCGTGAAATAACTAATAAGACAACGGGAATGGATATTCATTCGTAAAAAATTATTGGTAATGAATTAGTAAATCGATTACAGATGCCAATTTCGCTTTATTTGCAACATTATTTGGTTATAAGTATCGGGGTGAAATCTGCGAATCTAATTGTAATAAAGGCACATAACCAACCAATTTGGAACGATATTAATTCGTTATATTAAGTCTTGATGAAGTTATGAATTGATTGCAGATGTCGATTTATGTTTATTTACGACATTATTTACAAGCTAAGAGTTCCTCGGTGACTGACTGACTCGTGGCATCACTTCGACAACTACGATCAGGAACACAGTGACGTAGATTTGATCCGACGAGCAATCTACGAGACATCTTTGACGTAGCAGACAGTACTCCAAATTTCTTCAGCGCCGCCGCCTAAGAAGTCTGAAAGCACAGTCTTGTGGATACCTTACAGCTAACGCTGTAAACCTTACTTGGAAACAGTCCTGCAGAGATTTTCAGTTTGACTATCAGTTCGGGTATACCTTTCTGCGAGTAATGAATTAATGAAAAGTATCGCTTATGGTGTAAGTCAATGTAATTGTGGTGTGTGAAGAGTAGAATAAAGCGGTACCTGTTTCTGAAGATCAGCTCATTCGCAATATTTTTATAAATTTAAAATGATTTATTTTGTCTTTAAATACAATATTGGAATAGGGTAAGAAAATGTAGAGAATTATGATGAGGAAGATTGCAACCCCGAGGGGATCAAGAAACGAGTGTACAATAAAAATACAAGATTGTTGTTTTCAAAATATGCGTGTAGAGGCCCTTTTTCTCGCATGTAGAGTGGATGGAAGATTTCTCATGACTAGCATTGTCTTTATTACCTCTCTAGGTAATGAGTCGATTTCCTCCCAAAGAGAGGGAACTCTATGAAGGATGAAATCTTCTAAAATTTCCGTTCTACATGCGAAAAAAGGGCCTATACATGGGCTTGTTGGAATAAGTACGGTGTGCAATACGGGGGGAGGGTAATTTGCGAAGAAATCCAAACCAGCCTCAAGAGTTGCGCGAGAGATTGGGATTTTGAAATTATCGGTACAACGGATCATCAAGGTCGCACATGTTATACCCTCCAAGCACGATACGGCCCAGAAACTTGAGTCACCAGATAGTGGCAGTCGAAAAATCTTCTCTGAGACGTTGCGGAACTGACTTAGGGAAAATGAAGGTATCCGCAGGATATTTTTCACTAAACAGTCCATCATCCTACCACAATTACATTAATTTACACCATAAGCAATACTTTTCATTGATTCATTACTTGCAGAAAGGTATGCGTATGTATACCCGAATTGGTAGTCAAACTGAAAATCTCTGCAGGACTGTTTCCAGGTAAGGTTTACAGCGTTAGCTGTAAGGTATCCACAAGACTGTGCTTTCAGACTTCTTAGGCGGCGGCGCTGAAGAAATTTGGAGTACTGTCTGCTACGTCAAAGATGTCTCGTAGATTGCTCGTCGGATCAAATCTACGTCACTGTGTTCCTGATCGTAGTTGTCGAAGTGATGCCACGAGTCAGTCAGTCACCGAGGAACTCTTAGCTTGTAAATAATGTCGTAAATAAACATAAATCGACATCTGCAATCAATTCATAACTTCATCAAGACTTAATATAACGAATTAATATCGTTCCAAATTGGTTGGTTATGTGCCTTTATTACAATTAGATTCGCAGATTTCACCCCGATACTTATAACCAAATAATGTTGCAAATAAAGCGAAATTGGCATCTGTAATCGATTTACTAATTCATTACCAATAATTTTTTACGAATGAATATCCATTCCCGTTGTCTTATTAGTTATTTCACGATTAACCTCGAATATGTCACTCTGTCAGTCAATTCTGACCCAACGACGTGACATGACAGCTGCAGTCTGCAATTGTCCGTCTTTGTGGATATGTCGTTTTACCACTCTATGCGTTCGACAGCGTTGCCGTTTTCGTGTTTACACGAATTGCCTAACGTCAGGCTCATCCAGTTTCCAGTGAACCTCACTGTATATACGCTTCCCCACCGCAGTCGAGTGCCCCCACCACTCGCCTACTTTCTTGCGATCGGGCGTTTATGCCTATGTTCGGATGCATTTTCTACCTATTTTAACGCAAAGTAACGACTCGGCATAAATGAACGATTTGTAGTGAATATAGTCTAGTTTAAAAATCGCTTTAGAAAATTACGATCCGACCACTTCTCGAGCAAGGGTGGCTTATCGAAAATGATAAACAAAAAAATTCAATTTGCAATTGTGCAAAAACTACCAATCCGACAGTGCCCATTTTATGCCCACGTTATCTACACGTTATTCACTACTACCACGCGAAAGGCCTATGCTACCACTTGTAAAATGGCGGAGTTATGAATTTTTGAAAAAACACCTCTTTTTAGGGGTGTTTTCGATTTTTCTCGGTCAAAAATGCTCTGATCGAGTCGATCCAGAGCTCGTTTTGAAGGTTGTTCAATTCTCTACAACTGTTCTCATTGGAGTATCAAGATTGCTCTACCAGTTTCCATCCCAGACGCGAAAAACTACTAAAAAACGTGTTTTTTCGTTTTTAAACATTGTTTAAAAAAAAAAACACTTAAAATTAGGAGTTGGAAACATGTTAGTTTTCATCTGTGAACCAGCTTTAAAAATGTGGCGCAGTCAAATTGCCAGTGGGAGTTTTGTCACGAAAAAATCTCTATTGACTGGACTATTGGAAAACTAAATCTATTCAACATGATGTGTACGCCAGAAGAAAAAGCTGCTCAGAATGAAACTGAAGACCAATTCCTTCTTGTACATTCCACTAGCTGGAATGAACTACTGAAAAACTTTGCATGCAGTGAGTGCGGTGAAAAATCCATTGAAGCACAAATAAGAGAACAGAAGGGGTTCTGTGCAAAGATTATCGCTAAATGTACAGCATGTGGATTTAGAATGGGCGATACCCATACGAGTCAACGAGTGAAAGGTTCGACAACAAGACCACCGTTTGAAGTCAACAGACGAATCGCTGATGCGACAAACGCCGTTGGACTAGGCCATGCGGGTCTGGAGAAATTCTGTACCGTGATGAGCATGAAAGGCATGAGCAGTAGCACATATAAAGCTCACTTAGATAAGTTAGCTACCGAAACTGAAAAGCTAGCAGATAGAGTTCTCGATAAAGCAAGAAAAGCTGTAAGAAAAGTCCACGAGACGATAGATCCATCTCTAAAAAACAAGGACGTACTAGACATAGCTGTATCGTACGACGGAACCTGGCATAAACGAGGCTTTACCTTTTTGTATGGAATTGGGATCGTGATAGATATTTTGACTGGACTGGTAATCGATTACCAAGTTCTGTCTAAATTTTGTCAAATGTGCGCTATCGCTTCGAGTCAACTAGATGCGGAATCACCAGATTTCCAACTATGGCAACAGGGACACAAGGATTGTGGAGAATGTAGTATCAACTAGATAGGGCCGTCCGTTGCAATGGAGATGAAGGCAGCTGAGATATTGTGGACTAGATCTTTGGCCAGAAATCAGATGAGATACACAACCGTATTATCAGATGGTGACGCCAAAACATAAACTCAGCTACAAAACATCGCTCCATATGGAAAGGACGTACCCATTTCAAAAGAAGAGTGTGTAAATCACATAACGAAAAGAATGGGCACGGGACTCCGGAATCTTGTGAAAGAATGGATAATAAAAGGCATAGAACTTGGTGAACGAGGTAGCGGCATGCTAAAAGAGACCACGATAGTAGCGTTGCCCAATTATTACAGGAACGCTATTGTCAAAAATATCCCTGACGTCTCTGCTATGAAAAAAAGCATTAAGGGCTACGGTAGATCACTGTGCGTCCACAGATGACAATCCACAACACTCGAACTGCCCAACTGGTACAGGGACGTGGTGTTTTTTCAATAAAAGCACAGCAAATGGAGAACCGCCAAAAAGCCACGACACGATGCCAGTAAAACTGAACGCAACTGTGGTAGCGAAGCTAACGCCCTTGTACGAACGCCTCTCCAGTGACGAGTTGCTAAGCCGATGCGCCCGAGGAGCAACACAGAATGCAAACGAAAGCTTGCACTCACTAATATGGCAAAAGTGCCCAAAAGAAACCTCCACATCCAAGAAACTGATTGATTTAGGAGTAGTGAGTGCAGTCGCTGAATTCAATATGGGTGCGATCCATGCCCAGAAGGCAGAAATGATGGTGAGGGAAAGAGTAGTCCCGGACGCTGCTAAAAATATCAGTGCGCAGCGAGATGCCAGACGAAAGCGGAAGCGAGCGTGGAAGGCAACGACAGAGAGCAAAAAAGCTCGCAAGGCTACTATTATAAGGAAAACCGCAGCAGAAAAAGCCAAGAAGCAGGCAGAGGGGCCGACGTATAGCGCTGGACAATTTTAATTTTTTTTTTCCACAGGTCAACGTTCAGAAGACGAAACGATCGTCATACATCGGACAAAAATTCAATTCTGGTGAATTATTTTACAGTAGATTTGAGCAGGGGCTAGATCAATATCTCTTTATCGTTGATTTTTTTCAACAGTCTAGTGTAGTATTTATCCAGCCCCAATGATTACTCGACATAAAATTAATGATTCATTATTCAACTTTTTTCATATGGTGATCGGGTGTAACTGAGACGAAGGCGATAAAGAGAGTGATCTTCGACGCCAAACCCATCAGCGGAAGAAGCTGGGGCGGACAGCAGCACTTCTAGGGGGGGGGGGGGGGGTTACGTAACATTGTTTTTTTTTCACCATTCAAAACGGTCGCATCGAGAGAATCTCTCACGCATTTTCTAAGACGTTAATTATGACTTTTAGGCAAAAATGGCCACTTGGTGTTTACGTAACGTTTTACTAGGGGGGCGGGAGGGGGGGTCAAAAATCTCCAAAAATTGCGTTACGTAATACTTGAACGCTCCCTTAAGAGGAGACTACGGTGAAAAAAAAACTTCTGTATTTGTGAATCAATTTTTTTGAAATTTTAACCAGAAGTTGAGATTCTTCATACTAAAAGCTGATTCAAATTTGAACCCAATCGAACAAGTAGTTTTTGAGTTATGAATATTTTTCTAACATTTCTTCGAAACGCTCCTTGCGCACTGGGTTCCATCGCAGAAGGTTGAAACTGTTTCTGAACACAGTTACTATCAAGGACTAAAAACTGCTAGAACCATTTTTCGATTAGAGTCCTCTAGATGATTTCAATAATTACTGGAACTGGCTTCATTTTTTGCTCTTACATTTTTTGGTATATCTCATGCTGCGAAACGAAGTAGATTCATCGGAGCCAAAATTCCTTCTAGTAATTTGAAGATAACATGCCAAAGAATATGTCTGCCGAAGGGCAAATCAATTCGATGAAACCTGAGACGCAAGGAATTTTTTGAATATCCAAAAACATAGTTCTGAGATAAACGCGATTTACTGAATTTCTGTAAAATGATTGCTAAGATGCAAATAATACGTAGGCAAAAAATGAGTCATTCACTGTCACGATAACTAGACTTGGCTTACTTGATTCTGAAGTTGTGTATCACTATTCAAAGTTAGGAAAAAAAATGCAAATTAGTAGTATCAATTTTTCAAATTTTAAACTATCTGTCTTACTATTGAAATGCTTACGGAACAACCCCGAATTAGTTCAAGGTATAAAAACAGCTATATGAGCTATATGGTACCACAAGTCTTCGACAGACGATAAGCCGCAGCACCATCTCTACCCGGAGGATCGAGACTCTTGGTGTAAGTATCAACAGGCAATTGCAGTTCGAACAGTTGAGACATTCAAACACCGGGCTAATCTCCCAGAAATTGAGATGAATGAGGTCAGACCAGTCTCCGTTGACCTCAGCGACAAGGCATTACTAAATCGCTGTGTCGGAGGTAAGACACAGAATAGGAGCGAGTCCTAAGACTTTATTTTCAGGTCGTGACGTCCTTCAAGTTGGAGCCAACATTGCAGCGATCAACTCCGAAAGTTAACGAGGTATGTTGAGAATCATGCAAAAATTTTCAGTAGAGCCGTATGAGTCAATCCACGTCAAGCGGGACACCTTTTTGACCGCATGTTCTTAGAAATCGTCGTAATTTTTTTTACACATTCTCTGGGTAAAATAAATGCATGAAACATTTTTTTTTTTTTTTAACTCGAAGGGCTTAGAAGTTACAAGGGGTCGAATTTTCGAAAAAAGCACCAAAAACCGGAATCGCTGTCTTCTTTAAACGTTAATATCTCCGGTTTCCTTTGTCGTACAGACATCGGCAAAAACTCATTTTAAAGCTCTTGAATCGCACTTTCACGCTATTAATTTTTAATCCACCTAATAAATAATGTTCTATTTGTTATAAACAATTATATTTTTTAACCGTGATTTTCGAGATGATTACATCTTTCGAAAATTCTAAAAAAAAAAGAGCGTGTTCCTTGATTCATTCTCTACGAAATCTGTAAGTTTCAAAATGGAACTCCGATGGAAACTATATTTAAAAAGCGATTGATTCGTGCGGGACGTCGCGCGCGGCTCTCTACGCGGGCGCGCCGAGACCGAAGCTTGTTCTCTTCACATGCAAGGAATACAGGGGGGCTGTTATAGGTCTGAATTCATCAAATCTATTAATTCACAGAATTATTTATTCCATTTCATACTGAATATTCTACTCAAAACAATAAAAATATTAATACAGAACTAAAACGCTTAACTAAAATCTTGAAACACATCACAATTTCGAAACTAAAGCTCCTATAGTCATCAAAAATAAGTGGTAAATATAAAGTACTTTTTGATTCCATCAAATGGAATACGTCACAATATCATCATTCAATTAATTACGTACTAAATTAATCAACTAAACCCTATATTAAAAATTTCAGAACTATATTACATATAAATAAAATCTTAAAGTGAGCCGCAAATTTGAATTTCTACTAATAGTTGATTTACTTGGAAACCAATGCTTCTACTGACTTCTGTGGGGATCATTCTGTGAGCATTATAAAAAAGAAGCTGTTGCATTACAAGCTCGATTTGAGAAAGCGAAGTTAGTAGGTACGTGGAACATTGATATTCCATTGTATAAAACCAATTTCAAAAAAATAAAAATAAAAAATTGTTGCCAAAAGATATTCGAATGCACAGAAGTCAGTAGAAGCATTGGTTTCCAAGTAAATCAACTATTAGTAGAAATTCAAATTTGCGGCTCACTTTAAGATTTTATTTATATGTAATATAGTTCTGAAATTTTTAATATAGGTTTTAGTTGATTAATTTAGTACGTAATTAATTGAATGATGATATTGTGACGTATTCCATTTGATGGAATCAAAAAGTACTTTATATTTACCACTTATTTTTGATGACTATAGGAGCTTTAGTTTCGAAATTGTGATGTGTTTCAAGATTTTAGTTAAGCGTTTTAGTTCTGTATTAATATTTTTATTGTTTTGAGTAGAATATTCAGTATGAAATGGAATAAATAATTCTGTGAATTAATAGATTTGATGAATTCAGACCTATAACAGCCCCCCTGTATTCCTTGCATGTGAAGAGAACAAGCTTCGGTCTCGGCGCGCCCGCGTAGAGAGCCGCGCGCGACGTCCCGCACGAATCAATCGCTTTTTAAATATAGTTTCCATCGGAGTTCCATTTTGAAACTTACAGATTTCGTAGAGAATGAATCAAGGAACACGCTCTTTTTTTTTTTAGAATTTTCGAAAGATGTAATCATCTCGAAAATCACGGTTAAAAAATATAATTGTTTATAACAAATAGAACATTATTTATTAGGTGGATTAAAAATTAATAGCGTGAAAGTGCGATTCAAGAGCTTTAAAATGAGTTTTTGCCGATGTCTGTACGACAAAGGAAACCGGAGATATTAACGTTTAAAGAAGACAGCGATTCCGGTTTTTGGTGCTTTTTTCGAAAATTCGACCCCTTGTAACTTCTAAGCCCTTCGAGTTAAAAAAAAAAAAAAAAATGTTTCATCCATTTATTTTACCCAGAGAATGTGTAAAAAAAATTACGACGATTTCTAAGAACATGCGGTCAAAAAGGTGTCCCGCTTGACGTGGATTGACTCATATGTGTGTGTGAAATCTAAGAGATAAAGGACCCTTCGTAGATCTTTCACGCTGAGTCCCATACTCTTTGGTCCGCGCGCCGAGAACTTCACTATTAACTGTTGATGATAAAATCACGGTATAATTTTCATTAAGAGATACTTGCGCAAGAAGAATAATGGAAAGCAAAGGCTACTTTTGGTTAGTTTCTTGTACGCTAACAGCGGCTTGTTCCAGTATGAATGAAACGATGGTCAATCTTAGCTCCCGATGCCTCTCCTGATTTTTTGACAGGCAATACGACAGCGCGCGCAAAAGACAATTCCCATCTGGCTTCATCTGCACTATCTGTTTATCCATTTTTTTTTTTTTTTTTTATTGTAAGTGAAATAATATTTCTATTTGACCTGTCAAGAATTCACGGTGAATATATAACTGTCATTAAACAATATCAATGAGAGAATAGTGAATTCATCTGATTTTTTTAAAGTAAAGTTTAGTTTTCCGTGAATTCGGACAGTCGATTGTTCTTTGCGGGTGGCTAGGTCATCCGTTTTGTGGTCATCGGTGGCCAGATCTTCCTGTACGTATTTCTCAGCGAGGAGGCCAACCGCCTTGTAGTTATCGTTGTCTAGGTCTTCCTCTCCATAGTTATCAGTATCCAGGTCATCCGCTTAATAGCTTTTGATGTCAAGTCTTACAGTTCGCAGTTCTGTGCACCGACAACTACAAAGCAGATGACCTATCGTTTACGTTACAATCTCTGCATGATTGTGTCTTTTCATACTACGTTCAAGCTGCAAAGACATGCAGAGTATTGTCTGCCATAGCAGAGATTCCTCGTTGGATGAAAAACTTTCACGGAAACGATTCCAGGCTGATCGTTGAATAATATTTCACTCGCTGTTCGCAACCGTAGCTGTCAACGTGATGCAACGAGTCGGTCGGTCACCGATGAACTGCTCGCTATAAGTAATGTAGTAAATACATAGAAATTCACACCTATGATTAATTCTTCAAGAATTATTGTCACTGCGGTTGGCTCTAATTTTAACTTTATTACAGTCAGATTCGTAAGTTCAACCAAAACAGTTCTTTATTAGGTTATAACCTAATAATGTTCGAAATGAACCGATATTGACATCCGCAATTACCTGAATAATCCATTACACTTTCTTACCAAAGAATATGCCCGTTTACCGTTGTATTAAGGAACTGTAATTACAAAATCTAAATCTGAAAATTATTTATAACCCTCATTCTAACCTAACGACATGACAGCCGCAGAATTTCGACTCATTCGACTCATTCGACTCTCGCATCGACAGCGTTGCCATTTCGGAGTGAAACTCCAGATGCATACCCACACGGCTTATAACTTTCCACAGATCATCTCTGTATAAATAATTCAATACTATTGTTATTATAATCTACCCAATTTTGTCGCAAATTTTTTTTAATAGTATAGAGAGATTATTCATGAAATTGAATAAGTTTCTGTATGTTATAATAGTAGATATATTAAAATCAATTAACGTTGTTATTGATTATTATTGTAATTAGGTACTATAGGTATCTGTCTTAGTTTAAGATATAACCCATGTTTTTTATTGGAATAAAAAAAGTTACGACTAATGATTCTTCCGATGATTGTGACGAATATACATCAGATGGAAAAAAAAAATAATAAAATATTGTAACGTATCGGCTAGTCCGCCGGTAAGATAGATAGATCTCGTGATCGACTGATCATGTGATCTTCCCACCACCAGGCGGTGACGTCATCCGACGTGGTGGCGACGCCGAAGAAGGCGACGATAGGTATAAAAGCTGGTGAGGACGAGCCTCATCAGCGATACGGAGTTAGAACTCGTAGCCATCTCAATTGCACTATTATACTCTGGGCCATCCGGATATAATAACTTAGAGTCAGTAGAATCATTTTGAAAACTTAGAATACAAATTTCAGAATATAATATAAAATTTCATTACAAAGAATAACATGCTAAAGCAGCTGTTAATTCAAATATAAAATTCATAAAGATCTATTGCTGCAGATTTGAGTTTAGATTCTAATATAAAATAGAGGCATTATCGATAAACTGAAATTGCACTCGTAAATTCGTAATAAAACTGAAATATCGATCGAACAAAGACAAGAAAGAGCCAAGTAGAAATTAAGGTAGAAAAATAAGAAAGTAGAAATAAGGACAACTTTTTGTATTTTATTTTTGTAGAATCAAATTCGAACAATAGTTGATTAAAATATTGAGTTTAGTAGAAACGAATCAACGCAGTATCTTTGTCCGACATTTCCGTCTCTCATTTCCATAAATAAAAAACTCTTGCACGCTACAACAAGCCGAGATAGAGTATTTTCAGGGAACAGCTTCGAAGAGCAATCTTCCCAGGCTGGATATACAGTCTTGGGTGCAAACCCCGGATCTGAGTGCAGCGAATAGTTAGAAAGGATAGGGAAGCGCAGGAGTCAGGCTTATGCGCAAGCATCGGCTCTGACGTAGGGAAGTGGCTTTACCGAGTAATCAGTTGAGTCCACGAAAAAACGGCTTGGGTCTGCCACAAAAAGCCTCCTCTCTAGATTTTTCTATCTAATTACGGACTCGGAATTAACAAAGCCGTTTTGCGTGGACTCGACAGATTGCTCTGTAAAGCCACCTCCCTATGTCAGAGCCGATGTTTTCACACAAGCCTGACTCCTGCGCTATCTTTTCTAACTATTCCCTGCACTCAGATCCGGGGTTATGCACCCAAGACTGTATAACCAGACTCGGAAGATTGCTCTTCAAAGCTGTTCCCTGAAATTATACTATCTCGGCTTTATGTTGTGTGCAAGAGTTTTTTATAATGGAAATGAGCAACGGAAATGTCGGACAAAGATAGAGTAGCGATTTGAATTTAGTGAAATCAAAACGTTTTAATCAAAGGATTGTTTGATTCTGGATTTTACAAAATAAAATAACAAAAATCGTTCTTACTCCTAATTTCTTATTTCTACCTTAATTTTACTGGCTCTTTTCTGTCCTATTTGTTCGATCTTTTGTTTTAGTTCTAGTTTGGAGTGCAAGTTCTATTTGTCGATAAATGCCTCGAATTTTCGATATTCTATTCTCAAATATGCAGCAATAGAATTTAAGAAGTGAAATTGAATTAATATCTTCTTTAGCGTATCTTTCTTTAAATTTAAATTTGATTTTTCTGAAATTGTATTGAAATTTGATTCTACTGATTCTAAGTTATTATTTTTGGATGGCCCAAAATATAATATTGCAAATGAGACGGCTACGAGTCCAGACTGCTTCTTGCTGCTAGTTCTGTCTGCGTATCGCTGGTGAGGCTCTTCCTCACCAGCTTTTATACTCATCGTCGCCTTCTTCGACGACGCGAGAGCGTCATTTGACGTCATCGCTGGGTGGTAGGGTGATCACGTGATCGGTTGATCACGAGATCGTACTATATTACCGGCCGACTAGCCGATACGTTACAACATACAGGTATGTATATATTTTTTATTTTTATTCCTCATTATTATTATGATTGATGAATATTTGTTGTTTTCAAGTAATCAAATCTTTTTGCCTCCAACCGCTAAAAATAGTCATCACAATTAATGGTTAATTTGAAAAAAAAAATTATGGTAAAAGCAAATATGTGAAAATTGCTCTTTATCGTTGACGCGCGCAGAGCACACGGTTTGACACTAGTTATTTAAAAGTTAGCAGTTCCTCGATGATGGACTGACTCGTCGCATCACTTCGACAACTACGGTCAGGAACACAGCGATGTAGATTCGATTCAACGAGCAATCTACGAGGCATCTCTGACGTAGTAGACAAAACCCCAAAGAACCCCGCACTAATCTTATGGGAATTGGTTTTCGGTGGATTTGAAAAATTTTGAAACACTTTCGAGACACGGTCGTTCTGATCAAAAGTCTCAATGGGCGAAATACTTTCTATAGAAAAATACGAGTGGTAGCGGCGCTGGAAAATCATTGTTCATCGATCGTGCGTGGATGAGCTAGCGTGCGTCTGTACGTCAGCATTGACGCAGTAGGGCAAAAATGACTTCAACTGACTTCAGCTGATTTCAACTAACTCCAACTGACTGTAACTGACTACCGGCCGAACCTTGAATCAAGTGTACACCTAGCTGAGTAGTCAGTCAAATTCAGTCGAAGTCAATTCAAGTCAGTCCAAGTCTGTTGAGGTCAGTTACAGTCAGTTGGAGTTAGTTGAAATCAGCTAAAGTCAGTTGGTCATTTTTGCCCTAGTGCGTCAATGCTGACATACAGACGCACGCTAGCTCATCCACGCACGATCGATGAACAATGATTTTCCGGCGCCGCTACCACTCGTATTTTTCTATAGAAAGTATTTCGCCCATTGAGACTTTTGATCAGAACGACCGTATCTCGAAAGTGTTTCAAAATTTTTCAAATCCACCAAAAGCCAATTCCCATAAGATTAGTGCGGGGTTCTTTGGGGTTTTATCTACTACGTCAGAGATGCCTCGTAGATTGCTCGTTGAATCGAATCTTCATCGCTGTGTTCCTGACCGTAGTTGTCGAAGTGATGCAACGAGTCAGTCCGTCACCGAGGAACTGCTAGCTTGTAAATAATTTCGCAAATAAATATAACTTAGAATCTGCGATCAATTCGTGACTTTATCACGACTTTATTACGAATTATGATCGTTTGAGATTTGTTGGTTACCTTTATTAGAATGATTCGTAAATTTTACCCCAACGGTTGTTTAGACCCAAATAACGTTGCAAATAAACAGAAATAGACATCTGCAATCAATTCGCTAATTCGTTACCACTTCTTCACGAATGAATATCGATTCCCTTTATCTTACTAGTTATATTACGATCAACCTCAAATACGTCATTGTGTCACTTGATTCTGATCAAACGATGTGACAGCTGCCGCTATGTCGTCTGTAGATGCAGACGTACGACTGTCCCTACGATAGCGTTGCCGTTTCGGTGAAATACGCCGGTTGCCTATCCGTACGGCTCCCCACTTTCCACAGAATCTCTCTGTATAGGTATATGTATTTCGATCACTGATCTCTATATAACTGGATAGCGGACGGGTACCTCTTCTACCCATACGGCGTGAAACCAATTGACGACGGGGCAGGGGTTTGGGGGGGGGGTCGAACGAAGGGACGATCTTGGGACAAATTCTCCGCGGGCAATTTGAATAGATATACACGGTTCGAGCTGGCTCGGGTTATTGATCAATTAATTGATTACTCAGCTTGATATGTGTGCTCTGCACAATTTTGTTGTTTTAGGATTATTCCGACTGTAAATAATAAATAATAATAAGCCGTTAGCGTTACGCGATTATGCATTTGAACTACGCGCGGAGACTTTGACCCAAACAAATTGCAAATGGCGCTGTTCAATTGGTTTCAATCAGCGGGCCCGGTCAGCCATCCAGTTATATAGAGATCAGTGATTTCGATGCACTGAATCCGAATCCGGTGTCCATTCTGCCCGTACACCCCCCAAATTTTGAGTAAATTGCAAAAAACGCGAAAAATAGCGAAAAATCGCAGTTATGAAAAAAAAAAAAAAAATTGAACTGAATCTAGTATGTTGCCGATTATACTATTACCGGTTTGTTGCAGTGAATTGGAAAACAGTTTAAATCACTGCATAGGTTAACCTTATCAGCGGCTTCTTGTTCTAGGCATTATATTTATTGGTTAGGAAATGCTCCAGGCATCAGGCTCTCCGTAATATGCTAAACTGTATAAAATACATATTTCACATCGAGTCTTGAATGCGGAACATCATGAGGGAAAAATTAATTTAATTTTAATTAATTAGTAAAATTATTTGTGCTCTCGCGAACTTAGAGGTTATGCGAATGCGCAATGACAACGGCGGGAGATTTCGTCGTGGTTTCCCAAACTCTCCTGTCAACTGCTTCGTCGACCATGGGCACATAAAAAAGACCAGAAAGGAGACTTGTTCCCGGAAAAAAAAGCTAGCCACTGGGCATCCATACATGAACATTACTGTAGGTTTCAAAAATTAGAATTAAAATTGTTTTCAAAAACTTACGTGAGGTCAATTTTATATGACCTTCTACGATCCAGGACCCTAATTCTAGAATCGTATCTGATCGTATCACCGGCGTATGAGCCGGGTTTCCGTTTAACGCTGCTCTCTTATTGGTCCAGACAGTGTATCCCGTCGGTGATA
Source organism: Rhogogaster chlorosoma (assembly GCA_944452935.1). NCBI lineage: Eukaryota > Metazoa > Arthropoda > Insecta > Hymenoptera > Tenthredinidae > Rhogogaster > Rhogogaster chlorosoma. The sequence continues at coordinate 18,135,822 of OX101802.1, forward strand.
CGATCAGATACGATTCTAGAATTAGGGTCCTGCGGTTCCATTCATACCGGCATTATCTTTCTCCCTCAAAACCCTTCAAGATTTGCATCCAATTATTTCTCGTTTATCTTCTACTTATTGAGATATTCGTCCGGGCGAATAAAACTGAAAGCCTTATGTATTGTATGGGTATCACACTGTACCATGGACCTATGAATAATAGTATTCATAGGTCCATGCACTGTACACTTGGCGAGGTTGATTCTGACCCGGAAGTGATCGTTTGGAAATAGCATTATGTTGGTACCGTGAAGTAAACGCCAGCGCCCCTGCCGTGTGGCCGAGTTACAATCTCTGTTTGACTTTTTGACAGTTTTGACAGGCATAATTAATAACCGAATTCATAACCAATAACCTAACCTAGATATATTAGAACAGCGAAATATGTAGCCTCAAAAAATACGTGATTAACGAATTTGCTGCGAAACTGTGCGAAACGGATTTTATTCTACAGCAGATCTTTCGGTAAGTTCAATTTAATGATTCTAATAAACAAACGCAATGGTTGTGCAACAAGATTCTTTGTGGATTCTTTAACCGCTTTCAAAGGGTCGCGGTCACAGCTGGTGGACGTATTGAGTGTAACGATGTCACTGAATTGAGTCATAACTATGGGTTTCGATGCATCGCACAGCAGCCTATCGAGCTAGGACCATTGTCGAGCTGAAAACGATGAACTTGTAATGACGAACTACGACAGGTTAAGATTCATTGTGATTTATTTAATAGTTCTGAAATTCATTTACACAAGTAACAGATACTAGATCAAGATCATTTGACCATTATGTTAGGGTAACGGTATGAGATGCTGTTAGTATCATAATAAGTTAGTAAACATATTTTATCATTTCGCAGAGGTTGGACGTAGACCGAAATTAAACCGTGAAACGACCAGCCATAGTCAACAGGCCTAATTTCTACAATCATACCTGATACATGCGAGGACTAGCTATAGTTGACAAAAATAACTCATTTCGTTGGTGAAAGACGCAGACAGGAATGGAACTGTAATTTGTGCAACGAGCAGGCATAGTTAACAGGCTGTGATTAATTCCTTTATCTATCAATATACAAACTAACTGTAATGATTCGTCTTCCTTCATTATGGGGGTTGGGTAATAGTAAAATAACTTGTGTAAACAAACAATTCATATGATAATATTCCACAGTAGTAGGAATATATTTTATTTTCATCAATGTAAAACGTGCAACGACCAAGTATAGTTAACAGGCATAATTTTCAGGTATAATTAACAGGTATAATTTCTACAATGAAACATGCGACGACTAGCCATATTTAACAGGTATAGTTTCTTCAATGAAACCCTGATACATGCAACGACTAGACATATTTAACAGGTATAGTTTCTACAATGAAACCCTGATACATGCGACGACTAGACATATTTAACAGGTATAGTTTCTACAATGAAACCCTGATACATGCGACGACTAGACATATTTAACAGGTATAGTTTCTACAATGAAACCCTGATACATGCGACGACTAGACATATTTAACAGGTATAGTTTCTACAATGAAACCCTGATACATGCGACTAAAGTAGTAATTAGTTGACGTACAATGTCTGAGAAAATGTGGAGGCAATTCATCATTCTCAATTCTGAAGCTGGTTTAGTGTAGTACTCAAACATGCGTACTTAATTTATTAGCTTTAACTTTAACTTTAACTTTTACTTAATCTCCTAAAGTTAAAGTTAAAGTTGAAGCTAATAAATTAAGTTTTTTACTTAATCTCCTAAAGTTAAAGTTAAAGTTGAAGCTAATAAATTAAGTGCGCATGTTTGAGTACTACACTAAATCAGCTTCAGAATGGAGAATGATGAATTGCCTCCACATTTTCTCAGACATTGTACGTCAACTAATTACTACTTTAGTCGCATGTATCAGGGTTTCATTGTAGAAACTATACCTGTTAAATATGTCTAGTCGTCGCATGTATCAGGGTTTCATTGTAGAAACTATACCTGTTAAATATGTCTAGTCGTCGCATGTATCAGGGTTTCATTGTAGAAACTATACCTGTTAAATATGTCTAGTCGTCGCATGTATCAGGGTTTCATTGTAGAAACTATACCTGTTAAATATGTCTAGTCGTTGCATGTATCAGGGTTTCATTGAAGAAACTATACCTGTTAAATATGGCTAGTCGTCGCATGTTTCATTGTAGAAATTATACCTGTTAATTATACCTGAAAATTATGCCTGTTAACTATACTTGGTCGTTGCACGTTTTACATTGATGAAAATAAAATATATTCCTACTACTGTGGAATATTATCATATGAATTGTTTGTTTACACAAGTTATTTTACTATTACCCAACCCCCATAATGAAGGAAGACGAATCATTACAGTTAGTTTGTATATTGATAGATAAAGGAATTAATCACAGCCTGTTAACTATGCCTGCTCGTTGCACAAATTACAGTTCCATTCCTGTCTGCGTCTTTCACCAACGAAATGAGTTATTTTTGTCAACTATAGCTAGTCCTCGCATGTATCAGGTATGATTGTAGAAATTAGGCCTGTTGACTATGGCTGGTCGTTTCACGGTTTAATTTCGGTCTACGTCCAACCTCTGCGAAATGATAAAATATGTTTACTAACTTATTATGATACTAACAGCATCTCATACCGTTACCCTAACATAATGGTCAAATGATCTTGATCTAGTATCTGTTACTTGTGTAAATGAATTTCAGAACTATTAAATAAATCACAATGAATCTTAACCTGTCGTAGTTCGTCATTACAAGTTCATCGTTTTCAGCTCGACAATGGTCCTGGCTCGATAGGCTGCTGTGCGATGCATCGAAACCCATAGTTATGACTCAATTCAGTGACATCGTTACACTCAATACGTCCACCAGCTGTGACCGCGACCCTTTGAAAGCGGTTAAAGAATCCACAAAGAATCTTGTTGCACAACCATTGCGTTTGTTTATTAGAATCATTAAATTGAACTTACCGAAAGATCTGCTGTAGAATAAAATCCGTTTCGCACAGTTTCGCAGCAAATTCGTTAATCACGTATTTTTTGAGGCTACATATTTCGCTGTTCTAATATATCTAGGTTAGGTTATTGGTTATGAATTCGGTTATTAATTATGCCTGTCAAAACTGTCAAAAAGTCAAACAGAGATTGTAACTCGGCCACACGGCAGGGGCGCTGGCGTTTACTTCACGGTACCAACATATAGTAGATTGTGATACATGTGGAGAAACAGGGACTTTGCACGAGTAATGTTTTTAGCATGAGCCGCAATCGAGTGGAGGCGCCGAAGGCGCCGGAACGAGATGAAGGCGAGTGCTGAAAACATCACACGAGTGCAAGGTCTCTGTCTTCACGCGTATCACATACTGTTTTTCATGACAACTGCATGGCAACCTTCGCTTTCGACGCCATGATAGTGTGGCAAAAATTTTGTCACACTCCTGAACAAAGACTCATTTTCTCCACTGTTTACACGAAGAGAAAGTGAAGGTTGCCATGCATGCGTTATGAAAATTCTATTTCCAAACGATCACTTCCGGGTCAGAATCAACCTCGCCAAGTGTATCTTTGTCCCATCAAATATGGTTCGCTTTCTTATTCTGATCGAATTGCTACGACAGAATATAAATGGCAATACCCAACCAGAAGCATAGTGATTCAACGTTCGACAATGTCAAAGAATAGAGAATCCAAATTCTCTAACGACTACCAACCTGATGCAGAGCTCTCACTACGTCAAGGCCGGGGATTCCCGGGGATGGCAGACCGAGCTGTAACCCATGTGACAGCTGACTGGTAGCAGCAGCCTCCATGACTCCCCGCCCAATGTTTCCGTAAAACTTTCCACGCCAACAGATATCATACCGAATAGACTTCTGTTTACGTTTTCCCTGGTCACTTATTTAACCACGCCAACCCTTGGCTCGTTTCGCTAACCACTCAAGTCTGCAGCCCACGATGATTTATTATCAAAGTTTGTCGCGATGCATATCCATTTACGCCTATATGTCACAGTTTGTGCAATTCCCTACGCAAAACGGAAGAATATCCAATATTTTATTATTCATTATACGAATTTTCGTCGTATATTTGACTAACTGTTTGGTTCGTATTTCGAATCCAACCGGACTAGACGTCGCTTTCGTATTAATTGCCGTGTCATTTGGACCTATATTTATCTCCGCGTCGAGAAATGTCGAGATATCGCAGATAGCATGTGTGATGTAGGAACGAGTAGGGGCGTGTAAAAGAAGTAGCAAGGGATACAATTTTATCCTTGATACTCCACATATCGTAAGAGACTAGGCGTTGAAATTATTCTTGTTTCATTAATTGATTCGTCGCGTGTCTGAAAATAATTTATTCCACGTCGATAGTTTAGTGCCGGTTCTACTGGTAAACAAGGATGCTACAATATCTAGGTACATGAGGTGCATTGTAGCTTGGAATAACAATTAAACGCTTGCGATTAGTGGGAGAACGTAAAGGACTGGGTGGAGAAAACAACACGAATGAATCGACAAAATCAAAAAATGGCGTAAACTGGAGACTGAAGGGCAAAAAAGGATTCTTTTGATTTCGTAAAAATTTCCTGTGTGAATGGGCAAAAAAAATCGATGAACTATTAATCATTAGTTCATCAAAATATTTCATAACATTGTTTACGTTTGTGAATTATATCTGAATATAAATGATCAAATTATGTGTTGTATTCACGTAACATGTTATGGCATAAATAATTGCTTTGTATTTGCGAGACTTGATTGATAATACTATTATTGAATTTTTAATTCGTAATGATATGATCACCAATTAACAATTGAAAGACTCGGAATAAGTGATGTTGGAATTCCCGAGAATCTCAGTGAAGTAATCACACTGCTATCAATAGAAACCGATCCTAACAGAAGCTAGAGTCTATTAACTTCAATCTAGTTCGGAAATTGACGCGGCCTGTTAGATATCGAGTTCACAAACAACGCAGCCCACCAATTAATTAACATTCATAAATAAACCACGATACGCTATATTAACGTACTGCTTCAAGTCTATTCGCCGTGTTGTTAGAATCTGTACAATGAAATTCACACTATAATCATGGTCAGAACTAGCGAGGGATATTGATTGGTCTGAAACAGTCGGAACACAGACGCGTACTGTACCGCGCGAACGAAGTACTACTCCTCCCTCCCCCGCCGCGGCTGCGACATAGATATATACCATATACCATATATACCATATACCATATATACCATATACATACTAAATATTCTGTACGCGGGTGGCTAATTATGCACAAATTTCCAATAAACAAATATACACTGTTTTGGCTATCATTTGAATTCAAAGACACATATGAAGGTATGCGCGCCGTTCAACTGTTCTATTCTAATAATCTCATCTTGCAAGCAGACTCTTATCAAAATGTCAACACATTGCACGAGCTGTCACTTGCCTGTGCAGACGACGGGAGAGAAATAACAACTACGCAAGCAGCGATGCCAACCGTGGGAAATTCTTCACTGCTTATATACTGATCGATCGATTTTGCCACCTTATATTCCACTTCAAAGAGTAAAGACCATACACCAATGCGCATTTCCTCTAAAGAAAAAGTAAACAAGTGAAAGTGGGAAACTTGCTATTGATATTATCGACTCTTTTTCAGTCATTATTTCCTCCAAGGTTTAAATAAGTAGACTTGAAAAAAGCTCAAAGCATAGGTGTGTTCGAGCTAGCTACACTTTCTACACTTTTGCGAAAAGTGTACAGTAATGTTCATTAATGGGTGCCCAGTGGCTAACTTTTTTTCTGGCAACGAGTCTCCCTTCTGGTCTTTTTTATGTGCCTATGACCGATGAAGCAGTCGACAGGAGAGCTTGGGAAACCACGACGAAGCCTCCCGCCGCTGTCATTCCGCATTCGCATAACCTCTAAGTTCGCGAGAGCACAAATAATTTGAATAATTAATTAAACTTAAATTAATTTTTCCCGCATATTGTTTCGCATTTAAGACTCGATGGATGTGAAATATTTTATATGGTTTAGCATATTACGGAGAGCCTAATGCCCGGAGCTTTTCCTAACCAATAAATATAATGCCAGGAACAGGAAGAATAAGGTAACTGTGCAGTGATTTAAACTGTTTTTCGATTCACTACAACGAACCAGTAATAACCTTATTATGTATAAAATTATAACGATGACTCGTAGTAAAAAAAACGGGTTCAAAAAAGACAAAAGTTGCAGCAAGGTTCATTCTACGTTAGGGGCAACGCTCTGGAGAATCCATACTCAGTTCCCATCGTTGGATCAGACTGGAACTGGCAAGTAGCCTCAAAAATGACTTCGAGCTGCAGACGCAGATATTGATAATCTATACGTGGGGTAGTTTCTCATTGTACAACTATACTCAAGCTGGAAAGTGGCCTCGGGTTCAACTAATTAGATTGATGTTTCCATTAAGCATTTTCCATTTAGCTTGTTTCAGATTTCAGTAAATATTTTATATAATTCGAATTTTTCTTCATCGAATATTTGAGACAAAACATATTAATAGTTTCAAACAAATGTAATACATTACTTGAATTTCGAGGGGTAAATCACTGTATAAAAATGTGTACACCACATCTTCTTTTCCTAAAAATCTCCCAACATCTCCCGACATCTCCATATCTTTCAACATCTCCTCACCCATATCTCCTCTATATCTCCGAACATTTTCCGAAATCTCCCTACACCTCCTCACATCTCCTCACATCTCCCGACATTTCCTCATCCACATCTCCATATTTCCCCATATTTCCCCACATCTCCTCCATATCTCCCCACATCTCCCCACATCTCCACATCTCCACATCTCCCCACATCTCCGCCATATCTCCTGACATCTCCTCACATCTCCCATACATTCTTTGCGTCGTGTACACCAAATCTCCTCCGTGGTTTAGCCCTCGTTGAATTTTATCTATCCCTCTAGATTCTGATTGAACCTACTTTGAAGGTATCAATCTAGTTGAGTCGTTGAAATAATTTCATCTCACTTTACAAATACTTCCTAATTTTTACATCTGAAAAAAATTATATGAGATTTCTGAATATGAATGACTGAATGTTTTTATTCGCAAATTACATTTAATGAAGTATATCGCATTACTCATCTTGATAATCGATACATGGGGTAGATTCTAATTTCCAAACCGGACTTTAGGCTTTGGACACAAATATTGTTAATGGATACATGGAGTAGATTCTCATCGCAGAACTAGACTTGAACTGGCAAGAGGCCCGTCAGATGACTTCAACATTTGGACACAGATCTTGATAATGGATACAGAGGGTTGATTCTCCTGTTCAAACCAGACTTTAGGCTTCGACTTCGACTTCATATCGTCAAGGGATCGAATTGAACCCAATCGACATAAATGCTAGAAAGATGGATGATTAGTATGCGAGTAGTGAAATGAGACGAATTGATAATAAATTTTCGAGTATGAGAATCAGTGAATTTACAAATGATGAACCCGTTTTTTTTTATTACGTGTCATCGTTATAATTTTATACCTAATAAGGTTATTACTGGTTCGTTGCAGTGAATCTAAAAACAGTTTAAATTACTGCACAGGTTAACCTTATCAGCGTTCCCGGCATTCTATTTATTGGTTAGGAGAAGCTCCGGGTATTAGGCTTTCCGTAATATGCTAAACTATATAAAATATTTCACATCCATCGAGTCTTGAATGCGGAACAATATGCGGGAAAAATTAATTTAATTTTAATTAATTATTCAAATTATTTGTGCTCTCGCGAACTTAGAGGTTATGCGAATGCAGAATGACAGCAGCGGGAGGCTTCGTCGTGGTTTCGCATGCTGTCCTGTCGACTGCTTCATCGGTCATAGGCACATAAAAAAAACTAGAAAGGAGACTCGCTCCCGGAAAAAAAGTTAGTCACTGGGCACCCATTAATGAACATTACTGTACACTAAAGCGTTCGTGTTAGCGGAAGTGACGACAGATCGCGCTGTTCGCGTTAAGGTAATATTTCATGCACGCGGCTGCGGCAACTGTCGCGCGACGAAACCACGCTGACGTGAAGAATTCCGTCGCGTCTATGAAATATGTCGGCGATCTGCGAGTTGTAAAAACAAATAAAAATAAACATAAAAAAATTGAAATAGAAATGAAAATAAAATGAAATCATAAAATAAAATCTACTAACTTAGTAATAAATAATCTACTATCCATGACACATACGAACCTTGCTTTTCCTGGTTTATCGACTTCGCCGCGTCCAGAATGGAATTCTGTCGCATTGAAGTTGATCTCGGATCTACTTCAGTGCGACAGAAAGTACTCCACATGCGGCAAAAGTACACTCGCTCGCCGTCAATTTTCAACCAATCAGCGTAATTTCGTCGCGCGACAGTTGCCGCAGCCGCGTGCATGAAATATTACCTTTAGAAAGTGTAGCTACACTTTCTTATGTCTGGTTTATGCAGCGCCGTAACTTAACTTAACTTAAGGATCAACCAATCAAGAAACTGCTTTAGCCAAGCGCCAGGTGAACCGAGATTTCTGATTGGTCAATCCTTAAATTAAGTTGAGTTACGGCGCTGCATAAACCACCCATTACACTTTTCTTACACTTTCTACACTCGGTCCGTAGCAAGTGTAAAAAGTGTAAGCAGTCAGAAAAGTGTAAACGCCAACTGACGCCAACAGACGACACATCTCAAGTTCCTACTATATCCAAAGTTTATCGTACTAGTTTATAATTTTGGTATATGTTTTCGCGATTAAATTGAAGGAAGTTTATATGGATATTGTATGGGTTTATAAAAAGTTACTACTGTTTCTACATCTTTATAAATATCTTTATTTTATCAAACTGTTATCACTGTTTTTATTGTTATGGATACATTTCATAATAAATATGGGTAATTCCATGCCAAATCGACCACTTCTGAACTCGACCCCTTTCGATTTGGCTGAAACTTTGTTATCTTTTTTTACCCCACTAAAGACGGTCCTCATAATTTTTTCAAATTTTTTTACCCAACCCAAAAAAAGTCGCTCTTTTTTTTCAAACAGCCATAACTTCTTCAAAAATTGACTAATCGGGATGTTTTTTTTTTTCAAAATTTTCGTTTTGGAATGTCCTTTCCAAAGAAAAATACAAATAAACTTTCGGATGTCAAGTTCTATGGAATATCTGACTTTTTTGAGAAAAATCGTGAGTTTTTCGAAGTTCGCCATTTTTAATTTTTTTTTTTTTTTTGATTCCCAAAAAAACCTTGATTCATTCTGTGAATAATGCCACTAGGTCTAGAGTGGGCCGACTTTTCCTTCTATTTTTTTTTTCTGAGGAAAAAAAAATGTTCATTTTTTCTCAATTGTTCATTTTTTCGATTTTACAAGCCTTCGTTTTACAATCTTTTTACAAGCTTCGTTTTCAAAATCGAAAAAATTAACAATTGAAAAAAAATGAAAAGTTTGTTTTTCTTAAAAAAAAAAATAGAAGGAAAAGTCGGCCCACTCTGGACCTAGTGGCATTATTCACAGACTGAATCAAATTTTTTTTGGGAATCAAAAAAAAAAAAAAAATTAAAAATGGCGAACTTCGAAAAACTCACGATTTTTCTCAAAAAAGTCAGATATTTCATAGAACTTGACATCTGAAAGTTTATTTGTATTTTTCTTTGGAAAGGGCATTCCAAAACAAAAATTTTGAAGAAAAAAACATCCCGATTAGTCAATTTTTGAAGAAGTTATGGCTGTTTGAAAAAAAAAGAGCGACTTTTTTTGGGTTGGGTAAAAAAATTTGAAAAAATTATGAGGACCGTCTTTAGTGGGGTAGAAAAAGATAAAAAAGTTTCAGCCAAATCGAAAGGGGTCGGGTTCAGAAGTGGTCGATTTGGCATGGAATGCCCCATATACATTATAATATAATGCATCGTGCAACGCGTGTCATAATACATCTATTATAATACGTACTGTGTCTACGTCTTTATAAATATCTTTATTTTATTAAGCTATTATCACTGTTTTTATTGTTATTGATACATTTCATAATAAATATACATTATAATATAATACATCATGCAACGCGTGTCATAATACATCTATTATAATACTGCTTCTACATCTTTATAAATATCTTTATTTTATCAAACTGTTATCACTGTTTTTATTGTTATTGAAACATTCCATAATAAATATACATTATAATATAATGCATCGTGCAACTACATGGCAACCTGCCGGCATAATAGGTTAGGGTTGGCTGCTGCTGGGCGGCGCCATCTTGTATATTACACTTTTGGCGTTCGCGTTATCGTGGTGTACACCTCCCACTTTTTGAGCAAGAGGTCCTACACTACACTTGCACTGTGGTGTTCACATCTCTAAAAGCGGTAGTTAGTTTTGAGTATAGGTAAGGTAGAGCAGAATGTAGTTAGACGGTAGCAGCGCTTCTCGCTACGTCCGTTGTGGCGTCTATCTAGACTTTTATTAGCAGAGTTAACATAGCCTTATCGTTAGATTTAAGACGCTTGGAATTTAGTCCTCCATGAGCCATGTAACTAGGCAGACTGAATGATTGAGTCACATGAGATGCATTTTTAATTCATAAAGACGGTACGATAAACTTTATTAAAAATATAATTTCAGTCTTTTCAGTTACATGGCTCATGGAGGACTAAATTCCAAGCGTCTTAAATCTAACGATAAGGCTATGTTAACTCTGCTAATAAAAGTCTAGATAGACGCCACAACGGACGTAGCGAGAAGCGCTGCTACCGTCTAACTACATTCTGCTCTACCTTACCTATACTTAAAACTAACTACCGCTTTTAGAGATGTGAACACCACAGCACCTTCTACACTCGAGTGTAGAAAGTGTAGCTAGCTCGAACAAACCTCATGTTACTTAGAGCGTGTTCGGTAATGAGCTGATAGTACTGTCAGTACTAGATGTCCGTTCTAAAATACTTTCCAGCATGGCTGTTGCCAGTGAAACGTATCACCATTTCGTTGGACATTGGTCCTAGGGAAGTACTGACTTCCGGCTGTCGAGACTGTCAGCAGCGAGCACTGATCTCTATACTAACTGGATAGAGGATGCATACGGTAAAATGTTCCGAGAGACAAGATTTCTGATATGGTCAGCAGGAACTCTGTGAGTGGTCAAAGAACTAAAATGAACTGTAATGCGCGTGCGTCGCATTATAGCGCCTTTGACAAGAATGACGAATTTTACGGTCATTTTGAGAATTAACATCTCGCATGCGCAATGGGACGCATTTTAGTTCAATGACCACTCACCGAGGGCGCTGATGGCCTATTCAAATAAAAAATTTGGAATACATTGCATCCTCTATCCAGTTAGTATAGAGATCAGTGGCAGCGAGGTACCCAGGTAGCATTCTGTCGCAAGCGCATGACATGGCCATCTGTCGGGCCCTTGCATGACTCTGCCGGCAGACCACTATCGGTCTATTTCCGCATTGGTCGGATGGCCGTGCGTGTGGACGCTTTCAACGGGAGCCGACTGCAGTTCATACATGCTCCATACCCGCTCTGCTCCAAGTAGCAAATGGCAGACTTGCTGCAGATATATGGTAGGATCTGCAGCTGCGGGCGGTTCGCTGGTCGCGGGGGTAGGATTAGCATTATCGCGGAATGAAATATACGCCACGAGTTTTAAAAAATTATTTTATCTGCAAATATGCATAATACATAATATATATAGTATATTAAAATATATCTTTCATACGCCCATTTATTATATATACGCTTATTTATTCATATTCATATCTGTATATAAGTTAACATACATGTATATTAGGGTGATTCAAAAAAAAAAATTTTTTTTATTTTTTCTTTCAAACAGGCTCAAAAATTTCGTTTTGATGCCAAAATACGCCTGTCAAAATTTGAGCTCTTAATAATAATATTAAGAGTGTCCTCATCGCACTTTTCTATTTTCCATAAGAATAACACAGGAAAAATCATTTTTGCTTATTCTGATTTTTGTACGCTACAAAGGACTGCTCAAACAGTAAATCGCTATACATATTCTTGTAGAGAATTGAACGCTCTACAAAAAAGGTCTCTTGGTCTTTTTCGATAAATCTAACTGTTTCAAAGTTAGTTTTTCCAAAATCGCTAAAGAAATTTCAAAACGGTTAGATTTATCGAAAAAGACCAAGCGACCTTTTTTGTAGAGCGTTCAATTCTCTACAAGAATATGTATAGCGATTTACTGTTTGAGCAGTCCTTTGTAGCGTACAAAAATCAGAATAAGCAAAAATGATTTTTTCTGTGTTAGTCTTATGGAAAATAGAAAAGTGCGATGAGGACACTCTTAATATTATTATTAAGAGCTCAAATTTTGACAGGCGTATTTTGGCATCAAAACGAAACTTTTGAGCCTGTTTGAAAGAAAAGATAAAAATTTTTTCTTTTTTTGAATCACCCTAATGTATATACCATGTATTTCTGGATGTGTCAGCATATATAGTACTCATACATGTATAGTTATTATGTACGTGTAATATATATGAGCATACTCATCTTATACAATATATTAATATGACACATTCTTTGTATTCTACAGGTATATTTAAGGGAGGACCCTACTGAAATCTTGGAAAAAAGCAGTTTTTTATTTTTCAATTGGCCAAGAAAAGTTTAATCCAAAAAATAATACGACCAATTGTAGATTATGGTCAAATATGTTTTTACAAAAAAATTCAGTCTTCTGCGATGAAAGTGTATGCGCAGGGAACCTTTCGCAGAACCTATCTTGTGCAGCGCTGGGAAAGGTTTCCTGCGCATACACTTTCATCGCAGAAGACTGATTATTTTTTCTAAAACATATTCTACCATAATCTACAATTGGTCGTATTACTTTTTAGATTGAACTTTCTTTGGCCAATTGAACAATAAAAAACTGCTTTTTCCCAAGATTTCAGTAGGGTCCTCCCTTAAGGAACATGTTTTATATTGCACTTAGTTATAATTTTTTTTTTTCCTTCAGCTTAAATCACTTAGTTATAATGCACATCTAGGTAAGGCAGAATTACAATGACAAGAAAATAAGTGATAAAGTAAAAATAATTAGAAACTACGATACTACAAAAATAGACAACCATACAACATGACAAGTGTAACATTGGTTATTCAGTTACATGCTTGCACTCATACAAAGATACCTACATGGTACACGACTTTATAAATAAAACTGCTTGAAACCATAATATAAACTAAAATCACAGTAATCCTCTGTATACGATACAAACTAAGTAATAGTATAGTTATAATGTAATTTGTACTGATGAAACAACTCTGCATGTACTTATCATCAAAGAATGAAAGAGGAATAAATGATGATATTCAAATTATTCGTCTTGAGAAAGTTCAGTCTTCTGGCTGATTGTTATTATTGTCACTATCACTTTCATAGTGTTGGTCCATCTCCGCAAGATATTGTTGCCTGCGACTTAATCTTCCTGCCCGGGGACGCCGTGCAGCATCCCGCAGCCTCTGCTTCCCAGCTCTAATGGCCTCCTGCATGAGCCTTGCAAAAGCGGTGCGATCAGGAAGTTGAGGTATATGGCGGCACGCAAGTAATGCATCTATATGTATAACAAGTAATCTATACTCAAGATTTCGTTCAGGGGAAGCTATTAGGTGGTTACATCAAGCTGAAAATCGTAGTTTCAGACTTACATACCATAAAACACTCTGCCCATCCGCGTATTAAATAAAGGTCGGAGTTCCACATTGTCTACAATTGGCCCCCCAGTCCATGAAAATTTTTTAATTAGACTATCGACCATCGTTTCCTTTAAAAACTGATTCAGAGTATCTCTTGCCGTAATACCTCCGACATGGGTAAGATAGTACTTCTAGAATTGATATCGACCAATAATAAATTTTAAATACGATTAATGAAGATTACTCGCATTCAATTATTCAACAATATAATACTAAAATTTTACGATTCTCACGAGAGATTGTTGTCGTTCGGCATCCGCTTCAAACTCCAAAAAATTGTCCAAACTTTCGAGTGGAAATCCTTGTGGCCTCTCGTACGGATACAAGTTTTTTGTATCATTTTGAATGGTTTTCCTGTGGGAATAATCAATCCAAATGTCTTGTTGACAAGCAGGGTTCAAGTGTTTACACAAGTACAGTCGACAATGTTTGTGGAAGCATTCTATTCACTGGGTTCTCATGCAATATGGAGTAGATTATTCCGCTTATAGTTGATAGGAGATAATATCGGATAATGGCATTTACTTAATAGCTTTCTCGAAAGCCACCAGCTGATTGTGAATATGTTCGTCAAGAGTCCTCAGATCATCACGGTTTTCCTTCCTGAGTTCTTTTTTGAAACTTTCCAGACGTTCTTCTTGCCGTTTATTGAAGGTTTGCAAGTGCGCTGTCATACTTTCTGTCAACATTTTCACAAGCTGTTGATGTGCTTTGTTCGAGGTTGGAGCGGGTCCGACAAAAGGGTTTGCCTGAATTGTATCTGTAAATTTGAGGTCTTATAAAAAAATTAAATTGAAAACTAATCTTACAGAATCATGCAAGGAAATTTTCGAACAAATATAGTAATTTGGAACTATTAGAGAATGTTATGTTAACCTGCTCTGTTCGCCACATTGATATTCTGTGGTATGTGACGTAAAGTTGAAGTGATGGTACTTTCGACCGGAGCTCTACCACCCACGCGTGGTGCAGCAACTCTCATCACATCGCTAAATGTGAGAGATTGCAGGGAGTCGGGCTGCGAATTAGCAATTATATCTTCCTCAATTTCATCCTCTTCCGGTTGTATGTTTTCCTGGTTGACCTGGTTGACCTGGTCCACCATGAACAATATTTGTTGATCCATTGGAATGTGAGGCCTCGGTCGGTATGACATTTGGGGCCTTTCATCTGCAGATGACTCGGTTGTCATATATCGTACTGGTTTATTGATAGCTCGTCCGTGACTATTGAGCGAAGTTGACTTCTCCGTGTTCGGCATATTCTTCTGTATGCAGGTCACAAAAAGGCATATGGTGTACTGACACATATACATAATTAACACGTTCACCTAAATACGATGAAAAATTGAAAATGTTAAATTACTCCTGTATTCTTTACAGAGACATTATTATAAAGCTGAAACTTTACAAGTAATAAATTGTAATAACAAATGGAATGATGGGCAAATGTAAATATATACTTGCCGAGGTTGATTCTAGCCCGGAAGCGATCAGTTTAGTGTGTTAAATCATATACCAAACAGTCACTTCCGGGCCAGAATCACCTCCGCCACGTGTACCTATGTGGGATCAGATAGTTGCTGGAATGAATTATGTATGTAACAGGGTCATTATTATGAATTCTCCTCTATCTGTGGCTGTATTAGCACTAGACCAAGTCGGTGTACAATAGCACTTTGCTGAAACTTCTGACACATTTACTAACTCGAGGTGGTCTGAGATATTCGAACATTTGAAGATTCCTACGGAAGATGACGATTTTCCAGTAGTGTAAAAATTTTGGACGCTATTGAACTTCCTGACTACCAGAGCATAACGACCACATATATCTAGGACATTGTAAACTCTGCACAAAGATCCATCTTCTAGCATCAAAGTATTGTCGCGGCTATCAATGCTGACGAAATTTTTGCTTGTTTTCAACCCTTTAAATTGCCTGGTGCCTGGGTCACAATCTACAGGAAGGGGTCCAGAGGTATGCATACCTGATAACTTAGATTCGGTGCTGGGTGAAATTATGTTAGATGTTGCATAACGATCACGCTCCATTGAACGTCGAGCGAACTGTTCAAGAGGAAGATGTTGGTTCCTCACATACTTTCGAAAAATCCGCATATTATTTTCGAATGGGTACGCTGAGAATGAATCTACAGCACCGAATTTTCTAACATCATCTACAAGATGCAATAGACCATGTATATTGTAGCTTAGAAATGCAGGACCATATAAATCCTCAGAAGAAGAGACAAACAATTTTATAGAATGTTCTGCAAATAGAAGATCTACGGGTATGGCAGCTGGGGTTGAAAGAATACGATGCGCTATATGAAGAATTAGAAAGTGTAGGTAGAAGTCTGTGTCTACTACGCCATAGAGCACGACAGGACCGGTATATAAAAGGAACTGACGAAACTCTGTGGCTTTATATTTTTTAAATTCCGAAATCGGCCGAGGACGGCGTGAGAATTCTCTAGGACAAGATTTTGCGATTTCGTTTAATCTTAGAGATATTATACTGATCTGTCTAGCTGACCACTTAGCAGCTCGAGAGAACTTGCCATCAACCCCCCCCTCCAATATTTTCTTCATGGCTCCTAAATGACCAAGATGCATGATATTAAATGGTACCATCGTTACCCTACTTATTCTAAGATCTGTCAAAGGGCTACCTCCGGCCTTGTGATGATCCTCATCGATTTCTTGCTCATACTCTCTATGCGTTCTCAGTCAGTGTTCGGTGCCTCGAAAAATCATCGTTCTATTTTCAAATCGGGTCCCTACAACCATACATTTAGAGCATGGTTTCGAAGACATATGACCCTTGTGATTTAATATAAATGCTCTGGCAGGAGCGTCGGCTATAAAGCTTCGAAATTTGACTCCTATCAATCGATTCTGGAATTTGATACCACCCTTTGCAAAAACCTCTGTGACTTCATCAGTCAACATCTTGAAAAAGCTTTTCGCATCTTTCGGCTTCCCTTTTCCTCTATAAACACCTGCGATTAATACATTATCAGACAAATTCACTATCCGGAATTGGATTGGCCAATACTGAGTTGAACCATCTTTCTCGGCGGCTACTCCGTCAGTACTAATGTCAATTTCTAGGATTTCGGGAACAGCTGAAGTTTGTTTGGAGAGTTCTTTCAAGATCTCAGTAACAAATCCTGCATGCCAATACTTTCCAGGTTCGACATCTATTAATTCAACACGGCTATTGGGAGTCTTAATCAATGTTCTCGAGTCCTTAGGTAAGAAAGATAAACAACTGTGGGCTCTAACCACTCCAAGTATTGCATTCCCTTGAACATGATTAATGTTGTTTCTGATAAAACAATCAGCTAATTTTTCTTTGAAGCTGTTACGCGGCTCTGCGATAGTTTCCTCATACATCGACTCATCAGTACTATCTGCGGAGACAGAGTCCTGGTCAAGTCCATTAGAATTGGCTTCGGCTTCATCGGTTGGACTATCCGAATCAACTGAACTTCTAGATTTATCATGAAGGCTTTCATTTTGTGAGGTAGACATCGGAATGTTTTCATCCTCGTCGATTGGTCCATGAGAACTAGAGTTAATCGTGCTTAAATTAGCACACGATGATGGATTGACTATATTACGACGTGCAACAATTTTGCATTCTTTCAACCGATCACGTTGTTGCCTCACTGTGAGTTGATTAAAGGTCTTCCGTTTCAGCCCCATCGTGATTATTCCAAAAAATATTCGGACTACTTATGTTGAAAATCCGTAAGTATTATAATAAAGTATAATGTTGAATGCGTAAATAAAATACAAAATAACACTCATCGAGAAAGTGGACCCGTATAGAGAAATTCTGATAAGGTTATACTTTGGTTATCGCAGATGCGTTGAGATGATAGATCCCTTACAGCTTCTAATGCATCATCCTTCGCCAACTACTACAGTTCATGATTCAATACACAAGCCTTATGATAACGAATACACCTCGAATAAGTTTGCATTATCAAGTATGGCAACAAGTGCAGGTCCCTAAAAAGGTTTCTTTTTTTTCGAATTATTACATGTGTTTGACTTGATAATATAACCTAAAAGATTGGCCTATACATGCGGGAGCGATGGTAAAATCATTACATTATACTTATCCCAGTATATTATATAAGAATAACAATAGGCATACTCACTGATATATCACCTGATTTTTTCACTGAAATAGCTATATTTTAAAACTGTACGGATAGATTGTTAAAACCACGCGTGTTGGTCAATAAATATTGATTGCCGCCAAAATATACCGTGAGTTTCTGAGTACCATAGACTTATAGAGATAGACTGAGCGATCCCATAAGAGGCACTGAAGCTAACATTTAAAGGACAGAGATATGTCCGGAGTACTCCTCTCTCTTTTCAATTGACGTCATGGTGGGAGACAACGGAGCAGTGGAAGTGGAACAGCCACAACTGCTTCTCCTCATTCTCCTCTATTGCCTCAATCCCCACCACAAATATCGTCAGACAGAGAGAGGAGTACTCCGGACATATCTCTGTCCTTTAAATGTTGGCTTCAAGCGGCCCATAAGAGCGCTCAGTCTATCTCTATAAGTCTATGCTGAGTACGCGGAACGCCACGGATACCAACCCAAAACTCACGCGCCTAGTGGATTGCGTCCAACCATACCCTGTTCGTGCTCATTCCATTCTGTTCGAACTCAAGAACAGCGCGCGTAGCATTTGAAAGTTAGGCGCTTAATTTGAAATAAATCAGTCAATTGTGCGACGAAGAGGAGTTGCGGGAACATTGGACCGGGTAAGGAAGATGATTTAAATCCATGGAGTTAGCTTGAACAGGGTATGGTTGGACGCAATCCACTAGACGCGTGAGTTTTGGGTTGGTATCCGTGGCGTTCCGCGTACTCAGAAACTCACGGTATGTAAATATTGTAAGAATATTTGAAATTTTACATATAATGCTCGGAAAAATATGCTCTTCAAACATTGACATTTGTCACTGAATTAAGTTAAAATGCAATGAATTACAATTAAATTATAAAAGATGTCTCGTCTCTAATGCAAAATAAAAGATACGTACTAAATTATCTTACGTATTATTATCTTTCTCCAGCTTTCATCCCATACACGTCGTATCGCGTGCTCGTAGTCCATCAATTATACACCGGAAATATTTAATGAATATTCATACAATATATTTTATAAAATATTCAGATATCTGAAAACCATGTCTATATTCTCGAAATATTATTTTAATATTTGAACTATATGTATTTCACGTGAAATGAGGGACAACTTATGTTGACAGAATATTTCATTCACGTTGTTGGAATATAAACATATATTGCACCAACATTCGATATATTTTTGTACATATTTCATACATATTTATAGGAACTGCACGGTTGTGTGAGTATACGGATCCGTTGCTGTTCGAGTCCATGGTTCCCATGGACCGGAATTATTAATACCGGAACGAGCGGCAGCCAATCAGAATGATAGATTTTAAATTTACCGGTAGAAAGAAACACTGTAATTCGCAACTGAGCGTTCCGTCGCCGTGGAATACGTACCATGGGAACGTAGGAAAATATTCTCCTGCAACAAAGAATGACCGGAACGTGAGGCTCCCGAACACTTACTTCAGAAATTAAACACCCTCCAGAACGAGTCCTTGAGAAGGGCATCTGGCTGTTTTAAAACCACACCAATCAACTCACTGTATCATATTAACGGAATACCGCCCTTACCTCTTAGGAGGAATTACAGAACAAGCAAGTTTTTAGCCAGGAATGCTAGTTTGACTAACAGCTGGTTAATGACAAGTTTATCAGGGGTGGACTCATTAGCAAATATCAACCCATTATTGGCAAATGATAATTCGTCGTACCTTCATGAGTGTTGGAAACAGGACAGAAACGAACTTCAATGGATCGCAGCGAGTCCTAAGCCGTTATCCTTCACCATCCCCTTCCACGCTCACTACATAAAAGACCACTGCCTTAACGAACCAGGTTTAAAAATACAAAAGAGCCCGGACGCTAACGCGTCATTCAATCTTTTACGCCAACAAAAATTCCAAGGCTTTAAAATCGTATTCACGGACGGCTCTCTTGACGCAAAGAAGGGCCGTGCCGGCCTGGGAATTTTTTCTCACGAGCTTAACCTGTCTTATAATATAGGGTACAATCCCCATGCGTCCATCTTTTCAATTGAGGCCCAAGCAGTCAACATAGCCGTGGATCAGGTTCTTTCGAACGAAACAAGCGCCAACACCCTCATTTGCACGGATTCGTTATCTCTAGTCAAAAACCTACAAAAAGAAGGTCTGGACAGCAGCCTAAAACCCACAACGGCAAATATTAGATCCAAAATACATCATGCCAACGTAATAGGCAGGAGAATATTAATTCTGTGGATTCCTGGACATCGAAACATAGCTGGAAACGTTACAGTGGATCTTCTAGCCAAAGAAGCCTTAAATGCAAACCTCAGTATGCGCGCCAAACTCCCCTATACCGACCTTTACACACGCTAAAACATGAAGCTCTTACTATCCTCAAACCAATTCATTCAGTCTTACGGCGACTTAGGATATAGGAAAGGCAGAAGCTACCTAGACCACGTCGATCCGTTTAAACTCACCCCATGGTTTGCATATTCCACACTTCCTAGGAAAGCAATCGTGCTACATAACAGGATCTTGACTGGCCACTCTCAACTCAATAGCCATCTCCATCGGATGGGGATTTTAGAATCGGACCGATGCGAGTGCAATACCGGCATTGAAAATATAAACCACCGTATATGGAAGTGCCCTATATGGGAATGTGGGGCAAGAGAGAGCTTTGTTTCAAATTTAATAAAAGAGGGTTATAATGGGACACACGACCTCAGTACTTTATGCGTCATAAACTCTAAGCTAAGATCTAGTCTTGTATCTTTCCTGCTTTCTATCAACGCACTGTTATAATTCTTCTTGCCTTGCTACTAGTTATGTTGAGACTGCATGTTCTTAAGATTTTCTTTTGCTTCTTTGGTGTATGCTTGGGTTTTGACAATATCTATCCTGTGGCTCACTAGCCATGGAAACATGACTAAAGAGATGTTTCCAGGAGGAGTCAAGGGGAGCGTACTGACTGGCTGACCAGGTCCGGTCACCCACAAACAGAACCAGCTCCCAACCCAACAGAGAGGCCCTTGTTCTCTTCAACAACGTAAATTGACCAACTCAGCCTCAAATAAAAAAAAAAAAAAAAAATATGGATCAGATTTTCTAAAGACCGTATCGTACACGAAATTCGGGTTTCCCCACTCCAACGACTAAGTTCATGCAAAGTGCGGTCCGTTATAAGTGTAATTCAAGCTCTGAAGAAATCGAGACATCCAAAGTTAAACAAATAAATAAGACTACATTCATTCTAAAAGAGGAAAAGGAGGAAATAAATAACTAATCATTTTCATCTTAAAATAATAAATAAATAAAAACAAATTTAAAATTCAAAATAAAAAAAAAAAAAAAAAAAAAAAAAGACTCTCAAACAGTGTCAAAACCAGCCAAAATATATACCGAAAAGGCTACATTCCAATTTGGAGATAAGCCATAGGTTCAAAAAAAAAAAAAAATGACCGGAACGTCTCTGATTGGCTCTTGAAAACCCCCTAGATTTCCGATTCCGTTCCGGATCCGTGAATTTCGGCCCCATGGGAATGCAGCCTAAGCCGTTGATCACAGAACACGCGCGCGCAATTCTCAACATTGTAGTCTTGGGCATAGTCGGTCACCATTAGGAGCGCTCAATTTAGTTCGTAGTCTTATGGCGAACTAGTTCGTTCTTTTAGTTCGTTTAGTTCTTTTTCACGAATATTTCAGTACAGCGATAATTCCGTATAAAAAGTAATCTTGGGCATAGTCGGTCGCTGTTGAGAGCGCTGAATTTAGTTCGTAGTACTGTGACGAACTAGTTTACTCTTCTAGTTCTTTAGTTTTTTTTTTTTTAATATTTCAGTAGAGATAATCACAAAAAGAAAATATATGACATATGATTATTGTTAACCATAAACTATAAATTCTATACTTTGATAAGAAACTCGTTTAAGAGCAAAAAAAATCAGTAGGTTGGACATGCAGCGCCACTTCATGATAGAGCGGACGCCAGAAAAATGAATATATAAAGAACTGAGAGCGAGATCATCTACGAACTAGTTCGTATAGTTCACCTGAAGGAGCGCTCTTCCCACCTAGGTCGTTCGCGAACTACCCAAGACTACAACATTGCGTTACGATTGGTAAGAAAACTTCTAACCTACAAACCGCGAAATCGAAATAATCTAGATTCAGGCCTGAAACCGCAAAATAAATACCTGACAAGACCTTCCCCGCAATACGGTGAAAATGATAGTCACACAACTTACCAATCGCTTGAAGTTGCGAAACTTTGTCAAAATACCGATCAGATGTAAGCATAAGCAGGATCATTGGGTACGTATATCTCCAACTTGTAACCTTAAAGTTACTAATCCACCGGCTTGATTTACTTGGCACAAAATTTTTTATATTTATATTATTATTCAAGCGGGGACTAAGGTGAAATGTTGTAAAAACAAAAAAAAGAAACAACACTTTCGTCTCTCAAATAAGTAAAAAATAAAACTTCCTGTATAGGACTGCGAAAAGTTCTTTGCGCATACGCTGTTATTGCAGATCATTGGCAGCTTTTCGATGAATATACAGTCAAACTTCGCTAACTCGAATTTTAGAGAAAGAGCTAATTTCGTCGAGTAAAGGAGGTTTTGTCTCAGGGAGTCTAGCGGTCCTGGAAATATCCTTGAATTTCCATTGTGTCCTAAAACTGCCTTTCCATTCTTAATCGGTGCTATTGTCATATTTGCGATTTTGGTGACGCAACAGCTCCGCGGTGTCACATAACGGATGCTATCCAAAATCAGCTGCCTGCTTCTTCAGCCAGCAGCTTGATTCTAGACATAACGATCATTCTGTAATCGCCGAACAAAAGTTACCCTCACTTTCCTATTTCATTTCTGAATGCTTTTCGTGGCCTTCCTGATAACTTTTGTAGTATAGCAACTTCTGCGTTACGGAATGATCGTTTTGTCCAGAACCTTATCTACTGGCTGGGCATGCATGCAGCTGATTTCGGATTGCACCTAACGTTATCGTACTGTACCACAATATGTACAGACAAATCTGGACTCGGTTCAGACAAATGATTAACCTAAAAGAGTCGTGAAAATATCCCGGAATTATAAAGGTAATATATACTAGACCCCGGTCGGTCTCATCGAAGTTTTCGAGTTATGGAGGATAATCAAAAAATAATCGACTTACAGAGACTTTTGAAAATTCTCAAAATATAGTGGAGCCAGTCTTCAATTTAGGACGTACATGCATTTGTAAATACAATATCCCTCTAGCTCTCTATACGGTCTTATACATAGGTCTAGGCACTTCGATGTGAAATCCGTGCCGCATCTGAGGCCACTACCACGTGAGATCTCTAGTTACTCGGAGGCCTGACATACTGGCCTCGGGGATCGCAGCGCACCAGACTGTGGTTGCAAAAGTAACTAGAATTGGACTCAGTTGTGGCATGCGACATTCTATGGTAAGAGATATAGAGTGCCCAGACCTGTGTATAAGACCATACTCTATACTATTAAAAAAGTGTCACGACAAAATTAGGTAGATTATAATAACAATAGTATAACGCATGAAGTTGGCCGTGGTATGAGGTGTGGAAAACAAAACAAAAACAGCATCTAGCAGCCAAAAGTCGCATGTATGATAAGATGTGTGCCGAGCTGTCAAGCGTGAGTATTTTCAAATAAACCTATTTTAGATGCAAACCACCCACAGAGTGAGCTGTGCAGCGCCGAGGGGGGTTGGAGTGCGAAGCGCGCGGAGGCGGAGCCCCTAGTACATATAATAATATTCAAAAAATTGAACGTATGTTTATAAGAATCTTCCATGTAAACGACAAGCATCAGGTCATAGGCGGAATTAGGGGTGTTGATTGTGACATGTGTTCTTTCAGGTCATTGCAGAAATCGTTTCGAGTCGTAGAGGTCGGGGTATCGGAAATTTGAGTTATGAAGGTAGCCTTTGACTTATAGAGGTCAGGTTTGTTTAAATTCAAGTCACAGAGGTAGAAAAGGGGTCCCTAATGCTTCGGAAAACTTCGAGTTATTCTCTGTTTATTTTTAGAATTACGGAGGTTTTTGCAGGGGAACGGACTCAATCTCAGACAGATAGAGGTTTTCAAGTTGTAGAGGTGCGAGTTGGCAAAGTTTGACTGTACTGTCATGATCTAAAAATTATAGGAGATGATTTTCTTCGGACTCTTTTTTTTAGACATTTAAAAAACGAAAAAATGGTTCCCGTAAACATTTTACCCGAATCTTCCTTCAAAACGCATTTGAGTCGAATTTCAGACTAATAAGAAAATTCGTTTTCAAGTCCGTGATTAAAAAGAAGAAGACAGCTACTGGCAGGGCTTTGGAACATTTCGATGATTTCTATAACACTGTATATGGAAACATCTGGCCTGATATTAGGGCCGCGCTACTTGCCAAGGACAGCAAGTATATGGCTTTGGTTAATAACTTCAGCGATACAGAGCGAATCGTTGAGACTTTAGAGGTAAGTACGTAATTCATTCGTCACTACTCAAATATTTGTTAAATTAAGGGCGAACATACATCTTGAAAACAATTTTTTTCAGATCGCTGTTACGCTATGATGAAATATTTCATTGACTCAGTTTTTTTTTTTACAGCAGATTACTAATTAGTGTTTTGAACTATCATTCACAATTATTGATGAATATTTGGATTCTGCATGACGTAGTTTGCAGCTACGGATGAAAAAACAGTTGGTACAACATACAGGTTGCATCGTTGATTGAATTTTTTCAAAATTAGGAGAAAACATTCCACATTGATGTGATTCCAGATCAAACCAACAATATCCAATGAATTTTAATTTGAAGTATGAATATTTTTCACTACATTATTCTGTATAATTGAATAAAATTGAAATTCATTGGATATTGTTGGTTTGATGTGGGATTACATAAATGTAGAATGTTTCCTCCGAACTTCAAAACAGATCAATCAACGATGCGACCTGTATGCTGCACCAATCGCTTTCTTATTTGTAATTCAAAACTATGTATCTCCAAGTCCAAATATTTATCAATCATTGTGAATGATAGTTCAGAACATTATCAATCTGCTGTAAAAAAACTGTGTGAATGAAATATTTCATCACAGTGTATCAACGACTCAGACAAAAATTGTTTTTAAAGCTGTCCCGGAGGGTGGTATGGTGAGGGTAACACCACATACGCATGTACACACTTGCAAGTGAATTTCGCCTCCTAAATTCTCGAGTGTAAAAAATTATTTCGACAATCTGATGTGACCAAAATGCTCTTCGATTAAAATTGTTTTCGGTGAAATAGCAGAGGTTAGCCACAAATAAGCCTAAAACTGGAATAAAATATTATTAAAATCTGGTCATCGCAGCTGACACACGGATACACACACTGACACAATAAACATGGCCTCCACGTCAGACGCATGGAATTACAGTTTGACAATATAATGATTTTCGCACTTTCTGGTTACCAAGGACTATTTCACGTACAACAATATTACTGCTGAAATAGTTCAATCACGATGCCAAGCTGAAAGATGATTTGAATTCTGAGAATTCAGGGAGCCAGATTTTGCAGCTGACAGCGAGCTCCGTGCGAGGACCCACGGCTGGCTAAAACCGTCTGAAAGCCCGGTCCATCTCATCCGCATGGTCCCACGCATCCATATCAAATACAAAACATATACGAATACAGAGAGATAGCCAGTTTCAGTATCTTGAAATGTGACTTGAGGAATTGTTATCGATAAGCAAGAACTTAGTTTTAATCATTAAAAGCATATGTTTTTATGAACTCAGCCCTGCAAATGCAGTTTGAGAAATCGACATATAGTGGCACTGGTTTAACCCTCGGGGACAGCCTTAAGGTGTATGGACCCTCTTAACAATAATCCGATCTGCTAGTTCCATGCTTTAGAATCATCTGCTTTCTCTTTATGCAGAACACGGGAGCGATTGATCTGAGGGCTTTGTACCATGCGCAGCACCAGTTGAACGAATCAGAAAGACAGCAAAGGACTGTGAAAAAAAGGTCAGACAATGTAGGTAAAAAAATTGAGGACTTTGCTGCATCCAAACAACGGTTTGACGTCCAGGCCTACTCCTCGGAGACCTCTGACTTTGACAAAGAATATGAAGAGAGTAATCCATCGAGCAGAATCAAACAGTCAACAGAGTTATTGTCGATAACAGGCAACCTCAATTCAAGAGAAATCGATTCTGATCGGATCATTGATCCGACGAGCGACTTATCCCTCAGTTCTCTGTATCAGTACGTCCCTGCAACAAAACTTAAAGGTATGATTCGACCTTTGATTTTCGTTTCCGTTTATGATGTAGTTGTAACTGTTATGCTGTAAAATCATGGTGCCTAGCGATCCTGGAGTACTGGAGGTCCTCAAAATGCCCTGAAATTTTATTCTCATCCTGGAAATTTTCAAAACTTTCAAAATTTTCAATGGCGAAAAATTATGAATTTTGTCGCCCACGTATTGAATTGAGAATGTCAACTGTTGGCTTCAAAAGTAATTTTCGGAATTGATCAACGTTTTAACTTTGTTGAGGGCAATCGAAAATAAAGAAATATGACAGCTTTTGTGAAGCACAATCCTTTATTTGTGATAAAATCCTGTAAAAATCCGGGATTCGGTACTCCAATTGTGCTAGACATTAAAAGGCAAATTTTTGATAACTGTCCGTTCTTGATTCTCAGAATAGAGAGTTAGTCTTAAAACTCAACTTGTACAAATTATTAGTTGCAAAGCTCTCAGCAAGTCACTTTTTCTAATTGTTCTCACTTTGCATCACTTTCCTTATGAAATAGAAATACAGATTCACTTTTAATTCCATTTGTGCAGCAAGCTTCACAACTTCATTCAAGTTAAATCAAGATCGCGGCAGCGAATCGCCGAGTTCCCAAACCAAACTCGGCGCGCTAGCCACGAAACATTTACCCGAGCCAGCTCTTGTTCTTGTAAAAAATCTGTCATATCTTTTGAACCGCTGAATATTTTTTGATAAAATTTATTGGGGCGTCAGGCCCTCCCCATTCGACCTTGCTCGCGAAATTTCGACACAATCTACCGAGTGGTTCCTGAGATATTGACCGTCGAAGTTGATCGAAAAACACAATCTTTTTCTCCTTTTCCTCCTTCTCCTTCTTCTCGGCTGCAGACCGTTTTTCTTGGGACCACGATATCTGTCGAACCGTTGCACTTATGTATTTGCCATTTGGAAGGAGTGTTCTCGTCACCGAAATCCTCGCTCCCCATTGTTTTTGAGCGATAATTGATCACGCATAACTGAGTTATTGATCATGATAATTATTTTACAAAATGCGCATGCGCAACAGCAAATCGCGGCCAAGTAGTACCTGTAGGCCGGCGTGCCAGTATGATTAAATATAATATTATTATATAATTATAGTATTATTCATAATCATATTTCATTTATTATTATTGTTATTATCATTATTATTGATGCGGCACATCTACTCCTGCTCCCCAAAAAATTTTGTACTCAGTAATGTGTCCGCACCGTAGTTTTTGGTATCCAGGTCCGTAGCTGCGCAGTTTTCGGTATCCAGGTCCTTCGCACCATAGTTTTCGGTGTCCAGGTCCTTCGCTCCGTAGTTTTCGGTATCCAGGTCCTTCGCTCCATAGTTTTCGGTATCCAGGTCTTCCGCTTCGTAGTTTTCATTGTCTAGGTCCACCGCTGGGTAGTTTTTTTTTATAAAATTTATAGGGGCGTAAGGCTCTGCCCACTTGATCTTGTTCGCGAAAGGGCATAGCCGAATAAGCATGTCAAAAGTGCCCTTTCACCAAATGAGTCGCGGACTTCACTGCTAGTTCAACCTTGGTAAAAAAGGTATCCATGCCAAATTTCAACCCTCTGGCCCTTTTGTCGTGGTAGTTATCACGGAAAAACGAGATTTTCGAATTTTATTTTGATTTCTGCCATTTCATCGATTCGACCTTCACCAAAATTCATGGTACTGTGTTTCCATTGGTAAAATGGGGAAAAAATTGCCCCAATGTTCAGCGCAGCAAATCTGATCTTTAAAAAATTCCTAAAGGTTTAAATTCGATATTTTGAGTGGATTTTCACGAGGCACTAAGTTCTTATAATTTTATCTGCAAACTTTGACGATTTCCGCTTCGATTTCTTCATTGGCCTTCGTTCTACTTTTGGTGCGTCATATCGAAAAAAAAATAAATAAGCCTTCTTGAATTTTTCAAAATTCGAATTCCATTCCGAAGCAAGTAAAATACGTATTTTCGCATGTATTTTGATCCCCTTCTCCTCTTCGAATTCTTTCAAGGCTATAGATGAGGGTGGCCCAAAAAAAAGAATATTTTTTTTCGAATTCCTTACGAAAATATGTTAGTTTATCATGTTTTAAGAGCCCCCTCCAAAGCGCAGCTAAAAAAAAAAAATCTTGAGAGGTCGCTCAAGATTTTTAAAAATTTCCAAAAACGTCGAAAATCGATTAAAAAAAAAAAAAAAAAAAAAAAATTTCTCGTTATTTCACTATTTTCTACTATAAAAATGATCAGGATCTTGAAATTTTCAAGTCGATATTTTGATATTTAAAGGTCGCTCAAGATTTTTCTGAGTTTCCAAGTAGAGTACCTCAGACCTTTTCGAGCGACTTCTGAACATGAATATTAATGACCTTTTTTTTTATTTCTTGAAGTTGACATACTGAAGAATAGAAATAAGGCTAGAGAGGTGCAAAAACAAAAAATTTCGAGATGACTTCCACTATTAAAATGTAATTGACGGAAATTTATAACTTTTTTTTTAATAGTGAAAATCGGCTCGAAATTTTTTGTTTTTTTGCACCTCTCTAGCCTTATTTCTATTCTTCAGTATGTCAACTTCAAGAAATTAAAAAAAAAGGTCATTAATATTCATGTTCAGAAGTCGCTCGAAAAGATCTGAGGTACTCTACTTGGAAACTCAGAAAAATCTTGAGCGACCTTTAAATATCAAAATATCGACTTGAAAATTTCAAGATCCTGATCATTTTTATAGTAGAAAATAGTGAAATAACGAGAAATTTTTTTTTTTTTTTTTTAAATCGATTTTCGACGTTTTTGGAAATTTTTAAAAATCTTGAGCGACCTCTCAAGATTTTTTTTTTTAGCTGCGCTTTGGAGGGGGCTCTTAAAACATGATAAACTAACATATTTTCGTAAGGAATTCGAAAAAAAATATTCTTTTTTTTTGGGCCACCCTCATCTATAGCCTTGAAAGAATTCGAAGAGGAGAAGGGGATCAAAATACATGCGAAAATACGTATTTTACTTGCTTCGGAATGGAATTCGAATTTTGAAAAATTCAAGAAGGCTTATTTATTTTTTTTTCGATATGACGCACCAAAAGTAGAACGAAGGCCAATGAAGAAATCGAAGCGGAAATCGTTAAAGTTTGCAGATAAAATTATAAGAACTTAGTGCCTCGTGAAAATCCACTCAAAATATCGAATTTAAACCTTTAGGAATTTTTTAAAGATCAGATTTGCTGCGCTGAACATTGGGGCAATTTTTTCCCCATTTTACCAATGGAAACACAGTACCATGAATTTTGGTGAAGGTCGAATCGATGAAATGGCAGAAATCAAAATAAAATTCGAAAATCTCGTTTTTCCGTGATAACTACCACGAAAAAAGGGCCAGAGGGTTGAAATTTGGCATGGATACCTTTTTTACCAAGGTTGAACTAGCAGTGAAGTCCGCGACTCATTTGGTGAAAGGGCACTTTTGACATGCTTATTCGGCTATGCCCTTTCGATGAAATCTGCTGTGTGGTTCCTGAGATATAACATTCTACCCTGGAAATTTTTTTTTTCATATAATCATACATAATTACGTACAATTTTTTATAATTTTATATGATTATATATTGTTTTGTATAGTTCAATTTCCTACAAGGAGAGGGAAATGAAAATTCGTAAAAAAAGTTTCTACACCTATTCATTTTAGAAATAAAAAAAATTAATTTTACATGTATTTTAAATGGAAAAAGGGCCCCCCCCTTACGCCAACTCCATTTTTGAGATATCGAACTGAAATTTTGAGGAAATTGTTTTTTCGTGACAAGAAAACTTTTGAAATACATTCATTCGGAAAAAAAAAATTCGTACTATGTTCGTACGATATCTAAATATGTTGCACTGTCTAAATAAAATGGGATCATGGGTAGCATAAACTATGATCGGAACAAGCTATTGTATAATTCTCAAAATGAGATTTCCTGCCCGAATAAAATAGCTCGTATCTTTTGCGCAGGTTCCAAAATACACTTGTTCATCGAAGCACATGCATTCTATTACGAATGACCAAAAGTTGATCTTTATACATGTGTAATGTGTAAAATACAATAAAGTCAGTTTAGGGCTGACCCGTTTGCACATACAAAAAGTAATGAAATAACGCCAAGAACATTGTAAATGTAAAAAATTACAGCTGAGTTCCAGAATGGTTTCGCCAGCCAAAAACTCAAGAACATCATACTCTTTTTCAGCTTCAGGTTACAAACATCATTTCGTTACACAAATAGTACAAAATAATACGTAAAATCGGGCATCGAAGCCGAGCGTTTCCTTAGTTAATTTTCATTCTTCAAATTATGTTCTTCAAATGCCAATCAATGGAAATGAATGGAAAACCAACAGGATCATTCCATGCCTTTGACAAAACAGCATATTGTCAACGGGAAATATTGCTGAAGGAAGTTAGCTCATATGATGATACGAACTCGGCGGGCATAGATTGTTCTGAAAATTATCAATTGCTGAAGTATGGGGTAAGATCAGCAATTAGTGCGTCTTTGAATGCAGAATATACTTCCGCTTTGATGTATATCTACTGTAAGTCGAATAGAAAGAGAGACGTTAGAAAAGCATCACCGAAGTGTACCGATAATGGGTACGTTCAGGATAAGTATGTATCATTTTAAGGCTGTGACATGTTTGTAGCATGGCGTTATAACTATAGTCGAAAATCGAACGAACTCTTCTTCAAAACTTGAATTTGAATTTAAATTACTGAGATCATCGGGCCTGGACTATCAATTCTTGTTATAAACATACTATGGGTATTTTTTTAACTTAACTTCAATTTTTAACGGATCACTCATTCGTTTCATTCATTAATTTCTGCACCACCTCTTGCGAAAAACACGATATTCGTTGAGCTTTCCAAGCACTAGTGCGTGAAAAATGTTTTCTAATTTTTAAATTTGAAAAGTAGGATAGGATGTACGTCACAGGCACCCAAAAGGACTTCATGACGAGTGTTAAACTGTCACACGACTTGAAGACGAGGTCTTTCTGCGCCCTTGTCTTATAAACAACTATTATATTGCAGTTTAAATCTACAATAATAAATATATTATCAATGCCAAAAATGTCCATACAGTATTTGATCATGCTTTCGATAATTTTGTGGTTGTGATCGTTACACATTGACTGGAAAAAATAATTTAAAAAAAGAGTGCAATTGATAATTTTCAGAACAATCTATGCCCGCCGAGTTCGTATCATCATACGAGCTAACTTCATTCAGCAATATTTCCCGTCGACAATATGCTGTTTTGTCAAAGGCGACGAATGATCCTGTTGGTTTTCCGTTCATTTCCATTGATTGGTATTCGAAGAACATGATTTGAAGTATGAAAATTAACTAACGGAACGCTCGGCTTCGATGCCTGATTTCACGTATTATTTTGTACTATTTGTATAAAGAAATGATGTTTGTAATCTGTCGCTAAAAAAGAGTATGATGTTCTTGAGTCTTTGGCTGGAGAAACCATTTTGGAACTCAACTGTAATTTTTTACATTTACAATTTTTTTGCCGTTATTTATTATACCACACGACTTACGTTTCCGTTTCTCACTCAGACTGATTAGATTGTCCCTTCGACCTTTAGGTTTTTTTCATTGCCACGTCGAAAACCCTATCTTCTGAAAGAAATGTAATTCATTTAAATTGAATAATTTGAATCGGTCAATGTGATTGATGGATGATGATTTCTGAAAAATCAATTATTCGTCTTAGTTGGTTGTTTAATCGAAAAAGAACATTATAAACAACATATTCATGCAGTATTCCGGTTCGACTCAACTGTGAACCTCACTAAGCAATAGTGATTGCAGCAAAATGCTAACAATATGCTGTTAGCTGCACATTTCAAGTAAATGTAAGCCAGCATTATTCTAGCACGGATTATCATATAAAAATGACAGCAACATACCGGAAAGAATAGGGCTATGAATGAGCAAATAAATAAGCTATCTATGCTTCATTCTCGATGTCGGTTTGTTTGTGTCACTATCATTTTGCTGTAATTCAAAAGTCTACAATGCATTCAACTGCATTTACAGAGATGATCTGTGGAAAGTTATAAGCCGTGTGGGTATGCAACCGGTGTTTCACTACGAAATGGCAACGTAGTCGATGCGAGAGTCGAATAAGTCGAATGAGTCGAATGACCGTATCTACAGACGACGTAACGGCAGCTGTCATTCTGCGGGGTTATAACCTAATAATGTTAGGTTATAACCTAATAATGTTCGAAATAAACCGATATTGACATCCGCAATTACCTGAATAACTCATTACACTTTCTTGAGAAAGAATATTTACCGTTGTATTAAGGAACTGTGATTACAAAATCTAAATCTGACAATTATTTATAACTCTCATTCTAACCTAACAACATGAGAGCCGCAGAATGACAGCTGCCGTTACGTCGTCTGTAGATACGGTCATTCGACTTATTCGACTCTCGCATCGACAGCGTTGCCATTTCGTAGTGTATCACCGGTTGCCTACCCACACGGCTTATAACTTTCCACAGATCATCTCTGTATATGTTTATTGGCTACATGGCATACATTTTGAAACACAGCAAAAGCTATGGGGAATATCAACACAGTGCATAATTTTCGTTCTACATACAGAGATGATCTGTGGAAAGTTATAAGCCGTGTGGGTATGCAACCGGTGTTTCACTACGAAATGGCAACGTAGTCGATGCGAGAGTCGAATGAGTCGAATGAGTCGAATGACCGTATCTACAGACGACGTAACGGCAGCTGTCATTCTGCGGGGTTGTAACCTAATAATGTTAGGTTATAACCTGATAATGTTCGAAATAAACCGATATTGACATCCGCAATTACCTGAATAACCCATTACACTTTCTTAAGAAAGAATATTTACCGTTGTATTAAGGAACTGTAATTACAAAATCTAAATCTGACAATTATTCATAACCCTCATTCTAACCTAACGACATGACAGCCGCAGAATGACAGCTGCCGTTACGTCGTCTGTAGATACGCTCATTCGACTCATTCGACTCTCGCATCGACAGCGTTGCCATTTCGTAGTGAAACTCCGGTTGCATACCCACACGGCTTATAACTTTCCACAGATCATCTCTGTATATTAGTAACATTCAATCGATTAGATCGACCCAGCGAAAGTATGACCGTCACCGTGCTAGGTGCGTCGTGGTACAGAAAACGCTAACAACAATAATAAATGAGAAGACAAGGCACCTTTTTTCCGCAAATTTTCACCTGCAGTTATAAACGAGCATTATATGCTGCAGTAATTACAGCAAGATGCTTACGATAGCGAATAACTGATGCCCATTATATATTGACAATACTTGGCAGAATGATGCAGTCCTTTGTATTACATGATATTGCTGTAAACTTGATTGTGTCATCTAATGCTGGCTAAATTGCAGCATTTTTACGTAACTCAATTACCGGCAAGCAAGTGCAATTGGTTGATAGTCATGTTTTTTTGTCTGGGTACATACTATTGCTGTAAATTTGATTGCAGTCATTTAATGCTGGCTAAATCGCAGTATTTTCACGCAACTAAATTATCGAAAAGTGAGTATATTTGGTTGCTGGTCACGTTTGGATTATAAATACATCGTTTTGGCCTAGTTTTCATTTGAGTTCCTGTTTAATTTGGCTATCTGGGTAGTTATCGTGTCATCCAAAAGATTGAATTATATTAGCCTTGAATATACTTTATAACTGGCACGGATTCTCCCGAAGGAAAAATATAGTCAAACAAGGGAAGATGAAGAAGAATATAGTTTATAAACCTATTGTGTGAAATCAACCTATTTTGTCCTATTCCGCTGACCCTGCCATAATTAACTATATTTTGACAATCCCTTCAATATTGAATACAGTCAAACTTCGCTAACTTGAAAACCTCTGTATGTCTGAGATTACGTCCATTCCGCTGCAAAAACCCTCCATGATTCGAAAAATAAACAGAGAATGACTCGAAGTTTTCGGATGCATCAAGGGCCCCTTTTTTACCTCTGCGACTTGAATTTAAAGGAACCTGACCTCTATAAGTCAAAGGCTACCTTCATAACTCAAATTTCCGATACTGGGGTACCCGACCTCTATGACTCGAAGCAATTTCTGCAATGACCTGAAAGAACACATGTCACAACCAACACCCCTAATTCCGCCGACGAGCTGATGCTTTGTCGATACATAAGAAATTTTTTTGAATATTATTATATACATTGTATTTACAAATGCATGTATTTCCTAAATTAAAGACTGACTACTATATTTTGAGAAATTTTAAAAGCCTCTGTAAGTTGAATATTTTTTGGCTATCATCCATATCTTGCAAACTTAGATGAGACAAGACCCTTTTTGGTCGGAGAAATAAGCTCTTCCCCTGAGATCGCATGAAAAAATGATTTAAAATCAAGAATTTTCGTATCTAAAGATCAAATACACCGAATATCATTAGTTTGCATGGAAATGAGATCAACGTAGGATATTGCCTCTAAATGTGAGGAAGTTTCGACAAATGATGCGGCCTGAACCCTATGACAACCCCTTTCTCTACAGTGTAATAATTCTAAGTAACGTCAAATCCATAAGATCATCAACTGTGAAAAAACTGACTTAATGGAACATTTCTTCACAGTTTCCTTGAGAATTGAGATAAATTATTTTCAAGGTACAGTCAGGGAATCGGATTCTGAAGCCCCTTATCCCGCGCCGAACGCAACTGAACATACACCTTTAATTTAAATGATATTTGAGTTGGGATGAAATTAAAACGACATTAGCTCTACTGATAAATTAGCGATCTGCTCTGCTTTTTTTCAGAAAACGTCAATACGCATAACCTCTTGAATGCACAAGTGGTTGAAAAATAACCTAGTTCTCGTCATTAAGTGTTCATAGGGTCAAGGGAGGGCCCTGATGAAACTTAATGTTGTATTCTTTCATGAAACCGGACCGATTTTCAATCATTTTAAAGTGCTCTTGAAAAATCTGTCACATCGGTTAACCCCAAAATGTGCGTACGTTTTTTCGAATTCGGTTGCTCCTAAAATAACCTAGTTCTCGTAAAGCGTCCATAGGGTCAAGGGGGGGCCCTAATGAAACCTAATATTATATTCTTTCATGAAACCGGGACGATTTTTACCGATCATCAAAATGCAATTTACTGACATAGATTTTTAGCAACGCCGTTTGCTCCTTGCATACAATTTTTATTCCAATTAGCTTCCCAAACGGAGCATACCCTTCACACACATGTTAAGCACAAGGTGCGGGATAGATATTATTGTCATATGAAACCTATGTTCCGAATCACTTATGACAATGAACTGCAGAGATTTTGAAATAAAAAATGTTAACTATGCTTTCTGAGTAGCGAGACGACCGATATTACATCCGATACTTGGGATTCTTTGCCTAAGTGTTCTGAACACATTGCCAAATTTTGAATAGCCTGCGATCCATCATCAATGCGTAATCCTCCTATATTTAGGATTGCATTTTAAATTTCGCAGGCTGATTTTATTAATTTCAGCTAGCACTTTAAAATCATTAAAATTCGATCCGGTGTCACGAAAGAATATAATATTAAGTTTCATTAGGGCCCTCCCTCAACGATATGAACACTTTACGAGCACTAGTTCATTTTAGGAGCAACCTAATTCGAAAAACCGTACGCGCATTTTGAGGTTATCCGATGTGACAGATTTTTCAATCACTTGTGCATTCAAGAGGTTATGCGAATTGACATTCTCTGAAAAAAAAGCAGAGCAGATCGCTAATTTATCAGTAGAGCTAATGTCGTTTTAATTTCATGCCAACTTGAAGATAATTAAAATCAATGGTGTATGTTCAGTTGCGTTCAGCGTGGGATAAGGAGCTTCAGAATCCGGTTCCCCGACTGTACATATGGGGTATTTCTTCCCAAAACGGTTTGGCCATTGCATGTACTAATTCTGATGTGTTTTACAACTGGTCTGTTGTTATTCATCACGAGAGAATCCTTTACACAAAGTTTTGTGGCACTTTCAAATTGAAAAAAAAATTCATGAACGGCGAATATTATGAAAATGTTGACTGATCAACAGATTCAATTCCCCATGAAGCCCTCTGCTTTTATAATTAATAAGTGGTAATTAGTTATCATTAATAACATTAGTTTCAGAACTAATATAATAGTTAGTATCAGTACTGATTATTTTTGAATAAGAAGTCACTTTTCTCTTTTCTCTTTTCTCTTTTCTCTTTTCTCTTGAATTTTAATCACAAGTGTGTATTTTTCATGATGATTAGGCATGGAAGATTATATCCTGGAATCTGAACATTACGACTATTTCACAAAGGGTTCAGATCTATCGATCAAAGTAGAGAAGCAAAGCGAATTGAATTTTCCAATACACCTTAAGATCTATACCTACGAAGAAGAAAATGATACTAGATTTCCATCCCCTCGAAAAGGCACCGCCGGTGTTCTAGGTATGTTCGTAATGCTTCGGTGGACAGTTGAAAAATTAAAACTAAAACATGGACAACCTCTCCTTAGATTTAACTGCAAAACTTATTTCACAAATTCTTGTTTATTCTCCTAGATTACTATTTGCTAGACGGTGGCTCGATCTTACCAGTCTTAGCTTTAGATCTACAACCTAACGACGAAGTATTGGATATGTGCGCTGCACCTGGTGGAAAATCTCTTGTAGCACTTCAAACTTTTCTGCCTGGCATTCTCGTTGCAAATGATGTAAAACCATCAAGAACTGGCAGAATACAGAATGTGCTGGACCAGTATTTAGATGGAATGGGTCAATGGCAGGACAAATTGCTCGTCACTCAAAACGATGCCCGATTTATCTCAGAACAAGATATGTTCAATAAAGTAGGTAGCGAAAAAAGAACATAACATTGAGTGCTAAATTAAATATAGTACAGACTATAGATTACCATTTATTTTCTACTCTGGCAGATTTTGGTTGACGTACCATGCACAACAGACAGACATGCTTTGCACGAAGATGACAATAATATATTCAAACATACAAGGGTCAAGGAAAGGTTGCAGCTGCCAGAGCTTCAAGCAGAGATCCTCTTGTGAGTATACAATTCTTTTATGTGGGTATACAGACCTCGGCAATAATTCACTCTCAAACCACTGGTATGCTGTAAAGATATATTCTAATGACTCACGATCAGTTTCTTCACACTTAGAATTACTCTAGATTTTTTAGATTTTGCCTTACATAGGGAGTCATTTCACGTCAAACTAGACAGTTTTTTGACCTGGATGTTTCCGATGTCGCTATAATTTTTTTAACAGATTCTATATAGAACAAATAAATTCAGCAAACAATTTTTTTTTTTCTAATTTTCCGCCGTTATTTCCAAGTTTGACGGGGGTGAAATTCAGGAAAAAAGAGCCAAAACTTGAAAACACACTCCTTTTCAAACGATCATATCTTTGGTTGTATTCATTCTAAAGCTTTCATCCAAATACCGATTTGGAGCTATTAAATAACACTATTAGTATATATTTATTGCTTGACGCGATAACGAACAATTTCATTTGTGATTAAGAAATATATTATTCAAACGTGGTTTACAGGGCGAGAACCTCGCCTGAAAATTCCCAAAAAAATTCGAGCATATTCCTTGATCAATTCCCTACAAAATTGTCAAGTTATAAAATGGAACTCAGATGGAAATTATCCATCATAGCCAAATGTCCGATTAATTGCATGTTGATGCTGCAAATCCAATTGCAATTCATTACAACAACTTTATTGTCGTTAACATCCGCGTCAAGTGTCGTTCTTGCTAGTACAGTAGTTGATTGCAGCAAAATGGTAGCAATATGCCGTCCACTGATTTGCATATTTCAAGTTAATGTAAGCCAGCATTATTCCAGCACGGGTTATTGTATAAAAATAACAGCCACATACTGGCAAGAATAGATCAATTAATTAGCAAATGACCGCGCAATCAATACTGGGTGCATTCTCGATGCCGGTTAATTGTTTTCGTCACTAACATTTTTTCGCTGTAATTCAAAAGTCTACAATCCATCCAACTGCATTTATATATTTATTGGCTACATAGCATACATTTTGAAACACAGCAAAAACTGAGGAATGTCAACACAGTGGATAATTTTCATTCTACATATATTAGTAATATTCAATCGATCAGATCGATGCAGCGAAAGTATAACCGTCACCGTGCTAGGTGCGT
The DNA here is from genome assembly GCA_944452935.1 of Rhogogaster chlorosoma. Lineage (NCBI taxonomy): Eukaryota > Metazoa > Arthropoda > Insecta > Hymenoptera > Tenthredinidae > Rhogogaster > Rhogogaster chlorosoma. The sequence continues at coordinate 18,174,414 of OX101802.1, forward strand.
CGTGGTACTGAAAACGCTAACTACAATAATAAACCAGAAGACAAGGCGCCTCTTTGCCGCAAATTTTCACCTACAGTTATAAACGAGCATTATATGCCGCAGTAATTACAGCAAAGTGCTTATGATAGCGAACAACTGATGCCCGTTAAATATTGACAATACTTGTGTTGGAGAACCTGCTTCTTGTTTGTACGGCTTGTGGTCGGAATCAGAGGGAAGGAGGAAAAATGAATAAATTCACACCTTTCTTCTATTGAATGATTTTCGAGTTACTTTTATTTTCCTTTCGAAACGATATCTTGGCCTCCTTACTTCTAGATTACTTTAACGATAATTAACAATTACACGTCCCGTCAGGACTTCACCATCCAGCGTCTCACTACGCACTGACTAGTTGCTAGCCTGATAGTATCATCTGCCATCGCTGGTGGCATTGTATTACTTATATTCTAACATACGGCCATCCTAATTTAAGTTTGGTCCCCAAACTTCTTTATTGTCTTGGCCTTTCTTTTACAGTCTACCGTTACATCAATTCTTATTCACTAACATAGTCTTCGTATCTCTTAGGTTTCCTAATGGTTCGCTTTGACCTATTATTATCTTGTTCAACTATATCTACTATGTCATTCAGGATTTCCGAATGCTCCTCTTCTTTGTTACTAACTACTTTGTCACTAGAATCTACTTCGTTTGCCTTCCAAATTTTCAATTGGGAGACGTGAGCTGTGGTATTCAATTATCGTCTAACACTTTGATCAAGATTTGTGACTTGGTAAGTATCGCTTGGTAGAACCTTTACTATTACTAATGGTCCCTTATACCGACTCTGTAACTTCGTACTCTCTCCTGTTGCTATTGCATTAGTATTCATAAATACTATGTCTCCTACTGCGTAGTTAGTTCCTATGAATCGAGACCGATCGTATCTACTTTTGTACTTTTCTTGTTCTTTTTCTACCTTCTTTCGAATCTCATCTTGAATCTCTAATGGAATTTGGTATTTTTCGTTCTGTACTGTCAATGTACGTGTCAACCCTTCTTCGAAACGAGGTAAAAACCCATACAAAGCTTCAAATGGTGTCTTACCCGTGGTTTTATTGATTGCTATATTCAAATTACGCTCCAATCTATTCACATGTTTATCCCAATTTCGACCATCTTCTTGAGAACAAGTTTGTAATGCAGGTAGTACCGTTTGATTCAATCTCTCTACTAATCCGTTAGCTTGCGGATGTCTACTTGAATTTAGTACATGTTTAAGGGGCTAGTCTAGTTTCTCGGGCGGAAAATGGAGGTGATTTCCCGGGACTCATACAAAAAAAATCATGCGGTCAAATATTTAAAAATTTTAAGGATATATTTAGATACTATTGACAAGTTAATTCCAGGACTCCCACTTGACTAATTGGTAGAAAAAAGTGAGAAAAGTGAGTGAAATTACAAAAAAAGTGAGTGAAAAGTGAATAAAAAGTTAGTGCAAAGTGAGTAAAAGGTGCAGGGCAGGGTCGACAATTGAGCAAAGCTGAGCGAACAGTTGAGCAACAATGAAGAACCAGTGACCAGAAAACACGAAGCCAGCTGAGGACGACATTAAAAAATAAGAAATCATTATTTTTGAATATAAGTATAGTGAAAAATGATAGAATCGGATAAAAGTGATATTATAAATGGAACCAATCAGAAGCTGGCAGGCGGGAATGATGATAATTATACTAACAATGCTATGAAATACACCAACTTTATTAAAAGTTCAATATTGTAAACAGTTCTTATTTTTATATCGAGGTACGTTAGCCTTTGGTATGCACTAATATCTATTTTGTACGAACAGGAACAATAAAGGATTGAATAATAAAACTTATTGATACAAAGCGACTTGCATATTCTTATGAAAAAAACAACTTTGCAATTTTCTTCTCTTTTCTCCTCTTCTTATTTCCGAGAAAACAAATACACTAACTTCATCAAATAAAAAGTTCAATAGTTTAACAAATATTTCTTATTTCTATATTGAGATACGTTAAAGTCTCCGATATATATAATATTTTGTACAAACAGGAAGTCCCTGAGGAGGCTAGACACGGAGGAAATAGTAAGAAGGAGACGCAGAGGAGAAGTAGAATACGAGGAGGTAGCAAGGGAGGACAGGGAATGTCAGGAGAGAGAGAGATGGGAGAAGATAAGGGAGTCGAGGTATAACAGATGGTACCTATGGATAAAAGGGGAAGGAGTGCCAGAATATCTGGATAAAGGCTGGGGGGAAAGCAGGTGGAAAAGAATAGCGAGGTTTAGACTAGGCAATGAAATGTCAGAGGCAAGGTACTGGGAGGAGGAGGGAAAGAAAAGGTGCAGGGTATGTGAGGATGGGGTAGAATCGTGGGAACATGTGTGGGAAGAATGTAGGGAAGCGGTAGGAGGAAGCAGATGGAGAGAGGAGATAGGGGTAGTGTTAGGAGAGGACGGAAGAGGAGAGACGCGGCTGAGGGAGATAGAGGGGATAAGGGAGGAAATAAGAAAAAGAAGGGAAAGAGAATGGAAAGGCGTGAATGAGAGAGAAAGAGAGGAAGGAAACAAGGAGACGGAAGTTGGAATGGGGAATGCATGTCGAGGAGGGATGAGTGGGAGAGAGCGGATGAGAGAGAGGAGGGAGAGGAGAGAAAAGAAAGGCAGGAAATAGGATAAGGAAAAAGAAAAGGATGAGAAAATAAGAGAGAGAAAGATGTAAAGGCAGAAAGTAAAAAGTAAAGCGGAGAGAGGAGAGAGAGAGGAAAAGCAAAAACATGGAAAGTGATAAGAAATTGTAAAATAGAATAAGTAGGGTAGGAGTAAGATGTAGAATTTAAGTAGAGAGTAAGGTTAGATGTAAGGAATTGTAAAAAGTTTGTGAACCGGAGCGGAAGCTCCTTGTAACCCTGAGGGGAACAATAAATGAACATTACATTGTACGAACAGGAACAACAACCGATTAAATAATATATGACTTAACGATATAAAGTGACTTAGTCTTTGCATATTCTTGTCAAAAGGAATGACTTTTTCTTCCCAACTTTTTTTAGATATATCTTTTTTAATTTTGATTTTCTCCTCTTCTTCTTTCCTTAACTGTTAATCCGCGCTCTGTTTTCCGCCGAGTTTGCAATTTTTCAATATTTGCAATTAAATATGATAAGATATGAAAAAAATAATGATATTACCATCAAATAAGTGAGAAAAGTGAGTTTTTGAGAAAAAAGTGAGTAAAGTGATCAAGTGGGAGCCCTGTAATTCACAAAATTTCATGAAAAAATATCGACTGTAAGCCGAGTTATACGCTCCGACGTCGAGTCATCCAAAAATGAAGTAGTAAATCGGCTGCAGTTGTAGAGGTCCTCAGAATGCCAGTATCTGAAAAATTTTTGTTTCACGTTAAACTAGATGACTTTCCCCGTACCATGAACTAGGATCTTTTTGATATTTCAAAATATACAAATTTGCCGAGCAAAAAACGAGCGTTTTTTTTTGTGAAAAATTGAATTTTTTTTTCAAAACGCTGCCATTTTTTTAATTTTCAATATTTTAAAAAGATCCTAGTTCATGGCACGGGGAAAGTCATCTAGTTTAACGTGAAACAAAATTTTTTCAGATACTGACATTCTGAGGACCTCTTCAACTGCAGCCGATTTACTACTTCATTTTTGGATGACTCGACGTCGCAGCGTATAACTCGGCTTACAGTTGATATTTTTTCATGAAATTTTGTGAATTAACTTGTCAATAGTATCTAAATATATCCTTAAAATTTTAAAATATTTGACCGCATGATTTTTTTTGTATGAGTCCCGGAAAATTACCTTCATTTTCCGCCTGAGAAACTAGACTAGCCCCTTAATTCCATACTTTCTACACATTTCTTGGAACCTAATGGAGGTGAAACATGTACCTCTATCTGAAACTATCCTTATCTGTGCTCCAAACCGATTTATAAACTCTTGAAATTTTCGTATCCTTGTAGTCGCATCTACATTTTTAACGGGAACGATTTGTACGAATTTTGTGAGGTTATCTATCATCGCTAGAATATACTTATTTTTACGACTAGTGGATATGAAGGGTCCCAAGTGATCTACGTCAATCGTTTCGAAGGGTCTCCCTCCTGGAATAGGATGTAACTCTCCTTCTTGTCTTCCTGGCTTCGTTTTCGCGAGTATACATTCTAAACATGATCGTATATGTCTCTTTACGTATGCTCTCATGTTAGGAAAATAATAATATGCCTTTAACTTTGCTAGCGTACGTTCTAGCCCCATGTAGTTTGACAAATCGTGGTTCTTCATTACTAAGAATTTACGCATTAACTTTGGTACTACATATAACTCTTTATTATCATCTGCTTCTATTACTGTTTTGTACAAAAGACCTTGTTCAAGGATATAATCCTTCAGCACTCCCTTCTTATATTTCGTTCTCTCGATCATTGATTTCTGTAAAATGCTAATTTTATTTGCCAATGCCTCATCTGCTCTCTGATGAAGTAAGATTTCATCTTCGCGTACCATAATATTGAACATCGTTCCTTCTTCTACTATAACTGCCTTCTCTACTGGTGCTCTTGAAAGCGCATCAACATGCTGCATGCTGCTACCTCCTCTATGCTTGATCTCGAACTCAAATTCAGCTATTGTTTCTAACCATCGTACGATTTGCGGTTGTTTGTGCTTGACAGTCAGTATAAATTGTGAACGCTAAACCGGTCAGAAAAGTTCGCAATCTCTCTAATGCCCATATGATTGCTAATAGCTCTAATTTGCTTGAGTGATAGTTGCGTTCAGCTTCAGACGTACGTCTACTAATTGTATACACAGGGTGTAACTTATCATTCTCATCAGTTTGTAATAGGATTGCAGCTAATCCGTCCTGACTCGCATCTGTATGCATCTCTGTCCTATTTGCACTGATATTGAAAATTCGTAATACTGGTTTGGTCGACAACTTCTCTTTAATGGTGCGAAACGCTTGCACCTGACTCTCTTCCCATTCAAATTTCACTTCTTGCTTTAATAATCGAGAAATAGGAGTAACTATCTGTGCGAACTTCGGTATGAACCTTCTAAAGAATCTTGCTAACCCTAAAAATCTTCGTACCTCATGTACATTTTCAGGTGCAGGGAAATCTACTATCGCGCGTACCTTATTAATCCCAGGTTCAATCCCCCTTTTGCTAATAATAAAGCCTAAATATTCAACCTGTTCCATGCCGAATCTACATTTACTTATATTGAGTGTGAGATCGGTTGACTTTAGTAGCTCTAATACTAACTTCAGTTTTCCCATCAATTCATCCCATGTTGACGCAAACAAGAACATATCGTCAAAGTAATTGATAGCGATTTTGTTTTGATAAGCTCTGAATACCTTCCTCTAAAGCTTTGCAAAATAAAATGGTCCGTTCATCAATCCAAACATTACTCGTTGGAATTCTCCTGTTTCATCCGGGGTTATGAATGCGGTGTTCTCTTTCGCCTGTTCTGTTAGAAGAATCTGTAGATATCCGTGTGCTAAGTCTAACACAATAAACAATTCTGCACCATATAATACTTCTGAACAATCATCTAGATTCGTAAGCCGGTAATAAATACGTACAGTACTCGCATTTAATTGTCTATAATCTACAACTAACCTATGACCTCCGTCTTTCTTCTTGACTAATAAACATGGACTTGCGTAAGGAGAAGTCGTATCTCTTACAATATCTGCTGATCGCCATTCCCCTATTATCTTTTTCATAATTTAGCGATCTTCTTGACTTTGTAAGGTTTAGAATAAACTGGCTGACTCTCAGGTTTTATTTGAATGTCCATCTCTAGCATATTCGTACAACCTAACTCGTGTATATACTTTGCTACACACATTCTGTATTCATTTGACAACTTAATCAGTTCTACTTTTTTTTCATCTTCTATTTTAGGATCAATTGTTACCGATGTGAACCTGGCACCCGAAAAGTTTGTAAATGAATTTTCAAAATTCCACACTATTCCGCATCGTATGTAGTTGTTTGTAGTAAAAAAAAATTCGTTTGTAGTTCGAAGACAAACCCGAGTAGAAATTGACGTCAGGCGCAGGTCAGGCCCTACACGGGCTTACTTGACAGCATGATCAGGCTGCCATCAGGATCACTGATGACGCCCTGATTAAGAATGTAACGCAGCGTTCTAGAATCACCTGATCCGGCCAGGTGAGGTGTTCCAGTCAAGCCCTGATCAGGTTTTCTGGCTAAGGCCTGGCTGAATTCTTTGATCAGGCCCTGATTGAATTTGTTGATCAGGCCCTAGTTGAATGTTGTTGTACAGGCCCTAGTTACGATTGCCCATCAGGCCCCGGTTGAATATTATTGTACAGGGCCTAATCGAAAACGTACCCGACTAGAAATTTTGATAAGGCAGACCTGATGATCTATCAGGTCCTGGTCAGGGTTGAGTAAAGTATACCTTATTAGAGTACGCCAGTTAAGGCCCTGATCAGGTTGAGGTCGGGCTTTGCTTATCAAGGCTGACCTAATGCAGGCCTTATCAGGTTGGCACTAGCAGGGCCATATGGGATACTCCCTGATAACAGCCTGATCAGTTTAGGCTAAGGCATGCCTTACGGGGGTGCAGACTGATGCAGTCCTTATCAGGCTTGCCGCTATCAGGACCTTATCGAGGCTACCCTGATGGAGACCTCGTCAGGCCTGCTGATCAGGACCTTCATAAGGCTACCTTGATACAGTCCTTATCAGGCTTGCCGCCATCAGGACCTTATTCAGGCTACCTTGATACAGACCTTATCAGGTGTCTCCATATACTATATGTATACTAGGGGCTTCGCCCCTGCGCGCTTCGCGCACCGACCTCTCTCGGCGTTACGCGCCTCGCTCTGATTATTTTTTTATTTTCTGAAGTACGTTTATTTGAAAATACTCACGTTTGACAGCTCGGTACACATCTTGTCATACTAGATGCTGCTTTTGTTTTGTTTTCCGCACCTCATAGCACCGCCAACTTCATGTGCTATACTATTGTTATTATAATCTTTGTTGCTATAGTGAATTTAATATTCTTTTCCATTTGTTTCTTTCGCCGGGCAGGATTTTTTAATTATATAGAGAGATATATGTGCTCTAGAGACATTGTGTCGTTGTGGATAACAAGAAAAAGTGCGAACAGTGGCGATAAAAGTCAATTAAAGCGTTAATTTAAGCCTAGTTCGTGAAATAATGCGTGATCGCGAGAGTAGAAAACGTAGATTGACGCAACTACGCGTGCGAAGATTTCGAGACGTTCGTCGAAAAATTAACGAAAATGCGACACTAGCCGAAAATAGAACAGCTGATGCCAATTCACCAATGGAAGATGAGTGCGATACAGTTGCAGGTGACAGTAACGAAGGCCCTGATTTCAACCAAATGGACGTAAGGTACCCGTGGGTAATAAGGCCTGTCGGGTAATAAGGCCTAAGTGAAAAAAATACTAGTTATAATAACCGTATCCGCTAAAGGCCACCCCAGTGGAAGCATCTTGCATGAAGATGTCACGACAAGCTTGTAGAGTACCAATTCCACCTTCCCTATCTTCTATATTTTATCATCTGTCAGAAGTCGTCACGGCGCAACACAAATTGCTAAGAGATTTCAGTAAATGGTATTACTGATAGTTTTAAGTGCTATTAAGCAAAGCAATCTAGTCTTCTGACGTTTAAAAAGTATTGTTGTTAAACTTAAGTGATGATTGATGTCTAATACCAATTTTATTAATTATAATTTAAGTATTCCAGCATGTTGTAGGCCTTATTACCCTACCGTAGTAAAATAAGGCCTATTCGTATGGTTCTTGTAGAAGTTTAATTTTGTGTCTGTTTATGGTAAAAATTTCCATTACTCCATTATATTCCATAGAAAATGTATCGAAATATAGATTAGCTATACATTTTGATAATTAAATGTAATATTTTCGAGTTTATTTAAAATCTCCCTTAGCTAGGCCTTATTACCCGCCGGTACCTTATTGAATATTGTAATATAATAATATTGTAATATCATTACATGGACTCTTAAGCTGAAAATGTCTAAAGGTAGTCTTTTCATTCTGCTTGTAAGCCCTTCATGTCTAGTACAGTCAGAATATCATCTTCGAGGCTCATCAAGATGGGACACCACCTCCATCAGTGCCCCTAAAAGCCTGATCAGGTACCTCGATCTGGACCCGATACAAAACTGACGGAAGCGAGATCAGGCAACGATTCGAACCTGCGATTAGGCAACCCTGATGCCAACCAGATCAGGCGCCCTGATCGCAAATTCTTGATGGTGGCCTGATTTGAGCCTGATTAGGCAACTCCAACGGCACCTGATCAGGCGGCCTGATCGGGACCTGATTGAAAAGTCTTGGCAGTGGCCTGATCAGACCGCTTGATCCCCGCCTGATCAAACCGCTTGATCCGGGCCTGATCAGACCGCTTGATCAGGCCCATGTGGAACCTTGCGTTACAAGCATGATGGGGGCCTGATCAAATCCCCTGATACGAGCCTGATCGGGTAGTAAAGCGAACCTGATCTGGGCCTTATCACCGCCTTACCGAAATTTCTAGTCGGGTACCGCAGTGTTCTAGAATCACCTGATCAGGCCAGGTGGGGTGTTCCAGTCAAGCCCTGATCAGGCTTTCTGGCTAAGGCCTGGCTGAATTCTTTGATTAGGCCCTGATTGAATTTGTTGATCAGGCCCTAGTTGAATGATGTTGTACAGGCCCTGGTTATGTTTTGTTCAGGGAGTTGGCAGCTGAATATTCAAAGGATTTAACCAAAGATGAGCTTCAAAAAAAATCAATCTTGTCTCATATGCTTATGCCAAGGCTGCAGCTTTCCACTTCCATTCAATGCAATATCAGTGGTATAGATTTTTTTGGTCTGGAAAAATTTATACCAGAGAAACCACATTGTCTGATGGGGTAATGATCTAGTTTCGAAATGAGCATATAAGATAATACTGTTTTTTCAGAAACCAATGGTTGGTAAATCCTACATTTCGACCGGTTTTTTCTACTTCAACTGAAATTGAGCCCAACTGTTCGGGGTCAACGAGCGCTGTGGCAGTTAAGCAGAAGATAAATTTAAACCGTAGAGTAAACCATTCATCCTAAATCACACATATTTTGAGGTTCTTAAGAATCTTTGTTCGGCTGAACCGAAATAGAAAATATGAATAGCAGTGAAATTTCATTTTATTTTTTTTCACACATGAGTCATAATAAAGGCCGATAAAACTTGTTTTCATAAACTTCCGTACGTGGTACAAAATTTATTTGGACGTCGAAATCTAATTTTTACACTTTAAGGTTGACGCATACTAAACCGGCCTGCATGGCACGGACAGGCAGAGCGTTTTGCAGCTAAAAACGCAGCCATGGGTGACTGACGGTGCCTGCCGGTGTCGTGCGGGCCGGTCCAGTGCGTGTCAACCTTCATACTTATGGTCGACGGAAGAAAACTATGCTTGAATCGAAAAATAAAATATTCCCAATTTTATTTGAAAAAATATTTCTTGAGTCAAGCATAGGTTTATTTCCGTTTGAACTGTAAATATTAGATTCTAATGAGCTATATACTCACAACTAAGAGCAGCGACGAGATCTAGTACTTATTCCTTGACTAGCCCCAATAGACGATTATTTTTTATCACACAAACGAGTATTAATAACAGTAGTATCAATAATAGTAGTAACAATAATAGAAGCCGGTGGCCTTCAAACTTTTGTAGAAAAACTTCTGTACGCAGTCCAAAATCTATTTGGACGTTTATAAATATAATTTTTTCACTTTATACTTCCTTACGGTCGATGTAAAAAAACTATGCTTGAATCGAAAAATAAAATATTCTTAATTTTATATAAAAAGTATTATTCGAGTCAAGCATAGTTTTATTTCCGTCTGGACTGTGGATATTAGCTTCTAATCAGCTGTACAGGGTGAGTTTTTCTCTGGTATCGAACAACGGAGGAGCCTATCATCGCAAGCGCTCCGCCCTTTTCTATTCATACTTGTTATTGTAATATCGAGAAACCCCACTTCTATTTTCACATGCTGTCACAACCATCCTGCCTCAGGTTTCTTGATATAACAATAACAAGTATGAATAGAAAAGGGCGGAGCGTTTGCGATGATAGGCTCCTCCCTCGTTTGATACCAGAGAAAACTCACCCTGTATACTTACAACTAAGAGCATTGACCAGACCTGGTGCTTATTTCTTGGCTGACCTCAATAAACGGTGCCCTTCCCAGTCTTTGGCACTGTTAATGACCGAGCCTAAAGCTTCGTTGAATGTCTTGTCATTAATGGGAACGTGATTTGCTTCCTTTCCATATTCTATTGTTACAAGTTCTGAAATTCAATATTTCATATGAAATGTAATGCTGTGTGAATTCGTATGGATTATATACTCGGATTCTCTCGAAACCTCCAATAGAGAAAGGCTTCAACATTTTCATGAATAGCAGAATATGATATTACCTTGCAAGCATTCGCAGAACTTTGTTGTTTTGAAAGGATTCTTTTTCTCAGTTTTTTTCACTGCTGCGTAGCTTTTGAGGAGATCTCGTCCTATGTGTTCCTTTATTATGGTTCCCATGCTGCATTGCAGTGGTGTTCGCAGATCAAGCGAATACCACATTTCTTTTTTCTGAAAGTAATCAATTCATTGTAACTTGATAATTGAAAATATTTTACCCAGGACACTAAAATTGATATGGTTCCATGACTTACAAGCTGATCTATGACATTTGAGTCATTCAAGGCGATTTCTAGTTGCTCGAACTCTGCATTTTGCAAGGGTAGAGTCAGCTTAAGGCTTTCAGCCAAGGATGGCTTACGTTGCAGCTGCACTGCTTCTAGTCCCGTATGTGCCAAGTAATCCTGGATTTTCTGCGTCTGCTCTTTTAAATCTTCAATCGCGGTTCGAGCTTGTGATAGCTGTCTTGTTAGACTGGCATATACTTTTTTAAGTACGACTATCACATCTAAAATTAATATAGAGCTATAGAAATGGTTCAAGACGTAGTATACACTATAAATTTCTTACCATCATTCTCATTGAGCAATAATTTCTCAACTTGTATTGGATTACTAGACGGAATCTTATCCAAGTTTTTAGTAGCCACAGAAACAGTTGAAGCGGTCAAAGGATTCGGCGTATTCTTCAACGTTTCATTAATTTTGAGCAAAGTTGACATCATCGAAGACTTTGGAGCAACTGTCTTTGAGGCTCCACTAACTGTTAGCGGAATTGACGTCCTCGAAGCCTTTGGAGTAACAATCTTCGAGGCTCCATCAACTGCGAGTGGAGTTGACGCCCTCGAAGACTTTGGAGTAACTATCTTCGAGGCTCCGTCAACTGCGAGCGGAGTTGACGCCTTCGAAGACTTTGGAGTAACTACATGCGAGTCTGAAGACTTTGGAGTGACTATCTTCGAGGCTCTGTCAACTGTGATCCGAGTTGACACCGTGAAAGACTTTAGAGCAACTGTCTCTATAAACTGTGGGCAAAGTTGACGTTATCGAAGGCAAACCTAATGTCATCGAAGGCAAACCTAATGTCATCGAGGACAAACTTGACTTATCGGGCTCTATGATAAATGACAATTCAAAGGTTTCGAAGTCAAGTTAGATTTGACCTATTGAAGAATCATTTTACAGAGTAGAAACTTTTGATAAAGAATGAGGATTCTTAATTCATGAGTTCTACTGGCGAAAATTACATTCGCAATACAGACAAAACATCTAATATGAACTATAAATAACAGTGAAAATTCTCTCCGGTGAATTGAAATTTATCGTACTAACAAACTTCAAAAGCAAATAATGTAGCTTTACCAAACAACACTATATCAGACAGTATTGTATTGAATGATTCGAAATTTAGATGTAAATGTTGATCCCCATAAAAAGCACCTCTGGTGCAAAAACCTTTCGCCTAGTTATATAAATGTGATAGTCACCCATAAAAAATACATTTTCATGCCAAGAAAACATTATACAGTTATTATTTTATAAAAAAAAGATTTGAAATCAGATGCTATTGCCTAGTACCGATATCACGTTGACTATTTTCGAATTGACAATTAGGCTTTTCATAACACGGTACATATTGACAGCCTTCCTGAAAACAGAAAACGTGAGACCCGAACTCCCATGTACAAGACATCACAATAATAATGATCAAGTATCTTTTTATAAAACAACTAAATGATGTTACCATGAAACGCTTGTTATTAAAAAAGTCTTGTTCTAGACATTAGAACGAACACACGCATTTTCCAATAAATCCATTTTACCCCCTTAAATATCTTTCGTCTTCGACTTGAACCTAATTCCTTCAACTCAGGATCCACGCGCTCATTCGCTCAGCCCTCAAGTCTTCCAAGTACTTAAACATTAGTCCTCGAAGCTAATTTCGTTACAATATAAATGTGATAATCACCCACAGTAATTACATTCTCATGCCAAGAGAACATACAATAATTATTTTATACAAAAATTCCTTCCTAGTAAAAAAAAAAAAGATTCGGAATCAGATGCTATTGCCTAGTACCGATATCACGTTGACTATTTTCGAATTGACAATTAGACTTTTCATACATATTGACAGCCTTCCTGATAACAGAAAACAAAAAAATAACAAAATAATAACAAAAAAATAAAAATAAAAAATAATTTGGAGGTAGTGGTACTAGGCGGGCCTTTTCTAGATGAGTACAAGGAAACTGCGATTGAACCATGTCAATAATCCTAATATAGTGATACGAAATACTGGCCCGCCTAGTACCACGTACTCCAAATTTTTTCTAATTTTTTTTTTTTTTTATGTTTTCTGTTTTCAGGAAGGCTGTCAATATGTACCGTGTTATGAAAAGCCTAATAGTCAACGTGATATCGGTACTAGGCAATAGCATCTGATTTCAAATCTTTTTTTTATAAAATAATAACTGTATAATGTTTTCTTGGCATGAAAATGTATTTTTTATGGGTGACTATCACATTTATATAACTAGGCGAAAGGTTTTTGCACCAGAGGTGCTTTTTATGGGGATATCACTACTTTTTGTAGAATCAGATTAATTAAGTACAATCATTCTCGTATCCATGATAATGTGTGTCGATGTGGAAGGTATACATAGAATTCCCTACCACGTCTGGCGTTCTATTGTCTACTAGATCCCGCAAGGCAAAAGTCAATCGCCCTGTAACCGTAACGTTGGAAATTTTCTTTATTAGTTCCACATGAATTCAAAAAAGTATAATATTATTACAGCTCGTCATCAATCGAATGGAAAATTTGAGCCAAAGGTTACCATACACTAATTATTAGACCATATATTTTATAAAAATATACCCATGCAACCGTGCTAGAGAGTGTCATGTGCTGAATTATGAAACATTAAATATAATACCCTATACTGTAGTTGACGAAGATAAAGATATTGTTGAATAATTGCTGACAGCCCTTGGCACAGTTATAAAAACTGATATCACTTTACGCTCTAATATGGCAAACTATGGGTAACATCATCCCTCCAATCCCTATTGCCTCTGCGATGAAAGAGACTTGGAAAAAAGTTTTTTACTTTAATTCGTAATTGATTGCCGATGGTATGTTCAAATTCGGCGGCATGGTTTCGAATAGAATATACAGAAAGACTCTGGGTAAACCCAAAACTACAACGGTAGGCGATTCGGTTTTTTGCAAAATTGGCTACACTGTCGTACGACCATGTCTTCAGCGTCGGCTATGAGATTTCCGCAAGACTTCTTAAGCTGTGAAGAAATTTCGAGTATTGTCTGCTACATTAGAGATGTCTCATAGAATCAAATTGTCTCGTTGAATCAAATTTACATCGCTTCATTCCTGACCGTCGTTGTCAAAGTGATGCCACGAGTCAGTTTATAGTCCTCGAGGAACTGCTAGCTTGTCAATAATGTCGTAAACGAACAGAAATTTACATCTGAAATCAATTCATTAGTTTCTTACAAATTATTCACGAATTAATATCGTTTGACACTGGTTTATTAACTTCATTATACAGTTGTTTATAATTAAATAATATTGCAAATAAACAGAAATCGTCATCTGCAATCAGTTCGCTAATTCATTACCACTTCTTTACGAATGTATATCGATTCCCGTTGTCCTATTAACCATATCTGACTCTGACAGTTAATTCTAACCTAACTACATGACAGCTATGGCCACGGCGTCTGTAGCAGTCTGTAGAATCATCAAGACCTTGCATTTATCTCATATTCGACCAAAAATAAATTGACATGATACATCATACTCGATCCGCATGATCGGTATGATACCGTACTGTAGTTGGTGAAAATAAAGAACTAACCACAGCGCCATCTGGCTACGTCCGTATTTGGTGAGTCTTCTTCTCTCTACGTAGCCTAGCGAAGGCAACTCTATACTAATTTTTATACACCTGGGAAATCTGGCACAAGTGAGTGACGTCACTGACTGAAGGAGACGACGAAAATAAAATCTCGTCGAAGACACGTATAAATTACTTGCATCGAAAACTTCGAATAATCATATCTCAGCTATACGTTCACCGATTTGATCGCAATAGGGCTCAAATGAAAGCTCTCCTCGGCCACATCCTACAATAAATATTAGAATTCCGTATTTATAGCGAGACGAAAGATATTAACGATCATAAATTGCCGTAACGGTCGCTCAGTTGCCGTTCGGGTATATAGACTCTGTCGAGTCTCGCGCGGCACGTGCAAATTTTTTTTTTTTTTTTATATATAACTAGGCGCGAGACTCTACCGAGTCTCTTGATATTGGGCATAAATAATCCCTCAATGAAATAGTCATGCACTGAAAAAAAAGTTCTGCTCTGATAGCGAGAACTCTGGCTGCCTAAGCTGGAATCCATTTTCTTCCGATACCTGAACTACTAGTCAGCTGTACGAGCGAAACAACTCTGCCTGATGTAGCTCACTTACTTGAAGAATACGGTATCGCTGTAGGAGCTGAACAACGAATACCTTCTGCAGCAATATCAGTGTATTAAGATTGTATGGGCGCAATATCAGTGCACTGAAAAAAAAGTATAGCGTGTCGAGCGGAGCAAAGTTACGCTGAAAACAGTTCATTACTGCAAGAATAAATGCCAATAAATCCATCCATACTGACAAATGTAAATTATAAATTAGTTTTAGATGCAATGAATATTACAATTTTTTATTAAAAGTTTATGATCAGTGATATCTACGTCACTATAACCATACTTACAACTATAAATTACAATGAATGACTCAAAGATTAAGATGATGTTTCGAGATCAACCGTGCTTGCATACAAAAGTAAACTACAATTGAGATTTCAATACAATAAATTCTTTCGCACAATTCCTCGTCAAACTTAGAGGGCGAGAAGAAAACAAGTTATCGTAAGCTTGTATATTGCACGTGCTAGATGCACTGAAAACTTCATAGGCGTAAATATGATCATTAAAAATTGTACGTAAACCTTGAGTGACGAAATACACCACATTGTTATCGATGAAAATATATTTAACCACACCAAATTCAAGGTGATTGTCATTTTCACCGACGCACAGAACCATGCCAGCTTTATATAGACTACCGTTTCGTTCAACCCACGTTGTAGTTTGAACAGTTGAGCTGAAGAAATTCAAGTCATTGAACAAATTCCTTCCAAAGCTGATTGGCAGATCTTTCAAAATATGAGGCTTTGAAGGTCCACATTTCTCAGATAGAGTATACATTTCCTTCGTGTGCAGCCGATGTGAAAGTTTCCATTGGAGTTTATCAGCGATCCTTTTACAGACATTTGTCTTACAGTTTGACGATGTCGAAATATCTTTCGATTCCTTATGTTTTGCTTCAAAGCGCATGCCCCACAGGTGAATTAATGGCCCACAATCAGCCATGACACTGCCATAATGCAATAGAAGATGATCTTTTGGCTTCAGCTTTCTGTGTAAAACGGTTTGAGCCAATCTATGATGCTCTTTTACTAGGGAATTTAACAGTTCATTACACCCCACTTGGATAGACGTCGAAGTTACAAGTGCAAAAATCTGTCGCAAAATTAGGTATACTTGCCACACTGGATCATTTCGGGGTATCAAGTGACCTACTAGAGTCCCTAAATGTAAAAGAAAATTCGACATTTCTGCTGCTGACATACGTAAGGTATCGTTTTTGAGATGTTTAGCCATAATTGGAGGGGGGATGTTACTGCTAGTGCCATACTTATGTGACTCCATGTATGAGTTTAGTTGCTCAAGGGCGAATAGCTTCGTTTCATATATATAATATTTGAGTATCGCGACTATATCAAAGAGGCACACACCTTCTAGCATATCATGCATGATATCAACGGACCTATTTCGAGTTACATGAAAATTCGGTAGACAATGAAATATACAATCGGCCTTAATCCCTGTACGGCTAGGATCCTGCAACTGAAGGTCTGTTAGATAAGATTCCACTGTTCGACAAAACGTTTTATCTTCCATAGTGGCAAGAGATCTTTGAACTTTATCCATTTTGCAAAAACGACATGAGTAATTTGAATTAAAAGATTCATTGAAGCCTAACAACGAATGGAGCCCCAAGTTGTCTCCGATAACCAATCCCAACTTGAAGAAAACTGTAGTCTTACATTGTGGTAAATCTAATTCGATTCCTTCTGACTCGAGGAACTTCAATTCATCAAGTAATGTTCTAAAGACTGCAAAATTCCCGAATTCTTCTCTATCCTTGGAGTAAAAGAGGAGAGCATGTAGTATTGATGGTAGAGAGGACTGATACTCTGGTGGCAAAAAAGGTAGTGAAATATACACTCCGCCTAATTTATTTGTTCCTGCATGACTACCGAGAGCATTACCAGTTTCATAATCATCAAAGAAGAGAAAAAGAGGTAGTATTTGTTTTGACTTATTCGGAAGATCCTTTACTGTACGTTTCCACAAATTACTCTGCATAAAATTTGAAATTACGTTCGTCTCGTTTTCTAATTTTTCTTTATATGAAAAGACGAGATCACGCACTCTAGGTATTTCAAAAATAAATTTCAGCATTTCTCTCAGAGGAAATAATATTCCGTTCGCGTAATTGGATATTCTTTTAACCTGGCCATCATGACTGCGTTTAATTTTTCCGGACCTCTCACCAACTACATATTCAATCGGCTCTAGGAAATCCCTTTCCTTCTTAAGTGTTTTGGAGCGTTTATGCTTTGTATTAAATTTTGTTAAAGCTGCCTTAAACGTATCAAACATAGCGTTAACATCTTTCAATACTTCAGTGGATTTAGGATCACTTTTGTATTTGTTGTTGAGCTCTTCTCTCATAGTATTTAGTCCTGAATTTACTATTGTCTGAGTTGAGTCAAAAAAGAGTTGACTTTGAGCCTGAGAGCACAAGGTACTATAAATTTTGGAGCATTCATCAAGTACAGTCTCCTCTAACTTCTTCAGGATTTTTACTGTTAGTATTATATCGGGCTTTGTTTTGAAGTTAGGAACACATTTACTCGAATAGGTAGCATTCAGAATTTCACAGTCTTTTTCGCTATGTTTTGATGAACTAGGAAGTGTAGCATCTACTGGCACAACTGGTTCGGGAAGAGTGAAATGAGACACGCTGAGAATTGCATTAATTTCTGTGGGATTTATATCGGCGTGATTTGTGAGCCAATGATTTTTGAAAGAATGGAATGTAGTGTATATACGGCAGCATGAGGCTTCGCTACACCTATATTTCTGGCCGTCTCTGTGATTATGCACTGATTTTAAGTGTTCCTCTAACTGATTGAGCGCAAAGTTGTGCGGACACAAGAAGCAGAGTGGCATTTTGAATTTTTTTATGTGCTATTTTTTTTCTGACAACTGATTTGTCGAAGCTCTCCAATGAATTTTGAAACAGACGGGACTATTTTGTCCGTTTCCCCACAAATCGCGTATATTCGACTCTGAATAATCATCCACGGATGTACAGCGTCCTTTGGGTAGTCCAATTGCAGCGCATAGAAACTTTTGAAAGTAATGTCGATAGCTCTCAGAACTGAAGAAACCTGGTATCTTAAATCATTGATACAGACATAGCACCCCTCGATATCTTGCAGTGTTTTCCCAACAATCACAGCCATTGGCTGATCACGCTCTCCACGTGCCACACTTCTCAATCTTCGAGCAGACAGCTCGGCTTCGAGCTCTGCAATGCTCTGAAAATCCAAAAATAGAGTAAAATGATTTTTACCACCAGAACAATGAACAGACATAGAATAGGGTAGTCCCATACTTTCACATGGAGCAGAAACTCGGATTGAACTTCGACTTTGCTCGGGCGATGAACAGCATTCAGTGTCTTCACTGCTGGTGGTGGTGGTAATAACAGTGGCAGTAACAGAAATACTGCAGCGCTGTTCAAACCTATATAAGTAGGTATATGAACGAATAGTGAAGTGTCATAATGGTATAAGCTTTCATGACAAATTGAAAACTGTGCATTGCCGTCTACCTTGTGATCGCCCCGGATCTATGTCCGTGTTTCCATTAGTTGCCTGAATTGTCTGTAACAGACTTTTTATACTACTGTCTAGCCGTTTTTTTTTTGTTTTGCAGAAAGTCAAAATCTCCTGTTCGAACGCTGCGTATTCCGTAAATAGGAGATTTGTCTTGTCCGGGTATGTTTGCGCGAAGTCAATGTCAATCTGAATAATAACGTCAACGATATTCAAGATTTTTAATTAATTACAAATGTTGGTTGATTGAATTGAATTTTGCTACACTACTTCTGTCTGCATACCAAGGAAGGGCCAGTGATGGGATGTCTCATCGAAGGAAAATCACTTAGATATGTCTCGCTCGAGCAATGTTTCGTATTGTTCAGTTCTTTGAGTCTCCCTTTCGAGGTATCTGACCAATATTTTTCTACTGTCGCCCAGGGATCTATCGAACTTTTGAGCCACTCGATTTTTATTCTATAATCTTCTGCAGAACAGTCTATGAATGAAAATTTCGAAGCATATTATTTATGAAGAAACTAGTCAAGCGGAGTTAACCAGAAGTAGCCAAAAAGGAGATTTATACTGCAACGAATGATTATCAAAAGTCAGTTCTACAAAGTGTGCCTAGATCACAGAATTCTCATCGCATACTATACTATTTTCCAAAGAATGAGTCATGCCTTCGAGTCTCTCTCCGTCTGAATCATAATTATCCCGAGAAAAATTAATGTCTAAAGTCAATTACCATCATTCTCAAAGTCCTTTCGGAAAGCCAAACGAAAAGCTGCAGGTTGATCCAGATGTTTCCTTTTCGTTCCTTTCAGGGTTTCCGTAGCTCCAGATAATATTAGATATGAGCGACGATGCCCATGTCGATGGCTCAATTTCCCCTTAGCGCAGATCCTTGTTTTTGTGATAGTGTCGTATTGATAAGGTATGTAATATGCCGCCTTTTCCTCGGTGGGAAATGTCTCGCATATCAGACAAGATAGTTTTTCAAATCGCTCTGGTGTTATGCTTAAAAGAAATTCAAAATTTTATTCGAACTCTTTATCATGTAACGAAACACGTATTGAGATGACTGACAAACTAATTGAATGAGCTTATGACTCGCAGGACCCTGACTTTCGTGCTGGATTCATCATGACAAGATTGCGGGCGCTCGGAAAAAAGAGCGATGTTCAATTTTTTTATGGATCTTTTTATGTTCAATTTTTATTCATTTCTCGTTTCAAAAACTTCATTTTTTTTTTAAACTTTTTTTCTGTTCCAGAAATGTGTTTTCGATATATATTTATAGTTTGTTCTCAAAAAATTTGTTCAATTTTTTTTTACATAACTTCTACAAAATTTTTTATTTTCAACATTTCTTTCCCACGTTTTTTTTTTAATTTAGCGATGAAATATTAAATATTCCTTCTCCGGCAGACGTGAATATTTTCTATATTCCGTGAAAGCAAAAATGTTCTATGTCCCTACACAGCAATTTTTCATAAGTTCTTCCAAGGCAAACATATTTTAAGTCCAAAAATCGCGAAAATTTTTTAAGTCCATAAAAAAATTGAACATCACTCTTTTTTCCGGGCACTCGCATCTTGTCATGACGAATCCAGCACGAAAGTCCGGGCCCTGCGATAATGCGAGAAATGATATTCAAGTTTTCTGAAAGTCAGGGAAAACAAAACCCTAAATAAACAAGGATCTAATCGAAAGTTAGTACATGCTGCTTACGCAAGAGAATGACTACTCCTCATCTCTACTGAGATTATTATTTCCACCAAAAAATTTCGGTGCTCGTCCAACAAGTCTCTATGTTGTTTATAGTAATTTAAGATAGCTATTCCTTCCACCGATTCTCGCAGAGTCTCTATCAAATCTGTGATGGGATTACACGGTTGTAACGTAATGTCTGCTGTATCAATGCGCCAAAATTGATCTAAAGCAGGTCTAGTATCTGAGAGACCAGGGTTATCGGGAACTTGTTGCGAGATAGCGGAAATTTCTGTTGTGACTGGGTGCAGGTTTTCGTTCGGTACTAAGGGAATTAGTGAAGAATTGCAAATAAGAATAGAAAGTGGTAGTGAACAATTGTCACGGGAATCAAATCATAACAAATCATGAAATGAAGGTGTAAGACCGTTGGACAAATGAATTTCATACCTTCGGAAAAATCAAGGATTTGGACATCAATCAGTTTGTCAAAGCTAGATTTAGTTAGCGCTTGGTGAGAAGCCTGTAAATGATTAATTTTTTTCGTCAATAGCATTTATTGTTTTATTATATTTTTCAAAGATCCACAGAATTTTAATGAATAATGAACAACAAAAAATTTCATCACGTACGCTCCCCTCAGAATTTTCAGAACACGATTTGCCAAATTCGCTATTCCAAAGCCTTAGGAATTTTGATTGAGGACCAGCTTTCGGAAGCATTTCTTTAATAGAATGGTCTGTCAAACATCTAAAAGCCGTGCAATCCACTTCTTGTTCTATAATGAAAAGAACTTGCCAAAAAATTGAAACGTCAAGCACATTCGTGAGGTTATACGACAAGAGTGGAGTTAGAATTCAAAAACAGTTTGCGTGCAGTTTACTAAATAACAAATTGTGCAACTTACCTTCAAAGACATTTTCGAATTTTCCGAAGCCCCATTCCTTCAATTTATTCTGTACCCACGAATCCATTGTATACTCGTTAATTAAGGCACTTCATAAACCGTATGGGTCACACCGCAAACTCGACGCTCAACTTTTATTCATAGAACGAACGATGTCCTGTGAATTCACGCGCGCACAGCCAAAACTCCCGCTCGGTTAGTTTTACCTCGCGCTCGTATAGCTACGGTATCGCTGCCACAGCTATACCAAGCATCACTACTGCAGCGCACACAATATTATCTCTCAGAACCTGATGTATTCCTATAGTAGCAAACGTATGAATACTTGAATGATACGGCTGATGTAGCGATACGTATTGCTTGTATAACTGCATTTATTCTTGCAGTAATGAACTGTTTTCAGCGTAACTTTGCTCCGCTCGACACGCTATACTTTTTTTTCAGTGTGAGGCTATCCACAATTTGTACAATAAGTTTGTTTCAATGCTATTACACTGACTATGAAATTTGCTACAAGGGGAATCGTAACTCGAATATATTCTTCAAGAATACCTATTCTGGAGGTCATGCGAGCTAATAGCCAATCAACATAGTAGCTATAACAAATCAAATATCAACGATTCAAAAGGGATGGAAAAACCTAATTTACAGAAATGTGAAAAGTTATTTACAGTTTCATGTTGAAATTGTGGCTGGAGTGATGACGTGTTACTTGAAAAATCAACTTTTTTGGTAAAAAGTTCGATTTATATAATAAGTAGCGATAACTTACCTTCATCTCCATTACTATAACTTTTTATCTGACTTTGTCTCCGAGGACGTCTGTCTCGCTCAGCCTTTTTTATTTGATATTCACCAGACAACGGGGATGAACCTAAAATGGAATTTAATCAGAATTGGAATATCTCCCTTGAGGGGCTGTTCAAGTATTGCGTACCGCTAAATGCTACAGTAAAGTATAGAAAGCCCCTGGGTACGCACTATCCCTCAAAGGGTTACGTAATACTTAAAAGATGCCTTGGTTTTAAAAACAGACAAATTCTCACTTTCATCAGATCCTATAAGGGTATCATCTTCATCGTTTGATAGTGAAGGAACTGTCATTGAATCGTCTACTTCAGCTTCATCGACAACCTTGTATTTTTTCAAGTAGAAGTTCTTTGCGGCAAGAGATTTTTCTTCGCCATGACCTACGCTGTCAGTGGAAAATGCATAATCTTTCTCATTCAATTTTTGAACTTTTTTTACAGCATCCTCTTGGGTTACTTAAATGAACACGAAAAAAACGACTATGTATACGGATAATTCCATGCCAAATCGACCACTTCTGAACCCAACCCTTTTTAATTTGACTGAAACTTTTTCATCTTTTCCTACCCCACTAAAGACGTTTCTCAGGATTCTTTTACATGTTTGCACCTAACCCAAAAAAGTGGCTCTTTTTTTCAAATAAAATTTTCAGATGTCAACTTCTATGAAATGTTTCACTTTTTTGAGAAGAATCGTCAATTTTTCAAAGTTTGCCATTCTTAAGGGGAGGGGGTCCATGGACCAAAGTAGCTACCAGATATGGTTTAGGAGATGAGACAAACGTCTTTATAGTGGGGTAGAAAGAGATGAAAAAATTTCAGTCGAATAAAAAGGGGTCGGGTTCAAATCTGGTAGATTTGGCATGGAATATGTCCCATATTGTTTGTAAATAGCAAGAAATTCAAATCGACAACAACTTACTGAATGTAAAGATATTTGAAGTTTCTCTTAGTAAGCGTGCACCTATAGAAGAATCTGCCTCACATCATTGGATTTGTATTTGACACAGGATTCATGACTTTACCTACACAAGAACCTAACCAAGTCTTCTGGAGAGTAGCAAATTGACAATGAAATCTGAATGCAAAAGTTCATCGCCTCGTATTGATCAGTTCTCCAACATGTAGAAGCAGACAAATGGATTTAGTGAAAGATATTTGCAGGCGTTCCAATATAAAGAGTCAGTGTTGTTTTTGAACTCACCTGCTGAACCTCTTATCTCAACTCGATACTTTGGCCAAGAGTTTGGTGATGAAATTCGACATCTGATCATCAAATGTAGTTCCGAAGAGTTCTTATCATTATATGGCGGTGGCAAAAATCTTGTACAAATATCATCAAGATCTGAATCATAATGAATCCAGCCTGTTGGAACAAAATCTACAGTTTTTTTTTCTTACCAGCATCATCAGCAAACATTACCAGCCTGTGAAGGGGGGGCGATTTCTTGCTAGATGTCGACGTAGCCGATATAGATGACATCTAGAATGACAGTTACAAATTCTAAAATTATACATTGCAAAGTGGCATAGCCATTTCAATTAGCCACTAAAAATAGCAAATAACTTTACTTCACAAGATTTGTATAATTTGAGAAAATACTGGTTGATTTTATCATACCGAACTGATAATTGAGTTTTCGGCAGAGCTTAATGTAAGAATCTAGTGAAACTTGGAAAAGATCAAGACTTTTAAAGCCCTTTGACCCATTGAAAACGATTTTTACGAAATTGCATGACGGGCGGTACATATTTCTTTGGAGTAGACTAACTCGGAGAGTATCGCACCTCCGGGTCAAACTTGGAGGGGTCTATTTTCGTGCCAAAATATGAAGTATGTATCAAATAACTTCCCGGAATGGGCTTTTATTCTATCAGTTTACATACAATAGAAATCAGCGAAACCTACCCAGATAACAATATGCGTAGCATATGCGAGGCAATACGCACGCACGCGTGCGTGTCTATCCGCACGACGTGCGCGCAGATCACCACGCAACTGAGTCATCAATTGATGTACATATGCCTCGCACGACCTGCTTGTCGCATCCGCGCGGGCATGATGCGGGCACGTAGTGCGAGTGCATTGAGACTTGTAAATACGTTCATTGAAATTCCAAAATCAAAAATAAAATCCATTTTTCACAACATTTTTATTAAAAATAGAAATGTTAATATTACATTTATATTTATTATTTTATGTATAACATAAATATAGGCGCATATGCCTTAAAGTGCTTCCCTAGGCAATTCCACCAGACCTGAAAAAATTGGGAAAAAAGGTGCTATTAAACGGACTATCTCTTCCTGGGCACCGAAATCAATGAAACAAGCTCTGTAGCGCAATTTTATGCGCGATTGCGAACACGTACGGCCAACAAAAAGTTTTTTTTTACACGAAAATAGAGAAGTTATCCATGTCAAACGTTTTCAAAGTCGTTTTACATGGATATCTTCTCTATTTTCGCGTAAAAAAAAAACATTTTTTTGGCCGTACGTGTTCGCAATCACGCATAAAATTGCGCTACAAAGCTTGTTTCATTGATTTCGGTGCCCAGGCGGAAATATTCCGTTTAATAACACCGTTTTCCCCAATGTTTTCAGGTCTGGTGGAATTGCGTAGGGCAGCACCTTAAAACTAGGTATTCAGTCCTATTCGTATTATAACGCTTTGAACCATGCACCTTCCAGCAAAACTAAAATTATCGAAGTATTTAATCAACATCAGTCTTTTCAGACTAATTTTAACCTAATAATATAGTAATATAACAGTATTGCAATACATTATAATAATTTTGAAAATTATATAACGAACACGTGAATATCGATACTGTCATTCTAATACGTCGTATCCCACAAAATTTCAGAAATGGACTTTTTTTTAAAATTGAATGATATAATAACGTTGTGCAGCTTATGTTCAAGTTTTAGCGGTCAAATCGTTGATTTACTATTTTTAAATAAATATTCTAATCCATAAAAGCCTATCTTCTCAATGGTACTAGTGAAGCGTTTTCGTGGCCTCCTGAACAATTTTCCAAATGTGGGATACGACGTATTAGAATGGCAGTATCGATATATAACTTCAAATTATAATAGTAAATCTTGAAACCGCGCCCCTTTGGAAACAATGAATAATACTAAAATTGCGTAAATAGACTAGAGAATTTGTCATTTCTTTGGAAATCCTAACTTATAAGTCGTGTAGCTGACTAATAACTAACTGAACTCATTCAAACATCACTATCACTCAAGTTCTCATTATCTGCATCTTCGTTTTCTTCAAGTTGCCTTTGCAGGTCGTTTATTCTGCGTCTGGTGTCTTCCTCATCGGCCTCCTCTTCCGATTCAGACAGCTGTCCTGATTTCAATTTCTTGATGGAATTTCTGTATCTTTGCTTGGTTGCTCGAAAAACCTCCATCATCTCTTGTTTAAATTTCGCCACATTTGATGGACCCTCAAATTGCGGACATTTCTGTGCTGCTCCTGGAATGAAGATAATTGTTAAAATCGAGAGATATTGCATTACTATTTGATGATGAAAATCAAGATTTGTGGTCGTGAATCACCGCCAAATACTAAGATCTCTTGTCATATGGCCCTACACCAGGAAAAAATCATCTGTAGATCAGATGCATTTATAGAAGAAAATATCTAAACCAAAGGATTTGAAAAAAGTGGAAATGTAGCTGTGATGTGAACGGATGGAATGGATGCATCGTTCATAATTATTGTAGAAGATATTTCGTAACCTGAAACTCAATAATCTCTCAAAATTTTCGTAAAATAATAAAAATATTCAAAGTCACACATTTTACCACAAAGTGGATAATTTGAATTAAGGGGAAATACTAATGAGAAAAATTTTTTTTTTCGATTTTTTTGGTTTTTTTGGTTTTTTCTTTTAGACCACTGGGGAGGGGGCTAGGCTTGCAACCACGGAGCGCCTCAAAAACAAAGCGTCATCTATAACGCCCTCTACATCCGAACACAATACAAAAATAAAAATTCGTTTAATGGTTATTAATACTTCAAATTATACTTTTCATTGTGTGAAGTCTTTTCAAATTTTATAATAAACTAAACGAGAAAAAAAATGTTGAATTTTGACATATTTTTCACACTTTTCATGAGGGATCCCCCTTAATAGAAAGATAAACCGGTAAAAGATTTACTAAAAAAAAACGTTTGTAACTCTCGTGTCACCAAACTCTTCAGTTTCTGCTTGTTTATTCCATGTATAGCGACAGACCAGCTCATCTGTCATAGTTTTTTTCAGAGCACAGCTAAGGAAGTCTCTCAATTTTATCTCTCCCAATTGTACCAAATGTGAGAGCTGGAAAATAATGTTCAAAATAAATGAAACCACATATGTGAAATTTTGTGGGTATTCATATGTCACTCATATGAACTACCTACCAATTCGGTACGTTTTGCTTTATTCTCAACAAGATTCAACTCATTAAATTTCTCGACTGTATTGATAGGATAACCCCTGAGAGGGTTGTACAAGCTATTTGAGAGTTCCACTCCCCCTGGATTTCTAGAGTCCAATCTCTCCAGTATTTTAATCATTTCCTTGTTCTGTTGAAGTATGTCCTCATTTTGAACCTCGATGGTTCTGTAGAGATAGTTCAGAAATTCTCTAATTATGATTCAATGGAACTATAATATGAAAGAAATATTATAAAGTTCAGATCCTCGATGATAAATAATGTTGATTTTAGAGGGTATAGGATCAATAATTAGTTAAGGCAATTAATTAGTCGCGACGTTTCGTGTATTATTAACACTTCCTCAGGCTCTACAATGAAAACACAAAAAGTAATTACACTAAAGTAAAACAAGTCAAAATTACCCAACCATATACAAGTCTACGTACCATAATTATATTCTTAACATAGTCAAAAGTGTAATCCTTGTCATGTTCATTGTTGCAAAAACGGTAATGTCACAAGAAAAGTCATTAAAAATTTGAAAAATTAGGTGTGTAACGTGTCGAACTAAGTTATATTAGTAAATACACTAGCTGTCACCTGGCATCAATCATAATAATCACTGGTACATTGCTCCAGTATGAGGGAGTTTCAGACCAGCATAGTGCCATAGTGCCTTATATATTCCCCTTATATATTCCCCTTTCTTGAGAGGTTTATTTTCTGACATCTCAAGATGCTTCTCGGACACAGAATGGAGACCAGCAGGCTATAATTTAAGAACTATTGGTTCAATTTATACTAAGTTAAAAGATAAGTTATCCATTGAAAAATCGTCAGAGCTAGTGTATAGCATCCCCTGTAGCTGCCAGAAAACTTATGTTGGACAGACCAGGCAATGGCTACAGTCACGTGTCAGTCAACATAGGTTGGATTGCAGAGATGTTAATTTCGTAAAATCGGAACAGACGGCTTTGGCGAAGCATCATTTTAGCACGGGACACAATTTTGATTTTAGTAACGCAAAAATTTTAGATTATGAACAGAACTTTTTTAAAAGGAATATCAGTGAAATGATTCACATTTATCTTAACGAGACTGTTAATGTTAAAACTGATACTAATAATCTTAACAGTTTGTACATTGGCTTGCTGGACCTATACAAGAACAAAAAGATAAAGAAAAAGGTGACAACTAAGAGGGATGACGTGTCTAGCCAGGTACACATTGATTGAAACCGAGTAATAATGAATGATAAGTAATAATTTAGTGTAGTGTTCTTTTATTAGGCGATTTGGCGAATCTTTTTAACCTTATTGATAGAGTTGTTAACGAATCTTGTTTGGCCTGGTTGATGTGTTTTGAATCTGCACGGATGCATTCTCCGGTTTTATAGACTTTGTGACTTTTGGTGGTTTCTTCGAATATTTGAAAACTTTGATTTTAGATCTTAACGCACAGATTGCGCTACTATGGCACTATGCTGGTCTGAAACTCCCTCATACTGGAGCAATGTACCAGTGATTATTATGATTGATGCCAGGTGACAGCTAGTGTATTTACTAATATAACTTAGTTCGACACGTTACACACCTAATTTTTCAAATTTTTAATGACTTTTCTTGTGACATTACCGTTTTTGCAACAATGAACATGACAAGGATTACACTTTTGACTATGTTAAGAATATAATTATGGTACGTAGACTTGTATATGGTTGGGTAATTTTGACTTGTTTTACTTTAGTGTAATTACTTTTTGTGTTTTCATTGTAGAGCCTGAGGAAGTGTTAATAATACACGAAACGTCGCGACTAATTAATTGCCTTAACTAATTATTGATCCTATACCCTCTAAAATCAACATTATGAAAGAAATAGTTTTGCATATATTTTACTCACGCTAATGATGTTCGAATAGGTTTCAAGAGGTCTGCAAGAGATGTGTTGAACGCATCTTCACTAGCTTCCAAAGTGCTAGATGCATCACTAAAATCTGTGTGTTGTGGACTGTTTGCGTTCGGTATTTCTGTATAATTTTTACCAGAGACAGAACTGGTTTCGGTGAGAACATTATTATTTAAACTGAAAATATTACATGCTGAATGTTCCAAAACATCTGCTGCCGTTATTGAAGATGAAAACAGAGAATCAGTACATTTCTTTACATTGTAGACACGGTTTCCTGGTTTTTCGAAGCTGTTTACCGTGGTTTTTGAAGAGGAAAGCTCAGAATCTCTTTGTGCTGAATCAGAGGTTGAAGCAACTCTTATCCTGAAGCAAAAAGAAACGAATGTCATTTGATAAATGATGTATTGAAAAACAGTCAATTTGAGATCGGGATGTTTCTCGGTAATGATATTGCTCAGAATTCGAAGAAAAAATGTTGTACAAAAATTCACTTCACATAACAGATTTCTTATCATAAACTCAATTCCAAAGAAGAACGGGTTTTATAACCGCTGAATATGCATCACAGAATACGGTTAGATTCAAGAATTCATTTAGATATACTCACAACTCTCGAGTTTTCAATTGGCTCTTCCAAGAAGACATATCTTGCCGTGTAGCATCCGCAGCATTTTTATTCTCAGATCTTCTGGTTACAGTGTTCTCTGAAGATGTATTCTTCTTAGCCTTCTTAGCCTCAACATCCTTCAACACACATTGAAGGCGTGCTAGTTGTGCTTTAACAGAATTGAAAGTAGCAGGCTTTCTGCGAATAGGTACTTCATCTGACGACGTTGTTAACAGGTTTTTAGGTGTTTTTATTATTCTTCCACTGCTCGATTTTCTTGTGGTTCTCTCACTTCTCGATAATTTCTTCTTGGACACCAAAACTACTTGTTCATCCATTGTACCCTAAAATAAGACATTTCATTCAACCCATACGAGCAATTCTGTCGTAAACATATGCACACGTTTCATGCGAGATACCTACTTATTTGAGATTACATAACATACAAGTAAATCATTGTACAGTAATGTTCATTAATGGGTGCCCAATGGCCAACTTTTTTTTCCGGGAACGAGTCTCCTTTCTGGCCTTTTTTGTGTGCCTATGATCGATGAACCAGTCGACAGGAGAGCTTGGGAAACCACGACGAAGCCTCCCGCCGCTGTCATTCCGCATACGCATAACCTCTAAGTTCGCGAGAGCACAAATAATTTTAATAATTAAATTAAATTAAATTAATTTTTCCCGCATATTGTTCCGCATTGAAGACTCGATGGATGTGAAATATTTTATATAGTTTAGCATATTACGGAGAGCCTAATGCCCGGAGTTCTTCCTAACCAATAAATAGAATTTTGATAATCGATACAAGGGTTAGATTCTCATTCTCGAACCAGACTTTAAGCTTGAGACGCAGATTTTGATAATCGATACAGGGGGTGGATTCTCATTCTCAAACCAGACTTTAAGCTTGAGACGCAGATTTTGATAATCGATACAAAGGGTGGATTCTCATTCTCAAACCAGACTTCAAGCTTGGAACGCAGCTTCTTGTTCCCGGCATTATATTTATTGGTTAGGAAAAGCTCCGGGCATTAGGCTCTCCGTAATATGCTAAACTATATAAAATATTTCACATCCTTCGAGTCTTAAATGCGGAACATTATGAGAGAAAAATTAATTCAATTTTAATTAATTATTAAAATTATTTGTGCTCTCGCGAACTAAGAGGTTATGCGAATGCGGAATGACAGCGGCGGGAGGCTTCGTCGTGGTTTCCCAAGCTCTCCTATCGACTGCTTCGCCGGCCATAGGCACATAAAAAATACCAGAAAGGAGACTCGTTCCCGGAAAAAAATGTTAGCCACTGGGCACCCATTAATGAACATTACTGTACATCAGTGCTTCACACTTCGCGTAAGCATCATTTGAGAAGCTGTCGAATACGAACAATAATCGGGTCTTCTTCATGGAAATGTACATTCAACAAAAATAAGGAATATTTTCAACAAAATTTCTCATTTTTGAGCTTCAACTTATCCACTGAATTACGATACATAGTGAAATTTGAAGTATTATTTTGGGTTGACTTTCCGGTCCATAAGTATGGTGATGATTAACTTGATCGTCAGATTCACTCACATCTTATTTTATGCGGATGAGACAAATGGGGATTCACCGCTCTTCCATTCTCAAATATGTGCATAATTTGGAGGTAAAACGAACGGTGTTAAGAGTCTAACACAGATCCACTCATTTTCTACTGTAAGTTCCTCTTCTCCTTCAACGTCACGCCATTGGGGCATCCTGTACATTTTATTCTTCACATTGTGTAAACTAACTGCTTGTAGTCTCTCTCTCAAATCACTACAACTCCATACACCTACATCATGTGATGGTATTGCACCATTATATACGTCAGTTGTCGTTCGAAAGTCTTGAGCAATGAAAAAAATTTCTTCTTCCATTTTGATTATATTACTTATGATGCAAATTTTTGAATTTTGAAGAACACAGCAATTGTCGCGTACATTTGTTGAAAACGTGAATGCACCCACTTCGATTTTTTTATACTGACGGCATAAATTGATGGGAATATCTTCTGGAAGAGGTCCATTAGCGTGAGGTTGTGACAAACGAAGAACAACATTATTGTCGACAGGCGCAACATGAAAGTCGTCAAGTTCGCACAATCTTTTATAATATTGTTGTAAAGATTCGTGTGGTTTTCGGATATATTTGCGGAATTCAGGCATGTTATTTTCATAACAGAATGCATTGAATGTCTCCAACCCACCCAATACTTCGACATCTGACACTAAATGTAATAGAGCGTGGATGTTATACGATAAAAATTGCTCTCCGTATAGCTGCTCGCAAAGATTAACATAAGTTTCCAGAGCCGCTTGACAAAAGTGATACATTTCTCGTGGAGTGTTCTCGGAAACAAGAAGGCGTATCACGCAGTGAAGTAACATAAAGTGTTCATAATATTCTTCAGGAAACACGTTTTTCAGAACACCTGGAGCTGTATATAAGAGTATTTGTCTAAATTCAGTGGCTTTGAATCTGTGAAACATGGTTATTTCACTAGGCCGACGATTAAATTCTGAAGGGCAAAACGCTTTCAGTGATATCATTCTTGCATCAATTATTTCAACTTTCCTTGCATTCAGTCTTCGATATCCAAACTTTCCTCCGACCTGGGCGGAAAATACTTTCTTCGTATTTCCCAAGTAAACTGAATGTAGGCTTTCAAATGGAACACGAGTCACCAATCTCAATAACGGAGCAATCGGGCTTCTGCCCATGTGGTGGTCTTCATCCAGAAGATTCCGATATTCTTCATCAGTCCTCAAAGGATGTCCGATACCTGGAAATATCATTGTTCCTCCAAAACCTGGCACAGTCGAACGGTGACCTTCAACTTTGCATTTCGAACAGGCACTTGACGACGTATGCCCACGATGGTTTAAAACAAACGCTCTTGCAGGAGCATCAGCGATGAAACATCGCACAACCAAAGGTAGTCGTTGATTCCTTATCAAAATTCCACCTTCTTCGCGTATTTCAACAATTTCTCGTACAAATTTTTCGTAAAAGTCAAAAGGGTTTGAAGGTTTGTGTTTTCCTTGGAATACACCAGCAATCATGGGTTTTTTGTCTGGTATGTTAAAGACTCTAAATTGATGTGGCCAGAACTGTTCATCGCCTTTGTTCACCTTGCCTCCGTCTGTACTAAAATCAATTACCACACTATTTGGTAGCAAATTCGGGGGAACGTTTTCCAATTTTTTCGTTAGTGTGTTTTTAAAACCAATATGAAGATATTGTCCACCAGCAATTTCTTCAATCAATCTGCTTACAACAATGGTAGGAGTCTGCAGCAATGTTCTTGTATCCTTAGGTAAGCCAATCAAGTGGAATGGGTACTCTCTCAATGCTTTCAATATTATATTGCCTTGCGTATATACGTATATTGCGTATATTGCGTATGCTTCAATCCGGCCGCCAGAAATGTATTTTTCAATGTCCGCCTGTGTACATTTTCTAAATTTGGACGCACGTCGACATCTGGTAATTCGTCCCCAGAAGAACTGTCATTATTTAAATCCGATTCTTCTGACGCATTTTCAATGAGAATATCATCAACGTCGTCGACTTCTTCGTCATTGCTGTCTTCTTCATTAGAACTCTCAGTTTCTGGATTATTGTCAGAAAACTCTAGTTCATCAAAATGCTGTTCATTGTTTTCCAGCGAAAACCCAGCAGGATTTTGTATGACTTGATCATTTTCGGAGCTTTCCTCTGAGCTAGAATGAGAATCGATGAGATTCTGAGACTCAATCCCATGACGTTGTGCAGACAGTCGTCTTTTCTTTTGCCTCGGACCAAGCAAGGGAAACGGTTTGTATCTGTCCTTATCCATTACAATTTTTCATCAATGTCTTCTTTTACCAGCTTTCCAGGTCTTCATGAAATTATTATATTATACTATTATTAAATTATTATTAAATTATTATTATACTATTCAACGCATTTCTATCACCGGCGCTAGAAAAAGTAACTTCTGCTATGATTGAAAATTCAATTAAAAAAAGTTTATATTGCATTGGACTTTATTTATTTATTCTGTTTTCTCTTTCATGACGAGCGATTGCGTTGAACTTTACTTATATATTCATTTTTCTCCTTTTTTATGATGAGCAATAAGAATTTCATAGGTAAATATAGGAATATAATAGGTCCAAATACATAGTAGAAAAAGTTTCTGGAATAATTTTTTACATCCAGTTCGCATCTTTCATTATAATATATTCGAAGAAACATCAACTGGAAATGTGATTAAATTCAAATGAGGTTATATGTTTGACGCGTGTGTTTATATACTTACCACAATTTCTTTTCTCAGCTGGGGTAAATATACAGATGTACTTTCAGCGCATTCACGTTTGATAAATAATTTATTCAATATGATCAACTAACAGATGAATTCAAAGTATTGAAGTATTGAATAAGTATTATATATGGGGTGTTACGAACGGCCCCGATATCGCATTTTTTCCAAATTTATTCTACTGCAAGTAGTGCAGTCAGCGCATTCCTACACGCGCGCGCTCGCCGGAAGGCAGAGCAGGAAATGACACCCGAAACCATCGATTCAGCGATTTGCAATAAACCCCACCATCGATCAACCCGAGGTTTCTTTATCGAAACCGAGGTGATTGCTCGTCAGTCGAATTAATACCGAAAGCTGAGCAAAGTGCCCACCCCTCTAACGCGCACCCTGAACCACGCCTAACCGTCTTCGAGGACTCCTGACAAGGGCTGAGTGTGAAGCAGACCAGAGAGCAGATTCGAAGAAGGTCCATCAAACAGACAGCTGACTCGGATCTGACTGCTCGGCATAAGCTGCACCAGGATCATCGGGAAGGAAGTCGCTCAACGGTGGGCTCTTGGAGTTGGCTCGGGTGACGCGCAGAGGTTGATTCGGTAGGCTCATTCCTTCTCTACCTTCCATATTTCGCATTGTATTATCAAATAACATTTAGTTTAGTATTAGCTATCTAGCACATGAGTTAACGTTATAGGGAATTAGTCTCTTAAGTACCGTATTCTCGCAACTACTATTCTCGCAACTATTCATTGAATAAACGCATATTTAAAGTAACACGACAGTGGTTCCTCCTAGACCATTCACAAATAGCACAGGTGTCCTTAGGACTTTATTCAAGCGAGCCCAAGAGATTGATCTTCAGCCGCTCGGAGATTACTCTCTTTCTCTAATTATATAAGAATACGGCACCCGAAGCCTTCAGCTCGGTTGTCCGTAACAGGGGCATTCCACGCCAAATCGGACAGTTTGAAAAACTTTTTTTTTTGATTTCCTCAATTTTTTGGTATTTGTTAGTACCCATCGAAAGAGGCTTCCCGCTAAATTTTGGGATTTTTTCAATTACCCGTTCGAAAATGCTCTATTTTTGGTTTTTTGCTCATAACTTTCTTAATAATGGTCGAAATTCAACTTTTTTTTTTCAAAAATTTTGTTTTTAGATGGCCGTCACAGAAAAAAAATACAGAACAATTTTTTAACGAGTTTTCAATGAAGATTTTTGAATTTTGAGTTTTCAATCGTATTTTTGAAACTGTATGTACCCTTCGATTTTTTCGCATTTTTTTTGTGGAAAACTACGATCCATTTCAAGAATTTTGAGCCCAAGCTGATCATGGGATTCTAACAATTACTATTTTTTTTTCGAATTTTGAAAATTTAGAAATTCAGTTTTTGCTAGTTGTCATTCTTCAAATTACTTTTCTTCATTGTGTACTTTGATTAAATTTGACTAAAAACAAAATACACAATGAAGAAAAAGTCATCTAAAGAATGACAACTAGCAAAAACTGAATTTCCAAATTTTCAAAATTCGAAAAAAATTAGTAATTGTTGGAATCCCATGATCAGCTTGGGCACAAAATTCGTGAAATAGATCGTAGTTTGCCACAAAAAAAATGTAAAAAAATCGAAGGGTACATACAGTTTCAAAAACACGATTGAAAACTCAAAATTCAAAAATCTCCATTAAAATCGCGTTGAATATTTTTTTTTGTATTTTTTTCTGTGACGGCCATCTAAAAACAAAATTTTTGAAAAAAAAAAGTTGAATTTCGACCATTATTAAGAAAGTTATGAGCAAAAAACCAAAAAAAGAGCATTTTCGAACGGGTGATTGAAAAAATCTCAAAATTTAGCAGGAAGCCTCTTTTGAGGGGTACTAACAAATACCAAAAAATTGAGGGAATCAAAAAAAAAAGTTTTTTAAACTGTCCGATTTGGCGTTGAATGCCCCATATATTTATATACAGTGCGATTCTGTGGAAAGTTGGGAGCCGTGTGGGTAGGCAACCGGCGTATTCACCGAAACGGCAACGCTGTCGTAGGGACAGTCGAACGTCTGCATCTACAGATGACATAGCGGCAGCTTTCACGTCGTTTGGTCAGAATCAAGTGACAGAATGACATATTTGAGGTTGATCGTAATATAACTAGTAAGACAGCGGGAATCGATATTCATTCGTGAAGAAGTGGTAACGAATTAGCGAATTGATTGCAGATGTCGATTTCTGTTTATTTGCAACGTTATTTGGGTCTAAACAACCGTCGGGGTGAAATTTACGAATCATTCTAATAAAGGTAACCGACAAATGTCAAACGATAATTATTCGTAATACAGTCGTGATAAAGTTACGAATTGATCGCAGATTCTGAGTTATGTTTATTTGCAAAATTATTTACAAGCTAGCAGTTCCTCGATGATGGACTGACTCGTCGCATCACTTCGACAACTACGGTGAGGAACACAGCGATATAAATTCGATACAACGAGTAATCTACGAGGCATCTCTGACGTAGCAGCAAACCCCAAATTTTTTCACCTCCTAATAATTTGAATGCACAGTTTTGCGGAAATACTGCGCATAGTTCCAGAAGACGGTCAGAAGCTTATCTCGAAAGTTGCTCAAGAAGTCGGCATGTCGTCGGCACAACGCATTTAGTTTATTGATATTGTACTACGCTTAATGAATAAAAAATGTTATTACATGATAGAAACTCATTGTAATGCAATCATTTTTACAAATATGCGACGCTTTATTCCACTCAGCTATCAAAGGCACAATTATGTTTATTTACAGAACAATACTTTCAATTAATTCATTCCTCGCTGAGACTTCTACGAGATTATCGGTAGGCAAACAGGTGATCTTTGATTCGCAAATTTCACCTCGAGGGTTGTTTGGACCCAAATAATGTTGCAAATAAACAGAAATCGACATCTGCAATCAATTCGCTAATTCGTTACCACTTCTTTACGAATTAATATCGATTCCTGTTGTCTTACTCGTTATATTACGATCAACCTCAAATATGTCACTCTGTATGTTGATTCTGACCCAACGAAGTGACAGCTGTCGTGACGTCATCAGTAGGTGCAGACGTTCGACTGTCTCTACGACAGCGTTGCCGTTTCGGTAAATATGCGGGTTGCCTACTCACACGGCTCCCAACTTTCCACAGAATCGCTCTGTATATTATTTATACCTATACGTTTGGTGGCCCGTTCTGCAAAATTCAATTCAATTGTTCAAATATTTTTTGATTCTCTTTTATTTCTCGAATAGCGTTCATATGCATATACAGGGTGATTCAGGTTGGACGGATCACCTTAGGTGGGTGTATTTCTCTTGGAAATCTATAAGACTAAATCTTCTTTACCAAAACTTCGAAGGACTTCAGTTTAGGAGTTACAGAAGATCTTAGTTGACGCCTCCGTTCTCGTCCTGATCCTCGGCTTCGTAGGTCTCGTCGTCCAGGTCCTCGGCTTCGTAATTCTCGTAGCCCAGGTCCTCCGCTTCGTTTTTCTCGTAGTCCAGGTTCCCGGTTTCGTAATTCTCGTAGTCCAGGTCCTCCGCTTCGTTGTTCTCGTGGTCCAGGTCCCTGACTTCGTAATTCTCGTAGTCTAGGTCAACCTCTTCGTAGTTTCCGTCGTCCTGGACTACGAGGAAAACGAAGCTGGTGACCTGGACCACGGGAACTACGAAGCGGAGGATCTGGACTACGAGAATTACGAAGCTGGGGACCTGGACTACGAGAACAACGAAGCGGAAGAAAATAAAAAAAAAATAATAATAACAATAGTCGTTTTTTCTGGCGCACCCTAATGCACATATATGAATGCTATATATATATATATATGACGTCAGATACTAGTATAAATAGAGGACAGCTGACCAGCTTCGGCAGCATTTGTCACCTGTCGGGGCATCTGGCTCATAATTAAGATATTGTTTTAAGCATTTGTAGCCTGTCGGGCATCTGGCTCGAAACTCGATAAAAATTTAGCAATTGTCGCCTGTCGGGGCATATTGGCTCTTCATAACGTAATTTTGTAGGCATATTCGTTCCAAGGGCTACTTGAAACGATTTCCTTAGAATCATTTATTTCAAACAGATAGAGTATCGCCTGTCGGGATCTCGAAAACTTATTAAACTTAGCAAAACGCCAAACGCGGCATACAAAGTAAATTCAATATAAAAATTATCGCCTGTCGGATTAAGATAAATTCAGAAAGCTTAGATTTAAAGAACATAGAATTAGTCTATTATTTTGTAATATTATTTTTGTATTTCATTTTCTTCTTCTAAAAATCAAACATTGTTAAAATAAATCATAATTTTAGATAAAACTTGAATTTTCACTTGACTAAACCAGATTCAGTAAATTCACTGGGTTTAGGAGCACAGGTGTCTTCACTAGCCGTAAAACGCTCGTGTTTGCCGCTCTGAACACTCTCAACTCCAGTTTCTTTCTTTCTTTCTTTCTTTCACATAAAACATAACTTCAAATTTAGCAGATTGAATCTAGGTGCACTGGCGTCCTCATTAGCCGTAAAACGCTCGTGTTTGCCGTTCAGATCACTCTGGATTTCAATAAACAGAATAGATTTCCAAATCTATTACTGTTAGTAACAGATACTTTTTCTGTTGAGCTTCTGCTTTTCTCCCCCTAAGTGGCGACACAAGTCAGAAGTGAAGCTAGAGTTTGTCGCAACACTGAATTAATAAATAGCCGCCTTGAACAATTATAAAAAAAATCAATGCAACAACCACGCCCTGCTTTCAGAATAAAAATCGTCTTATTTTAATTAATTAAAATAATCCGGAAAGTTGCAATATATATATATATATATATATATATATATATGTCAAAAGGCAGTTTCTGGGACATTTTTTAAGACATATATTTTTGACCCTATTTTTGTATATTCTACTACCCTAAGACCGAATCTGGAAAAAAATTTCAATTCTCATCAGTCTGTGCAGAATTACGTTGAAGAAACTATGCATTGATAGTTTTCGGGACTTCTGTAAAAACGGTTGCTTTCGGGACAGTATGTATCATAAGCATTTTCTGGTAGTTTTCGGGACAGTACATCTCATGGCATTGAATTCAATAAGTCACCAGTCTCATTTGATATTTTGAACCACCCTTGGACTAATTGCATAAGAATCTTTCGGTTTCATCGAATTCACGGTGAGGTATATAAGTACATAAGAAAACGCATGTACTGCCAGTTGACGGGACCTTTATCTAATTATCTGTTATCGGATCGTTATGTATATTGAACGGAAACTTCCCAGACTGGAAGACATTACATTCGCTTACTCAATTATAAAATTTCTATAACAGCAACTGGATATAGCCCAGACTGATTGCCCCTATAGCTATAAGTGTGATAAATAGCATAATAATCATCCATGTCCCGAAATCTACCAGTGGGTTGAAAATTACTATTTCCAGAGAATTGGTGGATTCCAGGACACACCTGAGTTTATCTATTCAAAACAATTATCGCCAGCTTGACGCGATTTTTTCTTATAGTCCCCAGAATTCAAAGCTAAATCGTTGATATTATTCGTGTTTCCAATTATTACTCGTTATTCAATCGAACGTGATTCTCGGCCCACAGGCGGATTCCAAGACCCAGCTGACGAAACCTATTTGATTTACATTGGATATTTTATCACAATTACTTCGAAAATATCGCCAGCAGTAAGTACATCCAGCTCGACACGATTGCTCCATGCAGTATGTGCGCTGCATGCAGTTGCTGTTGGCGATATTACTGAGATAAATGTGATAAATAGCATAATAATCATCCATGTCCCGAAATCTACCAGTGGGTTGAAAATTACTATTTCCAGAGAATTGGTGGATTCCAGGACACACCTGAGTTTATCTATTCAAAACAATTATCGCCAGCTTGACGCGATTTTTTCTTGTCTCCCTAGAATTCAAAACTATGAATCATTGATATCATTCGCGTTTCCAATTATTATTACTCGTTATTCAATCGACCGCGATACTCGGCCCACAGGCGGATTCCAAAAACCAGTTGACGAAACCTATTTGATTTACATTGGATATTTTATCACAATTACTTCGAAAATATCGCCAGCAGTAAGTACATCCAGCTCGACACGATTGCTCCATGCAGTATGTGCGCTGCATGCAGTTGCTGTTGGCGATATTACTGAGATAAATGTGATAAATAGCATAATAATCATCCATGTCCCGAAATCTACCAGTGGGTTGAAAATTACTATTTCCAGAGAATTGGTGGATTCCAGGACACACCTGAGTTTATCTATTCAAAACAATTATCGCCAGCTTGACGCGATTTTTTCTTGTCTCCCTAGAATTCAAAACTATGAATCATTGATATCATTCGCGTTTCCAATTATTATTACTCGTTATTCAATCGACCGCGATACTCGGCCCACAGGCGGATTCCAAAAACCAGTTGACGAAACCTATTTGATTTACATTGGATATTTTATCACAATTACTTCGAAAATATCGCCAGCAGTAAGTACATCCAGCTCGACACGATTGCTCCATGCAGTATGTGCGCTGCATGCAGTTGCTGTTGGCGATATTACTGAGATAAATGTGATAAATAGCATAATAATCATCCATGTCCCGAAATCTACCAGTGGGTTGAAAATTACTATTTCCAGAGAATTGGTGGATTCCAGGACACACCTGAGTTTATCTATTCAAAACAATTATCGCCAGCTTGACGCGATTTTTTCTTGTCTCCCTAGAATTCAAAACTATGAATCATTGATATCATTCGCGTTTCCAATTATTATTACTCGTTATTCAATCGACCGCGATACTCGGCCCACAGGCGGATTCCAAAAACCAGTTGACGAAACCTATTTGATTTACATTGGATATTTTATCACAATTACTTCGAAAATATCGCCAGCAGTAAGTACATCCAGCTCGACACGATTGCTCCGTGCAGTATGTGCACTGCATGCAGTTGCTGCTGGCGATATTACTGAGATAAATGTGATAAATTACATAATAATCATCCATGTCCGGGAATCTACCAGTGGGTTGAAAATTGCTATTGTCAGAGAACTGGTGCGTTCCAGGACACACTCGACTTGCCAACAGCAACTGCATGCAGTGCACATACTGCATGGAGCAATCGTGTCGAGCTGGATGTACTTACTGCTGGCGATATTTTCGAGGTAATTGTGATAAAATATCCAATTTAAATCAAATAGGTTTCGTCAGCTGGGTCTTGGAATCCGCCTGTGGGCCGAGAATCACGTTCGATTGAATAACGAGTAATAATTGGAAACACGAATAATATCAACGATTTAGCTTTGAATTCTGGGGACTATAAGAAAAAATCGCGTCAAGCTGGCGATAATTGTTTTGAATAGATAAACTCAGGTGTGTCCTGGAATCCACCAATTCTCTGGAAATAGTAATTTTCAACCCACTGGTAGATTTCGGGACATGGATGATTATTATGCTATTTATCACATTTATCTCAGTAATATCGCCAGCAGCAACTGCATGCAGTGCACATACTGCATGGAGCAGTCGTGTCGAAATGGATGTACTTACCGCTGGCGATATTTTTGAAGTAATTGTAATATAATATCTGATGTTAATGAAATAGCTTTTATCACCCGAGTCCTGGAATCCTCCTGTAGGCCGAAAATTGCGTTCGAATGGTTTAAGAACATAATTAGCGACGAAAATATTATTGGTGGCTTAATCTATAATCTGCAGGACTAGAAACAATCGTCTTAGGCCGCACGCTGGAGCTATCCAAGATATTCTCGAAATAACTGTAATAAATATATGAAATCATCTGTGTCCTGGAATCCACCTGTCCTTAGAGGATCAGAATTTTGGGCCAGTGGCGGAATTCAGGACACCCGTATAATTTTGATTATGCATCACAAATGTTCGGCAAAATTGCGAGCAGTAACTGCATGCAGTCACAATTTGAAACTGAGAAAATATGGGCACCGATGTCAGTATCAACGGCAGATTTGTATTTGCCGCTTTTTATTTTGTCGTATTTAACATCTGATGAAAACGCTAATTTATCATAATTCATTTCATAAAATGAGTACTTTCAGGACATGTTCCGAAACATCCTTTTAGTTTCTATCGGTGTTTTTCAGGACAGTCCTGATAATATACAACTGACATGTAACTCTTATGAGGACGGTCCCGAAAACCACCAAGTGTCCTCGTAATATACAATGGATGCTAGAAATCGTCCCGAAAACTGCCCTTTGACATATATATATATATATATATATATATATATATATATATATAAAAAACATTGTAAATGTAAAAAATAACAGCCGAGTTCCAAAATGGTTTCCCCAGCCAAAAACTCGAAAACATCCATACTCTTTTTCAGCGTCAGATTACAAACATCATTTCGTTACACAAATAGTACAAAATAATACGTGAAATCAGGCATCGAAGCCGAGCGTTCCCTTTGTTAATTTTTATACTTCAAATTATGTTCTTCAAATGCTAATCAATGGAAATGAATGGAAAACCAATAGGATCATTGATAAAACCTCTGATAAAACAGCATATTGGCGACGGAAAATATTGCTGAAGGAAGTTAGCTCGTATGATGATACGAACTCGGCGGGCATAGATTGTTCTGAAAATTATCAATTGCTGTAGTGTAAGGTAAGATCGGCAATTAGTGCGTCTTTCAATGCAGAATATGTGTATCTATACTGTAAGTCGAATAGAAAGAGAGACGTCGCAAGAGCATCACCGAAGTGTACCGATAATGGGTACGTCCAGTATAAGTATGTATCGTTTTATGGATGTGACATGTTTGTAGCATGGCGTTATAACTTTAGTCGAAAATCGGTAAACGATAGATGCAGAATGAAATTGAACTCTTCAAAACTTGCATTCGAATTTAAATTACTGAGATCACCGTGCCTGGACCATTAGTTCTTGTTATGAACACACTATAGGTATTTTTTTAACTTTAATTTTCAACGGATTACTCATTCCTTTCATTCATTTGTTTCAACACAACCTCTTGCGAAAACCACGAAGCACTAGTGCGTGGAAAATGTTTTCTGATTTTTAAATTTGAAGAAAAAAAGGATAGTATGTAGGGCACGGGCACTAAAAAGGACTTTATGAGGAGTGTGGAAGTGTCACATGATTCGAAGATGAGGTCTTTCTGCGCCATTGCCATATAAACCACTATTATATCGCAGTTTCAGTCTACAATAATAAATATATTATCAATGCCAAGAATATCCTAACAGTATTTGATCATGCTCCCGACAATTTTGTGGGTGTGATCGTTACACATTGACAGGAAGAAATAAGTTGAAAAAAAAAGAGTGCAATTGATAATTTTCAGAACAATCTATGCCCGCCGAGTTCGTATCATCATACGAGCTAACTTCCTTCAGCAATATTTTCCGTCGCCAATATGCTGTTTTATCACAGGTTTTATCAATGATCCTATTGGTTTTCCGTTCATTTCCATTAATTGGCATTTGAAGAACATGATTTGAAGAATGAAAATTAACTAAGGAAACGCTGGGCTTCGATGCTTGATTTCACGTATTATTTTGTACTATTTGTGTGACGAAATGATGTTTGTAATCTGAAGCTGAAAAAGAGTATGATGTTCTTGAGTTTTTGGCTGGCGAAACCATTCTGGAACTCAGCTGTAATTTTTTACATTTACAATGTTCTTGGCGTTATTTTATTACTTTTTGTATGTGCAAACGGGTCAGCCCTAAACTGACTTTATTGTATTTTACACATTACACGTGTATAAAGATCAACTTTTGGTCATTCGTAATAGAATGCATGTGCTTCAGTGAACAAGTGAATTTGGAACTTGCGCAAAAGATACGAGCTATTTTATTCGGCCAAGAAATCTCATTTTGAGAATTATACAATAGCTTGTTCCGATCATAGTTTATGCTACCCATGATCCCATTTTATTCAGACCGTGCAACATAGTTAGATGTCATACGAACATAGAATACGGAAAATGTTTTACAATTGTTCGATTGTGGAACTGTGAAGTAAAATAACCATGTCCAATCATAACAGACCATGATGAGATT
The DNA here is from genome assembly GCA_944452935.1 of Rhogogaster chlorosoma. Taxonomy (NCBI): domain Eukaryota; kingdom Metazoa; phylum Arthropoda; class Insecta; order Hymenoptera; family Tenthredinidae; genus Rhogogaster; species Rhogogaster chlorosoma. The sequence continues at coordinate 18,217,797 of OX101802.1, forward strand.
CTATAATATTTTTCAAGTTGATCTAGAAAATATATAAATTAGACTGTGTCAGAAAAAAATTTTTATAATTTTTTCGAATAAATGTACCTCAAAAGTTTCTTTGTCACGAAAAAAAAATTCCCCCAAAATTTCAGCTCGATATCTCGAAAATTTAGTCGACGCAAGGGGGGGGGGGTCCCTATTCCCATTTGAAATACATGTAAAATTTTTTTTTTTTTTCTAAAATAAATGGATGTAAAATTTTTTTTCCGGATTTTTGTTTCTACAATATTGTAGGAAACTACATTCTCTACAAAATTGGTTCTTCAATTATATAAAAAAAAAATTTTTATAATAATTTTTTTCTTTTTTTTGTTATGTCTATTAATTGGGTTAGGTTCCCTGTTCAATATATAAAGATATACCTGAGGAGTATGAGGGTAAACGATAGTGATAGTAATTATAATCAAACTCAAATCTTTATTTCTAGTAGTAGAGTTATAATGGTTGGCGTTGTCTCCTGTATGGAGGTTAGTAATGGAGTGAAGTTAGAGGGAAAGGTAGACAGTGGCTATGGGAATAAGATAGAAGGATTATAGCTGACTCGCTGCATTTGGCAGTGCCGTGTGCAGCGAGTATCTTGTCGGGACGTTAGGACAGGATGCGGACGATCGGGTAACAGGTAGATAGACAGAGTAGAGATGTAGAGGAACAGGGGGATAGAGGTAAGTGAGGGGAGAGCGTACGGGTGGTGACACCCGGACGTAACATTTTAATTTTTTATAATAATTTTTTTTTTTTTTTTTAATTTTTTTTATTAAAAATACTGATTTCCTTTCGGGATACATACAAATCTTATATTACATTATTTCCATTTTTATTAATTTCCACTCCTTTTTTCTTTTTCTTCTTCCATCTTCCTTCTATTCCGCTCTGTTCTTCCCTTTTCCCTCTCTTTTTTCTTTAAGCCTCTTTATCCATTCTATTCCCTGTCCTTCTTCCCTCATTAATTCTTCCATCCTCTCGTCCGTTCCTGAGTAATTACATTCTTTCATTACGTGTGTTCCTGTCTCTCTTTCTTCCTCGCATAGTCTACACAACTTTTCTTCTTCTTCCATCCAGTACCTGCTTGCTTTCCATTCATTTCCCAGCCTGAATCTGGCTGTTATCTTTATTTTGTTTCCTCTGCTTTTCTCCTGTAGATACCTTGGCTGCCCTTCTGTTCTCCACCTTCTGTATTCGTCGTTGTATTTTGTCGCTTCCACTTTCTTTTCTCTTTCCCTTCTTTCCCTCTCCGTTATTCTTTCCCTCCATATCTCCGCCACATTCTCTCCACCGTCGTCTCTTGCTTCTGCTTCCCATCTGCTCATTTCCGCTTTGTTATACAGTTCTTCTCTCGCTTTTCCCATCCTCGTTTTTGTCCATTTTTCTTTGTCCATCTCTTTCCTGCATTGTCTCAGTATTTCGTTTCCCGAGCCTTTGATTTTTTGTTCGTATTTAATTACCCTCTCTCCTGCTTCCACCATAATCCTTTCTGTTTTCGTCTCCTCTCTTACCAGGTATTCTGGTGTGCATCTCTCTAGCCCTAGTATGTTTTTTAGGTACCTTTCTTGCATGCTTTCTATTTCTTTCCATTCTTCTATTCCCCATATTTCTACCGCGTACATGCATATACTTTTCACCATTGTGTTGAACATGATCATTCTCCTTCTAAAGTCTCCTCCGAATTTTCTCTCCCCTATACTCCATATTTGTACCATTGCTGCTATTGCTCTTTTCCTCACGTCTTGTATATGTGCATCGTCCTTGTTGTTAAATTTGAACGTATAACCTGAATATTTAAATTCTGTGACCTCTTCTATTTCCTTTTCCTCCCATTTCCACTGTTCTTTCTTTCTCTTCTTCCCTTTGCTAAATACCATTATCATCGATTTTTCCGCCTTTACTTCCAGTTCTTTCTCCTTGCAGTATTTGGTTAGGTATCTTATCATCCTCTCCAGTTCTTCCTTTGTTTCCGCTATTATCGCCAAGTCGTCCGCAAACGCCATCGTGTAGATTCTCTTGTTCCCTATTGTAATTCCTCCCTCCTGCCTCTCCTCAGGTATTCTTCTATATCCGCGATAAACAGTATGAACAGCAGTGGGCTCAGTGGGCACCCCTGTCTGACGCCCTTCTCTGTCCAAAACGACTCCGTGTGTTTCTTCCCTATTTTTACCTTGCTTTTTGTTTCTCTGTATATCCTTTCTATATTCTCCGTCACTTCCTTTCTTATCCCTTTTTCTCTCAGGCGTTCCCAAAGTTTTCCTCTTCTTACCTTGTCGAATGCCGCCTTTAGATCCACAAAGAACACGTACATTCTGCCATTTTTTTTGTTGATCGCTTTCTCCGCTGCTATCTTCAGTGTGTATATGTTGTCTATGCCGCTCCTTCCTTTCCTGAATCCCGCCTGTGTCTCTGGTAGTAATTTTAGTCTCTCTGTCTCCTCTCTTAGTCTTTTTTCCACTATCATTGCAAATATCTTGTATGCTGTACACATTAATGTTACTCCTCTGTAGTTGCTTGCTTTTGTTCTCTCTCCTTTCTTGTATATTGGGCATATAATTCCTACCTTCCATTCTTCTGGCCACTCTTTGCCTTTCCATATCTCGTTCATTATTTTCCTTAGCCTCTCTTTTACTTCTTCGTTTGCATATTTGCATACTTCATTCCTTATACCGTCTATTCCTGCGCTTTTCCTCTTTTTTAGCTTACTGATTGCCTCCTCCATTTCCTCTCTCCTGATTTCTTCCACCTCGGCCTCTTCCTCTCCTTCCGTTTTTCCTTCCTCTCCTTTTCGTTCTTTTCCTTCCAACAGACTCATGAAATGTTGCTTCCATTTCTCTGTTGTTATACTTTCCTCTATCTTTATTTTTTTCCCTCTTTCTTTCCTTATGTATTTCCATATCTCCGTTTCATCCTTTATGTTCATTATCTTCTCTATCTCCTCTTTCCGTTGCTTTTCCTCGTTTTTTTTTTTACATATGTCCTTGTGCCTCTTCTTCTCCTCTACGAACTCTTTTCTTTCCGTCTTTCCTTCTTTATATTCTCTGAGTTTTCTGTTCAATTTCTGTTTGCTCTCTCTACATTCCTTGTTCCACCACTTCTTCCATCCTATTCTGCGTTTTTGTGTTTTTACTTTTTTCTTTGTTACTGCTTCTCTCACTCTCTTTATCAGCTCCTTTAAGCCTTCATTTACCCCTTCTTTTTCAAATTCCGTGTCCCTTAGCTTATCTCTGAATTTTCTGATTCCTTCTTCCGACCAATCCTCCACCTCTGTTTCCCGGTCTTCTTTTTCCTTTTCCTCCTCCTGCTCTTTGTTCTCTACTATCTCCATCTCTATCGGCTGGTGGTCTGATTCCGTCCTTCCTCCTACTCTGAATTTGCTTGTCTTTTCCTATGTTTCTGCGTTTGTTATCGCGTAATCTACTACCGAGCTTCCCATTTTTCCTATGAACGTCCATTCCCCTTTTTCGTCGTTCTCCACGTTCTCCTCTATCATCTGTAGAAGTTCTTCTCCTTGTTCGTTTACCCTCTTGTCCTTGGATTTTCTTTTCTCTTCCTCCCCTGACCATGCTATACTTCCTTTGTCGCCCGTTCTTGCGTTGAAATCTCCTACTATTATTAGATTTCCTTCGCTTTTTTCTTCTATTCTTTCCTTTATTTCTCTCAGTTTCTTGCATTCTCCTCCCCTGTTATATATGAAGATCACCTTTCATTCATTTTTCTCCATTTTCAGTTCCATCTCCATTATTCCCTCTCTGCTAATCTGAGCTGCTTTGATTTCTATTCCTTTCCTTATTCCTACTATCATTGCTCCCTTGTTTCTTCTGTTATAGTGTGTGTAAACCGTAGTTTAAAGGAAAGTGAATAGGGCTCTTTACCAGAGGTGAATCTCAAAGGATAGTCACTCTTGGTTGCACAGATAGGTATGAAAAACGTTTATTAGAGAAAATACAGAAAATAGGTAAAGTGAGTTGAGTGTTTGAGCACTTGCTCCCGTTCAGACTTAGAGCTCTACGGACAGGGGTCCGTCGTAGGCAAGGAATCCGCTCAAGTCTGACTGTCGAGCCAAGCTCGCCCTAATTTATCAGTTATCTGTTGCTGATTCGGCTATTGCTGCAATATTGCCTGCACCGCGGCTTGGCGCATACCAGGTCGCTTGCTCAATGCGTGCAAGCTAGCTTATTGCGCCATATTGAGCAATGCCGAATTCCAGCTTACAACACTTCCCTTTATTTTCTCCTTACTTGCGTGTTGGGCCATCCATTTGTATTCCTTTGGTAGATTCTCTTCCATTTTTCCCATCCTTTTTCTTCTAACCACGTTTCTTGTAGTGCCACTATTTCAAACTCTTCTATGTATTTCCAGCAGTCCTCATTTTTATTTTTCAAACCTGCAATGTTCCATGATAGTATTTTCACCCTCTTCTCTTTCTGTTCTGCTTTCTTCTTCGTGGTTCTTCTTCCCTCTTCTTCCGCCGATTCCGCTTTTTCTTCATTCAATCTTCTCCCTCTTTCCTTATTGTGATGCCCCTCCCTTTCTGAAAAACCTTCTTCGCTTTTAAGGCTTTCTCTCTCTCATTCCACCTGTATCATATTCCATGTATTTCTATCCTTTTGAATCTTACCCTCACCTCCTTTTTTTCTTCTTTCATTTGTTTTGCGTACCTTACGATTTCCCTCTGCACGTCTCTCTCTTCTTTCGTCCTGTCATGTTCTATGTAGATCGGTTCATCTCCCAGTTTCTTTTTCTTCTCCATTACCTTTTCTTTGTCTTCTAGTGTTCCGGACTTCACCCAGATCACCTTGCTCTCTTGTCCTCCTTGGATGTTTGCCTGTTGAACTTTCACTTCGACTTCCAGCTTTTCTCTGAAAAATTCTTCCATTTCTTTTTCTAAACCCCTTCTTTCCTTTTGCATCCCTCTTATTATTATGCTTTTTCTTCTCTCTTCTGCTTCTAGTCTTTCGCATCTCTTTTCCATCCATCTCATTTTTCTCTCTATCTCGGGTTCCTCTTCTCTCTCATATCTCGTCCTCCTTGCTGCTTGCCTGCTTTCTGTTGCTGCTGCTTCTCCCTGCTCCGTTTTTTTATTTTTCTCTCCCCACTCCTCTATCTTTTTATTTATCCTGTCCTCTGGTTCTTTATTTTTCTTCTCCCAATTCTTTCTCTCTTCTGCTAGTTCAGCTTGTATCTCCTGTTTTATCTCTTGCTTCAATCTTCCTTTCTCCTTCTCTCTTTCTGCTTCTCTCTTCATCATTTTCTGCATTAGTAATAACAGTATTTGCCTGTCCGTCATCCCTTCGCACATTTCTTCCATATCCATTTCTTCCTCCTCTCTTTTCTCGTCCCTCCCTATCTTATCATCTCCCATCGCCTTCTTCTTTGTTACTCTGTCCTGTTCTCCCGGTGAGTTCCTTTCTCTTTTTTTGGACAATAAATCTCTTATATCCCCTTCGCTGTTCGTTCTTATCCTTGTCCAGCTTTCCGCTCTTGTCTTCCTGCCTCTCCTCTCCTTCTTTTCAATGCCGTTGTTCCCGTCTCCGTTACCTACCGCTGCGTTTTCCTCCTCTCCCTCTCTTTCCTTCCTTACCGACTGCAGCCCTCTCCTCTGTGACTTTTCTCCTTCTCCGCTGCCCGTTGATGGCGCTGCTGTCGCCATGCGCTTCCCTTTCTGTCTCTCTATGTTCTCCCTAACCTCAAAGCCTTCTTTCCTCTGTTTATCCCTTTTACTTATCTGTTCCTCGTTGGATTTTGTATCCTATTAATTCCCTCTCGCCTTCCTTTCCTCCTTTTCCTTTCTGTCTCCTTTGTCTTTTTCCTTCTCCCTTCTTTCTCTGCTTTTCGGTCTTTCTTTCGCTGCTATCTCACTGCTCGTACTTTCATGCCAACCGACAAAATCCCTTTCTTATAATAATTTTATCATATAAAATAATATTAAATTATACGTGATTATGTATGATTATATTTAAAAAATTCTCCCGGGTAAATAGTTTATAGTTAAAAAAAGTGTTTAACTTTTTAAATTTTTTAATTTCATCTAAAATTTGGATATATCGGATTTATCTTGTAAAATTAACTATTACTGGATAAAATAAGTACATTCTGTACTTGAATGACTCGTGAAAAAAAAAGAAAAAAAAGTATACATATCTCTCTATATATTTTCGGAAAAAAAAGTATATATATTTTATTAAATAAAATAACGTAAAATGCTGTTAGAAACTATTTTTGACCATTTGAGAGATATTTAAAGAAAGAAAAATTTTGTTTTTTTTTAATTTTTTGGGTACCCCGTTTTGCCCCCCCCCCCCCCTACCCTATATATATATATATATATACGTATTACATCATTTCCAATTTGTGTGTGTGTTTTTATACATGTATTTTATGCATTATATGTATACCATATATGTATAAAAGAACACACACACAAAACGGAAATAATGTAATACGTAAAAATCGGCATGATTCCGTGTTTATGTGTGTGAGTCCGTGTGTCTGTGTTAGTGAGTGTGATTGAGCGTGTGCCAAGGTTTTTACGAATCAAAAATGTCACATCGCGTTTCATTACTCAAATCGTCCTGTAGAGTATCAATGGATTATTTTGACGTCTGGAGGCTTCTAGTGGCCAAACGAGCTATACGAGGGGGAGTTGTGCACATGAGAATTTGTGAAGAATCACATAAACTATCTTTTCCCAAGTTTTCCGAATGATTTTTCATCGTGGTTTGGTGCGGGATTCTTCCAGAAATATTCGATCAACGATGCAACCAGTACCCTGCAACAACCACTTTTTTCTTCGGTAGACTCAATCTATGTGAAACAACATCCAAAAGATCTCAAATAATTTCTAGTTGCGTCTCAAATTACAATGAAAATCAGCCGTGAAATAACCGAAGCAGTAGAAGATTTCTTTAAAGTGTACCAATGGCCTGGAAAAATATATTTAAAAGGCATGGCCTTTTAAATTTGAACAGTTTATGATTCTTGAGATTATTCATTTCTTTTCACAACTTTATTGAACAGAAATGCCTTGAAGATTGTACGACCAGGTGGTACTGTAGTTTACTCAACTTGTTCTTTGAGCCCTGTGCAGAACGACGGTGTGGTACAAATGGCATTGAAAAAAGCTTGGGAAGAAACCAACTCCATTTTTGTGATCAAGTAAGATTTATTCACTTTCTGTTTCGATTCCATTACTTTAAGTGCTTATAATATTTAAGACTAAATAGTTACCTATACTGCGTTCCACGAGAGAACGACCGGCAGTTACGCAGCTTCGAACGGCCCGAGAGCCGGGTGGGGGTAGTGGGGGTAGTGGGGCGGCAACTCAACGCCGGATCTAAATTATCGTACGCATGGGCCCCGAATATATTTGTCACGCTAGGCTCAAAGAGGCTCGAATTGAGGGTCCCTTGTCGCTATAGCCGGAGCTGCTCAGCTGTAAGACCCGTGTGGTGCAATGGAGTGGGTAAGATGGGCGGCGCGGTGGGTGGGATCTGACCGAACCGGACGAGTTCTGTTTCGATCTCTGGTTGTTCTCTCGTGGAACGCAGTATAGCTGTGCGTCAATTGCGTGTATGTATCACGAGTCTTTGAAAATCTAGACTCATATATATCGATAATGGTTTAGATGCCGTCCTAGATTTTTTTCACTTGGCGAAAAGTCTAATGTGCCCAGATTTTTTCAACAATGCATATCTGAGAAACGATTAAGTTTACTGTTTCGATAAACCCATCTTCAAAAACCGAAAAAATGTGAGAAAAATGTAACAAAATATATAAAAATTTTACAACTCCTATTAGAAGACGGAAAAATTTGAAAAATAATGAAAATCTGAGAGAATAATTAATTGAAAACATTTGTGATATAAAATTGAATGAAAAAGCTCTCAATGATATGAGTCGAACACAGTGTATTTATAGTCCAGTCAATAGAGATTTTTTCGTGACAAAACTCCCACTGGCAATTTGACTGCGCCACATTTTTAAAGCCGGTTCACAGATGAAAACTAACATGTTTCCAACTCCTAATTTCAGGTGTTTTTTTTTTAAACAATGTTTAAAAACGAAAAAACACGTTTTTTAGTAGTTTTTCGCTTCTGGGATGGAAACTGGTAGAGCAATCTTGGTACTCCAATGAGAACAGTTGTAGAGAATTGAACAACCTTCAAAACGAGCTCTGGATCGACTCGATCAGAGCATTTTTGACCGAGAAAAATCGAAAACACCCCTAAAAAGAGGTGTTTTTTCAAAAATTCATAACTCCGCCATTTTACAAGTGGTAGAATAGGCCTTTCGCGTGGTAGTAGTGAATAACATGTAGATAACGTGTGCACAAAATGGGCACTGTCTGATGAGTAGTTTTTGCACAATTGCCAATTGAATTTTTTTGTTTATCATTTTCGATAAGCCACCCTTGCTCGAGAAGTGGTCGGATCGTAATTTTTTAAAGCGATTTTCAAACTAGACTATATTCTCCACAAATCGTTCATTTATGCCGAGTCGTTATTTTGCGTTGAAATAGGTGAAAAATGCATCCAAACATGGGCATGCACGCCCGATCACGAGAAAGTAGGCGAGTGGTGGGGGCACTCGACTGCGGCGGGGAAGCGTATATATATAGTAATAGAGGCGCACGGCGAATATTGTCGATCATTTGATTCGTTTATCTCGGCAACTAGTGGACCGATTTCGATTTTTTTTGTTTTTATTTTTAATAGCTCAACACGCGCTAACTGGATATGTCGTCAGATTCCATATGAAATCAATACTGAAGGTGCTATTGAAAAGTTTTTAAACACGAAGTAGAGAAACTTTCGCTGTTGGGTATCTGTATGAAATCTGACGACATATCCAGTTTGCGCATGTTGAGCTACCCAAAATGAAAAAAAAAAAAAATTGAAATCGGTCCAATAGTTGCCGAGATAAACGAATCAAATGATCGACAATATTCGTCGTGCGCCTCTATTACTATATATATACGCTTCCCCACCGCAGTCGAGTGCCCCCACCACTCGCCTACTTTCTTGCGATCGGGCGTTTATGCCTATGTTTGGATGGATTTTTCACCTATTTTAACGCAAAATAACGACTCGGCATAAATGAATGATTTGTAGTGAATATAGTCCAGTTTAAAAATCGCTTTAGAAAATTACGATCCGACCACTTCTCGAGCAAGGGTGGCTTATCGAAAATGATAAACAAAAAAATTCAATTTGCAATTGTGCAAAAACTACCAATCCGACAGTGCCAATTTTGTGCACACGTTATCTACATGTTATTCACTACTACCACGCGAAAGGCCTATTCTACCATTTGTAAAATGGCGGAGTTATGAATTTTTGAAAAAACACCTCTTTTTAGGGGTGTTTTCGATTTTTCTCGGTCAAAAATGCTCTGATCGAGTCGATCCAGAGCTCGTTTTGAAGGTTGTTCAATTCTCTACAACTGTTCTCATTGGAGTACCAAGATTGCTCTACCAGTTTCCATCCCAGAAGCGAAAAACTACTAAAAAACGTGTTTTTTCGTTTTCAAACATTGTTTAAAAAAAAAACACCTGAAATTAGGAGTTGGAAACATGTTAGTTTTCATCTGTGAACCGGCTTTAAAAATGTGGCGCAGTCAAATTGCCAGTGGGAGTTTTGTCACGAAACAGCCTTTTTTTCCCTCTATTGACTGGACTATTAAAAAATTGCAGGGTGACGAATAGATGCGAATAATATTGCCAGATGCGATAAATTGATAATAGCGATTATAATATTGATACTTGTAGATTACTACCGGGTGATTCCTCGCTGACGCCGCAGTATGTCCGGTAGCGGACTGTCAGGTATAGTTTTTTACCCGTGATCGTAGCCGCAAAATTCTATAGTCCCGATCAATATGGCCGCCCAAACAAACAAGACGATCGCCGGCGATCTTGAATTTTGACAGCTACAGCGAGATGAGTGTGACAAATTATTACCGAAAATAATTATTACACCCACAAAATGTTCTTTGTGCACCGGATGATCATTATCCAGGGGATTGCGAGTGATTGGCGTGTCGACGGATGGGTAAGTAAAACTGTTTTTCATAATTACGAGTGCATCTGTAAGAGCGTAACCTCAAAGCGATATTAACCCTCAATGTGCACGCTATATTTTTCGAGAAACTGCGTCTTTTATGGAACAGTCAGGGTTTCAGGGTTTTATTGGCTTCAGAAAGACCTTAAACAACTCACGGTTACTATTCTTATTAATCATACACTTATTAATTATTATTTCAGAGAGCGTGCAGCAGCTTCGGATTTTACTTGACCAGGCATCTTCATAGCTAGATCCTCGGCTAGACCCGTACTAGCATAGGGTGTGAAGGTGTTTAATGCTGCGAAATCATTGTGCGGATTGTGTGCAGAAATAACCGGAACACTATGCTTAACGAGAAGACCAACAGACTGAGACATGGATTGCACATTGCTGAAGAATAGGGACATAGGGGAATTTGATAATTTTTGATGATATTAATGCGAAAAATGATTGGATAATATCGAGGAGCGGATATTCGCATAACCTCAGAAAATAAAAAAAAAAAACTCAATTTAGTGACAGAATTCCGAAAATACCAACAATCATGAAAAGTTGTAAAAACATTTTGCTCACGACGATGAAAATTGTTCATTTTTGATCCGATTTCGAAATTTCAGGGTTCGTTATACTCAGTGATATAATCTCTATGAATTACCTGAAAAAGTTTTGCAACAACACTCATATTTCAGTAAAAATTCAGTTAGTAGCAATCCGAATGAATTCTGACATTCATATTATACATATACTGTTACATTTTGGCTCGAATATGAGTGTTTTATGCAAAACTTTTTCATGGAATTCGTAGAGATTTTATCACTGAGTATAACGAACCCTGAAATTTCGAAATCGGATCAAAAATGAACAATTTTCATCGTTGTGAGCAAAATGTTTTTACAACTTTTCATGATTGTTGGTATTTTCGAAATCCTGTCACTAAATTGAGAGTTTTTTCATTTTCTGAGGTTGTGGGAATATCCGCTCCTCGATATTATTCAATCATTTTTCGCATTAATATCATCAAAAATTATCAAATTCCCCTATGTCCCTATTCTTCAGCAATGTGCAATCCATGTCTCAGTCTGTTGGTCTTCTCGTTAAGCATAGTGTTCCGGTTATTTCTGCACACAATCCGCACAATGATTTCGCAGCATTAAACACCTTCACACCCTATGCTAGTACGGGTCTAGCCGAGGATCTAGCTATGAAGATGCCTGGTCAAGTAAAATCCGAAGCTGCTGCACGCTCTCTGAAATAATAATTAATAAGTGTATGATTAATAAGAATAGTAACCGTGAGTTGTTTAAGGTCTTTCTGAAGCCAATAAAACCCTGAAACCCTGACTGTTCCATAAAAGACGCAGTTTCTCGAAAAATATAGCGTGCACATTGAGGGTTAATATCGCTTTGAGGTTACGCTCTTACAGATGCACTCGTAATTATGAAAAACAGTTTTACTTACCCATCCGTCGACACGCCAATCACTCGCAATCCCCTGGATAATGATCATCCGGTGCACAAAGAACATTTTGTGGGTGTAATAATTATTTTCGGTAATAATTTGTCACACTCATCTCGCTGTAGCTGTCAAAATTCAAGATCGCCGGCGATCGTCTTGTTTGTTTGGGCGGCCATATTGATCGGGACTATAGAATTTTGCGGCTACGATCACGGGTAAAAAACTATACCTGACAGTCCGCTACCGGACATACTGCGGCGTCAGCGAGGAATCACCCGGTATATCAATTTATTAATAATTTAGCGAGTGACCTGTGTATATTATGATTGTGAAAAACTGCTGTGATAAAACGAGCTATATAAATCGTATTGTTTCAACAACTGGAATAAGAAGCAAATATTGTTAATCAATTGAATAATATTTTCAATTGCATTAAAAACATGATTTTAATAATGATTCGTAACTTCTCTATTATAGAAATATGTCTCCTTCGCTACAGCCGCTGAAGTGTGTGTATAACTTGAGTAAACTTGGTCTGAAGTATGGCCAAGTTGTTTTGCCTTCCCTTGGCAACAATTTCGGCCCGATGTACTTCTGTAAAATTAACAAAATCCGGTAGAAAAGGTGAGTATGGGCGATTATTACATTTAACATCTTTTCATTCAAATGACACGCCAGAAGCTTCATAACCCAGACTATTTGCCCTCCCTTTATCTTACTGCCTATGGGCAAATTACGGATCTGGAATATGGTAACGTCCGTTATCTCTGCAAGAGCACATCTCAGTACTATTAGGCCAGCGCACCACGAAAGTCAGCGCTTTATGAGTGGTCATCCGAAGTGGGTTGATACAACTTGAATGGGTTTCCTCTTTTGTTGAGGGACTGGCATGTAGCTAAATTTCATTCTAAAAAACGAGTTTCCTTAGCGGAGTTTACTAGTCTGTGGAAACGGTAAATGAGATAACATCGATTACTTGACTCACGTTTCGAGTATCAAAGGTTATCCGTTCGTCGGACAGAGATACGTGACCCAAATATTTGAAATCAAAGTACTTGTTGATCCAAAACCTTGTATTGAGTGTTTTTACTTTAGCTGCATCTGACTTCAAGACTCAATGGCTCACGACTCCTAATTTTTACTTGATTATGGTTCGACAGGCCAGCGAGGTTCTGCAATAAAACTGTTCGTCGAACTAAAATTTCAACAAATGCCGCTCCTTCAAAAATTCCTCTATTCAATTAGTGTACACCTTATCAACGAGATAGAGTTTTTATCTTACTGCTGCTTATCTTGATTTTAAACCAATGAGTCTATGAACACCTGCTTACGGAAAAAAAGGAAATACCCATTTATACAGGGTGACCCGGATCTCCCGCACCACCCAGAACAGGCAGATTCCTTGTCGAATTCTAAGACGCAGATCCCTTTGCGAAAAATCCCAGAGACGAACGGTGTCCGAGTTATCGAATATCTTAGTTAGCCATTCAGAGAGCCCAACACTGGTCCGGATTCGGGTCCAAGAAAGCATTGTGCAATGTGCATTGTGCAATTATTAATCTTGATGACAACGGGCAGATCATTTCGCATAAAAACACCGCGAAAATGTGTGATTTTCACGGCTTTGGCATATTTCAGTAAATCGACATCGGTGAGAGCTCGGTGTGGTAGCTTTATTAGTTTTTTGCAGGCTTTAAATACAACCCCATACTCTTCTTGTGTGGTTTCAGGGATAGTCTCTTTCCCAGCGCAATCGACTCCATTGTTGCATTATGACGTTTAGCCTCCTGTAATAGATGGCTATTAGCACGCACCTCATTAACAACCTTTGCTATACCCGTAGCACCACCTGCCAGAGCCCCAGTGGTGCATACTATAAGTGCCGACAAAAGTGGAATGAGAAACGGCAGGAAACCACTAATTTTCGCGGGGATGGGTGAAATACGTGATACTCGAACTTTTCCATGAGCCGCCACCGCTGTACGAACACCAGCCAAAGCTAACTCGACGCATCTGTGTCCTAGTTTCATTGATTTCTTACCCATTATCCGTTACGTAATAATAAAAAGGAAACTTTCCAGTTAAATTATCAGATAAGGGAGCGTTCAAGTATTACGTAACGAATTTGGGGGGAGGGGGGGGGGTCTTGTTGAATCATTTTTTAAGACGTTAATTATGACTTTTAGGTAAAAATGGCCACTTGGTGTTTACGTAACGTTTTACTAGGGGGGGAAAGGGAGGGACAGAAAAACGTTACGGCGCGTTACATGGGGAGAGGGGGGGGTCAAAAATCTCCAAAAATTGCGTTACGTAATACTTGAACGCTCCCTAATCGACGGCTCGGGCACTGCCCCAATTGTTGACTTTTGAGACGGCACTATTTCTGCCAGTGTTGGGCTCTCTGAATGGCTAACTAACAAGGGTAGGTCACGGGAGACGCATTTTTGTAATTTTTCTACCCTATCGCAAAAGCAGGAGCAGACCCCCAATAACAATTGCCCAAAGCCCAAAGCCATAGGACCATATAGCCAGAGTGGTAGTAGTCGGAATGGGTCAAAGTATCTTTATTTGTTTCAACGTTTCGGCCATCAATAGAAGGCATCAATACTACTTTCAAGATTGTTAACAATAACAGCGGTTTGTTTTCACAACTAAAAGCTAAAGTTCCAACTTGTGACCAAATAAATACGGTGTACAAAATAGACTGTTTAAACTGTGACAAATTCTATATTGGACAATCAAAACAACATCTAAAGAAAAGAATTATTGGACACAAGCAAGATGTTAATAACAAAGAGGTAACAAAATCGGCTTTGGCTGAACATGCAATAGTTAATGGACACAAATTCGATTTTCCTGATACCCAAGTTCTCTCTAAAGAAAGCAATCTAAACAGAAGACTGCTAAAGGAAATGATTCATATATCTAAACGCTCTGATAAAACCGTGAATAAAAGGACTGACATTAGTAAGCTCAGTCACTTGTATAATAACATTTTGAATTCAAACTAAAGCCCGCCTTTTGACATCCATCTTGATTTTCGACCTTTATCGATTATGGATATTGATCTATGAATCACTTCCTCCTGGATGGTGCTATTAACGCAAACTAGGATAGTCATCCTTATCTTGTAAGTTAATCATAAACAATAATCCCAATAGGAACAGGTTCGTCGAATAAACGTAGAAAAATAGCCACAACCTGACGTTTAGAATGTATTAGAATTTCACATTGAATAAACTGAAAAATGTCCGCCTGATATACGAAAATTTAAACGTTTTGCTTATACGTTTCGCAAACGTAAAAATTAGTCGTGTAATTTATGGCTGTTTCTTTGAGAGTGTATTCGACTACGTTATGCGTGTATTAAATCACGTACATATCCGAATATCAAACGTATAACAGATCAGTTAATATGCGGAGTAAATGGCGTCATATCATACGTTTAGATGTACCACAAGTATGGGTTGATTTATTAACGTATTGGAAAGTACGTTCCTGAAACGTTCAGAATACCCCAAACTCTGACGTTTAATAAATTGAAAAATTTCCGCGTGATATACGCAAAACTGATCGCTTTGCTCTACGTTTTGAATACGTTCAAAATTGACATACAATTTACGATTGTCTTCACAGTTCACACAAGCCTGTAGCGTATACGGTTTCATCATGCATGTATTCAATCATGTGAATAAATGACCAATTACCCATAAGAACGCAACAAAGTTGTGTGTTTCGCTAGTTATGAACAGTTAATCTGCTTAGATGCCGAGGCATTGTGTCAGCCCTTCTGCCGATCAGGGTTACCTTAAGGCAGTGGTGTACTTCATTCACGGGAGGATCGTGGTAGGATCGCCGCCTAGTGACGGTAGCATGAAGCGCGTTGAAACGTTTCTGAAACGTACTTGCTACAATTGGTGTTCTACGAGTATCTGTTCGTGAGTTACACGGTTTTAAATACGTAGCAAATAAACGTTTATGTTTGGAATATCGGCGACTATTTGTCTGCGTATTGGACCGGTCAAGAACGTATTCTATAAACGTGTCGTATTGGTTGTTCAAATACTGTACACAGGTTATGACAAGTAGACGTTTAATCGCCCATTTGTACATCGTATAATCGTCGTATGTTACACTGCGGTGAATACACGCCAAATAAACGTTTATTGTAAGCGAGTCTTATTCGTTGTTTTGATACCGAACAACCATTCTGATACGTACGTTTAATCGACGGTCTGTACATCGTATGATCAACGTACGTTACCCGGCTTTGAACACGCATCGAATGAAGGTTGATATTTGGAATAGAGGTAACTACTTTTGAACGTTTCGGAACCGTTGGAATCAACTTGTAATAATTACGTCTGATATAAACGTATTTTTCTCGTTATTGGAATACTGATCGGATCATCGTATTGGTACGTTTATATCACCGTCTGTACATCGTATGATCAACGTGCGTTACCCGGCTTTCCATATGCATCGGAGAAACGTTGATATTTAGAATATAGGTGACTAGTTTTCAGCGTATAAGGCTCGTTTAAGATGACTCAGATAGAAAACGTTTACGAAAAACGGACGTTATTGGTTTTATGGATACTGAAACCATGGTCGAAAAATAACGTATAATCTTCTATCTGAACATTGTATTGACAACGTATATTATACTTGTTTATAAACGGATGGAATAAAGGTTTAAATGTTGCCTTATTGTATCGATTCTTATTCGTTCATTTGTCGTTTATATTATATAAACCTGTTATCAACGCATTTCATGTACGTATCTTAAATGGTAAATATAAGAGACGTTCATGAAAAACGTTTATTTTTTATACCTATACCAATTTTATACCAGTGAAACGTATAATAGACGCTTGATCGACGAATCTGTTCCTACTGGGATGCTATTATTTCATTACATTCCATAAATGTTAATCCTGATTGAAACTAAGTACTATTTATTTTTAAGAGTTTTTATTTTAAAATTTTTATTGTACCACTGACGGGGCACATAACCTCAAAGTTAACAAGAATAATGTTTTGTAGCCTGAAGATGGCCGGCCGGGCCCGGCCCGGCCGAAACGTTGAAACAAATAAAGATACTTTGACCCATTCCGGCTACTACCACTCATTGAACAACAAGGGTCACGAAATCCATACACATATAGCCAGAGGTTTCCGAGAAAATCGAGTTGAAATATTCCGAGTAAGCTATGAAAACTAGATGTAAAGCGGTTGACAACAGGGCGCGTGGCTCTGGCGTTAGCGCGGGAGTCTAGTAAGCAGTAGATCCCTGGATTGATTCCCGCTGTAGGCAACTTTTTTTTTCGTTTCTATTTTTTTCGTTTCTTTTTTTTTCGTTCCTTTTTTTTCGTTTCTTTTTTTTCGTTTCATTTTTTTTCGTTTCTTTTTTTTCTTTTCTTCTTTGTTTTCCCAAACAAATATTCACGTCATTTATGTGTACAATTATTCGAATTCATATTAATTGTACAATGTACAAATATTTCGTGTTTGGGTAGGATATTAATGTGTCCGTTGCGAGGACTTCGGGGATCGATACGGGCAATTTCCTCGTATTAGGTACCTGCGGGACACAGCTGCTTCGGCACAAAAGATTTATAAATATTGTTAACCAAGAAATATGAATTCGAATAATTTTACACATAAATGACGTGAATATACGTATTAGAAACCAAAAAAGAAAAGAAAAAAAAAAAAGAAACGAAACAAAAAGTTGCCTACAACGGGAATCGATTCAAGGATCTACTGCTTACTAGACTCGCCCGTTAACGGCTGAGCCACGCACCCTGTTGCCAACCGCTTTACATCTAGTTTTCATAGCTTACCTACTCAGAATATTTCAAACTCGATTTTCTCGGAAACTTCTGGCTATATGGTCCTATGGCTTTGGGCAATTGTTATTGGGGATCTGCCCCTCCTTTTGCGATAGGGTAGAAAAATTACAAAAATGCGTTTCCCGTGACCTTCCCTTGTAAGATATTCGATAACTCGGACACCGTTGGTCTCTGGAATTTTTCGCAAAGGGATCTTCGTCTTAAAATTCGACAAGGAATCTACCAGCTGTTCTGGATGGTGCGGGAGTTCCGGGTCACCCTGTATAGTGGCTCTTGGGTCATTTCATTAAAACTGTGCTAGTGATGAAGCTTGACCATCACCGATTCTGAATAAATTTATTCATTAATTCACCGCTTATCGATGGTATCTCATCTCCACAATGCTTAAGCCTGTAAAGGTGTTGTTCCAGATGTTCAAATGTTTGATCAAAAATATTTCTTATTCAAGTAAATGATTTTTTAATCTAAGTTGAAATTATATTGTAGGGTACATATTTAGCCATTTCCAATTTAGATTACCCAGTAATGTTTAGAATAAATAAATCAAAAATCACATCACAGTCGCCATCCGCTGCAGATAATATCCATCATAGCGGCATCAGAATTCCTACACACTGGCTTCTTGTATAATGTATTTCAACCAATTTTCCGATATGAGAATCACTTTTACTCAGGATAGCCCTGTAGAAATATTCGCTCATTCTGAAAAAATCTTATTTTACCTGTCTACATTCTGTGTATGAGGCTCAATTTGTTGGTGAAATTTCTCCCATTTCTCGTTTCGTGATTCACGAGTTCAAGGAAAGCGTGTAACCTGTAACGTATCGGCTAGTCCGCCGGTAAAATAGAAAGATCTCGTGACCGACTGTCACGTGATCGTCCCACCACCAGGCTGTGACGTCATCTGACGCGCTAGCGACGCCGAGGAAGACGACAGACAGTATAAAGGCTGGTGAGGACAAGCCTCACCAGCGATACTCAGCAAAGAGCGGGTAGACGTCTCACAACTAATTAAGAGCGACGCGAGCTACAGAGCCGGTCGACTCAGACATTTAGATTAGCTTCATTTCAAACATTAAATTCACTTAGAAAAACTTCAAATACAAATTTCAGAATATAATATAAAATTTCATTACAGAGAATAACATGCTAAAGCAGCTGTTAATTCAAATATAAAATTCATAAAAATCTATTGCTGCAGAATTGAGAGTAGATTCAAATATAAAATAGAGGCATTATCGATAAACTGAAATTGCACTCGTAAATTCATAAGAAATCGAAATATCGATCGAACAGTCAAAGACAAGAAAGAGCCAAGTAGAATATAAGGTAGAAAAATAAGAAAGTAGAAATAAGGACAACTTTTTGTATTTTATTTTTGTAGAATCAAATTCGAACAATAGTTGATTAAAACATTCAGTTTAGTAGAAACGAATCAACGCAGTATCTTTGTCCGACATTTCCGTCGCTCATTTCCATTATAAAAAACTCTTGCACGCTACAACAAGCCGAGATAGTGTATTTTCAGGGAACAGCTTTGAAGAGCAGTCTTCCGAGTCTGGATATACAGTCTTGGGTGCATAACCCCGGATCTGAGTGCAGGGAATAGTTAGAAAAGATAGGCAAGCGCAGGAGTCAGGCTTATGCGAAAGCATCGGTTCTGACCACGGTTGAGTCCACGAAAAACGGCTTTGTTAATTCCGAGTCCGTAATTAGCTAGAAAATCTAGAAAGGAGGCTTTTTGTGGCAGAACCAACTTTTCCCCTCCGACCTAGTTACAAAGTGCCCAAAACTCATAAAATCTAGAAAGTTCAATATTTGAGCAAAGAACTCATATAACGGCGGTCTATTCCTTATAATTTTAATTGCCGGAATAGCCCGGAACGTTACAACACACACCTGCGAAAAACCCAGACGGTAGCTGTGGCTCCCAAAAGGTCAGAATAGGTTAGGTCACCCAGCTGATCCAACATACACACACGCACACACATCAAGCCGCTCACAGCGTGACGCGCGCAGGGGCGGAGCCCCTAGTCTTTCCAAAAAAAAATTCGAAGTTTGTTAATATTAAAAATGCTTTTGGAGTGGATGAAAAAATTGACCGCAGAAAAATGTGGCAAAAAGTTTTGAAGATTGGCAAAGATATTACAGATAACATGGTAGTTTGTTCTTGACATTTTTAAAAATCAGATTATTTTTTACCAAGTGATTATAATTATTTTTCAACTAAGTTCGTTATTATTTTTTTATTTTCTAAATAAATTTAAAACATTTTTTTGTTATTCAGATCATAGTAGAGTTTGTATTAGTCGGAGTAGGTCAGTAGGAAGAAGAACAATTCCATCAATTTATGGCGACGTTTCGGCCCACGGACGTAGGAAATATAGGGACGGAGCATAAGGCTGCGGGATGGAAGCCGTCACGGGGAGGGCGACGAGGTAAAATCGCCATTGCTTGGTGCCCACTTTTGATTGGCTGCAAGTCTGCGCAAGCGTAGTGTCCGAAGGCTTACTAGCGGGAGAGAGATAACCTATATCACGGTCGCATTCTAATTCAGTCGACGCGGGAATAAAACAATGCAATAGTTTCGTAAAACGCGGAACTGAGCATGCGTATTAAGCCGGCCAATCAAAAGTGGGCACCAAGCAATGGCGATTTACCTCGTCGCCCTCCCCTTTATGGCTTCACTCCCCTCGTCTAAAGTTGCAGTTTATGCTCCGTCCCTATATTTCCTACGTCCGCGTTTCGGCCAGGCCCAGCCTGCCATCTTCAGGTAAAATTTGACTATCTTAACGCTCGGTGTACATTGTCAAGCGATCAACGAGGAAGTCTTCCTCGTTAGGATAGTCAAATTTTACCTGAAGATGGCAGGCTGGGTCTGGCCGAAACGCCGCCATAAATTGATGGAATTGTTCTTCTTCCTACTGACCTACTCCTACTAATACAAACTCTACTATAATCTTCTCGGGTCACGAATCTGCACACGTTATTCAGATCTAGGTTCTAAAGGCAAAAGACGTTTGAAAAAGAATGCAGTCCCTTCTTGCAATCTACCTTGTACGGATAAAATACCAGAATCAATCGACGTTAAAAATAATGACAGAGAGACAAGAAGATTACAAAGAAATGAAAATAAAAATAAAATGTTATCAACCAATCTATCTCCTCATAAAAAGCAGGATGTATCAACGGGCTTAACTGCTACTAGTTCGGCCTATGAATCTAATGGTCAGAAAAATTCAGACAATAAGAAGCACGTTTGGTGCAAAAACCCTTCGCCTAGTTATATAAATGTGATAATCACCCACAAGAATTACATTCTCATGCCAAGAAAACATACAATTATTATTTTATACAAAAATTCCTTCCTAGTAAAAAAAAAGATTTGAAATCAGATGCTATTGCCTAGTACCGATATCACGTTGACTATTTTCGAATTGACAATTAGGCTTTTCATAACACGTTACATATTGACAGCCTTCCTAAAAACAGAAAACATAAAAAAAATTAATAACAAAGAAAAAAAAAAACAATTTGGCGTACGTGGTACTAGGCGGGCCAATATTTCGTATCACTATATTACGATTATTGACATGGTTCAATCGCAGTTTCCTTGTACTTATCTAGAAAAGGCCCGCCTAGTACCACTACCTCCAAATTATTTTTTATTTTTATTTTTTTGTTATTATTTTGTTATTTTTTTGTTTTCTGTTATCAGGAAGGCTGTCAATATGTATGAAAAGTCTAATTGTCAATTCGAAAATAGTCAACGTGATATCGGTACTAGGCAATAGCATCTGATTCCGAATCTTTTTTTTTTTTACTAGGAAGGAATTTTTGTATAAAATAATTATTGTATGTTCTCTTGGCATGAGAATGTAATTACTGTGGGTGATTATCACATTTATATTGTAACGAAATTAGCTTCGAGGACTAATGTTTAAGTACTTGGAAGACTTGAGGGCTGAGCGAATGAGCGCGTGGATCCTGAGTTAAAGGAATTAGGTTCAAGTCGAAGACGAAAGATATTTAAGGGGGTAAAATGGATTTATTGGAAAATGCGTGTGTTCGTTCTAATGTCTAGAACAAGACTTTTTTAATAACAAGCGTTTCATGGTAACATCATTTAGTTGTTTTATAAAAAGATACTTGATCATTATTATTGTGATGTCTTGTACATGGGAGTTCGGGTGGCAATGCATTGAAGGAATATAAAGTTAATACAAAGGGTGGACGCACCCTTTGTAACAATATAACTAGGCGAAAGGTTTTTGCACCAAAGGTGCTTTTTATTGGGATATCACTACTTTTTGTAGAATTAGATTAATTAAGTACACTCATTCTAGTATCCATAATAAATTGCATAAATTGTAAACCACTCTCGATGTGGAAGGTATACATAGAATTCCCTACCGCGTCTGGCGTTCTATTGTCTACTAGATCCCGCAAGGCAAAAGTCAATCGCCCTGTAACCGTAACGTTGGAAAATTTCCTTATTAGTTCCACATGAATCAAAGAAATATAATATTATCACAGCTCGTCATCAATCGAATGGAAAATTTGAGCCGAAGGTTACCATACACTAATTATTAGACCATATATTTTATAAAAATATACCCATGCAACCGTGTTGGAGAGTGTCGTGTGCTGAATTATATAACATTAAATATAATACCCTATACTGTAGTTAACGAAGATAAATATATTGTTGAATAATTGCTGACAGCCCTTGGTACAGTTATAAAAACTGTTATCACTTGTGACATTGCATTTTGCAACGCGTGTTACAAGCGACTCCCGAACCCTTAGACGGCCATAGTTAGGTAGGGGAATGAATGAATGAGGAAGGACGCGTGCATTAGGATAGCCCCGAGGCTAAGAAAATCTCCGAGAGGCAACCGTGATCGACATAAAACTATCGAACTTAGTTCTTATTCTTTTTTTTTTTACATTTTCTCTATTATGTGGGAGTGCGACGAGTATACGTACCGACGACAAACTATTCGGGATATTTGAGATACCACGAGGTCCGACGAGGGAAGCCAATATCTACGCCTCTAGAGGCGCAAGGCTACCGAGGATGACACACCATCTTATGAGGACGCGGGGGAGTGCGTGATGCACTCAGCAACGAGGGAACAAGGTGGTGGAAGTGAGTCTCGCCACCCCCAAGAGCCTGCGAACCGCGTTCCTCCTACGTCATCTACATCCCGGCTTTCAGACAAAGACGAAATTTCTAAGAATCTTCTTGTATGCTTTGATGATTTTCGAAATGTAAGAGTTGTTATAGACTGTACTGAAATTTTTATTCAGACCGACAAATTTGTGCTGCCAACAAGCAACTTATTCTCAATACAAAAGTACCTATAGGGGAAAGGGGGGTAGCCCCGCCCGGTGGGTAGCCCCGTCCACGTCTAAAATGTATGCTCGCTTGCTGTTTTGTATCAATGTTTTCGTTTTCCCGAGTTTGTTTTTGTTCTACTAAGTATGTGCAATTCGTAGAACTCGACCTGCCTTTGCGTTCGTTCGTAAAAGCGTCAGTACTGAACGGTGTGCGACACGATCACGTCACACTCAATTTAGAAAAGAGTGTACCACTGAAAAAACGTAAGTCAATATATTCTTTACCGGGCCAAAATTTAGTATAATAATTATATCTTACATGTTTTTTTTTTGTTTGGAAAAATTAACATTAGTTTTAATACAAAAGCCATAGTTTTGTTCAAAATCGAATCGGGTAGCTCCACCCACCACTTTGGCGGGTAGCTCCACCCGTTTTTTCAAAGGCCTATTTCTTGTCGAAAATTCATTCAAAAAATTTACTAAAATTACCTGTCCTTTGTTTATCGTAGGTGGGCGTCAAAATGCCTAAATTCAGAGGGAGAATAACAAATCGAGGAAATTGGGGCGAAGAAAATATGAAAAGAGCGATCAAAAAAGTTCTTGAACTTGAGTCTTCTGAGAGAGCAGCCGCGAAACGATTCGACATTCCTCGCTCCACGCTACGAGAACACGTTAAGGCTGTGCGACAAGGTCATTCGATTAGTCTTAAGCCGATACTCGGACGTTTTCAGCAAACGTTTACTCCTGAATACGAACGACAGCTTGTTAAGCATATCATCGATTTGGATAATCGTCTCATGCCTCTAATGAGAAACGAGTTTTTACGTTTGGCTTTTCAACTAGCAGAAAAGCTTGAAATTCCTCACAGATTTAATCGAGAAAAACAAATGGCTGGGAAAGATTTCTTCATTAACTTCAAGAAAAGAAATCCAGATTTAGCACTGAGAACGCCAGAGTCGACAAGCTTGAGCCGAGCGACTGGTTTTAATAAACCACAAGTCAATCGATTTTATGACCTTCTTCTAAAACTTCAAGAACAGTTCAATTTTCAAGCTTCACAAGTGTACAACGCTGATGAAACAGGAGTCACCACTGTCCACAAAAATGACAAGGTATTGTCAGTAAAAGGAAAGAAACAGGTTGGGAAACTCACGTCAGCAGAACGAGGTCGTAATATCACCACCATGTTTGCTATGAGTCCTGTGGGTCACTTTGTACCGCCGATGTTTATTTTCCCAAGGGTAAAAATGGACAAAAATGGTCGTCTAATGGTTGGCGCTCCTCCAGAAAGTATTGGCGTCGCTTCTAAAAGTGGCTGGATGAATGGCGAGATATTTCTTCGGTGGCTTCAACATTTCCAGCAACATGTTCATTCTTCTGAAGCTCACCCGATTCTCTTGATCTTGGATGGACATTGTAGCCACAAAGAGCTGAGTGTGATTGAATATGCTCGAAATAATCATATTCACATGCTAAGCACTCCTCCACACACAACTCATCGACTGCAGCCCCTCGACCGTGTATTTTTCAAGCCTTTCAAACAGGCTTATGGATCGGCAAGTGCAACATGGATGCGCCGAAATCCTGGTGCTCGACTGACGGAGTATGATATTGCTGGACTCGTTAACGAAGCGTTCACCAAAGTCGCCAAATTAGAAACAGCCCAAAATGGCTTTCGCTGCTCAGGCATCGTGCCCTTCAATCGGGAAATTTTTTCAGACGTGGACTTTTTGGGTTCTGCTTTGACCGATATCCCACTACCTGAAGATCGCGAGAACCAACCAACAACATCGACACACCCGTCTACATCTACCCGTCAGGAGAAGGTTTCAAGTACATCTACTAATGTCCAAACAGTTAGTGGTGTACTAAATACTCTGTTGCCTTTACCAGACGCCTCAGAGAAGAGACTATCCGTTCGGAAAAGGCGAACCCAAAGGAGTGAAATACTGACATCACCTCCTTATCACAATGAGCTGATCGAGAAATCAGCGGTTCCCAAGAAGAAGCCGAAGATGACGTCAAAAAAAAAAAAAACCCTCACGAAAGAAAAAGCTAAGACTAAGTCGCGTTCAAATAAAAAAGACACTGAATGTATCATTTGTGGCGAAACATTCGATGAAGACTGGATCCAATGCCACAAATGCGAAGACTGGGCTCATGAGGCATGTGTTACTATAAATCACGGCGATTTGTATTACACATGTGACGTTTGTGTCGCTAAAGA
The DNA here is from genome assembly GCA_944452935.1 of Rhogogaster chlorosoma. Taxonomy (NCBI): domain Eukaryota; kingdom Metazoa; phylum Arthropoda; class Insecta; order Hymenoptera; family Tenthredinidae; genus Rhogogaster; species Rhogogaster chlorosoma. Next base: position 18,242,765 of record OX101802.1, read on the forward strand.
TCGATTCCGCATTTAATTATTACGGTGGGTGGAGCTACCCGCCACTTTTCAGAAAAGGCCGAATTTAAGCCAAAGTTAGAAATAATTTTGTTCAAGTTTCTGATAATTTATAATTTTTTTTTCTACGATATTCCATTAAAATATATCTTGGTTATAATTTTTGTGCAGTTCCGATTATTTCTTCACCCTTAATTTAAGGCATAATCATAAAAATAGAAAACTGGGCGGGGCTACCCCCCTTTCCCCTACGATCAAATTTATGACTGGAGTAACTCCTGGAGTAATATTATCATACATTAGTCCAATGTACGGAGAAAGAGTTTCGGATGATGCTATAATTGAACAGTCTAAAATATTAGATCAGCTATAGAAAAAGGTGAAGCAGTAATGGTTGATAAAGGCTTGAGGGTTGAAAAATTATGTAAAGAAAAAGATATTCATCTCATACGGCCTCCATTCAAAAAAGAACAGCTTCAATTCTCCAGAGAAGAGTCACGGTTAAGCGCGAAAATAGCGAGAGCACGAGTTCACGTGGAACGTTCTAATCAAAGACTTAAAGTTTTTAAAGTCTTGGGCTCTCGGATGCCAATTGGTTTAGTTAAAAAAGGCAAAGAAATATTAACTATCATTGGTGTAGTCGTAAATTTAAGCTCTCCCATTTTAAAGGATGATAATCTTTGGTCAGAAAAAGAAGGTTAATAATTTAATTACGAAGAAAAATGATAATATGTGATAATTGATCAAAGCAATATAATTTAGAGTGTGAATAAAAAATTCAAATAAAATTGAACATGTTTCAAATATTTATTCAAATTTAAACATGTTTTTACAGAGTGGATGCTTGCAAACAATCAATTTCTAATCCTGTTGCTCATCTGTGCATGCATAATGTAACATTTCGTTAAAATAAATTAGTTTTAAAGATACAAACAAATCCTTCACAAATTTTTCATCAAAATCAACAGTAATAATTTTCATACTTTTGTCACAGTGTTATGTCTATTAGGGGGGGGGGGGGGTTAAAATTTGTTGTTTTTCATTTGTTTTTTTTTCATTTTTTTCTGAATGAACAATATGTCGAGAATATTGTGTACAAATTTTAAGTCAATCCGAGTAAAACTAACGGAGTTACAGCGTTTCAAACGACCGGCCTGATTTTTATATCTGCCCGGTAACCGCTCGAAACCCCTAGTAGAAAGCAGCTGCAATTTCTTTTGTAATCCCGAAGATGCATTGGATATGTTGAATGACAGCGTTTCAGCTGTATGGAGCTGGCATTGATGACTCTATGTGAGTAAAACCAGAAATGAATAGCATAACTTTAATCAGGGTCTTTTCGCTAAAAAAAACTTTAACCGCGTTTTTCTCAAATCGATGTTTTTTGAGTCGGTGCCAACTGTATCTCAAAATCTACTGAACCGATCTTTTTCAAATTTTGTACACTATTTCTTTACATAATTCATGAGGTCGTGACGTCGAGATTTTTTCGTTTTCGATTTTATTTTGCTTATAATTAACAACAATAGTCGTAAATTTAGGCCCAAAAATCGATACTTCAACTTTCGAGTGTTGTAAAAAATTCAAAAATTGAAAAAAATGGATTAACGCGACGTCACTACCTAGAGGGACAAATAACTTAAAGAAATAACTTTGATTTTTTAATTTAAGATGATCCAGTGCTGAGTTGTGATTGGCACCGCAAAATATCTTTTTTCTGAGACGCCTGCTAAGAATCGCTGCCATCGGGTCAATTTTCAATATTTTTCACTAAAAATTTTACACAATACAGTTCAATTACTACTCTTTAATGTACAACATGTAGAAATAAATTTGCTTTCGCCATACGCCGAAAAAAAATTCCGTAAAAACCTGCTTTTTTTGGCCTTCAAAACCCTACCCCCCTCCTTAATTGGGTTAGGTCCCCTGTTCAATATATAAAGATATATCTGAGGAGTATGTGGGTAAACGATAATGAACGTAATTATAACCAAACTTAAATCTTTATTTCTAATAGTGGTACTGAGTTATAAAGGAAGTCGTGTCTCCTGTAAGGTAGTTAGTGAAGGAGTGAGTCTTAGAGGGAAGGTAGGCAGTTCGTAGGAGAATAAGATAGAAGGATTATAGCTGACTCGCTGCATTTAGCAGTGCCGTGTGCAGCGAGTATCTTGCAGAAACGTTAGGACAGGATGCGGACGGTCGGGTAGCAGATAGATAAAGAGAGTAGAGATGTGGAGGAACAGGGGGGTAGAGGTGAGTGAAGGGAGAGCGTACGGGTGGTGACACCCGGACGTAACAACAGGAAGAAAATAAGATGAAATCAGTCTTTTTAACATTTAAAACACTCATTCTAAACTGAATCTGGCCATAGTATTTATGATTTTTTTTTTTTTTTAAGTCCAATTGTTATTATCTTTAGGATTTAATTGAATATAATTTATTTTTGAAACTATTTCGTTTATGGTCAAAGATCTACCTGCATATGGGCATTTGATTTCTATCAATTCAACAGGCGTATCATTTTCAAAAATGATACCATCAGGACTATAACCTAACCAAGGATTGTTTTTGGGAATGACCAGTCGCATTGAAACACATTTTTTAATGTATCATCTTCATATGCTGCCCGAGCAGCTAACTCAAATTTTAAACCGTGTTTTATTGCTTGATTAGTAATATTTGTAGGATGGAAATATTTCAATGACTTGTTTTCCCAATTAGGCTTTGAATTTTTTCGGTATGTATATAATTCGTAACATTGAGAGCCAGTTATCCGAAATTTACGTTTTTTTTTGCCAGGTACTATAGAATGTTTTTGTTTCTATACAAATATTACAAGGATCTCCGATAAATTGCTCGAAAAATTTCTCGCAATATTGTCTTAGTGGACGAAAAGGTTGTTCAGAAAGATTATGTAGGATGGATGATGAGGATGAATGCGAAATCACACGTTGGAAAAGTCGTGAGTTCTCAGGTGATAAAGTCTCAACAGTAGGATGTAGTGGACCATGTCCTCCGGCTCTGTTATGAATACATTCAAAAATTGTGTCAAATATGATATAAAAATAATAATATGATTAAAAAATCAGAAACTTTGATGAAGCAAATGTTATGTATATCGATAGTCCAGTCGAGATAGACATACAAATAGCTCAACCTGGAAATAATTAGGGGGAGCAATTTTTTTTTTTTTAACTTCGAGGGGGGTGGTTGGGAGTGTAAATCTCGATTTTCGGGAAAATCTCGCCATTGCGTTCACCGCCATCTGATTTAAAGTTGATTTTTTTTTGTTTTTTTGAAATAACTCGCTTATTTGCAAGTTTAGAGCGAAAATGATGGAATCCAAAGTTGTTGGAAATTCAATTTCCCACAAGTTTGATTCTTATAATTTTTATCCTAGGATCGATATTTGCAGAGTTATACTCAAATCAGGAGTGAAATTTTTTTTCATTATACAAATATCTCGTTTATCGTCAAGTTTATCGAAAAAATGGTAACAGGTAATCAGGTAGGGAATTTTATTTCCTACAACTTTGGTCGTCACCATTTTTACCCTACGATCAGTATTTTCGGACTTATACTCAAATTAGGGGTGAAAATTTTTGAATATAACTATACCCCTGATTTGAGTATAACTCTGCAAATATCGATTCTAGAGTAAAAATTATAATGACCAAACTTGTGGGAAATTGAATTTCCAACAACTTTGGATTCCATCATTTTCGTTCTAAACTCGCAAATAAGCGAGTTATTTTGAAAAAACAAAAAAAAAATCAACTTTAAATCAAGATGGCGGCGAACGCAATGGCGAGATTTTCCCGAAAATCGAGATTTACACTCCCAACCACCCCCCTCGAATTTAAAAAAAAAAAAATTGCTTCCCCTAATTATTTCCAGGTGAATGTCTATTTCGACTGGACTACGATGGCTCCTATCGAAAAGAGCGTAACTCAGCAGTTCAGAAAAGAAGAGCGTAACTCGGCGAAGCAGTTAAGAAAGGCGTATGTCCCCTGTGACGCCCTATGACAAATGCCCTTCTTAACTGTCAAGTCGAGTTACGCTTTTCTTTCCTGCACTGCTGAGTTACGCTCTTTTCGATAGGAGCCATCAATATACAAATTATAATTGAAATTGATTGAATTATTTCATTAAGAGATAAATAAAATTAAAATTCATTAGTGAATATGTACAAAATTGATGACATTAAAAATAGCAATTGTTTAAGAGGTTACATGGGTTTCCTCGGGGAAAAAAACGACCTATTTTCAACAATTTTTTTTTCATATAAAAAACGAAATATTTTATTCAAATTTCTTATTGTTACAAAGATACACTATTGACAAAGAATTTCTGAAATTTTGGGAAAAAAATATTAAAAACTCGGCTATTGTGACGTCATATCCCTCGGAAAGGAGATGCGTCCGCGTTGTCAGCATAACTCCTGACAGGATCATCTAAAATGAAAAAACAAAAATACGTGTTTTAGTTAAGACCATAAACTCGTGCTTGAACGAAGGATTTTTTTTTTTCAATTACAACTATTTGAAAAAAAAAAATGTCAAGCAAATTTGACCGAAATTTTCATTTTTTTGGAAAAATGTCTGCCAAAATTCCAATTTTTACTTTTTTTTTCTTTCCTTCGTTGACATTGTTAAAGACTTCGCAGTCTGTCGATAATTTTGAAGCAAACCGCGCATACCGAATCATTTTTCCAAACGATGGTGCTTGCAATTGATTATGGATCGAGGCGTGCATTTTAATTTCCCGACAACGTTCCCACTGAGAAATGTGACTGTGGAAAAATGGCCTTTGCGTGATGCTCGTGGTGTTACGAATTTCTCTGTTTCGAATGTTTGTATGATAGGTACCACCCCGGGGAATGTACCGTATCCCCTTAAACTGTAAAATATGTACTTGTATGTAATAATAAACAATTGAAATACCTGAAAAATCCAGTACGTCTTTAATTATAATTTTTGTCAAATCTAATTCCTGATTTTAACAAATACTGTTTTTACACAAATACAACGTCATTGTATTTATCAACAGATGACAAAAACATGCATGTAATAAACTTCGATGAAAGTCAGAAAAAAGAAAAAAAAATTACGGGACTCGAACCCGGGGTGCAAAATTTCCAAGCCGCGCCGTTGTCCGCTGCGCTACCGCCTCGCTTGAACAGTTGCCGCGTTCGCCGGTTATTGAAGCGCGTCGAAAACTTCAATCGCCATTTTCTCGAAAACGGTCGAGTGTCTACGGATAAGCCGAAATACGTGTCCACTTATTTTGATTCCTCTTTCACCCTGTGAAGTTACAAAAAAATCGGAGGGTTACACTCCATGTGTTCCCCTCATTAATCCAGCTGTACAAGTGCATACTGATGAACTAACTTTGCTAGTCTTAGCAATGACTGTAGTTATTTCGTGAAGGTCTCCTCGAGTTTTGGATGATTGTAAACAATATGATAATAATTCATATCGCTCATTATTTTCATTTAACACTCCCGTATAAATTAAGTGGTTAGAGTTGACAATTTGCTCGCTTTCGATAAAATTTCGGCTTTTCGGCGTAGAGCCCAAATGATCCAAAACTTCACTTAAGGGATCATCTCAGTGTGACCGCCCGAAAAATCACTGATTTTCGCGATTTTTTTTTTCATGGTTAGGATATCCTAATCGGTTTGGGTTTTTTTTTAATAAATTAAAGCAGCGATGAAGAATACAAAATGATTTTTGTTGCAGTGATTTTTTAGTTTTTTATTATTGTTATTAATTATCAAAAATGTTGTGAAAAAAACAACGGTGTCCGCTGCCGAGAGAAGAGTTTTCAAGCTATCGATTTCAAACTTCTACAGAACATTCTTCTTGTCATTCTCTATCCTCCTATGGAAGCTTTTTTTTTTTAAAAAAAAACTTCCTATTTTTTTTCTCGAAAAACTGTCGAAAAAAAAGGCCAAATTCACTACTTTTTGTTCAAATCGCCGCCATTTTGTCAAAAAAAATTTAAAAAAAAAAAAGCTTCCATAGGACGATAGAGAATGACAAGAAAAATGTTCTGTAGAAGTTTGAAATCGATAGCTTGAAAACTTTTCTCTCGGCAGCGGACACCGTTTTTTTTTTCACAACATTTTTGATAATTAATAACAATAATAAAAAACTTAAAAATCACTGCAACAAAAATCATTTTGTATTCTTCATCGCTGCTTTAATTTATTAAAAAAAAACCCAGACCGATTAGGATACCCTAACCATGAAAAAAAAAATCAGTGATTTTTCGGGCGGTCGCACTGAGATGATCCCTTAACGACAAGAACATTTTCTTCTTTATTAGCACTAGTTCTTTATTCAATATTTTGTTAATAAGTTAGTAACGAGTACTATTTGAAAATAGGTTTGTTTGCATCTAATTTACACTTTGACATTAATCAGCCGACCCGTTTTCGCTAGTTCAAGCTGCGCTCACCAGTTCGCGTGACTGCAACTCCCAGTTACCAATGCTGAAACGCCAGGCATAAAGAAAAAAAAAAAAATGCTTTGGACATTCTAGACGACAGTGCTTCGCTTTAAGGACCTGGCATTGATGACTCAATATGAGTTGTAACATTGCATGTTACAATACACTCTCTTTCCCTTAGACGACCTTAGTTAAGGGTATGACGAGTGCCTGGGATGCGGTATGACTGAGTTAGGGCAGCCCCGAGGCTAATTTTCACTCCGAGAGGCGACCGTGACCGACATTGGATTTTTGAATTTAGTTCTTATTCTTTCGTTTTTTTTTTTTACTTTTTCTCTGATATGTGGGAGGCACGGCCAAACATATGGTGGAGATTGCTTATGACTGACGCTTGATCGACGACTGAGTCGGGGAATTACCCGGCGGGTTGACACGAAGATTACGAATGCAACGACGCTGGGAGAAAACGCATAACGACGGAAGTCTCCTCACCTACGACCAAGGACACGGGGGAGTGCCAAGGGTACTCGGCAACGAGGGAATCCGGTGGTGGATGAGATTCCCGCCACCCCCAAGAGCCCGCGAACCGTGGTCCTACGACGAAGACTTCTCGACTGTTCAAATATTCCCGGCTGTCAAAATTTTGATTTTTCGCGCGGCACTATAATACGCCGCTAGGTGTTGGGCGATTTTAGCGATCCGTCGGCTAACGAGGGCGCTAACGACCCGCACGAGAGGAGAAGACACTCTGCCGTAGTCTAGCGTAGACGACACACGTGTCCTTTGGAGAAATAATTTGGTTAGAGTTCGAGTCAGGTGTGATTGAGTTGCGTCAGGTTCCACGAGGAACAGTCGAGTGTGTGAGACCCTACGAGGGATAATTTTGGATTTTTGAGACCCACGAGGGGACTGTAGAGGGTTTTCTCCAGCTCAGGAGGAAAAATCCATCAGGTGGCTGGCACACGGTAAGCGATAGCTCACTTGGCCTTTGATTGATTTGAATCCGGCAACGGCCTTCCGCCATGTTGTCTTGCTGAAAGCCACGAGGCTCAATTAAAAATTTGGGATCGAATTAAACCGATCTCCGAGCCGGTAGGCCGCCACCAGTGTCCTCGACTAAATAGAGATTTCGAGTCCAGTTTGCTATATCAGAGAATTTCGCGTCGAAGCGTCCAATTTTGTTGAGTTTCGTAATTCCGCACACGAGTGCGAAAGAGACAGCGCGAGTCAGTCACCGTCGCTCTCTCGCTCACTCCCACGAGGAGAATCAGCCGTCCGAGGCATTATTTACGATTTTCTTGTAATTATTAAAACATTTTTGCGTTCAAGTTAGGAATAGCCCACGAGGCAGAGTTAGGATAAGTTAGTTAAATAAGATTTTAGATTAGAAAGGTGGTCGGTAATGTCGAGGCCTAGCCTCCCGTAGGTTCGGTGGTTGCCTAGCAACAACTGAATTTTGTGCGCTTCTCGTCAATTATTGTTATTTTATTATTATTATTTTCTTCGATTATTATTTTTTTTTGCTACCACCATCGAGTACCTGATTATTGTTTGATTCGCATTGTTAATTATTTCTTTTTATTGAATAAATTTTTGTTATATTTTCTTTTATAAAATGTGAGTATTCGAGTCGTTATTAGACGCCCTGCTAATCCCTCATGATTAATCCCGACCCCTCCGCGGTACTGAAGCTAGCCGCCGCTTATTTGTCGTTGTCTTTGTTCGATTTATTGAGATCTTTTTGTTTCGTGGCGAAGTAGTCGCCTGGCGCCCAACCTTAAAATTATTATTTTTCTTTATTATAAAATCATTTTTTTCTCGTTCGTCAATTGTCGACTGGACTATCCCCGCGGAATAGTTTTCCGGTCTATTCCCGTGGGATAAAAAGAGTCCACGTCACAGAGTATATCCCAAAATTACTAGCTTATTGATGCTTAATTCACGATTTTTTCCTATGCAAAACTTTAAATCGATTTTCTGGAAAACGACGTTTTTGAAGTCGGTGGACAGTTTTTCTCAAAATCTACTCGACCGATATCCTTCTGAAATTTTGCACACACTTTCTGCATATACTTAGCGAGGTAACCCTGTCAAGTTTTTCTTTTGTTTCATACTTGTTATCTATTTGACAATAACAAAGTTGATTTTTTTCGTCGAAAGTCGCACTTTCCCTTCCAAGCGTTAAAAAAAATTGATAAAAAGAAAAACTCGACAGGGTTACCTCGGAAAAGTTATAACCTAATCAAAACTTTTTGATTTTTTGATTCCAGATGATCCAATGCTGAGATAAAGTGTCCACCGCAAACTGCCTTATTTTCGAGGCGTCTACGTAGATTTGCTGTCAATGGCTCAATTTTGCATATTTTTGAGTGAAAATTTAACACAACACACTTCAAATGTTACCTCACTATGTAGCAATTGGATAAATTAAATTACATTAGTCATATTCTCTACAAAAAATCAGAAAAAATCGCTTATTTTTGACCGAATTGACCCTACCCACCGCCCCAACTAACTTATCCTACCTCTGCCTCGTGGACTATTCCTAACTTAGACGCTAAAATTTTAATAATCTCTACAATAAAATCGTGAATAATGCCTCGGACGGCAGGCTCTCCTCGCGGGAGTGACAGAGAGCGACGGTGACCGACTCGCGCTATCTCTTTCGCACTCATGTGCGGAATTGCGGAACTCTACAAAATTCGACCCTTTGACGCGAAATTTTCCGGTATAACAAACTGGACTCGAAGTCTCTATTTAGCTGGGACCCTGGTGACGGCCTACCGACTCGGAGATCGGTCTAATTCGATCCCAAATTTTTACTGAGCCTCGTGACTTCTAGAGAGACAACATGGCGGAAGGCCGTTGCCGGATTCAAATAAGTCAAAGGCCAAGTGAGCTATCGCTTGCCGTGTTCCCGCCACCTGATGGATTTCCCTCCTTCGCTAGAGAAAAACCCTCTTGAGTTCCCTCGCGGGTCTCAAAAATCCAAAATTATCCCTCGTATGGTCTCGCACACACTTGACTGTTCCTCGTGAAACCTCACACAACTCAATCTCGCTTAACTCGAAGTACAGAATAACCCAAATCGCAAAGGCACGTGTGTCATCTACGTAAGTCTAATCATGTACGTAACATTTGCACAATTCCAAACTAGCTAGCGTAGCGTAATTAGCTAGTAGTCCAGTCAATAGAGATTTTTTCGTGACAAAACTCCCACTGGCAATTTGACTGCGCCACATTTTTAAAGCCGGTTCACAGATGAAAACTAACATGTTTCCAACTCCTAATTTCAGGTGTTTTTTTTTTAAACAATGTTTAAAAACGAAAAAACACGTTTTTTAGTAGTTTTTCGCTTCTGGGATGGAAACTGGTAGAGCAATCTTGGTACTCCAATGAGAACAGTTGTAGAGAATTGAACAACCTTCAAAACGAGCTCTGGATCGACTCGATCAGAGCATTTTTGACCGAGAAAAATCGAAAACACCCCTAAAAAGAGGTGTTTTTTCAAAAATTCATAACTCCGCCATTTTACAAGTGGTAGAATAGGCCTTTCGCGTGGTAGTAGTGAATAACATGTAGATAACGTGTGCACAAAATGGGCACTGTCTGATGAGTAGTTTTTGCACAATTGCCAATTGAATTTTTTTGTTTATCATTTTCGATAAGCCACCCTTGCTCGAGAAGTGGTCGGATCGTAATTTTTTAAAGCGATTTTCAAACTAGACTATATTCTCCACAAATCGTTCATTTATGCCGAGTCGTTATTTTGCGTTGAAATAGGTGAAAAATGCATCCAAACATGGGCATGCACGCCCGATCACGAGAAAGTAGGCGAGTGGTGGGGGCACTCGACTGCGGCGGGGAAGCGTATATATATAGTAATAGAGGCGCACGGCGAATATTGTCGATCATTTGATTCGTTTATCTCGGCAACTAGTGGACCGATTTCGATTTTTTTTGTTTTTATTTTTAATAGCTCAACACGCGCTAACTGGATATGTCGTCAGATTCCATATGAAATCAATACTGAAGGTGCTATTGAAAAGTTTTTAAACACGAAGTAGAGAAACTTTCGCTGTTGGGTATCTGTATGAAATCTGACGACATATCCAGTTTGCGCATGTTGAGCTACCCAAAATGAAAAAAAAAAAAATTGAAATCGGTCCAATAGTTGCCGAGATAAACGAATCAAATGATCGACAATATTCGTCGTGCGCCTCTATTACTATATATATACGCTTCCCCACCGCAGTCGAGTGCCCCCACCACTCGCCTACTTTCTTGCGATCGGGCGTTTATGCCTATGTTTGGATGGATTTTTCACCTATTTTAACGCAAAATAACGACTCGGCATAAATGAACGATTTGTAGTGAATATAGTCCAGTTTAAAAATCGCTTTAGAAAATTACGATCCGACCACTTCTCGAGCAAGGGTGGCTTATCGAAAATGATAAACAAAAAAATTCAATTTGCAATTGTGCAAAAACTACCAATCCGACAGTGCCAATTTTGTGCACACGTTATCTACATGTTATTCACTACTACCACGCGAAAGGCCTATTCTACCATTTGTAAAATGGCGGAGTTATGAATTTTTGAAAAAACACCTCTTTTTAGGGGTGTTTTCGATTTTTCTCGGTCAAAAATGCTCTGATCGAGTCGATCCAGAGCTCGTTTTGAAGGTTGTTCAATTCTCTACAACTGTTCTCATTGGAGTACCAAGATTGCTCTACCAGTTTCCATCCCAGAAGCGAAAAACTACTAAAAAACGTGTTTTTTCGTTTTCAAACATTGTTTAAAAAAAAAACACCTGAAATTAGGAGTTGGAAACATGTTAGTTTTCATCTGTGAACCGGCTTTAAAAATGTGGCGCAGTCAAATTGCCAGTGGGAGTTTTGTCACGAAACAGCCTTTTTTTCCCTCTATTGACTGGACTATAGGCTTACGACTGACACGCGGGAGGCCTGGGTTCAAATCCGATGCGTGTTAATTTTTTTTTCTTTTTTTTTCATTTTGAAAAATATTACTTTTTCCATTGCAAAAAATATTATTTCAGAAATTCTGAAATGCAAAATTATTGAATAATACTTAAATAACCTTTGTTCCACGAACTATTTTCGTCGAGAAATTAATAACAAGAACATATTTCATATCAAAAAATATATTTTTTATTGGTTATAATACAAGTGACATATGGACATGTTATATTATTCACTGTCAGAGCCTCGGTCAGAGCTGTTCGCTTTGCTTGCTGCACAGGATTCGGGATGATATTCATCGTAAAAGCAGCCAAAGCCGAGAACTACCGAACACCACGCACATTTTATAAAACCGACGGCCTTGCACGCACAGGGATTTTTCAAAAGCGAGACCGGAAAGCACCGTTAATTTAAATTTAGAAAATTTTTTTTTGGTCAATCAAATTTGACGCGTACCATGCATACTGAATCATGGGCGTAAATACAGGTGCGCTAAATTGATGTAAGAGCAATGCGTGTATTTTTATAGAATCTTGCCTTGAAGCGATTTCTCTGCTGTCCTTCAACAACTCGGGAGCGTTTTGGAGTTTTTTTATAAAAATTTTCACCTGCCGATAAAAATATACGTCGCACGGTTGGCAAATTGGCGTACATTTGGGAGGAATCACTTTGACAATGCAAGTGCAGGCTTTCCTGTCATCTACAAAGAGGTGGTCATATAGAGTTTGGTCGGTTTGTCTTCCCGATGAATCAATGAATAAGAATTTTTTTTTTCCGACGTACGGTAAAATAAATGATTTTAAGAACTCCTCGTATAATTGCTTTGTAAATTTTCCTGATTTCGTGCAAGTAACGATGACATTTTTGAATTTCGTGGTTAATGCGTCTACTTTCTTTTTCACGATGGGACCAAACTTTCCCGAAGGTTCCTGCATACATAGAAGGACAAAAGGTAGGATCTTTCCTGATGCAGTTAGTGCATACTGCCTGCGCAGTGTAAGATTGGCTAACCTTATTCAAGTCTTTCTTTTTTACCAAAACAGTTCTTGACCCTTGTTTCGCAGTTCTGTTGTATGTACATTGATACTGGCAACCAGTTTGATCCGTGTTAATAACGTAGTTTAGGTCGAAATCGGGGATGATAAATCTCGTCTGTGTTTGGAATTCCTTTGCGGCTGCCAAAACTTCTTCCATCGTTGCGACCTCTTTGGAACTTATGAACTTCGTGATCTTCCGTTGTCTTATTTGATGCTTTTTCTTGAATCGTTTCACTCATCTCGTGCTGGCATTTAAGGGGTTATATCTAGTTACGCGCGCAAAAAAACACTTTTTTTTACGATTTTCTTTTGGAAAGACCTTTCATTCAAAACATGTACGTATAGCAAATTTCTTAAATTTTAAAACCCCTGTAACGTCGTACACTATTAATTTAAGGGTTCTGTCCTGTTTTATGCGTTGGCACGCAACTAAGGGTAAGGTTCAAGTGGTGAAATGAATCCGTGTTAGTCTTCACTATGATTATGTTTATTGTCGAAGTTCGGTTGATATATATATATAATGAAGATTGCTTGGTTGAGAGAGCTAGGGTGAAGAGTTTGAAGTCGGTTTTTGAAGTGATTGAGAAGTGTAGGACTGGAATAAGGTAAACTCGGAATAAGGAGGGGATTTTGGTTGTCTTGCAAATCGTGGTGCCGTGTGCAGCTCGCACGAGTTTGAGGAATGAGGAGAAATACGGAAAGTGATGAGTACAGGTCTAGCGGAAAGGAAGTAACTGGAGATTAGCAGAAAGGAAATAGCGGGTCGTATGATCATTGGGAGAAGGTGGAATCGGGTGATCATTGGGAGTAGGTGGAGTTGGGACGTAACACCCCCCCCCCCCCCCCGTTAGAGGAAACATAGGGCTTGAATGCAAGACGTATGTTTCCTTTTAACGAAGTTATATGTATAGGGGTGCGGTAGGCGATATAGTTAATTCTTAAAATAAAGTATATCTAAAATCAAGATCTATAAATGTTACAATTTGCCTTATGATCTAGGTGTGTGTTTGTATGTGTGCTTGCGATTGAGTGTAGGGTGGAACATAATGGGAAAATTTTCCTTTCTTATTTTCTTGTTTATTTATTTTCCCATACGTTCTTACATCAATGTTTGGTTGAGTGTGTGTCTTGATTCTAATATTCTATTCCCTTTCTAAAGTTATGCTGTTCTAATTTTATTTTGACTAATCCCTCCATTGCTAAGTGCAATCATTATCTACTTATCGTATTACGTTTGTAGTTATCCTATTCTTACAATCTATAATTTAATAGGTATGTGTACTCGAATATCGAATAAGGTTAGGTCTATTTATTTATTTATTTTTGTTTGTTTATGAAATGTATATATATTAGGGTGGTCGTTAAAAATTAAATTTTTTGCGACGCCCCCTAAAAAGTTTCCTTTTGATGAAAAAACACTGGGGAATTTTTTTTTTTTTTTTAAATTCAAAACAACACATGCCGCAAGACGATCTAAGTTAATTTTTGGGTATAATCATCTTTTTCGGGAATTTTCGCTACACCCCCTAAAAAGCTTCCTTTTGATGAAAAAACACTGGGGATTTTTTTTTTTTTTTTTAAATTCAAAACAACACGTGCCTCGAGACGATCTAAAACCAAAAATTACCTTAGATCGTCTCGAGGCACGTGTTGTTTTGAATTTAAAAAAAAAAAAAAAATCCCCAGTGTTTTTTCATCAAAAGGAAGCTTTTTAGGGGGTGTCGCAAAAATTCCCGAAAAAGATGATTATACCCAAAAATTAACTTAGATCGTCTTGCGGCATGTGTTGTTTTGAATTAAAAAAAAAAAAAAAAATTCCCCAGTGTTTTTTCATCAAAAGGAAGCTTTTTAGGGGGCGTCGCAAAAAATTTAATTTTTAACGACCACCCTAATATATATACTTATGATAATCTATGGTTTGGGCGATACCATCGACTTATTTGTTTGACATAATTTCTGATTTCAGTCAAAAGCATTCTGTAATTTCTCTGCGCTCTAGTGGATGTGAATCGGCTAGTGTCATTGTTAGTGGTTGTGGTCGTATGGTATTCTTGTCATTGTTTTTAGTTATCGCAGGTTTTTCAGCAGGAAGGGGAGGTGGGAGTGCTTTTAGGGGAATGTTATATATCGTATCACAAGTTTTCGTACTGTGGTGTGGGTGAAGCTATCCTTATTCTTAGGTCGAAAATATTTTTTTTCTTTTTGTTCATTTAGATGTTAATTATCATTATTCCGTGCGTGTGCTAGCTTTAGTTTGTTTAAGTGTACTATTTTAGTTCTGGTGGGTGTTAAATAGATTTCGGCATTTATTCCGTCGATTAGTTTCTTTATTACGTACGGGCCTTTATATTGGTCCTCGAATTTTGTGCGATTTTCGTTAATTAAAAATACCTTTTGTCCTGCTTCAAATAGGTGTTCGTTGATTTTCTTATCGTAATACACTTTTGATTTTACTTTCGCGTCTTTCAAGTTTTGAGCTGCTCTTTTACGAATGTCAGTCAGGTTTGTCAATAGGTCAAGAATGAACGAGTTGTAAGTATTCGTAGTCCCGACGGTTGTTCTTAGGTCCGTAGGCATTCAAGCTTTTGTACCGAAAATTAATTGATGTGGGGTGAAATTTGTACCTTCGTGAACCGCGGTGTTATAGCAAAATATTGCGAAGCGTACGTACTTGTCCCAATCTTTACCGGTTCTTGTGTAGTGCTTAATGTGTTCGATGAGTACAAGATGGCTGCGCTCTAAGGAGCCGTTAGATTGTGGTCGATATGCTGTAGTTCTTACTTGTTTGATTCTAAATAATTTGCAAATTTGTTTAATCGTTGTACTCATGAAATTTTGACCTTGGTCTATAAGTATTATCCGTGGCGCTCCGTACCGTGTGATGTATTCTTTCGTAAGTGCTGTACCTACAGTCTGAGCTGTCGCGTTAGGGAGAGGTATAGCGTCTAGGAATTTT
The DNA here is from genome assembly GCA_944452935.1 of Rhogogaster chlorosoma. Classification (NCBI taxonomy): domain Eukaryota; kingdom Metazoa; phylum Arthropoda; class Insecta; order Hymenoptera; family Tenthredinidae; genus Rhogogaster; species Rhogogaster chlorosoma. The sequence goes on from OX101802.1 coordinate 18,258,191, forward strand.
GTTAGATTGCACTGAATGGTCAATAAGTATTGGTTGTTGGATTCTGTAATGGGAAGTGGTCCTACTATGTCAAGTGCAACTTTGTCAAATGCGTCTGCCGGAGTGTCTGTAATTATCATGGGTAGTTTTGTCTTCACTCGTACTAGCTTTTTCCTTTGGCAACTGTCGCAATATTTAATGAAACTTTGAATTTCGGTTTTTAAATTTGGCCAATAGTACTTTTCTCTAATTTTCTTATATGTTTTGGTTACACCTTGGTGTCCGTCTAGCAAAGATTCATGATATTCTTTAATTATTTCTTCGCGTAATGATTCGTCGGGCATGGTGGTTTCATCTGCGCAAAGCGTGATTTTTACGCTCGCATCTCCGAAAATGTAGTAAAATAGTTTTTTGACGATGGTCCATTGTAGAGTTTCTAACCCTGGATTTGTTTTAGGAAAGGAAAATGTGGCAATCTTGTACGTGTGTATTAGTTGTTTTAATCTTGTCAGAGTGTGGTAGAGGTCTTCTAGATCGATTATGTCTGAGTGTCGAGTCCTAATTACAAGAGTTATAATGTATTTATTTCCAAATTTCGATAAGGCTATTCCGCGTTTTTCGGGTTTATTGACAGTGAAAGTTTCTTTTCGTAATAGGTTTTTGCCTATCAATTGTCTTGCTAGTTCATCGTTCCATGGGCAGTCGGCTGGTACGCAATGCACAATGTTTGCGCTTTTCGTAAATATTCCGTCTCTGGGTTCTGTCACGTTAGTCGTTGGTGTTATGTCGTCTAGGTTACGTATGAATGTATCGTAGCTTAGTGTGTTTTCGGTTTCTCTTTGGGGTGAGTCCGAGATTGTCGAGTTGTGCGATGGTAATTTTACTGATTCATTGTCTGAGAGACTAAAATCTGAGCTCGTGTTAGAGTCCGTGGTATCTACGGTGTCATGTTTTAGCACGGGGTCACATGTGTGTTTAGAGATAAGTGTGTCTGAATCGTCTTCTGTTGATGTGAGGACAGCTGACGGGGTGTCCGATGTCGGAGGTATAGGGAGTACTGTAGGTGATCGGGTATGATGTTCCGTCGTGGATATATGCGACTTGTCTTCGATCTGTCCGTAAGGTAATCTTTGTGCCGTCGCGTCTTCGAATTTACAAACGGTGATTTTGATGTCCGTATCTTTGAATATGTAGTGAATCATACGGTTCACCATATCCCAGTCAAGTTTGTCTAGTCCGCAACCCAATCTGGGTATTGAAAGGGATTTCTTTTCGTCTTTGATTAACGCTATCCTTAACCTGGCCAGTGTATTGTACATTGTCTCGTTTGTCGGTTTGTCGAGGTATTGCTCTTTCGTAACTAAATTGTAAATTGTTCGTCGCGGGTATTGAACCTTAATGATGTCTGTCACTCGCGGGTTCATTGATTGTAATCTTTTGCGCTGTATGAGACCGCGTTTTACCATCTGACCTGCAACGCCTAGTGAAGATTTGCAGTCGGCTGAGATGCAGTGAGCTAAATTGTCTTTCTGGTTTAATAAATCAGCGTTTATCTCTCTGATATTTCTATTGTGTGTCAGAGGCAGGAAGTCTAGATCTGCGAGGAACTGACCGTATGGTGGTGTCGGATTTGAGGATTTGCTAGTAGAGGTGCTGGGCTGTGTTTCGCGCAGCGCGTTTCGCGATTCGACTCTGCGTTTCTTGTGTATTCTCGGGTTACTTGAGTCTGCGGATAATTCATTATTACTTGAGGTAGACAATCTTTTATATATTATCTTACGCTTATATACTGACGTCGTTGTAGTTTTTCCCGAATATTTTCCGGTCTGATTATCACTGAGATTTGTCTGATTGGTATAATCGGCTGCCGATTGTTTTTTCTTTGGTGCCGGGTTACTTGAAGATTCGGTGGTCCTTTTGCGTTTAGGGAGTGTTATTCTAAATGGGATCTCTGTGTCTGAGTCGTCCGTCGAGTCCGAAGAGTCTGGGAGTTTCACGAATTTCTTTCGCGGTGCTGGGTTACTCGAGGATTCGGTTGCTTGGAACCGTTTAGACGGCCTTACTGGTTCTTCGTGTTTATCGTCAATTATTTCAATGTCGGAACTTTCTGGCGTTGTGATTTCTGTTAATGTTTCTTGCGTTTTCGGTCGTTTAGTCAGCGCGGGGTTTGTGGAATCGTCGGTACTTTGTCTAGGGCGTCGCGGGAATTGGTGCGATACCTTTTTGCGTTTATTTATTTCAGTGTCTGTGGTACTTGATTCCGGTCAAAGGTGTTTGCCATCCATAGGCAGGGCCTGGGTTATTTCAGTAGGAGGGTTCCTTGATAGTGCGTCCGCGTTTGCATTTGCTCTTCCCTTTTTGTAAACTATGTTGTAACTGTACTCGTCTAATGTTAGTCGCCAGCGTAAGAGTCGTGACGTCGGGTCTTTTACATTGTTTAGCCAAACTAGCGGTCTATGGTCCGTTACCAAAGTGAATTTTCGTCCGTATAGATACGGTCTGAAATGTTTGACTGCGAAGATGATTGCTAGTAGTTCTTTGTCTGTAGTCGAGTAATTGATCTCTGTCGGTTGTAAGGCTCTAGACGCGTATGCTACTGGTAAGTCTTTCCCGATCTCGCCCTGGCTGAGTACCGCGCCGATTGCGAGATTCGAGGCGTCGGTCGTCAGGACGAATGGTTTGCTAAAGTCAGGATGTTGAAGGATAGGTTCGTCACAAAGATAATCGCGAAGTGTTTCGAATGCTGACTGGTGTTCTGACGTCCACAAAAAGCAGGCGTTTTTCTTTAATAGATTGTTAATCGGTTTGGCTATTTTCGACATGTTAGGTATAAATCTGCGATAGTATCCTATCAGTCCGAGAAATTGCTTGATTTGTTTAGCATTCCGTGGAACTGGGTAGTTTTTAATGGCTGTAATTTTATCAGGGTTTGGTTTTACTCCGTCCCTAGTAATAATGTGACCTAAATATGCCACTTCCGTTCGTAGAAATTCGCATTTGTCTGGTTGGAGAGTTAGTCCTGCATTCGATAGCCTTTCCATTAATTTTCTGAATTTTATCGCGTGTTCTTCCAGTGATCTCGCGTAAATGACTATGTCGTCTAAGTATACGAATATTTCGTTTCCTTGTAGTCCCGAAAGTATTTGATCCATGAGGCGTTGAAAGGTGGATGGCGCGTTTTTTAAGCCGAATGGCATTCGGACGTAATCGAAATGGCCATGTGGTGTCGAGAAGGCTGTTTTGGATCTATGATCAGGGTGCATAGGTATTTGATGAAAACCCGAGGCTAGATCTAGTGTTGTAAAATATTTCGCGGAGCCTAACTGATCAAGAATGTCTACAATATTGGGTAAGGGGTATGCGTCCCCGATTGTCTTTTCATTTAATTTGCGGAAATCGATTACCATACGCCATTTTTTATTGCCCTGTGCGTCTGGTTTTTTTGGTACGACCCAGACCGGAGAGTTATAAGGGGACGTAGAATGCTGGATAATGCCTTGGTCAAGGAGCTTAATTACTTGTTTTTCGATTTCTTCCTTGTGAGCGTGTGGGTGTCGATATTGTTTCGTGTGTATTGGTATGTCGTCCGTGGTTGGTATAGTGTGGTTCACCGCTCGAGTGTGTCCTAATTTGTCACCCGGTAGAAAAAATAAATGATTATATTCGTAAGCAAGGTCGATTATAGATTGCTTTTCTTCCTCGTTTAAGTGGTCTAATCTCAGGTTTTCCTTAAGGATGTCGAGTCGTTTTGCGTCGTGGTTAAGTGAGATTTGAAGTGTATACGGGTCTTTGTCGGTGTTAGTATTATGATAGCCGTGTATTGCAGGCTCGTTTGTTTCGTTGTGAATTATGCGCCGACTTGTGTCTGTCGTAGGTTCGTCCACCTCTTCTAGAGTTACTACGGGTCGTGTTACTTCAACAGCTGTTTCGTTGGAGTTGATAACGTAAGCGTACGCTAGACCATGTCTGTTTGTCACAAGGGCATTGCCTAGTATAACGTTTGGCCCTAAGTTTAGCTTATTAACTATTCCTATTTTGGGTGAAGGTTTCGCTATCTTCAATGTTATCACCGCCGCCGTTCGGGGAGGAATTGATATGATATCTTCATTCAAAATTGTTTGCGTCTCGTTGCTGCCCGAGGTTACTTTTCTCGTTGGGAAGGAAATTGTAGCGTCTTCGTTGCGTAAAAATGTCATACTTAGTATGCCCGCCTCTCTAATGGGGAATGAGTCGTCTACTATATGGAATTCATGCATATTATTGCCGATTCGAATATCTAAGCTCCCTAATGTCTCTACATTTCGTCTGTTGTACCAGTTATTTTTATCTTAACTGGCCGTGTATGTATTGTAACGAGCAATTTTCCTACCCGGAGGAACTAGATAGAAAAATAATTCCCGCACAAAGAGTACCAACGTGAATCTCACGCCAAAATCAAATAAATAGACAGAGAAGGTAATGTTGGGCGCCAGGTACACGAATGTACCAGATAAGAGAAAGCGAGACGGAACTCAAAGAAAGATCAAAATAAGCCACAAACAAAACGCAAAACTGAGCAGATAACCAGCTAGTTAGACGGAGAGGGGAACATGGGGGCGTAGAAATAACACACTTTAAAACGGCAAGATACGGTAACGGAACTGAATATAATCTCGATAAACCAGAAAAATAATACAAAAAAAAAGTATCAATTCGGTAACTTAAGGTATGAGAAGCTACTAACAATACCAAAAAGGTCGAGATAAAATTACTTAACCGATAAATGCGCTAGCCGCGATCACGACTAGGTAGCTTACACACTATTTCTACTCGGTAAAATAAAGTAAAATAATAACGGAAGTAAACGGAACGGAAGCGGTACGGTACTAAAGATCTCCCCAGAGCGTTACGGGTCCAGGATAAAGCAAACTTAATCTTAAGTAGCCTAAGATCATGAAATAAAGAGATGACCACGGCAATCCGTCAGACGCGGAGTTTGAAATCAGCCGTTAGGCGGCAACAAGGCAAGAAATGCGCTTGGAGACGGATGGTCGTGATCTGAGCAGAAAAGAGCCTACCTTTTAATCGGGGCGTAGCCCGGCGAAGGCGGCACGGAACGTAAGAAAACTTAATATCACTAATAAAACAAGAAAACTTAAACGTAAGAGAGAACGGTAAGAAAAGAAAACTAAATCAGAGAAAAACGGTACTAAATTAGCGGCACTCGGTAGTCTCTACAGCGTGGCGGTCAGCACCGGAGTGTTTCGCTGGATCCACGAAGACGGGGAGGGGGAAGCCTTTCCGCACACGGTAGGTTCGCCGCATCTATCGGCGGACGTATTCAAAATCTTCGGCCGGGAGGGAAATAGACGCGGAGCTGAACGTCAGGCTGGCGGCTACAGCCCTCTCCCGGCTTGCAGTTGGCGAGGCTGCGGAGGCTGGATGATGTCGTAGATGCGGCTACTAGTACCGAGGCCTCCAGGACATTCCCCCGGGTGCTCCAGCGGCGGCAGGTATATCCCACGATGTCCTTGTCTGCAGAGGTACCTGTCGTTCACAATAAAAAACTTAAGGCAGACACTGTTCTTACAAAAATAAAATTGGACCTCGTTGCTCTGGCGAGAGATGGACCGGTACGGCAGCGGCATGGTCGTTCGCGTTTTCGGGTGGAGTCGATGTCCGTGGCGGATATTAAAATCTGCCACGTTACAGTATATTGCGTTTAATCGCGCTGTATTTTATAATGTTTACGTCGGCTCCTGTGTCGAGTAGGAACGTGTCAGTTTTGCTCATGAGTTGTGGAGTAGACAGTTGGATCTTGGGAGTTTGTATAGAGGATGTTGTTAAAATACGGTAGGTGTTGATGTTAGCGTCGTGATTTCGGTATGACAACGGAATTGTACCCGTTTTCTGTGAGAAAAGCTTGTGGGTTTTGAAACAGATAGTAGTATTTTCAGATCTCAGAAAGTCAGCGCTTAAGATTCCGTCTTCTTTTATCGGAAATAAATTGTCAACTAGGTGAAATTCGTGCCGGGTGCCCGCGAATTCGAGGTCGATGCTACCTAGTGTGTTTACGAGTCCTTTCCCAACTCCTTTGATATGTCTAGTGTCCGTTGGCGTGAAGCGTGTGTTTGGTTCGATTACTCCGACTTTAATCACGTTTATATTTGCGCCCGTATCTATTAGTAACGACGCGGTTTTTCCGAGGATTTGTTCTGAGGTAATTATAATTGTTGGTGAGCCGAGAAGTACTCTCCTGTTACATTCGGACGCTCTTCGTAGATCCGGGACGTCACGGCGTCCGTGTGACATTCCCGGAACTCGTTTAAATCTCCCGAATTATCAATTTGTTCTGTGTTACTACCTATTGCGAGATTTACGTGCGCGCCGTTTCTTTGTTGGTTACTCGGTCTGCCGTAGTTTGGTTGATTTCCCGAATTATTATTATGTTGTCGATAGTTTGGCGTGTTTTGTCTATAATTTGGACTGTTGTACCTTTGAGTATTGCTTCTATCGCTAAATTGATTCGGTGGCCGGCGCGGAATATCGTTCCATTGGCGGTTAGATTGTTGCATGTTACCCGGTCCGTGGTAGTTATACTGTGTATTCTGAGGGTTAATATTGGTAGGGTTCGATTGGGGATTTTGCCGATTCCTTGAGTTCCGCGTGCGACATTCGTCAAACGTGTGACCAATTATTTTACAGAACGTGCAGTACTTACTGTCACGTCGTTCTTTTGTTCTACAAATGTCAATGGTATGGCCTGTCTTTTTACAATAGTTACAGTGCAGCCTTGCTTGAGATCCTAGCCCTGAATTATACTTAGTACTAAATTTATTTGTATGGTCTAGCTTCTGGTCTTCATCGTGAGACGGCCTCAAGGTTTTCCTTTCGTTTAAGAACTTCTCAAATCGTATTGCTAAGTCTATAGCTTCGCGTAACGTTCCCGGTTTTTCGTAAGTTACTCGTATTTCAATTTCATCTTTCAAGCCTCTTATGAACGATCGACCAGCTAAATCTTTTATGAATCTATTCGTCATAGCGACTTGTTCTAAGTTATCTGAATTTCCGGAAATTTCTAATGCCGTCTCGACGAGTCTTTCCATCCGCATGCCGTATTCTAGCACACTCTCGCTTCGATTCTGCACTGCTCGCGTAATTTGCGCTTGTATATCCGGCAATAGTTCTTTTGGTGTATATGCACGTTTTAAATCTGCCAACAAGTTGTCTAACGAATTGAAGCTGCTTCTTCGAATATATTTTTCTGCAGCACCTTCGATCTTTACAGATACAAGATTTATGAATAATGGCAAATCTCGTGGATGGATTGAGTTTTCTATGCTTCCTACCTTTCGAATAAATGAATTTACCGGCATATTAGTACCATTAAAATTTGGTATTAAAGTTATCGCCGATTGCACTGGCAGATACGGAGTGAGAGTGGATCCAGTGTTAGATTCCTCGCCCTGGGACATTTTGTGTTTTGTATTCTAAGCTTATATGATAACTATATCAGAGACTTACAGAATGGTGAGCGTTACGAACGTTGAGTAGACCACCTGCATTCCCCTCGGTGTAGCCGTAGAAGTCTTTATCCGTGTTGGCGATGCTTGGGGAATACGTCACAGCTCAGGAATACGAGTTTCGTAGTAGCAGAAAATGTGGACTGTTGGGCCCAGATGAGATTTGTAGGATGAGATACTTCCGAAGATCGTAGACTCACTGCTTCGCCGCTCTGGTGCTGATTTGTCTTTGTCGTCGTCCTTGACGAGTTAGCAAGGGCTTGTTTTTGTAGTTGACGTCCTTGACGAGTTAGCAAGGGATTGTTTTTGTAGTTGACGTCCTTGACGAGTTAGCAAGGGATTGTTTTTGTAGTTGACGTCCTTGACGAGTTAGCAAGGGATTGTTTTTGTAGTTGACGTCCTTGACGAGTTAGCAAGGGATTGTTACTGTAGTTGACGTCCTTGACGAGTTATCAAGGGATTGTTATTGTAGTTGCCGTCCTTGACGAGATATCAAGGGATTGTTACTGTAGTTGCCGTCCTTGACGAGATATCAAGGGATTGTTTTTCGTATTCCTCTTCACCCGTTGACGTGTTATTATTACCGTGTTGGTATGAAATTTGTTGATCACTTATTGGTTTAAAACTTCACTTGCTTTCTGATGTTGACCTTAGCCCTTAGAAACAGGACTCGTGCCGCTGCCACCAGTTGTGACGTAAATCAGGAGTTTCGCTGCCATCAGTGTGGATTGTAGTTTTGTTAAATCCGATAGGTTCGTACCTCGTTTTTACATCCAAGGATAACCGGGCTTAGATGGTGGATAATTCACTAATTTTTAGCACTATAGTCCGGGAAACGAGGGGTACCGCTGCCACCAGTTGTAACGTCGTACACTATCAATTTAAGGGTTCTGTCCTGTTTTATGCGTTGGCACGCAACTAAGGGTAAGGTTCAAGTGGTGAAATGAATTCGTGTTAGTTTTCACTATGATTATGTTTATTGTCGAAGTTCAGTTGATATATATATAATGAAGATTGCTTGGTTGAGAGAGCTAGGGTGAAGAGTTTGAAGTCAGTTTTTGAAGTGATTGAGAAGTGTAGGACTGGAATAAGGTAAACTCGGAATAAGGAGGGAATTTTGGTTGTCTTGCAAATCGTGGTGCCGTGTGCAGCTCGCACGAGTTTGAGGAATGAGGAGGAATACGGAAAGTGATGAGTACAGGTCTAGCGGAAAGGAAGTAACTGGAGATTAGCAGAAAGGAAATAGCGGGTCGTATGATCATTGGGAGAAGGTGGAATCGGGTGATCATTGGGAGTAGGTGTATTCTGAGGGTTAGTATTGATAGGGTTCGATTGGGGATTTTGCCGATTCCTCGAGTTCCGCGTGCGACATTCGTCAAACGTGTGACCAATTATTTTACAGAACGTGCAGTACTTACTGTCACGTCGTTCTTTCGTTCTACAAATGTCAATGGTATGACCTGTCTTCTTACAATAGTTACAGTGCAGCCTTGCTTGAGATCCTAGCCCTGAATTATACTTAGTACTAAATTTATTTGCATGGTCTAGCTTCTGGTCTTCATCGTGAGACGGTCTCAAGGTTTTCCTTTCGTTTAAGAACTTCTCAAATCGTATTGCTAAGTCTATAGCTTCGCGTAACGTTCCCGGTTTTTCGTAAGTTACTCGTATTTCAATTTCATCTTTCAAGCCCCTTATGAACGATCGACCAGCTAAATCTTTTATGAATCTATTTGTCATAGCGACTTGTTCTAAGTTATCTGAATTTCCGGAAATTTCTAATGCCGTCTCGACGAGTCTTTCCATCCGCATGCCGTATTCTAGCACACTCTCGCTTCGATTCTGCACTGCTCGCGTAATTTGCGCTTGTATATCCGGCAATAGTTCTTTTGGTGTATATGCACGTTTTAAATCTGCCAACAAGTTGTCTAACGAATTGAAGCTGCTTCTTCGAATATATTTTTCTGCAGCACCTTCGATCTTTACAGATAGGGAGCAGGACGTTTTGGCGCCGCCGTTTTGGCGCCACCGTTTTGGCGCCACCGTTTTGGCGCCAGTCATTTTGGCGCCGGGACGTTTTGGCGCTGGACATTTTGGCGCTGGGACGTTTTGGCGCTGGACGTTTTGGCGCTGGGACGTTTTGGCGCCGGACGTTTTGGCGCCGGACGTTTTGGCGCCGCGGTGAGGGCGCTAGACTTTTGAACGTCACAATTCGGTCCCGAAATATATTGACTCTGATAATTAGGCTGTTAAATACCCACAATTTTCCGAAAAAAAATTAGATCCGCTTGGGGTTGTCTCCAACATCACGAATAATCATTTTTTGTAACACATGCACGATTTTCACGTTTTTTTGACCTATTAAGCGGGCCTAAGGTGACCTTTTTTTGCCCGCTGCTCTAGTAGCGGGCAAATAAGGTTTTATTTGCCCGCTAAACCGCATCAGCGGGCAAATAAAGTTTTATTTGCCCGCTAAACCACATAAGCGGGCAAATAAAAAACCTTATTTGCCCGCTAAACTGCATAAGCGGGCAAATAAAATCTGAAAACGCCCGCTAAATTATTTTTCAATATTTTCAATAAAATTTCCAACAACGAAAAAAAAAACGCGAAAATCGTGCTGTTACAAAAAATATCGTGTGCACCAAGGGCTACGTGGGCTTTTTGACCTTGTGTGGTTGCAGTACTCGTCTTCGGCTCGCAAACGCACTCGTCTTCGACTCGTGCTAGCTCACCTCCGACTCGTACTGCAAACTCCACACTCGGTCTAAAAAAGCCCACTTTACGCCCTTGGTACACAATATACTATTTATGCCTGCAAATTTTTGTCTGTAAGTTTCTTGAATTCATGACGGGAATGCTAATCATAAGTACACCAGGGTGGTCGTTGGAAAAAGAAATTGCTACCGCCGCCAAAACGGCAGTCATCAGCAACACGAAAATCCCTGCAAAACCCGAAGTCTTTCAATCGTAGCGAACAGATGCCTCTTCGCCAGTAGCAAAATGCTTTTGTTTTATTTTGCTTCATTAATTACCTATATCGGCATATTTTTTAAAATATTCGTTTCGTTTACAAACGTATTTGATGGTGTCACCATATCCTATGGCGTTATTAGTACCTATTGCTATGAATAAGAATTTCAAATTACACAGAAAGTATTATATATATATATATATACATATATATATATATTTGCAACAAGTGTGCCCAACACTAAGTCTACTTATTGCTATCATAAAAATGGGATTGTTATCATAAGCATCTGATACTGGACGTTTGTTGATGTTTACATTTAAAGGATACGGCTTATATGGCTTCAATTAAAACCAGGCGCGGATACAGGGGAGGGGAAATGGGTGTAATTGCCACCTCCCAACTCACATCCGAAGCACTTTATTTTGACCAATGTCAAAATTTTCATTTTATAACAAATTTAAAATCTATCAAATTTCGTGCTCACAATGAATTTTCTGAAAGATAGGTAAGATCACATGAAAATTGCACCCCCCAAACGAAATCCAGTATCCGCGCCTGATTAAAACACAAATACCTTAATGCGTATATTGCTGTAATCTTTCGATTGAATCAATCACATTGTCAGTCTTGCGGCTGCAGTTGATAACGAAGGATCGTAATACAACTATTTACGATGGAGGCCGAATTGGTCTCTATTCGTGGAAATATAAAATACGTAGAGAACGGCTACGCATATATTTTTGATAAAGAAAGTAAATGTGGTGGAAAAAAGTTTTGGCGGTGCAGCCGAAAAATGGATGGATGCAAAGCGCGGCTTCACACATGCGTGCGTTCTAATCAGGTATGTATATATATACTATTCAGGCCAGCAGCCAGTTGAGCAGCATTAATTACAATTTGTAATTAATTACATGGAAATTACAAATTACAAATGTGAATATTTAGGTGTAAATTGGTAATAGAGTACATTCGGATATAAACGGTATATAGAGTACATTCTAGTATATATCGGCATATAGGGTATATTCGAGTATATATGGGGTATATTCGAGCATATATAAAGTATATATCGGCATATAGGGTATATTCGAGTACATATGGGGTGAATTCGAGTATATATAGGGTATATATCGGCATATATAGTATATTTGAGTACATATGGGGTATATTCGAGCATATATAAAGTATATATCGGCATATAGGGTATATTCGAGTACATATGGGGTGAATTCGAGTATATATAGGGTATATATCGGCATATATAGTATATTTGAGTACATATGGGGTATATTCGAGCATATATAAAGTATATATCGGCATATAGGGTATATTTGAGTACATATGGGGTATATTCGAGCATATGGCTCAAAATCACCAAGGTGGTAAATTCCATGTTTCAAATTTCTTAATAAATTTTTTCATATTTTTGTTCTGCAAACCAGTCCTAATCATTGATTAACTTATCTAGAATTGATATCCGAGCGGGGCAAGCTGGAAATTAATAATTACATGAATAAAATTGTTTCAACGAAAAACGATTCGTGAGGTATCGTCATTTCGGGAACGCTTAAAAAAGTTGTAATTACTTTTAAATAAATACGGAAAATGATTCGTTTGATATACTAGATATGTTGCTAAGATATGTCCGCAATAGTTAAAAATGATAAACATGTCAATTACTCGGTAATTTTTAAGTTTTTTGAAAAAAAAAAACTTTGAAAAAAAACTTTGAAAAAAAAACTTTTTTTTTACATAATTACACACACTTAATTTAGTATTAGTAATTTATCATATAACGTTTATAACGTAGATTATCTTCATCAGCTTGTTTTGATTTTTTTGAGAAATTGTCTCATTCTCCATTATTTTTATAAAATTAGACTGAAAGCAAAATAAATGTTTGAAAATAATGCTTTTACATACGTGAAACTATAAAAAACGATATAATCATCATTCCAGGAACATAATCATCATTCCGGGAACGCACGTCATGTCCGGGAACGTTCCCGGAATGACCGTTCCCGGAATGACATTTCTACATAAAAATCCGTATTAAATAAATATTTACCACTGAAACGAGATTTTTGGAGGGTAATATAAAAAAAGGTTACATTAGTCTTTAAGAAATATTCTATCAAAAGTCATTTACTTATTTTTTTCTTACAATTATTGACGTTCCCGGAATGACGCTGAATTGATGTACGGTGCCAAATTTTCGAACAAACCTGTGCTTACCTTCTGAAATTTTCACATTTCAATAAAAAACACACGGGTGATCCGTTTGAACTTGAGTGTTTTATATAATTACCCGGTAGCGCTATCAGTCGCGTTTCTCTGAAAATTGATATTTAAAAAAACACCATGCGTTCCCGGAATGACGCACAAATTGTGGGACAAACTTTGAATTAAATTTTCAGAAAAAATAATATTGTATAGATTAAGAAACTTATAAATATCATTTTATACTAAAATGAACTAAGTTAACAAGTACCTTTGAGGTAATCAAAAAATTATTTATTAGGATTTTTAGCTGTTGTTATCGGCGGATTGGTACTTGGGGACGCGTTCCCGGAATGATTTTTCGGGGGTATTTCATGAAAAAAAATGTATTCAATGAATAAATTTAAAAAAATCTTTTTGATGTATTGCTTAAACGAGTTGATGTGAATAATTTTTAGTACATTATTTTAATTAGAATGAATAGATTCAATGATTTAAATCACTGGGACACGAATTTACCACCTTGGTGATTTTGAGCCATATACCGGTATGTGAGGTACATTCGAGTATATATCGATATCTACTCAAATGTACCACTGTACACGCAACTATAACCTACATACCGGCATATACTCGAATGCATCGTTTGTATAATTGAATATAACCGGTGAAACGGTTAGAATAGGTTAAGCTATCCGAGTGATGCCATCCAAACATACCTGCACATACCTACACATCTGCAAAATACTCAGGCAGTGGCTGTGGCTTCCTGAAGGTTAGAATAGGTTAGGCCACCGCACTGATGCCACCCACTCATACCCACACACACCCACACACCTGGGGAATATCCAGACGGTTGCTGTGGCTCCCCAAGGGTTAGAATAGGTTAGGCCACCCCACTAATGCCACCCACTCATACCTACACACACCCACACACCTGGGGAATATCCAGACGGTGGCTGTGGCTCCCAAAAGCTTGGGGTTAGAATAGGTTAGGTCGGGTTAGGTTAGATTTGGTTAGGTTAGATATAGCCACGCACACCCACACACCTGGGGAATATCCAGACGGTGGCTGCGGCTCTCAAAAGCTTGGGGTTAGAATAGGTTAGGTCGGGTTAGGTTAGATTTGGTTAGGTTAGATATAGCCACACACACCCACACACCTGGGGAATATCCAGACGGTGGCTGTGGCTCTCAAAAGCTTGGGGTTAGAATAGGTTAGGTCGGGTTAGGTTAGGTTTGGTTAGGTTAGATATACCCACACACACCTACACACCTGGGGAATATCCAGACGGTGGCTGTGGCTCCCCAAGGGTTAGAATAGGTTAGGCCACCCCACTTATGCCACCCACTCATACCCACACACACCCACACACCTGCGGAATATCGAGACGGTGAAACCATGACATCATTATCATTCAAGGTACTATCGCGGTTCAATGAACATACACACGGAAGTGATCCTGGCTTAATTGCGGCGCAAATCGTCACAAATGACATGAAACGTAGGGCGGTGGAGACAGTGGAAACGCCTGCTCAAATCATGGCCAACGTTATGGCGGGTACCTCGGCAGCAGTTCAAGGACAACTCGCTAATAGGGATGCTCGACGTAAAGTCATCCAACGCAAGCGTAACACCGGTCGAGCTATACCGCCATCACCACGAGATTTATCATCTCTGGAAATTCCGGATGAATATAAACATTATGTTGTTACGGAGCAGGAAACAATATTATTTCTTCTGGGCGATACGGGAAAAGCCGAAGACCGTATTCTCCTATTTGGACGAGAGGATGCGCAAGAATGGAGTTCGTTCATGAAAAATATATATATGGATGGAACCTTCAAATTAGCTCCACCATTATTTAAACAAATATTTGCAATTCTTGCGGAGCGAGACGGGTATGTCTTCCCCATCTTATATGCCCTGCTTGTGGATAAGAGGCAGGAAACGTACTGCAGGCTTTTTGCCATGATAAAATCCGTTTGGCCAGATTTCAAACCGGAATCTATCCATTCGGATTACGAAATGGCAATATTAAACAGTATTGCTGAGCAATTTCCCGAGGCGGAAATCCGGGGCTGTTTATTTCATTTAGCCCAAAATATTAAAAGAAAGCTAGGCAAGGAGCATCTGCTGGCTCAATATATGAACGACCCTGAATATGCGCTGAAAGCGCGAATGATCGTCGCTCTTGCATTTGTGCCCATCGAGACCCTATCGCAAGCAGTAATGCGGTTGTACGATAAACTTCCTGTCACTTTGCAAAGAATTTTGGAGTGGTTCGAGGTATGAATACTATATTATATTTAGTATAATTCTGAATCGGTGCCACCGGTATATGTGATCTTGGTAGCTTTACAGAGGTTTATTCTCTTCATAAAATTTAGTTCTACCTAACTAGATGCTACTCAAATTTGCGGAAATATAAGTTCAGAGTGATTCATTGGAATATTTGTTTAACTTTCATTCATGGTTTCATCATTTCCTTTCTCTGTTTGTTCTCGCTTGGGCTTGTCTTAATATAATGCACGTATAATTGTTTATAATATGGCCTTCATGCATGTTAATACTGTTGAACAGGATAATTATATAGGCCGCTTACAACGAAATGGAACACGCTCGGATCCCTTATTTGCGCCCAAAATTTGGTCCGTATATAACAGAGTTTTGTTGGGGCAAAACAGGACAAATAATATTGCGGAAGCAGCGCATCGAACGCTGCAACGAGAATTAGATGTAGAACATCCGTCAATATGGAAATTTATAGACGGACTCAGAAATGTTCAAAAAATTAGGGACGCGCATTATGCCGAATTCTTAAGGGGAATACCACCCCCCTATAAAAGGCGTAAATACCAGGACGCGGATGCGAGAATCGCTGAAATTGTGCGCCGATTTGCTACCCGAACCACGATCGAGTATTTAACGGGCATCGCACAAAACTTTTTGTTCAATTAATGGATTTCCTTTTTTTAAAGTTTCTCGAAATAGGGTAATAAGGGGCAAAACAGGCGCGAAATCAAAAAAAAAATTATCGTGCAATTCTATCGGCTTGATTGCCGTTGTTACCACCTTCAAAAATGAAACTCAAGACTTGGTATAATTTGATTTCATCCTTCAATGCTTGCCTTTCGATTTTATTCTAATAACTTTTCCTCATAAGGTGGTGACCACGGCAATCAAGCCGATAGAATTGTGCGATTATGAATGAATTTTTTTTTGTCATTCTTTTGTTGTGTCATTATTAGTCGAAAATACGTCGCTGCATTCCAGAAAATCATTTCCGTAGAAATTTTTATATTTTTTATTCGGTGCCTGTTTTACCCCCTGTTACCCTATGTTCGGAACTGTCCATTATTTAGATTTCGTTGTAGCTTTTTCTAATGCTTACACCATTTTTTTGTTTATTTTTTTTTTTAGTTTATTGTTAGTTATTTCATATTTCTGTTCTGAATTGTGTATGATGTAATTATGCTACTATTGAATTTTAGTTTTTTGTAACGCTTTTGAGCATCATACTATCCTTTGTTACTTTTCTGATACCTATGTGTTATTTGAATCAAATTATAAACCTCATTTCAACTGTACATGTAATACTTTGAATCCTATACTTCATTTCATAATTATTTTGCCATCTGATTTTCTTCTCTAATTCATTGTAGCTTTTCCTAATGCTTACACCATTTTTTCGTTTATTTTTTATTAGTTTATTGTTAGTTATTTCATATTTCTGTTCTGAATTGTGAATGATGTAATTATGCTACTATTGAATTTTAGTTTTTTGTAACGCTTTTGAGCATCATACTATCCTTTGTTACTTTTCTGATACCTATGTGTTATTTGAATCAAATTATAAACCTCATTTCAACTGTACATGTAATACTTTCAATCCCATACTTCATTTCATAATTATTTTTCCATCTGATTTTCCTCTCTAATTCATCCTTAGTTTTAGGGCAATTGATTTTGATTGCTTGTTGTTACTTCTTACGGTGTTTGGCATGTGGCATGGAGACATTATAATTGGTATAAATCCTGCATGATGTTGCAGAAACAAGATGTTTTGTTGTAGCTGTCTTGGCAGGAGCCCCCCGCAGTAGTCTAGGTAGTTCAGGTATAGTGAACTTACTCCTGAGCTTGCAGTATTTTAGCGTGTTCTGGGTAATAATGAGCAGTGGAAATATATTTTAAAAATCGCAAATTCGATTCAAAATATCTGTGAGCTTAAACGTTTTGCGATAAAACGTCCTGGCGTCAAAACGTCCGGCGCCAAAACGTCCAGCGCCAAAACGTCCGGCGCCAAAACGTCCGGCGCCAAAACGTCCGGCGCCAAAACGTCCGGCGCCAAAACGTCCGGCGCCAAAACGTCCAGCGTCAAAACGTCCGGCGCCAAAACGTCCGGCGCCAAAACGTCCGGCGCCAAAACGTCCCAGCGCCAAAACGTCCCAGCGCCAAACAGGCCGGCGCCAAAACGGCGGCGCCAAAACAGCGGCGCCAAAACGGCGGCGCCAAAACGTAACGTACCCTTACAGATACAAGATTTATGAATAATGGCAAATCTCGTGGATGAATTGAGTTTTCTATGCTTTCTACCTTTCGAATAAATGAATTTACTGGCATATTAGTACCATTGAAAGTTGGTATTAAAGTTATCGCCGATTGCACTGGCAGATACGGAGTGAGAGTGGATCCAGAGTTAGATTCCTCGCCCTGGGACATTTTGTGTTTTGTATTCTAAGCTTATGTGATAACTATATCAGAGACTTACAGAACGGTGAGCGTTACGAGCGTTGAGTAGACCACCTGCATTCCCCTCGGTGTAGCCGCAGAAGTCTTTATCTGTGCTGGCGATGCTTGGGGAATACGTCACAGCTCAGGAATATGAGTTTCGTAGTAGCAAAAATGTGGACTGTTGGGCCCAGATGAGATTTGTAGGATGAGATACTTCCGAAGATCGTAGACTCACTGCTTCGCCGCTCTGGTGCTGATTTGTCTTTGTTGTCGTCCTTGACGAGTTAGCAAGGGCTTGTTTTTGTAGTTGACGTCCTTGACGAGTTAGCAAGGGATTGTTATTGTAGTTGCCGTCCTTGACGAGTTAGCAAGGGATTGTTACTGTAGTTGCCGTCCTTGACGAGTTAGCAAGGGATTGTTACTGTAGTTGCCGTCCTTGCCGAGATATCAAGGGATTGTTACTGTAGTTGCCGTCCTTGACGAGTTAGCAAGGGATTGTTTTTCGTATTCCTCTTCACCCGTTGACGTGTTATTATTACCGTGTTGGTATGAAATTTGTTGATCACTTATTGGTTTAAAACTTCACTTGCTTTCTGATGTTGACCTTAGCCCTTAGAAACAGGACTCGTGCCGCTGCCACCAGTTGTAACGTCGTACACTATTAATTTAAGGGTTCTGTCCTGTTTTATGCGTTGGCACGCAACTAAGGGTAAGGTTCAAGTGGTGAAATGAATCCGTGTTAGTCTTCACTATGATTATGTTTATTGTCGAAGTTCGGTTGATATATATATATATATATAATGAAGATTGGTTGGTTGAGAGAACTAGGGTGAAGAGTTTGAAGTCGGTATTTGAAGTGATTGAGAAGTGTAGGACTGGAATAAGGTAAACTCGGAATAAGGAGGGGATTTTGGTTGTCTTGCAAATCGTGGTGCCGTGTGCAGCTCGCACGAGTTTGAATAATCACCAGGAATACGGAAAGTGATGAGTACAGGTCTAGCGGAAAGGAAGTAACTGGAGATTAGCAGAAAGGAAATAGCGGGTCGGATGATCATTGGGAGAAGGTGGAATCGGGTAATCATTGGGAGTAGGTGGAGTTGGGACGTAACACCCCGTTGTCCGATTTCAAAAATATGATGTTTTACTGCTCCTGCAGGCGATCTCCTGGAGACCCTCTAGACAAAGGTGTCCGGCGGTGAGCACGATATCTCTGGTTTGGATTATTTAAACTAAAAAAATCTAGAAAATTTATCTAGTCGATAGATGAATACAGGTATTAATCGAAGGAATAGTCAAAATTTTGATTTTTGTAATAAATTTTTAATCGAATAGATTGAATTTAACAGATTTTTCTTTCGAAATTATTCTTCACGTCACAATTAATGATAAAAGAGTTACAAGGCAAGGTTTTCCACCAATAAGTGAAGTCATAAGCAAGTTGTGAGGAGCGTCAAAAAATCAATTACTTATTAAATAAATTCTATATATACGGGTCTAGTCCTCTTAGGGCTTTATAAGTCATAATCACTAGCATTCATTCATCCATCCATCTTTCACTCATTAAAATTGTATATAAATATTCTATAATTTAAAATGTCGGCACGGAATTACATCAAGTTTCATAGATCAGAGATTTCGAAAAGGTAACAACTACGTGTGGTACTCATTGGGTAGGATGAAATACACCAAATTTAAAATAGTAATGGATTCTTGGGAAGATATTCTGTGACTTAGCTGTGCGTATATGATGTAGAGACGCAGCCCATGATGAGCCGATGAGGCTGGATTTGGTGTTAAGTCTTCTTGATTTGGTGTGTCTTCTCTCGAAATTTTCTTTTAACTTAGATATTTTAGATTTGATGCGTTCTCTCTCGACATTTCATTAGTTTTAATTACAGTCGGCGCTCTCAGTAAAACCGCTCCAAGTAGAGCCACTTCCCCTAATCCATCCTCGAACGTTACCCCCACTCTAGACCGGTCACGACGCTCATTTTATTTCAAACTCGCCGCTCTCACTAAGACCGTGGAGAAATCCATATGTATTCTAGTTGCAAGGAACGGCGGCTTTACTGAGAGCTGTCGAAATGAATTCATCAGCGGTGCGTGGAGGGGATAGCGGACCGAGCGGAATTATCTTCCCCTACAGTCCCAAGAGCGGCTTTACTGAGAGCGCCGACTGTACTTGATTTGGTAAGTTTTCTCTCGATGTTTTAATTAATTAACTGTTTGATTTGGTGAGTTTTCTCTCGATGTTTTGATTAATTAACTGTTTGATTTGGTGAGTTTTCTCTCGAAGTTTTGATTAATTCTTGTGAAATAGTGCATTAAACGGTAACAGATTGATTTCAATTTTAAAGACGGACTGTGGTGACACGTCTGCTCTGATCCACGATCTTCCCAAGAGAGAGACTTTTTCCCTTACGCTCAAACGGCTAATCCGCTTGTCTTTCACTTGACTCTTTCTTAGGTGCTAATTTGGCTAGTGTTGTACCTTTAAACTCCCTCTTTGAATTGAGCGCGTCATTTGATTTGAAATTTCGTTACATTTTTGACAAAATGGCGGCTTCCCAAAAAAAAAAAAGAAAAATCAAAATTCTTCAAAAAATTTCCAACTCCAAGTGGTCTAAAATATCGAAATAATTCTCAGAAATCTTATTCCTTCGATTAATACCTGGGAAATACATCTAAGAAGATTGTGTAGAAATTCGAGACCGATTGGTCGAGCCATTTCGGAAAAATCTTACTCACCGACTTTCAAAACACTGTTTCGAGAAAAACGCGATTAAAGTTTCAAAAGACGCTTACACTCAGTTAGCATGTGGGTAAATTTCAAAAGAAGCGCTGTTCAGTCGAACGTAGTATCTTCCCTTTTCCATATATATTCCTTTGCATGTTTGTGTGCGCAAGCACGTGTGTCACCGGCACATCGCCACTTGATTTCTCGGCGAGAATCGGAAACAAGGGGAGGCCGCGTCGACTGGGCCGCACGAAAAACCCGTGAGAAGAGGGGGAACACTCACGTTTAGTCTCGATATAGGAACGAGGGACGGTTGAGTAGAGTCCTAAGCTGGACGCTTGAGAGTACAAGAGTGTAGTGGGTTGGTCTTCTTTTCGTTGCATGATTGGGGTGAGTTCGTTCTAATTTATTGCATAATCGCATGAGATGACGTTTTTTTTAAGAAGATTAAGACGGTATAAACACAAGCCCGACGCTTTATTCAGATCACATACCGAGTTGTCTCAATACGAACAGCACGGCATAACCCGTCAAGGTACACTGACTCAGCTCAGCTGTACCAGAGCACAAGCACAATGTGTAATAGCCTCGTAGCCGATATGATCCGTGCAACCCGTGCACTTCTGGATCGGCGTTGTTATGACTTAATGGAATGAAACCAGGAGTGTGGATGGAGTGGATTAAGATTACACTAAACGTTACGTAGGAAAAAGAACAATTTATTTCACTAGTCACGACGACAGGTTTACATCTACTAAACGCTGCTCACTGGCGAGTGCGCAGTCGCTTGCGCGCTGCTGTCATATCGTGAGTCTACCACACAATGCTTTGCTTAGGTCCCAGCGACCTTAGAGGCAATTAGAGCACAAGCACAGTGCTTTGCTTAGGTCCCCGTGACCTTACATGCAGTCGGTGTTGTGTCGTAGAATATCCGACGCGACATCGATTGAGTCAATCCGCGCATTGGCATAATTTCTCTCACAGTAGATTTCACCTCCACAGGATTATTATGAAGATGTATTTTATGTGTATCAAAACAAAAATGAATGTAATCTGTGTAAAATCATTTCGAGGGGTTTTCTCTCCGAGGCTCAAGTCTCGGAGAGTTTCCTCTCTGAGCCATTATTAAATTTGCAATTGTATGGCTCAAATGTGTTTAAATTATTTATTGACCCTTTCCCAGTTAACTCATTTCAGAAAATTAGAATATATAAAAAATAATAAAAAAAAAAGAAATACGTGGTCTCTTTGTAATTAAAGAGTACGCGCCCCACAAAACAAGCGCCGAAAAATACTAGAGTAGGATAGAGAAGGAAACAAGGAAATATGTTGAGGTTCTGTATATTTTAGTTCTATATTAACTACTCTAGTCACCAAAAGTATTAAATTTGTCAACTCCGCCTACTTTTGAACGTCTACAGACGTCCTTACATATATGCGTTTATCTTCGTAAATATTTCCCGGATCAACTTGAAATTTTCAGAGAATGTACTTAAATATAAGTACATTCCGGAAATGCAAAAAACAAAAAATCGATTTCTTGAAAATCCTAACTGGATATAACCCCTTAATGTGAACGTTTCGGATAGTGAAGGTAATGCGGAATTCATTGCGAACTGCTGTAGTGTCCTCGTGTCACCTGAAAATGAATGAAGTCGTTTAATCGTTGTATACATGATAAATTCGATTTTGAGATTCTTGTTTGTACAATAATTAATATTATTTATTAATTTTCCGCATATGATCAATATTTTGACATGTGTACCTGCTCATAATTATCTCGAGCTTCGAGAAATCTTTCGTAGGCCTCGCGATCGATCGTGTGCCATTTATCAAACCGAGTTCCCCCACGTTTCACGTCCTCTCTCCATTGATACAAGGCTTGCCGGTGTTTTAAACGCGAAGCTCCGTTGGCCTGCAACGTCCTAAGGCTCCATTTGGGATGAGCAGCAGCGATTGCAACTACTTTTTCCTTATACCACAAAGGAACATATTCTGGGTGTTCGGGTTTGAACTGTTCCGCTACATAATCGTCGTCGTCATCAGGAACGCCTCTGCACTACAAACAAATACATTTTATAGTTTTGTTCATTTTGATTATGAACAAGAATATTTTCCCCAGCACGGAAATAAAATATATGTGAAAATATATAACTTTTTGGCGCACAAATATATACAGGATGTCTCGAAATTCGCGCATGTGCTACATACGGGCGGATTCCTTGCGAAGAATGGATACGGAATATCCAAGTAAATACTTCCGCGAGGACTTAGTTTTCCTGTAAAAGCACTTATTAACGAACCAATCAGCGTTCATCTTTAGAAGACTGTCTAAAATCCGTATCGCCGTCCGCCTTATTAGCGCGAGCGAAACAATAATGTGTGGTGTTCCCCGCTCGCTTGTCACAACGAGCTCGTATACGTGAGCGCGATACATAGACAGATATACGAGCGCGTTGTGACAAGCGAGCGGGCAACACCACACATTATTGTTTCGTTCGCGCTAATAAGGTGGACGGCGATACGGATTTTAGACAGTCTTCTAAAGATGAACGCTGATTGGTTCGTTAATAAGTGCTTTTACAGGAAAACTAAGTCCTCGCGGAAGTTTTTACTTGGATATTTCGTATCCATTCTTCGCAAGGAATCCGCCCGTATGTAGCACATGCGCGAATTTCGAGACACCCTGTATAATTTTTATTTATATATATATAATTTATATTTTTATATATTTTGAATATGTTTTCATCATATATGTTGACATATATTTGGAAAATACAAAACAAAAAATATTTCATTTAGGGTAAGTGTGGGTATTACTGCGGATTTTTTTAGTTTGATTATAAATAAATGATATATGAGTCCTTTAAATTTGAATAAGTCATGACTCGTAATTTAAACCTTACAGAAAATAATGGCATAGTTATTTTACATGTAAAACAATTATTTACGTACGTACGTGGATGTTTTTTTTAAAGAACCCGCAGTAATCGGAGCCTCCAGTTGTATGTGTTTGTCCCTATTACTGCGAATGGAAAATAGACATATTCTAACCTACCCTAGTAGCGAAATGAAATAAGTCTGCACACAGGCTATCCTGAAGATCTGCTGCAGATTTTGCGCAAGACATATACGGTCTACTTCCACATTTGAGTGCGGGTCTGACATAAGATTCTTTAGTGCAGAATCTTCACACAAGATGATATGAAGATTTTTATAACGATACTGAAAGATTAATGCAGACTGACATAAGTATCTTCAGTTTCAGCAACCCCCTTGGGTTTGTGAAATTGGTATCTATATTATAAATAATATGGAGATGTTATGAAAAAGATACAGTAGGTCATCCTGTATTTCTTATTTTTATGACAAGTGTCCATATATCAGGTACAGAAAATCTTACTTTCGCTATTTTTGCGACTAGTTCACTTTGGGACGCATAAACATTACATAAAATAATATAATTATTATCGTTGATGATTTATACACATCAAATCCAATACATCTTACTGAAAAACACTCACGAAGTGTACAGAAAGGCAGATGAAGCAGCTTATAAGATAATAAAATAAGCTGAGCTCTATCACTTTTAACGTGGATAAATTGAAAAAATAAAGAAAAATGACCACTATCGTCGTATAGATATTACGTATAGATCAACTTAAAAAATATTAGGAATATTGTTCAAAACCTGTGACTAAACTACACCCATAATAGACCATGTCACATACTGTAGTATAACAGGCTTCTCCACATATATAATAAAGTACACCCAATGAAATATTCAAATATTCAAATAATCATCACTGCGATTTGACTACGTGTCTTTGGACTTTTTTTTAAACTTTAATAAACTTAAAACGAATGAGGAACATTGTTCACAACCTGTAACTAAACAACACCCGTAATAGACCGCATCACGGTATATAAAGTACACATAAAGAAATATGAAAACATTAAAAGGATCATTGCTGTGATTTGAGAACCGACGGAGTATGATTATTGCTTCAGCTTGTCAGCGTTAGTAAACATTAATATTGTCTAAGGCCCATCGTTTTCTGCAGTCGCCCGTTGCCAAAATCATTTCACAGTTCCCCATTGTCTCCATCCTCCTCAACGTACGTTTCTTCATCATCGAGTCTTGCGTCAAGACTACCATCCATCACCTCATCTTCATCTTGTCCGGCATCTCGGTCATCTTGACCCACTTCGTCACCCATACTGTCATTTCGACACCGTTGTCCTGTCCCGCGGTGCACTTGATTTCCATTTCGCTCATTTTCATTGAACTCGTCATCCTCCGGACTTTCATCACTATCAACCCATCTACGAACCCTTCTGCAGCGACGTGCTCGGTCGTGCACGATCACGAACACGCAGCTTTGCGACGTGCAATACGTGCTGCATTTCACTGCCGAATTCCGCTCTGTTCAGGTTCGGCAAATTATGGCATGCTACCAGCGCTGCTGTAAGAAAAATCACATCGAAAATGATTAGTGTGACTTGTTCCAGAAAATTATTCATAAAGAAAGCAAATTTTTTAATTAAATTAAAAAAATTATGCAAGAAACTATTTCGAGCTGTAATTTTGAAAGATATGAAACTTACAATGCATCAACATCGCAAAATGGGTGTCTTTCAATTTGCGTTTTTGTTTTGTTCCCTCCCAGGTGAAATGATTGACTAAATCGTCGGTGATTATTTCCTTAAAAAATTGGTTGAGAGCATCTTTGACATTGAGCCCTCCACGAAATGCAAGGTAAGCTTTCTGTAAATTGGCGGAACATGAATTTAAATAGGAGAACATTATTAATTCAAAGTACACTATCCTAAAGAAGTTACCTAGTTGAAGTTTCGAACGTTTTTTGAACGATGCAATACAGAGAAGGATGGAAACAACCCTTACGCCACATTTCTCTCGTATAAGACAAACCCTTGCTAATAAATTTTTTATCACATGCATGCTCCACGATTCTTCCATTTCATATTAGAACCACTCTTTTATCGAACTAGAAGATCGCACCGGAATTTTTTTCAGAATTTTCATTGTCCCGGAAGGGGTAGTTTATACCGAGTGTATGTGAAAACACGCAGTTTTCCGTACCTCACAGACGGACCCGTGCATTCTCCCATTTCATATCGACAACACTTCTTTCTCGAACTCTGACACAACTCCGAAAATTTTTTTAGAATTTTCGTTGCCCCGGAAGGGGTGGCTTATACCGAGTGTATGTGAAATAAAGCAGTTTTTAGTCCTTGACGAATTTTTTCATTTTATATCGACGGAACTCCTTTTCCGAACTATGACATGACTCTTGCAAATTTTTTCAGAATTTTCATTGCCCCGGAAGGGGTGGTTTATACCGAGTGTATGTGGAAAAATGCAGTTTTCCGTACCTCACAGACGGACCCGTGCATTCTTCCATTTCATATCGACAACACTCCTTTTTCAAACTATTGCATGACCCTTGCAAATTTTTTCAGAATTTTCATTGCCCCGGAAGGGGTGGTTTATACCGAATGTATGTGAAAAAATGCAGTTTTCCGTACCTCACAGACGGACCCGTGCATTCTCCCATTTCATATCGACAACACTTCTTTCTCGAACTCTGACACGAGTCTGTACATTTTTCCAGAATTTTCATTACCCCGGAAGGGGTGGCTTATACAGAGGGTATGTGAAAAAACGCAGTTATTCGGACCTCACAGGCGGGCAAAAAAAGTCGGTAGCGGGCAAGAATAGTCTATTGTGTACCAAGGGCGAGAAATGGGTCTTTGTTGCCCACGTGTGGAGTTGGCAGTACGAGTCGGGGCGAACAAGCACGAGCCTGAGGCGAGTACGTATCGCGAACTGGAAGCGAGTAATGCAACCACACGAGGTCAAAAAGCCCACATAGCCTTTGGCGCATCCCATATTTTTGGTAACACATGCACGATTCGGCATTCCAAAGAAGCGGGCGCTGAAAGTCAATAGCAGGCTATAAAAGTTCTTCAGCGCCCGCTACCGATTTTTGTCACCCACTACCGGCTTTTATCGCCCGCCGGTCGAAGAACTTCGACTTTAAGCCCGGTTTTCAGTTCAAATCTTAGCGAAAAAGTATTATATTGACAAAAGTAAGGGCTCTCTTCGTTTTGAACTGCACTTGCATGAAAAAATATTGAAAAAATTTTCCAAGATAATTCAAGAAAATTCTGATAGGTTTTTTTTAACTTCAAATAAAGAACAAGATTTTTCTCGAAGTGCGACACCTTCGAATTTTTTGAACAAAATGTATAAGATTCTAGAGCCAGAGCCCGAATTTTTGAGATCCTAACGATTGTGTTTTTCCAATTACTTCTTTTTTTTTTTTCTTTTTTTTCCCATATTTTTCCATTTTCCTACGTCACATTCGTTTTCAGCGACCCTGAAAACCGCCGAGTAACAAATTTCAAGCCAATCGGATCAGTTCTTATATTTTCAGCCTATACCATATTGGATCCGTCATGTTGAATATTGAAATTCTGACGTCGGACTCGTTCTTAGCGACCCCAAAAACCCAAGATTACCGAGTCCCACTTTTCTAATCCCCAAAACCTTCTCACAAATACATTTCTTCTGTGAAAACAGGCATTTTCAACACTTTGTTTATTTATACTTTTACCACTATATTTGCGGAGTCATTATAATTCCTCTCAAAACATCAACATTGACACCATGAAAATCCAATTATGCAAAAAAAAAAATGAAAAAAATGGTAAAGCCTACCTTCCATTGTTTACTATTTGTTTGTTGAGTTTGGCTTATGTTCACGATTGTTAAATTCTTTTCAGCATTCAGTTTATAGATCTTACTTAACAGTCGAAGCACGTAAAAAACAAACAACGTTCCATTTCTCGCCCAAAATGCCTAGGACTAACTTTTGTCTTTGTTACATCGCTGCGTTTTGGACGTGCTTTGTCTTTCCGTGGTCCCTCTGCCGCTGAACTCGCTTATAACGCTTTGATCGAAGAACGATATGTATGGCATATGCACTGTATCGCCACCTATGTGATTTCGGTACTAATTAGGTCAAAATAAATATCCGTTGCACAGAAAGACTCCATAGCCTGGTGTTATGTCAGTTGACTGCGCACAGTACGCGTTTATAAGGGTTACTTTGTTGTGACAGTGGCTGTTGAGCTTTGAAAATTCAACAATTCCAATTGGATGTTGATAAGAATTTTTTCTGGTTCCTGCGGTTTATAACTTCCGAAATCGTCTGTGAATCCGAAAAGGCATTATGCCGGTTCGAGGCAATAGTCAGGGTATGAACATCGAACGACTGGCTGACGTTATATCCCGATTAGTTCTGGATATCGCAGAAGTGGACTTTTCGTCGTACGACAAAAAATCTTTATTTGTTGCGGTAAGCATATTAATTGTCAGTAATGGAAAGAAATTCGATCTTTGAAGGTGATACGCTACTCGAATTTTACCACGAACTCACATATCTTTCAAACGAATCTTCCAACCCATTTGTCCTTTTGGGATACGATGATTCATGAACAATAGGCCCTGTCTAAGTCATGAGAGTCATCAAAATCGAGAAAAAATGATTTGTTATACATTGTAAGAAGTGGGTGTAACGATTATTCCGATTGATATATCAAAGTTTACGCATCCAAATTGCTAAAAAAAGATGCGCTGCCGAATGCTACATGCAGTTCCGAGCGCGAATATAGAGGAAGTGCAGCATATTCGGAATACCGTTTTGTTTTTCGGGAACAAGCAAAAAGTAACACGCGTTAGTCCATTAAAAAATGCATCATAGCATGAGAAAACTATCGAAGTTCAATTATCTAAACGACGAAACATTACAAATATCAGAAACATTATGAAAATTTCGATTAAAACAAAAAACTCTCAAACCGTAATTTGACTTAAGGTGCAGGTAATTTGGAATATAGTATTCCAAAATTATAGTAGCTTGAAATTCTGTAAAAAATGTCTAATTCAAGTACAATTCACAAAACCCATGTAAAATCATTAATTAATAAGGTCACTTATTAATTTAGATAATTACAATGTAGATGTTATGAATTGTAATGAACGATTAGAAAGGATTGTATTCTTACCGAAAAACTTTTTAAAATTGACGATTTGTTTTCGTGACCCTTGTAGCAGAAATATCAAGATGGTGGGTTGTTTTTAGTACTCATTGGCTTCGCACGTCATGTGACGTTATGTTTGCAAAAACAAAGCATAGCTGGCGTTTTTATAAACTAAGATATTTAGGTATCCCGAATTACCTGCACTATTCCGAATATGCTGCTCTTCCTCTACTAAAACATCATGGTTTCGTGCTAAAAAAAGAGAAACGTCATGAAAACTACGAAAATGTGTCTGTCGAAAGTCAATCAGCTGGAATATGGTTGGATATGGTAATCAGAGTTTTTGGCAGCGCCTGAAAGATAGCGCAGTCCACGTTTCCCAGGTCCGCGTCGGTAGAAAGGCTAATTAGTATCACTTAAAAAAAGTTATAGGTGTCCAGAGAACTCAAACAGAAAGTTGTCAAGAAGACTCTATACCGGTATCAAAAAATTTGGAGAGATAATACAGATGGTATTTATGACCGAGTGAAGGAACTACTGGATCTCAAATACGGGATTCCGAAAAATGACCTCGATGACGCCTCTCCAATTGTTGAAGTCAGTGCTCGGTCAGTAGTTAACTCTCCTCAAAATCTCCTGAGCCGCACTATGGTGAAGATTCCACATGATCTCTCTGCACCCGTGGACATAACTGCTGAACCAGTGAAGATCAGTGCAGGTTCGATAGATGCTCGTGATCCAAAGACTCTGACGAATGGTACTATGGACAAGATCCCACGTGACCTCTCTCCAATTGCAGACGTAAGTGCTGATTTTGTGGAAATCAGTGCTGGTTCGGTAGACGTAACTCCACAGAACGTAACCGATGTCCGACAACTTAATAGTCGTGCTCACGAATTCTCGCCACCCCCGAAGATAAATGACTTACTTTACTGGAATACACCAAAATTCAGTAAGAAAACTATTGATGATGAAGAGGATGATGTAGATATAGGGACTGTTAGCCGTGTCGTATTTGAAAATGACCCCGAAAATCAATCGGGCACAGAATCGAACGATAATACAAGTTCCAAAAGTAGTTGTGTCTCTGATCATCTGGATGATTCGTCTAGTGACAGCGATGCTGGTTACTTGGAACCTCCAAAATCACCATTGATCAGGAAGAAATTTATCGAAGCCTTGGGATGTTACGAAATTCCCTCTGCGATCCTTCAAGAAGAGAATGGTGAGATGGACCATCATGAATTACGGTGCACATTAGCGAAAGTCATGCTAGAGAATCTCGGGTATCCTTCCCCGTTGAGTTTTTATGGTAACATTCGCCAAAATAAAAACGGAACCTTTGTTTATTATGCAAACTGTAGGTACATAAGTCACGTTCAAAGTTTCCGTTTTGTTGTAACAAACTTTGAAAAGCCTTTAGCCTGTATATATTTTTCATCGACCAAGTGTGATGAAATAGTTCATAACGGGCCAAAGATTTTTTGTACGTTAAAGGGTAAGGAGAGAATCGACGTTCAAGATAAATTGAAGCATATGGCTGCGAGAACCTTACAGTTGCAAACCGCAAAAGAGATTGATGTAGAAATCGCGAAAGACGGTCACATGCAAAAATTGAGGCGTCTTGCCGTTTATAATAAGGCGAAATCTGATGCAAGGTGTAAGAATGATACTATTCTTTGTTCTAATGATTTATCAGATTTATTTCAACAACATGTGTTAGATATGGAAACTAGTGATCCTTTCATCAGGAACACGGGTATTCCACTTGTCGCACACATGTATTCAGAGGAGCAGTTGAATATTGTTGAATCGGAAGACATAATTGCCTATTTCGATTCGACTGGCTCTGTGGTAAGGAAGCCAAAGGACGTAAAGTGTAAGCGAATCATGTATTACGCGATGGTCATCAACAAGAATGGTTCTATTGTATCTATTGCCGGAAGTATTAACTCAGAACAACATATCCCTGCAATAAGTACATTACTGAAAAGATTCCGTCACTTTGTGCTCACAAAAAATAGACGTTGGCCACTATTCCGCGTAGTAGTCATAGATTGGAGCTGGGCTTCAATCAATTCGATTATTAACGATTGGAATCTGTTGTCCGTGACGGATTATTTGAAAGAAGCTTTTACTTCTGTATTGAACAATACGAGCCTGAGATCTGATCTCGTCGTGGCTCACAGTTGCTGTGCTCACTTTCAAAAGAGAGTTTCATCAAACATTCATCAAATGTTTCCCAAATATGTCCGTCATAAATCATTTATTTTGGAGTGTATGGGACTCATGATCCACTGTTCCGACATTCCAAGCTTAGATGAGGTTTTCGAAAACTTCATGACTGTCCTTGTAACGACAAATTCCGTTCAGGCCGCAGGTAGTACAGCTAGTCTGCATAAATTACATGTACGCATAACAAAAGCTCCATTCGGTTCGGATGAAACGGAAGATGTCTTGCGTGACAAAACATTTGTTGATCTAGAACCTAATAATTCAGAAGATGGTAGAGTTTTTACAGACTCTCCATTCTTTAATTATTATTTCGCTAAACTAACAAAAATTAAAGAAACAGTCATTGATAGCGTCGGTATCAATGAATATTGCATGCCTGAAATTGCGGATTTCATAACAAAAAGGTACATGCCATTTGTACCTAT
This sequence comes from Rhogogaster chlorosoma, assembly GCA_944452935.1. Classification (NCBI taxonomy): domain Eukaryota; kingdom Metazoa; phylum Arthropoda; class Insecta; order Hymenoptera; family Tenthredinidae; genus Rhogogaster; species Rhogogaster chlorosoma. The sequence goes on from OX101802.1 coordinate 18,289,068, forward strand.
GTGGTCCGCTTTGTTGCTAAAAAAAGTAGCGCCGGACGTTCGCCGATTGAGTAACGCGAACGTGGAGTGTCATTTTAACTTGGTGAAAAATCAAGTCCTAGGTGGTGAGGTTAATTTGAAAGTGGGTAGATTCATTGCAAAAATAAAAGACTACAAGGCTCAGTTATGCCAAGAGATCGCCATCGGTGTCCCTATTAAGGGTCGCCGGGATCGGAGATCACGTAAACAAATTGTTGTTCGGTCAAACACGGATACTCCCAACAATCCGCTAGTGACTGAAATGTGGCGACGTAAACGGAAAGCGCAAATCAGTCACCTAGAAGGCGCTTTACTCGGTAAACTCGTGAGGAAAAGAAAAAAGATTACTAGATCGAGCTCTGTACCCAGCAAAAAAACCACTTCGCATTCTGTACCCCGTAAAAAAGCCACCGCTGAATTTCACACCAGTACACCGAAACACGATGCGATTATCTTGAACGATTCAGTTGCTTCTGAACATGAACAATCACTCTTAAGGGGGTATTCTAGTGTAGAGGCATGAATTTGAGGTGTTTTTTCGGGTGATATAAATGAAAAACCAAAAATATTTTTACTATACATTTTTTGACAAGATATGTATTGATGTTTTAAAAATACATAAAAAAAAAAAAAAGTCGAAAAATTCAAAATTCAAAATGTTATAAGATGTTGAAGTGGGGGGTCCCCCAAAAATGGCGCGCCAAGTTTGACGTGATTGCAAATTTTCTAATGATCGGAAACAAAAAAATAAAAAAGATTATTAAATAAGATTAGTGCTGCTATCGTACTATCTTAAGAAAAAGTAGAAAAAAATTTTTTTTTGTTAAATTACGGCCGTCTGAAAAAATTTAAAATTTTTCTTCTATTTTTTTGACTTTTCTGAATTTTTTAAAAATAGTAAAAATTTTTTGTTTGTTATACTAATAGTCAGTCCGATAGAGACATGTGTTGAGAAGACTCACACCAAATTCCAAGTAAATCGGTTCAGTAGAACTTGAGAAATCATGACAAACTTTTTGAAAAACGTAGTTTTGAGAAAAACGCGTTTAAAGTTTCGGGTAAAATGACGCCCAGCGCTACGCATAAAATTACATTTTATACCTACATTTATTCAATCCGCGATTCCTGCTCCGTACATTGGGCCTTCCTCTACTTCAAAGAAAGCATTTTCCGCGTTTCTTTCTTCTAATCGAGCAGTTCTGGCTTCCTTTGAAGCGTTAGAGTTCGGATTTCTGAACGATTGATCCGGTCATTATCTCGTCTGGTGGTGAATGCGTGAGCTTCTGGGCCAATGTCCATTCCCATAAGAGATATCATTTTCAAAATAGGAACGAAGCCTTCATTAAATATAGAAACTGCAATAAAAGTTGCAATTTCTATTACGCGTATGCCGGCATGTATATGTTTCGGCGCAAAAGTCCAAATTAATGAATTCAGGGACTCATTATTATTTTGGGTCTCAGAACCTAAGCATCGAACGAGTAAATCCTCTGACGATAAACTCTCGTAGATCGGCTTAATAATTTTTAATACGTTTTCACACAGAGGCGGGTTCTCATGGTCAAACTCCTCAGACGTACCTTCATGTACAGCTTTCTGCCATTTACACCAGCTTTCTGGACCAGGTGGGCAATACAAATGTTGCGGATTTTCATTTATGGAACTGTTATGATAGAAGGTAGCCCAAATTGCATTTTTCATGTCCTCAATGGAATCCGGATGCCGGCGAATCGCTAATCCATAATACAAAGACAGTTTATTTATCACTTTATCAGTTAATTTCCCGGTACCTTTCCGCCAATTCCTTTCCCTTTATTTTCGTTTTTAGCTTTCCGTAATCTTGAACCCATTCTTTTTTGAACGTGTCCTACGCACTCTTTTTTTTCAACAACTGGGTCACCATCATAAGGATCTATGTCAAGTATACCTTTAAAAGTTTTAGTATCACCATCTCCAATATATTTGACATATTTTACTTGGTGTTTTTGAACTGATCTACTAAACATTTCAATAATAGCATCAACTTCCATTTTCCCTGCGCTGCCTTTATGATTTATAGTACAAGATTCTTCATGGTCTTGACACCAATCATCATACGCAACAGGATCAGAATTTTTTTTATTTTTCCAGACATTACAGCCTTGACAGAAGCTAGATTTGACAACGGTATCTACAACTTTTTTGGAATTCTTAGCTATGAGTGTGGTAACTCCAAATAGAGAACTGAAACCTCTTTTTTTCCAGGTCCCATCTCCAGAAACCGTGAAATTAGTCGGATTAGCATTCGGATCAGAATCAGAAATTAAACTTTTCTCTTCATCAACAGCTTTGGATATAATCAAGTCGTAAACTGCAGATGCAGCTGCATACACGTTTTCAAGACAGCTGTAGTATGTGCCGATGGATATTCCTTGACAAATATCCATCAAACTGCAGAAGATATTGATTCCTTCCCTTCCAACTCCCAAAAGCCGCATAGCAAAAACCATTCTTCGATTCACTTCAAATGATTTATTTATGAATGGACAAGATGTTATATATTTTACGTTTTCGCAACTGCATTGTAATGCAATTTTAAATCCTAGTCCACGATGAGTTGTTCGAGAAAATTTAATTTCTTTCTTGCACGTAGCACACAAAACTAACGATGAAATAGCTGTAAAAACAGTGAAAAACTCCAAAATGCAATATCCATAATTGTTTGTAATGATCACTTCTTCATCACCAGATTTACTTAATTTAGCTGCTGATGCACTTGTAAAACTGACATCTTCTTCTGTAGTAAATCTATTGCCATAAAACCGCCTTTTTCTTGATCGATCAGCACGTGAAGTATTTCCTTTTTTGGGTTTTCGATCCATTTTTGAATTGTTTAAATTAATTCAACTAAAATATTTTTCAATGAAAATTCAGTAAAATAATTCAAATGATCACTAAAATATTTCACTTTTACTCAGAGCACATGCGTCTGCTTTGCTTGAAGGTTAGAATTTAACGTCTTTTGTTCGATTCGTCACAGCCGAGCCTGTTTGGAGGTCGCATCACTAAAATGACTATATCTCTGGAAATAATTAAAATTTTAACTAATCCTTTTGAGGACATATTCTTGAAAGGTTAAGCATTGAAAATATCAAAAAAAAAAAAAAAATCGAATTTTTCAAATTTCTACACTAGAATACTCCCTTAAATAGAAGTGATTGCTCGACGCATACAAACGCATTGGCCAATGGGTTGTTCCGCGATGTTGATTATTACATGCAAATGCAACAGCCCCAATTTGCAGTTGGGCGATATGCTTCGTCGGCGTGCGCCCCAGTCGTTGCGTTTGATGAATTTCAGCTATTTTCCACTGAATATCAAAGTTTATATGGAAACCTGTGGTTAGACGGTGACGTGATCGATTGTTTATCTGTTGCCAAGATGGCAAGTTGGAAAAATATAACTTACGTCCCTACAAAGTACTGTGACGTTGCATTTTGCAACCGTCACAGTGAACACCCCAAACGGGCAACGACGTGAAGACAGACAGCTCCAGGAAGTATGCCGAAACCAGGTCGTAGTTTATTTAATTATATTTAGCTCTTTCTTATCATTATTATTGCCGTCTTTCTGATTATTTCTCCAATATTTTCAAATTCTTCGGAATTCTGGCTTATTGTTAATATTATTTTCTCGCAACCTGTCTCATTCTCGTGTGAACATTTTTTATGTAAAATACGGAACTCGGAAGGGCTACGCCAGGACGTCGTGGGATGACCATCGACGCCGAAACGAAGTCCTTCCCGAGCAACAACGACGACTCTCCCGTTTGACTTCTGGCCGTGGATGCCGCAGGAGCGGTTGAACAAGGATGACTCTAAGAGTCACTCTCCCGTTTCCCGACGACTATCCCGCCTGGCGCTGGACCACCCTCGTCAACGACTTCCAGAAGTCTCGGCATCGGTTGAATAAAGCAAGGTGAAAACACCAAAGTAGCCGCACGCTTCCCGTTGCCGAGGGCTTATCGAGCTGGACTACAACATCGACTATCTTGCTGATTCCCGAGGAAGAAGATGCAACCACGTGATGCAGACCTGGCTGTAAGTCTTCCACGTCATCAATGGGGAAGTCTGAATGCAGATCCGGGCATTGGGGCATCGACTTCCGCCAGCTCCTCTGACTGGTCTGTTCTTCTCGTTAGAACGCAGTCAAGGTGCACTTCTTCCCGAGAACATCGCCAAGGAGTCCCGAGACGAACGTCAGAATCAACAGAGAGACGATACCGTCGGAGTCCCGTTACATCACGATCCCGTTACCGATCGAAGCTGGACAAATTAGCCAAAGTGGACTGGACAACGCGTCCACAAACTCATTCCAGCCGGTAAAGGCAAATCTAAGATTTGGCGCCTTTATCCCGATGACGTAGTTTCGTTGCAAAACCGAAATCGTAACGCCATGAGGGGATCCCGACTCTATAAAATAGGCTGTAACGACGGACTCGGCCTACTTCTTCGCTCGTCTGTCTTCACGTCGACACCGAACAGTGTACCGTATTCCCGAGTTCCCGAGTTCCCGTTGCTAATTAGAGTCATTTTTATAATTTAGAATCATTGCTAGTATCGTTTATCGTTAATTATATCGTTCTGCGAACGAGAGTATCGTCTGTAAGGTAAGACCTCTTTTTGTAACCACGAGGTAACTCCCGAATCCCGTTTAGTTTATATTTTATTGTATTATTGTGTGGCGCAGGCCACGAGCCTTGGGCTCGTAAGTCTTTGTGACTTCGTCCCGATCAATTTATAGTATTTTTAGTAGTTAAAAACGGATTTCACGAGTTACCCGTGCGAGTAATTATTTGTGGGGTTTTCTTTCCTTGCTTAAAGCACGTTGTAGATGTTCTTCTAGTTGCTTTTCTATTTCTATTTCTATTTTCTGATTATATTTCTGGTAATATTTTCTGGTAATATTAAACCTAAAAAGGTAGCGATCGACCTGTAACCGGCAATTTTCTGGAGAAAGAGCGTAGAAGATAGCATTTGTTAAACTTGTTATTTAGTCTATAAGTTTTCTTAGAGTAAGGCCTTGAATATTTTGCCTGCCTAGATTATATCGTATTTTCCCGTATATTTTCTTTGATTGTATTTTCTATGATATTTCTTCTGTGAATATTTTTCTAATTCTTGATTGATTGAAACTGTATTAATTCCCGTTATATCTGAGACACACTTAAGAATGATTTGATATTGTTAGTTTATTGATTCCCGTAAAAATACGGTGTACCGTTCAATAGTTCCCGACTTAATTCCCGTAAAAGTACGGTGTATCGTTTAATAAATTTTCTTTGGCAAATCATGGCAAATTAAAATAAACTGTTCAAATAAGTGAATATTAATTATCTTGTTTGATTAATTGGCAACCCACCCACTCTACCATCTAGTAATTGTATTCTGAGCTAATCGGCAAGTCCCGCCGTCAAATTTATATAGCTTATATCCTATTCTGTGACGTTGATACGTCTGGCGCCCAACTTCTGTCTTTTTAGTAGTTGCATTAGTTTACTTGACGCCGAAGTGCACGGCTATCGGGTGCACCCTTACCCTAAATCGAATAGCCGGTCGCAGTACACAAGCCATTTATCAGGAGAGTTTTCTAATCACGAAAAACCTGACACGTGGCGAATGTACAATATCAAATGGCAAACAAGCGGTAAAATCCTCATGCCATATTTGTATAAAAGGCATTGGTGTTTGTTGGTCGCTGACATCGACGAGCAAACACTGATGCACTTGGACCCACAGTGCATCAGTGGTCCGGATAGAACTCGAGCTTCCAAAATGTTTCGAAAATACGTTGCAGATTTGTTAGAAAAACGCCCTGATCAACTATCTGGGATAAAGTGGCGCGAGAAAAAGTGCGAAGCTGCTCGACCAATGCAATACGATGGACATAACTGCGGTCTTTACGTATTGCACTTTCTCGAAAGTATAGGATCAAACCAGAAATTCGATTTAAAATTCGACCCCATTCCATATCGATTGGAGGTAGCCGAAGCTTTGCTCACTCTTTCTAATGATATGAAGGATACATGCCAATATTGTTTTAGAGAGTGGAAAGACTTAGTTATGTGTAGCACTTGCAGGCGCTGGGCGCATCAATCATGCATTGAATTAGCGGTAGGCATTAAAAAGACTATCGATGAGTGGAACGAACCATCATCAAAATATAGATGTCCTTTATGCAATCGTGGCATAAGGCATTGGATGCTATATTGAAGTACACGCTTATAAGTAATACAAATCTTTCTTTTTTATTGCATAGATCAATGTGTGACGGACGCGGTATGGTTGTTTAATCCGAGCGGTTGATTAATAACAAGTTATTAACGATGGTAGTGTCGCGTCACAGACTGAATAAAAAATTATAAAATAGATTTATCTCGCGATAAACCGGTAAATGGGATTCGTTTGCCACTAGTCCTATACAGGTCTCAATTTCAATAGTTTAACTGTGGAGGCTAATTAATTAATAATTAGGATGGTTGTTTAAAATAAATGGTGAGAAGAATTAACTGGTAAAAACGATACTATATTCTTGAATGAAATTAATACTGAGCCCAGTTCAAACGTCTGACAACGGGTATCGGTTTGAACGTAAAACAAATGTTATGTGATATAATAAATGAATCTCCCTATGCCGACGTGGGGATCGTAGAGGCTGGTCCCTTATCAATAATCATAAGCTAACGTTAAAGCAACAATATAACGCACGAGTGCGGAGAAATATACCCTGATCAACGATACCCACGTTAACATACAGCACAATACAAGAGTTGTCATGTACTCGAACCACGATCGCATTCTTGGAACTCTCTCTCTCTCTTTCTAACTTTATGTTTTAAGTGGTATTGGTAACTATGGTATCTAATTTAGGATGCACCAATATGCTTATAGCTACTTATTAGTCTATAGAATCATAAATTGGTCTCCGCGTTATACGGTCGGGCCGATTACATACACATGCATATATGTATATCAACACAAGATGACCGTATAATGCGACCCTTCTTTATAGATTCTCTTTCTATAACTGTAATGCCAGGATAGATAGATCCCGGCCGTGAATAGGGCAAAAATTGAGAATATGGAGATCGATATGATCTCTATATAGAGTGAACTGTAAAATAACGGAATTTTGATTAGACTGAAGGTCGAATTAACAAGTGATTAGAATGCCACCAATTCGTATGTGACGATTACAAGAATTCTGGATAATATAGTAATGATTTTGATGATACGGAAATAATGGTATGAGCAAGACGTCGACACTTAGCTTTCGTTGACTTGGCGTGATGTGCGTCTACAAGATTGGCAATCGGTCGGGCGCCCTCACCTTCGCAGAGACCCCGATTAACTCGTCGTTTTTAGTGTTCAAATGTTTTCAAATGTTTATAGCTTTCACTGAATTTAATTGTCTGATTGATGAATGTCTCTTAATACTACAAAGATTCAAAATGAATCTAAGGCGGAAGGCTTTTAAGTGAAGAATTAAAATAGAGTTTGTGTCCTTGCACTGAATTTAATCTAGGTGATAACCAGAACCCCAGACTACTGGTTTATATCTTGGTTATTTGAGTTTTTAACGAATACTGAGTCCTTTACACTACCACTGATCTGATGAAGAAAAGATTGAATGTAACTCTTTGCTCTAATTAGTATACGGATCAATGCGTCCACACACCTCGTGACTTGACAGACGAAAGACGCTAATTCAAGTTCAGAGTTGACGAGGTGCCCGTGATTGCAAGAAACCTGCATTTCCCCCGCGAGTTAATTAGCCAATTAGGGCCCTACTTTGCATCTCATTAGAGCCTGGCTGGCTCGGGACCCGCCCAAGCTAGGTGTAGGTGGTGGGGTCCCGAGTCACTCGACGCGGTCCCATCCCCTACTCCGTCTTGCTCATACTCTACTTATTCTAGCTTATTGTATTTAATTTTAAAATAATAGTATCCTCTTATTCGGGCTTTCCGTTCATCCGTCCATCCCTTAAGTTATGTTATGATCCATTATATTCTAGGTTTATATGACCTAATTGTTACGGGGGTTCCTTTAGGAATTCGGACTTGACACGAATCGTTTGTTCGTCTTCTAAATCATGCTATATGCTACCAATTTGGTAGCTGCTATTGTTGGCTGCTATTATTCCTTCGTTTTATTTCCCTAACCTAAATAAAATTAGAATCAGAGAGAAGAGTGTTAGGTAATTCGCATTTATGCCTTCTATACCTGTGTGGAAACGAGGGGTCAGCAAGTTTAACGTCGCCTCGCCTCGTTCCACAGGACATCGGTTATTGAAACTATGCAGATCTCCGCTATCGTCATCTACGTGACTTTTGACGCCTTTAAGAGAGATCGGATATTTATTACAGTATTGTATTCCTTGGCGAGGTTTGGTATCTGTTCTGGGACACGTTCCCCGTGTAACTCAAAACTTTATTTTACTTTACTTTACTTTTGCTGATTTACTGTAACTTACTCTACTGATTCTAAATAATCGATGAAAGAATTTATGAGATTAAACCGCCAATAAAACATACTAAGTAGTTGCGTGAAGCAATTTAGATCAATGTGAATTGCGTTCGTAACAAATGTTACCGTAGTGGATAAATTATTTGAAACGTGGTGTGCGACGGATTTTAGTTTGGTGTAACACGTGTCTTTGAATAGTTTGAGAGAAATTTATTCATTGAAAAAGTAAAGAAAAAAACGCAGAAAGTTAGTTTATTTCGATTTAAGAAAATCCATTAATTTCGCGGATCAACGCGTACTTTTTATAGAATTTCAATAATAAATTGGTATAAGGGATAAGTTATAGGAATGGTGTTCAATTACAGTTCACTTCAAGAAGAACTAGCAAACACATTCACAGGTTATGATATTACATATTATTCATTATTATTATTATTATTGTTATGTTATTATTATTTATATTCTATATGAGAGTTATACTATTTTGTAATAATCATTTGTGTGATAATATTATTCAATATTACATAGTAAAAATTTATATCATTAAAACAGTTTAGTACCTGTGGTTAATTGGTTATAGCTTCTATTACATCAGTTATTGAGCGACGGTTTATTATATGTATAGTATGACGTCACAGAAGAAGACTAGACTCAACAACATTGCGTTAATAAACATCTTGAATATTTCATAGTTTGTTTGTTACCTTGTTTCTTTGAATATACCTGAGTCTCTCTGTCTTTTTTGTTTTTGCTTCAACATTTTTAGTTTAAATATTATTTCGTCTTTCGTTTAACGAAATTCTTTCGATTTGCTGTATATACGTGAATTCTGTGAAATAATGAGTGTAGAGTTGTTGTTAATTTTGTTACTATTTTTCGACTGTGATTATTGTTATTATTATCAGTGTGCATACATATTATGATCTTTCGGCATATTCAATAAAATGTACGATTCATAATAATTTATTTCCATTCATTTCATTTTGTTCTGTTCTATCTTTTTTATTTTTGCTTTTGGTCAACTAATACACATTCGAAATGTATTTTCTCCTTGTGGAAATACTGAATTTTCAAAAAATACGCGTTGCTGAGAAAAACAAATTTCGGGATTTCGTCACATTCGTTAATCAATTATGGAAATTTTTCCTGAACAATGTTCCATCGGTTCGTTCTTAATTTGTTTCGAAAAATTTTATTTTGCTCTATTGTATGTAATTGCATTCGATTGGAAAAAACGAATTAACTTAAAAATAAATAAATTCAATTACAGGGTAGATCTATTATTCTTCTTCTTCTTCTTATGACTATTATTATGAGGATTATTATTATTATTGTTGTTGTTGTTCTTTCCTCGCCTTCGTCTCAGCCGATGAATTCACATTCGTTAGAAAATACGTTTTCAGCCTAGTACCAAAACATACTAACACGCAACAGGTGCGCATTTTGTGCACTAGTTACGTATTTTACTATTGTGATATTGGATGGAAGAATGCACGGGTCAGTCTGTGAGGTACGGAAAACTGCATTTTTCCACATACACTCGGTATAAACCACCCCTTCCGGGGCAACGAAAATTCTGATAAAATTTGCAAGGGTCATGCAATAGTTTGAAAAAGGAGTGTTGTCGATATGAAATGGAAGAATGCACGGGTCCGTCTGTGAGGTACGGAAAACTGCATTTTTCCACACACACTCGGTATAAGCCACCCCTTCCGGGGCAACGAAAATTCTGAAAAAATTTCCGGAGTCGTGTCAGAGTTCGAGAAACAAGTGTTGTCGATATGAAATGGAAGAATGCACGGGTCCGTCTGTGAGGTACGGAAAACTGCGTTTTTTCACATACACTCGGTATAAACCCACACAGCACGTAATATTGCTATAAGATTGCAGAAATATAACTAAGCAAGATTGAAATATTTCGGTTAGGTTGCGCAAGGTGTCTGCAATATTTCAGAAATCTTGCAGCAATATTTTATTGTCCGCCTGCGAATATAACATTGCAATGCCTCTGCAATATTGCCAAAATTCGTTGTGTGTATATAGGTATATATATATACACTGTTCAAGAAAATGTGTTAATCTTAACATTTTTCTAAAGTCCCAGGAGGTTCACTCTAAAATTCATGTCATTTTAGGAGAAGCACTTAATGTTGAGAGTCAAAACGGTAATGCTATCAGAAATCTCATACAATCATATATTTATAGGAAAAAAAGAACAACAAATTTCACGTAGGTGTGAGTATACGATTTCACATGTCGATGGACAAGCATCACCATTTCGCTAAGAAAAACGCCATTTGATTTTTTTGACCCAACCGAGATTTGAACCTACTTTCGCTCGCATATACCGTATTACTAGTCGCACGCTCTACCCACTACGCCAAACTACCCTATGCCAATTGAACCAGCTTTTTCTTATATGTTGGAACCTCGAAACTTATGATCGGTTGAACGAACTACACGAAATTAACATATTTCATTCATAGAAATTATTTGATATCTTTACTATCTCAAAAATTGGCAGCTGAATTGAGCGTCTGAAATATATTCGTAAATTAACATAAATACAAAATGTCAAATCAACTGTAAAAAAATGTGACTTTTGACATAAAAATTTTAACATGCTGAAAATTTAACATTATCACAAATTATTTCGAACAGTGTATAATATATAATTATATATATATATATATAACAAAGTTATATTGCATAAATATTGCGTGAATATAACATATAATGAAAATTTCACACGACACTTAAGAAATCTTCGAAAATGTTCTCATCAACTTTAAAAAATTTTCCCCACATCAAAAAAATCTAATGAACAAAATCCTCAAAAATTTCTCGGAACACCTAAGAAATCTTAAAAAATTATATTGCTGTAATATTTCCGAATATTGTATGTGAAACGACAAATTGTAATATTGCTGCAATGTTTCTGGAATATTGCATTTGCAACGACAAATTGTAATATTGCTGCCATCTTTCTGAAATATTGCATTCGCAAGCGAAATATTTTAATATTGCTGCAATATTTCTGCAATATTGCGTGCTGTGTGGGAACTACCCCTTCCGGGGCAATGAAAATTCTGAAAAAAATTCCGGTGCGATCTTCTAGTTCGATAAAAGAGTGGTTCTAATATGAAATGGAAGAATCGTGGAGCATGCATGTGATAAAAAATTTATTAGCAAGGGTTTGTCTTATACGAGAGAAATGTGGCGTAAGGGTTGTTTCCATCCTTCTCTGTATTGCACATACGGATGTTTTTCTGTTGTTTGATAATACGGCAATTGCTTTCAGCTAGAAAAAAAATTCGTTCAAAAATCGTTCGAAACTTCAACTAGGTAAGAAGTTTTACATTTCTACATATTTATTCATTTGTACCAATCGATTGAAGTGGCTGTTCTTGAAAGACCAGCCAAGTGGCATGTGGTCATTAATTGTTTTGAAAACAAATAAACTTATTGAAAATATTCACAAAGGCTCGATGGCGTGTTTCATCCGCTACTTCAAAACGTTTGAAATCCCTGACAGTTTGTAGAGGAAATCCATCTGGCTTTTGATATTGCCCCTCCACATTGTGACGTGGATTGATACGTCTGTAAAAAACACATCTGTTAATACAATATAGGGCAGATTATGATCAGAAACGTAAGACCACGCTCAAGATTTAATATTGAAAGATGCATCTGCCATATTATATTGTGTACCATTATATCTCAGGTTGAAATATATTTGATTGGCACAAATGTGATTTATAAATAACGATTGAAGTAACGTACGTTGCTCAGAAATCAAACAAGTAGAACAGAATTGGTTTTATCACCTCAATATGTATAATGTATATTATCAAATGTGCAATGAACGTTGTAGAGCTTAATATTGCAGTAATAATATATTGGAAGTTAACACTCGACATCTTGTATTTTAAGATGTCAGATAATATTGCAGTATTTCATGTACCTTAGTGTACGCTCCAGCTTGTCGAACTGCTCAAGCCAACGGTCATATACAGTTTGTAGATCTTGTCGATAATTTTGAAGTACATGTTCTGTCAGATTTTTTACAGTCGTATCGCTGTGCTGTTTCAAGCTTTGTTCAAGATTTTGCAGGTATTTTGACAAGCTGCTATCATACTGTTTCAAAGTATTCGAGATAGTTTTATTGACTTCATAGTTTTCCTTGTTATAGCTGCCCATTCTGTTATCTATGTCAGCCAGCTTCATCCGATTGTCGAATCGAGAGTGATCATTGGTTGAAAGTTGTGCGTGATGAGGAGATGCGACATTGTAGGATTGTTGTTGCGACGTACCAATCTCGCTGCCAACACATAGCACCGGAGAAATCGTTACCCTTTCTTCGGCTCTATTTGAAACTACCTCAGGCGAGTTGTTACGTGAAGAACTGTTTAGTGGTATGAGTGAGTTGAATGACTTCGAAGAATTTTCGACCTGGTTGTGTGATGATCTATCAGGTATTGTTTGTGATGAAGTTTTATTTTTGCGTCTCATGTCAGACTTATTGATTTCGGCGTCATAATGGCTGTGCGACTTGCTGGGATATCGCTGTGACAGCCTACGTTGATCAAGACGAAAGTCTTCGGGTATCCATTCTGTTGTCCAAATCTTAGGATGAGTCAAGTCGGACTTGGGAAAGTGTATTAACTTGCTATTCGAAGACTGACTAGATTCGAGATTTGGAGTTGTTTTGGTCGAAGTACTGGCAGAAGTATGAATCAATTGTGCTCTTTTATCAGCAGATGCTGATTTTCCGTTCTTGGAACTGCTCTGCATATTTGATATTTCAAGATCAGCGTCACCCATTATTCTTTTAATGCAGCCTCTAATGGATTGATTTTCTTGACGAGAAGCTGTGCGTAGTATTTCTCCTTCGTCAGTTGATGTCGTACAATATTTTGAAGGTTTTTTTAAGGTACGCCCATTCCGTCCTGTGCCTTTGACTTTTGATGGTTTTATAATAACTGTCGACGGAAAATACATTAAGGGGGGGGGGGGGTAGGGTTTTAAAATTTTTTGTTTTTCATTTTTTTTTTCATTTTTTTCTGAATGAACAATGTGTCGAGAATATCGTGTACAAATTTTAAGTCAATCCGAGTAGAACTAACGGAGTTACAGCGTTTCATACGACCGGCCTGATTTTTATATCTGCCCGGTAACCGCTCGAAACCCCTAGTAGAAAGCAGCTGCAATTTCTTTTGTAATCCCGAAGATGCATTGGATATGTTGAATGACAGTGTTTCAGCTGTATGGAGCTGGCATTGATGACTCTATGTGAGTAAAACCAGAAATGAATAGCATAACTTTAATCAGGGTCTTTTCGCTAAAAAAAACTTTAAACGCGTTTTTCTGAAATCGATGTTTTTTGAGTCGGTGCCAACTGTATCTCAAAATCTACTGAACCGATCTTTTTCAAATTTTGTACACTATTTCTTTACACAATTCATGAGGTCGTGACGTCGAGATTTTTTCGTATTCGATTTTATTTTGCTTATAATTAACAACAATAGTCGTGAATTTAGGCCCAAAAATCGATACTTCAACTTTCGAGTGTTGTAAAAAATTCAAAAATTGAAAAAAATGGAAAAACGCGACGTCACTACCTAGAGGAACAAATAACTTGGAAAAATAACTTTGATTTTTTAATTTAAGATGATCCAGTGCTGAGTTGTGATTGGCACCGCAAAATATCTTTTTTCTGAGACGCCTGCTAAGAATTGCTGCCATCGGGTCAATTTTCAATATTTTTCACTAAAAATTTCACACAATACAGTTCAATTACTACTCTTTAATGTACAACATGTAGAAATAAATTTGCTGTCGCCGTACGTCGAAAAAAAATTCCGTAAAAACCTGCTTTTTTTGGCCTTCAAAAGCCTACCCCCCCCCCCCCCCCCCCCCCTAAATAGAAAGAGACGGCACCGCACCAGCTACTAAAATTACGAATGGACACAGTGAATACATATTTCATATTAAACGAAGAATACCGATACTAGAAAAGTTTGGTCAATAATAGTCAAGTGTGTGGGCTGATTTGAAAAAAGCTACATTAAACGCAGTTTTCATTTTTCTGCCACAAAAAAAAAAAGAATTGAAGAAAAAATTAATTTTTAATCGAAGGTGTCGCAATGTGGGTCACATTCAGTGATTTCTAACTAATATGGATCAATTTACAATTACTGGTACAAATAATGATGCAGTAGAATCACAAGTATATGCTCGCCTGGTACACAACACGAGAGATAATTGTTACGTGTATTCCACGACACTTCATGATGACTTCATGACATAACATTTTGATATGACATTAGTGACAGGGATGACTTCAAAATTTATGGACAACTGTACACTTTTAAATATACCAACTGTATCCGATGTTATTCCGCAGTTGTAGAACTGCTGGAGGCCATGCTACCGTCTAATAACAAAATAGTAACAACCATCATTCTCTAGAATATTCATAATTTTGCACATTGTTTTGTCGCGTAACACACAAGAGTTATTGCGCTTTAGAATGCTGTAACGTGTATTTCCTATTTGCAATTGTTTATACTCTCTGCATGGGGTAGGCGGGTTATTCGGAACATGTCCACCATCATGCGGCATTGAAGGTTTCACATCATCGCTCAAAAGGTCATGTTTGTTAGGATAGAGGTAATTTCGCTCCATAAGCCTTAAGGCAAACTGTTGTAAAGATAAATAATGAGTCCGAACGAACTTTTTATACATTGGCATATTGTTTTCGAATGGAAATGCTGAATAGCAATCCAATGGACCTAGATTTCTGACATCTTCCACCAAGTGAAGCAGCTCATGTAAGTTATATGACAGAAAAGAAGCCCCGTACAAACGTCTAGCAGATCTGACGAATAGTTTTAGGGCATTTTCTGCATAGTTTAGAAGGTGCTGGGAAGGATTCGGCGAAATGAGTATACGGATGCTACTGTGCAGCAATAAAAAATGAAGATAATAATCTTCTTCAAGAATACCTTGTAAAACTACAGGTCCAGTATACAAAAGGAATTGTCGAGATTCCGTGGCTTTGTAATTTTTGTATTGAGTAGCTGTGCGAGGTTGTCGTTGAAATTCGCTGGGGCATGACTTCGCCAGTTCCTCTAAGCGAAGACAAATAATCTTGATAGCGCGTGCAGAAAGTTTAGCTCTCAGAGAAGATTTTCCACCGAACCATGCTTCAAACAGTTTTTTCACTATGCCAAGACAAACAAGATGCATATACTCGAACGGTACATGACTAACTAAATTTATTAATCCCGCTAAAGGGCTTTGTCCTTCTAAATGATGATCTTCATCAGATTGACAAGCGTATTCATCATTGGTTCGAAGTTGAAATTCGGTGCCGACGAAAGCTGTTCCAGTACGAACTTTTCGGTAGTGCATTTTCTGAAAACGGATACCGGTTACCTTGCACTTTGAGCAAGGTTTTATTCCGTTATGTCCACGATGTCTCAATACATATGCTCTTGCGGGTGCATCGGCAATGAATGCACGGAATTCGATTGGAATGATTTGACCACAAAACAAAATACCACCGACTGTTTTCACCTATTGAACTTCGTCAGTAAAACATTAAAAAAAATCATTAACGTTAGAAGGTTTGCCTTTACCACGGTATACCCCAACTATCATAGGTTTACTACTCGGCAGGTTCACTATTCCAATCTGGATTGGCCAGAATTGAACGGAGCCACGCTGATCTGCAGAAGCTCCATCGGTACTAACGTCAATTATAAGCGTCTCAGGAATGTTTTGTTGGCGAGAGAGTTCTGAAGTTATTACGTTCAAAAATCCTGCATGCCAATACTGTCCGGGATCAACCTCAATTACTTTCGCTGAAAACTTTGCCGAGTGTAAAAGCGTTCTACCTTGACTGGGTAGATAACTCAGAAAGGGTTGCGTTTTTAGAACACGAAGAATCGCATTGGCTTGACAATGTGAGAGATTGATGCTCTTGAAACAATTAGCTAAATTATTCGCGAACTGCTCTTGAGAAGTACGTTCAATAGTGTCACTTCGCCCGCCATAAGAGCTATCATCAATAGGCTCTGTGTCACCTGATATCACACTTGTATTCCTCGCTTGCGGTTCAATTATATTTTCATTTCCAACGCAATCGCTCATAGAAAGCAATGACTGATTATTATGGTTATCATCAACTGGCTCGATTTCTATATTTTGAGCCTGTTGCGATAGCACGTGTTCGTCTTCCGTCAGCTGATTATGGGCCGTAACTTCAAATGTTACGGTTACAGCGCTCCTTTGTTCCCTGAGACGGGTACGCTTTTGTCTTTCTGATAACTCCTCAAATCTTTTACACTTACCCATGATTCCCACCGATACAGACTATGGACATATGAATATAATTTGCAGGGAAGAGTATGAATCGCGACAAAAAAATGTGAGAAGTGACTGAGAATTTCATTAATTTAGCGAAATTGTCATTTCAGTCTAGTTAGTACGAACCTGCTGATAAATTCTCCCCTAATTTTATCGAATACGACTTATATCTAGAACAAGAGCCAAATAATTATAATAGGTCAAGATATAGTGAGGTTAGGTTTATAAATTCGCGGAACCATATGATTTTAAGTACGGAGAAACCTATACATTTACAGCATAACCGATGACCGATTAGAAGTTTTAACTTAGTTCGAAGTGTGAGATCACAGTTCTTACTTGACAATTTATTCTTGTTAATCGTGCTTCGCAATGCTGGCCGGCCGGCATAAGATCGTGCAGGTTTATCCTTCAACAATAAATACGAAATATGTTGCTAGATACCATGTCACACAAAATATGAACATAGAAAGGATATAAACTATCGTTTGAATTCATATATTTTGTATGTACTTACCGGAATGAATGGTCCTGAAAAGTGTATTTCTCAGTGTTCACGTGTTGCATTTGAGGTCAGACGTCATTTATACCATTAGCCCAACTCGCGAATGGCGCCCGAAGCTACAAGTGGCTGTGCTCTGTGGTATGGTCGGCGCATGTGCACTTCGAGCTTGCTATTTTAATGTAAACCGCGCGTAAATTTGAACACGTGTACAAAAGTACAAGGACATGCGTGGCCGTTGACTGAAGAAAAGGATATTTCAAGTCCGCGTCGTTGTATAAGTTAATATTACATATGGTTACGGTGACTATCTGTCTGCTTATGAACGTCTATCTATAGGGCCACCCAGATTGCAATAGTTCGATATAGGGTGGATACACCAGTAAATGACCGATTAAGAAAATATGGACTGCAACGGTGGTTCAGAGCTCTCACCGCGCTCTACGGCGTTCCTGACGATACGAACAATTTTTCTGCGATACAAGATAGAGTGTTGGGCACCAGACGCGAATGCGTCAATTTTTCTACGAAATAACTAGAAAATTCAGCGATAGCAACTCAAACTCAACTAAAGAACGGAACGACGGCCTCGAAGGCACAGCTGACTCAAATTTACAGCGAGAATGGTAGAGGGGTTGGGTACACCTTACTTAGGTAATTAGATTATCCAAAATAAATGTTGAACACCAGATGAACCTTTTTAACAATTCCGTATATTATATTTTTCACTTAAATGGTACACGCGGTACAAACAATTATAATCAACGATAATTTATAATGTCATGAGCTCGCTAGGCGAGATAGCAAAGATAATAGAACAACGGTAATTCGGGAATAATAATTCGTAATACGGAAAATACTTATTTTATTGAGCCTGGGTCCGCCTTAGCGGTAAGAAAAAACGATAATAATGCTGGCTAGCTAGTGCGCCGTTGAAGCGATACAAAACAAGCTATTATACTACGTTTTAGGCACGTATCACCGAGCGATACGATACTCAGGCAAAATATCCTATACTTGGCGGCACTAGCGGTATTATAAAAGATCTAATATAATTTGGCTCAATAAATTAGTTTGACTCGACAGATTTACAACAAAAGAAGCTAAGTTAACAAGGGATCGCGTAGCGATAAAACAAATAAGAGAAACTACTAATCAACCCGAAGGTTCGCAAAGATAAACTACTATGAACTCGATATAGAAGATATCGAGCGGAATACGATACGCGATATTATTCAAAGATAAGCTAAATTAACAACAAAATCTTAAACAACTATGACAACTACGTTCAGCCAACCCTCGGGGAGTTGGAAGATAGTTTAACGACACACCATACAAGAAAATATTACAAGAAAAGCACAGAAATCATAGAAAATCAAAGATATCACATAAATCAAGAGAAAATCAAAGAAATAGCACAAAAATATCAAAGAAATCAGATTACATGCGTAATAAGCGGTAACGAGCTAGCAAATCGGTATAAGCAAGCGAAATATAGCAAATAACAACTCAAAAGGCAACTACAAGCAGAAATATTCAAACAAAGCCAATCAGACATGAAACTCTTTCGCTGAACTTCCTTTTTCGATACTTAACCTAACTTACTCTACGATACTTAATCTACGATAATTTCCTACGATAATTTTCTACGGTAAATTTGCAATGACGCAGCCCGTAGGCTACGTACGAACTAAAGACTACGAGATTCGATATGAAGGAAGTCCAGCGGAATTTTCGTGGTTTACTAAAAGCGTTCTTAGAGACCTTACCTTATTGCAGAATCTGCTGCTCGTACACACTTTACTGAACTTAAACTTTTTAACTATATCGTCCGCACAGCGGTATGATAGAATGGATAAGATACTGGCGAAAACTAACGGCGAGAGAGCGAGAGTAATCGAAAACACGTCTAGTCGAGACAATTGCTGAACGTAGAAGTGACGATAGTCTTCCTGATTTTCGGTAACGAGGCTCCTTACATGGTCTAGAGGGTGGGGACCCTATGAGACGTCTCTCCGTACCCTATTGGCTATTCCAATTACTTGACGGTAATTCGCACGATCGGCTCGTCAGCCGATGCGTGCGATGCGCTGATCCTTGCCGTGCGGCAAGCGGCAGGCGGTAGAGATGCGATACTCGGCCGTAAATGCGGCAGGATGACCTCGGGAAGGCGCGACCTTGGACTCTAAAATGCGGTACCTTCCTGACTTCAATAATCCCTGCGGGATTTTCTCTGCAGCGGCAGACTCACACGAAGACGACCTCGCTGCAACTCCCTGACAGAACCTAGGTGTCCCGATTCTGGGTCGCCACCTTTCTTGGTCTGCCAGGAACACGTAGAAGGCTCTCCTGGCCTCTCTTTCGTGGCTCGTCCTCTGGCGATACTGGCAGGAGCGGTATGGTGTTCTCGGCTGCTGTGACGGGAGATTGTAGCGTTAGCGTACAACCCTATACGCCGTCGTCGCAATCCGCTGCTGGCGATAGATAAGTTCTCCTCGCGTGGAGCCGTCTGCGACCCCTATCTCACAGCGAGAATCTTTCCAAGGTCGACATCCTTCCCTCCAGGTGTTGCGATACTACCCGTGGCTTGCAGGTCCTGGGCTGCGTATCGTGGCGGCTTCTGCAGTAGCGTAAATTGGAGGTCATCTCGGTATCGGTAGTTGGCGGAAATCCTCGTAGCGTCGTTATGGCTCCTTCTCTCTCTCTCTCTCGCGGTACATTAACAAAAAAAGCACTTCAAATTACTATTTGTTCGGAATCTACGATTTGTCTGTGGTGTGCCGCTATTTTCCCGAGGGTGAGACGTGTCTCGTCTCTCTCTCGCGGTATTATTCCTCTAGTTCTACTAAAACTACTAAAAATCGGTAACCAGAAGGGCTCCTGTGACGGCAGCAAATCTGCAACGTCACAGGACATACAAATGGCTGTTTCAGGTGTAATAATTGACCTACGCTCGTAGGGTAATTTTGTTCGTAATAAGAATTAGCCGTAGTTTATTATACGAAAGCTTGAAATAGGGAAAATATTGGTTAAAAGCAACAGATTGTCGAAATGCTGAGACATGTCAAAATTCCCAGTGAATGACCGGGAACACCATTGAATGACCTAATCAACGCTAGTGAATGACCGTCGATCTAAATACGTCTCAGGTGTTTCATATTTCATACCACAATGTTATTTTTCATGATGGGAAAAAAAGAAAATGCACACAAATGATAACTCACAAGGAAATAAATAAGCCGTACAGCCAGAACCGTTGGATGCAGCTCGCTGCTTCTTTCCTCAATTTTTTCTCACTGACAATACCCGCGTGATATGTGATTACTGCGCCACTTGGGTGAGAAACTATATGGGATCGTATGATGAGAGTTTATATGCAGTTACCTACTACATTCTAGGAGTTATTTACATTTTTTCGCGTTGACAGTCATTCACTGGGGTCTGGTCATTTACTGGTGTATCCACCCTAGCTGCGGCTTATGCGCGTCTAATACGGACAGCCCCGTTAGAGGGCCAAATATATATAATAAAGAATAAAGCTTATAATATTAATGCGAGGTAAGTCTATAATATAGATTTTAGAAGATGAAGAACAAACCCGAAATGTGATATGGAAATCACTAGAGAAAAAAAAATTAAAGAATAATAACCGATAAAGAGTTACAGAGATCAAGTTCCTATTTCTTGATCTTTGTTACTCTTTATCGGTTATTATTCTTTGATCTTATTTTTCTTTGGTGATTTTTATAACACATTTCGGGTTTGTTCTTCATCTTCATAAATCTATATTACAGATGAAAATATTCTAGGCCTGATTAGAAAATCAGAAAGTGGAGAAAAAAAGTAGAAATTATCTGAATGGCCGTTGATATAACGAACCAATACTTATTTGTGACTGTGGTGAGTCTGCGTGCAGAGGGCTACTAAAGAATAATACAGAGAAATACAAGTTTCTGCTGAATGATCTTCAGCCAGACCGCTATCAGTCAACATGGAGATACTGGTCGCGGAAGTTCTGTACTCAGTCTGCATTAATTCTGCCTGAAAATTCTGACTACAGAATCTTATGAACTCTGCAATTTAAGGCCACGCTACAAGGGTATAAAAGGAGTGCGTGGGTCGAGCTGTGTAAACAATGGGTAAAGTTAATAATAAAACGGTTGTTAATCAAAAAAATTCTCGGAAATCAAAAGGGATGAAAAATACAAGGTGTAATTACAATAAAAAAGATGTAAAATTAGCTGTAGCAGATGCTTCATAGACACAGTAATATACACGCAGTAATTGGGTCGTTTGCAGTAACTGGCACGCAGTAATAGGTGCAAGCTACTAGGAGCCGCAGTAATCCATGCATTTGCACTTGCTTTTAAAACGCTTATTATTTAAATAAAATATTAGTTTTTTGCATTGTTGATTTTTTTGGAAGTTCAAAATGAGTTGAACTTTGACATGAAAAAAATATTTTATCGGTATCTTAGAATAAATTGAATATAAATGCTTTCAAAGTAAGACCGATATAAAAAACCGCAGTAATACCCACACTTACCCTATACAATTTTTCGCCGGCATATATTGTTATGTCACAACAGTTTATTAGATACTCGTTGATAGATATTTTGGATGATTATTGTATTTGAGGTAGGATATCGGTGATGGAAGATGGTGTAGTTGTCTAAGTGTGATATTTATTGATGCGTAATTGGTTTATTTAAGTACTCCTTTTGTTATATAATCGGTAGTTTGAATAATGAGTGGATATGAAGGAGGAGGTAAGGATAGAAAAAGGAGAGAAGATGTTAAGAGTTAGGAGGTTGACTGAAGAGTAAGTTAGCGACAGAATAGAATAATGAGGAGAGGTCGGTTGTGAGCAAGGTGGGGAAGCAAAAGTGCAGATGCAATTGTAGTATGATTTTGAGGAGAAGAATGGACTCAGGAAGTCAGGTGTTGGGTAGCACATGATAGGCGAGGAACTGTGAGGAGATAGTCGAAAAGGTGAGGAATGGCTATGCCAGGACGTAACAATATGTCACATATAAAAAATATTTTTTCGCATATTTTTATTTCCGTGGGGGTTATATTAAATAAGAACTCACCAGTTTATAATTGTGCAGCTCGTCTTCTTCGTCCACCCCTATCAGTTCATCCACGATGATCGCTTGTCTTTCCGACAGCATTTGCACAATATCTTCATAAAATGCATCTCCCATCGCCATTGAAGTGGCGGAAATTTCACTTGAAGGTGCATTAGTAATAAGATTCAAACCGCGAAGTAAACTTTCCGTATATGTGAGCGCATTAGTTAGTTCACTTTTCGTTTCTTCGTTGATTTCATCACTGTATTCTGTTTCGGTAACCGTATTGAAAGCACTACTTGTCCCTTCCATCGCACACTGTGATATATTATCACTCATTGCTTCGTAACAACACGATCGATGTGCTCTGCTTGACTTTCGTCGGCGAACTGACTACATAGACTGCTGTTTGGAGGTCAAAAAATCCGTTGGAGCGCCCAGCTGCTCATGGAAAGACCACACAACAAAACAGTTCGACGAAAAACGGGCAAACCCAGGTAGCGAAATATTCCGTTCTTCTTATTAATTTCTCGACGAAAATAGTTCGTGGAACAAAGGTTATTAAAGTATTATTCAATAATTTTGCATTTCAGAATTTCTGAAATAATACTTTTTGCAATGGAAAAAGTAATATTTTTTAAAATGAAAAAAAAAATTAAAAAAAAATTGACATGGATCGAATTTGAACCCAGGACTCCGGCGTGCCAGTCGTAAGCCTAGCCAATTAAGCTACGCTCGCTGGCTCGGAAGGAAGCAAACGTTACGAGCTTATGAATAGAGTGTAAAACTTCGAAGTCGAATTTCTTGGAAACCAGGCCCTAATGGAGGAAATCCCGGTAACCTGGTACTAGGGTTGGGTCACTCTACAACATACCTGAGAATCACCAAAATCCGTTTGTCCGGGTTTTGGCGGTCCCCTTGTCAGTAATGTGTCCGCACCGCAGTTTTCGACCTATATAAAGTTGGCCCGTGACTTTATTATTTTTTAATTTCTAATATACCAATCAATTGCTCCTTAATTGCTCTTAATTGCTCCGCTAATTTCATTAATTGCTCCAGCCTAGTTTCCGAGAAAAAACGAAAAAACGAAATACGGATTTACTATGGTAGAATGGCGGCCAGATTCAAATCTAGGTATTAGCTGAACGGAATGAGATACAACATTCTACAGGGGACTAAAAAATTGCTCCCTACCCACACAACACAGGATATCCAGAGGATCATCCTATTTAGGTCCAGTATATGTCGCGGACATATCAAATATCCCTGAGATGTTAATAATATCCAAGATATATAACATATCGTTCGGATATCCATGATTTACACTAAATATTTCTTATAATGTCCGTGAATGTACTAAGAATATCAATATATATCCAGGATATTTACAATATCCCCGGGATGTTGTCAATATTTTAAATACATTGATAATATATACACAAGTACGATGCATGGTCAGCTTGTACAATAACCTTACCAATGAACATTTTTTCAATTGTTTTTTGAAAGTATGGCGATTCATCAAATCCAGAAATTTTCGATCAGTTTTATCTGATATTGAAAAATCGTATTAACAAAAACAAGGGTTTCAACAGATTAATACAACCTTTTGAGCAAAAAGTTTTTGAATCTTCTTTAATAAGATTTCTAAGAAGAAAAATTATCAAAAGTATTTGGTTAAATAGTTGGTGATTATACACATCAAGGTTATATAAAAATAATAATACCTTCAACTATAGAAAATTGTGACCTGAATCCAATTAGATAAAATCATCCACAAATATGTATACAGCTATGCATCTTTTTAAAAATCATTCAATTTTCTAACAACTTTTATTTTAATTCGATTCGACACCTTAATCATGAGCTTTGACAAATCGGAAAATATTGGACTGATACCCATAGGGTAGTTTGGCGTAGTCGGTAGAGCGTGCGTAAGTAATACAGCGAGTGCGAGCGGACTTGGGTTCAATCCCTGCAGTTAGGTCGGAAAATTTGGTAGCGTTTTTCATAGCAAACTGGTAATGCTTGTCGATTCACACAAGGAAAAAGTTATAAAATGTAAATGAGACCTGCGAATATTCGTTGCATGACTGTAGCATACCAGAAATACAACTTTTTTGTTACCGTTACAAGTTTGCTACATATATATATATGACAAATTCCTGGCGATGTCTTGAGATGCCCTGCAGATATTTCGAGGATATTCTATTAGAACATCCGCAGGACGTTCAAATGGGCGGACATTTGGGGATCGTCAGTATATCCTCTGTCTATTTTTAGGACAATTCTGGATATGCCGTGGATATCCCGTATATCCCAAAAAAATATCCCAGGGATATTATATTGATATCATTGTGTTGTGTGGGTAATTGCTCTTAATTGCTCCGCTGATTTCGCCAATTGATCCAGTCTAGTTTTTGAGTAAGAAGGGAAAAACGAAATAGAGATTTTTTATGACGGGATGGCGGCCAAATTCAAATCTAGGTATTAACTGAACGGAATAAGATACGACGTTCTACAGGGAACTAAAAAATTGCTCCCTAATTGCTCTTAATTGCTCTACCCTTGCTTTGAATTGCTCCCCCTTACTTTCTAAGAAAATTAAGAATTAAGACGAGTTCATCGAACATAACCTCTTCCGAGGGACAGCTCATTTCAGATTTCACTGGCTTATTGATCAGAGTGACGATATGTGCTGAAAATATCATTAAACAATTGGTCCTCGTCAGCTTTGAATTGCTCTACCCTTGCTTTTAATTGCTCCCCCTTACTTTTTAAGAAAATTGAGAATTAAGACGCGTTCATCGAACATAACCTCTTCCGAGTGACAGCTCATTTCAGATTTCACTGGCTTATGGATCAGAGTGACGATATGTGCTGAAAACATCATCAAACAATTGCTTTTTAATTGCGCTGAATTGCTCTACCCTTGCTTTTAATTGCTCCTCCTTAGTTCTCAAGAAAATCGAGAATTAAGACGCGTTCATCGAACATAACCTGTTCCGAGTGACAGCTCATTTCAGATTTCACTGGTTTATTGATCAGAGTGACGATATATGTATGCTGAAAACATCATAAGCAATTGCTCCTCGACAGTTTTGAATTGCTCTCCCCATACATTTAATCGCTCCCTATTATTTTTCATGAAATATAATAATCCATAGGTGTGAGAGAATCAGAAGCATCAATAACTGCAATTATTGAAGCTATATAACCGTAGCATATTATCCACTCCTAACAAGTTTATGGGAGTCTAGCAATCGTATCGAAATATCGCTAGCATTGTTGTCGGTCGAAATCGATTGATTGTTGTCGTTTTATTCGTCTCGTGATTGGTCGAGTAAAATTGAAAGTACTGGACGTGAGTGCTACAGCGCTAACAGAATATCAAACGCGCGCGGTAACCAGGTAGTACTTATAAAATAGCGATGCTTTGCTTAATTGTTGTCAATAAATTGAGAATCTGAAGTTCATACAACCGATCAAAATAATTAACAATAGGACGTTACCCATGGTAAGACGCTTTGTATTATATTATCTGTAACTGATCTTGATTTTATGGCAATGAGTGAGAATGTAAATTAAAACACGTAATGCCATCATAATTCACGTTGATCCCTTTATTTATTGAGAATAATAATATAAGGTAATGCTGAAAAATACAAGGAATAATTTCAACTATAATATTTGTTTAAAATTTAGCATAAAAAATAGTTGCAATTTCTCAAGTTTAATTTTAGAAACGAAAAAGTTATCTCTTCAATTGATTGTATTAAAAGCTTAATCTCTCAATGTTACAAGTATTACAGCTATGTAATGACAGCATATCCTGATCTATAGAAAACCAATACTCCAGTGAATTGTCAACAATAAAATATAAATCCAAATCAAAATACGATATTTTATAAAATTTATAGATATCCACAGGTATCTTCAGGTAGGTTAATCAGATGACAGAAAGTGTGGTGAATGCGTCACGGTTGTAGATCCTCGTGAGACCACAGGATGAACCAGGACGCTGCTATTCTTTCCCAACATTTTCCTCTGCGGTGGGAAACTAGTTTCAGAAGTTCAGTTCACACAGTTCCTATAAAATAGAAATCATATCGTTTGAATCTGAAATGCCCCCAATGGTTTGCCAATTTTCCTGGAGTTCTGCCAGTCAGACGTATGACACCTGCTACCTCTGTAACGAAGTTACTGGATGCAATGTGACACTCGTAAATAATCTATTACTTGATGAACAAGCGATATACCGAAAGGATTTTTTTCGCGCCTCCCGAGAGGAGTCCGTCTACTATTTTTTTCCGATTGTTGTCCACAATGGCGGCAGACGCTGAAATGAGTTTGTGAATCTAGCAGACGACAGAACTGGGAATATTACTGGAAAGTTGGGGGAGTGGCTGGCGCGATTTTGCCAGCCAACGAGATTCGAATAAATAAGCGCATGCGCGTTATAATAGAGTGGACGCAAAATTCCTTTACTTAGCTCTGCGTAATATTCTCATAAAATGTTATGCTTTGTAAATTTTACGGATAAAAATTAAATAAGCGTAGTACGCAATCTTTTTTCAGTGAAATATGTTTGAAATAATAGTTCATGGTCTATAATTTCATAGTTCAGAAAAGTTTGTGCTTAGCAATAGTGATCTGAAAGACGTTTAAAACGAAGTAATGTGTACTTACAAGTTTCATTCAAGCTACCAATCAAGTGATTTGAGCCAATTCTTCCAAAATCATTAAGATGCTGTTTCATCTTTTACTGTAACTTTCTAAGGGCTTAGTACCCAGAAGTTATCTGTGTAGTATTTTTCAGCCATATGGCTTAGAAAATTCATCTTATTACTACACAATACTGAAAACAAAAACAAATTAGGACACTCATTGACCTTAATTTTTGTATTTCTAAATGTTAAGAAAAAATTGATTGAGAGTAAAAGAGCGATTAGTATTCTTAATATTAAGACTTGTACATTTGAGCTTTCTGTAATTTTCGAAGAATTGGCTTAAGGGAGGACCCTACTGAAATCTTGACAGGGGGGTTATTCACTAACTTCTCGGTACGTACCGCGCGGTTCGCTTCGTTTCTGTACCGCGCGGTTCGTGTTACCGATCGGTAGATCCAGACCGCTATTTTGCTATTCAGTAACCCACTCGACAAGGCTACCGCGCGGTACAGTACTCGGTCCGATGATACCCGAATATAACAGGTTTGATGTCATTTATGACGTCAGACTTGGCGTTAGAACTAGCTAGACTGATTTTTTGACCAATGAGAAAAGGAATATGGTGGCATCTCTCACGTGACTTTAAAGGTACCTGAAAATTGGCACAAGAGTTGAAAAATGGAGCCACAAAACCTACGGTTATTGAATGTCTACATACTGATATAATCTATATATTTATGCACGTATAATGCTAAGCATTACGCAACATTAAATACCTCGATGTTTGTATGTATTGAAAATATTCGGAAGTAAATAAACCACTGTAAAAATCTAACAAAACCTCAAATCTGTCATCACAGTGCCGAACAGCGCATTTGCTATCATTAAATTATGAATTACAGGCATAGTACTCGAATAATTTACTTTATTATTACCGGAATGCATCTAACGACTGTCAGAAATCCGCGATTAGACCGCTACCGAGAACTTTTGCCGCGCGGTAGATGAACCGAGAATCGATAGCGAACCGCGCGGTAGAAACCGCCTAAAAAGTTACTGAATAGCTCGGTTCGTCACCGAGGAAGACGTGACGTCACTACCGAGCGGTAAGTAGCTGAACCGCGCGGTACGAGAGTTAATGAATAACCCCCCAGAAAGCAGTTTTTTTATTGTTCCATTGGCCACAAAATATCCAATCTGAAAAGTAATACTACCAATTCTAGATTATGGTAGAATTTGGTGTCAAAAACAAATTTCAATTTCCTGTGATGAAAGTGTATGCGCAGGGAACCTTTCGCAGAATCTATTGCAGCGTTGCGAAAGGTTCCCTGCGCATACACTTTCATCACAGGAGACTGAAATTTTTTTGGAAAACATATTCTACCATAATCTAGACATGGTAGTATTACTCTTTAGACTGGATATTTTGTAGCCAATTGAAAAATAAAAAACTGCTTTTTGTGAAAATGTCAGTAGGGTCCTTCCTTAACGCACTTGATTCAACAGTGATTTACCTACTTCTTCATGAAAAACTCTAAATAAATATCTGAAAAGACATTATAAAACGGTCAATCGAACTTGTAGTTAGTGAATAACTGTGTTGACATGTAGTACTTACTTATAACGACTCAGTAGTGTTTATGAAAACAATTCAACGATGGTTGGTGCCAAACCTTCTGTGTCCCGTGATGAAATAGCACGAGTTTTAGACAATTATGAAATATTCCAAGCATCAGGTGACCTAAAGACAAAAAATGATGCAGTATGGATATTAATCTGCAATCAATGGGACAATTTAATGAAACCTATAAATCTATTTCATTATGTCAGACAAGATAGGCATAATGTTTTATCGGATTATAAACGATCGAAAAGGTTGGTTCAGGATATCGTACAAGATGAAAGAGCGTCTGACAGTTTTATAAGTGATTCTAAGTCCGATGAGTGTAATTCAAATGATACTTATCCACCGGATTATAAAATTGCTAAATCGAAGAAATTCAAGGCTGACCAGTTGAATTTTGATATTTCGTACAACGAAGCAGAATGGGCTGCCTTGAGGCCAATAGAAAAACTCTGCAAAAACGGACAAACTTATTTAGCTTTGCAAAAAGGCTGGCCAGATATTCTTGTGAAATCTATTTGGAAACTTCAGAAGCTACCTTGCGTATATGTCTTCAAGCGAGCATCTGTTCGTGTTGATTGTGCTTTGCCGTTCCTTAGAATCCATGGGCAGTACAAGGATTGTGGCACCAAATTGTATGGTGAATGCCCAGAAAAACCTAAGGACAATGAAAATGTGATAATTCATATGAAAACCATCAATACCCGAGGAATACCTCATACCAGCAAACGCCGGTTGGTAGGACCAGAACGGGAACATTTGAAACAAATATTGCGTCACAAAAAGCCACGAGCAGTTAGGAGAGATATTGCTAATAAAGAAATGGGTCACAGCGGGGTAGAGCCAGCACATTTGTACTCAAGCCCAGTTCTAAGAAAAGCACGGCAGGAGGTCAAAGATGAAGATTTAGGTATTAAAAATCCAGTTTCTGTGTGGGAATCTTTGGATTTGTTGAAAGACAATGTCGAATTCAAGAAAACATTAAGAGACATCGGACATAACAAGTTTTTCATTTTGTATTGGTCACCTGAACAAATAAGCATGCATAATGATATTCAAAAGTTAGGTTTACCTGTCTCAATAGATGCATCCGGTGGGGTTGCCAGGAAAATCTCTCGTGGCGATCAAATAACCAGTGGTCCTATACTCATATATGTTATGGTTTTACACATTGGTAAGAAGATTGTGCCTTTGTGTCAAGCGTTATCTGAAAGACATGATGTAAATTTTATAACATATTGGTTGAATGACTTTTTAAGATCAGGTGCTACAATTCCCAAAGAAGTAGTAACCGACATGAGCAAAGCTTTACAAAACGCTGTTAGTATTTCTTTCAACGGTATGAAATATCAGCAATACCTTGAACAGTGTTTCAAAATTTTGAGAGGAGACAAAAATCTCAGTTTACACACATTGATATTAATTGATATTGCCCACTTCATCAAGAATGTTTGTAATTTCAAGTGTTTCTCTTCGTTGAAAAGTCCCAGAATAAAGGAATTTTATTGCAAGTCTATTGGATACATGAGTACTGTGAAAAGTTTTGAAGAGTTCAACGTAACATTAGAGGCGCTCTTCATTGTCTGTCAGAATGAAGCTGATAGCACTTCACGATGCAAGGATGCTCAGAAATGGTTAATTGAGCGAATACAAACATTCCATTTCGAGAATCTCAACATTAAATTGTCAAATAATGTTAGAATTCAGGTGATAAATAACGATATTTCAATACGATGTACATAGATTAAATAAATTCTTTTATTAGAGCACCTCGACACACGTCTATATCGTTTAACACCATACAGGAAGAAGAAGGAAGTAGGCATCTAGCGGAAATCAAGACGCCAATAGTTTTAAAAGCAACGGGTGGTTTCCCAGTCTATCAACATCTCTATCTATCGCTAGATGGCATTAATATGCTAAATATGAAATTACAACATATACAGAATATACATTCATCTAACACTTTCCCTTAATTGAGTATTTACATACTTATAAGCGAAATAAGCCTAATTCTTTAACATATATTCCATGCTTCTGCGCACCTAAAGGCTTCGTTAGTATATCTGCTACCATTTCATCCGTGGATTGATATTTAATCTCTACGATTCCCTTTTTAACGGTATCTCTTATAAAGTGATGCCTTACATCTATGTGCTTAGTTCTGCGATGATGCTCGCTATTATTAACTATTTTTTGTGCGCTCTGACTGTCGTTGAATATAACAATTTTCTTTTTCATTTTGTTTATTTCACCTAATAGATTGCGCATAAAAATAGCTTCTTTGGTAACCTCACTTAAACCTAAATATTCTGCCTCTGTGCTAGAGAGAGCAATTGTTTTTTGTTTCTTGCACTCCCAGCTGACAGCGCATCCTCCTAACTTAGTAACTAAGCCTGTGTATGATCTCCTGTCAATAGGATCATTCGCCCAGTCTGCATCAACAAATGCCTCGATATCCTTTCCCTGTTTCCTATATACAAGTCCGTAGTCGGCTGTACCAGCCAAATATCTTAATATTCTTTTAGCCGCTAACCAATGCGTCTCATTATGACAAGTATTAAATGTACTTAGCAGACTAGTAGCATATGCTATGTCTGGGCGCGTGCACACAGCTAAATATAATAACCCTCCAATCAATTGTTGATACGGATATCTTGAATCGTTTTCAACAGCTTTCTCTAATTTTAAATTTAAAGCCATTGGAGTTTGAACAGGTTTGGCATCAACCATTCCAAAGCGTTTAAGTAAGTCTTTTATATATTCTTTTTGACTCAAAGTTATTGTATTTCTTTCCCTGTCACGAGTGACTTTCATCCCTAAACAATTCTGTATTGGACCAAGCGCTTTTATATCAAATTCATTTTTCAGTGTATCAATTAATTTCTGTTTCTCGATTTTACAATTACTAAATACAAAGAAATCGTCCACATAAAGTGCAATAATGACTAGAGTATCTTTGTTTCTCTTAATATACACACAGCGTTCGCATTCAGATTTGACATACCCTATTCTAGTCAGTACTTGATTAATTTTCAGATTCCATGATCTGCTGGCTTGTTTTAATCCATAAATGCTTTTCTTGAGGAGACAAACTTTATCAGGGCCCCCTATTTGAAAGCCTAAAGGTTGTTCCATATATATATTTTCTTCTAATTTCCCATTTAGAAAAGCTGTAGTAACATCTAAATGGTCAATGTCCATATTTGTTTCATTTGCGATACCAAACAGTAGTCTAATTGTGGAATACCTCACTACAGGTGCAAAAGTTTGATTAAAATCTATCCCGTACCTTTGACTATAGCCACATGCAACTAGGCGACCTTTATATTTATCAAATTCCCCAGATGCATTTCTTTTAACTTTATATATCCATTTAGATTTTACTACATTTGAATCTTTCGGGCGATCAACTAATTCCCAAACTTGATTATTAATTAATGACTCATATTCTATTTGCATAGCATTCTTCCACTCATTTCTATTTGCACAAGACATTGCTTCATAAAATGTCTGCGGTTCATCTTCAAATGATGTGGTAATAAGTGATGTGTCTGCCATCTCGTAGTTTTCTGTCCATCTTGGTATACGGCGTCCCCGCGTAGATTTCCTAACTTCCATCGGTTCAGGAAGATCTACTTCATCCAGAACATCTTCGAGATCATCAGCTTCATCAGCTGTGAGAAGGCTTTCAGAACTTTCTTCTTCGGGTTCATAGCTATCCGATTCATCCTCTGGGTTTGAGTCTTCCACTGAATGCTGACTTGCATTCTCATGTTCGTCTCTGTGATCGTCTTCTTCAGCATCAATTTCAGCTTCTTGAGTTGGGATCACATCTATGACGTTCCTGTCATCAAAGTAAACTGTTTCAGCTTCTTCCATAGTTTCCACAGGTTTTTCTTCTGAGACTGTTTCTAGGAATGTAACGTTACGACTTTTTATCACTTTTCCCAATCTGTTAGTGTCCATAAGTCTATATCCCTTTGTATATTCACAGTATCCAATCATGATACATTCTTTTGACGTAGAATCTAGCTTTTTCCTGAGTTCTTGCGGTATGTGAGCATATGCCTTACAGCCGAACACTCGTAAGTTACTCACGTCAACCTTGTGACCCGACCAGACTTCTTCAGGAGTAGCTCCAGCCGCAGCGACGGTCGGACTGCGATTCTTGAGGTATATCGCTGTTCTTACTGCTTCACCCCAATAAGGTTTCTTCAGACCTGAATCCTGTAACATACACCTAGCCTTCTCAATTATGGTGCGGTTCAGCCTTTCAGATACACCATTCTGCTGAGGAGTGTATGGCACCGTAGTTTCATGGATTATCCCGTTGTCTTTCAGAAAATTATCAAAGTTTGTATTGCAGTACTCCAGACCGTTGTCTGTTCTTATTTTCTTTATTTTCAAATCAGTTTGATTTTCGACCATCTTCTTAAATTCAATAAATTTTTCCAGTACCTGAGTTTCCGATTTAAGCAAGTAACCAAAAGTTTTTCTTGAATAATCATCCGTGAACATCAGCAAGTACCGAGATCCATCCCACGCAACTTCTGACATAGGACCACAGAGATCGGAATGAATAAGTTCCAATTTCTCTTTGGCTCTCTTTGCTTCTCCTCGAGGAAAGGATTTCCTTTTCTGTTTCCCCTCGATACACGGAATGCAGTTCTTCAACGCATCTTCTTCTTCTTGAAAATTCATACCTGTGACGAGTCCCTTTTTTAGCATGAGCATACTTTGCTCACTCAAATGTCCCATGCGTCTGTGCCAGACTTCCTGCGAAACAGCCGCCATCGACACTGCTGTAGAGTTCTCCGTCGTCATCGCAGATATTTCCAATTCAGTCTTGAATGAAGATGAATTAGATTTATTCAATCTGTACACCCCTCCAACGTTAGATGCTGAAATTTTGCATTTACCTTCAATTTTACATTCAGTTTTATTATATATACTACACTTATTGTCATCGAATACCACTGTCAGGCCTTTTTCGGTCATTTTACTAACTGACAATAAATTGGCTGCAATATTGGGTACGTACATAACGTCTGTAATAGTTCTTTGAATATTGTCTTTTAGAGTAACCTTAACCTCACCTGTACCTTCGCTTTTCAACTTTTGTTGATTAGCTACAGTAACTAATTTTGGTTGATTGTCCGAGTACCTTGAAAACCAATCTTTGCGCATGCTCATATGAGCAGTGCAACCGGAATCTACAAACCAATCGTCTTTGTTGAAAGTAGTCGTCGCAAGAGCAGTAGTCAATAAGAGATTTTCATCGTCCTTTTTTGACCCACACTTTTGATCTTCTTCCTTCTTCTTCTTCTTCAAGAGAGGGCATCTTGGTTTGATATGTCCTGGTTTGCTGCAATTATGACATATTATAGTCTTCTTTGCTGAACTTTTCGCCGCAAACGCTGCATCATTTGAATTTCCAGAAGTGGTTTCTCGTCTTCGGTAGTCCTCTTGCAATAATCTCGTTTTTACCATTTCGCTTGAAATTTCTGTGTGAGTTGCTTCTATACCCATCACGAGTGGATCAAATTCTACTGGAAGTCCACCTAATAAGAGCATCGCAACTTCCTCATCGTCGACTGCGTGACCGATGTCTGCTAGTTGCTGTACTAATGAAACCAAAGCACTTACATATTCACCCATGCTTGTAAAGTCTTCATACTTCGTACGGAGCAAGCATCTCAGGAGACTGAGTCGTCGGCAGAGTCCTTTATTCTCGAATGCTTTTTCTAGGTTATCCCAAGCTTGCTTGGAGTTCACTGCACTTCTCACATGCGCATAGCACGATGGTTTGACACTCAGGCAAATTTTTGCCAATGCTCGTTGCTCCCGTACTGAATCATTGTCTGTTCCTTGAACGCAATTCCAGAGTCCATCCATTATTAGCGCCATTCTCATTGCGAATTTCCAGTCGTTATAATTAGAAGTTCCTTCTAACTTGTCGATTGCAGGTCCAATACCTCCAACGATTACAGGTGCTGGTGCTGTAGCCATTTTTGATCAATTTTGTCTATTCACAAACACTTCGTAGTTTTCGAACTCCGAACAAAAATTTACGGCACGCGACCGGCTAACCTCAAAAAACAACTTGTGTAAAAATAACTCACTAAGAGCATTAAATGTCACTTAACTTCACAATTATATGGAGCAGAATTTTCCTGGGCCCATAACCTGTTAGAATTCAGGTGATAAATAACGATATTTCAATACGATGTACATAGATTAAATAAATTCTTTTATTAGAGCACCTCGACACACGTCTATATCGTTTAACACCATACAGGAAGAAGAAGGAAGTAAGCATCTAGCGGAAATCAAGACGCCAATAGTTTTAAAAGCAACGGGTGGTTTCCCAGTCTATCAACATCTCTATCTATCGCTAGATGGCATTAATATGCTAAATATGAAATTACAACATATACAGAATATACATTCATCTAACAAATAAGGATATTGAGAACCTAGAAGATGAAAATATGTTCGAAAAATTAGACATGAAACAAAAATCTATCGAAGAAAACATCATCTTACATCACATCGAGACCATCAGAAAAAAAGCCTTTTTTTCAACTTCTGATAACAATCCTGGTTCAGTTGATTTCAATACGGAACTAAATCCATTCCACTTTCCACAGATCACAGAAGCTTTAGTGAGACTTGCTAAAGAATTCCCAGCCTGGACAAACGTAATGCGAAAACAATTTAATTCGAAAGCAGATGTTGCAACGTCGGCTAGATCTGAGTCCTACTTTTCAGAGCTTAAGGATTCTCTACTAGAAGATGGAAAACCTCTTAGAGTCGACAAATTGTTCATAAAGAACTCCAGGATAATTGATGGAACAATGAAACTATGCAGAGCTGAGTATATTAGATTGAAAAGTATAGAACCTATACCAAGAAATGTTCACGTGAAGCCAGATGTTGAGCATTTGCGTCTAAAAGAAAACTGGAAAGGCTTGGTAGTTGCTAATGAATCGTTCACTACAAAGGTTTGGGAAAATGTTACTGAATCGCCTGATACTTCTCTGCGCCATGAGAGCAATCACATGACGTGCAGTTCTATTCAATCTGCAGCTCCAAATGCTGGAAAACGTTCAATGAATTATGATGAATTAGAAGAAAAAGAAGATAAAAATATTGGAGAATACTCACTGCCAATCATTGATCTAGAAGACAAAGAACCCATAACTTACGATGCTTAGTGTAGTAGCCAGGATGCCACACTCTCTGGAATCACAGAAGATCACATAGAAATAAGCGCACGAAAGCCAATTGTGATAAGTGATGATGAATTATCAAGCTCCGCAGGGTTGATTCCGGAAAAACCCCTAAAAACTAATATTGTAACTTATGCTTCATTTACCAAAGATATAGCCGTTCATTCTACCATGAATAAATTGGACCGAGAACACAATTATACTCTTGAAAAAATTGATGAAACCACATGCAGAATCATCTTCGAATATGAAAAGAGCCATGATTTGTTGAATGCCAACTGTCTTCAAAATCTCAAAGAGGAAGCACCTTCTACATCTAAAGCGCCACACATGAATCCCTCATTCACCGAGAAACCAAGGCGCGGTAAATATGTGACACCAGATCCAGGACTACTCGTCAAACTGCAAAAGCCAAAAGGAAGCCAAAGTAAAGTAATAATACAGAATGGGAATTTAATGCCACCACGAACCGTAAATAAAGAAAAAATATATTTTACCAATACTTGTGCATTTGACAGTATAGCTGAAATAGTAGCATCATCATACTGCAACGTGCAAAATTTCCAAAACTTCATAGATAGTCAATGTAAAACACACAAAGAGGACCCAACATCGTTTTTGGAAGCTGTTAGAGTATATGCAATTCATGGAACTAATAATGAATTTTATAAACGCCGTGCACACATATTATATGCCGAAATGCCAGCAAGTATAGAAGGTAGAATCAACTGCGATACTAATGTTGGTCAGCTTTTTGAGAAAATGATGAAAAACAATCGATGTTCCAGAGAAATAAAGACGTGTAAGAATGAGCAGTGTAAATGGAATAATGAGCAGGCAATGCCCATTTTTGAAGTACCAGCACCTCCGATTTGGCATGGGGGTGTTCAATGTCTGCAAAAAGAAGTTGGTTCTGCTTTACAAGTCCAAGTCAGAAATTGTATCAACTGTCACGGAAAAACAGTAATCCGAAAAATAGTACTAGGACCCTACTTGGCCATTGACATGGACTTTGTCTACCAAGAATCTCTGTTTGCCATAGGGTATGGGATTATGGACATGAAAAGTAGTTTAAAAGATATTCCAACAAACATAGACGTGGCAAAGAAAAAATACCTGTTATGTGGAGCAGTGCAATATATAAAACCAACGGTCACAGATGGAGTAGGACATTATGTTGCCTATTGCAGATCTGTAACTGGAAGGTGGGAGAGACGAAACGACATCCATCGGAAGGCTGAAGTTGTATCAATGAATAAGTTATCCGATATGAAGATCGCTTTGATCCTGTACGTAGATGTGACGGATGATTGCTGACTTCTGCTTGGAGAAAATATCTTTTCATGCAAATTAAAGATTCCACGTACTCGATATTTTTTCTTATCTCTGTACCTCTATGTTACATGTTTCCCAGATCCTTTGAGTATTTTAGACTGTATTTTATGAATTGTTTTCAAAACTAATTCGCGTTTATACCAATATATCAACACTTTTCCACTCAATTTGTGAAGTAATGACTAATACTTAATGGTAGTTAAATGGAATCCAAGTTTGAGAGATAGCATTATAAGTTCTCACCCCAGTCTGCGTTTTCCGTAGAATTCCTCAATTACTTCACTATACAACTGCTCTAAACTGCGAAGTGCGAACTACTCCAAAATTCCGTAATGGCAAGCGTCTTCTTTTTCATATCCTATTGGCTTATATGACAGAGGTGAGCAGTCAATTGGTTTGTTCGAGCTAGCTACACTTTCTACACTTTTCTTACACTTTTTACACTCGCCCAATAGGAGGTGTAAATTTCTAGTGAAAAGTGTAAAATCTAGTAAAAGTGTAGAAAGTGTAGCTAGCTCGAACAAACCAAATGCCAAGCGTCATCCAAGAAACATGAACCTACAAATAAAAGCAAGATGGCACACCTCGATAATTCTTCTGTTATCGAATACTGCGACGGCGGCTCGTGCGTGACGTAGGCCGCGCCCCTCCGTGCAAATTTTTGCTATTATATGTTTTTGTTTCCTGTTCAAAAATTATCGCGCAAAAATTCGAGATAAGAATAGATCAATTAAGAATGAGGAGCAATTAGGAGTAATTAAAGAGAAGTTATTCCGTAACCAACGAACTATCGAAATTCTGTGATAGTTGAATAACAGAAAATTATCTCCGTAAACTAGTAATACATAACCTAACATCAAATAATATTTAGAGAGGAATTACTTTGGGAGATCAAATGATATAACTTTCGTCTATTTTACTCTAATTTGTAATGGTCAAATTCTGAGACGAATAACAAATACTAATAAACATATAACCTCGTTTGACACCTTCTAACCTCACAGACTATTTCGCTATAGATCGAAGAGAATCAATTTCGAGAACTGAAAATTCAATTACAATTGCATGAGCATATACCCACAGCAAATATTATTTCAGATTAGCAAAGGCTTTAGATACAGATAATCATGAAAACTAAAAGGGAGCAATTAAAAGCAAGGGTAGAGCAATTCAAAGCTGACGAGGAGCAATTGTTTAATGATGTTTTCAGCACATATCGTCACTCTGATCAATAAGCCAGTGAAATCTGAAATGAGCTGTCACTCGGAAGAGGTTATGTTCGATGAACTCGTCTTAATTCTCGATTTTCTTGAGAACTAAGGAGGAGCAATTAAAAGCAAGGGTAGAGCAATTCAGAGCAATTACCCATACAGATATGCAATATCTCAGATTCATTACATTGCACTTGCAAGATTGCAGCAACATTGCTGCAATATTCCAATATTTCTGTCTCGATATATTGCACCTGCAAGATGGGAGCAACGTTTTTACAATATTTTAATATTTCTGTTTCGATATATTGCACCTTCAAGATTGCAGCAACGTTTCTGCAATATTTCAATAGTTTCTGTTTCGATAGGATACGATTAAAATAAGTAAATATTTGTTCAATCGGGTAATTTTACTGCTTATTTGATATTAGTATCACGAACTCAGTGAAAGCATTTGATGTTAGTTTTATAAGTTTGAAAAGCATAACATTTCACGATAGATCGTTGGGAGTAGGTGAATGCCGGACCGCAGCTGATCACGAAAGTTAAGCAACAGTAGCCGCAGTCAGTATTCGGATGGGTGGACGGGATAGGACCCATTGGCAAAAAAAACAAATTCGGGAAACAGAAGTTCTATGACATCAACTTCTGTTCAATCCTATAATAATTTCAATTCGCCTTTTCGAAACGAAAGTAAAAAGAAAACAGACGTCTGTATTGTTAATAATATTTTTGTTTTTCAATACTTTGTGATTCGCGTAGCAGCATCGTTTAGATCTTGGAATACAAAAAAACTATAATTTTGTATAAAAGACATATGACACATTTCATCATCATCACATATTAACGATATTGCTGCAGTATTGCCAGCAAGATGCAATAAAAGCGGACATAGCAAGATTGCTGCAGGGTTGCTACAACATTGCTGCAATATTTC
Source organism: Rhogogaster chlorosoma (assembly GCA_944452935.1). Lineage (NCBI taxonomy): Eukaryota > Metazoa > Arthropoda > Insecta > Hymenoptera > Tenthredinidae > Rhogogaster > Rhogogaster chlorosoma. The sequence continues at coordinate 18,328,549 of OX101802.1, forward strand.
GCAATATTACTGCAATATTCCCATTATTGCAAAGTTATGTTGCAGCAACGTTGTATCAATATTGGCGTGCTGTATGGGTAAAGAGCAATTGTTTGATGATGTTTTCAGCACATATCGTCACTCTGATCAATAAGCCAGTGAAATCTGAAATGAGCTGTCACTCGGAAGAGGTTATGTTCGATGAACTCGTCTTAATTCTCAATTTTCTTACAAAGTAAGGGGGAGCAATTGAAAGCAAGGGTAGAGCAATTCAGAGCAATTAAAGAGCAATTGTTTGATGATGTTTTCAGCATATATCGTCACTCCGATCCATAAGCCAGTGAAATCTGAAATGACCTGTCACTCGGAAGAGGTTATGTTCGATGAACGCGTCTTAATTCTCAATTTTCTTAAAAAGTAAGGGGGAGCAATTAAAAGCAAGGGTAGAGCAATTCAAAGCTGACGAGGAGCAATTGTTTAATGATATTTTCAGCACATATCGTCACTCTGATCAATAAGCCAGTGAAATCTGAAATGAGCTGTCCCTCGGAAGAGGTTATGTTCGATGAACTCGTCTTAATTCTTAATTTTCTTAGAAAGTAAGGGGGAGCAATTCAAAGCAAGGGTAGAGCAATTAAGAGCAATTAAGGAGCAATTTTTTAGTTCCCTGTAGAACGTCGTATCTTATTCCGTTCAGTTAATACCTAGATTTGAATTTGGCCGCCATCCCGTCATAAAAAATCTCTATTTCGTTTTTCCCTTCTTACTCAAAAACTAGACTGGATCAATTGGCGAAATCAGCGGAGCAATTAAGAGCAATTAGGGAGCAATTTTTTAGTCCCCTGTAGAATGTTGTATCTCATTCCGTTCAGCTAATACCTAGATTTGAATCTGGCCGCCATTCTACCATAGTAAATCCGTATTTCGTTTTTTCGTTTTTTCTCGGAAACTAGGCTGGAGCAATTAATGAAATTAGCGGAGCAATTAAGAGCAATTAAGGAGCAATTGATTGGTATATTAGAAATTAAAAAATAATAAAGTCACGGGCCAACTTTATATAGGTCTTCTGGGTCATGGTAACGATTACCGATCTTTTTTTTCTGCATACCGACCGGTAAGGATTCCCGATCTTCTATTTGCTGGCAATCGGATTTTTTTTCTGCATACCGACCGGTAAGGATTACCGAACTTCTATTTGCTGGCAATCGGATGGCTGCAATTTTCCGTTGTGCGATGGCGCCACTACCGATTCACTTTCTGGATCATGGCAACGATTGCCGATCTTGCAATTTTCCGTTGTGCGATGGCGCCACTACCGATTCGCTTTCTGGATCATGGCAACGATTGCCGATCTTTTTTTTTTTACCCTTACCGACAATCCATCCAAGATGGTCGCTCCGAAATATTCGAATTCTCAACTTATACACGAATTATACTAGCTGAAATGCTTGAACAGTGAGAAGGTGTTATATTATGCAAGCAATGAAGCGAATCATCTGATTATATGCATATGTTTTTATTAGAAATTTCTCACGTCTAACCTATTCTAGAGTAATAATTTTCTTAAAATTAACTTGAACTATGTACATATATAACCTATTCTAAGCCTTAAAATTAACTAAAACTATGTACATATATATATATATATATATATATATATATATATATATATATATATATATATATATATATATATATATATATATATATTGTAACGTTCCGGGCTATTCCGGCAATTTAAAAAGATAGGAATAGACCGCCGTTTTGTGAGTTCTTTGCTCAAATAATATTTTTTGAGATTTTATGAAGTTTTGGGCACTTTGCGACTAGGTTGGAGGGGAAAAGTTGGTTCTGCCACAAAAAGCCTCCTTTCTAGATTTTTCTAACTGTCTACGGACTCGGAGTTAACAAAGCCGTTCGCGTGAACTCGCCAGATTGCTCTGTAAAGCCACGTCCCTATGTCAGAGCCGATGTTCTCACATAAGCCTGACTCCTGTGCTATCTTTACTAACTATTCCCTGCACTCAGATCCGGGGTTTGCACCCAAGACTGTATAACCAGACTCGGAAGATTGCTCTCCAAAGCTGTTCCCTGAAATTATACTATCTCGGCTTTTATGTTGTGTGCAAGAGTTTTTATTATGGAAATGAGCGACGGAAATGTCGAATAAAGATCGTAGCGATTTGACTTAGTGAAGTTAAATCGTTTTACTCAAAGAATTGTTTGATTCTGGATTGCTACACAATAAAATAACAAAAAATGCTTCTTATCTCTATTTTCTTAACTTTACCTTATTTCTACTGGCTCGTTTCTATTGATTCGATCGATCTTCGTTTTCGTTTAAATTTAGGAGTGCAAGTTCGGTTTATTGATAAATGCCTCGAATTTTAATATTCTAATCTCAAATATGCAGCATTAGAGTTTAATAATTGATGTTGAAATAGCAGCTGCTTTAGCTTACTTTTCTTTGTTAAATTTAATTTGTGAATTTGAAATTGAATTGAAGTTTGTTTGAGTCGACCGGACGCTTTGTCTCGTGTCGCTCCGAGAAATGGATGTGAGACGTCTACCCGCGCTTTGCAGAGTATCGCTGGTGAGCCTTGTCCTCACCAGCTTTTATACTCATCGTCGTCTTCTCCGGCGATGCGAGACCGTCATTTGACGTCATGCTGGTTGGTGGGGTGATCACGTGATCTGCCGATCACGAGACCTTACTATATTACCGGCCGGCTAGCCGATACGTTACAATATGGGTCATTCCATGTCAAATCGACAAATAGTTGGAATCGACCCCCTCCGATTCGGATAAATTTTGGTGGAGTGTTTTGTCTCACTATAAAACGAAGTTCTGCCAAAGGAAAAAAATTTGAAATTTTTTCCTTAAGAGTTATGCAAAATTGAAAATGTCACTGTTTTTCCCGTTTTTTAAGTCTATTTATTTAATATTTCATAACCTACTGTATATTTAAAAAAAAACCGCTGGTGCGTTCAAAGAGGACACTTAGAGGTATGAGGAAATAAAAGTTCGGAAGAAAAATTTTGAAAATTACCAAAATTAGAAAACTTTGAATTCTTAAAAATCGTAAAACGTAAACTTCGCAGTGAAATTTTTGGCTCAAAATTTTTTATATTATACCTCTAACATATCTTAAGAAATTCTGAAATTTTCAGGAGGGTATTTTTTTTTTTTTATGAATTTTTGAATTTTGGCGAAATAATTTTTTTCAATTTTTTCAACTTTTTTGTTGAATATAGTTATTCTACCACATGATTATTGAAGTTTGAGCTCTAAAATATTTTTCTTATGTTAACGGGATGTAAAAACACAAATATCTCAAAAATTTTATATTCTTATTATTGTAAAATAAAAAATATTTTAGAGCTCAAACTTCAATAATCATGTGGTAGAATAACTATATTCAACAAAAAAGTTGAAAAAATTGGAAAAAATTATTTCGCCAAAATTCAAAAATTCATAAAAAAAAAAAAAAAAAACACCCTCCTGAAAATTTCAGAATTTCTTAAGATATGTTAGAGGTATAATATAAAAAATGTTGAGCCAAAAATTTCACTGCGAAGTTTACGTTTTACGATTTTTAAGAGTTCAAAGTTTTCTAATTTTGGTAATTTTCAAAATTTTTCTTCCGAACTTTTTTTTTCTCATACCTCTAAGTGTCCTCTTTGAACGCACCAGCGGTTTTTTTTTTAAATATACAGCAGGTTATGAAATAATAAATAAATAGACTTAAAAAACGGGAAAAACAGTGACATTTTCAATTTTGCATAACTCTTAAGAAAAAAATTTCAAATTTTTTTCCTTTGGCAGAACTTCGTTTTATAATGAGACAAAACACTCCATCAAAATTTATCCGAATCGGAGGGGGTCGATTCCAACTATTTGTCGATTTGACATGGAATGACCCATATATATATTGTAACGCAGTTTTCTATTAGGAAGAGGAAAACCTTTGACTCCGTCACAATTCGGCGCTTCCCGTGTTAATTAACTGAAACTTACCTAATGTTGGGCGCCAGACGCTTGCGCGTCGTTTCCTTACCAAATTTTTACGATACGATACGATAACTAAAACATACGAGATGCGACGAGCGACAACTCAACTAGCTCAGTTTTCCAAAGCCTTAGATAGAGGGGCAGGGTACACCATTTACATAAAACAATATTCGATATTTTACTTGAGATCACATCAATCAGATTTATTTCCTTTTCGAAATTAGACAGATTCGATAGAATCGATAACAGAATCGGTATTAGCTTCGTTTATTACGGTAGTCGATCTAAATAACGGGACAGAATTGAATTCTTTCACGATATTAGTGAGAGGCGTGTGTCAGAGACGATTCGATATAAAACAATTTGACTAAACTCCAGACTTGGTATCACAGAGCGATACTTCGTACCCAAATGCAAATTTTATTTATCATAACGCAGCCAAACACTGTTATGCGACTTTTAGCCGAGATTAGATGACGATACTCAATAATGAAACGATACAGGTTCCCTAATTATTAATTAGTGGCACGCTGAGCCTTACAATAAACGATATTTCAAGGTCTATCAAAAGATAGGGACCGCAGGGTCATTCAAAATACGTAAATTACTCAGTTCAACGATAACAGATTATTTCAGGAACGATAGAAAGATAGTAAACCAGATTCTACGATATCTTAACGAAAGTTTCGATACTAGATTTTACATAGCCAAATTTTCTCAAGCGATAATAGAACAGAGATAATTACTAAATTATAACAAACGATAATAAAACTAAACTATAACAGAGTTTCTGTAACGCGAGGCCTTAGCCCTCGCGGCTAACTTCGCTCAGGGTACTCCAGGAAAGGTATTTTACACTAATTTCATGCACAAGCAATATTAACGATACTAGAAATGCTGAATTTACAAAGCCATACGATAGGTAATAGCCAAAAAGCAATATAAGATCTACGTAATTCAGTCAGACTCGAGGTTGTTCGATAAATTAACCATAGATGAGCTTCTTAGCTCAAAATCCAAACGATAAACCAGACTCTTATACGAACCACCTCGAGTCTTCACAAAAAGAATCAAGACCTTACCTTAATCGACTTCAATAATTGCACAATCACTATTTAAGCAATACTCGATAACGATATTAGGTTCGATATGCGATACTCGATGTACTTGCAGACAGCGTAGCGTAGACTGGAGCGAAGAATAGGCTGAGTGACCAGTGTGTCTTCCTTATATAGCCTTTATTTCTACGCATCGGATCATCCCTGTAGTAAATGGGTCACGTGACGTGTCAGTGACTTTTAATTGGCTCTCGGTACTTCTCGGTAGTTTCGACGGTTGTCAGGTGTTCAGACGTATTCCGGGGAATCACACCTACCCCTCCGTTGCTGTAGACCACTCCTATTCCCGCCTTCCGTTAGAACTCCCTGGTGCTGGATCTACCGGAAATCTCGCTCACCAGAGCTATTCGATAAATTCCGATAGGGCCTTACAGGATTCGTCAATCCCTACGGAATGGGTAATAGCCTCGCGCTGGATCACAAGGATCTCGCCTACGATAAAGTTCTTCAGGTTGGAACGCTGATCCGGGGGTTTTCTCGACCAACCACGGCCGCGGTAACAGTTTCGGAGATAGTGCAGATGATCGGTGTACCTGTTGTCGACAGTTCTTTGGGTAGGAGGCTGTGAATATGCTCTCGCATGACTTTGTACGCCACCCTCAGACTGGCAGGTGATGTAGACGGTAGCTTCGCCGGATGACGGGAGGATTTTTGCCGTGCTTCTCGCACATCCCTGTACGCCGTCAGTCCGTTACGTTTGGAGCAGTGCGTTTTCCGGCTCTAGTGGAGGCGCTGGCCTTGCCGCTTTCTTGGCGAATCTAAGACTTGCACGCCGATAGGGCCGTCTGCGACGATACGAGAGGTTCTTTAGGCTGCATTTGCTGTACTTTCCATCGGTAGTTCCCACGTCGGTAGAGACCTCGTGGTGCATCGTGATCGAGATTCATAGATTTTACAAAAATAAAAAGTGCATTAGTTAAAGCTAACCATTTTCCCTAAATTTTCCCTTTTCCTGGAGTCCCTGTCCACGCTACGCTGTGCTTTTTCGAGTTTTTCCCCTTGTAACTGAGATTTATCAAAATACCACGTTACAATATATATATGTAGTATGTAGGATCTTGCGAGGGTATAAATGAATGGTGTTTGGCGTCGAATATTGAATAGATAAAAATGACTATTTATTAAGTATTTGTTAATATAAACCTATTTTACAAAAACTAGTATTTAAGAGTCGTCTCGTATAATGTTCGTCTGGAGCGTCTTTCGTTATATCGTCGTTCGTCGTTCGTATTCGGTCGTCGTTCCGATACTTCTCGTCTTACGTCTTTCGTCTTTAACCGTCGTTCTCAAACTGTCTTTCTTACGAATATGCAACCCCCGACTGCAGCCCTTGCATCCTTCTCCACTCATAAATCAGCCATACTTCTCTCTCACGCTTTCTGTTTATGGTGCGTGGGCAACACGCGTTCCCATGAATTTCGGGGTTGCTTTGCAGGTCATGCCTGGTCACTGTCAGCTTATTCTAGTTATGGTAAATCTAAATCTTAAGTGCTACAGTCTTTCTTTTAAAATAAACTTACGTCTAGCCTAAACTATTCCCGATACTACACTCGGCCATCCTACACTAAACATCTGACCTCAGATGTTTTCGTCGTCTTCACTCATACACGAGTCACCACTCACTTCACTAATCCACGGCTTCATATGGTCAGCTGATGTGGATGTTTTCTGTGGACCCTCGTGTTCGCCGACCTTTTCCACAGCGTACCTGTCTTTTCGCAGCACTTTCACAATTTTATAAGGGCCAAGAAATTTGGGGTGAAACTTGAGTCCTGGTCCGAACTGCGTCCGCTTAATTGCCACAAGGTCGTCTTCATCGTAACTTCTGGCATTCTTTCTTTTGTTGTTGAAAGTCTTCCGATTTTCCGCCTGAATTTTAGAAATTTTTCCCTTCGCTTGTCTTCGAAGCTCATCTCTGTTTTCTTGGAAAATAGTGGTCATCTCATTTTCTATCAACTCTTTAATCTGTGGGTCATCTTGCAGTCTCATGCATGTTCCGAACAATAAATTGAATGGAGATGTACCAATGCTTCTGCTCGTCGTAGCGTTCAAATATTTTTGTGCCGAGTATATGTGCTTATGCCATTCTTCTGGCTTCGGAGCAGCCAGTTTCGTTAACAACGGTATCAGCGTTCTATTAACACGTTCAATTTGACCATTTCGCCTTGGAACACCGGTGGTAATTGTAGAGTGCAATATATTTTCACTTTCGCAATAATCTTTAAATGCGTTGGATGTGAAGGCTGTTCCCCTATCTGAGACGATTCTTCTTGGATTTCCAAATATCGTTGACTGCTTCTTGAGACGATCCAGTACTTCAGCGCTGTCCGTAGACTTAGTCGGATATAGCCAAACGAACTTCGTGAAAGCGTCTACTACCGCAAAAATATGCCGATAGCTTTTCTTGGTGGAGGGCAGTGGACCCAGATGATCGACGTGATATGTGTCCAACGGCAACTCTCCCTTGTCAATGGTATTCAACAGCCCTTCTTGCTTCCCTTGTTTTCGTTCTGCCAGAATACAATTCACACAGCTTCGTACAATTTTATCGACCTTATCGCGCATCCCTTTAAACCAATAGTCCTTCTTCACAATCGACTCCGTCTTGTTAATTCCAAAATGTCCGCGTTCATGTGCGTGTCTTATCACTTGAGTTTGCATTGTCTTAGGCACCACAACAAGTACATCATCGTTAACTTCCTTATACAGTAACCCATTTCTAACAATATAGCTACCTGCCTGGCCCCGTTCAGCTTCGTTAAGAATTTTCATTAATTCTTCGTCGTCTCGTTGAGCCTTCTTTAACCTAGCGACTAGTCCTTCCTGGCATTCATCTAATAACATGGCAGTAGGTAAAGAATTACGGCTTAAAGCATCTACATGCGTCATAGATCTACCTGGCCTGTGCTCGACTACGTATTGAAATTCTTCGAGAAGAAGTGCCCATCTGGCTACCCGCACGCATAGGTCCTTTTTATTCATAGTCATCGTAAACGCTTGACAGTCTGTCACTATTTTAAAAGGTATACCCAGTAGATAAACCCTGAATTTCTTTAATGATTTCACGATCGCGAGGACCTCGAGCTCGTAACTAGAATACTTCTCCTCGGCTGGCGTCGTTTTTCCGCTCGCATAATATACTGGGTGAAACGCGTTATCTACGCTATCTCGTTGCAAAAGTATTGCTCCGTAACCCAGACTAGATGCATCCGTATGCAACTCTGTTTCTGCTGATACCCGGTATAACCTTAGAATAGGCTTGTCCACTAACGCTAACTTAAGTTTTTCAAATGCCTGTTCTTCTTGATCCGCAAACTGAAACTTGACTTCCTGTCTTAATAAATTTGTCAACGGTCGGGCAATTATTGAATATCTGGGAATAAACTTTCGGAAATATCCCGTCAATCCTAAAAAACTCTGGACGGCTTTCACACTCATCGGCCGAGAATATTTCATTACCGCGTTAGTTTTATGATCCGACGGCCGGATGCTTCCATCTTCGACAATGTGTCCGAGATATTCTATCCTCGTTTGTAAAAAACGACACTTGTCCCAATTAATTTGCAAGTTATATTGACTACCGCGATCTAACACTATCTTGAGATTCTTCAACCCGTTTTCGACATCCGCGGAAGGTATAATCAAATCGTCCATGTAAGTCAACACAACTCCGACTGCGATTAATTCTTTGAATACAGCGTTTATAAACTTCTGAAACACCGACGGCGAATTGCAGAGACCAAATGGTACCCTCAGAAATTCGTAATGACCATTGGGCACTACAAAAGCCGTGTACCTTATGCTATCTTCTTCTAATGGAACGTGAAAGAATCCATTCTTCAGATCTAGAGTACTAAACACCTTTGCGCCCTGCAATAAATCTAATTGATCTTCGATAAGTGGCAGCGGATAGCGATCTTTCATAATTTTCTTGTTTAACTCCCTATAATCTACACAAATTCTCGTCGATCCGTTCTTCTTTTTTACCAGTACTATCGGACTAGCGTATTCCGAATGAGAAGGCCGAATTATTCCTTCGTCTAGCCACGTCTTTATCTGTGAGTCTACTTCCTGCTTCTCTTGAGGGGATAACCTCCTAGGCCTCTGATATACAGGTACCTCATCTTTTAAAATCAGATTCATTTTGATGCCAACTTCGTGTACCTTCTCTGGTTCGTAACTACCGATAATATTTTCAACTTCTGCTTTATGATCGGCACTTGTGATATAAGACAAATCTACCTCGTTTGCTTCTGAAATAACGTCTATTTTAAATACTTCCGGAATCTCCGGATCGTCCTGAGCGTCATCTGCTGGCCTAGTAATAGAAACCCTTCCTTCTTTCATATGAACCTCAACACTACTCAAAAAATCAGCACCAATAAGTAGAGCGTGTTGCATCATAGTATCAGAAACTACATGAATTTTCATAGGATATAGGCTACCGTCTATCGCTACCATAGTATCAAATTCTCCTAGCGTACGGTTATCGTCAGAGCCAATACCGCGAAATTGTAAAGTCTTATTATCTAAACGAGGTGCACCAATTTTAACATATTGGTCTGCCCTCATCAAGCTTATATCACTACCAGTGTCTATTAATGCTAAAAACTTATTGTCCGCTACTTGCACTTCCTTATATTGCTTTCCACGGGCGAACTGTCGACTTGCACCACAGCTCTCTTTCGTCGGATTCTTTTTCAATGGACACTTCGCTGAGATATGTCCGTATTCGTTGCAGTTGAAACACTTTGCACCTTTGCTTTTCGAGGGGCAATCCGCACTCACATGATTCTTTGCTCCACAATTAAAACAACGCTTCGTGTCCACATTTGAATTACTCAGCTGCTTCTTATTTTTATCATCGCTACGTTTCGGCTTATTATTTGCTTTGATATTCGCACGCATACTTTCATAAAGGGTGAACTTAGCCTTTAATTCTTTGACGTTCTTGGCACCGTATAAGATAGTCTTATTCACTTCATCATCTTGAACACCATCAATGATATATTGTATAACTGCGTCAGTTTCAATGTTCACCTGGCTAGCAATCTCTAACATCTTGTAAATATATTCTTGATACGATTCGTTTGAGCCCTTTTTTCGTCGTGACAGATCTTTGTGGATCTCATGGCTGTTTACAGACTGCGCAAACTCTTCCTTCAATGCTTTTTTTAATTTGTCCCATGTCCTCGCGCACTTTTCGAAATTCACAAATAATTTCGCAGAACCGCGAAGTAGTCTCTTAGCGTACACTACTTTTTGCACATCACTCCACTTGCACAAATTTGCCATGTCTTCAAAATCTTTGAGCCAGCGTCGTACACTCAGTCGATCATCACCACTGAATGTTTCCATAGATTCCTCGACATCCTTGAAGGTAAGCAGATACTTTGATTGCCTGCTGGAAACTCTCGCGTCAACACTTTCATACACTGATTCCTCGTCACTGTTATCGTCGTCGTTTTCACTTGCATTGTCCGACTTTGCATCATCACTTTTTTCACCATGCTCTCGTTCAAGCGCCAAAACTGCTTTTAATCTGGCGACCAATTCTTGTTTATTTCCTGACACCTTTAACTTCCGTCGTTTCAGTTCAGATTTGAGTTCAGGGACTTTCATCCCATTTACATGTGATTCGTCTTCTTCCTCGTGTGGACCTTCATTGGCACAGTTACCGTCTTGTATTTGATCGTCTTTACCCATCTTTATATATGCACTTGATCACTTAGTCTTTCTTTCGTTTTCAGCGTACCAATTTTCAATACTCTGACCGATACCCTGCGCAATCCCGGTTGAGCCCCCAAAAATATGTAGTATGTAGGATCTTGCGAGGGTATAAATGAATGGTGTTTGGCGTCGAATATTGAATAGATAAAAATGACTATTTATTAAGTATTTGTTAATATAAACCTATTTTACAAAAACTAGTATTTAAGAGTCGTCTCGTATAATGTTCGTCTGGAGCGTCTTTCGTTATATCGTCGTTCGTCGTTCGTATTCGGTCGTCGTTCCGATACTTCTCGTCTTACGTCTTTCGTCTTTAACCGTCGTTCTCAAACTGTCTTTCTTACGAATATGCAACCCCCGACTGCAGCCCTTGCATCCTTCTCCACTCATAAATCAGCCATACTTCTCTCTCACGCTTTCTGTTTATGGTGCGTGGGCAACACGCGTTCCCATGAATTTCGGGGTTGCTTTGCAGGTCATGCCTGGTCACTGTCAGCTTATTCTAGTTATGGTAAATCTAAATCTTAAGTGCTACAGTCTTTCTTTTAAAATAAACTTACGTCTAGCCTAAACTATTCCCGATACTACATATATATATTAGGGTGGTCGTTAAAAATTAAATTTTTTGCGACGCCCCCTAAAAAGCTTCCTTTTGATGAAAAAACACTGGGGAATTTTTTTTTTTTTTTTTAATTCAAAACAACACATGCCGCAAGACGATCTAAGTTAATTTTTGGGTATAATCATCTTTTTCGGGAATTTTTGCGACACCCCCTAAAAAGCTTCCTTTTGATGAAAAAACACTGGGGATTTTTTTTTTTTTTTTAAATTCAAAACAACACGTGCCTCGAGACGATCTAAGGTAATTTTTGGTTTTAGATCGTCTCGAGGCACGTGTTGTTTTGAATTTAAAAAAAAAAAAAAAAATCCCCAGTGTTTTTTCATCAAAAGGAAGCTTTTTAGGGGGTGTAGCGAAAATTCCCGAAAAAGATGATTATACCCAAAAATTAACTTAGATCGTCTTGCGGCATGTGTTGTTTTGAATTTAAAAAAAAAAAAAAAATTCCCCAGTGTTTTTTCATCAAAAGGAAACTTTTTAGGGGGCGTCGCAAAAAATTTAATTTTTAACGACCACCCTAATATATATATATATATTGTAACGAGCAATTTTCCTACCCGGAGGAACTAGATAGAAAAATAAATCCCGTACAAAGAACGCCCACACGAGCCTTAATTCTATTTCCGCGAACGAAACACCTCACGGAGACGGTAGGTTGGGCGCCAGGCACCCCAAAGGTGCCAGATAAATTAATACGAGACGGCACGGAAATACGGAACGCAAAGAACCGGCTAGTTCGGCGGAGAGGGGAACGTGGGGGCGAAAGAATTGACACAATTCAATGTGGTAATTTGACGTACCTAGGCTGTATTCTACGGCGTATCGGCAAGTTACAAAATAAAGAAAAAAATAAAGTTCGATACGGCAGAAAAATATAAAATAACAACGGTAAATAAAAAGTAGTAATGTCGGCACTTAAATAGAGTCCACACACTCGCAAATCAAAACAAAAAAAGGTATCGTCACCCGGCGGGATCGAACTCAAGATCGGTAGAGCGATCGAGTACGACCAACGTGTGTAGGCCGGGTGATACGCGGTACGGCAGTATCTGAAATCGGTGCTAGCGAGCCGGATAGTACAGCTTCGCTAGGCTGGTTGAACGGCACGAGACGGGAGGGAGTGGGAGCACGCACACACGTCACAAGCTCGGCTGACGCGGCCACACTACCAGGCAGCACGTCGCCGATGACAGTCGCTCAACCACTCGTACGCACACACACACACACACGCAACGACTGGCACCCGGAGACAATGGGTCTTAGGTGACAGTACGTCGTTCCCAAGGCAAGGGAGCAAGGAGGTGGTGGTAAAATACCCAAAGCTATTCACAATCAAATTATAAAACTACCAAAAAGTCCAACCCAGATAACCCTGCGGCACTTAGCGTACTGAACTAACACAGAGTCACAGAAAGAATAGTATAAGCGAAGAGAAGAACGCAGAGCGGGTGATCTAGGTCTTACACCGAAGCCTACCTTGCTCTCGAGCAGCAGCTGATCCTCTCGGCACGGCACGGGACGAGACGGCACGGAACGGCAGTTGACTCACACTCGCACTCACTCTCACACGCACTCCGAGTCTCTACACTAAACTAGATTAATTAAAACTAACGTAAACTAACTTAAATCGAAGCAAACTAAAGAAACTAATAAGCAAAAGAAAGAGTAGAACGGCAGTAGCAAAAAAAAAGAAAATAACGAGAGCAAAAGATAAGGTACGGAACGTAAAAGAAAAATAGATAGAGGTAGCAAGAAGCAAAATTGACGTTGGCTGTCAAACGGCCCGACGATCAAAGATGGCTCAAACGATGGCGATTTCCGGTAGATAGCCGTTATCAGCCGGTGTCGCCCTCGTTGCGAGGAGGTATTTCCGCCGCGCTCGCCGATTTCGCCATACCTTGGCGTGGTGACGTCACGTTGGCGATTTTCGGCCGACCAGAGAGGAATTCCTTGAGCGGGGCGAGATGGCGTGGGCAGAGCTAAGGCTGGGAGGTGCAGCCCTCTCTCCTGGTCGGCTGGCTGGCGAAGCTGAGTAGATGCCAAGGTACAGGTACTTTCCACGAGGTTGGCAGACGACCCTCCCCGTTGCTGCTCGTCCCTCGGTGTCCCTCGTTGTCCCTCGTCGTCCCGCGTCGAATTCACCTGCTGACAAGGACTTAGAGCAGACAACGGTAACACTACGAGGAATGGCTTGCCTTGGGAAAAAGTTAGGGACAGCACTAAAACATCGAGAACACTTAGGTCGTTCCTATCGGGAGGGAAAGACGTAGGTCAGTGGTGGACGTAAAATCCACCACGTTACAACACCCCCCTCCCAAACGGAACGTGTGGGCCTCAGAAGGAGGACCACAAAGCTTCCGCAGACCACGACTTTCCCGTCTGTTCGCGTTATTCTACTGGATCTGGTTAATACAGTGCGAAGGGCTTCTCCGACTGACCAGGCTCGACGCCTTAGGACGAGTTGTCGAGGGTTTTATAACTGGGATAGCTTGGGTGCGGCACGGTACGGCATAAACGAAGGTACTCTCTGCTCTGTTTCTGAAAGCCTGAAGGCGCTACCAGAAAGGAAAGGGAAAAAAAACAAAATGAAGGCGCTGACTGCCTCCAGCCAAGAAATAAAAATCAAAAATAAAGGCGAATACTACGGCCCAAAGCCGAAACCCAAAAAAAAAAGAAAAGAAAAGAGCCCAAACTAAAAGAGAAAGAAAAGAAAAGAAAATGACAGCAGCCAAACAAAGATAAATAACCGAGAGAGAGACCATATTATAGAAAGGAAAATACATCAGAGAGTGAATCGGCACGAGAAGGTACGGCAATGACGGAACGGAACGGCACAACGGGACGGTACGGTACGGCACGGCAAAAGGATGACTAGGACGCGTTCACGCCGGCCTAGCGGAAGAAATGTGGGACCCTCAGAAGCGCCGATACGATGGCCGACACCAGGGCCTCACTCGCTGGTGGCAAGGATGGTCCCGAGGGTGGCATCTCGGCTCCCTGAGGGCCTGCTGGCGGCGGAACATGCGCGGCAGCGAGGGCGGGCGGATGATGGGGTCCTAGTCGACCCTGGCTCCATAGTCCGCCGCACCGGGGGCAGGTGCGTGCAGTCACGCCACGCCGGCCACAGCCGAAGCAGTAGCGACCCCAGTGCGTACGCGGGAATGGGCATAACCTGAACTCATGCCCCGGTTGCTGGCAGTTCCAGCACGTCGCCCCGGGGGCTGACGCGGGGGGTGGAGTTTGCGGCACGGCAGTAGGACCGGAGGAGGTACTAGGATCCGTCGACGGCTGAGCCTGGCGAGTACTCGTCGCCTGTCGTACTGCCTCACTCAAGGCACCCACCGCTTCCGGTCCCCGGGTACTAGCCTGGGGCCCAGGGCGTGAGTTGCCTCGGGGGCGATTTCGACGGCGGCGACCTCGCCGCGCCGGAGGAGTATCGGTCTCGGGACGGGACGGGACGGCAGAGGGAGGTTGTTGCAACCTTTTTCGGTTACGACGTCGTCGTCCGGCAGGCGCGCCGCGGGTTGCGGCGGAGTTCGTCTCCCTCCTCCCCGCCTGCGTTGTTGGTGGCCGGGATGGCCCCGGGCTGGTACCGACCGCGGCCTGGTCGACCTGCATGGCCTCCTCGACCGCGTGGACGCCCGCGGGTGGCTGGCACCCGCCTGGGGGTAGGTTCGGTACTCCCGTCGGCACTACTGGGGGCAGGGGAGGGATCGACCCGTCCGGGTTGGTCCACAGGGATCCCATCCTCTCCGCCAGACTCGTTTCCTGGCCCGTCGGTAGTGGCGGTAGGGCCGGTTCCTCCCTGCGAGGAGCGTCGGACTTCTCCGTCTGGCTCATGCTGTGGGGAGAACGAATTTGAAGGCGGTAGAACGGCAGAGGACGGCACAACATCACGAGGACTCGTGGTTTCTACAGACGGCACAGCATCACGGTGACTCGTGGCTTCTACAGACGGCACAATAGGATTTTGGGTAGGAGTCGGGACGGCGCTGCGGTAGGGCTTCAAGTCTTTGACGTGAGACTTGCCTGCGTCTCTACCGGTCGCGTCCGCGAGGTCATATACCACGGCCGAGCGTACTCGGGTCACGGTAAACGGACCATGATACTTCGGAGCCAATTTAGCTGCGACGAAGTTAGCAGCCGACGATAGTACGTGCTGCCTGCGCCAGACCAGGTCACCCACCTGAAAGGTTATGTCCCGGCGGCCGCGGTTGTAGTACCGAGCCTGCCGGTCCGATGCTTCTTCCAAGTGTCTGGCGACGAGGTCACGTAAAGCAGGCAAACGACGGACTCTACTTTCCCAATCCGTGAGAGGTATCGGCACTATCTCCGAGGGGCCCTCCTCATTTCGACGGATGGAGGCCGCGGGCCTCATTTCACGCCCGAAATTCAAAAACGCCGGAGTGAGCTGCGTCGCGCTATGCACCGCCGAGTTGATGGCAAATCGAAACTCGGCCAAATGCCGGTCCCAGTCCCGATGGTCAGCCTCCAAGAAGGCACAGACCATCGTTTTCAGGACCCGGTTCACCCGCTCTACCGGGTTCGCCTGGGCATGGTACGGGGGAATCGTTGTGTGGACAATTCCCAGCTCAGCGCACGCGGAGGTAATCACCTTGTTGGCAAACTCGGTGCCATTATCGGTGAGCAGCACTTCGGGGGTTCCCCAACGGAAGATAACTAAGTCTTCTAGGGATCGAATGACATTCGCCGCGTTGGCCTTCCGCAGGGCACAGCATTCGACCCACTTAGAGAAGAGATCCTGAATCACGATAACATACGAAAATCCCTGGCGACTCGGGGGAAAGGGACCCATCAGATCGGCAGCCACTACGACCCAGGGCTGATCGACAATCCGCTTTCCCATTAAACCGCGGGGACCCGTCTGCTCGACCTTGCTGCGTTGGCAGATCTCGCAGTGACGGACGTATTCGGCAACATCTCGATAAATTCCCGGCCAATAATAAAGCAACGCGGCGCGCGCGTAGGTTTTCTCGATACCTAGATGGCCGGAAGTCGGTACGGCATGGGCCTCATGTAAGACCGCGGGACGTTTGGTCTCCGGAAGCACGAGCTTCCAGGCGTCCAAGTCTGGCAGCAGCGGATCGGAAAGCTGGTCCACCCGGTGGCAGTATAATCGACCTTCCTCGACCTTCCAGTCGGGAAATCGCTCGGGGTGGTTCTCAACAGCCTGTACCCGTCGCTGATACCAGGCGTCGGTCGGCTCATCTAACGCAGCTACGTCTCCCGGGAGATCTTCATAGGCTCGCGACAACGCATCAGGGACGTGGTGGAGGGCGCCCTTCCGATTTACGATCTCGAAATCGTACTCGAGGAGTTCTAGGGCCCACCTAGCCAATCGTCCCGTCGGATTGTGGACGTTGTATAGCCAACGCAAGCTACTATGATCGGTAATCACGGTAAAGTGATACCCCTCCAAGTAGGGACGGAATTTGCGGATCGACCAAATAACGGCAAGGCATTCTCGCTCGGTGACGGTGTACTTACGTTCTGGTACCGTCAAGATGCGGCTCGCGTACGCAATAACGTGTTCTACGTCATCCACGGTCTGAGTGAGAACGGCACCGATGCCAGAGTCGCTGGCGTCGGTCTGCAACGTAAACGGAACGGAAAAATCTGGACAGGTAAGGGTTGGCGCGCTCGCGAGGGCGGCTTTCAAGTCGGAAAACGCTCGCTCCTGTTCTTCAGTCCACTGCCAACGTCGATCCTTCTTCAGGAGACGCGTTAGGGGCTCCGAACGAGTCGCAAAGTCATTTATAAACCGACGATACCACGACGCCATCCCTAAGAAACGACGCACCTGTTTAATCGACCGCGGCACGGGGTACTCTAGAATCGCGGAAACTTTCTCAGGGTCGGCTCGAAGGCCTTCCTGGTCTACCAGGAACCCGAGGTAACGAACCTGTGCGCGACAGAAGTGGCTCTTGTCTCCGTTCACAGACAGGCCAGCGGATTCGATTTTCCGGAGTACGCGCTCGAGCCACAGGAGGTGCTCGTCGAAGTCCTGATTGACGATAATCACGTCATCGAGATAAACAAAAACATGCGGTTCCATGTCAGCGCCGATGAGCTTATCCATAAGACGTTGGAAGGTCGCGGGTGCTCCGGAGAGGCCGTAGGGCATCCGTTTGAAGTGGAACAGCCCTCGTCCAGGTACTGTGAACGCAGTCACTTCCCGGCTTGCCTCATCCAGAGGAACTTGAAAGTACGCCTGACTCAAGTCAATGGTACTAATATAGCGCGCTTCCCGTAGCTTATCTAGGATAGCAGTCATATACGGCAGAGGGTACGTGTCCTTTTTCGCGACTTGATTAACCTTCCGGAAATCCAGGCAGAACCTGTACTTCCCGTTAGGCTTCTTAATCATCACGATCGGGCTCGACCACTCACTCGCAGACGGTTCGATTATATCTGCGGCCAGCATGGCGTCGACCTCGAGGTACATGGCTTCACGTACCTTCGGGGACACCTGATAATACCGCTGTTTAATCGGCGGGTGGCCTTGGACATCAATCCGATGTACTGCCAGGTCGGTGATCCCCGGTTGATCTGACGGTTGTGGAAGGCAAGCAGCTAGGAGCTGATGCAATCGGCCACACTGAGCGTAAGTGAGCGGAATTAAGCCCGGAACGGTAGGTGGCGACACGGTAACGCTTTCCGGTACGGCAAGAGACGTTTCGGAATGCAACGAAACGCAAGATACGGCAGGAGATACGGCTAAAGGTACGGCAGAAGCAGAAGATGTAGGCAGGAGGTACGGCAGACGTAGTAGATTCAGGTACGGCAGAAACGGAAGATGAAGGTACGGCAGAAGACGTATTTCGCTTAGGCGGCTCTGGTGCGTTCCATTGACTCTCCCTCGACGAGTGAGCTCGGGACTGCATCCATGGACGCGTAGAGAACGAGCCACTCAAGCCATCAGGCAGAGTCCAACGGTCCGTGACAAAGTCTACCAGGAATCCGAACGCACGCGCGAAATCCATCCCTAACACGCAGACGTATTCGAATGACGCGGCGAATCGGGTGTCCAGGTCTCGCCTATGGCCTTCAAATACGAATGGCAAGGACAGTTCCCCGGCCGTTTCCTCGACCGCTCCATTTGGGAGCAGTACCTCAGGTCGCGGTCGTCGGGAAGCCAGTCGCAATGCCTCGGCAAACAACGGAAAAGCCGGGCGGCCGATATACGTTCGGCACGAGCCCGGGTCGAAGAGAGAACGTAAGCGGTGGCCACCCACCTCTACCTCCAGGAAGTAGCGTGGGTCGGCCTCCGCCGAGGTAACGGGACTGCAGAATTGGGTGGCATCCGGCATCTGCAAGGGCCTCGCTACACACAGGGAAGAAGGGGAGGCCCCTCCCTCTAATTCCCTGGGGCGTTTCCCGCTGCAGGTGGTGCGCACTCCTCGCAATTCCGCACAGACACACCGGGGCGTCCGCAGCGGAAGCAAAATATTTGACGCGGCTGCGTACAATCGCGGAAATCGTGCCCAGCTGCTCGACAATTCCAGCACACGCCACGTAGCCGAGGAGCGGCGGCTGAGCTTCCTGGCGTTACCGGAGCGGGTGGCTGGCTGGGGGTAGGAGCAGGGGCAGACGGGACGGCAGGCCGCCGAGCCGGTACGGGGGGTGGCGTGGTCGCTTCGCTAGCCGCCGCGGTGGGGCTAGCTCGACCAGACGCCCGTCGACGTGGTCGCTGACGCCGAGTACTCTGGCTTTCAGCCGGGTCCGGGGCCGGAGAAGAGGTCACCGTGACCTCTGCCTCTCTTGTGGCTGCCACGGGCGCACGAACAGGTGTTCGCTTACCCCGGTACGCGTACTCCGGCAACACAGAATCTTCGGGACGCGGTGGAGGCGAGTAGAGTTTATCTAGAGCCTTGGCGGACTCGATTAACTCCCCGAGTCGCTCCAGGTCCTCGAAGGAATTGAAATCATCGCGCGTGATTGCGCCCCGGTAAGTCGGGTGCAAGTTGGTGTACGCGACGTCCAACTGCTCGGCATACGGCACAGGTGGGGAGATACTGCTGTGTATCATCCTCAAGCTGAGTAAATAATCTGCAATAGGCTCGTCGGGGCCTTGAGTTCGGCGTCGGCCCTCCTCTCGCAGACGGACTTGGAAGTTAATTCCGCCGAATCGAGCGCGGAAAGCGGCAGTAAACTCGCGCCACCCTTGCCAACGAGGCCGTTCGAGACGGAACCAATAGAGGGCATTACTAGAGAGCAAAAACGGAAGGGCCTCCAGAAGATCTTCATCGCTCAGGTGACTACCCTGGCGGCATTCATCGAGGCGGCGGAGGAACTCCTCCGCACTGCTGTCTCGTTGGCCTGAAAACTTCAGGTTCCACTTCCGCACGATATCATAAGTATCGCGGGGGCGATCGGGACGGCAACGAGACGGAACAAACGATCGCGAGTCGTAGCGAGACGACTCGGTACGAGGCGGCACTTGGTAGCTCGCAGGTCCCGCGGTGCGATCGAAATGATGCTCAGGTATTCCCATGTCCTGGGAATACAGGAATGGATTCCTCGCGGGTGGGGGCTCGCTGTACCCCGGCCAGTACGGTGGTGCTGGGACGCGGGGTGGCTCGCTGAAGGTCGGCGCGGCGAAACCACCGCGATAGGGGTACGCTGGCTCCACTGGGGGTTGGTATAGGACCAACTCCTGGGGGTACTGCGGTCGCGGAGGGACCGCAGGAGAGCTCCCGGGCCACCCAGGCGGTGCTACTGGCGGAACGCGATATTCCGGGTGTGACACGGTGGTATGAGCCGTGCCATATGAGGCGAGAGACGCCTCATCTGCGGAATCGTCCGATGCGGTAGGCGGCGCGAGCATGACCTGATCCCGGAAATTGACTCTCGGTCGCGGGATCTCACTCCACGGCATACGGGCCGTCGATGCCTGAGTGAGGAACGGATTCGTGTTGGTCAGCGTCGGCGTGCTGTAAGTGGTCGGCAAACCGCAGTAACCCGGCACGGCACGCGGGGGCTCAACGCGAGTCTGAGGCAACGGCGCGGCTCCAGAGAGGTCCAATGGCTCATCTGGAAAGCTCGGGGGATCCTCTGGTCCCCGGGCGAAGTCCTCGGGTGACCAGGAAGGATTCATTCCCCTGGCACGTTGTTGGTAGCGGACTATTCGCCAACACTGTTCGTGAAGACTTCCGGCTTGGCTTAGCGAATATCGCTGTAATATGGCCGCGACTTCCGGTTGAGTGAGCCCACCAAGGCGGCAAATTAACGAGGGGGTGTCTTCCGCCGCGATACTACCTACTAACAAACCCATAAGGCCTGGGTCGTCTGGCGTAGGGCCTCGCTGCATCCTCTCGTCGCGGCTTCGCGGCGTGGGAGGGTCGAACATCGCGAGGGTCGTAAAATTTAACTTCGCGGGCGACTAGTTCAGCGGATTCAGACACCCCAGAGAGTACGCAAACGTTACGGTACGGCAAGCTATAACTGAAACGGAACGGAAGGAAAAGCGCAGAACGGCACCAAAAGAAAATAATAGCGAATCGGCAACCGGCAGGGCCGGGTTCGTAGAATAGTACGATGTTATTAGGCGTTCCCCCGAATGTGTCAATTCGGGCCCCACGTTGGGCGCCAATTTGTAACGAGCAATTTTCCTACCCGGAGGAACTAGATAGAAAAATAAATCCCGTACAAAGAACGCCCACACGAGCCTTAATTCTATTTCCGCGAACGAAACACCTCACGGAGACGGTAGGTTGGGCGCCAGGCACCCCAAAGGTGCCAGATAAATTAATACGAGACGGCACGGAAATACGGAACGCAAAGAACCGGCTAGTTCGGCGGAGAGGGGAACGTGGGGGCGAAAGAATTGACACAATTCAATGTGGTAATTTGACGTACCTAGGCTGTATTCTACGGCGTATCGGCAAGTTACAAAATAAAGAAAAAAATAAAGTTCGATACGGCAGAAAAATATAAAATAACAACGGTAAATAAAAAGTAGTAATGTCGGCACTTAAATAGAGTCCACACACTCGCAAATCAAAACAAAAAAAGGTATCGTCACCCGGCGGGATCGAACTCAAGATCGGTAGAGCGATCGAGTACGACCAACGTGTGTAGGCCGGGTGATACGCGGTACGGCAGTATCTGAAATCGGTGCTAGCGAGCCGGATAGTACAGCTTCGCTAGGCTGGTTGAACGGCACGAGACGGGAGGGAGTGGGAGCACGCACACACGTCACAAGCTCGGCTGACGCGGCCACACTACCAGGCAGCACGTCGCCGATGACAGTCGCTCAACCACTCGTACGCACACACACACACACACGCAACGACTGGCACCCGGAGACAATGGGTCTTAGGTGACAGTACGTCGTTCCCAAGGCAAGGGAGCAAGGAGGTGGTGGTAAAATACCCAAAGCTATTCACAATCAAATTATAAAACTACCAAAAAGTCCAACCCAGATAACCCTGCGGCACTTAGCGTACTGAACTAACACAGAGTCACAGAAAGAATAGTATAAGCGAAGAGAAGAACGCAGAGCGGGTGATCTAGGTCTTACACCGAAGCCTACCTTGCTCTCGAGCAGCAGCTGATCCTCTCGGCACGGCACGGGACGAGACGGCACGGAACGGCAGTTGACTCACACTCGCACTCACTCTCACACGCACTCCGAGTCTCTACACTAAACTAGATTAATTAAAACTAACGTAAACTAACTTAAATCGAAGCAAACTAAAGAAACTAATAAGCAAAAGAAAGAGTAGAACGGCAGTAGCAAAAAAAAAGAAAATAACGAGAGCAAAAGATAAGGTACGGAACGTAAAAGAAAAATAGATAGAGGTAGCAAGAAGCAAAATTGACGTTGGCTGTCAAACGGCCCGACGATCAAAGATGGCTCAAACGATGGCGATTTCCGGTAGATAGCCGTTATCAGCCGGTGTCGCCCTCGTTGCGGGGAGGTATTTCCGCCGCGCTCGCCGATTTCGCCATACCTTGGCGTGGTGACGTCACGTTGGCGATTTTCGGCCGACCAGAGAGGAATTCCTTGAGCGGGGCGAGATGGCGTGGGCAGAGCTAAGGCTGGGAGGTGCAGCCCTCTCTCCTGGTCGGCTGGCTGGCGAAGCTGAGTAGATGCCAAGGTACAGGTACTTTCCACGAGGTTGGCAGACGACCCTCCCCGTTGCTGCTCGTCCCTCGGTGTCCCTCGTTGTCCCTCGTCGTCCCGCGTCGAATTCACCTGCTGACAAGGACTTAGAGCAGACAACGGTAACACTACGAGGAATGGCTTGCCTTGGGAAAAAGTTAGGGACAGCACTAAAACATCGAGAACACTTAGGTCGTTCCTATCGGGAGGGAAAGACGTAGGTCAGTGGTGGACGTAAAATCCACCACGTTACAATATATGTATGTCATTTAGCCATTTCGGTGACATTTTTGAAGATAATTTGTACATTTCCGTGACTTCGGAACCTTTCCGTGACGTCACCGAAATGTTTTTCGGTTAATTTGTACACTTTGATGACAGTCATCAAAATGCATATAATACATATTCATCTATATATCACATTTGGACATTTCGGTGACAGTATTTAAATTTCAATTTTCACACGATATTTACTAATTTTTTGGCAGCTATCGATTGCTATCATACCAGAAATTGAATTAGAGGTCTCAGTCTTGATTGTCACGATGTTAGATTGATTTTTATCATATGTATCCGTGCGGAATGACTACTGTCACCGAAATGTCCAAATAATGATTTTTCTCTGAACATAAATTATACACTTCCATGACGTCACCGAAATGTTTTTGCTTCGAAATATTCATACATATATTTATGATCGCTGATTATTAGTTGACAACCACCACATTTTCAACTAATTTAAGGATTCAAGTTAATTGACAGAATTCACAAAAATATTTGTTTTATTTTTTTAACAGCTGAAAAACCTGAGTCATAGATTTTCTTCAAATTTCTAATAGCATTCCCCTGACTGCAAAATCAAACCATATTTGATAAAACTATTTTTTCTCTTGATAGTTGCGTGTCAGAAATCAAAATTTGACATCTAGAACCCAGACTCAAAATTCATGTAGATCGGCGTCATCATTCGTTGAATCATTCTGGTGACTCTTATGATGATAGATCGTACATTTCCGTGACGACGTCGGAATGTTTCGCTTCCAAATATGTATATATACGTAGATTCCCGACAGCTGATTATTATTAGACAATCGATAAAAATAACAGAAATCAGATACTTTCTACTTTTCATGATCAGATACTTTTCTACAATCGACTCAGGGTCTGAGTAAATAATTATCAAACCCCCGAGACGAAACGTGGATATAGCAGATTAACATCGGTCCCTCTAACTGCGTTTCAGTTTGTGATTTCAGACAGTCCGGCAGAGGTTAAAAATCTAAAATCGTTTGCAGAATTATAAAAATGAGTCAGCTTTGGATCAGCATCGCTGATATAGCAGGAAACGGATGAGTGTCACCGAAATGTACTAACAATCATTAGTAGAATTATTTTAGTGACTCCTTTAATGATAAATTGTTCATTTCCGTGGCGTCATCGAAATGTTTCGCTTCTAAATATGTATGTATATATTCATGGTGGCTAAAGTTGAGCTTAGGGTAAAAATCTGAAGTCGTTTGCGGAATCATGATAATGAGCGAGATTCGCATCAATATAACGCTGATTGTGAGTTACAGATAAGTGTTATCGAATTGTATGTACAAACAATCACTGGTAGAATCATTTCGGTGACCCTTTTAATGATGAATTGTACATTTGTGTGACGTCATCGAAATGTTTCGCTTCCAAATATATATATATACCTACATAGATTCCTGACAGCTGATTATTATTCGACAATCGCCGTTCAAATACGTGGTTTGAATTTTCGAATGAATACCTAATGAATGTTGTTGCGGACGGTTTTTCACCTTCGGCGATAAAAATAACATCAATCAGATACTTTCTATAATCGTCTTAGGGATCGTTTAAATCATTATCAAACCCTCCAGACGAAACGTGGGTATAGTAGATTAACATCGGTCCCTCTAACTGCGTTTCAGTTTGTGATTTCAAACAGTCCGGCAAAGGTAAAAAATCTAAAATCGTTTGCAGAATTATAAAAATGAGCGAGCTTTGGATCATGATAGCAGGAAACGGATAAGTGTCACCGAAATGTACTAACAATCATTAGTAGAATCATTCTGGTGACTCTCTGAAATATAGACAAGCGTCATCGAAATGTACAAACAATCATTAGTAGAATTATTTTAGTGACTCCTTTAATGATAAATTGTTCATTTCCGTCACGTCATCGAAATGTTTCGCTTCCAAATATGTATGTATATATTCATGGTGGCTAAGTTAAGTTGAGCTTAGGGTAAAAATCTGAAGTCGTTTGCGAAATCATAATAATGAGCTAGATTCGCATCGATAACGCTGATTGTGAGGTACAGATAAGTGTTACCGAATTGTATGTACAAACAATCATTGGTAGAATCATTTCGGTGACCCTTTTAATGATAAATTGTACATTTGTGTGACGTCATCGAAATGTTTCGCTTCCAAATATGTATATATACATAGATTCCTGACAGCTGATTATTATTAGACAATCGATAAAAATAACAGAAATGAGATACTTTCTACAATCTACTCAGGGATCGTGTAAATCATTATCAAACCCTCCAGACGAAACGTGGGTATAGTGGATTAACATCGGTCCCTCTAACTGCGTTTCAGTTTGTGATTTCAGACAGTCTGGCAAAGGTTAAAAATCTGAAATCGTTTGCAGAATTATAAAAATTACCGATCTTTGGATCATGATAGCAGGAAACGGATAAGTGTCATTGAAATGTACTAACAATCATTAGTAGAATCTTTCTGGTGACTCTGTCGATGATAAATTGTACATTTCCGCGACGTCATCAAAATGTTTCGCTTCCAAATATACACATATCACATCTCGATATGTATCAGCACCGCTGAAATATAGACAAGCGTCACCGAAATGTACAAACAATCATTAGTAGAATTATTTCAGTGACCCTTTTAATGATAAATTGTTCATTTCCGTGATGTCGTCGAAATCTTTCGCTTCTAAATATGTATGTATATATTTATGGTGACTGATTATTGATTGACAATCGCTATCAAATTACGCAGTATAGATTCTCCAGTTAATAATGAACGTTATGTTGCGTACGATTTTTCAGTTTCACCGATGAAAATGATACGTGTCAGACGATTTCTACGATCGATTTAGTGATTGCACAAATCACTATCTAGCTCTCGTGACAGAACGTGGATACAGCGGATAAATAGCGGATACTAATGCACAAACGGATAAATACTTATACCGTGCGTTGTGTCCTATTGGGAATACAAACAGTGCATTCTGTTATTTATTCATCGGGAATTATGTTATATTCCAGACAACTAACTAACTAACTATATCCAAGGCCTATATTTTCCATACGTGGCTGGCCTCGTGTTATATATAATGTTAAGGTGCTTTTTCATGCACGTCAATTGACGCTGATTTCGAGTGTCAAAAATTATGAATTATACATACATTATTAGTTTGACGCTCAGAATCAGTGTCAATTGACGTGCATGATTGAAATCCTTATGGTTGAAATCGTTGTTACGCTTTTATCCAGACTTTTATATCTAATGTATATATATAATTTATATATATAAGGTTGTATATACAGTGTCACGGAAATGCACAAATGCTCAGAAAAAATCTATATATATAGTGTCACCAAAATGTACAATTCATAGTAAATTGTTTCTCAAATCCACATGGTTTTTCAAAATCTAATTTGGTTTGCGGGGTTGAAAAGTTCAGGTCATTTTACAGTATTTTCAATGAAAAAAAAATAGTGTCACCGAAATGGCTAAATCTCGTACATATATATATATATATATATATATATATACTTATATAATTGTAAAATGTATCTTGAAACATAAGTAAATAACTGATGTACAACATCCCTTTTAAGAAATAACCGAATACTTTATGAGTTCTTTGGAATTATAACTTTAATAAACCTGACTGGTAGGACACCAAAAAATCCCCCTCTCTGACCACGGTGTACTTGAAGACGAATTTCAGTTTGGCCACTTTACTTTCGAGTGAGATGTGTTTCTTAATATAAAATCTATTCTATATGCTTTCGTTTTTATCAAATATTAGATTGATAGTGTAACGAAAAACCTATATTCAAATTTAAACGCCCTATGTTTACGACTCAAGTAGTCACCAAGCCAAGCATCAGCTAGGTGAAGCGACGAGAGAAGTGAGGGATAGCTCTCTTGGCTACGAGCGCTCGACCCGGTCAGTCGTGTCTAACATTTCTTCTCATATTATATTTCATTCACTTGTAACGTGTGTAACTTATTATTTTAATTCTCTATATTTCACCAATATCTCGTGCTTACTTCGATATCTATTTGACGATTATAATTTGACAAGATCTCCATGGGACGATAAGTTGTCGAAGCAGTAACATCGAAAATATAAGTATATTCACACACATGGCGAAAGCCAAATAAATTGACTGAGTAAACTTTTAGTATCATTTTCACTTTTAAATAATAGCTCTGGAGAAGATATTTTAATTATAATTTTAACTGTGCTGTCCTTGTGCTGTCCTCACGCCTCATATATTGTTAAATAATCAAGACTTGAAGGCTATTGCTAACTAATGTAAATCGAACTCATATAAATTATTATAACCAGTGGTATTTTTTTAACTCTTCGAGACCTGTGTCTACATTTTTATGACCTATTGTTCATATCACTGGTTTGTTGCGAATCTAAATCACTTGTTAACAAATGCTAATTGTCTTTTGATAAGGACGAAATAAATATACACGTTTATACTGTTCTTTGATGTTTATTTTTCTTTTACTTAACTTTTAAATTCCTACGTAAAACAAATATAAGTGTTACAATAGCCTATGTAGAAACAATTAAAAAAAATTTTTAATTGTGACTGGTGGGACAAGTACAAAATATATGAACATAATTCTTTGATAAATCAGTTTTATGGCTTTTTATACCTAACAAACGTTGTTATTCATAAATTTTACTATAAATTATTTAAAATAATTAAGAAACTAGAATCAAACACAACGCAAATGAAGGATCAAACATATTAATAACAACATCTCAATGAACTTTAGTTGCTTATAACAAAAATATAAGAAGCTTGTTTTTTAAACTACCATAAAAGAAAATAACGATGTCTTATTTGGAATATTAGATTGATAGCCTATGTAGAAACAATAAAAACAATTTTTTTTTTTTAATTGTGACTGATAGGACAAGTACAAAATATATGAACATAGTTGTTTGATAAATCAGTTTTATCGCTTTTTATACCTAACAAACGTTGTTATTCATAAATTATACTATAAATTATTTGAAACAATTGAGAAACTAGAATCAAACACAACGCGAATGAAGGATCAAACATATTAATAACAACATCTGTAGTTGTTCATAACAAAAATAAAAGAAGCTTGTTTTTACTACCATAAAAGAAAATGACGATGTCTTATTTGGGAACATCTATAACTAATAATTTAGTTTCTCAAAAATATTAACAATTGAAAAAAAAAAGTTTGAAAAAAGCAAAAGTCCGGTTTTCATTAGTTTGAAATTTTTTTACTACACATTAATAAAATATAGACTTTTAACTATGAGTTAGTACTAAATTAGGAATGATTGAAGGAATTTAAAAATTTATGTCATCATTATCAATTATCCTCTTTTACATGGAATGCCCCATTAACGTTACGAACTTCAACCTCATACTGTATGAGTCAAAATTGAGTTCTATTTAATAAATCATTTATGTTTGTCACAGTTGACAATTGAAATGAATGTGTTTGTCTTTTACTGAATGTTCCTTCCCTTGCCTGAATTCCGAATGTATTTTTTGTAACGATCACACTATACCTAATACCGTATAACCCTGCTGAAATTAAATGAGCAATTCTTCTCAATTCTCGTACTTGCAAAAAGTAGTGAAATCTCACAAAAAACATCGGAAGATGTAAAAAAAAGCCGCCAAGTACCCAAACGAAAATCACAATTGCTTGAGAAGCAAAACGTTTCGCAAGTCTTTGTCGTGAAATCAAGGAAAAAGCCAAGCACCGAACGTACCCCTGCGATCTCTCAGCAAGTCTACGTCGTGAAGTCGGAGTTTCGTGTGAGGATATCGGAACATCATTCCAAGAGCTACGTACTTGGCGGGCACATTCGGTTACTTAGGGCTATACGGACAATCCAGCTTCGTTCTACGCAAAAATTGAGTTTTCAATGCGACAGCAATTAAATACACTAAAAAACTTGTTATTTCAACCAATAACTGTATCCGAAAATGCTTCTACGGGCACTTAATTATGTGTATGACTTTACAGACGTAAACACCTTGTATAATAAATAAAAATCCTGGTCGTTCCACTGTCATTCAATTATCAGATCGGACTCGGAATTCTGGAATCACGTACCTCACTATGGAGCCAATGAGCAATGTACTACGGTAAGTTCTTTCATATGATAGATGACATACCGTCGAGCTTGAGTAGATAATATTCATTATGGAGGACTGAACTTATTCACTTGCAAAACTATGGAATTATCGAGAAAACTCTACTTTACTATTCCGGTACAAAACCTAAAACTTGCAGCTACGGATATACGTGTATGCTATAAGTAGCATAGAGGATGACAGTTTGATATAATGTTGAATATAGAATTCAGTTGCTGATCGTCTTGGTGTACCTATACTAATGTCATACAATCTTGCTCACATTGCATGCGTATCTCTGCTAAAAATTTCGTATAGAGAGGGATATAATTGCAGAAAATGCTATAGAATCGGGTAGCTCGCGTATCCGTTTCCATCCATTTCCATATGTTTCTTTAGCGTTTTCTGCACATTCTATCAGTCTATATACGGAATTTTTATCAATCTGCAGGTGCACGAGCGTATACACGTAGTGGGAAGGATCAATTTCGATACCGAAAACCCATCCTTGTAACAGTTCGGCCCCACTTGAGTGCAAATATATTTTGTTGCTCATTCGCTTGTGAGGCATAATCATTGGCAACTACACACTAGTGCCAGAAGATTAGCGCGTGCGAGTTTACGGAAATGCTGCAGCGGGGGCGCCTTCAGGCGCCCGCGCGCAAGCACTTCCGTAAACTCGCACGCGCTAATCTTTCGACGGCCACGACAAAGTCGTCCCACAAGATCGGAAGATGCATTTTAAATAAGTGTGTATAAGACCAATGTTATCTGCAAATTAGACATTACTCCGAGACATCCATCAGCCACCAAGGAAAACAGTCGGAAAACAAATGGTTCGCAAACTACGATAAAATACTATCAATCCAAAGCGAAAACAACAAGCACAAAAAAAAAACCGAATGTGCCCGTCAAGTACGTAGCTCTTGGAATGATGTTCCGATATCCTCACACGAAACTCCGACTTCACGACGTAGACTTGCTGAGAGATCGCAGGGGTACGTTCGGTGCTTGGCTTTTTCCTTGATTTCACGACAAAGACTTGCGAAACGTTTTGCTTCTCAAGCAATTGTGATTTTCGTTTGGGTACTTGGCGGCTTTTTTTTACATCTTCCGATGTTTTTTTGTGAGATTATATTTTACACTACCTACACCGAGATATTTCATAAGATCTCTAGGCGGTTGTAAATCGCCGAAACTATCGAAATAGACCGCATCGTTACCGTTTTTCGTGTATGCAACCCAATGCGTCCCCGGACCATTTTTATCATCAAGATTTATGATGGCTGATTCACGCTTTCTTGGTCCTGAACTAGGTAAATCATTTCGCATAAAAACACCTCGAAAATGTGGAATTTTCATAGCTCTGGCATACTTGAGCAAATCGGCATCAGTGAGGGCTCGGTGTGGTAGCTTTATTAGTTTTTTGCTGGTTTCAAATACAATCCCATACCCTTCTTGTACGGTTTCAAGTATAATCCCTTTCCCAAAGCAATCGCCTCCATTGCCGCATTGTGTCGCTTGGATTCTTGCAATTGCTGCTTGTTCGCCTTAGCCTCATTGACAGCCTTTGCTATACCTGCCGCACCACCAGCTAAAGCACCTGTGGCACTAAGGCCCGCAAAAATTGGTATAAGGAACGGTAATTAACCGCCAATTTTCTTGGGAACTGGTAGAATACGAGGCACGCGCACTTTTTCTTTAGATACGGCCGAACGGGCACCCGCCAACGTTGACTCAATAGCTCTGGGACCCGGTTTCATGGATTTCTTCGCCGCTTGTATAATAGCTTTGAGTGTCCTTTTCTTGTTCTTCAACGATGTTTGCGCCTTGCTCCCCCTCATACCCATACCTAGTTTAGATTTTGCTTTCATGGTGTTGGTGACCGCCCAGGCGACAGCTTTTTCAGCTACACTTGCGTCTTTAGCCAAAACCCGATTCCAAGCCCTCTTGGCAAGCGCTTTATCGGCCTTATGGCGCTCCGCAAGGTTATCGTGATTCTTGGAGTATGCAATATCGTGCTGCTTGCATGCAGCGTCTAAAGCATTGACACCTTGATCACCACGAGCTAACCTCTTCGCCAATTTTGTACCAGGCCCGCAGTACTGATAGCCAGGAACATGTAATTCGACGGGGAGATTGTCGATGATTTTATTTACTAATCCACAACCGCTCCTTTGTCTGCGTGTGTGTCCAACCATGGTTCACCATGAACTAACACAAATTCTATAAAAGCGCATATTTTATACGTAAATATATTAGTTCACATTGCGACGTTTACCAAGCATCATGAAATTTCAAGATCAAACGATTAAACTACCCATTGCCAATTTCGATAAATTGGTTGAGCGAAAAAAGAAGATGAGGAAACGGCACGGGGCCCTACTACCAAACAGTGTGAGGGCTGTCTTTTGCGGGCCTTCTAATTGCGGCAGAACTAATGCCCTTCTCACACTATTGACTCATGCTAATGGTCTACGGTTTGAGAATGTGTACGTCTACTCAAAATCCCTCAATCAGCCAAAGTATGCGTTTTTGAGGAAGTTGTTGGAGCCGGTGGAGGGGCTGGGTTATTTTCCGTTTGATGAGCACAAGGAGGTTGTAGAGCCAAAAGATGCACATCCCAACTCGATTATGATTTTCGATGACGTGGCCTGTGAGAAGCAGGATAATATTAGAGCATATTTCTGCATGGGGCGGCACAGAGATGTCGATAGTTTTTATCTTTGTCAAACGTACGCTAGAATTCCGAAACATTTGGTGCGCGATAATGCGAACTTATTGGTTCTTTTCCGTCAAGATGAAATGAATTTGAAGCATATCTACGCTGATCATGTGAACACCGATATGACCTATCAGCAATTTAAAGATTTATGCCTGGCGTGTTGGAATGATGATAGATATAGTTTTGTAACCATTGACAAAGATAGCTAGATTAACACTGGACGATATAGGAGAGGCTTTGACTGCTTTATAAGCCTGATCCATTAATAAATCGCATACAGTCACAACGCATCGATCAAACTAACAGCAGCAGTATGGAGAGCTCCAAGATGCGTAAGCAAAACGATGTGTTGCGAGAACTAGCGAGGGCTAGCGATATCATTCGACGTAAGCACAAAATGATCAAAATGGGGAAAGACACCAGTGAGCAGGCCATTAATGAAATCTTCCAACCTCTGGCTACACCGCTGCATAAGTTGGTAGATTCATCGAAACAGCAGCAGTGACTACTGATAAAGCGAGAGGTTAAAACGGAGCCGGGTTCGATTAAGACGGAGAAAACAGAAGATTTTGCAAAAACAGAAGACTATGAAAACATTGATGCTAATGAAGATGATGATGATGATGATGATAATGATGCATATAAGAGTGCCCTTGATGGGAGCTTGGCAGCTAAAATTGCTATTGGTGATAATGCTACAGCTGTCGCCGCTATAAATGATGCGGATGATGTCCATGATGATGATAACAACCAGGATGATGCGTTTGCAGCTGCCTCTACAAGCTCGCCAATGCCGAAAAAAAAAGTTAAGGTGGTACGCTATTTAAGCATGTTTACCTCAACCAAACAATCCAAGAACTTGGACACGAAATATGGTGTTCGAAAATTGGTCGGTGGAATGAAGATCGGTGATTCGGATATCGTATTTGACGATGATCGGATATATGTAGGCAATAAGAGCTATGAGAACACACCGGGATTGCTCGAATTGTTATTCAAAAAGTCGCCCGATCCTACGATCGTGAATAAAAGCGATAAATTGAATTATATCAGAATCGTGAAAAAAACGAATGCGCATCGAAGATATGACAAAGCCGACAATAGTCTTCATTATGATAGAGAAAAAAGTTCAAAGTATAGAGATTATATTGGTCCGTACATTGATCTGTCGACGAAAACACCTGGACGAAGATCCGGGAAGGGTTTATTACCCACCCATAAAATTTCACGGGGACAAAGTATGGATTATGTTTATTGGAATGATCCCAATGAGCTCGTTGATCGTCTTCGGTTACTCATGGCATCTCAAACAGCCGGTAATACCAGCCATACGAATGAAATATCTCCTATTATTGAGGAGCTGCGTGAGGCGGGGATCATTTATTAGCATGAGATTAATCATAAGTTGATCAGTCGGTTATAGATCGTCGAACAATGAGCATAGACATATTCGGACGACAGCTAGCGAGCAACGGCTGCGGAAAAAGAATTATCCGTAGCCTTCCGGGTGTTGGATTCAAATTGACCGTAGATAAGCAGTACGATCTGGACGGCAAGCGGTTATGTAATGTCGCTGATCCACAGGGACCAAACGATGTTGTTTCTCTGAATGTTCTCAATAGATGTTTACAGGAGAGGCTCGATGATCTCCATAGTGTTTTCATAAATGTAATTAATCCCATCAATGTCAAAATCGATCATAATGATAGACAAATTCGCGAACTTATAACACGCATTTCGGTTGATATTGCTCAATTGAGAAGCACGGTACGATTCATTGGAAAAAAACTTTCAGCGACACGAGATTGGTGTACGCTGATTCAAGGGTTGACGAGGTAAAAACGAATCGTGTGTACATCAAACCTCAAATATTCGAAAAGTAAGCAGCAGCATGCAGAGGGCAATAGCGAGCGAACTCCATAGATCTGCTCGACGTAATTATCAGCGACGTTATGTCGATATACGTGGTTTGGATGAGACCTGGCAAGCTGATCTTGTCGATATGTCCGCATACTCATCCGTCAACAAAAGCTCAACATTTTTGCTCACGGTGATCGATATATTTTCAAAATTTGCGTGGGCCGTACCGATCAAGAGTAAACATGCTAAAGACGTAACAGCTGCGATGGAATCTGTGCTAACTCTGGGCCGTGTGCCGAAGCATCTACACGTTGATCAGGGCAAGGAATTTTATAACAAAGAATTTAAAACTCTCATGAAACATCATGGGATCAACATGTACTCGACATTTAGCAACTTGAAAGCATCGATATGCGAACGCTTCAATCGTACACTGAAAAATAAAATGTGGAAACAATTCACACTTCAAGGTTCTCATAAGTGGCTTAGCATTCTACCAGATTTAATCGCATCGTATAATAACACCAAACATCGTACGATTAGAATGAAACCGAAGGATGTAACTACAGCTAATGAAAAACAGGTTTATCGGAGTGTGTACAAACCGCGTCAGATTAAAAGAAGCAAACGAAAACGCAAATTCAAGGTTGGCGATAAAGTTCGAATTAGCAAATATAAAAATGTGTTCGAAAAGGGTTATACGCCGAATTGGACAACAGAAATATTCACAGTTAACGAGGTGAAAAATACCAACCCTCCAACTTACAAGCTCACCGACTACCTGAATCAACCCATCGAAGGCGGTTTTTATGAGGAGGAGCTCAGCAGGGTACAATATCCCGATGGCTATCTTGTAGAAAGAGTCTTGAGGAGGCGTGGTGATCAACTCTATGTAAAATGGTTGGGATTTGATAGTTCACATAATAGTTGGATAAATAAATCGGATATGTAATATAATTTTTATGAATAAATTTATTATCAACATATTTATATTTGTTTCTTCACTCCCCTCAATCTTAATGCTAATTTACATGATCATCAAGGAAAAAGGGTTTTCACACACATATACGCACACTTTCTCATATTTTCTCACATTTTCTCACATTTTCTCATATTTTCTCATATTTTCTCACATTTTCTCATATTTACATGTAAAGTCAATGGGAAATTGTTTTATTTTATTTCAGAAAATGTGAGAAAATGTGAGAAAATGTGAGAAAATGTGAGAAAATGTGAGAAAATGTGGGAAAATGTAAGAAATTTACTAGTTTGCAGAATCTTGATATCCCCAGGGTAAAGTATCGGTTTTACCGGGTATCAATTTTCGTTTATCATCACACCAGCTTAGAGCTAACTTATTCTGTACAATAGTGCTAACTGTATGTCGATTACTTTTGATCATACACTGTTTCTCAACTAAATTTTGATTACCAAAGAGACATCGTTTGTAATCATCAAACGTGATGGATTTTAATGTGGAACCTTTCACACCCTTTGCCCGTTTCTTATCAGAATCGCCGCGAGTTCTGAATGTGTAGAGTTTCGCCCGCAGTCCGATAAATTCAGTCATGATTTTCCCATTATTTTCATCCTTCATTAAACCAAGACGTTTTTTATTCAACAAGGGGATACCGTAGGCATTATCAGGCGGGTAGTCTGATGTATCGAACATTGCCACAACATCACGTCTGATAATTTTGTAGACATTCGGTACTGTAAATTGATATATGAGACTATCGGTATCGATATACATTAATTTTGCTTCACTACTTGAAAAATTATTTTTTACATAATCATAGTGGAAGTTGTATAGAAATATTTTCGAAAGATCTAGAATCGCTGCGCCGATGTAAATGGGTTTATTAAAATATACCTTGGTGCGATTCAGCTCAATAATCACCATATCTTCATCAAATATGGTGCAGCTATGAAATGTAGGTCTTGCAATGAGAGCACGCGCACCACCCCTCCCCTCCCATTCTGTGACTAGTTTTACAGTCTTATGGTTACGCACATTCTCCATGGTCTTGCCAAATACAGCGTTATTCATGAGCTTGTAGAAATTTTTCTCAAACTCATTTTTCGATTGCTTCCGCATATTGAGATCGATATATGATTTTAACCATGGTGATTGTGCGAACCTTAGAATCCTATGCACTTTCACCAGCTTCAAACCAAATTTAACGCATTGTTTTAGATTACGATAGTGCAGAACATATTTTTCCTTGGGTAGTAGTGTTGTCGCAAGTTTTCTAATTTTACCGTCTGGCGGTATGAAATGCTCAGGACAGAGGGGTAAGTCCGCATGATGTTTATGGAGCTCTACGGGATAATGTAAATCTACCTCTAGAATATAACCGATTGATGCATCATCCGGATGAGTCAATACATCAATGGTATCATTTTCCCACTCGAACGACCCACTCGGCAAATGCTCACTCATAGCTGCACCATAAAGATTGTTGACATCGAAATACATCAGATACGATTCTGCTTTGCTTGAATCAAAATCTTCACCCATAAATCTATTGTTTGCTCTAGCATAGCGATTCGAGCACTGTGCCACACCACCCCTTATACTTTTCTCAATGAATAATATCATTTCCGGATCGTCTAGAAGTTGAAGATTAATTTTGGTCTGCTTTAACATAGCATCGAAAGCAAGCCCCGATGCGGTGTAATAATGCAAAGGATCCAAGTTATACGTCTTGAAGCAGCTATCACGGAAATTTTGAAATATATCGGCCAATAAAAGCACATCGGTTTTCAGATACAAATCGGAATACTCGCCCAACATTTTCAAATTGAACTTGATCCAAACATCTTTTGCATGTTCATAATCAGCACCGGTAATACCTGCGGCACTGAGTTTCGAATAGAAATCTTTTTTATCGGGTAATTTCGTTTCGTCGAGTTTTTCCCAAGAATCAATATACTCGTACGGAAAGACACCTTTACGAATCATCAAACTAAATTCATCCCGATCGCTGTAAAATTTCCGTGTTATTTTCTTATCAGCATCGTCGACGTACGATGCTAATTTCTCTATACTGCTAGCCATGAATCGGAGTGAATCTATGAATCTCAAACTAATCAGAATACCATCGACCTTTTTTGTGAATGATATGTATTTTTCCTTATTGATGGGTAGCAACGAAATATCACCGGGAAAAGTTGTAGCCAGAGATTTTATGATAAAGTGCGAGTCGTAGCCCGATAAATTGTGAAAAACCACCGGAATCGTGTGCGACTCTTGAAAATTCAGATTGCATCGATTGTGTGCAGCCCCGCGATATTTACCCGTGAAATGACAGTGATCGCGGCATTTCTTTTCCTCCGGTGAAAATGGCTTCTCACAGATGTAGCAATTTTTCGCGCGGATGTGACGATCGCGTTGCATCTGATTCAACGCTTCCATTGGAATTACATTTTTTATACGAGACTTTACTTTTACGGATAATTCACGGAGCTCCTCAATGAACCATTTAATGCAATCAGATCCGCGGTGGCTCTTGTATTCCGATAATGCATCATCGTACACGCAATGTGTATAATACGCCGCACTATGCGGAATATGCTTTTGAGATTCTTCTACCCCAGGTTTCATCATGCATTCAAGATCGGCATACACAACGGCACAGTGCCCTGATTTTTAAAATTGGAAAATCCCAACGTGTTCTCCTTGGGGAATTCCATTCGCACTTCATTTAACCGCATGCAATCATGTCTATGATTTTCATAGGCATTCCGTACGCTAAAGTGACACAAGCATCTATCGCACAAAAATTGTGCACATTTATGATTCGACAATTGCATGCTAACCAGACGTGAAAGATTCTTGATCCAAGTGAAGTGAAATCGTGGCTTGAAATTATCTAACAAGGGGAGGTCACGGGAGACGCATTTTTGTAATTTTTCTACCCTATCGCAAAAGGAGAGGCAGACCCCCAATAACAATTGCCCAAAGCCATAGGACCATATAGCCAGAAGTTTCCGAGAAAATCGAGTTTGAAATATTCCAAATAGGTAAGCTATGAAATCTAGATGTAAAGCGATTGGCAATAGGGCGCGTGGCTCAGCCGTTAGCGGGCGAGTCTAGTAAGCAGTAGATCCTTGGATCGATTCCCGCTGTAGGCAACGTTTTTTTTAGTTTCTATTTTTTTTTTCTTTTCTTTTTTGGTTTCTAATACGTATATTCACGTCATTTATGTGTAAACTTATTCGAATTCATATTTCTTGGTTAACAATATTTATAAATCTTTTGTGCCGAAGCAGCTGTGTCCCGCAGGTACCTAATACGAGGAAATTGCCCGTATCGATCCCCGAAGTCCTTGCAACGGACACATTAATATCCTACCCAAACACGAAATATTTGTACATTGTACAATTAATATGAATTCGAATAATTGTACACATAAATGACGTGAATATTCGTTTGGGAAAACAAAAAAGAGAAGAAAAAAAAAAAGAAACGAAAAAAAAAGAAAAAAAAGAAATGAAAAAAAAAAGAAACGAAAAAAAAAGAAAAAAAAGAAATGAAAAAAAAAAGAAACGAAAAAAAAAGTTGCCTACAGTGGGAATCGATCCAGGGATCTACTGATTACTAGACTCCCGCGCTAACGCCTGAGCCACGCGCCCTGTTGTCAACCGGTTTACATCTAGTTTTCATAGCTTACTCGGAATATTTCAACTCGATTTTCTCGGAAACCTCTGGCTATATGGTCCTATGGCTTTGGGCAATTGTTATTGGGGGTCTGCCCCTCCTTTTGCGATAGGGTAGAAAAATTACAAAAATGCGTCTCCCGTGACCTCCCCTTGTAAATCGTTATCATCTAGTTCGCACCCACTTTCAACCATAAGCAGGTGGATTGCATTCTTATCTGTTACATTTTTACTTAAATATAGCGGGGTAATTATACTATTATTCAACTTTTTGTCGCTTTGAAAAGTTTCCGATTCGATTCCATATACGTTAATGCTCGAATTGTTCAACTTCTCAAATTTTTCTACACTATGCAGGGTGGCGGGGAATTTGATACCTGTACAATCTAGCTCCGATATGTACCGTTGATAGCTCTGTGTTCTGGTTGCGTTGACGTCTATGGGGTGGAGAGCTGCGACAACGGACCACAGCAAACATCGATCATCGTCGATCTGCACGTTGACCACCGCTTTCTTTCGTTGAATATCCTCAGGTAGCTGTGTGAATGTCGAGAGTCCACCACGAAGGGGCTCGTATCGGTTGATGCAGATCACAGCATTTATGATCTCAATCATACTCCAACCAGAATCTCGTTGTTCGAAATCCTCCACCATGGTCATCAGAGGATTCGTTACATTATCAGTGAACCAAGTTTTCAGATCCGCCGACGGAAGAATCGTAGCGTTGCGTGTGTTGAAGTTCTTTACTTCCAGACTGATCTCATCGCTTTTTACGTTTTCAAATTTACACGAAACACCCACATTCACCTTGATACTTCCTTCTTCGCGCAGCACATTTTTCAAACGTTCCATCGTTACCACCCCAGCGTCAGTCAAAAATCTTGCCAAATCTTTATGTTGAAGATTTGTCACGGTTCCGGTGCGTATGCGACACTTGAAGGCGCTCTCCATGTCATCCCATCGAACACGGTTATGAATATCATCGCCAATATCACCCCCAACAATAGTCGCACGGTGTCGTTCAAATTTCACCACCAACGATTGAAGGAGTGAAATTATATGTTGTAATCGTTGTTTTTCATTCACACACAGTTGAGATTGCGTCAAAATATTGTTCAAGAATTTGATATTTTCAAGTACAATGTCACGCCAGTGAATAAAAATATTTTCATTCGCCTGTTCTGGTGGTAGTGTACACAGTAACTTGTATGCATCTTCCATCATCTCAACGAGATTCATGTACATAGCGTTGTCCATTTTTTCTTCGTAGAATTTCACCGTCAAACTGACACCGTACGATTGCTCACACCCACCATAGGGTTTGGGGTTTTCTATATGCACGCACTCCCACCCCTCCACCGTTCAAATACCATGAAAATTCAAACGTTTCCAACCATTGGTCAAGGGGTTTGCACCTGGGAGGGTTGGCATCTTTGACACCCCCATACGAAAAAAAAATATTTTCAGAGTTTGCCATTGACCAACCCCACCAATATTGGGGGCGTCTTTCGGGTTTCTAGTTGGGTATAAAAGTACGAGTTTGCTTTGAGTTTTACACAATCCGCAGCCAGACAAGAGGAAGAAATATTGAAAAACAAGGCTGAACCACCAATTTGAGGGAGAAGAAGTAAGTATCGTTGTTCTTTGATATCATAGTCTACATGATTGGTATAGTTTGTAATTGATATTCCATATTACAGACATGGATCATGAAATAATAGACGCCGACAACTGGCAGGGTTGGGATGACGATCGGGACGATGACGGTTATGAGAGTTCAGATGAGGTTCGCTGGGTGAAAATTTTTTATGACGATGGCTCCCCGATGTGGATAGAGTTGAGACCACGAGAGGAGGAGCCGGAGTTGGTGGAGGAGGACGAGGAGGAGGATTGGGGGAAGGAGGCTGATAATGAGCAAGAGAAGAAGACGGAGGAGGAGGAACAGGTGAATGATGAGGAGGAGGAGGGGGAGGGGGAGGGGGTGGAGCCGGGGGAAGAGAAAAAGGATATATGTACAGGCCTGCACATTAATGGTGTATACATGAACATAGCTGCGGTTAGATTTTCGCATCGTGTATCGTGGTTCCAACTCGCACCACGGAGCAGACGACAAGCAGACGCTATTTCGCTGAACGAGCGTATGCGTGCCCAACACGCAACGCAACAATGACAACAATTCATTTATTCCTTGCATCCCTAGCAGATGGCGCATGACGTCTGCTAGATATCGACTGTGGGCGCATGGTGACGCTAGTAGAGTTTAGTTCATGTTACATGACGCTGATTTTTTTGGATACACCATTAATGTGCAGGCCTGTACATGGTTTAAAGATTTAGAATAAGTTATAGCTAGTATATATAGATATATTGTAACATTGCATGTTGCAAGGCGCTCCTCACCCCTTGAAACGACCTTAGTTAAGACGGGGGTGAAGTGTGAATGGCAGTAGTATGGATGTTTAGGATGGCCCCGAGGCCTTGATTGACTCCGAGAGACGACCGTGACCGACTTAAAATTATTAGATAGATTATTTATTCTTTTGTTTTTCTTTTTCAAAACTTTTCTCTGACATGTGGACGACGAGGCCAAGTTTTGGGGTCTGAACGACAACAATTACGCACCCCGACGGACGCACAATATCCGACGCACCGAGGGTGCGAATTACTACGACGAACACCACTGCAGCTCCGGAGGTTGGCTACTGCAGGGCCACCTCCACAACTTCGAAGAGGACACGGGAGAGTGCCGAGAGCATTCTGCACCGAGGGATCGAGGTGGTGGATGAGATTCCCGCCACCGCCAAGATTCAACGTCCCGTGTTCCTCTAAATTAAGGAGCAAAAGCCACCGTGGCAAAATTCAAAGGATTCGCGCCGAGTGACGTAGCGTCACCCTTATGACGTCAATCGTAGGATCGATTAGCGAATCGATAATTGCGGGTCTAACGACGCCCATGCGTACCGGCGCCACGCCGGCTAAGATCACTCTGCGTTAGGCCAGCGTGATTAGCACACGTGTGTTCCTTGGCGTTCATTCTGTTTTTGCGTTGGGTCTTCTTTTGAGTTCTGGCGATTCAGTTTTGCGATAGAGTGTAGTAGCATCGAGGCTTTTTGGAATATTTCTTTTGCGTGCTATTGGAGTGTGTAACTGCGACCATCCCCGAGGGATTTTGGATTTGTGATGGACTTCCGAAGGGAGAAAATCGTATTTTTGAGGTGGCTGGAAGACGGTAAGCGTTAGCCATTCTTACCCATGTTAATTTGAATCTGGCAACGGCCGTCTGCCGCCTTGCCTTTGTGAAGCCACGAGGCTATTTAGTGTAATTTGAGATCAAATTAAACCGATTCCTGACTGGTAGGCCGTCACCAGTGTCCACATGCAGTAGAGAAATATATTTTGAGTTAATTTATCGAGGAGTTTGGTGAATTGTATTGAGTTGTATTGAGTATATTCGATTCGCACACGAGTGCGACAAAGACAGTCGGTCACAGTCGCTCTCTCTTCCTCCTGTAGGGAAGAGCCTTGTTGTCGAGACCTCGAGTCTTTTGTTTTCGCGCTGGTCGCTTCGATTAGGTTTCGAGACCTTATTATTGAATAATTATTTACCGCAGAGTCAGTTTAAGTTAGTTTTAGTTAATTTATTATTTACTAAATTGTAAATATTTCCTTCCGAGAGACTTCGCCTCTCGAGGGCGTGCCGATCGCCTTACACGATCGGCAACGTTATTGTTATTTATTTTGTTGAATTTTGAGCCGCCGGCATATTTCCATTATTAATTCTGAGCCGCTGGCATTATTTTCTTGTTAATTCCGAGCCGCAGGCTCGACTATACTATTGTTTATTGAGTATTCGAGTTATTATTTCGTTATTAGTTTGTTATTTATTGCCGCAGGCTACTTCTCGTTAGTTGTTAAGTCTCATTGTTAATTGTGAAATTGATTTGTTGTCCCAAGAGGACCGATTTGTCGAGTTAATGATTAACTAATTTTGAGTTGTTATTGCCACCCTGCGTGGGAGCGTATTAGTCGATTCTTCTTATTGTAAAACTCGCAAATCGCGGCCAGGTCGCCGTTACACGGCCTGTACCCGTCCTAAATCCGAGGGGAAGTACCCCCGGGTACGTGAAAGCACGTAGATTCTTTATATCTCCTAATTTTTTTGAATAAATTCGTTATTATTTTTGTTAACTTGAAACTTTCCGAGTCGTTATTCAACGCCTAGCTAATTCCTCATTTAATCCTGACCCCTCTCCGCGGTACTGTTGCTAGCCGACGCTTCGAGTACGTGTAGCCTAATTGTATCGTGAATTCAGAATTTTGAAAGTGGCGGTTATCCGCCTGGCGCCCAACATTATTAAATAATTAAAATTTTCTTAGCCAATTGTCGACTGGACGACCCTGTGGTCGAGTGATCCGGTCTGGATCCGGGGTCTGACAAAATCCCCGTCACAAATTGGCGCCCAACGTGGGGCCTGCTGAGAAAAATTAAATTAATAATTTTTGAGATATTCGTTTGTTCCTTAGTAACGGCTTCACTGTTGCTAAGAGGAATTGAGTCGGCTATTTGTTTTCTCTATTAACCGGAGAGGGATTAGCGACGCGTCCGCTCGGAGAGACTTTGTTTTGAAGCCGTGAGGCAATATTTATTGCGTTCGAAATTTCGGGTTTTGCGTCTTTGTTTTTTCGAGGTTGCTGAAGCGACTTTTTAGGGTGTGTTTTTTTTTAGATCCTCGTTTGAAGACTGCAGGATAATATTTATTCCCGTGGAACTACTTCAGCGTAGGAATACCTATCTTTTTAGTTACGATTTTCTTTTTAGTATTGTTTTTGAGCCGCGTTTTCCTCGCTAGAGTGGAAAACTTGATTTTTGCCGAGTGCTAAAGCGCACCGACTGCACTGGGACACTGGTCACGACCCGCGAACCTAGTGTTAAGAGCCGTTGGCAATTATACTTCGCCTGTTTGCTATTGAATTGTTTTTTTCGTTGTTTTTTTTTTTTGTTATTTCTCTTGTGCATGCATTGTGGTGGTGGATATATGATGCTATAGGTGATACTATAGTGGCGTATCGCCGTAAAAAACAGTACAGAGTACCAGCGAAATCCCACCCCAGGATCACCGAGAGATAAATATTATAACAATAAATGAACGATAGATAGCTAGCTAGTGAATTTATTGTCTAATACCAAACGGCTAGATCGGCAAATATTTTCAGTTTTCGCGAGTAAATCCTCTAGAAGGGGGAAAAGTACAGTCCTTATACGACGGACTTTTAGTATACCCCGCACCGAGGGGAATGTTTACGCGTCGTCACCGAAAATCGACTCGACGTTAGTCCGTTTAGTTTTGCTGTAGAGTTTCGAGTTTTGAATTTTGTGTCAGGCAGTGGTGCTCAGGCGTGGGTTCTGAGTACCGCACGTTATAGAAGAGCTGTTCTCAACCTGCGGCGACCTCGTCGCGCAAACAGAGTACAACACAGCTGTTATATTGTGAGGCTTTTCTTTTTGAGTTTCGAGTTCGGGATCGAGTTTATATTTCGAGTGCGAGTTTGAGTTAACGTGCAGTATTGCCGTTGACATAATTGCATTTTGGAGTTTTTTTTTTGCGTGCACTTCCGGGTGCAGATTCAGGACTTTGGTTTGAATTCAGTTTTTTTCTTGTTTTTGAGATTTATCTAGTTGAAGACTAGAGTTCGAGTTCGATTTTCGCGTTTCGAGTTATTTTTACGAGCGAGCGCGTGACTTTTATATCCTTCAGGTAAAAAGTGCGGCTAATCGCGTCGATTTCTTCGGAAATTTTATTCGCGCGTTCGTATTTCAACGAATTTTTGTGGTGTCGACCGAGTCATAAATTCCTCATCGAGTCATGGCGTCGACAGACAACCCGCGCGGGTGCACTCTATGGGATTTAACTCAGGAAGAGTTAGCGCAGCTGTTAAATTCCTTACGCGTGAGCCCAGAAGGCTCAATTGCAGAACTGCGGGATCGCTATACTCGGCACTGGCGACGAAGCCGGGGCGAACAGACCATTCCGTGGGGACCAGAAGATGAAACGATCTTCATCCCCGAGGACGCTTTACGACGAAGTCCGAGTCCTCAACAAGCACCTCAACCGCCTCCGCCGCCTCTCATAACTTTCGCGACGAGCTCAGAATCGCGTCCGGTAACGACG
The DNA here is from genome assembly GCA_944452935.1 of Rhogogaster chlorosoma. Lineage (NCBI taxonomy): Eukaryota > Metazoa > Arthropoda > Insecta > Hymenoptera > Tenthredinidae > Rhogogaster > Rhogogaster chlorosoma. The sequence goes on from OX101802.1 coordinate 18,372,980, forward strand.
ACGACGACCACTATCGCGCAGTCGACCGGTATTACGACGAGCTCGACGATGTACGGCACCAGGCCTACCGCGTACGTGGTGAAGCCAACAGTGAGTCGCGTGCCGAATGAACACGTACCTAGTTTACCGGAAACCCCCGGGTTTGACCAAGATTTCGCGGCCCTGCAGGAACTCGTACAGCGAGAAGAACCCGGTCAGATGGCGCGAAGGTCAACGGCGAACCCTGGCGAGCTCGAGCAGTACAACCTGGAATACCGTCAAATTCCCGACACTGTAGCTGCAGAGCAAGTTAGGTACGAGGCACAACCCCAGCGGTTAGAGGGACAGTATACGTGGGCTGTCGAGAGACACGCAGTTGTGACCCAGCGCGCTTATAACGCGACGGAAGTTATAGAGCCCCAAATCCGTAGCGAATATCGCGAATCGACCAGAGCACCAGGTACGTCACGCGAGGTACCGATGGATTCACTCCCGCGTGCGAGACATCGAGTACAACTCCCGCGAGAAGAGCCTAGGCGGAGAGAAAGAACTCGAAGAGATCGCGTAGAATCCTCAACGAGTTCCGACACCGAGTCCGCAGATAGTGACCAAGATGATTATTTAGATAATTATCCGAGTAATCCCCGCCCACCCACCCAGCGACAAGCGCCGACTACTCGATCGTGGATCGAACCGCCGCAACCGAGGGACGAGTCCCCGGAACATGCGCGTTTGAACGGTAGGGATCGAGCAAAAGAGGTTGTAGATGCCTTGCGCCGGTGGAACGTTAAGTTTAGTGGCGAAGACGGTCAAAATGTGGAGGAATTTCTGAGCAGGTTAGACGAGTGCCGGAGGTTCACGCCCTTGTCCGGAAGGGAAATTGTTAGGTCTTTGCCGATGGTGTTCTCGGGAATTGCCTCCGAGTGGCTACGACTTGAGCGAGACAGCTGGTCGAGCTACGAAGAATTCCAGCGGGAATTCAGAAGCTGGTTCGGAGACGAGACGATAAATAAACGTTTCGCCGAACAAGCTCAATCGCGTACGCAGGCGCCGGGAGAATCGGTGACAGGATACCTGACCTGCATTCGGGGGTTGTTAAACCGAATGACGCGACCGTACGCGCTCGTAGACCAGCTAGATATGGCAGTTGAGAATCTGAGGCCAGACATTCGCGACGGGGTAGACCGCGATAGGATCACATCGTTTAAGCAGTTAGCCCGGCTAGCTAAAAAGCGAGAAAGAAATTTGAGGACAACGCGGGCATATAAGCCGCCCCCGAGCCCCGAGGATTCGTTCATGGCGGAACTAGCATTTAGGGCTCCAGCCAGGCAATCGAAGAAACCTCCTGCACTAGCGGCAGTAGAGGAGCTAAGCGAGCCAGCGAAGCCAGCGAAGCCACCGAAGGCTGAAGCTGCCCAAAAATCCGCTAAGAAGCGGGGTAGCAGAGGTCAAGGGGGGGGGAGGATGGCCTTTGAGGAGGCCATAAAAGAACAAATGGCGGCTATTAGCCAAAAATTAGAGACCGTGGCCAAGGCGACACAGCCTCGACAGGCTAGGCAAAAGACTCCAGAGCGCCCGACACACGCGAGAGTAGCCTCGGCGGAGGCTCACGCGAGCACCTCGTCAGGGACAAACGTAGTTCCCACGAGGGATGGCGGACCGAGGGTCACATGTTTTAACTGTGAGCGCCGAGGTCATATTTGGAGAGAATGCCCCGCGCCTAGGACTCGCTTTTGTTATCTTTGCGGTAGGAAAGGCGAGATAGCAACCACGTGTTCTCGATGCAATCCGGGAAACGAGCAGAGGGGGTCTCGACCAGGGTCGCCGAGTCACCCGCGCTAAGAAATCCGGGCCCTAGCAATCCAACCGAGAGAGACGCAGAATGCTTTCCGATGCAGACGTTGGAACTGCAACCACGCTGGTTCTTAACAGTAAAAATAGGGAACTCAACAATTCGAGCGCTAGTAGACACCGGGTCTTCGAGAAGTTTCTTAGGCGCTTCAGGTAGAAAAATCGCCGAAGAGAATGGTCGTTCACTAGGCCAACCAGCCTTTGAACGAGTCATCCTGGCGAATGGTGATACCGAAGCCGTAATAGGGGAGTTTATCCTGCCAATAGAACTATTAGGAGTCACCCACGAGCTCGCGATTCGAATTCTTCCCTCTTTAGCGTGGGAATGCATCCTCGGGATGGATTTTATTAGATTATTTGGGCTAGAAATGTATGGTGCAAACGATACGTGGCGGCTAGAGAACAGACCGGACGTTACGAGTTCGTTTTTTGAGTCGAATTTAGAGACCACGGGGTCGACTAACGCGTGCTACGGTATAGCAGAGCTAACATCGGCAGAAAAAACGGTACTGGAAGGATTTTTAGAACGGGAATTGCCCGCGGTAACGGGGCCGCTAGGACTCACTAGTCTAGCTGAGCACACCTTAGATACGCAGGGGCATACACCGATTAAACAACGTTATTATTTAGTATCCCCAGTAGTTCAAGCCGCGATCCATGCCGAGGTCGATCGTATGTTAGCTGAGGGCGTCATAGAGCCTTCCCAAAGCGCGTGGTCGAGCCCGATTGTTATGGTAAAGAAGCCGAATGGCACATATCGTTTTTGTTTAGATTTTCGTAAAGTGAATAGCGTCACTAAGAAGGATGCATATCCGATCCCTTACATCAACGGGATCTTGGATAAATTACGTGCCGCGAAGTATATTTCGACGATTGATTTGAGTCAAGCTTATCATCAGATTCCCTTGCACCCAGAGAGTCGCGAAGTTACTGCATTTACTGCACCCGGCCGAGGTTTATTTCAGTTTACGAGGATGCCATACGGACTCACCGGAGCCCCGGCTACGTTTCAACGTCTCGTGGATAAATTAATTACCCCGGATATGGAGCCTCATGTTTTCGCGTATTTGGATGATATTATTGTGGTTACGGATAATTTTGTGAAGCATATCGACTGGCTCAAACGCGTTTTCGATGCAATCGCGAGGGCTAATTTAACGTTAAATCCGGAAAAATGTGAATTTTGTGTTGATGAAGTTAGGTATTTGGGGTTCAGAGTTAATAACGAGGGATTACAAGTAGACCCCGACAAGATTGAACCAATTGTTAGTTATCCGGCACCCCGGAACTTGAAACAATTGCGACGATTTTTAGGGATGGCCTCGTGGTACCGCCGATTTATTCCAGCGTTCGCGGGCTCTTCGGAGCCATTAACGCGGCTTTTACGCAAAGATAGACGGTGGGAATGGGGTGAAGCTCAACAACAAGCTTTTGACGAATTAAAATCCGCATTAACTACTGCCCCAGTTTTGTCGTGTCCTGATTTTAGCGTACCGTTCGTGGTGCAGACGGATGCCAGCGATTTTGGAATTGGCACCGTGCTGACTCAGACCGTAGATGAGGTCGAACGAGTCATCGCCTACGCGAGTAGAACTCTCTCCGAAACCGAAAGAAAATATTCCGTCACGGAGAAAGAGTGCCTCGCGGTAATTTGGGCTATTAAAAAGTTTCGCGCGTATCTCGAGGGCTACCATTTTACTGTCATAACGGATCATAGTAGCCTACGATGGTTGCATAACTTGCATAATCCGACGGGTCGCCTAGCAAGATGGGCTTTAGAGCTTTTGGAGTACGACTTCGAAGTCATACACCGAAAGGGTGCGATGCATCATGTGCCCGATGCGTTATCGCGCATGTACGAAGACGAGGTCGGAGACCTCGAGGCCGAACATTTAGCTGCGATAAACGAGGCGCAAGACCCGTGGTACACTCGTCGAGTACGCGAAGTTTTAGAGACTCCTAAGAAATATAGAGGGTGGTCAGTTTTTGAAGGCCGATTATATTATTTTAGACCAAATCCGGTGACAGACCCCGTGGTTGACGAGCTCAACCCGTGGAAATTAGTATTGCCAGCAGAGCATCGTGCTCGAGCGTTCGCCGAGTCTCACGAAGATCCGCAAGCAGGTCATCTCGGGGTCGAAAAGACTTACGCGCGAATACGTGAAGAGTATTATTGGCCTGGTATGTTTAGAGATATTGTAGTTGCAATTCGTAAATGTCAACAATGCCAGCAGTGCAAGGTCGAACAAGCTCCGCCTGCAGGCTTATTAGGAGATCGCGTCGTGAATCAACCGTGGACTGTCGTTGCAGCAGACGTAATGGGTCCGTTTCCCCGTAGCCGCTCAGGTTACGAATACCTGCTAGTTTTCGAGGATTTATTCACCAAATGGGTGGAATGCGCGCCGTTGCGAAAATCTAACGGTAAAAATATCATCGCTGAATTCGAAGATTTAATTTTGTCAAGGTGGGGTACCCCCGAGGTATTTCTCACCGACAACGGAACCGAGTTCGCGAATAAGGCCGTAGATGACATGTGCGCTGAATACAATATTGTACACGCTCACGTGCCTCCATATCACGCGCAGGCCAATCCTGTCGAGAGGGTGAATAGAGTCCTGAAGACCATGATCACGGCATATATCGGGAACGACCATCGCAACTGGGACGTTCACTTACACGAATTTAGATTTGCATACAATTCCGCGGTGCATAGTTCACTGAAGGTGAGCCCGGCATTTTTAAATTTAGGCCGCGAGCCTCGCCCGCGAGTGCAACTTCGACGCGAGGAAGAAGGTCCTGCAACTATTCCTAAGCCGTGTCCAGCAAAATGGGCAGAAAGAATGACGCGATTGCAAGAGCTGCGAGATCTAGCCACGAGGCATTTGCAAACTGCTCGCACTAGGCAAGCGCATTACTATAACCGACGTCACCGAGACGGTCATTATAAGGTGGGAGATCGAGTGTGGAAGCGTAAACGAGTCCTATCTTCAGCGGCGAATTTTATAGCCGCGAAATTAGCTCCCAAGTTCGAGGGACCGTTTATTGTGACACAAGTCGTGTCCCCGGTCGTCTACGAACTAGAGGATGAGACAGGTAGGACTCTAGGTCGGCACCACATAAAAGATTTTAAACCGTACGTCGCCCCGGAGGCGGACGTCAATCTCAGTGAATCCGAGGAGGAAGATCCGTCCTCCGACAAGACCTGAGGTCACAAAATTCGCGTATGTTTCGTTTATTTTAGCCTTCTGGTTTAGAGTTTTGTTTTTTTTTGTGATTTTGTTTGGTATTAATAGAGTACGCTACCCTCATGGTAGAAATTAGAGTTTCAGGGAAATATAGTTCGGTTAGACGAATTTGTTTTTTTTTGTTGTTAGTATTTTGTTTTTGTATCGGGAGGGAGTCCGGATTGGACCCTTCGTTTCGCCCCGTGGGCAAATTTTGTTCGAGCATTGACGCTCTGTATTTAGTTGATTTTGTTTTATTGGTTCGTAGTCTCTTATGTTATTTTTTTTTGTTGTGTATCATTAATTAATTTTTGATCTTTCAGTATCTTATCGTTTGGTTGATTGGTTGGTGTAGTTTATTATCTTTGTTTTTTTTTATTGCTGAATTTTCGCGGTCTTTTGAAAATTTATTTGATTATTATAGTCTATTTGCTTTGAGAAGAGTCGAACCCTCCTCGATAAAATTTTGTCGGTCTTTCTGCCTTCTGCAGGAGGAGAGTAGCGAGTGACGACTTAATTTTGAACCGGGGGATTTCTTAAATATTATTTCTCTTCCCTCCCCGGGGGAAAGTTTAGTTTGGAAAATTACGTTTAAGTTAGCAGACTCTTTATGGTCTGTAGACGTAAATCGCGGTGTGCGGCCGCCACTCGGAGTTCGGTCCATGGGTCAGTTTTGCTATCGCTTCCGCCCCAGTGGTCCGTCTAAGGGGGGGGGAGTTGTAACATTGCATGTTGCAAGGCGCTCCTCACCCCTTGAAACGACCTTAGTTAAGACGGGGGTGAAGTGTGAATGGCAGTAGTATGGATGTTTAGGATGGCCCCGAGGCCTTGATTGACTCCGAGAGACGACCGTGACCGACTTAAAATTATTAGATAGATTATTTATTCTTTTGTTTTTCTTTTTCAAAACTTTTCTCTGACATGTGGACGACGAGGCCAAGTTTTGGGGTCTGAACGACAACAATTACGCACCCCGACGGACGCACAATATCCGACGCACCGAGGGTGCGAATTACTACGACGAACACCACTGCAGCTCCGGAGGTTGGCTACTGCAGGGCCACCTCCACAACTTCGAAGAGGACACGGGAGAGTGCCGAGAGCATTCTGCACCGAGGGATCGAGGTGGTGGATGAGATTCCCGCCACCGCCAAGATTCAACGTCCCGTGTTCCTCTAAATTAAGGAGCAAAAGCCACCGTGGCAAAATTCAAAGGATTCGCGCCGAGTGACGTAGCGTCACCCTTATGACGTCAATCGTAGGATCGATTAGCGAATCGATAATTGCGGGTCTAACGACGCCCATGCGTACCGGCGCCACGCCGGCTAAGATCACTCTGCGTTAGGCCAGCGTGATTAGCACACGTGTGTTCCTTGGCGTTCATTCTGTTTTTGCGTTGGGTCTTCTTTTGAGTTCTGGCGATTCAGTTTTGCGATAGAGTGTAGTAGCATCGAGGCTTTTTGGAATATTTCTTTTGCGTGCTATTGGAGTGTGTAACTGCGACCATCCCCGAGGGATTTTGGATTTGTGATGGACTTCCGAAGGGAGAAAATCGTATTTTTGAGGTGGCTGGAAGACGGTAAGCGTTAGCCATTCTTACCCATGTTAATTTGAATCTGGCAACGGCCGTCTGCCGCCTTGCCTTTGTGAAGCCACGAGGCTATTTAGTGTAATTTGAGATCAAATTAAACCGATTCCTGACTGGTAGGCCGTCACCAGTGTCCACATGCAGTAGAGAAATATATTTTGAGTTAATTTATCGAGGAGTTTGGTGAATTGTATTGAGTTGTATTGAGTATATTCGATTCGCACACGAGTGCGACAAAGACAGTCGGTCACAGTCGCTCTCTCTTCCTCCTGTAGGGAAGAGCCTTGTTGTCGAGACCTCGAGTCTTTTGTTTTCGCGCTGGTCGCTTCGATTAGGTTTCGAGACCTTATTATTGAATAATTATTTACCGCAGAGTTAGTTTAAGTTAGTTTTAGTTAATTTATTATTTACTAAATTGTAAATATTTCCTTCCGAGAGACTTCGCCTCTCGAGGGCGTGCCGATCGCCTTACACGATCGGCAACGTTATTGTTATTTATTTTGTTGAATTTTGAGCCGCCGGCATATTTCCATTATTAATTCTGAGCCGCTGGCATTATTTTCTTGTTAATTCCGAGCCGCAGGCTCGACTATACTATTGTTTATTGAGTATTCGAGTTATTATTTCGTTATTAGTTTGTTATTTATTGCCGCAGGCTACTTCTCGTTAGTTGTTAAGTCTCATTGTTAATTGTGAAATTGATTTGTTGTCCCAAGAGGACCGATTTGTCGAGTTAATGATTAACTAATTTTGAGTTGTTATTGCCACCCTGCGTGGGAGCGTATTAGTCGATTCTTCTTATTGTAAAACTCGCAAATCGCGGCCAGGTCGCCGTTACACGGCCTGTACCCGTCCTAAATCCGAGGGGAAGTACCCCCGGGTACGTGAAAGCACGTAGATTCTTTATATCTCCTAATTTTTTTGAATAAATTCGTTATTATTTTTGTTAACTTGAAACTTTCCGAGTCGTTATTCAACGCCTAGCTAATTCCTCATTTAATCCTGACCCCTCTCCGCGGTACTGTTGCTAGCCGACGCTTCGAGTACGTGTAGCCTAATTGTATCGTGAATTCAGAATTTTGAAAGTGGCGGTTATCCGCCTGGCGCCCAACATTATTAAATAATTAAAATTTTCTTAGCCAATTGTCGACTGGACGACCCTGTGGTCGAGTGATCCGGTCTGGATCCGGGGTCTGACAAAATCCCCGTCACAATATATATATTGTGACGTGGATTTTGTTAGACCCCGGATCCAGACCGGATCACTAGACCACGAGGTCGTCCAGTCGACAATTGGCTAAGAAAACTAAAATTATTTATTAAGGTTGGGCGCCAGGCGGATAACCGCCACTTTCAAAATTCTAAAGCAAAACAGAATTAAACTACAAGTACTCGAAGCATCGGCTAGCAACAGTACCGCGGAGAGGGGTCGGGATTGATGTGAAGGATTAACTCGGCGTCAAATAACGACTCGTGAATTTCAAATTTAACACAAGAACACTAAATTTATTCAAAAAAATTAGAATTTAACGAAATTAACAAGTAATCATGTACCCGGGGGTACTTCCCCTCGGGTCTAAGACGACTACAGGCCGCGTATAGCCGACCTGGCCGCGATTTGCGAGTTTTACAAACAATAAGAATTAACTAATACGCTCCCACGTAGGGTGGCAATAACAAATTGAAATTAGTTAACAATCAACTCAGCAAATCTGGTCCTCGCGGGACAACAAATCAATTTTACAAATAACAACGGGACTTAGAACTAACAATGTGACTTACAACTAACAATGAGGAGTCTAGGACTCGAAATAGCAAAATAATAACAAAATAAATAACGCAAATCACGAAATAGCAAAATTAACAACCAGAAAGTCGAGCTTACGGCTCGAAATTAACAAAATCGGACCGACAATCCCAAAATTACTCAAACAATGTAGCCCGCGACTCAGAATTAACAAAAGAATAATGCCTGCGGCTCAAAATTCAACAAAACAATCAACAATAGCGACGCCTGCGGCTCGAACTTCAACAAAATAATTAACAATAACGTTACCGATCGTGTAAGGCGATCGGCACGCCTTCGAGAGGCGAAACCTCTTGGGAAGAAATATTTACAATTTAATAAATTACCTAAACCTAACTCTGCCTTCGTAAGCAAAACCAAATTCAAAATAACAATAGGCACACGCCTAGCCTAACGTTCTAAATCTCCTCGGGAGAGGAAGAGAGCGCGACAATGACCGTCTAAGGCTATCTCGCTCGCACTCAGGGGCGAAGCCTACGGACTCTACAAAATATACTCAAATATCGCGAAACTCAAAAATCTTACGCAAAATCAATATCCGACTCTAAATTTTATTATAGGAGACACTGGAGACGGCCTACCGACTCGGAGGTCGTTTTAATTTGATCCTCAAAGATCTCTAAAAGCCTCGTGGCTCGAAACAAGGCAAGATGGCTGATGGTCGTTTGCCGGATTCAAATTCGGTAAGAGTCAAATTAGCTAACGCTTACCGTTGTCCAGCCACAATGAGTTTTCCGCGCAGGAAAAACCCTCGGTACACTCCTGGCCCTCCAGCACACGCTCCAACGGACTCAATCACTCAAAAATAGACTCGAAACTAAACTCAAGACTCAAAAAGGTACTCGAAAAGTCCCTCGAAGGGAATTCGCAATATTGCCTCGCGGCTACGACCAAATACAAAAACGAGCGCGAGCACTAGAGCTCGACGCCCTACCTGCTAGGCAGGCCTACGGCAGAGTAACCTACGATCGCTGAGCTTCGATCGTTCGCACCCCCGTCTTACGATCGCCTAGTAATTTGCGTATTGATCACTAGATCCTCTCACGCATGATAGTAGATCTTGGTTACGCGCGAAATTCCAAATTCGCCACGATGTTTGCAGCTCCTTCGTTTAGAGGAATACGGGTTGCAGGTTCTTGGCGGTGGCGGGAATCTCCTCCACCACCTTGATCCCTCGGTGCAGAGTGTCCTCGACACTCCCCCGCATCCTCTTTTGACCTGTGAGGTAGCCTGGCCAGTACTAGCCTCACGAGCTTCGGTGGCGTCCATCAAAAAGTCAACACCCTCGGTGTTTTAGAGTAGGTGCGTCCGTCGGGGTGCGTAATAGTCCTAGCTCAGACCCAAAAACTTGGCCTCGTCGTCCACATGTCAGAGAAAATGCGTAAAAGAAAACAAAAGAATAAATACTAAATTCGACAGTCTTAGATCGGTCACGGTCGCCTCTCGGAGAGTCTACAGCCTCGGGGCTAAATTGAACGCATTCATGCTTCGCTCATGCATCCCACGCTACGTAATTATGGTCGTCTAAGGGTTCGGGAGTCGCTTGTAACATGCGTTGCAAAATGCAATGTTACAATATATATATGGGGCATTCCACGCCAAATCGACCTGGTCGTGACCCTCGACCTCTCAGATCTGGTTCGCGATTTTTTGTAAAATTCTTCAGACCTTGAGTAGCAATCACAATTTTTTTCAGATTTTTCAAACTAAATTTGAGTGAGTCATGAATTTTTGAATTTTTTTATCCAGCACCCCGATGGCCGTGATCGAAAAATCTGAAAAAATTCTCGAAAATTTTGTTTAAGAAATGAAAATTTTCGAACTAAAATTCAAAATGTCTGGACTCTTGCTTCGACCTGTTTTCTTTTTAGGTTTTTTTGAGAATATCACTATGAATCCGGAAGTTGTTCCGATATTTTTTTTTCTGACGTAGTCAAGTATAGTTGATTCATGACCGATCACGAACAGTGATCGCTCTCAATTAATAACAATTTCACGTTGAGATTCAAGAAAAAAAAAAAACGCTCGAAAATCAAGAAGCAAGAGCCCAGACATTTTGAATTTTAGTTCGAAAATTTTCATTTCTCAAACAAAATTTTCGAGAATTTTTTCAGATTTTTCGATCACGGCTGTAATGAATTATCCCACCGCTGCCACCAATGTAATGATTTGGGATGTTGAGGTTCTGAATAAGGGTTGAGCTGGTACCAGTAGTATGTGTGAGACTGGAGTTTTCGTTGAGTTCGTTTCTCGTTTTACACCTTCAGGTAACCGGGTTTTGGATGGTAGGTGACTGATGTGAATTTATGTATAATAACTGAATGATCGTTTATTGGTAATGATCATAATCATCGTAGAACTAGTTACATGAGTGTTACAAGTTTATGGAGCTTAAGTGAAGAGTGATTTCGGGTTAGCGATTTATGATTTTGAAGCGAGTCTGAGAGTGACTGCTTTCTTTGACGATCTGGACGCAAGTGCGTATCGAGCGACTGCTCTGGTTGATGATTGAGAAGCAAGTGCTAATATAATATTCGCTACCGCTGAGCTCACTGATGAGATCATTCTTTTCCATTGTTCTCCTGGGCATGGGTGCGTTTATGCAGGTGCGTTTAGGTAGAGTTACAGTTCTTTGAATCAGAGATAGGAGGCTGAGCGACTGGATGCATGCAGGATGTTATGTCTTGGCGACTGGAGGTAAGGGTGTATGAGAGTGTGGAGTAGTATGGAATACGTAACACGCCCATCAGCGGAGGAAAAAAAATATTGCTCCTGTGAAGCAGGAGGAAATTTTTTTTTTTGTAAAAGTAGAAATTTATATGATATATCTTAGGTATAAGGTTGTATATTTGCGAGAGTAAGTGTACTTATATTTACGTGAGTGGATATATATCTAGGAATACATTCACGTTAGTGAATGTATTTATGTGTATGTATCTACGTTAGTAGATGCATTTAGGCTCGTATTCACGTTAGTGAATGTGTTGATGTGTCTATGTTGAGATTAAAATATAGTTAAACTTACTTATTTGCAATAAGATCAGTTAGTTATAAAGGTCTTATGCTACTTCAGTTACTTGAATATGGTTCACAATTGAGTGTGTGTATTATTATTAGCGCTGTTGATTTCATATAATGTAACAAGTTTGTCAGCTATAGTGAGACATATATATTTATGCGGTATAAAAAGATGTTTGAGCTGTTTGAGCTGTTTGAGCTGTCGTTGTGTTTTGAATTGATGTAGTTGGTGTAGTTAAATGAGGGTTAGAGTTGGGTGTACATGTGATTGCTGGGTGGTTATTTGCTTCGATAGAGTCCTGATTTTTACAAGAACTTCTAATTTTTCTGAGTGTGTTAAGTATTCTATTTACTATCGCGAACTTTTGTGCTATATAAAGCAGCGATACCGATCCGAATAGAGAGGAAATGTAGTATAGTGTGTTCTCGATGCGGTTATCGTTGTCTGTGGCTTTTTGGTGTTTTGTTATTTCGTCTGTTTTTTTGATAATGTCGTCTAAAGTTAGTCCGTTTGTGGTAAGGTCCTTTGAATTAAGGTATGGGGTTCTGTTTAGTATAGTTGTGGGTATGAAGGATAGGTTTTTCGGTTCGTCGTAGATGTCTGGGTTATCCTTGAATAGTGTGATTTGATAAGGGCTGTCAGTTCCGTCTGGCTCGGCTAATGCAGCTCTGAAAATATATTTCTTTCGGTATTGGTCTATCGATATGCTGACTTACAAGGGGAGGTCACGGGAGACGCATTTTTGTAATTTTTCTACCCTATCGCAAAAGGAGAGGCAGACCCCCAATAACAATTGCCCAAAGCCATAGGACCATATAGCCAGAAGTTTCCGAGAAAATCGAGTTTGAAATATTCCAAATAGGTAAGCTATGAAATCTAGATGTAAAGCGATTGGCAATAGGGCGCGTGGCTCAGCCGTTAGCGGGCGAGTCTAGTAAGCAGTAGATCCTTGGATCGATTCCCGCTGTAGGCAACGTTTTTTTTAGTTTCTATTTTTTTTTTCTTTTCTTTTTTGGTTTCTAATACGTATATTCACGTCATTTATGTGTAAACTTATTCGAATTCATATTTCTTGGTTAACAATATTTATAAATCTTTTGTGCCGAAGCAGCTGTGTCCCGCAGGTACCTAATACGAGGAAATTGCCCGTATCGATCCCCGAAGTCCTTGCAACGGACACATTAATATCCTACCCAAACACGAAATATTTGTACATTGTACAATTAATATGAATTCGAATAATTGTACACATAAATGACGTGAATATTCGTTTGGGAAAACAAAAAAGAGAAGAAAAAAAAAAAGAAACGAAAAAAAAAGAAAAAAAAGAAATGAAAAAAAAAAGAAACGAAAAAAAAAGAAAAAAAAGAAATGAAAAAAAAAAGAAACGAAAAAAAAAGTTGCCTACAGTGGGAATCGATCCAGGGATCTACTGATTACTAGACTCCCGCGCTAACGCCTGAGCCACGCGCCCTGTTGTCAACCGGTTTACATCTAGTTTTCATAGCTTACTCGGAATATTTCAACTCGATTTTCTCGGAAACCTCTGGCTATATGGTCCTATGGCTTTGGGCAATTGTTATTGGGGGTCTGCCCCTCCTTTTGCGATAGGGTAGAAAAATTACAAAAATGCGTCTCCCGTGACCTCCCCTTGTTAGTGTACGTTGTTGGGGTTTATTTGATTCTAATTTATTAATTAATTTTGCAAGTGTAGTGTTGTAATTGTTCATTCGGTTATTAACTGGCTAGTTTTATTTTATTTATGTGAACTATTTTAGTTTTATGGTCGTTTATTTGAAATTCCGCGTTAATATTATTGATTATACGTATTATTTTGTACGGTCCTTTGTAATGATCGTCTAGTTTGTTTCGTGTTTCATTGATCAAATAGGCGTATTGGCCAGGTTGGAAGGTTCGTTCGTTGATGTGTTTGTCATATATCAATTTCGATTTAGATTTCGCGTTGTTAAGATTTTTTATCGCATCTTGTCTAGTTTCTTTAAGACGGGTTATTATTTCTTGTAAGAATTCTTCGTATTTGTTTGAAATATTTCTGTCTGGTCGTATATTTGATAATTGGCGAGCTATTGTTTCGAAAATTAGTTCGTGTGGTGTGTAACCAGTGCCTTCGTGTACTGATGTGTTGTATGAGAATATCGCAAATCTGATCCATTTGTCCCAGTTATTTTTATTGTCAATATAGTGTTTTAAATATTCGATCAGGACTTGATGGCTGCGTTCGAGTGAACCGTTAGATTGGGGATGGTAAGCTGTGGTTTTAATTTGTTTAATTCGGAAGATTTTTGCTAATTGTTTCATAACTGGACTGAGAAAGTTTGGACCTTGATCTGTTAAGATTGATTCGGGTGCTCCGTAGCGGCAAATAAAATTTTCTGCGAATGCTTTAGCGATTGTTGCTGATGTCTGATTTTTTAGCGGTATTGCATCTGAATATTTAGTTAAATTATCTTGGATTGTAAGCAAATATTTATTTTGTGAATTTGAGGTTGGTAAGGGTCCTACGATATCTAAAGACACTTTTTCGAATGCAGTTGTTGGTGTATCCGTTATAGCCATTGGGAGTTTGACTTTCTTTCCAACGAGCTTTCGCCTTTGACAACTTTCGCATGATTTTATGAATTTCTCTATGTCGCTTTTCATATTTGGCCAGAAATATATTGCCCGGATTCGTTTAAAGGTTTTAGTTATGCCTTTATGGCCAGCTATTACGGATTCATGGTTTTCGCGAATTATTTCTTGAATGAGTTCTGGTTTAGGAACGTTGATCTCGTTTAAGGGGACCAGTACAGCTTGATTTAAAAAATTCTACATACTCCAAAAATCATTTATATCTTAACCAAAGTTCATAATACATCAAGAAAATCACTTGTCTGAAAATCACTTGTCGTAAGGTTTCAGGCACACGGTTGATCCAATTATGTCTTTTGACGTCTCATTTTCTTCGGAGAGCAATTCTTCATCGCATGAATGTAGGGAACTGAAAAAAAAAAATTCCTGTAATAAGTTATGATCAGTTATCGAAATTTAGCAAAAATCTGGTCACTCTTTTGCTGATAACTTTGTCTGGAAATTTTTTCTTTAAATTTCCCTCATTCATGCGATGAGGATTTGTTTTCTGAAAAAAATGAGCCCTAAATGAGTCAAATCGCAGCAACGGTACTCCTAAAACCTTACGACACGTCGCCAAAAATATAGTTCTGAGAAAAACGGTTTTGAAGTTTTGACTAAAAAAACAAAATTTACTACTAGAAAAGTTTGAAATATCGCAAAATGTTTCAAATAAAAGTTGTTGGTTACAAAATTTCTGACAAAATTCAATTTTTTATTTACAAAAAACAAAATTACTTTGTTCAACTTTCAAACTAATATTTTCATCGTACCATCTTTAAGGGAGGACCCTACTGAAATCTTGGAAAAAAGCAGTGTTTTATTTTTCAATTGGCCAAAAAAAGTTCAATCTGAAAAGTAATACCAATTAGAGATCATGGTAGAATATGTTTAAAAAAAAAAATTCAGTCTACTGCAATAAAAGTGTATGCGCAGGAGGGAACCTTTTGCAGAATCTATCCTGCGCAGCGCTGGGAAAGGTTTCCTGCGCATACACTTTCATCGCAGAAGACTAAAATTTTATTTTAAAACATATTCTACCATAATCTAGAATTGGTAGTATTATGTTATAATTTGAACTTTTTTTGGCCAGTTGGAAAATAAAAAACTGCTTTTTGTCAAGTTTGCAGAAGGGTCTTCCCTCAAAAGGCTCCTGCAGCATATGACGGTCCTTCTCTAGCCGCTGTAGTCTCATTTTGGCCTAGTCATAGTCTTCGGATAGCAATTTGGGCTTCTCGAGTACTATCAGCTGCCTGTCGTTGAGCCTGTTATAGCCATGTCTGGTCGGTCCAAATCATGTGAGCCTTCGCATTGGGTCCTGAGGGCACTCCAAGTGCAGTCATTATTACATTTTCGAAAATTGTAACGATTTTTTTCTTCTGGGTGTAAATTATGAGATCTGTGAACAAGAAGCAAAAAAACTTCGACCGCAAATGTGAGTATGCTATACTTACTTTGAGGTTAGTTGGTGGGAACCCACAAATAACCTCACACACACTGTCACTCGATGTTTATACACGAAAATGACAAAGCTAGATATTTAGCACGATGGAATCGCGGATTTTTTAGTACTAAGTACTGTTTTTGTTTTTATTGTATTTGAAACAAGTAAAGAGCAGGAACGTTACACGATCTCAGAATGTTCGACAAATAATCGCCGGTCACGAAACATGTGAGCGATATGAAAACAAAGCGACAGCGCTGCTTGCGCCAGGTCGCTGAAACTCAATGCCAATTCTCGATCATTTTTACGAATTCGTCGATGGCGACTTTTTTAGAGATAGATATGACCCTGAGACAGCGAAATCTACAAAAAACGAAAAAACGATTTTTGTGAAATTTCAAGCTGTACGATTTTCGGTCCATAAACCAGTTATTTTTACGAATTCATCAGTGGCGATTTTTTTAGAGATAGATATGACCCTGAGACAGCAGATTCCGCAAAAAACGAAAAAATGATTTTTTCAAAATTTCAAGCTATACTGGTCCCCTTAAGCATACGTTAACTGTGATATCTGTGTAGTTGAAGATTTTCCTGAGAATGTTTTTTATTGCGAACCAATTTAATTTGTCGAATCCGCTTCCTATTTTTGAAATTGCGAAAGATTTTATATGTTTTGTCTGTAGTATGTCGCGAAGGATACATAATGTGTTGTATATACCCTCTGTTGTCGGTTTTTCGTAGTATTTCTTTTGTGTTATCAAGCTGAAGATAAATTTTTTATTGTTCGGTGTTATGATCACGCTATTTATTTCTGGATTCTGGGATTTTAGAAAAGTCGTATCTAGAATTCCGATATCAATTAGTTGTTTGGCTACTCCTTTTTTTATAACGCAGTCGGCTGACATGCAGTGTACGTAGTTATCTTTTTTCATGAGAATATCGTCGTTTGTTTCTTTTATGTTAGTTGCTATTGGTGTCGGGTCTGTGTGACTGAAGTGTGGAATCGGATTTTGAGGCTGTTTTTCTCGTGATATAGGATTTAGAATTGGCGGATTAAGAGGTGGATTTTGTTGTTCTTCGTCTAAATTAGTTTCTTCGATATTGTGTAACTGTTGGTTTTCTTGAAACGGAAGCACATTATCTTCGGGGTTATTGTCTGTGTGGTTGTTTTCGAGGTTTCCCGGTACGCCTGAGTAGTCAAGTTGTATGAGATTCTCGTTGATTGAGTTTGAGTGTGTGATGTTATCTTCTGGATTTTGTACAATTATTGGGGTTGGTTCGAAATCGCAAATAGTTATTTTTATGTTAGAACTTTGGAAAATGAAATAAATCATTGATCGAACGGTTTTCCAGTTGAGTCTGTCTAGTCCGCAACCGATTTTTGGGATTGATATTGACTGTACGTTGTCCGTTTCTAGTTTTCGTCTGAGTTTACACAGGATGTTGTACATAGTTTCGTACGTAGGTTCATTGAAAAATTCAGCTTTGGTGATTAGGTTGTACACGTTCATCTCGTTGTGCGGTGTTACGATGATGTCACCTACTCTAGGTTTTTTTGATTCTAGAACGTCGCGATTTATAATGTTTCGCTCAATCATTTCTTGTGCTATGCCTTGTCCGATTAAACAGTCGGCTGGAATGCAATGTGTTATATTGTCGTCTTGTGTAAATAGGTCTTCGGGGATTTCTATTATAAGTTCGTTCGTCGGGTGTGGTAAGATTTTTAGGAGTTCTCGAAATTGTTTATAGGACGGTTTACGATAGATAGATTTTGTGATTGGAGGTGTATTGTATTGTGTCGGAATAGTGATTTTAGGTATTCTTACTTGTTCTCCTCTGATAGCGTCCGAGTAAAGCTTTTTTGAATTAGGTTTAAGAATCTGTTGTTCACTGGAAGTTGGTGGTTTTTCTATATGAGGGGGGTCTTTGGGATTTGAGGTCCATGACTCGTTGGAGGTAGGGAGATTTTGTTTGTGATAAGACGTCTTAGCGCTTGGTGTTTCCGATCCGCTGGAGGTAGGGAGTTTTTGTTTATAGTAAAGCACGTGGTCGTCGTCCGACGACGAGGAAGTAGGTAGTGGTGAGGGGGTTTTAGGCTTTCTTGGTCGTAGTTTGTATTTGTGTATGTGTATCGGAGATTGCGTGCTTTTGCGTTCGCTGTACCCTGTTTTATTTTCGTGTGTGCCACTTGAGTCCGAAGTATCTCTAAGCTGGATTGAGGTAAGGTTTGAATCGCGGTTTTGTTCTCGATTATTTTGGAATGAAGTTGGTGGAGAAGTGTTTACGAAATTACGTGACTTTTTATTTGCGGGTAGATTGTCCGGAGAGATATCGGTGTACGTAGCGTTTCGTTTTTGGTCGATTCTATTGGATAGCCGTAAATCGTCGATAGAAGTGTCAGTGGATGAGTCAATTGTCATAGGTCTAACAGATTTTGAAACATTGATAGGATTTTTTGGCATAGGGAAACTGTCTGTTGTGTCGCCTACGGATGGATCTTGTATTGAGTTATCTGAGAGGCTGTCCATTTCAGTATCGGTTAATGAATTGATTTCTACATCTTCTTCCATTAGGTCTGGGTGAATGAGTCTTTTTGTGGGTATTGAGTCGTCTGTAGAACTATCGGTTGATGAATAGTTTGTTAAAGGTATATTTCGAAAGTGTATTGTTTCTTTTATTGTAGGTAAGCAGTCCATAGGAATTTGGTTTGGTTCGTCTTTTTCAATATCTGAGTCGACGTTGCCTTTATATTTCTTTATAGGAGCTGGGTTTGGTGAGTCATCTGTACTTTGTCGCGCGCGGGTTGGGAATTGATGAGCTTCTTTCTTTTGTTTTGCGTGTGGTTTTGATATACTATCTGAACTAGAATTTCGGTTACGTTTCGCATTTATTGGTAACAGTTTATTCGTCTCTACGGGTGGATTGCGCGATAATGCATCTGCGTTACAGTTGATTTGACCTTTCTTGTATACAACGTTATAGTCATATTCTTCGAGTTTGAATCTCCATCTGAGTAATCGCGAGGTTGGATCTTTTACGCTGCTGACCCAGACAAGAGGCTTGTGATCGGTTACAAGTGTGAATTTATGTCCGTATAAGTAAGGTCTGAAATGATGGACTGAGTATACGATGGCTAGTAGTTCTTTTTCGATTACGGAGTAATTTAGTTCTGCCTTGTTTAGTGTGCGTGAGGTATAAGCTATCGGTAAGTCTTCTCCTATTTTACCTTGGCTGAGTACGGCACCGATTGCGTATTTAGACGCGTCAGTCGTTAGGATGAAGGGTTGATCGAATTTAGGATATTGTAGTATAGGAGCTGTGCATATTGAGTCTCGTAAGATTTCGAAAGCCATTTGATGTTCGGATGTCCAAAGGAATTTAACGTCTTTTTTCAGTAGTGTAGTTAGTGGTCTCGATATTTTTGAAAAGTTTTCGATGAAGCGTCTGTAATAACCGATTAGACCGAGGAATTTTTTGATTTGTTTAACTGTTTTAGGAACCGGGTATGATTTGACTGCTCTTATTTTTTTCGGGTCCGGTTTTACACCGTTTTCTGTAATGATATGTCCGAGATAAGCAACTTCCTTTCTTAGGAATTCGCATTTGGTGATTTGTAAGCTTAAATTTGCCGATTGTAGTCGATTAGCTAATTTTCTAAATTTTGTTTCATGCTCTTCTATAGAATGTGCATAGATCACGATGTCGTCTAAATATACGAATGCTGTGTTTCCTTCTAAACCGGATAAAACTTGGTCCATCAATCTTTGGAACGTTGCCGGAGCGTTCTTGAGTCCGTATGGCATGTTATTGAATTCGTAATGGCCATGGGGTGTGGAAAATGCTGTTTTGTATGCGTCAGTCGGGTCCATAGGGATTTGGTGGAATCCAGATGCAAGGTCGAAAGTTGAGAAATATTTAGCATTACCTAGTTGATCGAGTATGTCGTTTATGTTTGGTAGAGGATACGCGTCACCTATAGTCTTTTCGTTTAATTTTCTAAAATCTATGACCATTCTCCATTTTTTCTTGCCTTCCGCGTCTGGTTTTTTGGGTACGACCCAAACGGGAGAATTGTAGGGTGAGGATGATGGATTGATGATACTTTGGTCTAATAATTCGGAAACTTGTTTTTGTATCTCGTCTTTATGGACAGTTGGGTATCGATATTGTTTTACGTTTATCGGATTATCGTCTGTCGTTAGGATTGAGTGTTCTGTTAAGGGGGGATTTTCTTTTTTTTTCGCTAAATTTATCGCTTTTTTCTAATTTTCTGGTGAAGAAACTATACAACGGATCAATGCAAAATTTGCATGTGGATTCATTCATCTCTTTTTTATTTACAAAAAAATCAAAAATCATTTCCCTCCAAAAATACGCCCCCCACCCCCTTCGACGCGTGATGATTTCCAATTGACGGTGTGTACGATTTGAGGCTTCCCATTGATCCTGGAATTGAAAACCAAAAAACATTCCACTTGACACACATGTAGTTATCGTTCAATGAAACGAAAAAAAAAAAAATTGAAGGTCTGGTGATGTTTTGAACTAAAAATATCGTTCGGTCCAAAAAAAAGATCAATCTTTTTGTTATAAACAAAAAAATATTCAACGTATTGTTTTTTTCTTTCATTAAACGTTAGAAGGACATCGACTGAGCATGCTGTCCAAATTTAAAGGCAATCTGTAGAATACTTTTTTAGATATCGTGCACACAAGTTGCAAAAGAGCTGTTTCGAGAAAATAGCGTTGAAAGTTACAAGTACGGTTTATGGGGACATATCGATTACTTACGGTATTTGTATGCTAATCTGCTATGCCAGGGCCATACAATATGCATTCCTCTGCTTCATATGATTCGTTTCGAGAAGTAATCTCGCTAATTAGTAAAGCTAGCGGTGTCGAATAACGTTGTCCGTGCGTCCACCCTTTGTATTGCTTTATATCGCTTCATTTCATAGCCACCCGAACTCCCATGTATTAAACATCACAGTAATAATTACCAAACATCTTCTGATAAAACAACTAAACGATGTATCTAGCGATAGCCAATTTGTCAACAGTCCTGTCTCAGACGTTAAACGAGACACTTG
Organism: Rhogogaster chlorosoma; assembly: GCA_944452935.1. Lineage (NCBI taxonomy): Eukaryota > Metazoa > Arthropoda > Insecta > Hymenoptera > Tenthredinidae > Rhogogaster > Rhogogaster chlorosoma. The sequence goes on from OX101802.1 coordinate 18,393,610, forward strand.
TATCTTACTGAATATAATCCAATCTGCTTTGACCATTAATTTGTGTCTCCAAGTCTGCTTATTTCACTCAGGGACTCACTAGCTCAATTTAAAGGTAACTCCTAAAGTTACATTTGGTGTCAGGAGTGTGAGATCGTTTCTGAGTCCGATAAGCTGATTTGTTTGGTGCATTTCTTTTGGTTTTTGCCGATTGCTTGTATTCAAAAGCTATAAGCTTTCGTTGCCTTATTCGCAAAAAGAATCCTACAAATCTGCTCGCTATGAGCAATCGACGAAACACCCGCCGCCAAGGCTCCCCTGCTACCTCTGCTGCTCACTCCAACGAAGTACCACGGGCGGAAGAACAGGAGGCCAACCCCATTACCGCCCTGGTACAACTTCTGCAGCAGCAGGCTGCCCAACAAGCTGCCCAGCAAGCAGCCCAACTGGCTGCCCAGGAACGGCAACAAGCTGCTCAGGCCGAGCAGCAAGCCGCCCAACTCGCCGCACAAGAACGCCAACAAGCCGCCCAGCTGGCGGCTCAACAGGCGGCTCAAGCTGCCCAGACCGAGCAGCAAGCTCTCCTCTTACAGATACTCCAGGATCAACGAATGGAACGGGAACGATCAGAAGGACGGCTTCTCGAGGAACGCGAGCGATCTGAGGGAAGACTAATCGGAGTGCTGCAAGATCAGCAACAGTCGTTCACCCAAATTCTTTCCACCCTGAGGGACGACCGACGAGGATCTGGAGACGAGCCCCAGCCCTTGACGGATCCTATCCCCTCCACCTCATCCTGCCAGCCGACCCAAACTCCCGATGCTTTAAGGTCTGTGCCTTCAATTAGGGAAACTGCTCCCCCTCATACGCTTGCCTCCATCTCGCCGGTCGAGCGCGACCTGATTGTCCGCGATTCGGGTTTAGTCGGTGCTCCTTCCCAAAGACCGAATAATTTTTCTGCAGATCACATCAACCTAACCTCTACTAATGACAGCAACGCAGACGGTTGTCAAAAACGCTCGAGTAACCTAAAGCCGCCTACTTTTGAGGGTGATAGGCCCTGGGCCGAATTTGAATGTCAATTTTCAGTAGTCGCGCAACTTAATAATTGGGATTCAGTTACGAAAGCCGGTAACTTAGTGAATTGCCTAAAAGGCTCCGCGGCTAGCGTCCTTTCTACCCTGACCTCGTCGGAAATCTACGATTTTGAAAAGATTAGCTCTGCCTTGAGGCTCAGGTTCGGGAACGAGCACCTGACTAAACTCTTCCTCACACAATTTAATACAAGACGTCAACGGAGGGACGAGGATCTCGCCACCCTCGGACACGACATAGAACGTTTGTCGCGTATAGCTCTACCTTCTAGTGACGAGACGACTCGCGAAACTTTAGCGACCGACCGATTTAAAAACGCCATCATTGACGCCGAATTAAAATACGCCTTGAGCGTGGCGGGCCCCTCTACCCTTCGGCAAGCCATAATTAAAGCTTTAGAACTAGATGCATTGAGTAAACAATATTTAAGATCCGGCCGCGTTCGACAGGTAGAGGCGGTGAGTCCCTCCCCCGAAGAATTCAAAGATCGCAGGAGGAGATCCTCTTTCTCAGGGCAGGAACGGAATTATAACCTTGAAACGGAATGTAGATATTGCAAAAGACGCGGTCACACGGTTGAGTATTGCCTCACTTTACAAAAGAGAAATCGTTTCCAAAATAATTATACGCCCTCTAATCAAATCTCTTGGAGAAATAACGATAATGACTCCAATGCTAATTCAAACCGGAACAGCAATCCTTCCCAGGGAGAGAGGATGCCCCCTGCTGAAAGCTCTCGTACAAATTCCCGCCAAAATTGGAGAGACAACGACACTCGGGATCGAGATAAGCCCCAGGAGGCGTAGAGTCTTTAACGTCACTTTTTAACCATTCGATTTCAGCGTTCAATCATAATCTCAATAGGTTAGGAAATTCTTTAATTTTCAGGTTGTTTTTGCAACCTCTGAACATAGTAGATAGTCTCTCGGAATTCTCGCGCTTCTTATTTGTTCCTCCTCCCTTAGAGCGTTGTCTCTCCAGCGTTGACTGCTAATTTTACTCAGAGATCCGAGCGGATTACTCTCAATTATTGTAGGGATAAGGAATAACCGCTTCTTTTGAGAGCTCTAGGTATCTCACCGAGTAATTCACAGAAACGGCACCAAAGATGTGGAACAAGAAGGAATAGAGCCGACCTAACCCCAAAAATTTCCCTATTTATGCCCGGATAAAGATAAGATCGTTCCTCTTTACTCCTTGTTTAACCTTCGTTGTAATTCATAATTCACTTCTTTTACTCGTTTTATGACGAAATTCCTTTTAATTCAATAAGAATAAAATAATTAAAAGATCAGAGCCTTTAAAGCTCCTCATATTTCGCACACTCACGTCTGTCCTCCAATCTAGGGTGTGCAGTTTTCCTGTCCTTTTTGGTTCCGCCTGGGAGCAGTTCGTGATCCTAAATCCCCGTTTTCCTGCCGCCGCCTCACCTGATCTCCTGACTCGCACGATTTTCCCGACTTCCCTGACTCTCCTGACGGATCACAAGCTGACTTCATCCCCAGACGGTTTCCAGTTTTGCAGATGATTTCTCGCACTTCAAGGACGGACTTCACTTCGACTCTACACTTCAGCCTGACTAGGCGAAGACCTTTTTATACCAAATATTGTTGTGAATTTGTAACCAAACTACCTTCTCAGGTTTTCTGTGGTTTCCCTCGAGGCTTAGGATGGAATTACAGGTAGTTTAGGGAAGATTTCAAATACTTTAAGCATTTTAAAGTCCGATCCACAGCTCTCAGTCCTCTCTTCCCTTAGCAGATCACACACTCGCTATTCGCTTTCTTAAGAGTCGGGTCGCCTCTTCCCTTCAGGGGGGGGCAGTGTTACAAAGGGTGCGTCCACCCTTTGTATTGCTTTATATCGCTTCATTTCATAGCCACCCGAACTCCCATATATTAAACATCACAGTAATAATTACCAAACATCTTCTGATAAAACAACTAAACGATGTATCTAGCGATAGCCAATTTGTCAACAGTCCTGTCTCAGACGTTAAACGAGACACTTGTATCTTACTGAATATAATCCAATCTGCTTTGACCATTAATTTGCATTAAACAAGTCTGCTTATTTCACTCAGGGACTCACTAGCTCAATTTAAAGGTAACTCCTAAAGTTACAATATAATATTTTTATTGATAATCCCTTGTATCCCTTGTATACCTTGTCGGTTAATGACTCATAACTTCAGCAATCATAAGAATTTCGATTTGAAATTCACCACACATATTCTTAAGACCTTAAAGTATAAGATTCCGTGGAAAAAAAAAATTGATTTTTCCGACGAAAAAAAAAAAGAAAATCCCCCCTTAATGATGTGTTTGGTAATGTGTCACCTGGTAGAAAAAATAGGTGGTTGAATTCTGTTGTGAGTGCGAGTATGGATTCTTTCTCTTCGTTGTTGAGATGATCGAGGTGTAGTGAGTTTTTAAGAACTGATAATCTTTCTGAGCGATTATTATTATTATTGTCGACGGATATTTCAGGTACATTGGTTTCAATCGCGTCGTTTATTGTCAGCATGTTCGAATTAGTTTGCATATTTTGAGTTTGATTATTGGATTTAGTATCGTAGATTAGTACTGAGGTATCAGAGTCATTGAAAGTTGAAGTTATTGCTTGCAGTATTTTGTCCCATTTCTGTTTGCCTAGTTCAGCAGATTGGTCGGGAATTGAGATTGATTTTGTGTTATTTGCTTCTAGATGGTTTTTTAGAGAGTTGAGCGTTTTAGTAATGATCGCGTCGTCTATATCGCTGGAGTATGTTTCCATGATAATTGAGTGGTATAGTACTTGTGAGCTGTTAGGAATCACATCTTTTATGGTATCTCCGATTATATCATTTTTCGCGTATGTAATTAGCTCGTACTCGTTTAGATTAAAAATTTTTAGTAATTCAACTGAAATTCCTCTTAATATTTGAATTTTCTGAGGTATGAAATGAAGAATCGCGTCTGAAGAATTGCGTATGTCGCCGTAGATTTTTGAAATTTGTAGAGGACGAGAACTTTTGGGGTCGAGTGTATTTAAAGGTTCGTTGATAGGTTCTAGAGTTACCGTCGGTACACTTATCTCAACAGCTGACTCGTTTGAGTTGATCGCGAGTATACATGCTTGACCGCTATTGTTTGTTACTAATGCTTTACCGCAGTGAATATTGGGGCCTAAATTAATAGTATCTACATAGCCTTCGTTGATTTCTGTATTTGAAACTTTGATAGGGATTACTTGGGCAGTACGGCCTGGTATTGTAATGATAGTGGCGATTTGTGGCTTGTGTTTTTGGAGCTTGAAGGGAATCACCGTATCTGTCAAAGTTAATGTATTATTTTTGTAGGATAAGACGGCTTTTTCTTTATATAATAAGGGTTGTCCGATAATACCGTCTTGAGCTATTGGGAAATCTTCGCGGACAACGTGAAATTCGTGTTTTCCATCGTTGATTTGTAAATTGGTCGCTGCTAAAGTATTCGTAAATCCATCTGTTATTCCTGTCATTTTACGCATTATGCTTTTATCAAATTCGCATTCTTCTTTCAGGGAGCTGATTTTGACAATATTTAAGTCCGCACCGGTATCTACTATAAATGTTGATTTTGCTTCTAATTCTTTTATATTGATTTCGACGACTGGCAATAGTCCATTAATCGGTTCTGATTCTATTTCTAGGACGTGATTTATTGTGTTGTTGAACGCGGCTGAGTTTGTGCTGAGTCCGTCGGCACGTTCTCCCGGCGGACAGTGTTCGAGTTTAAAGAACCTTGAGTTTGTTGTCTCTGTGCGTTATTATAGGCGCGTTTTCGGCAATTTTCTATCGTGTGTCCCTGACGTTTGCAATAATTACAGGATATAGAAGAGTATTGTGTGTTTTGTTGATTCGGCTGTCGTGATTGATTCGTTTGCTGGTTTGACTGTTGGGGTTGATTTTGGAATTGCTGTTGTTGGTTAGTGTAAGCGCGTTGTCTGCAGTTTTCTATCGTGTGCCCTTGGCGTTTACAATGGTTACAGAATGTCGGAGGATATTGTGCGTTTGGTTGATTAGGTGTTCGTCTGTTCGGGGGTTGCGGTAGGTTATCGCGAGCGCGCTGTCTGCAGTTATCTACTACGTGTCCCTGACGTTGACAATAGTTACAAGAAATAGTAGGGTTTCGGTAATCAGGTTGTCGGGGTCGGTCATCGTCTGTGTTACGAGTACAACGATTTAAAAATTCTTGTTCTTCTGTCAGAGCTATTTCGATAGCTTCTGCTAAAGTGGTTGGGTGTGAACCGGCTACTCTGAATTCGATTTCTGGGATCAAGCCTCGAACAAAGCATTTAAGCACGTTGGTTTGGATTGCTGTTATCATGCCAGCAGCATCACCTGTGTTCGAGTTGTTGATTGCCTGTGTCGTGTTGTATAATATGTCTTCGACTCTCGCGCTATAATCTAAGACACGTTGGTCGCTTTTTTGTTTGACATTATTCAATTCTGCCTGCCATTCAAAAATTGACTTTTTAGGTAAGAATGCTCGTTTTAAAACTGTGAGGATTTCGTCAATGCTATTATATTCTTTACTTCCTAAATATGATTCAGCTGTACCATAGATTTTAGTTCTGATCATTCGTGTTAAGACTGGACGTTGAGCTGGTCTAACGAGAGGTTTTGCATTTTCACAGCTCCTTATGAAGTTATTTATATTTAAGTTTTTTCCATTAAAGTATGGGATTGTATCTAAGATGTCTTTAAGAGACCAATAAGAGGTTTCTGTATCCTCAGGCGGGTTTACAGTTTGATCAGGCATTTTGCGATTTGTGAATTAGATTATATCGTTTGAGATGTGTGTGCTTATTATAATTAAAGATAACTTACAAGCTGATTACAAGAATAAGGAAGATATTCATTGCAATACGGATCTGAGTTGGTATCGGAGACGAAGTTGTAGGTAGTATCGGACTGCGTCGGATGTCGGCAAGTCGTCGAGAAGAGTATAGATGTCACGGCTCAGGAATCTGGATTTTGTTGCAGCGAGTTCGCTGATCGTTGGATTCAGATGAATCTTTGTGGGGCTAAGTGCCTTTGAGGATGATGTCGAACTTGTTTACTTTCAGCAATTTTGATTTCGTTGCTGAGTTATTTTCTTTGATTTTGCGGAGGTAGTTGAAGAACACTGTATTATATTCTCACTTCGATATGTACGTATATAATATATGTACTTTATATATTGTAGATTTGGTGGATTTTGTTGATTTGGTAGATTTTGTGGATTTTGTGATTTAGTAGATTTTGTTGATTTAGTAGGTTTTGTGGATTTTGTGATTTAGTAGATTTTGTTGATTTTGTTACGTCCGGGTGTCACCACCCGTACGCTCTCCCCTCACTTACCTCTATCCCCCTGTTCCTCTACATCTCTACTCTGTCTATCTACCTGTTACCCGATCGTCCGCATCCTGTCCTAACGTCCCTACGAGATACTCGCTGCACACGGCACTGCCAAATGCAGCGAGTCAGCTATAATCCTTCTATCTTATTCCCATAGCCACTGCCTACCTTTCCCCCTAAGACTCACTCCATTACTAACCTCCATACAGGAGACAACGCCAACCATTATAACTCTACTACTAGAAATAAAGATTTAAGTTTGATTATAATTACTATCACTATCGTTCACCCTCATACTCCTCAGGTATATCTTTATATATTGAACAGGGGACCTTACCCAATTAATAGACATAACACTGGTGGCAGCGGTGGTCCCCCTGTTACTGAGGGTATATCAAAAGTGAACGAACTACCACAAAAATATAAACCAGCTAACTCAACAAATTGTGATATCAAACAGTGAAACGACGAGTAACACAAGTTTTGTGAACTGTTAACCAAATTACGGACAAAACGTAACGAAGTTCGTCTATACTGCACGTTATAACTAGTGCTACGCCAATCACTCATACACCCAAAAAGTGTGAGCTACGAAACCGCCATTATCAACCTGGCGATAATTGGCAATCACAAGATCGGCCAAGACTATCAATCAACCGAAACCGAACCTCAAAGGCACCTCGCCCAACAAAGAGCGAACTCGCTCCAACGACGAAGCCCGGTGACGACTTCAAGACGCCGATATCACCAATCCTATCGCCTGACAACCAGATCCAGAATCGTCATCTCTCCACCAACGATCACCACTTCAGAGATATGCCAAGAATAATCACTCTCATCGTACTTACCATAATTTCCAGAACGTAAGCTAACTTAATATACGTATACCATTAAAATAAGTCGTAAACCTTGTCGAAAATCATGTCCGACCCAGAGACGAAATTTCTACCATTGAAAGTGGCGGCTACACTGATCCCAACTTTCGACGGATCAAACATTACAGTAAAATCTTTCCTTCGGAAAGTTGAAAACGCAAGAATACTAATAGATCCGCGAGATTCACTCCTATTTGCTGTACTTGTACGATCGAAAATCGAAGGCCATGCAGAAAGAGCACTCCCGCGAGATAGCCTCCAGACACTAAAACCAATTATAGATAATTTAAAACGCGCGTTTGAACCGAAACAAAAACTATCAGACGTGCAATGTGCTATAGCGTGTGCACGTCAAGAGAAAAATGAGACCGCATTAGAATACGGAACTAGAATAGAAGAACTTGTAGATACGGCCATTGACATTATAGATTCGAAAGAAACCGCCGAACATGCGACTATACTGATAAAGAATGTTGAAGATAACGCCTTACGCGCCTTTATAAAAGGTCTATGTGACGCGCTAGAACAAAGGGTGTTAGCCGAGAAGCCAAACACGCTGCGAGCGGCAGTCGATAAGGCGGTGAGCGCGGAAAGAATAGTATTAGAAAGGCAAAAATTACAATCGCAGACACCGAGCGATACGAAACGGTACCAAAACAGTTCAAAAACCGATGAACCGGTTCAAAACCGTAGTAGTAACACAAAACAAACACCGCCTCACGACCCGTCGCTGAACTGTAGGTTTTGCAAGCGTGTCGGGCACTCGTTAGATAACTGTAGATTACGAGAGCGTACCGATAATTTGTCTTGTACATATTGTAAACGTAAAGGGCATACAATCCAAGGGTGCCGCACGCGAAACTATCAAAACCGACAGACAACCCAAAATCCTTCATTCCACCAACCAAACACTCCAACATACGCCCAACAATCTCAGATACAAAACAGACCTCAACATAACAACTCCGGTCAACGACCAAACCAACCTAACGAAAACCGAAATAGATTCAACTTTGAACAACCAAGATACGCACGCGTAAATTATACAAATACAAATTTCGCAAATACTAACAACTTTCCAGTAGAATCACTACATTTAAACGAGTAACGGGACCACACGGACGCGCCAACGCCCCGAACTCTAGAAAAGCGTCCGAACACGTTGAAAGGATTTTCCTAGAATCACCAACCATTACAATTCAATCACCGCAAATTATCGGCTATACCGGAACACTAATAGTAGACACCGGTGCAAATTTAAACCTAATAAAACGAAGGACCATCACCTCAGACACTCATTTCGAACCAAGAAATAGACGCTACATTTCGGGAATAACAGAGGGATACACGGAAACACTAGGTAGCATTAATCTAGAATTTGCCGGAACTTGCCATGAATTTCACGTAATAAGCGACGAATTCCCCATACGAGAAGACGGCCTTTTGAGCGCCGATTTCCTACGACTCGAAGAAGCGACAATCTGTTTTAAAAATGACCAACTCCATTCCAGAAATACAGGTGTTATCCCACTTCGCTACAGATCCTCAAACAATAATACGAGAACATCTCGCGTTCTCACAACGGCGGTAACACAAACACCTAAGATACACCTACACACACCCCAACTTGAAAAACAGACAAGCACACTCTTGATCGACACCGGAGCCGACATAAACATAATGAAACTTAACGCAGTCAAACCGAACGTACACTATTGGGATCCCAAGGATGGGCGTGGCTTAAGCGCCAGTCATCTAGTGGCCATAAAATGAACTACTCAAAGTAGGCTATTGTCAATGTTCACACTGTTTACACTATACGCTCTGTCAGTTAGTTTATTAATATTTTGTAATTATTTTTCGATAACTATACGGTTGTAAGGTCTTTGATTAAAATATGCGAATTTCTATTCAAGAAATTTGTGCGTTCGCGCTTGCAACACCTCAAAATAGAAGTTTTACTGGTGGTGAAAATATTCTTAACCAAGGGCACTTGTTGAACTGTGGCAAAACTAGCGAGGAAAATAATTGTTTAAAAATAATCGCTTTTTGTCTTCAATCGTCAAGTATTCGAGATGATCCTCATGAAATTATTGGGGAAGTTCTTAAAGATAAAGGAAAAATCGTAGGTATGAATTGTTCCTGCGCATCTAGTAAAGGTGCTGAATGTAAGCACGTGGTAGCAACACTATCGAATTGAATCCAGTTCTTCTTGACCTAATTTATTTTTCAAAATAACCACATTTTCACTTTTTCGAGGAAAATTTAAAAAACGAACAGTGTCATTTTTCGAAGCACGACTTTTGCAACCATATACACAACAATATATATTATTTTTACTTATTTTTAGTGGAAATTCCATTTTCAGGAGGTGAAATTTTTTTTTAAATTTAACCAAAATAATTTTTAGGTTTATAAAAACACAATTATTTCAGGCACAATCGAGTACTTGTTAATTATATCAACTAATAGACGTATAGACACGTGTAAACATTCACTACTCAGCCTACTTTGAGTAGTTACAGTTTAAGCCGCTAGTTGGCGTATCAGAATTCTTAGTTTCCCAATACCATGACAGATAAAACCCAGATAACCGGCACAACGGACGGTACTGTAGAAACCCTGGGAAGCGTTAACGTACAGATCGGCAATAGTTGGCACGTTTTTCACCTAGTTGATAATTCCTTCCCAATAAAGGAAGATGGTATTCTGGGGACGAAATTTTTATACAACGAAAATGCCACGATCTCGTTTGGAAATGGTACAGTGACAACGGATAACTGTAAACCACTAAAAATACTAGACGAAAACATAATATCCATTCCTCCGCGAACCGGTACGGTAATATCAATGAAAGTAGCCAACCCAACCTTAAAAACAGGGTTCATTGATAATATAGACCTTGGTCCCAATATTTTTCTTGGCAAGGCCTTAGTCACGAACAGAAACGGCCTAGCATATGCTTACGCGATTAACTCCAGCGAGTCAGCTGTCGAGATAAAGAGACCCGTAGTAACCTTAGAAGAAGTCGACGAACTCGAGGACACAAGAACCCAGCTGACCGATGCAAAACTCGCCAACGTCCAATCAATCCTATTAACTAAGGCTCGCGAAACTAATACTAATGACAATTTCCGCACGCTTCACTTCTCCCCTGACCATAACTCAAAACGTCTCCACACGCTTATAGAAAACCTCCGACTAGACCATCTAAATAACGAAGAAAAACAATCGATAACCGACCTTGCTATACAATTTAACCACCTCTTCTTTTTACCGGGCGACAACTTAAAACATACGCAACTAGTTAGCCACACTATCCCAACCACAGATGACATCCCAATTCACACAAAACAGTACAGATATCCTCAGATTCACAAAGAAGAGATAGATAGGCAAGTCAACAAACTCCTCGATCAAAATATTATTAAACACTCTTCCTCACCATACAACTCGCCGGTTTGGATAGTGCCCAAGAAAGTAGACGCCACCGGCAATAAGAAATGGCGCATGGTCATAGACTTCCGCAAACTTAACGAAAAAACTATCGGTGACGCCTATCCTCTCCCCAACATAACAGACATCTTAGATCAATTAGGGTCCGCCAAATACTTCTCTAAATTCGACTTGGCGTCAGGTTTCCACCAGATACCAATGCACCCTGACCACAGTCCAAAAACGGCCTTTTCAACTCCGCATGGCCATTATGAATATAACAGAATGCCCTTTGGGCTGAAAAATGCACCCTCGACCTTCCAACGCCTAATGGATCAGGTACTTTCTGGACTCCTAGGCAACGAAGTTTTCGTCTATTTGGACGACATTGTAATCTATGCGAGGTCTTTAGAAGAACATGCGGTCAAATTCAAAAAACTCATGGAACGATTATCCAATGCCGGACTAACGCTTTAGCCCGACAAATGTGAATTCCTGCGTAAAGAAGTAGCATACCTAGGCCACGTAATCACGAAAGACGGAGTAAAACCGGACCCAAACAAAATAGCAGCCGTAAAAGACTATCCCGTACCTACAAATCCTAAACAAATTAAACAATTTCTAGGATTAATCGGCTACTACCGAAGATTCATACCTAACTTATCAAAAATCGCGAAGCCCGTAAATAACCTACTAATGAAAAACACTCCATTCCTGTGGACGTCCGAACACCAAGCCGCGTTCGAGACCTTACGAGATAGCCTTTGCGATGAACCTATCTTACAATACCCGGACTTTGAAAAACCATTCGTATTAACAACTGATGCCTCAAACTGCGCTGTAGGCGCGATTCTTAGCCAAGGCAAAATCGGCGAAGACCTACCCATCGCATACGCCTCAAGATCTCTCGAAAAAGCAGAAGTCAACTACTCGACAATTGACAAAGAACTGCTAGCAATTATCTTCGCGGTGAAACACTTTCGACCATACCTTTACGGACGCACATTTACACTTGTCACGGATCACAGACCATTAGTCTGGATAAATAATGTCAAAGACCCAACTTCGCGACTGCTACGATGGCGCCTGACACTCGACGAATATTCTTACAACGTTATTTACAAAAAAGGTAAAATGAATTCAAACGCAGACGCGCTATCTAGAAACCCTCCACCTAACCCGATCCAGATCCTACCTCTTGATTCAAAACGCCTTAGAACCGATACAGAACCCTCAGAGGAAAATTAACAAAAAGAAAAAACTAGCACATCAATTCCCGAGACGCCCCCGAAAAACCACTGACGAATCCATTAACCCTGCCCCAACTAAAAGAACTAAGGCGCAGCAAACGCCAACCATGGCAACATCAGACCTTTCGGACAGCTCAGACGTTGAAATTATCAATCAAAAATCTAAACCTGCTAAAAGACTAAGGACTACCGACTCCTCTAATAACCCTGCCCCACGAAAGAAAGAACCAACCCACCTATCCGAATCCACTCACGACTCGACACCTCTAGAAGAAAACGACGATAAACAAACAAACTCCCCAGAGACCTACCTGAGCTCGAAGAAAACGAATAAACGACATCGCGATACACAATCTTCAGGTAACCCGGCACCGCGACACAAACCGAACGCAGACGATAGCTCAGACTCTACGAATGACTCAGACATTCAGGTACACACCCGTCGTAAGCGCATTATTACAACCTCATCTAACTCGGGCCAAAGAGCTCACAAAAATATTCGCAAACAAATTACAGACGCGACCCCCGATATAGAACGAAAAGTCCCGCACATACGTACGGACCGTAGCAAAGAGGAGCGGAGCAAACTACCCGATCCTCAACCCGGAACGTCGAAAGATAATAGGCCAGGATCTGCACCGTATATACGCAAAAGAGTTTATAAAAAACTCCCTAGCACAAATACAACAACGGACTCGGAGTCAGCAGTAACACATACTAGGCTAGATGTAAAGAAACGAGAAGTCTCACGCGACAGACTAGCCGGAACTTCTACCGAACAAAATCTGGAAAACACACCCCCCTACGATCAATTTCTCGTAGATGTAGATTTCCTGCCTTTGACTTACAATAAAAACATCACAGAGACACACGCCGACGTACTAAAACAAAAAGACAACCTGGCACACTGTATTTCAGCGGACTGTAAAGCTTCACTGGGTGTCGCGGATCAGATGGTGAAACAGGGACTGATACAACGCAAACAACTTCGAGCCATGAACCCTAAAGTAACAGACATTATTACAGTTACATACCCACGACGTATAATTTATAATTTGGTAACAAAAGAACGCCACTTTGACAAACCTACGAAAGAAGTAATGTACAAAACACTAGCCAAACTCAAAGTAGCGCTTATCAGAGAAGGAGTGAGATCACTATCAATACCAAGATTAGGTTGCGGCTTAGACCACCTTAGCTGGGACATGGTGAGTCGTATGATCCATTATATATTCAAAGACACAGACATTAAGATCACCATCTGTGTATACGAAAATCCAATACCTCACGGATCACTCCCGACAACGCAACGCAACACCATTCCACCGCCAGAAATAGATAACACTACTGACCAGACGACGGATACAGATTATTCGTCAGAGCCCGAGAACTCGAGATCACCTGATAGTGACGACTCCCACTTATCAATAGACACCTTAGATCCCCAAAACCTACGCAACGACTTCCCCATCCCTACCACTGACACCCCACAACAAAGGGACACTCAGAACGACGATACCGACAACACACCTAACGATTTCAATCATTTCATAAACAATCTAGATAACATAATACCTGCGACCAACATCAAAGAATCAAAAGACGGAATGTTCCTAATACACGACAACTACGTTCACTGCGTACCGGCAGAACACCCGACAGATGACCCATTGACAAAACGACTGATAGACAAGAACATGCTGAACAGAAAAACGTTTACAATTCGAACACCACGGAAACTGGAAATAGCTGTTACAAAATCCAAAGATAAATATATTCTCACACTTATAATAAAAAACAAACATACGGACAAAGACAATCTGGAAGACCTGCACAACATACTCCTCAACCTCAAACGCATCCTAATACGTAAAAATATAAACTCTTTCGCCTTCGCGAAAAACAACGTTGGGCTAGGCAGCTTTCAATGGTCAACGATCAAAAAACTATTCTATTACACCTTCGCGAACACCGACATTAAAATCACGCTCTGTACCGAAGAAATTATCACGCCCGACGAAACCCTACGCGACGAAATAATTAGAGAATACCATGAATCGCTAATCGGCGGCCATCAAGGGGTAACAAAAACATTCAACCGAATAAGAGAAAAATACATTTGGCCAAATCTGAAAACTCAAATAGAAAACTTTATCAGGGCCTGCGACAGTTGCCAAAGAAAAAAATTAGTGAGAATCAAGACCAAGTTGCCCATGATAATCACGGATACACCAGCAGACGCTTTCGATAAAGTAGCACTCGATATTGTAGGGCCACTCCCGATCACGAAATCCAACAACCAATATCTCTTAACGATCCAGTGCAACTTAACCAAGTTCCTAGACGCAATACCACTCCCCAATGCTACTGCCCAAACAATAGGTGTAGCTTTCGCCAAAGAATATATTACGCGTTACGGAGCTCCACAAACAATACTGACGGACCAAGGACAGAACTTTATGAGTACCGCAATCAAACAAATTAGCAAACTCTTTAAAATCAAACAAGTCCGAACAACTGCCTATCGCCCGCAATCGAACGGATCGCTGGAGCGCAGTCACCTCGTACTAACTGAACACATCAAACATTACACAAACGCGGGTAAAGACTGGGACGAATACATCCGCTTTGCGATCTTCTGCTACAACACCGCGAGACATGAGGGTACGGACTTCACACCGCACCAACTAATATTTGGCAAAGAAGCCCGATTACCGTCGGACCTAAGAATAACAGACGCAATGACAAACACGTACAATACTTTTATCCTTGACCTAATGACAAACATGCACGACATACGGAAACAAGCAGCATTGAACCTAAAAGAAGCTAAAGTAAAGTCAAAAACTTATTACGACAGGAAAATCAATCCGCAAACCTTCGAAGCCGGACAAAACGTCTTCTTACTAAACGAAACTCGTTCCAAATTTGACGACCATTACAAAGGTCCCTACGTTATCAAACAAATAATCGACAACATCAACGCAGAAATTTACATTACGCCAAACAAAACAAAAATAGTTCACCTAAATAAATTAAAATTAGCACACACACGAGACTAACAAGACAAATAATCACAGATACGACACGACACTCGAAATGATGGAGACAAACGTTACACATCAATACTATTCACAACAAATCCGACTATATATAAAACCAAAATCCAAAAACCCCAACTCCTACGCAAGACAACGACGAACTCGCACCAGATAGAAGCGATAGACTATTACGATTAAATACATTACAAGTCGTCGCTACGCTCATCTAATCTTAACGATAATATTATGAGGTCACTAGATCATTTACTTATACATATACCTATATAAACCTAAATAGTGTAAGATAGACTTTAAGTCACACCTATACCATGTTAACCATAACATCCGAAATCTACGGAAACCTACTATTCACAATCATATATACCATTGCCAATGTTTTTGTTTTTGAAACTGTAATCACTTACCTAGACTTAAGCCGTTATAATCTCAACGATAATATTATAACGTCACCAGATCATTTACTTATACATATACCTATATAAACCTAAATAGTGTAAGATAAACTTTAAGTCACACCTATACCATGTTAACCATAACATCCGAAACCTACGGAAACCTACCATACACAACCACATATGCCATTACCAATGTTTTCCGAAACTGTCATCACTTACCTAGCCTTAAGCCTTTATAATATAATATAACTTTAAATAACATTTGGATCGCACAATCCCTATACACGTACATCTACGATACTCTCACGACGCCTATAGGTACTATCACTATTATACGCATCTTATTTCATAACACTACGCTCGAACATAATATTGTAATTCCCTCACACCTCATACCTAATACGCTATCCCATTGACAAATTACTGAACCAGAAGCTAAAATCTACAAATGATTCAACTACATACCTACCAATACTTTAAAATGTAATTCTACATATATTACCAATTACCGAACCGCAATCCTAATTTTAAGAATAATACATAATCGTACCATATTCGACACACGACTATGCTACACTACTACACTACTATATGTACTATCGGACCTAATAAAGGCTAATGCCATACTACTTGGTCCACTCACAATACACATACATCCATTCATACTTCACAAGTGTCTCCATACAACTACACCTATATCTAACTACGTCAGATAGAAACATATTACTTGTACCCAATCAATATGTTTCCTCTAACGGGGGGGGTGTTACGTCCGGGTGTCACCACCCGTACGCTCTCCCCTCACTTACCTCTATCCCCCTGTTCCTCTACATCTCTACTCTGTCTATCTACCTGTTACCCGATCGTCCGCATCCTGTCCTAACGTCCCTACGAGATACTCGCTGCACACGGCACTGCCAAATGCAGCGAGTCAGCTATAATCCTTCTATCTTATTCCCATAGCCACTGCCTACCTTTCCCCCTAAGACTCACTCCATTACTAACCTCCATACAGGAGACAACGCCAACCATTATAACTCTACTACTAGAAATAAAGATTTAAGTTTGATTATAATTACTATCACTATCGTTCACCCTCATACTCCTCAGGTATATCTTTATATATTGAACAGGGGACCTTACCCAATTAATAGACATAACAATTTAGTAGATTTTGTGGATTTTGTGATTTGGTAGAGTTTGTTGATTTAGTAGATTTTGTTGATTTGGTAGATTTAGTATGACTTGTTACGATATTTCAATCACTCGATGGTAATCACTCGTATCACGTATGTATAACTTCGTAGAATTCACTTATTTGTCACTGTATTTTCCGATAAACGAGGTAGTTCCGCTGCCACCAATGTAATGAATTATCCCACCGCTGCCACCAATGTAATGATTTGGGATGTTGAGGTTCTGAATAAGGGTTGAGCTGGTACCAGTAGTATGTGTGAGACTGGAGTTTTCGTTGAGTTCGTTTCTCGTTTTACACCTTCAGGTAACCGGGTTTTGGATGGTAGGTGACTGATGTGAATTTATGTATAATAACTGAATGATCGTTTATTGGTAATGATCATAATCATCGTAGAACTAGTTACATGAGTGTTACAAGTTTATGGAGCTTAAGTGAAGAGTGATTTCGGGTTAGCGATTTATGATTTTGAAGCGAGTCTGAGAGTGACTGCTTTCTTTGACGATCTGGACGCAAGTGCGTATCGAGCGACTGCTCTGGTTGATGATTGAGAAGCAAGTGCTAATATAATATTCGCTACCGCTGAGCTCACTGATGAGATCATTCTTTTCCATTGTTCTCCTGGGCATGGGTGCGTTTATGCAGGTGCGTTTAGGTAGAGTTACAGTTCTTTGAATCAGAGATAGGAGGCTGAGCGACTGGATGCATGCAGGATGTTATGTCTTGGCGACTGGAGGTAAGGGTGTATGAGAGTGTGGAGTAGTATGGAATACGTAACACGGCCATCGGGGTGCTGGAAAAAAAAATTCAAAAATTCACGACTCACTCAAATTTATTTTGAAAAATCTGAAAAAAATTGTGATTGCTACTCAAAGTCTGAAGAATTTTACAAAAAATCGCGGACCGGATCTGAGAGGTCGAGGGTCACGACCAGGTCGGTTTGGCGTGGAATGCCCCATATATAAGGGTGATTCAAAAAAAAAATTTTTTTTTTTTCTTCCAAATAGGCTCAAAAGTTTCGTTTTGATGCCAAAATACGCCTGTCAAAATTTGAGCTCTAAATATTAATATTAAGAGTGTCCTCATCGCACTTTTCTATTTTCCATAAGAATAACACAGGAAAAATCATTTTTGCTTATTCTGATTTTTGTACGCTACAAAGGACTGCTCAAACAGTAAATCGCTATACATATTCTTGTAGAGAATTGATCGCTCTACAAAAAAGGTCTTTTGGTCTTTTTCGATAAATCTAACCGTTTTGAAATTTCTTTAGCGATTTTGGAAAAACTAACTTTGAAACGGTTAGATTTATCGAAAAAGACCAGGAGACCTTTTTTGTAGAGCGTTCAATTCTCTACAAGAATATGTATAGCGATTTACTGTTTGAGCAGTCCTTTGTAGCGTTCAAAAACCAGAATAAGCAAAAATGATTTTTCCTGTGTTATTCTTATGGAAAATAGAAAAGTGCGACGAGGACACTCTTAATATTATTATTAAGGTAGTTCTAACACAGATTAAAAGTGATGCCAATTTAATGAATTTTTGTGCAAGACTAAAAAAAGTATTAAAGAATACTTCTGCAAAATTTGAGACCGTTTCACCATACCGTTTTCGAGATATCGTTTATCAAAAATTGCGAATTTTGCATAAGAGCAATGGCTTATACCCCAAAAAACGAGCAATACCCCAAAAAACGAGCACTTTTCGGAGATTCAGTCACCAAAATGTATGAAGGAGTAATGAGAAATTCTTGAAATTTGGCACAAAACTAGTTTAGTATATCAAGAATAGCATATATTTTTTTGCAAATTTTTAACCATCCAGTAATAAAAATATAGATTATTGAAAAATATTGTTTTGGGGCTAGAAGAACGCGTTAGTGAGCACGACATGGCCGGGAACGTCGCTTTCTCACGACTGACGCGACATGTGGAAGGGGAAGGTTATGATACAAATTGACGAAGCGCGGGAATACAAATTTTTCAAAAGGGAAATGCTTCGGGGCTGAATGTATAGGAAGATTTTAACGGTTTTTCATTGAGATTCGGATACAAATAAAAATATAAGCAATAAATAATACATTTATCATAAAAATTGTATTTATTCAAATTGTCATTTCTGTTTTGAAATTTTATAAACCTTACATAATGATGATTTGGTGTTTTCTTGTGATACTTTAATCATCTGAAATGTTCTACAATATTTTTGAGAACAGTCTTATTTTTGGTTACTTTTTGTGAGAAAAATGTGATGAATGAGTCTTCTCCGCTTTGGAATATTTGTATCAATTGCTCGTACGTGATTTCCAGCCATGCAAGTTTCGTGATCATATAGTTGGAGAGAACCCCTTTCAAAGCCGATAAATTTTTTTTTTTTGATCCAACTTTCACTTTACAAATAAAATCTTTCAATGACTCAACGAATATTATCGTATTTTCAAATATGGCATCGAAGGTCAAATACTGCTGGATCAAATCTTGCAGAACAATAACGTCGTACGTAGCTTCATGAAAGTTCCCTGTGTGTGAATTTCCGTTCAAAAAATCTTCTGCTAACTTGTACAAAGTAAACATTCCTTTGACTTGACGCTCAGGAAATTTTCGCCTAAATAATCTCAGTGAATCTGTGAACCCAGACGATTTTTTCGAATTCATCTTCCAGAGAATGATTCACAATCTCTCTGAGCAAGAATGAGATGTCAAATGCTGCATTATGTGCTATTAGTAGGCACGTTTCACCGATCACGTTTAGAAAATAATAAAACGATTGTAGAGCCTCCATCATCGTTATCGTCATTACTTTTTTGTTATTGAGGTAGAGCTCTCCATTGATATTCTGTAAGCCATTCACTTCGGATGCTGCGTCATCAATAGCTTGATTTGGATGAATGTACACAGAGAATATTTTCTCTCCACTTGTAGCAGCAATCTGTAAGATATCGGCATTTTTCCTTCGACAGAGGTTTCCAAATCGAAAACTGCAACCGTGACTTTATTTTTTTCGACTTCTCGGCTAGCCATATTTGAATAGTCTTTGTCGAAACCTATATTCAATTGGTAGGTTGGCCCTTCTTTTTTTTCGACAGTCTTACGTAAGTTCTCTCTTTTCAAAGCCAAGTCTATTCTTCTCTTTTTTTTCTCGATGGTCAGTGCTTTGCTTGATTTCTGAACTCTTTTTTCGTCAATCGTTTTGCAAGAAGTTATCAAATTGCTTGAAATATCCACGTTCAGAGATTTCTTAACATCGATTATATAGCTGTCGCCTTCATTTTTTACCAGAACTGCACAAGCGACCCGGGTATCGCCTGATGTACTTGTACTGTAACTTTTGTTTTTTGGGAACTTCCTGCTTACAGTATGATTGAACGCCTCATTAGCCTGACTGGATGCAGAAATACAATACTTGAAGGCGTTGTCAGCGTACAAATCAAAAATCGTTTGTAAATCACGATAAAGATTTGCATCTTTGATAACGAATTTTTGTTGGTACAATCCCGAGCTAGTATCGCCAGCTTTTTTGCACCATTGACCACAATTGTCGTGTTTGTCGAAGAAATGATGAGGGATACAGCGCACGTTCTCCTCTAATCCTCGGCGGTTTCCTTTATTTTGGGCAATGGCGTAGCTGAAGCATTTCTTCATGTGAGAAATCAAACCTTTCTTACTCAAGCTTTTGTGTTTGAGTTGCAGGGTGTATAGTTTTTTTGACAAATTTTTTTTCACATGGTTCATGTCTGCTAATTTATAGATTTTGCTTCCATGGTTTGATTTCTTCACAGCAGACATGAGGGAGCTGTTTTCATCACCGACTACGATTTTGACGTTTAGATTTGACTCTTTCAAAATTGTGCTTTTAGTCAACATTTCTGCACCAGCATCAGCCTCCATGGCTTTTGCGCTGCCTGTAAAGTTCCTTCTGCAGTCATGTTCATCTGGGGGTAGGCCTAAATCGCACGAGCGACATTTTCGGTTGCGCGTACAAAAATCCAAAATTTTTTTCGATAGGAAACCTATTATAGCCTCATAGCCATTGAGGCTGTCGTAACTCCTCCCATTACCCCTCTTTGACCGACCCATATCGTATGAAACGATAATATTGACTATCGCACCCACGGTTTCGTCGAAATTGTTATTGCTATCTAATGCAAAAGTAGATAGCACGCCTACGAACTCGTCTCTTATTTCTACAGGCCTGAAAATAAAATATGAAAGTCGTCATAAATGAAAGAAATATAACAAAATTCATCGAACTTTTTTTTTATTTATATTACACATTTTTTGTACATATGTAAAATCATTTTGTCATACAGTCATATTCAGTTTTATAGCATATAGCGGCAAAATGATTAAAATATAAAAAGTGAAACTATAAAAATATCATATGGCTAGTTCTTACAGTGAAGGAATTTTGATGCGCTCAACTAATAGCTCCTTTGTTTTTTAATATTTTTGATTAATTTCAAATCTGGAATAAGAAACTAATTGGCTTTTATTTGGGCACTGAAATTCAGCGAGGTCAGAAAATATCTTTTTCGAGAAAAATGCCTAAACATGAGCAAAATTGTCACTTTCCTGGGAGGGGATTTTACAAAACACCAGTCTTCTACCTAAATATTACGTAAACTAAGTACAGAAATCAAAGAGATTGTATCTAAGCACAGTAACAATCAATACAACTTTGCTAAAATCTAAAAAGAAATTATGAATCTCCCTATTTTTATTCGAATTTCCATCATAGAATAGAAGGGACACGAATTGTGTATCACATTCCTGGGAGCTAAAAATATGTTAAAAACACCCCCAAATTATATAATGAGTACTGTTGTCACACTTCCCATACAAAGCAGGTAGTTAAGTTAGCTCATTGCCGCTTGAACTCCTACCAATCAGCCAATGAGACAGTCGTGACGAAGATCTCGTCGACCGCAAACGCGCTCGGGCCAGACAAGTTCTCACTTATCTGGCATGTATTTACATGAACAATATTTGGGTTTCTTAAAGATTTTTAATTGTTTTGATTAATATACCTAGTGTACATATAATATAAAGCATTAACATTGCATTTAAATACAATGTTTTTGTGTCGTTAATGAATAACCTCCAAATTATCACTTTCCTGCGTATCACTTGTCTGGACATTTAAATTTAAAAAAAATCGCAATTTATCCACTTAAAATTTAAAACTGCCATAATTTGAATATTTACCAATATTGTGTTTGACCCACAAAATTTTAGCTCATTTAAGTCAAAATGATGAGCTCTGGCCACTTTGCAAACTAAATCTAAAATAACAGTGTGAAGCTAAAAGCGATCCATTTTATTCCTTCACAATAAGAACTAGCCATATACTAGATTCGAAAAAATCGAAGTAGGAAATTGATTATTACATTCGAAAAAGAATGAATAGTTAAACTATAACAATATCATACACTACATTCGAAAAACTTGATGGAAAAAATTGATTATTGAATTATAAAAGAAATTATAATAAAAAGTTTCCTAAACATATCAACCAAAATGCGATTGAATATGATTTTGGAAGTAGACCTGGTGACAGTTAATCACAAATTAGTTTGTATAAAATAATTTTACAAATTTAAATGTAGATGCTCATATGGAAAGGCTATGAATGTAGACAGTATTTACAATTCCTCACGCAGTTCGTCTACTTTACTGAGCACCAATTTTCTTTCTTCGGCGGCAGCTTTTCTGCAGCTCCGTCTAGCTGCTGCTTCAATAGCAGGGCCAACTTCTTTTTCGTATCTTTTGAAGATGGCGTAATTCACTTCAGGAATATCGAGACACATCAGAATTTTATGTAATTCGGTGCACCCTATCCCAGCATTGATTGTACCTAGAAAATATAATTCGTTTCAATAATGTTTCATTCAACTTGGAAAAATATTTATGTTAAAATATATATACTTACCAAGAACTGCATTGGTTGTGATATCATTGTGAATTTTTCCTGCTAGATGAGCTTCGGTTGCCTCGTTGTTCACTGCATGATAATCGCATGTAATAATAAGAATATAATTTATGATAATTGAAAATTTTATATATTCAATATGTAGTACACAAGTAACTTACCTCAGCTGACTATGTGGTCCCCACCTTTTTCGAATTAATAGAATTTTCATTAATAGAATGAAGTGAGGGAATGATAGTGAGGGAATGATAAAATCGACCATAACGTACAAAATCTAGTCAAACATTAACTTCAAATCGAATTACGATTCGAGGCAAAATTTCTACCCCTCAAAACATGTGAAACAGCATAATGACAATTACTAATGAAATAATTACCTCATACTCAGATGGTGTGAGGGAATGAGACATAAAAATGTAACATTTAAATAATTAATTAAAAACCGGTTGACAACAACACATCTCTTCGAGCCTTGCAACAATGATAGTATGGCTTCATTGACAATGCTGCCAACTGCAAAAAATTTATAAGCGCGGCAACCTAGCACCCGATTGAAATGTACAATCCAGGTTTCAGTAAAGAGTGAGGGAATGAGTTTTCTTTTTGGGACCCAGATAAAAATTAAATTTTCCAATCATTTCTTACTCAGTACCTTATGAAAAGGGTATGTACTGTTAAATGCACTATTTTTAACATTAGTAATGGCCAAAACTAGTCAAATTTATAGAACACAATAAATTAATGATATAATATTATTCAAATATTGTAGTTTGGGACACGATGAGGGAATGATATTTGAAGTATTCGGTTACCTGCCATTTGTTATTGTGAGATTAAAACACCTAAGTGATCTATGGCACGAGCAGCTCCAGTAGTATAGTTTTCGTGAAAAAATACAAAGTTTACAATACAACGGTAATAATATACAAAACTGAGTATGGACACGATTTTCGCAAATTCGTGAGAACTACTCATATACTAGCTATAACTTATTCTAAATCTTTAAACCATGTACATATATCCTTTTTCTCTTCCCCCGGCTCCACCCCCACCCCCTCCCCCTCCTCCTCCTCCTCCTCCTCATTCACCTGTTCCTCCTCCTCCGTCTTCTCTCTTGCTCATTATCAGCCTCCTTCCCCGGCAGGAGTTTCGCAAGGAATCCGCCCGTATGTTGCACATGCGCGAATTTCTAGACACCCTGTATATGTACTGTAACGTAGCTTTTTGATAGGGGGGAGGACACCCCTACTACGCCACTCTTCGGCGATTCCCACTTTACTCGAATAATTAAGAAAAACCTAAGTTGGGCGCCAGGTACTTCCTAGTACCAGTTATTAACAATATATTTACAATAAACAAAGACTGGGATCGACGGGCGATAATTCAGCTAGCTCAGCTGCTAAGCTTTAAGGTAGAGGGGCAGGATACACCATTTATAATACAGTTACTATATTGCAATTAGCCTGACGGCATTATATTATCTAAAAGAACAAACTACAGAAAGAACGATAGAGTGAATTTATAATTCCGGGAACAAAGGTGCGTCGGATTGACTCGATATAATGCCTACTTAATTAAGAAGCTACTCGTATCACAAAGCGATACTCGGTACTCGATCAAAGAAAGATTTTATTCTCGACGACACAGTTGATCCGGTAGAATGAATATAATTTACAATAGAATTTACACAGTGAAAGAACGAAAGGTACGCCGCTAGTGCGTAGCAAAATTTACGATAGAGAATATAACATTAGATCATACTATACTAAATAATACTATACTAATTACGCAGACGCGGAGCCATGCGGTCTCCGCGGCTACCTACGCTCGGTTTTTACCCCAGGAGAGTTTGGCAAACAGTGTTTTACATACGATATGCGAAATAGAAAGTACACAGGCAATGCAAACTACAAGATAGGAAATCAGAAAAGAAATAGAGAGAAGATAGAGCTTAGTAACGATAGGCGTCACTAAATAACGATAGAACAGCTCACCAGAAAGAAATAATATTAATTCAGGCTAGCCACGAGGTCGCTTCGATAAACGAAATTACGATAAACGAGAGACGAGACCTCTTGGTCTACCAATATCTTAACAAATCACCATTAAACGGTAGAAATCACCTCGTGCCTTCACAATAAACAATATTAGCCTTACCTTTTTGATGATGGCTGCAATAGCACTTACACAGGCTTTAATATTTTATATTTTAGCAACACAATTACATCAATCTCGGTATCGGGACGGTAGCGGTACGGTACGGTAATTTGAGAACGTCTAGTCTTGACTAGCGCTGAACGTAGAGTAGGTCGAGTCCTGTGCTTAGCTCGACGAGCTGGATGTATCCCTCGATTTTGAGTGATCCTGATTGGCGATATTACGTCAGGTGACATCTACGCATTTTAAGTGGCTCTGTCTTCTAGACGGTAGGTCAGCGGTCGCGCTCGTTGGTCGTGCGGAGTGTAGAGTGTGTCTTGGCTCTGCCGCTTTACTATACCCCTCTCCTTACCGCCGTCTCCGAATTTCCTTGACGCTGGGTGCACGTTGACACCTCGCTCGTCCAATGATCTTGGCGGGGGGTGGCGACCTTACAACCACGGTCAATTCGCCAGGTCCTCCACCAGGGTTGTCGTGCTGGGCAACGAGAGCCTCGATCACGAGAGGAACTCCGTTAACGGAACGTCTGCACCGGGGGTTTTCTAGGCCAAGCCGGCCGCGGTAACGGTAGTCGAGACAGTAGGTGGTCCATCTGCTATCATGGTGACATGAGGGCGGGAGGCTGTGAATGCGTTTTCACGCGACCTTATACTCCACCCTCAGACACCTAGCTTCGGTAGCGGTAGCTTCGTCGGATGACGGGAGGGCGACTAGCTGCTTCTCGCACACCCCTGTACGCCGTCTATCCGCGGGAGAGAACCGGATGATCCTCGGTACCGCTAGGATGCACTTCCTTCGACGCTTTCTGGGCGATTCAAAGGATGCACACCGTGCAATACTCGCCGATCCTCGTCTAGTTTTACCGTAGTACACCCACGGCAGTTGATGTCTCGTCCGATTCACATAGATTTTACATAAAATAAAAGCAAGTTGATTGAATTCTATTTTTCCCTAACTGTTTGCCAAATTCCTGGAGTTTTGCCGACTAGACGTTCCCTTATTCCCGACCTTGTGGCGGCATTACTTAATGCAACGTCACAGTACATAGTTTAAGTTAATTTTAAGAAAATCATTACTCTAGAATAGGTTAGACGTGAGAAATTTCTAATAAAAACATATGCATATAATCAGATGATTCGCTTCATTGCTTGCATAATATAACACCTTGTCACTGTTCAAGCATTTCAGCTAGTATAATTCGTGTATAAGTTGAGAATTCGAATATTTCGGAGCGACCATCTTGGATGGATTGTCGGTAAAGGTGAAAAAAAAAAGATCGGCAATCGTTGCCATGATCCAGAAAGCGAATCGGTAGTGGCGCCATCGCACAACGGAAAATTGCAAGATCGGCAAACGTTGCCATGATCCAGAAAGCGAATCGGTAGTGGCGCCATCGCACAACGGAAAATTGCAGCCATCCGATTGCCAGCAAATAGAAGATCGGTAATCCTTACCGGTCGGTATGCAGAAAAAAAAGATCGGTAATCGTTACCATGACCCAGAAGGCGAATCGGTAGTGGCGCCATCGCACACCAGAAAATTGCAGCCATCCGATTGTCAGCAAACAGGAGATCGGTAATTCATGCATCAAGTGTTAACGGCGTCATCGCCAGAAGTTGTCTGCATACAACATACGCCTTGGTTATCTGTGACCAGGACCACCGCTACATCGGCCTCCAGATCGACCGCACCGTAGTTTTCGTCCTGCAGTGTACCTGGAGGACGAAAACTACGCAGCGGTGAACCTGGGGGACGAAAACTACTGTGCGGTGGACCTGGAGGACAAGAACCATGTACCGATGGACCTGGGGGACAAAAACTACAGTGCGGTCGATCTGGAGGACGAAGCCGACGTGGTGGTGGTCCTGGTCACAGATAACCAAGGCGTATGTTGTATGCAGACAACTTCTAGCGAAGACGCCGTTAACACTAATCAATAAATGTAACCTCAATGCCATATGGTGAAAGAATTTATCACTGGATTTAATCATTTATTTTTATTTCATTGGGAATCGACGCGCCACGGGCACTGCTAGTCTTATACTTTTGACCCGGCCCTAAATTCTCACGCTTGAGGCTCTGTGATTGGTCAACTAAAACCTTCTGTAGCCCGAAAACTATTAATTCTACGACTTTTTGGTAAAGGAAAATTAGTCTTAGAATTTCACAAGGAATCTACCCTTACCAAATGGTGCGCGCAAATTGGATCATACTGTAGAATCTCATGATGGTTTGTTTCGATTGGACATGGTTATTTTACGTATGAGTTTCACAATCGAAGAATTGTAGAACATTTTCCGTATTCTATGTTCGTACGACATCTAAATACACTCAGTCACAAAATTAACGGGCCACCCGACTTTCCCGGAAAAAACACCGGTTTTAAAAACGGTATTTCTCGATGAATAAGTACTTGAAAAAAATGGGCAAGAAAGTATTTTACAGGTAGAAACGTCATCTTCAAGCTCGTTTTCGAAAATTTCACTCACTCAAGAACATCATACTCTTTTTCAGGGACAGATTACAAACATCATTTTGTTACACAAATGGTACAAAATAATACATGAAATCAGGCATCGAAGCCGAACGTTCCCTTAGTTAATTTTCATACTTCAAATCATGTTTTTCAAATGCTAATTAATGGAAATGTGCAGAAAACCAACAGGATCATTCGTTGCCTTTGACAAAACAGCATATTTTCGACGGAAAATATTGCTAAAGGAAGTTAGCTCGTATGATGATACGAACTCGGCGGGCATAGATTGTTCTGAAAATTATCAATTGCTGAAGTGTGAGGTGAGATCAACAATTAGTGCGTCTTTGAATGTAGAATATACTTTCGATTCGATGTGTATTTACTGTCAGTCGAACAGAAAGAGAGACGTTAGAAAAGCATCACCGAAGCGAAACGATAATGGGTACGTCCAGAATAAGTATGTATCGTTTTCTGACTGTGACATGTTTGTAGCATGGCGTTATAACTATAATTGAAAGTCTCATTCATCATGAAGTTAACACTCGAACTTAATAATCATGTGAGAAGGAGCTCAAACAATCCAGTCGAGTTCAAGTATTCAACAGTTACCTGACGTTTCGGCAGTAATGTTCTGCCCTCATCAGAGGCTAATTTTATTAAAATAGAAAACAAAATACATAAGATACAAACCAAGATAGTAATAAGATCAACATTGCCATTACACTGACTGATCCCGAACTTAACACCTCAGTCATCATGGTAGTAAATGGTCCAGTTTTATCTAAACAGCGAATGGTGCCGATACCTTATATTAGTGGTTTTTCTGAAAGATTAGGGAGCTCTCTTAAGAAGTTCGACTTGACACCTGTCTTTTGTGTCAATAGTAATCTAAGTTCTGTTGTTACGAAAGGTAAGGACCGTTGAAGTAAACATGATGAATATAATGTAGTTGATAAGATTAATTGTAATGATTGCTCAGCATCTTACGTGGGTGAAACTAAACGGGAGCTCAAGACCAGATTAAAAGAACAAAGATAATCTTAGGAAAAACCCGGAAGCACACTCGGTCGTGTCTTTTCACCAGATTGAACATAATCATACATTTGATTGGAGCAATGTGCTAGTTCTTGATAGGGAATCTGTTTGGTCCAAGCAAACCTCAGAGATGCTTCACATCAATTTACAACAGAACAGTCTCAATAAGAAAGTAGACACTAAAAGATTATATCAACTGTACTCTAATATGTTACATAGGATAAGGTCGAAAAGTTGTTCTTAGGGAATGTTGTTTTTATATTATACCTAGTAGGGTTGTTTTGGGTGAAAAAAGCTTATAGGTATTATCATAACATCTATTGACGTCATCCATTGACGTCATCGGTCTTTACTGTTTACCTTGACACCTATGAAGTGCGTCAACTCTTGAGATAGGTCTCAGATGATTCCTTATATAATGAGTGCTTTCACACTCTGCTCCAGTTTACGTTTGTTCAGCTTAGGTTGACACTTAGTCCAGCCTGTTAGAGTGACAATATGTCTTGCATTGCCACTGGGCTTTTTTCACCTAACACTCTTTTAGTAAGGTAACTTTAACTCTCCTTCTTAAGGTGAAGTGAAACGTTTGTCAGCGCCTCGAAAACGGGAATGATCAATTCTCCGAAACTACTCATTCAATCGCAATGAAACTTTGGCGAATCACGCATTATTTTGGTAGAAAGGGCCTGATTACTTTATTTTTTCAAAATTTTGTAAAAATTTTTGTAGAATGACTTACCAACCACATATATCGTTCGCTTATTCACTATTGCCGTAGATCATCGCATTCTCATGATAATCAGGCCCTCCGCAATGAAAACCCGAACATTTTGAGACCAAACCCGTGTCATTTGATGAAGAAATGGCTGAGAATTGACGATTCTCCGTTACTCATAATTAAAAAACCGACATTTCGTTGAGGTGATACTTTCCACCGACATCACGCCCCGTACACTTACAAACCGAGCGGCGGCGCTAGTGGAGGTTTCTTCTGTCACTTTACGCGAAGTGTGCATGGCTGCTCCCGCTCGGGAGAAAATAAAAATGATCGATATCGGATCGCAGACGGCTGATCTCACCCAAGCAACAGCTAACCTAAAATACGAACGAATGAAAAATCAAATCGTGTTTGGAATTGACGTTAGGAGAAAACATCATTGCTCGTTTATCTCTTCTATTCGAATTTTCCATGACTCCTGATGTGAAAACGTAAAAAAATCCGAATCATCAACGTCAGCTAACCGAGCTTCTACTATTCAAGCCGATTAGAAGACGCGTGCTACGCCATCTGGCGGTATGCAGAGGTATCAAACTGTGTACCTCTGCTTTACCGCGGTGAAAGGGAACCCGGCCGTGGCCTTGAAACGTTTCACTTCACCTTAACGAGATTGTCATCTCGTTCTGTCATTATCTTTTAATTTTGGCTACTCTTGTTTTTTATCTTAATTACTGACCCAATTTTTTGAATAGTTTTTTGTAATGGTTCCATTGTTTGTGTTTTTTGACTTACTTACTTTCTTTTGCTATTGACCGTATTGTTTTATATTTCGTTCTTTTTGTATCTTATGTATTTTGTTTTCTATTTTAATAAAATTAGCCTCTGATGAGGGGAGAACATTACTGATGAAACGTCAGGCAACTGTTGAATACTTGACTCGACTCGATTGTTTGAGCTCCTTCTCACATGATTATAGTTGAAAGGCGGTAAACGATAAATGGACAATGAAATTAAACTCTTCTTTAAAACATGGATTTGAATTCAAAATACTGATATCACCGCGCCTGGAGTACAAGTTCTTGTTATAAACACACTCCAGGTATTTTTCAAATTTGACTTCAATTTTCAACGGATTACTCATTCGTTTCATTTATTTATTTCTACACCACCTCTTGCGAAAAACACGATATTCGTTGAGCTTTCCAAGCACTAGTGTGTGGAAAATATTTTCTAATTTTTAAATTTGAAAAAAAGGATAGGATGTAGGGCACGGGCACTCAGAAAGACTTCATGACGAGTGTGAAACTGTCACACGACTCGAAGACGAGGTCTCTTCACGCCCTTGTCATATAAACAACTATTATATCGCAGTTTAAGTCTACAATAATAAATATATTATCAATGCTAAAAATGTCCAAACAGTATTTAATCATGCTTTCGATAATTTATCGTTACACATTGAATGGAAGAAATAATTTAAAAAAAGAGTACAATTGATAATTTTCAGAACAATCTATGCCCGCCGAGTTCGTATCATCATACGAGCTAACTTCCTTCAGCAATATTTCCCGTCGACAATATGCTGTTTTGTCAAAGGCAACGAATGATCCTGTTGGTTTTCCATTCATTTCCATTGATTGGTATTCGAAGAACATGATTTGAAGTATGAAAATTAACTAAGGGAACGCTCGGCTTCGATGCCTGATTTCACGTATTATTTTGTACTATTGATTTGACAGCGAGAAAAACGATTTGATATAACTTGTTGAAAATTTCATAAGGATCAGGAAACTGTAATAAGAAAAAAAAGGGACAAAATTACATTACAAAAACGGGGCCAAACGTGCTCTTGAAAATTTTTTAATGGTTAAAATCTGTACAGAGTACCTCCCGGTGAAATTTTGGTGCAAAAATGTTTAGCCCTTCTCGTAAAATATCAGTAAATTGAGCTCCAATTCTTCATATTTCAGCAGAAGAACTGAAATCTCGTTCTGATTCCTGATGTGAATTAAATTGTGAAAAAAATTTAATGCAAAGAAAAAAATGTTTAAAAAAATACTGAAAAAGATATTAAAATTTAAAAAGAACTGAAAAATAACGGCCTCCTGAAAATTGCAGGGTCTCTTCAGTGCATCGAGAGCGACCTGCAGTACAAATATTATCGAAAACAATTATGCCCTTTGGTCACTGCAAAATACACTGCATAATTCGCGGGCAAAAAGTTTTTGTCGAAAATTGTAATTAATCTCACGGCGTGAAAGGTGAGAGTCTTCTGATTAAAAATACGTACGTCTGAAGATCGTGCGGTGCGCTCAAAAACTGATTTTTTCAAGTGTTGCAAATATAATAACTTCTGAATCAGTGGATCTTGAGGGAAATAACTCTAGATTTGTTGTGAGGGGTTGGCCAAGAATAAACATCACACGTGGCCTCAAAATTGCTGACCCACATGCAGAAAAGTGCCCCGGGTGGGCGAGAATACCCCATATATTTTCATAACGCATGCATAGCACCTTCACTTTCTGTTCTCGTAAGCAAAGAAGAAAGTGAGTCTACGTTGACGACTGTGACAAAGTTTTTGCCACACTATCATGGCATCGAAACTGAAGGTTCCCATACATTTGTCATGAAAAATAGTATGCGATACGCGTGAAGATAGGAACCTTGCACTTGTGTGAAGTTTTCAGCAGTCGCCTTCATCTCGTTCCGGCGCCTGCGGCACTCCCACTCGACTACTGTTTATGCCAAACACATCAATGTAATTATGGAGTCTAAAAGGTAGGAGACCGAACTCCGTACCACAAAAGCATGTCAAGTTCCGTAGCTTTCCAACATATAGCTATCAGAACTATCATACGACGCGCCTCTACCGGCAGCCAGAAGATATAGGCTCACAGTGCAAAAGTATATCATCTGAAAATCACGTGATCGAAGTAAGAATATGAATATTCAGCATATTCAGTCAACGTCAAAGTTAAGGAGCACACCTAGTGTCAAATTTCAAAAAAATCGATTTTCTTTTGTTTTCATATTTCGATGGATTAAACCTTTAAGAATAACATATCAAAATTTCGAATCGATATCTCTAATAGTTTTTGAGTTTTAGCCATTTAAAGATTAGCCGCTCGGCAGCGATACTGCGTTCCACGAGAGAACACCCGGCAGTTACGCAGCTTCAAACGGCCTGAGAGCCGGGTGGGGGTGGCGGGGTTGGCAACTCAACGCCGAATCTAAATTAACGTACGCATGGGCCCCGAATATATTTGTCACGCTAGGCTATTTATAACAGTGAAAATGATCATTTTATCTTTAAACGCGTTTTTCTCGGAACAGCATTTTCCGAATTTGCTGCAGTGATTACTCAAAGACAAATGATCCGATCACTACCGAATTTTCTCTACATGTTCTTTATATAGCTCTCCATACAATGACCTATCGATTTTTTAATCTGATTAAAAATCGAATTTTGGCAGGCCAGAAACGACCAAAATTTCGGGTAAAATTCGACTTTTTTTTAGAAAACGCCGCCATTTTGTCAATTTTTGATTTGTTTTTGTGATCGTAGGTCATTGTACGGACAATATCTTCTAGTTTAACGTGAATTTTTTGTTTTTTGATTTCATCCACGGAGAAGGCCGGAATCACTGCTGCAGTGGAGGACCTTTTTTTTTCGCGCCGTCGGAGATCGTGTATAACTTAAAAAATATTTAATTTTTTTTTTTCAAAAATTTCGCTGTATATTCTTGAGACATGTATAAATATACTCTTGAAATTTTGAAACAATTGATACAGTAGTTTTTCTAATAAAAATTCCCAAAAATCATTTTTTTTTTTAGGCCGTCACACTAAGTGTGCCCCTTAATAAAACATCAAGCAGCTGAGGACTCGTTAATATTCATCATCTGGAAAAAATCTACCAGGTAAGTTCTTTGTTTAATTCTCAAACGGGTTGTTATGAAAAGATGTTAATGTGATTGAAAAATGCTTGTATTGTCGTGTATTCACAAAGATATTTTAATTGTAATGTAAATTTACATTAGTTTGGCTGATTTTCTGTGTTGTCGCGCTTTTTCAGATTTTGCATTATCTATTTTATTTGCAAAGTTGCAAAGAAAATGCATCCGGGTTATAAGGGAGAATCTGATAATGGCTTCTGTCAAACTTTCTCTATGCTGCAAGCAGCCGACCAAAGGAATCCTATCCTGATTCTCAATTTCTTCGGCGATCAAGAATAAGGTATTTGCATGAAGCCTTTCTGCAGACACAACTTTCAGCACAGGAATTTCCATTAGAGACACGAGTTGAAACAGCGTCTCCGATGGGCGAAGTAAGTGACCCTCGCTGGCTATGTCTATCATTTTGTCTCTTGGTAGAGAATACTGACATGCTCAACCGTCCAAACAATCTGAGCATTGTGTAAATCTACGAGACCTTCGAGCTACGTAACCGGATATGAACGAAGTTACAAAATCAGAAGATCTTGCCACGTTATAATCATGATCGACTGCAGCTGCCGCAATCACAGCGATATCTTCCGAAGCAGCACCATTGTCAATCATAACATCGAGATGTGACTGGAAATTGCTGAGTCGTGCATTTGAATCAGTGAGGTCCTGAGTTTGCAGCAGCGTGTTCAGCATTTCACTTCCTGAAATATTACTTCCTTTGGACGGCTTCACCAGGGAGTATGTACTGATGAGATGGAACAATTGTGCAAAGACGTTTGAATCTGGATGATCATTTGATCCACATGCACCTCGCATCATTCCGAAAAATCTCTGTAAATATATTATAATTCGACTGCAGAGTGCCAAAAAAGATCTGATTATGATGAGTTATGAGTTACCATAGGATAGAATGGGATAGGGTATTACGATAATATAAAAAAGCAAAAGAAAGGCGAAGTTGAGGTATAGTACAATGACATGAAATAGCGTAAGATAGACTGAATTAGGGTAGATAATGATTAGAAATAGCGTAAGATAGACTAAGTTAGGGTAGATAATGATTAGAAATAGCGTAAGATAGACTAAGTTAGGGTAGATAATGATTAGAAATAGCGTAAGATAGACTAAGTTAGGGTGGATAATAATTGGAAATAGCATAAGATAGCATAAGATAGGATATGGTAGGATAAGGTAGGATGTGTATGATAACCTCTAAGGAATCTTGATTCAGTCTTGCAGTCAGGAGATACTCGTAATTGTAATTCGAAGCAAGATTTTCATAAATTTCAATTGTAACTCTTAGGGTAATTTTGAGCCCATAACAAGTACTCTGTGGCATAAAAGTAAAGTTCCTTTCCGCTGCGCCTACTTCCCACTTGTTCAAGAATTCCAAAAAGGAATGGATGTGCTGTGTCGAAATGCAATGGGTTAGATATGAATACTTCTGGCATGAGATACTTTTGTTTGCAGTCCAAATGCTTCGCCTTGCTTCAATTATGTACTTGTATTGGTCAATTTTATGTATACTGTGACGTTGCACTTTGTGCAAGCGTCCCAGGGGTTACGGAAAACAGCGGCGTGTGCGCGCGGTTGGCAGGATACCCAGATTTCGTCAAGACAGAATTAGGCAGGATAGAATTATTTCTAATTTTTTGTATTTTGTATTTCCTCTCTCTATGAAAATTGTACTCTACGTCGAGCTGATCTTCCACCGAGGGAGCAACCCACCAAGGTCAGCGGAGTTCGAGTCGAGTCTATCAAGATCGTGCCAAGAAGTGGATGCCGCGATGCCAGCGTACAGGGCTGGGTGAATCGAGTAACCCACTAAAGCCTCCTGCATCGCCGACTAATCAGCCAGGTGCTGAACCACGGAGTAACATCTACCCTCCTGGCTAGCGTACGATACCGTGTTGGCCCAGAAAGCTCACGAATATCGTCCCGACAACGAGATCGCCTCGTGTGAGGAGGTTCTAGTGACCTTCCGCGACGGCAACGGATCTGCAGTTATGCAAACTTCGGGTGAGTGGACGACTGTAGACCCTCTCCGAGTCGGCAACAGTCAGGGAGTAAGAAAAAACGAGGATAGCAGAGAATTCAACTCCCAACTACGACCAGGAATGAAACAGCGCACGAACATCCATTCGAAAATTGGCGCGCCGACATATGTCGTCTGCGATCGGTACGCTGCCTGGATGCGACCGATTAGCAGCAAGGTACAAGGGAAAACAAAAATCCGTCAGCCAGAATCTAACGTGACGCGCACCTAACGTCCGTTAGATCTGCGCCACTCATGACGACCGATTAGGCCAATCACCGACTTACGCCAAAATCGTTCCGTTCAGGAATGCAGGATTCGCACCACCTCACCTAGCGAGCCTAAGGAACTACCAACGATCCTTCTCTTCTACGCTCGACTGTCGGCTGCGACACACGTCCAATTTTCGTACCGTACCGTATCGAGTCTTTTCTTTAAAAATTGTATTTCGAGTCACCTAATTAGTTAAAAAGTTTAATTAGTGCCGTGTGGCCAAGTTTTCAAGTATTCTTCTGAGGTAAGCCTATTTTTCTATGTGAAGCCACGAAATAATTCGTAAATAATTGTTGTATGGTATCGAGAGTGTAAAATAGTGTAGTTTTCTACGCAGGCGTTGGGCCACGAGGTCTCGCCTTGCTGTGTAATTTTGATTGCTCTATGTAATTTTAGTATATCGTCTCGTACCGATCCTTTTTGATATTTTGTTGATTTAATTATTGAAATATTTCGTGACTGGCTGTTCTTTGATTGATTTAGCATGATCTATGGCAAAAGCCTTGTATAATTAGAATATTTTCTAGTAGTTTGTGATTGCGGACTTTAGCGTCCTATAATTGGTAGTTTAGCTACTATTATTGGTTATTTGATTTTTCTATAGTAGGAAATATAATTTTCTATTCTGTCTTGCCGAACCTGGGTATTGCGAGCGTAGTTGTAGCCGTGGAGAGAAATAGTCTCGTCCCGTAATTTGTTTTCTCTACTACATTATATTGTAAATTTTCTTTGCTGGGATTTTCCACGTTATTAGTTAAGCTAACTATTAATTGTTGAAATCTATAATAGATTGTACATCTCGATTTTGACCAGTATCTCTTATTTGCGATTGTTAGACTTTTCTCTGACTGTGTTCTCTTATTAATTATGTTATCGTATCGAACCAGTTTGTTATTTTGAGATAATTTTGTGATTAAAAATCTGGTAAACCAAGAAATCAAATCTGTGTTATTGAAGTATTTTTTTGTAGACCACCTGGTGACCTACCCCCTCTACCCTCTGATTTTTATTCTGATTTAGCCGAGCACAACCGTCGTGAATCTCTAGTAAATTTGATAAATTATTGACAGTTGACGCAAGCAGCGTCTGGCGCCCAATCAAAATTTAATTATTGTTGATTTTATAATTTTTATCGTATCGTCGAACTAGAGACGAGCGCCGTAGGGTAACGCGAGGAGTTTTCTCTTCTTCCTCCCTTCCTACCAAGGAAAACGCCGTTGCAATACAAATATCACTGCATTCGGATCGCAATGAGAAAGCGTCTCTGGCAGAGTGACACCATTCCATTTGTGAGAAAATATGTAGTACCGTTATTGCATCGCCATTCTTTCTTAAGGCTTGTGCAGGTGTCCTGGAACTCATAGCTACAATGAGCTCGTGGACATTGTTTATTAGGCTGACACTAGGAGCGCATGCAATCAAGTCCTCATGGTCAGCCTGATACACTTGCATCCCTACTGCAGTTTGTTTCCCAAAGAACTGGAAATGTTATTACGCATTGGTATATTCAATTCAAAGAACATTGGGATGTAAAGTTTACAATCATTAGCATCATTCGCACCCGATAAGTCCGGGCAACATTCATTTTTTGATAACTCTTTGGACGGACATCTTCGCGTGATAGTTTCGGGCAGACTTTCAAATTAAATCCTAAAGGATTGTCTTTGGCGATAACAGCATCCCAGTGTTTTAAGTGTACATCACCATTAGGTGTCTGAAGAACAGAATATTTCGAAGATTAATGTCGAGTCAGTGTTCAAATAACGCTGAAGGTATGTATTGTAACCCGCGACTCGCACTAGGCTCGGGTCCACCTAGGAGTGAGCCGAGTACAAACCTGGCCTCCTGGGATGACTTGTTGGGCACCAGACTCCGGGCTCGGAGTCCTCTCACTCTCTCGCTGTCGGCTAGCTTAAATCTAGGTAGAGGGATTCCGTGGGGGCGAAGAATAAAGACACCGATAAGTAAGTTTGATTAGTAATATTTATTCAAAAAAAAGAAAAAGGTCGCGATTTAACCGCCCGCTACCTGGCGTTTCGTATAACAAAAAAATCTGGTATAAAAAATTAGGACTCTAAACTCTACGCTAAACTAAATAACAACTCTTAAATGACTCAAAATTAACAATGATCAAAAATCTAAAATTAAACAACAAAGCAAATGACTCTACAGGAGTGACGAGGCGGCTCTAAGCTCTCCTCGAGTCACTCCTACAAGACGCCTCGCGACCAGCTGTCAAACTTTGCAAGACCAAGTGTCTTCCTCGGTCTCTGGAAGTTGACTGTGCTGGGCGATCGCTCAGCTGTCGGGCGGGAGGGGCGGGGAAGCGAGACTGGGGTACCTCGGATTCTCTGACTCGCAGCAGTGCGGCGCTGTGACGCGTGACGTCATGTGACGTCGGAATGGACGTTGGTGAAAAACCCTAGCAGCTGTTACGAACGCAATTCACATTGATCTAAATTGCTTCACGCAACTACATAGTACAGTAGACTCTAGCTATATGGCCAAGCGATGGGGCTAAAGGAGAGGAAAATTCTCGGAAATGGCCTTTTACGAAGAGCTCCCACCACGCTTGCCGGAGCGGCATGCTACACGCAGTGGGGGGAACTATGCGTGCGCGGAGGACTGTGGTGGGAGACGGCATGTTTGTGTGCGTGCGCGTCCGTGTGAAGGAGAGGTCGCCCGTGTGGCCATATAGCAAATGGCCATATAGCTAGAGTCTACTGTATGTTTTATTGGCGGTTCAATCTCATAAATTCTTTCATCAATTATTTAGAATCAGTAGAGTAAGTTACAGTAAATCAGCAAAAGTAAAGTAAAGTAAAATAAAGTTTTGGGTTACACGGGGAACGTGTCCCAGAACAGATACCAAACCTCGCCAAGGAATACAATACTGTAATAAATATCCGATCCCTCTTAAAGGCGTCAAAAGTCACGTAGATGACGATAGCGGAGATCTGCATAGTTTCAATAACCGATGTCCTGTGGAACGAGGCGAGGCGACGTTAAACTTGCTGACCCCTCGTTTCCACACAGGTATAGAAGGAATAAATGTGAATTACCTAACACTCTTCTCTCTGATTCTAATTTTATTTAGGTTAGGCAACTAAAACGAAGGAATAATAGCAGCCAACAATAGCAGCTACCAAATTGGTAGCATATAGCATGATTTAGAAGACGAACAAACGATTCGTGTCAAGTCCGAATTCCTAAAGGAACCCCGTAACAATTAGGTCATATAAACCTAGAATATAATGGATCATAACATAACTTAAGGGATGGACGGATGAACGGAAAGCCCGAATAAGAGGATACTATTATTTTAAAATTAAATACAATAAGCTAGAATAAGTAGAGTATGAGCAAGACGGAGTAGGGGATGGGACCGCGCCGAGTGACTCGGGACCCCACCACCTACACCTAGCTTGGGCGGGTCCCGAGCCAACCGGGCTCTAATGAGATGCAAAGTAGGGCCCTAATTGGCTAATTAACTCGCGGGGGAAATGCAGGTTTCTTGCAATCGCGGGCACCTCGTCAACTCTGAACTTGAATTAGCGTCTTTCGTCTGTCAAGTCACGAGGTGTGTGGACGCATTGATCCGTATACTAATTAGAGCAAAGAGTTACATTCAATCTTTTCTTCATCAGATCAGTGGTAGTGTAAAAGACTCAGTATTCGTTAAAAACTCAAATAACCAAGATATAAACCAGTAGTCTGGGGTTCTGGTTATCACCTAGATTAAATTCAGTGCAAGGACACAAACTCTATTTTAATTCTTCATTTAAAAGCCTTCCGCCTTAGATTCATTTTGAATCTTTGTAGTATTAAGGGACATTTCATTCATATTAGACATCCAAATTCAGTGAAAACCATAAACATTTGAACACTTAAAGTGACGAGTTGACCGAGGTTTCCACGAAGGTGAGGACGCCCGACCGATTGCCGATCTTGTAGACGCATATCACGCCAAGTCAACGAAAGCTAAGTGTCGACGTCTTGCTCATACCATTATTTCCGTATCATCAAAATTATTACTATATTATCCAGAATTCTTGTAATCGTCACATACGAATTGGTGGCATTCTAATCACTTGTTAATTCGACCTTCAGTCTAATCAAAATTCCGTTATTTTACAGTTCACTCTATATAGAGATCATATCGATCTCCATATTCTCAATTTTTGCCCTATTCACGGCCGGGATCTTTCTATCCTGGCATTACAGTTATAGAAAGAGAATCTATAAAGAAGGGTCGCATTATACGGTCATCTTGTGTTGATATACATATATGCATGTGTATGTAATCGGCCCGACCGTATAACGCGGAGACCAATTTATGATTCTATAGACTAATAAGTAGTTATAAGCATATTGGTGCATCCTAAATTAAATACCATAGTTACCAATACCACTTAAAACATAAAGTTAGAAAGAGAGAGAGAGAGTTCCAAGAATCCGATCGTGGTTCGAGTACATGACAACTCTTATATTGTGCTGTATGTTAACGTGGGTATCGTTGATCAGGGTATATTTCTCCGCACTCGTGCGTTATATTGTTGCTTTAACGTTAGCTTATAATTAAACACCCGTCAATTGATAAGGGACCAGCCTCTACGATCCCCACGTCGGCATAGGGAGATTCATTTATTATATCATATAACATTTGTTTTACGTTCAAACCGATACCCGTTGTCAGACGTTTGAACTGGGCTCAGTATTACTTTCATTCAAGAATATAGTATCGTTTTTACCAGTTAATTCTTCTCACCATTTATTTTAAACAACCATCTTAATTATTAATTAATTAGCCTCCACAGTTAAACTATTGAAATTGAGACCTGTATAGGACTAGTGGCAAACGAATCCCATTTACCGGTTTATCGCGAGATAAATCTATTTTATAATTTTTTATTCAGTCTGTGACGCGACACTACCATCGTTAATAACTTGTTATTAATCAACCGCTCGGATTAAACAACCATACCGCGTCCGTCACACAGCTAATCGAAGTACGGCTACTTGAATTATCACTATGACCAACCTAGACGTTCACTCAGTAGTTAAGTGGGCTCACCGTATCGATTAAGAGAGTATTAAGTATTGAAATACAATGGATCGGATTAATCTAGTGTTGATTGATAAAGAATTACGTCGTTATTCTCTTTTAACTTTCCTGCTACTTCCGTCTAGCTTGCTAGCTTTCGTCTAACTGTTTTTAATGGACTTTATTTTAAAGATTCTATCGTTACCTTCGTGTTGGATATTTTACTTAGATTTGATTGAATGATTTTAGGATTTCGAGAAAGGATTATTTATCCTTTAATTAATATAAATTATTCTTACCTTTGAGTTGATTTGAGTCTCTGCCTTAGGCTTCTCTGGACTGTTGATTGTTGTTGATGGTTGGAGGTGATGGGTGATATTTGAATATTTAAATGAATGCGATAAGATTTAGTATTCACTCTTTATAATTAGTTTATTCACTGA
Organism: Rhogogaster chlorosoma; assembly: GCA_944452935.1. Classification (NCBI taxonomy): domain Eukaryota; kingdom Metazoa; phylum Arthropoda; class Insecta; order Hymenoptera; family Tenthredinidae; genus Rhogogaster; species Rhogogaster chlorosoma. The sequence continues at coordinate 18,434,314 of OX101802.1, forward strand.
ACGTATAACTGTTATTATTATCGAATGATTTTCACTGTTCTTTAATCGACTCTAATATTGAATTATGGTGTCAATATTCTCAAAACTTGTATTATAATGAAAATGATTATCGCTGATTGTTCTAAGTATGAAAAGTTGATTATTAAGAGATACACTTGAATCTATCTGAGAGCAAATGCACGAACTAAATTTAAGGGGCACACCTAGTGTGACGGCTTAAAAAAAAAGTGATTTTTGAGAATTTTTATTAGAAAAACTACTGTATCAATTGTTTCAAAATTTCAAGAGTATATTTATACATGTCTCAAGAATATACAGCGAAATTTTTGAAAAAAAAATCAAATATTTTTTAAGTTATACACGATCTCCGACGGCGCGAAAAAAAAAAGGTCCTCCACTGCTGCAGTGATTCCGGCCTTCTCCGTAGATGAAATCAAAAAACGATAAATTCACGTTAAACTAGAAGATATTGTCCGTACAATGACCTACGATCAAAAAAAAAAAATCGAAAATTGACAAAATGGCGGCGTTTTTTAAAAAAAAGTCGAATTTTACCCGAAATTTTGGTCGTTTTTGGCCTGCTAAAATCCAATTTTTAATCAGATTAAAAAATCGATAGGTAATTGTATGGAGAGCTATACAGGGTGACCCAAGACCCCCGGACCGGAAGGAATAGGTGAATTCCTCGTTGGATTTTGAGACGAAATTTCCTTTTCGAAAACTTCGTCCGATCAACGGTGTCCAAGTTATTAAAGTTTAAGAGTAGCCAATCAGCGCCTCGCTTTAGGTCCGTGCCAGTGCCGGGTCAATAGTGAACGGCGGGCAGGGCCCGTGGTTTATTTTACATTTGGCTACTTTCTTCTTCACTTTACGATCGACGCGTATTATTATTATTACTATTATTATTATTATTATTATTATTATTATTATTATTATTATTTTTTTTTTTGAAATTGACCATGGGATTGAAAATTTATGAATTTGTACGGTGTGGTCGACCTGGACATCGAAAACTACGGTGCAGTCGACCTGGACACCGAAAACTACGGTCCGGTCAACCTGGACACGTAGAACCACGGTCTGGTAGAAAAAAAAAAAAAAATAATAATAATAATAATAATAATAATAATAATAATAATAATAATAAAATACGTGACTAATAATAAATAACCTGGACACGTAAAACTACGGTCCGGTAGAAAAAAAGAAAAAATAATAATAATAATAATAATAATAATAATAATAATAATGATAATAATAATAATAATAATAATACGCGTCGATCGTAAAGTGAAAAAGAAAGTAGCCAAATGTAAAATAAACCACGGGCCCTGCCCGCCGTTCACTATTGACCCGGCACTGGCACGGACCTAAAGCGAGGCGCTGATTGGCTACTCTTAATCTTTAATAACTTGGACACCGTTGATCGGACGAAGTTTTCGAAAAGGAAATTTCGTCTCAAAATCCAACGAGGAATTCACCTATTCCTTCCGGTCCGGGGGTCTTGGGTCACCCTGTATAAAGAACATGTAGAAAAAATTCGGTAGTGATCAGATCATTTGTCTTTGAGTAATCACAGCAGCAAATTCGGAAAATGCTGTTCCGAGAAAAACGCGTTTAAAGATAAAATGATCATTTTCACTGTTATAAATAGCCTAGCGTGACAAATATATTCGGGGCCCATGCGTACGATAATTTAGATTCGGCGTTGAGTTGCCAACCCCGCTATCCCCACCCGGCTCTCAGGCCGTTCGAAGCTGCGTAACTGCCGGGTGTTCTCTCGTGGAACGCAGTATCGCTGCCGAGCGGCTAATCTTTAAATAGCTATAACTCAAAAACTATTTGAGATATCGATTCGAAATTTTAATATGTTATTCTTGAAGGTTTAATCTATCGAAATATGAAAAAAAAAAGAAAATCGATTGTTTTGAAATTTCACACTAGGTGTGCCCCTTAAGATATGTAGATTTCAAACCTCGAACTGAGATTAAAATATTCTGAACCACAAAATGAGCGTAAAATAAGATATGTACTATCCCTGACCACGAAGTGAGTCTAAGGTATTTACAATTCCAAACCACGAAGTGAGAGCGAGCCTATCATTTGGTGGGGTTTATATGCTAATGTTCGGGGGTGAGGGGGTTAATTGGGGTACCACATACGGTGACAATTCTCAGGGTGGGGCACACTAGTTACGTGGGGGTTTTCTTCGTCTATGATTGGTTTGGTCTCATGTGTGAGATTCGGGAGTATGTGAGTAGCGCAGTCCCTTTTCTCTGGATGTGATGGTGTATGCATGTGATTCTTGGAAATACATCTGTGCCTAGGCGGATCCTTCCTTGCATCTTATGTCGGCACGTATTCATGAAGAAGATTTCTAGCTCTCTAACATTTGGCGTGCAATCCGTCTTTTATTATTAGATAAGCTTTCTGGTCAATACATTTTATTTGTTGTGGCAAGAAACGGTTGCAAATTCGTACAGTCTTTTTATACCTGGGGTTTCGTGTTTGCTTTGTTCTTGGTATTTCTACGTGGTTGTTTCGTATACAAAACTTTTATGACTCTAGGGGCTCTTTCAGTGAAAATCGTCCGATTACATGAATATAATTAATATATGATGTAACGTAGCTTTTTGATAGGGGGAGGAGAACCCCTGACTACGCCACTCTTCGGCAATCCCTACTATATCCAGAAGTTACCAAAAACCTAAGTTGGGCGCCAGGTACCACTTAGTACCATTTATTAATGATATCTTGAACGATAAACGATAAACCAAATAAAGACTGGGATCGACGGGCGATAATGCAACTAGCTCAGCTGCTATGCTCTAAGGTAGAGGGGCAGGGTACACCATTTATAACGCAGTTCATATAATTTGTCATTAGCCTGACGGCATTATATTATAGAAAAGAAACAGGCTACAGAAAGAACGATAGAACGAATTTATAATTCCGGGAACAAAGGTGCGTCGGGTTGACTCGATATAATTCCTAAATAATTAAGGGGAGGTACCTGAGTAGACGGCAAGAAAAACAGGTAAACTTCGGGAATTTTTATCTCAAAAACTAATGTTTTGATTGCATCCGGGTTTCTTTTATTGGAAAATATGTACATTGAGGTATCTTGAGGAATTTTTTCAAATTAATTCGCTGAGTGAAAGCGCCGTTGTTGTGGTCAGCGTCAGACGTGTTGTTCGTTGACATGGTTTGCGGTGCCAAGGATTCCGGGCAGTCGGTTGATCTGAAACATGAAAACTCGACGGATTCTTGAAATATAATATACAAAGGAGTCCGCCTCGTAGGATTTTTTTGAAATTTTCATTTTTGACGGAATTGCGACCGTTTGAATTTAAAATTCGTCTTTCGTTCGCAATTTCCGACGATTTTGGTTGCATAAAAAGGCAATGGTTCAATCAAATGAAAAACCCCTACGAGGCGGACTCCTTTGTATATTATATTTCAAGAATCCGTCGAGTTTTTATGTTTCAGATCAACCGACTGCCCGGAATCCTTGGCACCGCAAACCATGTCAACGAACAACACATCTGACGCTGACCACAAGAACGGCGCTTCCACTCAACGAATTAATTTGAAAAAATTCCTCAAGATACCTCAATCTACATATTTTCCAATAAAAAAAACCCGGATGCAGTCGAAACATTAGTTTTTGAGATAAAAATTCCCGAAGTTTACCTGTTTTTCTTGCCGTCTACTCAGGTACCTCCCCTTAAGAAGCTACTCGTATCACAAAGCGATACTCGGTACTTTACCAAAGAAAGATTTTATTCTCGACGACACAGTTGATCCGGTAGGATAAATATAATTTACAATAGAATTTACGCAGAAAATAAACGAAGGGTACGCCGCTAGTGCGTAGAGAAATGTACGAGAGAAAACATAACATCAGACCATATTATACTAAATAATACTATACTAAATTACGTAGGCGCGGAGCCATGCGGTCCCCGCGGCTACCTACGCTCGATTTTTACCCCAGGAGAGTTTGGCAAACAGGATTCTTACATGTAATATACGAAATATAAAATACACAGGCAATGCAAGTACAGATAAACAATTATAGAGAAGATACAGAGAGAAAATAGAAAGATAGATCAGTACGATAGACGCTACTCAAATAGAAAAATCACACCAAGAAAGCGATAGAATTCACCCAAGCGGTAATTTAATATTCAAGGCAATAAAGCAATTCATTTAATAATTCAAGCAGTAATTTCGGCCAGTCACGAGGTCGCTTCGATAAATAAAGTTACAATAAACGGGATACGAGACCCCTATTACAAATTATTATTTAACAGAAACGAGATACGAGACTCCTAGGTCCAACGATATCTCACAAATTATTATTATTAACGATAGAAGTTACCTCGTGTCTTTACAATAACAATATCGGCCTTACCTTAGTAAATGTTGGCTGCAGTAGCACACACACAGATTCTATTATACTTTAATTTATAATTCAACGCACTTGAAAAAGAAAACTTCGGGATCGGTACGATACGAGAGTGGAGACGTCTGGTCTTAAGCAGAGCTGAGCGTAGAGTAGATCGAGTGCTGTACTTAGCTCGACCGGCTGGGCGTCTTACTCAAATTTGGTTGACCCTGATTGGCGATATTATGTCAGGTGATATTTACGCAATTTGGATGGCTCTTTCTTCTAGACGGTAGGTCAGCGCTCACGCTCGCTGGTTGCGCGGGGGTAGGTGGGGATTCCCCTGACTCTGTTGCTAATTTCTATACTCCTCTTCCGACTGCCGTCTTCGATCATCCCTCGACGCTGGGTATACTCCGGTACCTCGCTCGTCCATGACTCTGGCGGAGGGTGGCGACCTTACATATGACGTCAATTCGCCAGATCCTCCACCAGAGCTGCCGTGCTGGGCAACGAGAGCCTCGCTCACGGAAGGGACTCCTAGAACGGAACGTCTGCGCCGGGGGTTTTCATAACCAACCCGGCCGCGATAACAGTCTCCGAGACGGTAGATGGTCCATAGGCTGGTCCTGTGGCCTGAGGGTGGGAGGCTGCGAATTGCGTTTTTCACGCGGCCCTGTACTCCACCCCAGGTGTCCAGCTAGATAACGATAGCTTCGCCAGATGACGGGAGGACTGACTTGTGTTTCACGCACATCCCTTTACGCCGTATATCTGCGGTAGAGAGCCACGGTGATCCTTGATACTGCTAGGCTGTACTTCCTTCGACGCTTTCCCGGCGATCCGAAGAATGCACACCGTGCAGTACTCACTGACCTCGTCCGATCCGCCCCGTGGTACTCCCACGGTAGTCTCGTCCGATTTTTCATAAATTTTTCATAAAATAAAAGCCTGTTATTATATTATTTCATTTTCGTTAACTGTTTGCCAAGTTCCTGGGGTTTCGCTGACCAGACGTCTCTTAATTCCCGACCTTGTGACGGCATTACTTAATGCAACGTCACAATGAATACATAGAGTTTTAGTTATTATGAATATATATATAGATATACAGGGTCACCCAAGACCCCCGGACCGGAAGAAATAGGTGAATTCCTCGTTGGATTTTGAGACGAAATTTCCTTTTCGAAAACTTCGTCCGATCAACGGTGTCCAAGTTATTAAAGATTAAGAGTAGCCAATCAGCGCCTCGCTTTAGGTCCGTGCCAGTGCCGGGTCAATAGTAAACGGCGGGCAGGGCCCGTGGTTTATTTTACATTTGGCTACTTTCTTCTTCACTTTACGATCGACGCGTATTATTATTATTATTATTATTATCATTATTATTATTATTATTATTATTATTATTATTATTATTTTTTCTTTTTTTCTACCGGACCGTAGTTTTACGTGTCCAGGTTGACCACACCGTAGTTTTCCGTGACTTTTTCCTTCAGTTCCGGTACACGCACGGTTCGTGGACCACCGATTGCGTCTCGATCGGCTTCCAATTTTCCCGTTTCATCAGCGCAATGAAGAAGACGCAAAATTACATCTTTCCCTACAGAAGCAATCTTTTCTCCGGTTGATGAAGACGCTTGTTTTTTCATTAAAATGAGATTCTCATTTGTGATAGTAAAATTCAGTTGATTCATTTCCACAATCCTTTCTACGTTTTTCCACGCATTTCTTTCTTATACCCCATACCCAACATTACCAAAAACACGTGATTTGATTAGTATTTCAGAGAGACAAAAAAAAAAAAAAAAAAAATGATCATGATGATGATGATGATAATTTTCTTATAGGAGTTTCGTCGGAGAAGGTCAGGTAATGACAAGAAAAACGACAATTTCGACGTTTCGACTGGGCCCAGCCAGTCATCCTCAGGCTACATTTATTAAAACAAATAAAAAATAAAAATAAAAGACTAATTGTTAATTTTTTAAAGCAGCTAAAAAAACTATTACAAATTAGACTATTACAAATTATCTGATATAAAAAAACAGAGGATCTATAGATCGTATAATACTATTAATTGGAACTCTGTCTCTGATACCAACAAGAACAGAATTACTGGCTCTATTCCTTTTGTTAATGGTCTTTCTCAAAAAATTAAGAATATCCTTCGTAAAGAACAAATCTATGTCACGTACAAGATCACAAATACGTTGGGTAGCTCTTTTACCAAACTGAAATCCAAAACACCTAAATTGCAAGCTATCAATACGGTTTACAAGATTCCATGCAAGGATTGCCATAAATGCTATATTGGACAATCGTCACAACACCTTAAAAAACGGTTGAATTCACACAAATATGATATAAAATCTAGAGATCCTGACAGATCTGCGTTAGCCTCACATGCATTTGAAAATGGTCATACATTTGATTTTGATAATGTAACAATAGTGGACTCTGAGGACAATTGGTATAAAAGACTTGTTAAAGAAATGATTCATATTTCCAATAACAACACTGTGAACAAACGAACCGATATACAGAATTTAAGCCACCTATATTCTGATATTATTTAATTGGAGTAAGTTTTCAAATCAAATTAGGGATGTGCGTCATTACCTATGTCGCTGTTTGATATATCGATTGTGTTTGTTCCTGTTTTATCGATTGATCTGTTTTATCGATCTCTTTCGCACGTCTGTTTATCACTTCCTCTCTAAGCCTCTAACTGATAACACCTCATGCGCTAAGGTCGTCAAAAAATTGTGAGTAATCCAATTAATGGTTTTATTTTATTAATCCATCCTACAGAGAATTTTCATCAACTATAATATTTATTACATTATATGATCTAAACTGTATTTTTGGTTTATTTCCAACTATTCTTGTACACACGTTGCCTTACGTGCGTGTTGTGTTTTGTAGTGTCTAATTTGTAATAGTTTTTTTAGCTGCTTTAAAAAATTAACAATTAGTCTTTTATTTTTATTTTTTATTTGTTTTAATAAATGTAGCCTGAGGATGACTGGCTGGGCCCAGTCGAAACGTCGAAATAAAACTCCTATAAGTAAACGCTGAGGTCACGAATTAACACACAGATGATGATAATGATAATGATACGACCATGGGATTGAAAATGTATGAATTTGTACGGTGCGGTCGACCTGGACACGGAAAACTACGGTGCGGTTGACCTGGACACGGAAAACTACGGTGTGGTCAACCTGGACACGTAGAACTACGGTCCGGTAGAAAAAAAATAATAATAATAATAATAATAATAATAATAATAATAATAATGATAATAATAATAATAATAATAATACGCGTCGATCGTAAAGTGAAGAAGAAAGTAGCCAAATGTAAAATAAACCACGGGCCCTGCCCGCCGTTTACTATTGACCCGGCACTGGCACGGACCTAAAGCGAGGCGCTGATTGGCTACTCTTAATCTTTAATAACTTGGACACCGTTGATCGGACGAAGTTTTCGAAAAGGAAATTTCGTCTCAAAATCCAACGAGGAATTCACCTATTCCTTCCGGTCCGGGGGTCTTGGGTGACCCTGTATAGTATCTTAGTTAATGAATATAATTATATGAATATTATCTCGTTCTTCTTCCTTCGCAAGAAGGAGGAAGAAGCGGTTTGAGCTCCGACCGAGCGCGTCTCCGGGTGGCGGATAGGAGAGGGCCAAGGGGGAACGTGGGCTCATCCTGCTGCCCCGGGGACCGGGTGCCTTTGGCAACTGGAAAGCGAGGCGGCGGGCCACGGGATCCCTGGTCTGTCGGTGCTATAGGTAACCCGGCTGGCGTAAAAACCGGCCCAGGGGTACTAAAACCTGACCGTGGACCCATGGCTCCCCAAGTCAAGGTGGAAGCTATTCGTGCCGAGGACTGAATGGCACTGGGGAACAGTATCGCGAACGATGCCCTTGGGGAACCAGGCGACACCCCATTGTAACTAAATGCCTTACCCCCACACGGCAGGCTCTGTGGGGGCGGACCTTTTACTTCCTGCAGACTCGTGGGACCAAAAATGGAAACCAACCAAAATCAACAAAAAAACAAGAACAAAAGAACACACACAAACCGATGAGGTCGCTTCCATGGAAGTGGGCTCACCGGCCGGGCAGGGCTCAGGGATCGATGGGCTGATGGAGGAAATGGAGACGCTGATCTCCATGACCGACAGCAGCCTGGCGGTCACAGAGACCAGGCCAAAAAGCGGGGAAGAGGCAATGGAGGGCTCAGCGCAAGTTGGGAACACCGGAACCTCGGACTCGACAGCGAAGAGAGGCAACCGCTCTGGGGCAGCAAAAGGAGGGCGAGGAAGGCCAGGTTGGCCACCATCTCGAACTCCTTGGAGACGAACCGGGTCGGGCCCTCGCCTTCGACAAGCAACGCCACACCGGGAGGCTCACTCAGTGGGCAGCCTGGCGCTGACGTCAAAAACAACTGCTCACAGGAGGGGCCGATGAGCTCGGGCACGAAGAGGCCCAGAGCCTCGGACAGCACCCCACCTGAGGTGTACTCGGCTCCCAAGAGGGGACGAGGCAACACCATCAGACCAGTGAGCTACAAAGAGGCGGTTGAAGGGAGCAGGAGGGTGATCATCACACCCTCTGGATACCCTGAGACCACCTTCAACGCCGGGGCGGGGGCCCTGGTGGTGCGGGCGCTGTGCGCAGCGCTGGACTCTATCCCGGAAGGGAAGGGGGTCCCGCGCTTCGAGCAGTACCGGTACGACCAGGGCCTTATCTGGGTGACCTGCTCTGACGAGGAGGCGCTCAACTGGCTCAGGGCCACTGTCCCCGGCCTGAAACCATGGGCAGATGCTGCACTCCGCTTGCTGGAGGGCAGCCAACTGCCTAAATTAACGAAGATGACCGCAGTCTTCCCCGGAATCCCGGAGAAAACGGAGGTCATCCTCAAGAGGCTGGGACGGCAAAACACCGGGCTCAGGACCGACCGCTGGAGGGTCTGGGACCGGAGGGAAGGACAAAACACGGTCCTTCTCGTCCTGGGGGTGGACACCGAGTCGAGAAATGCGCTGAGGGCCGGCGGACACCTGGCTCACTACGGTCTCGGGAGGGTCTCTTTAAGAGAGGCTCTTCGGAGGACGGGTGAGACGGGGGAAGCTGCGGGCCCCTCGTCACGGAAAGACGGTGTCGTGACAACGGACACCCCAGCAAGGGAGACAGGCAAGGAGGCTCCGGATCCGGAAACGGGGACAGGGCCTCCAACTGCAACTGCAATAGAAAAAGAGAAACCGGCCGCGGGGAAAGTGCCCAGCTGGCTCAAGGGACCAGAGGTACTTCTCTGGGACCAGGGCTACGCAGGGACCACCCAAAAGAGGGGGCAACAAGGGCAGAGGGAGAGGTAGACCCTCGAGAGCCCTTGAGGTAGGGAGGGCCGGGGAGGCCGACGTGCGGGCTGGGGTCCAAAGAACCCTGGTCGGCACATCAGCAGTGCCCGGCCTGGCCAGGAGGGGACCCCCGGAGGGGGGAGCTCCTTCTGAGACCAGACAGAAGGAGGGAGAGGCCCGATGATCGGGACTCTCCTACACACGAGGTAGCGGGCGGGCGAAGGGATCGCCTTTTCGCAAATCAATCTGCGCCACTGCAAGGCGGCCTCGGCAATACATAGCCGGGACCTGGCGGTGGAAAGCACAGACATATCGCTCATACAAGAACCTTGGGTAGCCGGGGGATTTATTAGAGGTATAGACTAAGCAATGGGACTCTGATAAGTGCTGAAGGAGCGGCCAGCCCGAGGGCCTGTGTCTTCATCAACAAGAGACACAGCGCTCTGAGGATGGGCAAATTCTGCAGCAGGGACCTTGCCGCAGCCACTATCAAGGTAAGGTTAGCTAGAGGCGGCACGACCGAAATAGTCGTCTGCTCAGCGTACCTACCCTACGACTCAGGGACTCCTCCACCAACAGAGGAGCTCAGGGCACTGATAGAATACTGCACAGGCAGAGGGCTCAATATACTGATTGGGTGCGACGCAAACGCTCACCATGAGGTATGGGGTAGCTCTGACACAAACGACAGGGGCTCAGCTCTGCTAGAGTACCTCTCATCAACGGGACTAGAGATCCTCAACAGAGGATCACAACCGACTTTCGTCATCCCAACCAGGCAAGAAGTGATAGATATCACACTATGCTCACCCAGACTCGCCGACAGTATTATACGTTGGCGAGTACGGAAGGAGGACACACTCTCCGACCATCGACGCATCTCCTTCGACCTGGTGGCAACTGCAACCTGGGTGCAGACGGAGATTCACAGGAACCCCAGGGCAACTGACTGGACCTCCTACAGGGAGGAGCTAGAAAAGAGGCTCGGGGGGGCCTGCAATAGGCTCAGCACGACAGGGCTTATTGAAAGAGAGGTGGCGCATCTGCAGACAGCCATCACAGAGGCCTATGAGGCAGCATGTCCTGCCAAAAATAGGAAGAAAAACAAGAAGGTGCCCTGGTGGAACAGTAAGCTGGGCAAGCTCAGAACCAGCTCACGCAAACTGCTCAACAGGGCCCTCAAGTCACAACAGGAAAGCGACTGGGCTGCCTACAAGGCGGCCCAGAAGGAATACAAAGGTCTCATAAGAAGATCGAAAAATGAGGCATGGCTTCTGCGAAGAAACGGAGGCCCTAACAGTAGTGGCGAGGCTCCGCAAGGTTTTTACTTCTGGACCTCCCATCAAGCTCGACAGCCTCATACTCCCCGATGGTAATGAGGCGGAAAGCCAGGCAGAGATACTGGCACACATGCTGGAAATCCACTTCCCAGGCTCCACGCCGGCGGAAAGGGGGCCCCAATCAGAGGTGGCTTCCGGCAGGAGGGGCCCAGGGGACTGGAAGACAGCGGCGGAAATCATCTCGCCAAACAAGGTAAGGTGGGCGATTGACACCTTTGATGGATTCAAAAGCCCAGGAAAAGACGGAATTTTCCCGGCCCTCCTTCAGAAGGGAGAGGAAAGCCTCGTCGAAACATTGAGCTCTATCTTCAGGGCCTGCTTAGCACTTTGCTATGTACCCAGGAACTGGAGAGGCGTCAGGGTAGTCTTTATACCGAAACCGGGCAAAGGCTGCTACGACAGAGCTAAATCATGGAGACCTATCAGCCTGATGTCCTTCATGCTGAAAACCATGGAGAGACTGGTCGATAGGCACATCAGGGACCGGGTACTGACCATTAAGCCAGTCACCAGGGCTCAGCACGCTTACCAAGCGGGCAAATCCACGGAAACGGCGCTCCACCATCTCGTGCGAGAAATAGAGGGACCGTTACTCCGGCAGAAGGCAGCGTTATGCGTATTCATGGACGTGGAAGGAGCGTTTGACAACACATCCTTCAACGCAATATGCAACGCTGCATCAAAATTCGGAACAAACGCCACTGTGGTGGAATGGATTGGGCATATGCTGCGATCCAGAGTTGTTTCAGCAAATCTCGGCGAGACAACGGTCAGGGCTCAGGTAGACAGAGGCTGCCCGCAGGGAGGGTTCTCTCACCCCTGCTGTGGACTCTTGTCGTAGATGGGCTCCTGACTCGACTCGAAGAGATAGGGGTGACAACCGTGGGCTACGCAGATGACGTGGCACTGGTCGTCGCGGGCGACCACCCCCCATACATGGCGAGCAGGATGCAGAAGGCTCTGGATCTCGTACAAGAATGGTGCACATCCCAGGCACTGAGGATAAACCCCAGTAAGACTGAGATGGTCATATTTACTAAAAAGCGAAACTTTGAGGTAGGACCCATCAAGGTCTTTGAATCAGAGCTAGTACGATCCCATACAGTGCGCTATCTAGGCGTTTCCCTAGACAGCAAGCTGTCATGGAAGGAACATATATCCAAGCAAGCCCGAAAGGCAACGGAAACGTATTGGGCCTGCAGGAGAATGATAGGAAGTACCTGGGGACCTCAACCAAGGATGGTCAAGTGGATTTACACTGCCATCCTTCTGTCCCAGCTAACGTACGCCTCTGTAGTGTGGTGGACCGCAATGGACAAATCAACACTAAGGAGGACACTAGAACGGGTGTACAGGATGGCGTGCCTAGGGACTACTGGAGCACTTGGCACCTCGCCGACACTTGCAATAGGGGCCCTCCTGGATCTCCCGCCTCCACACCTGACGGTGGAGGCGGAGGCCTGGAAGACGGCTCTGCGCCTAATGCACCAGGGACACTGGAGAGGATCTAGGGTGGGGCACGCGTCGGCTCTACTGAAGGTAGAGGCACCACAGGCGAACCTATCCCAGGGAGGGGACCGCTGCCCGAACCTTTACCAGTTCGACACAGAGTTCATGGTGGAGATACCGAGCAGACTAACCTGGACAGAAGACAGGGATAGTCTACTCTCACCGCGGGGACTCGTCTGGTACACGGACGGATAAGACCGACAAAGGAGCCGGGGCTGGTATCTGGAGCGAGGGGCCTAGGACTAGCATTTCCCTAGCGCTTGGGCCCACAGCTTCAATCCTCCAGGCGGAGGTGTTTGCCATACTAACCTGCGACAGGTCGATCCTGGCAAAGGATTACAGGGGCAAACACATCTACATCTGTAGTGATAGCCTGACAGCGCTCAGATCCCTCAACGCTTGCGTTATAAGATCCGGGCTTGTCAGGGACTGCACGGAAGCACTCGCTCTAATCTCAAGGAGTAACAGAGTGAAAGTTTTATGGGTGCCGGGTCACAGCGGCATTCAAGGCAATGAAGAGGCGCACGGCCTACCTAGGGCAGGGGCCTTACGAGGAGGAGTCGACGACGGGTGCCTTATTGGCTTGACCTCGTCGCACGCCAAAGACCTGGCAAAGGGGTGGACTAAGCGCCGCTTTGCAGATATATGGACAAGAGCTCCAGGCATGACTCATACGAGGGCCCTCTTCCAAGGGCCCTCTCATGAGCTGGGGACGTCGCTCACCAACCTGGACAGAACCAAACTCAGGCTCCTGGTAGGCCTTATCACGGGCCACTGGTTCACAGGCAAACACATGGTCAGGATGGGGCTCAAGGATGGGCCACTATGTACCATATGCGGGGAAGAAGATGAAACCCCTCTCCACCTACTGATGCGATGCAAGGGCCTAGAGGGACCTCGGAAAGAGGCCCTCGGAGGGACCTTCAGGGCCGGTATGGGTATTGAGGAGATGGGGGTGGGAGGGCTTCTGCGATTCGCAGCGTTGGCCCACCTAACCCCATCTCCTACAGAATAGCTGTCCTAACGGGCTCGGGCACAATGGTCCTGTAGGACTGAGCGCCCGGTCAAGTGCTCGGTCGGAGCACAACCCCTTAATACAATACAATATGAATATTATGAATATAATTGTATGAATATTATGAATATAATTTGTGACGTGGATTTTTTCAGACCCCGGATCCAGACCGGATCACTAGACCACGAGGTCGTCCAGTCGACAATTGGCTAAGAAAATTATAATTATTTATCAAGGTTGGGCGCCAGGCGGATAACCGCCACTTTCAAAATTCTAAATTCACAACACAATCAAACTACAAGTACTCGAAGCGTCGGCTAGCAACAGTACCGCGGAGAGGGGTCAGGATTAATATGAAGGATTAGTTAGGCGTTGAATAACGACTCGGAAAGTTTAGAGTTAACAAAAATAATACTGAATTTATTCAAAAAAATAAGTGATATAAAAAGATCAACCGGCTTTCACGTACCCGGGGGTACCTCCCCTCGGGTTTAGGACGGCTACAGGCCGTGTAAATGCGACCTGGCCGCGATTTGCGAGTTTTACAATAATAAGAATCAACTAATACGCTCCCACGCAGGGTGGCAATAACAAAAATAAATTAGTTAATAATCAACTCGACAAATCTAGTCCTCTTGGGACAACAAATAAATTTTACCAATAACAACGGTACTTAGAACTAACAATGCGACTTACAATTAACAATGAGGAGTCTAGGACTCGAAATAGCAAAATAATCACAAAATAATGACTCGAATACTCGATAAGCAATAATATAGTCGAGCCTACGGCTCGAAATTAACAACAAAATACTCGAACAATATGGCCCGCGGCTCAGAATTAATAATGGAATAATGCCAGCGGCTAGAAATTCAACAAAAGAATTAACAATAACGACACCGACCGTGTACGGCGGTCGGCACGCCTTCGAGAGGCGAAGCCTCTCAGAAAGAAATATTTACAATTTAATAAATAATAAATTAACTAAAACTAACTTAAACTAACTCTGCGGCGAATAAATAACAAATACTGCTTCTAAATAGCAGCTATATGACCAGCGCGAAACAATAGACTCGAGGTCTCGACAACAACGCTCTTCCCACAGGAGGGAGAGAGAACGATAGTGACCGACTGTCTCCGTCGCACTCGTGTGCGAATCGACTATACTCAATACAACTCAATATATCACAAAAATCCTCAATAGATTAACTCAAAATACATTTCTCTATAACATGGGGACACTGGTGACGGCCTACCAGTCGGAGATCGTCTTAATTTGATCTTGAATAAGCTAAATAGCCTCGTGGCTTCACAGAGCAAGGCGGCAGACGGCCGTTGCCAGATTCAAATTATTACAGGTCAGAATGGCTAACGCTTACCGTCTTCCAGCCCTCGAACAAACAGGATCGTTTCCCTCGTAACGTCCATCGGGAATCAAAACGTTATCCGTCGGGGAAATCCTCACACTCACACCAATAACGAACCAAAAAGCCTCGAAGGCAAACCAAACTACGAAAATCTCTACAAAATCGATCAAACGCAAAATAATCTCAAGAACGCCAAAGAAATATCACACGAGTGATTACGACGCTGGCCTAACGCAGAGTGACCACCGGCGTGGTGCCGGTGCGCAAGGGCGTCGTTGGACCCGCAATTATCGATTCGCTAATCGATCCTATGATTGGCGTCATAAGGGTGACGCTACGTCACTCGGCGCGAATCCTTTGAATTTCGCCACGGTGTCTTTTGCTCCTTAATTTAGCGGAACACGGGACGTTGAATCTTGGCGGTGGCGGGAATCTCATCCACCACCTCGATCCCTCGGTGCAGAATGCTCTCGGCACTCCCCCGTGTCCTCTTCGAAGTTGTGGAGGTGGCGTTCGTCGTAGTAATCCGCAACCTCAGTGCGTCGGATTTTGTGCGTTCGTCGGCGTGCGTAATCGTCGTCGCTCAGACCCAAAACTTGGCCTCGTCGTCCACATGTTAGAGAAAAGTTTGAAAAAAGAAAAAGAAAAGAATAAATCATCTATTTCAGAATTCTAAGTCGGTCACGGTCGTCTCTCGGAGTCAATCAAGGCCTCGGGGCCATCCTAAACATTCATACTAATGCCATTCACACTTCACCCCCGTCTTAATTAGGGTCGTTTCAAGGGGTGAGGAGCGCCTTGCAACATGCAATGTTACAAATTATATGAATATTATGAATATAATTGTATGAGTAGTATGAGTATAATTGTATGAATATTATGAATATAATTGTATGAGTATTATGAATGTAATTATATGAATATTATGAATATAATTATATGAATATTATGAATATAATTATATGAATATTATGAATATAATTATATGAATATTATGAATATAATTGTATGAGTATAAAGTATTAGTGTTAGTGAATATAATGAATAGTATTATATGAATACATAGGGTTTCAGTTAATGAATATAATTATATTAAAATAAAAGAGTATTAATTAATTAAAGATAAATGAATATGTTCTAGGAATTCTGACCGACAATATGGTGGGTCACATATTATTGTTTAGTCTATATACCCGAGCTGCACTGGCCAGAGAACAGGTGGTTACTAGGGGATCTCTGGAAAGTTCCTCTCCTTTCTGACAGAATCCGGGTTGAGTTTTTAAGTTGTTACATACGTTCTTAGAATAGAATAGAATAGAATAGATTTAATCATATTAGGTTTACCAATAATTATTCGTTGTATGATATTCTCTTGATTATAGGATAATTATGAAGATATATTGAATATCACAATATGTGTTGATAGGTATTCGTGATGCGAATATAATTGATTATAGGTATTCCTATAGTATCGAATTGATAGTAAATATATTATAAAGAGATAATCTTTAATTAGTATTATTATAATGTAACATATGTATATAATTCCAATGTTAGCATTTATCGAAATCATAAGAGTATATAGAGCGGATCCACGTCACTTCACTCAAAAAAAAACCGTCAAGTCACGGATTTTTGCGCCATTCAATACATCTGTAGTACTATGGAAAAAAAAAGTACAATTTGACGGATTTTGAAAAATTCTAAAAAATGGCGGAGTTAGAGGCATGTGAATTTTTGTGCACCACTTTGTTTGAAAATTCATATCTCCGAAAGTGTTCATCGGAGCGGAAAGATCCTTGGATCGTTTTGTTCGTAAAAGAATGCACTTTTATACAAAAAATCATATTTTCAAAAAAAAAAAATTCTTTCAATATTTTTTTGGCGTTTTAATTTTTGATTTCGCTGCCATTTCTGAAGGACTTACAGAAATTCATGGAGATAATTTTTTTTGGATACCTGGATCCTTCCTCTTTAATCCTAAAAAAAAAATTCATGGAGAAAATACCTGGGCCGGAGATAAAAAATAAAACGTGTCGCCGCGCGTCACCGCGCGCGCTGATCCACGTCCGCGCTACTCCCGCAAGCTCGCTGTGTTACGTAGTGGAGATGTCATATGATGCTTCTTTGCTTAGCCAGGTTATCCATTCTCCGAAAATAGTTATTTTACCACCTTAGCCCTTCCGTATCCGTCTGCTGGTCATGTTTTCTTGGAGTTATACAATTGTATACGTGTATATATGCCTGTTCTGAAAATTCCAGTACGGTTATGGTTCGTTGAATATACTTGTGCTGGAATTAAGTTTGATTCCATTTCACTCGGTTTGTGCTATATGACTGATGGATCTTGTGCAATATTTTGGTGGTCCTGAAATGAGCCGATGTTTTTCGCGATAATTCGGTGGATGACACTTTTTGTCCGCATATCGCGAGTTTACAACTGATTGCAATTCCAATAATTTAGCATGTTCTTATTTTCGAAGCATATCTTTCGAGTACTGTACATCTGCAGAACATCAACTGGAAGAAACTATTTTACAAAACCGATTCGATAAAGCATTTACAGTTCGTGGCACTCTGAAATTACATGCGGTCATTTCAATATCTCACAAACTCGTCAAAACAAAATTATTTTCCGCAACGGAAAAATTTGATTCGATAAAAATTATGAATTAATTTCAAACAGAGGTGTCCTACTAACAATAAGTGTCATCCAGCAAATTATCGCGAAAAACATCGGCTCATTTCAGGACCACCAAAATATTGCACAAGATCCATCAGTCATATAGCACAAACCGAGTGAAATGGAATCAAACTCCAGCACAAGTATATTCAACGAACCATAACCGTACTGGAATTTTCAGAACAGGCATATATACACGTATACAATTGTATAACTCCAAGAAAACATGACCAGTAGACGGTGCGACACGTACTAAGCTTTTGCTTATACTAATGACGAGGGAAGCTAATTACTTAGCCATGTGCATCGATGGCTTATTATTTCCAGGGCTAGCTGTGCCGTTGAGCGCCACCTAATTTTTAACGACGTTAGGCGTCGTGGATTCGGGCTACTAGGTAGGCCCTCGTACCTATATATTCTTTATTTGAGACCTTCTTCTCCTTATAATGTAAGGGGTGAGAAGTAGAAAGTTCTAGGAAATAATATAATGTATTGTAATCAGTACAGCACCAGTTGCAGAGGAGGGTCTCAGGCTGAATGAAGATGGCCGGTGAAGTAACCGAATATATAATGTTTATTCAAGTTTCCACACTTATCACTATTTACACTTTAAATAGGGCGAATCTTATGTTCCAACTGTTGATCCAAACTCTAACTGGGTGCACTAATTGATGCTTGTTTTTCACCACTTGTATGGTTGACTTTTCACTGTTCAATTCAATGAATTTGCGTATATCATATATACGATTTTCACAGGTAACAATCAGTTATTCTTTATATTGTAAAGACACTCGAGACTTCTGTTCATTACGTTAATTGAAACGTGACTGCTTTTTACCAATTTCTAGATCCCGTACTTGCGGTTTAATATATAATGTACATTAATTACGCTAGCGGCAACTGATTATGTTGAGGAGGACGCACGTGTCTTTACGTCTGTTCTCCTCGATATTCGAACAGAGACTCTTCTACGGTGTCGCCACCAATTATTGTGGCGAAAATTGAGATCGTTCCGGTGCGTTGAGGAACGCTTTGTTATATCGCGAGGCGATTGAATGTATGGCCGACTGGCGGTAGTTATTTGAACAGGGTTCAGGGCGCCTTGTGACAACGGATACGGAAGGGCTAAGGTGGTAAAATAACTATTTTCGGAGAATGGATAACCTGGCTAAGCAAAGAAGCATCATATGACATCTCCACTACGTAACACAGCGAGCTTGCGGGAGTAGCGCGGACGTGGATCAGCGCGCGCGGTGACGCGCGGCGACACGTTTTATTTTTTATCTCCGGCCCAGGTATTTTCTCCATGAATTTTTTTTTTAGGATTAAAGAGGAAGGATCCAGGTATCCAAAAAAAATTATCTCCATGAATTTCTGTAAGTCCTTCAGAAATGGCAGCGAAATCAAAAATTAAAACGCCAAAAAAATATTGAAAGAATTTTTTTTTTTGAAAATATGATTTTTTGTATAAAAGTGCATTCTTTTACGAACAAAACGATCCAAGGATCTTTCCGCTCCGATGAACACTTTCGGAGATATGAATTTTCAAACAAAGTGGTGCACAAAAATTCACATGCCTCTAACTCCGCCATTTTTTAGAATTTTTCAAAATCCGTCAAATTGTACTTTTTTTTTCCATAGTACTACAGATGTATTGAATGGCGCAAAAATCCGTGACTTGACGGTTTTTTTTTGAGTGAAGTGACGTGGATCCGCTCATAATGTGATATAGAACTGTATGACATAATTGGTTACATAATATGATTCAATATTTAGTAAAAAATATGGTAAGAAATGGATATGTTAATTAAGGTACATTA
The DNA here is from genome assembly GCA_944452935.1 of Rhogogaster chlorosoma. Taxonomy (NCBI): domain Eukaryota; kingdom Metazoa; phylum Arthropoda; class Insecta; order Hymenoptera; family Tenthredinidae; genus Rhogogaster; species Rhogogaster chlorosoma. Next base: position 18,453,804 of record OX101802.1, read on the forward strand.
TAATATCCTCTTATTATTTCAGTATTATTTCTTATCTCAGAACAGATCTTCGAACTCAAAGGGTCCATCTGTGCATGCATCGTATATAAGTGTTTGTGTATACGTTATGCGTGGGTGTTGTGTATGCGTCTGTGAAGTCCGGCTCTGAATTGAATGAGTATTTCATATTCTTAAAGCTAAATATAATATTAGTAGATTGTTAATTTTATCGAGTATAATTCAAGCTAATAATACGATGATTATAATGATTAATATGTAAAGAAATAGCAAATATAAAATATGAGTGTGAAGTATTCATATTGATTGATTAATAGAATCAAGAATAAAATATTTATAATTAATCTAATGTAATAAGTATTATTATATAGTTGCGATTATCGTATATTCCTAATAAAATGGTTATCCTTAATGTAAGGAATACATTTGAATAAGGCTATCGTCAGATATAATGGATAAAACATAAGTTCCTTAGAGAAATCTAGATCTAGTGATTTTATGAACAGTTAGGTTGTAATTTGAATTTGGACAAAATGTTTGATATCGTATGTTGACTCTACGTTTATATATCCTATGGTTATATAGATGATTCTAGTAATTTTATATAGTGGTAAGCATGAATGATGTATGGCGTCCGCACGGACGTTACAGTCAGAAGAATCGCGACGGTGGCGCTGGGGGACGGAACTAGACGAACTAAAAGGGAACTAGGCACGTTTGAACTCTAACGGTTCGCGGGGAATCGGCACGTGGCCGCGGGTCGGGTTTTCGGGGTATTCGCGAGACTCGTAGGCACCTGGAATAAACAGAACGCGACTGGGGATGGCTAAAGGGTAAATAGAAAAGAACCTACCTTCAAGAAGGTCTGGTAGAGGGACGTAGAACCGGCGCTGGTATGGATCCGTTGTCGAACTCGTGTCCAGGGATAGCCCAAGTCGTCGATATTCCCAAAAAGCAGTCCAATATTCCAAAAACCGAGTCGCACAGTACAAAGGGTAGCCGGGTCGATATTTTAGGGCACAAAATCACTCTCTCTCACACTCTCGCAAAGGGAAAACTAAATTCGCAATATCACCTGTTGCTCACGTGTGGTCTTACTCGCGGTACGATAAGAAGTGGCGATTCTTCCTCTTCCGCTTAGTACGGAATTTGGCCGGTCGTCCTGCGGGCGCTGGCCGTTGCCGGTCAGCGGCATGTGGCGACCATAGACTTAGAGAGATAGACTAAGCGATCCCATAAGAGGCACTGAAGCTAACATTTAAAAGACAGAGATATGTCGGGAGTACTCCTCTCTCTTTTCAATTGGCGTCATGGTGGAAGTGGAACAGCCACAACTGCTTCTCCTCATTCTCCTCTATTGCCTCAATCCCCACCACAAATATCGTCAGACAGAGAGAGGAGTACTCCCGACATATCTCTGTCCTTTAAATGTTGGCTTCAGGCGGCCCATAAGAGCGCTCAGTCTATCTCTATAAGTCTATGGTGGCGACTCACAGCCAAAATGGCTCCGCTGGACGACGGCGCGAGGAATTTAAATCGCGAAGACCGATACTTAGACGGGTGCGGGACTAAGTACGGCCATAAGGCTGGGAAGGAGGAGGTCAGAACGTTTGCCACGTTACAGTATATTGATTTTTTACCCATGTTGTGCATGTTTTTGTCACGAAATTCCGCAAAGTTTTTATGAGATGTGGAAAATCTGAACAAAACCAAAGTCTTCTGGGCTCATCGAAAATGTGTTCGCAACTAATATTTTTTTCACTGATGCCAAATAGTTTCCACATGGATCTATTCCAAGTTGCACCATCAGTAGTAACTACATCAACGTGAAAGCCTGCTTTTTCTAACAATATTATGCATTCCATTATTAGGTGATGCAAAACTTTAGATGTGGCACAGCCTCTGCTAAGGAAAGCTGCCAACGATTGAATCCAAGATCCTCGGAAAGGCTGCAAAATCATCACTAAAGCGTGGTCTCCTTTCTGTGATTGCTGATGGATAGGTGTATGATCTCCGAGATCGGTAAAGCCATTGACGGTCAGGGTACGTCGATTGAAGCTAAGTTTTTCAGTGAGCTTCATTTCATCGATCAAAAGTGTACCTAACATGATTATTTCGGATGTAAATACAATCCCACATTTCAAATACTTCCAATTATTTCATTTATTGTAATATTGTTCGAATATTTTTCAGCGTACCTCTCCTTTCCTCTGGTTTTAACGATACTGACTTTTTTTTCAGAAGGTCAAACGTCGCCTGTTGGAAGCCGTAACAACCATTCATTCGCCTAATATACCTATTTAAGGTGTCAGCACAGGGCAAAACTAAAATTTGATGGGATCGGAGATGCTCATACAATTTACGGCTCTTGATTCTCAACAACAGGCATTCGTGTAACCAACTTAATTCATAGCGTCTGCCTCTCGAAGTTTTCACTTTTGAAGCAGCTAAGCAAGCCTTTATGGCTTGTTGTTGGGGCTCAGGCAAAGAAATAATTGCACTCTCTACGGCGTCTTCAGTAGCTGCAGCGCACTTCTGTTTGGCCGATTCCATCTCTGCTTTCAAGTTGAGTACCTTCCGTCGCAGCCTGACGTCCCAAACAACACAGAGTCGACAATAAGTTGGCTATGAGACGTCTGAAACTTGACCAAGTCAACAAGCAGTCTTGGCTACTTGTCGACAAAAAGTCATCGAGGAGTTGACTTATGACCCGGTTTTAGGCGGCGCATAGTTGACTCAAGAAGTCAACTTCTAGTTGACCCAAGAAGTCGACTTCTAGTCGACTCAAGAAGTCGACTTCTAGTCGATTCAAGAAGTCGACTTCTAGTCATCTGCCCTGCATCCGGTGAGAACCGCGGATATTATATTGTACTTGATTATAGGTATCAAAGAATAACATTAGCACATGGATTCCAATATAAAATTGCGCCATATATTTCGAACGATAGGTATACATTTCATGGTTGCCGTTGTTTTGTCCGTTCAAGTCTCCAACGGTCTCCTGCACGACGCAACCACTCCTGAATTGCGCCATGAATTTCAGAAATTGATGATTTTCCGTTTTTTAGAATTGTCTCTGCAACATCATAAGCATTTTTCATATTTTTATTATTTGTTCTTACGTCGGATGTCGACAGCAAAGTAGGATGCCTGACTTGTAGGAAAAATTAAAGTGATTTTGACACACGGTCTTCTACAAGTAGTTTCTGTTTTAGAAGCAATACTCTAGTTATTTAGATTTTCCCAATGTCAACAGTCTTTTTTTTTATTTCACCATGACAAATCCACTGTGATATTTATATGAATTCACTCAATTCAATGACACGAGAACTCGATCATACGTGACGCGATTTGAGTTAATCTTCATCATCATATTTTGAGAAAAAAAAAAATTCAAGTAATAGATAAACTATGATTCGTATCAACACCTAAAGCAAGGAGACCAATATAGAAACATGTTTATAGGACAGGTTGCTACTAGCCCTTCAAAATCATGTGACTCTTTACCAGTTTCATTCGGTCATTTGACGCTAAGCAAAGAATCTAACAGGGAGTGGTGATAATTAGTGAGGGTACCTCACTACGTAGGTACAACAGAATGTGGCATTATTCATTCATTTCACGTATGGTTATATATACATATATATACAGAGCGATTCTGTGGAAAGTTGGGAGCCGTCTGGGTAGGCAACCGGCGTATTTCACCGAAACGGCAACGCTGTCGTAGGGACAGTCGAACGTCTGCACCTACTGATGACGTAGCGACAGCTGTCACTTCGTTGGGTCAGAATCAACATACAGTGTGACACATTTGAGGTTGATCGTAATATAACGAGTAAGACAACGGGGATCGATATTAATTCGTAGAGAAGTGGTAACGAATTAGCGTATTGATTGCAGATGTCGATTTCTGTTTATTTGCAACATTATTTGGGTCCAAACAACCCTCGAGGTGAAATTTACGAATCAAAGATCACCTGTTTGCCTACCGATAATCTTGTAGAAGTCTCAGCGAGGAATGAATTAATTGAAAGTATTGTTCTGTAAATAAACGTAGGTAATTGTGCCTTTGATAGCTGAGTGGAATAAAGCGTCGCATATTTGTAAAAATGATTACATTACAATGAGTTTCTATCATGTAATAACATTTTTTATTCATTAAACGTAGTACAATAACACTAAACTAAATGCGTTGTGCCGACGACATGCCGACTTCTTGAGCAACTTTCGAGATAAGCTTCTGACCGTCTTCTGGAACTATGCGCAGTATTTCCGTAAAACTGTGCATTCAAATTATTAGGAGGTGAAAAAATTTGGGGCTTGCTGCTACGTCAGAGATCGGTGTTCGCTTCATCTGTGGACATGTGATCATCTGGACCCTGCTGTCTATCTAAGCTCTGTTGGAACACCTCATCAAATACGTTTTGTTTATTTTTTTTTCTGGCGACTGTAGTTGTAAAGTCCTGTCCTTTAGAGACAGAAAAGCGTCAAAGATATTATATTCGGTATGTAGTTTTTTCTCATCGGCTAATCCTTTCTCGTACGTATATCAAGTGATGTTGATTTTCATGTACTTACTTGAGCTGTTAGCTAATGAGGACTGTTGTGTTTCTGTATTTTTCTTACTTTGACTGGACTGATATGGCATATAATTCGATGGCGGTAATGTGACAATTCTTGGATGCGTGGGTGAGGTTGCTAAAATATTGAACAATTTTTTGGTAAAAGTATTGATAACGTGGTATACATATTTCGAATTTAAGTGAAAGTACAATCAAAAAATCTTTTTGCTACTTTAGTGGGAGTATTTATGGCGAAATTATTAATAACATTAGTACCTATCTCATCTGAAGTTCCGTCAAAAATTTTGGGTTTTTTAATCATTCGTTTTTTTTTTTTTTTGCGGTTGACTGTTAGATCCCAATCCTTGTAACTTTTCGTCTGATGTTGACATCTCTACGGTTGCACGCTCAACAGAGAGTGCAATTTCAAAAGTTTCTAGAGTAAAAATGTAGTATAATCATTCGAATACGTTATTGGTAGTCAGCACAACGCAGAAAGCAATTACTGTAGAAAGGACCTAAATGTTTGATTAATTTGATCGTTTACCAAATGGGCCCAGGTTCATACGAAAACTTTTCAATTGCCACGTGTCGCAGGGCACCTCACGTTTGGAGCATGCTTTGCTCAGGTTTTTACCTTTTGGCGGTAGTAGAAATTGTTTCGACGCATTATCCAATATCCATAAGTCAGGAACTGTTATAGAGTATGACTCATAAAACAGTACATGAAACATCTGTAAAAAAATCATACAATTCCCACCGAATCTAGATAATTTGCACATTTGCAGTTTAGAGCAGGATCTTAGGTGTAAGCATTATATACTTTTGCTTAGCAAGAGTTATTAGGTAGGTGCAACCCCATCACCGTTAATGTCATCGTACTGTTCCCTTTTCCCTTCTATCTATGTATTCATTCTTCGAAATTCCCACTTCTTTCTATATGTATACAGACTTCCCATTTTCCACTATTTTCTATATACCTACACGTTGTCATCCAATCAGAAAAACGGACATATTCTTGACCAGTCCCAAAAATCCTCCAATCCCGATTATACCTATTAACACACTCTTTCATCCCTCCACTTTTCCATCAAATCCTCCAAATGTTTTCTTCTACTAACTATCTAAAATCTATCTAAAACAAGTAATCTTTTCTAGGAAATCTAACAAACAACAAGTAGTTTGAACTTAAATCAGATAATGATAATTATAAATAAAATACTACTGCTATAAGCTCCACTTGTAAGCAGGCCTGGATTTAGGGGGGGGGGGGGGGGGGGGGGCTACAGGGGCTATAGCACCGGGCCCCGCATGCTCAAGGGCCCCCAAAAGTGCCACTTGCATTAAAAAAAAAAATTTGAAGGCTCTTTTAAAACGGATTACCGAATGAAATTCCGGTTATCTTTTTTATAGAATTGTTTTTCATATTTGCATTTACAGAAAACAATTCAAATAATTTAAAATATGATATCAATATTATTATTATTATCAAAATATGCCTATGCAGGGCCCCGAAAAACGTGTGTAGCCCCAGGCCCCTTACACGTTAAATTCGGCGCTGCTTGTAAGATAAGAAAACTAAATATCTCTATTGTAAATATACTGAATATTTTATACACTCGCCTCCAAGAAACTGATTCATTAAAAAAACCACTCTCACTTCATCTAAAGTATAGTGCGGGACAATACATATGGGAAGATATTCGTTTGAAGGGTGTTAGTTTTTTCTACGAGTAAATATGAAGTATGATTTCTTTTATCTAATAACCTGTAATCATGGTGTATTGTTGCACAGTAGGTTACAGAAGCGGGATGTACGCATATTTGAATTCAAGTAGCTGACTCTAACTCTGAATGCAGAAGAGGAATTATGCACCAGCTCCTTTGAAATGGCAATCTGAGAGTTTTGTTTTCAATTTCTGCAAGATGCCATATTTGCAGATCAGATAAATCGCTCACCACGTACATATCGAGATGTGTGGACTGACATGGATAAGCCGGTAATGCTTTTGGATCAGTGAATTTCCTACCAATGATGACTGGATCATCCTTATCGTAACCGATATGTTGAATTATAACCATGGACTTATCCTTTAGAATACAACAATTGTCCGGCTCTTCATTTGTTAGTTTAAAATGTTTAAACTGTATAGTTTTGTGGCCATGGGTGCAATTCATTGGTAGCTGTTTTCCTGTCTTCTTGCAGAGAATAGGGGTATTGGATCGCCTTTTAAGTTGTTCATTTGGAGTGAGATGAGACCTTTCAGTTAATCTATTGTACAATTGGGGCAGCGGTTTTTCTGCCTTTCTAAGCATGTTTTTCAATGTTTGCATGTAATTTTCAAAAGGCCAAGCAGAAAAATTGTCCAACGGTCCAAAGTTTCTAACATCTTCAGGTACATGAATTAAGTTGTGCACGTTGAATATTATGTTGGATTCTCCGTACAAAATTTTGAAAGTTTCGACGAAATGAAATAATAAATCTCGAGCATACTGGTTGTTAGCATGACATTCGCTTGGGTGGGAGAGTATCCGCACTACACAATTTAAAGTGTTAAAATGCATTAGATTTTCATCAGGCAGAATATCTTGGAGTACAACAGTCCCAACATACAGCAAAAATAGTCGAAACTCAGTGCCTTTCCACCGCGATAGTTCATCTAATCCTCTTGGCTTACGGGCAAATTCTTTTGGTGTCCATTTGGATATATCAATCAATCTTTTTGACAACTCTCGTATTTTCTCGCCGCTCAATCTTCCAGTATGATGCCCATGTAAAAATAATCCGATCATCTTTTTAGTTACTCCTAAGCACATCAAGTGTAAGGGATCATTGGGAAATTCAGATACCATTCCCAGGGATATTGTCTCGAAAGGGGAATAGCCAGTGTGATGTTCTTCTTGTTCCCACTCACGAAAATTTTGATCAGTGCGAAGAGGCGACTGGCAACTCAAAAATAGCATCCGATTATCTTCACAATTTCCTTCTTGCATACATTTGCCACAACCAAAATATCCATTATGGGATTTGGTACAGCTCACATATGCTCTTGCAGGAGCATCACAGATTACAGCTCTGATAGTCACAGTATAATGTTTTTCGTGGAAATCAAATCCATCATTGTGTAGAGTCTCGTATTCTTTGATGAATGCAGCTAAATATTCACTGACAGAAGGTGGTTTCGTAGATCCATGGTAAGCACCAATTACAAATGGTTGATCAGACTCCTCGTGATAAATTTTTCCCAGTATTGGCCAGAGTTGACTCTTGGAACTCTTGGAAAGTGGTAACCCATCTATGTTCACATCTATGAGAATAACATTAGAATCAAATGTTAACTCACTGCTGATAAGTTTATCAGTTAATGCTCTTTCCAATCCATAGTGAAAATATGATCCCAATGACCAGGTTTGGATATTACATTTTTTTGGGGTCTGCAAAAGGGTTCTAGCATCGCGTGGTAGTTCACTATGACCCCGCGTGTGTAAATTTTGGAGTAGTGGTGTGAGGGCATTTTGGCGGATGTTGAACTTCACTGCCCATGTAGATAACCATTGTGATAATAACATAACTTCTGATTCAGTGACGTCGGCTGAATTTTCTTCCGTTAATCGGTGTCCATTGCTACCATCTACGAGTGATTCTCCTGATGCGAATTCGTCACATTCATCAGAATAATTGTCGGGCGATACTGTTCCAATGTCCAAATTCTCCATGCCTGCATCATCTTCCGAAATACGATCAATTTGCTGATCCGTTACAGTTGACGTAGACATGAGAATTGTCTTCAAAAGTCTCTCAGTGGTTTCATAAGCACGGAGGCGCCTGTTCTGCTGTCTCCGAGACAGGTTTCGATAATGTTTAGGCATCTAAGTTGATATAAAATATACACTTATACAAGTGCAGTGCAAGACGCGAATTGTAGTATATATAATAGACCGTTTCAAAAAAATCGCCTTTTTTGCTTTTCACTTTTAACGTTCAAAAGTTGACTTTTGAACTCGTCGGTTAATCGAAAAATGATAAGAGTATGTATGTATGTATGTATGTATGTATTTATTTATTTACTGTAAAGTGATACAAGATATCAAAGTATACAGGGGGGATCATAATATCTTAAGTTGAATATCGTTGATAGGGAGTAAAATGAATATAATAACTTTCAACAGGCTTTAATAACAATTAGGCAACTTTTTGCCTAATAAGGCAAATGAAGCTATGTTCTGCAGAATACAAAATACAAAAGTCGTGAACAATCCACAAGAATATCGGTGTATTAGCGTTTACGTGGTTCGCATGATTTTTTGCTTCCAACATTTCCTGGGGGAGACCCCATTCTTCGATTTGGATAGAGTTGAGTCCGTCGTGGGCAAACGGTTCTGTTTTAGAGTACATGCGAGTCACTTCGCATCAGGGAACTGGGGATGTAGCCCGGCAAGTATCAGTAGTTCAACTCTGAGGCTCTGAGTTCCAAGCATTTTTTAACAAAGCAGTACAAGATTTTAATACTACCATAGCTGTTCGAGTTTAAGAGGTTGGAAAGTATCTCAGTATCATCCAGATTTGAGTTTGAAAACAAGAATAAGTCTGGTAAGAAGTAACCTCTGAAGGGAGAGTAAAAGGGACATCTCAGAATTAAATGTGGCAGGGACTCTGGTTCTCCTAGCAGGCAAAGGGAGCAAGTAATTCTACAACTTATTGGATGAATATCTCTATTTACAATGAATCTAGAAGAGTAAATACTCATCATTCTCAGCTGCGCTTTGGCTCTAATGAATTCTAATTTGCATCTGTCCGGATAGAAGCTTAGGAAATTATCTTCGGTAGATTTGGGAACTTTTATCTGCAGTGACGAGCTGCTGGCGTACCTATCCAAGTCCTGGACTTTCCGGTAATATTTGTATATGCTGAGTATTTCTGGAACTCTACTGGTCCAGTAGTCAGTGTCCAGGTTGTACCAGATATCTTCGCATAAGATGGGGCTTAGGGCGAGCCTCAATTGGGCAACCCAGTTCCAGCGTGAATCGGTGTTCCCCAGCATCCCAAATTGAGAGTTTGTCAGATGGACTTGTTGAAGGAGGCAGATCCTTGGGATTCTCGAGGGGTCCATCCGCAGAACCTTCATGATCCAGTGTAGCGCCTGCTTGACTATAGCAACGCTAGTGTGATCCAACCCTGTCTCCAGACACAGGGCAAATCCTGGGGTGTTTCTGGGAAGGAGTAGGAGCCTCTTCAGAAAATTGACCTGTGCCATCTCCAGCAGTTCAAGGTCCTGCAGTGACCATATGGATGCAGTGTATAATAGAACAGATGACACTAGGCTGGAGTAGATTCTGTTCATTCCCTCCCAAGAGTCCGCCTGAATCCTGGACAAAATCGCCAAACCTACAGAGGATGCAGATTTCGTTTTCTTGACAGCGGAGACCCTGGCCGAGGCACCCAGTAGGTTTGATGCGAACGACACACCTAGGTATGTGTATTCCTTGACAATCTCCACGGGGTCGCCCTTAAATGAGAAGTTGTGATGTGCCTTCGGTAGAGGGCCCGCCTGTCTGAAGACCACGACCTTCGTTTTTGAGATATTGATGGTCAGTCCATTTGTGCAGCAATAATCCTCTAGGATCTTCAAGTTCCTCCTGAGCTCTACGGGACTGCGAGCTAGTAAAACTAAATCGTCAGCATACAACAGCATGCTGAGATCTTTTTCATTTGAGATGTCTATACCTGCGGCTCCTTTTTCCTTGAAATGTGAGACGATGTCCGAGAGGAACAAGTTAAACAAGAGTGGGCTCAACTTTTCCCCCTGTAGGACCCCCTCACTGACATCCACTCCCTGTGTCAGTCCTTCGCTCGTTCTTATGGCCAGCTTAGCCCTGTCGTAAAGATTTTTCACAGCTGAGATGAGTTTGTGGCTAATTCCGAAGTTCAGAAGCTTCTTCCACAGGAAGTCGTGGGGAACAGAGTCGAAGGCTCTGCGAAAATCGACGAAGAGCGCGTAGACTCTGCCCCCAGTCAATCTGATGCGTGATTGGATCGCCAGCTGCAGGGAAAATATGTTATCCATCACTCCACGACCTTTTCTAAAGCCAGCCTGCTCCTCTGGTATCAGTCTTCTGTTTTCCGCCCACTGGTGTAGTCTGTCATTGAGGATTTGAGTAAACAGTTTTGCAATTATGTTGACCAATGCTATACTTCTGTAGTTTAGAGGGTCCGAATGACAGCCCTTCTTGTACAGCATGCAGACTACCACTTCAGTCCAAGATGCTGGGACTGTGCTGCACTCGTATACCTTGTTAAAAAGTCCCAGAAGGTACTCGCACCAAGTCGGAGGTAGGTGCTTGAAGAAGGCGAGAGATATCCCATCACTACCTGGGGCCTTGTTCGGTTTGCCACGACGTAGGCAGCCCTCTAACTCCAGTGTTGAAAAGGGAGCATCGAGGAATGCATCCCTATTGACAATTGGGCCAATATCTATGACTGATCTAGGCAGGTGAATTTTTTTCACAAAGTCCTCCCACTCCTGTAGAGTAATATAATCTATCCTCGCCTGCTTGACTTTGTTGGCATTCACTGTTTCCCAGAAGGCTTGCGGATTTCGTAAGTTTGCGAAACTGTCAATTGTTTTATTTTTGTACGAACCTTTTCTTTCTCTTAATAAGTGTCTGTATGAAGAATTAGCTTCGTGGAATCTGGAAGTGTCTTTAGTGGAGGCGGCAGAGGAATGTAGACGCTTTCCGAGGCGAAAGACGTGTTGACGGGCAGCACGGCACTTAACGTCAAACCACGGCTTGTTGGTTATTCCAGTAGAACAACTTCTGTTGCTATTTGGCGGTTTTTTCGCCATACCTGAGCCGTTGCCAGCCTCTCTTATCGATAGCAACAAGTTATCACTCAGTGAATCCACGTTGTTTTCAGCCCTGTTCATGTGTAGTCTGTCCGAGGCTTCAAGAAGTGACCTAAAGTTATCCCCATTGTTTGGGTCCCACCTTAGCAGATCACTAGAGTTGTTGGTACGAGTGGAGACTGCAGGGAGCTGTCGGTGATGTGCGTGGGGTGAGATCCAGTGAGGTGATGTGGAGTCAGGTAGCAGCTCCAGCTGAATAGGCAGATGATCAGAACCGAGGAGTTCCGAGGATACCTTGAAATCATGGACTAGATGAATTTTTTAGGAGTTCACCCAAACCAGATCCACGGTGGAAAGCCATCTAGTGTTGGTAAATTTTCCAGGTGTATCACTCACCGTTCTACCATTCAGCAAAACAAAGTCGTTATCTGACATAAAATCCATGAAAGTGGTCGCTCTGCTTCTATCCTTAATCTCCGGGTCCATAGCCGATCTCTCCTGTTTTAACTTTGTTCCATGAAACAATTCAGGGTCGAAGCCTTCATTTATCTCACCTAAACGAATGTTGAAGTCACCCCCAAGAATTATTAGATCATCCTCATACCTGGCCTGTATCTCTTGGAGTGAGGTCTGCAACAAGTCAAGTATGTACTCCAGTTGAATCTTCGGCTTCAGGTAAAAGGAGCCAACAATTGCGTTCCCAGAGTTTATGTTAATCCGAGTAAAAATCCACCAATGCGTAATTTCAATTATCTCTGGGTCCAGGTGATCCTTAATCAGACAGAGAATTCCACCGCTGCCTCTACCTCTGCTTTTCTCTCTAACAGCTGGGGACCAGGCACTGAGATGGTTTTTCAAACTTGTGGGGATCGAGTTCGGGAACTCGGAGAGAGCCCACGTTTCACTAAATGCATAAAAATCTATATTTTCATCGAAATCATTAAAGTGCAAGTTTGCAATACCGTAGACATTCCAGAATTTCAGCGTTATTAGGGTTGAGTTTAGTCGTTTTTTGGCCAGATATCCATCCGCAAGGAATCTTGCGATGACAGATGGTGTCTGTGAGCGTGGTGAGCATCTTGGCGATCCGGATTGCGTTCTTCTAAACATCCTTTTTCGTGACTCCAGTAAATCCAATTACCGTCCACCTGGACTGTGTTGTGCCTTATAACCACCTTCTCACCCTGGTCCCTAAAGTTCTTAGCAGCAGCTCGGATCTTTTTGAAGACATCCTGCTCGAGCTGCGTTAAGTCGTGCTCAATAAAAATTCCCCTGGAGTCCTCCTGTGTCTTCAGACTGACCTTAGAACTCATTATTCTCTCCTTCACCACTGGGTTAATTAACTTGACTATAAAAAACTTGGAGTTCTTACCAACCATCCTGACTTCTGATGTTATGTTTTGCAACTGGAATTTATTGAGGAGGAAGTTCTCCACCGTGTGCACAGGGGAATCCGCTTCGGAGTAAGATAGACCTCTAATCACAATGTTGTTGACACGGAGCGATTTTTCTTGCTGTTCCAATTTCTTCTTCAACGAACCCACTTCCTTCGGTAGACTCAGATTAGATTTAGCTTCGAGCTGGGTAACTCGGGCATTTAGAGGTTCAATAAGAGACTTCACATCCAGACTGTTGATCTTGGATTCCAGGCTGGCTACTTTTTCTCCAATACGTTCCTCTCCTCCCCCGCGGCCTTCTCATTTTTCTCTATTTTGTGTGACAGTTCTGACAGCTGCCTATTCATTACCTTGTGACCATTCTTCATAGCATTTTCTAGGGTTTCACATCTCAATTCATTGTCTTTGGATACTTTGTTTAACATGAGTACAATTTTAGCTAAAATGTCTCTTTCCGACCCTTTTTCGAGGAGTTCCTTCAGATCTTCCTCGGGAGGAGCGCCCTTGGAAAGTGTTGTAGAAGTCCTCGGAGGGAAACAACTGGCAGTCGGGCTGAGGGCAGGTTTTAGCGAGGGTCTGAAGTCAAAGGGATTTTTATCCTTCGACATAACTGACTTCTCTTGAGGTTTCTTGAATTTCTTCAGTGGGTTTAGGAATAGCTCCGTGCTAAACGGTGAACTAGATTTAGAGTTCTCTTTCTTTTCTAAACTCCGTTTTCTTTTCAAGACAAGTTCATTCACTTTTGTTGGTCTGCCTCGTTTTTTAAGAACCTTTGGGATATCTGAGGATGAAGTAACATCTGTTTTTTGTTTACGGGCCTTCACTCCTAAGGGGCGCGATGTAGTAGGGCGGTGTGATATGCTTTTGCGGGAGACTGTGTTACCTGGCGCTGGTGAGCTTGTATCGTCTTTAGCGCCAACTGCTTTATCGCCTGAGGAGTCACTCATCACCACGAGACATCCTAACCTCACTTTAAGAGTTTCCACTGTTTCTTTGAACGATTAATGCGTAAAAAAGCTCAATAGCCATGAGAGTTAATCTTTTTATCGAAAAGACAGCTTCGCTGCACGGCACCAAGTAGAGTTCGCCAACGTTTTTGGGTTAAAAACAAGTTTATCACAGATTAATTGAGGAGCAGATTCACCCACGTCCAACTCAATATAGTCCAGAACAGAACCCCCCAAAAATGATAAGAGACATTTTTTGTAGAGCGTTCAATTTCCTACAAAAATCTTCATCGCGCATAAAAATCCGTTGATTGGTTTGTGAGCTAGAAAATTAAAAAAAAAAAATGTTTTTCCCCATGTTATTTAAATGGTAAATAGAAATCCTCGATGCGCGACATCTAAATATTAATCTGATATATATGATTAATCTCTCACTATATCTGATTTTGGTGATAAATTCTCATTTTTTTGAAGTTATTTCAGAAGTGATTGGATTTATCAAAAAAATGTAAAGGACAAACTTGTAGAAAATTTAATTTCCTACAAAAAAAGTTCCTTGAGCCAAATCTCTAAAATTGATATTTCTCGAGTTATTGAGCTTTGACTTTTTTGTAGTATGAAATTAGAGTCAAATTTTTGTAATGTACATTGATTTTCCATTTCCTATCACCACATCCTTGAGTGATTATCTATTTTTCAAGTTGCGAGTGAGGAAAAAGATGAGTAATGTAATGTAATTACTAATTAGTAATGTAATTTCTTACTACAAAAAAGTCAAAGCTCAATAACTCGAGAAATATCAATCTTAGAGATTTGGCTCACAGGCATCTTTTGTAGTAAATTAAATTTTCTACAAGCTTGTCCTATACATTTTTTCGATAAATTCAGTCACTTCGAAATATCTTCAAAAAAATGAGAATTTTTCACCAAAATCAGATCTACTGACCCGTACCATCGTACAGGTGCAGATTCAGCTACGTCGCACTAAGCATTTTTGTAGAACTTTCTATCCCGAGTAAATCCCACTTTGGAACAATCCAATAGCATGAAATGCGGCTGAGATATATATGTTTAAAAAAAAAATCAAAGTTTCCGTGTATTTTAAATGTGAAATCTTCATACGCCTTGGGAGAGTACTTAGAGTTAATATTAAGGGCTCAAATTTTCATGGAATCATTTTTTGGACATTTCCAACAAGATTTTGCGTGGGGACCAAAAAAATTAAACTAGTTGTAAAAAAAAGCACCCTATTGTATCATGTGTATTACACACGATCATCAAGAAAATCATCGTTTTTTGCCTGTAATTGCAAAAAAATATCAAAGTCGCTTGCGCAACCTTCAGCTACAACCGTCTCCTTCTACAATTTTTTTTCTTTACTATACTCTCTATCAACTATTATCGAGGAAATATAACTATCCATTTTTTTTGAGCCACCCTAGAATAGACTCTATCAAAATTATCGTGAATAATTTTTTCAATATTTGTTCATCAAAGTGCAGTTCAAGGCAAATAGAATTATGCCTTTACTTTTGGCAATATCATTTTTTTTTTCGCCGAGTTCGATGCAATTGAAATTTTTAAGGATGAGATAAAAGTCTGAAAAAATCATGAAGGTTACTTTTGATGAATGGTAAAAGATTTTAAAAAATCGGCGGAATCAAAAATGGTCGGGGAAAAATATTTTCAGAGTTGGCATGGACACGTACGCTGCGCGGTTATGTCTTCATATAAAGACTGAGAAGACTGAAGATTTGCAGAATAAACAGATGAGATGGAGCAATTCTTACCTTGATAAAATTTTCTCTGACAATTTCTATGTATTTTTGTCGCACTCACTATAAACAGTCTCACTATGAACTCACTGTTAATTAATTCTCACAATTTTTTTTTATACGCATGCGTCCATATCAGTCTTCTTTTTCATACTCTTTTTTCGTAAACAAACATAACAGATAATACTGCGTTTCCATAGTCATAATTGTACAAAACAGTACGAAACATTTGAACTACCGCTGTTTCAATATGGCGTTTGCGCTTGCGCTTGTCATATGATGAATACGATTAGTCACGAGCGTGAACGCGCGGGCGGGAATCATTTCATTTAGCCTCGCAGGCGCTGGAGTAATCTCACTCAGCGCTACTAATCGTGCAACGGACTTTTAATAGCACTATCCCAATAGCTTATTCTCTATATATGTGCTTTTCTGTATTTTTGGCAGTGGTTGCATCGGGTCTTCTGTGACGCTTTTGCATTGAGGGATTCGCTCAATAAGTATGATGTGCACAATTCTGACCTAAACAAAAATTGTATTACAGGGAATGTAGCTACTTCGACAAGTAAGTAACAAATTACAACCACACGCACCTAATTGCTTGACCTGTCATTTGCACTCCTGGACACGGTTTCAGCTTGTCTAATAGCTGAAGTGCCTCTACTAAATCTTGGCGGTTACTCACATTTTTACAGATGTTATCAACAGTAATTTGCTGATCATAATGTATAATCTACGAGAATGTGAGTGTAAAAGTTTTCATAAATTATTATTCATGGTAGTACTGTGGGAAAGTATGTAGGATGTCCAGCGATGCCAGACTTGAATATTCTCGTATGATTCTCAGTCTTGCCGATCGCTAGACACCCTGAAAAATGGCAACAAAAGTGGTTCTTACTTTCACAGCTAAACTTTCGGTCAGAATTAGTTTTTTGTCAATACTGTATTTCAGCGGGTTCCATTTCAAAAAAATTATTTCCCTAGTTTCAGGTAAAAAAGTTAAACTCCACGTATTATCAGGCATTCTAATAATTTGTATTTCCTTGATCAATTTATGAAAATCCAAAGGCTCATTATTTGGTTCTTCATCTAGAATTTTTTCGGGTTCTAGTGATTGATCAATCGGCAAAGGCGTAAAAACAGACGGTACTGCTCCAATCTTCAGTCTAGGCCTCTGTCTTTCGACTCGACAGATTACTTCATCAGGCATTACAGTATCGTCATACCAAACCACTTCCTCGTCCAAGAAATGGTTCTCGCAAACGTAGGACTCCAGATTCAGAATTTTGCCCGTATGGGTCTGAACAGCGCTCCTCCATTTTTGGAAGAGTTGCTCATTATTCTAGGTCGATGAAAATTTATCATGTACCATATGATGTACAATATGTCAATAAAATTTGCAATTCATTCATTTCTTCACTTGTTTATTCATTTATTTACCTAATACATATGGGAAAAGCCCAATGTTACAATATAACAACAACAAGCATGAGAATTGGAACTCAAGCCTAGTAAATGTAATTGTATAATGTTGCAATCGCTGGATTGAAAATGGGGCGATGACTTAAAATTAATTAATTATTACATATCGTATGTGAATAAAATTTGCAATTCATCCATTTGTTAACCTTCTTAATATATAAGTCTGTTAAAAAACCTGTGCCAGAATATGACAATAATGTACAGTATGTAAATGAAAATGTAGAGTATTATCACAATGACTTAATAAATAATTATTACGAAAATCTTATATATTAATTAGTGTACATTTCACCTATTTATCCATTAATTTACTTAATACAGATATAAACGCAGAGAGTATGATTGAGATATCCATCAAAATTATCATTGTGCATTTTAAGCTCACCTTAGGCACCGTAAACAAACTGTTATTCCGCGGACCTCTCCACTTATTAACAGTTCTTTCTGGTAAACATCCAAGATTGCAGCCGGGAATCGAACACCTCATCTTCAAAATTATCAACTCGTGAGAGATACGGGTTGAATATAAAATCTGATATTTCGCAAAAATTAAAATTTATTGTCGTTCTATTTCCAGATTGCACGTAGACCAGATTTTGAAATAACAGTTAAATGGCGCGGTTTCCATGACAACCTGAGCCTTTGTTTAGTGCCACTAGAGGCGCGTCGTACACCCAGAAAAAAGATTTATTAGAAAGTAATAAAAAAGTGTATTTGGAATAGATTTCTTTGAATCAAATATAATTTTATTGAATCCAAAAAAAATTTTATTCCATTTCAGTATCGACGTTTATTGCTGATGAATATATTATTTTCTTTGATCCGTTTTCCAGCTTTTTCTTTCTGAAGAAAGAAAACTTTATTTGTCATAAAGAACTATTTAT
This sequence comes from Rhogogaster chlorosoma, assembly GCA_944452935.1. Lineage (NCBI taxonomy): Eukaryota > Metazoa > Arthropoda > Insecta > Hymenoptera > Tenthredinidae > Rhogogaster > Rhogogaster chlorosoma. The sequence continues at coordinate 18,471,693 of OX101802.1, forward strand.
TTGTATAGGTATTTTTAATAAATAGTTTATTTACATTAAATAAACTGTACATTTGCGCCAACTGTACGCAGCGGTCCCGTCGTACAATACTACTACGTCATGCATCGCGTTGGCTGTGTATAGGTTCTAGATTTTCGCCTGTCGCCTTCGCAGTCTTTTTTTTTCTTCGATTGTGATTGTTCAGATTGTTATAAGCAATGGACGCGGAAACCAAGCAGCTTCTGATAGAAAACGAACTACGGGAGTACGTGGACATTTTTGCAAGTAAGTTGGTATTATATTATATTCTAGGGATTCTAAGTCAATTCATTTTTCCACTTGTAGTACATGTGTCGACGCCGGCCGGCATGTAAACTATATAGATTATATTGCCGCGGTATTCTACCAACGAACTCGTCTGAATTCGTTGATTCTACGTATAATATTTTTTTTATATCATTCTTTTTTCTCTCTTATTTTTGTTATTAACATTTACCTGTAAATAATCAAAGCACTACTTTTACATTTTTCAAAGCGCTACTTTTAGCGTGAAAAATTAAAATTACTCTTGACATAAACTCAATTTCTGATCTTTTCTGTTTAAGTAAAAATATTACGAAATTGTATTTTTATTGTCGTTTAGAAAATAAAATCGGGATAAAGGAGATTGATGGAATCGACTACGAGGATCTCGCAACCCTAATTGGACCTATGGGAGATAGGCAACGATTGAAAATCCTCCGTAAATTACGTGGGACAGAGATTTCGGATTCCAAAAAAAATGCATTTCAACAAAATGAAAACCTAATTTCGGTTAATAAATTGCCTGTTATACGCGATTTTAGTGATCTAGAACAAACGATATACGAATGCAGTGAACCGCCTCTAAAAAAAAATCCAATTGGGAAACGACACAAGCGAGACATGTTCGCTTATGCGAAGCTTGGCCGGCCTACCAGACGATTGGACTGGTGAAACTTTAACTTTGTTAACAAGTTCTTTAACGGCAGTGGACGTACCGTCAAGCTGCACGATTAATACAGTAGACGTATATCCAAGCTGCTCAACTACAGTGAACGTACCACTAAGCTGCCTAACTACAGTGGATTCATCGCCAAACTGCTCAACTATAGCATCATCAGATACAGTCATTGATCAACCAGCGAAGAGAACATTCATCAAAACGAGAGAGGTAATCGACACTCCTTTTTATTTTCTCCGGAATGCATTATTATATGAAAAATCACAACAGACCTTTTTTATGGTCAATGGGATTTCCCGAAAAGGATTTTCCTTCAATTCTGGTCGTGTATCGTATATTCTAAGAGATTTTTAGAGAAAGGTGAAAAAAAAAAGAAAAATCAACTGCGCTAATACTTAAGCATAAATTAGGTGACTCAAATTTAAAGAGGTAATTCTTTAGGTCCCAAATTAACCATTGTATCGGGTAACTCTAAGAAAAATCATTTTTTTTCACAGTCTGATGTGTCTATAATAATATATTGCAGGACTTCAAGATATTTTTAAAAAGCTGCGAAGATGGTCGAACAGTGCTCAATATTTTTGAGAATCAAGGCAAACTTAATCGCCAGGCACGTAACAAATTGACGTCAGCTGTCTATTGCAAGCTTCAGGCTGATTACGGAGCCGGAGTTAACAACTCCCATTACGAAGCATTTGCCAAACTCATACCACAATTGTTTCCCCAAGAATCATCGGTATACTGCACCACAAATATTGCTTATTCTTGATATTATGCACTGACTGACTGACACTGACATCATGCAGATTATACAGAGAGGATTCTGTGAAAGTTAACAGTCAGTTCGAGCAGACTGGACACTTTCCGTGTTTTCGTCTGTTCGTTGCAGGCTGGCCATCCGTTTTTTTCTCATTAATGGTCGAATTGATGTTTCCGAAAAGCCTGACAAGATGACCAGATGACCAGCCTGCAATGAACAGACGATAACACGGAAAGTGTCCAGTCTACTCTGACCGAGTGTTAACTTTCACAGAATCCTCTCAGTATAGTTCAATCAGTTTCGGTGTTCATTTTTAATATTTATGATTTCCGGAGATTTATTATGTAGCTCCACATACAGAAGGCAAGAATCAAAAGATATCGAAGGGGAAACTGCCGTATAAGCACCGAAATATGAGAACAGCAGCAAAAAGTAACGGTTCCGTTCTAATAAAAAAGCACCAAATGCCTTCAACGGCTACAAATAATTCAGAAAACCGTAAGTAGTATCGAAGTTCCGATTTTTTTTTTTAATCAGCCTTCTAATGTAAATATTACAGTTCTCTCTCAAGCTGAGCTGATCGAACGGAAGACTTGGCTACTTCACTATTCGGAACCCTGGACCAAAGTACTTGCGCTTTGGCAGGAAACTGCACCCAACAGGCTTCAGCACGTACAAAGTGATACTGAACTTGGTATCAGTGATATTTTTAAAGAGTGGCCATTGTATAAAGCGCCTTTAGGGTATACGTTGGTAAGTTGTACATGGGATATTCCCTGACAATAATAATATTCTATTCCAATTTGTTTAATTTTCTCATTTTAATTTTAGATTGCGATCGATTTTAAGAATCTGTATCCAGAGAAGGAATTGACGTTTCTGAATAATTGGCCTGCCTACCGCGAAAAGCTTGTGGCGGTTGTAAAACAACGACTTCCATCCAAAGATCGCAAGTGTTTAAGTGCTGAGCAACTTAAAGATGGTAAGTACATAGGTCCAAAACAGTATCGATTACATTTGTGTTTGATATGTCAATACTGTGTTATTATTAGAGACGATTTCAAATTCACAATGCTTATCTAAATTTATCAGGTTCTGATGATGCCTTGATTTTGCGCTTATTACCGGCAATCCTACCCCCTTCGACAGTTCGGGGAAGCAAGCAATCGTTTAAGCCCGCTATTCTCGAGTCTCAAGATCAGTTCCTCGTACATGTGAGGGTATTGTAATTTTATCTCGCTAGTATATCTATTTATTATTTCTTAAATGCTGATAGCTATCATTTGAAGCGAATGTAAAACATGATTTATTTTTTTAGACAACCGCAGATGCTAACATCTTATTACAGCAGATAAAGAACAAACACGAAAAGTTAAAGAGATCTATACAACCACTCGTGATCGTCGTCGGAGAGACTTTAACGGAAATAAAGAATTCGTATGTGCATGTCGAGGGCATAATGTATCGATTGGATAGTCCATTGTCTGCCATCGATATATGCTTCAAAGTTTTTCACGTCCTCAATTTGGAGTATCCAGTCGAAGCAAAAAACGTTTGGATATTCCTACAGAGGTATTTTTACAACATTGAAGTGAAAAACGAAAAAATCCCATGTAGCGTTAGAGCGCTTATCAGCGAATTATAAAATAAGCTAACCTCTTTAAAGATAGGTGGTTGTTGGCCAAGTGGCAGAAGCAATATCGGTATGCGCAATGCCGTAAATGCGTTCCTCAAGTCAATGATAACGCGGAGATTCCATAATCCGAATTTATTTAATTTTTTGTTTTGCGCAGTTTTTGTTATACCAGGAGGCAACTATATAACAAAGCCTATATTTCTATAATATGTTAATTTAATTACCACGTTGAGTACTTAACAACGTTAAATTAGTATGTAATAAAACATCAGTCTGTGATTAAAACGTTATTGGTACATAATGCCGTAAGGACTGTATGAGTCAATGAACACGTTCGTTAATTATAACAATTTTATTTGATTTTTCCTGTCACGGAATATTATGGGTTTACCTATGTCACAATAAACGTTTTTGTTCCTATTACACTTATATATACTCAAAAAGTTAAATAACATATGGGTCATTCCATGTCAATTCAACGACGTTGCGACGGTGACCCTCTTCGATTTTTTTGATTTTTCGATATGTTTTCATAGACGTAGAAAGAAGTCTTCAGCTAAATTTTCAGCTCTTTATCTCCACCCATTCCGGAGTCATGGATTTTTGCTTAAAAAGTGTATATCTTTGACTATAATCATGATAATCTTATTTTATAGGAAGTCATTTGTTTTCATTTCCAACACACTTTCTGAAAAAAAATTAAAAAACTGAAAAAAATTTTTTTTTTTAACTTTTTGATGCTATTTCGGCCATTTTTAGTCAAAAAATGCGTTTTTCGTTCAATGGGACACTTTTGATTTTTTTCAAAAAAATTCATAAAATTCTACGTTAAAAAACAAAATTTTTGAGCCATGACTCAAGATGGGGTTCAAATAACTTCTAGTAAAAAAAATTAGGAAACAATTTTTTTTTCTGTAATTCTGATTTATTATACGGGAAAAAAAATTGTTTTTTATTTTTTTTTACTAGAAGTTATTTGAAGCCCATCTTGAGCTATGGCTCAAAACTTTTGTTTTTTAACGTAGAATTTTGTGAATTTTTTTGAAAAAAATCAAAAGTGTCCCATTGAACGAGAAACGCATTTTTTGACTAAAAATGGCAGAAAAAGCATCAAAAAGTTGAAAAACAAACTTTTTCAATTTCTGAATTTTTTTTCAGAAAGTGCGTTGGAAATGAAAAAAAATGACCCCCTATAAAATAAGATTATCATGATTATAGTCAAAGATATACACTTTTTAAGGCTGTTGGATAGGGTCGGGTATGGTGGGGGTAACGCACATACACATGTACACACCTACGAGTGAATTTTGCCCAGTAAATTCTCGAGTATGAAAAATTATTTCGACAATCTGATGTGGACGAAATGTTCCTTACTCAAAATTGTTTTGCGTGAAATAGTGGTGGTTAGACACAAAGTAGCCTAAAGTTCTGTTGAGATGTTAATAGAATAACCTCGTGACAGCTGGCACACGGACACACACACTGACACAGTAAACATGGCTGCCGCGTGAGGTGAGTGACATTAAATTTTGGCGATTTAACGATTTTTCGCACTCGACGTGTACTGAGCACTATTTCACCCACAACAATATCACATTAGAAATAGTTTAATCACCATCCTAAGTTGTAAAGCAGTCTACATTCGGAGAATTTACTGGGCGAAAATTTCTAGTCAATAGATGGCGCCTCTATTGACTCGTTGATCGAAATCTACTCGAGCCGTCAGGACCCATAGCCGAATACAAATTTCCGAGGGCCTCGTCCGTTTCACTCACACAATCACTCGCGTTTACATGTTATACGAAACGTACACTATGGCGTGTGGCTCGATCAGAGCGCTACGTGAATATGCTACAGATTGGAATTTGTTTCACGTTTATTAGCATCAGTAACTTGCTCAGAGATTGTCAGAACTAATTCGAATTAATTATTAATTAATAAACACGGAAGAGCAGATAGTAAATACGGAATAGGCATCAACAGTAGTGTACTCAAATTACAGGCATAATTAGCTGCCAGTTCGAAATATGTCTAACTATAAGTTCTAAAACCAACATGATGTAACGTGATGATGAATAATAAATAATTCTAAGTACAATCAATGATACACGAAAATACAATTCCAGTTTTATTGACGTTTAGTAGAAAAAAATCGCGAATTTGTTCTCGTTTTTTCTAGCTTATACTACATTTGTTTAGTAGGGCTACTCATAGATTGTAGCATACCTATATAAGTGCACGATGGGAAGCATTCCTTGCCGAGAGGACAATATCACATAAATAAATTGATAATAAATTATGTTTCATGGTCGAATAATTAATTCATTGTCTAAATGAGGGCGGTGGGAAATCAAATAAATCGATCTAATTTTTTATCTTTTATTTTATTAATATTTTTTTAAAATATATATATATATATATACATATGTACATATGTACATTTGCGACCCATCATCTACCAATTTATCTATAATATTGGTAGATGATGGGCGCGAAGGCTCCGCGGCGGCGGCGGTAGGGGCGGCGGGGCCCACCACGCCCACGCCCTCGCCCTCCACCGCGCTGTTGTTGTTGTTGCCGCTGCTGTTGCGGCTGCTGCTGCTGTTGCGGCTGCTGCTGCTGCTGCTGCTGCTGCTGCTGCGGCTGCTGCTGCTGGGGCTGGGGCTGGGGCTGCGGCTGCTGCTGCTGCTGTTGCTGCTGCGGCTGCTGTTGCTGCACTGCAACAATTGCCCGCAGGGCAGCAACTTCTCTTAGCAGCTGGGCTATGATGTTTGCCTGTGAATAATCAGAGAAGTCATGCTTGAAAATATGTTAATTTATATAAAGCTGCATGTATACAAATAATGTTCGAGGATCACATACATTTTCAGCACCCGGTGGCGGCTCCTGATCCCCTGCCGGGTGGAAGATGTTATCGTCTGAAACAATGAAATTTAATATTAATCAACACTGCGTGAATCCGTGTATATGGTATTGATATATAATGCCAGTCCAGCTAATTTACGCAAAAATCGAATTTTGCGCACGCAGTTTGGAAAACGTTGATTTTCATTAGAAAACAATACACGTGTTACCGGCAAAATCATCAGAAACTGTTAGGTTATGTTGTGATCTAAAAACCTGGTATAGAGCGATCGCGAGGTTGTATTTCAATCGTGTAAATATGACACCGGATCTGCCACATTTCACGTTATAGAGCTTCATAACAGCAATAGATATTGCAGTCGTATGAAATAAATGAAGTATATATGTAGGCAAAGTAATACTTACGCTCCATGCTTTGGCGGCTATACACGCGGAATGCGGTCGTTTTCGCAGGGCCGCCAACCGAGGCTTCAGGCTGTGTTCGAGCAATAGGAGCCTATCTTTTGTCCAACGGGACGACCTCCATCCTCTCTCTCACTCCGCCTCGATCGCGAAGGCGCCATCGCTGTCGCACTCGTTGAACATTGGTCGGTTTCTCGTTGGACAAAATATCTCCTACTACTCGACGCAGCGTGAAGGCTCAGTTGGCAGCACTGCGAATTATTCGGGAACACTTTGAATCGTCGCATTCTTCTATCGTTGCACGTGTTTGAACTCGGTACGCACTGTGGTAATCCCAGCATCGTGGTTCGAGTCGCGACTAGCGGAAATTTTTACGGAAAACGCGTGTGTAGACTTTACATCGTCTTATCGTAATTTACAGTACGTGCTCGGAAGCTGTAATTTAGTTTTGTCGAATATTCCGAAGTGTAAAGTACAAACATTATAGATACTTGGTGAAAAAAACATTCGACAATGGGAAAACGTGCTGCTCAAGAACATGGTAGACATTGGCTGTGCGAAAAACCTCCAAGCCGTAAAAAAAAAATGCGCCAACGCAGGTTAGCAAGACAAGGTGCACTGGCAGCCATGAGCGAACGTGAAGAAGTCCAGCTGCCACCAACAGAAATCGGTCTATCTGTAGGCACATCAACACCATCCAAATCAGATGTTGATACTGCAGAAGACATTTTAGCTCGTTCAGCAGCAGAAGCTTCGGTAACGGACGAAATGCAGAAAACACCCGTTGGCATTGCTGAACAAATAGCGGCAGATTTCATAAATGATAGCGAAGTTGAATCATCGGAGAATGAATCTGTCATGTATCAAGCAGATGAAGCATCAGAACAACTCGACGAGGATCAAGAATTGCCTGCGCCGCCCAGTCCTACAGAAAATCTACCGGATTTGATTGTAGAGCGGATTCCTACAGAGCAGACGAGGCAGTCAGAATCTCCTGGAACTCGGCATGTGGTTGATGTTGCATACATGTTTTCGGAGATGCGTAAACAATTTGCCAACCACAATCCTATTTCCCGCTGCTCATTAGATTACGTGCACTTGATCTCCACGGAACGCATCGGACTGCTATCAAGATTCACATTTCAGTGCAAGGTGTGTAATCTGCAGAGATTCATCATGTCTGAATCTGAGAAATCCGATATCCTTTCAATCAATGAAAGTGCGGTAGCCGGAGCAATTTCTGTAGGCATCGGATATTCACAATCGTTGGAAATGTTCAATGCAATGAATATTCCGTTCATGGCACGTGCCACTTATCAACAGTTCCATGATAGAATTGCCTCCGGATTCGATATGGCAGCTCAGCACGAGATGAGGTTGGCTGGCGAAGAGGAAAAGAGGCTCGCAATAGAACGTGGTCACGTAAGGAATGGAATACCATACATTCCAGTAATAGCAGACGGAAGCTGGATGAAACGGTCATATAGAACTGGCAATTATGACTCAGCGTCTGGTGTAGGCGTCATCGTGGGCTTCCATACGAACAAGGTTTTGTTTGCTGCAGTACGTAATAAATACTGCACCATTTGTTCGATGGCAGAAAAAAAGCAAGAAACCCCCAAAGAACATGCTTGCTTCAAAAACTGGGGGAGCAATCAGAGTTCTTCAAGCATGGAGAGCAACGCCATCGCTGAAGGATTCTTCAAAAGTATCGAGATGCACGGGCTAGTCTACTCGTCACTGATAGCAGACGGTGATAGCAGCGTGTATAAGAAGATCCTGGATTGCAACCCATACGACGATACGCATGTAACCAAGATCGAGTGTACAAACCACCTGTTGCGAAACCTCACCACGAAAATTAAGGACGTGGCAAAAACGAAGTTGAAACCAGATTCAAATAAGAAAATAAAAGAGATGTCCAAATCGAAGAAATCGATTGGACAATGGCGAAAGGTTATCGAAGGCAGTACCCTGAGGATACGAACAGCTGTGGTAAAAGCAAGCGAATACCGCAGGGCTGAAGAAGTTCCTGATTCCGAGAAAGTGGTACGCCTCAAGAAAGATTTGGTCAATATTCCAAGTCATGTGTTTGGCGAACACAAGAAGTGTGCCGAATTGGGCTACTTTTGCGATGGTACTCCGAAAGACGAAGAAGAAAATGTAGTGCCAATATTGATGGAGTTAGATTTATACGACAAGATCTGCGAAGCCATCACACAACTAAGTTGGAAAGCCGAAAGTTTACTCTTCAACTTCACTAGCAACTCCGTTGAAAACTACAATGCTATCGTCAGCAAATTCATCGGTGGAAAGCGTGTTCACTTCGGCAAAAGAAACTCTTATAACGCCCGAGTTGCTGGCTCCGTTGTGCAATTCAACTCACAGGAGTCGTATCAGAAGTTGAGTGCTGCGATGGGTAAGGCGCCCACTGCAATAGTCCACGACTTGCAGAAAAAACGCAAAGAATACAACCTAAAACGGTTGACAAAGGCCAAGGACAGGAAGAAGGAACCTAAACAATCATGGTCGTCCGCGGGATCCTCTAACAAGAAACCTACCTCGGACCCAGACTATGGTCGGAATTGCAACAGGCCAGATCTCCACGAGGACGAATATAAAGTGCAGGTTGAGTTGCACTTTCAAAAACTGGCTGAACAGCAGGCAGAACGAGACCTCATCGAAGCGCGCACGAGAGGTCAAAGTGATAGCGGTGAATGGAAATCCCTACGGAGAAAGCTACTCACAGCTTCCAATTTTGGCAAGGTTTGCCGCATGAGGCCAACTACACTTTCGGCGAACACAGTAAAAACTATTGTGTATCCACAAGAGCGACCTTTACCTGCTCTGCAGTATGGCAAGCAGAGCGAAGTGAAAGCACGGAAGCAATTTGAAGAAGCCAATGGGGTACAAGTTTCAGAGTGTGGCCTTTTCATCGATTCTGAACACTCCTACTTGGCAGCAACTCCTGATGGATTGATAGGCAATGACGGCATTATCGAGATCAAATGCCCTTTCAGCGCGAGAGATGTCACTCCGGAGCAAGCTATCGAACAAAAGCTTGGAGACGTGCAAAGGATCTACCACAAAAGCGACCCCGACAGGATGAACGAAAATCATCCTTACTTCTACCAGGTCCAAGGTCAACTGCATATCACTCAAAAAGAATATTCTGCATTTGTTCTATGGACGCCAAAAGGTATGAAAACAATCAAAGTCTTTAGAGATGATAACTTTTGGCAACTCAAAATGTTGCCTTATCTATCTAGATTCTATGAGTTTTGCATGCTCCCAGAAATGATAGATGGTAGACATCTGAGAAATATGGAACTTAGAGAACCACAGTACATACTCGATGCACGAAACAAGTCTAAGTAAAGTACCATGTATAAGTAGACAAAGAGTGAGATGAATGTGTCTATAAAAAAAGTATTGTGAAGTCGTCTATTTTTTGTATTATATTACAAAAAGGGAACGTCGAATTCATAGCTGCTCTAATCCTCTTGAGAGTACTGGGTGGACTAACCTAGCAACAGTTGTATTGCAGGGATTAGCACTCATGTCAAATAACAACTAGAAACTATGAGTTTGGCTGAAGTTCTCGTACGACTCCACAATATGAAAAAAGTCAGTTGAAACTTTTTTTATGAAAACTCAATGAAACTTTTTCACGATCATATATAATTCAAAAGCACTAAAATATAAGACGTTAACTTTACAAGGCAAAACTAATAAGAAAACTTATTCATGTATATTTCAAAGATAGTGATCCATTTGACCAGATTCAAATGTGACACTATCACCCTGTGATATGACTGCTGCTAGGAATAGTTCGCCCTGTACTCTCAGGAAGGATTAGAGCACAATTATCAACTGACGCACATTCATCCTACACGTTTTCTGTTATCACATTAGATCAGAATTTATTGAATAGATAATGATATTTTGGTTCTCTAGTAGCTATTACGCATCTTACAATCTCCTCGCACGATGTGAATGAACATAATTATGCATGATAATTTTGTATAGTTTTTCAGTTGTAAACTTTCAAGTTATACGCCTGTCCGGCGACAGTCCGTACAATCGATACACGTTTACTTGTTGTGAGGTGATACATTTGAGGTGTCTGACAAAAGTAAATCTGTTTCGAGTGTTACGTACCATCTTCTGTTCAATAGGGCATGTTGGTATGGTCTTCGATTACGTATGTATACACATATGTAGCGTTTAGATCATTTATGAGAGTGTATTCAAACTGCGGTACTCTATATTCGATAATTAATGAGTTATGCTTTTATTACAGAAACACAAATGGTTGGTGATACTACAACTGAACCGGACAACAAGAGGGATTGCAAATAAGTTGCTCCGCAGCAGAACAGAATCATGTACAGCAACGAGATTTTCATATCACTCCAAATTACTTGTGCCACTAAGTAAGTATAAAAGATTTTTGAGTGGGCATGCTTTTACAAAAAAAAAAAAAAAAAAAACAATTCCAAAAGCTGTTTGTACAATGGTCTTATCGAAAAGAATTGATTCGATGGAATGAAATTTGAAACAGATGTCCAGATATACTATGCACCAATATATGAATTGATCGCATGGTAAGCTACACCAATTGTCTTTGTCAAAACTAATTTAACCATTTTTGTTCACAGGTACCTGTCGCTCTCGCTGTCGATACAAGATGACCTGACTTGTGGTGACTCAGGATTATGAGATCAACGCTGAAGCAATTACACTATTTATTAATTAATTTGTACGGTTAGCTGTACTAAATCATACTTGTAGACAATTATTTGTGCTCAGCAATGTCAACATGCATAGACTGTGTTGCACATTTTTTACATAATTTTATGTAACATAGGCTGGTTAGATATCTTCATTCGGATAGAAGCCTCTGCATCTTGATCTTTTATCATGCAAGGGCAAACGCTACTAAAACTTCTAAAAAAGTCATTTTTCATTTCTGCAACTGAATATAAAAGGTTCGATATAAAAACAGTTACCACAATTATTACCTTACGGTGCATTAGTATGGAAAAAACTGATCAATCTTCTGCGATAAAATTTTAGCGCTGGGACCTTCGCAGCAATACATAACAGACCTGCAAAAGGTTACCTGCGCATGCAGATGCATCCCAGAAAATTGGAAATTATGTCCCAGTACTACCATAATCTAAAAATTGTAGAAAGCATTTCTTCACTATACCGTTTCTATTAATTTACAAAGAATTATATGGCTTTTGTAAAAGTTTCAGTCGCAGATCCCCGTGTGTTTAGTGATGATAAGTTGATTCAGTTCCTAGTTTGATTCTATGTGATTAAAATTCATATACCTATATTACAATGCATGGAAATTTAAAATACTATCATCTCACGTCTATTGCAGTGTATCCTTTTAGTCATGTTGACTAAAAGGATCATTAAAAATCTCACACTAGTTGTATCGTTGCAGATTAGCTGCCGTTATAGCCCAGATGAATAAATGAAAAGCCTTTTTCAAATACTCGCAGTTTTTTTATTGTCCTTGATTGTAATAATTTAAATAATCAGACGTTTAACCGAAAATTTAGAATTCTCTGGGCGATATTTGTCAGTACAATTACTGGATTAACATTTAATCTGTCAGGTCCACCATTAATTCTGATATATCTAGTTTATAGACAAATTCGAAGTCGAAATATGGATAGATACTTTCAGTATTGTGAAATATTGGCTGAAAGATTGTTTATAGATAGCAAAAATTTAGATTTAAAAAAAAATGTGTGAAATTTAGGGCCCTCTGATTTGCACCCATATTTTGGCATGGTCCTGATAATTTTAGTTTGGAATCTCAACGCGTAGCGGCGCTGAGATCGACTCAAAAAATGGCCGACGCTATCCAACAGCCTTAAGCTAGAAATCGATGACTCCGGAATAGGTGGAGATAAAGAGTTGAAAATTTAGCTGAAGACTTCTTTCTACGTCTATGAAAACATATCGAAAAATCAAAAAAATCGAAGAGGGTCACCGTCGCAACGTCGTTGAATTGACATGGAATGACCCATATATATATGCACATTCAGTATTGAAATCAGACACATTTCGCCATGTATTTTTGTTCCTTTAAAGATACCGATGACCAGTGCAGGGTCCCTTTTGACAAAGCGGAAACTTTACTTTGGCACCTTCAAGTCCATCATTTCGATTCAACTCGATACACTTGTGGTCAGAACGATTGTGGGCGAACATTTCAATTGTTTGACTGCTTTAAACGGCACATAAAAAATAAGCACCCCTCGATACACGTCGAACCTCATCATAATCAACAAGCATGCGTCGTTCAACCAGCAGCAGCTGTAGAACCTCCCGATATAAACGCTCAAATTATTGATGGAGAAGTCGCATTGGCAAATATTGAATTGCAGGATGAGAATTACTACGAGAATACTTTGAAAAAATCAACACATTCACACGTGTCATATTTATATACAGAACAAACATTGACGCGTTCTGCAATACAGGGTATACTCGGTAACGATGCAAATTTACTCTGTAATATCGGAACCCTTCTTGAAAATCTCGTATCCCCGACCGACGAAACAAGAGAGAGTTTTCAAAGTATACTAAAGTTTTTAAATAATCCATTTGCAAACCAAGAAACAGAATACAAAAGAATGACATTTTTAAAAAACGCAGGGTACTACATCCCGCCTGAAACCGTGTTCATTGGTCAACGAATTGACGAAAAAGTCATTTCCGGCGAAATCGTGCATGTACCAGTTGAAGTTACTGCTTCTTTCGTACCTTTACGTCAACTTTTTAAAGCACTCTTCAGTAGAACTGACGTTTTTCAAATGGCAAATTCTTTTTTACACGATAAAATCGGCGCTAACGTGATCGAAAATATCGCACACAGTAATTTCTGGAAGGCGAAAAAACAGCAATTCGGTAACAAATTCGTTGTCCCTTTGTACTTGTACTATGACGAATTCGAGTGTAATAACCCTTTAGGATCTCACGCAGGGGTACATAAATTAGGTGCAGTATATGTAAGTCTTCGCTGTTTTCCTCTCAAACTTCAGTCGCGATTACATAATATTTTTTTAGCTTTACTCGTGCATTATACGGATAAAGTCAAGCATGGTAATCGTGTTTTCCAAGTTTTAGTTGACGAATTAACGTTTTTAGAAACAGAAGGGATTCGCGTTGAGCTCGAAAATGGTGAAACGCATCAAATTTTCTTTTCGTTAGCAATGATTTTGGGCGACAATGCAGGATTAAATTTGATTCTCGGTTTCTCTAGTTGTTCGAGTAATTATTTTTGTCGAATATGTCGTGGCCATAAGACCTATTTGTCAAGAGATACGGAAGAAGTTCAGGGTTTATTGCGAATGCGTCATGATTACGAGAATGATTTGCAAATCAACGATTTTACCTTAACGGGACTAAAAGAAAATTGCCTATTTAATGCAGTACCATCTTTTCACGTCGTAGAAAACTATGCTGTTGATGTGATGCACGATATATTGGAGGGTGTAGGTAATTTTGATATGACGTTAATAATCGATTATTATATTACAATCGGGATAATATCGCTTGAAACATTGAACACACGCATTCAAAGTTTCGACTACGGTTACATAAAGCGGGGAAACAAACCTCCCCTTATTACCCGCGATATGCTAGTGAATAAAAAATTAAATTTCAAAGCAATAGAAATGATGTGCTGCATTCGCAATTTTGGACTCATGATAGGCGATTTAATCCCAGATGGTGATAGCGTTTGGGAACTCTATACTACGCTTTGTCAAATAATGGATCTTGTACTGGCTCCATATTATCAAGTTGGAACTCATATTCTTCTGAAAAATTTAATACACGAACATCACGTTCTATATATTGATACCTGCAAAAAGGTACCGCGATATGAATCCTTGGGTCGCGATCTTAAACCGAAACATCATTACATGGTACACTACCCACGCATTCTTTCACTCATGGGTCCCCTTCGTAATTTCTGGTGTATGCGTTTTGAAGCTAAGCACGATGAAGGAAAAACTATAGCTGCAATGACCGGAAGTCGTATTAATATATGTCAATCAATTGCATTGACTCATCAATTGCGACTCGCTTATCGTCTCTCTAATAACTCAATTTTTAAAGATGACCTTGAAAAAGGATCTCGAGATACCTCCGGTGATTATGTTGCGTTTAATAAGAGCCACGCTACATTCAAGTGGGTCAAATGGAACGGACGTTTGTACAAAGCTGGACAAACTGCATTATGTATAGGCTTCGAGAATGAATTACCCCTTTTCGGACTGATATCGCAAATTTTTTTTCATGACTCAATTTTATTTTTTTCATTTAAATACCTTAAGGGCCTTTGAGCGAGCGCCGACAACTTCTCATCCGGAATGAGCCATTGGCGTGCAAATTGAGAACCCTGTTGAAATAATATAGCGTCTACGGCGCCTCTAGCATAGAGCCCGAGAACTTGATATGGGCGGAGCCTCGGAGTGGAGGCGCTCAATCTATTTGTAAAATTATATGTATACATATTCGGGTCCTCATTTTTTTCTACATTTCGGTATCGATTGTGCGGATAGGCAGCATAATACAGATTCAAAAATCATGAAAAAAATTGACGATATAAATTATATTTTATAAAATATTCCTCCTGAATAACAGTTTTTATTAGTGACGGGTTTGAGCTCCACTGACAAATGAGTAAAATATCTTGAAACGGAATGGCGCTGATATCACAGAAAGCGCACGGAGGAAGCAACAACTACTTTTATACAACAGTTTCTGCATGTGTTTGTGTCGACGCTGGCTGTCACTTCGAATTTTACTCGCCGGATCAAATTGCGCCTGTTTCTTGGATCTACCTCGGAATAATATCAGAAGATTGCTAATATCAGTTTATACTGCGCGCTGCCTAGCTGAATACCGACTTTTCATCAAAAATGCAGAAAATAATGTTATTATTTCACAAATTCTGTATATCGGCGATGTATTGGTGTCACCTGATTCCGCAGCGTCGTATAATTAAATCGATTATTAATTGAAATTACATTCATTTACTTCCTGGAGACCAGCACGCGCTAGCTGATAACTTGAGGATTATCCCTACAAAACCTCAGAGTGATTAGTGGACCGATAGAGAATTGATCCGGCGAGTAAATTGTGGTCGTGAAAATGGTCGAAAATGCTTACTCTGTCGGTAAAAAAAACAGTCGCTCAAAGGCCCTTAAGGGCGTTGACTAGGCCTCGCCGAGCGCGTGCTTATAGACTCTCAGGACGTTTCTTCTCATTTCCTCATTTTTCTAGATAATGGAGTTTTTAATGAAGACAAGCTGTTAATTGTCCTCGTTCGCTCGCTTCGCTCGCTCACTCGTTTCCTTTTGCGTTATTCCTCACTCGCTGCGCTCGCTCGGTTATTGGTGGTTTTTGCGTTATTCAATATCATATCAGATTGGTCCGGGGCCATCTGCTGGGCAAACACGTTACTTTCCGATATCATATCAGATAGATACAGGCGAAATAAGAAACCCTTACCTATGTATACAGTACAGTGAGTACAGTATAGTAGTACAGTAAGCAACACAGAACACGTATCTACGATCTGTGACGTCATTTGTGACTTCCGCACATCCGACTTGTACTTTAATATATAGATGGTCCGGGGACGTCATTTCCCGATATCGTATCAGATAGATATACAGGCGAAATAAGAAACCCTTACCTATGTATACAGTACAGTGAGTACAGTATAGTAGTACAGTACAGTAGTACAGTAAGAAACACAGAACACGTATCTACGATCTGTGACGTCATTTGTGACTTCCGCACATCCGAACTGTACTTAATTATATAGATGGTCCGGGGACGTCATTTCCCGATATCGTATCAGATAGATATACAGGCAAAATAAGAAACCCTTACCTATGTATACAGTACAGTGAGTACAGTATAGTAGTACAGTAAGAAACACAGAACACGTATCTACGATCTGTGACGTCATTTGTGACTTCCGCACATCCGACTTGTACTTTAATATATTGTAACGGTTCGGCTAGCCTGTGTGACAGAAAAGGATAGACGAACATTGAACGCGTGACGGTTAGCTCCCCACCAGCGCGGTAAACGTCGGTGACGTCATCAACATCCAAAATTTTGTATAAAAGCCGGTGCGGCAATGCCTCACCAGCGATACGAAGCAAAGCGCTCGTAGGCGTCTCATTATTGCATATTACACTGGAAGTCTTTTCCAGGTAATAAAGTAGAGTCAGTAGAGTCAATTTAGAGATATACAATTTAAAATGAAACTTGAAATATAATTAGAAAAGGAAATATAAATGTAAAAGTCTATCGCTGCGCGAATTCCGAGGATAGCAAATCAAATCTATAGAAGTCTTGACTTAAAGCAAGCTTGATATTCGAATCTCGAGATACAAATTATTCAAACAAAATCAGAACAAACGAGCCTTAGGTTAAGATTAAATGATAAGGAACAACCTGTTTAATTCTTTTTGTTATTTTTATTTGTAGAAATCAATCGCACAATGAACATTTAATTTCATTAAACATTATATTATGACAGAAGCAAATGCTTAGTTCTTTGTCCGAGATTTCCGCCACTCATTTCACAATAATAAAAACGCTACAACAGCCGAGATAGGTTCACCATAGGGAACAGCTTCGAAGAGCAATCTTCCGAGTCTGGTGTACAGTCTTGGGTGCAAACCCCGGATCTGAGCGTAGGAATTAGTAAAGAAATCAGGATAGAACTAGGAAGCAGGCTTGTGCGTAAAACCACCGGTTCTGCTCTAGGGAGGCAGCTTTATTAAGAAATTAATCGAGTCTGCTGGAGTCGGAAGCTTTATCGAGCGATCGATTGAGTCCGAAGACTGACGGCTTTGGCAAGAAATTGTCCGAGTCCGAGATTAGCCAGGAAAAAACAAAAAACCTAGGTCAGGTGGCTTTTTGTGGCAAAACCAACTTTTCCCCACCTCCTAGTAACGTGAAGTGCCCAAATAAACTCAAAATTACACTTATTCTATCTTTTGAGCAAAGAACTCACAATAACGCGGGATATTCCTACATTTTTTAATTCCGGCATATCCCGAAACGTTACATTTGGCGCCCAACGTGGGGCACTTCATAATAAAATCATTTTGGAAAATTTAGCTTCATTATCTTTGAAAATTCAAAATTTAGAGTCATTTAAAGCAAGTAAATTCAGAAATTTCAAATTTAATTTCAATTTCAAGTTCAAATTCAACGTAAATAGTAGAGTCATAACCTACGCAAGGATCTGTCACTGTATACCAGACTCGGTCTGATTGTTGTTTGTTTTGCTAGTTTTTGAGTATCGGCGGAAATGTCGGACGACGAACAGGCAGGTTGTAATAGACAACAGCAGGCTAATGTCAACAGAACAGGTGCACGAGGTAGGGACTCCGGTCTAGGCGATGTGAATTCCACGATGTTACCAGCCAGCGCGAATAGTAGCCAATGTGAAGGTCAAGTAGATCCGTTTTCAAAAATATATGAAATACTCCAAAGACTGGAACAAAAATTAGATAACAAATATGAAACTCTAAACGAGAAAGTTACTAAAAATAGGGCAGAGAATATCGAGGAACGAGCGAAGCTTGAGACTAAACTAACTTTACAATTAGAAGAAAATCATGCTACTTATGCGAATAAAATAGACAAAATAGGGTCAGATTTACAAAATGTAGCAAGAAAAGTAAACCAGGATTTGACAGAATTCCATAGCCAAATAGAGACAAATGAAAATATATTGCGTGGAGAACAAATTGCCACTTACGAAGTATTGAAAAGTACGATTAATGAAAATCAAAAAGTAACTCAAGATTTGATAGCTGAATTGAGTCATAAACATGATTATTTGAAATTAGGCTTAGAAGCTGACATTCGTAGATTAAAACAGCAAAGAGTAGGGCAAAATAGCACTCCAAACAACACGAACTTTATAGCTAAGCAATTAAAACTACCGACTTATGGCGGAAAAACATGGGAAAAACCCGTTAGCTTCATTAAAGAGTTAGAAGAATACTTTAACTTCATAAATGTAGAAGAAGAGCTAGGATTAAAATTAATCGGTCAAAGTCTTACCAATGACGCAAAGGATTGGTGGATTGCGCGACGCGACGTGATTCATACTTGGGAAGATTTTAAAACTCGGTTTTTAGGAAGATATTGGAACGAAGAGATCCAACAGGAAATAAAACGCGATCTTATGATAGGGTATTACTCACCTGATTCAAAAATTAGCTGGTCCGAGTACGCGAGTCGGAAGTATGCGGCTGCATGCGGCTTAACTCCTTCCATATCCGAAGCCGAGATAGTCAGCTGTCTCGTGCGACACTTTGACGAGAATATTGTAGACGCAGCGAGTAATAAAGGCATCAGAGAAATCGATGGTCTTTTATCCTTTCTAGATCGTATGCAATCCGGGGGTCGTTCCAATGCACCCAGGTCAACTTTCACTGCACCACACCGTAATAACACAAATCCGCGACAGGTAGATGAACGCCATAAATTTAATTCATGGAGAAACAACGCGACGCAAGGCTCAAGCCATACTAAACCGGCAACCATGCGAGACGAACACACAGCTGATTCACATGATAGTCGTTTCAAAACATATCACACGGATACACAAAGACGTCCAAATTGGACTAATACTAGACAAGTAAATGCTGTCGAGACGGAAATCACCGACACTGTCGAGCCAACAGGCATAGAAGTTCCTGAATTGGGAAACGAGAATGTGCTGTGTTAGGTGAGCCGCTCGAAAATGCAGCACAAAACTTGATAGAGGTGAATGCGGCAAGTTTAGAAATAAACGTGTTAGAAAATCCTTCTGATTACTTATTAGATGAAGTAGAATTAAAGGGACAGGAGCCAAAACAATGTCCGATTATAGAGATTTATTTAGAGTCGCTATTGTCAACAGCTCTTGTGGATACAGGAAGCCAGGTTACATGTTTGTCTGAGGGATTATATTTGCAAAACAAAGATAAATTCCAGACATGTGATAGACTACCTGTAGTCAACTTTCAGATAATAGGCGTCACGGGAGGAAAACCAACCAGAGTTAAAATACAATTATTTGTAAAATTAAAAATAGGTAATATCGTAGACCAAATTCCTATGTTAGTGATACCAGGACTCCGTCATGACGTAATCATTGGTATCGATGCACTGGGTAGATGGAAAGCCGATTTGAACCTAGAAATAAAAAGATTAACAATTCAGATAAACAATGAAATAGAAAGTGTAGAGATATTAGAATTGGACAGTGCAAATGAAGATAAAAACAAATTAGAAATAGCTTTAATGGAGGAAACGATAGACAAAAATGAGATATTAGCGACAAATGACATTGAGCTTACCGATGATGAGATCATGGCCAAACTCGAGGAATGTCAAATGTTAGAAAGCGAGCATCGACAGACATTTAAAAATCTGTTAGAAAAATATCGATTTGTTTTCAGTAAACTTCCAGGAAAAGTAAATGTTTATGAACATAAAATTCAAATTTATGAAGATCGACCTTTTGTACGAAGATCTTATCCGATTCCAATCATGCACAGAGAAAAAGTAGATCAAGAAATCGAGAGAATGTTAAAATATGATATCATTGAAAGATCGTATAGTGAATATATCAATCCAATTGTAGTAGTAGCAAAAAAGACAGGAGACATTCGTTTAGTCCTCGATGCACGTTTTATCAATAAACTGATAATTCCTGATAGAGATTGTGCTCAATCTACTGAGGAACTCTTTCAGAGATGTGGTAACATCAAATTAATGTCGAGTCTTGATTTAACTGCAAGTTTTTGGCAGGTTCCACTGCACGTAGACTCACGAAAGTATACTGCTTTCATGCACGCTGGTAAAACATACCAATTTAAAGTCACTCCATACGGATTAAATACTAGTCTAGCAAGTTTAGTTAGAGCTCTTGATTATGTACTGCAAGATGTGAACGAATTCACATTAAATTTTGTAGATGATATACTTTGTACCTCAAGTTCCATAAACGAACATTTGACACACTTAGAAAGGTTATTTGAAACTTTCGCTTCACACAATATGACAATAAACTTTCAGAAATCTAAGTTTTTTCGGAAAGAAATAGGGTTTCTAGGCCATAGAATCACTTCGGATGGAATTAAGCCACTACCAGAAAAGATACAGGCGATAAACAATTTTCCAGCTCCGAAGAATCAAAAACAATTGAAAGGATTTTTAGGTTTAACTAATTATTATAGTAAATTCTTCAAGAATTATGCAAATTTTACTTATGCCTTATTGCAATTATTAAAAAAGGATAGAAAGTGGGATTGGAATGAAGAAATAAACAATCATTTTGAAAATCTAAAAAGAGAATTTTGTGAACAAATGATAGTTCATCACCCAAATCCACAAAAACCTTATTATTTGCAGTGCGATGCCAGTGATTATGCGATTGGCGGAGTGTTGTATCAAATAGGGGATGAAAACGAACATAAAATAATAGGTTTCGCGAGTCGAACGCTCAAGGGGGCAGAAATTAATTACTTCACCACAGAAAAAGAGCTGTTGGCGATAGTTTATGCACTCGAAAAATTTAGGACGTTCGTCATCGGAGCAGAACTAGTAGTGAGAACTGATCACAAGGCATTGACATTTGTTATGACGTGTCGACTGACAAGTTCAAGGCTAACCAGATGGGTACTCTATTTGCAAACATACGATTTCAGTATTGAATACATTAAAGGGACGGAGAATGTGGTAGCTGATGTATTAAGTAGGTATCCACCGAAAATAACAGATTTAAAGGGAACTATCAATATGGTAGAAATAATTTCAGAATTAGCTAAAACAGTGAGTGAACCGCTCATAAATAGTTTAAAAAATTTGGCAATGCACCAACGGAACGACCCGCGGATCGCGGATCTGATCGAAAAGGGGTATACAAAAAACAAAGAAAAAAGTCAAATAATAAAAGAAATAATTTACCATAGAGAACCAGGGGGCAAACTACGCGCTGTCCTACCTGAAAATTTAATAAAACAAATCATTACTGAATGTCACGAAGTGTACGGACACATAGGAGCAAATAAATGTTATAAAATACTCAAAGAAGGTTTCTATTATCCGAAACTGGGGAAGACTATACGAAAGGAGTTGGCCAAGTGCGACCGCTGCCAAAGATGTAAGGTACCGAACCAGAATAGTTATTCGGAAATGCAAAATATCACACCAGAAAAAGTAGGTGAATTAGTTTCAATAGATTTCTTCGGACCATTACCTGCGAGTAAGGGAAATTATAAATGGTTACTTGTAGTAATTGATGCCTTCAGCAAATATGTGAAGTTATATCCTTTAAAAATCGCTGATGCGCAGTCCACCATCCGGAGCATCTTTGATAAATACGTACCAGAATTTGGGAAACCTGAAAAAATACAATTTGATCATGGAACACAGTTCACTTCAAATAAATGGTTAGGAAAATTAGAACAAGAAAAAATAATACCAATATTCTCTTCAATTAGACATCCACAAGGAAACATTGTCGAAAGAGTAAATAGGGAAATAGGTAGATTTTTTAGGACTTTTGTAGGAGATAATCACAGTAGCTGGATAAAATGGTTACCAGTTATGGAATCTTGCATTAATGAAGTATACCACGAAACTACCGAGTTTGCACCATGCGAGTTGCAACTAAACCAAGAACCAAAAAGATTTTGGGCACCTTGGATAGCTCAGGATAAAATTAGATTAACGCAGGAATTTAAATTAACTTTAGCTAAAAGAAACATAAAACGAAAAGGAAAAAGACGTGCAGATCGATTTAATTCGACTCACAAAATGTCTAGATTTAAGTTAGGAGATTTAGTTCTTGTGAAAGCACTTAACGTGTCTGACACACAAAAAAAGAAATTCGCAAAGTTTTTCGAGTTATATGAAGGACCGTATAAATTAGACAAACAGATTGGAGATGCAACTTTTGTATTAGTAAATCCAGAAACTGGAAAAGAAAGAGGTAGATTCCATATCAACATGTTTAAGTTATACGTTAGCTAAGTAAGATTAGAGTTAAGTAAATAGATTAAACGGCTCAAACGTTCTAGTGAATAGAAGAAATTCGAAATTCTCAGAAATCAAAACATAAGTTAGAATTATGACAAGGCTTAACATTGTTCAGAAATAGGATCAAGATTAGTCTAGTGCGAGACACGCATAAATCATGAGCAATTTCAAGTACGAATACTTTAGCATTCAGGAGCGCGGGATGCAAACCGATCCTGAAGATCAAATAACTACAATCGATGACGAGGGTGAAATGTGTCGGTTGATTACGGCAAGTGGGAAGTTTGTAGAAGGAAGAGGCACTTACCGACCAGGAAGAGACACTTTGACACCGAAGAAACGAACAATCCTGGAGATAACGTCTGGAGTCCCTAAAAAGAAAAAGAAAGGGGATATAAACAACAACGAAGAAAACAATGGCCTGCTAGAGGAAATCGAAATTGAAAAAATCAAAAACGAGTTTCTAAGGGAACTCGAAGAATTAGAAGAAAGAAATAAGGGAGTCTTACCTGTCATCAGCGAGGACATAGAACTGGAGTTTCTGGAGCCTGAAACAAAAGAAGAAAATAAGAAGGTACCCAGAATTATAAACGATGTTCTGCTGGACAAAAAACTGGACATACCTTGGGTAAGGGTGTCATCAAAGAAGACCGAGGGGGAAAAAGCAAAGTCCGATGTCGATCTAACGTTACCCTGGCGGCTATGTAAAATCGACATCCCTGAAAAAACATCAAGAGAGCGTAAGGAATACATCGAGAAAATAAGGAAGGCTATAAACAAAAATAGACCGGACTTACCTGATGCACTAAAAATAAAGGGATGCAACGAGCCGAGGACACCAAGGCCACAGCTCACACCTTTTATTAAACCAAAGACACCAGACTACGTCAAAAACTGGGATCCAACAGACCCTCTGGGACTTAAAAAATCGATTTAAGTCGCAGGGAAGTCCAAGAAGGAGAGGATAACATGGCCTAGCCGAAGAACCGCTTCAAATCAAAATTGGTCCATCAACACGGACAACCCGAAGATCCACGAAAAAACCACAAAACGCAAGTTTTTACTAGGACTCGGAGGCCGATGTTGATGTAAGGGGGCAATGTAACGGTTCGGCTAGCCTGTGTGACAGAAAAGGATAGACGAACATTGAACGCGTGACGGTTAGCTCCCCACCAGCGCGGTAAACGTCGGTGACGTCATCAACATCCAAAATTTTGTATAAAAGCCGGTGCGGCAATGCCTCACCAGCGATACGAAGCAAAGCGCTCGTAGGCGTCTCATTATTGCATATTACACTGGAAGTCTTTTCCAGGTAATAAAGTAGAGTCAGTAGAGTCAATTTAGAGATATACAATTTAAAATGAAACTTGAAATATAATTAGAAAAGGAAATATAAATGTAAAAGTCTATCGCTGCGCGAATTCCGAGGATAGCAAATCAAATCTATAGAAGTCTTGACTTAAAGCAAGCTTGATATTCGAATCTCGAGATACAAATTATTCAAACAAAATCAGAACAAACGAGCCTTAGGTTAAGATTAAATGATAAGGAACAACCTGTTTAATTCTTTTTGTTATTTTTATTTGTAGAAATCAATCGCACAATGAACATTTAATTTCATTAAACATTATATTATGACAGAAGCAAATGCTTAGTTCTTTGTCCGAGATTTCCGCCACTCATTTCACAATAATAAAAACGCTACAACAGCCGAGATAGGTTCACCATAGGGAACAGCTTCGAAGAGCAATCTTCCGAGTCTGGTGTACAGTCTTGGGTGCAAACCCCGGATCTGAGCGTAGGAATTAGTAAAGAAATCAGGATAGAACTAGGAAGCAGGCTTGTGCGTAAAACCACCGGTTCTGCTCTAGGGAGGCAGCTTTATTAAGAAATTAATCGAGTCTGCTGGAGTCGGAAGCTTTATCGAGCGATCGATTGAGTCCGAAGACTGACGGCTTTGGCAAGAAATTGTCCGAGTCCGAGATTAGCCAGGAAAAAACAAAAAACCTAGGTCAGGTGGCTTTTTGTGGCAAAACCAACTTTTCCCCACCTCCTAGTAACGTGAAGTGCCCAAATAAACTCAAAATTACACTTATTCTATCTTTTGAGCAAAGAACTCACAATAACGCGGGATATTCCTACATTTTTTAATTCCGGCATATCCCGAAACGTTACAATATAGATGACATAAGAAACCCTTACCTATGTATACAGTACAGTAAGTACAGTATAGTAGTACAGTAAGAAACACAGAACACGTATCTACGATCTGTGACGTCATTTGTGACTTCCGCACATCCGACTTGTACTTTAATATATTGCAACTTTTTGGATTATTTTAATTAATTAAAATAAGACAAATTTTTATTTCTGGAATCAGGGCGTGTTGTTGCATTAAATGATTTTGTTGTTCTAGGCGGCTATTTATTATTTAGTATTGCGACAAACTCTAGCTACGCTACTGACTTGTATCGCCACTTAGGGGGACAAAAGCAGTAGCTCAACAGACGAAAAAATATCTGTTACTAACAGAAATAAATTAGGAAATTTATCCTGCTTGTCGAAATCGAGAATGTTCTGAGCGGCAGACACGAGCGTTTTAAGGCTAGTGGAGGCGCCAGTGCATCTAGATTCGATCTCCTGTATTTTATGTTATGTTTTATGCAAAAAGAAATGAAGGGCTGGAGTTGAGAGTGTTCTGAGCGGCAAACACGAGCGTTTTTAGTGCTAGTGAAGACGCCAGTGCACCTAAACCCAGTGAATTTGGTTTAGTCGAGTAAATATTCAAATTTCTACTAAAATTATGTTTTATTTTAACAATGCTGTGTTTCGAAAATAAAAATACAAAAATGATATTACAAAAAATAATAGACTAATTCTACTTTCGTTAATTCTAAGTTTTCTAAATTGATTCTAATGTCTGTGATTCTAGTTTCTGAATTTTATGAATATCCCGACAGGCGATTATTCTGTGATTTCGTGTTTATGCCGCGTTTGGCTATTTGCTAAGTTTCGATATTTCTGAGCTATCCCGACAGGCGATACTCTAATTTTTAATTGACGCTAAAGGGAATCGTTCCAAGTAGATCTTGAAACGACTATGCCTAACAAAGAATATGAGTCTATTTATCCCGACAGGCGATAAATGCTGCTGAGGCTGGTCAGCTGTCCTCTATTTATACCAAGTTTTGACGTCACGCCGTTCGTTGCCTACCGCGTAAGGGTGTGCGCGCGCCGCTCTCTTCTAGGAGCGAGCCTGATACGTTACAATATAGATGACATAAGAATCCCTTACCTATGTATACAGTACAGTGAGTACAGTATAGTAGTACAGTAAGAAACACAGAACACGTATCTACGATCTGTGACGTCATTTGTGACTTCCGCACATCCGAACTGTACTTTAATATATAGATGGTCCGGGGACGTCATTTCCCGATATCATATCAGATAGATATACAGGCGAAATAAGAAACCCTTACCTATGTATACAGTACAGTGAGTACAGTATAGTAGTACAGTAAGGAACACAGAACACGTATCTACGATCTGTGACGTCATTTGTGACTTCCGCACATACGAACTGTACTTTAATATATAGATGGTCCGGGGACGTCATTTCCCGATATCGTATCAGATAGATACAGGCGAAATAAGAAACCCTTACCTATGTATACAGTACAGTGAGTACAGTATAGTAGTACAGTAAGCAACACAGAACACGTATCTACGATCTGTGACGTCATTTGTGACTTCCGCACATCCGACTTGTACTTTAATATATAGATTCTTATAGACGAAAGATGTATCTGGGTCACCTATTTGGCCGAATTCGTGATTTCACTTTCAGCTTTGCGAAAACAAATCTTGAAAATAGGCCATCTTTGCGATGAGTTACAACGAGAAGTGATTTTTTTTTAATATTTGGCGAAAGACATTTCATAGCTATATCCTTTATCTTTGAATCAAGATCAAGATCTTTACAATCGGATCAATGGCTTAGGAAGAATCACGACCATCCTGAAGCATTGAACTGCCGATATTTGGCGGAAAAATTATGCGATTTCGGGCTCTGCCGCGTTGGGCGGTCGCGACACAAATAACATGCGTTGTTAGGGATAAATACAAACCTCCCACTACTCTTCTCCTTTCGCGAATTAGAATCTTTTCACGCGCACGTGTGAGCTGTAGTTCTTCGATTCAATTCGTGTTTTTCAATTATAAAATTCGGGTTGTCTAGTGTAATACGGGTAAGATGAAAAAACGTCTCTCAGACTCGCTCGAATGTATTTTAAACCTAAACCAAATCTGTGGCTACTGAGGAGTAGGGAGCTCAGCGTTCTCATTCTCCTCACACCCCAGTGGCCGCTACGATGCTCTGTCATTGTTGTTCGTCTGCTGTCTCGCTCCTCGCAGTTTACGCGGGAAACGGAGCAGCCCGCGTTTTTTACCTACACTCTAAGAAAAAAATATAGTATATAGTAGATTTCTGCACAGTTGTGAATTTATAGTTGGCCAGCACATATTTATTGTTCTATCAATCATTATATAGTTGTCGTCATCATAATGAAATGATTGCATCAATTATAACAATATAGTAAGTCAAATTACTGAAATTTGTGTTAATCCTACTATAATATCTGTTATAAATGACACTATTTTTATATAGTCAAATTAATAACCTTGATTTAGTTACGGCTACAACTCAGTCGGTGATTGTACTATCATTATAGTTGATTCTTCCTCACCGATATTGTCGATTATACAATCTGCGACATAGTTGAATCAACGCTCCGCGTACTTATTACTGACGATTCGAACTTAGTTAGCCGTACTTTATTATCGATTAGAGCTACCAAAAATATTGTAGAATCTATTAGTATCAACCATTAAGTACTAAAAACTATAATAATATAATTCAGATAATATTTTTATGAGAAATAAAATTTCTTAGAAAATTGTCATTTAGAGTTCCTTCGTAAAACCAATAGTTCCACCATGAGCGGTGTTTCAATCTAAATTTATACTTTTCCCATGTTATTCGAATGGGAAAAGGAACCCTGCATTGAGAGAAATTCAGTGTGTAAAATCAACATTTTTGATACAGTTGAAATCTTATTGACATTTTTTTCCGTTGAAGTAACTATATAATTGAGGTGCAGCGAGCATTTGTGATTTAGAAACAATAACCACGCCGGAAATTCGGTAATATCAACAGTCTTTTCTAGCCATAAGTATATTCAACTTTTCTTGAATAGTCACTGTAACACAACTGAACTTTAGGGGAAAATTGCATTGAGAAGACATTTCGGATTCGGACGGTCAGTTAAGACATCTTACGATTAGCTGCATTAAAACGCTGATATCATAAAGACACACACCAAGTTCAAAATAAATACCAAAAAATGATGAAATGTTTCAGCGAATAGTTTAGCGTAGTCGGTAGAGCGTGCGACTAGTAATGCGAGCGAATGCGTAGGTCCCGGATCGAATCCCGGCCAAAATAATGCGATGTTTTTCTAGTCTAAAAATCCCTACTATGTATCAATATGCAGTTGGTTACAATTGTAGGTGTTGCTCAACACATCACACATTGTAATAAATTCATTGTAACCATCTCAACTTATTTTTTCTGTGTAGCAAAATTTCAGCTATAAGCAAATGTTTATAGTAACTGTAACAAACTGTGTTGGTCACCTGCACACTCTTTTACAGTTAGCAGTGCAGAAAAGTATTGTCAAAATGGTCGAGTAATGTGGCTCCAGAGACTACTTTTTATTCATTGTTAAATTATCGTTACAGTAACTATAAATTTTTCTCAGTGCACAATCATTCAGCCGCATTACAGAAAGTCAAAAATTTGGTTGAATCGACCTCGCTGTACAATAAATTCAATTATTTGATCACGTGGAATTTACTATCTGCTACAATTAGGGCCACGAAAAGTATGTTTAATGTATAATGTTGTTTGGTTCGTATTACTATTTTGCGAGTTGGGCTGCACATAGTTACACTTACGATATAGATATAGTAACTTGCAACGATTATATTATAGTGAACCTAACTATATTTTTGGCGGTAATGGCAACTATAAAAAATAGATGTCCCCTCCAGTCACTCTATTTTATAGTTAAAATATGGTTGACGTAACTATATTTTTTTAAGAGTGTAGTCAACGCCCTTAATATTTATAATTTTGATGAACATACGCATTCGTACATAATAAACGGATCTGAACTTGAATTACCACACGTGCAACAAATATCCATACTCGATGTAAATGACACGACGCCGATGCACTTACGAAAGGTTGGGAATAGATTGCATATAATTGTACCGTACGCTCTATAGTCGCATTGTAAATGTACAACAATAAAAAAATTTCATTGCAATTTACCTCGTTTTTAAATAAAATCCCCCTACTTTTAAAATAAATAGATTTATTTAGATTAAACAAATGCAATTACTTGGATTAAATAAATGTAGTTATTTGAATTAATTAAATGCATTTCTTTGGATTAAATATATTC
This sequence comes from Rhogogaster chlorosoma, assembly GCA_944452935.1. Lineage (NCBI taxonomy): Eukaryota > Metazoa > Arthropoda > Insecta > Hymenoptera > Tenthredinidae > Rhogogaster > Rhogogaster chlorosoma. The sequence continues at coordinate 18,500,951 of OX101802.1, forward strand.
ATTTATTTAAATGAAATAAATTTGTTTGTTTAAATGGAATAAAATTATTTATTTGAATTAAATAAATATATTTTCAATCCAACAAATTCATTTCTTGAAAACAAACAAAACATTTATTACGTTCAAACAAGACTTCCGCTTCCGGTAGGGAATGTGACAGACGTGTGAGAGATAGAGAGTGAAAGAAAAGCTGAGAGAAAGGTACAAGAGAAGTGAAAGCAAGGCAGAGAGGATCTTTGCGTGAGAATAGGGTGAAAGAGGGGTGAGTAAGAAAAGGGAACTAAAGAAAGGAGTAGTCCAGAGAGAGGGAAGGGAGATTAAAATAGTGCTTAGAGGTTAGGAAGTAACGAGGGAAAATAAGGGAAAGCTAGCGACGTGGTGTCAGAAAAAGGTAGCTAGAAAGGACTGAGGGTAAGGTAGAACGTAAGAACAGGAAGGTAAGGCAGAGCAGGAGCGCGGGTAAGGAAGATAGTAGAACAGGAGGGTAAAGCAGGGAGAGCAAAGCAAAGAAAAGGAAAGTAGGACAAATAAAAAGGGATGGATAAGGAAGGTGAAGGGGTAGGTGGAAAGGAAGGGGAAAGGGAAAAGCGAAAACCAGGTAGACCGTCTAATAAAGAGATGTTAGAAAGATTAGGAAGGGAGAGGAGCAATAGCTTATGCTCGGTGAAGGATATGTGGAAAAGAAAGAGAGAAAGCGAGGAGGGGCAAGGGGAAGACGAGTTTACGACGGAGATAGTAGCTAAGCTGGCAGAAGAGGAAAAGAGGATCTTCGGAAAAAGTAGAAAAGTGGGAAGATCACCGGAGAAACAGAGTGAGGAAGGAACAGAGAAGTCGTACGCAGAGGAAAAAATAGGAAAAAATGAGGAGCAAGGCGAAGAAGGAAGGGAGGAAATAGAAGAAACAGGAGAAGAACGGAACAGGATAGGGAGATCAGAAATGAAGAGATTGATACGAGAGGAGGTGAAAATGGAGATGGAAAAATTGAACTCGAGGGAAGAAGAAATAAACAAGGAATTAGTAAGAATAAAGGACAAGCTAAAAGAAAAGGAAAAGGATTGGGAAAGAGAGAGAGGAGAATGGAGGAAGAAAGTCGAAGAGCTAGAAAGAAGGCTAGAAGGAGTGGAAAGAAAAGAAGCAGGGACAGGCGAAGCTGAAAAGATTGAAGAGAACGTAAGGAAGGTAATGGCGGTGAAAGAAGCGGAAATAAGGAGAAAAGAGGAAAAGAGAGAAAAAGAGAAAAAAGCAGAAGAAATTGAAATAGGAAGGAAGCTAAGGGAAATAGAGAAAGAAATAGAGAGGAAGAAGAGAGAAGAACTTAGAGAGAACATAGTGGTCAGAGGAGCAAGATGGGAAAACGGGAAGGCAAGAGAAAAGGTGAATGAGCTACTGAGCAGTATAGGAGTGGCGGCGGAACTCAGAGAGGTAAGAGAGGCAGGGGGAGGCGTGAATAGAGTAATAATTGCCAAATTAGGAAGTATAGAACAGAAAAAAGCGGTAATGGAAAGCAAGAAAAAACTATGGGGAAGAGAAGAAAGGATAGAGGACGATCTAACGTGGGAGGAAAGAAGGATAAAATGGGCAATAAACGAGACAGCGTGGAGAGAGAGGAGAAAAGGGAAAAAAGCAAGCGTAGGGTACTGTAGGCTGTGGGTAGAAGGAGAAGTGTGGAAATGGGACGAGGAAAGAAACGCCCTGATAAACAGGGCAGGAAGGGTGTGGAAGGAAGAAAGTGAAGAGGAAGAAGAAGGCGAACAGGGAAATGAGACAGAGCGGGAGAAGGAAAAGGAAAAGACAGGAGATAGTAGGGAGGTGAGAGACGTGGAACAAGAAGTGAGCAGTGATGAAGAGGAGGGGGAGCAGGGGCAATGGACGAGAGTAAGAGGGGCAGCGAGAGTAAGAGCTAGGGGAAGGGGAGGCAGAGGAGCTTTAAACGGGGGGTGGAGGCAAGGGAGAATGTAGAAAAAGAAAGGGAGAAACGGGACATACAGAAAGGAAAAAGGAGAAAGATAGATAAAGAGAGAAACGAGGGCAAAGGAGGAGAAAGAAGGGGGAAGGAGAAAGAGACGTGGAAAGTCGCGTTTTGGAACATAGCAGGGTTAGCAAGAAAAGATAAAGGATTCTGGGAGGAACTGCAGGAATGGGACGCCATGGTACTTAGTGAGACCTGGGTAGAGGAAAAAGGGTGGGAAAAAATGAGAAGCAAGCTCCCGAAAGGGTACGAGTGGAAAGTTCAGCACGCAAAGAAAGATCACAAGAAAGGGAAAACAAAAGGAGGGATAGTGATGGGAATGAGAAAAGAGATAGTGGATAGGGAGGACAAGGAGAGAAGAAAAGAGGAAGAAGGGATAATAGTAGGAGAGATGAAGATAGGAAGGGAAAGGTGGGCGATAATAGGAATACATGCGAACGGGGATGTGGAAGAAAAAATGGAGAAGATAAAGGATATTGCAGACAAGATAGAAAGGGAAAGATTAGTAATAGCGGAGGGAGACTTTAATGCAAGAACAGGGGAAGAGGGAGGTGGATGCTGGGGAGAGGAGTGGGAAGAGGAAGGAACGAGAAGGTCGAAGGACAGAAAAACGAACGGGGAAGGGAAAAAGTTGGTGGAAAAGATAGAGGAACTGGGTTGGTCCATAATGAATGGGAACACAAGAGGAGATGAAAAAGGGGAAATAACGTTCGTAGGAGGAAGGGGGGAAACAGTGATAGACTACGCGATAGGGAGCAAAGAAGTGAGAGACAGAGTGGATAGATTGACAATCGGAGACAGGACGGACTCGGACCATCACCCAGTGATAGTAGAAATAAAAGCGGAAAAGTGGGTAAGAACAAAAGAAGAAAAGGTAAAAAAAACGCCGAGAGGAACATGGACGAGAGAGGGGATAGAAAGGTTCCAAAGAGAAATCAGGTGGGATAATGGAACAGCAAAAATGTTAGATGAGGAAATAGAGGAGAAGACAAGAGAAATCAAAAGAGTAATAGAGGAAGAAGAGACAAGAGGAGAAAATACGAGAACGAAGAAAGCAGGGTGGTGGGACGAGGAGGCAAAAAGAAAGAAGCAGGAAGTGAGGAGGAAGCTAAGGGAATGGAGAGAAGGAAAAGCAAGTGTCGAAGAGTATAGAAAAGGGAAAAGAGAGTACAACAAGTTATGCGAAAACAAGAAGCAGGCAGAAAACGAGGAATTCATAAGGGAGGCGGAGAGCGCAAAGACAGAGAGAAAAGTGTGGGAGGTACTGAAGAGGGAAAGAAAGAAACGGAAAAGAAGGGAGGAGAACATTGAGAAGGGGCAATGGAAGGAGCACTTTATGAAAATACTAGGAGGGGTGGAAAAAGGAGAAAATATGAGAAAGGGGGAAGAAACAAGAGAGGAGGATGAGGAAAGAGAGCTAGGTAGAGAAGAAGTAAGAAAGGCAGTAAGAGAAATGAAGGACGGTAAAGCACCAGGGGGAGATGAGATAGTGAGCGAGGTATGGAGGTACGGAGGGGAGGAGATAGAAGAGTGGATATGGAAAACGTGTAACAGGGTATGGAAAGGAGAAGGGTGGCCAGAGGCCTGGAAAGAGGGACTGATAATACCAATAGTAAAAAGCGGGGCGGGGAGGAAAGTGGAAGACTACCGGGGTGTAACGCTAATGCCGACCATGTACAAAGTATACGCAAAAGTATTAACAGGGAGATTAGAGGAGGAAATGGAAGGGAAAGGGATGGTACCACATAACCAGACAGGGTTTAGAAAGGGGATGGGAACGGTGGACAACATCTATGTGTTGAATCACTTGATAAACCGGAGAGTAAACAGAAAAAAAAGGGAAAATGGTGGTCATATTTATAGATCTGAAAGCCGCGTTTGACTCGGTAAATAGGGAAGTGCTGTGGGAAGCAATGAGAGGGAGAGGAGTGAGAGAGGAACTCATAGTAAGGGTAAAGGAAGTATACAGGGAGACAAAGAATAGGGTAAAGGTAGGAAGCGAGATAGGGGAGGAGTTCTGGACGGTGAAAGGAGTAAGGCAGGGGTGTCCGCTGAGCTCGTTTCTATTTAACCTGCTGACAGCGGATATGGAAGAAGAGTTGGGAAAATCTGGAAACGTAGGGGGAATAAAACTGGGAGAAGAAAGGATACGCACACTAGCCTACGCGGACGACGTAGCAGTGCTAGCGGAGAATGAAGAGGCAATGAAAGTGATGATAAGACGACTGGAGAAATACCTGGACAAGAAGGATCTAGTGCTGAACGCAAAGAAGACGAAAATAATGAGATGTAGGAAAGGGGGAGGAAGGAGTAAAAGAGTAGAATGGAGATGGAAAGGAGAGGAGATAGAGGAGGTGAAGGAGTTTAAATATCTAGGGTACATGATGATGAAAAACGGCGGACAAAAGGCACACATAAGGGACAGGGTAAGGAAGGCGGGAGTAGTCATGAAGCAGGTATGGGGAATAGGGAAGAGGAGATTCAGCAAAGACTGGGAGAAAAGGCTATGGATGTTCGACAGACTAGTGTGGACAGTGGCAGAGTACGCGGCGGAGGTATGGGGATGGAAAGAATGGAAACAGGTAGAGAATCTTCAAGAGAGGTATGTGAGATGGACCCTAGGGGTGGACTGGAGAACCCCGGGATACTTAGTAAGAGAAGAGACGGAAAGAATAAAATTAAGGACGAGAGCAGGGAAAAGGGCGTGGAATTTTGAAAGAAGACTGGAAGAAGAAAGAGGAAGTGAACTAGCGAGGAAATGCTGGGAGGAGGTAAAGGAAAGAAGCAGGGGAAGCGCTGGGCTGTCAGGGTGGGAAAAAGATAGGCAAGAGTGGATGAGAGAATGGATAGAAGAAGGAGAGCAGAGGGAGGGAAGTGAAGGAAGGGAGGTGCAATATGAGGAGATAGAGGCAAAAGACGTAGTGAGGCAAAAAGAGGAAAGGTGGGAGAAAATTAGAAGCTCGAGGTACAATAAATGGTATAAGGGAATTAAAGGGGAAGGAGTGCCAAGGTACTTGAAAAAAGGATGGGGTGAAAGCAGGTGGGGGAGAGTAGCAAGATTTAGGCTAGGCGGGGAGGTGAAAGAAGCGAAATACTGGGAAGGAGAGAACGAAAGGAAATGCAGGGTGTGCGAAAGGGAAGAGGAGACGTGGGAGCATATATGGGAAAGATGCGTGAGAAATGGGGAGAAAACAGAAAGCTGGCAGGAAAAAGTAGGAATGATATTAGGGGAGGATGGGGAAGGGGAGGCATGGATGAGAGAGATTGAAAGAATGAGAGAAGAGAGAGACGTGAACAAGAGGAAAGAGTGGGAGGCGGAAGTCGATAGAGAGGAATGAATGAGAGAAAGGAAAGAGAAAGAAAGGACAATGAGTAATGCAATGTAATGGTTAAAGGACAAAGAGATAGAATAAGACAATAAAGAAAAGTAGAGAAAGGTAGATTAAGAAAGGAGATAAAACGGGCAGGCGAAGGGAGAGAGAAAGTAAATAAAAGAATGTAAAAGAATGTAAAGAGAAGTAAAAAGGCTAGGGCGAAATAAGGAAATAGTGGAAAGAAGCGTACAAAAGGTCAAACAAGCATAACAAAAGCGGAGAGACATGGGCAGAGAGTCGATAGAGATTAGAGGATAAGTTATAAGATAAGGAATAGGATAAGGGATAGAATAAGCATAGAGAGTAAGTGTATGTGTAAGGATAAAAAGAGATTGTAAAATCATTGTAAAACATTATATGGATCGATGTAACCGAGGTGGAAGTCATGTAACCCCGAGGGGAAGCATTAAATAAACATTACATTACATTACATTACATATTACGTTCAAACAAAATTAAATTCATTTGAAATAATACGGAAGGTTAGAAACCACCGGATATTTTAAAGAAATAAATTTGTTTCGAACAAATAAATATCTATTAGGTTGGTATTTAAATAAATAAATTTATTTCAGTTGAATAAATTTTATTAATTTTAAATAAATCTTTTTTCTGGGTGTATGATAGTTCTCATATGCTATAGTTATACGGCGCGAAAAACGGGCACGTTTTTCAAGGGAGGGGATGACTGAGTTCGGTCTCCTACCTGTTAGACTCCATAAAGGTAATATTTCATGCACGCGGCTACGACAACTGTCGCGCGACGAAACCACACTGACGTGAAGAATTCCGTCGCGTCTATGAAATATATCGACGATCTGCGAGTTGTAAAAAAAAAAAAAAATGAACATAAAAAAATTGAAATAGAAATAAAAATAAAATGAAATCATAAAATACAATCTTCTAACCTAGAAATAAATAATCTACTATCCATGACACATGTGCACCTTGGTTTCCGCGGTTCGCAGGCTTCGTCGCGTACAAAATAGAATTCTGTCGCATGGAAGTTGATCTCGGATCTACTTCAGTGCGACAGAAAGTACTCCACATGCAGCGAAAGTACACTCACTCGCCGTCAATTTTCAACCAATCAGCGTGGTTTCGTCGCACGACAGTTGTCGTATCCGCGTGCATGAAATATTACCTTCACTGGTGCAAAATCCCTGTTTCTCCACAAGTATCACAATCTGCTATTGGCTTCCCCCACTATATCAGATTTGCGACAATTAAACCTTGTTACATCGGAAGCGTTTACTACAAGTATTGTGATGGGAAGTTTGGTACATGCGGGTTTAAATAATTTGTAGTCCAATAATTCATATACCACAATGAGTATAACGGTACATTTATTCGACTGTCATGTACAAAGACCAATGGCGAACAGAGCAGATAGAGAAGAAGACATATACCACCCAAGTCAAAATAAACAGCGACTTGACTAGAGTGGTACTATAGTGCGGCAATTTTAAATTGATATCCAATCACAAGTATGATACGCAGTATACATACAGGATGTCTCGAAATTCGCGCATGTGCTACATACGGGCGGATTCCTTGCGAAGAATGGATACGGAATATCCAAGTAAAAACTTCCGCGAGGACTTAGTTTTCCTGTAAAAGCACTTATTAACGAACCAATCAGCGTTCATCTTTAGAAGACTGTCTAAAATCCGTATCGCCGTCCGCCTTATTAGCGCGAGCGAAACAATGATGTGTGGTGTTCCCCGCTCGCTTGTCACAACGCGCTCGTATACCTGTCTATGTGTCGCGCTCACGTATACGACCGCGTTGTGACAAGCGAGCGGGAAACACCACACATTATTGTTTCGCTCGCGCTAATAAAGCGGACGGCGATACGGATTTTCGACAGTCTTCTAAAGATGAACGCTGATTGGTTCGTTAATAAGTGCTTTTACAGGAAAACTAAGTCCTCGCGGAAGTTTTTACTTGGATATTCCGTATCCATTCTTCGCAAGGAATCCGCCCGTATGTAGCACATGCGCGAATTTCGAGACACCCTGTATACAACAAGTATCTTTGATACTTTCAAATACATATTGAGACTTTCCTTTGACTCCATTGTTTTTTAGTCTTGATCATAGTATTTTCCATTCTATATTCATGGATATTGTTAATTATAAAAATGTTCATGAATGCAGGATGATTTATAATTACAGTAGCTCTTTCAATGGGGTGGTTAAAAAAAAATATGCATTTCGATCACGTGCTGGTTCCCGAAAACTGATACTCGAAGCTAACATCAGCACACATGCTGCATATTGTTCATTACAATTATCAAACATTTTGTTGACTTAATTCCACTCAACGAGTAATTATTCGTTATTCTTTTCTCGGAGAGGAAGGCTTTGATCCGGTGACTCCTCGTTGGTTCTCTTCACTTTATTCCAAGGCTGCTCTTCGGCAGTTCCAAAGACGGTGTAAATCACAATTTCTATTATGTAGAGACCTACTGTCGTGAAGAAAATAATCCGCCATGCTTCGATGGTTTGCTGAAACAAGAAATGTGTAGCATTTCAATGTCTTTCTTCTTTGATTACAATGATGATTACTGAAACTGATTTCTGATACCATGATGATTTAAAAAATGACCAGTCCTTTAGCACAAGATAGCGACAAAAAAATGGAAACCATTTTTTACAGGTATGGTATAACATGAAATGTTGAATATCATAATAATGAGACGGTTCGAATTATAGCACCGCGTCGACGAACGGCCCGATTCAAATTCGAAGTATCGCGCGCCGCGTAGGCCACCCGACAAATGCTTCGATAGAATTCTATAACTAACAATCCCGTAATTAAAGGATAAAATAAATCGGGGTAAGCGGCGAGCAATCACTCGAGTCTAGATTTGTTCATGGTGATGGATATACATATACATATAACAATATTGGGTATCAACCACCGAAAGTGGTATATATAAATAAACAAATTAATCCACGTGCGCACATTCTCTGAGCTTCGATCGGCTATATTTCAATAAGAACATATAATATTAATACGGGAAACCAATAAAAATATAGGCAAGAAAGACTATACCGAAAGTATACCGTATGTAATAAGTAGGGCCAGGGACTTCGTATGGAGGGGGTAAACTAATACACAAAAACCACATCTGTGTGATAACTATGTTCAGGTTCCACAGTGACAAATTTCAGATGTCAACGAAAACTAACACATGTAAGCACATTTGTGTAATCGGTAATAATTTCATTCGTTTTCGGTTTCGCAGTGACAAAATTCAGATGGCAGAATAAAATGTTAAACTTAACCCCCCTGACCAGTCCGATAAGTGTAGACCGTGCAAGAGTATGTAGTATACGTTTAAGTATACATGCAAGTTCAAGACTGCCCACGTGTGGATAGCGGGCAACTCTCCGTGACTTATGCAGTAGATATAGAAATTAAATTTAAGTCACTGCCTATTGGAAACCACTATTCTAACCTCGCTTCGCTCCGTTACAACGCGGTTCTTCGATGCAGCATGCGAAGCCGGGGGTCTATAGACACCACAATGACGTCAAACTTGTAATAATGTTATTTTTCGTATAGACGTTCGATTTTATTTTAATTTTATATTTCGTCTAGATTTTAGTCACGACTGTAATATATTTTTTTGTATAGGCCTCTGGCCTTGATTTTATCTCACATTTTTTATTAATTTTTATATAATTAAAGCCGTGGAGAAATGAATGAAAATAAAAATTCGTGTTATTGCTACAGATTTGTTATTTTTATTTTTTTTAAATACAGTAACGTTATCAAATCGTCAATGACAATATAGAAATAGCAATCTTAACCCTTCGTTGTCACACTGGGTCTACCAGACCCACGGACTAACTTCGTAGCTAAATATCTGTATCTGAGAGGATACAAATAGGCCAATACAAATACACCACCGAGCTATTTTTTTCCTCAAAGTACCCTATTTCAAGAGTGTCACCCATAAATTTCATGAAAAAATATTGAAAATCAAAAGAGTTATGATTTTTTACGAGAAAAACGGTCTTTTTCGCAAATTGATGGCTTTCGGATTTTTTTTTACCATGTTGACATTTTATTTTTCAAAAAACAACGATGGATTCTTATTCTAGAGAGTTCAAGGTATGTCCCATATTTTTTTGATCGAAATCGGACTGATAGTTTGCATGCAAGAGCGTTTTGAAATACGTCGCGGGGTCTATCTGACCCAGTGTGACAACGGCGGGATTCCACAGAAGTGTAACAGCGGAGGGTTAATAATTGTATTCAAGGAAGTATATTTCAAGGAAGCCAGTATTTTCTTTCATCATTGCACGAGGAACGGAGGAATACCCGTTTTTTTACACACGGAAACTCTTGAATATGCAATGGTAGGCTCGCGAATCACAGTTGCCCCAAAAATCAGCACAGATATGTCAGAGTGGGTCACATCCTTAAATTTCCTACAAGACTATCATTTTCAACTTCAATTCAATTCGCAGCAGCTGCCGATATAAGCCGAAATACATCTGACTAAATAAGATAAAACTCAAGACAACAAATAAGACAGAAATCGAGAGAAAAGTCAAGACAAAAAATAAGACAGAAATCAAGACAAAAAATAGGACAGAAATCAAGACAAAAAATAAGACAAAAATCAAGAAAAAAAATAAGACAAAAATCAAGACAAAAAATAAGACAAAAAATAACGCAAAAATCAAGACAAAAATCAAGACAAAAATCAAGACAAAAAATAAGACAAAAATCAAGACAAAAAATAAGACGAGAATCAAGGACATGTAAGGGTAGGCTCGCAAATCACAGTTGCCCCAAAATCAGCACAGATATGTCAGAGTGGGTCACATCCTTAAATTTCCGACAGGACAATCATTTTCAACTTCAATTCAATTCGCAGCAGCTGCCGATATAAGTCGAAACACATGTGACTATGTAACAACAACAACAAAATTTTATACTATATTTTATATAAAATATTTTAATTTTATATATATATTTTTTTTTATACCTAAAGCTGCCTGTTTTTTCACACACGGGCATGCTTGAATATGCACAGATGGGCTAGGAAATCTTAGAAGCCCCAAAAATCAGCTGTAACATGTCTAAGTGCGTCTCATCTACTGAAATTTCGGATGGTATAATTATTTTTAATTTTAATTGCTTGGGTTACGGAGAGCTGCTCGTTTTCATACACACAGGCACTCTTGAATACGCCCAGTGGCTTCGCATGCTGCGTCGAAGAACCGCGTTGTAACGGAGCGAAGCGAGGTTAGAATAGTGGTTTCCAATACGCAGTGACTTGAATTTATTTTCTATATCTACTGCATAAGTCACGGAGAGCTGCCCGCTATCCACATGTGGGCAGTCTTGAACTTGCATGTATACTTAAATGTATACTACATACTCTTGCACGGTCTACACTTATCGGACTGGTCAGGGGGGTTAAGTTTAACATTTTATTCTGCCATCTGAACTTTGTCACTGCGAAACCGAAAACAAATGAAATTATGACCGATTACACAGATGTGTTTACATGTGTTAGTTTTCGTTGACATCTGAAATTTGTCACTGTGGAACCTGAACATAGTTATCACACAGATGTGGTTTTTGTGTATTAGTTTACCCCCTCCATACGAAGTCCCTGGCCCTAGTAATAAGTAACTATTCATGGTATTTCATAATTAAATAGAAATATACAGAGCATAAAATTGACGCCACCCAAGAAATGACCAATATAAAAGCACGGACAGTGCGAAGAGAAGCAGGCACACACACACACACACAATTTTCTTCAAAATTAGGTAAATTGTTGCTGTTTGGAAAAAGGACAAAAAAAAGATTTTATTTGGAATGTTCTCATTTTCATGGAGCGAAACATTTACAAAACATATTTGCAACTTGGTGGCCAAATACTCACGTTTCCTTCAGTCAATGCCCCAACAAATGGTGGAACTATGAATCCCGGTATGGTTGCGACTGTATTTGTGATTGCTACCAACGTCCCAGCAAAATTTGGTGCAATATCTATATGGTTGGTTAAAAACCCACAGAACATTCCACCGATGCAAGTCACTCCAATGGTCATCAAGACTACTGCTAAAGCTCGATTGCATCCAACGTAAGAAACACCGATCAAACAAATCATTGGAACAAAGGATGCTGAAATATAAATTTTGTTTCACACATGAGATGATCAGAGTTTCTATTTTGTTGAAAAACACTACCGGGATAGTAATACAGTCGAACCTCGCTAACTTGAACCTCCATAACTCGAAAACCTCTATAAGTCAGAGATTCAGTCTGTTCCCTTGCAAAAACCTCTGTAATCCGAAAAAAAAACAGAGAATAACTCGAAGTTTTCTGAACGTATCAAGGCCCATTATTTTGCCTCTGTAGCTCGAATTTAGAGATACCTGACCTCTATAAGTCGAAAGTCGCCTCTATAACTCGAAGTTCCAATACCCTGACCTCTACAACTCGAACCACTTTATGCAGTGACGTTAAGATTACATGTAACAACCTGCGTCCCACGTGCTAATGCTTGTTAGCTTGTTAGGATGAGTGATTCCCGTTCAGTTTGTCTCGAAATGACTTCCAAACGGCAACTCAAATCGTCAAGTGTCAGTGAAAAGATCACGGTGATTAAAGCAGTGAAGACTGTTTCAAAAAAAAAAAAGAAATTGCTGAAGAATTTAGAATTCCAAAACATCTTTGCAGATATCTTGGATGGATTGAAGATTGAAGATTGAAGATTTATCTCCACTATATGGAGAATTTGTACGAGCCTCTATAAGTCGAATATTGTTTTGGTCACCCTCTATAACTCGAAAACTTCGATAAGGCGAAACCTCTATTACTCGAACGAACTAGCTCTTCCCTTGAGATTCGAGTTGGCGAGGTTCGACTGTACAATTGAACTTCACTAACTCGAACCTCTACAATTCGAAAATCTCTATATCGAGGCTGAGGACCAGAAGGACGTCTGCCACATTTTTTTGACTCCAAATAAATTTCCTGCCATAATGGCGTATCTGAAAATTTCACACGTGATAAGAGGAGTATGCTGCCAGAAGGGCATAACTTCGAATTAATAATTTTTGTGGATTGCGCCCTTCTGGCAAATAACTTTGCTGATTTTTTTCAAACTTGAGCCCCGCTTGCTGCCAGAAGGGCGTAAACCTTCGGCAATGATAAGATTATAGTGACAACGTTCTGGTAGGTAGATCCGCTAGATTTTTACGAAATTAGGCCTGGCATGCTACCATAAGGTCATAACTTCAATTTTATTATTGTCGACTTGCACCCTCCTGGCAGCAAGCAAGGCTGAAATTTATAAAAATTTAGCAAAGCTATATGGGTAATTCTCATTTTCGACTGAAATCGCTGTGCACACCATTTTTCTAAGCTGTAGTATTTAATTACCGGATTGGTGATTTACTGTAGTAAATAATAGATGAAATACTATCCTCCCAAGCTAAATTTATGTAAATAAACCACATAGTTAATTTTTTATTAGGCGTCAAAGCGTCAAAAATGTCACTTCCATGGGTGTGATCACCACGCATTCGCGAGGAAAAAAAATCAGAACACTTTGATTCTTTATAATATCCACTTTTAAAGTGAGCCAATATCAACTACGATAAATAACTCATTTAATAGTACAATATAATATTTATAATTACACAGATTTTAATATGAACCGTCATATCAAAGTTTGTGATCAGTTCTTTTGTCACTTCCATGGACCTATGTCACACCTCTCTTATTTAAGAAAATATTGCGCGGGGAACAAATCCCAAATGGCTATAGACACAGTAACTAACCCGCCATCTTAAGCCAGTGATCTGTTTGTACCGGTGTCGTAATCACAACAAGAAAATTTAAGTACAATTTTTATTCTCACAACTCGTCGAGCATAACGGTCACAACCGTGGCAGCTGTTTGAGGTATGAAATTTTATTACTACGGAAATAAAATTAATAAGACGAATAAAAGTAATTTTGTAATGCAATTACATATTTTTTCGAAAAAGTGTTATCTTCTTGTAGTATGTCACTTCTATGCATTATTTTTATACAAGGAATGTCACTTCCATGGAAGACCTTTTTTTCGACCCCCTCTAATTAAGGGGTAACACCACTGTAACGGCCTAAAAAAACGCTGTTTTTACGAATTTTTTTTTAGTTGGAAGGAAAGGTGATACGAAAATACAATTCAAGGAAGTTATTGAATATATATTGAAGTATATTACAAGAAAATTTTATCCAAAAATATTAAAAAATGGCGACGCTGGAGCCATTCTCCGGAGCCATGACGAATTCACGGCGAACCGCGGCACGCAGCATAACTCGGACAATTTTCATTCTTTTGATTTGAATTTTTGACAATATCTTTGAAATAACGTTTGGAAGAGAAACACGTACGGGATTTCAAAAATATTAATTTTTGTAGAATTGGCGAGCAATCAAACAGAAGGTGTCCTGTTTCGCAAAAAAAAAGGCAATCATTTGTTAATAAAAAATGTTCAAATTGACTTATCGAAAATCCCGTATGTGTTTCTCTTCCAAATGTTATTTTAAAGATATTGTCAAAAATTCAAATCAAAAGAATGAAAATTATTCGAGTTATGCTGCGTGCCGCGGTGCGCCGTCATGGCTCCGAAGAATGGCTCCAGCGTCGCCATTTTTAAATATTTTTGGATGAAATTTTTTTGTCATATACTTCAATATATATTCAATAACTTCCTTGGATTGTATTTTCGTATCACCTTTCCTTCCAACTAAAAAAAAATTCGTAAAAACAGCGTTTTTTTAGGTCGTTACAGTGGTGTTACCCCTTAAGGGCTGTCGGAGCTGCGAGCTCAGCGACTATTTTTTTCTTATAGAGTAAGACCTAAACTTGAAAGATCTACCATAATTTATAATGAAAAGACGTTTTCAGTAAATCATCAATTTTCGACCTCCGAAATGAGAATTACCCATATGAGTCATTCACGTCAGACCGGACGGTTTTTGACCTCGATGTTTCCGATTGAGATCTCAATTTTTTTACAGATTCTTTGGAACAAATGAATGGATCAAACAATTTTTTTTTTTGTTCTCGCCCCTAGTTTAGAAGTTACACGGGGTTGAAATTTCGGAAAAACAACCAAAAATCGAAAACACGCTCTCCTTCAACTGCTTATATCTCCAGTTCTATTCATCCTACAGACTTCTACAAAAATGCATTTTGTAGCTCTCGAATGATACTTTCAGGCCGTATTTATTTCATTCCACGATTATCAATTATTTCATTTGTTATAAACAATTATATTTTTCAAACGTGGTTTTCGAGGAAAAAACCACGACTTAAAATTCTGAAAAAAATATGAGCGTATTCCTTGATCATTTCTGAAGAAAAACGTGAAGGAAAATTCATGGACAACTGATAGAGTCTATTTTAAAACAATTTTTTTATGAGTGACGGCGCGCGTTATCGCTGAGAAATGTGACTCGAGTATACCCGAGTATACCCGAGGTATACTCGAGTCCCATCTCTCAGCGACAACGCGCGCCGAGGTATACCTCGGGTATACTCGGGTATACTCGAGTCACATCTCTCAGCGACAACGCGCGCCGTCACTCATAAAAAAATTGTTTCAAAATAGACTCCATCAGTTGTCCATGAATTTTCCTTCACGTTTTTCTTCAGAAATGATCAAGGAATACGCTCATATTTTTTTCCGAATTTTAAGTCGTGGTTTTTTCCTCGAAAACCACGATTGAAAAATATAATTGTTTATAACAAATGAAATAATTGATAATCGTGGAATGAAATAAATACGGCCTGAAAGTATCATTCAAGAGCTACAAAATGCATTTTTGTACAAGTCTGTAGGATGAATAGAACCGGAGATATAAGCAGTTGAAGGAGAGCGTGTTTTCGATTTTTGGCTGTTTTTCCGAAATTTCAACCCCGTGTAACTTCTAAACTAGGGGCGAGAAAAAAAAAAAAATTGTTTGATCCATTCATTTGATCCAAAGAATCTGTAAAAAAATTGAGATCTCCATCGGAAAATCCATAAAAATTAACAAATCGATGTTACGCCCTTCTGGCAGCATACTCCTCGTATGTGGCTTACGTGTTAAATCTTCGGATACGCCCTTATGGCAGCATCTGCAACTTTTTTTGGATGGAGCCCTTTTGGTCAATAACCCTCGATATGTCTGAGACTGAGTCCATTCCCCTGCAGAAATCTCCGTAATTCGAAAAATGAACAGAGAACAAATCGAAGTTTTTCGATGCATTAAGGTAGTTCACCACTAAATCGAGTTTTTATAGTTGTTCATAAAATTTGGATTGTGTGTTAAGATTGAGCAAATACATACACAGTTGAATTTTTATGCATTTCTGACGTACAGAAAATTAGTTATTCGTCTCGGAAGTAGGATGTTTTAACACGTAAAGCATAGGACCGAGGCTACCAAAACCGACGTTTTGATTGATAGCATCATTTTGCTTCTACAGATTTTGATAAAAAAACCAACATGTAGTAATTTAGTATATTTTGAATGTTATTCCCAAAGATGAAAGCGATTTAACGTACAGTTTGAGAGTAATCGTAGTGTGAAATATGCTGTGATAATGTACGATGATGGAAAACCTAGCCAGAGAGAAGCAGCTTCATGCTTACGTCGCGTGCAAGGGGTAAAACTGCTGGATTTACCAGCTCTCTGCTAGATCTGTTAGCCCAGTCTATAGAGCACTTTCGCAATGCAAAATTCTGAATAAGTTTTTTTGATGTTGAAATGAGCCCCCCCCCCCCCCCCCCCCCGTTTGCGCGTAAGTCACCATCCTGAAAAACGCGTTTGATATCAAATCTCGAAAACGGCTGACTTTAGGATAAAAAACATACCGACTTTTTTTGTAGACAATTTAATTTTGCTATTTTTAGATTTCACTGTACATCTGTTTAAATCTGATTCGCATAAACGTACTATAGCTGATTCGCATAAACGTTAATAGCAGTTTATGTGGCATGCTTGTATACAAGCTGTTTCTGAGGCAAGAATAATATTTAAAGAAAATATGTTTTTGAGGCAAGAATGATATTTAAAAAAAAAAAACATGCATAAATATCATTCATATAAAATCAGATTATTTCGCAGAAAATAAAATAAAAACCTCGGGGCTTAAATTCTGTAATTCTTAACGGCAGAGATAACGGCGAAATAACGCTGAAATAATGAAAAACAATAGGCACCTGTCAATGAGCTACTTCTATTTCATGGATTGACGTTGTTTTGTGCAGTTATGCTGCAGTTATTATAACGCCGGAGTTACGGAACAAGCCCCCTGGTCTCTGTAGAAAGAGCAACATGATACCTCGAAATTGAATTAGAATGGTTGAGATCGATGGAGCAGCATTAAATCAAGATTCGCGGCAGCGAATCGCCGAGTTCCCCCCCCCCCCCCCTCCGACAGCGAAAACTCGGCGCGCCAGCCACGAAACATTTACCCGAGCCAGCTCTTGTTCTTGTAAAAAACCTGTCATATCTTTTGAACCGCTGATTATTTTCTAATGAAATTTATATGGGCGTAAGGCCCTCAACATTTGATCTTGCTCGCGAAATTTCGACAAAATCTACCGCGTGGTTCCGGAGATATTGACCGTCGAAGTTGATCGAAAAACACAATCTTCTTCTTCTTCTTCTTCTTCTTCTTCTCCTTCTTCTTCGTTGCAGACGTTCTTCTTGGGACCACGATATCTGTCGAACCGTTGCACTTATGAATTTGCCATTTGGAAGGAGTGTTCTCATCACCGAAATCTCGCCCCCTATTGTTTTTGAGCAATAATTGACCACGCATAACTGAGTTATTAATGATATTAATTATTTTACAAAATGCGCATGCGCAGAATTATTGATCGATGCCTGATTTACAAATGCGCATGCGCAGCAGCAAATCGCGGCCGCGTGCCAGTATGATTATAATATAATATTATTATATTATTATATAGTATTATTTATAATCATATTTCATTTATCATTATTATTATTATTGTCATTATTATTGATGCGTCACGTCTACTCGTGCTCCCCAAAAAAATTTGTACTCAGTAATGTGTCCGCACCGCAGTTTTCGGTGTCCAGGTCCTTCGCTCCGTAGTTTTCGGTATCCAGGTCCTTCGCTCCGTAGTTTTCGGTATCCAGGTCCTTCGCTCCGTAGTTTTCGGTATCCAGGTCCTCCACTTCGTAGTTTTCGGTGTCCAGGTCCTTCGCTCCGTAGTTTTCGGTATCCAGGTCCTTCGCTCCGTAGTTTTCGGTATCCAGGTCCTTCGCTCCGTAGTTTTCAGTATCCAGGTCCTCCACTTCGTAGTTTTCGGTGTCCAGGTCCTTCGCTCCGTAGTTTTCGATATCCAGGTCCTTCGCTCAGTAGTTTTCGGTATCCAGGTCCTTCGCTCCGTAGTTTTCGGTATCCAGGTCCTTCGCTCCGTAGTTTTCGGTATCCAGGTCCTTCGCTCAGTAGTTTTCGGTATCCAGGTCCTTCGCACCGTAGTTTTCGGTGTCCAGGTCCTTCGCTCCGTAGTTTTCGGTATCCAGGTCCTTCGCTCAGTAGTTTTCGGTATCCACGTCCTTCGCACCGTAGTTTTCGGTATCCAGGTCCTTCGCTCAGTAGTTTTCGGTATCCAGGTCCTTCGCACCGTAGTTTTCGGTGTCCAGGTCCTTCGCTCCGTAGTTTTCGGTATCCAGGTCCTTCGCTCAGTAGTTTTCGGTATCCAGGTCCTTCGCACCGTAGTTTTCGGTGTCCAGGTCCTTCGCTCCGTAGTTTTCGGTATCCACGTCTTTCGCTCCGTAGTTTTCGGTATCCAGGTCCTTCGCACCGTAGTTTTCGGTATCCAGGTCCTTCGCACCGTAGTTTTCGGTGTCCAGGTCCTTCGCTCCGTAGTTTTCGGTATCCACGTCTTTCGCTCCGTAGTTTTCGGTATCCAGGTCCTTCGCACCGTAGTTTTCGGTATCCAGGTCCTTCGCACCGTAGTTTTCGGTGTTCAGGTCCTTCGCTCCGTAGTTTTCGGTATCCACGTCCTT
The DNA here is from genome assembly GCA_944452935.1 of Rhogogaster chlorosoma. Taxonomy (NCBI): domain Eukaryota; kingdom Metazoa; phylum Arthropoda; class Insecta; order Hymenoptera; family Tenthredinidae; genus Rhogogaster; species Rhogogaster chlorosoma. The sequence goes on from OX101802.1 coordinate 18,519,361, forward strand.
CGCACCGTAGTTTTCGGTATCCAGGTCCTTCGCTCAGTAGTTTTCGGTATCCAGGTCCTTCGCACCGTAGTTTTCGGTGTCCAGGTCCTTCGCTCCGTAGTTTTCGGTATCCAGGTCCTTCGCTCAGTAGTTTTCGGTATCCAGGTCCTTCGCACCGTAGTTTTCGGTGTCCAGGTCCTTCGCTCCGTAGTTTTCGGTATCCACGTCCTTCGCTCCGTAGTTTTCGGTATCCAGGTCCTTCGCACCGTAGTTTTCGGTATCCAGGTCCTTCGCACCGTAGTTTTCGGTGTTCAGGTCCTTCGCTCCGTAGTTTTCGGTATCCACGTCCTTCGCTCCGTAGTTTTCGGTATCCAGGTCCTTCGCTCCGTAGTTTCCGGTGTCTACGTCCACCGCTCCGTAGTTTTTTTAATAAAATTTATAGGGCGTAAGACTCTGCCCACTTGATCTTGTTCGTGAAATTCCGACAAAATCTGCTGCGTAGTTTCTGAGATGTAATAACATTTATCCGGCAATTTTTTTTTCTATATAATCATAAATAATTACGTATAATTTAATATAATTTTATATGATAAAATTATCGTGAAAAAATTTTTTTTTTCATATAATTGAAGAACCAATTTTTTAGAGAAATAAATTTCCTACAAGATTATGGAAACGAAAATCCGGAAAAAAAATTTTTACACCCATTTATTTTAGAAATAAGAAAAATAAATTTTGACATGTTCGTTTTAAATGGGAAAGAGGACTCCTCCTTGCGCCAACTGAATTTTCGAGATATCGAGCTGAAATTTTGAGGGATTTTTTTTTCTGTGACAAAGAAACTCTTGAGATACATTCATTCCAAAAAAATTATAGGATTTTTTTTCTGAAACAGTCTAATGTAGATATTTTTTAGATCAACTTGAAAAATATTATAGAATCTCATGATGGTCTGTTTCAATTGGACATGGCTATTTTACTTAAGAGTTTCACAATCGAACAATTGTAGAACATTTTCCGTATTCTATGTTCGTACGACATCTAAATATGTTGCTTTGTCTAAATAAAATGGGATCATGGGAAGCATAAACTATGATCGGAACAAGCTATTGTATAATTCTCAAGATGAAATTTCTTGGACGAATAAAATAGCTCGTATCTTTTGCGCAAGGTCCAGAATACACTTGTTCATTGTAGCACATGCATTCCATCACGAATGATCGCAAGTTGATCTTTATATATGTGTAATATGTAGAATACATTAAAGTCAGCTTAGCGCTGACCCGTTTGCACGTACAAAAAGTAATGAAATAACGGCAAAAACATTGTAAATGTAAAAAATTAAAACCGAGTTCCAAAATGGTTTCCCCAGCCAAAAACTCGAGAACATCCATACTCTTTTTCAGCGTCAGATTATAAACATCATTTCCTTACAAAAATAGTACAAAATAATACGTGAAATCAGGCATCGAAGCCGAGCGTTCCCTTTGTTAATTTTCAGACTTCAAATTATGTTCTTCGAATGCTAATCAATGGAAATGAATTGAAAACCAATAGAATCATTGATAAAACCTGTGATAAAACAGCATATTGGCGACGGAAAATATTGCTGAAGGAAGTTAGCTCGTATGATGATACGAACTCGGCGGGCATAGATTGTTCTGAAAATTATCAATTGCTGAAGTGTGAGGTAAGATCAGCAATTAGTGCGTCTTTCAATGCAGAATATGTGTACCTATACTGTAAGTCGAATAGAAAGAGAGACGTCGCAAGAGCATCACCGAAGTGTACCGATAATGGGTACGTCCAGTATAAGTATGTATCGTTTTATGGATGTGACATGTTTGTAGCATGGCGTTATAACTTTAGTCGAAAATCGGTAAACGATAGATGCAGAATGAAATTGAACTCTTCAAAACTTGCATTCGAATTTAAATTACTGAGATCACCGTGCCTGGACCATTAGTTCTTGTTATGAACACACTATGGGTATTTTTTTAACTTTAATTTCCAACGGATTACTCATTCCTTTCATTCATTTGTTTCAACCCAACCTCTTGCGAAAACCACGAAGCACTAGTGCGTGGAAAATGTTTTCTGATTTTTAAATTTGAAGAAAAAAAGGATAGTATGTAGGGCACGGGCACTCAAAAGGACTTTATGAAGAGTGTGAAACTGTCACACGATTCAAAGACGAGGTCTTTCTTCGCCCTTGTCATATAAACCACTATTATATCGCAGTTTTAGTCTACAATAATGAATATATTATCAATGCCAAAAATATCCTAACAGTATTTGATCATGCTCCCGACAATTTTGTGGGTGTGATCGTTACACATTGACTGGAAGAAATAATTAAAAAAAAAAGAGTGCAATTGATAATTTTCAGAACAATCTATGCCCGCCGAGTTCGTATCATCATACGAGCTAACTTCCTTCAGCAATATTTTCCGTCGCCAATATGCTGTTTTATCACAGGTTTTATCAATGATTCTATTGGTTTTCAATTCATTTCCATTGATTAGCATTCGAAGAACATAATTTGAAGTCTGAAAATTAACAAAGGGAACGCTCGGCTTCGATGCCTGATTTCACGTATTATTTTGTACTATTTTTGTAAGGAAATGATGTTTATAATCTGACGCTGAAAAAGAGTATGGATGTTCTCGAGTTTTTGGCTGGGGAAACCATTTTGGAACTCGGTTTTAATTTTTTACATTTACAATGTTTTTGCCGTTATATTACTTTACAGCGAGGGGCTCCACAGAAAGTTCATTCATGTAAACAGGAAGTGATTTCCAGGTGAGCAGCGCTATGTATCTAACTATTTAAGGGGTTATACGCAGTTGCAAGGCCGAAAAAAGACGTTTTTTCAATAATTTTTTATAGAAAGGGATTTTATTGAACAAATAAAAGTAATAATTATTCAGATAGTGTCAACTGTTAAGTTACTAATGACACTCAGATCATGTAAAAATATTGAGCTATACTGCTCCTGTAGACGATCTCCCGAAGGTCCTCCAAAAACAGGTCTTCGGCGGTGATCATCCTATCCTTGGATTGGATTATCCGAAATCAAAAAGTAGGTCAGATTCTTTTAGTGGATAGATGAATCTTGGGATTGATCGAAGGAATAAGATTTCCAATAATTATTTCTATTTTTTTAAACAATTTTTTGCGAAAATTTTGATCGGAAATTCTAATTATTTCTTCACATAGCCGCCATTTTATTAAAAATTTAAATTTTGACTATTCCTTCGATCAATCCCAAGATTCATCTATCCACTAAAAGAATCTGACCTACTTTTTGATTTCAGATAATCCAAACCAAGGATAGGATGATCACCGCCGAAGACCTTTTTTTGGAGGACCTTCGGGAGATCGTCTACAGGAGCAGTATAGCTCAATATTTTTACATGATCTGAGTGTCATTAGTAATTTAACAGTTGACACTATCGGAATAATTATTACTTTTATTTGTACAATAAAATCCCTTTCTATAAAAAATTACTGAAAAAACGTCTTTTTTCGGCCTTGCAACTGCGCATGACCCCTTAAGATTTTTAATTTTGCAATTTTCAACGCTTCAACGTCCATGAGACTTTACCGATCACTGCTTTGCAAGAATTATTTTTTTTTTTTAGAGGAAGTGACAAGTATTTCGATGAACAGTTATACAAATCGTTGAAATTAAAAATCACCGAAAATGGCGTTTTCGGCCTGATTTTATCGTCGATGAGCCAGTACTAAGCTCCAACACGTTTTGTTTTTGTGCAAACGTATAGAACTATGGAGGAGCAACTGATTCTAGCAAATTCGTATTTTTCTGAACTACCCTACTGAGCATACGATCGCGTTCGTTTGATATTTACTCATCGTCAGTTGTTTGACAATAATTCGTTTGACAGCAAATTAAACTAACCTAGATTTTCCAGGCGGTCCGCCTATCTAATGTGGGACCATTCAAGTTGTTGTTGTTGTTGTTGAACCTTTAGCTTATCTCCAATCAAGGAATGTAGCCTCTCAGGTATGTATTTTTAATAATAAGTAGAAAGATTTATGTGAAAATTTAGAAGTTGTTTACTAATTATTTATTTATATTATATTATTATATTTGATAAGATGAGCGAATGATTGAAGCTTCGATATATTATTTCGATCGTAGGGATATCGCAGACCGTTAGATTCAGTGCCAATCGTATTACTGAACAAGCATTGCCAGTCTATAAGATGGCAGAACTGTGTCGTGGCCATGACGTCAGAGCCTACGTATGAAATTTATAGGTTAAGATCGGGATCAGTTTTATTTTTGTTTATATTTTTTTTCACGAGTCACTCAAGTACAGAATGTACTTATTTTATCCAGTAATAGTTAATTTTACAAGATAAATCCGATATATCCAAATTTTAGATGGAATTAAGAAATTTAAAAAGTTGAACAAAGTTTTTTTAACGGCAGCTGAAAATTCGTTTTATTTTCTTTGAATACGATTGAATAAAAAGAAAATTCATCATATTTAAACCCCCCAAAACTGATGACTTTCTTAAGTACTCCGTTTTGCCCCCCCCCCCCCCCCCCCCCCCTTCCCCTATATTATGTATAATTTTTATTTTTTTATTTTTAGAATAATTACTTATATTGTTGAACAAAAAAATTAGTAGAAAACATTTTTTTTCATGTTCCTTATGACTTACGATCACTAAAAAAATATATGTTACACTGCTTTATGTGCACTATTACTCATTTAAATTGCATTACAAAAAAGTTGGTGCAACACTTCGAAAAAAAATAAAACGTGATGCGCGCCATATAATGTAAGGATACAAACTTGTCTTGGGGACTATACTTTTGTAATTTTCCATACTTATAGTACAGAAAAGTCCGGACCCAAATAACAAATCCCTAAAGCCATAGGGCCAGATATCCAGAAGTTTTCGAAAAAATGAACTTTGAAAAATTAGAAGCGATGCATATGCGCTGAAGTTAAAACACTTGACAACAAAGCTCGTGGCTCACCAGATAGCGCACGAGTCTGGAATCCCGTAGGGACCGTTTAATGAGGGATGAGAGACCGACGGTGCGGGATGCGGATTGGTCGGCCACCATTAATGGCCGACTTCCGCTTTGCAACTGAAACATGGAGTGGGGTGGAGTGGGGTGGAGTGTTTCAGTTTACATTGCAACAAGGTTATATTATATGGTACATATCCCCATATCTCTTATGTCGTCTCGAATCTATCAACGAGGAAGAAGATTCCTCCTTAAGAACATCTCTGGTCGGTAACCTGGAAGTCTCACAGTCACACGGAAAACCGTTTGGTAGAACCGTTCTCCTTTGCGATATATTTCGGTCATCGGGTACACCAAATTCACAGAGAACGGTTGTCTCGTGTGGTAATAGTCCAAGAGCTAGTAACACACGTTTCATGAAGTATTTGATGCACGTTGAAATTTTGTCTCATAGTATCTACTGGATAGATGAGCAGGTAGGCAAGTGTCGGTTTGCCCTACCTGGGGACACCAGGTACTGCGCATAGGAGAAAGGTGTAAAAAAAATGTGCCCAAAAGAAGTGTTTGATTCATAGCCCAACAAACAGAAATTGAAATTTACTATCACTAAGAACACAAAAATAAATTGGCAGACGCTTCTAAGGGGGTTAACGTGTAATAAAAACACCCCCAAGTTGTTTTTAAAAAAATACAAAATGAAGTGTTTGATTCACGTTGAAATTTTGACAGTGTCTTCATTTCATATAATAAAAAATAATTACAAAAAGGCAGACGCTTTGCTTGGGGTTAAGTATCGGAAAACATGCAAAGAAATATTAATTTCAATAGAGAGAGATAGGCAGCGCGTAGTCGTGGATGTGAGTGAGAGCACCGACTACCCGCGTAGCTACGGTCTTTCTCTGCGCTCTCATTGGCTGTTGGTCACGTGTTCTTGTACAGCTGTACTGGCTATACATTTTCAGTAAACAATTCACCCGTTGTTGTGAGCACATGTTCTTGTGATTTCTTTTAATGCGTGTATAAATTTGTTGAATTATTATTAATAACAAAATATATAAATTGGATATCTTTGAATGTACAGTACATTTTGAAGTAAACTACTCTTTTATAAAAATGGAAGAGGAATGTGAGGAACGCGAGTCTGTGTCGTTATATGCAAACAGAAAGATGCTGGAACGGTTATTGTTTTCTCTGAAACAACTTTAACCCTTCGAGTGCATACTGGGTCGGTTTGACCCAAACAATTTTTACTTCAAAATGTACTGTACATTCAAAGATATCCAATTTATATATTTTGTTATTAATAATAATTCAACCAATTTATACACGCATTAAAAGAAATCACAAGAACATGTGCTCACAACAACGGGTGAATTGTTTACTGAAAATGTATAGCCAGTACAGCTGTACAAGAACACGTGACCAACAGCCAATGAGAGCGCAGAGAAAGACCGTAGCTACGCGGGTAGTCGGTGCTCTCACTCACATCCACGACTACGCGCTGCCTATCTCTCTCTATTAAAATTAATATTTCTTTGCATGTTTTCCGATACTTAAGGGGGCTCCAGCGCGGAGAGTTCCGAGGTCAATTAGGGTATATTCGATTAATTAAAATGCGCTGAATCCAACGGTACCCTTATTTTTCCCTGTAACCGTGGAAAATTTTGAGATATTTCATCTCAAAGTTTGGAAATTTAACATAGCCTCTTATGGAGTGAGCTGCGAATGAGGTTGAAAATTGATCATTAACCAAACTTACTCGAGGAGTTCCGCAACAAAAAACTGATATCTTGTAGATAAAGAGTTAAACTTTCAGATAGCGTCATACAAAATATGGGTAACCGTGAAAAATATAGAGGAAATTCATGAAAACTGAACACGAAATTGAGTGCGTCGTCGGATATCCGGTATTTTATCGGCAGCCATGTTTGTCGTGTTACGAGTGTGAAGCGCGCGCTTTTTGGATAATTCATAATTTCAGTCAGAGCATTCTTTCAATTACACGATTTTTATTCTGATAATAGGTTGGGTACATATATTGACTCGTTGAAAAAAGGGCAAATTGGTGACTATTTATTTGAGTATAATAAATAAAATGCAATTTTAGATCGGAGTATTTTGTAGTATCGTTGCTTCAAAAATAATTATAAGATTTTTCAAGATGAATATAAGCTTCAAAATACAAATTTATTTTTCGACGGTATTTGACTTCGGCCGTAGTCGCTGGAGCCCCCTTAACCCCAAGCAAAGCGTCTGCCTTTTTGTAATTATTTTTTATTATATGAAATGAAGACACTGTCAAAATTTCAACGTGAATCAAACACTTCATTTTGTATTTTTTTAAAAACAACTTGGGGGTGTTTTTATTACACGTTAACCCCCTTAGAAGCGTCTGCCAATTTATTTTTGTGTTCTTAGTGATAGTAAATTTCAATTTCTGTTTGTTGGGCTATGAATCAAACACTTCTTTTGGGCACATTTTTTTTACACCTTTCTCCTATGCGCAGTACCTGGTGTCCCCAGGTAGGGCAAACCGACACTTGCCTACCTGCTCATCTATCCAGTAGATACTATGAGACAAAATTTCAACGTGCATCAAACACTTCATGAAACGTGTGTTACTAGCTCTTGGACTATAACAACAACCGTGACGTAGTCTTTTCAGGACTTCTCTACTGTTGTGTTCTCTTCTCGTCGGTTATCAATTTGTTTTATTTATTATATTCTTTTTTGTTTGCTGCCACTACCGAGTAGTTCCTAGGATTATTCAGATTTAATTTTTTATCTAGTCGTAGTGTGTCACAGGACGTTACATTCGTTGAGCTAATTTGTTATTTGCTATTTTTTTTCCCGTCATTGGTCTCTTACGTGGAAGCCTTAATTCCTCCGATTATTACTCATTGTAAATCTCGCAAATTCTATAGGTTGCCTATACACGACCGCAGTTTTCTTTTTCTTGTTATTGTCGATCCGAAGGAAAGCACCCCGCAGTGCATGAGTATTGTTATATTTTTTTTTTTTTTTTCTGTTACATCCAGTTCATTATTCCTCTTCTTGATTTTGTTACCTTTGCCTGACTACATTGGTTTTTATTATTGGTTTCAGGTCATTGCATAAATTGCATAAATGTAGAGGTCAGGGTATCGGAAGTTTGAGTTATAGAGGTAGCCTCTGACTTATAGAGGTCAGGTTCTTCTAAATTCGAGTTCCAGAGGAAGGAAAGGGGCCCTTAATGCATCGGAAAATTTCAAGTTATTCTGTTTATTTTTCGAATTACGAAGGTTTCTGTTGAGGAATGGACCAGAGACATATACAGGTTTTTGAATTATACAGGTTCGAGTTGGTGAAATTCAACTGTATAATCATAGCAATACTCACCGAATATTGTCCCGATCTTTCTCGATATGGAAATCGAAATCCAACCTTTGGACTGAATGATTGCAAGAATTTTTCCAAGAGACATTGTGAAAAACCACATGCAGAGAAACGGCATTGCTGAGAGAGCAGCGTTCTGAAATATAAAATTTATCAGTTAAAAACAAAAGTACTAGAAATGTTTAGTATCATCGTGTACAGAGCTCGTAGAACAATTGGAGTTAGCGCATCAAAATATTATGTTGAACAAGACTTTCCGAAAATCCGATTAATTTCAACTCACGGCCGGGTAGCGCAAATAAAGAGGCCTGCATTTGAAATTCTAGTTCTAGTAACATGTTATGGAATACAGTGAAAAACTTGACATTCACAAGTCAGTATATCCAAATATAGTACTCCGCGAAAACATTGGAAACGAAAAATATTCCACGCCTCTTGGATATCATAGTAGAGCGACGGAAACGCCAAATGTTAGCTAACAGTGGAAACACGAGGACGTTTTTGACAGAACACTAGGCATATATTGCAACTTTTCGGATTATTTAATGATTTTAAATAAGACGATTTTATTCTGATACAGAGCGTGGTTGTTGCATTAATTTTAATTGTTCATTTTTCATTTGTTCTGACTTGTATCGCCACTCACGAGGGGAACACATGAAGTCTAACCCTCCGATTTTTCTGTAACTTCACAGGGTGAAAGAGGGATCAAAATAAGCGGACACGTATTTCGGCTCATCTGTAGACACTCGACCGTTTTCGAGAAAATGGCGATTGAAGTTTTCGACGCGCTCCAATAACCTGCGAACGCGACAACTGTTCGAGCGAGGCGGTAGCGCAGCGGACAACGGCGCGGTTTGGAGATTTTGCACCCCGGGTTCGAGTCCCGTAATTTTTTTTTTTCTGGTTTTCATCGAAGTTTGTGCACCTAAACCCAGTAATTAAGTTAATTACTTAAATTTACGAATATCCCGACAGGCGATTATTCTAAGTTATTTCTTGCCGCGTTTGGTGATTTGCTAAATGTTAAGTACGAGATATCCCGACAGGCGATACTCTACAATTTAAAGAAAAGAAAAATGACTCTAAGGGAATCGTTCCAAGAAGACCTTGGATACGATTATGCCAAACAAAATAACGCTATAATGAGCCAAATGCCCCGACAGGCGACAATTGCTATATTTTTACGCAGTTATGAGTCAAGTGTCCCGACAGGCGACAAATGCTGCTGAGCCTGGTCAGCTGTGCTGTATTTATACCTAAATCTGACGTCACGCTGTCTAGCGTCGGTCGCGTAAGATGGTGCGCGCGCCGCTCTCTGCTCGGAGCGAGCCTGATATGTTACAATGTACACATAGGGTCAAGCAAAGTGTCGCACCTAAGATATGCAACTGAACATACACCTTCATTTAAGTTGGCAATACAAATGCGACTTGAGAGCCCCCGCGACGGAGAGCTGCGGGAAAACGAAGGTCGTATCGCTTCATCTGTCAAAACGTCAATTGAAAAATAATTTCTTGATCTTAACCACAACCTGATATGGCACAGATGATCAGTAAAATTCGGTTGCTCTGTAAAAAACGTGATATTTGCGAGGTGTACAAGGATTAAAAGGTTGATTCGGGTATATCCAAGAATCTGCAAGAGCATTCAAATTATTTTTAAAGATGATAATTTCGTTACGATATTTGCCGCATTTTTCCACTTTCTTGGTGTAGGTTGATTACGTTTCTTGAAATTGAGATAAAGAAGCAGAAATTATAACGTAGCAGTGAGATGCGATACCTGCAACGTTGTGTTTAAAATCATCACAATAAAATGAACGCATACAAGATCTGATTAACACATTTATTCATCGATTACGCCGATGACAATCCTCGAGATGAGTATGCTTCACAGCTAAGCAGTTCTTTGGACCATCTTCTATGAGTCAAGAAATGGTATTTTTATTTTAATCAAATCTATAAACTGACATGCCACCAGTCCGTCTCATCAATAATCGATCAAAAAACGTTCAAAATTCGCCGCCCTAGATCCGAACCTACTGGGCCTACCAGTAAATCCGCCACTGATTATTGTAATCGGTACAAAATAGGCGTTTCTGATTGGTTGAGCAGCGAAAAGGCACTAACTATACGTTAACGACCGACGTTTACTAACGTCAAAAGATCGAAGAACGTACCCCAGGTAGGTTAATTACATTTTGAAAAGTGTGCATTTCTATAATCTGACGATTTGAGCGTGAAGTAAGGGGGTGAGAGGGTCACAAAGTTGCAAAAAAAAAAGCGTCACCTCGAGATTCTCGAGCGCGATCGATTTTTTTTTTTTATTTTGGGAGAAATAATTCAAAGACAACGGAAAAAATATAATCTGCCGACTTCGACAAGCCGGAATAACAAAAATCGTCAATAAAGTTTAGAGCTCGCAGCTGCAGTGAAGCGTGTATTCCCCACTCCACGCCTCTTTTTCCTTTTCACTCTTTCTCTATCTCTCATTGTCAGTATTCCGGACCGTATTTTTTTTTTTATTAGCATGCTATTTTTCGTGTATTTTATTTGTCACATTCAGTGATTTAAAAAGCAAAAATCATGAACAAAATTTTTTTTGTCAAACCGTCATATTCAGAAAATCCCTCGAAATAATCGTCAGATTATGGGTCAGCACGACTAGGACATCAAGCTGAACCGTCTGTATTTAATAATCTGACGCGTTCGAATAAATATTTTTGTTTCCCATTTTTTACCCTTTCGCACGGTGATCCCCACAATGCAAACTGGCAGACTAACATACCTCCGTCATCAGAGACACGTGGGGCATATACACTATCAAAATCTGATGCGCTCATGTATTTCCATGTGACTGTTTTTTCTCTACATTTTTGAAAGCACGTAGACGCTCTCCCCAACGGTGAAAGGCTATACATCATATAACCTTCTTTTCTTTCTACCATCTAATCTTCAAAATCCAATAGGTCCCCACAACGCTCGAGTAAATCACCATTCAGCATCGTGGGCTCCCCTAGTATAGTAGGTTACTAATTAAGTAGATGATTAACCCGGGATGAGTATGACGGCGTCGTCTCTTGGAGATGTCTTCATTCGGCATACGCCTCTGCAGCTCCGTTCTCGTGGTCCAGGTTCTTCGCTTCGTAGTTCTCGTAGTCCAGGTCCTCGGTTTCGTAATTCTCGTAGTCCAAGTCCTTCGATTCGTAGTTCTCGTAGTTCGCGGTCCTTCGTTTCGTAGTTTCAGTCGTCTAACAATAAGTGTACCACTTCATGGTTTCAGTCGTCTAGGTCCTCCGCCTCGTAGTTCCAGCCGTCTATAGATCTACCGCTTTGTAGATTCAGTCCTCTGACCTAGACGACTGAATCTACGAAGCAGAGGACCTAGACGACTGAAACTATGAAGCGGAGGTCCTAGACGACTGAAACTACGAAGAGGTTGCCGGTGTTCAAGTTTCCCGGATTAATCATCTACTTAATTATAGTACCTACTTACTTACTATTAGTGGTCGGCTGAAAAAAAGTTAATAGGTTACTAAATGTCTATGAATACGGCTGTCTCTTATTTATTCAGTGCAATACAAAGGAATTAAAGTAAAATCATGAGTCGCACCATTATCAAGTGTGGCTTCCGAAGTATCCATGTGGACTTCTTTTGCAGAAAATCTTTATCTAAAGATCAGTAAATACACGAAACATGAGATATTCTGTGGCCAACAACTATGGAGCGAATGACCTGGACGGCTAAAACTATGAAGCGAATGACCTGGACCGCTGAAACTATGGAGCAGCTGAAGTAAACGGCCAACAACTATAGAGCGAATGGCCTGGACGGCTAAAACTATGAAGCGGATAACCTGAACCGCTGAACCTATGGAGTGGTGGACCTAGACGGCCAATAACTATGGAGCGGTGGACGGAGACGGTGAAAAACTATGGAGCAGAAGACCTAGCTGTCAAAAACTGAAAAGTGGAAGTGTCAGAGTGAAAAGTCCACCCGTTATCCGTTACGTAATAATAAAAAGGAAAGTTTACAGTTAAATTATCAGACAAGCGACGGCGTGGGCACTGTCACAATTGTTGACTCTTGAGCCGGCACTATCTCGACCAGTGTTCGGCTCTCTGAAAGGCTAACTAAGATATTCGATAACTCGTACACGGCCGTTGGTCTTCGAAATTTTTTGCAAAGGGATTTTCGTCTAAAGCTGGGTACTGACTTGAGCATATTTGCGCGCACAAACCATCTTTTTCCTTCTTGCTCCTAGAAGCAAGAAAGGAGACAAAAGACGTTCGTGCGCGCAAATATGCTCAAGTCAGTACCCAGCTTTAGAATTCGACAAGGAATCTGCCTATTTTAGGTGGTGCGGGAGTTCTGGGTCACCCTGTATATAACGAATAAAACGTCAATTCCCGATTTCGAGAATGGGAATTTTTGCACCTCGTACTTCGTACCACCCATTTTCTGTTTATCCCGCAGCAGTTTTTAACTTAAATTAACACCTACACCGCATTGCCGTCTGCACTCGAACGTCCACGCGGTGCCTGAATCGGCCGCCAGGCCACGCTACTAGAGGTGTCCAAGAGGCTTATTGATCGTCTCGACTGCAGAAAGTTTTGAATTTTCTAAATTTTCCAAGTAGCGTGAAACAGTTGGTTACAATTATCCAAATTGTCCAAGTGATAATCCAAGTAACTCATATGTTCTATTTGAAGGACATGCCAAAAAAGAGTTCCGAAACTATCGTCGTCAAACGTATGAGGATTTGGAATTCGTTGAATATTATTGTGGGCGAAATGCTTTCCCCCGAATGAAAGCTCAACGTTGCGATACGCGATTCCTTTGAATCGCTGATTCTTAGTAAAAAAAATACTCACCGCATTCATGCTGAATTTGAGAATTTGATTCATAAAGGTCGGTAATTCGGTTAATAGCATATACCAGCCAAAATTACTACACAGATGTGAGATCAAAATGGCCCAAAATGGAAGTGACCTTAAAACTTGTCCCCATGGCACTGGTGGTTTCTATAAAAAATGAATTTCAGGTTATCGATGATATTTATGCATTAGAAATTAGTTACAGGATCTTGTTCATAATTTAGTAGCAATGAAGTCACCTCTTTTTTTGTGCCTTTTTTATCCTGATGTTGTCCTAGCGAGCTCGCGATGTAATCCTTCTCTCCTTGTGTAATGAACCTTGTTTGCTGTTCAGGAGAATCCTGAACAAGAAATACCCAGCCGACGCACCAAATCAGAGATAATGCGCCTTCGACATAGAATACGGAAGCCCATCCAAGATTACCCGCCAACAGCCCAGATACAATTATTGAGATGACTGTACCTAAGGCCGTTCCTATGAAGGGGGTAAAAAGATCTTAGATTCCCTATTACGTATTATATTGATCATACACCGAACGAAACTTGATTGAATAATATTTTTCAGAATTCGTATGTCGTTATCGATGGATTTGGTCAAATCCGCGTGAAGTACCTTAGCCCTATGTAGAGGGTCACATCCAGACTGGGAAAGAGTTTATTCATTACTGTAGATAATTTGCCAACAATATTAGAATGCTGTCACGAACCGAATTTGGTCAAGGGCAAACATATCAAGAACGGAAAACGGTAAACAATTTTTCAATAACCAGAACAAAACAAGATGAGAAGGAGAAATCAAATCTTGATCAGTCTGAAGTTAGTCTCACAGTCCTCTGTCGTATTCCTTCTTGAAATAATTACGAATAAAAGAAGGAAACAGAAGATTATTCGAAAGATACTTAGAGCATATAGACATGGAGGAAGCATGGTCGCTGAGAAACCGAGCCGAGTCGGTGGGAGAGAGAGGGACATAGGGACAGTACATGCCCTCTCCTTCTATGGCAGTAGCGTACCTATCGTAAATGTGTGCCCTGAACATTATATTGTTTTTCCATAATTCGAATATACATGTGTACTAGATGCACTCTAAATGTATGAAATTGTTGAAATGAAAAGCAATCGACATAAAAAGTTCAAATATATTTATTGAACAAAATAATTTATAAATGTTAAACTGAAATTAGAACGTAAATGGAATATCTAAACGTAAGGTGAGTCCCAACATATGTGTAAAATAATACCACTATATGTAGTCATGGAATATCAATGCAAGGTGCAGCTTTTGAGATGGGTCAAATTAAGGGTAAAATATAATAACACTAACAATAAATTATAATGGCGAACATCTAAACGGAAAGTAAGTCCTAATATGGGTAAAATAACAAAACTAAATTTCAATAAATGCTTACTCTTTATTCATTCACACAATCACATATGATTAGCAAAAGAATTAACGGCCCACCGGAATCTCTTCAAAAGAAATCCTGTTTTCACAACGTGGTACTAGCTCAGTCAAAATATAGAATGGCAAATTATATATAGACTTTTGAAATGATAAGCGATTCTGGAAATTAAAATTATAACTGTAAGATATGTTTCTATTGATAATCCGTCTTTAATTATTTTGGTCATGATTAACCGTACGGGTAAGATTTAGGAGATTATGAATCTACTCAAAAATTTATTTGTCAAACTTCTCTGGGGCCATACGAACAATTGAATAAACAAAAAGTTTCAGCTGTTTTTATATCATTCAAATTTTGGCCGAGTTACGTTTAGAAAAAGGTTCTTTGGGTGTAAAATTCTAGTGTACTGTTATAATATTCATTTTGCTAATTGTGATTGTGATGAAATGAAATTCATTCACTGTTGAACAATATATATTTCGTGTAAAGTCTTCTTATTCTTTTAATAGGCTGACGTACTTGCGATTCATAATAATTAATCCTCATTTGCAAATATTTGGAAATGATGATTTTTATTATTTGTGCTCTGTGACAAGACTCGTTGACTTCTCCTGAAAGTGCATGTTTTAGTTGTAAAACAGCACAAGGTATCTTTTGCTGAACCGCCTTTATCAACTGCTTGTATGTACCCTTTCCCGGTGAATAATGCGTTTTGAAAACCTTCTCCGAGATTTTGCAAATTGAAATGACATCAACAGATGGACGGATCAACCCACCTCGGTCTTTTATATCTGTCAATTTTGATCGATATTGCTGCGCTGGATGGCTATCTTCTGTTGCTGACAAATCTGACTGATGCGTCAATAAAAACGGGCATGTGAAACATTTGCTTCTTTTTAAAACACTGCGTACAATGAATCCAGCTATATGGACAACTGCATCATGTACGTAATTTTTATTTTCTGGCAATGAAGCTAACATTTCAGTATTAGTAATATTGTCATCAACAGAACAATTTTCTTTGTTTTCAGGATTACACAATGAAAACGAATGAGATATTTTCAAATCTACAGTATCGTCAAGCAACAGACAATTAACACTGTCAGAGCCTTCAATGTCAGCGTGCAGTAATAATTTTTTAAATATAGAGGCAAACTGCCTGCACGTAGGATTATTACTATAACCGCCTTTACTCCGCACCGCACTAAAAAATATTTCTAAATGGTCCTGGGATAATTTATATGTCAATAAATATTGGCCCGCTTCTTTTACGTAGTGATCGTATATATCAAGTACGCTCTGCAATGTTAATATAATGCCCACAAAACCAGTTCTTCTTTGGGAGTGTATTACTTTGGCACCATCTAGATATCTTAGGCCTTTAATATATTCTGTGATATTTCTAACTTTTTGCCTCGCATATTCAATGTTGCCACTGTGAATACCACTTATTTTAGATTTATCATTACAATACAACTGTCTAGAATTCAAAAGATCAAATGCTTCATTGATGATTCCACAAAACTTCGATGTTCCTTGAGCACCTTTAAATTCATGAATATCTGTCTCAAATTCAAGGTAACGTAGAGCATCACTGACACTTTTACTAAAAGTTTGAGCAGCCAATCGAACGTTCATTGGGTTCCGTTCCCAATCTAGATGCTGCTGTTGTATTTTATTCGCTAGGTACAACTCGGCATGCTGCTTTTTGCAATCGACCAAACTTTTTAAATATGACCAGGAAATGACGTCTCCTTCAGCATCGTACATATCCTTGTCATTTTTACCAAGAGAGTTCCGTATACATTTAAGGCAGTGACACGCATCATTAATAATAAATACAGGTTTTTTTGTAGAAGGATGATAGAAATAATTTTGAACACACTCATCGATTGAAATTTTTGCTCCCAATTCACGGCACATGGATAGATTAGATGGTGCACCATCAAAAGTTAAACTAACTATTTGCACGCCCGTTCCATGTAACGCAGTTAGGGCTTCGATTACAATATCTGCCTTTTTTTTACCATCAAGAGACCGAATAAAGTAATATGAAATGGGTATTTTCCATTTACCATTAACGCAAACTAGCATACTGACAATAACATTATTTGCCTGGGTACCTTTTCCTAGATCTACATATCCATATTCATTCCCGTTAACTGTTTCAATTTTTGTTTTTATAGCCATTTCATCTACAACTAAATTACAAAAAACGATTTTATCAGCTTCAGCGACCTTGGATTTCACAGCTGCAATACATGCTTTACTAACTCCTGATTGGCAATGTATTTTTGCGTGCCATTTACTGATTGTCATGGGATGAGGTAAACATTTCATCAAAGATTTGCGTACGTACTTATACGCTTTTGGAGAATAGAAGTGGAGAGTACATGCAAACTTTCGTAATGAACGGGGAAAGGGAGTCTTGGAATGTCTTCGATGTAGGATTCTTTGAAGGATTTCACGGGCATGGGTGGGCACAGAGTTCTATAATAAAGATTGACAATATTTCATTTGCTGTAAAAACGTGTATTATTCATATATATATTAACATATTTAAAGAAATGTACAAAATTTATGTACCTTGCTATTAGCAACAAGGGTTAAGATATGTGGAAATAAATGTACTACAGTAGAACATAGATTATCCGAACCTATGTTGACCGAACCCTCCATTATCCGAAACTAAACTTACTGGTTTTTTTTTTTCTTCTTGATGTGCGTGCATTTTTCGTGGTGTATTACATAGTATGTATCTATTTGAACGACGGCGCGAAACTTTGAAATATATGCACGTCGAAGGACTGCGCGCAAGTACAATGTTGTAAACAAAGCGTTTGGTCAAACGTGTTCAAGCTTGCAGCGCTCAACATCATGTCACCTAATTTTACTGTTCGATTATCCGAATTTTCGATTATCCGAACTAGGCCCGGTCCCAATTGGTTCGGATAATCGAGGTTCTACTGTATTTGATACTCACTTCAAGAATAGCACTTTCAGCACTGGAAATATATTTTTTACGTTTCACATCGCCTAACACAGACGTCAAATCGTCTATCCTCTTGCGTGTCCGTGATAGTCTCTGCTTCAAAATCTTATTTCGCAGTCGAAGAGCAATATTCTCATCTCTTTGTTTTTTTATTGTTTCTTTTAATACTGGAATATGCGGATGTTCTTCTAAATTTTCTAATAATGGAGCTCCATTGGAATCTCTGCAAATAA
The DNA here is from genome assembly GCA_944452935.1 of Rhogogaster chlorosoma. Lineage (NCBI taxonomy): Eukaryota > Metazoa > Arthropoda > Insecta > Hymenoptera > Tenthredinidae > Rhogogaster > Rhogogaster chlorosoma. Next base: position 18,537,237 of record OX101802.1, read on the forward strand.
TTAATAACTAATTTGAAAATATGTAATGTACATAAAAAATAGTATAAATAATGTGCATCAGAAATTTCGCACAGAACCAAATTCTTCATCACTTTATATCAGAGGATTATTCAGTTGATTTTTTATAAACAATAAACTAAGTGAAATGGTATCGACTGATACATAAATAATATTATGGGAAAATTCTGCATGAATGCTTACTGTTTGTCTACCGAGTCACGCTGCATAGAATCTGCATCTGTATTACCGTGGATGATCGGCGATGGCCCTTCACAACGTTTTTCCCTGGATAGAATGAATGTAATTTTTATATCTATGATTGAGAAATTGATATGTACATTTTACACTCACACTTCCGTTCCATCCGCATTCAGGAAGACTGTAGGAATTGATCCTGGCTTGAGTTTTCTCTTCTGACAGAGGCCACTGTATACAAAACAGTTCTCAAAGTGCTGGCTGCATACGTACATATATTTTTTTTCATTTAAGTCGAAGTATTTTTGAAGCTGTTCGATCCACGCTTCTTTCGAACTTTTCAATGCTGGTAAACTGTTAACCAACGAAGATTTGTGTTACAAAATTGTTGACAGCTAGGGGTAATGCCGTAACCTACAAAATATATATGAAAATTAAAGGTGAAACCTACCGATGAAAACTAAGATCACGAGCCTCCTTATCGTCTGTTTGGATTCTGCACGTAGAGACACAACACTTCATTGGCATGATGCAATTATTGAGTGTTTCTAATACGTAATAATCTAACACATAATCGCTGACAAGCGCTGCGTAAGGAGCAGATCAAAACAAACAGGGCCTAGGCACCAGTTGTCCAGTTGTTATGCTACGACCGTGAGTGCTCGGCCATTTGTAATGGTGAGGGCCAATTAGAGCTTGCGAGACAAAGAAGACATGTACTGTGCCTCAGTCTGTCTCATGCCCGTTTCTCACTTGTGCTACGGGGTATCCCTTGCTTCCTCCATGTCTATATGCTCTAAGGAAAGATATTATACTTCACTTTTCAGCTCCACTTGTTGACGATATGGCATTGTATTTGGTTTCCGCTAACTTGGCTACTCCCTGTTGTCTTATTCCGTTCTGATTCCAAGACTATGTTTACAAATTGTAAGTTCATCTTTCTGGTTATTGAAAAATTGTTTACCTCTTCTCATTTTGCCTATGGCTTACATAATCTTGACCGAAAGGAATATTACTGACATCTATTCGCTACATGATTGCTTCTGGCTAAATTTCGTTCATAACAGTATAGTCCAGTCGGAATGTACATAAGGTGTGCAAAAACATAATTCTCAGCTAGAAATTTTTGTACGGCTTCCGGGGATGCCCAGAAACACAACCCTCAGTTATCCCGGAAAAAAAGTGACGGCTTTGGTAGTAACAATTAATTGAAAATTGAAAACGTTGAATTTCGAAGCTCTTTTTTTATTTATCAAGTTGAGAGAAAAAAGCTTCAGACAAAAGTTGTAGATATAATTTTTCTCTACAAAATCGGTTGTATGCAAAATCACGTAGGATTGTTGGTTTAGCTTTAAATTGCAACAAAAGATTCAATTTCACTCTTTTGTTTATTGCATCCAGGTCAGTGAATTATCAACGCACACTGTCGAAACTCATCCGGATTGTAGAAATATCCCGTCTCAAGCGAAGCGCGCAAAGTTCACCAGGCTATGTCGTATAGTTTAGCAACAATAATTTTTTCCCTGAAAAAAATGACCCCCCCACAGAATTAGTCACGATCACCTGACAGAGTGCAATAAAATCGTGTCACTAGTTTTTACCATCCTCTTTCAGAATCTCATTAAAAAAAACAGTTTTTTTGACAAACAAGCACGTTTCTAGCGAAAACTCGGTTTTCGCTTATAAACAAATGGAGATATCTTCGTTAATTTTCAAGTTATCGGCAATATTCCGGAAGAATCTGATAGCTCTTCTTAAGACGCTTTTTTTGAAAAAAAATCATCCCTTAATCTCTATCAGAACCGGAGATACAGACAGGTTTACCTATTAATTCGTAATTGTCGATCTAAGCAACATTTTCGGATGAACAAAGTTCGTACGTGTTCTTGAGACATTTGGGCATCATCTACGATTTGTATCATATCTCCCCGGAGTATTTATTTCATCGATGGGACAGGTTGAATGCAGCCGCGCGGACAAACACCGCGCCGCCCGTCGGGCGAGTCGCGCCGAGCCGCGCGGTGGGGAGCGGTGGGGAGCGCTCTAGCCAATCGCGCGCGACGTCGCACCGCTAGTTAACAATTCGAATAACTCCCTTAAAAATTGTCGTACAAACTTGGTTTTTTTTTCAAATCGGGCTACTTTTTTCTCAGCAATCCGGTCACACTGTCCAAAATGAGCGTCGATCGATACTTGTCTAATTGATTATCCTTTTTCTCTGTTTTCAACCTGAAAGTTGCTATAAATAATAAACAATTGATTTTTATGATTGCTTATTATTATTATGAGTGTCAATTGAGTATGAGTTATCTCTGTAGCAGCTTGGTATGCATATTCTCGATTTAATTATAAATGAAGCTTTTTGTAAATAATATGATGTAGATATATTTGCTTATGAATTGAAAGTTATCAATGACACCTTCATTCCAAAAATATTACGTTATTTATAAACATTTCAAGACTAAAAACAGAGAAAAAGGATAATCAATTAGACAAGTATCGATCGACGCTCATTTTGGACAGTGTGACTGGATTGCTGAGAAAAAAGTAGCCCGATTTGAAAAAAAAACCAAGTTTGTACGACAATTTTTAAGGGAGTTATTCGAATTGTTAACTAGCGGTGCGACGTCGCGCACGATTGGCTAGAGCGCTCCCCACCGCTCCCCACCGCGCGGCTCGGCGCGACTCGCCCGACGGGCGGCGCGGTGTCTGTCCGCGCAACTGCATTCAACCTGTCCCATCGATGAAATAAATACTCCGGGGAGATATGAGACAAATCGTAGATGATGCCCAAATGTCTCAAGAACACGTACGAACTTTGTTCATCCGAAAATGTTGCTTAGATCGACAATTACAAATTAATAGGTAAACCTGTCTGTATCTCCGGTTCTGATAGAGATTAAGGGATGATTTTTTTTCAAAAAAAGCGTCTTAAAAAGAGCTATCAGATTCTTCCAGAATATTGCCGATAACTTGAAAATTAACGAAGATATCTCCATTTGTTTATAAGCGAAAACCGAGTTTTCGCTAGAAGCGTGCTTGTTTGTAAAAAAAAATGTTTATTTTAAAGAGATTCTGAAAGAGGGTGGTAAAAACTAGTGACACGATTTTATTGCACTCTGTCAGGTAATCGTGACTAATTCTGTGGGGGGGTCATTTTTTTCGCGGAAAAAATTATTGTTGCTAAACTATACGACATAGCGTGGTGAACTTTGCGTGCTTCGCTTGAGACGGGATATTTCTACATTCCGGATGAGTTTCGACAGTGTGCGTTGATAATTCACTGATCTGGATGCAATAAACAAAAGAGTGTAATTGAATCTTTTGTTGCAATTAGAAGCTAAACCAACAATCCTACGTGATTTTGCATACAACCGATTTTGTAGAGAAAAATTATATCTACAACTTTTGTCTGACGCTTTTTTCTCTCAACTTGATAAATAAAAAAAGAGCTTCGAAATTCAACGTTTTCAATTTTCAATTAATTGTTACTACCAAAGCCGTCACTTTTTTTCCGGGATAACTGAGGGTTGTGTTCCTGGGCATCCCCGGAAGCCGTACAAAAATTTCTAGCTGAGTATTATGTTTTTGCACTACTTGGTGATATTTCTGTACATTCCGACTGGACTAGTATTCTAGTATTGCACTACATTAGTGAATAAACTTTACCTCATTCCAAGGCGAAGTTTCAGCCTTCACATGGGGTATGGTACCAAATACACTGAACTCTGGATATAAGAGACACGCCGGGGGTTTGTCTTTTATTGTGAGAGGCATGTATACGGGCAATTCCATGCCAAATCGACCACTTCTGAAGCCGACTCCTTTCGATGTGGCTGAAACTTTTTTATCTTTTTCTACCTCACTAAAGACGTTTCTCATAATTTTTTCAAATTTTATTACCCAACCCAAAAAAAGTGGCTTTTTTTTCAAATAGCCATAACTTCTTCAAAAATTAACTAATCGGGACGTTTTTGTTTCAAAATTTTCGTTTTGAAATATCCTCTTCGAAAAAAAAAAAAATGTATAATGTAACGTTTCGGGATATGCCGGAATTTGAAAAATGGAAGTATATCCGCCGCTAGTGTGAGTTCTTTGCTCAAAAGATGAAATAAGTTGAATTTTGAGTTTATTTGGGCACTTCACGTTACTAGGAGGTGGGGAAAAGTTGGTTTTGCCACAAAAAGCCACCTGACCTAGGTTTTTTGTATTTCCCTGGCTAATTACGGACTCGGACAATCTCTTGACAAAGCCGTCAGTCTTTGGACTCGATCAATTGCTCGATAAAGCCTCCGACCTCAGCAGACTCGGTTAATTGCTTAAAAAAGCTGCCTCCCTAGAGCAGAACCGGTGGTTTTACTCACAAGCCTGCTTCCTAGTTCTATCCTGATTTCTTTACTATTTCCTACGCTCAGATCCGGGGTTTGCACCCAAGACTGTACACCAGACTCGGAAGATTGCTCTTCAACGCTGTTCCCTAGCGTAAACCTATCTCGGCTGTTGTAGCAATAGTTAGTTAAGAAATGAGTGGCGGAAATCTCGGACAATGAACTTAAGCGCTTGCTTCTGTCAACATAAATTGATTTAATGAAATTAAATGTTCATTGTGCGTTTGACTTCTACAAAATAAAAATTAACAAAAAGTTAACAAGATTTTCCTTATCATTTAACTTAACCTATGGCTCTTTTGTTCTGAATATTTGTCTGAATAATTTGTATCTCGAGATTCGAATATCAAGCTTGCTTTAAGTCAAGATTTCTATTGATTTGATTTGCTATCCTCGGAATTCGCGCAGCGATAGACTTTTACATTTATTATTCCTCTTTCTATTATATTTCAAATTTCATTTCTAATTTCTTCTAACTCTTTAATAATATTGAAACTATATGAGTGAACCGGTCGCTTTGACTAGAGTTCCTCTGATAACGCAAATGAGACGTCTACGAGCGCTTTGCCTCGTATCGCTGGTGAGGCATTGCCGCACCGGCTTTTATACAAAATTTTGTACGTTTGTGACGTCACCGACGTTTGCCGCGCTGGTGGGGATCTAACCGTTTCACGTTTGATGTTCGTCTATCCTCTTTCCTCTCATAGGCTAGCCGAACCGTTGCAATAAATGAATTTTCAGATGCCAAGTTCTATGAAATTTTTGATTTTTTTGAGAAAAATCGTTAGTTTTTCGAAATTCACCATTTAAAATTTTTTTTTTTCGTTCCCCAAAAATAAAATTTGATTCATTCTGTGAATAATGCCACTAAGTCCAGAGTTGGCCGACTTTTCCTTCGATTTTTTTTTTTTAAGGAAAAAGACATTAGGTTAAATTATAAATTAAGTAGATTAGATTAGATTAGATTTCGTCTTTCGCCGCTCCCCTCGGGGCTGCGGCCTTCTGCCTTTCTGCTACATTCCTCCATCCTCCCTGGGTTTTTTTTTTTTACGCTCCTTCTTTTCTCCTTCTTTTCTCTTCTACTTCTCTCATCCACCATTCCCCGCTCCCGTCCTCCGCTAGCACCTTTCTCACATTTTCCTGCCATCCACCCCTGCATTCTTCTTCATTCCATCTACTGCATCTCTCCCATACGTCTTCCCAAGATTCGGTTTCTCCTTCGCCTATTCTACACCTTTTTTCTGCTTCATCTTCCCAGTAGTGCGCTTCTTTCATCACCCCTCCAATTCTAAACCTTGCTACCCTTTGCTTTCTGCTTTCTCCCCATTTTTTTTGCCTTAGGTACTCCGATATTTCATCTGTTGTTATATCTTTGTACCATCTGTTGTACTTGGACTCCTTTATGCGCTCCCATCTCTCTTCTTTCTGTCTTTCTGCGATTCTTTCCCTTACGTCCATCCATTCTTCGCTTCTTTCTTCCCCTATTCTCCACTTTTCTCTGAAATCCTTTCTCTCTTTTTCCCATCTATTCAGCTCTTTCCCCTCTCTTTCTCTTCTTTTTACCTCCTCCCAGCATTTCATCGCTATTTTGCTTCCTCTTCCTTCTTCCATCTTTCTCTCGAAGCTCCATGCTCTTTTTCCCGTACATTTGTTCCCTCTTCGCTTCCTCTCTTACCATGTACCCGGGTGTCCTACTTTCTACTCCTAGCACCCATCTCAGATATCTCTCTTGCAATGCCTCGGCTTTCTTTCTTTCCTTCCACCCCCAAATCTCCGCTCCATACTCCATGACCGTCCATACTAGCCTGTCGGATAGCCACATCCTTCTTTTAAAGTCCTTTCCGAACTTGCTCTTTCCTATTCCCCACACTTGCCTCATTGCTACTCCTGCCTTTCTCGCTCTCTCTTTTACATGTGCTTCTTGTTCTCCGTTACTTTTTATCATGTACCCAAGATAGTTAAACTCCTTGACCTCCTCAATTCTTTCCCCTTTTCATTCCCACTTAACCCTCTTTACCGTTCCTCCTCCTTTCCTGAATCTTACAACCTTCGTCTTTCCTACGTTTAGCGATAGCTTCTTCTTGTCCAGGTATTTTTCTAACCTTTTTATCATTCCTGTCATTGCCTCCTCCTCATCTGCCAGTATTACCACATCGTCTGCGTATGCCAGTGTGTATATCCTTTCCTCTCCTAATTTTACTCCCCCTCTTGCTCCGGCCCTTCCCATCTCTTCTTCCATATCCGACGTGAGTATGTTAAATAGGAAAGAGCTCAAAGGGCAGCCCTGTCTTACTCTTCTCACTGTCCAAAATTCTTCACTCTCTTCTTCCCCTACCCTTGCCCGATTTTTCGTTTCCTTGTAGATCTCTTCCACCCTTGCCACTATTTGCTCCCTTATCCCCTTTCTTCTCATTTTCTCCCATAGTACCTCTCTATCCACTGAATCAAACGCCGCCTTTAAGTCGATGAACATTGCAACCATCTTTCCTTTTTTCTTCCCTATCTGCCTGTTTACTATGTAATTCAGCACGAATATGTTGTCTATGGTTCCCATTCCGTTTCTAAATCCCGTTTGATTCTGTGATATTACCTCTTTTTCTTCTATTTCCTCCTCTAATCTCCCTGCTAGCACGTTGGCATACACCTTGTACAACGTCGGCATTAGCGTGACTCCTCTGTACTCTTCTATCTTCTTTCCCTCTCCTTTTTTTACTATCGGAATTATTTTTCCTTCTTTCCAAACTTCCGGCCACCCTTCTCCTATTCATACCTTATTGCACACTTTCCGCGCCCATTCTCTCGTCTTTTCCCCGCCGTACTTCCATATTTCATTTACAATATCATCCCCTCCTGGTGCTTTTCCGTCTTTGAGCTTCCTTATCACCTTCTCGATTTCTTCCCTCTGTATCTCCTTTTCATTGTCCTCTCCTCTCTTCATTCCTTCCTGCGTACTTTCTGCCTCTCCTTCTGCCCCCCCTAGTCGCTTCATGAAGTGCAGTCTCCATTCCTTCATCTCTATACCCTCGTTTATTCCATTCCTTGTCTTCCTTTCCCTATTTATTATTTCCTATACGTTTGCTTCCGTTCTTGCCATTTCTGCCTTTCTCATAAACCTCTCACCTTCTTCCTTCCTCTTCCCTTCACATAATTTGTTGTGTCTGTTTTTTTCTTCCCTTAGCCTTCCTCTGTCCTCTCCGTATCTTTTCCATCTTCTCATTGCTGTTTTTACTTTCTCCTTTGATTCAACACATTCCTCATCCTACCGCCCCCTTTCCTTTCTTTCTGTCCCTGTTCTTTCCCTCACAGCTTTCGCTGCTCTCTTGAGCTCCATGTTCATTTTCTCTATTTCTTCTCCCACACTTTCCTCCATTTCTTCCCATATCATCTCCTCTTCAAATCTTTCTCTTCCTTCTCTTGTCCAGATCCCTCTTTCTACTCTGTTTTGCTTTCTTCTTTTTTCTTTTCTCCACCTTCCTTCTGTTTTCATCCTTATCACCACTGGGTGGTGATCTGACTCTATCCTTTCTTCCACTTCCAGCCTTGCTATCCTTTCTCTCACGTTTTGATCCCCTGTTGAGGTAAAAATCCCAATGCCCGGACGGGTCCCATTTATCGGACAGTACTTCGAATATTTCATTATATTAGCAATATAATCGACAGATAACGAAAAGTAACACTTGTATCCTACTCAGCCTTCAATTATTAATTGATTACTAAAAAATTGTACACCAATAACGAATTTTAATAGTAAAATTGACGAGTTATATTAACGAGTCCAAGTCAGTCATGTCATGAAAGCACTTTTCTAAATCAAAGAGCTGAGAGCTGCGATAATTTGTGATAATAATGTTACGTCCTGGCATAGCCATTCCTCACCTTTCCGACTATCTCCTCACAGTTCCTCGCCTATCATGTGCTACCCAACACCTGACTTCCTGAGTCCATTCTTCTCCTCAAAATCATACTACATTGCATCTACACTTTTGCTTCCCCACCTTGTGTACAACCAACCTCTCCTCATTATTCTATTCTGTCGCTAACTTACTCTTCAGTCAACCTCCTAACTCTTAACATCTTCTCTCCTTTTTCTATCCCCACCTCCTCCTTCATATCCACTCATTATTCAAACTACCGATTATATAACAAAAGGAGTACTTAAATAAACCAATTACGCATCAATAAATATCATACTTAGTCAACTACACCATCTTCCACCGCCGATCTCCTACCTCAAATACAATAATCATCCAAAACATCTATCGACGAGTATCTAATAATCTGTTGTGACATAACAATAATACAGGTTTGTTTTTTATGGATTTGTAGATTATACTTACGACCTATCGAAAGCGAATTGAACAAACTTTTCGACCCTATTGTCACAATTCGGTTTCAATAAGGTTTTATATAATAATTTCAGTGTCCTATTAATGAGGACATCCGTCACATGCATGTACCACGGTCGAATCTCATGTCCGATTATTGCAATTGGTACAACAGCACGTATCCGCAAAGACCCAATCACGGGACGCCCAGGAACGCCAAGCGTTGTGTGTTCTATTATTCATAAGTTTATTTAGTTCGTGATTTGTATTAAATAAATAAAAAGAAAATCAATTGGCGAGTGAATATGTCCTATATTTTGATAATATAATAGATAAATTATTTACCATAACGTAAGTAGTCGCGATGCAAAGTTTGAGGTTATGTTATACGGTATCTGATGGCGCAGAATAAATAGGATAGAATATCGTTAATATTTGTTTATTAGACCACTTCTCTTCTGCGTCGATTCTTACAAGCATGGAAGTAAAAGGTAAGTAGATAGGTAAGTTCTTTTTTGTTTTTCCCCTAGATCTAGTGACATATATTTTAGTTACTTTAGGAACTCTAGTTTAATCAATCATAACACCCCCACATAAACTAGCAGTTACTTCAATTTTTCATATTTAAAATCTTAAAGCTAAATTATAAACTACTCCTTAGAACACCTTGAATTCCTTGGGTCTATCAAACCCATGCGTTTCTTGCACGCTTCCAGCTTTGGTCGGAATAACGCTTTGGTTAGTCCGTCTGCCGTCATCTCTTCCGTCGGAATGTGTTTCAAGTCTATTTCCTTCTGTTCGACATGTTTCCGCAGGAAATGATGTCTCACATCGATGTGTTTGGTGCGTGGTCGATAGCCTGTAGTTTTGGCTAGGTCGACTGTACCTCGGTTGTCGCAGTGTATCGTTATACCGGATGGTGCTGGACTTGGATCAATCTCCCTTGCAAGTGATCGAAGCCACAGCGCTTCTTGACAGGTGGCTGACAGCGCCATGTATTCCGCCTCGGTTGTTGACAAGGCGGTTGTACTCTGCTTCTTGCTTTGCCAAGATATCGGTCCTCCCTGTAGCAGGAATATGTAGCCTGTAATTGATCGCCTGTCGTCCCGCTCATTTGCCCAGTCTGCATCTCCGTATCCTTCAATGGTGTGGTTCCCGTCTGCGCTGAATCGTATTTTGGTGTTTGCAGTTCCTCGCAGATATCGGAATATGCGTTTAACAGCGTTCCAGTGAGCCTTACCAGGGTCATTGGAGAATCTGCTTACTATGCCAACTGCGTGTGAAATGTCGGGTCGCGTACCTTGGCTTGCGTACATCAGGCTTCCTATAGCCTCACGGTAAGGTACGGTCTTCATTTCATCTCGCTCTGTGTCCGATGTCGGACACTGTTCCTTTGACAGCTTCTGGTTCGGATCCTCTGGTGTATGTACTGGGTTGCAGCTTTCCATACCAAACTTGCGAAGGATTTCTTCAACGTAATTCTCCTGATCTATTTCCACGACGTCACGCTTCCTGTTCTGCGTTATTCTGAGTCCTAGCAAGTGCTTAGCCTCTCCTAGGTCCTTAGTTTTGAATTTTTCGGCGAGCTTTCGCTTCGTGGCGCTCAGAACGTTGTCGCTGTCCGATAGCACGATTATGTCATCTACGTAGATTCCCAGAATCAGTCGGTGTTTCCCTTCTCGTTTGAAGTAAACACAGTTGATCAGGTAAGCTGCCGTGTTTACAGCTTCTCCCCAATAGTCTTTGGGTAATTCGGCTCCAAACAGCATGGATTTTGCCCTTTCTACAATCGTACGATTCATTCGCTCAGCGAGCCCATTTTGTTCTGGCGTGTGAGGAATCGTCAGCTGGTGCCTGATGCCCGCTTGTTTTAGCAGTCTCTTCATTCTTTCGTTGACGTATTCCGTCCCGTTGTCCGTTCTCAGGATGCGTATCTCCTTCGACGTTTGTCGCTCGACGCTAGCCTTGAACTCTGCGAAAGTTTCTACTACCTCGCTCTTGTGTTTGAGAAGATATATAAAAACCTTTCGGGTAAAATCGTCTACGAAGGTTAGCACGTACCTCGATCCGCCTATCGACGTTGTTTCCATGGGTCCGCACAGATCTGAATGGATCAGTTCTAGTTGTTGGCTAGCTCTTCTGCCCTTCTTTGGGAAAGGGCTGCGGTGAAACTTGCCTTGGATGCAAGCTCTGCAATTTGAGCTCTCGAAGTGTTCGATTGGCACTCCACTAGCTGCCCCCTTGCCGAGTGCTTGTGCGCTCCGGTCATTGAGATGTCCCAACCTTCGATGCCACAGGTCCGCTGTCTGCGTCTTCGCCGCAAAGTAGACCTTTTCTGTAGCCGTTTCGAGTCTGAAGATGCCTCCCTCGTCGACCATGGTTGCCATTTGCGTTCCTTCGTCATCTTCAATATAACTCCCCTGCGGTGTGAAGTGAACAGATAAGCCTTTTGCTATCATTTTACTCACCGATAGCAGGTTGACGGCGCTGTCCGGTACGTGGATTACATCCTTTGCTATAATCTTGTCTACTCCTGTCTCCGTAACTACTCGGATCGCAGCTTCACCGATCGATTCAGCTTGCATGCTGCTTCGGTTTGCTGCTGCGATGCCTCCTCCAGCGTATGGTGAGACAGCTTTGAGGTTATTGCGATCCGATGTGATGTGTGTTGAAGCACACGAGTCCACATACCAGGCATTTTTCTTAGTTGTTTGAGATGTAAGGTATATTGCAAATGCTTTTGCCTTGTTTTTATCCTTGGCTCCTCCTTCAGGTGGTTTTGCCCCCGGTGGTGGCTTTGATTCAGACTTCTCGGGTTTGTTCTCCGGGCACTTGTTTGCGTAGTGTCCTTTGGCCTGATACTTGAAGCATTTTGGAATCTTCTTCTTCTTTCCTTTTGAGAAGAAGGCAGTTTCCTGGCCCGAGCTCCCTACGTCCTTGACTTCTTGGAGCAACTTTGTTTTGACCGAATCTGCGGTGATCGCCTGTCCTGAGCTTTCTAGTCCCATTATCATGGGTTTGTACTCCTCAGGTAAACCCGCCAGCAACAGCACTCCAACCCAGTCATCTGGCACCGACATGTTTAGTCCGTTCAGTTGATGCGCCGTTGTTACTATTACGTTCACATATTCCTCAACAGATTGGCAATTATTAAGCTGTGTCGAGACTAAGGTTCTAAGTAAGCTGACCTTACGTGTAAGACCTGAATCTTCAAATGCTTCTTGCAGTTTGTCCCAAGCTTCCTTGGCAGTCGTTGTTCTCTGGATGTGAACGTAGTTTATGGGGTCGATTGATAGAAGAATCCGAGATCTTGCCTTGATAACCTTTTTGGAATCCGCGATGTACTCCGCTGTTCCGATAACGCACCCCCACAGGTCTTCGTACTGTAGGTAAGCCTCCATGGCTATTTTCCACGTCGGGTAATTTTCTCTACCTTTTAACTTGTCCAAAGCCGGTAGGCCGAGTCCCGGAGTGCCCGCCATGTGCGTTTGTATCTTTTGAGGTTAGATCACGTAGTCTAATTTTTACTATCTTTCACGAGTCCCAAATAACGAAATATTACTTTCTCTCGTTACTTGATTCAATGTTAACGATTTCTTTCGACACGCTACCTGGGCCCATAACCTGATGGCGCAGAATAAATAGGATAGAATATCGTTAATATTTGTTTATTAGACCACTTCTCTTCTGCGTCGATTCTTACAAGCATGGAAGTAAAAGGTAAGTAGATAGGTAAGTTCTTTTTTGTTTTTCCCCTAGATCTAGTGACATATATTTTAGTTACTTTAGGAACTCTAGTTTAATCAATCATAACAGTATCGATGGCTTTTTTTATTTATAAGTTCTAAATGTGCCCGAAGGATTATTTTCTTAACTGATGTATTAAATTATTGTTCAAGGGGGTCAATCAGCAAAAAATCATGAAAATAAAACTAAATTAATAATAAAAATTAATTTCCGGATGTCCGAACATTGGGACATGGTGGTGTCCGAAAATAGGGACGTAACGCTATTAGCTGTCCGATAATCGGTACATTTTGCTATTATTCAACATTCAAGTGCATAGAAATTAAAATAATTAACAGTTAATTATTATAATTAACTGTTAATTATTTTAATGTTAATGCATGTGTTTTGAAAACTAGAACTTATAAGCTTGACGTTAGTTCCAGTCATTTACAAAAGAAAACAGTCCGTAAATGACTAATAAATCCTACAAGTTTGAGATGCTCTTAACCGTCCGGGCATTGGGACATTTACCTTACATAATCTATTACAGTGTCTCCTGCCCCTCCCGTGTATGTTAGTTCTCCTTCCTCGTCGCCTTCCTTGTTTCCATTCATTATTTCCCACCCCATCTCTTCAATTGCCTCCAATAGTACTTTTCCCTATTTGTTTGTTATCTTATCTTTCGACTTTCTTCCTTCCTCTTCTTCCCTGTCCCGTCCCTCACATCTTCCCCCTTGCTGTCCTGTTCTCGCGTTCATGTCTCCCCCTATAACCACCCATGCTTTTCCTTCTTCTTCCCTCGCGATTTCCTTCATTCTTCTTGTTTTTTCTTCTATGTCCCCACTTACATACATCCCTACTATCCTCCATTTTTCTCTTCCTATTTTGAGCCTCATTTCTAATAACCCTTTCATTTCCCCCTCTTCCTCTTTCTCACTTTGCGCGTTTTTGTCCACCAATTCACTTCTTGCTCCCATCAGCATCCCTCCCTTTGCCCTTCCCATTTTGCTCATTCTTTCCGCATCTTGCTTTTTCCATTCATATCCTTTAGGTAGTCTGCGTTTCATCGTGTCCCACCATTTTTCTTCCACCCACGTCTCGCTGAGCACCATAACATCCCACTCCCCCAGTGCCTTCCATACTTCCTCGTCCTTTCTCCTCAACCCTGCCACATTCCAGAATGTAATTTTCCATTCTTCCTCTCTTCTTTCCTCCCCTCTTTTTTCTTTTCCCTTCTTTTTTGTCTGCTTTTTTCCGTTGCCCTCTTCCATTCTCTCTTCTTGTCCTCTTCTTTTTCTCTCTCCTACCCTCACTTCTCCACTCAAGGCACTCAAAAAACCCCTCTTCTCTCATTTTTTGCCTCCTCCAGCTCCCCCTTTTCCTCGTTCCACTGCCAGCACTTGTTTTCAATCCATATTTTCTTATAAATTACTCTTGCCTTCTTTCCTTTTCCCCTTTCTTCCTTCATAATCTCTAGCAGCTTCTTCTGTATTTGCCTCTCCTTCCATGTTAAGTCGTCGTCGATAAATATTTTCGTTCCTTTTAGCATACTCCTCCTTAGCAGTATTTCCTTCTTGTATGACCATTCTTCAAATCTCGCCAGTTGAATTCGTCGTCTCTCCCTGCTTTAACCCTACTTGCCTCTTTTATCTTTATTGTGGTTTTTAGCGTATCCTTTAATACCTTCTCCACGGCCGCTTTCACGTCTTCCCCGTTTTCTCCGCTTATCCCGATTCCTCTTATTACCAAGTTGTTTCTTTTCTCTCTTCTTTCTGTCACCTCCATCTTTTACCCTATTTCCTTCATTTCTGTTTCAATCTCCTCCCATTTACTTGCTTTTGAGGACGTTGTTTCACTGTATTTCATTTTTTTCTTCATTTTTGCTTTCACTATCTGCTCTACTCTCACTTCTAGTTCTTTTCTTCCCTCTTCATTGCTTCTCCCGGCCCCTTGGTCCTCACTTTCTTTTCTCTTTTCTAATTCTTTCTCTAGTTTGCTTATTCTCTCTGCTGCTATCTCCCTTACTCTTTCCTCCTTGTTTCTCATCATTTCAATAGTCTTCCTTAGCAGTTCTACTTCTCCTCTCAATTCCTTCGTCAACTCTTCATTCATTTCCTCTATTTCTTTTCTTATTTTTGCAATTTCCTTTCTCATCATATCTCTTAGTGCTGGTGATCTTGCCGTTTTTTTGCTAACTCTTCTTGCTTCCTCTTCTGTTCCTGTTTCTTCATCTTCCGCGTCTTCCCCGTCCTCTCCTGCTCTCTTCCTCTTTTCTTTCTTTTCGTTCCTCCATGCCTCTATAATTGATCCTGTCGAGCTCGCCGAGCCTGATCGGGTGTTGCCTAGTCTGGCGGCGTTCGTCGACCTGCCCCTCTTCTTCTCTGCGGGCGTGCCTGCTGGCGTTGCCCATATGTCTCGTGTCTCCATCTGTTCTTCTTCTCCTGACTTATCATCATCCTTCTTTACCGAATCCGCTCCTTCCATATGATCTTTGTTATTGTCTCTTTTCTAGGTTATGATTCTTCTCACCCTTTTTCCTTCACTTCCTGCTCTCTTTATTTTCCCTTCCTTCTGCTTCTCTATCCACCACTCCCTTTTATTTTGCTTTTTTGCTTTTTACCCTTTTCACTTTTCTTTCTTTTACTTTGCCTTTCTTTTTACTATGTTTTTCTCAGCTCTTTCACTACACGTCCGTTACTTTTCGCGCCACGAAAGAACCCCTATAAATTAAGTATAAAACATCGTTAAATCATTTACTTGGTCTTATTTGATGATAAAAACAAAGCTTGTAGAATCGAAAAAATAAAAAATTGAGAAAAAATGAAATTTTTTTATTCTACTTAAAAAAAAAAAAAATAGAAGGAAAAGTCGACCCACTCTGGACCTACTGTCGGTGCAAAAAGGTCTGAGCCCTCTGTTTGAGTGATGATAACTTCTACAGAAAAATTGATAGAGCATCGAGCTTAGAATGATCGTAAAGCGCCAAGTTTTCTGCGTCTGATGGTTATTCGCAAATTTCTGTGTAAAAATGGTGAAGCGCGTTATGATCTCCGAAAAGTTAAAAAACGTAGTTTTCCGGAGTCCATTGCCGTACGTGAACTTCAACTCGTCACAGTATGTCTAAAATAAGTGTAAAAAATCTGGAAAAATTCAGGAATATTCCCTGAACATTAACGAACACGATAGCACTTAAAAATTTCAAAAATGTTCACGAGTCTGTACGCCAGGTGCAAAAAGGTCCAATGGTGTGATTTGGGTAACGGATTGGTGCGGGCGAACTTGAGACACCTCAAAATTTTCGTGAGAATATACACTTTTTGATTCCGTAATCAGTTTTTGGTTCGCAATTTCGAACTTCCAGTAATCGACGTCAACAATTTTCCAAATTTGCGCGGGGCCGCGTGTGTCCCAGCCGCGATATTCGTCGCTGCATTTCCCCCAACGCCGCGCCCGTCTCAAACTTAATTGTTACTCACAGCTTACGCGGCCACTGATATACAATGTGTATGAACCGTAAACATCGGTTTTAATACCAAAAAAATCTGTAGGCGATCAAAATGAATTACATTAAATCGATATTATATGAATCATAATTTTTCAATAATTAAACGCATTTTTGACCAGCCCTTGGTGTAGGTATCAATTAAGTATACAGGAGTTCAAAAACATTGTGTAGGACCATTAACCATGAAAAAAAAATGACATTTTATACAATTCCCACCATGTATATATTTTTTCATTGAGATTCATTAAAATATTTTTTTAAAGTATTTTTTGAATAGCTCAATGATCTGCAAATTTTATGATACGACTTGCCCACTTCAGAAGTTATTTAAAGGTTTTGTCATAGTCGAAATTGACCAAATTCAATTTTAAATAAATAATGAGGATACCTGTAACAAATAATCGGCCCATAATGATAATTTATTTCGATCACCTACAGATTTTTTTGGTATTGAAACCGATATTTACGGTTCATACACATTGTATATCAGTGGCCGCGTAAGCTGTGAGTGACAATTAAGTTTGAGACGGGCGCGGCGTAGGGGGAAATGCAGCGACGAATATCGCGGCTCGGACACACGCGGCCCCGCGCAAATTTGGAAAATTGTTGACGTCGATTACTACAAGTTCACTATTGCGAACCAAAAACTGATTACGGAATCAAAAAGTGTATGTTCTCACGAAAATTTTGAGCTGTCTCAAGTTCGCCCGCACCAATCCGTTACCCAAATCACACCATTGGACCTTTTTGCACCTGGCGTACAGACTCGTGAACATTTTTGAAATTTTTAAGTGCTATCGTGTTCGTTAATATTCAGGGAATATTCCTGAATTTTTCCAGATTTTTTACACTTATTTTAGACATACTGCGACGAAGTGAAGTTGACGTACGGCAATGGACTCCGGAAAACTACGTTTTTTAACTTTTCGGAGATCATAACGCGCTTCACCATTTTTACACAGAAATTTGCGAATAACCATCAGACGCAGAAAACTTGGCGCTTTACGATCATTCTAAGCTCGATGCTCTATCAATTTTTCTGTAGAAGTTATCATCACTCAAACAGAGGGCTCAGACCTTTTTGCACCGACAGTAGTAGCATTTTTCACAGAAAGAATCGAAGTTTTTTTTGGAAATCGAAAAAAAAAATTAAAATTAAAAATGGTGAACTTCAAAAAACTGACGATTTTTCTCAAAAAAGTCAAAAATTCCATAGAACTTGGCATCTGAAAATTCATTTGTATTTTTTATTTTATTGTTTTTGAAGAGGACATTTGAAAACGAAAATTTTGAAAAAAAATGTCCCGATTAGTTAATTTTTGAAGAAGTTGTGGCTATTTGAGAAAAAAGAGTCACTTTTTTTGGGTTGGTTAAAAAAATTTGAAAAAAATTATGAGAAACGTCTTTAGTGGGGTAGAAAAAGATAAAAAAGTTTCAGCCAAATCGAAAGGGGTCGGGTTCAGAAGTGGTCAATTTGGCATGGAATGCCCCATAAAGATATAGCGCTTCGAACTCGATACATTTGGACCAGAGCTGTATGTAGAACTTTGCCAGTCCCAAATGATAAATTTGTCACATACAATGTAAACAACACGCGTACGCTCCTGGGTTTTTCTCGGAACGGCGAATTTCTGGTGTTAAATTTTTAATGCATTTCGTACGGCACGCAATTTATTATCAACATTCGACGCAAACAGTGGAGCAATCAAGACCGAACAGGATAGGTCTTATGGCTAATTTGCATGATGGTAATATTTTCGTTCCGTCCGCTAACAGCGGTGTACGTAATTTCCTGTGATTATATTGCCTACAGCTGGTTATACCTGCATAAACAATTGAGGACAAAATGCTTCTCTCGGCAGGTGGTGCCCATTTCGCAATCAGGACGTGCATCGCTGGAAAAGTAACACCCTGAAATAAATTGTAATTATTTGAATCAAAAATCAAACGCGAAAACTTACAAACATGGCGATCCTGACGATTGAAAAACTTGTGGGTTTGATCAATCGTCAGTTGTTTAATGATGAAAAGAAGTCTTATGACCCAAATCGAATCTTGGGCTCAATTTTTACTGCATTGCCGAGAAAATAATCGGTCAGTTTAAAATTTAGCGCTATGCATACATACATATAATCATTTGTTCGAAATTCAGATTTCGCTACAATTCGTACCGTAGAAAATTAACAGTATGTATGCATATCTTTCATATTTCTTACTTGTGTATTGTAGTTATGTCAAGGGATCGTGAAGCATTAATAACCGACAATATAACTGTCAATGACTCACCCCGCCAAGACCTTGCGTAATACGCATCACGATGAAGAGGGAATAGTGAAGTTGCGCGAACCACGGTGAGAGAATAGACGCTATAGCATTCAGTATGATTGAACCACTCATGACCCATCTCGCCGAAAAGAGTTCAGCGACTCGACCGCCGGGAAGCTGAGTCAGTATATAACCCCAAAAATACGAAGACAAAATGAGGCCTTGAACTGATTCGCTCCATTCGAAGGGACCATCCTGCGATTAAAAAATATTTATATTTATTAAATCCTTCTCAAATGCTTATTTTATCAAAGATACATTTTTGGTGGTAATAGTTCACGCTTTTTTTTTTGTTGAGAAATTATCGTCGTGGTTCGGTTAGCATTTTTTCGAAAATGAAGTAATAATAATGATTATATACTTATGCTATTTCATATATTATGCTATTTACTGGAATCTCGTGCATTGATTTTTGTCTCTCTTTATATTCCTGAGTCGGAAATTTATTATATAAAATTAAAATATCTCCCCCGACTAGCGCTATCATAAGAATTTTATACAACTTGTTGTATTAGTATACACTCGTGAAATCCTCGGCAACTCAGTGGTCGCAATAAATTTCTTGGAGGAGATTTCATTATTCAGGTCAACACTCTCATTTTACGAGCAGTGGTATTAAAAATACACTTGTAAAACTGGCAAACGCAAGTGAACTTTTTTTTTCAAAGAAATCCGCTAAAAATATCTGAGCTAATGTTCAACCTAGATATATATCTATCGATCAAACACGCATTGCAATTTGTGTTGTAGAGATCATTGTGTAGAACTGATCTATGTTAGCAGTATCTATATAGTACTAAGTCCACTTTTTTGGTCATGTTATAAAGACATTATTCGTTCGGCACGAATATAAATATCATCGAATTTGTTCTTACTATTTCGCAGTAATCACAATCTTATTATTTCGAGATCTCTTGAAGTCATTCAACCCCTACCATGGCGAACAGATATTCCTTGTATAAATTTTATGACAAACGCCTTTCTTCGGAAAAAACCTAGGTGAATTTTTGCTAAACAACATGTTCACGTTATAAAAATGTATATAAGAAAAAAATCTAATCAAAAATTTCGTCCTTCCAAATCTAAATTATGGTAATATTTTAGTAGTTGCAGGAGCTTTCCTATACCCCGTTCCACGAGAGAATACCCGGCAGTTACGGAGCTTCGAACGGCCTGAGAGCCGCGTGTGGGTAGTGGGGCTGGCAATTCAACGCCGAATCTAAATTATCGTACGCGTGGGCCCCGAATATACAGGGTGCGCCAAAATTAAGTGCGTAAAATGATAGGGGTAATAGAGGGGGTCAAGCTGAGTAAATCGACCCCAATAACATGTGGTCTCCGAAGTCGCGTTCGCGAAATACGGCAGGTTAAAAAATCTCGCTACACGCCGGAATTTAGGCAACCGAATACACAGCAGGCAGCGGTTAGCAGTATTGTTGACAAGCGCGCTCGACTGCTGATGTAAATCATAACACTTTCAAATCCACGAATTTCAAACGTCAACACTCTTGGCATTCAATTTTACACAAACATAACAACAAGTAACGAAGCTAGGTGTAAAATTGAATGCCAAGAGTGTTGACGTTTGAAATTCGTGGATTTGAAAGTGTTATGATTTACATCAGCAGTCGAGCGCGCTTGTCAACAATACTGCTAACCGCTGCCTGCTGTGTATTCGGTTGCCTAAATTCCGGCGTGTAGCGAGATTTTTTAACCTGCCGTATTTCGCGAACGCGACTTCGGAGACCACAAGTTCTTGGGGTCGATTTACTCAGCTCGACCCTCTCTATTACCCCTATCATTTTACGCACTTAATTTTGGCGCACCCTGTATTTGTCAAGCTAGGCTCAAAGGGACTCAAAGATTGAGGCTCCCTTGACGCTATAGCCGGGTCTGCTCAACTGTACGACCCGTTTGGTGCGATGAAGTGGTTAAAATGGGCGGAGCGTTGGGCGGAATCTGACCGAACCAGACGAGTTCTGTCTCGATCTTTGGGTATTCTCTCGTGGAACGGGGTATATATATTTACGTGCCTCTGCAAAAGGTCACTTCCGCGCCATATGCTTTAAGGGTGTAGTCTAGTTGAGAGGCCCAAAAAAAAGCGTATTTTTGTTAATTTTTTGTGAGCATGCTAGGAAAGATATCAATATGAAAGTTGTTGGGTGTGATTATTAAGGTCTTGAACTACGAAAAAAAAAATTTTTTCATTAACTTAGACCATTTTTATACATGTGATTCGTGGAAGAACGCGAGCCCTCGATTTCAACGCAAGTTGGTAGCCACACGCTAACTCGGGAACGGCTTGGCTGAATCCAAAAAAATAAAGCTTTTCAGATTCGGTATGCCAGTGGCTACAGATTAACCTACGGATATGAATTTTCAACGAATTTTGTAGATTTGGTTTAAAAAAATCCAAAAATTCGAAAAAAAGTCGTTTTTTTCCGCTGTTTTTCGTGAATTTAATAGAGTAAAAATAATTATTTTGACTTGATCGTAGGTCATTCTGTGACTCTACAAGTGTAGAATATGTGGTTAAAATTTCAGAAGGATCGGTCAACTGGTTTCGGAGAAATCGTGTGGCGCGCATATGAAAACGTCGTTTCGAGAAAAACGCGTTTAAAGTTTTGTCTATCGAAAAATCGTGAAAAATCTGACCAAAGTTTAATCTGCGATGCCTGCGCAAGAGAATACAGAGATTCGTATAAGATATAGGAACAACTGCTCCAATGAAAAGAAAAGTTACCGGAGAGGGGATTAGAGCAGATATAACCGTCGAGCGCGCGGAGAGCTCAGGTACGCGCGGTCAGGTACACTGAGAAAAAAAGTGAAGTATTGACAGCGTCGCCATGAGGTTGGACGATTCCCGTTGAGCCAATAGTCATTTTGCATGTAAAGTAACCACTTGAAGCTGAATCATCCAAATTGATGTGGTTGAGACAACTACGCGACAGATTTGCTTCTGAATCTTCATTCATCTCAATTAAAGATGTTTCATTCCATGTAACCGTAATATACAGTTAAAGGAACAAAAAAAAAAATTCAAGTAGAGTATTGCCTGGGTTTAAAATACCCGCACAAATGTTGAGTCATACATGAGGCGTTTTTTCGCGAGCTCTGGCATAGGTACCAAAGTGTACCAGAATAATAGTGTGTGTCACTTAAACTATATATTGGTACCCTTTGGTACCTATACCAAACCTATACCAGAGGCTCGCCAAAAAACGCCTATGGTAGTAACGTAACTCGAACATATGATATGATCGAATAAACTTCTTGAAGTAGATCTAATGCAATGACATCAAACATTACCTCAATATAATTTGCAATTAAACTGACAAATTAGTCGTACTTAGGTTAAAGAGACAAATGAGGGTTGGATTCAATTTTTTAGTCGTATAATACACATCTTGTACAATATGCGCATGAGATATAAGTTTGGCCAAGAGACCTTTTTTGTAGATCGTTCAATTTCCGACAAGAATATGTATTGTACTTTTCGGTATGCTCATCCATTTTGAGTAGTAAAATTAAAAAAAAAAAAAAATTTTGTGTCATTAAAATGTAAAATGCAAAAGCGAAAAAGGGCAGCTCTAAATATTAATGTTAAGAGCTCAAACTTTCACATAAAATTTTTTTTGTCATCTCGAACAATATTTTCATGCTAACCAACGAGAAAAAAGATTATAAAAGAAGGTTGACCTTGCAAGCCAACCCTGAAACTTTCCGCTATTTTCTAGTTCAAAGAGCTCGAAAATGTATATGTAGTAATGAAATATTAAGTTCTCTGAGCTTAATATATCAGTTGCAATACGTTTTCGAGCTCTTCGAGCTCAAGAATATGGTGCTCGGGAATACGAATCAATCTTGGTGCAGCTTGCATCATTCGACGCAGTTTTTTGAGGAAAAGAGCTGATTAGATTTTGGAATCAATCCGTTCGGTAGTTTAGGAAATATTTAAAAAAAAAAACGAATTTTTGAAAATTTTTGAAACGTGTATTTTTGAGATTTCTCAAAATCTATCGGGCTGAATCGGTCCAAATTTTCTGGAAATTCAAGTTCAGCGATGACGCTTCAGATGCCGCAAACCGCGGTTCAACGTTTAGGACCTCAAAACGTCGAGATCTGATGAAAACTCGGTTTTCAAAAATCGAGGTAAAAACAATAACTTCCCGATTTTTTGAAAATCATCGATTTTCATAGCGTGAAGTTGAAAATAGTCGGTTTTTTTGGCCCACCCTAAGGTACATATGAATAATATGGTGCGAGGGTATAACGAGTAGGATGCGCGCGAATACGGTGATAAACAAGTGTGCAGCGTTGTCAAGCACACAAGAGGATATAACTATCCAGGAAGAAGAAGAAGAAGAAGAAGAACAACAAGCTTGCGTCGAGCTCGGTGTGTATAACTGTTATTATCATCATTTTCTACCCATACGTCAACATCGAAATTAGTTGTTAAGGATTTTGGCATAATGAGCGACGAGGCGACAGAATCGTATTTGCTGAACTGGGGATTTTCCGAGCTTGTGGAAATTTTCAGGGGTAAACAGATTCATATTTTTCCGAGAGCAGTTCAGTTTCATGATAAAAAGAATTATAACCAGCTGTCTCTATCCCATTCTCTTAGAGCGAAGAATAACCGAAGATATTTTGAAAGACGGTTTAGATGAGGTTTTGATTGCGGAATTAATACCAACAATTGGTCCACGGATAAAATTTATAAAAAAATTGGCTGCGGAATTCGGCGTCAAACGGCTGTGAGATACTGAAAAAAAACATACAGAGCAGCTAGATCCTCAACCAAAGACTCACAATCAGCAGCTAGATCCTAACAAAAAAGATACTCACAATCAGCAACAGAATATCGAGAAGAGCAACCCTCTACAGCGGAATATTGAACGGCAGAATATTCAGCGCCCAAGTAGCAGCAACATACGGCGAAATAATGTAATTGTGCAGAGTATAAAATTCATCTATTGTCGTAAAGGTGAAAAATTTACAATCAATTCATGCATAAATCCTTGAAGCTGATTCTTTGAGCTTTCCAAAACTCTATAATAAAAACTAAATAAAAAAACAAAAAATAATAATAATTAATGATTTCTTTAAAAATCAGTACTTTTCAGATGGCTTAAATTTGTGTTTTGATTATGATAATTATGCATTATTATTGGGTTTTGGAAAGCTTAAAGAATCAGCTTCAAGGATCTATGCATGAATTCGAAAAATATCAAGTAGATCGCGAGTAATTTAACTTTTAATGAAACATATATTCCATGCCGTTCATTAAATAGAAGGCCTTGCAGAGTTCTTTTTGCTAAGAAAATTGTAGAACATTAGTATATTAGTAAGTGAGTGATATAAAGAGAAAATACATATACATATATATAGCTATATAAATATAAGTATAATATACATCCTAAACTGGATTTTGAAATGTATGAACAATAATTAAAAAATAAATGCAAAAAAGTCTTAAAATTATTTGTAATTGTTGATTATTCATTTAGAAATCTCACCCGTATTTCCTTTCTTCAATTCGACCTGTAATTTTACCGAAATCTGTTAAATAATTTATTCAAAATAATGTAGCTGAAGTGAATTTTGTAATCATATTACAAAAAATAGTCTGTTCGATCCAATGAATCATTTCAACATTCGATTAGCTGTATGAAGTATTGAATGATATGCAGTAATCAATTGACTCAAATTTTTGTAACGCTCATTTCACAGTCATAATCGTTTATTAAAATCATATAATGTTTTGATTGGAAAACATAATTAATTCAATTCAAATGTGATTGATACAATTGTCATGACTACTTTTATCGATTTGTTCAGCAATCGATGATGCTGTTTCGTCTCTTTGATAATTTTGTCTCAGCTATTTATAAAATTATATTAAAAGCGTAACTGAGTTGCGCTAAATACTGAAATTGTGCCCTCAAAAATCGGCGTAGTTGGCTCAACAACCTGTCTTCAGCTACGTGCGGAGGTTCCCTCAACTATGCCATGGGTTTCGCCGTATCCAACCCCAGGGCGTAGTTGTGTCAACTACGTTTCCTTTCTTAACGCTATGCCTTTTTCTCAGTGTAGTGACGCTTGACTTGAAAAAAAATACACTTACACTATTCGGATCTTCATAAAAATTTAACACAATACTCTTCCATATATATACTTTCGAAAAATGTAATAAAAAAAAAATCAATTTTTTGAAACTGCTCAACTAGACTACACCCTTAATCGCATAATATTGAACATACTTTCCAATACACATGCTATACATTCTCACTTTTGTGCGAAGGAATTTATAACTAGATTTTTATTAAAAATTCAATTGTATGAAATTGTAGTAATTTTCGTAATTGGCTAATTCTCTTAAATACAAACTTCGAAACCGTAGCTTAGAAGCATCTGGAAGGAATCACTGATCTTTTTCAGGTTGAGGTCTATAGAAGAAAAAATGTATTCGAAAATCGAGAGGTTCGCAAGCATTTGAAAATTTTCAGAATTCTCCCATGTATATAGCATAATCTAAATTTCTAGGAAGGTATTTTAATCCACATTTTTCTAGTAATTTCGATTAAAGAAGATGTTATAATGAAATTTGATCGAGTTTTTCCCAGAGTTTTAGAGCTACAATTTTAAAATCACGATTCTGACGACGAAATTGCAAAAATTTTGAATGATGGATCCAAAACTTAGGTGAGAACTTGCTTTGTAGGGGAAAGGGAAGGAGAAATGGGCTTCAAAACGTTGGCCAATAACTAGTTATTTTTTTTTTTGATACGAAATTTTTGTTATCGCATTATGTATTGTAACGTCGCAGATTTGCCTCATAATTGACCATCGTCTCTTATCCCAGCGCAAGCGACCTCGCGTTAAAAATATATACCGTATCGAGGCAAGAAGTCCGGCAGCTCAAGTTCCCAAGGTCCCAATTGTAACCCCATAATCCTGTACATCAATTTCTATCCTGTTCCTATATATCAGTGATTCTATAGAAAGTGGAATTTTTTGCCTAAAAAATGTTAACATGCTTTTTTTTGTAAATATGAAATAAAAACTCGTTTTTCTAATGACAGATGATGAATTATCACTGCTATGAGAAGGGCCAGTAAATTTCACAAGTATTTCAATTTTTATTAGCGCTTTTCAAAAAAATGCTCCCAGGGGACTGATAACGTGTACAGGGGACTAAAAAATCAATACGAATTCCAAATAGAACGAATATTTTATTGAAATAAAAAAATAATGGATAAACGAAATGTTACATTTATCAATGTGAAACCGAAAATAACATTTTTTTCGATGGAAAAAGTGAAAATTCTTATCACATACGTATTATTAACTTACGCATGTAGTACGTTTTTTTCTAAGCGATTTCTTATAGTATAGTAGGTTTTTATATAGTCTTATAAAATATTAGTTTTTATTTTACGGTAACTTTTCCCATAATATATAGTAAATTAGATTGAACAGTATTTGTTGCTCACACATTTTGCTTATACTATAATATTGAATATTCTTATTAAGTATTGCAGGGGACTGAGACCAGGGGACTGAGATTCTTCACGAAAATTGTTAATAACTCCGAACAAAATTATTCACAAATGTCATCATTGTACACACAGTTCAGGACAGACTTTATAATTTCATTCTATTCAATAAATATGAGACAATTAAGTAAATTTTAACAATAATACTTACCAGGGGACTGATAAATTTACTGTCTCCGCCACGTCTTCCATTAATCGAGTCGTGGTTGCTACTAAACAAAACCGATGTACATAAACAAATGGTACATTTTCGTTAACTCCAGTTTGACAATTATTCTTAGATGGAAGCAATTGATACTACGAGGTGAAGAATATCGAAATATTTGAATTTTGTTCGAAGCCAGGGGACTGAAGTCTCAAACTGGTGACAAGATTCACGATCGATTTTTATGTAAATACAATAATAAAAAACCGCAAACAATATTATAATCATCATCCACAATCTATGTAGTTTAGATGACATGAACCAAAATAAGTGAAAATTTCATCTTATGCTCGTGAATACGTTTAGTTATCTGAATTTTGCGTTGGTGACATGCCAGGGGACTGAGATTTGGACCGAACATGAGTGATTTTGACGAAGAAAAATGTAAAATTCCACGATTTTGTTGCATTGCCTACGTAGCCCAGTGTAGATTCTTCTGCGCCAGTACGAAAAAAAAATTTATTTCATGTTTCAAATCCCTATAAAATCGAGGAACGCAGAAAATCCCACTTTCTGTAGAATCACTCATATAGATTATTGGTGCATTGTTTACAGCTGTGTGTTTATTTGGAAGTTTTAAAAATATGATTAAAGCAATTTGTTTATTTTTTAAAAAGGTAAGTCATAAAATTACATGTCAGTACCATGGTATTGAAATTTAGGGTTATTATTATGATGTTTGAATTAATTGTTCTGAATTCTTATTTGCTTTCACGTGAAACATCAAAATTATTTGGGAAATTATTTTAACTATCCGCATTATAAAGTTAGGTCAATTATAAATCCAAATGTCAGTACCGTGGATGTCAGTACCATGGCAAAAATGAAAAATAACTTATTTATTTGTTATTTAGTTTAGTTGAAAATGGCTAGAATACTCCGGACGAGACTGAAAGACATACCTGGGCTCCAAAACTTGTGCAATAATAATCAATTAAAAAGAAGAGTGAAGACCCAAACCAAAAAAGTAACTAAATAGGCCAGTAAAAATAGACGTTTTTTTTGGTCAACTTTGCACTAAATTGCTGATCCAATTTTTTTTTTTCTTATAAGGTTTAGGACCACTTACTGAGTATAAAATAGAAAATAAAAAAATATAATATTATAATAATATAATATAAATATTTTTCAAATATTGTCATAGTTTTTGTTCTGTTATAGTTGTAGTAGAACTACATTACAGGCTTAGTTCTGTGTATAAGTGAAGCAAAAAAACACCTGAAACATGCGTTTTAATACATTTTTAATTTTAGAAAAATTTAAGTTTTAAAAATCACAGTTATCTGAGAATGAGATATATCTCTTATGTAATGCCGTTTCGAATCTACCGCCGAGGGAAAACGTCCCTCCTTGAAAACGCTGCTGGCAGGTAACCTGGAAGTCTCAGAGTCAATAGCGAGGAAGCAGAGAACTTCGTATCCGGAAATATGCCTGGAAGAGCGCTGCAAACTGTCTCCCATGTCGCCCTCCTCTCCTACGTCACCCACCGGCCTTGTCCACCGGTTATATGCAGAAATTCCGCCTTCCAGGGTATCGAAAATCGTCACACGGAGAGAAAAAAGAAGCCGACTCCGCATGGGCTTTCTCAACGCTAATAGCGCATGAGCCGGTCATCCGAAACGCGCGTGCGCACACCACATTTTCCGCAAGCTTTGAGTCACGCCAAAACCGCCTGCCGGCCCATGCCAAATTGGCATGGGAAGAAAACGAGTTCGCGCGCAAAGTTATCAGTGCAGTGATGTTCATGAGTTTTGTAATCAAATAGCAACAACGGCCTATAGACACATCATTAGATGGATTCTGAGTAATAGTCCAAGAGCTAGTAACACACGTTTCATGAAGTGTTTGATGCACGTTGAAATTTTGTCTCATAGTATCTACTGGATAGATGAGCAGGTAGGCAAGTGTCGGTTTGCCCTACCTGGGGACACCAGGTACTGCGCATAGGAGAAAGGTGTAAAAAAAATGTGCCCAAAAGAAGTGTTTGATTCATAGCCCAACAAACAGAAATTGAAATTTACTATCACTAAGAACACAAAAATAAATTGGCAGACGCTTCTAAGGGGGTTAACGTGTAATAAAAACACCCCCAAGTTGTTTTTAAAAAAATACAAAATGAAGTGTTTGATTCACGTTGAAATTTTGACAGTGTCTTCATTTCATATAATAAAAAATAATTACAAAAAGGCAGACGCTTTGCTTGGGGTTAAGGGGGCTCCAGCGACTACGGCCGAAGTCAAATACCGTCGAAAAATAAATTTGTATTTTGAAGCTTATATTCATCTTGAAAAATCTTATAATTATTTTTGAAGCAACGATACTACAAAATACTCCGATCTAAAATTGCATTTTATTTATTATACTCAAATAAATAGTCACCAATTTGCCCTTTTTTCAACGAGTCAATATATGTACCCAACCTATTATCAGAATAAAAATCGTGTAATTGAAAGAATGCTCTGACTGAAATTATGAATTATCCAAAAAGCGCGCGCTTCACACTCGTAACACGACAAACATGGCTGCCGATAAAATACCGGATATCCGACGACGCACTCAATTTCGTGTTCAGTTTTCATGAATTTCCTCTATATTTTTCACGGTTACCCATATTTTGTATGACGCTATCTGAAAGTTTAACTCTTTATCTACAAGATATCAGTTTTTTGTTGCGGAACTCCTCGAGTAAGTTTGGTTAATGATCAATTTTCAACCTCATTCGCAGCTCACTCCATAAGAGGCTATGTTAAATTTCCAAACTTTGAGATGAAATATCTCAAAATTTTCCACGGTTACAGGGAAAAATAAGGGTACCGTTGGATTCAGCGCATTTTAATTAATCGAATATACCCTAATTGACCTCGGAACTCTCCGCGCTGGAGCCCCCTTAAGTATCGGAAAACATGCAAAGAAATATTAATTTTAATAGAGAGAGATAGGCAGCGCGTAGTCGTGGATGTGAGTGAGAGCACCGACTACCCGCGTAGCTACGGTCTTTCTCTGCGCTCTCATTGGCTGTTGGTCACGTGTTCTTGTACAGCTGTACTGGCTATACATTTTCAGTAAACAATTCACCCGTTGTTGTGAGCACATGTTCTTGTGATTTCTTTTAATGCGTGTATAAATTGGTTGAATTATTATTAATAACAAAATATATAAATTGGATATCTTTGAATGTACAGTACATTTTGAAGTAAAAATTGTTTGGGTCAAACCGACCCAGTATGCACTCGAAGGGTTAAAGTTGTTTCAGAGAAAACAATAACCGTTCCAGCATCTTTCTGTTTGCATATAACGACACAGACTCGCGTTCCTCACATTCCTCTTCCATTTTTATAAAAGAGTAGTTTACTTCAAAATGTACTGTACATTCAAAGATATCCAATTTATATATTTTGTTATTAATAATAATTCAACAAATTTATACACGCATTAAAAGAAATCACAAGAACATGTGCTCACAACAACGGGTGAATTGTTTACTGAAAATGTATAGCCAGTACAGCTGTACAAGAACACGTGACCAACAGCCAATGAGAGCGCAGAGAAAGACCGTAGCTACGCGGGTAGTCGGTGCTCTCACTCACATCCACGACTACGCGCTGCCTATCTCTCTCTATTGAAATTAATATTTCTTTGCATGTTTTCCGATACTTAACCCCAAGCAAAGCGTCTGCCTTTTTGTAATTATTTTTTATTATATGAAATGAAGACACTGTCGAAATTTCAACGTGAATCAAACACTTCATTTTGTATTTTTTTAAAAACAACTTGGGGGTGTTTTTATTACACGTTAACCCCCTTAGAAGCGTCTGCCAATTTATTTTTGTGTTCTTAGTGATAGTAAATTTCAATTTCTGTTTGTTGGGCTATGAATCAAACACTTCTTTTGGGCACATTTTTTTTACACCTTTCTCCTATGCGCAGTACCTGGTGTCCCCAGGTAGGGCAAACCGACACTTGCCTACCTGCTCATCTATCCAGTAAATACTATGAGACAAAATTTCAACGTGCATCAAACACTTCATGAAACGTGTGTTACTAGCTCTCCGGCTATAAGTGCAACATCTCTTTTAAGTATAAAAATTAAGAGCATGCGTGTGTATATTATCGTATCGTATATATCATATAGTTGAAAACTCTATTATTTTTGAGGTTAGGTTACAGTATATGTTTACATAGTGATGAATTATTTTCTGTCTATTACTCAACAGGTAGAGTGTGTATGATTTTTCAGTGTTTGTGTGAAATGATGTCTCTAGTTGAATCGAATAATTAAAATTAATATAAGATTGACGAAATAATAAGCATGTCGACTAATAAAAGTACTGCAGGTCAGGCTCCTAATGTTCAATGGAATGGTATATCTGAGATTTTTATTTCAAGATAGTTATCGTATTCTTTAAATATTATGTCAATATAACATCTATTTACAAATGATATTTGATCTGTTGATAGATTGAATACTTTCTCGAAGTAATACTTCATTGATTCCAATCAATCCACCTGCTGGATTATTGAATACAGTATTACCAGGATTAACAATAACTCCATCGCCGTCATTGAATCCACCATCAGTAGGCAACTTATTACTCGCACACTTGAATGCCCAGTTGAATTTAGCGAAGCAGCAGAATTTTGCACAGTTAGCAAATGCAGGAAATGCACATATCTTTCAGTCTAATCTCCCAGACACAAATCCTACAGAAATCATAGTAATTGATGACACAAATAGTATTTTGTCTTCCAATGAAAACAGTGATTCGTCAAGGAAAAGAGCCAAAAACAGTAATGAAAGCACTGAACGTCATGGTCAGTTTATTTTCAGCCATAACAAATAAATTTTGAATACATCTTATAATGGTATTGGTCACTAAAAATTGTTAAAGCACACATATTTTCAGTCTTTTTATATAGACACAAATAATGTCATTCTAATTTTTCCTATCAACCGAGTTATATATTTGTCGTTGAGTATCTTAATTCTTCTACAGTGGTGCATGTTGTTACGGTCAATGTCTTCCATCATGAGACTGATTTGACTAAAGAAATATGATTTTATTGAAAAATTTCATGAACAAATATCTAAGTTTTTTGATCAAACTATTTTGTGATAATAGTGAAGGTTCGAATTGTGTTGTAAGTTTCTTGACTATACAAACATTATGAGTGAACCCTCAGCAATTAATATAAAAAAGTATATCAGACCTTAATTTCCAACACTGATGAGTATGTTATTCTATATTTATCATATTTATTCCTTAGGTGAGGATATACTACAAAAAAATTATGTCTATCAAATTTTGATGTCAAGTGGTAAAGGACAATTTCTATTGCGTTCTTATAATTACGAGCTGCATAGCAAAGAAAAACTACTCAAAGAAAAAAAAACAACATACTTTAGCAATAACGACGTTTCCAGATTGATAGTTTTTCATGAATTCCACCGCACAGGATCATACACGTACTGTAGTACTTCACATCAATATAATATTTCTGATTGAGAATCAGTCCTTTTAAGAATTTTTTTTAAATTCTAGGATTGATACGAAAACATTCCAATCCCGTGCAAATGATTGTGTGCAAATTTTCCCAGATCAATTATTAGATAACTTCTACTACCCTTCTGCATATAATAAGAATGCAGGTGGTGCATTGTATAATGCTTATATGAAATTAAGAGAAAAATATATAGCTATTGAAGCAATCAAACCAAGTGGAACTACGAAGAAGAAAGAAAATTATGGTGAAGCTTCAACAATAAAATATTATATTTTGGTAAACTATGATAATAATGATTTTTTGATTTTCAGTCCAACAAACTACTTCTAATTGGATTGAACAGTTATAGTCCAGTCGGAATGTACAGAAATATCACCAAGTAGTGCAAAAACATAATACTCAGCTAGAAATTTTTGTACGGCTTCCGGGGATGCCCAGGAACACAACCCTCAGTTATCCCGGAAAAAAAGTGACGGCTTTGGTAGTAACAATTAATTGAAAATTGAAAACGTTGAATTTCGAAGCTCTTTTTTTATTTATCAAGTTGAGAGAAAAAAGCGTCAGACAAAAGTTGTAGATATAATTTTTCTCTACAAAATCGGTTGTATGCAAAATCACGTAGGATTGTTGGTTTAGCTTCTAATTGCAACAAAAGATTCAATTACACTCTTTTGTTTATTGCATCCAGATCAGTGAATTATCAACGCACACTGTCGAAACTCATCCGGAATGTAGAAATATCCCGTCTCAAGCGAAGCACGCAAAGTTCACCACGCTATGTCGTATAGTTTAGCAACAATAATTTTTTCCGCGAAAAAAATGACCCCCCCACAGAATTAGTCACGATTACCTGACAGAGTGCAATAAAATCGTGTCACTAGTTTTTACCACCCTCTTTCAGAATCTCTTTAAAATAAACATTTTTTTTTACAAACAAGCACGCTTCTAGCGAAAACTCGGTTTTCGCTTATAAACAAATGGAGATATCTTCGTTAATTTTCAAGTTATCGGCAATATTCTGGAAGAATCTGATAGCTCTTTTTAAGACGCTTTTTTTGAAAAAAAATCATCCCTTAATCTCTATCAGAACCGGAGATACAGACAGGTTTACCTATTAATTTGTAATTGTCGATCTAAGCAACATTTTCGGATGAACAAAGTTCGTACGTGTTCTTGAGACATTTGGGCATCATCTACGATTTGTCTCATATCTCCCCGGAGTATTTATTTCATCGATGGGACAGGTTGAATGCAGTTGCGCGGACAGACACCGCGCCGCCCGTCGGGCGAGTCGCGCCGAGCCGCGCGGTGGGGAGCGGTGGGGAGCGCTCTAGCCAATCGTGCGCGACGTCGCACCGCTAGTTAACAATTCGAATAACTCCCTTAAAAATTGTCGTACAAACTTGGTTTTTTTTTCAAATCGGGCTACTTTTTTCTCAGCAATCCAGTCACACTGTCCAAAATGAGCGTCGATCGATACTTGTCTAATTGATTATCCTTTTTCTCTGTTTTTAGTCTTGAAATGTTTATAAATAACGTAATATTTTTGGAATGAAGGTGTCATTGATAACTTTCAATTCATAAGCAAATATATCTACATCATATTATTTACAAAAAGCTTCATTTATAATTAAATCGAGAATATGCATACCAAGCTGCTACAGAGATAACTCATACTCAATTGACACTCATAATAATAATAAGCAATCATAAAAATCAATTGTTTATTATTTATAGCAACTTTCAGGTTGAAAACAGAGAAAAAGGATAATCAATTAGACAAGTATCGATCGACGCTCATTTTGGACAGTGTGACCGGATTGCTGAGAAAAAAGTAGCCCGATTTGAAAAAAAAACCAAGTTTGTACGACAATTTTTAAGGGAGTTATTCGAATTGTTAACTAGCGGTGCGACGTCGCGCGCGATTGGCTAGAGCGCTCCCCACCGCTCCCCACCGCGCGGCTCGGCGCGACTCGCCCGACGGGCGGCGCGGTGTTTGTCCGCGCGGCTGCATTCAACCTGTCCCATCGATGAAATAAATACTCCGGGGAGATATGATACAAATCGTAGATGATGCCCAAATGTCTCAAGAACACGTACGAACTTTGTTCATCCGAAAATGTTGCTTAGATCGACAATTACGAATTAATAGGTAAACCTGTCTGTATCTCCGGTTCTGATAGAGATTAAGGGATGATTTTTTTTCAAAAAAAGCGTCTTAAGAAGAGCTATCAGATTCTTCCGGAATATTGCCGATAACTTGAAAATTAACGAAGATATCTCCATTTGTTTATAAGCGAAAACCGAGTTTTCGCTAGAAACGTGCTTGTTTGTCAAAAAAACTGTTTTTTTTAATGAGATTCTGAAAGAGGATGGTAAAAACTAGTGACACGATTTTATTGCACTCTGTCAGGTGATCGTGACTAATTCTGTGGGGGGGTCATTTTTTTCAGGGAAAAAATTATTGTTGCTAAACTATACGACATAGCCTGGTGAACTTTGCGCGCTTCGCTTGAGACGGGATATTTCTACAATCCGGATGAGTTTCGACAGTGTGCGTTGATAATTCACTGACCTGGATGCAATAAACAAAAGAGTGAAATTGAATCTTTTGTTGCAATTTAAAGCTAAACCAACAATCCTACGTGATTTTGCATACAACCGATTTTGTAGAGAAAAATTATATCTACAACTTTTGTCTGAAGCTTTTTTCTCTCAACTTGATAAATAAAAAAAGAGCTTCGAAATTCAACGTTTTCAATTTTCAATTAATTGTTACTACCAAAGCCGTCACTTTTTTTCCGGGATAACTGAGGGTTGTGTTTCTGGGCATCCCCGGAAGCCGTACAAAAATTTCTAGCTGAGTATTATGTTTTTGCACACCTTATGTACATTCCGACTGGACTATTACAAAAAGACTTCACAACTATAGACAGTATCTACATTGAAAAATGGGTCGATACATCTTTAACGAAAATATTAATTTTATATAAGAAGACTAAGACTGTGAATGATATTTTCACAAAATTGTCTATGTTGACAGAACCGAACGGATATCGTCTGGTAAGATTTTGATCTTCAACTTTCTATCTTAAATTTGATAGAAACTGCAGGATTTGAATATATTTATCAGGTGTAATTCATTGAATTATAGTTGAAAGCTGACTGCGAAGCTGCATTTGACGTTTCCACCGATACATTTGAAACCAATTTGGCAAACTTAGCACCGAAAATAATTCAGTTAGCTTCCGACTACGTTTTAGCATTCAATATAAAAAAAAACCAAGTGTTGAAGAACAAGACCGATTCCGAGAAATATCACTTCTCTTAGTTGACGATGAAAACGTTGATGAAAATCAAGAATATCAATCATTAAAAGCTTTGATGCTATTGCCTTATCTTTTCAAAAGGTGTACAAAATTACCAGCAACAAAGACCACATCATCATGGAATCCCAATTACGACGAGATTTGTAAGAGCTTCATATACCATAGGTAAGGTAATTTTACAAAAAGGTCAAGGTAATTTTACAAAAATTTGAAGTTTTGATCCATGTAGCGAGATTAGGGTGGTCCTTATTTGGGGCTCGGACGAATATTTTATCAGACGCCCCCCAAATCGACTCCAAATAATTCAAAAACTATACCCTAATTTTTCCAGATTTTTATCTAGACTCTAACCCCTCCCACCGGGAGGGTGGATTTCCCCATTTGAAATACACGTGTTTCGGCCATATTAACAAGATATATTTTATTCTAAGAGTAATAATTATTGAAAAAATCTGTAACTGTGAGATTTTAGTGTTTATTGGTGCGACTATTTGAGAGAAAAATTACATTATTATACGGGCCAATCTAGACAAATTGCATACCCTTTAATCTGACTTTTTTTCTTAATTCAACAGAATATGGTTAGGTATGCAATTTGTCTAGATTGGCCCGTATAATAATGTGATTTTTTTCTCAAATAGTCGACCAATGAACACTAAAATCTCGCAGTTACAGATTTTTTCAATAATTATTACTCTTAGAATAAAATATATCTTGAGAATATGGCCGAAACACGTGTATTTCAAATGGGGAAATCCACCCTCCCGGTGGGAGGGGTTAGAGTCTAGATAAAAATCTGGAAAAATTAGGGTATAGTTTTTGAATTATTTGGAGTCGATTTGGGGGGCGTCTTATAAAATATTCGTCCGAGCCCCAAATAAGGACCACCCTAAGCGAGATATGTTAATCTATAAATTATCTATTCGAATTCAGGATCCGAACGATGACGAAAATTCTCTAGCAGAAGTTAGAAGAACTTTATTAGCTATTTACAATTCTCACAAATTACCGGTGAATGGTTATATAGTTATTTTTGGTCCAACTCTATCAAACGTCACAGCTTCGTACATCTTTGTTGGTAAATCTCGCTATAAGTTAAGTACGGTAACGGACGCTGTGAATATCTGCTTCCAGTTTTTGAAAGTACTTGGTAAAGATCACCTACGCGCATCAAATCATGTATGGCAATTAATTGAAAAGAAATTGTATGGTTTAGAATCGGTGGGGACATTCGCTAATGTTGCAACAATTTTAACAGAGCTGCAAAAGTTACAATAATTGTTCGAATGTTTATTTGAAATGTTTCTTATGACTACTTTTACGTTACCAAGCACCTTGTGATGATATTACTCATTAAGAGTTCATGAATGTGATTTTACATACTAGTGAAGAAAGTACAAATCGAAAACTATTCTAAGTTATGAACATCACAGTTACAGTATTAAGCATGTTCAACTGATAGGCTAGTGTGTACTTTATATAAGCTATTTTTATAATAATAATTTATTCAAACAGTTCCTAAATAAATAAAAATAAGTATGAGTAATTTTGATTCTAACGTGATCAATAGAGAGTATTTCGATAAGTTGATACAGTGGAAGCTCTCTGTATTTGACTCGTCCGTACAGGACCATTCTCTGTATTTGACTCGTCCTTATGTCCCCACCATACCAGCACGTATGTTGCGTACGCGCAGGTCTGTGCGGTCCGATGCGCAGTAGCCGAAAAAAAGTTATCAACAAATCATACCTAACCTCAATTTCAGTTTCAGTTATGTACGTAGAACTAATTTTTAGGTTAGAAACTTCAAATATGCCCGCCACTATGTTATTTTTGATTGGTCGGACACGAAATGGTAGTGGGAGACAGGATCGTCAAGTAGAGAGAGCGAATCGCGTCAAATACAGAGAGCGGTCAAATACAGAGGGGTCAAATACAGAGAGCTTCCACTGTACTAAAATTTACATTATCCTTGTATAATAATCCACTTCTGTCTCGTAAGGGTGTAGATTTTGTTATAAACAGTTTTGATGATTTTATATCAAATGAGTTAATACCTATCATTCAAAAACAAAATGGATGTAGCACTCGTACCTTTCGTTGATGAAAAAAATCAATACATAATACCAAAAGTAAAATTTGTTTCGGAGCAAAATAAAAATTTATTCGTAAAATATGCCACTGAACATAAACGCTTCAAAATTTATGAACAACAAAGTCTGTACATTCCTCCACAGTTGTACGATATCGGAGAAGAGCCTGTATATATTTTGGATGGCCACGAAACAACTGTGGGATCTAAAACTGTAAATGGCACTTACATTTCTTTACCTACAACTTTGAAAGCAATTTTACAAGTACCTGGTATTTATGATCAAATGTCAAGTTATACAGAACAATTGTCAAACGATAAATCAGTATTATCCAATGTCATTCAAGGTGATTTATGGTCAGAAAAATGCGCACAAATGAGAAAGACTAAGAATGTATATCCGCTCTTTCTGTATTTTGACGAATTCGAAACGGGAAATACATTGGGGAGTCATGCAGGCGAACAGAAATTAGCAGGGGTGTATGCATCTCGTCCTTGTTTACCACTACATTTGGCGTCCAAAATAGAAAATCTATTCGTCTCTGCGATTTTTCATTCGAAATATTTGAAACAATTTGGCAATGCTGCTGTATTCAGAAAAACATTAGAAGATTTGAAAATTTTATCTAAAGATGGTATTGAAATCCAATCTTAAAAGATCCATGACCCCTTGAAATCGAAATCTCGCATGCATTGTTGACATTTTATTCGCGCTCGGATTGGTCGACGACGATCGGGTCGAATCTCGAGCTTATCGAGGTTCGACTGGTCGCCGCGAGTGAATTTCGAGTTTTCGGCGTTTTTCGGCGGTGAATTCAACCATTTCGTGATTTTTGACGGATGACAGATACATCGGTCAGTTGATGGATGACAGATAAGGTATGTTGGTTGTGTTCGATCAATTCTGTTATCATTTTATACAATTTCTTTATAAATCTTGAGGAAGCAGCTTCGAGTACAATTCAAAGATTGAACAAAATTACCTATGAGTGAAGTTCTGTCAGAATTGTATACAGACACCAAACCATATCCGAATCTACTACACTGAAATAAGATTGCGCGCTAAAGCAAATGTACTGTTTTCACTGAATTATAATTTAAATACTATTTACTGTCTATTTTGTATGAAATGCTACCTTTTTTTCATTGTCATCTTGTGATAATTTGATAGATATAAGGTGAATTGATGACATGATAACAGTGCATACAATACGGTCAGCACAGCACACATTTGAATAAACTTGGGTGTGAAACACTCACAATCAGTGTACTCTATGTAATTCTACGGAAGTGTGTCCTTGAAGGGTACACGATACTGGAGTACTGAAGAATATTAATGAACATAGTATATTAATTAACATAGTGAACTATAATTAAATAAAAAATGGAATCAGCTTCAGCACGCGTGAAACGCGTGATCTGACCTAGTAATCGTAAATAACAATAAAATAAAAGTTTTCTTTGAGATGGTCATGGTATTAGGTGATAATCTAGGATTAAATACCGTTTGCGGGTTTACCGAAAGTTTTGTTGCTAATTTTTTTTGTAGAATCTGTAGAGCCCCAAGAGATGTATGTCACAATATGGTTTCAGAATTCAGAAGTCTAATTAGAACTAAAAATTCATATGAGATCGATGTATTAATTAATGCTCCTAAATTAACAGGTATTAAGGAGTCATGCATATTCAACACTTTAGATCATTTTCATATTGCGGAGAATTACAGTGTTGATATTATGCATGATTTTTCCGAAGGTGTAGCTATATACTCAATTGGTAAAATTTTAGAAAAACTAATAAAAGATGGAGTTATTACTTTGAATGAACTTAATACTAAGATTGAAACGTTTCCTTATGAAATTAACGAAAAAGCTAACAAACCACGTAAGTTATTTTTCTCTAAAGACGGGCAAAAAAATAAATTGAAGTTGAAGCAATCAGCATCCGAAATGCTTTGCTTAACTCGGTATTTGGGTGTAATGGTAGGCGATTCAATTCCTCCTGATAACAAGCATTGGAAACTGTACTTATGCATTCGAAAAATTGTTGGTATCATTACTTCTCCGAATCTTAAGAGAGGAGACGTTTATATTTTAGAAGAACTTTTGCAAGAGCACAATCGATTATATTTACTATTCTTTGATAGCTTGAAACCCAAAATGCATTTCTTATTACTTTACGTTCGAATTATTCTGCTTTGTGGTCCTGTGATATACTTTTCAACGTCTATGTTCGAAAGAAAGAATAAGGAATTGAAAGAAATGTCCATTGCTTCATCAAATTACATCAATTTGCCTTATACGATCGCAATACGTCATCAGTTGAAACTGTGCTACAGGAATGAATTCTGTTCTGTAATGAACAATGATGTCGTGCTAGGGCCTATTGCTAAGCATGATGGATTTCAAGAACTAAGTAAACTTATCGTAAATCTAGATACAAATTTGTTGGTAAGAACATTGAAAAACGTCGTTGTATTGCGCAATCAATTCTCCATTGGGTCCATTCTACTCATTGGCTTTAATGAAGAAGGACCGAGATTTGCAAAGTTGGAAGAAATTTTTGATTGTTCGAATAATGACACTCAAAAAATCTATTTCAATGTAAAATTATTCAAAACTGTTTGTTTTAATAGTTATTATCACGCTTTCCAAATAACTACTACTTCAAACTGTCCTACTTCGTTGATCAATGTAGATTTGATACCAAGATTTTCATCTTTCACGTACATAGAGAAAGAAACTTGTGAATTAGTTATAGGAAAATATGATCCTTGAGTTTTATGTGCTGAAAATAATCAAAGTTTTTTGATTATTGAGTCCGATATTTTTATACTCGTGATACACATGTGGAAGTTTATAATTCTTCTATTTTTCTGAGGTACTAAAAATAAAGGAATTTGAAGAAGACTGAATTTTTAGATTCTTTTATATTCCCATGCCCCGAAAAGATCGAAGACTTACAATCTTTTACAAGTATTGAATACCGAGTTAAGAACCGAGAGAAGAAACCAGTCACATTGACTCATGTAAATATTCAATAATAAATACTCTTATATCTCAAATGATTGTTTTATTATTCATCGTTCTAATGAAACATCATATCAATAAAATTTTCGATATGAGTATATACGTTTTCATCCTGTAAATAATCATGTTTTTTCATCGCAGCGACGCATTGACTTTTCCTTCAACAGAATTCAATACAGATTGTTTAAAAAATTGAAATTTTGAACGATATAATATTATATAATATATAATAGATAAGTACAACTATGATTGAAAGAAAATTGAATGCGTCAAATAAAGGTTGTATTAGTTTATCCGGTGCACTGCATAGAGTAAACTTTGAGGTTAGAAAAACATAACACGTGAGTCCGCTACGGAAAGGGGTGGAGCTAAAGAAGAAACGCGTGGCATCCCATGCCGAATTGGCATGGGCCCTGGCAAATTTCGCAGGACATCTCACGCGACAATTGCGTCCGTCTATCACTTGCGCATGTTTCCGTAAACTCACGCTAACTACGTTATGAGAAGAAGGGGTTTTGGTATAGTGTGAACGCTGGCAGATCGAGCGTTGGAAATCTTGCGGAGTCGGCTTCTTTTTTCTCTCCGTGCAGCCTGCCACCTTACATCTCCCTCGCGAAAGCTCTGAGTACCAACGGGCCCTGCCAGGCCCGCTTCGAGGAAGAAAGAACACCCGCAGCATCACTCAAAGAAGCAAGTAATTATGTCGTTGAGAAAACCCCACCCCTTTTGTTGACTTCCTTAGCAACGTGCCGAAGCACGCCACTTCTTGTCTGGTTAACGTGCTATTAAGTTCTAAGTTTCGTTGTGAAAATTTAAGATATTTTGTTGTGTTTGAAAGCCTTATTAAGAGTTGTTATAAGCGTTGAGATCTTATATTGTTGAAAACTATCAAGTCTGTTTGTGTTGTGTGCCCGAGAGCACCACCGAAAAAGTAGGCTTTCGCCCATTATCGATTGATGTGATCGATTTCTCCTTGCATCTTGTTATTGCGTAGTTGGGTCAGGCCTCAGAGAGGGTGACGCCAAACATATTAACGGATTGTCGTGCTTTAGTTTTGTTGTATCGGGTTAATTGTTTGATATTATGAATATTGTGTCCCCTTATGATATTGTTACAAAGGGTGCGTCCACCCTTTGTATTGCTTTATATCGATTCATTTCATAGCCACCCGAACTCGCATGTATTAAACATCACAATAATAATTACCAAACATCTTTTGATAAAACAACTAAACGATGTAACCAGCGATAGCCAATTTGTCAACAGTCTAGTCTCAGACATTAACCGAGACACTTGTATCTTGCTGAATATAACCTAATCTGCTTTGACCATTAATTTGTGTCTCCAAGTCTGCTTATTTCGTTCAGGGACTCATAGCTCAATTAAAAGGTAACTCCTAAAGTTACATTTGGTGTCAGGAGTGTGAGATCGTTTCTGAGTCCGATAAGCTGATTTGTCTGGTGCATTTCTTTTGGTTTTTGCCGATTGCTTGTATTCATAAGCTATAAGCTTCCGTTGCCTTATTCTGTAAAAGAATCCTACCTCCCTGAGGAACAAATCTGCTCGTTATGAGCAATCGACGAAACACCCGCCGTCAAGGCTCCCCTGCTGCCGCTGCCGCTCACACCAACCAAGAACCACGGGCGGAAGAACAGGAGGCCAACCCCATTACCGCTCTGGTCCAGCTTCTGCAGCAGCAGGCTACTCAACAGGCCGCCCAGCAAGCCGCTCAGCTTGCTGCTCAGGCTGAGCAGCAAGCCCTCTTAATTCAGCTCCTCCAGGATCAACGAATGGAGCGAGAACGATCAGAAGGACGACTGGTGGGGGTTCTACAAGACCAGCAGCAGTCCTTCACGCAAATCTTATCGACTCTGAGGGATGACCGACGTGGATCTGGAGACGAGCCCCAGCCCTTGACGGATCCTATCCCCTCCACCTCATCCTGCCAGCCGACCCAAACTCCCGATACTCTAAGGTCTGTGCCTTCAACTAGGGAAACTGCTCCCCCTCATATGCTTGCTTCTATTTCGCCGGTCGAGCGCGACCAGATTGTCCGCGATTCGGGCTTAGTCGATGCTCCTTCCCAAAGACCGAATAATTTCTCTACAGATCGCATTAACTTAACCTCTAATACTGACAGCAACGCAGACGGTTGTCAAAAACGCTCGAGTAATCTAAAACCGCCTACTTTTGAAGGTGATAGGCCCTGGGCCGAATTCGAATGTCAATTTCTAGTAGTCGCGCAACTGAATAATTGGGATTCAGTCACGAAAGCCGGTAACTTAGTAAATTGTCTAAAAGGCTCCGCGGCTAGCGTCCTTTCTACCCTGACCTCGACGGAAATCTACGATTTTGAAAAGATTAGCTCTGCCTTGAGGCTCAGGTACGGGAACGAGCACCTGACTAAGCTCTTCCTCACACAATTTAATACAAGACGACAACGGAGGGACGAGGATCTCGCCACCCTCGGACACGACATAGAACGTTTGTCGCGGATAGCTTTCCCTTCAAGTGACGAGACGACTCGCGAAACTTTAGCGACCGACCGATTTATAAACGCCATAATCGATGCTGAACTGAAACACGCCCTGAGCGTGGCGGGACCTTCCACCCTTCGTCAAGCCATAATTAAGGCATTAGAATTAGAAGCCCTGAATAAGCAATACTTAGGATCCGGCCACGTTCGGCAGGTAGAGGCGGTGAAACCGACCCCCGACGGATCTAAAATCGATGAAAAAAGGCCCTCTTCCTTGCGGCAGGAACGGAATTTGAATACGAAAGCCAATCCTAGGAATAGTGTAGAATGCCGGTATTGTTGGAAGCGCGGGCACTCAATAGAGCAGTGTTTCGCGCGACAAAGACGAAACCGAGCTAATAACGTCCAAGGACATCCTCCCAACCAGCTATCGTGGAGAGACAACGACCGCGGCTTTAACGTAAATTCTAACCAGGGCCAAACCTTCTATCCCAAACTTAATCAAACTCAGGGTTTTAATCCTGCCCAAGGGGAGAGGATGCTTCCCTTTAACAACTCTAAAGCAACCTCAGATCAACAAAAAAACTAACGTTCGATGATTGCGGGGGGCGGGAATCATCGCCTGTAGCGAGGGAGAATAGCCCTGTTTTACCTGTATTGCCTGTTCTACCTATATTGCCTGAATTACCTGTTCTAATTAGAAGTCTAAGACAGTCCGGTCTCTACGCTCAGGGATCTGTCAACGGTGTTGACTGTCTCTGGGTTGTGGATACCGGAGCCGAGGTGACCGTGGTTCGCTCGGATCTCCTGAAAAATCTTCCCTCAAACAATCATTATGCCACCTTAAAGACCGCGACAGGGGAGACCACCCCTGTTTTACGAGAAGTTTCCGTCCAAATAAACATCGCGGGTCAGATTAGCTCTCCTCATAAAGTCTACGTGGCTGACATTGAGGATGAGGGAATTTTGGGGATAGATTTCTTGAGCGAGCATCAGTGCATTATTTCAACGATAGGGAACTCGCTACATATAGGCCGCCATACGATTCCGCTGTTAACAAATAGGAGCAAAACCCCGAACCCCCCAACTTTTCAACTCGATCAATTACAAACCACTAGGGAAAACGAGATTATAGATTCTTCGCCTCGAGAGATTACTGAACAGGTCCCTGATTATCTGAAAGACCTTTTTGAGAGGTTTTCGATAGAGTTAGATTCGCCTTCTAAGCAACAGTTCTCGTCTCTCCTGCGAGACTTTAGCGATTCTTTTGCGAAGACTAGCGGCGACA
The DNA here is from genome assembly GCA_944452935.1 of Rhogogaster chlorosoma. Lineage (NCBI taxonomy): Eukaryota > Metazoa > Arthropoda > Insecta > Hymenoptera > Tenthredinidae > Rhogogaster > Rhogogaster chlorosoma. The sequence continues at coordinate 18,581,184 of OX101802.1, forward strand.
AGGGGAGGTGTACCCTTGCTCGCCATAAGATAGATGTAGGGGTCAATCTCCCGATTAAACAGCACGCCAGACGGATTCCCTTCAATGGCAAAGAAGAGGTTCAGAAAATGATAGACGACATGCTCCTTAACGACGTCATCGAGCCATCTTCAGGACCCTGGGCCTCGCCAATCGTCATCGTTCCTAAGAAGGACGGGACGAAAAGATTCTGCATAGATTATAGAAAGCTGAACGAGGTCACCAAGAAAGATTCGTACCCCCTTCCACGGATTGAAGATACCCTAGACATGTTGGCTGGAGCTCAATGGTATAGCACCATCGACCTGCAGAGTGGTTACTGGCAGGTCGAGATGGATGCGGAGGACAAGGAAAAAACAGCTTTCGCCACTGGACTTGGAGGACTCTGGCAGTTCAAAGTGATGCCCTTCGGATTATGCAACGCTCCAGCCACATTCGAACGGACGATGGAAGTCGCACTGGAAGGATTGACGGGGAAGATCTGCTTGGTGTACCTGAACGACATAATTGTATTTGGCAAAACCTTCCAAGAGGAGCTAACTAACCTAGAAAAGGTCTTTGAGAGGCTTCAACGGACAGGCCTGAAGATGAGCCCCAAGAAGTGCCACCTTCTCCAACACGAGGTTACCTTCCTTGGCCATGTCGTCTCGGCCCAAGGAGTCAGAACGGACCCCACAAAGATCGAAAAGGTGCGAGATTGGCCCCGACCATCGAATAGGGAAGATATTCAGAGTTTTATAGGTCTCTGCACGTATTATAGGCGTTTCGTTTCAGGCTTTGCCTCTATAGCTAGGCCTCTTCACAATCTCACCGGGTCTACCTCTGTCTTCGAGTGGACCCCGGATTGTGAAGAAGCATTCAATCACTTAAAAACTTGCCTCACTTCTTCTCCAATTCTGGCTTATCCGCAAACCGAAACTTCTTTTATTTTAGATACCGATGCATCTCTGTATGGAATAGGCGGGGTTTTGTCTCAGGTTCAGGAAGGATCGGAGCGGGTGATTAGCTACTTCAGTAGGGTTCTAAAAAAACCAGAGAGGAATTATTGCGTTACACGACGAGAACTTTTAGGAATGGTAGAGGCTATAGAGCATTTCAAACATTACTTAGTAGGAAGGAAGTTTTTAATTCGTACAGATCACGCTTCGCTTAAATGGTTGCTCTCGTTTAAATCACCGGAAGGCCAAGTAGCTAGGTGGATCGAAAGGTTAGGGCGGTACGACTTCGAGGTTCAACACCGCGCAGGAAACCTCCACGGGAACGCCGACGCACTATCAAGACGCCCGTGCCAGGAACTTGGCGACTGCAAGCAGTGCGCCAGGATGGGGAAAGGACTGGATTCCATAGACATCCGGGTGATATCCCTCGGTGAAGACCTAGGAGAGTGGAAGAGAGCCCAGGAAAAGGATGAGATCCTGAAACAGCTACGAGCCTGGAAGAGCTCAAATATACGCCCGGAGTGGCAGGATGTTTCCCCAGCTGACCAAAAACTAAAAATTTACTGGACTCAGTGGGACTCCATCTTCTTAATAAATGAAATACTGTACCGCCGATGGGAATCCCCGGATATGAAGATCATTAGATGGCAACTTCTAGTCCCCAAAGAAAAGGCCAACGAAATCCTCGAAGCGTACCATAATTCTTCGTCAGGAGGCCATTTCGCCTCAAACAAAACTTTAGAAAAGATTAGGGAAAGGTATTTCTGGGCAAGATGCCGTTTAGACGTGGATGAATGGTGTCGAGTATGTACAGTATGCGTAGCTAAGAAGGGTCCTCGTGCGAAAGGTCGTAGTCCGTTACAAACTTACAATTTAGGCGCGCCTTTTGAGAGGGTAGCCATGGATGTCCTCGGGCCTTTACCAGTCTCTCATTTAGGGAATCGTTACGCGCTAGTAATAGCTGATTATTTTACAAAATGGCCCGAAGTCATCCCGATACCCAATCAAGAGGCTCAAACTGTAGCTCAGGCTTTTATTAGAGAATTTGTATGTCGGTACGGAGCCCCACTCGAACTCCATACCGACCAGGGTCGCAATTTTGAGTCAGTTCTTGTCGGAGAAATAACTAAGATATTAGGGATTAGAAAAACTCGAACTACTCCTCTTCACCCCCAATCCGATGGGATGGTTGAACGACTAAATCGAACTCTTTTTTCTTATTTATCTTCTTTCGTGGAAAGGAGTCAGAGGGATTGGGACGAATGGGTTCCCCTCTTTCTTCTTTCCTACCGCTCTTCTGTCCACGAGACTACAAAACAGACGCCGGCTTCCATGCTCATGGGAAGAGATCTTCGGCTGCCCTCCGATTTGGAGAAAGGCCCTCTTCCCATCCAGGATTCTCTCTGCTCTAACTTTGCTTCGCATCTAAGGGAAAGGTTAGAGGAAATACATAATTTTGCTAGGGAAAGGATGCAGGTAGCTTCAGACAGAATGAAGGCGCGTTACGATGTGCGAGCTAGGGATTTGGCATTTAAAACAGGAGATTTAGTATGGCTTTTCCAACCGAGACGAGAAAGAGGACGTTGTCCCAAACTGCAAACTAATTGGGAGGGTCCTTATACGGTAGTAGATAAAATAAATGACGTAGTCTACCGCATCCAACGCTCTCTACGAAGTAAACCAAAGGTAGTTCACCTGGATCGCCTAGCCCCCTACGAGTCTGAAGAAGCTCACGTAGATAACAGTAACCTCCTTCGCTCTCTTCAATTAAATCAGAACCTACAGGTTCTCGAGGATTTTTCCCCCCAAAGTCAGGAAGAAATTCCCTTTTCCTTCTCCGATTCTTCCAGGTAGTCCAAGGATCTGCCTTTTGGAATCAAACGGAAGAATTACCGCCCTTTTACCATACTCGTCGAGGGGAACATCGGGTGCGGGAAAACCACCTTTACAAGTAGATTCCTAAAAGATAAGAACGTCCTTACTTTATTAGAGCCTTTAGAGGAATATAGAAACGTTGCCGGAGAGAACCTCCTAGAGAAAATGTATAAGGATCCTTCCCGTTAGGGTTATCATTTCCAACACCACGCCGCGATGACGATGAGGAATAGGCACCTAGTGAAAACTTCATTACCTAACAAGATCATGGAGAGATCGATTTTCAGTTGTAACTGCTTCGTAGAAGCCCGTAGGAGGTTAGGAGGGTTTGAGGATTTAGAAGCGCATCTTCTAACAGAAAACGTTAGGATTTTGACAGAGAATTCCACAGATTTTGAAGTAGACATGATAGTTTATTTAAGGTTATCTCCCGAAACGTCGTTTGCCAGAGTTAATTCACGCGCGCGTAGCGAGGAGGAAAATATTCCTTTAGACTATTTGAAAGCTCTTCACGAGGTCCACGAGGATTGGTTAGTTCGCGGAAAGTTTTCGGCTCTTCCAGCTCCAGTTTTTATCCTAGACGCAGAAGCTACAGCCGACGAGGTATTTAATGAATTTTGTGAGGTTATGAGGGAATAATCGTTTGACAGATCACCTGCTTCGCGTTAGGCTTCACTCGGGTTCGTTCGGGTTTACTCGTGAATAGTCGGCTTCTTCTGACCGAGTCCGCGACGCGCTAACTTCGGAAGAGTTCGTTTTCGTTCGGCTCTGTTCGCCTTTAGGCTCGCTAGGAAGACTCATACGCGTCTTCTCGAATCTTCGGAGACATTCGGGCCTGGTCGTTTAGGTTCGGGGAACGAGGGAAAATGAGAGGCATTTTAAGCAGGAAGACGACGACCATTTGTAATTAGTTGAATATGGAAAAAGAACTTTATTTCCTTATATTACCAGACATCTGAGCGTTTATAAAACATAATGGGGCAGAAACAGGAAAAAAAAGGGGAGGTGTAAAGAGCCTAAAAGGTTACAGCCACTCTCTCTTCTGCGATGCGCCGGATCGTGCTCTTGACGCTATCGCAGACGGGACAGCCCTCCTTTGGTTTCGGAGCTAATAGCTCCACGCGGCAGTCACGGCAGAGTCCTCGATCTTTTACGACGAGATCTCCCACGAAGGAACGATGGGTTTGGACTACAGCGGAGAAGTCCTCTTCGGTGTAATGTCTGCAAGGGAGAGAAAATGCTGAATGAGAAATGCCTGTTATCAAAGAACTGTCGGGAGCTAAGTCACACTCACCGGAATACGAAGCAGTGTGTGCAGATCAGGCGAGGAATTGATCCACGCAGCTGGATCGCCTCCCCTCGGGCACAGCGCACTTTGGCCCATTGGCCCGCCAACCACGATTCGACTTCCCCGGGGTTTCGGCAATTAAAATTGTCCCAGTTTAATTGGGTTGCCACCACCCCACTTAAAAACGCAACTGAGCTTGTCGGCGTCATGTTGAAGAATGACGCTGAGAATTATTGTTTCTTCAGCAGCGAATTTTCGCTCGGTTTTGTTTTTCTTCCTCGAAGCTCATTGGATCAATACAATTCCTCCGATCATTTATTAATAAAGGGGCGAGATCCTTCTTTTGTTTTCAAATATTAGCTTTCGCGCCTTCACAAAGACGCGTTGGACTTTTTAACCTCGTATCGATTCTTCGTATCGATTATCTGTTTTTCGCGCCACCATAGGATCGTGGCGTAATTTTCAACCCCCCGTCATTTCTTTCACGTCTTCTGCTCTGGTTCTCTCCTGTCGTCGATCATAACCTCCTCATATAACTTTACGTAAAGATCCGAGCGGATTGCTCTCAATTATCATTTAGGGTCAGGATTATAACCTTTTTCCCTTGAGAGTCCTAGGTGCTTTCCCATCTATTCCCAAAGAAACGACGCAGAACCCGCAAGACGGAACAAGAAGTGGCTTTGATTCCCCGGAAATCTCCTTTAATTTTCACAGGATAAAGATAAGATCGTTCCTTTTTACTCCTTGTTTAACCTTCGTTATAATTACAATCCACTCCTTTTTAGTCACTTTATGACGGAATTCTTTTATTTCGATAAGAATGAAATAATTAAAAGATCAGAGCTTTTAAAGCTCCTCATATTTCGCACACTCACGTCTGTCCTCCAATCTAGGGTGTGCAGTTTCCCTATCTTTTGGACCCGCCTGGGAGCAGTTCGTGATCCCTGATTCCTGTTTTCCTGCCGCCGCCTCACCTGATTCCCTGACTCGCATGATTTTCCTGACTTCCCTGACTCTCCTGACGGATCACAAGCAGACACCCCTTCTTCTCCAAGGATGGATTCATCATCGACTCCTCACTACGGCCTGACTAGGCGAAGACCTTTTATACCAAATATTGTTGTGAATTTGTAACCGAAACTACCTTCTCAGGTTTTCTGTGGTTTCCCTCGAGGCTTAGGTGGAATTACAGGTAGTTTAGGGAAGATTTCAAATACTTTAAGCATTTTAAAGTCTGATCCACAGCTCTCAGTCCACTCTTCCCTTAGCAGATAACACACTCGCTTTTCGCTTACTTAAGGGGACCAGTATAGCTTGAAATTTTGAAAAAATCATTTTTTCGTTTTTTGCGGAATATGCTGTCTCAGGGTCATATCTATCTCTAAAAAAATCGCCACTGATGAATTCGTAAAAATAACTGGTTTATAGACCGAAAATCGTACAGCTTGAAATTTCACAAAAATCGTTTTTTCGTTTTTTGTAGATTTCGCTGTCTCAGGGTCATATCTATCTCTAAAAAAGTCGCCATCGACGAATTCGTAAAAATGATCGCGAATTGGCATTGAGTTTCAGCGACTTGGCGCAAGCAGCGCTGTCGCTTTGTTTTCATATCGCTCACATGTTTCGTGACCGGTGATTATTTGTCGAACATTCTGAGATCGTGTAACGTTCCCGCTCTTTACTTGTTTCAAATACAATAAAAACAAAAACAGTACTTAGTACTAAAAAATCCGCGATTCCATCGTGCTAAATATCTAGCTTTGTCATTTTCGTGTATAAACATCGAGTGACAGTGTGTGTGAGGTTATTTGTGGGTTCCCACCAACTAACCTCAAAGTAAGTATAGCATACTCACGTTTGCGGTCGAAGTTTATTTGCTTTTTGTTCACAGATCTCATAATTTACACCCAGAAGAAAAAAATCGTTACAATTTTCGAAAATATAATAATAACTGCACTTGGAGTGCCCTCAGGATCCAACGCGAAGGCTCACATGATTTGGACCGACCAGACATGGCTATAACAGGCTCAACGACAGGCAGCTGATAGTACTCGAGAAGCCCGAATTGCTATCCGAAGACTACGACTGGACCAAAATGAGACTACAGCGGCTAGAGAAGGACTGTCATATGCTGCAGGAGCCTTTTAAGGGAAGACCCTACTGAAATCTTGACAAAAAGCAGATTTTTATCTTCCAATTGGCCAAAAAAGGTCCAGATTAAAACGTAATACTACCAATTTTAGATTATGGTAGAATATGTTTTAAAATAAAATTTCAGTCTTCTGCGATGAAAGTGTATGCGTAGGAAACCTTTCCCAGCGCTGCGCAGGATAGATTCTGTCAAAGGTTCCCTCCTGCGCATACACTTTTATTGCAGTAGAGTGAATTTTTTTTTAAAAACATATTCTACCATGATCTCTAATTGGTATTACTTTTTAGATTGAACTTTTTTTGGCCAATTGAAAAATGAAACACTGCTTTTTTCCAAGATTTCAGTAGGGTCCTCCCTTAAAGATGGTACGATGAAATTATTAGTTTGAAAGTTGAACAAAGTAATTTTGTTTTTTGTAAATAAAAAATTGAATTTTGTCAGAAATTTTGTAACCAACAACTTTTATTTGAAACATTTTTCGATATTTCAAACTTTTCTAGTAGTAAATTTTATTTTTTTAGTGAAAACTTCAAAACGGTTTTTCTCAGAACTACATTTTTGGCGACGTGTCGTAAGGTTTTAGGAGCACCGTTGCTCCGATTTGACTCATTTAGGGCTCATTTTTTGCAGAAAACAAATCCTCATCACATGAATGAGGGAAATTTAAAGAAAAAATTTCCAGACAAAGTTATCAGCAAAAGAGTGACCAGATTTTTGCTAAATTTCGATAACTGATCATAACTTATTACAGGATTTTTTTTTTTCAGTTCCCTACATTCATGTGATGAAGAATTGCTCTCCGAAGAAAATGAGACGTCAAGAGACATAATCGGATCAACGCTGTGCCTGAAACCTTACGACAAGTGATTTTCAGACAAGTGATTTTCTTGATGTATTATGAACTTTGGTTAAGATATAAATGATTTTTGGAGTATGTAGAATTTTTTAAATCAAGGTGTACTGGTCCCCTTAAGAGTCGGGTCGCCTCTTCCCTTCAGGGGGGGGCAGTGTTACAAAGGGTGCGTCCACCCTTTGTATTGCTTTATATCGATTCATTTCATAGCCACCCGAACTCGCATGTATTAAACATCACAGTAATAATTACCAAACATCTTCTGATAAAACAACTAAACGATGTAACCAGCGATAGCCAATTTGTCAACAGTCTAGTCTCAGACATTAACCGAGACACTTGTATCTTGCTGAATATAACCTAATCTGCTTTGACCATTAATTTGTGTCTCCAAGTCTGCTTATTTCGCTCAGGGACTCATAGCTCAATTAAAAGGTAACTCCTAAAGTTACAATATTATTTTGCTGAGTTAATCGATTTCTCGTGAAAATTAGCTTCAAAAATAACTATCTTGTCGATCGCGTCCTTTTCTCTTTTGATTTATCGTCCCTTGTTCTTTTGATTTACCGGTCTAAGTAATTCTCGCGAGATAAATATAATCCTGTTTCTAGTCATTTGATTCGAAGAAGTCGAGTTTGAGATAACGACCCAATAATAATTCTTTTATAATTTTTCTTTTATTTTACTTGGATAAAGAATCCACATTTTAACTGTTACACATCCCGCCATTAAGTCTAGAAGAATCGATCAACTCGTGACGACTCAGATTCTCCCCAAGCTATGATCAATCATCGCCATCCCATCTTATAAATCCGCCTTTATTCCTTGGAAACCTTGAGCTGGGTTATTTTTGTTATACTAGAGCCATTATTCTATGGAAAATTAATAATAAGCGATTTGTTTGATCATTTAGTATTGCATAGTCACATGTTGTATTTCTTGTCCATATCTTCGGGAATGTTCGCGTGAATTCGGATCGAGTCGGTTGTTGGCGTCTTCTACGCTTGGCACTTTCTTCAGAAAGTTCTACGTTATCGATCTAGCCCTTGCAGTTTTGCAAAGTCCCGAATACATTGATTCCGCATCCTTCCGCGTTCCACGACATTATCGACCTGACGTCACGCCTTGTTACCACGTCATTGTTTTCTACGTCATCCTAAAATATTTGTTTTATCCTACCGAAGTTATCTGTCCTATATTACCATATGACTTACTGTCTTTCTCTCGATCTACCTACACTGAAAGGGAACTGGCGGAGTCAGTAACTTCGATGCTTAGCCAATCCGATAAACAGCGCCACTCGTAATCCAATCTCTCACGGTTGAATGACTCCTCTCTATGTCATCTCACTCGCCTAAACAGGAGTGCTATCTAACCGTCAGTGAAAAAGCGTTATTAAGCTGTTATTTGTTTGCTGATAAACTATTCTCAAGATTTCCGAAAATTTTAAATTCTTGACTGTGCTTGACATGGAGGATTTCGTTGAGAAGTATAAAGTGGCTGCTGATGTGAAGTTAATTTTCAAAGGTAAGATTTACACATTTTTCACTTTCTTATCCTCATTAACCAAACTCAAACATTGTTGAGTGCAAGGCCAACGGACATACCATTGCCGCACGGCATCGCGCGACACAGCCGCGGCGCAGCCGGGCGCCGCACGGTGCCGCACGCTACAGCATTTCTGCAGTAACAAGCTGAATGGACCTATTATTTTGCGCCGAACTGCATACTGTCCAGCGATACTGCAGAAATGCTGAGGCGTGCGGCAGATTGAAGAATTTTTTTCTCTCGACTCCCAGAGAATATTCAGCTTAGTTATTAATAATTTGGAAATGTGTATAAACTTGGTCAATTTTCTCAAAGCGGAGAAGCAATTAAGATTGACTAATAATGAAACAGAGGAAAATATGATGGATACATCTGAGTCTGTTGAAAACCTTGAGATCGTATTTGCAGATGAGGATAGTTTCGATGAAAATGTAGTAGTAGATTTTAACTCTCAAAATCATAATATTCCAGGTTAATTTGATAAAAGTTTTAATTTTTTCCTCAATAATTCTTTCAAATTTATAGAATGATTCCTTTATGCCGTTGAAAATAATTTATCTGAAACTTTATAAATATTGATTATAAAATATTTGCAGATAAATTTGAATTAAAAAAAAATAAGCTATACTTTACTTTGGCCGATGAAATAGAAGGAAGAATCATATTAGGATTTTATAAAAACAAAAAAATTCTTTTAGAACGGAGACTCAAAGTTCTCATTATACAGAAAACTATTATAGAGAATCCAGTTTGCCACACGTAAGTTATTATTATGGCTGGAATTTCAGAATGACATACTCTTACATCCCCAGAAAGAAGTATTCATGAAAGAGCGCTCTACCATGGAATCATTCAATAGACTGATGAATTATGTCTTCTGCCTTGGTAGTTAATACAATAGTTCAAAGTATTGAATCATGCAATACCTTGAATATTTAGTATCTTCAAGATTTCTTTAATCTGTCAATGTATTATGAATTTGATTAGGCATTAGGGGCCATTCAACAAATACGTTCGCTTTTTCGACGATTTTAGACTCCCCCCCCCCCCATGTAACAATGGTTCGTTCGACCAGACCCCCCCCCCAAAGTAATGCGTCACAAATCCCCCCCTTTGCCACCTTTTTTGGTCCATTGATCCATAATTCGATCTATTTCTTTGTTTTCAATGGCGCTTGGCATTGAAAAGAGATAAAGAGATAAGCAGCCCTCCATTTCTCACTTACGGAATTCTCATGCCAAAACACGAATTCTATATACAAAAACCGAACGTCACTTTTTGACGACCCCCCCCCCCTAAACGCGAACGTATTTGTTGAATGGCCCATCACCATCATTACAGAATAAGCAAAGAAAGATTGACTGAAGTAACTACTGATCTTGGAGAACTGTTTCCTACCATCAAAAGAAGAATTGGATTGTGGTATACATAAGGTTACCAGACGTCCCGGATTAGGCGGGACAGTCCCGGATTTTAGCCAAGTGTCCCGGATTTTTTTTCACCCCAAATTCGTACCGCATTTATAAAAATTGTCCCGCATGTCCCGAATTATGTGCGAGTTCGTTTCAATTTTTTTTTTTCCAAGTATTCGTTAGGCATCGATACGACCCGAAACAACAATAAAAAAAATAGTATTACGAGTCTGAGACTAAAGAATGCTAGTCTGCGATACTAAGATTATAAAATATAAAAAAATATATTAAAACTTCAATTCTTATTTGAAATGTCATAATCATAAAATACAAAATCCTCTATACACTCATGTCAAGTATTATTAAAAAAATATTAATAAAAAAATTGAACAACTAAATGATTGAATGCATACATTATTTCCGCGGAGCGGGGGGGGGGGGGGGGGGGGAATAGTGGTGTCCCGCATTTCCATAGTTCAAATCTGGTAGCCTTAGGTATACACCAAGCTGTACTAATGCTCTAGGTGTTTCTATAGCGGCATCAGGCTGTTTATTACAATATTATAAGGATTACAGGAGAAATATAATTGCTGCTGGGATTGTTCAATCAGGGAGAACTGTTAGAAGGAACATTTTGCAAAATATTGGCATGTATTATTTGAAGAATTATTAAATTTTTTTTTCACTTCTTACTACTTATAACTAATATATCATAAGTCTTTTCATAGATTCCCTAACTGGACAGATAGATTCTTGTTTAACCGAAAAGGAAAATAGAGAACGATTCCCCATCAATGTTATATCACAAGCTTGGCATGATACTTTTGAAACTCGCATTAGGCAATTGGCTTCTGTACTCAACAGAAAGCTAGTAGTTCGTTACGAGACTTACTTAAATACATATGCATGTCTGAAAAGTCCTTTTGGATTGTCATTGGTCAGTAATTAATTTCATAAATTTGATCAGGATTTCTATTTTAACTAATCTTCTTTTATTGGAAATTTCTATGGCCAATAGCTCTTAGAGGATGCCAAGAGAATCATAGACAATTTGAAAAATGAAACCCGGATAAATGAACAAATTAGTGAAAGCTTCAATTCGGTTTTAGTTGAAAACTGGACGCTAATTTCAGGATGCATAGTAAAAATTGGAGATGCCAGTAATTCAAATGATTGTAGGGACTTCCGGAAAAAGTTTAATGGACCAAGTAATTTGCAATCAATAATACTTAATTTCATTAAATTCCCTTCATAGGGTGAGTGCACCAGTGAATGAACGATTAAACGCATGGTCAGTTTTACGGAAGGTTTTCTTTCTACTGGATGATTATTGCCGTACTAAACTGACGTACTGACGTACTGATGCAATCACCCTATAATATCATTACGATTTTATTTTTCAGTTCCAAATACTATCAAAGCATTTTTGTATCTCCCATTGCTATTAACAAAGAGTCAGACCATAAAAACTTCCCAAAGGATACACACAGTGACACGAAGTGACATAACTGAATTCTTCATAGCTGTTATTGAGGTATTTAATTCCAATATGATTGAACAAAAAATGTCTTTTATCTGTCATTTCATTTATTCCCTTGCGTCGCTTATGATATTTAGATGTGCTTTTTATTCTGATTGGTTCAGGACGAATCTAAGCTTGAAACTAAAAAAGCGGATTTAGAAAATCGTCTACGTGATTTGAATCAAGTTGTTAGCCCATACTTGATCATTTGCGAGCCATTGATCGATGTAAAGAAGGTATACGTTGTAGTAAATGGAGATCATTATGAATTCAAATCCGTCCCACAAGCAGTAGATGCATGTTTTAAAGCATGTGTCGCATTACATACATATTCTAAATTGTGTGTTTTTCTTTGGTATTTTTTACAAGAATGTGTTTATGGCCTTGGTAGTAATTTATCCAATGCTTTGATCTCAGTTTCATCAAAGAATGTTGATGCATTAATTCAAAAAGTAGAGCACATGAAAAATTCTTTATAAGGATAGTTTATAAAGAAAGAAGTAGACACTTTGTGAAGATACCTTATGAAAAATTCATCGCAGTTATTCGCAATTAAAAAATGACAACAAAACAATATGACTAGATCGATCTGAGATTATATTGATAGTGATTAGACAATGTTTTTTGTATAAATTGTCAAGGTTGGGAGTTAAGTTGATTTTATGGATAACTAGATGTAATTCTGATATAATTGAACACTATTAGAAGTGATCGAATAATATTTTGCACATGGTAGGTTTGTATATGTATATGTAGGTTTATATTTTGTACATGTACCTTACATAGACTCAATTTCACTGATACTCATTAACGTTTTTATAGTTTCTTGTGTTAATTTCGAAAGCTACCGCGGTAGTCTGTATCAAAACTATAAGAGTAGGTAAAGAAAAAAATAATAATCGCACATTAAATATATATTTTCGGAAACAATGGATTTTATATTACTCCAACATCTCTTATTGGCATTTATCCTCTATCTCTATGGTGAACCATCATTCCCGCGAATTATTGTCGATAGAGTTATACATTTTATGAAAGATTACATTTCGAATAGTCTTTTACCATCTTTGAAGTCTGATATCATAAATATAATCAATAATTCTAAAGATCATAATGAAATCTTTATTAAAATTGAACATTGTTTCAAACAGTACGGTATATTATTTGAAAATGTAGCTCGTGAAGAAAGCAGATTTCGTCTATTGCGCGACAAAGGTTTCATCGAACCTTCTGAATTCAAAATTACAGAGTCTTATTTTGAACAAGGTCAAGAACAGGAGAAAAAATTCGCCCTCAAAACTATTACCGGTTTTCATATTCCACTGAAGCACTCTTTAAAATTATTTTTAGAGATACCTGGAATGTTTGAGAAAATTATCAAATTTATGAATGATTTATCTGTAAAATCGAAAATTATTTGCAACGTAATTCAAGGCAAATACTGGAAAAGTATTGTTGGTTCAAATGAAAAAGAACATATTTTTCCTTTACACATTTATTATGACGATATTGAATGTGGTAATGGTTTGGGAAGTCATGCCGGTGTAAGTAAGTTCGGTCGGATTTATGCAACTGGGTCATTCCATGTCAAATCGACAAATAGTTGGAATCGACCCCCTCCGATTCGGATAAATTTTGGTGGAGTGTTTTGTCTCACTATAAAACGAAGTTCTGCCAAAGGAAAAAAATTTGAAATTTTTTTCTTAAGAGTTATGCAAAATTGAAAATTTCACTGTTTTTCCCGTTTTTTAAGTCTATTTATTTAATATTTCATAACCTACTGTATATTTAAAAAAAAACCGCTGGTGCGTTCAAAGAGAACACTTAGAGGTATGAGAAAATAAAAGTTCGAAAGAAAGATTTTGAAAATTACCAAAATTAGAAAACTTTGAATTCTTAAAAATCGTAAAACGTAAACTTCGCAGTGAAATTTTTGGCTCAAAATTTTCTATATTATACCTCTAACATATCTTAAGAAATTCTGAAATTTTCAGGAGGGTGTTTTTTTTTTTTTTTTTTTTTTTTTTATGAATTTTTGAATTTTGGCGAAATAATTTTTTTCAATTTTTTCAACTTTTTTGTTGAATATAGTTATTCTACCACATGATTATTGAAGTTTGAGCTCTAAAATATTTTTTAGTTTACAATAATAAGAATATAAAATTTTTGAGATATTTGTGTTTTTACATCCCGTTAACATAAGAAAAATATTTTAGAGCTCAAACTTCAATAATCATGTGGTAGAATAACTATATTCAACAAAAAAGTTGAAAAAATTGAAAAAAATTATTTCGCCAAAATTCAAAAATTCATAAAAAAAAAAAAAAAAAAACACCCTCCTGAAAATTTCAGAATTTCTTAAGATATGTTGGAGGTATAATATGAAAAATTTTGAGCCAAAAATTTCACTGCGAAGTTTACGTTTTACGATTTCTAAGAATTCAAAGTTTTCTAATTTTGGTAATTTTCAAAATTTTTCTTCCGAACTTTTATTTTCTCATACCTCTAAGTGTCCTCTTTGAACGCACCAGCGGTTTTTTTTTAAATATACAGTAGGTTGTGAAATATTAAATAAATAGACTTAAGAAACGGGAAAAACAGTGACATTTTCAATTTTGCATAACTCTTAAGAAAAAAATTTCAAATTTTTTTCCTTTGGCAGAACTTCGTTTTATAATGAGACAAAACACTCCATCAAAATTTATCCGAATCGGAGGGGGTCGATTCCAACTATTTGTCGATTTGACATGGAATGACCCAACTATCGGCGTATTACCATTCAACATAGCTTCTCGAGTAGAAAGTATTCTATTTTCGACGATTGTTCGATCAGAAGACGTGAAAAATTATGAAAAACGGTTCCTATTTTCCGGAATAGTAAAGGCATTAATAGATCTCCGCGAGCATGGATTGGTGATTAATACACATTCGGGCCCTGTTACTATTAAATTTCAACTTACGCAAATACTCGGAGACAACTTGGGTCTCAACGATATTTGTGGGTTTGTATCGTCTTTTATTGCCAACATGTATTGCCGAATATGTCGAGCCACTTCGGAGGAATGCTCAAAACTATGCGAAGAAGACAAGACGAAACTTAGAACGGTAGATAATTATAATGATGACGTAAAAAGTAGAAATGCTCAAAAAACAGGAATTAAAGACAGTTGTATTTTTAACGAAATCCCAAATTACCATACAGTCACGAATAAGTGCGTCGATTTGATGCACGATCTTTTAGAAGGTGTATGTTTCTACGTCATTCGTGATATACTTTCAGAGTTTATATACCGGAAGAAATATTTTACCTTAGAAAAACTGAATTCTATAATAACTGATTTCCCATATGCTCCCGAAGATTCAAACAAACCCACTAAATTCACTAAAACATAAAACAAAGATGAAATACATATAAAAAGCTCAGCCTCGGAAATGTTTTATTTAGTTCGATATTTTAGCGTCATGATAGGCGATTTAGTCTCTGAAGGCGACAAGCATTGGTTAATGTTTTTAACACTGAGAAAAATTATGGATATATTAATGTCCCCCCGTATTTTAGAAGATATACATACAAACCAGTTGAGATCTCTAATTAAATCTCTTAATAAACAGTATATTACTCTCTATGGAGCATTAAAACCTAAATTTCATCTACTCACTCATTATCCTGGAATTATCGAACTATTCGGGCCTGCTATCCATTTCTGGACCATGCGGAACGAATCGCGTCACAGAATAGTCAAAGCTATTGTACAATCAACCAGTTCGCGTAAAAATCTATTAAAAACGATAGCAACGAAAGAAATTCTGAAACTATGTCACGTCGTAAGTTCGTTTGATCATACATCTGAAATTTTATTCAGTAATCCTGCAAATAAAACTAATTTTTATAATTCAGTATCGGTAAATGGAGTAGATTTCAAGGTAGGATCCTTTTTGGTAACTAACATTACTAGTAATGAATTTGAATTTGGAAAGGTAATAGAGATAGAAAAAGCGACAGAACCAGAATTAGAGGCGAGTATTGAAAATAATAAAAGAAAAATGACCGAACAAATCAAGTTACAATTAGAATTTTATAAGGAATTTTATTTTTCTCCTCATCATCACGCATACGTAGTACAGAGAGCACCAGAATTAGACAAGACTATTTTTATGTCAGAGTTGCCAAATCTACCACCTGTTTCTTTCATTAATAAAAACGAGATATTCTATTATGTAATACCAAAGTATAGTTTGTAAGTTGTACTATATTATTATGAACTGTAAAAATTTGTAAAGAAAAAAAAAGTTTTGTTACTCTATTCTGCTTTTATTCATTGACTTTACATCCATCCTTTTATAATTATTTTGATCCTTTTAATAATAAAATATATATATGCTTTTTGCTGCACACATGCAGATAAAATGTTTATGGATGTATCATCCGACGCGCAGTTGTCTAGTGATGCGAAATTCTTCGACGATTCTTGAAGAATCGATCTTTGTAGCGTCAGATTAATCGATTAATACTCGATTTTTTAGACATTCGATTATTATCGAATCGATTCTTTTTTTACATGAATCGATATCTTCGCCCGTTTCCTCCAAAACAGTTTAAACGAAACGGCGTTCATTATCACACGATATAAAAACAAGGTAAAATATCTAAATTTTATAACGTTAAACTTAAATATAATAATATTAGTCATTAGTAAAGAATAATTGGTAACATCGCAATAGTTATTTCATCTTCGTGCTACCTGTATTCTGGAATTCAATTAATTTTTTCTTGAGGCTAAAAATAACTTATTTATAAAGTGAGGTTATGTAGGGTTAGGATTCGTTCACGGCGTATAACAATCTAATTATTTTTGGAATAAAAACAATCAACATAATGAAGTTCAATAACGGAAATGTTGACGTAATTGTTTCAGATTAATGTACTCCGCGTAAAAAATGTTGAAACGAAAAACAACAAAAAATAAATTTCTCAAAGACCAATATTTCGAGAAAATTGACGCTTTTTCGGCTCGATGCCGTTTATGTCATAACGTTTACAAACACTGCGGCAATACTACAAATTTAATAAATCATATTATTCGAAAGCATCCATTCGAATTTGACGGAGTACAGGACCCGCCAACGAAAAAAATTGCTTTGTCTCAATCCGTCCAACCAACAACCTCATCCACGATTGAAAAAGAGCTCATTGATGATCCTGAAATTGAGAACGTGCCTTCTACGTCTACCGGTATAAGAAATGATCCACAGATTTTGCATTCTCGGGCTGCTTTCCATATACAGGAAAGTGAAGAGCCTGTGCCGTGTTCTTCAACACCAACCAAGAATCTTCATAACACCGTTTCCTTGCGTGCTACAGGGGGTCAAAAAATTAAGAAGCCTTCAATCGCTGAAACCTTTATTAAAATGAAGTCCTACAAAGGTATATTTGATATTCATCGTTCCTCATTGATAAAGTAGTTAAAACTTTATCGGTTACTTTTTGGGGATTTTTTAACTCATTATTTAGATAGAGATTTCAAATAACAAGCCCTTCTAACAAATGAAGTCTTCTTGTATTACAATAACGTTACGAGTTTTTGAAAATTATTATTTGTAATTGTAAAATAGAATGGTTGGGTAAATGGTTGTCATTTTTTCAAAGCCATGTCATCGCTGTATAAAGCTTTATAAAGTTCGGACATTTTAGTGAAATTTTTTCTATAGTGAAGAGACTTACTATTTCTTACTATTCTTACTGTTTCTTACTATTCTCACTATTACTATTTTCTTACTATGTTTTACTATTGAGTTGTCACTATTGAAACGATCAGTTATTGAGTGATTCTTCATTTCTAGATGGAGGAACCATGGCTAGTAAACTTACTGACGGCATTGTGTACATGATTGCCAAAGATCGCCAACCGCTATCAGTAGTTGAAGATAAAGGATTCAAAAGACTCATGAATATTGCTGTACCTTTGTATAAAATGCCATGCAGAAAAACCACCACAACCCGATTGGACGATAAATATTATCTGCTTCAGAACCAAGTAAAAACTATCCTGTCAAGTGTTAGTAACATCTCACTCACGTCAGATATATGGACCGATCCATATAATACAAAAGGCTTCATAAGTATAACTGCACACTTCATTGACAAAGACAATATACGACTAGAATCCATAGATCTTGGAATGCAGGAGCTCGAGCACAAACATAACTCAGAATATATTTCCCAAATTCTGAAAGATCTTTGTCAAGAATGGGGTCTAGAAATAACGAGTGTACGTGCTGTAGTCACGGACAATGCGGCAAATATAAAAAAAGCAGTCTGTGATACGTTTGGATCGCAAAAACATCTTCCGTGTTTTGCCCACACGCTAAATCTAATGACTCAAGATGCTCTAGTCTCAACACCGGAGCTAGCACAGGTTATAACGAAAGTAAAAAGCATCGTTACTTTTTTCAAGCGGAGTGTTAATGCTACAGATGGACTCAGGAAACTGCAAAAACAGGAAGGAAAAACCGATGACAAAATTCTTAAACTGAAGCAAGAATGTGAGACTCGATGGAACTCCATTTATTACATGATGGAGAGATTCTTGGTCTTGGCAAATCATATTAGTACTGTACTAATAAACTATTCATTCGGAAGAATAGAGGCGCCAGAAATGGTCTCACATTCAGAATTGAGAGTGATTGAAGATGTCATTGAAGTACTAACTCCACTAGAGGTAGTTACCAGGGAAATTTCCGGGGAATACTACGTCACGTGCAGCAATATTATCCCGATTGTCAACTGCCTGTTAGAGTCCTTGAGCAAAGTAATCACCAGAACTGAAATATCGTCATGCTTATTGCAGAATGTCCTGAAAGGAATTAAGAAGAGATTTTATACAGAACAGTCGAGTATTGAAGAAAATCGTTTTTTAGCGATATCGACATTACTGGATCCGCGTTACAAAAAGTTGCACTTTCAGAATGCTTTGGCAGTTTCAAATGCGCAATCGAAAATATGTCAGCTTATGAGGGAGCTAAAGCCGCAGAACGGCAACGAAGAAAATAGCAATTGGATTGCAAATAAATCTGATGATCAAAATACGATTAAAAAAACCAAAGAGAATAAGTTGTGGAATGTTCATGATGAATTAGTAATGACCAGTCCATCAAACTCAGACGAGCCTGGAGGCGTTCCAGTTGAACTCCGACAGTTCCTCAACTCTCCGGTCACAGATAGAAGAAATTGTCCTCTGAAGACTTGGGGACAACTTAAAGGTGTTTATCCCTATTTGTATCAAATAGCCATGGGTTTTTTCTGCGTTGTTGGTATATCTGTGCCATCTGAAAGATTATTCAGCAAAGCTGGCAATATCATCACCGAAAAACGAAATCGGTTGAAAGGTAAAAGGACTTCTCAATTGATATTTTTGGGCTCTCTTAATGATGATTGCTGGTAACAAGAGAAAAATTGAGTCAGTCAAAAGTGGAGTTTCACTAAAGTGAAGAGGAAAATATTTATGAATAACTCATCTAGTTATAGTTTCGAAAGAAGAAAAAGTAATTTTTGAATTTCATACGTCCCTAAAGAGTATCAACTTTATAAGTAATTATAATAATGATAATTAGTTTTAAGGTTTTAAAGTATTTAGAAGTAAAACTTCTATTAAAATAGAGACACGGAGCTAGTCTTCCAATCCAAAAAGTCGATAATATTCATGAATACTTACTAGTTATAATTTTGAAAGATGAAAAAGTGATCTTCGAATTTTCACATGTTCCTATTTTCCTAAAGAGTACTAATATTATAAGTGATTATAATAATAATAAGTAGTTTTAAGGTTTTAAGGTACAACTGAAACTTTTATACAGAGATTTACACGGAGCTAGTCTTGTAAAACAAATCGGAGTTAAACTTTTGTATATTAATACAAATCGAATGATAGTTCGAAACAGTTTTTCTTTTTCTTTTCAAAATATATCATAACAGATGATATTGATGGTGAGATGTGATGAGGTTCACGCATAAACCCGGTTTCGTTTTGTTTGGGGGAAAATGTGTAATGTAAATGTAATAGTCCAATAAATAATTACGTCCTGTTGAAATACGTTTACCTATTGTTTCTATCACCTCAATACGTAAACGTCTAATTCTGCTGATGAAAACACCTAAAATACTGTTTAATTGTTGTAAGTTGTAATTTGTTAATATTTAAAAAAATATTTTTCCGATTATTCTGAATCGATACTTGTTTCGTCTGATATATCGATTCTCAGAATCGGAGAAACAAATATAATTAATCGATTCTCAGAATCGATTCTTTTATTTTTTCGCATCACTACAGTTGTCCACTTCGGAAAGTGGACTCACTCCTCTGTACGCGAGGAGGAGTGAGTACGCGCATATTCCGTCGGCCTACTCCGCTCAGTTACTCACTGACTCCGCTGAACGTGCGATGTCGCTAGTCGCCTCACGAAGACTACTAGCAACGCTAATTCCCTTTCAGTGTACCTGCTTGTCTATCAACTGTTCCCTTGTAATATATTTCTCGGTCTAAGGCTCTCCGCCTACCGATTTCTTATTGAATGTCGAGCATTGTTTACGGGATTAAGGGGTTACATGGGTTTCCTCGGGGAAAAAAACGACCTATTTTCAACAATTTTTTTTTCATATAAAAAATGAAATATTTTATTCAAACTTCTTATTGTTACAAAGATACACTATTGACAAAGAATTTCTGAAATTTTGGGAAAAAAATATTAAAAACTCGGTTATTGTGACGTCATATCCCTCGGAAAGGAGATGCGTCCGCGTTGTCAGCATAACTCCTGACAGGATCATCTAAAATGAAAAAACAAAAATACGTGTTTTAGTTGAGACCATAAACTCGTGCTTGAACGAAGGATTGTTTTTTATTTCAATTACAACTATTTAAAAAAAAAAATGTCAAGCAAATTTGACCGAAATTTTCATTTTTTTGGAAAAATGTCTGCCAAAATTCCAATTTTTACTTTTTTTTTCTTTCCTTCGTTCAAGCACGAGTTTATGGTCTTAACTAAAACACGTATTTTTGTTTTTTCATTTTAGATGATCCTGTCAGGAGTTATTCTGACAACGCGGACGCACCTTTTTTTCGAAGGGTCACCGGAAATGACGTCACAATGGCGGAGTTTTAATTTTTTTTTTTGAAAATCTCAGAAATTTTTCTTTGAATGTGTATCTATAAGACAGAAAAAAGTTTCAATTGAATAAATAATTTTTTATATAGAAAAAAAATGATTGAAAATAGGCCTTTTTTCACCCGACGAAACCCATGTAACCCCTTAATACCTGTTAGGTAATTATTTGTTCGTATTGGTTTGTTATTAACGATATTTCTCTATGTTGAGAGGAAAATAGCGTATTTTTATTTTGAAAATAAATTGGTTTCTTTGTGAAATTCCATAAACCATAAATTGCTCGCTTCGCCCTAATTAGTCGCCCCCATGTTCTCCTCACCCTGTGCTGTCGCAGAACTTGTCGCGTTCTCGTGAACTAGTTTAACTTTTATTAATTTTGGTTTTGGTTATATTAAATTAGTTTTATTCATTTTTCGTTCTTTCGTTTTGTCATTCGGTTATCGCGGTACCACGAGGTACCTGGCGCCCAACAATTCAAGTCTTGCCGCGATTTTAATATTTTCCAAATTATTGTATATTTTAAATTAAATTCAAGACGAGCATCCCACAGCGGATCGCCTGGTATTTGCTGGCGCGGCCTGTCGCGGGAGTATCCCCACCGTCGGCGGTGCACGTCACAGTATATATCATAGAAGTATAGGAGCGGATCCACATCACTTCACTCAAAAAAAAAAACCGTCAAGCCACAGATTTTTGCGCCATTCAATACATCTGTAGTACTATGGAAAAAAAATACAACTTGAAGGATTTTGAAAAATTCTCAAAAATGGCGGAGTTAGAGCTATGTGAATGTTCGTAAACCACTGTTGCACCGGTAAAGATACACTATCCAGTGTATAGTAGAGATCAGTGGCTCTCAATATATTAACTTTCGACATGTCAACAAAAAAAATCGATTTTCGAAGCCCGAACACTAGACTACTTAATATCACCTAACAATTCAGAATTTGGAAAATTCGCGGGAAATATTCAATGCTGGCATCCCAACTGAAGTTTCTCGTGCACCTGAGCATGGCCAATACTATATTGTTTTGTTAGTGTGCTTCGGATGGAATGTTGAGTTCTTGTGTTCTTGAAATAATTTGTTGGTTAAGATACAGGAGAGACATAAATCCTCATCAAATTTTGAACATTGCACGTAAATTTGACATCAACGTTCAAAATAAACTGGTTCATCAGAAAAATTTAGCGATAATCTTTGTTGCGTTTATACAAACGATTTTATCATCTCGGCTTCTTAATCCTATTGATAGTACAAGCTCAGGAGTATTGTTAAGAAAATCGGCAAAAATATTTATCTGAGAGAATAAAATCCGCGCATCACAACACACTTCGTATTTTTATTCGTCTTATGATGGGCTCAATTCATATAAAATCTAATGTAAAACGCTCGTCAGTCATAAATATGAGGTACCCTGGGTTCACGAATCACACATTTGTTAACATTTCACACGGCAAACTTGTTTTCGCCTTTCAGTGTAAGGTTATCTCTAAATGACCTCGGTGTGATATGCTGAAGCGAGGTTTAAGATAATACTCGAGGACAACTGAAGAAGATTAATCTTTTCACACTGGCCCACGGTTCATATGAACTATAAAGTATCGTAATATGGGGTATTCTTATGAGTGACCCGAGCTTCTTTCCTCGTTCAGTGTTTCAAATTTTTCTACAATCTGCATACGAGTCAATCCACGTCAAGCGGGACACCTTTTTGACCGCATGTTCTTGGAAATCGTCGTAATTTTTTTTACACATTCTCTGGGTAAAATAAATCCCCAGCCAAAAACTCGACAACATCCATACTCTTTTTCAGCGTCAGATTACAAACATCATTTCCTTACAAAAATAGTACAAAATAATACGTGAAATCAGGCATCGAAGCCGAGCGTTCCCTTTGTTAATTTTCAGACTTCAAATTATGTTCTTCAAATGCTAATCAATGGAAATGAATTGAAAACCAATAGAATCATTGATAAAACCTGTGATAAAACAGCATATTGGCGACGGAAAATATTGCTGAAGGAAGGTCGCTCGTATGATGATACGAACTCGGCGGGCATAGATTGTTCTGAAAATTATCAATTGCTGAAGTGTGAGGTAAGATCAGCAATTAGTGCGTCTTTCAATGCAGAATATGTGTACCTATACTAAAAGTCGAATAGAAAGAGAGACGTCGCAAGAGCATCACCGAAGTGTACCGATAATGGGTACGTCCAGTATAAGTATGTATCGTTTTATGGATGTGACATGTTTGTAGCATGGCGTTATAACTTTAGTCGAAAATCGGTAAACGATAGATGCAGAATGAAATTGAACTCTTCAAAACTTGCATTCGAATTTAAATTACTGGGATCACCGTGCCTGGACCATTAGTTCTTGTTATGAACACACTATAGGTATCTTTTTAACTTTAATTTTCAACGGATTACTCATTCCTTTCATTCATTTGTTTCAACCCAACCTCTTGCGAAAACCACGAAGCACTAGTGCGTGGAAAATGTTTTCTGATTTTTAAATTTGAAGAAAAAAAGGATAGTATGTAGGGCACGGGCACTGAAAAGGACTTTATGAGGAGTGTGAAAGTGTCACACGATTCGAAGATGAGGTCTTTCTGCGCCATTGCCATATAAACTACTATTATATCGCAGTTTCAGTCTACAATAATAAATATATTATCAATGCCAAGAATATCCTAACAGTATTTGATCATGCTCCCGACAATTTTGTGGGTGTGATCGTTACACATTGACAGGAAGAAATAGGTTGAAAAAAAAAGAGTGCAATTGATAATTTTCAGAACAATCTATGCCCGCCGAGTTCGTATCATCATACGAGCTAACTTCCTTCAGCAATATTTTCCGTCGCCAATATGCTGTTTTATCACAGGTTTTATCAACGATTCTATTGGTTTTCAATTCATTTCCATTGATTAGCATTTGAAGAACATAATTTGAAGTCTGAAAATTAACAAAGGGAACGCTCGGCTTCGATGCCTGATTTCACGTATTATTTTGTACTATTTTTGTATGGAAATGATGTTTGTAATCTGACGCTGAAAAAGAGTATGGATGTTCTCGAGTTTTTGGCTGGGGAAACCATTTTGGAACTCGGTTTTAATTTTTTACATTTACAATGTTTTTGCCGTTATTTCATTACTTTTTGTATGTGCAAACGGGTCAGCGCTAAGCTGACTTTAATGTATTCTACATATTACACATATATAAAGATCAACTTCCGATCATTCGTGATGGAATGCATGTGCTACAATGAACAAGTGTATTTTGGAACTTGCGCAAAAGAGACGAGCTATTTTATTCGGCCAAGAAATTTCATCTTGAGAATTATACAATAGCTTCTTCCGATCATAGTTCATGCTTCCCATAGTTTATGATCCCATTTTATTTAGACAAAGCAACATATTTAGATGTCGTACGAACATAGAATACGGGAAATGTTCTACAATTGTTCGATTGTGAAACTCTTAAGTAAAATAGCCATGTCCAATCGAAACAGACCATCATGAGATTCTATAATATTTTTCAAGTTGATCTAAAAAATATCTACATTAGACTGATTCAGAAAAAAATTCTATAATTTTTTTGGAATAAATGTATCTCAAAAGTTTCTTTGTCACGGAAAAAAAAATTCTCTCAAAATTTCAGCTCGATATCTCGAAAATTCAGTTGGCGCAAGGAGGGGTCCTCTTTCCCATTTAAAACGAACATGTGAAAATTTATTTTTCTTATTTCTAAAATAAATGGGTGTAAAAATTTTTTTTCCGGATTTTCGTTTCCATAATCTTGTAGGAAATTTATTTCTCTACAAAATTGGTTCTTCAATTATATGAAAAAAAAAAATTTTTCACGATAATTTCATCATATAAAATTATATCAAATTATACGTAATTATATATGATTATATAGAAAAAAAATTTGCCGGATAAATGTTATTATATCTCAGAAACTACGCAGCAGATTTTGTCGGAATTTCACGAACAAGATCAAGTGGGCAGAGTCTTACGCCCTATAAATTTTATAAAAAAACTACGGAGCGGTGGACGTAGACACCGGCAACTACGGAGCGAAGGACCTGGATACCGAAAACTACGGAGCGAAGGACCTGGATACCGAAAACTACGGAGCGAAGGACCTGGATACCGAAAACTACGGAGCGAAGGACCTGGATACCGGAAACTACGGAGCGAAGGACCTGGATACCGAAAACTACGGAGCGAAGGACCTGGATACCGAAAACTACGGAGCGAAGGACCTGGATACCGAAAACTACGGAGCGAAGGACCTGGATACCGAAAATTACGGAGCGTAGGACCTGGATACCGAAAACTACGGAGCGAAGGACCTGGATACCGAAAATTACGGAGCGGAGGACCTGGATACCGAAAACTACGGAGCGAAGGACCTGAATACCGAAAATTACGGAGCGAAGGACCTGGATACCGAAAACTACGGAGCGAAGGACCTGGATACCGAAAACTACGGAGCGAAGGACCTGGATATCGAAAACTACGGAGCGAAGGACCTGGATACCGAAAACTACGGAGCGAAGGACCTGGATACCGAAAACTACGGAGCGAAGGACCTGGATACCGAAAACTACGGAGCGAAGGACCTGCTTACCGAAAACTACGGAGCGAAGGACCCGGATACCGAAAATTACGGAGCGAAGGACCTGGATACCGAAAACTACGGAGCGAAGGACCTGGATACCGAAAACTACGGAGCGAAGGACCTGGATATCGAAAACTACGGAGCGAAGGACCTGGATACCGAAAACTACGGAGCGAAGGACCTGGATACCGAAAACTACGGAGCGAAGGACCTGGATATCGAAAACTACGGAGCGAAGGACCTGGATACCGAAAACTACGGAGCGAAGGACCTGGATACCGAAAACTACGGAGCGAAGGACCTGGATACCGAAAACTACGGAGCGAAGGACCTGCTTACCGAAAACTACGGAGCGAAGGACCCGGATACCGAAAATTACGGAGCGAAGGACCTGGATACCGAAAACTACGGAGCGAAGGACCTGGACACCGAAAACTGCGGTGCGGACACATTACTGAGTACAAATTTTTTTGGGGAGCACGAGTAGACGTGACGCATCAATAATAATGACAATAATAATAACAATGATGATGAAATATGATTATAAATAATACTATAATAATATAATAATATTATATTATAATCATACTGGCACGCGGCCGCGATTTGCTGCTGCGCATGCGCATTTGTAAATCAGGCATCGATCAATAATTCTGCGCATGCGCATTTTGTAAAATAATTAATATTATTGATAACTCAGTTATGCGTGGTCAATTATTGCTCAAAAACAATAGGGGGCGAGATTTCGGTGACGAGAACACTCCTTCCAAATGGCAAATTCATAAGTGCAACGGTTCGACAGATATCGTGGTCCCAAGAAGAACGTCTGCAACGAAGAAGAAGAAGGAGAAGGAGAAGATTGTGTTTTTCGATCAACTTCGACGGTCAATATCTCCGGAACCACGCGGTAGATTTTGTCGAAATTTCGCGAGCAAGGTCAAATGGCGAGGGCCTTACGCCCATATAAATTTTATTAGGAAATAATCAGCGGTTCAAAAGATATGACAGATTTTTTACAAGAACAAGAGCTGGCTCGGGTAAATGTTTCGTGGCTGGCGCGCCGAGTTTTCACTGTCGGAGGGGGGGGGGGGGGGGGGGGGGGGAACTCGGCGATTCGCTGCCGCGAATCTTGATATTAGCAATCTTCTGATATTATTCCGACGTAGATTCAAGAAACAGACGCAATTTGATCCGGCGAGTAAAATTCGAAGTGACAGCCAGCGTCGATACAAACACATGCAGAAACTGTTGTATAAAAGTAGTTGCTGCTTCCTCCGTGCGCTTTCTGTGATATCAGCGCCATTCCGTTTCAAGATATTTTACTCATTTGTCAGTGGAGCTCAAACTCGTCACTAATAAAAACTGTTATTCAGGAAGAATATTTTATAAAATATAATTTATATCGTCAATTTTTTTCATGATTTTTGAATCTGTATTATGCTGCCTACCCGCACAATCGATACCGAAATGTAGAAAAAAATGAGGACCCGAATATGTATACACATAATTTTACAAATAGATTGAGCGCCTTCACTCCGAGGCTCCGCCCATATCAAGTTCTCGGGCTCGATGCTAGAGGCGCCGTAGACGCTATATTATTTCAACAGGGTTCTCAATTTGCACGCCAATGGCGCGTTCCGGATGAGAAGTTGTCGGCGCTCGCTCAAAGGCCCTTAATATTGATTTTAAGAGGTCTCTTATCGCTATTTTTGATTTTTATTCATAATGTGATGTTTTACGGTAGAACTGTCAAAACATTGAAGTGAAAGAATTTATTTTCGCTTATTTCTATATAAAATCAAATTCCCTACAAAAAAGGTCTGATTATAGATTTTCGTCAGACAAGCCGTTTCCGAGTAATTAAGCTTAATAAATTGATATGTTTTATCGATTTGACGTTTTTAATTTGGAATTTTGTAACTAACGAATCAATGAATATCTAAAAAAGATCACGACGGATTCTTAAAGGAAATTTAATGTTCTACAAAAAAGATCTCTTAACATTTTTGCCTAAATTCAATTCTTCAAAAGTTATTCTCAATTAAAATCGAAGAAAAAATTGAAGTTTCAAGTTCATAACTTTTGGTATACCATTAAAAAAAAAATAGTCAATTTGTTGGCCCAGTCTAATATATATATACAGGGTGTCTCGAAATTCGCGCATGTGCTACATACGGGCGGATTCCTTGCGAAGAATGAATACGGAATATCCAAGTAAAAACTTCCGCGAGGACTTAGTTTTCCTGTAAAAGCATTTATTAACGAACCAATCAGCGTTCATCTTTAAAAGACTGTCTAAAATCCCTATCGCCGTCCGCCTTATTAGCGCGAGCGAAACAATAATGTGTGGTGTTGCCCGCTCGCTTGTCACAACGCGCTCGTATATCTGTCTATGTGTCGCGCTCACGTATACGAGCGCGTTGTGACAAGCGAGCGGGCAACACCACACATTATTGTTTCGCTCGCGCTAATAAGGCGGACGGCGATAGGGATTTTAGACAGTCTTCTAAAGATGAACGCTGATTGGTTCGTTAATAAGTGCTTTTACAGGAAAACTAAGTCCTCGCGGAAGTTTTTACTTGGATATTCCGTATCCATTCTTCGCAAGGAATCCGCCCGTATGTAGCACATGCGCGAATTTCGAGACACCCTGTATGTATAAGTTAACCATCTTGTTAAGGTTGTTGACGCGCATGCGTCAACCTGAGAGAACTACTGGAACTCACACGCTGTTGAGAACGACCAGAGAGAACAGTGATTATTACCAATAAACAAATATTCCATTAACAAAACCACACAGAGTCAATCACCTTCAATATCCCGAGATCCCGAAACAACCAACAGGTTATGGGACCAGTCTTGCTTTAACTGCGCATTAATATATGGTGAAAACGTGCTCAGAACAAAGAAACTAAATCAGAAAAGCACGTGGCGGCTGGTGGATCACGCTTATTGGGTTTTGTGTCCAGTAACAGAAAGCTGGAAAAATGGATAAGGAAAGTAGTGAGGAAAACATCAAGGATCAATCGAGTAAGTACGAAAAGAGAAAATAAGCACGAAAAATAGACGCAATAAAATACAGGGAAAAGAACAAAAAAAATATATAGCGTCTCCATCCACGTGGCCTACGCCAATGCAAAAAAACAAGGGATCAACACGGGTAGAAACAAAGAAAAATAATAATAAATAGATAAATAACCTTGAAAGGTCCTAAAAATTAGTAGACAAAAGGATCAATCAAGGAGAAATCAATTTCCAGTTCTTTTATAAGAAGTGGTATTCAGTGGGTGCGCGCGCGGCACGGATGGGAAGAGTTGAGGCTGCAGCCGCGTGGTGAGCTCGAGCAATAAAATAAGGTTAGAAATAGCACGCGCGATAAATGAAACCCCCTATCACGTGCGTGCGCGCGAAATCCTAATACCAATTGAAATGATCATTTCAAATTGCGAAGTAAACTGAATTCAGAGGTGTGGAATAAAAATTCTGGAAAAACTGGAAACAATCAATAAATTAAGATATCTCAATAAATAATTACTTTGACAGGTGACGACCTGCAACGAATTTGGAATAAGATAACTAAAGTTTTTAAACTAGACGAGCTTCATGAAGGAGAAACAGTAGTGCTGGTGTTGCACGAAGAAACACTCAGAATCCTTCCGGAACCTGGTACTGGCTATAGAACAGGTGAGGCAGAAAAATGGTATGATAGTGCGACGGGACTCACAATTGAGCAAAGCCAGGGTTGGGATTCTAGGATCTCCGCTAACTCCGCTAACTCCACTAAGTCCGCTAACTCAGCGAAGACCGTTGGTTGGCTGAGGAGCGGCCAATCGGCGCTCGTTTCGGGTAGTATGGTAACTACTGACGACGTACGATGGCGCTGTGGTCTCTGCCCGGCCGCTAGTCGTACAAACGCGAGACCCACTTACACTTGATATACATGCATGTGTACCACATATACCACAAGGATAAACCGAATAAATGAAAAAAAAGAAACAGAACGAATAATCGAATTGAATTGAATCTTTCTTTTCATATATTCGATTTATCCTTGTGGTACATGTGGAACACATGCATGTGTATCAAGTGTAAGTGGGCCTTGCGTTTGTATGTACGACTAGCGGCCGGGCAGAGCCCACAGCGCCATCGTACGTCGTCAGTATTTACTATAATACCCGAAACGAGCGCCGATTGGTCGCTCCTCAGCCAACCAGCAGCCTTCGCTGAGTTAGCGGAGTTAGCGGAGTTAGCGGAGTTAGCGGAGATCCTAGAATCCCAACCCAGATCAGTGTAAACATAGAAATACACAACCAGAATAAATAAAAACAAATAAACGCGTAAAACATGTACAAACAAACTACATAAGCTGTAAATACTAGTTAACACAAGCAGTTCATGTAATAAAACTCTGAAGAGCTGGCCAGCGAAAGAACACTGAAGTTCAGTATTCAGAAACTGGTTAGCTTGAACTGATTCAAAGCAGAGTACTGAAGTTCATATTTTGTTGGGGTCAGTTCGCTTTGTGATCGGTCCACTGAAGTTCAGTCAACTGATCTCAGAGCATCTGGGTATTGCATAATTTAAAATAGTACTAATGAATTGAATTACTATTGTTTAAAAACAGACAAAAGAATGATGGAAGACGATTGGCACCCTCTGAACAATCTATGCCCGCCGAGTTCGTATCATCATACGAGCTAACTTCCTTCAGCAATATTTTCCGTCGCCAATATGCTGTTTTATCACAGGTTTTATCAACGATTCTATTGGTTTTCAATTCATTTCCATTGATTAGCATTTGAAGAACATAATTTGAAGTCTGAAAATTAACAAAGGGAACGCTCGGCTTCGATGCCTGATTTCACGTATTATTTTGTACTATTTTTGTATGGAAATGATGTTTGTAATCTGACGCTGAAAAAGAGTATGGATGTTCTCGAGTTTTTGGCTGGGGAAACCATTTTGGAACTCGGTTTTAATTTTTTACATTTACAATGTTTTTGCCGTTATTTCATTACTTTTTGTATGTGCAAACGGGTCAGCGCTAAGCTGACTTTAATGTATTCTACATATTACACATATATAAAGATCAACTTCCGATCATTCGTGATGGAATGCATGTGCTACAATGAACAAGTGTATTTTGGAACTTGCGCAAAAGAGACGAGCTATTTTATTCGGCCAAGAAATTTCATCTTGAGAATTATACAATAGCTTCTTCCGATCATAGTTCATGCTTCCCATAGTTTATGATCCCATTTTATTTAGACAAAGCAACATATTTAGATGTCGTACGAACATAGAATACGGGAAATGTTCTACAATTGTTCGATTGTGAAACTCTTAAGTAAAATAGCCATGTCCAATCGAAACAGACCATCATGAGATTCTATAATATTTTTCAAGTTGATCTAAAAAATATCTACATTAGACTGATTCAGAAAAAAATTCTATAATTTTTTTGGAATAAATGTATCTCAAAAGTTTCTTTGTCACGGAAAAAAAAATTCTCTCAAAATTTCAGCTCGATATCTCGAAAATTCAGTTGGCGCAAGGAGGGGTCCTCTTTCCCATTTAAAACGAACATGTGAAAATTTATTTTTCTTATTTCTAAAATAAATGGGTGTAAAAATTTTTTTTCCGGATTTTCGTTTCCATAATCTTGTAGGAAATTTATTTCTCTACAAAATTGGTTCTTCAATTATATGAAAAAAAAAAATTTTTCACGATAATTTCATCATATAAAATTATATCAAATTATACGTAATTATATATGATTATATAGAAAAAAAATTTGCCGGATAAATGTTATTATATCTCAGAAACTACGCAGCAGATTTTGTCGGAATTTCACGAACAAGATCAAGTGGGCAGAGTCTTACGCCCTATAAATTTTATAAAAAAACTACGGAGCGGTGGACGTAGACACCGGCAACTACGGAGCGAAGGACCTGGATACCGAAAACTACGGAGCGAAGGACCTGGATACCGAAAACTACGGAGCGAAGGACCTGGATACCGAAAACTACGGAGCGAAGGACCTGGATACCGGAAACTACGGAGCGAAGGACCTGGATACCGAAAACTACGGAGCGAAGGACCTGGATACCGAAAACTACGGAGCGAAGGACCTGGATACCGAAAACTACGGAGCGAAGGACCTGGATACCGAAAATTACGGAGCGTAGGACCTGGATACCGAAAACTACGGAGCGAAGGACCTGGATACCGAAAATTACGGAGCGGAGGACCTGGATACCGAAAACTACGGAGCGAAGGACCTGAATACCGAAAATTACGGAGCGAAGGACCTGGATACCGAAAACTACGGAGCGAAGGACCTGGATACCGAAAACTACGGAGCGAAGGACCTGGATATCGAAAACTACGGAGCGAAGGACCTGGATACCGAAAACTACGGAGCGAAGGACCTGGATACCGAAAACTACGGAGCGAAGGACCTGGATACCGAAAACTACGGAGCGAAGGACCTGCTTACCGAAAACTACGGAGCGAAGGACCCGGATACCGAAAATTACGGAGCGAAGGACCTGGATACCGAAAACTACGGAGCGAAGGACCTGGATACCGAAAACTACGGAGCGAAGGACCTGGATATCGAAAACTACGGAGCGAAGGACCTGGATACCGAAAACTACGGAGCGAAGGACCTGGATACCGAAAACTACGGAGCGAAGGACCTGGATATCGAAAACTACGGAGCGAAGGACCTGGATACCGAAAACTACGGAGCGAAGGACCTGGATACCGAAAACTACGGAGCGAAGGACCTGGATACCGAAAACTACGGAGCGAAGGACCTGCTTACCGAAAACTACGGAGCGAAGGACCCGGATACCGAAAATTACGGAGCGAAGGACCTGGATACCGAAAACTACGGAGCGAAGGACCTGGACACCGAAAACTGCGGTGCGGACACATTACTGAGTACAAATTTTTTTGGGGAGCACGAGTAGACGTGACGCATCAATAATAATGACAATAATAATAACAATGATGATGAAATATGATTATAAATAATACTATAATAATATAATAATATTATATTATAATCATACTGGCACGCGGCCGCGATTTGCTGCTGCGCATGCGCATTTGTAAATCAGGCATCGATCAATAATTCTGCGCATGCGCATTTTGTAAAATAATTAATATTATTGATAACTCAGTTATGCGTGGTCAATTATTGCTCAAAAACAATAGGGGGCGAGATTTCGGTGACGAGAACACTCCTTCCAAATGGCAAATTCATAAGTGCAACGGTTCGACAGATATCGTGGTCCCAAGAAGAACGTCTGCAACGAAGAAGAAGAAGGAGAAGGAGAAGATTGTGTTTTTCGATCAACTTCGACGGTCAATATCTCCGGAACCACGCGGTAGATTTTGTCGAAATTTCGCGAGCAAGGTCAAATGGCGAGGGCCTTACGCCCATATAAATTTTATTAGGAAATAATCAGCGGTTCAAAAGATATGACAGATTTTTTACAAGAACAAGAGCTGGCTCGGGTAAATGTTTCGTGGCTGGCGCGCCGAGTTTTCACTGTCGGAGGGGGGGGGGGGGGGGGGGGGGGGAACTCGGCGATTCGCTGCCGCGAATCTTGATATTAGCAATCTTCTGATATTATTCCGACGTAGATTCAAGAAACAGACGCAATTTGATCCGGCGAGTAAAATTCGAAGTGACAGCCAGCGTCGATACAAACACATGCAGAAACTGTTGTATAAAAGTAGTTGCTGCTTCCTCCGTGCGCTTTCTGTGATATCAGCGCCATTCCGTTTCAAGATATTTTACTCATTTGTCAGTGGAGCTCAAACTCGTCACTAATAAAAACTGTTATTCAGGAAGAATATTTTATAAAATATAATTTATATCGTCAATTTTTTTCATGATTTTTGAATCTGTATTATGCTGCCTACCCGCACAATCGATACCGAAATGTAGAAAAAAATGAGGACCCGAATATGTATACACATAATTTTACAAATAGATTGAGCGCCTTCACTCCGAGGCTCCGCCCATATCAAGTTCTCGGGCTCGATGCTAGAGGCGCCGTAGACGCTATATTATTTCAACAGGGTTCTCAATTTGCACGCCAATGGCGCGTTCCGGATGAGAAGTTGTCGGCGCTCGCTCAAAGGCCCTTAATATTGATTTTAAGAGGTCTCTTATCGCTATTTTTGATTTTTATTCATAATGTGATGTTTTACGGTAGAACTGTCAAAACATTGAAGTGAAAGAATTTATTTTCGCTTATTTCTATATAAAATCAAATTCCCTACAAAAAAGGTCTGATTATAGATTTTCGTCAGACAAGCCGTTTCCGAGTAATTAAGCTTAATAAATTGATATGTTTTATCGATTTGACGTTTTTAATTTGGAATTTTGTAACTAACGAATCAATGAATATCTAAAAAAGATCACGACGGATTCTTAAAGGAAATTTAATGTTCTACAAAAAAGATCTCTTAACATTTTTGCCTAAATTCAATTCTTCAAAAGTTATTCTCAATTAAAATCGAAGAAAAAATTGAAGTTTCAAGTTCATAACTTTTGGTATACCATTAAAAAAAAAATAGTCAATTTGTTGGCCCAGTCTAATATATATATACAGGGTGTCTCGAAATTCGCGCATGTGCTACATACGGGCGGATTCCTTGCGAAGAATGAATACGGAATATCCAAGTAAAAACTTCCGCGAGGACTTAGTTTTCCTGTAAAAGCATTTATTAACGAACCAATCAGCGTTCATCTTTAAAAGACTGTCTAAAATCCCTATCGCCGTCCGCCTTATTAGCGCGAGCGAAACAATAATGTGTGGTGTTGCCCGCTCGCTTGTCACAACGCGCTCGTATATCTGTCTATGTGTCGCGCTCACGTATACGAGCGCGTTGTGACAAGCGAGCGGGCAACACCACACATTATTGTTTCGCTCGCGCTAATAAGGCGGACGGCGATAGGGATTTTAGACAGTCTTCTAAAGATGAACGCTGATTGGTTCGTTAATAAGTGCTTTTACAGGAAAACTAAGTCCTCGCGGAAGTTTTTACTTGGATATTCCGTATCCATTCTTCGCAAGGAATCCGCCCGTATGTAGCACATGCGCGAATTTCGAGACACCCTGTATGTATAAGTTAACCATCTTGTTAAGGTTGTTGACGCGCATGCGTCAACCTGAGAGAACTACTGGAACTCACACGCTGTTGAGAACGACCAGAGAGAACAGTGATTATTACCAATAAACAAATATTCCATTAACAAAACCACACAGAGTCAATCACCTTCAATATCCCGAGATCCCGAAACAACCAACAGGTTATGGGACCAGTCTTGCTTTAACTGCGCATTAATATATGGTGAAAACGTGCTCAGAACAAAGAAACTAAATCAGAAAAGCACGTGGCGGCTGGTGGATCACGCTTATTGGGTTTTGTGTCCAGTAACAGAAAGCTGGAAAAATGGATAAGGAAAGTAGTGAGGAAAACATCAAGGATCAATCGAGTAAGTACGAAAAGAGAAAATAAGCACGAAAAATAGACGCAATAAAATACAGGGAAAAGAACAAAAAAAATATATAGCGTCTCCATCCACGTGGCCTACGCCAATGCAAAAAAACAAGGGATCAACACGGGTAGAAACAAAGAAAAATAATAATAAATAGATAAATAACCTTGAAAGGTCCTAAAAATTAGTAGACAAAAGGATCAATCAAGGAGAAATCAATTTCCAGTTCTTTTATAAGAAGTGGTATTCAGTGGGTGCGCGCGCGGCACGGATGGGAAGAGTTGAGGCTGCAGCCGCGTGGTGAGCTCGAGCAATAAAATAAGGTTAGAAATAGCACGCGCGATAAATGAAACCCCCTATCACGTGCGTGCGCGCGAAATCCTAATACCAATTGAAATGATCATTTCAAATTGCGAAGTAAACTGAATTCAGAGGTGTGGAATAAAAATTCTGGAAAAACTGGAAACAATCAATAAATTAAGATATCTCAATAAATAATTACTTTGACAGGTGACGACCTGCAACGAATTTGGAATAAGATAACTAAAGTTTTTAAACTAGACGAGCTTCATGAAGGAGAAACAGTAGTGCTGGTGTTGCACGAAGAAACACTCAGAATCCTTCCGGAACCTGGTACTGGCTATAGAACAGGTGAGGCAGAAAAATGGTATGATAGTGCGACGGGACTCACAATTGAGCAAAGCCAGGGTTGGGATTCTAGGATCTCCGCTAACTCCGCTAACTCCACTAAGTCCGCTAACTCAGCGAAGACCGTTGGTTGGCTGAGGAGCGGCCAATCGGCGCTCGTTTCGGGTAGTATGGTAACTACTGACGACGTACGATGGCGCTGTGGTCTCTGCCCGGCCGCTAGTCGTACAAACGCGAGACCCACTTACACTTGATATACATGCATGTGTACCACATATACCACAAGGATAAACCGAATAAATGAAAAAAAAGAAACAGAACGAATAATCGAATTGAATTGAATCTTTCTTTTCATATATTCGATTTATCCTTGTGGTACATGTGGAACACATGCATGTGTATCAAGTGTAAGTGGGCCTTGCGTTTGTATGTACGACTAGCGGCCGGGCAGAGCCCACAGCGCCATCGTACGTCGTCAGTATTTACTATAATACCCGAAACGAGCGCCGATTGGTCGCTCCTCAGCCAACCAGCAGCCTTCGCTGAGTTAGCGGAGTTAGCGGAGTTAGCGGAGTTAGCGGAGTTAGCGGAGATCCTAGAATCCCAACCCAGATCAGTGTAAACATAGAAATACACAACCAGAATAAATAAAAACAAATAAACGCGTAAAACATGTACAAACAAACTACATAAGCTGTAAATACTAGTTAACACAAGCAGTTCATGTAATAAAACTCTGAAGAGCTGGCCAGCGAAAGAACACTGAAGTTCAGTATTCAGAAACTGGTTAGCTTGAACTGATTCAAAGCAGAGTACTGAAGTTCATATTTTGTTGGGGTCAGTTCGCTTTGTGATCGGTCCACTGAAGTTCAGTCAACTGATCTCAGAGCATCTGGGTATTGCATAATTTAAAATAGTACTAATGAATTGAATTACTATTGTTTAAAAACAGACAAAAGAATGATGGAAGACGATTGGCACCCTCTGAAGGCATGGTATGAAAAAGAAGCTTCAGAAGGAGGAATCGTGATTATGCCAAGGAACCAACCAGACTTAAGCCCAACCATGTTGGAGAAAAGAGAGGATGATGTGGATAATACAGACGGTACGGAAGTTGAGGAAGGTATGGATATGGACGATGAGACTGGTGTGGGAGATCTCCAAGGTGTGAGTGGTCAGGATGGTACGAAGGCAAGTGGGAACATGGTTGAGGCTCCAAAAACAAACAACACCGGACCAACAATTACTAGTGTTGTATCCACCAATGTCAAATTGATCAAACCTCCGACTGTCCAAACTAAGGACAGCAATCAATCAGGGTCAGATAAGGTATGCGAAGCGGTCAGCACACTCACAGATACCTTGAAGAGATCTTGTATGGTCAATGCAGAAGTCACAAAACACATGATTGAGGCAGTTGAGACCTCTCACAAACATGAGGAAAAAATGAAGGAATTTGAAAAACAAAAACAAGAAGCGATGAACAATCAACTGTCTCAACTGAGGGAAATAACCTCGAACCTGCTGAAAATCTGTGGGGCTAATATCCAGAATACTAGTGGTGTATCTGGAAAGGCAAACGATCTGGGAAACGAAGAAACTCACGGTCAGGCGGAGGTGAAACCCCAGGGGAGTAAAACAAAGGTCAGTCACGAAAATTCCAGTAAAGATTCTGCACAAGAACTAGCAGAGGCAATCAAATTGGGTCTTCTCAATA
Source organism: Rhogogaster chlorosoma (assembly GCA_944452935.1). Lineage (NCBI taxonomy): Eukaryota > Metazoa > Arthropoda > Insecta > Hymenoptera > Tenthredinidae > Rhogogaster > Rhogogaster chlorosoma. Next base: position 18,618,469 of record OX101802.1, read on the forward strand.
AAAATACAGGGATTAAACGGGATTACGTGTTTGATATTAAAACAAAGTATGAACACTTCTACGATCTGTTTCAATCAGAATTGAAAGCTCATAAACTGTTACATATCATTGATAAAACCCTGAATTGCTCTGCTGATGAGAGAACTCTAGAAGAGCAAAAGTTTCGAGTTAGAGATATTCTCATCAACCATCTTGACAGAAATTATCATTCAAAAATACTCAAGTACAAAGACCCAACTGAAATCTTGGAACAGTTGAGAGAAATTAAAAGGTGTGAACACAATGTCACTTCATTTGATGTCAGGAAAGATCTCTCTAACATGCAGTATATGAAAGGGAAAGAAACAGTAAATGAATTCTCACAAAAATTCGAAGAGAAAATTACGAACTATGAAAACTCCCCCGGTGCGATACCTCTACCTGATGCGGAGAAGAAAGATGCTCTGTTCAATGCGGTAATGGTTTCAATACCTGATCTACAAACATGTGAGAAAGTGACTAAATTACATGGCAAGCCCCCGATTACCTACGATCAACTGAAAGCAATTATTCGAGATGATGAGGCCACAACCAATCAGGCTATCGGAGCCAAAACAAACATCAGAGCCGCTAACCTGGCTGACAAAACGAATAGATGGTGCTTTTCATGTGGAAGCTATGACCATATTGCCCCAAACTGTCCTAATGAGGGACAAAAGATCTGCTACAAATGTAATGGCCTTGGCCACAAGGCAAAGGAGTGTCCAACGCTTCAAGGAACGAGACAAACGTCAAGTGGCTTTAGAGGCTTCAGGTCAAGGGGTCATTATCCTCGGGTGAGTCAAGGTGGCATCAAGCGAAAGACAGATGGTGGAGGTCAGAATGAGAACAAACGAGGGAGGTTTGATAACAAGAGGATCTAGTCGAAGCAGAGGCAGATCGAGTTATCAAAAGTCCAAAACCTGGACTAAGTCGAACTCAGCGAGGAACGGAGACAAGGTCTCTGACAACGACGGCGGGAAGACTAAAGGTAAGAAAATAAACTATATTTAACAAAATGAATTAGACATTTCTATGGAAAGTAAACATGATAAAGTAAAAGGGGAAACCCTTTATGTTGATACAATGGACTTGAATAGGGGAAATTTGATATCAGAATTCCTAGCTGACTCAGGAGCTACTGAGCATTTGTCCAACTCAAAACTAATTTTCAAAACATTCAGTGAGGAAAGTGCAGGTGTTATTAGATGCGCTAATAGGGACAGATCTGCAGATTTGCAAACTGAGGGAATAGGAAATGTCGAAATTGAAATTATGAACGGTAACAGATTAGAAATTGACTCGGTTCTCTTTGCAGAAGCATTGCAAGCTAATTTACTGTCTCTAAGGAGATTTGCTGAAATGGGTCTTGCGATATATCTAGATAATAAACAAATAGATATCTTTGACCCAATAACCAATGAGTCTATCATCAGGGGTGCATATAGGAGACCTTACTGGGTCATAGAACTGGAAATAAGGGGTGGCAATTTAAATAACGAAAAGATAAGAAAAGGCATGACTAAAAGAATGACGGCATACCTGGCTGATAGTGGGACAGGAGATGTTAGATATATTACGCGAAGTGTTGCGGCCAAGCAACAAATTGAATCAATGGAGGAAAAGGCAAGTAGTCAAAAGGAAGAAACAGATAGCAGGGAAGTTGTGACAGAAAAAGCAATTACAAAAGAAATTGAGGTAAATTCAGAGAAAAGTTCAGATGAAAAGGGGAAAGTTAACAATTTGATCTATATACATTCAAAATTCGATCATACAGTATCGGACAGATACTTTCATGATATTGACAAATTACAGGACGAGGAACCAACTGAAGAATTAAACTCATTCAAGGTTGAAGACAATAAATTTAAGAAAAACAATAGGGCAATGTTATGGCATGTACGACTTGGTCATGCATCAATTCCCTATCTAAAGGCCTTGCAAGAAAAATACCCTGAAAACAAAAATTTAAATGCAGCAATCTTCGATGATTCAATTTTAGATTGTGAGTTGTGTCTAGCTTCGAAATTTAATAAATTATCTTTCCCTGAAACGCGGACAAGAGCTGAAGCTCCACTTCAAATTATCCATTCAGACGTTATGGGGCCAATATCTCCTGCCTCACATCCCAAAGGCTACAAATTCATTTCCGTGTTTATTGACGACAAAACCAGGTTTGCTATGGCATACGCAATGAAAACTAAAAGCGAAACAGGTCACTGCCTTGAGAACTTTGTCAGAAGTTCGAGAAATTTGCTAGGGTATGACGCAAAGGTATGTTATTTGAGATCTGATCAGGGAACAGAGTTCACTGGAGGGCACACCATTGAGGTTCTGAACAAATTAGGAGCAGAATTAGAATTAGCATGCCCTGACACTCCTCAACACAATGGAGTAGCTGAACGATTTAATCAGACAATACGGAAAAAGGTTAGAACGTATATGTTTGATGCTAAACTTCCCGAGTATTGGGATCTGACATGGAGGCGTGGCCAACTTCAATATGGCGCATACCGGGGTGCAGTCACCTGTCAAAACCGCGCGATAGTAGGCTTACCAAGTAAATATAATATAAGTTATAAATATTGATGTCCGGCAATGGTAGTTTTAACCATTCGTGATATTCGCGAATGGTCTGGTTCAATTCCTAGTCATCGAAATGCACCCCGGTTTTAGTTTTAAATGCACCACCAGATGTCTCACGAATTTTGTCAGATCCCAATATGTGGGATCTGGCACTGTCTTCAGCAGTGTACGCTTACAACAGAACTCCCCATAAGTCAAATCAAATGAAAACACCATTAGAAGAATTTGCTCCGAGTCATAACTTTAATATCAATCAAATTAAAAGGTTCGGGTGTGTAGCCTATATGAAAGTTCAAAGAAAGGCAGGCCCAAAATTCGGACCTGAAGCAATAAGAGCAATTCTCATTGGATATACGCCTACAGGGTACCAGTTTCTGAAACCAGAAAACGGTAAATATTATGAAAGCAGGAATGTTCGGTTCAATGAGAAGGTTGTATATGGCGATATATTCAATAAGAATCAAATTAAAGATTTTCCAATGGCCCAAGAAACAATTAATCCAAGTGAATGGTTTGTCAGATTTGCTGACAACAAAGATACATCTGAAGGAACATTAACATCGGAGGGAGAGAGTAAGCGAAAAAGGGGGAGACCTAGAAAAGAGACAATCAAGTCCAAAGAAGGTGTGATAACAAGAGTAAGTGAAGGTCAAATGGAATCAAAAACCCCAAATTCTCAAACAATTGAAGAAAAATTAAACTCAGGAATCTATATGGCAACCGTAACAGAAGAAAATGAAAGGAATTTAGATGAACTGAATGATGAACTCCATCATGCATTGTTGGCAACCATCAATTCAGATCCATTGAACTTCAAAGAAGCAATGAGAAGTAAAGATAAAGAGAATTGGGAAATGGCAATTAATGAAGAACTAAATTCTATGGCCAAGAACAAGGTTTGGAGATTAGTTAAAAGACCAATAAGAATGAAGAACGGTAAAAAGGTCAACATTATTGACTCGAAATGGGTCTTTAAAAGAAAGATGGAATCAAATGGAAAGTTAAGATGGAAAGCACGATTAGTAACTCGTGGTTTTAAAGATACCAATGTTTATGAATTGAGGGAAACATATGCTCCTGTATCAAGGATGCCATTGGTAAGAACAGTCATTGCCATTATCAATAAATATAATCTTGAAGTATGTCAAATAGATGTCAAAACGGCATTCTTAAATAGTGAGATAGATGAGGAAATCTATATGGAGATTCCAGAAGGAACTCCTCATACAGACAATGAAAGGAGAGAAATGGTGTGTAAAATGGAAAGAGCCCTCTATGGACTAAAAATCAGTCCAAAGAGATGGAATATGAAGTTTACAGAAGTAGCATTGAGTCTAGGCTTGACAAACTCAGATCTGGAACCATGTCTATTTACGTGAAGGGAGGGTGATAGACTTTTGATCCTCTTACTCTATGTGGATGATATTTTACTGACTGGCAACGACAAAAACAAACTAGAAGAAGTCAAACTGAAGTTGAGTTCAGAATTTGAAATGACAATTATAGGTGAGCCAAAAGAATTTCTAAACATTTCCATTCGACGAGGCAGGGAGAATGGATTCATAAGGTTGTCACAAGAAAAATACATTGATAAGATCTTGAGTAAATTCGGTTTTGAGGATTGTCATGCTCAAAGGACTCCAATGCTCACCACACAGGCTTCCAATCACGAAAGAAAATCGAGAGAATCAGATATCGACGAAAAGTTGATTAGGAATGACAGAGTTAAGATAGATTCCCCATACAGGGAAGTGGTAGGCAGTCTCATGTACTTGGCAAGTACAACGAGACCTGACATCAAGAGACTCGGTAGAGTCTCGCGCCTAGTTATATAAAAAAAAAAATTTTTTTTCGCTCGCGCCGCGCGAGACTCGACAGAGTCTATATACCCGAACGGCAACTGAGCGACCGTTACGGCAATTTATGTTCGTTAAGGCGTCTTCTCACTTTAGGCACCTCGAAAATAGGCTATTTTCGCGATTTTTTTTCGAGGATTTTTGCAAAAAATTATGGGATAAAATGGATCCTATGTAATAAACACATCTTTCAAGTACGAGAAAATTTTTTTTTTTTTTTTTGAACAATTATTATAATCAAACAGTAGCATCGAAAAACCCGTGTAGAAATGTTATGTTCGTGGCTTGTTGATGGTATCTCCGAGACAGGTCATCCGAAACAGAAAAATAAAACAGTTTTAGATTCAGTATGTCAGTGGCTATAGCGCATATCATCAGATTTTTGATATTCGCGAAAATAACAAAATGGCGCACGTTTTTCGAAGAAGTACAAAAAAAAACTCGTTTTTTTGCAGTTTTTTGTAAAAAAAAAAATACTTCAAATCAAAATTTAAAAAATCTGATGATATGCGCTATAGCCATAACTATGAAGAATATGTCATTCAAATTTCATGACAATCGGCCGGATAGTTTCGGAAATTTCATCAACAGCGCACTGAAAAACCTTGTTTTGAGATAAACGCGTTTAAAGTTTTGGTTGCAGAAAAATCATGAAAAAACCTTACCTCGGGTTAATCAGCGATGCACGTGTTAAGGTCTTATTAGATGAGTATAGACCCCAAAACAGAATATACCTAAGCAAGGGGTACTACATTAACAAAAGAACATTAACAATTGTATAGAGTCAGGTATACAGGGACCGTCCGAGCGGCGTCAAAGGGATCAGCCGGGTGCCCTCAGGTAGTCACCTAACGGTCGCCCAAAAATGTAGTTAGACTCGTCCGATCTTTATGAAATTTTGATATAACATTTTTGATGATATGTACTTTCAAAATTAAAAAAAAAAAATCGATTTTTTTTAATTTCCAATGTGAGAAGACGCCTTAATATCTTCCGTCTCGCTATAAATACGGAATTGTAATATTTATCGCAGGATGTGGCCGAGGAGAGCTTTCATTCAAGCCCTATTGCGATCAAATCGGTGACCGTAGAGCTGAGATATGATTATTCGAAGGTTTCGATGCAAGTAATTTATACGTGTCTTCGACGAGACTTTATTTTGTTCATCATCGTCTCCTCCTCCTCCTCCGTCAGTCAGTGACGTCACTCACTTGTGCCAGATTTCCCAGGTGTATAAAAATTAGTAGGGGAAGGGGGGGCAAAACGGGATAGGCGGGCAAAATGGGATACCCCAAAAATTTGGTCATAAAATTTTTAAATTTAAATTTTTAATTTGGATCCCCAAAAACTTAATATTTCCTTAAGTATCCCGTTTTGCCCCCCCCCTGCCCCTATAGAGTTGCCTTCGCTAGGCTACGTAGAGAGAAGAAGACTCACCAAATACGAACGTAGCCAGATGGCGCTGTGGTTAGTTCTTTATTTTCACCAACTACAGTACGGTATCATACCGATCATGCGGATCGAGTATGATGTATCATGTCAATTTATTTTTGGTCGAATATGAGATAAATGCAAGGTCTTGATGATTCTACAGACTGTTACAGACGCCGTGGCCATAGCTGTCATGTAGTTAGGTTAGAATTAACTGTCAGAGTCAGATATGGTTAATAAGACAACGGGGATCGATATACATTCGTAAAGAAGTGGTAATGAATTAGCGAACTGATTGCAGATGACGATTTCTGTTTATTTGCAATATTATTTAATTATAAACAACTGTATAATGAAGTTGATAAACCAATGTCAAACGATATTAATTCGTGAATAATTTGTAAGAAACTAATGAATTGATTGCAGATATAAATTTCTGTTCCTTTACGACAGTATTGACAAGCTAGCAGTTCCTCGAGGACTATAAACTGACTCGTGGCATCACTTCGACAACGACGGTCAGGAATGAAGCGATGTAAATTTGATTCAACGAGACAATTTGATTCTATGAGACATCTCTAATGTAACAGACAATACTCGAAATTTCTTCACAGCTTAAGAAGTCTGAAAACATAGTCTTGCGCTGACGATATGGTCGAACGACAGCCTAGCCAATTTTGCAAAAAACCGAATCGCCTACCGTTGTAGTTTTGGGTTTACTCAAAGTCTTTCTGTATATTCTATTCGAAACCATGCCGGCGAATTTGAACATACCATCAGCAATCAATTACAAATCAGAGTAAAAAACTTTTTTCCAAGTCTCTTTCATCGCAGAGGCAATAGGGATTGGAGGGATAATGTTACCCATAGTTTGCCATATTAAAGCTTAAAGCGATATCAGTTTGTATAACTGTGCCAAGGGCTGTCAGCAATTATTCAACAATATCTTTATCTTCGTCAACTACAGTATAGGGTATTATATTTAATGTTTCATAATTCAGCACATGACACTCTCTAGCACGGTTGCATGGGTATATTTTTATAAAATATATGGTCTAATAATTAGTATATGGTAACTTTTGGCTCAAATTTTCCATTCGATTGATGACGAGCTGTAATAATATTATACTTTTTTGAATTCATGTGGAACTAATAAAGAAAATTTCCAACGTTACGGTTACAGGGCGATTGACTTCTGCCTCGCGGGATCTAGTGGACAATAGAACGCTAGACGCGGTAGGAAATTCTTGATTCTATGTATACCTTCCACATCGAGAGTGGTCTACAATTTATGCAATTTATTATCGATACGAGAATGATTGTACTTAATTAATCTGATTCTACAAAAAGTAGTGATATCCCCATAAAAAGCACCTCTGGTGCAAAAACCTTTCGCCTAGTTATATAAATGTGATCGTCACCCATAAAAAATACATTTTCATGCCAAGAAAACATTATACAGTTATTATTTTATAAAAAAAAAGATTTGAAATCAGATGCTATTGCCTAGTACCGATATCACGTTGACTATTAGGCTTTTCATAACACGGTGCATATTGACAGCCTTCCTGAAAACAGAAAACATGAAAAAAAAAAAATTAGAAAAAATTTGGAGGTAGTGGTACTAGGCGAGCCTTTTCTAGATAAGTACAAGGAAACTGCGATTGAACCATGTCAATAATCCTAATATAGTGATACGAAATACTGGCCCGCCTAGTACCACGTACTCCAAATAATTCTAATTTTTTTTTTTATGTTTTCTGTTTTCAGGAAGGCTGTCAATATGTACCGTGTTATGAAAAGCCTAATAGTCAACGTGATATCGGTACTAGGCAATAGCATCTGATTTCAAATTTTTTTTTTTATAAAATAATAACTGTATAATGTTTTCTTGGCATGAAAATGTATTTTTTATGGGTGACTATCACATTTATATAACTACCCGGGGAAAAAAAATTATATATAATCATATATAATTATATAAAATTATATATAATCGTTCGAGAAATTTATATATAGTTATATATAACTATATATAGTTATATATAATATATAACTATATATAATATATATATTACTATATATATTATATATAATATATAACTATATATAGTTATATATAACCACATATATTTATATATAACTATATATAGTTATCTCGAGAATTTCAAATGTAATTATATATAATCTGTGACGTTGCATTTTGCAACCGTCACAGTAAACACCCCAAACGGGCAACGACGTGAAGACAGACAGCTCCAGGAAGTATGCCGAAACCAGGTCGTAGTTTAATTAATTATATTTAGCTCTTTCTTATCATCATTATTACCGTCTTTCTGATTATTTCTCCAATATTTTCAAATTCTTCGGAATTCTGGCTTATTGTTAATATTATTTTCCCGCAACCTGTCTCATTCTCGTGTGAACATTTTTTATGTAAAATACGGAACTCGGAAGGGCTACGCCAGGACGTCGAGGGATCGCCATCGACGTCACCACGAGGTCCTTCCCAAGTACAGAGTACAGTCCCGTCAAAGCTCTTGGCTGTGGATGCCGCAGGAGCGGTCGAATAAGGATGGCTTCAGGAGTCATTCCTCCCGCTCCCGTCGACTATCCAACCTGGTGTTGGACCACTTCCCGTCAACTACTTCCGGACGTCTAAGAGTCGAGCTGGACCACGACACCGACTTTCTCGTCATCGTCCCGCTACCGTAAGCTGCAACCGTGTGATGCAGGTCTGACGGTAAACCTTCCACACCGCACATGGGGGATTCTGGATGCAGATCCGGGTTTAGGGGCATCAGAACTCTCGCCAGATCCTCTGATTGGTCCGTTTTTCCCGTTAAAACGCAATCAGGGTGCACTTCGTACCCACGATGCCTACGAGAAGTCCCGAGACGAGCGCCAGAGCGGACAGGGAGACGATGTATCGTACGAGTCCCGTAGAACGGCGTTTGAAAATCCCGCGGTGACGTCAGAATGAGTAACAGCCTGGACAAATGTCCAATTCCATGGCGGACTGAACAACTTGTCCAAAACCTCATTTCGAGCGTCGCGGAACAACTCGAAAATTATCGAGTTCGTGCTGACCAAATTCGCAACACCGAGTCGAACTTCGCAGCTAGGGAATCCCGCATCTATAAAACGCACGACGACACAGGACTCGTCCTACTTCTTCGCTCGTCTGTCTTCACGTCGACACCGAACAACAGTGTACCGTATTCCCGAGTTCCCGAGTTCCCGTTGCTAATTAGAGTCATTTTTGTTATTTAGAATCACTTGCATAATTTAGAGTCATTTCAGTAGAGTCAGTTTATCGTTATTATTAGTTATATCGTTCTGCGAACGAACAAGTCATCTGTAAGGTAAGACCTCTTTTTGTAACCACGAGGTAACTCCCGAATCCCGTTTAGTTTATATTTTATTATATTATTGTGTGGCGCAGGCCACGAGCCTTGGGCTCGTAAGTCTTTGTGACTTCGTCCCGATCAATTTATAGTATTTTTAGTGTATTAAAAACGGATTTCACGAGTTACCCGTGTGAGTAATTATTTGTGGGTTTTCTTTCCTTGCTTAAAGCACGTTGTAGATTTTCTTCTAGTTGCTTTTCTATTTCTATTTCTATTTTCTGATTGTATTCTCTGGTAGTATTTTCTGGTAATATTAAACCTGAAAAGGTAGCGATCGACCTGTAACCGGCAATTTTCTGGAGAAAGAGCGTAGAAGCAAGCATTTGTTAAATTTGTTATTTAGTCTATAAGTTTGCTTAGTGTAAGGCCTTGAATAATTTTGCCTGCCTGTATTATATGATATTTTTCCCATATATTTTCTCTGATCGTATGATATTTCTTCTGTGAATATTTTTCTAGTTTATTATCGAGTGAAACTGTATTAATCCCGCTATATCTGAGACACGTTTGAAAATGGTTTGATATTGTTAGTTTATTGATTCCCGTAAAAATACGGTGTATCGTTTAGTAGTTCAAGCATTAGTCCCGTAAAATTACGGTGTATCGTTAATATTTCTTTGGCAAATCATGGCAAATTAAAATAAACTGTTCAAATAAGTGAATATTAATTATCTTGTTTGATTAATTGGCAACCCACCCACTCTACCATCTAGTAATTGTATTCTGAGCTAATCGGCAAGTCCCGCCGTCAAATTTATATAGTTTATATCATATTCTGTGACGTTGATACGTCTGGCGCCCAACTTCTGTTTTTTTTAGTAGTTGCATTAGTTTACTTGACGCCGAAGTGCACGGCTATCGGGTGCACCCTTACCCTAAATCGAATAGCCGGTCGCAAATCATACATAACTATATATAGTTATGATATATACAGAGAGATTCTGTGGAAAGTTTTAAGCCGTGTGGGTAGGCAACCCGCATATTTACCGAAACGGCAACGCTGTCGTAGGGACAGTTGAACGTCTGCACCTACAGATGACGTAGCGACAGCTGTCACGTCGTTGGGTCAGAATCAACATACAGAGTGACATATTTGAGGTTGATCGTAATATAACTAGTAGGACAACGAGAATCGATATTAATTCGTAAAGAAGTGGTAACGAATTAGTGAATTGATTGCAGATGTCGATTTCTGTTTATTTGCAACATTATTTGGGTCCAAACAACCGTCGGGGTGAAATTTACGAATCATTCTAATAAAGGTAACCAACGAATGTCAAACGATGATAATTCGTAATAAAATCGTGATAAAGTTACGAATTGAATGCAGATTCTGAATTATGTTTATTTGCGAAATTATTTACAAGCTAGCAGTTCCTCGATGACGGACTGACTCATCGTATCACTTCGACAACTACGGTCAGGAACACAGCGATGCGGATTTGATTCAACGAGCAATCTACGAGACATCTCTGACGTAGCAGACAAAACTCCAAATTTCTTCACCGCCTAAGAAGTTTGAAAGTACAGTCTTGCGGAAATCCTACAGCCGATGCTGTCAGCCTAGCTTCGAAACGGACCTACGTAGATCACCTGTTTGCCTACCGATAATCTTGTAGAAGTCTCAGCGAGGAATGAATTAATTGAAAGTATTGTTCTGTAAATCAACGTGATTGTGCCTTTGATAGCTGAGTGGAATAAAGCGTCGCATATTTGTAAAAATGCTTACATTACAATGAGTTTCTATCATGTAATAACATTTTTTATTCATTAAACGCAGTACAATAACAATAAACTAAATGCGTTGTGCCGACGACATGCCGACTTCTTGAGCAACTTTCGAGATAAGCTTCTGACCGTCTTCTGGAACTATGCACAGTATTTCCACAAAACTGTGCATTCAAATTATTAGGAGGTGAAAAAATTTGGGGTTTGCTGCTACGTCAGAGATGCCTCGTAGATTGCTCATTGAATCGAATTTACATCGCTGTGTTCCTGACCGTAGTTGTCGAAGTGATGCGACGAGCTAGTCCATCATCGCGGAACTGATAGCTTGTAAATAATTTCGCAATTAAACATAACTCAGAATCTGCGATCAATTCGTAACTTTATCACGACTTCATTACGAATTATTATCGTTTGACATTTGTCGGTTACCTTTATCAGAATGATTGTAAATTTCACCCCGAGGGTTGTTTAGACCCAAATAACGTTGCAAATAAACAGAAATCGTCATCTGCAATCAATTCGCTAATTCGTTACCACTTCTTCACGAATGAATATCGATTCCCTTTGTCTTACTAGTTATATTACGATCAACCTCAAATATGTCATTCTGTCACTTGATTCTGACCAAACGTCGTGAAAGCTGCTGCTATGTCATCTGTAGATACAGACGTTCGACTGTCCCTACGACAGCGTTGCCATTTCGGTAAATATGCGGGTTGCCTACCCACACGGCTTACAACTTTCCACAGAATCGCACTGTATATAAATATATAATATATAATATATAATATATATATTCATATATATATGAATTTTGTCCGTATATAATTATATATGAATTTTGTCTATATATAAATATATATAATCATATATAATCATGTATAATCATGTATAATCGTATACGGTTTCCAGTATTTCTACTTATAACACTATATATGATCATATATGACGATATATAATTTTATATATTTATACAACGTCATGTATGGTCATACATGATCATATATGATCACATATAATTTTGCATACGTATATATATTGTAACGTGGCAGATTAGCTGCCGCGTAATGACCATCGCCTCTTCTCCCGGCGACAGCGACCCTCGCGTTAAAAATTAATTCCGTATCGAAGCAAGAAGTACCGAAGCTCAAGTTCCCAAGGTCCCGATTGTAACCTATAACCCTGTATATTAATTCCTATCCTGTTCCTATGTCTCTTATGTAATATCGTCGTGAGTCTACCGCCGAGGGAGATCATCCCTTCTTAAGAACACTACTGGCAGGTAACCTGGAAGTCTCAGTCAGTAGCGAGGAAGCAGAGAACATCGTATCCAGAGATATGCCTGGAAGAGCGCTGCAAAACTGTCTCCCCTGTCGCCCTCCTCTCCTACATCACTCACCGGCCTCGTCCACCGGTTATATGCAGAAATTCCGCCTTCCAGGATATCGAAAACGTCAGCCCGCCACCTTACGTCATCCTCGCGAAAGCTCTGAGAACCAACGGGCCCTGCCAGACCGCGACGCGGAAGAAAGAACACCCACAGCGTCATTTGAAAAGGACCAATAATGATGTCTTCGCGAAAACCCCACCCCTCTTGTTGATTCCCTTAACGACGGGCGCAAGCCCGCCACTTCTTGCTTGGGTAGCGTCGTGTTAGCAGCCTTTTTTTATTTCTTTGAGAGACATTTTCTTTTAATTGTGTAATTCGAGAAGTTTCCAGATCGGAAGTAATATAATTCCAATATAAATTCTGTTTTGGTGTGTGTGTACGCAGAGTACTTCTAAAAGGTAGGCTTTCGCCCATATATTGATTGATTTGATCGATTTCTTGTTGCATTGCGTGATTACGTAGCTGGGTCAGGCCTCCACGAGGGTGACGCCATTCGCATAATATTGGGGTTTTCGTGTTTTGGCTTTATTGTATCGGGTTAATTGTTTAGTCTTATTACTTTTGTATCCCCTATTGATATTATTGTGAAGAGTGAATCGATTTTTCGCGAATATTAGCTTCAGAAATAATTATTTCACCGATAGCGTCCTTTTTCCCCTTGTGATCTTTCGTCCCTGATTTATTGAATTTATCGGTCTAACTAGTTCTGGAGAGGCCCACACTCATCCTATCTCTGTTCAGTTAATTTGTAGACGTTGATGGCAGAACCAACTTTTCCCCTCCAACCTAGTTGCAAAGTGCCCAAAACTCATAAAATCTCAAAAATATAATATTTGAGCAAAGAACTCACAGAACGGCGGTCTATTCCTATATCTTTTAAATTGCCGGAATAGCCCGGAACGTTACAATATATATATATATTCAAAGAGCAAAATTAATTTCATTTGAATATTAACCCTCTCAGACCGAAACCTATTTCCCGTTGAATGAAATTCATTTCCTTCACGATTTTGATGTAAAATACGTTCTAGTTGATGAATCCGCCGCGAAAAAAAAATTATTATTTTTTTTTTTTTTTGTTATTTATTGTTTCTTTCTCCTATTTCATATATTGCACCTTCAAGATTGCAGCAGAGTTACTGTAATATTTCAATAGTTTCTGTTTCCATAGGATACGATTAAAATAAGTAAATATTTGACCACTCGGGTAATTTTACTGCTTATTTGATATTAGTATCGCGAACTCAGTGAAAGCATTTGATGTTAGTTTTATAAGTTTGAAAAGCATAATATTTCACGATAGACCGTTGGGAGTAGGTGGATGCCGGACCGCAGCTGATCACGAAAGTTAAGCAACAGTAGCCGCAGTCAGTATTCGGATGGGTGGACGGGATAGGATCCATTGGCAAAAAGACCAGATTCGGAAAACAGAAGAAGTTCTATGACATCAACTTCTGTTCAATTATATATAATCATATACAGGGACTTTCTGTGGTGGCGGCACAGTTAGTTCCATTAGCCACCGCCACTACACACAAGCTCGCTTCGTCCATGTGACAACCGAAGACTTCACGCTTATGGTTGCTATACTCTTTGCTCTGTTTAAGCTGCATCATTCTTTTTTTCGGTTGGTATCCCTGGCACACGGACGAAGCGTGCGTGTGTTTGATGGAACTAGCTGTGCCGCCACCACAGAAAGTCCCTGTATAATTATGTATAGACAAAATTCATATATGATTATATGTGGACAAAATCCATATATAATTATATATAATAAATTTATATATGATTAGATATGACTATATATAAAAATTTTTTCCCGGGATGTTATTATAACTAAGTCGATATATAAGTATCCTAATATATATAAATTTTATGTTTAATACAGCAATACCCAATAAAATTAATATCGCGATTATATTTATATATAGTTATATATAACTATATATGATTCATATATAATTATATAGGGCCATTTTCCATATATAATTATATATGATATTATATATAATTATATCTAATTATATATAATTTTTTTTCCCCGGGTAGGCGAAAGGTTTTTGCACCAGAGGTGCTTTTTATGGGGATTGTCTATACAGTCAATGTTTTGAGTAGACATCAGATAGATCCTACAGATGAGGATTGGCTAATGGTGCGAAGAGTATTAAGGGGTTACATGGGTTTCGTCGGGTGAAAAAAGGCCTATTTTCAATCATTTTTTTTCTATATAAAAAATTATTTATTCAATTCAAACTTTTTTCTGTCTTAGAGATACACATTCAAAGAAAAATTTCTGAGATTTTCGGTGACCCTTCGAAAAAAAGGTGCGTCCGCGTTGTCAGCATAACTCCTGACAGGATCATCTAAAATGAAAAAACAAAAATACGTGTTTTAGTTAAGACCATAAACTCGTGCTTGAACGAAGGAAAGAAAAAAAAATTGGAATTTTGGCAGACATTTTTCCAAAAAAATGAAAATTTCGGTCAAATTTGCTTGACATTTTTTTTTTAAGTTGTAATTGAAAAAAAAAAATCCTTTGTTCAAGCACGAGTTTATGGTCTTAACTAAAACACGTATTTTTGTTTTTTCATTTTAGATGATCCTGTCAGGAGTTATGCTGACAACGCGGACGCATCTCCTTTCCAAGGGATATGCCGAGTCATCTTGCCGATGACACGGACACTGAAGACGACACTGACGTGTCCACTATACATACTGGTAGTGAATCTAATGATAGTGAATGTGACTAGATTTATCCAATGTAGATGGAGTGTACAAATTTAAAAAAATGATTTCCTTATCTAATTTTAATGTTCAATTCATTTGTACCTAGTTCCCCGCCGGAATCTTTCTGATTCTTATACATTGCCGATGCAATTACGATGAACATATTTTGTTTATTGAAAAACAAACATCTTATTAGTAATTAGTGCAATGTAAAACCCCCAGATACAAAATTCAACCGAAAAATAAGAATTTTATAAGATACTCGTCGGCCATATTGGATCCGCCATTTTGTTTTTGAAATTTTTGACACTGGATTCGTAGTCAGCGACCTTGAAAACCCCCTTACACTCATTTTGAAAAGAATCTGAAATTTCTTTAGCATACTCGACCGCCCAGCGACCCCACAAACCCCCGAGTAAGAAAATTTGGCCCATTTTATGAATATTTTATACTTTTGGCCAGCTTTTCGGGATTCTTTCCCATTGCGGCGATGGCTGATGAGCTTCACACGGATACTCCACGGCGACGGTAGGCCTTGTACCTACTGACAACAAGAGACGACTGATATCAATTAAGGGGGTTATCTCGATATTCTATTTTCTTAGGATCTTGATAACTTCTATCACGGATAAATAACACATAAGATATGAAAATGAAAACTTGAAAACTTGTAAAAAAAAAAATTAATAAGAAACAAACTTTTCGGTGGTTGACGTAGACGGTGAAAAACTATGGAGCGGATGACCTGACTGCCGAAAACTATGAGGCAGTGGATAACCAGGATATTCGATAACTCGGACACTGTTGATCTCTCGAATTTTTCGCTGAGGAATTTTTTGAACTGGTTTTTGATTTAAAAATCAAGTATCCTGTCACATAACGACCATGAGGTCTAAAGAAAGGCACGTTTATTAGAATAATTATAATTATTATAAGTTTTTTATATTACGAATGTAAAATATAAACAGAAAATGAAAATAAAACGATTTTTCTGTAATTTTACTGATTTCTCATTTAGAATGCTTCCTTTACGGGCGTATAGAAGAAATACTTACGTTAAATAATCTAACATACTGAACTCAGATTAGAGGCTATTCATAAACCTAGTATGCATCCACATTAATATGCGTTCATGAAGGATGTAGGAGCGCTTCGTACTAGTCAATAGACAGATTTCACTAAAATTTTTAAAAGAAAGCCCCGCGGGTAACCATATACAGGGACTTTCTGTGGAGGCGGCACAGCTAGTTCCACCAACACACACGCACGCTTCGTCCGTATGCCAGGGATACCAACCGAAGAAAAGAATGATGCAGCTTGAACAGAGCAAAGAGTAAACAACCATAAGCGTGAAGTCTTCGGTTGTCACATGGACGAAGCGTGCCTGTGTGTAGTGGCGGTGGCTAATGGAACTAACTGTGCCACCTCCACAGAAAGTCCCTGTATAGCACAATATTATTTTTAAATATAAACATAATTTTTAGAGTAGCATATAATATTAAGTTGATTTTTATACGGGAACAATCTCGTTATGAATTGGTGACATGACTCGGTGGTACATTACGGAAAAAATTTCTCTTGGCAACGTCGCATATAGTCTACTTTTATCAGAGAGCATATGTTCGCTGCAAGGTGTACCTAATATCTAAAAGAGCGTTTATGTTTACAACATCATGACACCTCATAACCTCCACGCTACGCACGACGTTAGTAAAGGAAAGTTTATATCGAAAAGAAAACTTGACTGGCAGGAAAATATGTATCCCCATAAAAAGCACCTCTGGTGCAAAAACCTTTCGCCTAGTTATATAAATGTGATAGTCACCCACAAAAAATACATTCTTATGCCAAGAAAACACACAATTATTATTCTATACAAAAATTCCTTCCTAGTAAAAAAAAAGATTTGAAATCAGATGCTATTGCCTAGCACCGATATCACGTTGACTATTTTCGAATTGACAATAAGGCTTTTCATAACACGGTACATATTGACAGCCTTCCTGAAGACAGAAAACATAAACAAAAAAATATCAAAAAAAAAAATGAAACAAAATTTGGAGGTAGTGGTACTAGGCGGGCCTTTTCTAGATAAGTACAAGGAAACTGCAATTGAACCATGTCAATAATTCTAATATATTGTTACGAAATATTGGCCCGCCTAGTACCACTACCTCCAAATTTTGTTTCATTTTTTTTTTTGATATTTTTTTGTTTATGTTTTCTGTCTTCAGGAAGGCTGTCAATATGTACCGTGTTATGAAAAGCCTTATTGTCAATTCGAAAATAGTCAACGTGATATCGGTGCTAGGCAATAGCATCTGATTTCAAATCTTTTTTTTTACTAGGAAGGAATTTTTGTATAGAATAATAACTGTGTGTTTTCTTGGCATAAGAATGTATTTTTTGTGGGTGACTATCACATTTATATAACTAGGCGAAAGGTTTTTGCACCAGAGGTGCTTTTTATGGGGATATCACTACTTTTTGTAGAATTAGATTACTTAAGTACAATCATTCTCGTATCCATAATAAATTGCATAAATTGTAGACCACTCTCGATGTGGAAGATATACATAGAATTCCCTACCAAGTCTGGCGTTCTATTGTCTACTAAATCCCGCGAGGCAAAAGTCAATCGTCCTGTAATCGTAACGCTAGAAAATTTCTAAATTAGTTCCACATGAATCCAAGAAACATAATATTATTACAGCTCATCATCAATCGAATGAAAATTTGAGCCACAGGGTACCATAGGTATAATAATTATTCAACCATATATTTTATAAAAATATACCCATGCAACCGCACTGGAAAGTATCGTGTGCTGAATTATATAACACTGAATATAAGACCCTATACTGTAGTTATCGAAGATAAAGATATTGTTGAATAATTGCTGACAGCCCTTGGTACAGTTATAAAACCTGATATCACTTGACGCTCTAATATAGAAAACTATGGGTAACATTATCCCTCCAATCCCTATTGCCTCTGCGATGAAAGAGTCTCGGTCAAGTTTCGCGCCGCACTTGGAAAAAAGTTTCTAACTCTAATTTGTAATTGATTGCCGATGGTATGTTCAAATTCAGCGGCATGGTTTCGAATAGAATATACAGAAAGACTCTGAGTAAACCCAAGACTACAACGGTAGGCGATTCGATTTTGTGCAAAATCGCAACGCTGTCGTACGACCATATCTACAGCGTCGGCTAAGAGATTTCCGCAAGACTATGTTTTCAGACTTCTTAGGCTGTAAAGAAATTTCGAGTATTGTCTGCTACATTAGAGATGTCTCATAGATTGCTCGTTGAGTCAAATTTACATCGCTTCATTCCTGACCGTCGTTGTCGAAGTGATGCCACGAGCCAGCTTATAGTCCTCGAGGAACTGCTAGCTTGTCAATAATTTTGTAAACAAACAGAAATTTACATCTGCAATCAATTCATTAGTTTCTTACATATTATTCATGAATTAATATCTTCCGACATTGGTTTATTAACTTCATTACACAGTTGTTTATAATCAAATAATATTGCAAATAAACAGAAATTGCCATCTGCAATCAGTTCACTAATTCATTACCACTTCTTTACGAATGTATATCGATTCCCGTTGTTTTATTAACCATATCTGACTCTGACAGTTAATTCTAACCTAACTACATGACAGCTATGGCCACGGCGTCTGTAGCAGTCTGTAGAATCATCAAAAACTTGCATTTATCTCATATTTGACCAAAAATAAATTGACATGATACATCATACTCGATCCGCATGATCGGTATGATACCGTACTGTAGTTGGTGAAAATAAAGAACTAACCACAGCGCCATCTGGCTACGTCCGTATTTGGTGAGTCCTCTCTACGTAGCCTAGCGAAGGCAACTCTACACTAATTTTTATACACCTGGGAAATCTGGCACAAGTGAGTGACGTCACTGACTGACGGAGGAGGAGACGATGATGAACAAAATAAAGTCTCGTCGAAGACACGTATAAATTACTTGCATCGAAACTTCGAATAATCATATCTCAGCTCTACGTTCACCGATTCAATCGAAATAGGGCTTCAATGAAAGCTCTCCTCGGCCACATCCTACAATAAATATTAGAATTCCGTATTTATAGCGAGATGAAAGATATTAACGATCATAAATTGCCGTAACGGTCGCTCAGTTGCCGTTCGGGTATATAGACTCTGTCGAGTCTCGCGCGGCGCGTGCGAAAAAAAATTTTTTTTTTTTTTATATAACTAGGCGCGAGACTCTACCGAGTCTCTTGATCAGGAATGCAAAAAAAAAAAGGAAAAAATCCCAAGTAAAAATCGTTGAAATACCCGCAATGTGCTCGATTATTACCGGTCGCCGAATAGTGGAGATGGAGAGTCTCGCGGCAGAAATGTGGTGCAAAGCATGTGATATCACTTTATCCTTCAGAAATGTTGTTAAAGAGTATAGAATTGGGCTAGCTAGCCTTCTTGATATAAAATGCTCAAGATCTGACATGCATTACGTGCACACATGAGACGACGAAAAAGATTTTATAAGACTTAAAAATAATACTTAAAAAAAATTTATTTTCATAACTTGTGACTGTTACACCCACGAGCCTGCTTCCTCATGTTACTTCAAACAGTCAAGAAATATCAAGGTAGTACACACAGGAAAATCAAACGAAAGTGAGAAATTTCGACCGATTTATCATGTGAATTTGAGAATCGCAATGGGTATGTATTCAATAATTTTGTGATTATTTACTAGCATAGATAATAATTTATAAATGATACGAGTGGTATGCTGATAATGCATAAAGATATAAGATATAATATAAGAAAAGTATGAAAGATATAAATATTAGTGCTGTACAATTTGGCCGGTTTAACTGGTTAAAATAGTTAACCTGGTTAATTAGCACTCGGTTTAACCGGTTAACCATTTAACCGGTTTAACCGGTTTACCGATTTAGCTGGTTCAACCGGTTAACCGATTTAGCCGGTTTAACCGATTTAGCCGGTTTGATCGGTTAACCGATTTAGCCGGTTAATCTAGTTAACCGATATGGCCGGCCAATCTGGTGAAGCAGTTTGGCTAGTTTATATGGTCAACTAGTTTGGCTGGTTAATCACGTGAAAATTTTCAATCTGCTCAATCAGCTTATGGTCGGTAGATACCACATTCAGATTAAACGAATTAGCTGTAAATAATCGTTTCGTTAAAATACTGATTATTAATTCGGTTCACATTGCTTCAATTCACATGCTCTAAAGCCATAATTCTTACCGTTCTGAGCCGATAGTGAAAACTGCAGCTAGTTTACTAACGGCTGACATTTTCAAACATTTTTAATGTTGAATAACATATTCATTTCAAATATCATCGTCGCCTGCGCCTTACGGCAAAGGCTTAAGGAGGTTGGCTACCCAAATGCATATGTAGAGAAATCTTTGAAAATTTTATCAACGAAAGATAGATGAATAAAAAACTTCCTGCCAAAATTTCAAGTCGATTCACCACCCCGTTTTTGATAGATCAATTTTTGAATTTTCTTCTTATACACGTAGTAGGTACAGGGAGCCAGTAAGGTTAGTTGAAATCTACCCTTACCGCGCGAGTGATACTGAAGATTTCGACTAACCTCACTGGCTCCCTATACCTCTACGTGTATAAGAAGAAAATTCAAAAATTAATCCATCAAAAACGGGGTGGTGAATCGACTTGAGATTTTGGCAGGAAGCTTTTTATTCATCTATCTTTCGTTGATAAAATTTTCAAAGATTTCTCTACATATGCATTTGGGTAGCCAACCTCCTTAAAGACGATTCTGTCGCTCTCACCGTCGAGTATCACTCTATGTTCGCTGCCTGACGCTCGCGCCTCACCCGGCAACCAGAAGCGTTCTTTGCAGTATGTCCTCCGTCTAACCTCCATAGACAGGACAAGCATATATATCCGTGGCGCTAGCGTCGAACGTATATTATTCGAATTGAATTCACAACACCACGCTATTACGTGCAAACAGAATCCGGAGCAGTGAATTAATGTTAGAAGCCGGTGTATTTTTCAAATTAGTACATAATGTCATCATTCTTGTGGAAACATTTCGCAAGTACTGATACCGGAGAAGCACAATGTAGATATTGTCCCACGCGTTATAATACTAAACGAACAACATCATCGCTAAGATATCATTTAACTAAAAAACACCCCGATCGAGTGGAATCATCGTCGACTATTGAACTTGTCTGTGAAAGTGATTCCGATGCAAGGTACGTTTTTTGATTTGTTGAAGTTTAGCATATGAATTTAAGAGTAAACAGAGAAAAAAAGTTCAATTGAAGGAAGAATTATCAGAAGTAATAAAAGAGATTTTTCAACTTCCCGCCTCTCTGTTTCCAGAGGAAAGGGAAGTTATTATAATCCCCCAAAAAATGGAAAATCAAGTTTTTACCAGATGTTCACGTTTTGAGGTCTGGAGGAATCATTTTCCACCATTTTTAGACAAATATCTGTGTGTGTGTATTATCATTTTTTCGTCCGACAATATCTCGAGAACGAATGAACTAATTAAATCGTGGCTTTGATCGTTCCAGTAGTTCTTGAGTTATTTGTGGAACAAAATTATTTAAATAAAAATTCAAACGTTGATATCTGTATAACAGATTGAAGGGTTTTTATGAAGTCGAGTAATATTGAATCTACTAGAATTTTCTATTTGTTTATAATGATTTTATCGATTTGAAGCGTTGAAATCGAAACTCCTGCTGTAGCATCACGTGCGGGGCCGTGCACAGGAGTACTTCCAGCAAAACGAAAGAGAAGGTCTAAAAAAGAGTACTACACTCGCAAAGTGAGTCAGGGCTTACGTCATTATTCACTATCATACATGTATACTGTACAGCTGACACAAAACTGAGGTTCGCCTATTCACGGCTAATGTCCGAGTTTTGGACGTCCAAAAGTCGTTTTACCTTTGAATGAAGTCTTTTTGACGTTGGACGACTTCAACCATGAAAAAAAATCATATACAAGGTGATTCGGAATCGGGTACTTTCCTTACGCCGGTGGCTTCCTTGTGAAAATCTAAGACCAAAATTATTTATCCTGAAATGTCGAAAGCCAAGCCGTTTTCAGGTAGGAGCCATTTAAAGTAAGCCATTACGAGAGCAGATACGAGAATGGCTCGCCGCCGCTATTGTCGGCATACTGGATCTCGCGACGCCTCACCCGCCGCCGCGATCTCGCTAACTAACAAAACGAATGTAGTAATATTACAGTTTTATGCATGAATATGGAATCAGCATTCTTCTGTTTCCATTGCCTGATCGTCGTTTTGTCAGTTGCCGAGATCGCGGCGGCGGTTGAGGCGTCGCGAGATCCAGTAGGCCAACAATACCAGCGGCGAACCATTCTCGTATCTGCTCTCGTATTGGCTTACTTTAAATGGCTCCTACCTGAATACGGCTTGGCTTTCAACATTTTAGGATTAACAATTTTGGTCTTAGATTTTCACAAGGAATCCACCGGTGTAAGAAAAGTACCCGATTCTGAATCACCCTGTATATGATATCCAGAGGATTTTAGATGTACAAACTTTAGTTTTGTCACCGAGTGTATAATGACATAATGATATACTGTATCAAAAATTACTGGTCCATGAAGTTGGCGATTCAACTTTATAGGTGACTAACTGAATGCAGGCCGCTCACATGAATATCAATCTTTTTAGAATCCTAAGTCGGAAGCTATAACCCAATCAATTGTGAGAATGATTGCGATGGATATGCTGCCGCTATCATTCGGAGACGGATCGGGCTTTCTACAATTCCTGCGGATTGTTGCTCCTGACTATACGATGCCCAGCAGAACAGTTGTTCGGAATCGACTGGTAGGATTGTACGAATCCGTACGAAACCAAATACTGACAGTACTGAAAGTATTTCCACACGTAGCTCTAACGACGGATGCATGGTCATCACGAACTGCTACATCATATGTCACAGTTACAGTACACGCCATTGATGAAATGTGGAATTTACGAACATTCACGTTGGACACGTTGGAAATGTCAGAGCGCCATACAGGAGAAAATTTGTGCGACCATATGATTAATGTATTGGCAGAGTGGAACCTCAACGGAAAGGTTGTTGCTGTGGTACACGACAATGCAGCCAATATCGTCTCTGCCATGCGTTTCAGCGCCGAATTTGGGCAAAGCATCCGTTGCTTTGCTCACACTCTACAGTGTGCTCTTGATACAGCTTTGGCGGAAGGAAGAGTGAAAGAGTTTCTCTCAAAAATTAGTGCTGTGGTTGGTCACTTCAAACACTCTAATATAGCTACTAAAGCTCTCAATCTGGCTCAACATAAGCATAAGTTACCGAATCATCGCTTGATCAACCATTGTAAAACACGATGGAACTCAGCTTATGAAATGATGGAACGTATGCTTGAGCAACGTGAAGCCGTTAACGCGGTTTTATTAGACCCTCAATGGACAACGGCCACAAACGCCAAGAAGTTCCTGTTGACCGATAGGGAGTGGAAATACCTGCGAGATCTCGTCCATATTTTGAAACCCTTCGACATTGCCACCAACCTAATGTCTAGCGAGTCTCATTCCACAATTGCCATGGTGCGACCACTTGTTCACAATCTCCTAAGTAAATTTTTAAAAGTTAACGAAGATGACGATGTGCTCATTCAATTGATGAAAGAGACACTACGCGACCAATTACAGGCACGTTTTCTACGAAGTGATGCCGTTGATGCGTTTGGTCTAGCCTGTTCTTTGGATCCAAGGTGTTTATAGTGAACTTTGATCCTCGCTTTTATCTATTAAAGATTCACTTGATATAAGAAGAAATTTTTTTAACAAATCCACATTGTTTTACAGATATAAAGATATGGCTAATGATACTACCGCATATCGTGAAAAAATACAGATGAAGTTACTTGAACTAATGGCTGGCGAAACTACTCATCAGGAAACACTCGAACCAAGTACCTCCAAAAAAGATCAACGTGCAAGAGAACTCGATTACCTCTTTGATGAGGAAACACATCTCTCACAATCCTTCGAAAAGACCGTGAGTTTCTACGATAGTCAGCTTGATAAAGAACTTCATAATTTCGTCAAAGAGCCAACAATTCCACGCAGTGACGATCCCCTGATCTGGTGGAACTCACATCGGTACAAATTCCCATCACTTGCAAGGGTTGCAAAAAAATATCTATGCATCCCTTCATCGAGTACCCCTTCCGAACGTGTTTTTTCTACGGCTGGGAATGTAATTTCGGCCAAAAGGAGCTGCTTATTACCAGAAAATGCTAATCTATTGATATTCTTGTACCAAAACCGGGCTATTCTAGAGAAGATTAAGAATGGAGGCGGATAGAATTTTGGTAATGTTCATCAAATAAATAACGTCGTTCAAATAATTCGTAGTTATTTTTACCTTCACGTCCAAAATTGTACATTTATTACTTATTATACTGCTCTTGATATTATATTTATTTTCTGACATTCGTAGCTCGGTTAGTATACGATTATTTACAGCTCGATTTACAGCCACTTCGTTCGATCTGGATGGGGTATCCTTCGACCATAAGCCGATTCAGCAAATTTAAAATTTTCACAAAATTAACCAGCCAAACCGGTTAACCATTTAAACCGGCCAATCCAGTTAATATGGTTAACCGGCCAAATCGGTTAACCAGATTAACCGGCTAAATCGGTTAACCGGTTAAACCAGCTAAATCGGTAAACCGGTTAAACAGGTTGCATGGTTA
This sequence comes from Rhogogaster chlorosoma, assembly GCA_944452935.1. Classification (NCBI taxonomy): domain Eukaryota; kingdom Metazoa; phylum Arthropoda; class Insecta; order Hymenoptera; family Tenthredinidae; genus Rhogogaster; species Rhogogaster chlorosoma. The sequence goes on from OX101802.1 coordinate 18,643,405, forward strand.
AACCGGTTAAATCGGTTAACCGGTTAAACCGAGTGCTAATTAACCAGGTTAACTATTTTAACCAGTTAAACCGGCCAAATTGTACAGCACTAATAAATATGGAGAATAGTAAAGATCTACTATTTATTAGTTTTTTTTTTTTTGTATTTGCACGGTCTTTTTACCTTGCTACCGTCAATTAATGTGCCAATTGTCTATAGTACTAACTTGAAGCGTCACGAACGCATTGTTGGGCAGGCAATCGAGGAAGTTGCTGAAGAGACGTGTCGAAAATTGTACAGCTCAAAAAGTTCAAAACGATCGTAGCTACTGCGAAACGAGGGTATGTTCTATAAATGTGATATTTCTGAAAGCCTTTTTTTACGTTGCATTATATTATTATTTTATTAAATATTAAATATTTAATTGTCCTTTCTTGGTTTTCTTTTAAGTGAATTACAGCAGAGTCAGTCATAGAAATCCTGTCGCTCCCAATCGATTTCATCGTTTTGGTGTTCAATGACGGACCTTTTTAATTTATTTGCTCCTCATTATATAGTAAAGTCTTTTTGAAAGCTTGAAAGTCTTATACGTATGGTATGCTGAAGAATAACACAGCTCAACAAAAAATAAAAAATTTCTTGTTGCCCCGGATATCTCTGCGGATTTCTATCTTTTCAAGTTCACAGATTGCGAATATATTCATGAGAGTACTGAATTGGCCTTGGTTTTTATGATTTTGGCGTATTTTATATTTTTAATAATTTGCACTTCAAGTCGGCTCTTTAGAACATGAATCATTATGAAGCGTTTGTATCTTTTCAATTTCCTAAGCGGAGTATGTAAAAGTTGAAAGCTCGAGTATTTGATGGGCCTCAAACTCGGACATTGATGAAAGATATAAACTTCATAGAAGTTATGACTAATTCTGGACGTGAAGCGTAGAGAAGTTTTGTGTTGGTGGTAGAAATTCTTTTAGGAAACTATAAAGCACCAAATTATAAAGAAATTGTGGAAAAGATGTTCGAAGGCTTCAAAATTTTGGGAGCAAACATGAGCATAAAATTACACTTTCCCCACAGTCAACTGGATAGATTTTCTGAGAATCTGGCAAATTATAGTGAGGAACAGGGAGAACGCTTCCACCAGGATCTAAAAGTGATGGAAAAAAGGTATCAGGAAAGATGGGACCGTTACATGATGGCAGATACTACTGGTTTTTGAAAAGAAATTGTCCCCAAAAAAATTATAAAAGAAGAGCTGATAAAAGGCGTTTTTCTGAAGTTTAACATAAGTTTTATGAGTTTTTCTCTTTTTCAACTTCTATGTACATTAAGTGAGTATTAAAACAAAACAATTTGTGATAATTTTCAATGAAAAGTTGATATTCAAGAATATACTTGTTGATTCTTTCTCATTTTTACTGACTTTTTAATAAAATATGAAAATTAAAAAAAAAAAACAGAGCCAATCTTCCAAAACCATCCGTTGTTTCGTGACCTGTTGGCATAGAGGTATTCGAAACCACTCTTACATCAAGGGCAACAAAACCATTGTTGACCAGTGTAATTTATTCGATTTTTCAATCCATAGGTCTCTGAATTATTTATAAAGAAAGAACAAACTTTCAGTTGCTCATAATTATTATTGTTTTACAGGGTACAATCTCTCATACAACAGAAGCTTCAACTAGAAACGAATCAACAATAGCACCGCCTCAAAGGAACAAAAAATATATTCCTCTGCTTTTTGCAGATTAATATTTCATCCGATCCTGTGCAGTTTTCTCCATCATTTCTATTGCTACGCGTGCCAGTATGATATTAATATTGCCGTTGCAGCTATTCTCTTCCTGCAAACCCTTGCTTCTTATTATTTCAGTGTAACTCTGAACGCGTAAAATAAAATGGCCGTGTAACCAGCATATCTTCATTTATAATTTCTGTAATAAATCCATATCCATTCATTTCTTTTATTTTAAACCCTACTATTAAAATAGAGAACGGAATCGCAGTTTTCTCCGATACTTCCGCTGAAGGCCACAGTTTGCCTGTAGAAGAATCTGTAGGTTTGAAAGTTTCATATGATGCGGGATGGCAGAAGCGTGGAACAGGACATGCATACAAGAGTCAGACAGGTTCGGATTAGAGAGAATTTCTTCAAATTGCGTGATTCGAAATTGACATATTAACAAACAAAATGCACGGGCATTCAATTTCAGGTCACGGGTGTTTGATAGGTTATGAAAGAGGAGCTATCCTCTCATATGCAACCCGATCAAAACGATGTGCGAGATGTGAGCGTGGCCAATCAACGTCAGAGCACGATTGTATGCATTAAAACTTCCACGGAAGTTGATAGAGTATTTTTCACAGTGTTTTGCAGCATCCTTGAAGAGAAATAAAGATAATGCATCAGCTGTCGAATCGGCACTCCAGAATATCGTGCCACATGCATTCGGTAATCATAGTGGCTGTGGCGACTGGTGCAAATATTTTACCGCAGAAAAAGATTATTGGCATGCCTCACTCCCTACACTGTTAGAAAACTTGCGGTGTAAAACGGCCCGGTGTTCGTAGTCAAAAGATTCGGTGTTGATTATGACACCACTTCAGGGGTGAAAAAGACACTGACCATGTGGTCGATCGAGAAACCGGTGTTACTTCTGACCTTTTGAGTCAATTTATGATACTTGACACCACTTGGAATCAAAGTTACACCGAAGACAATATTTTTCAAAATGTGCACCGTTGTGGGGCTCAAATTCAAAATTGTAATCGAGTGTGGTGTTACCTTGGCCCCACGCGGTTCAAATATGTACACCGTTTCGGGTGCGCTTGTAACCGTCACCGACTTTGGTGTGAACTTTGCGCTTAACATTTCGATATGCACAACGCTGCGGAGCCAGATTTGAAACCGCTACCAAGATCGGTGTGAACTCGGCACCGAACGGTGTTCTTACAACCACCAACCGCTTAACAGGGTGAAACAACGCTCAGTCATGACTCAGTCACATAGCAGTTTTCGTTCTGCCAGGATGGCAGATTCGCCGAACGTGCCTGCATCTCCAGTCGTGGATGCGCAATCAACTAATTTGCCAGCTAATTTGCCTTCAGCATTTGAGCTACGTCGAGTGAAATTCCTCGGTGAAACAAAGTGGTTAAAAGTGCCTAAAAGCGGCAACGTAATTCAGTACCAAGATTTATTGGAAGCTGGTGAGTATATATAAAGTAATTTTTCTATATGATTTTATTTTATGACACCTAGTGTGACGGCCTAAAAAAAAGTGATTTTTGGGAATTTTTATTAGAAAAACTACTGTATCAATTGTTTCAAAATTTCAAGAGTATATTTATACATGTCTCGAGAATATACAGCGAAATTTTTGAAAAAAAAAATCAAATATTTTTTAAGTTATACACGATCTCCGACGGCGCGAAAAAAAAAGGTCCTCCACTGCTGCAGTGATTCCGGCCTTCTCCGTGGATGAAATCAAAAAACGAAAAAATCACGTTAAACTAGAAGATATTGTCCGTACAATGACCTACGATCAAAAAAAAAAATCAAAAATTGACAAAATGGCGGCGTTTTTTAAAAAAAAGTCGAATTTTACCCGAAATTTTGGTCGTTTTTGGCCTGCCAAAATTCGATTTTTAATCAGATTAAAAAATCGATAGGTCATTGTATGGAGAGCTATATAAAGAACATGTAGAAAAAATTCGGTAGTGATCGGATCATTTGTCTTTGAGTAATCACTGCAGCAAATTCGGAAAATGCTGTTCCGAGAAAAACGCGTTTAAAGATAAAATGATCATTTTCACTGTTATAAATAGCCTAGTGTGACAAATATATTCGGGGCCCATGCGTACGATAATTTAGATTCGGCGTTGAGTTGCCAACCCCGCTATCCCCACCCGGCTCTCAGGCCGTTCGAAGCTGCGTAACTGCCGGGTGTTCTCTCGTGGAACGCAGTATCGCTGCCGAGCGGCTAATCTTTAAATGGCTATAACTCAAAAACTATTTGAGATATCGATTTGAAATTTTAATATGTTATTCGTAAAGGTTTAATCTATCGAAATATGAAAAAAAAAGAAAATCGATTTTTTTGAAATTTCACACTAGGTGTGCCCCTTAAGGGGGGGGGGGGGGGGGGGGTAAGGTTAATTCGGTGAAAAAAAGCCATGTTTTCAAGATTTTTTTTTGGCCATGCAGATAGTGTTAGTTGATTTAGTCAATGTCTATATAATAATGCAACATTTGAACAATATTTTCATACATTTTCATTGCAAAATATTGAAAATTGAGCGAGTGACAGTGAATCTCTGGACGTGCCTCGAAAAAAAGTGGTGTTCATCATAACTCGATAGAGAATCATCTGAAACAAAAAAACCAAAATGCATTTGTTAAAGGAAAGGTTTTTCGAGGTAATGACGAGAGGATTTTTTTTTTTTTTCGATTTTTCAATTTTTCGTAGCCCTTGGAAGCCAAACAACCAATTTTCGCTAAAAAAAATCGGCTATTTGTTGTTGTAAAATTGATAATTATTAAAAAAAAAAAAATCCTCTCGTCATTACCTCGAGAAACATCTCCTTTAACAAATGCATTTTGGTTTTTTCGTTTCAGATGATTCTCTATCGAGTTATGATGAACACCACTTTTTTTCGAGGCACGTCCAGAGATTCACTGTCACTCGCTCAATTTTCAATATTTTGCAATGAAAATGTATGAAAATATTGTTCAAATGTTGCATTATTATATAGACATTGACTAAATCAACTAACACTATCTGCATGGCCAAAAAAAAATCTTGAAAACATGGCTTTTTTTCTTACCGAAATAACCTTACCCCCCCCCCCCTTAAGCTACAAAGCATCTCTATTAGAGTCGTGTATCAAATACTTTGGCAAACATCATTAATCTCATTGATGAACGTAAAGAACATAAATTATCTGTGTCAATATCTGATAAATCCGGACGGAACCTGAAAAAGTCCACGTGGCGTAGGTTTTTCGCGATCGTCTTTGCTGAACGCTCTAGAAGTCGGTGACACCTATCGGTGTCGCACTTTTCCAATAACACCAACCGGTGTCTGAACAGGTCTGAACAGGTCTGATCGTTACCTAAATGCCACAATTTGTTTATTCGATTCCAATCCAAAAAAGATGAACTCTATTTATCTAATTGAACCGTAGTTTAAAATTCCAACTACTTCACTCTAATTATTCGTTCGCGAAATCCCTGTAAAAAATTTCTGGTTATGTTATCCAACTGTCATAAATCATGATTCCTTTCAACTTATTCCATTTTCCAGCTAGAGCATGTTTCAAGATCAAAGACGACATAGATTTACACATCAGAGATGAAGATGGTGTTATCATCGAAGAAGAACATTTCACCCTGTTTGATAACATCATCTTCGTCATCACGTTGAACTCTGTAGTGAGCCCATATATTCCAAGTATAACATCGGACTCATCTCATTCTACAGGTAGCTATTTTTATTCCTATTCCTATGTCTATGTCTATGTCTATGTCTATGTCTATGTCTACGTCTACGTCTACGTCTACGTTTGTCTGTCTGTCTGTCTGTCTGTCTGATTTTTCATCGCTGTTCCTCCCTACTATTTTATTTGCATTTGATTTTTGAAATTGTATTCCTTCATTGTTTTTTCTCTGTGCTTTGCTCAGCATTGATATATTTCACAATTCATCTATACACACTTTTCTCCCCAACTCCCTCGTACCCAACTCCCAACTCTTTCTATTTATAAGTCTCTTATTGAATCTTTCCTTACCATTTTTCGTTGTTTGTTTTACATCTGATAGTGACTATTGACGACACCTTCAGCTTCACACAACCATCTAACCTTCTCGAAATATCAGATAGTTTTATGCCACAGCATTTTATGAAATACGAAGACATAGAAGGTCACACAATTCAAGAAAATAAGAAACGCAAGGCATCACCTATTGAGTTTGTTGACATTGAGGAAAATCCATCTCTGCCAAAAAAACGAGTACTTGTTGAGTCGGTAAATATTGATTCCCTTCCTTGTTGCATACTGTAATTAAGCTTCTACAAGGAGTAACATACTATATATAGTTATATCGACCAATTATTAGAGACTTAATATTGTCGGACAGTGCTGTTATTCCATGTAGAAGATTAATTTTCATTCCGGTTGATTGTGTGAACTTTGTCATAATTTATATTTTCCCTTACACAGGCTGAAATTAATATACCGCCAGTGCCCGCTAAGCCTTCCGAATTAACGCTGAACGCATCAATGGTCACACCTTTAAAACTTGTAAGGAGAATTACACATATCAATTTCTGAAGCTGAATATTGAGTTAAATGCAATGTATCTATCTTTCCTGTCATATATATGGGGCATTCCATGCCAAATCGACCACTTCCGAACCCGACCCCTTTCGATTTAGCTGAAACTTTTGTATCTTTTTCTACCCCACTAAAGACGGTCCTCCTAATTTTTTCAAATTTTTTTACCCACCCCAAAAAAAGTCGCTCTTTTTTTTTCAAATAGCCATAACTTCTTCAAAAATTGACTAATCGGGACGTTTTTTTTTTCAAAAGTTTCGTTTTGGAATGTCCTTTTCAAAGAAAAATACAAATAAACTTTCAGATGTCAAATTCTATGAAATATCTGACTTTTTTGAGAAAAATCGTCAGTTTTTCGAAGTTCGCCATTTTTTATTTATTTTTTTTTTGATTCCCTAAAAAACTTTGATTCATTCTGTGAATAATGCCACTAGGTCCAGAGTGGGCCGACTCTTCCTTCTATTTTTTTTTTAAGGAAAAAAAACTTTTCATCTTTTCTCAATTGTTTATTTTTTCGATTTTGAAAACGAAGCTTGAAGAAAGATTGTAAAACGAAGGCTTGTAAAATCGAAAAATAAACAATTGAGAAAAAATGAACATTTTTTTTCCTAAAAAAAAAAAAAAAATACAAGGAAAAGTCGGCCCACTCTGGACCTAGTGGCACTATTCACAGAATAATTCAAAGTTTTTTGGGGAATCAAAAAAAAAAAAAATTAAAAATGGCGAACTTCGAAAAACTGACGATTTTTCTCAAAAAAGTCAGATATTTCATAGAATTTGACATCTGAAAGTTTATTTGTATTTTTCTTTGAAAAGGACATTCCAAGACGAAACTTTTGAAAAAAAAAACGTCCCGATTAGTCAATTTCTGAAGAAGTTATGGCTATTTGAAAAAAAAAGAGCGACTTTTTTTGGGTTCGGTAAAAAAATTTGAAAAAATTATGAGGACCGTCTTTAGTGGGGTAGAAAAAGATACAAAAGTTTCAGCCAAATCGAAAGGGGTCGGGTTCAGAAGTGGTCGATTTGGCATGGAATTACCCATATATATATTAGGGTGATTAAAAAAAAATCGATATTTTTTAATTTCGAAAATCCCCTATTTAAAAGTTGTTCGAAGGTGAAAAAAGATCCCAGTTAAAATTTCAGCCCGAAAAAAAAATATTTAGAGGTCGCTCATTGAGGTTTTCTATTTCCCATTTAAATAACATGGGAAAGAACATTTTTTTTTTTAAGAATTTTCTAGCTCACAAGCCAATCGATGGATTTTTATGCGCGATGAAGATTTTTGAAGGGAATTGAACGCTCTACAAAAAATGTCTCTTATCATTTTTTGATTAAACGACGAGTTCAAAAGTTAATTTTTGAAAGTTTAAAGTAAAAAGTAAAAAGTTAACTTTTGAACTCGTCGTTTAATCAAAAAATGATAAGAGACATTTTTTGTAGAGCGTTCAATTTCCTACAAAAATCTTCATCACGCATAAAAATCCATCGATTGGCTTGTGAGCTAGAAAATTCTAAAAAAAAAAAATGTTCTTTCCCATGTTATTTAAATGGGAAATAGAAAACCTCAATGAGCGACCTCTAAATATTTTTTTTTCGGGCTGAAATTTTAACTGGGATCTTTTTTCACCTTCGAACAACTTTTAAATAGGGGATTTTCGAAATTAAAAAATATCGATTTTTTTTGAATCACCCTAATATATATATATATATATATATATCAATATCAATATATATATCAATCCTCACTATGCATGTTTCAGAATATTTTGAACAAGTTAGAGGAATCGTCCATTGGTACTATTATCATAAAAGAATACGAGGAATTATAAACCCTAACATCACAAAGCCGTAAAAATTGGTAAATTTCACTGTGAACTTGCTTGTTGAAAAATTCGGGCACCACTCAAATACACAGCAAAAGGTTGAGTGCGCAAAAGAAATCATCGATACATTTCCTAATTTGAAGGATCCCGGGTCTGCTAATGGATATGTTAGTACTACATTACTACAATCATGTGTATATTCCATGCGTTTCTTTTTCAATTGATAACAAATTTCATGCAGCCTAGATTTGATTTTACTACACCATAGTTTTACAACGCTGAAAGTATATTTTGTATATTACAATCGAAATTATATCTCATCGGGTTATAATTTCAATGATGAACTTTCATTGACTACTGAGTGCTGTGAAAATCAAAAATATTAACAATCAAAAGTATGTATTAATATTTTTGAATACTTGCACTATTTTAGGAAGCATATTATGAGCCATTGTCCCGAAGTGGGTTTATTGCTTGGAGACTGCGAAGCCTTTGGCGTCGAAGGGTTGACAAGGAAAACGTTACATTCAAAAAGCCACTGAGCCCGACGAGTAGAATAAAGCCAACAGATATTGAAAAGATTGACGAACAAACGATTCAAGAACAATTGGAATTTCTGAAAAATGCATGCCCAAAAATGCAAAAAGATGCCATAGAATTGGCGATGAAAAATACGTATCATTTACGAAGATCTGAACCTAAGAAAATCTTTGAAAACTTCCAAAGATTCCTAGACATACCTTATCTGGTTGGTGTTATTATTATAACGAGAGTGAAGAGGTATACTATAATTTTGTAATTGACTTACATTTTTCAGATCGATCTAGATTTCACTTTGATGTATCCGAACATACACATGAGCAATTTCTCTGAAGATAATATCCTGGAAGTGGCTAAAAAAAATTGTTTATGCGGCGAAGAATCCAGAGGTCTGTCTTGTACGACGTTACAACTGTGTAATCTCATGAAAATGCAAAAAATGAAAATCTGTTGCTTATTTTGGCTCGTTTGTTATAGAATGGGATAAATCCACCACTGCTTTTTTGTGTCTTCTGAAGCTGCTACCACCGACAGCTAAAGGCAAAAAGAAGGCTGAGCGAGAAGGCATACACACTACAGCGGAGCGGCTAATTGTATTCCACAAGATTGGAATTCCATTGGAAAGTGTGAAAACTAAAACGAACCAGCCGTGTCTATTGGCAGTGGGACCAAATACGAAGGCCATATCTTCATACTTCGTAGTTGTTGAAGAAAAAATTATTCCAATTGATGCACACACTTCAATCGCAGCATTCGATTTGCTCTTCAAATCACACTTCGTCTTCGATACGGAGTATGATTCGAACTTGAAAACGTTCTTCAGCTTCATTCAGGAGTTCTACTATAAAATGCCATCGTCAGATAAATTCACCGCCAGAATGCGTGAAGTACGAACGTGGCTCTCACAGCCCAGCGCAGTAGTGTAACTTCCATATCCCTGTTTACGCAAGTATTTTTATATTTACATAACTTTTTATTTAACGATGAATGCATCTCGTGCATTACTTTGTACAATATTATTCTAACAATAAGTTTGCTTCATTTTGGAGTTTGTAAAGGGTTTATCACTCTTCTAATCATCGTTTGACTCATAGTATACTATATCTTTCTCAGGTAATCTGTACAATTGTTTCTACATGCTATATTTGTTTCGAGATTCAAAATAGAGACTTTAATGATTTACTTTTAATTTGTTGTTTCGTACTTCTTATCGTTTCCAGAGCAATGTTGCTAGTCTTGCATTTTTTAAATAAGTATTATACTACTGTGTTACTACTACTACTGCATTACACACATTTGTGTTGACTGCATCTTGTGCATCATTTTGTACGAGGTTATTTTAAGTTCTTTTTATTTTGGAGTTCGTAAGCGGTCCACCGTTTTTTGAATTGTTATTTGATATATAGTACACTATATTTCATCGGACAACCAGTACAATGGTTTTTACATGTTATATTTGTTTTAAGAAGCTGGTATCAGTTGTCGATGTTACTAGACATTTATGCACCGACCATGGGCTATTCCAACACACACACTTAACATTGAGCTGTTGTTACGATCAATGTTCTTGTTCATTCAAAACTTACAGTGGTCTTAGGCGACACATGCTTAATCATATTAGTTATAACTCTCCTTCCAATTTCAATCGTAGTACTGAGCTTGAGCAAGCAGGTCCGAGTAGTAACTCAAATGATAGGGAATTTGTTGACAGTAGTCTCACATTGCACGAAACGTTGCAAGCATTTGATGGATCGGGAATAGAAGCAAACTTTGAACTTGGATCAGACCTTGAAGTAACCACTGATCTTGAATCAGACTTGGAATCAGATGACATGGAATCGAATAAAATAAGACCAAATTCCATATCCCAACCTGTACAGGAAAGTGTTGAAGTATCGCAGACTCTGTCGCCCGAGGTCATGTATGCATTAAAATTAAATTCGTTAACAATACCAAAAACAACGATGCAATTTGTTATTGAAACTACAGAGAGTTTATTAACGGAGATTTTTGACGAAATGTCAATTCTCCTTGAAAGGGAAAATATACCTGTAGCCTCAGAACTACAAAAGTATTTGGACAAGAAGAAGGATGTTTTCAAATCTGTGAACACCGTACACAAAGTTCAAAAGATATATTCGGACCTACCTAATTACGTGCGTCCGAAAGAAATTCAAATAGGTATTCGTTATGACCAATAGGGTGGGCCGAAAATCAGCTTTTTTTGAATTTTCATTATTAATACCGAAAATATCGTTCAATGTGTATAAAAAAAAATCTATGCAAAAGGAAAAAATTTTATGTCGATATCTTAGGCTCGCCAAATCCCGTTAGAGTTTGAAGTTATTTAAAAAAGAAATTTTCTACTTATTTTGATCGGAAATTTAATTCTCTACAAAAAAGGTCCTATAATAAAATCACGTAAAGTTAATGGTTACTGAGATAATTGCAATTTTGTTCTAAAATATGAAATTTTTCAAGATATTATCACATTTTCAGGGTAAAAAATGAATTTTATCATATCAATTTCATGGGAAATTAAATTAAAAAAATTAAAATTAAAAAATTAAAATTAAAAAAAAAAATTAAAATTAAAAAATTAAAATTAAAAAAAAAATTAAATTTTTTTTTTATTTATCTATTTTTTTTTTGTTAAATTTGATTAATTTTTTTTTTTCAATTTTTAATTTTTTTCAATTTTTAATTTCTTTCAATTTCTTTTTTTTTTATTGAATTTTCACTTATAATACCACAAGAGCTTCGGGGTTATCGGGTATTTCCCGATAGGTTCGTTGCAAACAAATGAAGGAGTCAAGTTTTTCAGGTTAAAAAATCACGAGCGCGAAGCGCGAGTGATTTTTCCTGAAAGGCTTGACGATTTTATTTGTTTGCAGGGAACCTTGAGGGAAATGCCAGATAATTTTGAAGCTCGTGTGGTATTCGTTTGATTATTTTTCCGTCCCAAGTGTCGGCCGGTGGAATTGCACCATGAGACGAAATGTACAGTTAACAAACTCCAAATCGACTCATTTTCATGCAAAATCTCCAATTTTCACAATTGAATTCAACCTGTCAGTTTGACGTGTGGTTAATTTGACTGGATCATGTTTTGTTTTTTATATATAGCAACTACCAGAGAAAATTTTCAAAAAATTATCAGTATAATACCATGTAGGTTGTACCACGTGACGTCGAATGGTGCAATTCTATTGGTCGATATTTGGGTCGGAAAAATAATCCATGAAATTTATAAGATATAATTTATTTTTTACCGTGAAAATGTGATAATATCTTGAAAAATTTCATTTTTCAGAACAAAATTGCAATTACCTGAGTAACTATCAACTTTACGTAATTATATTGTAGGACCTTTTTTGTAGAGAATTAAATTTCCGATCGAATTAAGTTGGAAAATTTTTTTTTAAATAACTTTTAACTTTAACGGGATTTGGCGAGCCTAAGATATCGACCTAAAATTTTTTCCTTCTGCATAGTTTTTTTTTTATGCATATTGAACAATATTTTTGGTATTAATAATGAAAATTCAAAAAAAGCGGATTTTCGGCCCACTCTAATGACCAAGTATTCGATAAATCTACAAATACTTACAAATCTATGCCAGTGCCATGTAAATTCATGTATGTACCGATCTTGGAAACTCTTAAGATGGTTATAAGTAATAATTCTGTGAGGCGGATACTAAATTCTGCACGTGAAGTCGAAGAATCTACTTATAAGGATATTTCAGACGGCTCGTACTATTTATCGAATCCTTTGTTTCAACAATCGAAAAATGCTTTACAAATTCAAATCTACTACGACGATTTTGAAACTACTAATCCTCTCGGTACCAAAACGAGAGTACATAAGTTAGGTGGCATATATTTTATAATACGTAACCTCACACCGCATTTGAATTCGCAGTTATAGTCCAGTCGGAATGTACATGAGGTGTGCAAAAACATAATACTCAGCTAGAAATTTTTGCACGGCTTCCGGGGATGCCCAGGAACACAACCCTCAGTTATCCCGGAAAAAAAGTGACGGCTTTGGTAGTAACAATTGATTGAAAATTGAAAACGTTGAATTTCGAAGATCTTTTTTTATTTATCAAGTTGAGAGAAAAAAGCTTCAGACAAAAGTTGAAGATATAATTTTTCTCTACAAAATCGGTTCTATGCAAAGTCACGTAGGATTGTTGGTTTAGCTTCTAATTGCAACAAAAGATTCAATTTCACTCTTTTGTTTATTGCATCCAGGTCAGTGAATTATCAACGCACACTGTCGAAACTCATCCGGATTGTAGAAATATCCCGTCTCAAGCGAAGCGCGCAAAGTTCACCAGGCTATGTCGTATAGTTTAGCAACAATAATTTTTTCCCCGAAAAAAATGACCCCCCCACAGAATTAGTCACGATCACCTGACAGAGTGCAATAAAATCGTGTCATTAGTTTTTACCACCCTCTTTCAGAATCTCATTAAAAAAAACAGTTTTTTTGACAAACAAGCACGTTTCTAGCGAAAACTCGGTTTTCGCTTATAAACAAATGGAAATATCTTCCTTAATTTTCAAGTTATCGGCAATATTCCGGAAGAATCTGATAGCTCTTTTTGAGACGCTTTTTTTTTGAAAAAAAATCATCCCTTAATCTCTATCAGAACCGGAGATACAGACAGGTTTACCTATTAATTTGTAATTGTCGATCTAAGCAACATTTTCGGATGAACAAAGTTCGTACGTGTTCTTGAGACATTTGGGCATCATCTACGATTTGTCTCATATCTCCTCGGAGTATTTCTTTCATCGATGGGACAGGTTGAATGCAGCCGCGCGGACAGACACCGCGCCGCCCGTCGGGCGAGTCGAGCCGAGCCGCGCGGCGGAGAGCGGTGGGGAGCGCTCTAGCCAATCGTGCGCGACGTCGCATCGCTAGTTAACAATTCGAATAACTCCCTTAAAAATTGTCGTACAAACTTGGTTTTTTTTTTCAAATCGGGCTACTTTTTTCTCACCAATCCGATCACGCTGTCCAAAATGAGCCTCGATCGATACTTGTCTAATTGATTATCCTTTTTCTCTGTTTTTAGTCTTGAAATGTTTATAAATAACGTAATATTATTGGAATGAAGGTGTGATTGATAACTTTCAATTCATTAGCAAATATATCCACATCATATTATTTACAAAAAGCTTCACTTATAATTAAATTGAGAATATGCATACCGAGCTGCTACAGAGATAACTCATACTCAATTGACACTCCTAATATTATTAGGCAATCATAAAAATCGATCGTTTATTATTCATAGCAACTTTCAGGTTAAAAACAGAGAAAAAGGATAATCAATTAAACAAGTATCGATCGAAGCTCATTTTGGACAGCGTGATCGGATTGGTGAGAAAAAAGTAACCCGATTTGAAAAAAAAACCAAGTTTGTACGACAATTTTTAAGGGAGTTATTCGAATTGTTAACTAGCGGTGCGACGTCGCGCGGGATTGGCTAGAGCGCTCCCCACCGCTCTCCACCGCGCGGCTCGGCTCGACTCGCCCGACGGGCGGCGCGGTGTCTGTCCGCGCGGCTGCATTCAACCTGTCCCATCGATGAAAGAAATACTCCGGGGAGATATGAGACAAATCGTAGATGATGCCCAAATGTCTCAAGAACACGTACGAACTTTGTTCATCCGAAAATGTTGCTTAGATCGACAATTACAAATTAATAGGTAAACCTGTCTGTATCTCCGGTTCTGATAGAGATTAAGGGATGATTTTTTTTAAAAAAAAAAAGCGTCTCAAAAAGAGCTATCAGATTCTTCCGGAATATTGCCGATAACTTGAAAATTAAGGAAGATATTTCCATTTGTTTATAAGCGAAAACCGAGTTTTCGCTAGAAACATGCTTGTTTGTCAAAAAAACTGTTTTTTTTAATGAGATTCTGAAAGAGGGTGGTAAAAACTAGTGACACGATTTTATTGCACTCTGTCAGGTGATCGTGACTAATTCTGTGGGGGGGTCATTTTTTTCGGGGAAAAAATTATTGTTGATTATTTTTCCGACCCAAATATCGACCAATAGAATTGCACCATTCGACGTCACGTGGTACAACCTACATGGTATTATACTGATTATTTTTCCGACCCAAATATCGACCAATAGAATTGCACCATTCGACGTCACGTGGTACAACCTACATGGTATTATACTGATTATTTTTCCGACCCAAATATCGACCAATAGAATTGCACCATTCGACGTCACGTGGTACAACCTACATGGTATTATACTGATAATTTTTTGAAAATTTTCTCTGGTAGTTGCTATATATAAAAAACAAAACATGATCCAGTCAAATTAACCACACGTCAAACTGACAGGTTGAATTCAATTGTGAAAATTGGAGATTTTGCATGAAAATGAGTCGATTTGGAGTTTGTTAACTGTACATTTCGTCTCATGGTGCAATTCCACCGGCCGACACTTGGGACGGAAAAATAATCAAACGAATACCACACGAGCTTCAAAATTATCAGGCATTTCCCTCAAGGTTCCCTGCAAACAAATAAAATCGTCAAGCCTTTCAGGAAAAATCACTCGCGCTTCGCGCTCGTGATTTTGTAACCTGAAAAACTCGACTCCTTCATTTGTTTGCAACGAACCTATCGGGAAATACCCGATAACCCCGAAGCTCTTGTGGTATTATAAGTGATAAGCTATACGACATAGCCTGGTGAACTTCGCGCGCTTCGCTTGAGACGGGGTATTTCTACAATCCGGATGAGTTTCGACAGTGTGCGTTGATAATTCACTGACCTGGATGCAATAAACAAAAGAGTGAAATCGAATCTTTTGTTGCAATTAGAAGCTAAGCCAACAATCCTACGTGATTTTGCATAGAACCGATTTTGTAGAGAAAAATTATATCTACAACTTTCGTCTGAAGCTTTTTTCTCTCAACTTGATAAATAAAAAAAGATCTTCGAAATTCAACGTTTTCAATTTCCAATTAATTGTTACTACCAAAGCCGTCACTTTTTTTCCGGGATAACTGAGGGTTGTGTTCCTGGGCATCCCCGGAAGCCGTACAAAAATTTCTAGCTGAGTATTATGTTTTTGCACACCTTATGTACATTCCGACTGGACTACTAGTCCTATTTCGCTAGATAAGTTAGGTTCATTAATAGGTGAAAGAGCCGCACAAACTTGGTGCTTGATTCGCTATCTTTCATTGATCTTGGGAGATCCCGTGTAGAAATTTGTCAAGGCATGCCAGGATACCGAAATGGGCCACATTAGGCATAATCGTGGCTTGCCACGATTTTGCAAAATACTCGATTATGTTTGTTAAATGCACTTTTTTCGATGGGAAATGTTTTCAAACAATAATTTTAAGAACAAATTTGAGTTTTCAGTAACGAAGGATTCAATTAAAGACAATGACAATTGATGTGGCTTTCTCTCGAATTTGTTGTGGCTGCCACACTTGCGTTACTGCCGGAGTTCTCACGTGGCGCTGCTGTGTCATTTGCCTTTAGACTCCGTAGGGCTGACATATGGAATGCCTGTTTACGGCCAGCTTACCGTTTGTAGCCATGACCGAATATATGAAGCTAGTGTAGCCATCAGCTGACGAAATAAGTGATTGAAATAATAATTATTATACAGTCGTGTAGAGGAAACTTGGAGTTGTGTTGACATACAGTAATCTGTAGGTAATATATAGACGTCAATGACTGGGCCGTAAATGACAGCCAACGGTTTCCCGATGAATCATTGAAAGGTTATTTATATACTTAAAATATTTTTTCACCCAAATAACATATATAATATATAAAATAACATATTAAATGTCTTCGATAGTTGAAAGTACAGATTAAGAGTATGTGATAGTACTATTTAGTAAACAGCTATCAAAAATGTACTCAGCTGTCTCACTTTCTCCAAAGCAGCGCTGTTAAAAAATGGAAGAAATTGAAAAAAAAATTAAATTAATAATTGGATAATTTTTTTAGCCATTTATCAGAACGATTATAAATAATCATAGTGAAAAAAAAAACATTCTCTCAAAAATAGGTGTTGCAAAAATTATTCGATTTTTTAACAATTCTCAGAAAAAAAGGTTATTTTGATTATACAATAGAAATTCATCTCGTAAAATTCTGAATAGACTGATATATAAAAGTTTTGGTCGAATTTTTTTTTTTACTTTGAAATATTTCGACTTTAGCGCGAAAAGATATTGAAAGTAAATACGAAAAAATGATACAAGATTTCAGCGAATAGTTTAGCGTAGTCGGTAGAGCGTGCGACTAGTAATGCGAGCGAATGTGTAGGTCCCGGTTCGAATCCCGGTCAAAATAGCGAGATGTATTTCTAATCAAAAAATCCCTACTATGTATCAAACTGCGGTCGGTTACAATTATGGGTGTTGCTCAACACATCACACATTGTAATAAATTCATTGTAACCATCTAAATTTATTTTTTCTCACATTATAATATGCTTGGCCGATCATAGTTTGCCATGTCTGGGCCATTCTATTTGAGTTTAGGCACGGTCGTGGAAGAAATTATGGCGCGAGTAGGGCGCGATCATTGCTAGCCTGTCTAGTCCCCTATCGGGCACTGTATCTAAAACGGGAACATCTAGCCAGGGCCCTAACAGGTTGCCACAGCTCACAAGGGGACCCTCAAGGTTGTCACTCACCGATTTTGATGAATTTTAGGTATGTTGTACAGAGACCTACCCTGAGTACCTGAGTACCGGGATTTGTCCCAATGCCTCCTAGTTTCCGAGAAATTTTTTCGAAAATTCAACTCTTACGAATATAAACCCTTAAGTTTATCAGACGTTCCAGTCAGCGATCATAGCACACTAGGCAAGGTTCCCGGCTACCACCCTGGCGGTCCGGGTTCGAGTCCCACCTCGGCTACACTTTTTTTTTTTTTTTATTGTCACGAAATATTAATAAATAAGATGAGATATTGCAAAATCGTTTAATTATTTTTATTTTCACGTAGGCAAAAATGATTACAGGAGAAAATATTATAACATCCTTCATGAGAAACTGCAGCTTATTTTTGATCATACATAAATGGCTCCGTCTCTCTTACTCGCTATCGCTAGCATCACTTGTTACGCTGGAACAGAATGTTGGGTGGTATTTATCGTAAAAGCAGCCAAAACACAAAACCGCAGAACACCACGAACATTTTATAAAACCTACGGCCTTGCAGGCGCACGGAGTTTTGAGAAGCGTTATCGTGAAAATAAAAATAATTAAACGATTTTGCAATATCCCATCTTATTTATTAATATTTCGTGAGATTAAAAAAAAAAAAGTGTAGCCGAGGTGGGACTTGAACCCAGACCGCCAGGGTGGTAGCTGGGAACCTTGCCTAGTGTGCTATGATCGGTGACTTGAACGTGTGACATACTTAAGGGTATATATCCGTAAGAGTTGAATTTTCGAAAAAATTTCTCGGAAACTAGGAGGCATTGGGACAAATCCCGGTACTCAGGTACTCAGGGTAGGTCCCTGTACAACATACCTAAAATTCATGAAAATCGGTGAGTGACAACCTTGAGGGTCCCCTTGTTTGCTTATTCATATCATTGAAATAGTCTTTTCACCGGAAATAACCATTGGTATGATAGGGCAATTGAAACTGTTGATCGACGAACATCATACTCTATTTCACTCACAATTCAATAGAGGTTTATTACCCAAACATCATTTGATGATTCACTATCCTACAGTCATTGAATATATGGGACCTTTAATTTATTTGTGGTCCATGAGATTCGAGGGAAAACACAATTATTTCAAAAATTTGGCTCACAAGTATCGAAATTTTATTCATATAACGAAAAGCTTAGCTAATCAGCATCAAACATTCATGTATTATACGTGGAAAGTATGTCACCAAAATTTAGATACACTAGCTATTCCAGGGCCTGGTTCTTTCTCGGAATTTGGTTGCCTCATGGACAAGTACCATTTGAAAATTGATGGAATTGAGAAATGCAGTAAAGTTCTAGTCGTTCGCAATCTGAAATTGAATTTTCTCTACGAAATTGGATTTTTCATCACAACGAAAATTAAAGCGAGAACTGATTTGCCAGTTTTTAAAAAAATTGAAAATATTTTTATTTATGGTAGCTGTGCATATGCTATATGTTTAGAATGGAATACGCAATATTTTCATGAGGAGTATCGTGCCTTTTTAATTTCCCCGCATTCGGACTCTGAAACACTGTATTCAATTGTGAATCTGAAGGCATTAAAACACAAGCCCGCTTACGAACTCCACCAATCCTGTATTAGTACAAATTGGTTTATTGTTCCTAAATATCAGATAATTTAACACAATAATCGTCTTTATATCTTCTTTATAAGAATATTATAAGATACTTATTTTTATAATTTTTATATAACAGTCATTTCTGCGAGTTTTGTATATTGTCGAGTGTTGTATTTATATTAGGGTGCTTCAAAAAATTTTTTTTTTGTTTTCCGTTCTTACCCCCTCAAATGTTAATGGTTTAGAAGAAAAAAATCTTCCCCAAAAATGGTCTCTCTAGCTCAACTCTAAGAGCTCTTTTCATTTTAATTTCCCATTTACTATTAACATGGAAAAATGTGTCTTTTCATTGAAAGTTAAATTACTCGCGAACTACTTGATATTTTTCGAATTCACGCATAAATCCTTGAAGCTGATTCTTTGAGCTTTCCAAGCGGGACTCTAATAAAAAATAAAAAGAAAGAAAAAAATAATAATAATTAATGATTTCTTTAAAAATCAGTACTTTTCAGATGGCTTTAGTTTGTGTTTTGATTATGATAATTATGCATTATTATAGAGTTTTGGAAAGCTTAAAGAATCAGCTTCAAGGATCTATGCATGAATCCGAAAAATATCAAGTAGTTTGCGAGTAACTAAACTTTTAATGATAAGACAAATTTTCCATGTTAAGTAAATGGGAAATTAAAATGAAAAGAGCGACCTGTTGAAGTTGAGTTAGAGAGACCATTTTTGGGGAGGATTTTTTTCTTCTAAACCATTAACATTTGAAGGGGTACAAACGGAAAAAAAATACAATTTTTTTTTGAAGCACCCTAATTTATATCTATGTATTCCTATAATATGTGCAATAAATAAAAATTTTATTGTCAAAATTTCTCGACTTTCATTCAAAATAAAGACGATCACATTACTTTTTTTTTATACACATACACGTATAGTCTCATGCACCACGCACGCACGCACGCACACGCGCGCGCGCGCGCGCACACCCACACCCACACACACACACACGGAATACATGCACGCATGCTCATACGTATCAACAAACCCATTGACAAATAGTACTCCTAATGGTGTATTATTTTAACACCGTTTGGTGCACGGTGGAAATTATGCCACCCTATGGCACCGTTTGGTGCACAGCACGGTGTATTATCCTAACACCGTTTGGTGCACAACGAGGATGATGCGGATTTATGACACCGTTTGGTGCATTGTACGGTCTATGATCTTAACACCGCTTGGTGCAGATTAACCTCGCAGATTTAACACCGCTATTTTTGTATTATTAAATTTTATTGGTGTCGATTATAATCAACACTGTTGCGTGTTAAAACACACTAACCATCTTGGTGTTGAGTCACGGTGTCATCTATTGACACCGGGACTCTGACAACACGTATTTACACCAAAATCGGTGTGGACTTCTATAGAATACGGAGCGGTGTTAAATCGGTGTCAATTTTGACACCACTTTTCTAACAGTGTAAAAGCAAAGCACTATCAGACCCCGATTTACGCCTATCATTGACGAAGTTGTTCAATAAATTTTCCTATAACGCCCAGAAACTTGCACCTTGTACGTCGAGTCAGGCGAATGAAGCCTACAATCATGCAGTGACAGGCAAACATCCAAAAAGTCAGCATTATGCCAATTCACACTATGCGGAACCGCACCGAACGGCACCGAACCGCACGGCACCGACCGTCAGCGAAGCGCGCAGAAGTATTTTGACTGTATGCACACTACGGCGAACGACGCCGAAATTTTCGAGTCGCACAACCAATGCATTCTGTTTTTTATTTATTTCTTTTTAATTTATATTACTATGGAAATGAATTGTTTCTATTGAGTCATACAATGGACAGCTCTGACGAGGAAGATTTAGAATGAGGGTCTCTAAATCCATAATTGTTTTCATTATCTTTATATTTTTACTTGTGTGAACACAAGTATTCTACAGATTCTTGATTTTTACTATGTTCAGATATTTCAGTTTCCAAGATAACGGTATATAAAAAACAATTGAATGATCGCATCTCTTCTCACAAAACAAGTCAAACAGAATAGAATATTAGAATAGTGATATTTGTTGGGTAGGCATTGAAATGCTTTGATTATTCTAATTTGTATTGAATAATGAAAAGTATGAAGAATATCCAATGATAACGTTGTTGAATAATTTTTACTTTTCACCACAAAGTGATAGGAACTAACTCAGAACGTTGAAAAAGAATTTGTCCAAGTAATATTGTAGGAGATGAATGCAATTTTGCTCAAAAAAATTTTTTTTCATGAATCTCAGATAATATAATGAAAATTGGGGGACTTCTTTATAATATATGTCCAATTAAGGAGATTTCAACGTAGAACCCATCGCCATCCCATAATTTCCTTATATGAGTGATGAAGATAACGGATCCAACTAATTTTTAAGAATTTAAAAATAATTTTAAACCCGGCTTGAATTCGAAAAAAATTTCACTCGTGTGATTCTCACCCTCGCTTCGCTCGGGCGAAAAACGTCACACTTCACCGAGAATCAACCGCACTAGTATCGAAAAGTACTATTTGTGATCATTGGCTCTGTTCTGAAATAAATGAATATTTTTAAGTGAAAGTGCGGAGAGAATCCTTTCGAAAACAGGTGTCAAATAATTTGTTTTTTTTACGTTGTAGTGCGACAGAATTATTCTAAAATACAAATCGGTGAAAATCAATCATTTCTAAGATAATACCTGGCTTTATGAAATTTTTACTCTGGACTTTGACAAATGCTCCCGGCATGTTTCTTGGACCTCTAGACACTAGAAAATTAGCGTACGAATAGAAAAATCTAATTGAAAAAGTGGCGCATGTCGCGTATTTTGCCGCATATACATATATGCATTTTTAAAAAATATAAGGAAACAGAATTTATAAGTTTTCATTTCAAATGGCAGTGGACTTAGTCCAAGTAACCCCTTGGAGGAAGGGGAAAAGTGGGTGGGCGGATGGGCGGGTGGCCCCCCCTCCCTCCAACCCCTTCCCTACCTCCAATAATAACAACAGAATTTATGTGATGCAAATTTTAAATCCAGTTTCAATCACTCAATAGTTGCATTCAAATGCATACTTCGGCGGCCTTCTGCGGGCTTATGTGTTCACACTATTCGGCAGCGAACGGCAGCGAGCCGCGTGTGATATAAAAATTTCGATGCCGTGCGGTTCGGTGCGGTTCGGCGCGATTCCGCATAGTGTGAATTGACTTTTACCGCGCGGTTCTGCGCACTTCGCTGCCGTTCGCTGCCGTGCGCTGTCGAATAGTGTGAACACTCGCATAAGACAGCGTGTGATATAAAAATTTCGATGCCGTGCGGTTCGGTGCGGTTCGGCATAGTGTGAATTGGCCTTATGCTGCCTCCGAGTCCCTAGATTTTCGAGTCACTGCGGCTGTGCCAAAAAAATTTGGGCACCCAATATAGTGCACAGGTTTACGAGAAATTACACCTGCCCATTTTGGAGCTATCCATGAACCATCGACGACACTTATTGTCAGAGGGGTGAGGAGTATAGTCCAAAATCAGGACACGGAATACTGAAGCCGAACTTTCGCGCGTATTGTATCGAGGTAACCCGCTTAACAGGAGTAGATGCAGCGAGATTTTTCCCGTTTCTTCGATTATAATTAGGCTGGAAAGAATATTAGTGATGAAGTGACATTTTGTTGTTTCATCAAAATATCAAGTAAAATAAAAATTCTAAAAATATTTTTTTCCATTTCTCGTTCATTTGTGAATCAGTGGATCACAAATTCCCGAATATTGCTACGTCCTTCGTTCATTACGTAGACAAATATTTTCATCGTTATACGTAGGTACTACTGCCAAGGTAAGTACAGTACTCAATTAAATAAATCAACTAACTGAGGATTATTTTGAACCCCTGGAAATGTCTGCTGTCAATTTTCGTGTATAGGTATCCCGACTCACCAGGGCTCACCCAGAATCATTTGTCTGACAATCAGAGTAGCTAGGAGAGAAAGCTCCATTGCAGTGCTCCATGCAGTCACTCCAGATCGTGCAAAGCACAGGCAGAGCTAATCTTGCGAAAGCATTCAGCAATTACTTACCACACTTTCGACGTTCGTTTCGTTATGCTCTCCACGAGCACATGCAGACTCAGGAGCCACGGTGTTCGTATGAGCAGCTGCACTTTTGATAGCCGTGTGATTGACCATAGCTACTATGGCTATGCTGACATTCACCTTAAATCCATAAACGATGGCTAGCCCAATAGACCCCATAATAGCCATCAGGTATCGGGCTGGTACAAGTGCTTTTTTCCCCGCGGCATTATCTGCAAGAATGTACATAATGAAATTAATTATTCAATGGTTTCATTCGACGTCACGGTATACATTATTTTGTAAATCAGTTTGAAAATTATGGAGGTGAAATTATTCTAAAAAAAAAAAAGGCAAAATTAGAGTCTAGGTTCTGTGCATAGTCAATGGTTTAGAAACAGCTTAGCTATATATATCAATAGCGGGTTTAAATAATATTCAAAGCAATTTTTTCGTAAGGCTTCACAATTCTATCGGAATATACCAATCGGTATATCTACCGAAATATATGATTTTTTAAAGTCGAATATTAAAATTATTACGACGAATATATGATCGTGGAAGGTTCCGAAAGGTCCTATACGATCTTAAGTATTTATGCGACTGCTGCGATTTGACACGTCACACCATACAAGATTCTATGGAATCATACAAGACCTAATATGATCACATAGATAATTGGTCAAAATAATATTCATTCACGATTCTGTCATATACAGTGCGATTCTGTGGAAAGTTGGGAGCCGTGTGGGTAGGCAACCGGCGTATTTACCGAAACGGCAACGCTGTCGTAGGGACAGTCGAACGTCTGCATCTACAGATGACATAGCGGCAGCTTTCACGTAGTTTGGTCAGAATCAAGTGACAAAATGACATATTTGAGGTTGATCGTAATATAACTAGTAAGGCAGCGGGAATCGATATTCATTCGTGAAGAAGTGGTAACGAATTAGCGAATTGATTGCAGATGTCGATTTCTGTTTATTTGCAACGTTATTTGGGTCTAAACAACCGTCGGGGTGAAATTTACGAATCATTCTAATAAAGGTAACCAAAAAATGTCAAACGATAATAATTCCTAATAAAGTCGTGATAAAGTTACGAATTGATCGCAGATTCTGAGTTATGTTTATTTGCGAAATTATTTACAAGCTAGCAGTTCCTCGATGATGGACTGACTCGTCGCATCACTTCGACAACTACGGTCAGGAACACAGCGATGTAAATTCGATACAACGAGCAATCTACGAGGCATCTCTGACGTAGCAGCAAACCCCAAATTTTTTCACCTCCTAATAATTTGAATGCACAGTTTTACGGAAATACTGCGCATAGTTCCAGAAGACGGTCAGAAGCTTATCTGGAAAGTTGCTCAAGAAGTCGGCATGTCGTCGGCACAACGCATTTAGTTTATTGTTATTGTACTACGTTTAATGAATAAATAATGTTATTACATGAGAGAAACTCATTGTAATGTAATCATTTTTACAAATATGTGACGCTTTATTCCACTCAGCTATCAAAGGCACAATTACGTTTATTTACTGAACAATACTTTCAATTCATTCATTCCTCGCTGAGACTTCTACAAGATTATCGGTATAGTAGGCAAACAGGTGATCTTTGATTCGTAAATTTCACCTCGAGGGTAGTTTGGACCCAAATAATGTTGCAAATAAACAGAAATCGACATCTGCAATCAATTTACTAATTCGTTACCACTTCTTTACGAATTAATATCGATTTCCGTTGTCTTACTAGTTATATTACGATCAACCTCAAATATGTCACTCTGTATGTTGATTCTGACCCAACGAAGTGACAGCTGTCGCTACGTCATCTGTAGGTGCAGACGTTCGACTGTCCCTACGACAGCGTTGCCGTTTCGGTCAAATACGCCGGTTGCCTACCCACACGGCTCCCAACTTTACACAGAATCGCTCTGTATATGTCGTTCCTAATATCTAAAATAAGGAATATTATATGAAAATGTAGAATAGATATGTATACTCGAATATTTAGACATATATATACGTATATATACTATATACGTGCAACGTATTCATTATATTACCAAAATTAATAAAAATTGAATTGAAGAAATTGAAACAAAATTGGAGTATATGATTTGGATTTATTCTTCAACTCGAATAATCGGATAGAATTATAGCCCCTAGTAAAATCTGATCAGGCTATGGCTGGACAGTCCGGCCATAGCCCGGCCAGGTCTCCTGCCGGCCCGGCCGGGTGCTAGATACCCGAGCGTGACGACTCTGGGCGGGCTATGGTCAGACCGTCCGGCCAGCGCCTGACTAAAAGCCGGGCTTCCTGGCCGGCTCCCGGCCAGCACCCCGGTTCGATTTCAAAAAAAAATGTTGCCCGACCAGCGCCCGGCCAGAAACCTTCTTGTAACTAGTCTTGGGTAGTTCGCGAGCGACCTAGGTGGGAAGAGCCGCTCCTTTAGGTGAACTATGCGAACTAGTTCGTCGATGATCTTACTCTCAGTTCTTTATATATTTTTTTTTTTTTTTCTGGCGTTCGCTCTATTATGAAGTGCCGCTGCATGACTAACCGACTGATTTTTTTTTGCTCTTACACGAGTCTCTTATTAAAGTATACAGAGATGATCTGTGGAAAGTTATAAGCCGTGTGGGTAGGCAACCGGTGATGCACTACGAAATGGCAACGCTGTCCATGCGAGAGTCGAATAAGTCGAATGACCGTATCTACAGACGACGTAACGGCAGCTGTCATTCTGCGGCTCTCATGTTGTTAGGTTAGAATGAGAGTTATAAATAATTGTCAGATTTAGATTTTGTAATCACAGTTCCTTAATACAACGGTAAATATTCTTTCTTAAGAAAGTGTAACGGGTTATTCAGGTAATTGCGGATGCCAATATCGGTTTATTTCGAACATTATTAGGTTATAACCTAACATTATTAGGTTATAACCCCGCAGAATGACAGCTGCCGTTACGTCGTCTGTAGATACGGTCATTCGACTCATTCGACTTATTCGACTCTCGCATCGACTACGTTGCCATTTCGTAGTGAAACACCGGTTGCATACCCACACGGCTTATAACTTTCCACAGATCATCTCTGTATAATTTACAGTCTATGGTGAACAATAATCATAAATATATATTTTCTTTTTTCAATTATCTCTACTGAAATATTAAAAAAAAAGAACTAACGAACTAAAAGAGCGAACAAGTTCGTCATTGGACTGCGAACTAAATTGAGCGCTCCCAATGGCGACCGACTATGCCCAAGACTGCTTGTAACAGGGCCAATCAGGAGTCAATCCACGTCAAGCGGGACACCTTTTTGACCGCGTGTTCTTGGAAATCGTCGTAATTTTTTTTACACATTCTCTGGGTAAAATGAATGGATGAAACATTTTTTTTTTTTTTTAACTCGAAGGGCTTAGAAGTTACAAGGGGTCGAATTTTCGAAAAAAGCACCAAAAATCGGAATCACGGTCTTCTTCAAACTCTAATATCTCCGGTTTCCTTTGTCGTACAGACATCGGTAAAAATTCATTTTAAAGCTCTTGAATCGCACTTTCACGCTATTAATTTTTTATTCACCTAATAAATAATGTTCCATTTGTTATAAACAATTATATTTTTTAAACGTGATTTTCGAGATGATTACACCTTCCGAAAATTCTAAAAAAAATACGAGCGTGTTCCTTGATTCATTCTCTACGAAACCTGTAAGTTTCAAAATGGAACTCCGATGGAAACTATATTTAAAAAGCGATTGATTCGTGCGGGACGTCGCGCGCGGCTGTCTACGCGGGCGCGCCGAGACCGAAGCTTGTTCTCTTCACATGCAAGGCATACAGGGGGGCTGTTATAGGTCTGAATTCATCAAATCCATTAATTCACAGAATTATTTATTCTATTTCATACTGAATATTCTACTCAAAACAATACAAAATATTAATACAGAACTAAAACGCTTAATTAAAATCTTCAAACACATCACAATTTCGAAACTAAAGCTCCTAGTCGTCAAAAATAAGTGGTAAATATAAAGTACGGGGGGGCTGTTATAGGTCTGAATTCATCAAATCCATTAATTCACAGAATTATTTATTCTATTTCATACTGAATATTCTACTCAAAACAATAAAAAATATTAATACAGAACTAAAACGCTTAATTAAAATCTTCAAACACATCACAATTTCGAAACTAAAGCTCCTAGTCGTCAAAAATAAGTGGTAAATATAAAGTACTTTTTGATTCCATCAAATGGGATACGTCACAATATCATCATTCAATTAATTACGTACTAAATTAATCAACTAAAACTTACTAGATATTATAAATTTCAGAATTTTATTATACATATAAATAAAATCTTACAGTGAGCCATAAATTTGAATTTCTACTAATACCTAGTTGATCTACTTGGAAACCAATGCTTCTACTGACTTCTGTGCATTCGAATATCTTTTGGCAACAATTTTTTTTTTTTAAATAGGTTTTATACAATGGAATATCAATGTTCCACGTACTAACTTCGCTTTCTCAAATCGACCTTGTAATGCAACAGCTTCTTTTTTATAATCCTCACAGAATGATCCCCACAGAAGTCAGTAGAAGCATTGGTTTCCAAGTAAATCAACGATTAGTCGAAATTCAAATTTGCGGCTCACTTTAAGATTTTATTTATATGTAATATAGTTCTGAAATTTTTAATATAGGTTTTAGTTGATTAATTTAGTACGTAATTAATTGAATGATGATATTGTGACGTATCCCATTTGATGGAATCAAAAAGTACTTTATATTTACCACTTATTTTTGACGACTAGGAGCTTTAGTTTCGAAATTGTGATGTGTTTGAAGATTTTAATTAAGCGTTTTAGTTCTGTATTAATATTTTGTATTGTTTTGAGTAGAATATTCAGTATGAAATAGAATAAATAATTCTGTGAATTAATGGATTTGATGAATTCAGACCTATAACAGCCCCCCTGTATGCCTTGCATGTGAAGAGAACAAGCTTCGGTCTCGGCGCGCCCGCGTAGACAGCCGCGCGCGACGTCCCGCACGAATCAATCGCTTTTTAAATATAGTTTCCATCGGAGTTCCATTTTGAAACTTACAGGTTTCGTAGAGAATGAATCAAGGAACACGCTCGTATTTTTTTTAGAATTTTCGGAAGGTGTAATCATCTCGAAAATCACGTTTAAAAAATATAATTGTTTATAACAAATGGAACATTATTTATTAGGTGAATAAAAAATTAATAGCGTGAAAGTGCGATTCAAGAGCTTTAAAATGAATTTTTACCGATGTCTGTACGACAAAGGAAACCGGAGATATTAGAGTTTGAAGAAGACCGTGATTCCGATTTTTGGTGCTTTTTTCGAAAATTCGACCCCTTGTAACTTCTAAGCCCTTCGAGTTAAAAAAAAAAATGTTTCATCCATTCATTTTACCCAGAGAATGTGTAAAAAAAATTACGACGATTTCCAAGAACACGCGGTCAAAAAGGTGTCCCGCTTGACGTGGATTGACTCATACACGAATACTCACGGTATATGTGTGGGTTCTTGATAGTAACTGTTACCATCTTCGATAATAACGATTACCACTTAAAATAACAAATGTTACGATACTTTTGTATAGTAGTTCCCATCAAATAATCATTAATTCTACTCAAAAAATTATGAAACCAACTATTTTAACATTAGAAAATGTTCCAACCATTTAAGATGATTGAAATTAAAAATGTAGTATTGTAGACACGATTATTTAATTTTCTGCGTGTAGTCAACACATTGGAAGGTTCGTGGAGGTAGCTGCACCGCGACGATTCCCACCTTAAGGGCAATCCCTAGTCGCTCAACTCCTTTTTGTTGACAAAAGGGTGGGGTGATACATTTCGATTATTGTCTGAGCCCAGACGTGAGAAACGCAAAAACTAAATGCACAGCACAAATTCAAATTTAGTTCCGAACACATTCGAATTAATTTAAATAATGTCAAAACAATCTGTAGACAACGCTGGATTTGAACATTCTTCCGCCCTAGGCCCGTGACTTCATGGGGCCCCTTTTTGAGACCAATCTTCATTTTTATGCTCATAAGTTAAGCAATTTTTTTCATGCTTCAATGAATTTTACTATCCATTTCTGTAGATTTTACCGAAAAATATAGCACTGAGTAAATTCAACTTTTTTCTCGGTGCCTCTTTATTCTTTCATTAAGGGCCTTTGAGCGACTGTTTTTTTTACCGACAGAGTAAGCATTTTCGGCATTTTCGGCCAGTTTTCACAACCGCTATTTAGTCCACGGATTACGTCTCTATCGGTCCACTAATCACTCTAGGATTTTGTAGGAATAATCCTTAGATTATTAGCGAGTGCGGGCTGGTTCCTAGAGATTAAACGAATGTGATTTCGATTAATCATTGATTTATTCATACGAAGCTGTGAAATCAGCTAACACTAATACATCGCCAATACACAGACAGTGTGAAATAATAACATTATTTTCTGCACTTTTGATGAAAAATCGGTGTTGAAATACGCAGCCCGCAGTATAGGTTGATATTATCAATCTTTCGATATTATTCCGCGGCAGATTATAGGAGCAGGAGCGGCGTAATCCGTGTAGTCCAGTCGAGATAGACATAAAAATAGCTCAACCTGGAAATAATTAGGGGGAGCAATTTTTTTTTTTTAAACTTCGAGGCGGGTGGTTGGGAGTGTAAATCTCGATTTTCGGGGAAATCTCGCCATTGCGTTCACCGCCATCTTGATTTAAAGCTGAATTTTTTTGTTTTTTTTTAAATAACTCGCTTATTTGCAAGTTTAGAGCGAAAATGATGGAATCCAAAGTTGTTGGAAATTCAATTTCCCACAAGTTTGATTATTATAATTTTTATCCTAGGATCGATATTTGCAGAGTTATACTCAAATCAGGAGTGACATTTTTTTTCATTATACAAATATGTCGTTTATTATCAAGTTTATCGAAAAAATGGTAACAGGTAATCAGGTAGGGAATTTTATTTCCTACAACTTTGGTTGTCACCATTTTTACCCTACGATCAGTATTTTCGGACTTATACTCAAATTAGGGGTGAAAATTTTTGAATATAACTATACCCCTGATTTGAGTATAACTCTGCAAATATCGATTCTAGAGTAAAAATTATAATGACCAAACTTGTGGGAAATTGAATTTCCAACAACTTTGGATTCTATCATTTTCGCTCTAAACTTGCAAATAAGCGAGTTATTTTGAAAAAACAAAAAAAATCAACTTTAAATCAAGATGGCGGCGAACGCAATGGCGAGATTTTCCCGAAAATCGAGATTTACACTCCCAACCACCCCCCTCGAAGTTTAAAAAAAAAAAATTTCTCCCCCTAATTATTTCCAGGTGAATGTCTATTTCGACTGGACTAGTGGACTAAAATTCGAAGTGACAGCCAGCGTCGACACAAACACATGTAGAAACTGTTGTATAAAAGTAGTTGTTGCTTCCTCCGTGCGCTTTCTGTGATATCAGCGCCATTCCGTTTCAAGATATTTTACTCATTTGTCAGTGGAGCTCAAACTCGTCACTATTGAAAACTGTTATTCAGGAGAAATATTTTATAAAATATAATTTATATCGTCAATTTTTTTCATGATTTTTGAATCTGTATTATGCTGCCCATCCGCACAATTGATACCGAAATGTAGAAAAAAATGAGGACCCGAATATGTATACACATAATTTTACAAATAGATTGAGCGCCTCTACTCTGAGGCTCCGCCCGTACCAAGTTCTCGGGCTCGATGGTAGAGGCGCCGTAGACGCTATATTATTTCAACAGGGTTCATAATTTGCACGCCAATGGCGCGTTTCGGATGAGAAGTTGTCGGCGCTCGCTCAAAGGCCCTTAAGCATAAAAATAACAAAAATCATGAAATAGCGCCCCACCCACCCTGGCGCCCCTAGGCCCGGGCCTTGCGGGCCTAGGCCGAAATCCGGCGTTGTCTGTAGGCTCTATTGTCGCATGAAACGAACATGTTTTTGGATGTATGTGTTCGGAATTAAATTTGAATTTGCGCTGTGCATTTTGTTTTTACGTTTTCGACGCCTGGGCTTGCTGCTGCTATTCCTGAAAGCAATTCGGTATGGTTTTGCCATCAGGGTAGCGATTCTCGATCTTTTGGTATCGGTTAACGCCGGTTGTTAACTTGCCCTTGTCGACCAGATGGATCATTAACGCGTTATGTTAACATTCCCGGCGCTATCCGTTTCTTGTTTATAACAATCGAATGGCGTTCGATGATTCTAATCTCTGGCCAATGAGAACGCTGTACTCGGTACGTAATAGGCGTTACTGATCAGCTTGACATTCAAACTTATTGTTATCGGTCGTTACCTAGCGACAGCGACCAGGGGTGTTATTCACTAACTTCTCGGTACGTATCGCGCAGTTCGATTCGGTTCCGTACCGAACGGTTCGTGTTACCGAGCGGTGAATCCAGACCGTTATTTTGCTATTCGGTAGCCCACTTGACAAGGCTACCGCGCGATACGGTGCTCAGCTGATGATACCCGAATGTAACAGGTTTGATATTATTTATGAAGTCAGGCTTGGCGTTAGAACTTCCTAGTCTGATTTTTTGACAAATGAAAAACGGAATACGGTGGCATCTCTCACGTGACTTTAAAAGTACTTGAAAATTGGCGCCAGAGCTTAAAAATGGAGCCACAAAACGTACGATTATTCAATGTCTATATATTGATATAATCTAGATATTTATGCACGTGTAATGCAACGGTATTTAATGTTGCATTACGCAACATTAAATACCTCGATGCCTGTATGTATTAAAAATATTCGGAAATAAATAAACTACTAGTACCAGAGTTAGTGAAAAAACCCCGAGGTGCAATAGTAGGGGAGACCGGGACTAGAATTAACAGGGGTGAGTATTTATTATTATTTAACCTTGGGCTTATCTCTTATAAGAATGTAGCCTTTTTGAATTTATTTTAATTTGTTAGATTGTGGACTAAAGAGGGTTCATTTATTAAACAAAAGTTTACACTATTATGAGACCATAACTTTGTTTGAACTATTGTCAATGGAGTATGGAAAGCTGAATTTTCGTGTATTTATATTGTTTATAATTCAAGAACCTTTTCCACTAGTTGGTTTTGCGCTTTCGAGTTGTTGAATGGTCGTATTTGGTTATTATGTTTTTATTGTCTATTTCTTTAATTTTTCGTTACTTTTCCGTGAATATTACGTTCCTTTTATGTTGCTTGTTTTATCCCGTCAGTTGGGTTGTTACGTCTACAAGATGTCCGTATTTCTGGACGTTTACGGTGTGCAGCGCCTCTCTGTTTGTATATGGTAGGGGTAAGTATTAACACTCACAAGGGGACCCTCAAGGTTGTCACTCACCGATTTTCATGAATTTTAGGTATGTTGTACAGGGACCTACCCTGAGTACCTGAGTACCGGGATTTGTCCCAATGCCTCCTAGTTTCCGAGAAATTTTTTCGAAAATTCAACTCTTACGGATATATACCCTTAAGTATGTCAGACGTTCAAGTCACCGATCATAGCACACTAGGCAAGGTTCCCAGCTACCACCCTGGCGGTCTGGGTTCAAGTCCCACCTCGGCTACACTTTTTTTTTTTTAATCTCACGAAATATTAATAAATAAGATGGGATATTGCAAAATCGTTTAATTATTTTTATTTTCACGATAACGCTTCTCAAAACTCCGTGCGCCTGCAAGGCCGTAGGTTTTATAAAATGTTCGTGGTGTTCTGCGGTTTTGTGTTTTGGCTGCTTTTACGATAAATACCACCCAACATTCTGTTCCAGCGTAACAAGTGATGCTAGCGATAGCGAGTAAGAGAGACGGAGCCATTTATGTATGATCAAAAATAAGCTGCAGTTTCTCATGAAGGATGTTATAATATTTTCTCCTGTAATCATTTTTGCCTACGTGAAAATAAAAATAATTAAACGATTTTGCAATATCTCATCTTATTTATTAATATTTCGTGACAATAAAAAAAAAAAAAAGTGTAGCCGAGGTGGGACTCGAACCCGGACCGCCAGGGTGGTAGCCGGGAACCTTGCCTAGTGTGCTATGATCGCTGACTGGAACGTCTGATAAACTTAAGGGTTTATATTCGTAAGAGTTGAATTTTCGAAAAAATTTCTCGGAAACTAGGAGGCATTGGGACAAATCCCGGTACTCAGGTACTCAGGGTAGGTCTCTGTACAACATACCTAAAATTCATCAAAATCGGTGAGTGACAACCTTGAGGGTCCCCTTGTCAATATATGATAGCCCGGTTCGTTCTCGACGCGCTTCTGTTGACTCCATTTCTATATTATAATACTCTGCATAAGCTGAGCACATGGAGTGTTTAGTTGGACGACTTTGAGGAAGGTTGTGCGTGCACGCTGGATTTCAGTCAGGTAATGTAATATTTTAACACATGTAAATTTTGAATTCTATCCATATTTATGTTAATTTTGGCCTTCAATTCGTTTCGTATGACTCTTATAATGATTCCTTTTAGTTGCTCATGTTATTTTGAACAAAAATTAACTCGTCTTTTTTCAATGTAATTAAATTATAAAATAGTGCGATGGGGCAAGTTTTAACATTGTTAATACCTACCCCGAAGATAATTTGATGTGTGTATACAACCCTCTGTGGTTTTTGTTTCCAGCATGAGAAATTATAAACGAAAAACAGACAGGGGAACAAAAAGTATAGAAGTTTACGAACTAGCTGCGAAAAAAGTTCTAGAAGATAAACTCAGCTTACGCAAAGTCGCAGAGGAATTAAATCTTTGTCACGTTACATTGCATAAATTTCTGAAAAATAAAAAAGAAACTGCTGATGTTCGCGTTGGCTATATGAAACCAAGAATCGTTTTCTCAACAGAGCAAGAGGCAAAAATGACTAATTACTTGTTAAAATGCGCCAGTATATATTTTGGTTTGCTTCCGATTGAAGTCAGAAGATTAGCCTATCAGTGTGCTATATTCCTAAAAATCACTACGATTCCTCCTTCATGGCACGAAAATAATATGGCTGGACCAGATTGGTTCACACAGTTCATTGAAAGAAATCCCAGATTAGTTATCAGGACGCCGGAGGCCACATCATTAGAGTCATGTGGGGCAAGAGTGCGCATTTTTGTTTTCAATTGTTATAAAATTACAATTATTGTATGAAATAAATTTTTAAAAAATTATTCATTCAAAGACTTTATTGATTTAACAATTCCATAACATGAAATCAAATTTACTCACTTGTAATTAAAAAAAAAAAAAAAATCAATCTTAGTCAGAATGCGTACACTTACCCCAATATCGGGGTATATGTGCGCAGCACTACGGGTAAGTGTACGCACTTGTAATAATTTAAACGTTAGCTTGTTTTGTATAGTGAAACTATATTTATAACGTCATAAATATTATTTTTTATCAATACTTATCATTATTTATTTTATTTTCAATATTTATATATTAAATATATACTCTTTCACAAATACATATTTATCTCGATTTATATCGAGAATAAGGCTTAAAGTAATTAACATATCCCGTGAAAAAATATTCTGATCAGACAATATCAGGCCTGATATAAACCGTCCATATCAGACCTGATATGAAAATTGGCCATATCAGACTATATATGCCTTGATATGAGTATATCAGACTACATATGCCCTGATATGGGCATATCAGATTATATATAGTTATATTCAGATTGATACAGCCATATCAGACTATATGTAACCCTATCAATAAATAATAATTGAATGGTTTGATACTAAATAAATAAGCTCACAAATTTATTTATTACACTTTTTATTACATTTCTTTGAATACGATTTTATGTAGTTTGGTTTGTTCAGATATGGCTATAAGGTAAAATACCCAACAGTTCGACAGTTTGGAAGGCATGATTGGAATAATCTCATTTTATATTATATAATTAATGTTATTAATTATATTAATTTTATATTATATAACATTATATTATAATATTAATGTTAAGAGCTCAAACTTTCACAATTTGTCATCTCGAACAATATTTTCATCATAACTAACGAAAAACAAAATAGTCTGTTTTTTTGGCCCACCCTATTACATATACAAAAGCGGCATAACATAAACTTAAAAATAAGTATAAAATTACAACCCCTCTTCTTTCAACTTTTTTTCGACTGTGAAATTTTAATTTTCTCTTGTAATGAATCTTCTACTTTACCAACCCTACACAAAAAGACCGATAGAAGTCTGTCCGGTTTTATACCAAAGGATAGAAACGGACAGAGTACAATTCGGTTTCTGTTGAAAATCCTATACGAAATCCTATACAGTTCTATCGATTCCTATCAGGCTTTTTTACCAGGGAAGTGAACAATGTCAAAACTAACCAAACTTATTTGAGGTTATGTTGACTTTATTCGTAAATATTAAAACAAATATTGATTTCTTGTAGATAAAAAGTGAAAGTACTTTGATTTATCTTACTTACGCACTACCTTAGCCGCTTCACTGCGGTAATTATTATTAATTTGTTAAAGTTTTGAACAGAGCTTACGCGTGTCCAAGTTCTATACTCTCCGTATGAGCTACGGTTGGACATAAGCGGCGCCGTCTGTCCAATTAATAGTCTCTAGTAGTTGAGTGTGAAAGGTATACTTAGACACGCGAATTTAATATAACAAAAAAGTTTTTTGCAAAATAACTCAGAAAATTATACTCACGAAACACACAACCATCAATACATTTCGAAACCTCACACTGTTTCCAAAAAAAGATTTTTTAATTTTGAATCTTTCATCTTACCTTTTTGCTTCAGAAAGTTTCTAAATTCATGCATATCACGTTGCTCTTCGTAATCTAACATGATAAGCCTCATATTATTTAATTAAACGATATTATTATTAAAAAAATGTATGATTCTCTCTTCTAAGATAATAAAAAATCTAGATTCGGCGTTGGCACCATGATAAACAACCGCTTTAAAACAAAAAATTGCTCTTTTTATTAGTGTCCCACTATATTGGGTGTTTTACCTTATTGAAAAATGTAATGTTTCTATTTTTTTCTCGTAAAATCCATTAAACTATTATATTAAAGTATTATTGCTCATATCAGAACTTATCAAGCTATACCGAAGAACTATACGTGAACATATTAGACTAGATATGGTCCTATCTGTCTAGATCAGGCTAGAGACGAAAATTTTTATAGAAACGAAACACAAAAATAACTGTTACGTATACCCATATCAAGGCATATTAAACTATATCAGGCCTGATCAGAATTTTCTTTAATATGTATATCAAAGCATATATGGCTCATTCTCAGATAACTGTGATTTTTAAAACTTAAATTTTTCTAAAATTAAAAATGTATTAAATAGCATGTTTCGGGTGTTTTTTTGCTTCACTTATACACAGAACTAAGACTGTAATGTAGTTCTACTACAACTATAACAGAACAAAAACTATGACAATATTTGAAAAATATGTATATTATATTATTATAATATTATATTTTTTTTATTTTATTTTATACTCAGTAAGTGGTCCTAAACCTTATGAAAAAAAAAAATTGGATCAGCAATTTAGTGCAAAGTTGACCAAAAAAAACGTCTATTTTTGCTGGCCTATTTAGTTACTTTTTTGGTTTGGGTCTTCACTCTTCGTTTTAATTGATTATTATTGCACAAGTTTTGGAGCCCAGGTATGTCTTTCAGTCTCGTCCGGAGTATTCTAGCCATTTTCAACTAAACTAAATAACAAATAAATAAGTTATTTTTTATTTTTGCCATGGTACTGACATCCACGGTACTGACATTTGGATTTATAATTGACCTAACTTTATAATGCGGATAGTTAAAATAATTTCCCAAATAATTTTGATGTTTCACGTGAAAGCAAATAATAATTCAGTACAATTAATTCAAACATCATAATAATAACCCTAAATTTCAATACCATGGTACTGACATGTAATTTTATGACTTACCTTTTTAAAAACTAAACAAATTGCTTTAATCATATTTTTTAAACTTCCAAATAAACACACAGCTGTAAACAATGCACCAATAATCTCTCTTCAAAATGACACCAGATAGAGCCAATGAAACTAAATTAAGATAGCGATTAGGCGGTAAACATTTCAAATTTAAAAATTGAATGAAATTCCCGGACATAATTCAATGATGATTATTTTTCTCAACAATCAATATTTTCGTATAATTGCAATACAATTTGATTGAGTATACATTAGACTTAAGTTATGAGAGGTTGATTTTATATTATAAAACGAATATTGATAGAAATTTATACATTTAGTTTGAAAAATGAGAATCGGACATGCCACGGTACTAACATTTCCAGTATATTTTTGTCAGTTATGAATAATCCGAAACCACTTATGTTCCAATATCTAATGTAGGTTGTAGAAAACTATCAGATTTATGACATTAATGACTACTTGATGAAAAAAAACTCAGTTGGATGATAAATAATATACTGGACATAAAAAATCACAGTTATCTGAGAATGAGCCATATACTCATATAAGATTATATAAGGCTGCATCAGGACATATAAAAAAATTATATATGCACTTATCAAACCATATCAAGTCATATCAAGCCTGATATGGGCATATCAAGTTGATAAGGCTTGATCTGGCCTGATATGGCCAATTTTCATATCAGACCATATCAGGATTGATTAAAATTTATATATGGGCATATCAGATCATATCAGACCAGATATAGATATATCAAAAATTTTTATATGGCTTTATCAGGTCATATCAGGTCTGATAGGAATATTTTTTCACGGGATATGAATCAAGATAAATTAAAACGAGATCATTTTTAACGAATATGATAAAATCTTAGTTATCAGTACGTATATATCACATATAAAAGGACCTGTTCCATAAAGAGTGCTCTGTTCATGCACTAAATATGCGTACTTTTACCCCACAACCTCATGCGCACACTTAACCCTAGCCGCCTGAACAGATTTAGGTTAAAATTACACATTGTTGCTTCATCTTACCAAGTTTTGATGTGTAATTATTAAAATCAGATACATAAACGAGCATACTTTGACAAAATTAACACTAATTACCGCAACATGAATATAAAAGTATTTCAATTGAAAATTGGAAAAAATCGTAAGAATAATAACCAAAATTTTTACGTACTAATATTAATAAAACCGCGTAACCTTGCCAGACAAGACTTCAGTCTTTTGTCCAACGTCGTAGTGATTACTGAAGGCAGTCGATTCCTCTATTCTACTGTCAACGGTTTTATGAATGGGTAGTTCCAAGATATTGCGTCTATTGGTGTCTTTTTCAAAAAAAATAGTAAAGATTGCAGAATAATAAATTTTAGAATGACCATAGTTGTAACGGTAACTGTGTTTTATACGGCGCACTGAATTTTGAATGTAAAATATTTTCCGAATTCGAGAAAATTGAATTCAAGCACCAAAATTGTCTCAACCCTGGCACGTCCCTTCAACAAATTTGTTGATTCCGGTAGCAATATTTGGTAACTTTTCCAATAAATTGAGAAAAAAAATGGACTTTCTTATAGCTGTATAAACGTATAATGATATTTCAGTAATGAAATAGATTCCGTATTATTATTTTTCAAAATATTTCGTATTCCATTTTGTCCCACACCTTTGACGTCTCCTCCCCTGGCATTTTTATGGCGAGAATTTCTAACTAATACGATGAGCTTGGTCATTCATATTCTATCAGTCTGTTAAGAGTTCGGCACAAAGTAGGCAAAACATGGCGGGTAAATGCCTAATATTCCTTCGTTGTTCAGTTAACGTGGAAAAACTGTCGTGTTCGGGTCGGAGTAAAGTGATCCTCGTATCTACCCTGGTAGGTTGTATGTCGCAATTAGTTATCTATTTGTTTTAGTTTTAGGCCAAATCTATTATATTATGTGCAATAGTCACCCTGTTCAAGTTTAAAATTGAAATCATAATTTGTCTCTATTCTATTGAGAATTTTCTGCAAAAACATCTCTCCCCTGGCATCTCTCCCCTGGCATTTCTTCTCTGGCATGACAATGAGATACAGAATGACAAGGGAAGATATCGCGTCACTAAAGCCAAAAGGGCGTATCTCAAGAGAGAACTCAAAAAAAAGTGACTCGTATTTGTTTGTTTTCGGAATAAAAAATCTGTTGCAAAGTGACAGCCATTTGAACGTTTAATCGCGTGCTGCCGAAGTTCTTAAGGGGAGGTACCTGAGTAGACGGCAAGAAAAACAGGTAAACTTCGGGAATTTTTATCTCAAAAACTAATGTTTCGACTGCATCCGGGTTTTTTTTATTGGAAAATATGTAGATTGAGGTATCTTGAGGAATTTTTTCAAATTAATTCGTTGAGTGGAAGCGCCGTTCTTGTGGTCAGCGTCAGATGTGTTGTTCGTTGACATGGTTTGCGGTGCCAAGGATTCCGGGCAGTCGGTTGATCTGAAACATAAAAACTCGACGGATTCTTGAAATATAATATACACAGGAGTCCGCCTCGTAGGGGTTTTTCATTTGATTGAACCATTGCCTTTTTATGCAACCAAAATCGTCGGAAATTGCGAACGAAAGACGAATTTTAAATTCAAACGGTCGCAATTCCGTCAAAAATGAAAATTTCAAAAAAATCCTACGAGGCGGACTCCTTTGAATATTATATTTCAAGAATCCGTCGAGTTTTCATGTTTCAGATCAACCGACTGCCCGGAATCCTTGGCACCGCAAACCATGTCAACGAACAACACGTCTGACGCTGACCACAACAACGGCGCTTCCACTCAGCGAATTAATTTGAAAAAATTCCTCAAGATACCTCAATGTACATATTTTCCTATAAAAGAAACCCGGATGCAATCAAAACATTAGTTTTTGAGATAAAAATTCCCGAAGTTAGCTGTTTTTCTTGCCGTCCACTCAGGTACCTCCCCTTAACAATCGAACGCTTTTCTTCTTAAAAACGCTATATCTTTGGAACAAATTGTCACAACTACTTGATATTGGTCTCACTTTGTAGGATTTTTTGCATTCTATTGAAATATGGGAAAAAATTTCAAGATTTTCGAAAATTGACGAAATGATGCTCATTTTTAGAAAATCAGAGAAACCCAATTTTCTCGAAAAGTGATTTCTTTTTACTTGAAAATCTTACACAGTTTGTGGCGTGATATGCCGGATATATCCTATAAGTTTCATCGATGCTAAAACGCTACTTCATATCGAGAAAAGATATTTCATGCTTCATTGAAATTTGTTAATTTCGTATGGTGTATGACATCGAAGACCATATTACACAGTCGACTCTCGATAATTTGACACTCGTTAATTTAAATCTTTCGATAATTTGAAATATTTTCCCGATCCCTTTAAAAATATTCGGTTATTTAAACTCTTGTTATTTTGATACTGCTTTATCTGACGGAACACTGAACAGATAAATCAAGCGTTGATAACAATTTTTACATACACTGTCTTCGTACCGAATATTTTTCTCCGGAAAAGAACGTTGTAACAGTACAGCCATGTCTGCTACTCTAATGAATTTGTTATTGATACCACTGTATATCTTTTTTTTTATAACGTTCTTCAAAATCTGGACATATCTTGCGCACTCTATAAAATGAGTTTTCATTTGAATAAGCCATTTTTGGTGATAATTTATTAATTTTGGGTAAGTATAATAATGCAGATGGCTAATATAAGTCTTCTCAAGGCTGTTACCAAAACAATACTACACACTTTTAACAATTGAGGACTCGGTAACCACTAAAACAATTGCCGATTTCGACTCGCGGCCGCTCAAACACGGATCTGACCGTACAGACGTTGGGAATTCTCTCTGCACACGAACATGCATTTTTCTCAATATGAAGCAGCGTTTTAGCATCGATGAAACTTATAGGATATATCCGTCATATCACGCCACAAACTGTGTAAAATTTTTAAGTAAACAAAAAAATCACTTTTCGAGAAAATTGGGTTTCTTTGATTTTCTAAAAATGAGCGTCATTTCGTCAATTTTCGAAAATCTTTAATTTTTTTCCCATATTTCAATAGAATGCAAAAAATCCTACAAAGTGAGACCAAGATCAAGTAGTTATGACAATTTGTTCCAAAGATATAGCGTTTTTAAGAAAAAAAGCGTTCGATTGTTAAGAACTTCGGTAGCACGCGATTAAACGTTCAAATGGCTGTAACTTTGCAACAGATTTTTTTTTCGAAAACAAACAAATACGGGTCACTTTTTTTTGAGTTCAAAAGCAACATATTCCAGTTCGGAAAAATTCCGTGACATCACGATTTCCTGCCTGCCCGATTTGAAATGGATTCGGTCTATAGAGTATTATTATGTTACTAGTTTTGTTCGATGTATAACGCCAAAGTGTCTTATTCATATATCATTTGAATGTAAGTTTTGCAATATTATTTGTTCACCATGTAAAAATAGAAAAGAAAATATGATGTGTTCCGTTAATTTTCAATAGAAATATCACGTATCCATTGGACAATTAAATTGAAAAGCAATAAATGTATGTTTAATTGAGATTTTCGTACCTGGCCAATGTGATATGTAGAAGTCTATGATCCCAGACGAATAAAAACGTGGTGTAATTAAGATATTGCATTTCTATTGAAAACAGAACAAAATAATTAGGAGTGTTGATATGGGTGTTGCATGTTAACCCTTCGTGTGTACACTGGGTCTTTTAAGGAACAGTCGAAATTTCAAACTTGGATTTCCCGCTTATGAATAGAGGCCGGTCTTCGGGTACCCCCTCTAAAAAATCTAGGTACTAGTGGGCACTAAAGGCCCAAAGGACGCCCAAGTCTGGCAGTCTATCCGGAAATGCCAGCCAGCTCGAGT
Source organism: Rhogogaster chlorosoma (assembly GCA_944452935.1). NCBI lineage: Eukaryota > Metazoa > Arthropoda > Insecta > Hymenoptera > Tenthredinidae > Rhogogaster > Rhogogaster chlorosoma. The sequence continues at coordinate 18,685,476 of OX101802.1, forward strand.
CACGTCTGTTCCCTAAAAGGGTCAGTGTTCACACGGCGTCAGTATTTTCGAAGGTATTTGCGAAGATCATCGAACAAACTTTTGCCAAAAATGCGCAATGTAAATTACTTTTTTTCAACTAATTATTATTAATACTTTTCAAATATCATTTTTTCATCAATAAAAGCTCATTTGGTGCCAAACAATTACCGTTCAGTTTATTATGACATGCCTGAATCCATAAAATATTCCCCATTCTTCAGGTCCTGAAATAATTCAACTTTTTGGAGCCCATGCTAAAGACACTATATTCTTTTGAAAGCTTATAGTCTAAACTACAAAAGCCTATGACCGTTTTTTTTTATATTTGTTTATTGTAAAGTTCTGAATTTTTTATCAAAATTCCGTTTTTTCCACTTTTTCGACTGTTCTTGAATTTTTATTAACAACGGGTTTAAACTTTTGACTTTAACAACTTCTGGGCCATATAGTAGACACTTCAAGAAGTAACCCAGAATTTTTTCAAATTTTTTCAAAGCATGGAAAACTCCAAAAACTCGACTGTTCCCTAAAAGACCCAGTGTACACACCGCGTAGCGAAAAATATAGTGTACACACGAAGGGTTAATAATTGCCCCTAAGCTGTTAATTTTAGCCTCGAATCCGGGGTAAAAAATAACATAGCGCTCTCTTCCTTAAATCGTTTTTCAGAGTGGATTTATTGGCAAAAATACTATTTTTCTTCGCTTATGTTTCAACTAAATGATCATATTATTACTTGCAAAAATCGATGTACCAAAATATTATTCAGCTTCGAAAGTAAAGCCCATTTTTCGTAAATGTCAATTCTAGCCCCGGTCTCCCCTACTCATATTTGATGTGAAGTTAACGTCGGATTTCGATAGAGCCAGGCGTTAAGAACAGGCGCTAACTTAAAGCTGACGAGGTGCAGGAAGTACCGTAAATTCTGAAAGCTAATCTTTCAGTAGGTTTCTGTGACTGTTACAACACATAAGAAGGATTAACTTTTATCGAGATTGTAATTTTAAAAACTAATTATCTTCAATTCCCAATTAAATGACTTTTTACCCATGAAAATTATTTTTTGATGTGTATTATAGTTTAATAATTAAAAAATTACCTATAATTAATGTCAAACTCAAATAAAATAATAAATTCTTACTATTTTTATAATTCGCCATTTGCAACCCACATCCATACTATGGTTGACTGCTTTTGAAAAATTAGTTTTCTTCAAAAATAATTATTTCTATAAATAGAAACCCTGTGACATTTTTCTATTTCTAATAATTTTGAAAAATAATTTTTTACTTTCGCATCGCTTTTTAAAACCGTGTCACCATTTTTTCATAGTTGAAAGTTATGATAGACGTCTGCTATGCTGTGGAATGGTGAATTGACTATTTTCAATCTTAAGAAAAAAAAAACTATGAACCCTAGGGCACAAAAATTTTGAAACAGCAAACATTGCAACTATTTTTATCCATCCTCCAAATTTCACAATATTTTCATCATTTTCGTAAAGGTCCTGTACAGTCAGGGAACCGGATTCTGAAGCCCCTTATCCCGCGCCGAACGCAACTGAACATACACCTTTAATTTGAATGATGTTCAAGTTGGCATGAAATTAAAAAGACATTAGCTCTACTGATAAATTAGCGATCTGCTCTGCTTTTTTTCAGAGAACGTCAATTCGCATAACCTCTTGAATGCACAAGTGGTTGAGAAATGACCTAGTTTTCGTAAAGTGTTCATAGGGTCAAAGGAGGGCCCTAATGAAACTTAAAGTTGTTTTCTTTCATGAAACCTAGACGACTTTTACCGATCATCAAAATGCAATTGACTGACATAGATTTTTAGCAACGCCGTTTGCTCCTTGCTTACAATTCTTATTCCAATTGGCTTCCCAAACGGAACATACCCTTCACACGCATGTTAAGCACAAAGTGCGGTATAGATATTATTGTCATATGAAACCTATGTTCCGAATCACTTATGACAATGAATTGCAGAGACTTTGAAATAAAAAATGTTAACTATGCTTTCTGAGTAACGAGACGACCGATATTACATCCCATACTTGGGATTCTTTGCCTAAATATTCTGAACACATTGCCAAATTTTGAATAGCCTGCGATTCATCATTGGTGCGCAATCCTCCTATATTTAGGATTGAATTTTAAATTTCGCAGGCTGATTTTATTAATTTCAGCTAGCACTTCAAAATGATTAAAATTCGATCCGGTTTCATGAAATAATATAATATTAAGTTTCATTAGGACCCTCCCTCAATAATATGAACACTTTACGAGTACAAGTTTATTTCAGGAGCAACCTAATTCGAACAAACGTACTTGCATTTTGGGGTTATCCGATGTGACAGATTTTTCAATCACTTGTGCATTCAAGAGGTTAAATGCGAATTGACATTCTCTGAAAGAAAAGCAAAGCAGATCGCTAATTTATCAATAGAACTAATGTCGTTTTAATTTCATGCCAACTTGAAGAACAGTAAAATCAAACGTGTAGTTCAGTTGCGTTCAGCGCGAGATAAGGGGCTTCAGAATCCGCTTCCTTGACTGTACCTCCTTAACGACCGGCGTTAATTAACGCCAAAAGATCGAGACGGTTAACCCTTCATTGACACACTTCTGCGAAATCCCGCTGTTGTCACACTGGGTCAATTTGACCCCAGTGATTTCCGGCTTCACATATTTTAGGAACTATCTATTCTTCCGAAAAAATGTTGAACATTTTTTGTAGCAAATCGATTGAATTTCAAGGCCGCATAGTCGGATAAAAAAAATGTAGTCATCAAAAATTGTGCTTGAAATTGAAGCTGCGATGTGGTCGATTAAAGTCGATTTTCCAAGAAAACGCTGGGATCAGAATGACCCAGTGTGATAACGAAGAGTTGAGACAAAAGGGCCATCCATAAACTACGTCGTGCATGCAGGAGGGCGGGGAGGGCCAGTGGAGGGGTTAGTGCTCAGCGTGACCATGTGTGACGAGGGCGCAGGAGGGGATCGGACAAAATGTGACGTCACATTGTAAATGTGCTGCTATTCGTTTTCCAATTTTGTCATCTGACGTCAAATAATGTAAATCATTGATATGTGCAAAGTTGAGACTGATGGATGTCGCTCCCTAATTTAAATAACTTCATATTTGAGGGGTGGGGGGGAAGTTCATGCTAGTGTGACGTAATATTATTGGGGATGGGGGGGGGGGACAAGATCGCGATGAAGTGTGACAAAGAGGGAGAGGGGGGGGGGGGGGGGTCAAAAACGCCCGAAATTTGCGTGACATAGTTTATGGATGGCCCCAATAAGACGCGCGCAGCACTCAAATGATAAATGAAAATTTGAAATAAATTATACACAGAAAATATCTAGGGTCAAGTGGTGTTGCGCAAATTGTAATCGTCATTTGAATTACAACGATTTATTCTTTCACAACAAGCATGTCAACTCGTGGCTCATGCGGCCCACAACAAATATCTTTGCAGCCGAGGGGCTATTCACTGCCAAATCTCGTGATACAGTGATTGCTGATTTCACGTGATTTCAGGATGATTTCAAGATGATTTTTAATGATTTCTTGAAGTCGTTGATTTCATGTGATTGCATGAGAATTTTTCGGTGATTTCATGATTTCATATGATTTCTGTGATTTCGAGTGATTTTACCTATATCCATGTAATAGGGTAGGTGAGCATTGGGCTTAATTAAATCTCGGTGTCAAATAAAACGCGACAAAAGTGTTACGTCCTGGCATAGCCATTCCTCACCTTTCCGACTATCTTCTCACAGTTCCTCGCCTATCATGTGCTACCCAACACCTGACTACCTGAGTCCATTCTTCTCCTCAAAACCATACTACAATTGCATCTGCACTTTTGCTTCCCCACCTTGCTTACAACCGACCTCTCCTCATTATTCTATTCTGTCGCTAACTTACTCTTCAGTCAACCTCGTAACCCTTCACATCTTCTCTCCTTTTTCCATCCCTACCTCCTCCTTCATATCTATTCATTCTAATATCGAACAATCACTTCTTCTATCCACTTCTTCAACCAACGGACCAATCTTATTATATCAGCAACCGAACTTCGAGAATAAAACATAAACATAGTGAAACCAACACGAATTAATTTCACCATCCAAAATCCATCTCCATCACCTTACCCTTAGTTGCGTACCAACGCGTAAAACAGGATAGAATCCATAAACCGATTGTGTACGACGTTACGAAAGAGGTGAAATATAAGAATTATGTAATTTTTCATAACAAATAGTATCAGTAAAAATAATTTATTTATTTAATCAAATATAGAAACAAAGTACATCTCGGACATAAACTACAGTAGATTATATTAATATGTGATTGTGATGTGATTTCACTTATTGCACGTGATTTCTTTCGAAATCATTTGAAATCACTGAAATCTCAGCATTTTATTGATTTTACTTGACTTCGACCGATTTCATGGGATTTCATGTGATTTCATGTGATTTCCAGCATGATTTCTTTCTACAGTGACACAATGATTTCAAGAATGAATAGCCCCTCGTTTGCAGCCCAGGAAATATAAGTTTATAATAAAAGTCAGATATTTTCAGGAATTTTTTATGAACTGTTGTATAGTGTTTGTTTTTTAATAGATAATACGAAGTTCTCAAACTATATTATAAGTAACTTTCATGAAAACTAAAGACAAAAAAAAAAATATATTAAATCTGGACCAAGTTATCAACTCGATTGTGCTCCTCTCTCTTATAAAAATGCTATGCGGCGGCCATCCGTACTTTTTAGTGGTTCATCTATAATCAACAAAAAAACAAAAACAATTGTTAGTTTTATAATTCATCTTGTGCCTGATCGGAAGATATTTTTTCCAAATTTCACAAAATAGCGGCCTCTCGGATTTTTGTTATGAATTTTGAGGAAAACATCGCTGGTTAATTGTTTATAAAAAATAGAAGTCTTGGTCAAAAAAGAAAAAACCTTCAATCAGGCATAAGTTTTTGATGCCTAGAATGTGCTGTATGAATTTCATCTAAATCTATCTAGTAGTTTTTAAAATATCTTGACCACCGTATCCGAAAACGTAGTTTTGAGAAAAACGCGTTCAAAGTTTCACCCTTCAACAATGAATATGAATGAAATTCATTAAATTACTTACATCGAGTCGTCCACTGCTGAGCCATATAATAACTCCTCTGCCGATGCACAAGCTTCTAATAGTAGTCCAGTCGGAATGTACATAAGGTGTGCAAAAACATAATACTCAGCTAGAAATTTTTGTACGGCTTCCGGGGATGCCCAGGAACACAACCCTCAGTTATCCCGGAAAAAAAGTGACGGCTTTGGTAGTAACAATTAATTGAAAATTGAAAACGTTGAATTTCGAAGATCTTTTTTTATTTATCAAGTTGAGAGAAAAAAGCTTCAGACAAAAGTTGTAGATATAATTTTTCTCTACAAAATCGGTTCTATGCAAAATCACGTAGGATTGTTGGTTTAGCTTCTAATTGCAACAAAAGATTCAATTTCACTCTTTTGTTTATTGCATCCAGGTCAGTGAATTATCAACGCACACTGTCGAAACTCATCCGGATTGTAGAAATATCCCGTCTCAAGCACAGCGCGCAAAGTTCACCAGGCTATGTCGTATAGCTTAGCAACAATAATTTTTTCCCCGAAAAAAATGACCCCCCCACAGAATTAGTCACGATCACCTGGCAGAGTGCAATAAAATCGTGTCACTAGTTTTTACCACCCTCTTTCAGAATCTCATAAAAAAAAAACAGTTTTTTTGACAAACAAGCACGTTTCTAGCGAAAACTCGGTTTTCGCTTATAAACAAATGGAAATATCTTCCTTAATTTTCAAGTTATCGGCAATATTCCGGAAGAATCTGATAGCTCTTTTGAGACGCTTTTTTTTGAAAAAAAAAATCATCCCTTAATCTCTATCAGAACCGGAGATACAGACAGGTTTACCTATTAATTTGTAATTGTCGATCTAAGCAACATTTTCGGATGAACAAAGTTCGTACGTGTTCTTGAGACATTTGGGCATCATCTACGATTTGTCTCATATCTCCCCGGAGTATTTCTTTCATCGATGGGACAGGTTGAATGCAGCCGCGCGGACAGACACCGCGCTGCCCGTCGGGCGAGTCGAGCCGAACCGCGCGGTGGTGAGCGGTGGGGAGCGCTCTAGCCAATCCCGCGCGACGTCGCGGCGCTAGTTAACAATTCGAATAACTCGCTTAAAAATTGTCGTACAAACTTGGTTTTTTTTCAAATCGGGTTACTTTTTTCTCACCAATCCGATCACGCTGTCCAAAATGAGCTTCGATCGATACTCGTTTAATTGATTATCCTTTTTCTCTGTTTTTAACCTGAAAGTTGCTATGAATAATAAACAATCGATTTTTATGATTGCCTAATAATATTATGAGTGTCAATTGAGTATGAGTTATCTCTGTAGCAGCTCGGTATGCATATTCTCAATTTAATTATAAGTGAAGCTTTTTGTAAATAATATGATGTGGATATATTTGCTAATGAATTGAAAGTTATCAATCACACCTTCATTCCAATAATATTACGTTATTTATAAACATTTCAAGACTAAAAACAGAGAAAAAGGATAATCAATTAGACAAGTATCGATCGAGGCTCATTTTGGACAGCGTGATCGGATTGGTGAGAAAAAAGTAGCCCGATTCGAAAAAAAAAAACCAAGTTTGTACGACAATTTTCAAGGGAGTTATTCGAATTGTTAACTAGCGGTGCGACGTCGCGCGGGATTGGCTAGAGCGCTCCCCACCGCTCACCACCGCGCGGCTCGGCTCGACTCGCCCGACGGGCGGCGCGGTTTCTGTCCGCGCGGCTGCATTCAACCTGTCCCATCGATGAAAGAAATACTCCGAGGAGATATGAGACAAATCGTAGATGATGCCCAAATGTCTCAAGAACACGTACGAACTTTGTTCATCCGAAAATGTTGCTTAGATCGACAATTACAAATTAATAGGTAAACCTGTCTGTATCTCCGGTTCTGATAGAGATTAAGGGATGATTTTTTTTTCAAAAAAAAAGCGTCTCAAAAAGAGCTATCAGATTCTTCCGGAATATTGCCGATAACTTGAAAATTAAGGAAGATATTTCCATTTGTTTATAAGCGAAAACCGAGTTTTCGCTAGAAACGTGCTTGTTTGTCAAAAAAACTGTTTTTTTTTATGAGATTCTGAAAGAGGGTGGTAAAAACTAGTGACACGATTTTATTGCACTCTGTCAGGTGATCGTGACTAATTCTGTGGGGGGGTCATTTTTTTCGGGGAAAAAATTATTGTTGCCAAACTATACGACATAGCCTGGTGAACTTTACGCGCTTCGCTTGAGACGGGATATTTCTACAATCCGGATGAGTTTCGACAGTGTGCGTCGATAATTCACTGACCTGGATGCAATAAACAAAAGAGTGAAATTGAATCTTTTGTTGCAATTAGAAGCTAAACCAACAATCCTACGTGATTTTGCATAGAACCGATTTTGTAGAGAAAAATTATATCTACAACTTTTGTCTGAAGCTTTTTTCTCTCAACACGATAAATAAAAAAATATCTTCGAAATTCAACGTTTTCAATTTTCAATTAATTGTTACTACCAAAGCCGTCACTTTTTTTCCGGGATAACTGAGGGTTGTGTTCCTGGGCATCTCCAGAAGCCGTACAAAAATTTCTAGCTGAGTATTATGTTTTTGCACTACTTGGTGATATTTCTGTACATTCCGACTGGACTATAGGTCAATTTGATGCTATCTCCGTATCAGAAATTCTGCAGAAGCTACTGAAATGATTTGTGCTGCGTATCGGGAAAACACTGAGTCATGCTACGTGTAAAATGTGGTATCTTCAAAACTGTTCATCGGATCGATTTGAAATTTTCACGAAATACTCTTGACATATTGTACTTTCAGAAAATGCGTAAAAATTCGATTTTTTGGAAATTCTAACTGCACACAACCCCTCAATTTTTAAAATTTCTAATCGTACATAATTAATAATTACGAACCACATTTGTTTTTATGTATTGCCATGAATTGCTGCTCCACTTTGGGTATATATTATTTCTTAACTTTGCCGGTATATTCTATCAGTTATTTGGCCAACAGTACCTCATCATACGAAAAAACATTGCACCAATTAGTCCACTGGTTCTACTACCGCGCCTAGAGCCACCACCTCCAAAAAATACATTCTTCGTTTGAGGAAGTATTGAAATTAGTTTTTATTACCAAGTATATGACATCAATTTCATGTCAATTGTGGAGTAATTTATGTCTAAACGCACTTATTGTGAAGGTCAAAAACATCCGTCATTGGATGCAAATAAAAAAATTAGGAGTAAGTGTTACTTGACGGGCCAATTTAATATATATATAAAGTAGTTCAGGCACCTAACTTCATGCGGGACATAAATTTATAGCAGAAATAAAGAAGTTGTGCCGTACTGTAATTTTATGCTACGTGCTAACACGCTTCTGACGAAAAAGAACAATTGCGGTCCAGTAGTTACGAGTAGTAACTCGTGCAAACTATTAGAATCTTTCATATGTGTGTGAAGTTAGCTCAGAACTTTTGAAAAATTGAAAATCTAAAAATTGTGCTGAGTTGTGCTAGACTTGTGCTAACTTGTGCCGAGCACAAAGGCACTCCAACTTCAAGGATTTCCAAAATAACACAAAAATACCATTTTTCGTACCAGCCCAGACTTTTTGTGAAATAAAAATTCTAAAAATTGTGCTGGGTTGTGCTAGCTTGTGCCGTATTTGGTTTTCTCAAAAACTCGAATGCGTGATTGTAAAAAATAAAATAAAAAACCAGCCCAGACTTTTTGTAAAATCAAAATTCCAAAAATTGTGCTGGACTGTACTGAGTTTTTGCTAGCTTGTGCCGTATTTGATTTTCTCAAACACTTGAATACACGCCAGTAACGAATTGATAATGATCTGTTTAGATTTCATAGACGTGTTATATTATTCAATTTCAGTAGTAAACGTAGTGATTCTCCTATTTTTTAGTTCACATCGCAGATTGAAAGTTATTTCTTTGTATTTATAATGCCAATTCACATGAATAATATGAGCGGATCCACGTCACTTCACTCAAAAAAAAACCGTCAAGTCACGGATTTTTGTGCCATTCAATACATCTGTAGTACTATGGAGAAAAAAATACGACTTGAAGAATTTTGAAAAATTCTCAAAAAATGGCGGAGTTAGAGCTATGTGAATTTTTGTAAATCACTGTTGCACCGCTATGTTTGAAAATTCATATCTCCAAAAGTATTCATCGGAGCGGAAAGATCCTTGAACCGTTTTGTTTATAAAAGAATGCGCTTTCATTGATAATTTTCAGAACAATCTATGCCCGCCGAGTTCGTATCATCATACGAGCTAACTTCCTTCAGCAATATTTTCCGTCGCTAATATGCTGTTTTATCACAGGTTTTATCAATGATCCTATTGGTTTTCCATTCATTTCCATTGATTATCATTCGAAGAACATAATTTGAAGTATCAAAATTAACTAAGGGAACGCTCGGCTTCGATGACTGATTTCACGTATTATTTTGTATACTATTTGTGTAACGAAATGATGTTTGTAATCTGACGCTGAAGAAGAGAATGATGTTCTTGAGTTTTTGGCTGGGTAGAGATCGGTCAGAGACAGTTCCGTACAAAATTACTTCGTTTATTCCTCAGCTCTTCGTTGAAATTATTTTCGATTTTTTCTCGTCACATTTGAACGCATTTAAACACATTTAAGCGAAAAAAAAGGGAATATGTGTTTTCATTAATTTGAACAGTTTTTTATTAATCAACAAATGTGAAAGTAATCCACACGTAAAATGGTGTTTTTTTTTTTTAATTTTTCGATTTGAAGCTGAGACTTCAGATGTATACGAGAGAAAATCATTAAAAATTTATTTGAGTTGTAATCAATTAAAAAAATACTGAAATTTTCGATATTGATTTGACATTATGAAAATCGAAATTTCGAGAAAAATTATCCAACCATTCCTGATAAAAAAAATTACGTAATCATATGTTCTGAGGTATAACTAATAACAAAATTCGAGGATATTTCCTTTCCTTTCCAGATTGTGCTAAATTATTATTATTTCTCTTGTGAACGGTTGCATCTATTATATAATTTTGAAAATTCTACTGTATACCTGTAGCTGGACAAGTCAGGAATATTTTCGAATTTTTATTCGAGTCATACCTCAAAACATATGATTTCATGATTTTTTATCTCGAAAATGGTTAGATGAATTTCTTTGAAGTTTCGATTTTTATAATGTACCAATATCGAAAATCTCAGTATTTTTTTTTCTTTTTTTCTCAATGATTACAACGCGAATGAGTTTTCAATGATTTTTTTTTCTCGTGAACATCTGAAGACTCCTCTTTAACATAAAAAAAAAAAAACACCATTTTACATGTGTATTATTTTAATTTTTTTTTTTTTTTTTGTGAAAGGAAACCTGTCCGAATTGGTGAAAACACATATCACTTTTTTTTTGATCGATCTCAATTTATCAAGTTGGGGCAGTTCTAGCATTAAAATCGGTGCATATGTAAATGATTTCTTTAGGTAATAATCTCTCATCGAATGTTTATCACATTCATTTACTCGTAGCTATTTATACTTCCCTTTAAGCCCCCGTGCAAGAAATATAACAATTAGAAACAAATGTGCAGAAATGAATGTTTCATTTTGAAGCACTTTAAAATTAAGTAAAATCTATTAGATTCGGTCGATTTCATTTTACGTCTGCTAATTTTGTAAGAAAACCCATTATCTACAACTTCATCGTTACACATTTTGTTTATAAAGTTTTATTGTTGAGTATTTAATTTTATAATATTGCAGCGATCTAGATTTTGAACAACAAATAGCAATATTTTACTGACTATTGCAAACAAATATATTTTTTCACGGTAAAGTAATAATGGGCTTCTGAACAAAATCTGCAGACCTGAAATGAAATCGTTCGAATCTAATAGATTTTTCTTGATTTCAAAGTGCTTTAAAACGAAAAATTCATACCTGAGCATTTGTTTATAATTTTTATATTTTTTGGGAAGCATAAATAGTTTACGAATAAATGAATGTGATAGATATTCAATAAGATATTATTACCTAAAGAATAATTACAAATGCACTGATTTTGATGCTAGAACCACTTGAAGGATGAATACGTATTTCAAATTCAGTATGTGGACATTCTTTCACCTACGTATATACGCAACTAAAAAATCTGAAATAAATCACAAAAAATTTTCGCACGTCCTACGACACACTCGAATTGTTTCAAAATTTTCGGAGAAAGTGAAAGACATAGGTGGCTCGCTTGATAGAAATTCCTTTATATTTTAGAATCGGAAGACAGTGTTTTCAGTAACATGATAATTTCTTACAAAAATGCACTCTCCGTCTAAGAAAGTATTGAAATCAGATCTTACTGTTCGGGACGTATAACATGTCGTGAATCATATATGTATATGTATTCATATACCATGTCAAGTGAACAAATCGCTGATTAACATGAAAAATAAATGAAAATTGTAGTAAGTCGTACCCTGGTGGGCCAATTTAATATAAATGAAAAGTTTCAGCCACGTAATTCCATAGTGTATGTGAATTCATAATGTGGATAGATTAATTAAGCCGTGTGATTTCTTGTTCGTCAATTTGTTTTTTACAAATGGACCCGCCAATTACCACTCACTCGGAATTTCCTTGATTTTTAATGTTAATCAACAATTTGTTCATTTCGCGTGTTAAACAGTCTGGTGTCATATGCTCCAATACACGGCCTTTTGTCGCAATTCAAGGTAATTGAGCATGATTAATTTTTCTTCGTATTTACGCGCAAAAAACAAAAATATATTCAGAACAGTTGAAATTTATAAATTGATCACTTGAACAGCAAAAGGTTGTAAGTACTGGTAAATACGCCCATTTAACACTAACTCCATGAAAAAAAAATTACTGCAACTTTATGAAAAAGCACCACTGCAATCCGCCAATATACGGCCTTCTGCCATTAGTATTTTTTTTTTTTTTTTTTATATATCAACTGCGTTTTGAGTATTGTAATGGCGAATGTTAAGAAAAAAAATCATTGGTCAGGTAATGTAATATTTTAACACATGTAAATTTTGAATTCTATCCATATTTATGTTAATTTTGGCCTTCAATTCGTTTCGTATGACTCTTATAATAATTACTTTTTAGTTGCTCATGTTATTTTGAACAAAAATTAACTCGTTTTTTTTCAATGTAATTAAATTATAAAATAGTGCGATGGGGCAAGTTTTAACATTGTTAATACTTACCCCGAAGATAATTTGATATGTGTATGAAACCGTCTATGGTTTTTGTTTCCAGCATGAGGAATTATAAACGAAAAACAGACAGGGGAACAAAAAGTATAGAAGTTTACGAACTAGCTGCGAAAACAGTTTTAGAAGATGAACTCAGCTTACGCAAAGTCGCAGAGGAATTGAATCTTTGTCACGTTACATTGCATAAATTTCTGAAAAATAAAAAAGAAACTGCTGATGTTCGCGTTGGCTATACGAAACCAAGAATCGTTTTTTCAACAGAGCAAGAGGCAAAAATGACTGATTACTTGTTAAAATGCGCCAGTATATATTTTGGTTTGCTTCCGATTGAAGTCAGAAAATTAGCTTATCAGTATGCTATATTCCTAAAAATTACTACGATTCCTCCTTCATGGCACGAAAATAATATGGCTGGACCAGATTGGTTCACAAAGTTCATTAAAAGAAATCCCAGATTAGCTATCAGGACGCCGGAGGCCACATCATTAAGCACAGCCACGTCATTCAACAAAACAAATGTTCGTGAATTTTTTGAGAAATATATTTATATCAGTTAATATATTTAAATCAGTTGCAAATAAATATAATTTTACTCCATCCGGAATATGGAATGTGGATGAAACCGGGATAACAACGGTTCAAAAACCCAAAAAAATTGGCGCGCAACTTGGTCAAAAACAAGTGGGGGCGATCACATCGGCAGAAAGAGGAATCCTTGTGACTTTAATTGTGGCAGTAAACGCAACTGGAAATTCGATCCCCCCAATGTTCATTTTTCCTAGGATCAGATACACACAACTTTTTATCCGAAATGGACCGCCGGATTCTATTGGTGCTGGAAATAGTTCAGGCTGGATGCAGAAGAAAGAGTTTTTAATATTTCTAGACCATTTCATCAAGCACGTAAAGCCTACGAAAGAAGAACCCGCCCTACTTATCGTCGGTGATACTGCAATACCGCGTAACTAAAAATTTCAATACCGCGTAACTTCATTTGTCAATACCGCGTAACTGCTAAAAATACAATTTCACAGGAGCAAGAAAAAACGTCATATTAAATAAATTACTGAAATAATTTCCTTCCAATCGAACGTATGAGCACAAAACATGGTTATTTATCATGAAAAAACTCGATCTATTAATTTAATTGAATAAACAATATGAAATATGACTAATAAATGTTCATAATACTTACGTGCTATGTAAATATCTTATGAAATCTGATTAATTTCATAAACTTTATCGATATAACAACGTATATTTAAACAGCTCAAATATGGGATCTTATAATATAATAAGAGTTTCTAAGATAAAATAAGAAATTGATAGAAAATATATTTTTATTTATAGTGTTATGTTATGCTTGAATTTAGAGGTTAATATATTGAATAACTGTCTAAAAAATTTTTTTTTCATTTAAATTAAATTTCTATCAGTATGATTAATATTGAAAACTTTTAATAAATAATTTAATATATTTACTTTAAAACATTCAGATCCGACACTGTTCTTTGCTTCTCTTATTCTGTTTGACGCGTCGTACGTGGTATTGTATAAAATAGTTTTTAAAATTGAAAAAAAAATTTTTTTTTAATTCATGCAAATACCAATAGATGCAGAACAAAAAATACGTAATTTAAGTAGAAAATCTCATTTTTGCTATTTTTGTAGTTACGCGGTATTGCAATTTTTAGTTACGCGGTATTGAAATTTTTAGTTACGCGGTATTGCAATATCACCGACGTTATGCTATATAATGACAGCTCCCACGTCAATCTGCAGGTGGCAAATAAAGCGAAGAATAATATCGTAATTATGCTCTCTTTCCCCCCACACTGCTCCCACCGCTTGCAACCGCTGGATGTGGGTGTCTATGGACCGTTCAAAAATTACATGAACAGATATCAGACTGCATGGCTGCAAAACAATCCAGGAAAAACTATGACAATCTACGATTTGCCTGGGATTGTGAAAGACGCGTTACCCCTAGCCTTAAATTCATCAAATATCATGAGCGGCTTCAGGAAGTCCGGCATTTGGCCTTCGAACGAAGATATATTTCAAGAAAGCGACTTTGCGCCATCTTTTGTAACTGATCGCCCAAATCCTATGTCAAATTATGTACTAGTCGCAGAATCATCTGAAACGTCTGTGGCAAACGAGGGAGACAATATCAGCGATCCGACGTTGAATTTAGAAACTCCAGAGGTTTTGCAAGCCATGCACGAATTAGACATCAGTGTTACTGAAGTTACTAATCAGATGACGTGTGACGAACCAGTGGCGGGACCTTCCGGAATTCAAAATATCAAAGATTTTTCTCCATCAAAAATTAGACCTTTACCAAAGGCTCCACCACGTGTATCAACCACTCGACGACGCACAAGAAAGTCGGCTGTACTCACAGATACACCGGAGAAAAATTTACTGGAAGCAGAATTTGAAGAAAGAGAGAGAAAAAAACAAGAAACGCTCAAACAGAAAGATAAAGTGAAAGGACAGTCGAAACAGCGAGGAAACGTCGAAGCTAAAGAGAAAGGACAAGAACAGCCAAAAAAAAAAAGAAGAATGTTAATAAAATAGGAAAAGGCGGATCCTAGCCGAGAGTACCGATTCTGAAAACGAAGAAGAAGAATGGTTATACCTTGTATGTGCTGAAGCCTATGGTAATGCTAGATCAGGCGAGGAGTGGGTGCAATGCGAGAGGCTATTCACTGCCAAATCTCGTGGCACAGTGATTGCTGATTTCACGTGATTTTAGGATGATTTCAGGACGATTTTCAATGATTTCTTGAAATCGTTGATTTCATGTAATTGCATGAGAATTTTTCGGTGATTTCACGATTTCATATAATTTCTGTGATTTTACCTATCCATGTAATAGGGTAGGGGAGCATTGGGCTTAATCAAATCTCGGTGTCAAATAAACCGCGACAAAAGAGGTGAAGTATAAGAATCATGTAATTTTTCATAACAAATAGTATCAGTAAAAATAATTTATTTATTTGATCAAATATAGAAACAAAGTATATCTCGGACATAAACCACAGTACATTATATCAATATGTGATTGTGATGTGATTTCACTTATTGCACGTGATTTCTTTCGAAATCATTTGAAATCACTGAAATCTCAGCATTTTATTGATTTTACTTGACCTCGACCGATTTCACGGGATTTCATGGGATTTCATGTGATTTCCAGCATGATTTTTTTCGACAGTGACACAATGATTTCAAGAATGAATAGCCCCTTGGTGCAATGTCTTTTATATAAGCAGTGGGCTCACGTAAAATGCGTGAAGGGTAATGCTTCCGCATTTGTACGTCTAAATTGTAATTCTGACGATGATGACTGAATAATTGAGGGATACATATGGGTAGTTCCAAGATATTGCGTCTATTGGTGTCTTTTTAAAAAAAAATAGTGAAGATTGCAGAATAATAAATTTTAGAATGACCATAGTTGTGACGGTAACTGTGTTTTATACGGCGCACTGAATTTTGAATGTAAAATATTTTCAGAATTCGAGAAAATTGAATTCAAACACCAAAATCGTCTCTACCCTGGCACGTCCCTTCAACAAATTTGTTGATTCCGGTAGCAATATTTGGTAACTTTTCCAATAAATTGAGAAAAAAAATGGACTTTCTTATAGCTGTATAAACGTATAATGATATTTCAGTAATGAAATAGATTCCGTATTATTATTTTTCAAAATATTTCGTATTCCATTTTGTCCCACATCTTTGACGTCTCCTCCCCTGGCATTTTTATGGCGAGAATTTCTAACTATTACGATGAGCTTGGTCATTCATACTCTATCAGTCTGTTAAGAGTTCGGCACAAAGTAGGCAAAACATGGCGGGTAAATGCCTAATATTCCTTCGTTGTTCAGTTAACGTGGAAAAACTGTCGTGTTCGGGTCGGAGTAAAGTGATCCTCGTATCTACCCTGGTAGGTTGTATGTCGCAATTAGTTATCTATTTGTTTTAGTTTTAGGCCAAATCTATTATATTATGTGCAATAGTCACCCTGTTCAAGTTTAAAATTGAAATCATAATTTGTCTCTATTCTATTGAGAATTTTCTGCAAAAACATCTCTCCCCTGGCATCTCTCCCCTGGCATTTCTTCTCTGGCATGACAATGAGATACAGAATGACAAGGGAAGATATCGCGTCACTAAAGCCAAAAGGGCGTATCTCAAGAGATACGCCCTTTTGACTCTGCAGAACCAAAAGGGCGTATCAAAAAAATTTCGTTCTCCAATCAACTTGGGAATGTTAAAAAAGTAGATAATAGCTAAATTATTATTTTGGAGTCTTTTATTTTATTCATTTCATGCGGAATAGTCTCTCCCCTGTCTGTAAATCTGTACCCTTAATTATTTATTTATTTTTTTTTAAATTTTTTTATCATCTATTTTTTTATTATCTATATTTATCTCTATCTCTTAATTATTTATTTTGGAGTCTTTTATTTTATTCAATTCATGAGAAATAGTCTCTCCTTTGTCAGTAAATCTCTACCCTGCACACCAATTCTCTCCCCTGGCCAGTGTCTCTCCCCTGGCACTTTTAAAAGTCATTAAAGATAATTAAGGTGACTAGCCCTTTCGTAGGCATCATAAGGAGACTGTTAATATTCCAGTACATATGAAATTGACCGTAATATTAGTTTTTTTGCTTTGCCATGAATGTTAGAAGTTGGGACGCAATATCTTGGAACTACCCATATCTAGAACTAAGCATTAAGTCATATCTATAACAAGAAAACCATTCTGTGATTTTTTAAGTTAGGTTACTATAGAGTATTATTATATTACTAGTTTTGTTCAATGTATAACGCCAAAGTGTCTTATTCATATATCATTTGAAAGTAAGTTTTGCAATCGTGTTTGTTCGTCATGTAAAAATAGAAAAGAAAATATGATGTGTTCCGTTAATTTTCAATAGAAATATCACGTATCCGTTAGACAATTAAATTGAAAAGCAATGAATGTATGTTTAATTGGGATTTTCGTACCTGGCCAATGTGATATGTAGAAGTCTATGATCTCAGACGAATAAAAACGTGGTGTAATTAAGATATTGCATTTCTATTGAAAACAAACCAAAATAATTAGGAGTGTTGATATGGGTTTTGCATGTTAATAATTGCCCCATAGCTGTTAATTTTAACCCCGAAATCGGGGTAAAAAATAACATAGCGCTCTCTTCCGTGAATCGTTTTTCAGAGTGAATCTATTGGCAAAAATACTATTTTTCTTCGCTTATGTTTCAACTAAATGATCATATTATTACTTGAAAAAATCGATGTACCAAAATATTATTTAGCTTCGAAAGTAAAGCCCATTTTTCGAAAAATGTTAATTCTAGCCCCGGTCTCCCCTACATGCAAATGATCAGCGCCCTCAGTTTCCTGGCATAGCACTTCTCCTGCTCTGAAACGCATATACATACACAGTATACAACGAGGTATACAAGCTTACAAGGAATAGTTGTGTTACTTGCACAGTCCCCGTAGCAGTGAAATCAATCTATTTTATCTTATTCTGCTGACCCTACCATAATTCGGAATATGTTGATGATTTCCTCGATATTGATAATAATTCAGAACTTCTGAATGAATCTAAATGAATAAAACAATATCGCTGCTCGTTTGTCGTAACGTAACGTAACGTAACGTAACATAACGTAACATAAGGTCGATCAAGGTCAAACTCTGAGGGCGTTTGTTGGCAAAGTAGGGGAGTAAAATACCTACTGCTACCTCAATTCTTTTCACATATTCTTAGCGTGATTTCGTGAAAGTACATTCACAATTCTTGTATCATAGTCAGTTGAACTTATGGAAGTCCTTTATTTCTTCTAATCTCAAAGACAACTAAGGTCAAAGTATGGAAGCGTCAGGACTTTCCACGTTTTTTTCGGCCCGGAATATAAAGTTATTGTATGATAGTATGAGTATATGTGCACTTCTGCAGACATTGAAAATTACCGCGCCCGCCTCCCCCTTGGGTCACGAAAACTTCGGACATTTGTAGAGTCCAAGGTTGAACAAGGTGAAACTTTGTGGGTATCGATGATCGAGGTAGGAAAGTATGAATGGCTTGTGTCCTCGCTAGTCTCTAGTGCAGAAATAGATCCTTCTTGAATATTTTCATAAATATTCCCACTCTTCTCGAGTAATCTTCTTTCCACACACGTATATCAGCATTAAAGTTTCTTCGATTCTCATACCTCTCAAGGGCGGTCAAGGTCAAAGCTTAGAGAGCGGACAGTCGGAAGCTTTCTGGCCATTCGGATTTTGCATAATTTTTCTTTCAAATAGTTTCAAAGTACACCAAATTGAGTGCGTGTCGGATATGATAATTGCTCATCATAATATATTCTGCTATAATCCTAATTGCTGTTGTAACGCTTTATATTGTCAACACGGTGGCCCTTGAACACATCACTTATGCATGATTAATTTTATTTCGTCACAAACTCACCTCATCGTCAATAATATAACATAACATAATTATATCGTTATAAAAGCTTTGTTAAATTTCGTCGTCTTCCACAGATTCAATAACGGTTTTTTTTCTTTATCTGTTGTGAGCGCAATTATAGCAGCAACAATCTCTGACGATTAACGTGCGATATGGTTTTGTATAAAATAACACATTTGAGAGACACAACAAATTGGAAACGATATATTTTATGGTCGACATTACGTTTTGTAATAATTCGTGACATTCAAATATACGCATTAAAAATAAAATCAAGTTCACCTTTTTGAACCAATAGCCAAGTGCAGCAAATTTGATATGATAAACATTCCGCAGTCGCATTTACTATAGAATAATCGTGATGACATTGACCCTCCAGACGACATTGACCTTCCGTAGGTCAAATTTATTCGAATTTATATTTAATAATTGTGAATATCAACATACCATCTCGTTTTTCGGATTCTACTGCCATGGTTGATTTTGTACTCCAAATTTATCCTTTAGACAATAACTGTATCGACAGTAAGGCCAACTTTTCCTTAAGCTTGGTCCGTCAGTAGCGGTTCAATAATTATTACCCAATACTTCCGATGTTCTATAGTGAGCTTTAATAATAATTAATTCACTCAATAAAAATAAACACATAAAATTTGAAACCTTGAAAAATAATTCACACTAACGAAGAGCAAGAATTTAATTTAATTTTCACGATTATAGTGTAAAAGCGAACAAGTTTTTATGATATCTGCACATGCCAAGCCACTGACAACATAGTGCAAGATCCAGAAATTAGTTGAAAGACGTGGAATTCGCAAGGGCTGACAGAGTAGCACTGTCGTACTGGTTTTGAATCAGCCGAATCTCGCTCGCGTCTATCTATAAACGCGCTTCCACCTCCACTCTTCGCGAACACATCAACTTTACTTTGCTTGCGTTGTATGTCTGTATATGTACCTGTTGGAATATCCGTGAGCTTCGCGCAGATTCGCCGACTTGCGCCGAAGCGGGCATCGATCTCCAGAATCTTTTGACGCCATTCGCAGTGACTCTCAACTCTTGTGGATATACATACGTACTCCTATCAAAACACGTGCTATTATTTGGCGCGCTTACGTTAGACGTATCACATACATGTATATTTATACGTATGCCTTCATATTTCCCTGAAGTCAATCTATACACATCACATGTATTTAAGATAATTTAGTCTTTACACGATTTCTCTTAAATGTATGTGTATTAGACTGTGTCAAAATAACTTTTTTTTTTTGTTTTCGATTAAATACATCTAAAAAGTTTCTTCAATATGAAAAGAAAATTCTCCTAAAGTTTGAGCTCAATATCTCTAAAATTGAGCTGGCGCAAAGGGGGGTCCCCTTTCCCATCTAAAATACATGGGAATAATTTTTTTTTTCTTAATTTTAGAATAACTACATGAATAAAATTTTTTTTGAATTTTGTTACACACTACCTGATAGGAAATTCAATTCTCTACAAAATTGTTCCTATGCATTTTTTCTCTAAGCTCAACATAAACAAAGTTACATAGCGCTGAATAGGCGAAAAAAAATAAAAATCGAAGATTATTCCCCTATTCAGCGCTATGTAACTTTGTTCATGTTGAGTTTAGAGAAAAAATGCATAGGAACAATTTTGTAGAGAATTGAATTTCCTATCAGGTAGTGTGTAACAAAATTCAAAAAAAAATTTTATTCATGTAGTTATTCTAAAATTAAGAAGAAAAAAAATTTTTCCCATGTATTTTAGATGGGAAAGGGGACCCCCCTTTGCGCCAGCTCAATTTTAGAGATATTGAGCTCAAACTTTAGGAGAATTTTCTTTTCATATTGAAGAAACTTTTTAAATGTATTTAATCGAAAACAAAAGAAACAAAGTTATTTTGACACAGTCTAATGTGTATACAATAACAAAAAAAAAAAAAATTAACAGTTTAACAGAACTGTTGAATTAATTATAGCAACTAAAACAACTGATTTATTGCCAATGTGAATAATTGAATCGCTTCAAATCTTTGTTAGTATTCAGGATTTGTGTATATTATTCAGAAATATTTTGATATATATATTTCGCCAATACTATGCATCGTGGCATAGTTCATATACATATATGAGTACTATACGCATCCATGCATAAGTTTGTTTGTGGATATGATTTTAATGTTGAAAATGATTATTAAAGAAGCACATATCTAGATACGAGCATAATATACACATTTTGAAGGTAACGTTAAGTGGACTTGAGTGTAGTGTGAACTTCAATCGTTATGAATATTATATCCGCACTTGGAATGTGAAATTGACGGACCGGTATAGAATTTCTATATTTGCCAGGCATGACTTTACTCACGTAGGAGATGCAGCAGCCACCGCGAGCTGTACTACGTCACGTACACTCCAAAGAGTTTTAACTGTATAGGAAGTGAAATACCGAGATACGGTGAGGAAACGATAGGCTGCTTTCATCCTATAGCTTATCATCCTTGACTTTCATCCAGTTAATTGTTCGAGACACTCCCAGGCTTTCCACATTTTGAATGATTGCGCAATTTTGTTTTGCGTAGTGTACATACGGAGTGTTTGGAAACTCATGCATTTTAATCACACATTCTTTTTTTTGAGCGAAAAGAGAAAAGAAAAGTTGCCCGTGCTAGAAAGCCCGCAAATATATTATAGGAATAATAAACTTATTGAAAACTGTGCGTCGACTTTCATAATAAAATTCCTTGGGACCCCTTCTTCATATAATATATAGACTTAGCAGAAAATTAGTTGAATGAATGTTAAACAATTTTGAGATCTGCAATTATGGACATCATTTTTCTATATCCAAAGGTTTTCGATAAGTACTGTAATAAATTCTGTTTCAAAATTTGAAGGACTCTTAACCGGACACAGATCAATACAAGCACAAACCAAATTGAAGTACATAGATCACAGATTTGCCGATGTTGCATCAGTTTACGTCACACGCATGTCGTCAGACCAATTGCATCAACTGAGGCAACGTTAGCGAGCGACGTTCTTTTCTCCTGGAAGCATGTCTCCCACCTTACATGAATGTAAAACTGGATAGTCGTTATTTTTGTAGCAACTGTTGCAATCCTGGGCAACAACCATTAGTCCAGTAAAATGGTACCAAAAATTACCAAATATTTACAAAACGGACTTAAAATCCAATTTTTTGACAATCTAAAGGGGGTTGCAGGAGGTGACTGAATAAACAAAGATCCAACAAAATTTTGCTATGGAAACGCAAAAACCTTGAAAATAGGGGTAAGTTTGGATATCGCAGCTCCTATTCGTGCTAGAAACTGTTTTTCATTTTCAATTTTGTAAGGAAAAATATTTGAAACAAATTTTATTGCATTGTTTTTTGACAAAAAAGGCGATAAAAAAGTTATTAGACCGGAAGCCCATAACACTTTCTAACGTATCATATGCTACCACTCAGATAGGTATTATGTGAATCATTTTCCATTACAAGAATATCATCTCGCCGAACATAGTCCGCGGTGTATCACGGGGCCGCGCCGATCGAGCTATTAAAAAGAACCGCGTTTTGGAATTATTAGTGACCGTTCCGCATATGTCTCAAATTACTGTTATGAAAGAAAGAGCTTAAGGTAGTAGCCCACTGTGACGGCTGAAATTTCTACGTTTTTTCGGGAATTTTTTTTTAATAAGAAGATAAAATGCGATCATTTTGTAATTTTGACATATTTTTATTAGTATTTTGAAGTGTTGAAAAAAAAAAAAATTTCACCTAATTTTACATTCATTTCTTTAAAATATTTTAAGTGAAAGTAGAGTCCTCGAAAAAAAGGTGAGGAGTTTTGGGGAAGCACACAGGGTTCTATAGTTATCTAAAATGAACAAATCAAAGAGATTATTTTTTTGTAAACTATATTCTAGTGAACTAACCAATAATATACATAAGAAAATAAAATAAAATAGAATAGTGGACTTGTGAAATAAAGCTTCTGAAAAACTAATTTTTTTCGTTGATAAATTGTTCGAAAAAAATCATTTATTATTAAAAAATTGAATGTTTTAGAGGTTAGGTATTTAGCTATGTGTGTCAAGAATAACTGGTTAAATTTTCAGCCAAATCGGTTGAATGGTTTTGAGTCAGTGCTTCCCCGAAACTCCTCACCTTTTTTTCGAGGACTCTACTTTCACTTAAAATATTGTAAGGAAATGAATGTAAAATTGAGTGAAATTTTTTTTTTCAACACTTCAAAATACTAATAAAAATATGTCAAAATTACAAAATGATCGCATTTTATCTTCTTATTAAAAAAAATTCACGAAAAAAACATAGAAATTTCAGCCGTCACAGTGGGCTACTACCTTAAGGGGAGGGACCAGTCGAATTTGACCGACCTATCTAAATTCTCGAATATCTCCGAAACGGGGGCATCAATCGGATTGTCCTTTTGGCAGCCGATGTTTGAGAAGGAATGAGATCGAGCGAATCTAAAATTAAATAAAATTGTTGTTTTTTTTTTTTTTTTCCTGTCGCAAAGTGTGGGCGTGCCACTTATTTCGACTTATATCAAAGCCTATGCATCGAAAATGCAAAATCGGCCTCCAGAGCCCGATTCTGTGAGAAATTCCGAACACGGGCATCTCAAAACATCTTTGTTTTCAACAACGATGTAGGCCACAGTTGTATTCTACGAATTTGTGGTAATTAGCGATTGTAAAACGGCTGGGAACGGCCATTAGTATTTATTATATGTTGCAACTTTGTGTGGGTTTATATTAAGTTATCTTCTAATGTACCTCCTAGTGTGGTGCAGAGCTAACTTAATCCCTGGATATGCTCTCCGAGTGAGAGTTACCCTAAGTGCGGGTGTGTTCTTTGTCTATTATTTATTTAGAACTCGATTGTGGTATAAAAATTAAGAATATCCCTGTACCCTATATTATCTGAATCGTTTTAGCAATTACACTGAACTAAGAACCTCGCTGAGAAAAGATCCCTTCAGCGTCGTCTCGGTTCAGTTTCACCGCTCTACCTGATTGGTTTGTCTTAAATAGTTTGCTCGGTCTGAGAATCTCGCTGAGAAAAGATCCCTTCAGCGTTGTCTCTGACTTTGCTAGCTATTTCTAACGATTCCCTAACGATAATAACTCAACTAAATAAGGAATCTCGCTGAGAAAAGATCCCTTCAGCGTCGTCTCTTGTCTGATTTCGCTATTCTACCTACCCAGCCAATGCAGTTATATACCCGCAAGATTGCAATGATATAACTCAATATTACAGCATATATACCCTGAGAGTTATAGTTGCATTGCGACTATGAAGTAATTTCGCTGATTTGGCAAGTTTCGATAATGTAGTTTACACATTGCATGGTATATAACATGTTGCATAACAGTGACTCTGGTGTTTTAAACTAATGTAACTAACCTTCATGTATTTACCAATATTTCGTCAACATTAAGAGTTATGTTTATGCTATGAGACATTTCAGGTAACTGTAATATGTGTTACTGCACTCTGTCTATATAACAATTACGTTTGTGTTATCACTCACGAGTGTAACACTGATATTTATGTTACATCAAAATAAGGTAATTGTTATATTCATTTCATGTAAAATTGGATGTAATTGTAACATCAACGTTATGTGAAAATGAATGCAACATTGACGGTCAAACGAAATTAGTGGCGGTAATATTTACATTGCATGTATAAAATGATGAAGATGGTTTTGCAAGTAACAACAATATAATCAATTGGTAACATTGTATATTTATTAAATGTAGACGTGATGCTTCAATAATGTTACAGCTTCATATGTAGTCATTTTATATAATTTGAATCACAGTTCTAAAATTATATTCTTTTACCTTACAATTTCTACATTCTATTGCACATTACTTATACTGTTCGACATTTTATAATTATAAAGCTTATAGTTTAAAAACAATATCAGCTATGATATAATAGGGAAACTAGGGAATGCCCTTTCATCTAACCTAGAACTAGCTTGGAACAAATTGTGATTATATATGGGGCATTCCATGCCAAATCGACCATTTCTAAACCCGACCCCTTTCGATTCAGCTGAAACGTTTTTTATCTTTTTCTACCTCATTAAAGACGTTCCTCATAAGTTTTTCAAATTTTTTTACCCAACCCAAAAAAAGTGGCTCTTTTTTTTCAAATAGCCCTACTTCTTCAAAAATTAACTAATCGGGACGTTTTTTTTCTTCAAAAGTTTCGTTTTCAAATGTCCTTTTCAAAACAAAGTACAATTGAATATCCAGATGTCAAGTTCTATGAAATATTAGACTTTTTTGAGAAAAATCGTCAGTTTTTCGAAGTTCGCCATTATTTATTTTTATTTTTTTGATTGCCGAAAAAACTTTGATTCATTCTGTGAATAATGCCACTAGGTCCAGAGTGGTCGGACTTTTCCTTCTGTTTTTTTTTTTTTTTGTGAAGGAAAAAAAATTGAAATTTTTTCTCAATTGTTTATTTTTTCGATTTTGAAAACAATGCTTGTAAAAAGATTATAAAAACAAGGCTTATAAAATTGAAAAAATAAACAATTGAGAAAAAATTACAAAAATTTTTTTTCCTTAAAAAAAAAAAAAAAAATAGAAAGAAAAGTCGGCCTACTCTGGACCTAGTGGCATTATTCACAGAATGAATCAAAGTTTTTTTCGGAATCATAAAAAAAATTTAAATTAAAAATGGCGAACTTCGAAAAACTGACGATTTTTCTTGAAAAAGTCAGATATTTCATAGAACTTGACATCTGAAAATTTATTTGTATTTTTGTTTTTTGAAAGGACATTCGAAAACGAAAGTTTTAAAAAAAATCTGTTTCGATTAGTTAATTTTTGAAGTTACGGCTATTTGAAAAAAAAGAGCCACTTTTTTGGGTTGGGTGAAAAAATTTGAAAAAATTATGAGAAATGTCTTTAGTGGGATAGAAAAAGATAAAAGAGATTCAGCCAAATTGAAAGGGGTCGGGTTCAGAAGTGGTCCCTTTGGCATGGAATGCCCCATAAGTATATACATACGTACATATACTATATACATATAAGTTGAGACATATATGCCATCTATGGATTTTGCCCATTTTTTTCTTTTCTGGCAATACGCTGCTTGGCAAAGCGAAACCACTCAGCACCATGACTTTCAAAGTCAAGGTCCGTTACCCGCTCATGCGATGAACATATGATATCTGCAAAATTCAAAGTTTGATTTTTACACTCTTTATAACGTTCTTATGTTGGCGAACTGAAATAAATTCAGTTGCAACAGTTTCATACGTTCATAAAATCTCCAAATCACCTTTTATAATAGTTATGCTTCTCAATTTCATGACTGCAAAATTATTGCGCCGTCCCTTCCAAGAACAGTGTTTGGCGCAGCTGTCGTCAAAGACTTTCGTTAACACTCTGTAGATATTATCTTTTGGAAGATGACCTCCTATGCTGATGACGAAATTTTTCTGTAAAAGCATTGAAAGTTCAATAAAATTCACGAAAGTTATATGAGAATAAAATACAATTTTATTGAACTTATTAAGGCGCATCCCTAGTCGCCCACCTCCTTTTGATACAATGTGGAACATTTCGATTATTAACCGGTCCAGGCGTCAAAAACGCATAAAAAGCCAACACTACGCGAACTCAAATTCAATTCCGAACACATACGTCCAAAAAAATGTTCGTTTCATGCGAAAATAGAGAATACAGATGGTTTTTACATTATTCGCCGAGGAAATCGAATTCAAAAAATGTAAAAACCATCTGTGGACTCTATTTTCGCATGAAACGAACATTTTTTTGGACGTATATGTTCGGTATTGAATTTGAATTCACGCAGCGTTGGCCTTTTTCGCGTCTTTGACGCCTGGATTCGGATAATAATCGAAATGCGTCACATTATATCAAAAGGAGGTGGGTGACTAGGGATGGGCCTTAATACTCCGTATTATGCAAGTTCAGAAGAGATTTTCATTCATATTTAATCTAAATGAATTATGCAAAATATTTGAGAAAATAATTATTTCTGTTCAACTATCACTTATGTTTTTTGAGAACTGGTAAATTCAATTGACGTGCTGACGAAAATGTACAAAAATCCATGATTTTATGACACAATGTTGGAGCTGGGTTTATCAATGGTGGCTTACAAATTGTAAAACTGCATTTTTGTTAGTCGTGATTAGATTTTCAAAAACTGTTATATCTTCTAAAGTTTTGATTGGCAGCAGATTATTTATAAGGTCAAATCGTGTTTCTGCTTCCGCGAGTGGCTGTCGATTGGTCTTTTCCTCGAGAGAAGTCAACCGATTGTCGATGCTCTTAAGCTGAATATTCATATCTGCAAGCATTCTGATGATTTTCCTGAGAGACTCTGAAAAATGAAGCGGACAGTCGAGTGGAAAACTGTAGCAAATTAATGTATTACCGTGATACCATTATTAATGTACCGGAATAATGTAAGAATTACCAACCTTCAATGTACAACGTGTCATGCATATTCTCAGTAGGTCTGACACCACGTATGGAAAGTGGTCTAGTACCAAAAATTATTGGCGAATCAGATACGGAACCTTTAAAATGAAAAAAAAAGAACGTGTTACGAAACACTGCAAGATATGATATATTATTGCTGATAAAACGTACGTTGTATCAAATGATACGTATGGTAAGAGCTCAAGTGCGCTGTTATTAAATGTACGAAATGAAATAGCAAAATTTTCTAAAAATATGGCAACAACTACTACAACCTTCGACAACCGATGATCCGAACCTACTTCCGGAAGGTGTAACACGATGGCTACGAGGTGTGACGTTGAGATACGTTGATGATTCAGTTATATAATCTGTAGAAATAAATTTAATTGTGACAAACGTTTTAACATAGGATTAAGTTTATGGTAGAATATTGCAATGAAGGCCATGTATGTATATTAGGGCGGTTGTTGTTCGAGGTACCTTAGAATTTTTTTTAACGATAGTCCTGATAATATAGTAATACTTTATACCATGAGGAATATTTGTATCAAGTTTCAAATTTTTACAGGTAATTTGCATTTAAAACTTTAATCGCTGAGGGGCAAAGGTTAATATTAAAATATCAGGCTGAAATTTGGTGGGATTTTTTTTTTTTTTTATATGAAACCGATTTAGGACAGCAAAGGAGCAGCAGCATTTAGGACTCTCGTGAAAAAAATGCGAAGGTACCCCGATTAAGGACCACTCTAATGTATATGTGTTCACAATCGCATTATTTCAACTCAATGGTCGACACATCGGGCTTTGGGTATCTATTTTCAGCGCCGGCAAGTTTTGTCTTGTCTGTGTTGTCACGACAACACACAGAATCCTAGTAGTGTGGAATTACAACACACGAAATTTCATCATTGCAACTGAAAATTCATGAATTTGAACCAATTATTATTATTTTTTTTTGTAATTTTTTCTGTAATTCTTGAACAGTCGTTTTCCGCGCTCAAAAGGTTGAAAACTTATTTAAGATCAACCATGACTCAAAACCGGCTAAACAATATAGCCGTTTTGCACGTCCATAAAGAATCGACGGAAAATCTGGACTACGGAGAGCTGATTGATGAGTTTGTTTGTCGAATTGCGATTAGGAGGGCGACCTTCGCCATGAACGAATTAAAAATATGAAAAAACCAAATCGGTTTTCTACCCCCCCCCCCCCCCCCCCCCCCCGCCCCCCAAACGTGACTTGACAACACACGAGAATTCGGTAACTTGCCGGCACTGTCTATTTTACATAGTTATCAATTTAATTTGTTGGTAAACTTTCATGTCAGTAACAAATGTCAAAAATAACCTTATTCATTGTAATGTTACCTTCTATTCCAGCAGGAATATTTGATGTGCTTGGCACGTTTGGTTGTGTTTTACCACTATCAACTATGTCCGCGTGATTGCTGGACATGGCAGGGCTATTAGTCCAGTCAATAGAGGGAAAAAAAGGCTGTTTCGTGACAAAACTCCCACTGGCAATTTGACTGCGCCACATTTTTAAAGTCGGTTCACAGATGAAAACTAACATGTTTCCAACTCCTAATTTTAGGTGTTTTTTTTTTAAACAATGTTTAAAAACGAAAAAACACGTTTTTTAGTAGTTTTTCGCTTCTGGGATGGAAACTGGTAGAGCAATCTTGGTACTCCAATGAGAACAGTTGTAGAGAATTGAACAACCTTCAAAACGAGCTCTGGATCGACTCGATCAGAGCATTTTTGACCGAGAAAAATCGAAAACACCCCTAAAAAGAGGTGTTTTTTCAAAAATTCATAACTCCGCCATTTTACAAGTGGTAGAATAGGCCTTTCGCGTGGTAGTAGTGAATAACATGTAGATAACGTGTGCACAAAATGGGCACTGTCGGATTGGTAGTTTTTGCACAATTGCAAATTGAATTTTTTTGTTTATCATTTTCGATAAGCCACCCTTGCTCGAGAAGTGGTCGGATCGTAATTTTCTAAAGCGATTTTTAAACTAGACTATATTCACTACAAATCGTTCATTTATGCCGAGTCGTTATTTTGCGTTAAAATAGGTGAAAAATGCATCCAAACATGGGCATGCACGCCCGATCGCGAGAAAGTAGGCGAGTGGTGGGGGCACTCGACTGCGGCGGGGAAGCGTATATATATAGTAATAGAGGCGCACGGCGAATATTGTCGATCATTTGATTCGTTTATCTCGGCAACTAGTGGACCGATTTCGATTTTTTTTGTTTTTATTTTTAATAGCTCAACACGCGCTAACTGGATATGTCGTCAGATTCCATATGAAATCAATACTGAAGGTGCTATTGAAAAGTTTTTAAACAAGAAGTAGAGAAACTTTCGCTGTTGGGTATCTGTATGAAATCCTACGACATATCCAGTTTGCGCATGTTGAGCTACCCAAAATGAAAAAAAAAAAATTGAAATCGGTCCAGTAGTTGCCGAGATAAACGGATCAAATGATCGACAATATTCGTCGTGCGCCTCTATTACTATATATATATACGCTTCCCCACCGCAGTCGAGTGCCCCCACCACTCGCCTACTTTCTCGCGATCGGGCGTGCATGCCCATGTTTGGATGCATTTTTCACCTATTTTAACGCAAAATAACGACTCGGCATAAATGAACGATTTGTAGTGAATATAGTCTAGTTTAAAAATCGCTTTAGAAAATTACGATCCGACCACTTCTCGAGCAAGGGTGGCTTATCGAAAATGATAAACAAAAAAATTCAATTTGCAATTGTGCAAAAACTACCAATCCGACAGTGCCCATTTTGTGCACACGTTATCTACATGTTATTCACTATTACCACGCGAAAGGCCTATTCTACCACTTGTAAAATGGCGGAGTTATGAATTTTTGAAAAAACACCTCTTTTTAGGGGTGTTTTCGATTTTTCTCGGTCAAAAATGCTCTGATCGAGTCGATCCAGAGCTCGTTTTGAAGGTTGTTCAATTCTCTACAACTGTTCTCATTGGAGTACCAAGATTGCTCTACCAGTTTCCATCCCAGAAGCGAAAAACTACTAAAAAACGTGTTTTTTCGTTTTTAAACATTGTTTAAAAAAAAACACCTGAAATTAGGAGTTGGAAACATGTTAGTTTTCATCTGTGAACCGATTTTAAAAATGTGGCGCAGTCAAATTGCCAGTGGGAGTTTTGTCACGAAAAAATCTCTATTGACTGGACTATATCTGAAACGTTGACATTAACTGAGTATGGAGTACAACATAGTTAATATATTGAAGAAATGGGTCCAATTGGTCACTATAAAACATTTGAAACATGTACAATGTACATATAAACTATAATATGTGAGAGGCTTGTGATATTTTTTCATTTTTTCATTTCCCATTATTATTAGAATCACGATAATCGATTAGAGCCCCCACTACATTTGTACGAAATAATCATGCATATGAGCAAATCCTGAACTCATTTTGAATAAGCCATTGGCGAGAACACAAAATGGAAATTGAGGCACCTAGGTTGGTGCGTATATTCATTTCACTCTAGTAACGTACTAGAGTCATTTTCAATTGTGAACAAACATGTGTAAATTTATCTTGATAAACTGTGAGAAAAATGCAGTGTTATCAAATATTACGTGCATTCACCGTATATGATAATTATTATGAAAAAATGAATCTAAAACGTTTCAAATGCGTTTGCGACATTTCCATTCATCTATCTCTATACCGTGCGATTATGTGGAAATTACAGGTTCTAGGCGCGTAGACGCTGATTTATCAAGAGACTCGGTAGAGTCTCGCGCCTAGTTATATAGAAAAAAAAAAAAAAAAATTCGCACGCGCCGCGCGAGACTCGACAGAGTCTATATACCCGAACGGCAACTGAGCGACCGTTGCGGCAATTTATGATCGTTAATATCTTTCGTCTCGCTATAAATACGGAATTCTAATATTTATTGTAGGATGTGGCCGAGGAGAGCTTTCATTTAAGCCCTATTTCGATTGAATCGGTAAACGTAGAGCTGAGATATGATTATTCGAAGTTTCGATGCAAGTAATTTATACGTGTCTTCGACGAGACTTTATTTTCGTCATCTCCGTCAGTCAGTGACGTCACTCACTTGTGCCAGATTTCCCAGGTGTATAGAAATTAGTATAGAGTTGCCTTCGCTAGGCTACGCAGAGAAAAGAGACTTACCAAATACGGACGTAGCCAGATGGCGCTGTGGTTAGTTCTTTATTTTCACCAACTACAGTGCGGTATCATACCGATCATGCGTAGTATGATGTATCATGTCAATTTATTTTTGGTCGTATAATATGAGATAAATGCAAGTTTTTGATGATTCTACAGACTTCTACAGACGCTGTGGCCATAGCTGTCATGTCGTTAGGTTAGAATTAACTGTCAGAGTCAGATATGGTTAATAAGACAACGGGAATCGATATACATTCGTGAAGAAGTGGTAAATAATTAGCGAACTGATTGCAGATGGCAATTTTTGTTTATCTGCAATATTATTTAATTATAAACAACTATATAATGAAGTTAATAAACCAATGTCAAACGATATTAATTCGTGAATAATATGTAAGAAACTAATGAATTGATTGTAGATGTAAATTTCTGTTCGTTTACGACAGTATTGACAAGCTAGCAGTTTCTCGAGGACTATAAACTGACTCATGGCATCACTTCGACAACGACGGTCAGGAATGAAGCGATGTAAATTTGATTCAACGAGACAATTTGATTCTGAGACATCTCTAATGTAGCAGATAATACTCGAAATTTCTTTACAGCGTAAGAAGTCTGAAAACATAGTCTTGCGGAAATCTCATAGCCGACGCTGTAGATATGGACAGCGTTGCCAATTTTGCAAAAAACCGAATCGCCTACCGTTGTAGTTTTGGGTTTACCTCGGGGTTTACTCAGAGTCTTTCTGTATACATTCTATTCGAAACCATGCCGCCAAATTTGAACATACCATCGGCAATGAATTACAAATTAGAGTTAAAATCTTTTTTCCAGTGCGGCGCGAAACGTGACCGAGTCTCTTTCATCGCAGAGGCAATAGGGAATGGAGGGATAATGTTACCCATAGCTTTCCATATTAGAGCGTAAAGTGATGAAAGTTTCTCAACTGTACCAAGGGCTGTCAGCAATTATTCAACAATATCTTTATCTTCGTTAACAGTATAGGGTATATATACAGTATAGGGTATTATATTCAGTGTTATATAATTCAGCACACGACACTTTCCAGTACGGTTGCATGGGTATATTTTTATAAAATATATGGTTGAATAATTGTTATATGGTAGCCTGTGGCTCAAATTTTTATTCGATTGATAATGAGCTGTAATCTATATATTAAAGTACAGTTCGGATGTGCGGATGTCACAAATGACGTCACAGATCGTAGATACGTGTTGTGTGTTTCTTACTGTATACTTTACTGTACTCACTGTACTGTACTGTATACATAGGTAAGGGTTTCTTATTTCATCTGTATATCTATCTGATATGATATCGAGAAGTACCGTGTTTCATGATATTGGTTCTTAGTGAGCTATCCGTTTTCGGACTTGACACTGGGTAGCCACGTACACATACACACACATCCCAAAAATTGAATAACGCAAAAACCACCAATAACCGAACGAGCGTAGCGAGTGAGGAATAACGCAAAACCAAACGAGGGAGCGAGCGAAGCGAGCGAACGAGGACAATTAACAGCTTGTAATATTATATTTCTTGGATTCATGTGGAATTAATTTAGAAATTTTCTAGCGTTACGGTTACAGGGCGATTGACTTCTGCCTCGCGGGATCTAGTAGACAATAGAACGCTAGACGCGGTAGGAAATTCTTGATTCTATGTATACCTTCCACATCGAGAGTGGTCTACAATTTATGCAATTTATTATCGATACGAGAATGATTGTACTTGATTACAGTAGAACCTCGATTATCCGAACCTCAATTATCCGAACCCTCAATTATCCGAACCATGATATGATTTATCCGAACACTCAATTATCCGAACATTGGCTCGGAAAATATATTCTTGCCGGAAAATATACATTGTTGCTCACTGATTTTGCAAAAACCGCCGGTCATATGGACGACTTTATGAAACCAAAAAAATTAAATAAGCGTTCCGTGTATCAAAGAGGTATAATATGTATTTATGTTTAATATAGACCGTTTGTCGATTTAAATTTCCGTGTATTCATTATTATCCCTTGAGATGAAAATAGCATTTCGATTATCCGAACTTTTGATTATCCGAACCAGGCTCGGTCCCAATTAGTTCGGATAATCGAGGTTCTACTGTAATCTAATTCTACAAAAAGTAGTGATATCCCCATAAAAAGCACCTCTGGTGCAAAAACCTTTCGCCTAGTTATATAAATGTGATAGTCACCCACAAAAAATACATTCTCATGCCAAGAAAACATTATACAGTTATTATTTTATAAAAAAATGATTTGAAATCAGATGCTATTGCCTAGTACCGATATCACGTTGACTTTTTTCGAATTAACAATTAGGCTTCTCATAAGACGGTACATATTGACAGTCTTCTTGAAAACAGAAAACATAAAAAAAATTAAAAATAGAAAGAAAAAAAAATTAAAAAAAATTTGGAGGTAGTGGTACTAGGCGGGCCTTTTCTAGATAAGTACAAGGAAACTGCGATTGAACCATGTCAATAATCCTAATATAGTGACACGAAATACTGGCCCGCCTAGTACCACGTACTCCAAATTTTTTTTAATTTTTTTTTTTTCCATTTTTAATTTTTTTTATGTTTTCTGTTTTCAAGAAGACTGTCAATATGTACCGTCTTATGAGAAGCCTAATTGTTAATTCGAAAAAAGTCAACGTGATATCGGTACTAGGCAATAGCATCTGATTTCAAATCATTTTTTTATAAAATAATAACTGTATAATGTTTTCTTGGCATGAGAATGTATTTTTTGTGGGTGACTATCACATTTATATAACTAGGCGAAAGGTTTTTGCACCAGAGGTGCTTTTTATGGGGATTCGAATATCATTGGCCGGCAGAATCGCGCTAGCAACTTCACCAACTTTTCAGTAATATCCCTAGTACTGTCGTTTGCTAGATTCACAACAAACATAACCTATTTCTGCTACGGTCTGCCGCCATTTGTATTTGACAACAATCGGAAACAAATAGCAGACAGACTCTAGGGATATTCGTGGCAAGTCTGAAATTGGCATCTCTCGAAATATTCGAATAATTCAGCGCCTGCGCGCTTGGAACTTGTAATTTCCACATAATCGCACGGTATATGATAATAAATGTGTACAGTGAAATAAAAAAAAAATCACAAAAATGTTTTCTTACCGATTAGATTCGGTGGCAAGGCTTCGTGATTATTATTCAGAACTGATAAGGACTGACCGATCAATGTTGCTGATTTATTTATTACACTTTGGTTTACTGGCGGCATCGAAGGTGGCGGGCCTACGCTTTTTCCAGGAGCTGTTGATTTTATTAAACAAATCATCTAATAATTTGCATGTTTTTCACATGACACAGATAATTTTGGGTTCAGTGAATACAGCTGAATTCATTGAATTGCATTTGTGATTTAGTTCTTTACCTTCATCGCTTGATGATTGGTCATCGTGCAGCATAGTTAGCCTCCTACCTCTCCCAAGGTGTTCATCGTCAGTACTGGTGTACGTTGGATTTTCCGCAACTTTCCTTGCCTTCTCAAGATTAGCTGTTTGGTAGCGAACAAAACAATCAAAGTCTCGACTTATCACAATATAAAATAGTGGAATCAAATTAAATTATAGTGATGGTTCGAGATTGGTTTGGTTACTATGGAATCTGATATTTGGATTCGAAACAGTTATAGGCAATTGATTCATTGAAAACTTATAAATTAAACTCACAGCAGTAGCGCTCCATTACTACATCGTACAAAACCCACTTCGATTCATCAGGTGGGGTACAATTGGCTATTAAGGATGCGACATTTTTTGATTTCTCAGGCCACCAACATTGAGATTTATTCTCACTAATTCGCAGCCAAGAAGACGGAACTTCCGAAACGCAGTCCGTATCGGGAAACTGTACAATAGCGTACATTTTTTTTTTTAAAGAAAGATTGCTGTAACAGTAGAGGGCATTATTAGATTCGGTACATCTACCTATAATATTAAATATCCTTATCAACGGCATATGAGCAACGGAAAATTTAATGTTATCTGCAAGCTACAATGCAAATACTTAGTAATGAATACTGATTGAGTTTGAAAACTAAACAAAAATCAGCAAATGTACATGTTTCGATTTTAAAAGTTTTGATCGATGTCTAGACCGTTCATCATACTCACGTGTGTTTTATATCTTAGCGTCATCTCCATTGTCCATATTAAATTGAATACTGAATTAATTATTATAATGCAACAATGGAATTATTATATTAGAGTCAATGTCAGGATTTTGTTTTAAGATCAAGCATTTTCTTTTAATCTTGGCTACTGGAATGTTGACAAGTTCTGACATATCTCTATTCGTAACAATTGATATTCCCAAACGGCGGGAGTCACAAGGACTGCGATAAAGCGGTTGGCCATTCAGAAATTGCTTTGCCTTTACATAAATATTGTTATTTTCTTTGATTATATCGTGGATGACAATTATGTTACCGTCAGTCAATGTGCAACAATTCTCATGTTTTTTTTTTTTTAATGACGAAGGTTTTGAATTCCAATGCACAAATAGATGTTTCTCTGGCATGACTACTATTTTTATCGTAATGGATGATAGGGTAATTTTTCTGAACTAAAGAATTTCTGCGAAATTGATTTTGTTCAGTAATTCTATTGACGATTTGCTCTAAGGGTTTGCTACTCGTTCTGATTTGATTTTTAATTTTCTGCATCTTATTTTCATATTTAAACGAACTGAAGTTATCTACCGGCCCAAACTTTCTGACATCATTGCATAGATGTACCAAATTGTGAACATTATATGAGAGGAACTGATAGCCATATAAGCTACCGTAGTTACTAACAAACCAGGTAAGCAGCGATTGAGCGTAATCAATCATTACGGTACAATACTCTGGGTCAGCCAAGATCCTTATAGCAACGCTTAATACAACAAAATGTTCGTAATATTTTATTGGTAGTAAATTCCGTAAAACAACTGGTCCAGTATAAAGTAGAAATTGTCTTAGTTCCGTGGCTTTCCATCTATCTATTTCATGCAAACTTCTTGGAAGTCGAGCAAATTCACTGGTTATGAACGGCCTCAATGCAATAAGTCCAGCATTAATCGCATTTAATGTATTTTCCTGCACTCTAACATCACGTTTTCCTTTTACCCAACGTTGAATTAGCCGCTTCATACAACCCAAGCATACAAGGTGCCCATAATCATGTGGTACCTGCGATACCATTCCAATTTCTAATTCTTCAAGACATGTATTTCCTATATGATGTTCAGGGTGTTGTTTTAATCTGAATGATTCATCCGTTCTTTCAGTAGAATTTACTTCAGGGAAAATTACTCTATTTTGCAAAAAATCTCCTTCTTGTATACACTTTGAACAACCAAAATAACCTGTATGCCCCTTAACCTGAGTTACAAAGGCTTTTGCTGGCGCATCAGCAATTACAGCGTTCAAAGTTACTTTAATATTTTTATTGTCAATAACGAAACCTTCTTGCTGCATACGTTTCAGTTCATCTACAAAAGGTCTGAGGAATTCGTTGACATCCGCAGGTTTTTTCATACCGTGAAATATACCGATTACAAAGGGATCAGTGTAGCAATCTGTAACAACTGAACTCATTATGGGCCAAAATTGACTCGAAGAACTTTTTGCCAGAGGTAGACGATCAACACTGATATCAAATTTTACTTCAATCGGATGAATATCAAAATAACTTTTTAATGAAAATTCAATTCCTTCACGCAAGCCAAAATGGGCATAGTGACCGTTAGCCATTTGAATTATTCTTGACGATGCTGATCTGGGTGTTTTCAGTAGAGTTCGTGCATCTTTCGGCACATTATGACCATATTTATGCCATAATACAAGCATGGCGCTAGCACTGGTGTGGTCGACATTATATTTGGATACCCAATCGCGTAAGTCTGTTTTCAAATCATCGATTTTAGCTTCATTACGGTCGTCTACATTATCGAAATTTCTATCGTTCACGATATTTTCTATATCATTCTCAGAGTCTGCAGTATTCTCGGCAGTATTATTTAATTCTTCAAGTGATTCCGATTCTGATTCATATTCTTCAGCATGAGATTGCAAAATTTCATTACTGTTTCCTATTGATTCGTCTTTACTTTGCGAGGGTTGAACATTGTCATTTGTGATGGAAGGAATGACTTCGAGGATGTTGACATTATTGATCACCGTATTATCACGATTATTTTCATTGAACCGCGCAATTTCCAAATTTATTAATTGTTGTCTTCTTCGTTTGGATAATAAATGTAATTCTTTAGGCATATCGCAGTTCCTGTAGTGAAAAGTTATATATATATATATTAGGGTGATTCGTTTCAAGCGACTATTTTTTTTTTTCGGTCCCGCATCAAAATCTTGTTCTGTATGCTAAAAAAGAAATTCTGTGCAAATTTGAGCCCTCAATTTAATTTCTAAGTACTTTATTTTTGATTTTGAAGTTTTCCCATTTAAAATACACAGGAAACTTAGGATTTTTTTTTCAATGGCTTATAACTTCGCGGCATTTAACGCTATTACAATGCACTTAGGCTCAATTTGAAGGGGATTAGATACTCTTTAAAAGGACCCCCAACTGATTGATGTCAACTCATATATTGTGGTATGTATATGCCACCAAAGTCATATTTTTGCGAAAAAATCCTATTTTTTGCATTTTTCGGTGAAATGGTCAAAGTTACAGGGAAACTTTACGAGGTCATTTTGAAGAGTACTCAATTCCCTACAAAAAAAGTCCTTGGACCCAAATCTCTCACATTGATATTTCTCGAGTTATTGAGCTTTGATTTTTTTGTGGTATGAAATTATAATGGATTATTGAGTCAAATTTTTTAATGTATATTGATATTTCAATTTCCTATCACTGCATTCTTTAGTAATTATCTATTTTTTGAGTTGGAAATGAGGAAAAGGATGAGTAATGTAATGTAATTAGTAATGTAATTTCATACTACAAAAAAGTCAAAGGTCAATAACTCGAGAAATATCAATCTTAGAGATTTGGGTCGAAGAACTTTTTTTGTAGGAAATTGAATACTCTTCAAAATTACCCTGCAAAGTTTCCCTGTAACTTTGACCATTTCACCGGAAAATGCAAAAAATAGGATTTTTTCGCAAAAATATGACTTTGGTGGCGTATATATACCACAATATATAAGTTGACATCAATCAGTTGGGGGTCCTTTTAAAGAGTATCTAATCCCCTTCAAATTGAGTCTAAGTGCATTGCAATAGCGTTAAATGCCGCGAAGTTATAAGCCATTGAAAAAAAAATCCTAAGTTTCCTGTGTATTTTAAATGGGAAAATTTCAAAATCAAAAATAAAGTACTTAGAAATTAAATTAAGGGCTCAAATTTGCACAGAATTTCTTTTTCAGCATACAGAACAAGATTTTGATGCGGGACCGAAAAAAGAAAAATAGTCGCTTGAAACGAATCACCCTAATATATATGAGGCATTCCACGCCAAACCAACAAGCGTTTGACCCTGACCCCTTCCGATTCGAGTCATGATTTTTTATGTTCTTCCACCTTCACGAAAAAACACTCTGAATTTTTTTCAGATTTTTTCAAAATTGTCTGATTTACTTATGATTTTTGAAAATGAACACATCGATAGCCCCAATTGAAAAATTTGAAAAAATTCTGAAAAATCCTGCTTCATTTATCAAAATTTTCGACATTTTACCCAAAGTGGGCAGACGTTTGCTTCTCATGCTATTCAACGTTGTTTTCGAAAAAAATACAAACATTGCAGAAGCGAACGTCTGCTCACTTTGAGTGAAGGCTTGAAAATTTTTACGAATGACACGGGATTTCTCCGAACTTTTTCAGATTTTTACGACCAACAAAAGTTAGTTATGAATTTTGAAAAATTCAAAATCTTGGCCCCAATTGAAAAATCTGAAATAATTCGGAGAAATCCCGTGTCATTCGTAAAAATTTTCAAGCCTTCACTCAAAGTGAGCAGACGTTCGCTTCTGCAATGTTTGTATTTTTTTCGAAAACAACGTTAAATAGCATGAGAAGCAAACTTCTGCCCACTTTGGGTAAAATGTCGAAAATTTTGATAAATGAAGCAGGATTTTTCAGAATTTTTTCAAATCCTTCAATTGGGGCTATCGATGTGTTCATTTTCAAAAATCATAAGTAAATCAGACAATTTTGAAAAAATCTGAAAAAAATTCAGAGTGTTTTTTCGTGAAGGTGGAAGAACATAAAAAATCATGACTCGAATCGAAAGGGGTCAGGGTCAAACGTTTGTTGGTTTGGCGTGGAATGCCTCATATATATTAGGGTGATTAAAAAAAAAAAATTTTTTTTTTTTTCTTCCAAACAGTCTCAAAAGTTTCGTTTTGATGACAAAATACGCCTGTCAAAATTTGAGCTCTTAATATTAATATTAAGAGTGTCCTCATCGCACTTTTCTATTTTCCATAAGAATAACATAGGAAAAATCATTTTTGCTTATTCTGATTTTTGTACGCTACAAAGGACTGCTCAAACAGTAAATCGCTATACATATTCTTGTAGGGAATTGAACGCTCTACAAAAAAGGTCTCTTGGTCTTTTTCGATAAATCTAACCGTTTTGAAGTTTCTTTAGCGATTTCGGAAAGACTAACTTTGAAACGGTTAGCATCAAAACGAAACTTTTGAGCCTGTTTGGAAGAAAAAAAAATAAAAATTTTTTTTTTGAATCACCCTAATATACATATAATATATATATATATTGTATAAAGGTACGTTAATACACTCCTCAGTGCATTGTTACAAGAAAGCCAGAAATTTAATAAAAAAATAAATAAATATGAGAAATAGCATCTAATCATCATAGAATCAAAAAAATATTTTGGAAAGTCGGACAATAAAAACTGTTCAGAATTGGTTGAATTTTTCGAAAGTATGTGATAAAAAATACAATGTATAAAAATACTGAAATTCTGCCACGTTATAAAACATGGACAAATTTTTATGTCATAATTCGAAATTGACAGATCAATGATCTTACATATCTCTATTTATTACAAATATACGTATAGGTATGTATTAGATTTGAATTAATATTTACTCTTCATTTACGACAAAAGACGACCAAAATCGCTCGAAAAAAAAAAAAATAGTAATAATAATTGATTAAATTCCACACAGCACACAATATTGCAGAGACATTGCAGCAACAAAACTATATTGCCATTGCGTCTGCA
This sequence comes from Rhogogaster chlorosoma, assembly GCA_944452935.1. Classification (NCBI taxonomy): domain Eukaryota; kingdom Metazoa; phylum Arthropoda; class Insecta; order Hymenoptera; family Tenthredinidae; genus Rhogogaster; species Rhogogaster chlorosoma. The sequence continues at coordinate 18,726,396 of OX101802.1, forward strand.
ATATTGCTCATTCATTGCGACAATATTGCAATATTATCATCGCGTCAGCAATGTTGCTGTCACATTGCTGTAATATGTATTTGAATTAAATATACAGATATGAATTAATGATATCGCAACCTAAAAAAACGTAATTTAATTCATATTAATCCGTAACACATAAGTCCATCAATAATACAATTCTTGATTAGGAAGTTAACAACTAGGTATTGAAAGTCGATATCGTCGGCTGGGAGGAAGAAGGTGCTATCTCAGATTTGACTTGAAGAAGGTGCTATCTCAGCTTCGTCGTCAAAAAGGTGCTATCTCAGATTTGATTTGAAGAAGGTGCCATCTCAGCTTCGTCGTCAAAAAGGTGCTATCTCAGTTTCGAGTTGAAGAAGGTGCTATCTCAGCTTCGCCGTGAAAAAGGTGCTATCTCAGATTTGATTTGAAGAAGGTGCCATCTCAGCTTCGTCGTCAAAAAGGTGCTATCTCAGATTTGATTTGAAGAAGGTGCCATCTCAGCTTCGTCGTCAAAAAGGTGCTATCTCAGTTTCGAGTTGAAGAAGGTGCTATCTCAGCTTCGCCGTGAAAAAGGTGCTATCTCAGATTTGATTTGAAGAAGGTGCCATCTCAGCTTCGTCGTCAAAAAGGTGCTATCTCAGGTTCGAATTGAAGAAGGTGACATTTCGGGAGCAATTTTTTGTCTTCATAATTTTAAGTTGGCAACACGCGCGGAAAATATGGATTATCAGTTTAATTACACGAAAGAATTCCTTTCGAATAACTATTTATTTCATCTTGTGTAATAATTACATCTCGAATTAAATTCTCATTGATCGACTAATTTATGCGATGGAATGATCGAAATGTTAGTATTATATCACACACGATTTGGGATGTTGTAGCAAATTATGACTTGATTCCAAGTACTGGGATTCTTTCGTGTAATTAAACTGATAATTCATATTTTCCGCGCGTCTTGCCAACTTAAAATTATGAAGACAAGAAATTGCTCCCGAAATGTCACCTTCTTCAATTCAAATCTGAGATAGCACCTTCTTCAATTCGAATCTGAGATCGCACTTTTTTCACGACGAAGCTGAGATGGCACCTTCTTCAAATCAAATCTGAGATAGCACCTTTTTCACGGCAAAGCTGAGATAGCACCTTCTTCAACTCAAAACTGAGATAGCACCTTCTTCACGGCGAAGCTGAGATAGCACCTTCTTCCTCCCAGCCGACGATATCTAAATACAAAATCTCAGGTCGGGCAGATGAGCGGTTAGGTGCCGAAAGTCTTTAGTCTTTTTTAGTTTTTAGGAGCCCCCTCCAAAGCGAAGCTCAAAAAAAAAATTATGAGGTCGTCAAGATTTTAAAAAATTTCCAAAATCGTCGAAAATCGATTTTTTCTTCTTTTTTTTTCTCGTTATTTCACTATTTTCTACTATAAAAATGATCAGGATCCTGAAATTTTCAAGTCGATATTTTGATATTTAAAGGTTGCTCAAGATTTTTTAAAGTTTCCAAGTAGAGTACCTTAGACCTTTTCGAGCGACTTCTGAATATGAATATTAATGACCTATTTTTTTTCTTGAAGTTGACATACAACAGAATAGAAATAAGGCTAGAGAGATGCAAAAAAAAAAAAAATATAGAGACGATTTTCACTATCGATTTCCGACGATTTTGGAAATTTTTACAAATTTTGAGCGCCCTCTTAAATTTTTTTTTTTTGTACTGCGCTTTGGAGGGGGCTCTTAAAATATGATAATCTAACATATTTTCGTAAGAGACTCGAAAAAAAGATATTCGTTTTTTTTGGGCCACCCTAATATACAGCATATCGATGTATACGTATTTATGAATAATCAATACAAAAAACTTCATTTCACGCAAACTAAAAACATGTTAATCATAAAAATTCATCTCATATCATGAGCATTATATTGTGAGGTTGAAGTTTTTAACGTTAACACAAAGTAATGTTCTGAAAAAATTCTCTATTTCAGTTAAATCGAATGGTTCAAAAATAGCGAAATATGGTGAATAACTTACGAGAATAGATTCGAAAATGTGTCTGGTGTAATTTGCGATTCTGAGAACCGAAAAACTTGAAAGAGTCAATTTTTTTACAAATTTTTGTTGCGTTAACGTTACGAACTCCAACCTCGTATTATATTTCAGTCGTCCTTATATGCACAATGAGAAAAGATGTTTTCGATCTTATTGTTCAACTGTCTCACTTGATTTCATCGTTTCATGCGAAGTTACGTTGCTGTAATGTCTCTGCAATATTTGGTGCTGTGTGAGAATTTAGTATAAATATTCTTCATGAACATAGCGAAAATTGAAGAAATATTTTTGACGTGATGTTACACATGTATGGCGTGCCGTTTTGCTTTTTATATGTATAAAAAAGCAATTTTCTGCATTATAATTATTTCGGTTTATAATATTGTTTCAAATTCAAAATGTGAATCATACAATATATTAATCTCATGAATTATTATTACATCAACACACGATAAAATTTACGAATCAATTTTATGTACTGACAAAAATTAAGTTAACCAAGTTAGTATTATTTAATGACAAAATTTGAAATATTTTCATTGCGAACATATCCAATCAATTGAATCATTATTATGTCAATACACAATTATGAATATTTATGATGAAACCAATTATCATTATGTCACGGGATGATTAAATTTATTTTTATTTTGTAAAAACAATAAAAAGTAATTAAATGTATGTCCAGATATAATAATAATAATGATACATTATATTTTATATCTTTTCCTATGCGTTCAGAATTAATATTATGTACGGACATACTTAGTTGTATGTAAATATCTTCATGCCAGTACAGAAAAAAATTCTCTCAAGATGTATTACTTCAAATAATGATTGAAAAATGAATTTGTTAATATTTTCAGAATTTTATGCTAATAAATAGTAAAATGCCATGCCATAATTTCACGAAGACTCACAAAAATATGTATAAGTGACTATCGGGATTACTCTCGGTATTACTTTTCGAAATGAAGTTTTCTAGTAGTTCGCGTGCTTTGTGGTCTAGTTTGCAAATCATTCTAAGCGTTATCCCGTGAATAATACGTTTTGTGTATTATAAAAATATATTAACAAAATTGATCGTCGCATATGGCTCAATATAAGGGTTGTCAATTTTCGAATTATGTAAAAAATACTACATTATTTATTCAAAATAAATTGATAATTGAATTTACATGAACTATCCACTTTTTTGCAAATTGAATAATTGAAATATTGTAAGTGCTAAATTTGAAAAAAAGCATCAAATAACTTTTTTCGATAAGCCATTTTTTTTTTCGAAGAGAAAATTAACCCTTCGTCTGCAAACCTGGGTCGTTCGTGTCCGAGCGAAAACAATTTTGGTTTGTACCGGGAAAATAGGGGAAGGGCGGAGGCTCCTCCTTATCTGTAAAAAAAGTTATATAGGAAGGGGAACTAATGCCCAAGTTTCAAAATTTTAGTACCTTCCAGGTAGTGGTAACGAGCACACGAACTTTGCAGAGGACACGACAGACCCAGGTTTGCAGACGGCGTGTAGTAAACAGGTGAGTTCGTGAAAATTTTTTTTTCGTGTTTTATGGTATTTTTGGCATCAGTAGTATGCCAAAGGCATTTGACATTAGTCAGTATGCCTAAAAAAAAATTTTGAATTTTTTTTTTTAGTATTTTTGAAAATGGAGCAGCGATCGGCCTCAACAAAATTATTAACTACAATGCACTGTTAGGTTGAGAATCATAATAATATGCAATTATAAGGACTTTTCATTGTAAAAAAAGAAAAAAAATTTTTTTTGCTAATAAAATGTGTGAAAACCAATATGCATCGTACGTAATTTATTGCCTGTTTTCATGTCCAAAACTTAAGCACTTAGCTATGGATAAATGAAACAAACTATTTTTTTTCTTAAAGCTACACTATTGACCTTTAATTTCCATTTTGAAAAATTGTGCTATCTTTAGAAGTCTCTGAGTTACAATTTTTTTTGTAAGTCAAGATTTTTTTACAAATTTCTTCACATATTTAACAAAAAATGTGTGAAAAAATTTAATTTGCAAAAATTTTACGATTGGCACTTCAAAAGGAATAGTTAAAGAAGTAGCGTAAATTTTTTCAGAATTTTCTAAGTGCATTAAGGGGGTGAATTAATGGCCGGACGCGAAAGACCCACGTTTGCAGACGAGAGGTGCGGAAAAAACCTTTGCAGACGAAGTGTTAAGAATCATACCTATTATATGTTAGTTTAACATTCATTTAAGAAATATAATGATTAATTCGTCTCAATTATCCATTTTTTTGAAATATAATGACTATTGAAATTATTAAAATTTTCAATTCTTTGAAAAAATGAATAGTAAATTCTATTATTATTTTTAATTCCTTGAAGAATTAAAATTTCATTTCAATTGATAACTTACATGTGATTTATAAATTATGTCAAAAATGAATTGAAAAAATAATGCAGTTTTTGTCATCCTTCTCAACATTATTACGAATGCATTCCTTCAATTAAAAATGTATATATACATAGTCAATATTGAATTATAACAAAAAACAAGTACTTACGTTACTGATGTTTATTCTCTAAAGAGCTGAAGCACGTTGCAGAAAACTCACTAAGTACTGTAATATGGGAAGCAGAAAGATGATCGTATGTATACACGTTCGATAGTTGTGACGTCAGTTGCGGTACTTGGTCGACGGTACACTGATATACATCATGTCGATACGTCGGTGGAATTGGGACCTCATTGGTATCAACCAATAACGGCACAGTTTCGCTATGACGTACTGGGACCCTAGTGATATCCACGAATGGGAGCGGAGTTTTGATATGACCGATCACAAAGTTATATAACTGCTGCGTGATTCCAGGATCGCGCTGTTATATATTTGTGAGAAACCAATTCGATGTAACGAACGCATTGTCGTTACGATTCAGACGTTTTGTAACAGGTAGATCACAAAGTTATATAACTGCTGCGTGATTCCAGGATCGCGCTGTTATATATTTGTGAGAAACCAATTCGATGTAACGAACGCATTGTCGTTACGATTCAGACGTTTTGTAACAGGTAGATCACAAAGTTATATAACTGCTGCGTGATTCCAGGATCGCGCTGTTATATATTTGTGAGAAACCAATTCGATGTAACGAACGCATTGTCGTTACGATTCAGACGTTTTGTAACAGGTAGATCACAAAGTTATATAACTGCTGCCTGATTCCAGGATCGCGCTGTTATATATTTGTGAGAAACCAATTCGATGTAACGAACGCATTGTCGTTACGATTCAGACGTTTTGTAACAGATAGATCACAAAGTTATATAACCACTGCGTGATTCCAGGATCGTGTCGTTATATATCTGTAGACGGTCATTTGATGTAACGTACATGTTATTGTTGTGTCTTTGATGTTTTATTACCAGTACCTTATAAGCTTAAATAATTGTAACATAAATAAATGAATTCACTGTTATATATTCTGTATGTGTTTAATGATGTAGTGGTTAAGGGGACCAGTACACCTTGGTTTGAGAAATCATGAGTACTCCAGAATTGATTTATTTCATGACCAAAGTATATTTCACATCAAAAAAAACTTTTTTTCAAAATCATGTGTCGTAAGGTTTTTTGAGCAGCGGTGATCCAATTCAAGATTTTGATGTGTCATCTTCTTCAGGCAGCAATCCTACATCGTTTGAATGTAGGGATCTAAAAACAAAAAATCAAATGAAAAGTTACAGTCATTTATCCAAAATTTCCAAAATTTCAACCACTAATTTGCAAATAACGTGGCCAAAACAAAAAGATTCAAAAATTCCTTCATTCATACGATGAGGATTTGTTTTCTGAACAAAATGAGCCGTCAACCATTCCAATCGGACCAACGGTGCTCCTTAAACCTTACGACACGTCGCCAAAAATATAGTTCTGAGAAAAACGCGTTTGAAGTTTTCACAGAAAAATTGGTATTTACTCCTCTAGGGGCTTATACATCAAAAACCTTGTTATATAAAAGTGAAGTGAAATGTTTTTCTTTTTCAAAATTTTTTTTTTTTTTCAAAATTGAAATTTTTTTTTTTTTTTCAAAAATTATTTTTCCACAACTTTTTTTTCTTCATATTTTCAGTCCCATACATGCTTAATTTTCTTACTCACTTTTTTTAAAAAGCTCCAGCAGCATATGAAGGCCCTGCTGCATCCTCCGCAGACTCATTGTCAGCAAGCCGCAGCCTCCTCATAGCGATCCGTGTCTCACGAGAACTTCTGGCTGCTTGTTGTTCAGCTTGCTCAAGGCGTGTTTTATCAGCTTGAATTGAGTAAGCCTTTGCGTTGCTTCCTGGAGTGACTTTGAGCGCAGTCATGATCTTCAGAATTCCTGCAGCGCCTTCAGAAAAAGTTACAGCTCCCATATTAGCTGCTATGCGCACCACATTTAGCCCAGTGTAAGTTCTCTTTGGGCAGAATTTCCAGATGACATTGTTGACCGATTCATTTGCATTTTGAGTTTTACCTCCGATGCAGCGAGTAAGTAGTTCTGGAGATGTCAAGTTTTCGAAAACAGGCCTGATTGTCTCCATTACAGCCTCTGGTAGCGAACTTTTATGTTTGTATTCTGCCACTGTTCCTCTTGCGACCGCCTTATTATATTGGCACCAAGAATCTTCCCCACTTGGGCACAAATGATGCTGAGGCTTGTCATCTGTGGAGCACTTATGGTGCCAGATTGCCCATATTGCCTTGCGCATATCTTCAACGGAGCCTGAATTATTACGGATAGCATTGCCATAATATGACTGCATTTGATCTATGATCACATCGGTCAACCTACCCTTTCCGGCCAAGAGTCTGCCGTCAGAAAGTTTTTGCCCCCGCAGATTCACTTTCAGCTTGCGCATTTGAGTTCCGAATCTCTTTTGGACGTGTCCACAGCATTCAACTTTGTTGATCTTGACCTCCGGTCCATAAGGCTCTGCTTTCGCTACGGCAGCGTAACTCTTAGTATCTCCATCCCCAATGTAGCTGACGTACTTCACATTATGTTTTTCTTCGGAGCGCTGGAATATCCTAACCATGCCATTTACTTCCATTGCCCCGGCAGAGCCAGTGTGGTTAGCTTGACAGTGTGGCTTATGCTGCTCGTACCAAGTCTGCCATTCTTCGGTAGTCTGCTTCCCTTTCCATCGGATGCAAGCGTTGCAGTGGGATGACAGAATCTCAACGTCGACCACTTTGCCTGTTTCGCTGCCAATGACAGTACAAACACCGTTGAGTGATTTGTAGCCTCGCTTCTGCCATGTTCCATCACACTGTACAGTGATGGCTCGAGCTTCAGGTGTCGATGAAGCCTCGACTTCTTCTTCGACAGCTTGATGGAAGACTGTTTCGGCAACTTGTGATGTGGCTTCCATCACATGTGGCTGCATTGTATGTTGGCCTTTTTACAGGTGGTGGTAGGTCCATCGCTCCACAAAATGTCGCTAAACTTTCCAAGCCTTGCCCAATACAACGCATCGCTAGTACCGATCGCCTATTGATTTCATATGCGCTACGTGTATCGTCAATAATAGGGCTACTGTCAAAGGTTCTTAGCTGAACACAATTCTCACAAGCGATACCATATTTTCCTCCCAGTCCTCTCAAGCTAACTTCGGTCATAACTATTGACCCACCACATATCTTGCAAGATAAATGCTCCCGCAGAGCACCAAATAGAGTTTCAACGTGGAACAGCCTATAGCCAGCAGAATTGCTAGTCTCGTACTCCCCACTGATTTTTCTATTAGAAGCTGTTGAAACTTTCTCACTTTGTTCATCAGGCGTAGTTTTGTTGCCCGGAAATAATTTTGGCCTCTTTTTTGGCCGGCCAATGGTCCCTTTTCTGCCGAGACCCGAACTCCTCTCTCTTTTTTTCATATTGAATGAATTTTATATATATTTTCTTTTGACGTTACTAAGAAACTCGAAAAAATCTGTGAACAGAAAGCAAAAAAACTTCGGCCGCACACACACGTCGGCAGAAGCTTAGTGTAGATATTACTATTCTTATAGAATACTTACTTTTAGGTTATATTACACTTCGGAGCACAACACTCGTATAACAATAACACGCTAGTTATCGGGAGAAATAAATGAAAGATTATTTAGTACTGAAAAGTACTGTTTTTATTTATATTTTCAATTCCAAACAACAGAAAATCACGGAAACGCTCACGCAACTTCGAAAAGTATTGGAAAAGTAATAGAGATCACAAACCATGTGATCAATATCGAAATCAAGCGTCAGCGCCATTCGAGCCAGATCGCGACAGCCAAATGAGAAACTATTGCCGGTAACTTGGTAACCATGACCATTTCGTCGAAGACAATTTTTTTACAGGTGGAGGAGACCTTTAGGTGACATAAACTGCAAAAAACGAAAAACCGAATTTTTCAAAAATTCAAGCTATACTGGTCCCCTTAAATTGCTGTTATAGTACGCCGGTTATATATTTCATTATACCAACATTACGGAACTGCAATGCAGTTTCTAGTAGCGGCATACATATTAGTAAAAACAATAGAGAGATATTGCAATTGAGTTCTTGTTATAAGATTTTGGTTATATAGCTTGTGATCACTAGATAATATAACTGCAATTAGCTGTGTTGGCTGGGTAGTTCCTATCAAATAACTACGTCAGACTGAGAACCTCGCTGAGAAAAGATCCCTTCAGCGTCGTCTTTTGTCTGATTTCGCTATTCTACCTAGTTCTTATCAAATAACTCCGTCAGACTGAGAACCTCGCTGAGAAAAGATCCCTTCAGCGTCGTCTCTTGTCTGATTTCGCTATTCTACCTAATTCCTATCAAATAACTACGTCAGACTGAGAACCTCGCTGAGAAAAGATCCCTTCAGCGTCGTCTTTTGTCTGATTTCGCTATTCTACCTAGTTCTTATCAAATAACTACGTCAGACTGAGAACCTCGCTGAGAAAAGATCCCTTCAGCGTCGTCTCTTGTCTGATTTCGCTATTCTACCTAGTTTTGTTTTAACTAAGTTTTCTAATTTTGAATTAAACAGAGAATGGATATGGAAAGATTAGTTTTAACGAACTGGTTATATTGATAGTGACATATGTTTACACATATGTCATTTATCGAAAATAAAAATATGTTTGGGTTTGAAATTATAAAGGTTTGAACATAAAAATAATTAAAGGATAATTTATAATTCTATGTTTGATTATTTCTAATTTTTCTAAATTTTAGTTGAAATTAACAGTTTATCGTTAAAGTTATCTTAATTAATACGATATAAAATACTCTTGATTTTATTCTTTTCTAAATGGTGATTTGATATAATTCAATATAAAATACTCTTGATTTTATTTGATCAACAAAATGGTGGCTTGATATAAAATACTCTCGATTTTATTCTTTTCTTTTTTCTCTTTCTCCGGTAGCACGGCTGCTTTAGCACAATACTCCAATCTGACTGTACGTTAGATTATATAAGCGTTATAAGCATTATTATAAGCGATTCTATAAGCGTTATTATAAGCGTTATTATAAGCGACTCTATAAGCAATTCTACAAGTGTTATTATAAGCGACTCTACAAGCGACTCGCACGGCTGCTTTAGCTCAACTGCGGTCTGATAAACTCTATATAACAGTGACTCGCACGGCTGCTTTAGCTCAACTGCGGTACCTGAGCTCGGTGTTACCGTCTTTTTATAGTCAGTTACGGCGTAGTATATGTTGACGCGGGGTCCCCTCGCCAATACTTCACCTACCAATGTGCGCAGCTATCGCCTGTCGTCTGCTGTAAATATGCTATACTCGTTACATGGCCTGTGCTATAGTCTCGTTACTTGGAATATGCTATAGTTGAGTCGTGCTCTATGCTATAGTCTAATGGCGTTAGGCTTGAAACGTTACAATGTATTAGTCCCCAGAACGGTCGCAAGATATCGCCACGCGCGAGTTTTCTGCTTTTTCTTCTCCCACCGCTGTTACGTTGGTACACCTGGCTGGTACCACGTGACTCGATCTGCAGTCAGAGATGATTTGAAGACTAAGAAAACGTGTATTCGCGATATGATACTTTTCAATAAGTTCAGCATTGGCTTGGTGAGTAAAAATATTTATTCGATTCATAATTGAGCATTTTGTTCATTTATTTCCATTATTCTACAATTTTTCCATGGGTTCTCAATACAATTATATGGAATAACATGCGAACAGTTGTACTGAGTAATTATAATATAATTCCATGCTATACTTACATCAGTCGCATAAGAATACATAAAATATATGCTCTATATACACAATATGACGATGGTTAGTAGAACATTCGTATCTATAGATTCGTTCCAAAGAATTGAAAAAAAAAATATTTCACAAATGTCAGCCCTCCTTCTCAATTACACATTACCAAAGTAATGAGTAATTAGATAAATATTTACCAAAATAATCATATATAGAGAAGAATTATTTCCTGTATATCATTAGTTCTTCTATATATTTGATTATTTTGGTTACGTATAATTAAATGTTCATTTGATTACCGATCACTTTAGTAATGTATAATTGAGAAGGAGAGCTGATATTTGTGAAATTTTTTTTTCCAATTCTTTGGAACGAATCTATAGATACGAATATTATACTAACCATCGTCATATTGTGTATATAGAGCATATAATATTTTATGTATTCTTATGCGACTGATGTAAGTATAACATGGAATTATATTATAATTACTCAGTACAACTGTTCGCATGTTATTCCATATAATTGTATTGAGAACCCATGGAAAAATTGTAGAATAATGGAAATAAATGAACAAAATGCTCAATTATGAATCGAATAAATATTTTTACTCACCAAGCCAATGCTGAACTTATTGAAAAGTATCATATCGCGAATACACGTTTTCTTAGTCTTCAAATCATCTCTGACTGCAGATCGAGTCACGTGGTACCAACCAGGTGTACCAACGTAACAGCGGTGGGAGAAGAAAAAGCAGAAAACTCGCGCGTGGCGATATCTTGCGGCCGTTCTGGGGACTAATACATATAATAAATACTAATGGCCGTTCCCAGCCGTTTTACAACATAGACTTATAGAGATAGACTGAGCGCTGTTATGGGCCGCTTGAAGCCAACACTTAAAGGACAGAGATATGTCGGGAGTACTTCTCTCTCTGTCTGACGATATTTGTGGTGGGGATTGAGGCAATAGAGGAGAATGAGAAGAAGCAGATGTGGCTGTTCCACTTCCACTGCTTCGTTGTCTCCCACCATGACGCCAATTGAAAAGAGAGAGGAGTACTCCCGGCATATCTCTGTCCTTTAAATGTTAGCTTCAGTGCCTCTTATGGGATCGCTCAGTCTATCTCTATAAGTCTATGTTTTACAATCGCTAATTACCACAAATTCGTAGAATACAACTGTGGCCTACATCGTTGTTGAAAACAAAGATGTTTTGAGATGCCCGTGTTCGGAATTTCTCACAGAATCGGGCTCTGGAGGCCGATTTTGCATTTTCGATGCATAGGCTTTGATATAAGTCGAAATAAGTGGCACGCCCACACTTTGCGACAGGAAAAAAAAAAAAAAACAACAATTTTATTTAATTTTAGATTCGCTCGATCTCATTCCTTCTCAAACATCGGCTGCCAAAAGGACAATCCGATTGATGCCCTCGTTTCGGAGATATTTGAGTAATCAGATGGGTCGGTCAAAATCGACTGGACCCTCCCCTTAAGGCAGTCGTCTGGTTTAGAGGGTCAAAAAATCGCGTTTTTTTTTTTCCCCTTAAATCGATGCTTCAACTATTGGAGAATATGTTCCCAAAGTTTTAGAAGTCCACTCGAATTATTTTGGAAGATACAGCGGGCCGGGCTGCGCGCACGGTATACGGTCGTCCTTCGCCAAATCATGATATTTAGAAACGGTACGAAGGGGCTGTCTGACAATCATTGGCATAGCCAGGATGCGCAGGGGTGCCCCCCCCCCCCCGCAAATACCCGGTGCCCCCCCCCCCCCAAAAAAACTGTCAAAAATAATTAAATTTAAAGCATCGATTAATAATACATTGTAACATGATTGTGTTATATGATTAATAATTAGTATGTACATTTTTTTTATAAAAACAAACATGATTGTAAACAAATCCAGTTGTTTTTTGTCAAACCAGCCCCTCCTAGACTCCTCCCAGAAAAAATGCTGGCTACGCCGCTGCTGATAATGCTTTGAGTTAATAAGTGCTCTCAGTCTTGTCGAGTACAGATTGTGAAATCTACATTATGTATCCGAAAGGGAGAAGAACGAGCAGTGATCGGCCTGCGAAGTCGCGTAAACGTAAGTTTCGCGGTAACCAGTTCACGCAAAAGAATAAAGATGGAGATTTGGCTCAGAGCGCTAGTGCAAAAAAATTGAGTACTGCGAGTAGTGAAGATGTAATTGTGAATCCACTTCATAATTACAGAATAATTGAATTTCTGACTGTTTTTGGTGCGATTGCGGAAATTGTCATCTGTAGAACGTGTAAACAAAACGTGAAATTTGAAGAGAGCGGACATCGCGGCTTGGGTTTCAAACTTGTCGTTTCGTGTGTATGTGGTCGCAGAGAGATGCAATCAGGGCCGTTAATGAACACCGGATACGAAATAAACAGAAGGCTCGTATTCGTTATGAGACTACTTGGTATTGGACGAGAAGGCGTAAACATATTTTGTGGCCTTATGGACCTGTGTAACGGACTATCAAAATCAACGTACCATTCGATAGTAGAGCACATTTACTCTGCGGCGACATCATTGTTTGAAACGTTGAGCAATAAAGCTGTTAAAGAGGAGAAGGAGAAAAATGCAGAAAAAGGAAGACCTGAAACACATTTAAAAGTGTCCGGCGATGGATCCTGGAAAAAACGTGGCTTCACTTCGTTGTTCGGTGTAACAACGCTCATCGGGTATTACACCGGCAAAGTAGTCGATGTTGTAATAAAAAGTTTGTACTGCCAAGAATGTACTTCATGGAGCACGAAAGAAGGGACCGACGAATACACAGAATGGTATGAACAGCACGAAGAAAAATGTCTTGCAAATCACGAAGGTTCATCAGGCGGAATGGAAGTGAAGTCTATGATCGAAATGTTTGGAAGGTCGGAAGAAAAATTCGGAGTTAAATACGTGGATTATATTGGAGACGGGGATTCGAAAACATTCTCGAATATTTTGAAAGAAAATCCGTATGGTGACGATTGCCCTGTAAAAAAAAGCGAATGCGTGGGACACGTACAAAAACGAATGGGCACGCGACTCCGAAATATAAAAAAGAAAGAGAAACTCGGCGGAAAAGGACGACAGATGTCAAAAGGTCAAAAGGTTGACAGATGTTCTCATAAAAAAATTAACAACTTATTATGGCTTGGCGATAAGAAGAAATGTAGATTCTGTCGCAGGAATGAAAAAAGCTATCATGGCAACGCTACATCATTATTGCTCAACAGATGAAACGCCGAAGCATGAGAATTGTTCCTCGGGCGCCGACAGCTGGTGTGAGTGGCGCAAAGCCGAAACCACTAATCAATTAGAATCTTTCACGCACCCTCCTCGTGTCATTCGACCGGATGTTGAGAAGCATATCCTTCCGATTTATAAAGATCTCTCCAGCGACGACCTTTTATCGAGATGTTTGGGCGGACACACACAAAACTCCAACGAGAGTTTCAATTCGACAGTGTGGCGCATGGCTCCAAAACACTTGAATTCTGGGTCCAAAATTGTACAAATTGCCACCTATATGGCTGCAGGCATGTTCAATGAAGGCTACACAGCAGTATTGATGATGATGGGGTTGCTGGAATTGAGTATTGGCCAGCAGTGCAGGATGTTCGCCGAACAGAGCGACGCGCAACGAATTACGCGGGAAAACCAGCGCCAAAGTTACAGCACTAAGGAGGCTCGTACTGCTCGTAGACTCGAAAAAATACAGCGAAACGAGTTTTTCGAAGAGGCGGAAGGACTGCTGTATGGACCAGGCATAGCTGATTAGCATTAGATTCCTGTAAGTTACCAATAGCTACTATTTTTCCGACCGAAAACTTTGAAGCGCGTTTTCTCGACTTCTCGGTTTTGTGATTCTTCCAAATTTGCGGGCGTGATAGCAGAAAAACTATTTGACCTATCGACCCAAACCAAAGTTCATTCTCTAGAGTATTGAAAACTATCCTAGATGAACCTAAAACATCAATAAAAAAGTCGTTTTATACATTGTTCATTGCACGAAGAAGGAAATTTGTCTTCGTAAAAATCGTAACTTTTTTTGGAGGCTCGAAAATTACTATAATTTTGCGTTTTTTTTTTTTTGGATTTCTTAGGTTCATCGACGATGAAAATATATGCCAATCACAAATAACTTTGGTTTTTACATTTAAGACAAGAATTACCCACTCCATCTTTCCCGCAAACTCGAGACGCGAGCGGCGAGGCGCTTCAATGGTCAGCTAATAACTCCGCCATTTTGCAAGAATTTCATGATTAAATTTTTTTTTCGTACACTTCGAATGTGCGTTTAAATACACTAAAAATTTCAAGACATTCCGTTGTTTCTCTCCCTATAAAAAAAAATCGTCAAAAATCACCTTTTTTTAGGCCTCTAAACCAGACGACTGCCTTAAGCGGACGGCATTTCCGAACGTGTAGACTCGGAGAAACAACTATTAACGTTAACTACAAAATCACACTTAAATAGCGTTTCAACTATATTTTTAGTGCTTTTCTTACATTAATGTATGAGCGGATCCACGTCACTTCACTCGAAAAAAAAAACCGTCAAGTCACGGATTTTTGCGCCATTCAATACATCTGTAGTACTATGGAAAAAAAATACAACGTGAAGGATTTTGAAAAATTCTCAAAAATGGCGGAGTTAGAGCTATGTGAATTTTCGTTAACCATTGTTGCACCGCTAAGTTTGATAATTCATATCTCCCAAAGTGTTCATCGGAGCGGAAAGATCCTTGGATCGTTTCGTTCGTAAAAGAATGCGCTTTCATATAACAAATTTCATTTGAAAAAAAAAATTCAATATTTTTTGCGTTTTTTTTTTCAATTTCGCTGCCATTTCCGCGGGACTAACAGAAATTCATGGAGATGATTTTTTTGGATACCTGGATCCTTCCCCTTCAATCCTGAAAAAAAAATTATGGATAAAATACCTGAGCCGGAGATGAAAAATAAAACGTGTCGTCGCGCGTCACCACGCGCGCTGATCCACGTCCGCGCTCATACTCTCGCAAGCTCGCTGTGTTGCGCAGTGAAGGTTTCATATGATCTTCTTTACTTACCAGGTTATCCATTCTCCGAAAATAGTTATTTTACCACCTTAGCCCTTCCGTATCCGTCTACTGGTCATGTTTTCTCGGAGTTATACATATACAGTGAGGTTCACTGGAAACTGGATGAGCCTGACGTTAGGCAATTCGTGTAAACACGTAAATGGCAACGCTGTCGAACGCATAGAGTGGTGAAACGACATATCCACAAAGACGGACAATTTCAGATTGCAGCTTTCACGTCGTTGGGTGAGAATTATATTTCATTCCTCGCTCTCATACATTACACTGTAGTATCCCCTCGGATGACACGAGCTGCACACGATTTCAGAGTCCTATAAAAAACAAAAGCGAGACCCCCCACGATTCCTTGTCTTGTCCAGCTCTTCACTTTTCTTTCGTGTGCGCGTGGCGACATACGTGCCTCAGAGTCTTCGTCCTTTTTCTCTTTTGAATTTTCTTTATATTATCCGGTTGTGTGAGAATTATACGCGAGAAAATGGGAAAGTCGAAAAAGCGGTTTAGGGAGATGGAAGACATGGTAGGTTCAGTGATGGAAAAACTGCGTAAATTAGAAAATAAGCTCGATAATTTCGGCGAGAAAAAGAAAGAAAAAACGCCGGTTAGTCAAGATGGCGTATCGTCCGTTGCTATGCAAACTACTTCTAATGAAACGGTGAACATGGAAAATAATACACCTAATGCCCCGGAGTCGGAATCACTAGAGGTATCTGAAGTTTCTAATTCAGCTGAGAAGGAGGAAATTACAGACGGATCCGACGATAAGAGTGAGAATGGGCAGGTCATGTCAACTAAGAAAGATGAATCGGCTAGGATTTTGAATGAAATCGTAAGTGATTGAAAATTTTGTTTATTACGTTAGGGAATTAGGCTCAGTTTTCAAAAAAAAAAAAAATTATATCCAAAATTGAACTGACGGTTCAATAGGTTGCCAAATCATTTATTATTTTCACGCCTATGCTAACTAAGTGGTTAGACAAGGACGTAAAATGCATGTCTGTGCTAACTTATTGGTTAGACAAAGACAATGCTCATACACCTGTGTTAACTATATGGTTACACTGGATGTGATGGCAAAAAAGACCAATGGATTTCTGTAGAATTTATTTGAGACTCGGTTTTCAAATTTAAATTAAGAGACAATGGTCTTTGTTCTCCTTTTTTTCTGGATAGCTGGGGGAAGATCCCACCAAGAGTCAAGCTATACAGACGTCAACATGCCCGGAAATGTTAGCAAGATGGGAAGTTTACATTAAAGAAGGTCTAAAGAAAGAGGATTATGAATCCATCATGAAAAAATATTCCTGCATAAAGGAATTTCAAGCCCCACTATTAAACGAGTTGATTGCTAGTATGATGAAAGGTCCTAAAGTCACAAGAGATGGTCACTTAGGTGACATTCAAAAATTAGCTGGTACAGCGTTGTCTGTTGTTAGTTCGTTAGCCACCTCGATTTATAAAGAGAATGAAAATTTGACTTTGGAGAACATGCTAACATCCCTTTGCGATATTGCCAAGTTTTTGTCTTTAATTATTTACAAACAGTCAAAATCTAGAAAGACTCTCATTGAACCGGGTCTTTCTGATGAAATGAAAGATCTAGTAAAAAACACAAAAGTAGATGAATATTTGTACGGGAAGGATCTATCAGAGAGGGTGAATCAAAAGAAAACCATAAAGAAATTGGCTAATGAATTAAAGGTTACACAAAATCAAAAAACCAGCTTAACGAATATTACAAGGGGTAATTTAAACACGAAAACCCCATTTGTAAGACGTCCGCTACAACAAATGGGGTATACTTATACAGGAGGACATCTGAAACAAAGGCCATTTTTCAAAAAACAACAGCCACAACAACAAATGAACAATCGCTATCAGTCAACTCAACAAAAGAGAAATCAACCATTCTCAGGCAACCGGAATTAAACGTAAGCTTAAAAGGAGGTAGATTAAGGGAATTTGTCATTAGGTGGAAGGAAATCACGGATGATAAATTGGTCTTAGGTTGTCTTAGAGGTTATAAGATTCCTATAATTGCTAATTCAAATGATTATCGGACGCAATCATCGAACTTTGACATATTCAAGGAATCTCAGGATAATAATTTTCTTGAAAAATATGACATTTCCATAACAGCGTTGTTGTTGAAGGGAGCAATAGTACCATGTACCGACTTGAAAGACCAATTTGTGTCGTCTTATTTTCTGGTAGAGAAACCTGATGGATCTTCAAGATTTATTCTAAATTTGAAAAAGTTTAATGACATAGTCTCTAAACAACATTTTAAAATGGAGGATCTACGAACAGCAATTGAGTTAATATGTCCAAATGACTATTTAGGTTCCATTGATATTGAAGATGCTTATTTTTTTATTCCAATACATGAAGATAGTCGAAAATATTTGAGATTCAGGTTTAAGAATATTCTATACGAATTCGTCTGTCTACCATTTGGTTTATCTACTTCACCATTTGTGTTCACTAAAATTATGAAGGTGGTAGTAAAGTATTTAAGATCATTAGGTTTCTCGTCCGTGATTTATTTAGACGATATTCTATGTATTGAAAGCTCTTATGAGAGATGTTCAGAGAACATTAACAAAACAGTAGACCTTTTACAATGGTTAGGTTTCATGATAAATTTTAGGAAATCAGTATTGATACCGGATTTCAGGTGTAAATTTCTGGGTTTTATAATTGATACAAGAAAATTTGTTATTGAGCTACCTGAAGAAAAAAGAAGAAAGTTAGGTTTGTTGATAGAAAGTTTTTTGAATAAGGAAAGTTGTTCTATTTTGGAATTTGCTCAGTTATTGGGAAAATTAGTTTCATCCTGTCCAGGAATAGAATATGCGTGGTTATATACAAAACTACTTGAAAAGGAAAAATTGTTCTATTTAATTATTAATGAGTTTAGATATCATGGTCTCATGCCTGTTTCAAAGGTTATCAAATCAGAACTGCTATGGTGGAAACGGAACGTAAAATCTAGTGTGTGTAAAATAAAAGCTGGGTCATTTGATATAGTAATTTTTACGGACGCTTCAACTACTGGTTGGGGTGCGTCAAATGGAGAGAAACAAGTTTTTGGACATTGGAATGCAGACGAGGTTAAATTACATATAAATTTTCTAGAGTTATTAACTATCAAACTAGCTTTACAGGCCTTAGTGCATAATATAACTAATGCTAGAATACTTCTTAGAGTTGACAATACGACTGCCATATCGTATATAAATAAGATGGGTGGAGTAAGATTAGGTCAATTTGGAAAACTATCCAGAGAAATTTGGCGTTGGGCTGAGGATAGGAAAATTATTTTAGTAGCTTCGTACATACCGTCCAAGGAAAATATTGTAGCAGATCGCTTATCAAGAATCGAAAACCTTGATATAGAGTGGGAACTCGATGATCTTTGTTTCAAAAAGATAATATCTATCTTTGGTCATCCTAAAATAGATTTGTTTGCTTCCTTTTACAACACGAAATGTCCACAATTCGTTTCGTGGAAGTCAGAAAAAGAAGCACTATTTATTGATGCGTTTACCGAAAATTGGTCTCAATGGTATTTTTATGCTTTCCCACCATTTTCTTTGGTGTTGAAGACGTTGGCAAAGATAAAAAGAGAGGGCGCGCAAGGCATTGTGGTCGTACCTTATTGGCAAAATCAACCTTGGTTTCCTCTTTTCAAAAAATTATTGGTAACAACCCCGATCATTTTCAAACCTGATAAGAATCTATTAATGTCACCTTGTAGGTTGAAAATACATCCACAGGCAGCTCACTTAGGTTTGATTGTAGGAAAGTTATCAGGCAGGCATGGTTAAGGAACGGGGTACCAAGAGAAACCGTTGATATTAGTATTTTGTCAATAAAGGACTCAACGATCAAACAATATAGTTGTGCGTTACAACAATGGATTTTGTATTGCGACAAGAACAAGAAAGATTTCTTAGATACTAAGCCAGAACATGTTCTTATTTTTTTAACTGAGCGTTTTCATACAGGGGCATCTTATGGTACTTTAAATTCAGCAAGATGTGCTCTTTCACTAATTGCCAAAGAAAAATTAGGTGAAAATTCTAATATAAATAGATTTATGAAAGCAGTCTCCAAAGTTAGACCATCCAGACCAAAATATAACAGTACGTGGAATGTAACCACAGTTTTGAATTATTTAGAAACGTTGGATTTATCTTCACTAGAGAATTTGACATTAAAAACAGCTATGCTGTTAGCCTTGAGCACAGCTCAGAGAGCGCAAACACTCTGTAAAATTAGATTAGAAAATATTGTGTATGTAACTGAGGGATTGGGAATCTTCATTCCTGCCGATCTAAAGACGTCAGGTATAGGTAAATTTCAACCAGTGCTACAGTTACCACGGTTTAATGAAAACCCGTCGATTTGCGTAGTGTCTGCAATTAAGTTATACATAAATAGAACCAGTAGTTTAAGAGATGGAACAAGCCAATTATTTTTAAGTTTCAAAAAGCCAATACACGCAATCAATACACAAACATTGAGTAAATGGCTTAAAAAATGTTTGGATAGAAGTGGTATAGATATATCCGTCTTCACTGGTCATTCTACTCGTCATTCTGCTACTTCTAAAGCAGAAAATTTAGGTATTGACATTGATACGATAAGGCGGACGGCTGGATGGTCTGAGAAGTCAGAAGTTTTTGCTCATTTTTATAAGAGACCTGTTCGAACAAATGGATTTGACTTCGCAAAGAAGGTGTTAACAATAAACTAACAATAAATATTACATATTATATGTTCAACTTCACATAGAGTTATTTTATTCCATCTCACTTTCTTTTTGCCAAATAAACTCTAAACAACTACAGT
Source organism: Rhogogaster chlorosoma (assembly GCA_944452935.1). Lineage (NCBI taxonomy): Eukaryota > Metazoa > Arthropoda > Insecta > Hymenoptera > Tenthredinidae > Rhogogaster > Rhogogaster chlorosoma. The sequence continues at coordinate 18,746,642 of OX101802.1, forward strand.
GTAATGTATGAGAGCGAGGAATGAAATATAATTGATAGATCAAACGAACTTACCTGTAAGTGAAGTTCGATCGTAATTATATGAATTCCTCGCTCGATTACATTACAGCCCACCCTTAATTTCATAAAGGAATCGTAGATTTTTTTCATTACCCGCCCTGGAAACGATTGGCAAAAATGTCTTACGAAAATACTCTGAAATATGAGGAGCTGGACAAGACAAGGAATCGTGGGGGGTCTCGCTTTTGTTTTTTATAGGACTCTGAAATCGTGTGCAGCTCGTGTCATCCGAGGGGATACTACAGTGTAATGTAATCGAGCGAGGAATTCATATAATTACGATCGAACTTCACTTACAGGTAAGTTCGTTTGATCTATCAATTAACTGACAGAGTGACATATTCGAGGTTAATCGCGATATAACTAATAAGACAACGGGAATGGATATTCATTCGTAAGAAATTAGTGGTAATGAATTAGTAATTCGATTGCAGATGCCTATGTCGGTTTATTTGCAACATTATTTGATTATAACTATCGGGTTGAAATCTACGAATCTAATTGAAATAAAGGTACATAACCAACCAATTTGGAACGATATTAATTCGTTATTAAGTCTTAGAAAAGTTATGAATTGATTGCCGATGTCAATTTATGTTCATTTACGACATTATTTACAAGCTAGGAGTTCCGCGATGACTGACTGACTCGTGGCATCACTTCGACAACTACGGTCAGGAACACGGTGGCGTAGATTTGATCCAACGAGCAATCTACGAGCAATCTTTGACGTAGCAGACAGTACTCCGAATTTCTTCAGCGTCACCGCCTAAGAAGTCTGAAAGCACAGCCTTGTGGATACCTTGCAGCTAACGCTGTAAACCTTACTTGGAAACAGTCCTGCAGAGATTTACAGTTTGACTATCAGTTCGGGTATACCTTTCTGCGAGTGATGAATTAATGAAAAGTATTGCTTATGGTGTAAATCAATGTAATTGTGGCGTGTGAGGAGTAGAATAAAGCGGTACCTGTTTCTGAAGATAAGCTCATTCGCAATATTTGTATAAATTTAAAATGATTTATTTTGTCTTTAAATACAATATTGGCATAGGATAAGAAAATGTCGAGAATTATGATGAGGAAGATTTTAACCCAGAAGGGGATCAAGAAACGAATGTATAATAAAAATACAAGATTATTTTTTCCAACATATGCGTGTAGAGGCCCTTTTTCTCGCATGTAGAGTGGATGGAAGATTCCTCATGACTAGCATTGTCTTTATTACCTCTCTAGGTAATGAGTCGATTTCCTCTAAAAGAGAGGGAACTCTACGAAGGATGAAATCTTCTGAAATTTCCGTCCTACATGCGAAAAAAGGACCTATACATGGACTTGTTGAAATAAGTACGGTGTGCAATACGGGGGGAGGTTAATTTGCGAAGAAATCCAAACCAGCCTCAAGAGTTGCGCGAGAGATTGGGATTTTGGAATTGTCGGTACAACGGATCGTCAAGGTCGCACATGTTATACCCTCCAAGTACGATACGGCACAGAAGCTTGAGTCACCAGATAGTGGCAGTCGACAAATCTTCTCTGAGACGTTGCGGAACTGACTTAGGGAAGATGAAGATATCCGCAGGATATTTTTCACCAAACAGTCCATCATCCTACCACAATTACATTAATTTACACCATAAGCAATACTTTTCATTAATTCATTACTCGCTGAAAGGTATACCCGAATTAATAGTCAAACTGAAAATCTCTGCAGGACTGTTTCCAAGTAAGGTTTACAGCGTTAGCTGTAAGGTATCCACAAGGCTGTGCTTTCAGACTTCTTAGGCGGTGACGCTGAAGAAATTCGGAGTACTGTCTGCAGGGCCGGATTTAGATATAAGCTATACAAGCTTCAGCTTGGGGCCTCGCGTCGAGGTGGGGCCTCGTACAATATGAAAAAATGATATTTTTCAAATTTTTACATTTTTACAGACAAGTGAATATGATGAAAAAAATATCCATCAACGGAACTTGCATTTTTGAGCAGATTTCACTGAATAAGTTTCACATTTATCATTATTCGATGAGGAAAACGGGCCTCATTCTTGTTGTAGCTTAGGGTCACAACAACTTTAAAGTCGGCCCTGACTGTCTGCTACGTCAAAGATTGCTCGTAGATTGCTCGTTGGATCAAATCTACGCCACCGTGTTCCTGACCGTAGTTGTCGAAGTGATGCCACGAGTCAGTCAGTCATCGCGGAACTCCTAGCTTGTAAATAATGTCGTAAATGAACATACCCAGCAAACACAGTTGTATTACATTTGCATAACTGCAATGGAACATGGTAAATCGTGTAACATAACCTCAGTAACACACCAATCTAACATGGGAGTTAGAATTTCCCACTCATTGACAGTATAGTTGGTGCATAACGAACGAGTAACATTGTTACACTATAAGTTACCGCTGTTATATAACAGCAACATGTTTGTTACTCTACGATGAATGTAGCTGTTACATAACAGCAATACGTTTTTTACTCGATGATAAATGTAACTGTTATGTAACAGCAACACGTTTGTTATTCTATATAATAAATGTAGCTGTTATATAACAGCAATACGTTTATTACACTAAAATTAATGTGGCTTTCATATAAAAAATACTGCAAGTATATTTGATGTATAATATATATTATTATTCTGAATTATTTTTCATACATCATGATATTATAACAATAACTATGATACAACCAGTTCCATAAATGTTAACATCAATTTTTATACAGTGTGGACATTTTTTTATGACTACTAGTTTAAAATGTGTGCCGATGGCTCCCTATCAAAAAGAGCGTAATCCAGCAGTGCAGAAAACAAGAGCTTATCTTGGTAAAGCAAATAAGATGAGCTTATTTTGGTGGTGCATGAAAGAAAGGCATACCTTAAAACTTATTCTGTAACTGTGTTGTTATGATAACTGCAGGATTATTACACCAAACAATGTCAATCCATAAAATAGAAGTAGCTCAGTGGCAGCCACCTATTATTTTTTATGATTTCAGTATTATTTTACCATTATTTTTGTCGGTGAGAGTTACAGAATAAGCCCCCTGGGCCGATTAGTCAAAAAAAGCATATCTAAGTAAAGCCAGTAAGAAAAGCATAGGCCTCAAGTGAGATACGCTCATTTTATTTGCTTTGCTCCGATACACTCTTGTTTTCTGCATGGCTGAGTTACACTCTTTTCGAGAGGAGCCATCGACATGCGTTTTATATTATAGTGAAATATAATACTTATAAAATAAGGATCACCGGCCCTAATGATGTATATAATACAATAGATTAAATAATATGTTATAGGGTGGTCCTTGAGAGGATGATTTCTAAAATTTTCAAAGTATGGACCTTTCAACCGTTTCCAATTATTGATAAACAAAATTCCCATAAAATTTTAGCTACCTAATTAATTTCAACAAAAACACGTGCTGCATTTTTTTTTTCAGTAGGAGGAGCTTAGGAGTAGGTATAGGAGTAAGTATATCAGAAGGAGTAGGAGTAGGAGCAGGAGCAGGAGCAGAAGTCGGAGTAGGAGCAGGAGTAGTAGGAGTAGGAATGGGAGTGGAAATAGGAATAGGAATGGGAATAGGAATAGGAATAGGAGTGGGAATAGGAATAGGAATAGGAGTGGGAATAGGAATAGGAGTGGGAATAGGAATAGGAATAGGAGTGAGAATAGGAATAGGAATGGGAATAGGAATAGGAATAGGAGTGGGAATAGGAATAGGAATAGGAGTGGGAATAGGAATAGGAATAGGAGTGGGAATAGGAATTGGAATAGGAGTGGGAATAGGAATAGGAATAGGAGTGAGAATAGGAATAGGAATAGGAGTGGGAATAGGAATAGGAATGGGAATAGGAATAGGAATAGGAGTGGGAATAGGAATAGGAATAGGAGTGGGAATAGGAATAGGAATAGGAGTGGGAATAGGAATTGGAATAGGAGTGGGAATAGGAATAGGAATAGGAGTGAGAATAGGAATAGGAATAGGAGTGGGAATAGGAATCGGAATAGGAATAGGAGTAGGAATAGGATTCCTAGCTACTCCTCAACAAAAATAAAAAACTGCGGCGCGTGTTCACAGTGAAATTATAAGTTCTAAAATTCTACGGAAATTGTTTTTTCTATATTCTGAACCGATTCAGAGGATAACCTTGAGAATTTGGAAAATTCGCCGTCAAAGACCACCCTAATACATATAATATTATATTGATAAATATTATATGACTAATAATATAATATATATTATGTACCGTGAATATTCTATAAAACACGACGCTCCCACTACTATGAAGTTTGCCACAGTCTTCTGTCTCTTTCCTCCTCCATGAAACTATGTAGGATAGGAAACAAGACTGTTACTAAGTTCATAGGGAAGAGAGCGTTCTGTTTCATAGAATATTCACGGTATATAGTAAGGTGGTCGTTAAAAATTAATTTTTTTGCGACGCCCCCTAAAAAGCTTCCTTTTGATGGAAAACCACTGGGAAAATTTTCTTTTTTTTTTTAAATTCAAAACAACACGTGCCTCGAGACGATCTAAGTTAATTTTTGGGTATAATCTTTTTGGGGAATTTTTCAGGAAAAATACAATTTTATTCAAATAACTCATACGTAACTGCTCACAGACGTATAAAAAGCCCAAAAATAGAAGAAAAATTGAAGCATGAGCTTGAATGACGAAGTATATTGAGCTTCTTATAAAGCTTTAAGTTAAAATTCATAACTTAAAATGACAACACTGAAGGTGTTTCATTGTTAACTATTTTCAAATCTCGAAAAAATAATTACTTCAAATTTAATAAGATACTTTCAGAGAAAAAATGATTATACCCAAAAATTAACTTAGATCGTCTCGAGGCACGTGTTGTTTTGAATCAAAAAAAAAAAAATTCCCAGTGTTTTTTCATCGAAAGGAAGCTTTTTAGGGGGCGTCGCAAAAAATTTAATTTTCAACGACCACCCTAGTATATAGTTTTATAGGCTCGATTATATGTATACATTAAGGCCGAAGGTCCTTATTTTATGTATGTTACGCACCTATACAATATAATATATGGACAAACCACCTGGCCAAATTATATAATACTATATATATATTTTACATATATATATATGTATATATATCTGAGGATATATATACATATACATTTATATATATATGTATTTCAAGCTTGAATATTATATATTATTGAAGTTATTATATAGACTGTTCGCTGTATATATGAAGAGCTGAATCATCCCAATCCGGGAACCGATTTCAAACATTTTCCGTTTACAGATTCAGTAACTAAGTAGGCTAGATTAGACATATTTTAAAACATAATAAAGTAGTATTAACAAGTCAAGAGTAAGCCAATCTGGCTGGCAAGGATAATATGTAGAAAGAAGGTGCAGTGCATGTAGCAAATTTCACGATTACTTAAAATAAGCACGACCACCTGTCCTAATTATGTAATACTATATATATATTTTACATATATATATATATGGGGAATTCCATGTGTTTTCACCCAGCCTCGAACCATCACCATTTGCGATTTCGTCGTAACTCTAGTACCTTGTAGTACTATCAAATAAACTTACCCAGATTTAATTTTTTTTTTTTATCTCTCACCGTTTTGAAGTTATGCATCATTGGAAGCAAAATTTTGGGGCCACTTTTAAAATTATGAAAAAAATACAGAAAATTCTATATTAAAAAACGAGAATTTAGAGATACTAACGAAAATGGTATCTTCATTAGTTCGAAAGTTATGGATTATTGAAGATCATTTGTATCTGCATTTGGCGAAAGTTCGTAGTTTGATCTTTTTGTTTGAGCGACCGCTGTCAAAATTCTGAAGTTTAATTGACACTGTTACTACGCATACGTTAGGTTGTTTATCGGTTGCCATGGAAACATGGCAACTTTCGCCAAATGCAGATACGAATGATCTTCAATAATCCATAACTTTCGAACTAATGAAGATACCACTTTCGTTAGTATCTCTAAATTCTCGTATTTTAATATAGAATTTTCTGTAATTTTTTCATAATTTTAAAAGTGGCCCCAAAATTTTGCTTTCAATGATGCATAACTTCAAAACGGTAAGAGATAAAAAAAAAAAAAATTAAATCTGGGTAAGTTTATTTGATAGTACTACAAGGTACCAGAGTTACGACGAAATCGCAAATGGTGATGGTTCGAGGCTGGGTGAAAACACATGGAATTCCCCATATATATATATATATATCTGAGGATATATATACATATATATATTTATATATATATCTCAAGATATATTAGCTTTAGCTGCTAGATTAGCTTATACATCAATCTCAACTATACGCTAGATTAGATATATATTCTGAAACGAGCAGTAACATGTAAGACAACATGCGGCGTGGATTTTTGGATTTGAGATAATTGCCACTCACGATTAACTTTGTACTTGTTTCCCTCATCATAGGTTGGACTAATACTATAGGTAAATTGTTCTGCATAGAATTTAATAACGAATGATAGGCATTTTTATTGGCGTTTTTTGCTGGAACCAGGTCCACGTCGTGTTCCTTTTCAGTTCATGAGAAACATCAATTTAGCACTGAAATCCGTTGCACCAATTGTTCACTCCAGGTCTGAATTGTCAAAATTTTCAGGTTTCTTCTGTTCAATGACTTTTTTTTAGAATGAATCCTTGCAGTAGTTTTGTTTATATTTTAGTCTCAAAATCTTCTTCTGATCATGATTATTGTTTTATCGTTATATTATGATTATTATCACATGTATTATATCTGCACTTTTTCCGTGTTTGTACATTCATTTTCTGCTATCGTCTTGCTTTTTGCTTGTAATTCTCGAAGCCATCGCTGCTTTCCAAATCGAAACCATTCTGCCACGATTTTGTCGAAATCTCTTTCTTTCAGGGTTGTATGAGATGAACATAGCACATCTGTATCGAATTGAAACTGATTTGTAGCAAAGGAAAATGGGAAATGAAATTCAATTGTTGACAAAAAATAATAGTTCCCATATCTTCGAAGTATAAATTCTGCAACAAGGCTTGACTCCCATAATTTTATAGTTTACCCTTATACGATCATATAGATAAATGCTTCGAAAACGCCACTATAAATACACCGATTCATAATTACAATACTCTTGAAAACTCTACATTATAACTGAAATTACCACCTATCGGAGCTTACCTCTTATGATTTGGATAACCAATAAATTGTTCACACCGAAGTTATTTTCTCCTTTGCCCATCCACGTGGAGTGAGCCGCACAATAATTTGTGAAAACTTTTTTTAAAACTCGTTGAATATTGTCTTTTGGGGAATCTCCACCAACGCGAAGCACCAGCTTTTTCTGAAAATCAAGAATAAAACGCAAAAAGATATAATTATATTTCAGCTTATATATATTCAAGTAGATAATTCTTCGTGTTTTCATTTCAACATCAGTGTAGACTAGACTTAGTAGCCGTGCTATTCACTCAAAAACATATCCTTCTAATCAAATGTAAAAATATTAGACACTCACAAATTGAGCCACCTCTTCGTTTTTATTTTTCTGCAAAATATTTTCCAGGGCTTCAATGCTTGCCGGCCCTACTAAAGGAAGGTTATAGTCACATAGCACTTCAAGCACATGCTGTTCTACACTACCCTTTGCCAGTTGGGTTAATCTCTGATTGATTGAGGTTAAGTTTACGTTTATAGCTGCCAACAGTCGATGAACATTTACTAATTCTTCTATAACATAAAGATGACGAAAGGACATTAGAAATCGAAGATCTGTTTTGAAATAGTCATAATTAAGCGACGATTCAAATATAAGAGATTCATATGCAATCACCTTCAATTGAAAGTTTAGGTTTGTTTGATTCTGGCTCTCGTGTTTGGGATGTAGTTGCATCTCTGACTTGGGTTGTATTTGATGTTTTCAAGTTTATATCAGTTTCTACGAGGGTTACTTGATTTATAACATGATTGGCCTTCATTGAATAGTTGCTGGTCTGTTCAGGTACTTTAGTTTTGGTCATCTTTGGTTTGTTTTTGGGTGTATTCGTTAGATTTGAGTTTGTGTCTACTTGTTGATGTAATTCTTGATTCGTAGAATGAAGCTCATATTTGGTATCGTAGTTGGCTGTTGGTTTTACCACACGTATTTCGGTGATAGTCGGTTTTTTTTTCTTATTATTCGATGGATTCCAGTTAATGTCTAATTGTTGTGAAGTTGTGCTAGATGCGATGTTTCTCTCCTGAGAGCAATCTAGAGGATTTTAAAGACAAGTATTTTGATTAAAATATTGACAGTATATTCATCACGATACACACGTTGATAGCTCCTATCGAAAAGAGCGTAATTCAGCAGTATAGAGAACAAAAGCACATCTCGGTGGGGCAAAGAAGAAGAATGTATCTCAGCAGAGCAGGAAAGAAGGACGTATCTGGGCCATTCAGGAAAGAAAAGCGTATTTCAGTAAAGCCGGTAAGAAAAGTATAGGATTCAGGTGAGATACACGACTATTCTTTCCTGCTTTGTCAAGATACGCTCATTTTATTTGCCTTGCTGAAATATGCTCTTGTCTTCTGCACTACTGAGTTATTATGCTCTTTTCGATAGGAGCCATCAATGTATCTTATATTATGGTCATAAATTGTGCTAAAATGAATATATATGGCTCATTCTCAGATAACTGTGATTTTTAAAACTTAAATTTTTCTAAAATTAAAAATGTATTAAAACGCATGTTTCGGGTGTCTTTTTGCTTCACTTATACACAGAACTAAGACTGTAATGTAGTTCTACTACAACTATAACAGAACAAAAACTATGACAATATTTGAAAAATATTTATATTATATTATTATAATATTATATTTTTTTATTTTTTATTTTATACTCAGTAAGTGGTCCCAAACCTTATGAAAAAAAAAAATTGGATCAGCAATTTAATGCAAAGTTGACCAAAAAAAACGTCTATTTTTGCTGGCCTATTTAGTTACTTTTTTGGTTTGGGTCTTCACTCTTCTTTTTAATTGATTATTATTGCACAAGTTTTGGAGCCCAGGTATGTCTTTCAGTCTCGTCCGGAGTATTCTAGCCATTTTCAACTAAACTAAATAACAAATAAATAAGTTTTTTTTTTATTTTTGCCATGGTACTGACATCCACGGTACTGACATTTGGATTTATAATTGACCTAACCTTATAATGCGGATAGTTGAAATAATTTCCAAAATAATTTTGATGTTTCACGTGAAAGCAAATAATAATTCAGTACAATTAATTCAAACATCATAATAATAACCCTAAATTTCAATACCATGGTACTGACATGTAATTTTATGACTTACCTTTTTAAAAACTAAACAAATTGCTTTAATCATATTTTTTAAACTTCCAAATAAACACACAGCTGTAAACAATGCACCAATAATCTCTCTTTAAAATGACACCAGATAGAGCCAATGAAACTAAATTAAGATAGCGATTAGGCGGTAAACATTTAAAATTTAAAAATTGAATAAAATTCGAGGACATGATTCAATGATGATTATTTTTCTGAACAATCAATATTTTCGTATAATTGCAATACCATTTGATTGAGTATACATTAGACTTAAGTTATGAGAGGTTAATTTTATATTACAAAACGAATATTGATAGAAATTTATACATTTAGTTTGAAAAATGAGAATCGGACATGCCACGGTACTGACATTTCCAGTATATGTTCGTCAGTTATGAATAATCCGAAACCACTTATGTTCCAATATCTAATGTAGGTTGTAGAAAACTATCAGATTTATGACATTAATGACTACTTGATGAAAAAAAAACTCTGTTGGATGATAAATAATATACTGGACATAAAAAATCACAGTTATCTGAGAATGAGCCATATGTATATGGTGTCAATATATTTGTACCTTCTGTGATATTAGTGTTCTGGAAATCGTGGTCTATAATTGAGGACATATTATCCGGTAGAAGTTCATCTTCGAGCAGGAATATGGGTGTGTTCAAAATATTCATATTGCCTGGTAAAGATGGTGGTTGAGTTAAATGAAATTTGTCCCCTCCTGCAGTATCACAATAAGTAAATTTTGTTATTACAAAATTCAACATGAGGCCCATTTCAAATTTTGGAAAAAAAAAAACATTCTTTTGCTTGTTAAATGATGAGCAAAGGTCCAATCCAAAAACTCATGGTACAATTTGTAAATTACCACAGTATGGGTATTTAACAAGTACGTCAATCCTCTTCGCTGGAAATGTATGTACAGAAAACGTTTGGTAGAGATATACAGCGTTAAGCTTATTTTTCAATTGGACTTTTTCAAGTTATACTTAAATAATGAAATAATTATTGCTGGAAATATGCTAACTTTTCGACATTTTCTTTAGGTGTCCACTGGTTGAATCATCATCAGAGCTATCACACGTAATTGGGTTAGTTAATAATTGCCTCAGACCTCTTCCCAGGTGCTCGTCATCGGTGGTTATATAATTGGTATCAACTGCTCGCTTGCGTGCTTTATCTAAAGTGGCTGCAAAGTAATAATATATTGTACAACAAGGGGGTGGAGGGGGGCTATTTCTAAGCAAGCGTCGGAATGGCCTGAACTCGAAATTAGCCTCTCGCCTGTGTTGCACACCATATCTTTTTCAACAAGTGAATGTATAAATATGTAGGACCTTTTTGGTATATGCAGGGCAGTAATTTTTACGAATTTCAAACAATTTGTAAACTTTTGGAATGATCCCTTTTTTCAAAAAGCTATCTGACCCCTTTGGAAGGAAATGGATTTATCACCTTGCTAGACGTAATATCCATTATTCAATATAAAATTAATGGATAATAATGAGGTTGAAGTTTGTAAAGTTAACGCAACAAAATATTTGCCAGAAAATTCTCAAATTCAAGACTCAAACAGATCAAGAACGGTGCATAATTCCTCAAATTGTGTGAAACATGTTTATCTCGCGTACTTTACAATTCTAACATTTGAATCACGGAATATCGAATTTTTTCAACGAATATTCCGTTACATTAACGTTACGAACTTCAACCTCATGGATAATATGTCCTAGAGCAGTAATGAATTTACCACCCGCTCTGCATGCAAAAGGGCCTATAACATGCAGGTGTTGAAAAAAATATGTATTTGTAGAAACGTGAAGACTATGTATAATGTATATATATGTTTGGTAAACTTACAACAATAAGCTTCAATTTGAACGCTGAAATGTCCCCAAGTTTTCGGTTCAGGTGTAGTCCTATTTGCAATCAGAGAGGATAGACGCTTAGAATTTTTCGACCACCAACATAGCTGCTGCTCTTCTTTGCGAAATAACCAGTTTGTAGGTACTTCAGAGACACTGTCTTCGTCCACAAACCTGACAACTGCATATTCGGCTCGATGGTCAGCCATTATATGACTAGCGGCAGTAGTTAATTGACTTGCTTGATGCTGTATATAATTTTATAAGTTAAACCTGCACGACGATGATAATGTTTCTCTTGACTGGTAATATTAGGTATCTTAGGTTATCATATATTGATGTTTATTAATTACTCGAAATAAATATTTCGTTTTTGAAGTAGATCTTGACTATATAAGGTTATAGTTTTGGTCGTGGCTACTATTGTATTTTCTACATTCGTGCGATGAGCAGTGCTTAATGTATTCATCAATCTACACTGATGTATATAGCTTTCGCTTAATATATTACATGTTTCCTCTTTGCTTATCAAAATATATACATTTAGTTAGTTGGTGGTATACAGCGAACAGTCTTCTTGATAGTATTCAAGTAAGTTAGTTTGCTTATAACTAATTGATTCTAATGGTGAATTGTATAATTTGCACTATTTTTCGCACATAGCGATAGATATTGGATACAAAAGTATTTGAAAATTAATGATTAGAATGCAGCAATGGAAATATAACGTGAGTGTTACTTTCATCAGATTCTTTAATCCTGAGACATTTTCTACTTATACTTGATGCTGGTAGTTTAATAAGCTCGGATGTGAATTGATCACACACAATTGATATTCCAAACTTCAAAGAATTGCACGGTGCATTGAAATAAGGTTTCACATTCGAAAAAGTTCTAGCATTTACAAAGGGAAAACCATTTTCCTCGTAGATGTCACATATTATGGCTGTAGTTCTGTTATCTAACAGAACACAGTTTTCTTTTTTTGATACAGTGAATCCATCAAACTCCAAATAGGAAATTGATTTATTTGGTGTCTTATCTGAACTGTTGACATAATGTACGACTGGGTATTGTTTTGGATAGGATGTTTCCACTGGAATTTCATTTTGCTCCAAAATTCTATTTACAAGCTGCTCTAGTGGCCTACGACCGTGCTTAACTTTTCTCTTAATTTTCTGCATATGATTTTCATATTTAAATGCACTGAAACTATCTAGCGAACCAAAATTTTTGACATCTTGACATGAATGCACAAGATTATGAACATTGTATGTAATAAATTCATATCCATAAAGAGCGCCATAATTATTGATAAAATATAATATCAAAGATTGTGCATAGTCATTCAAATCTACACACAACTGGGAGTCAGCCAAAATCCTGGCAGCAATACTTAAACACATGAAATGTCTATAATAATTAATTGACAAAGCATTTTTCAACACGATTGGTCCAGTATAAAGTAGAAATTGTCTCAACTCAGATGCTTTCCACCGATCAATATCGTGAAGGGTTCTAGGTCGGCGTGCGAATTCACTTGTAATGAACTTCTTCAATTTAATTAGGTTTTCACAGGCTTCGTTCAACAAATTTGGTTGTATTCTTACATCTTTTTTCCCTTTTACCAGAAACTGTATCAAACGTTTCATTACACCTAAACACCATAAATGCATATAATCATTAGGGATCTGAGAAACCATCTTTATACCCAACAACTTTTCTAAGTAAGAATCTCCGGTGTGATGCTCAGATTGCAGTCTGGAATTGAAGGAAGCATCTGATCTCAAACTACAATTTGTCTCAGGAAAAGTAACTCTATTCTTAATGAAATCACCCTCTTGAATACATTTCGAGCAAGCAAAATATCCTGTATGGCCCTTTATGTAAGTAATGAAAGCTTTTGCTGGTGCATCGCAGATAATTGCATTTATTTCAATTAAAATTGAAATATTATTGATAGTGACACCAGTTTCCGAAGTACTGATCATGTCATTTATGAAAGGTTTCAAAAATTCATTAGCGTCGAGAGGTTTTTTCATGCCGTGATAGATACCAATGATAAATGGTTCTGTATAGAAATTTGCTACTAATGATGCCATTATTGGCCAGAACTGGCTACCAGAACTTTTCGTAAGAGGAAGACCATCAATATTAAGATTTATGCGTACATTTTGAGGATAGATTTTAAAATATTTTTCTACGGATCGTTTGATACCTGCTGCAAGACCGAAATGAAAATATTCACCACCATTATGAGACTCTAATATGTGACGTGAAACTAGTCTAGGTGTTTTCATTAAAGTTCTAACATCGTTTGGTAGATCTTCGTGGTGACCATGACTTCTTAAAATTTTAAGTAATGAACTCGCAGCGCTTTGTGTAATATTGTTTTTTGCAATCCAATCGCATAAATCATTTTTCAATTTCGGTCTAGGATCATTACTATGATATTCGTTACTAATATTTATTTCTGAGCTGTTTTCGTTACACGTGTCCATGGCCTCATAATTCAACTCATTGATTTCATGATCAGAATCGTCTGATTCAGAATTACTAATATTTATGGAACTGCCCGACTCTGCAGTGGACAAGTTATTTGCATCTATGTGCATAGAAACAGGCACGTTTTCCAAAGACGAGGTATTCGGAATAGGGATTGGGTTTTCTGGCAAAGTCTTGTAACGCTGAATCTCTAAGTTAATCAATTGATTTCTTCTTCTTTTAGATAAAACATGTATGTCCTTAGGCATTTTGAATATTATATTTCCTGGATCAATGTTGCTGTAAAGCCGGAATTATCATCATCTCTAAACGCTATAAAATACTGGAACGCGCATAGTAATCCTGAGTGAAGGAGATCAATTTTTGCGGATCATATCATAATAACCCGGAAAAGTTGCTTCTTGGCATCACTAAAAACTGTGCCTTAGGAAAAAATTTACGATCGTTATCTTCTGTTCTGGCAAACACCTTCAAGTTTTGAATTTTTCAACACGGAGTTTACATGAAGAAAGAACCAAAAAAGACCAGTTGGCACTAAAAAAATGAGGTTGAAGTTCGTTACGTTAACGCAACAAAATATTTGCCGAAAAATTCTCAAATTCAAGACTCAAACGTTTCAAACAGATCAAGAACGGTGGATAATTCCTCAAATTGGAACATGTTTGTCTCGTGTATTGTAGAATTCTCACAACACTTGAATCACGGAAGATCGAATTTTTTTAACGAATATTCTTTTACGTTAACGTTAAGAACTTCAACTTCATCTAAAAAATTCATAAAAACTCACCGGTTGGGTAGATTTGAATCCACCTCGGCTTAATCGAAACGAGAGAAATATAACTTCTGTTTGGCGTGTTGAACTTTTAAATATCATGCTTGGTTTCTGAGATACAAGCGTTTGAAAAATTATTATTTTTTGAGATAAAATTGGAAAATGACAGAAAACTTTAGGAAACTAAGCAAAATATTTCCAAGTTCAACACGCTAAACGAACGCTATATTCTTCCTGCTTCGATTAAGCTTACTTAGATTGAAATTGACCCACCCGGTGAGTTTTTATGAATTTCTTAGTGCCAACTCGTCTTTTTGGGTTTCTTCTCCATTTAAATCCCGTGTTGAAAAATTCAAAGCTTTAAGGCGTTTGCCGGAACAGAAGATATTGATTGTACATTTTTTGTTGGCTCACTTTTCAGTGGTGCCAAGACATAACTTTTTCACGCTTTTACAACACGATTCTCCAAAATTGACCTTGTTTACTCCGGCCTAACGCATAGGTCTATGATTTGTGTAGCAACCCTGCAGGAGGAGAAAGATAGTTGCAGTTGCAGTCAGACGCACTTGTGTAATAAATAGGGACTATCTTGCATAAAAACATTGACCGTCATTTGTCGGAGTAGAAGCCAGCTGTCTGAGCACCTGACTGATGTTTGTGTCACAAAAAGTAGACATGCGTACTGGGTGGTTCTTAGCTTTGTCTGATACTCGAAATTCAATGAGGCTTTTGAATGGATTTTTTAAAAATATATTTGAGTAGTTTCGAAAAAAATAATTAGGTCATATTTTTTCATTTTTCAATCGAACAAATATTAAAGTTGATACAACGGATTGAAAACTTTAACACTGTGACGTCACTCATGTTAAGATATATCTATATATTACGAAAACTGGAATATTCAATTACGTATAACTTTCGTAATTATGATTTTTAACGAATAAAAAAAAATACGACCTAATTATTTTTTCGCACTCTAAATTAACCGCATGTGAAAAAAAAAAAATTCCATTCAAAAGGCCAATTATGTGCCGCCCCCCCCCCCCCCCATTTGTTTCTAAATAAAAAAACAAACATTTTGAGCCCAATATGAAATTTGATCTTTACTATTTGCTGTAAAGACATGAAGTTTTCCATTTAAAATACATGTGATTTTTATCTTCTAATGTTATTATTTTACTGGACCATTTAATCTTTGAGGGAAAAAATTAATTTTATATGGAATTGACAGGGATCGATGGTACTTTCAAGCAACTTTTTTATACATTAGTTATAAAAATAGTAATCGATACTCCTGCGCAGTGAGGGCTATCAGATGTGATAGGTGTGTCCGATGTCTTGTGTTGAAGATATCGGACACACCTATCACATTTTGCTCTTGTATCGAAATCTACTGCAGGACATTAATATTGGGCTCAAAATTTTTGTATTTTCATTCAGAAACTAATGAGGGGGCGGCACAATTGAAATTCAAACATCGGACAAATACGAACCACTCTAATGCAAGAGCAGACGGACTCCAACTACAATTATCTCTTCCTCCGTGGTCCTACTCCCTTAGCGCTGCACATGTTCTGTTACAGGTTGAGTTAGATCACTAGCAGGTCATGCGATTGAACCATAGACTTATAGGGATAGACTGAGCGCTCTTATGGGCCGCTTGAAGCTAACATTTAAAGGACAGAGATATGTCCGGAGTACTCCTCTCTCTGTCTGACGATATTTGTGGTGGGGATTGAGGCAATAGAGGAGAATGAGGAGAAGCAGTTGTGGCTGTTCCACTTCCACTGCTCCGTTGTCTCCCACCATGACGCCAATTGAAAAGAGAGAGCAGTACTCCGGACATATCTCTGTCCTTTAAATGTTAGCTTCAGTGCCTCTTATGGGATCGCTCAGTCTATCTCTCTAAGTCTATGGATTGAACCCAAGAACAAAGTCAAAGACCGCCTCTGATGATCTTCAATTAATAGTATATATACTCACTTGGGACGTGAAAATCGCGCCAGAGGTTCTGTGGCGGGACCTATTATCAAGAGAACGATAAATCGTTAACGTGTTCGAGTTGTAGGTTAAGTACGATTCATATATATATATATTATATATATATGATTACAATCAGAATAATATATCACACAAGATCATGCGTAATAAAACAATATCAAAACAGCGTGTTTAGTAATCTTTAATTATCTTTAATGAAGTACTTACTTGTTAAAAATATCTGAAGTTTTTGTAGAGACTCAGCACAACGCAACGATCAAGACATGTAATGGCCTCATGGCGAAAAGGCGTGTAGGAAGGCGTGATCGCACCAGAGGTTGACCGGCATGCGGGATCTATTAGAGAACGATGAATCATTAACGTATTCAATGCCATGTGTTACAGTTCCAGGTTAAGCGCGATTCACATATATACAGAGATGATCTGTGGAAAGTTATAAGCCGTGTGGGTATGCAACCGGTGTTTCACTACGAAATGGCAACGTAGTCGATGCGAGAGTCGAATGAGTCGAATGACCGTATCTACAGACGACGTAACGGCAGCTGTCATTCTGCGGGGTTATAACCTAATAATGTTCGAAATAAACCGATATTGACATCCGCAATTACCTGAATAACCCATTACATTTTCTTAAGAAAGAATATTTACCGTTGTATTAAGGAACTGTAATTACAAAATCTAAATCTGACAATTATTTATAACCCTCATTCTAACCTAACGACATGACAGCCGCAGAATGACAGCTGCCGTTACGTCGTCTGTAGATCCGGTCATTCGACTCTCGCATCGACAGCGTTGCCATTTCGTAGTGAAACACCGGTTGCATACCCACACGGCTTATAACTTTCCACAGATCATCTCTGTATATATTAGGGTAATTGAAAAAAAAAAAATTTTTTTTTCTTCAAAACAGGCTCAAAAGTTTTGATGTCAAAATACGCCTATCAAAATTTGACTTCTTAATATTAATATTAAGAGTGTCCTCATTGCACTTTTCTATTTTCCATAAGAATAACATAGGAAAAATCATTTTTGCTTATTCTGATTTTTGTACGCTACAAAGGACTGCTGAAATAGTAAATCGCTATACACATTCTTGTAGAAAATTGAACGCTCTACAAAAAGGGTCTCTTGGTCTTTTTCGATAAATCTAACCGTTTTGAAGTGTCTTTAGCGATTTGGGTCATTTAATGGAAAGACTAACTTTGAAACGGTTAGATGTATCGAAAAAGACCAAGAGATCTTTTTTGTAGAGCGTTCAATTCTCTACAAGAATATATATAGGGATTTACTGTTTGAGCAGTCCTTTGTAGCGTACAAAAATCAGAATAAGCAAAAATGATTTTTCCTATATGTTATTCTTATGGAAAATAGAAAAGTGCAATGAGGACACTCTTAATATTAATATTAAGAGCTCAAATTTTTACAGGCGTATTTTGACATCAAAACGAAACTTTTGAGCCTGTTTAGGAGAATTTTTTTTTTTTTTTTTAATCACCCTAATATGAGTCAGTCCACGTCAAGCGGGACGGATTTGGCCAAAAATTTCCCTCGATGTTTCTGATTCTTTTGTAATTTTTTTTACACATTCTCTGGGTAAAATAAATGCATGAAACATTTTTTTTTTTTTTTTTAACTCGAAGGGCTTAGAAGTTACAAGGGGTCGAATTTTCGAAAAAAGCACCAAAAACCGGAATCACTGTCTTCTTTAAACGTTAATATCTCCGGTTTCCTTTGTCGTACAGACATCGGCAAAAACTCATTTTAAAGCTCTTGAATCGCACTTTCATGCTATCAATTTTTAATTCACCTAATAAATAATGTTCTATTTGTTATAAACAATTATATTTTTTAAACGTGATTTTCGAGATGATTACATCCTTCGAAAATTCTGAAAAAAAAGAACGTGTTCCTTGATTCATTCTCTACGAAATCTGTAAGTTTCAAAATGGAACTCCGATGGAAACTATATTTAAAAAGCGATTGATTCGTGCGGGACGTCGCGCGCGGCTGTCTACGCGGGCGCGCCGAGACCGAAGCTTGTTCTCTTCACATGCAAGGAATACAGGGGGGCTGTTATAGGTCTGAATTCATCAAATCCATTAATTCACAGAATTATTTATTCTATTTCATACTGAATATTCTACTCAAAACAATAAAAAATATTAATACAGAACTAAAACGCTTAATTAAAATCTTCAAACACATCACAATTTCGAAACTAAAGCTCCTAGTCGTCAAAAATAAGTGGTAAATATAAAGTACTTTTTGATTCCATCAAATGGGATACGTCACAATATCATCATTCAATTAATTACGTACTAAATTAATCAACTAAAACCTATATTAAAAATTTCAGAACTATATTACATATAAATAAAATCTTAAAGTGAGCCGCAAATTTGAATTTCTACTAATAGTTGATTTACTTGGAAACCAATGCTTCTACTGACTTCTGTGGGGATCATTCTGTGAGGATTATAAAAAAGAAGCTGTTGCATTACAAGGTCGATTTGAGAAAGCGAAGTTAGTACGTGGAACATTGATATTCCATTGTATAAAACCTATTTAAAAAAAAAAAATTGTTGCCAAAAGATATTCGAATGCACAGAAGTCAGTAGAAGCATTGGTTTCCAAGTAGATCAACTAGGTATTAGTAGAAATTCAAATTTATGGCTCACTGTAAGATTTTATTTATATCGACGCTCTAATTGTCAAAGTGGCTAACTCCACTTTTTTTCGAAAATCGTTTTTTTGTATTTTCTGTTGAGAAATATTATTCTCCATATGCTCTCAACTTAGTACGCGCGTAATTCAAATTTTTCAGTTCGAAAAGTTGCCGCACGAAAATTGTCTAACTGTGGCGCTCAAATCTTCACAATAAGAAAACCGCCTAACTCCAGTAAAATATGACAGGCTCTGTTCGTTAAAATTTTCGTGATTCATTTATCAAGTCGGTAAATTTATAAATATCAGTAACGTTAACAATAATAAAATTATATTCTATATTCATTCTTCAATACTCAACGAAATGAAGTCTAAACGAGATTATGAATCTTTAATACATATAATATTTGGCAAAGTAAATTTGTAATATTTAGTTAAATTAGCTTTAACATCGTGTTATAATTGCAATTTTATATTAAATAATCTGATTATAATTCTAATACTACGCAAAAAAACAATTCACCATTTTATTTTTCGTACGAAAGCTTATCATAAACTGGAGACTTCCGGTCTGGACACCGAACGCAGCAGTAGGAGTGAATTTACAGAAAGTAGAAAGCAAAGAATACGGTAAACCAGGGATCGGAAAGATAAGAGGAAACAGGAAAAAGGCGAAAAGGAAGGAGTGAAGCGTAGAGGAGAACAAAAATAAGGGAAGAAAAGATAAAAGTAGGTGGAAGAAAGGAAAAGACAGTACTATCCTCAAATATAATAAGACAGGGAATCAGGGCGCAGGCGCGAATGGGAGAAGTAATACTACGGGAGTCAAAGGAGAGCAGGGCGGCACACGAGGAAGAGGAAGGGGAAGCAGTAGAGGTGTGGGGAACGCCTAGAGGTTCTCAAGAGCTGATAAAGAGGGGGAGACCGTCGAAAGCAGAATCGTGGGTAAGGGAGAAATCTGCATCGGTTGGATCACTAGAAGGATTTCTAAGTAAAAGAAAGGTAACGGAGGTGGAAATTGAGGAGGAAGAGAGAGGCTTCAAGAGAAGCTCAAAGACGCAAAGGTCTCCTACCGGGAAAAAAGAGGATAAGGAAGAGAAAGAGGCATTAAGAGAAAGGGAAGAGAAGGAAAAAGGGGAAAAGGAAGGAATAAACAAAGAGAGGAGCAAAGAAATGGGTAGCGGGGGAGAAACAGACTGGGCGAGAATAATGGTAGAGAGGATGACAGAAGGAAACAGAACGGTGTTAGAAGAAATGAAGAAAATCAGAGAGGAAATAGAGCTGGGGAGAAGAGAAATGAAAGACGAGATGAGAGAGATAAGGAAAGAATTAGGGGAGGTGGAAAGAATAGGAAGAGAAGAAAGAAGAAGGCTAGAAGACAGAATAAAGGAGTTAGAAAGGGTAAAGGCTAGAGAAATAGAAGAAGAGGAGGGAAAAAAGGAAAGAGAGAGAAGGGAAGCAGAGGAAAGGGTAAGAAGGCTAGTCAGAGAGACAGAAGAGAAACGGAAAGAGGAGAAAAGGATACAGGAAATCAGAGTAAGAGAGTTGGAAGAAGAATGGGAGAGGAGAGAAAAACAGGAAAGAGGGTGCAATATAATAATGAGAGGGGAGGACATGAACACGGAAGCAGAGGCTGAACAGGCGGCCAGAGAGATACTAGAAGGGCTAACAAGGGGAAAGGTCGAAATGAGGGAAGCAGTATACATCGGGGGATACAGGAATACGATAATAGTAAAACTAGAAAACTGGGAGGAAAAAAGGAAAATCATGAGGGAAAAAGGGAAGCTAAGAGGGAAGAAGATATACATCGATGACGACCTGACGAAAAGGGAAAGGGAAGTACAAAGGGAAATTCTGGACAGAGCGAAGCAGGAAAGAGGGAAAGGAAGCCGGACAAAAGTAGGATACAGGAAGCTATGGATAGAAGATGTCCTATGGGAGCGGAGTGAAACCAGAGGGGAACTAGTAGAGGTAGAAGGAAGAAGAGGGGAGAGATATAGGGGGGAGGGGAACGGAAGAGGAGGAGGAGGACGGGGAAGAGGAAGAGGGAGAGGAAGGGAATAGGGGGGCGAAGAAGAAAAAGGGGCTCAGCTACTGTTTTGGAACATAGCAGGGCTGAAAGGGAAGGATGAAGAATTTTGGGAGTACCTAGAGGGATTCGTCGCGATAGGACTAATGGAAACATGGGTGGAAGAGAAGGAGTGGGAAAACTGGGAGAAGAGAATGCCAAAGGGGTGGAAATGGGAATGCCAAGGGGCGGTAAGAGTAGAAAAGAAAGGAAGGGCAAGAGGTGGGGTGATAACAGGAATAAGGCAAGAAAGGGCGGTAGGAGAGGAGAAGAATAAAGAGGAAGAAGGGATAGTAGAAAGGAGAATGAAAATCAGAGGGGAGACATGGAGAATCATAACAGTATATAATAGAGGGGGGGAAGGAGAAAAGTTGAAAAAGCTGGAGGAAGTGATAGGAGAAGAGGTAGAAGAAGGAAAAATGATAATTGGAGGGGACTTTAATGCAAGGATAGGAGAGAAAGGTAAAAGGGAAGAAGAGAGTAGAAAAAGGGAAGGGAAAAGAAACACGAAAGATAAGAAATTGAACAGAGAGGGAGAGGCTCTGTGGGAGGCGATAAAGAGAAGAGGATGGACAGTCTTGAACGGAAATAAGGAGGGTGACGAAGAAGAAGAAACGACTTATAACAGAAATGGAGTGGAGACGACAATAGATTACGGGATAGTGAATGAGGAGACATGGGAATGCATAGACAGGTTAGAAATAGTAAGGAGAGTGGAGTCGGACCATAACCCGGTTACGCTAAGAACGAGGGGGGAAGAGGGGGAAGGGGCTAGGGAGGAGGTAGAGGTAGGGGAAGTACAGGTATGGGGGGAGAGGGAGAGAGAGGAGTTCAGGAAGAAGGCGGAGGATATTGTATGGAAGGAAGAGGGAATAGAGAAAGGGTGGAAAGAGTTAGCAGAAAAAGTAAAGGAAAGTACAAAGATGAGGAAGAGGAAGGGACGAAGGACAGGACGGAACGAGTGGTGGGACGCAGAATGCAGAAAAATGAAGAAGGCACTGCAGAAATCATGGAGAGACATAGGAAAAGGAGCAGGAAAAGGAGGCAACGAGAGGATGAGATACGTAGAAGAAAGGAGAAAATACAAGGAGAAATGTAGAAAGAAAGAAAAAGAGTGGAGGGAAAAAGAGAACAAGAGAATAGAAGAGATAAGAGAAGAGGGGGAAATGTGGAAGTATATAAATAGGGAAAGGAAGAGAAGGGTTGGAATATGCGAGAAGAAAAAAATGGAACAGTGGACAGAGCACTTTAGGGAACTACTAGGAGGGATAGATACGAGACCAGAAGGGATAGGAGAAAAGGAGAAGAATACTAGGAAGGGAGAAAGCACTAGAAGGGAGAAAGAAGAGGAAGAGGAGGAAGAGAGGAGGATCAAAGAAGAGGTCAAGAAGAGGGTGGGAAAACTAAAAATGGGAAAAGCAGAGGGGGGGGGGGGGGGGATAAAGAATGAAGCTTTGCGAGCAGGGGGAAAGGGGGTGATAGATAGGCTAGGGGAAATAATATGGAAAACGTGGAAAGGAGAGGGGTATGTCGATGAATGGAGAGAGGGGATAGTAGTGCCAGTGCATAAGAAAGGTAAAACAGATGACGTGAAAAATTACAGAGGAGTGACACTAACACAGTCGGCATATAAGGTGTACGCGGCGATAGTCAATGATAGGATTACTAAGGAACTAGAGGAAAAAGGGGGACTAGACGAAACACAGGCAGGGTTCAGGGAGGGCAGAAGGGGGATGGATAACATTTATATACTAAAACATATAATAGGCAGAAGGATAGAGGAGAAGAAAGGAAAAGTATATTTGGTATTCGTAGACATGAAGGCAGCCGTCGACAGGTTAGACAGGGAAATATTATGGAAAGCAATGGAGAAAAGAGGGATAAGCGAGGGAATGATAGAGAGAGTTAAGGAGATATACAAGGAAACAAAATGTAGGATAAGAGTAGGGAAAGAGAGGTCAAGGGAGTTCTGGGTAGAGAAAGGGGTAAGGCAAGGATGCCCGCTGAGCCCCACACTCTTTAATGTATATGTCGCAGATTTGGAGGAGACGATGAAGAAGGGACAGGATGGTGGGGTGTTGATTGGAAAAGAAAGGATATGGACACTAAGCTACGCGGACGATGTGGTATTGATGGCGGAGGATGAAAAGGGGATAAAGCAGATGATAGAGAGGGCGGATAGATACTTCAAGAAGAGGAAGCTGGAAGTAAGCAAAGAGAAAACGAAGATAATGGTATGTGGGAAAGCAGGAGGAAGAAGGAAAAGGAACAATTGGAAATGGGGGGAGGAAAAGTTAGAAGAAGTAGACGAAATAAAGTATTTAGGGTACGTAATAAGTAGAACTAATAGCGAAAAACAGCACATAAGAGACAAAATGGGGAAGGCTAGAAGGGTAATGGGAGCTCTGTGGAGTATAGGGGAAAGGAAGCTAAAAGGAGATATAAGGTGGAGAATAAAAGCGTTTGAGGCGGTAGTGAAAGGGATAAGGGGGCATCCATAAAGGACGTCCGCGATTTTTTCCGAATTTTTGGCCCCCCCCTGCCCCCGTGTCACAGTTAGTCACAATATTTGAACCCCTCCCCCTTGAGAAACGTCCGATGGTCACAATCGTAGACCCCCCCTTAATTCTCTAAGGGCGCAAGTGACGTGAAAAAAATACTATAAAAATGATGTATCAAGAATTCTTTACGGTGTCAATTGAAAATTATGCTAAAAAACAATTGTGACAAAATATCGCAAAAAAATTGAAAGATGGTTTTATGTTCAAATATGAAAAACGGGTTTTTGGAGTGGACGTCACACCCGGCATTCCCCCCCCCCACCCCCCTTGTTCACAAATAGTCACATTTCGCGAACCCCTCCCCCCCCTATAAGCGCGGACGTCCTTTATGGATGCCCCCTAATACTATATGGGGCA
This sequence comes from Rhogogaster chlorosoma, assembly GCA_944452935.1. Lineage (NCBI taxonomy): Eukaryota > Metazoa > Arthropoda > Insecta > Hymenoptera > Tenthredinidae > Rhogogaster > Rhogogaster chlorosoma. Next base: position 18,770,848 of record OX101802.1, read on the forward strand.
GAGATATGGGGGTGGGAGGAAAAGGAAGAACTGGAGAAATTGCAGGAAAGGTATCTAAAATGGACCTTGGGGGTGGATATAACGACACCAGGGTATATTGTAAGAGAGGAGCTAAAAAGGGACAAGATTAGAATAGACGCAGGAAAAAGGGCAATGAGATACGAAGAAAAAGTGAGGCTAGAGACAAGGAGGAAATGGGTAAGTGAGTGCTGGAAGGAGAGAAGAAAGAGAGAGCAAAAAGGGATAGGAGACAGATGGAGTGAAGAAAGGAGGAAATACTTCTGGAGATGTGGACTAGGAGTTGAAGAGGTAGAACGAAAGAGAGAGGAGGACGGCTCAGTAGTGAATAGAGTAATAGAAAGAGACAGGGAAGTGCAGGAGCAAGAGAGAATGGACAAAATACGGAAATCAAGGAGTGTACCGAGGTATAAAGAGTTAAGGGAGATAGGAATTCCGAAATGTCTAAAAGGAAAGAAGAGGAACAAGAGGGAAGAAGGAAAGATTATGGCAAGGCTGAGATGCGGGAACGAGGAAAGGGGTAGGAAATTCTGGTTAAAAGAGGAGAAAAGAATGTGCAGGATGTGCAGGGAGGAACTGGAGACAATAGAGCACCTGACAGGAAGCTGTAGATGCATGGAAGGGATAGAAGGGAAGATAGAGGAGATCTTCGGAGAGGAGAAGAAAGGGATAAAATGGGGGGTAGAGCTAAAGAAGAGGAGAAAGAAGATAGAAAAGGAGGAGAGAGAACGATGGGAGAATTAAACCGAAGCGGAAAGTGAGATACAGCGGAAGGATAAGGAGGGAAGGTGATAGAGTAGGACAGGAGTAGGGTGTGAGATAGCAGGTGGTAGAGACACCTAGCAGGGGAGGTAGGAAGCAAGTGGAGAGGTCGGTAAGGAAGGTATAGACATAAAAGAGGTGGGGAGTAGAAAACAGTGGGGGTCAAAAGCAGAGAGGGGAGCACATGGAACCGGCAACAGGACTGAAGAGATAGTAGGCCAGCAAAGAGCAAGGCGTGTAGAAGTGAAGAAGCAAAGTAAGAGAAAGGAAAATGGCAAGCGGAAAAGGAGAGATTGTGGAAGAGCTGAGAGAGATGAAAGAGGAGATGAAGGGGATGGTAAAGGAGATGAGAGGAATCCTGGAGGAAATAAAAAGGGGAAGAAGAGAAGAGAGGGGCAAGATAGGAGCGACAGGAAAAGAGGAGGAGAAGAATGCTATGAGGGAAGAGGAAAAAGTGGAGACGGAAGGAAGAAGGGAAGAGCTGACAGAAATGGAACTGAAAGAAGTGAAAAAGAAGAATGTGATGATAAAGGGGATAAAGGACAGAGAAAACTGGGAACAAGAGGTGAGAAGAATAGTAAAAGAAGCAGGAGGGGAAGAAGTGAAGGTGGAGAAGATATGGGAGTGCGGAAAGACAGAGGAGGACAAGGAGAGGGGAGTAGTAGTGGTAAAGATGGGGAGCAAGGAAGATAAAAAAAAGGTGATGAAAGGGAAAGACAAGGTGGAAGAAAAAGAAGGAATTAAAATATGGGAAGACCAGACAAGGAGGAAGAGAGAGCTGAGATAGAGGATCAAAGCGAAGGAGGCGGAGGAGAGGAGGAGGAGAGGAGGAGGAGAGGAGGAAGGGAGCTAGAACAGAGAGGGTAGGAGAGAAGCTGAGAATAAACGGGAAATGATGGATATGGCAGGAAGAAGAGAGAGAATGGAGGAGAGAGGACTGGGAAGAGCAGAGGAAGAAGGAAGAGGAAAGAAGGGAGAGAAAGAGAGAGAGAGAGGTTTGGGAAAAGAAGCTGATTGAAGCGCTAGGGGGGCTAAATAAGCTGAAGAAACAGCAGGAGGAGGAGGAAAGACAGAGGGAAGGAGGGGGGAAATAGAAAGAGGAAACTAAGAGGGGACAGGGGGAACAGCAGGCATAAGTTAAGTGGGAGTGGCAAAGACTGTAAACAGAAACAGAGCTGGGAAGAAGCTAGGGACAGGATAGGGGAGAGGGGGGAAAAATTCAGGCAAGAAGCAGGGACATAACAATAAAATAGATATAGGTTAGATTAAGTTGAAACTAAATGTATTCAGAACATAGTACCAGTAGGTTAAGTAAGTTTGTAAACACAGCTGTAACGCCGAAGAGGCAAACAGAAAGTAAATAAATAGTTATCATAAAACTGATGATAGTCAATGGGCAATGTTTTCTTCAATTCTTCCAAATCTTCATATTTTCTTTTCTTTATTTTGAGTCTGGCACGATAAAGTCCGGATAGTTGTTGATAAGTCAAACAGGATTTTACATTATTTTTTCTTTGAGGTAGTAAAGTCCATTCATTCGAAAAATTTAATTTGTAGTAAATATCACCATCAGGTGCATATTTTATTCCTCTTATATTAGTAACAACTGGATCACCTGTTTTGTTTCCTGGACGTATTGAAGAATAAAATTTTATTTTATTAAATGATTTAAAATCTTTAAAATTCAGGTACTCGACTGTGTATGCTTTCTTCGTTACAGTTTTACACACATCAACATAGTTTGCTGGAACATTGATTATTTTATTCTTTAATTTTCTTTCTATCGCTGCATGCATAGAATCAGCTTCTATTTGTGTATGCCCTTTTTTGCGGTTTTGATATGTACATCCATCAGAGTAAAATATAATTTTCTTATTTGACTCTGGTAGAATAGTCGAGTACCTGAATTTCAAAGATTTCAAATCATTTAATAAAATAAAATTTTATTCTTTAATACGTCCAGGAAACAAAACAGGTGATCCAGTTGTTACTAATATAAGAGGAATAAAATATGCACCTGATGGTGATATTTACTACAAATTAAATTTTTCGAATGAATGGACTTTACTACCTCAAAGAAAAAATAATGTAAAATCCTGTTTGACTTATCAACAACTATCCGGACTTTATCGTGCCAGACTCAAAATAAAGAAAAGAAAATATGAAGATTTGGAAGAATTGAAGAAAACATTGCCCATTGACTATCATCAGTTTTATGATAATCTTTCTTACGAAAAATAAAATGGTGAATTGTTTTTTTGCGTATTAGTATTAGAATTATAATCAGATTATTTAATATAAAATTGCAATTATAACACGATGTTAAAGCTAATTTAACCAAATATTACAAATTTACTTTGCCAAATATTATATGTACTAAAGATTCATAATCTCGTTTAGACTTCATTTCGTTGAGTATTGAAGAATTAATATAGAATATAATTTTATTATAGTTAACGTCACTGATATTTATAAATTTACCTATTCATAAATATAAGTTCATTTGTTAAAAAATATTAATTTAATAAATATAAAATATTCTAATCAATTTAATTGATCACTTTAACTCCTACCTACATTTAAATTTCCGAATGCAAATTGTCTAACTCCTGATCTAATTTTATAATTTCAGGATGAAAATTGTCTAACTCCAAAAAAGCTTCTTGGCTGATACAATTTTAGTACGTCGACATATTTTTATATATGTACTCGACGATAAACACATTTTTAACAATATTCAAGTTTTTTATTAATTATTTTATCATTTTTCTATTAATGAAACGTTTTTTGGCTCTCCTGAAAAATTTACAAAAATGGAGTTAGCCACTTTGCTAATTAGAGCGTCGATATGTATAATAAAATTCTGAAATTTATAATATCTAGTAAGTTTTAGTTGATTAATTTAGTACGTAATTAATTGAATGATGATATTGTGACGTATCCCATTTGATGGAATCAAAAAGTACTTTATATTTACCACTTATTTTTGACGACTAGGAGCTTTAGTTTCGAAATTGTGATGTGTTTGAAGATTTTAATTAAGCGTTTTAGTTCTGTATTAATATTTTTTATTGTTTTGAGTAGAATATTCAGTATGAAATAGAATAAATAATTCTGTGAATTAATGGATTTGATGAATTCAGACCTATAACAGCCCCCCTGTATTCCTTGCATGTGAAGAGAACAAGCTTCGGTCTCGGCGCGCCCGCGTAGACAGCCGCGCGCGACGTCCCGCACGAATCAATCGCTTTTTAAATATAGTTTCCATCGGAGTTCCATTTTGAAACTTACAGGTTTCGTAGAGAATGAATCAAGGAACACGCTCGTATTTTTTTTAGAATTTTCGGAAGGTGTAATCATCTCGAAAATCACGTTTAAAAAATATAATTGTTTATAACAAATGGAACATTATTTATTAGGTGAATAAAAAATTAATAGCGTGAAAGTGCAATTCAAGAGCTTTAAAATGAATTTTTACCGATGTCTGTACGACAAAGGAAACCGGAGATATTGGAGTTTGAAGAAGACCGTGATTCCGATTTTTGGTGCTTTTTTCGAAAATTCGACCCCTTGTAACTTCTAAGCCCTTCGAGTTAAAAAAAATGTTTCATTCATTTATTTTACCCAGAGAATGTGTAAAAAAAATTACAAAAGAATCAGAAACATCGAGGGAAATTTTTGGCCAAATCCGTCCCGCTTGACGTGGACTGACTCATATGAGATTATACGTATAAGAAATATACATTCATATAATCATACGAAAACGCTGAAGTATACGTTATTTTTATTATCGCATATGAGCATATTATATATCGCGTTACTAAAGCCAAAAGGGCGTATCGAAAAAAAAAAAAAAAATTTCTCCAATCAACTTGGGAATGTTAAAAACGTAGATATCTATGAGGAGAACGAAACAAATTTTTTTTTTTTTTGATACGCCCTTTTGGCTTTAGTAACGCGATATACAGAGAGATTCTGTGGAAAGTTGGGAGCCGTGTGGATAGGCAACCGGCGTATTTCACCGAAACGGCAACGCTGTCGTAGGGACAATCGAACGTCTGCACCTACTGATGACGTAGCGACAGCTGTCACTTCGTTGGGTCAGAATCAACATACAGAGTGACATATTTGAGATTGATGGTAATATAACTAGTAAGACAACGGGAATCGATAATAATTCGTAAAGAAGTGGTAACGAATTAGCGAATTGATTGCAGATGTCGATTTCTGTTTATTTGCAACATTAATTGGGTCCAAACAACCCTCGAGGTGAAATTTACGAATCAAAGATCACCTGTTTGCCTACTATACCGATAATCTTGTAGAAGTCTCAGCGAGGAATGAATGAATTGAAAGTATTGTTCAGTAAATAAACGTAATTGTGCCTTTGATAGCTGAGTGGAATAAAGCGTCACATATTTGTAAAAATGATTGCATTACAATGAGTTTCTATCATGTAATAACATTTTTTATTCATTAAACGTAGTACAATAACACTAAACTAAATGCGTTGTGTCGACGACATGCCGACTTCTTGAGCAACTTTCGAGATAAGCTTCTGACCGTCTTCTGGAACTATGCGCAGTATTTCCGTAAAACTGTGCATTCAAATTATTAGGAGGTGAAAAAATTTGGGGTTTGCTGCTACGTCAGAGATGCCTCGTAGATTGCTCGTTGAATCGAATTTACATCGCTGTGTTTCTGACCGTAGTTGTCGAAGTGATGCGACGAGTCAGTCCATCATCGAGGAACTGCTAGCTTGTAAATAATTTCGCAAATAAACATAACTCCGAATCTGCGATCAATTCGTAACTTTATCACGATTTTATTACCAATTATCATCGTTTGACATTTGTTGGTTACCTTTATTAGAATGATTCGTAAATTTTACCCCGACGGTTGTTTAGACCCAAATAACGTTGCAAATAAACAGAAATCGACATCTGCAATCAATTCGCTAATTCGTTACCACTTCTTCACGAATGAATATCGATTCCCGCTGTCTTACTAGTTATATTACGATCAACCTCAAATATGTCATTCTGTCACTTGATCCTGACCAAACGACGTGAAAGCTGCCGCTATGTCATCTGTAGATGCAGACGTTCGACTGTCCCTACGACAGCGTTGCCGTTTCGGTGAATACGCCGGTTGCCTACCCACACGGCTCCCAACTTTCCACAGAATCGCACTGTATATATATATGGGGGATTCCACGTCAAATCGAACGGTCGATTTCCCTCGCCCCTTTCGATTTGTTTGCCCTCTGACACAATGAAAGTACATGTTGAAAGGATGAGCTGTGAATTTTTTCAGATTTTTTTGAGCCAGTGTTTCTTCACGACAGCTCATCGAATAAATTGATTTTTTGATTTTTTCAATTTTTCGCACCTACGTAGCTCAAAACTTGGAAGACATATGAAAAAAGTTGTTGTACAAAAATTGAAGGTTTTACTGTGAACTCTTCGAAAGTATTTTTTTCGCATTTTTCATACCCCGTTTAAGTATAGTTTTCATGAAAAATCTTCGAAAATCTTCTGTAACAAAAAAGTGCCCTAATCGAATTGGCTGAAATTTATACACAACGTGCCTTTCTCGATGACAAAGATCGTCTGAAAATTTCAGAGTGGGCCGAGTAGTGGTTCAGAAGATATATCAACAAATATTCGCGCGTCGCCAAGAATTCGGCGATTATTCGATTTAAATTTCGCGGCGTAGCAAGTTATTTGCTTACTCTGCGCGTGGCACTGCTGCAAACTCGAGCGCGATGTTTGAATGTCTGAAAAGATTCAAAAATGCAAAGTCGATTTCGGGTACGCAAAAAAAAACATTGTTCTGTCCCTGGTGCTGAAGGCGTTATGAGCAGCAAAATATTCTCTCATGCGACAGAGTCAGACGTACATAAAATTTAAAAAACTGGCAACTCTGGTCAATAATTATCAATAGGTAGTTGAAATACCAGGAAATATTACCTTAATAAAACTTTTTCTTGAGAATTCTATGTACTTCAGTCTATCATTCATTACAATTCCTGACATGATATGTGAGTCTCAAACTGCCGGATTAGTAGATTGTGATACATGTGGAGAAACAGGGACTTTGCACGAGTGCAGCTGAAAACATCACACGAGTGCAAGGTCTCTGTCTTCACGCGTATTACATACTCTTTTTCATGACAACTGCATGGCAACCTTTGCTTTCGACGCCATGATAGTGTGGCAAAAATTTTGTCACACTCCTCAATAAAGATTCATTTTCTCCACTGTTTATACGAATAGAGAGTGAAGCCATGCATGCAGCTTATATATCAAGGTAGGGATTCAACTATGCGTTGCGTATCGTAATACTGATTGTATAACTTTTAACATTTATACCGCCATATGGATGGCTGAAAAATTCCACAGTTCCATGTAAACTATTACTTGTAACTTGTGAACTAATGTTCGGCCCACTATGAAACTTACAGACAATCTTTGGTATTGAAAAAGACATGCTGTGTCAAAATTTCAGCCAATTCGATTGGGGCACTTCTTTGTAACAGAAGATTTTCGAAGATTTTTCATCAAAACTACACTTTAACGGGACATGCAAAACCACTAACAATTATTTTCAGAAATTTCACAGAAAGATGTGCAGCTTTTGTATTAGAACTTTTTCCATTTGACATCTGGATTTCAAACTATGTTAACTTGAAAAATCGAAAAATCTTTAAAAGCTAATTATTCCACCAGCTGTGGTGAAGAAATGTTTGGTCGGAAAAATCTGAAAAAATTCAGAGTTGATGCTTTCAATACAAACTTCAAATGGGTAAAAGGGCGAAAACATCAAGAGTGGTCAGGGAAATAATCTCGTTTTTTCGTTCGATTTGACGTGGAATCCCCCATATATAGTAACCCATGTGCAGTTACTAGAACATAACAGTGTTCTTTGATAAATAGAATTGTAGCAATTTGAGAACATTGCTATGCCTTATCAAATGCTACATAACATTCAAGCATCTGTTATGTTGAATTTGTTATGTTACACTAGTTACGGTAATCTAATTTCATATGAAGCCAGAATATATAACAGCTATGTCACCGTTATGTTACATTTGTAATGTCACTTTGTTATCTTGAATATAACATAACGGTTATGTTCTGTTACTTTTTGTGTTTGCTGGGTATGTTATTGCTTCGCACAGGATATCTTCGACACGGATGAGAGATTTGCTGATGGGATTGACCTCGGCTACACCCTCTCCCTGATGAGACGCACTATATTCGGACTATACTTTTCAAGTGATAAATAGAGTAAGCGCTTCATTGGTGCCAAATCGTGCAGATTGAAAAATTTTATCATTCCTACAATTCAAGTGGCGAAAAAAAAAATTAGATCCATGTTAAATCAAAAAGATTTCTTATAAGCATACAACATGTAAAAGTTCGACCATCATCTGAAATTATATTTCATAGGTCTGCGCTGTTCGTATTAATGTCATCTGTTTGCACGTATGGGCCATTGGAAGATTTTATGTTGGCGATTGCCAATCTGTGACGAGTCACTCTGAGATACATCATGAAGGCAATCAATAATCACTTGCTTCGACAATGAATCAAGTTTCCTACATTTTGATTCTATTAGCGTTGGAGCATGATGAAGCTTATGTCAGCCACCATAACTAAAACTCGTTGAATATCCAAATGGTTAGTTGAAATTTACCTAGTTTTATGTGAAAGAAACACACATATATTTGAATTCTATGAATCTTCTTCATTTCAGTAAATGTTACCGTCAGATTGGCATCACTTGACTCTGAGGGCTATTTGATGACACCGTCTTGGATGTGGTCCTTTTTAATACACAGTATTTTTTAAATCGTAGCACCAATAATTATTCATCGAACCTGCCAGCTTGCAAAATATTGGTGCACATGTGCAGATCGTCTGCTTCCTTTGGATCTGTTTACGGAATGCATTTTAAAGCATTTATGTATTTTATTCGAATTAAATTAATTATACAGTATATAATGATGTAAAAATAGACTTACTGGGTCTCTGACCCTCAACCTCATCGATTTTGCATACAATTTTTTATATCATTTTTTAGATTCCACAGAGTGCTTATATTTTTTGAATATATTTGTTATGACAAATTCAATGTGCTTAGAATTTTTTAAATTAAACATGTCTTTGATTTTACAAAATCCTGTATTAAATATACAAATTTACAAGCAGAACATTGTACTTTGTTCAATAAAATTTATTTTCGATTATATATTTGTTTTTTTAATTTTAAAACAGAAAAAATTGTTTTATTACATTTTATCTGCGTTCTCTAATCAGAAATAGAGTTTGATTTTTCGGTATTGTGAGCCCGAAATCTAGGCTTCCATTACCCAAATTTGTATGGCAGTTGAGGGACACATAAATATTGTGGTAACATATGATATATACGCGCAGCTCAATTCCATTAAGGTTTCTTAGGAAACGGTCCTTATCTATATGGCAAACAATGCAACGCAAGGCATCAGACATCACTTGAATAAGTATTTGAAAGTGTAGAATGCGTATTGTAACGAGATATAGAACTGTGAAGGAATGGTAACATATGATTACGGCATTATTCACTGGTTCAATAGGATAAAGTTTGCGGGAGTGTATGGCATTATGCATTATATAAGTGTGTGACTTAATACGTCTCACACTTGCAGTAATTGCCTTCGAGTGGTGAACTATTCGTACCCACACCTTGTGACTCTTTACTTTACGTCGTATGGCAATATCTACGTCATTAATATGTGAGATAGCATATTTCTAGTGATAGTAGGATCTGCTATATATATGCCGAGTAGTTCCTCATATACGGATGGTGGTGATTGATATTCATCGAATAGATATTATTATTCGATCTGGTAATTACGACTGAACTCTATTAATATTATACATACATACCTATTCTTCGCTAACTTTAATATTGAGTCATCCAATTTTAAACGAATATTCGTTTGATGTATATTTTATGATTATCAGAAGCTGCAACTTACTGAAAGTTAATCAATCGTGCATGTTATTCAGTATATTCAAATAATAATCATATAAATCACTGAAATATATAACAGCAAATATTTGGTTAGAACATTTATTTCTTGATGTGTTTCGAATCGCACGCATTATCATTATATATAGATTTAAAAAAAAAAACTTATATTAACATGCATCTAAGAATATTATATTTTCTTGAATATCAATTTGAGGAAGTGAAGGTAGAGATGAAAATACAATTGTTTTTACATAGGGTTTCATTTATTTGTACCAAAAATCCGATACATCTAAAATAAAACCATTATATCTATTGAACGTAAGCATATACAGAGATGATCTGTGGAAAGTTATAAGCCGTGTGGGTAGGCAACCGGTGATACACTACGAAATGGCAACGCTGTCGATGCGAGAGTCGAATAAGTCGAATGACCGTATCTACAGACGACGTAACGGCAGCTGTCATTCTGCGGCTCTCATGTTGTTAGGTTAGAATGAGAGTTATAAATAATTGTCAGATTTAGATTTTGTAATCACAGTTCCTTAATACAACGGTAAATATTCTTTCTTAAGAAAGTTTAATGGGTTATTCAGGTAATTGCGGATGTCAATATCGGTTTATTTCGAACATTATTAGGTTATAACCTAACATTATTAGGTTATGACCCCGCAGAATGACAGCTGCCGTTACGTCGTCTGTAGATACGGTCATTCGACTCATTCGACTCATTCGACTTATTCGACTCTCGCATCGACTACGTTGCCATTTCGTAGTGAAACACCGGTTGCATACCCACACGGCTTATAACTTTCCACAGATCATCTCTGTATACCTATAGTTATGTACATGTTCACAAAACTTAACGATATTTTTAAAAACTAATACCAGTTCTTTATAACATAGGAACTGCTGTTATTTGCCGCAACTATATGCGATATCCGAAATGCATACCGAAAGCGCGACCATATAGTACAACACCACGAATCTTCATCTGTGGGTATGGCCTTGTAGGCTTGATAATGTGCATCGAAAAAGCATTGGTTCAAAGTTGTCCCCACCAGAACAACTTGATTATTTTTTTCCAGGAAATAGTTTTAATACAGTGGAACCTCGTTATATTGCATCGCGTTATATTGCCTAGCTGCCGGTTTTCCCCTCACACGTACTCCTACTCACACAATTTGCGCTCCCCCACTATGCTCAGATGTGTAGTGTATGGTGCGCGGTACGGATATTTTCAAATATAGTTACGTGCGCCGACTGCGCGGTTCATCTTTTGGAGGCGTGGTTTCGAGATACAATGTTGCGTGGAGAGGGCCCTCACTATATTGCCATTTCTCAGAATTTCTCTTTCCTACTGGCCCGCACCATGCAATATAACGAGGTTCCACTGTAGTAAAATTTTTTGGACCAGTTGTAGTAGCGCTCACCACCAGGGCCGGATATAGATATAAGCTATACAAGCTTCAGCTTGGGGCCTCACGTCGAGGTGGGGCCTCGTACAATATGAAAAAATGATATTTTTCAAATTTTTACATTTTTACAGACAAGTGAATATGATGAAAAGAATATCCATCAACGGAACTTGCATTTTTGACCAGATTTCACTGAGTAAATTTCACATTTATCATTATTTGATGAGGAAAACGGGCCTCATTCTTGTTGTAGCTTAGGGTCACAACAACTTCAAAGCCGGCCCTGCTCACCACTACCGAATTAGTCTTTAGGCGTTGACCCGAAAATTCTTTCCATTGAGTAACATTCAAATCTTGACTGATATTTAATGGCAATACGGCACAAAAATCTGCATAGTTAGGTAAAAGGAAATGAGAAATTTAGCGCTTGCCTATCTTGATAATTCATGAGAAAATAATAACAGTATTTTACTTACCTTTGAAAGGGGATACGATATGTTCCAAGCCTCACTCAGCTTGGTCCATTTTCAGCGACGCTCTTGTCCTGCACACTGTTTCCACGTGAATGAGGAATATTTGTATTCCTACCGTCAACGAATAAAACCGAAATGGCACTGCTTACATTTTATTCGGCATGCGATGCTATTCTCTTAGCAATCACTACCCTTATCAATAGCAAAAATTGCCATACAGCTCAGCAGCAGACGCTTTTCGCACGGGACAAAGTTGGCTTCGCGCGTTTAGTTCGAATCGACCAACTGCGTAGGAGCACGAGCCACAGTCGACAACAACGTTCGCTACTTGTGTATTATTTACTACCCTACGAACAGTAGAAATTGCCACGCAGCGTTGTAGCAGACGCCTATAGTGACGATTAACGATGCTTCTATCGCTTGGGCATTAAAATAAACTTATACCTGTATCACGCAATCCAAAACGATAGTCAAGGATTGCCACACAGTATCGTAGTCAATGCTTAACACTGGCCAAATATACTATTCACTATCGGTTAACTTTCGCCATGTATACCAGTCTCGTACCTATACCAGCATAGAATCTAATGCATGTCATCAAAACGCACATAGTGGAATTGTGCATTCTGAAAATTATGACTGCTATTGGAAAATATGCCACAATCAGTTGCAAGAATAATAAACGCGTAAAACATGAGTTACCATTCGACTTGTTAGTACTTTCCGCCATATTAAATTGTGTTCCAAACACTGCACGCATGATACATCGTCCGAGTGTTATATTATGTGATGCCAAACGTGACTAGCGATTTATGTCATTTGCAAATATTGCCATACTAAAATCATGATTCCCTATTTTTTTTCTACGAAGTCATATGCGTAAAGCATATGTCGATAGAATCTAGCATTAAGTACCAGAATGCTGAACTTCATTTCTCTCAGTGTAGCACGCGAAAAAAAAGGTCACAAAAAACATTAGATTGATGTTTCCATTAAGCATTTTCCATTTAGCTTGTTTCAGATTCCAGTAAATATTTTACGTAATTCGAATTTTTCTTCATCGAATATTAAAGACAAGACAAACAAATGTAATACATGACTTGAATTTTATCTATCCCTTTAGATTCTGATTGAACCTACTTTAAAGGTATCAATCTAGTTGAGTCGTTGAAATAATTTCACCTCACTTACAAATACCTCCTAATTTTATGTCTGAAAAATAATATATGAGATTTCTGAACATCAATGACTGAATGTTTTCATTTGCAAATTACATTTAATGAAGTATATCACATTACTCATCTTGATAATCGATACATGGGGTAGATTCTCATTTTCAAACCGCACTTTAGGCTTTGGACACAAATATTGTCAATGGATACTGTAACGTGGTGGATTTTACGTCCACCACTGACCTACGTCTTTCCCTCCCGATAGGAACGACCTAGGTGTTCTCTATGTTTTAGTGCTGTCCCTAACTTTTTCCCAAGGCAAGCCATTCCTCGTAGTGTTACCGTTGTCTGCTCTAAGTCCTTGTCAGCAGGTGAATTCGACGCGGGACGACGAGGGACAACGAGGGACACCGAGGGACGAGCAGCAACGGGGAGGGTCGTCTGCCAACCTCGTTGAAAGTACCTGAACCTTGGCATCTACTCAGCTTCGCCAGCCAGCCGACCAGGAGAGAGGGCTGCACCTCCCAGCCTTAGCCGCCTAGCTCTGCCCACGCCATCTCGCCACGCTCAATTAATTCCTCTCCGGTCGGCCGAAAATCGCCCACATGACGTCACCACGCCAAGGTATGGCGAAATCGGCGAGCGCGGCGGAAATACCTCCCCGCAACGAGGGCGACACCGGCCGATATCGGCCGTTATCACCGGAAATCACCATCTTTGGATCCGTCTGCGTGACAGATAACGGCTTGTTGCGTACCGCTTACTTTCTTTTTTGTTTTTACTTTGCTTACCGCCTATCGCTACCTTTTTTTTGTTTGCTTGCTTGCATATTCTTTTCTTAGTTTTTTTTTTGAGTTTAGTTTGCGTTAATTTAAGTTAGTTTATTTTCAGTTAGAGTAGTTTAAGTTAGCTTTAGTTATTCGGAGTGCGTGTGTGAGAGTGTTTGCGAGAGTGAATCAGCTGAGCTGCCGTCCCGTGCCGTCTAGTCCAGTGCCGTTCCGGAGGATCAGCTGCTGCGAGAGCAAGGTAGGCTTCGGCTTAAGGCCTAGATCACCCGCTCTGTGCTTATCGTTATTCTTTGCTGCGATTCTGAGTCGATTCGGTGTACTACGTGACACCGGGTTATCTAGGCCCGACACTTAGTAGTTTTATAATATTGTGTGCATAGCTTTGGGTAGTTTGCCACCACCTCCTTGCTCCCTTGCCTTGGGAACAACGTACTGTCACCTAAGACTCATCGTCTCTGGGTGCCGGTCGTTGCGTGTGTGCGTGTGTGTGCGTACGAGTGGACTGACAAGGGGAGGTCACGGAAGACGCATTTTTGTAATTTTTCTACCCTATCGCAAATGGAGGGGCAGACCCCCAATAACAATTGCCCAAAGCCATAGGACCATTTAGCCAGAAGTTTCCGAGAAAATCGAGTTTGAAATATTCCGAGAATGTAAGCTATGAAATCTAGATGTAAAGCGCTTGGCAACAGGGCGCGTGGCTCAGCCGTTAGCGGGCGAGTCTAGTAAGCAGTAGATCCTTGGATCGATTCCCGCTGTAGGCAACTTTTTTTTTCGTCTCTATTTTTTTTTTCTTTTCTTTTTTGGTTTCTAATACGTATATTCACGTCATTTATGTGTAAAATTATTCGAATTCATATTTCTTGGTTAACAATATTTATAAATCTTTTGTGCCGAAGCAGCTGTGTCCCGCAGGTACCTAATACGAGGAAATTGCCCGTATCGATCCCCGAAGTCCTTGCAACGGACACATTAATATCCTACCCAAACACGAAATATTTGTACATTGTACAATTAATATGAATTCGAATAATTGTACACATAAATGACGTGAATATTCGTTTGGGAAAACAAAAAAGAGAAGAAAAAAAAAAGAAACGAAAAAAGAGAAACGAAAAAAAAGAAATGAAAAAAAAGAAACGAAAAAATAAAAAATAAACGAAAAAAAAATAGAAACGACAAAAAAGTTGCCTACAGCGGGAATCGATCCAGGGATCTACTGCTTACTAGACTCCCGCGCTAACGCCTGAGCCACGCGCCCTGTTGTCAACCACTTTACATCTAGTTTTCATAGCTTACTCGGAATATTTCAACTCGATTTTCTCGGAAACCTCTGGCTATATGGTCCTATGGCTTTGGGCAATTGTTATTGGGGGTCTGCCCCTCCTTTTGCGATAGGGTAGAAAAATTACAAAAATGCGTCTCCCGTGACCTCCCCTTGTGAGCGACTGTCATCGGTGACGTGCTGCCTGGTAGTGTGGCCGCGTCAGCCGAGCCTGTGACGTGTGTGCGTGCTCCCACTCCCTACCGTCTCGTGCCGTGCAACCAGCCTAGCGGAGCTGTACTACCCGGCTCGCTAGCACTGATTTCAGATACTGCCGTACCGCGTATCACCCGGCCTACACACGTTGGTCGTACTCGATCGCTCTACCGATCTTGAGTTCGATCCCGCCGGGTGACGATACCTTTTTTAGTATTACTTTTTGCGTGTGTGGACTAGGTTTAGGTACCGAGATTATTGTTTTGCATTTATTTTTATTATTTTTGTATTTCCTTCCCGTATTGGACTTTATTTTTCTTTATTTTGTAAAGTATCGTTGCCACGTAAAATACAGCTTAGGTGCGTTAAATCTATTACATCAGAGTGTGTCAAGTCTTTCGCCCCCGCGTTCCCCTCTCCGTCGAACTAGCCGGTCATCTGCGTTTCGTTCCGTATTATCTTACCTGGCACCTTAGGGTGCCTGGCGCCCAACCTACCGTCTGTGTGAGTTGTTTTGTTCGCGGAGATAGAATTAAGGCTCGTGTGGGTGTTCTTTGTACGGGATTTATTTAACTACTGCTTTCCCCCGGTAGGAAAATTGCTCGTTACAATACATGGAGTAGATTCTCATCGCAGAACTAGACTCGAACTGGCAAGGGGCCTGTAAAATGACTTCAACATTTGGACACAGATCTTGATAATGGATACAGAGGGGAGATTCTCCTGTTCAAACCAGACTTTAGGCTTCGACTTTGACTTGATATCGTCAAGGGATCGAAATGAACCCAATCGACATAAATGATAGAAGGATGGATGATTAGTATGCGAGTAGTGAAATGAGAAGAATTGATAATAAATTTTCGAGTACGAGAATCAGAATGAATTTACAAATGATGAAGCCATTTTTTTTACTACGTGTCATCATTATAATTTTATACCTAATAAGGTTATTACTGGTTCGTTGCAGTGAATCTAAAAACAGTTCAAATTACTGCACAGGTTAACCTTATCAGCATCCCCGGCATTCTATTTATTGGTTAGGAAAAGCTCCGGGCATTAGGCTCTCCGTAATATGCTAAGCTATCTATAGATACGAACGAATCTATAGATACGAATATTATACTAACCATCGTCATATTGTGTATATAGAGCATATAATATTTTATGTATTCTTATGCGACTGATGTAAGTATAACATGGAATTATATTATAATTACTCAGTACAAGTGTTCGCATGTTATTCCATATAATTGTATTGAGAACCCATGGAAAAATTGTAGAATAATGGAAATAAATGAACAAAATGCTCAATTATGAATCGAATAAATATTTTTACTCACCAAGCCAATGCTGAACTTATTGAAAAGTATCATATCGCGAATACACGTTTTCTTAGTCTTCAAATCATCTCTGACTGCAGATCGAGTCACGTGGTACCAGCCAGGTGTACCAACGTAACAGCGGTGGGAGAAGAAAAAGCAGAAAACTCGCGCGTGGCGATATCTTGCGGCCGTTCTGGGGACTAATACATATAATAAATACTAATGGCCGTTCCCAGCCGTTTTACAATCGCTAATTACCACAAATTCGTAGAATACAACTGTGGCCTACATCGTTGTTGAAAACAAAGATGTTTTGAGATGCCCGTGTTCGGAATTTCTCACAGAATCGGGCTCTGGAGGCCGATTTTGCATTTTCGATGCATAGGCTTTGATATAAGTCGAAATAAGTGGCACGCCCACACTTTGCGACAGGAAAAAAAAAAAAACAACAATTTTATTTAATTTTAGATTCGCTCGATCTCATTCCTTCTCAAACATCGGCTGCCAAAAGGACAATCCGATTGATGCCCTCGTTTCGGAGATATTTGAGTAATCAGATGGGTCGGTCAAAATCGACTGGACCCTCCCCTTAAGCATCCTCACAATTTCTAACCATTGCCCTACACTCGCAATAGCTCTGCAGGCATGCTTCACGCATCCGTACAAGTTCTAACCATTGCCCTATGTTGCATCTTGAAGGTGTAGTCTAGTTGAGCAGTTTCAAAAAATTGATTTTTTTTTTATTACATTTTTCGAAAGTATATATATGGAAGAGTATTGTGTTAAATTTTTATGAAGATCCGAATAGTGTAAGTGTATTTTTTTTCAAGTCAAGCGTCACTACCTGACCGCGCGTACCTGAGGTCTCAGCGCGCTCGACCGTTATATCTGCTCTAATCCCCTCGCCGGTCCCTTTTCTTTTCATTGGAGCAGTTGTTCCTATATCTTATACGAATCTCTGTATTCTCTTGCGCAGGCATCGCAGATTAAACTTTGGTAAGATTTTTCACGATTTTTCGATAGACAAAACTTTAAACGCGTTTTCCTCGAAACGACGTTTTCATATGCGCGCCACACGATTTCTCCGAAACCAGTTGACCGATCCTTCTGAAATTTTAACCACATATTCTACACTTCTAGAGTCACAGAATGACCTACGATCAAGTCAAAATATTAATTTTTACTCTATTAAATTCACGAAAAACAGCGGAAAAAAACGACTTTTTTTCGAATTTTTGGATTTTTTTAAACCAAATCTACAAAATTCGTTGAAAATTCATATCCGTAGGTTAATCTGTAGCCACTGGCATACCGAATCTGAAAAGCTTTATTTTTTTGGATTCAGGCAAGCCGTTCCCGAGTTAGCGTGTGGCTACCAACTTGCGTTGAAATCGAGGGCTCGCGTTTTTCCACGAATCACATATATAAAAATGGTCTAAGTTAATGAAAAACATTTTTTTTTTCGTAGTTCAAGACCTTAATAATCACACCCAACAACTTTCATATTGATATCTTTCCTAGCATGCTCACAAAAAATTAACCAAAATACGCTTTTTTTTGGGCCTCTCAACTAGACTACACCCTTAAGGTATCACTATCGCTCATGTCACCACTAAGAGTGGGGGCAGAGGGGGTCAGAAAAAAATTATCTTGAACAACCTAAAAGGGGTGGAAATTGTTTAATCTAAAATGCTATGAAATCCTAATAGTTCTGACTCTCGAATGAAAAAATAATAGATTAAAACAAAAATGTTTACAAATGAGTTAAATACTTTTTTAAAGAATCGGGCTACAAAAGTTTTGATACGTTCCTGACTGCACACATTGATATCGGACGTATACGCATGCTCGTATACTAATGCCGAGACTCAGTGGCATAGACGTGGCAACATCGCATGTTACTGACGCACATACGTCACATGCAGCGAGCGGTGTTGCGACATTTACAATCGCTGACTTCTCCCCGATGGATTACTTTTAATCGATATTATTAATTTATTTTTTTTCTTAAAAACTAGACGTCAGAAACATTTCATTCTGGTGTCAAAAAATTCGAAAAATTTCTGACTCATAGTCTAATTTTTTTCGGAAAAATCGTAAATCCATTTTTCTTGTTATTTATGATAAATGAAACGCAACTCCAATTTACACGGGTTTAGATGGGAAAAATAAAAAATTGAAAATTAAATATCTCAAATTCTAGACGTCAGAAAACGTTTTGTCTCATAGAAAAGTTGTTTGTTTTAATGTCAAGAACATCTATACCAAATTTAAAGAAAATCCTAAATCAACCCATTTGTGATAGTAATACCTTAAGCATTCTTTTTCGCAAACTCATCGGTACAATCACTCTGTGCCGCCACATCAAACACTCATTCTCAATAGCCAATTCTTTTCTGCGATTTTTAAAAGATCTGAACTCCTCATTCAACATTGTCGGCCAACCCGATCTAACGAACTCTATCACCTTACTGAGCACCAAGTCTTTTTTACTCTCTTCACTCAAAATTTGGCTATTGATCGTGGGTACCTCTTCCAGCACATAATTAAGGTAAGTAAACTCGTCATTCTCCTTATCTCCTTCCCCATAAATCCCAAAATCCATTCGTGACAAATAGTCAGCACTTAGTCAGCGATACCTTTAATGTGTTTAATTGTAAAATCATACCCCAGAAGTATCACTGCCCAACGCTGAAGTCTACTTGCCGCCATTTGCGGAATTGCTTTTTTAGGGCCGAAAATGTGGATTAATGGCTTGTGGTCAGTTTCCAATTCGAAATTCCTACCATATAGATACTGATGAAAAGTTTTCACCGCGAAAACTATTGCTAAGGCTTCTCGGTCGATTTGAGCATAGTTTTTCTCTGTCTTTGTCAAGGTTCGTGAAGCGAAAGCTATTGGCTTAACTACCTTATTGTCAAATATGTGCGATAACACCTCACCCACACCTGTTGGTGAAGCATCGCAAGTTAATTTTAATGGTAGTTTAGTATTAAAATGTACTAAAACCCCATGTGATGTCAAATATTTTTTTGCTTTTACAAATGCATCGTTACATTCTTTGCTCCAAACCCACTTCATATTTTTCTGCAACAAACCGTACAGCGGATTAACTATTTGCGAATAATTTTTAATAAATTTCGCATAAAAATTAATCATCCCGAGAAAAGCCCGCAATTGTTTTTGATTAGTTGGTACAGGAATTTCTACAATCGATTTAATCCGATCTTTTGAAATGTAAATTCCGTCCTTATTTATCACGTAGCCCAAAAACTGGACTTCACTCTTGAAAAGCTCACATTTCCTTTTTTGTGCTGTCAATCCACATTCCCGGAGCCTATTCAAAACCTGTCGTAAGCGTTGATCGTGAATATCTCTAGTCTGACTCGAAATTAGGATGTCGTCATAAAAACAAACCACTCCATCGATACCTTTTAACGTTCGCTCGATTTCTTCCTGGAATAACCCCGGCGCTGGAGAAACTCCAAAACACAGTCTATTATAAGCAAACAGCCCTCTGTGGGTTGAGATTACCACCAACTTTTTAGACTCATCGTCCAATTCCACTTGCTGATAAGCTCTCGACAAGTCAATCTTCGAGAAACATTGTCCTCCTTTCAATCTAGCAAGCAAATCTTGAACACGAGGTATTGGGTGTCTATTTTTCTTTAAATTCGGGTTTAGTGTTATTTTGAAATCCCCGCATAATCGAATATCCCCATTATCTTTCTTAAGGGGTTATATACAGTTAGAAGGCCGAGAAAAAGCGAATTTTCCAGAATTTTTTCTGAGAAAACTTTTAAATTTAATGATCTAAAAATTTGTACACATATTATGGTATCTTTTAACTGTCTTTCAAGACTTAGTATTAGTAAAAATATTTATTTGGAAACCAGCTACAGCTGATCTCCGGGAGCTCCTCTCAAAAAAGACGTTTTGCGGTGACCACTATATCTTTGAACTGGATCCTCCGAAATTAAAAAACCAAACAGATTTCGTTAAAGTAATGTTAAATCTAGTAATTAATCGAAGGAATAAGCAAAATAATTTTTTTTGACCAAATGGCGGTTTCTCAAAGAAAAAAATCGATTTTCGAACAAAATTTCGGCCTTAAATTGTTTATAAAAAAAAAAATATTCATCGGTGAGAAAAAATCTTCGATCAATTACTGAAAAATACATTTAAGAAGCTCGTGTTAAAATTTGAGACTAATCGGTTTAGCCGTTTTCGAGTAATGTTGGTCACCGACTTTGTAAACACCATTTTGAGAAAAACGCGTTTAAAGTTAAGAGATTTTCTCATTTCTCTAGAAGACTTCATTTTCACGTAAAAATTACAGAAAAAAATATGAACAATGATAACAATTCGTTTATTCCTTGCATCCCCATGGTGACGCTAGTGGAGTTTAGTTCATATTACATGACGCTGATTTTTTTGGGTACACCATTAATGTGCAGGCCTGTACTTTCAAGCACTCTGAAACGCCTTTTCAAATTTGCGTGTAACTTCGAAAATATTCACCGGAACGATATGAAATTTTCTGTGTGTATTCTTAAATATATGTACATTGAGAAAATAAAATTAAAAAAAAATCGATGTTTTGAAAATTCTAACTGTATATAACCCCTTAACAATTGGAACAATCGGAGTTCCCCAATCACTGTCATCCACTGGAAAAAGAATTTCGTCTTTTATCAATCTGTCGAGTTCTTTGTCGACCTTCGGCAACAACGCATATGGAATCGGTCTCGGTTTGCAGAACACAGGTGTCGCATTATCTTTCAACTCAAGTTTAAATTTCCTTTTTGAGTATTTCCCTAATTTATCGGTAAATACATCGCTGTACTCTTGCATGACCTCATCCACGGCAGATTTAACATCGCTACAGTACTTAATTTCCTGATTGGATTGTTTACCCAAATTAAAGTTAAAGAGACCCAATACTCGTACCCATTCTCTACCTACGATTGGAGTGCTGTTACCCTCAAAAACAAATAATTGCAAATTTTCAAAATTTACATTATCGTACTCTGCCTTAATTAACAATATAACTAACGGTCTCATTATATCACCTTGATAGGATTTGAAACATCGTTCTGTAGGTAACAACTCCAATCGCTTCAAATTTTCAGATTTTTTGTATGATTCCTCAGAGATTGCTGAAATTGCAGAGCCGGTATCTAGCTCAAACTTCAACAAACTACCTTCAACTTTTAATTCAATTAAAATCGGCTCTGATTGAGCTTTGTTAAATGATACTTTTTCTTCCTGATCAATTTGATCGTCGTCTACATGAAAAAGCTCTTCAAGCTCTGCACTAATATCTCGCGCTTCGTCAATGAAATTATGATTTTCTTTATTTTGAAACTTATTTTTTTCCTTAAAACTTTTGAAACGATTGCTACTCTTAAAAGTTTTACCCTTACTCGCATTTACGTTATAATAATTTTTTCCGCTCTTATTATTACACATCGTAGCTAGATGACCTTGTTTCTTACAAATATTACAACTACACTGTTCGAAAAAATGTGTTAATTTTAACATTTTTCTAAAGTCCCAGGAGGTCCACTCTAAAATTTATGTCATTTTAACAAAAGCACCTAATGTTGAGAGTTAACAAATGAAATATGTTATAGATTCAACACATACACAACACACAATTTCTGTAATAATGACATTTTTCGTAAGTTGTTTGAACATCAACATAATGTAATCAAGTTAAATTAAATTTGCATCACGGTAATGCTATAAGAAGTCTCATACAATCATATATTTACAGGGAAAAAAAGAACAATTAAACTCACGTAGGTGTGAATATTCGTTTTGGCATGTAGATGGACAAGCATCACCATTTCGCTAAGAAAAACGCCATTCGATTTTTTTGACCTAACCAGGGGATTTGAACCTACTTTCGCTCGCATATACCGTATCACTAGTCGCACGCTCTACCTACTACGCCAAACTATCCTATGGCAAATAATCCAGCTTTTTCTTATTTGTTGGAACCTCGGAACTCCCATGATCGGTTGTACGAACTACATGAAATTAGGATATTTCATTCATAGAAATTAATTGATATTTTTACTATCTCAAGAATTGGCAGCTAAATTGAGCGTCTGAAACATTTTCGTAAATTAACATAAATACGAAATGTAAAATCAACTTTTGAAAACTGTGACTTTTGACATAAAAATTTTAACATGGTAAAAATTTAACATTTACACAAATTATTTCCAACAAATATGTTAAATTGAGCGTTTAACACATTTTCGTAAATTGACATAAAAATTTTAACATGCTAAAAATTTAACATTAACACAAATTATTTCGAACAGTGTAAACCTTCTATATCTGCAGTCCTTTGTTTGATGATTCCATCTTCCACAGCAACAACAAGTTGTTGATGTGCTTGATGACCCGTTGTGTCTCTCGCTCCGACTTCCCGATTTTGAATACGAATTTCTAATGTTGTTGAAAGACTGCCCTTTGTCCGCTGTGGAACCACCCATTTGAATAACATCTTTCGCTGCCGCTTCAAGTGTTGTTGCCAATTCAACCGCTCTCTGATATGTTAGGCTAGCTTCACCTAGCAACCTTTTTTTAATAGCCGCACTTTTCAAACCCCACACAAACTGATCGCGTAAACTCGATTCCAAACTGTCACCAAATTCACAAAGGATTGAAAGTTGCTTTAAATTTGCCAAATACTGTTTAATGCTCTGATTGTCTTCTTGACGGCACTCCTTAAATTTATAACACACTGTTATCACACTCTGAGCCGGTTGCGAATGTCCCTTCAAAACCGCTCTCAACTCCATCAAAGTTTTTCCCGAAGGTAACACCGGTGCACATAAATTCCGTAACAGCGCATAAGCTTGCGGTCCAATTAACGTTAAAAATAACGACTTTTGTTTCACTTCTGCCACATGATTAATAATCACGAATTGCTCGAAACGTTCGATCCACAATTCGAAATCCTCCTTCATGTCAAATTCTCGTAACTGACCGATTTGACCCATGGTCGACGATGCCATATTTTGCCGTAATTCCGTTAAATAAGTCGTAGCTTCTCTTAATTGAGCTCTTGCAGAAGTGATTGCCGCTGTTTCTTCCACCATCCTTTGGTGTTCTCATAATATTTAAGCTCTTTGCTGCTCCATTTGCTTCTTCTGTTCCTCAATATCAGCCAATTGCTTTCGTAAAGTAACTTCATCCATTTTAGCACGTTTAAAATTTTCGATTTCGTGATCACTTTTATCACCCTTTCTTTTAATTCTTCGGCCACTCATTCACTTTGAACAACCAAAGTTAATCCTCGTCGCCAATTTGTTGCATCTTAATGGATGAAGGTTTTATTATTAAAAATGATAACACATTACTTAGCAGACCGTACTTTATTATATC
This sequence comes from Rhogogaster chlorosoma, assembly GCA_944452935.1. Lineage (NCBI taxonomy): Eukaryota > Metazoa > Arthropoda > Insecta > Hymenoptera > Tenthredinidae > Rhogogaster > Rhogogaster chlorosoma. The sequence goes on from OX101802.1 coordinate 18,794,703, forward strand.
TTGAGAAAACGATGTTATCTCGGTGAGGATTCAAACGGAAGAGGACAAGGTGTGCTGGTCAGTTATATACAGTGAGTTTTCGTATCTGCGGGTCGATCCATGCGCCTGCGAGCAGGCAATTGTAGATACGACTCATGTTTCGATTGAGAACCGTTTCTCGTCACGGCCATCTACACACTTCCTACGCCCATGATCTAGACTCCGTAGTGATCCCACTGACAGGCCATACCCAACCTCAAAGATCATTTGTCAGAATAACCTAAATATTTTGAAATGATGAAAAATTGATTTTGGTCCATAATCCAGGGTGATAATGAGGCAAATGAGAGTAGAACAGTCTTTAATTCAGTCATTCATTGTGATAAACATGAGATGACAAAGTTTTCTGTTGAAGATATTAAATATTGAGCCAGTCGCATTTTTCAATTCTTACGACGCTAAGGTCGACTGCGAATTCGCCAGAGAGTGGAAAGATTGGATTTGTAGTTCGAACTAGCTTATTCTCGGTCCGATAAGACAGTGTGTTTAGGCGTATTTGTGAGAACCGACACTTCTGGATCTGGAGTGTCAGTGCGAGCAAGCCTGAGCCCCTATTCAGTAACTTTTCGCTAATGAAACGATCTGATCGGCTTGTTTTATACTGGGTAGATTTGTCTTTCCTGAAACCTTATTAATGGCTACTGCGTCCTACTAATAGTACTAATAGTTTCGGACCTGCAGAAGATCTTGGTTGATCAATCACGAAGTTCTGGTGGTCCATGTCCTCCGCTTCATAGTTTTAATCGTCTAGGTCCTCCGCTCCGTAGTTTTCGTAGTCCAGGTCTTCCGTTTCATAGTTTCAGTCGTCTAGGTTAGCACTTGGTGGACTGAAACTACGAAACGGAGGACCTAGGCGACTGAAATTACGAAGAGATTGACTTACACGACTGAAACCACGAAACGGAGGACCTGGACGACTGGAACTACGAAGCGCGCAGGACCTGCACTACGACTGAAATTACAAAGAGGTTGACTTACACGACTGAAACTACGAAACGGAGAACCTGGACGACTGGAACTATACGACCATCCAACAGATGTCCGGTTTTTCGGCGAAATAATACAAGGACAAACAAATTTATTAATTTTATTAAATAGGGGCTCAGGCTTGATCCACTGATTCTCCAGATCCAGAAGTGTCGGTTCTCACAAATACGCCTAAACACATCGTCTCATCGGACCGAGAATAAGCTAGTTCGAACTGCAAATCCAATCTTTCCACTCTCTGGCGCATTCGCAGTCGTCCTTAGCGTCGTAAGAATTGAAAACTGCGACTGCCTCAATATTTAATATTTTCAACAGAAAACTTTGTCATCTCATGTTTATCACAATGAATGACTGCAGAATTAAAGACAGTTCTACTCTCATTTGCCTCATTATCACCGTAGATTATGGACCAAAATCAATTTCTCATCATTTCATAATATTTCGGTTATTCTGACAAATGATCTTTGAGATTGGGTATGGCCTGTCAGTGGGATCACTACGGAGTCTAGATCATGGGCGTAGGAAGTGTGTAGATGGCCGTGACGGGAAACGGTTCTCAATCGAAACATGAGTCGTATCTACAATTGCCTGCTCGCAGGCGCACGGATCGACCCGCAGATACGAAAACTCACTGTACATAACGTGGGCGCTATACAAAGCTATACCAACACCTACGTACAGTCGGGGAACCGGATTCTGAAGCTCCTTATCCCGCGCCAAACGCAACTGAACATACACCTTTAATTTAATTGATGTTTAAGTTGGCATGAGATTACAACGACATTAGCTCAACTGATAAGTTAGCGATCTGCTCTGCTTTTTTTCAGAGAATGTCAATTCGCATAACCTCTTGAATGCACAAGTGGTTGAAAAATAACCTAGTTCTCGTAAAGTGTTCATAGGGTCAAGGGACGGCCCTAATGAAACTTAATGTTGTATTCTTTCATGAAACCGGACCAATTTTTAATCATTTTCAAGTGCTCTTGAAAAATCTGTCACATCGGTTAACCCCAAAATGCGCGTACGTTTTTTCGAATTCGGTTGCTCCTAAAATAACCTAGTTCTCGTAAAGTGTTCATAGGGTCAAGGGAGGGCCCTAATAAAAGCTAATGTTATATTCTTTCATGAAACCGAGACGATTTTTACCGATCGTCAGAATGCAATTTACTGACATAGATTTTTAGCAACGCCGTTTGCTCCTTGCATATAATTCTTATTCCAATTAGCTTCCCAAACGGAGCATACCCTTCACACACATGTTAAGCACAAAGTGCGGTATAGGTATTATTGTTATATGAAACCTATGTTCCGAATCACTTATGACAATGAACTGCAGAGACTTTGAAATAAAAAATGTTAACTATGCTTTCTGAGTAACGAGACGACCGATATTAGATCCGATACTTGGGATTCTTTGCCTAAGTGTTCTGAATACATTGCCAAATTTTGAATAGCCTGCGATTCATCGTTGGTGCGTAATCCTCTTATATTTAAGATTGAATTTAAAATTTCGCAGGCTGATTTTATTAATTTCAGCTAGCATTTTAAAATGATTAAAATTCGATCCGGTTTCATGAAAGAATATAATATTAAGTTTCATTAGGGCCCTCCCTCAACGATATGAACACTTTACGAGCACTAGTTCATTTTAGGAGCAACCTAATTCGAAAAAATGTACGCGCATTTTGGGGTTATCCGATGTGACAGATTTTTCAATCACTTGTACATTCAAGAGGTTATGCGAATTGACATTCTCTGAAAAAAAGCAGAGCAGATCGCTAACTTATCAGTTGAGCTAATGTCGTTGTAATCTCATGCCAACTTAAACATCAATTAAATTAAAGGTGTATGTTGTTACAGGCTGACCAACGGATCGACACTCGTCGGACGAAAACTAGTAGTAGACCGAAATCTAATGCCGGGAAATCGACCAAAAAGGGGCAATCCAATGATTCAGTTTCAACGGAGGCCTCTATTAAGTTCACATGAACGGGTTCTCGAGAGGCTTGTTAAGGATCGGGTTGTTTATGTAAATTGGGGAAAAATATGAGAAAAATAGCTGTTTCTTACCTTTTTAATCTGCCTTGGATGTCTTTCGCAATTTCGGGCGTAGAGGGTTGTGAAGGATGGTCAACGTGTGCGGCTGCGAAAGTTTCCAGATGTCTTCCAGGCTATCTGCGACGGCCTCGGTTCTCTTAGGTTGCGTTTATTTGAGTGTTTGACACTTAGGTCGGTTTTCAATGATGAACTTGTAGCGAAACTAGGGTTTAGTGGATTAGCACCCGAGTTAAGTATAGAATTTGTATTTTTGAATTTGAACTTGTAGCGATATTCAGATTTAGGAAATTAGGATCTGAATAAAGTGTATTTGAATTTACGTTTGAATTTGAACTTGTAGCGATATTCAGATTTAGGAAATTAGGATCTGAATAAAGTGTATTTGAATTTACGTTTGAATTTGAACTTGTAGCGATATTCAGATTTAGGAAATTAGGATCTGAATAAAGTGTATTTGAATTTACGTTTGAATTTGAACTTGTAGCGATATTCAGATTTTAGGAACTAGGATCTGAATAAAGTATATTTGATTTTACTTTGAATTTATGGTTTCTTTTAGTTGTCACAGTTCCATTCATTTAGGTAGCAGGGCTAATGGATTAGGAACATTGGCTGAGTTACGAATAACGTGCGCCCGGATGTTTCTGTGTAAGTGGGGATGAATATTGGTGAGTGTGAATGGAAATGTGATAACTGTCGGATTTCTTACCTTGTCTAACTTGAGAAATAAACGAGTTCACTTATATAGATATATTGTCTTTATTTAACACAAGGGTTTAAATGATTAAAATTTGGATTACACGAACTTAAATGTGTAAGAATTAGATTATACAAGGTTAAGTGTTTAAAAATCGGATTATTATTGGATTTGTCCCGCAAAGCACCAAGACCAGATTTGCGCGTCTTACTTTATTTAGATTGATTATTCTCTTTTAATGCGCCGAGATTTCAAGACTCGCGCGTCTTACTTTATTTCGAGATTTTATACCTATCAATGCGCCAAATACTAGCTTGCGCGTCTTACTATGCAAGGAGGTTTGAAATTTGGATGAGAAGTTAGAAGTTAATCGAATGACTGCCGAATGTGAACTGAACTGAAGAGATGTAAGAAGAAGGGTGGCTGTGGTCTTGGGGCTCATATGGGATCCCTACTCCTAGGTAGAGTGGGAGTTTGTTTATTAAAAATTGCATACCGATCTCACGGTGGAGTTTGGCAGTGGGCATGACTCATATGCACGTGGTGTTTTGGATAGATGGAGTTTCTAGTATTGTTTTTGATAGTTGATATTTAGAGTAAACAGTTTGGAAACTAATTCTCCGTGTGAAGTTTAGGGTTGGAGATAACGGTCGAACCTAACATTCGGCCGGGTGGATATGATTTCAAGTGCGCATGGTTTATATTTTGCGTGCCAGTGCAATGAGTCATCCCTACGCTCTTTCTTATTCTATATTATATTTTAAAGTTTATAATATATCTTAATATATTTTATACCTTATATGCTTATATTCTATAGAGTATATAATTATTAATGTATTAATGCATGGGTGCATGTGCATGCGTATGCCTATCTATTTGCATGGGTTACGCGGCGATTACCGGCGTATCCTTGAAGCTCAAGCAAGTGGTTATATTCTATTTTATCATTAACCGAATATAAATTTGTAATATTCTGTTTTAGCGTTAATTGGATATTAATCCGTATAAGATATGCGATTCTATAGGTGGTAACTTAAATCTAATTATTAATAATGAGTAATATAAACCTACGAATAGTAAGGCAGATGTCTTATGTATCTAGAGTGGATATAGGAGATACGTTGGTAACTGCATATCTATAGTTTTTATAAAATAAACATACGATATAGTATATGTCAATTAAATGAATACATTATATGCTTATAACTAATTATATATATATATTTTGAAAAGGGTAAAGAAGGTTTTTGGGTCTTTAGTCGTTGGTCGTCGGGTGTACGTCTGCGTAAATCTGTGAGGATGTCACACCTCCCCCCTTAGTTTCAAATCTAATGGCTGTGCCATGGATTTGACGAAGGCGGTGCTGCAGGTCTTCGATGGTGGGTGGTGTTGGCTCGGTGTTTTCAGATTCATTGTTTCCTGGGGTCGTTATTCCTCCTTCTGGGTCTGGTCTCGTGGTTTCCTTCTTTCCCAAGTGTGTTATTAGGTGGGTCACTGAACTGCATAAAGCTCCTAATAAATGGACACTCCATCCATAAATGTCGTGGATAGTGTAGCCATGTATTATCGTGTCAATGACGAACTTTATTATACGGATGACGATAAATATTCCGAGGAATCCTGCTGACATGGATCCAAAAGACATGAATCCGTACCATATTCTTTTTCCTGTAGATTCGGCTATTTTGTCCAAAGATTCTTCGTCTAGTAAGTTGTACATGGAAATGCCTTCTTTGGTTACTGCGTGTCCCGTAGCTCCTCTAGCTATGTTATTCAGAACTGCTGGGCGTTCCGCTGGAAATAGCAGGTGGTCCCTTAAGTTGTCCAAATCTTCTTGTCGGTAGATTCCGCTGGTGCCGAGGGGTCCTGCGCTGATGTATTTCCACGTCATCTTGGTTTTAGGGCTCATGGCCTTAGGCGGCATCACGTCTATGGGTGCTGGTGTAAATTTGTACCAGGTGTCCTCTATTTTGTACATCGTGGCTAATATAGGGCTGCATTCTCTGCGCGTGGCAGTTTTTATTATGATCTTCGATTTTGGAGTTAGAAATAAGGATGTGTTTCTGATGGTTATTGGAAGTTCGGAATAACAGTTGTCAGTTTGCCTCAATGTGCACTCCACGGGTATACATTTGGCGATGTGGATGACTTCTCCCGCGGTGGTTGCCATATAGCCTGGTTCTTCCATCAGATTATGGGCAAATTCGTCTGGTGATATAGTAGCTAGTGTCAAGGCGTTCCTTATTACCTGTCTCTCCAGTTCGCATTTTTGTGTTATTATGTCTTTGTACAGGGTGGTTAATTGGTTGCGTATATGTCTTTCAACGTATATGAATTTAGAATTGATGTATGAAAAGATGTCCACGTTTTCGACTTTAACTGCCGTTTTTTGTATGAAGGTGTTGCCTCTAACTGTTTCAAAGATAAATAATTTTGGGTGTTCTGTGCGTAAAATTGTATATCCGCATGTACGTTTCTCGGTTGTTTTTACTAAAGCAAAAGTTACGTCATTCGAAGATATTGAGTATACCGTTAGTTGTTCTGAATTTAAACTGTCTGGTTTTTCGGTTATTTTGGATACTAGTCCTTCGTATAGTACGTCGTAGTCAGAGAATTTACAGTTGTCTTCTGGTGTGTCTTCCCAAAATGAATATCCGCCTTCCTCGTCGAAGCAGGTTTTCTTGTTCAAGTCGCAGGTGACTCCGTTCCGTAAGGTGATCTTATTGTTCTCTGTTCTTACTGTAGCCATTTGTGTGGAAAGAGTGATTTTTATAATTGCCTGTACGGTTACCCTGGACCATTGGCCGTATCCATCGTCGAAAAATTCTCCTTCGCATCCCCCGTCCTTGTCGAGACTCCCTGCTAACACGGCATTCATGCGTGTCGTGGTGTTTCTCTTGATGTTGGTCAGGTATTTATTGTGTCCGATGTTAAGTATTCCCCTGTCGTGTAAGTCATCGCATTCTCTTTCACTTATTTCCCTTATGTACGCTTGTCTCCCCCCTTCAGTAACGGATATGTGTGAATGCATTCCGCAGTGGTATACGGTTCTGTCAATTTCTACTCTGCATTGTCTGACCTTGGTATCTTTGAATTTGGAAAGTTGGAGAAGTTGGATATAAGTTTCTGCTATTTCGGGTTTCGTCTCTGGAAGGTCACAGTCCGCGGCGTCTACTAAGCTGAGGGTGGTTATGTTGAGACTTCCGCCCCCGCAGTCGTATCCTATTAGCGCGTGACTCGATGTTGTCATCAGTAAGAGAAGGAGGTGTGAGTGGTGCATTTTGTTAACTGGTTCTGGAACAGAAGGTTCCCTTCTTTACCCTTTGTTGCGTGTGTTTTTCTTATATTTATATATACTAAGTTTTACATATCTGCTGACTCTGAGTCCTTTTCTGTTGTTATGATAGTTTCAGTGTTAGTGCTAGTAATAACGCCGTATACAATGTCTGCTTGTTCATCGTGTATTGTGATAATTTCGTAAGGGCGCTTTGCCATATTTTCTAGAGAGCCTTCTATGTATCCTGTAGGTGCAGTGTACATACGAAACTTATATATGTTTGAAATGACTAATTCTGCCCTGAACATTTGTACTAACATATCCATTATGGGTGGACTAGCTATTTCGCGTATCCTTAAAGTTACTTCGGTATCCGAGCGTTCGACCTTGAGGGTCTTTGGCTCATTGTCCGGGTTCATTTCTACGTGGATAGTTATGTCTGCTGGTGTCAGTTTTAGCTGCATTTTGCTGTAAAAGTTATATGTTTTGTTTAACTGTTTCCAACCATTCGTTTGCATCTTTATTAGTTTGTTGTAAATTTTGTAAATAATCCTGAATAGGTCTGCTTGAGTCAGCTCGACCAGTTATAAGGGTTCGTGTATTATTACTAGTAACGATGGCATACATGATATTTCTGGTTAAGTCGCTTATTGTTATTATTTCGAAATCGTCCTTTGCTAGGCGTTCTAAAGTTCCTTCTACGTATGGTGCATATGAGTTAAGTGTGCGAAATCTGTATGTACTTGCGGTTAACAGTCCTTTCCTAATCATATATACTAGGATATTCATTTCTGGGTTAGTGTGTAACTCGTGTGATTTTAAAATTATCTCTGATTCTAAATGTACGATATCAAGGATCTCTGGATCGTAGTCTTCGTTTACGTCCAACACGATTTGCTTTTCTGCGGTTGCCATTATTACTTGCATTTTGTTTTTCTGTAAAGAGTTATATGTTTCGGGTAAATTTTAGTTTTATTCTTATACTAATTTATGGTTAGTGAGTATATTTAGTTTTCTAAGTGGTCGAGAACAGCCCATCCTGTAATAACGGTCTGTGTATTCCTTTTTGCGACGATAGCATACATAATTTCTAGGGTTAAATCATGTACTGTTATTATTTCGAACTCGGCCCTAGCTAGTCTTTCTAGGGCTCCTTCTATATATGGTGCGTACGTGGTGAGGTTTCTGAATTTATATGTGTTTGTGGGCAATAATTCTTGCTTGATCATGTATTTTAGAATATTCATTTCGGCATTAGTGATTAATTCACGTGATCTTAAAACTACTTCAAATTCTAGATGTTCGACACTAAGTGTCTCTGGGTTGCACGCTTGGTCAACCTCCAACCGGACTTCTTTCTCCGCCGTTGTTAATATTAGCCGCATTTTGTGTTTTGCTGTAAAGAGTTGTATGTTTTGTGTAAGGTTTTTATATTATTATTTTTTCCTTTACATTTATTTACGATCAACGTGTGTATCTCACTAAATTCAAGCGGATTGTGGTCTTCCTTCGACCAGATACATATTATCATTGTTTTTTATGATAGCATGCACTCTATTTCTAGGTATTTCATGTATAATAATTATTTCCAAAGGGGCTCTAACTATTCTTTCTAAGGTTCCCTCCTCGTATAACACGCTCGTGGTGTAAGTACGGTATTTATATGATGAATTTGGGGTCAACAGTTCCTGACTTACTATGTACCCTAGAATGCTAATTTCGTAGTTGCTAATCCTCTTATTTAATCTTAATATTGTTTCGCGACCCGTGTTTTCGACCTTAAGTTTTCCTGGGTCATTGTCTTCTCTAAGGTCGATGAGGATTGTCTGCTCGATCGGTTCCGGTGACCTCATTTTCCCTGCTTGAAGAGGTACATCTTTTAAATCTAGCTATCTTGAGTTTATTTTTGTGAACTATTCTATCCTTATTGTTGCATCTTATCTTAATGTTTTGATTGTCCAGTACTTCGAGCACCCTATGTGGCCCGGAGTACTGGTCAGCTAGTTTCCCTCTCTGGGGTTCCTTTATAAGGAATACCTCATCTCCTATATTGAGATGTATTGGGTTAATTTTTCTGTCGTAGTAATATTTTGATCTTACTTTCGCTTGATTGAGGTTTTCCCTAGCTAGGTTTTGGATTTCCCTTATTCTAGTATAAAGCTCTATGAGGTAGTCTTCGTACGTGCGATCTGTTACAGGGTCTATTATATCATGTTCAGAAGGCAACCGCGCGACTTTACCAAAGACTAGTTCGTGAGGTGTATACTTTGTTCCTTCATGCGTGCTAGTATTATATGAGAACATAGCTTGGGCTATCCAATGGTCCCAGTTGTTATTTCTATCGACAAATTGTTTCAGATATTCGGTTAATACGTGATGTGATCTTTCTATTGAACCATTTGATTGGGGGTGGAAAGCCGTAGTTCTAAGTCTCCTGATTTTAAATTTCTTAGCAATTTCTCTGATTAGTGAACTGGTAAGGTTAGCTCCTTGGTCAGTAAGGGCCTGTTTAGGAGCTCCAAATCTGCATATTAAATTTATTATCAAAGCATCTGCTATAGCTATGGAATTTGTCTCGATCAGGGGTATAGCAAGTGAATATTTAGATAATTGATCTTGTATAGTCAAGATGTATTTGTTGCCTGACGGAGTCATGGGTAGAGGACCCACTATATCCATAGAAATTTTATCAAAGGCTGAACTAGGTGTGTCCGTCAGTGTCATTGGTTGTTTGGTTTTTACGCGGGTTAATTTTTTAGTTTGGCATTCTATGCATGTGGATATAAGATCCTGAATTTGTTTTTTCATGCCATCCCAGTAATAATTCTGCCTAATTCGGTTATATGTCTTACCTATGCCTTTGTGGCCTCCTAAAGCCGAACCGTGGTATTCTTGTATTATTTCTTCGCGTTCGTCTTCTTTAGGAGTCCGTATAAGGTTAGTACAGACTTGTATATGAATGTTGTATTCTCGACTGATATTTTTCAAATGTGTTTCTATCTGTCTCCAAGGTAAAGAGTCTATACGGAATGTTTTTGCAATAGAAAATGAATTTAGGTTCAATTCCGTAAGAACGTCTATGAGTGATTTGACGGACTCTGAAAAGATTTCATGGTCGAGTTGCGTTTTCAAATTTTCTTTGATAGGTAATCCAATATGAGTTTTGGATTTGACTTTATGGACTCGTGCTCTAGCTAAAGTTAATTCTTTAAATTCTGGAAATAATTTTGATTCTGAGAGTTCTTTTGATCCGTCGTCACATGGTTCTCCCTTGCATGTTATAAAATAGACTATTGTTCCTCTTTGCATTGATAATTTATCGCGAGTTTGAGTTATTTCTGCTTGGCCCTGAGGTCTGGTTTCGTGATTTTGAGAGCCTGGTTCAAATATTTCTTCGTCGGTGTCACTGTCTGTGTTACCGTCGGAGTCGTATTCTCTTTCGTCGGAGTCGGAAGGTGCGAGATCGTAGTTGTCAGGTGGTTCGGGGTCTGGACCTAGTTCTGGGTCTGGATTAGGATCTGGATCTGGTAGTGGATCTGGATCTGGATTTGGTATTTCTTGAGGATCGTTGGATTCTACTGTGGATGGATTTTTAGAAGGGTTATAATTGCATATTAATATTTCGAAAGGTTCTAGGAAGACTTGTTTTAGTGCATGCTTTACGTGAGGCCAAAAGAGGCGATCTAATCCACAACCGATTCGTGGCATAGCTATTTTGGTTATGCCTAGACTCATACAGAGGTTTCGTAAGTTAACTAGTCTAGTTACAAGATCCTTGAAATCTGGTTTTTCGTTACTTTTTTCTTTAGTTATAAGGTAAAACAAATAGCGTTGATTGTTTTTTATGTAGGCTACTTCTCCTACGGTTTTTTGTTGATTTTTCAATGTCTGAACCTGGTTAAATTTAATTTTGAACTGAAGGGCGATGCCTGCCCCCATTATAAAGTCTCTGGCTACGCAATGTGCTAAAGAGTAGTCTGAATCAACTGTAAAAAGATCTTGATTTATTTCCCTTATCGTCTGGTTTCTAGGGAAAATATTGTCATCTGGTAGTGTGGTTACTTGAGTCGTTGGATCTTCAAATAAACAGCTTATTTCCATTGTGTTGTCGGTTGTCTGTTTTAGTTTATTTGTTTCTATAGACTCTATGTCCACTGGGTTTCTTGAAAGTGCATCTGCATTTGCGTTTATATTGCCCGGTTTGTATACCATGTTGTACTCGTATTCGGCTAGTTTGAGTCTCCATCTGACTAATCGCGAGGTTGGATCCTTTACTGAGTTCAACCAAACTAGGGGTCGGTGGTCGGTAACCAGGGTGAATTTAGTGCCATATATATATGAACGGAAATGCGCTACGCAGTATACTATAGCCAGTAATTCCTTTTCGATGGTGGAATAGTTTTGTTCCGCAGATTGCAGAAGTCTAGAGGTGTAAGCGATCGGCAAATCTTTTCCTATTTCTCCCTGACTTAAAACGCCGCCTATCGCGTATCCTGAGGCGTCTGTTGTTAAAATGAATGGTTTGGTATAATCAGGATATTGTAGGATTGGTTTGTCGCATAACTTGTCTCTAAGAATCTCGAAAGCTTTTTGTTGGCTATCTTTCCATTCGAAGGTTCTGGTTTTTTTCAGGAGGTCCGTCATTGGCTTTGCAATTTTAGAGAAATTGGGGATAAACCGACGATAGTATCCCGCTAGACCAAGAAATTGTTTAATATTTTTCGCATTTTTGGGTACTGGAAATTTCTTTACCGATTCTATTTTCTTTGGGTCTGGTTTTACGCCGTCCTCGCTTATTATATGACCTAAATACATTACTTCGCGTTTTAGGAATTCGCACTTATCCGGTTGCAACTGCAAGTTGGCTTCGCGGAGCCTGTTCATTAGAAGATTGAATTTTTTCTCGTGCTCTTGAAGAGAGCTTGCGTACAATACTATGTCATCTAAGTACACGAATAATTCGATTCCCTGTAATCCAGTTAGTACATTATCCATTAATCTCTGAAATGTCGCGGGCGCGTTTTTTAGTCCAAAAGGCATTCGCGTAAATTCGTAGTGGCCATACGGCGTCGAAAATGCCGTTTTTGGGCCGTCTGCTTTTTTCATTCTAATTTGGTGAAATCCCGATGCTAGATCAAATACCGAGAAATATTTTGCGCTTCCTAACTGGTCGAGAATTTCGTTGATATTTGGCAGTGGGTATGCGTCTCCCACTGTTTTTTCGTTTAAGGATCTATAATCGATTACCATACGCCATCTCTTGTTTCCCTGTGAGTCGGGTTTTTTCGGCACTATCCACACCGGTGAGTTATATGGAGATAACGATTTTTTTATTAAATTATTTTTTTCCAATTCGGCAACTTGTTTATTTATTTCTTCCCTATGAACCGGTGGGAACCTATACTGTCGTGTGTTTACCGGGGTATCGTCTGTGGTTGTAATACCGTGTTCTATCGTGCTGGTTGCCTCAAGTGGTTCGTCTGGTATATGGAATCTATCGGTGTTTTCGCGTATGAGTGACTCTACGTGTTCTGTTTCTTCTTTGTTCAAGTGTTCCAATCTGAGTAAAGTTTTTATTTTTTCGAAACGTTTTATTCGCTCATTTGTTGTTAAATGAATAGGAGTTACTTGCGCTTCGGGATTTGATTCCGTTAGGGTTTCTGTAAACGGAAAAACTTCTAGTTCTGGGGTTTCGAATATCATATCCTTTTCTGTTGTGTTGATTATGGGTATAGCTATCTCGTTGTTTTTTATAGTAACTAGTGCGTCTCCTATATATATTCCCGTTATGTTAGTTATTTTCGGCAAGTAACCTTCCGTTAAATCCGTTTCGCCTACCTTCACTCGTGCGATTTGCGTCGTTCTGGCTTTTATAGTAAAAATTTCCTTGGGTATAAACGGCAATGTTTGATCATTAACAACGAGGCACTCATTCTCGTAATCTATCGTGGCCTTCGTATCGTGAAAAAAGGCTGAACCTAGAATTCCGTCCTGTTTTATTTTAAAATCATTATTAACTACATGGAAAGGTATTAATTTACCAGCTACATTTATTTTCGTGCTCCCTAAGGATCTAATTAGGTTTTCCGTGATTCCTTTCATTATAATTATATCTGACGTATCTATTTCTTGCCAATCATTCAGGTTCTTTGCTTTGATTATATTAGGTTCTGCTCCTGTGTCTATCATGAGTTTTGTGTCTTTCAGGAAATTTTCAGAGGCGATTTCTACGTTTGGGACTGAGCCTAAACTGAGGTTGATGGTAGCGACAATAAGTCTTTCAGTGTGGTTACGGGGTTTGTTTGTGCCGGCCCTGTCTCTCGGGGTTTCGCGGTCCCCGAGGGGCTTGTCCCGTTTCCCTGATTCTGTTCGCTTTGTCGTCGTTCTTCTGCCCATTTTCTTTTCCTGCATTCGTCTATAGTATGGCCCGTATATTTGCAGAATTTACAAGATTTTGTCGGATCGTAGGAGGATCGAGGTGGATAATTAGGGTGATTTCTATTATTATCATAATTATTACGTTGCGGGATATTAGATGTTTGTACCGGATTATACGATGGTCGATTGTCGTTTCGCGGAGAAAAAGATCTTTCTGCTGTTCCCGGTTCTTGCTTTAGAAATCTACATTTTTGTGTTTCGTGCCCTATACGTTTACAGTTATTGCAGACGGGAGGTTCCGTCTTTCGCGGGAAGGGTCCCGATTTATTTGTCTCGTTTCTGTCGTTTCTGAATCTCTCCTTGTCTTTGTCGAAACGTTTCCCTATTTCTATTGCCTTTATAGTGGCTTCTTTGAAGGTGCTGGCTCCCGCGATCTGTAATGCGTTTCTGTAGTCTGCGGGAAGCCCGTCCAAAAAAACTGTCTAAAGCTTCAATTTCGACTGCTTCCGTATCTACGTAACCGTTGGTTCTGCGTTCTACTTCTAAGATAGCCGTTTTCAAGTCGCGGACCCTGCTGATATATTCTATTATATGTTCGCTGGGTTTCTTGTAAACGTTCGCGAGTTCGCCCCGATAGAAATTGGTGGATCTGTTTGGGCTGAATATCTCAAATAGTTGGTCTAAGAGGCCCTGAATTGAATTAAATTCGTCATCTTCTAAGGCTATCGCTGCGCGTCCCGTTAATTTACCCTTTAGGATTTTTACAAAGGTGGGCTCGTTAATTTCCGCGATCATGCTTTTGGCTCTTCTACACGCTCGCGAAAAGGTCATAAGGCTATTTGTATCGCCGTTAAATTCAGGTATCAAAGCTATGGCTTGTTTCATTGAGAGACCCGGTTCAGGATTTGGATTTGAGAATTGGGGTGCTCTGTGTTCGCGTCGCGGTTGGTTTCCTCTAATAGATTCTATTTCGCGCCGAAGAGTAGCTAATTCGTGCATTAAGATTGTCGTAGGATCTTCGGTAAATGTTATGTTAGACTGGCTTCGTGCTGAGCTGTTAGGTGTGTTAGGAGGTGGATTGGGTGTTGGACCCGTAGGTGCTATTATAGGTAAAGAGTCTGCAACAGGTGGGGTATCTGTCTGTCCCTCTTGTGCTTGCATTTCTATGCCTGAGTTCTGTGACGTAGGCTGGATATTTAATTGAGGATTTTGAGTTTCGATTCTAACCCTTTGCATTTCTGATTGTATTTGCTCTTGATTTTGCATTTGAGTTTGTAAATTTTCTAACTGTTCCTGCAAATTTCTGTTTCTTTCTGTTAATTCTAATTCTTTTGCTCTGAATGACTGTTCCTTAGCGGCTGCTGCATTTTGTAATTTGAGAAGTTCAGTTTCGCGAGCTTCTATGGATTTTGCTTTCTCGGTGAGTTCTGAGTCTAAGCGTGCTAGTTCGTCAGGGTTTAAGGTTTTACTTCTGGTACCCTGAGCCATTTTTATTATTTTAATTTATAATTGGTCAATTTTAATAAACAACCGTTTCCTTAAATCGAGAAAATCCCACCTCGCTGTCACCAGAAAATTAAATGTTTCACGTTGTTACAGGCTGACCAACGGATCGACACTCGTCGGACGAAAACTAGTAGTAGACCGAAATCTAATGCCGGGAAATCGACCAAAAAGGGGCAATCCAATGATTCAGTTTCAACGGAGGCCTCTATTAAGTTCACATGAACGGGTTCTCGAGAGGCTTGTTAAGGATCGGGTTGTTTATGTAAATTGGGGAAAAATATGAGAAAAATAGCTGTTTCTTACCTTTTTAATCTGCCTTGGATGTCTTTCGCAATTTCGGGCGTAGAGGGTTGTGAAGGATGGTCAACGTGTGCGGCTGCGAAAGTTTCCAGATGTCTTCCAGGCTATCTGCGACGGCCTCGGTTCTCTTAGGTTGCGTTTATTTGAGTGTTTGACACTTAGGTCGGTTTTCAATGATGAACTTGTAGCGAAACTAGGGTTTAGTGGATTAGCACCCGAGTTAAGTATAGAATTTGTATTTTTGAATTTGAACTTGTAGCGATATTCAGATTTAGGAAATTAGGATCTGAATAAAGTGTATTTGAATTTACGTTTGAATTTGAACTTGTAGCGATATTCAGATTTAGGAAATTAGGATCTGAATAAAGTGTATTTGAATTTACGTTTGAATTTGAACTTGTAGCGATATTCAGATTTAGGAAATTAGGATCTGAATAAAGTGTATTTGAATTTACGTTTGAATTTGAACTTGTAGCGATATTCAGATTTTAGGAACTAGGATCTGAATAAAGTATATTTGATTTTACTTTGAATTTATGGTTTCTTTTAGTTGTCACAGTTCCATTCATTTAGGTAGCAGGGCTAATGGATTAGGAACATTGGCTGAGTTACGAATAACGTGCGCCCGGATGTTTCTGTGTAAGTGGGGATGAATATTGGTGAGTGTGAATGGAAATGTGATAACTGTCGGATTTCTTACCTTGTCTAACTTGAGAAATAAACGAGTTCACTTATATAGATATATTGTCTTTATTTAACACAAGGGTTTAAATGATTAAAATTTGGATTACACGAACTTAAATGTGTAAGAATTAGATTATACAAGGTTAAGTGTTTAAAAATCGGATTATTATTGGATTTGTCCCGCAAAGCACCAAGACCAGATTTGCGCGTCTTACTTTATTTAGATTGATTATTCTCTTTTAATGCGCCGAGATTTCAAGACTCGCGCGTCTTACTTTATTTCGAGATTTTATACCTATCAATGCGCCAAATACTAGCTTGCGCGTCTTACTATGCAAGGAGGTTTGAAATTTGGATGAGAAGTTAGAAGTTAATCGAATGACTGCCGAATGTGAACTGAACTGAAGAGATGTAAGAAGAAGGGTGGCTGTGGTCTTGGGGCTCATATGGGATCCCTACTCCTAGGTAGAGTGGGAGTTTGTTTATTAAAAATTGCATACCGATCTCACGGTGGAGTTTGGCAGTGGGCATGACTCATATGCACGTGGTGTTTTGGATAGATGGAGTTTCTAGTATTGTTTTTGATAGTTGATATTTAGAGTAAACAGTTTGGAAACTAATTCTCCGTGTGAAGTTTAGGGTTGGAGATAACGGTCGAACCTAACATTCGGCCGGGTGGATATGATTTCAAGTGCGCATGGTTTATATTTTGCGTGCCAGTGCAATGAGTCATCCCTACGCTCTTTCTTATTCTATATTATATTTTAAAGTTTATAATATATCTTAATATATTTTATACCTTATATGCTTATATTCTATAGAGTATATAATTATTAATGTATTAATGCATGGGTGCATGTGCATGCGTATGCCTATCTATTTGCATGGGTTACGCGGCGATTACCGGCGTATCCTTGAAGCTCAAGCAAGTGGTTATATTCTATTTTATCATTAACCGAATATAAATTTGTAATATTCTGTTTTAGCGTTAATTGGATATTAATCCGTATAAGATATGCGATTCTATAGGTGGTAACTTAAATCTAATTATTAATAATGAGTAATATAAACCTACGAATAGTAAGGCAGATGTCTTATGTATCTAGAGTGGATATAGGAGATACGTTGGTAACTGCATATCTATAGTTTTTATAAAATAAACATACGATATAGTATATGTCAATTAAATGAATACATTATATGCTTATAACTAATTATATATATATATTTTGAAAAGGGTAAAGAAGGTTTTTGGGTCTTTAGTCGTTGGTCGTCGGGTGTACGTCTGCGTAAATCTGTGAGGATGTCACAATGTTTAGTTGCGTTTGGCGCGGGATAAGGAGCTTCAGAATCCGGTTCCCCGACTGTACGTCTAGCTACAGTCGGTAACGTCATACACTACACCCTACACTCGCAATAGCTCTGTAGGCATGCTTCACGCATCCGTACAAGTTCTAACTATTGTCTTACACTCGCAATAGCTCTGCAGGCATGCGTCACGCATCCGTACAAGTTCTAACCATTGCCCTACACTCGCAATAGCTTTGTAGGCATGCTTCACGCATCCATACAAGTTCTAACTATTGTCTTACACTCGCAATAGCTCTGCAGGCATGCTTCACGCATCCGTACAAGTTCTAACTATTGCGACATGCTGAATCATTCTCAAGTTACATCTAGGCTTTGGGTTCGATGATTCTGGGTGATCAAATCCAGCGAGTATCGAGGGCCAAAGTCGCACTCTTGAATCGAAACAACGATAGCCAACAGAGTCCCATATGCTCTCTTCGGATTTCTATAGATAAATCCGGCTCAACCAATCAACAGAGTCTCATGCTCTCTTCGGATTTCTACACATAAATCCGGCTTGACCAATCAACAGAGTCGCATGCTCTCTTCAGATTTCTACATACAGTGAGGTTCACTGGAAACTGGATGAGCCTGACGTTAGGCAATTCGTGTAAACACGTAAATGGCAACGCTGTCGAACGCATAGAGTGGTGAAACGACATATCCACAAAGACGGACAATTTCAGATTGCAGCTTTCACGTCATTGGGTCAGAATTAACTGACAGAGTGACATATTCGAGGTTAATCGCGATATAACTAATAAGACAACGGGAATGGATATTCATTCGTGAGAAATTAGTGGTAATGAATTAGTAATTCGATTGCAGATGCCTATGTCGGTTTATTTGCAACATTATTTGATTATAACTATCGGGTTGAAATCTACGAATCTAATTGAAATAAAGGTACATAACCAACCAATTTGGAACGATATTAATTCGTTATTAAGTCTTAGAAAAGTTATGAATTGATTGCCGATGTCAATTTATGTTCATTTACGACATTATTTACAAGCTAGGAGTTCCGCGATGACTGACTGACTCGTGGCATCACTTCGACAACTACGGTCAGGAACACGGTGGCGTAGATTTGATCCAACGAGCAATCTACGAGCAATCTTTGACGTAGCAGACAGGACTCCGAATTTCTTCAGCGTCACCGCCTAAGAAGTCTGAAAGCACGGCCTTGTGGATACCTTACAGCTAACGCTGTAAACCTTACTTGGAAACAGTCCTGCAGAGATTTACAGTTTGACTATCAGTTCGGGTATACCTTTCTGCGAGTGATGAATTAATGAAAAGTATTGCTTATGGTGTAAATCAATGTAATTGTGGCGTGTGAGGAGTAGAATAAAGCGGTACCTGTTTCTGAAGATAAGCTCATTCGCAATATTTGTATAAATTTAAAATGATTTATTTTGTCTTTAAATACAATATTGGCATAGGATAAGAAAATGTCGAGAATTATGATGAGGAAGATTTTAACCCAGAAGGGGATCAAGAAACGAATGTATAATAAAAATACAAGATTATTTTTTCCAACATATGCGTGTAGAGGCCCTTTTTCTCGCATGTAGAGTGGATGGAAGATTCCTCATGACTAGCATTGTCTTTATTACCTCTCTAGGTAATGAGTCGATTTCCTCTAAAAGAGAGGGAACTCTACGAAGGATGAAATCTTCTGAAATTTCCGTCCTACATGCGAAAAAAGGACCTATACATGGACTTGTTGAAATAAGTACGGTGTGCAATACGGGGGGAGGTTAATTTGCGAAGAAATCCAAACCAGCCTCAAGAGTTGCGCGAGAGATTGGGATTTTGGAATTGTCGGTACAACGGATCGTCAAGGTCGCACATGTTATACCCTCCAAGTACGATACGGCACAGAAGCTTGAGTCACCAGATAGTGGCAGTCGACAAATCTTCTCTGAGACGTTGCGGAACTGACTTAGGGAAGATGAAGATATCCGCAGGATATTTTTCACCAAACAGTCCATCATCCTACCACAATTACATTAATTTACACCATAAGCAATACTTTTCATTAATTCATTACTCGCTGAAAGGTATACCCGAATTAATAGTCAAACTGAAAATCTCTGCAGGACTGTTTCCAAGTAAGGTTTACAGCGTTACCCAATAAACACCAGTCCGTATATTACGCGCATCATATACGTATACTTAGTGTATTTTTGGTATACATATATGATCGTACTAATATTACACGTTTACGACTTACGTTTATTGACAAACATAGAAAATACGTATATGATATACGTTTTTTAGTCGAATAAATCCTCCGATCAATGAATAATATACGTTTCAGTTGTGAAGAATAAGTGTGTATACTGTATACGTAGAATATTGGTTTCTGTGACCGAAAATATGTACGTACAATTAATGTGCATATTCTACGGTACGAACATGGTTGACTAATTCTCAATTATACACGTAGAAAAAGCGCAACGACTTCTGATGGACCACGATATTTTGCGTCCAACTTTGTTTTGATTCTGTCATTATTCCTGACCATCACAAACTCTCCAACTTTGTATGGCTTCACCGGCTTGTTCTTTCTGTCAAATCTATCTTTTTCTTTCACAGCCTGTGATGTTATGTTATCTGAAGCTTCTGCCCTAAGCTCGCTGGAAACAACTCTATCAGTTTCAACGCTACTATGCTTCACTTGTTCGATCTCAATCGCATTTATTTTTGTAC
This sequence comes from Rhogogaster chlorosoma, assembly GCA_944452935.1. Taxonomy (NCBI): domain Eukaryota; kingdom Metazoa; phylum Arthropoda; class Insecta; order Hymenoptera; family Tenthredinidae; genus Rhogogaster; species Rhogogaster chlorosoma. The sequence continues at coordinate 18,814,697 of OX101802.1, forward strand.
CAAATAAGATTTCTGCAGGACTCCTCCCTATTGTTTTATGAACCGTTGGATTAATTGCCAACTGTACTCGGCCTAACTCGTTTTGCCACTGTTTTCCCTTAGCTTTACTTATAGAGAGTATGTTTCTCATAGTCGACATAACTCTTTCAACCTGTCCATTAGCTCTCGAGGTTCCCGAAGCTATAAGGTGTAGCAAAATGTTCTTTTTCTCACAATATTCCTTAAATTTCGAATTCGTGAACCCTGAACCCTGATCACAAATAATTCTTTTCGGTACACCAAAAATAAACGAGTGTTTTTCGATTTGACTAATCGTTGTTTCTGTGTCTAAACGATTTATCCAATTTAAAGTAACAAATTTAGTAAACCCGTCTATAACCACAAAAACATATTCTTTTTTTCCGGATGGACCTGATAATTTTCCCGAAATATCTATGCGGATAGTATACCACGGAACGTTGTCTTTCTCTATCGGATGCAGCCGTGCTTGCATCGGTCTCGATACAGATTTACAAGTTTTACACAATATGCAATTCTCTACAAACTTCTTCACCTGCTTTGACATGTAAGGGAACCAATACAGTTCATATAATTTATCTAAAGTTTTTTCCCAGCCCAAATGGCAAATACTTTCATGAACGTGATGAATAAGTGACCATACCATCCGTCTCGGTACTACAGGTAGTGTGATTTGTCTAGATTTCCGTTCTATTGTCCTCATCAAAATTTTGTCTTTTATACTGTAAGTTTTTGTTGTCTCCGACCCGTCTAGTACTTCGCGGTATAGAGTTTTAATTTCGTCATCTCTCTGTTGAGCTACGATTAGCCAGTCGTCGGCCAGTTCGACTATCTTATTCGCGTCGTCTTTAACTATTTTCATCACTGTCTTTTCCGGTAAAGGGTTTCGCGATAGAAAATCTGCGTGCTTCATTCTTTCACCCGCGCGATATTCTATTTCCAAATTGAAAGATTGTAAAAATGCCCACCAACGATAAACTCGCGGCGTCAAGTCCTTTTTGAGGCTTGCAGCCTTTAGCGAATTACAGTCTGTAACTACTAGAAATTTACGTCCGACCAAATATTGCCTAAAATGTTTTATCGCGTTAACAACAGCGAGTGTTTCCAGTTCGTATGAATGATAACGAGTTTCCGCATCTATAGTTCGTTTGCTATAATACGCGATCGGATGTTTCTCCTTATCCACACGTTGGAGTAACACAGCACCATACCCGAGTGCGCTAGCGTCGGTATGTAGTTCGATTGGAAGACTAGGGTCGAATATTCGGTATGCGGTTCTGATGTTAAGCATTCGACGAGCTTAGTCCTAGCGTCAGTGTGTTCGTCTGTCCACGTTATTGCCTTGGTACTACCTGCAGTGAGCCTATACAAAGGAGCTGCTATTCGTGAGAATCCTGGTATAAACCTACGAAAATAAGATGCTAACCCTAGCAATTGTCTTACCTGGGTCTGCGTTCGTGGGATGGGCGATTGCACCAGGGCTTCGATTTTCCGAAGGTTGGGCCTCAGCTCTCCACGCGATACAGTGTACCCCAAATAATCAATCTCGGTTTTCAAGAACTTACATTTCTTTAAATTAAACGAAAATCCATTCTCGGCTAGCTTTGCCATTACAATTTTCAATCTATCTAGAGCCTCTTGCCCAGTTCTACCGGGTATAAGAACATCGTCCAAGTAAATAATCGCGAAAGAATATCTCAACTCTCCTAGCGCGTTGTTAATTGCTCTTTGATATACGGAAGGTGCATTCATCAATCCAAAAGGCATTGTTAAAAATTCAAACTGGCCGTCCGGTGTAACAAACGGGAGCTTCTCGATCGAGTTCTCTTCGACGGGTATCTGATGAAACCCGGCTGTCATATCCAATGACGAAAAATAGCGTGCGCCTGACAAGCGATCTAACTGATCTTGAATCAATGGCAACGGATAGCGATCCGCAACTGTATTCGAATTTAATTCACGAAAGTCTACGCATAATCTATCCGATCCGTCCTTTTTCTTCACAGTAGATGGGTAAGGGAGGTTCTGGACCACCGCGTGTTAGTGCACACGTACACGCACGCACACACGTGCGCGTCGTTCGTGTCCGTGTGAGGCAAGCCCCGCCCCTAGATGATTTCGCAATATCCGCGGCAAGACCCCGCCCCTGACGGTGTCGATGATTTCGCAATCTTTCGCGTCCCTCTGATTTCGCAATCTCTGAGGGAACCGCGACGAGACTCCGCCCCTGACGGTCTCGATGATTTCGCAATCTTTCGCGTCTCTCTGATTTCGCAATCTCTGAGGGAACCGCGACGAGACTCCGCCCCTGACGGTCTCGATGATTTCGCAATGTTTCGCGTCTCTGCAACTTCTGAGGGAAGTGCGCCTCGCCGATGATTTCGCAACGTCGTGGATCGCGCGTCTCGTGCGAGCCTGATGTTTTTGCTATCTTGATCGGTCAGGATGCGAGCCCGATGTTTTTCTATCTGAATCGATGCGAGCCCGATGTTTTCTATCTGAATCGATGCGAGCCCGATGTTTTCTATCTGAATCGATGCGAGCCTGATATATGTCAGCCTGGTATTATTATTACATGCTAACCCTGGTGAGGAGTCTTCCCTGCGCGAGCGCGCTCTTACCGACCGTCGTTTTCAAGAAATTCTACGTACCAACAAAGCTAACCTGAAAATTTCTACCCTGAAAAATATACAGCGTGAGTTTTCTCCGGGTCCGAATGAGGAGGAGCTTATCGGCGCCGATGCTCCGCCCATTTTATCCCACTTTATTCGCTTTATCCCACTGTTATCAAAATCTAACTTTACATCAAGCTGTCGATACTTTGTCTGGTCGAGTAAGGTATTAATGACTGTCGAATGAAAACAATGAGCAGATTAGGACTTCCGACAGTCAACAATACCTTACTCGACCAGACAAAGTATCGACAGATTCATGTAAAGTTAGATTTTGATAACAGTGGGATAAAGCAAATAAAGTGGGATAAAGTGGGCGGAGCATCGGCGCTGATAAGCTCCTCCTTATTTGGACCCGGAGAAAACTCACGCTGTATAGAGGATATATATATCAATCGTAACAAAAAATACTATGAATTAAAAAACGTAGATATTAATTTATAAAAAATATATATCGAAAATACTAGGAACCATATCCTTCATTTACTGCTTACACATACTATCCCTGACCACGTCGGTATTGTTAGTACTTGTAACTATAACTTGAGATGAGTGTGACAAACACTCTGAAGTAAGTATGTGTGCACTTGCTGTGGCTGAGAGTTGCAAAGGGAGCAACGGTCATTGTGCAATTAGCTTCGGTGCCGTACTGACAGTGACCAAAAACACAAAGAAAAAGAGATGGCTCGTCAACAGGGAGGTTTTCAAGTACGTTTCCTTTACAAATTTCTTAAAGATTCTTCGTTCATATTTTGAAAATGTGCTTGGAATGTTCTATTTTGAAATTGCTTATCCGCAGTTCAACGTTCGTTGTGAGGGCCACGGACGGTGTGTCCGGGTGGACGATATCCTCCAGCGGCGATCCGAGCGCGATGAGATACGCGCTATCAACAATTTGCTGGAGCGTGAGCTGTTAGACAATGTCCCCGAAAATAATTATGACTACTACGGCATCAAATGGATGTCGCAGGGACGTTGGGGGCAGGATCACCCGTCTCAGGACTGGGTGCACCCGGCTTGGTCGGCAGACGGCCAAAACTTTTATGGGGCGTATGAGGAGGATTAGTGAGTGTGATTTTTATTGTTTTGAGAAGTTGTGATAACGTGTGTACTCAACCTCCCTTTTTGTTTTTTTCAGAAATTGTCTTTGAGCGTCTCGCTACCGTTTACCCCTTTTTTTATTAAAATACGTTTATCCATATTAATATATACAGTTAGTGTATGCCGCTAACCCTTTTTTAGTTAAAATACGTTTATCCATATTAAATATATATACAGTTAGTGTATGCCGCTAACCCTTTTTTAGTTAAAATACGTTTATCCATATTAAATATATATACAGTTAGTGTATGCCGCTAACCCTTTTTTTAAAATACGTTTTATCCATATTAATATATACAGTTAGTGTATGCCGTTAACCTTTTTTATTAAAATACGTTTATCCATATTAATATGTATGTGTAATCATTAATCCCTGTGGTCGTTCCTGATCCTTATATTATTTTTACTATGGTTAATTAATTACTATTGTTATGTATGTCAGGTGGTTAGTATGGGGTAGTGGTAGCTCGGTTAGGAGAGGTGGGGGCGCGAAAGCGCAATAGTTATTTAAACGAAAGATTAATTGATATCTAAAACTTAGTTGTATACAATCCACGAAGGAAAACAATCGAGCGTCAAGTGTGAGTCACAGTGATCTCCACGAAGAGCTCAAGACGCTAGATTCTAGAGATATATACAAACATTAACAGCGCAGTATCTACATTAGTACGTATCGCTGACAGCATTGAAATTGACTCCACGCAATAAGAACGACTGTAGAGCCGAAGAAAATTGTGAAATAAGTCTTTCAAGTTGCGAAACTTTTTTCAGGAATGAATCTTACGATATAAAACATGCACACATTCGTTTTCGCTTCCTATAAAACGGCGTGTTGGTATCATTCCTCAACCATTCGAATTTTAGTCGTGCAAGACTCTTGAGCAGGGAAACTCTGTATATCTTAAACTTGTCTTCATAATGGACTGTGAAAAAATTAACAAAGTTTGCCGCATGGACGACTTCTTACCTACGAAGAAAATATCGGAGCTGGAAGTTGAGAAAGATTATAAAGTTTCATCGTTCAAATCTGTTACTACCAAATTTGGAACCAAAATCATGGTTGAGATCGACGATAGTTTTCTGATATTTCTACCAGCTAGAATATCGAAGGCATTCAGCGATGACAAAGATCAGTTACAAATGCACGAAACTGCTGCTGCAGAGGATCGTCTTCGCTTGCGGTACCTCGGTGGACAATACAACAAGTGTGAATTTCTGTATATGTAAAACCCAGTATCAAATCATTACGCCTGTTTGCTATTCCGATTTTTTAATTTTATTTGATCACTTTTAAAAAAGTTATGTTTAACTTTTTCATGTGTTTACCCCAAAATGCGGTATAGACTCAGAAATGGATGCTGAAACGTGTTTGAAATTAATAAACATTGTAGAAAGTGCTTATAAACTGTAAGACGGTGCATCACCTCAACAAATCGAGCGATGGAAAAATTTGTGCAGTCGTAATATCAGACTCTTAAATAAAATCTTGAGAACAGTTACTCTTTCTGTTGGAGAAAGACACAGAATCGTCACAACAGTTTCCATACTTCAATCGTTAGGTGAAAAATTCAAAGACAGACAACGAAGTGGTCACGGTATTGGAACATCAAGGAGAAGGATAAAAGATCGAGTTCAGTGGAAGGATTTGGAATCTGTATTTAAAGGGCGAATACGCACTGGTGTTATCATAAATCTACGTCACAAAGATCTGAGATCTTTTTTGCAGGATTCGAAAGCCTTAGCTGTCACACGATTGAGGAATTCTCTACAGCGAGGAGGTAATCTGAAAGTAAACGGTATACTTGCTTGCAAGTTTTCAATTCTGAAAAACTGTGAAACCGTCGAGGAGGTGAAGTTTTTTAACACAAAAAATGAAGTTATCATTTTGGCAACGGATATCAAGAGATGGTTCGATGAAAATCTGATCGATCGACTCCTAGCGAAAGTTGAGGATTTTCAAGAGCGGGACTCGGGTTGGACACTAATCGAAATTGTCAACCTAATGCTTAATATTAATCGGTACGTACCGCTGCGTGGAGGCTTATCTACTTACGTAGAACTACCGCTAGACATACGGAAGAAGAAGGCTGTGGTGAACGTCAACAACAGTGATGAATTCTGCTTTCTGTGGGCCATCGTCGCAGCTCTTTATCCTGCTGATAATCATGTTGATCGTACAAGTTCATACCCCCATCCCAGCACGATATTAAAATATGAGGGTATAAAGTTTCCTATAGCTTTAAAAGATATTTCAAAATTTGAACGTGTCAATTATTTAAAAATTAACGTTTACGGTGTGGAAACCGTGTCGAATAAATCTAGTGAAATAGTACCCATTTATTTGAGTAAAAATAAGTCGGATAATCTAACAATTCACCTCATTGCTATAGAAATCAATCGTCAGCTCATTTTCCACTTTGCTTGGATTAAAAATCTATCTAGATTGTTAAGTTCGCAACTGTCGAAGCATAAAACCGCGAAATTTCTGTGTGACAGATGTTTATGTCATTTCCAAGTACAAGCCTCGTACGAAAGACATAAACAAGACTGTGAAAATATAAACAAATGTAAGATGATTTTACCGACAGAACAAGATAAGATTTTAAGTTTTAGAAATTATAGATACAAGGAGTTTGTACCGTTCGTCGTGTACGCTGACATAGAGTGTATCCTTGAACCAACGGAGAATGAGACCTTGTGTGAAAAGCATATTCCTCATAGTGTAGCGTACTATTTACACTGTACCTTCAACGATTCTCTCTCAAAATTTGAGATCAAACGTGATCCCGATTGCATCCAATGGTTCGTCAATGAATTGCAAAAATTGACAGAATTAACAAATTTTTACTTTGAAAGAAACGTACCGATGCAGCTCACTAGCGAGCAAATACAAGATTTGTATAACACTAAAGTATGTCATGTTTGTGAGAAACCATTTACTCCAACGGACGAGAAACATCGCGATCATTGTCATTTCACAGGCAAGTATCGCGGTGTTGCGCATCCGGGCTGTAATTTAAATTATAAAACTTCGCGTATAATTCCAGTAGTTTTTCACAATCTTTCCGGTTATGATTCACATTTTTTGATTAAAGCTTTAGCTACGCTAATCGACGGCGAATTGAGTCTTCTTCCGGTCAATAAAGAACGATACATTTCTTTTACAAAAAAGATTCAGGGTACAAATGTAAGCCTACGTTTTATAGATTCATGTCGGTTCATGGCAAGTAGTTTAGACAAACTGGCATCGTATCTGAATAATAATGATAAAACAATTGTACGAAGGTATTGTAAAAGCGCAGAGGAATTCGAGTTGCTTACGAGAAAGGAGGTATTTCCCTACGAATATATAGATAGTTGGACAAAGCTTGATGAGAAAAAATTACCGCCAATTGAAAGATTCTATTCAAAATTGAACGATTCCAACGTTTCGGAAGCGAATTATCAACATGCGATAAAAGTCTGGGATACGTTTAATATTGATACCGTGGGTGAATACTCTGATTTATATTTGAAAACGGATGTTCTACTTCTAGCAGACATTTTTGAAAATTTTCGTCGTAACTGTCATTCTACGTATAGTCTGGATCCTCTGCACTACTACACCGCTCCTGGACTCGCGTTTGACGCGATGCTCAAGTCTACGCGCGTTGAGCTGGAACTCTTCACCGATGTGGAGATGCTCTTATTTGTTCAAAAAGGGATTCGAGGTGGTGTAGCTCAGTGTTCAAACCGACACGCTGAGAGTAACAATAGATATATGGGGACGAACTTTGATCCCAGCAAAGAGGAATCCTATCTTATGTACTTCGATGTAAACAATTTGTACGGTGGAGCGATGAGTCAATGCCTACCTCGTGGATCATTTCAGTGGGAATACGAGTCGATTGATGTTTGTAGTATCCCCGATGATTCACATATGGGATACATTCTCGAAGTAGACTTGGAGTATCCTTCAGAACTTCACGAAACACACAAGGACCTACCTCTTTGCCCCGAACACTATGTACCCTCGCACAGTAAAACTTCCAAATTAATGACCACTCTTTTCCCGAAAAAGAAATACGTTGTCCATTACCAGAATTTGAAACAATACTTAGGCTTGGGTATGAAATTATTAGAAATCCATAGAATCTTGAAATTTGAACAATCTGCATGGTTGAAGCCGTACATAGATCTAAACACTGAATTGAGAAAAAAATCGAATAACGAGTTTGAGAAGAATTTCTTCAAATTGATGAATAACGCGGTATTTGGCAAGACTATGGAGAACGTAAGAAAACAAAAGGAAGTTAAATTAGTGACAAAGTGGGAGGGGAGATATGGAGCAAAGGCACTCATCGCAAAACCGAATTTTCACAGCTGTGTTGTATTTGATAACGATATGGTAATTGTTGAGCTTAGTCGGGTTAAAATACACTTTAACAAACCCATTTACGCGGGATTTGCCATCCTAGATTTGTCTAAGATCTTCATCTACGATTTCCACTATAACTACGTGAAACGTATCTTTGGTGATAGATCAAAGTTAATGTATACCGATACAGATAGTCTTTTGTATCATTTCACCGTCCCCGACATATACGAATACATCAAACGAGACTTGTACAAATTTGATACATCTGATTACCCGATCGATAATATTTACGGAATCCCATTAGCGAATAAGAAAGTGTTAGGTTTAATGAAGGATGAATGCAATGGGAAGATTATGAAAGAATTTGTAGGATTACGAGCGAAATTGTACACTTTTAAAATTTTAGGGGAAGATAAAGAACAAAAACGAGCAAAAGGTATCAAGACAGCGACGTTGAGAACAATCACGTTTGACGATTACAAAAAGTGTCTCATGCAACATCAAAATTTAGTTAAATCTCAGTGTCTCATTAGGAGTAAGAAACATGAGGTTCATACCGTGTTACAAAAGAAAATAGCACTCAGTTGGTGCGATGATAAGAGGGTTATTCTTCCAAACACTACCGATACCGTGCCATGGGGTTATTGTAAATGAATAAACTTCACATATAATGACATATTTATGTATCTTTATTGAATAAAAAATTACATATCCGCTTTATTTATCCAGCTGTTGTGTGAATTATCAAAACCTAACCATTTTACATACAGCTTACTGCCACGCTTCCGCAGCACTTTCTCCACTAGGTAAACATCAGGGTGCTTCACTTTGGAGAGTTCCTCTTCGTAGAAACCACCTTCGATCGGATGATCTTGATAGTCCAGAAGTTTGTACGTGACGGGATCAGTATTCTCTATCTTATTTATAGTAAATATCTCAGTAGTCCAGTTGGGGGTGTAACCTTTGTCAAACGTATGTTTATTCCTACTAACCCGAACTTTTTCACCGAGCTTGAACTTCTTTTTTCGTGTGCGATTAACTTGAAATTTCCCGTAAACGTTGCGCAGGATAGTCTTCTCGTTTCGAGCTGTAACCTCGTTTGGTTTGATTCCAATTGTACGGTGCTTGGTGTTGTTGTAAGTCAGCATCAGATCTGACACAATATCTATCCACTTGTAATTTCCTCGGAGAGAAAACCGCTTCCACATTTTACTTTTCAACGTACGATTGAAACGCTCGCAGATCGATGCTTTCAGATTGCTGAAGGTTGAATACAGGGTGACACCGTGTCGTTGTAGGAGAGCTTTGAACTCAGTGTTGTAGAATTCTTTACCACAATCAACGTGCAATTTTTTCGGTACGCGACCCTTCTTGAATACGGAGTTCATAGCATTTGTCACATCCTTCGCACTCTTGGTTTTAATCGGCACTGCCCAGGCGAATTTTGAAAATATATCTATAATCGTTAGTAGGTATTTGTAACCATTGTTGTATTTCGCATAAGCATTCATATCTACGAGATCAGCCTGCCAGGTTTCATCCATTCCTCGCACGACAACGCGACGACGCGGATAATTTCTTCGTGCAGGCTTATGAAGTTCCTCCACCAGCGCGAGATTTTTATTCTCCATGCTCCAGTTTGGTTAGACGTTCGTCCAATTTCACTATTATTCCGGAATTATGAAATACCAAGTCTTATCCAGTTTTGTTGTCCGTTTCGAGGCGTTTTAGAGTTTCGTTCACGCTCGATTCCAAGCTTCTTATCATGAAATTGTTTTCACTATCGTTGATTTTCGATGCTGCCAGCTTCTCTTCCAATTGTGAAATGAGTTCAGAGTGTTGAGCGATGAGGTTTTCAAAAGATTGGATCCTGGTACCGATATTTTCTACGTCGTTTCGCAAAGATGTCGTGACTTGATACAAGAGTTGGGCCTCTTGCCGTACAGCGCTTTGCACCACTTTTACAGAGGCTGCATCATTTTGTTCCACAGGATCCGCAAGGTTGCTCAATCTCTTGTTATCCATATCGTACTGTCCGTCGGAGGTTATTTTGAAGCCGTAACCGGGAGGGCCGCGGTTGCCTGAAAGACTACCACCCTTCGCCCTCGTCAATTGTCGACCGAACACGTCAACGCTCATTTTAAAACTGAGCTTTGATAATTGTTGAAGAAGTCTAATATATAATTCCAGCCTCACGCAACTCCTCAATGATGGAAATAATCTCATTAGAGTGGCTCGTGTTACCGGCCGCCTGCGATGCATAGAGCAACCGAAGTCGTTCGACTAGCTCGTTGGGATCGTCCCAATACACGTAATCCGTTCGACTCTTCTTGCCTCCAGCGATTTTGAAACGTGGCAAGGCTTTGCCCGTCTTCTGTTTCACAGGAGTGGGAATTTTAGAAATAATTTTTTTGAATTTATCGTTATTCTCATAACGAATATCCGTATCACTGAGATAATACTTTCGATGTGCGTTTGTGTTGGCTACGATTTCGCTGTAATTCTTCAAATCAGACTGGTTCACTGCAGCCTCACTGGGGGACTTTTTGAACAGTAGTTCGAGTAAGCCTGGTGTTGTTTGATAGCTCGTACTTCCAATATGAACGATATCATTGTCAAAAGTCACCACAGAGTTTCCAATCTTTAAAACGTTACCCTTCAACCTACGAACACCGTACGAAGTATCCAATTCTTTCGCTTGACTTGTTTCAAACATTCGAAGATACGTTTGAGGTAAATCGTTTTCAACGATAACAGCTTCTTCAATAGTAGAGTCCAAAGGGGTAACCGGTTGATTCTCGTCGGAAGATTCTTCGTCAGCCGTTAGAAAAGAGTAGTCATCAGACTCGGCTACCTTCTTACGTGGGAATTCCTGTTTCGTGGGCGTCTCTTGAATTTCCCTCTTCCCCTTCCGTCGTCACAACGTTGATCTCATATTTATGGCTACGAAGCAGTCAAAACCCTTGCGGTACCTACCCCTGTTGAGATCGCTATCTTTATCGATTGCGACGAAACCGTGTTTATTATCCTTCCAACAAGCCGAGCACAGGTCCTTGAATTGTGCAAAGGACATGTCCGTATTGACGTGATCATCGTAGATATGTTTCAAATTCATTTCATCTTGCCAAAATAGTATTAGCATATTAGCATTGTCACGTACAAGATGTTTAGGAATACGAGCATAAGTCTGACAAAGATAGAAACAGTCGACTTGGTTGTGTCTCCCCATACAAAAGAAGGCTCGAACGTTATCCTGTTTTTCGCAGGCTACGTCATCGAAAATCATGATGGAGTTCGGTCGCGCATCTTCCGGTCTGATCACTTGTTCGTGTTCGCTGAACGTGAAATATCCAACACCCTTGATCGAATGGAGCAACCTTTTAAGAAACTGGTACTTAGGTTGGTTGAGCGATTTCGAATAAGCGTAAATATTTTCAAATCTCAGACCATTGGGGTGCGTGATCAAGGATAACAGGGTATTAGTCTTTCCGCAATTGGACGGTCTGCAAATCACTGCGCGCACACTATTTGGTAATAACGCACCGTGACGCTTCTCCCGCTCCTTTACATTGATTTGCGCCAGTTCGTCGAAATTGATCACCGGTAACCGGGTACTTTGTTCCTTGAACTTCATAATTCAATGTAGAACATAAGAAGTACAACTAAAGAGATCACGCTGCTAGCTCTTGACTGATCGAAAAACTATAAAACGTTCGGTATTTATAGGATTCAAGTCAGTTGCGCTGGAACCATGATCGTACACAAACGTATCGGAGAACGACGACGACGAAGCGGAAAAGGTCTCGTTAATAGAATAATCAACAAGCTTCCCATTGAATTGCATATACCAGGCTACCAGTACTGCGGTCCCGGAACAAAACTGAAGGAGCGACTCGCGCGCGGTGATCCAGGTATCAACCCTCTCGACGCGGCGTGTAAGGAACACGACATCGCTTATTCGAAAGAACGTGAGAATCTTGCGGCTCGCCACGAGGCGGATAAAGTGCTCGCGGAGAAGGCTTGGAGCCGCGTGTTCGCTAAAGACGCAAGCGTTGGGGAAAAGGCAGCCGCCTGGGGTGTAACTAACGCAATGAAAGTGAAAAGGAAGTTCGGCATGGGTATGCAAAAAAAGAAGTCTACTGCAAAAAAACGTGGTAAAGGTTGCAGTAAGAAAAAAACAAAAATCTCGTTGAAACAAATAACAAAGGCGGCAAGAGTCTCCATGCGGTCGAACGATACTAATCCCATCAAGTCCGCTCTCAAAGGGGCACGCGAAGCTGTCAAAAATGTGGGAGGTAGGAGCAATGTGCGAACTCCGCGAATTCTTCCTATACCAGCCAAAATTGGCGGTTTCCTGCCATTTCTCATACCACTATTTGCTGGATTGAGCGCTACAGGAGCTCTAGCAGGTGGAGCAGCTGGTATCGCAAAGGCGGTAAACGACGCGAGTGCTGCGAAACGTGAATTAAAGGAGCGACAACGTCACAACGAGACAATGGAGGCGATTGCTTTGGGAAAGGGATTGTATCTGAAACCTTACAAAAAGGGTTTCGGTCTTCAATTAGAGTCAAAAAACACGTAAAGCTACCACATCGAGGGCTCACCGATTTCGATCTACTGAAGTACGCCAAGATCATGAAGATTCCGCGATTTCGCGGTGTTTACATGAGAAACGAGATGCCAAATGATGGGCCCAGAAAGTACGAGGCTGCTATAGTGAATCTTGACGATAAAAAAGGTCCCGGTACACACTGGGTTGCGTACAGGAAGACGAACAACGAGGTCATATACTTTGACAGCTTCGGTGATCTACAACCACCTGATGATTTGATGAAATATCTCGGTGTTGGTAGCATTGTAATGTATAATCATAAACAATATCAAAACTATGACACGGTGGTGTGTGGACATCTGTGCCTCAAATTCCTCAGCGGTCTGCTATAAAACGGTTTCCTTGTTGCGCAAAACGTCAGTTGAGCGTCATCGATCATGGGTGATTCTTTTACGTTAACATTATCGGGTACGTCATCCGTACTAGAAGCTCACTATTTCCCACCCATCGAGCTATCACCGTTAAAAAATTACACGTTAGGACTTGTCGAGTTACTAACCTTCAACTCGATTCCTAATATCGATGAGGGTAACAACAAGCTTCACATCGATGGGTGCGAAGTCATAACCATACCCACCGGAAGTTACGAAATTGAGGACATAGAGAGTTATGTGCAAAAAGTATTAACCGATCAGAGCATCTCCATCAGCATACGAGCAAACAACAACACATTGTGTAGTGAAATCAAATGCAATCGTAAGATAAATTTTCGTTCCGACGACTCTATCGGACGGCTGTTGGGGTTCACACCACGCACCCTTGAAGCCAATGTCACACATGCATCCGACTTGCCTGTGGCTATTCTCAAAGTGAACTCTCTACGAGTCGAGTGCAACATCACCGCGGGTGCGTACCTTAACGGACAACAAGTGCATACCATTCACGAGTTTTTCCCCATCGTACCACCTGGATATAAGATCGTTGAAGTACCATCGAACGTCATTTACCTTCCGATCACCGTTCGAGCAATAGATAATCTTCAGCTCAGATTAGTTGATCAAGACGGACGATTGGTTAATTTCCAAGGTGAAGTGGTAACGATAAGACTGCACGTAAAATCATAATGGGTATTGTTTTTGAAACTAAAATCGGACGGAGTTATAAAAGAGAGCCATTATGTCGGAGAAAAGACAGTCGTCGCACACCTTTCGGGGAGCTCAGACGTCAAAACATCCAGTTCCTAACGAGTCTGGGACTCAGAGTTCGTGGAAGAGGATTTTCCGGAAAGTAAAAATACAATTCTGCTGTATCGTCGTCGTCTGCTTTGTACCATGGAGGAGATCCTAACGATACAAAGACCCATTGTCTTTGACGAGTCTGTCGCGCACTACGAGACTCAGGCGCATCAACCCTTCGCATCAACGAGCTTCGAAAACAACGATGAAATTCGGATCGCCGTTCAACATCAAGACTTGTGTTTACTGCCGAGTAGAAGTTCGCTGCACGTATACGGTAGATTGACCAAGGCTGACGGACGGACTCTGGTCGCTGCAACAAAGTTGGTCAACAATAGCATCTGTCATCTATTCGAGGATGAATGCTGTCGAGATCGATCGAAATAAGAACGTCGGTATCACAACCCTCATGAAGAATTACATATCTCAAAGTCCCAGCCAAAGGTCTCTGCGAGAGAACGCCGGTTGGATCGATAACGATAATGAAATAGTCGATGAGAATGGTTACTTCGATATCTCCATACCACTGAGCTGGTTACTGGGTTTCGCTGAGGACTATCGTCGAATCATCGTCAATGCCAAACACGAGTTGATTCTTACAAGGACAAACACCGATACGAATGCAATTATACAAACAACCGCCGATGGTGCTGTGGAACAGTTTAAAATTTCACTACTGAAACTCGAGTGGATGATTCCGTATATCAAGATCTCCGATCAACGAAAAATACAGTTGCTCAACTATATTGCCAAAGACGCACCGATCCCTATCAGTTACCGCACGTGGGAATTATACGAATATCCACTACTACCCGCCACCTCGAAGCATGTCTGGGTCGTGAAAACTTCCACGCAACTGGAAAAACCTAGATATGTTGTAGTAGGCTTTCAGACGGATCGAAAGAACAACACGGCTAGGAACGCAAGTCACTTCGACCACTGCAGCATCCGAGATGTCAAGCTTTTTCTCAACTCGCAGAGTTATCCTTACGGCAACCTAAATCTCGATATTGCTCACAACCAATACGCTCTACTCTACGACATGTACGCAAACTTCCAGGCATCGTACTACGTGAAAGATTCCGAACCGTTGTTGAGCAGGAACGAATTTCTGAAACACGCACCGCTCATCGTTATAGATTGTTCGAAGCAAAACGATTCACTGAAATCGGGACCCGTGGACATTCGTCTTGAATTCGAGTCAACGTATGCTTTCCCACCGCAAACTTCTGTCTATTGTATGATTTTACATGATCGTATTATTGAATATAACCCTATTAGCGGTGGTGTCAAGAAATTGACGTAAGGAAAAACTATATCATCCTACGTTCGCATTTATAATTTTGTAATTCCCTGTTTGTAGCAATTGTACTCTCCTATTTGTTATGATTAAAATATAATAAAGACGAGTCAGTACTGAAAGAAAATATCCTTATTTACCAATTCCTACTGTATACGATATTCGTTAAGAGGGGATATAGAATATAAGATTTGCGGTTGAACATTTTTGAAATTAGTTGGCGCTCGATTTTTCTGAAATCCACATCGTACCGTTCTAAAATGGATATGATAATAGACGTGCAAGGTTTTCAATATCCTATGAAAGAATTCATACTAAAAGAACTCGGTGTTATTACTATTCAAGTGGACGAGGCGGGCTTGCAAGGTCTGGCACGCGTTCTCTTCAAACCACCGTGCGCTTGGAAAGTCTTGTCCGTCAAATGCAGAGCTATCAATGCTTGGTTGACGCGGCATCATCACGGAATACCATGGAACGCCGGCAATATTTCTCACGATAAGGTGCAGGAAGTTGTGAAAAAAGTTGTCGAGCACGCAAGTTATATCTACGTCAAGGGACGGGAGAAGAAAGCATGGATCGAAAAAATTATTAACGACGACTCGAAGCCTGTTATCGATTTAGAAGAATTGGGATGTCCACGTCTTAAATGGATGGTAGACTACGAAGTGACGCATTGGCACGGGGACTGCCACGGGAATCTCCCCAGATATCAGTGCGCCTTCGAAAACGTTCAACGATTGAAAACTTGGTATTTGAAGGAGTGTAAACCATCTCTTCATAGAGCATTATACACATCCATTCAAGTAGGAGGTTTGAAACGAATGAAAGCGGAAGATATCGCCTTCTTAACCAAAGATTTTATTCTTATTTACGGCTCGAATATCATGGACGAGATATGGGATAAACTATCGGAGACGATGAAGAGGGATATAGACATCGCAGGCTGCCGGAGATGTCGAATACATTACGGATCGCAGGGTGATCAATTCGATGGACCTACTCCTATGATCAGAGATTGCTCACAATGTCAAATGAAACAATAAAATTTATGCGTTCTGATTTCAAAAGAATAAAAGTGAATTCATTCACAGTCTTCATTATGATGTTATGTACACACTCATTTCTAATTCCTTCCTCCGTAGCTTATCTAACTCATGAACCGTTGTAGCGCGCCGGCTTAGCCAAACGCTCTCCGAAATTCGATCTGTTATAACAAACATTGAGGGTAGAATAATTATACCGTCTTAGGCATAGTGCGTCGAGTTGTGAAAAATACTTCTAGGAACTTCATTTTATCGCTGCACATACCTAAGTCTATTGGGGAGTGCGCATACTAACGAAGACTGCGTACCAGTCTCATTCGCGTCTTATTCGTGGTTCGGTCAGTGTCAAAAACTTTGCAAGGAAAATGTGTGAGTATGATGAATTTTGTGATATAGTTCTGCGCGTTATTGTGGTTTTTCATTATTTCGAGGGTTTATTGCAGCTCTTCCAAATCTGTTTATAACACCCATCGTCAAAGAGCTTATCACCCTGATGGAAGGATGGGCGCTACCACTTGAAAGCTCGTGGGCGGCGCGCGAGGCCTCGTTCGTCGAGGCTTTTCGTACCCGCGCAAGATGTTATACGATGGTACTGTTTCGTCCAAACGTGGAAAATCCTGGATTCTTTTGTGAGCACTGTGTGAGAAATTTTCCCGGTCCGTGGATTGCAGAACCGTACCATTTTCTTATGTCATCTAACACGCTGCCCACAATATATTTTTGTGAGGGCTGTGGGATCGCCCTTCCAAAAGTTGTGTGGCAAAAGTGTGGTCGCTGTCAGTCAGCTTTTGCGTTATACGTGAAGGCGGACAGAGAATATTACTACAACGCGGAAGACAGGCTGCAATCAGAGATAATAGCGGAGCCGATTAGCTTGTCGGAGATGGTAGCGGATCCGATGAGCTTGTCGGAGATAGTAGCGGATTCGATTAATTTGTCGGATTTATACACAGAAGGTAAAAAGTTATCATCTAACTAAAGTCACCGACTCGGTGTAATTGGAAGTACTTTTTTTGTTCATTCTATTTACTTCGTATCGTTGATTTCTATTTGTCAGAAGCTGTTGAGCCCCCACAGAAGGTGGAAAAGCCTACGCAGGTCGAGCCCGCACCGAAGGTGAAAAAGCCTACGCAGAAAAGGAAGAGGGCGCAGAAGAAAGAAAGAAAAACGTAATTTAATGAGATTTTTTTGTTTTTTCGTGGAGACATATGGAAGTACTTTTTTTGTTCATTCTATTTATTTCGTATCGTTGATTTTTTATTTGTCAGAAGCTGTCGAGCTCACACGGAAGGTGAAAAAGCCCGCGCAGAAGACAAAGAGGGCTCTTCAGAAGACAAAGAGGGCTCTGCAGAAGAACGACAGAAACACGTAGTTGAAGCAGATATTTAAGAAAATTAATAACATGAGTATCATTCTTGTAACTTTTTGAAGTATTACTATTACTATTGTTACCAGTGCTAATTAGTTAACGTATATATAATTTCTAATGATTTTTAAGGAAGTCACCACAAGTAATATCCATGTTTTTTTATCTACGTTTTTATCTTAATTTTAATTCGTAGTATTTTTGATACGATTGATATATATCCTCTTGTAACTTTTTGAAGTATTACTATTACTATTGTTACCAGTGCTAATTAGTTAACGTATATATAATTTCTAATGATTTTTAAGGAAGTCACCACAAGTAATATCCATGTTTTTTTATCTACGTTTTTATCTTAATTTTAATTCGTAGTATTTTTGATACGATTGATATATATCCTATATATTTTTTATCTTATTTTAAATATATGTATGTACCTTTTTAAGATTTATCATGTGCGTTCTTCGCGACTCGCTTTATTCACCCTCCCACTACCCTACTTCCCTGATATTTAGTACGTAGAATTTCTTGATTCCAGGGTAGAAATTTTCAGGTTAGCTTTGTTAGTACGTAGAATTTCTTGAAAACGACGGTCGGTAAGAGCGCGCTCGCGCAGGGAAGACTCCTCACCAGGGTTAGCATGTAATAATAATACCAGGCTGACATATATCAGGCTCGCATCGATTCAGATAGAAAACATCGGGCTCGCATCGATTCAGATAGAAAACATCGGGCTCGCATCGATTCAGATAGAAAACATCGGGCTCGCATCGATTCAGATAGAAAACATCGGGCTCGCATCGATTCAGATAGAAAAACATCGGGCTCGCATCCTGACCGATCAAGATAGCAAAAACACCAGGCTCGCACGAGACGCGCGATCCACGACGTTGCGAAATCATCGGCGAGGCGCACTTCCCTCAGAAGTTGCAGAGACGCGAAACATTGCGAAATCATCGAGACCGTCAGGGGCGGAGTCTCGTCGCGGTTCCCTCAGAGATTGCGAAATCAGAGAGACGCGAAAGATTGCGAAATCATCGAGACCGTCAGGGGCGGAGTCTCGTCGCGGTTCCCTCAGAGATTGCGAAATCAGAGGGACGCGAAAGATTGCGAAATCATCGACACCGTCAGGGGCGGGGTCTTGCCGCGGATATTGCGAAATCATCTAGGGGCGGGGCTTGCCTCACACGGACACGAACGACGCGCACGTGTGTGCGTGCGTGTACGTGTGCACTAACACGTGGTGGTCCAGAACCCCCCTTACCCATCTACTCTTCACCAAGATGATCGGACTCGAAAATGGGCTTCTACTTTCCCGAACGATTCCTGCCTCGAGCATTTTATCAATCAAACCTCTTACAGTCTCTCGCTCTGCAGTACCTAACTTGTAAGGCCTTCTCTGCACAATTTTACTTTCGTCTTTTAACCTTATCTCAAAACTACCAGATGTTACTCGCATCTTCGAAGCCTCTACGCTCATGTGTTTGGAATACAGTTCCAACATCTCTTCAAGTGGCTGCCTCAATACAACCGAGTCACAATCAACAGCGTTAATATCAATCTCTACGCTACATGAGCCAACGAATTTGTCCCTCTTTGCAAATCTAACCACGGTTCCGTCCAACGTGACTGAGACACCGTCTGCCAACAATTCTTTACCCAGAATTAACTTTTCGGACAAACTATCGTCCGGTACCACGTATAAATCAATTTCTACATTTATCCCATTCAGCTCGGCCAACACAGAGATCTGCTCGCGGCAATCTACGTATCCATTTCCGATACCTCTCAACCGTGTAGAGACTGATTGTCTCTTACCAGGTAACCTTTCCACCAGACTCTCGGCTACAAGAGAGCAGTCTGAACCAGAATCAAAAATAAATTTCAACACCTTACCGTCGGCTAGCTTCAGAGTATTCTCAGTCGAGGTCAAATTACAAAGCCTCACTACCTTCTCATCCTTCTTAGGACAGTGCGGGGCAATGTGCCCTTCCCCCTTACAGCTGTAGCAGGTCACCGGCCTCTTAAAATCTGAACCCCTGCTGTTCGAACCCTTGTTGTTCCGTGAGTAACTGCCGAGTTGCGGCTGCGGAGCTGACCGACATTCGGCCTTGCGATGTCCTCTTTTTCCGCAATTGAAGCACTCGGTGTCCGAACGGTGCGACCTCCCTTCACGCGGCGCCGGAGTCTTGGTATGTGGATAAGAAGCTCCGGGGAATACACGTGGTCGATGGTGGTCGGTCGTTCGTCCATCGAGGTACGTCATTGCCTCCTGCAGACTCTTAGGCAATTCTCGAACGAATATGTTCCGAACGAATCGGTTTTGCCCGGAATACGACAATCCGGCTAGTTGAGCAGAAACCTCGTCCATCGTCTTCTTCTCGTTAAGTCATGCTTTTAGCTTCCTTCCTCTCTTCATGAAGTTCTCCAATGTGAACTCAGCGTCTTCCGTCCATATTGCGTGAAGTTCGGACGCTATGTTTTTATTTTTTGCATACACGCTTAAAAATTCAGCTCGTATCTCAACCCAGCTCTTGCCTGAAGGGTCCATACTCGTGAACCACTGACCCGCTTCGCCCTTGAAGGCCTTGGCTAGGTGCTGGACCACTTCCCAATCATCAGGGTTATGACGACGAATCCACTCGTCAACCATCTTAGCCCAACCGGTCGCGTCGGTGGTTTCGGGATCAAATTTGACGAGATGCATCGGGGCTCGTTCTCGGCCTCGTTCTCTGGTCAGCAACGCAAGAAGTCGCAAACTCTCTTCCCCCAAACTCGATCTTCTTCTTCTCCGCCTATGCCTCCTTCGTGCCGCATCATCAGATTCGTACTCTGATTCCGATGTCACCGGGGATCGATTTCTCTTTTTACGTCGAGATTTTACACTGCCTGACTCGCGGTCAGTCACATCTACACTTTTTTCAGCGTCCTTCGCCATCACATCTGCGCTCTCAGCGTCTATCGCCACCACACTTTCATTATTCTCACCGTTTCCTTCCATAATTATATCCAAACTTATTCACTACAACACGGTTTTCACAAGAATCTTTACCGCCCGAATAACAGTCGATTAAACGTTCTGTATCCCACTTCTGATGTCAGATACGAGAATACGCCCGGGTAAAAACTAGGTATACTTGTCAGGATCTGGGCACCCGAACGTATGTCATGTATCTGATCAATAACTAAACAAATAATTATCTCACTGACTGCCGCAGTGACACGGCTAACAAGCTTTTTATTTATTGAAAACAATATTCGATTCTTAATACAAATAACGACCCGATAGCAGTGCTAGTAGGGTGTACCACGTAGAGCCTTTCTTTGCAACAAATCCAACGTCTTGCCTTACTCGCTGACCAAAAAGGAATGCCTCGAACACCCTGATTCTCCACTTCAAAAACCCATAGGCCTCTACGTGATACAACCCACTCGTGGTGCATGCACCACACACCACCATCGGGGGCGGTTTTTCTTAGAACGCACTCATCGAGTGCGATATCGACTGCAACGATGCAGACCGATCCCTTGTCCTTGGCACCTCGCACTTGGGACTTCATAAACATTGGCCGGGAATCGAGAACGTTGGTTAAAACTCCAGTGCTGTTTATGCTCTTTTCCACGGCAATGCGACATATGGCTCATTCTCAGATAACTGTGATTTTTAAAACTTAAATTTTTCTAAAATTAAAAATGTATTAAAACGCATGTTTCGGGTGTTTTTTTGCTTCACTTATACACAGAACTAAGCCTGTAATGTAGTTCTACTACAACTATAACAGAACAAAAACTATGACAATATTTGAAAAATATTTATATTATATTATTATAATATTATATATTTTTTTTTTTTTTTGATTTTATACTCAGTAAGTAGTCCTAAACCTTATAAGAAAAAAAAAATTGGATCAGCAATTTAGTGCAAAGTTGACCAAAAAAAACGTCTATTTTTACTGGCCTATTTAGATACTTTTTTGGTTTGGGTCTTCACTCTTCTTTTTAATTGATTATTATTGCACAAGTTTTGGAGCCCAGGTATGTCTTTCAGTCTCGTCCGGAGTATTCTAGCCATTTTCAACTAAACTAAATAACAAATTAATAAGTTATTTTTTATTTTTGCCATGGTACTGACATCCACGGTACTGACATTTGGATTTATAATCGACCTAACTTTATAATGCGGATAGTTAAAATAATTTCCCAAATAATTTTGATGTTTCACGTGTGTGATGAGAGAAACGTTAGAGAGGTTCTTATGATGTGAGTTAACGAATTAGCGAGATAGAGGCCTAGGATGAGTGACTTTCGGGAAAAATGATTAGAGAAGGCTCACACTGATTTGTGTCTTTAATTAAAACTCGTGGTTTATTTCGTACTCGCGATTAGAGATACATAAAATACATATAAGACCACGAGGCCGATAGTTTACAATGTATTCCACGGGGAATGTCGAGACACACTGATCTATATGGACTTCGATCTCGTCCGCAAGGATACATACTGTGACGTTGCAGATTTGCTGCCGTCACAGGAGCCCCTCTGGCTACCGATTTTTAGTAATTTAAATAGAATTTCGAGTACCGATACCGCGAGAGAGAGACGAGACACGTCTCACCCTCGGGAAAACAGCGACACGCCACAGACAAATAGTTGATTCCGAACAAACTGTAATTTGAAGTGCTTTTTTGTTAATGTACCGCGAGAGAGAGAGAGAGAGAAAGAGGGGGAAAATGCCGCTACGAGGACTACCGCAAGGCAGCTCAGATTCCGCGATGACCTCCAGGGTACACACTCCGGGGTAGTGTACTACCGCTATCAACTGGAGGGAAGGACGAGGACCTTGGGAGTACTCTGGCCTGTGGAAAATAGGGGTCGCATACGGCTCCACGCCAGCAGAGTACACCTACCGCCTGCGACTGGCCTTGCAACGACGGCGTATAGGGCTGCACGCTATCGCTACAGCCTCCCGTTACCGCACCAAGTACACCACCACACCTGCCGCTATCGCCGACGCCAGGATGGCCACGGCGTTCGGTTATCCCGAAAGGACGAGCCTCGTGGGAGAGACGCGCCCCACGTGCTTCTGGCAGGCCAAAAGCGCATCCGGCTCTGTCAGAAGGCTGCCACCAGTGCCGTGGAGCCACAGCAGTGTAAATCCCGCCGAGATTGGGGGCACAAGTGTGATATCGCATCCTAGAATCCCAGGTCCCGCCTTCCCGAGGTCAACATACCGCACAAACTGCACGGTAGCGCATCTATACCGCCTGCCGCTTGCCGCCCGGCAAAGCTCAACGCATCGCACGCATCGGCTGACGAGCCGATCGTGCGAATTACCGTCGAGTAATTAGAATAGCCAATAAGGTATCGAGAGACGTCTCATAGGGTCCCCACCCCAGAGACAATTGTCAGAAGGAACCTCGTTGCCGAAAATCAGGAAGACTATCGTCACTTCTACGTTCCGCTATAGCCACAGCTAGACGTGTTTCTATCGCTCTCTCGTATCTCGCACTCAGTTTTCGCCACGCATTTACTGTATTTCCGCTTCGCGGGTGTTATAGTGTAAAGTTAGGACAAATTCAGTGTGTACGAGCAGCAAACTCTTCGTAAGGTAAGGTCTCTATTAATTCCCGCTTGCCGAGTCACGCAATTCCCGCTGGACTTCCACAAATCGCTGAAGTAGTCAGTTTTTAATTCGTACGTAGCCGGCGGGCTACGTCATTGCACATTCTCTTAGATTAAGTAGTATAGTAAGTTAGTTAAGTTAGATTAGTTGGAAAGGAAGTCCAGCGTAAGAGTTTCGTGCCTGATTGAGCTTTTCTGAATATTTGTGTCTTTGAGTTGCTTTTGAGTTGCTATTTGCTATCTTTCGCTTGCTTATACCGATTTGCTAGCTCGTTACCGCTTCTATTACGCATGTAATTTGTTATCTTTGATATTTCTTTGATTTTCTCTTGATTTATGTGATATCTTTGATTTTCTATGATTTCTGTGCTTTTCTTGTAATATTTTCTTGTATGGTGTGTCGCTAAACTATTGTCCAACTCCCCGAGGGTTGGCTGAACGTAGTTGTCATAGTTGTTTAAGATTTTGTTGTTAATTTAGCGTATCTTTGAATAATATCGCGTATCGTATCCCGCTCGATATCTTCTATATCGAGTCAATAGTAGTTATCTTTGTGAACCTTCGGGTTAACTAGTAGTTCTCTCATTTGTTTTATCGCTACGCGATCCCTTGTTAACTTAGCTTCTTTTGTTGTAAATCTCTCGAGTCAAGCTAATTTATTGAGCCAAATTATATTAGATCTTTTATAATATCGCTAGTGCCGCCAAGTATAGGATATTTTGCCTGAGTATCGTATCGCTCGGTGATACGCGCCTAAAACGTAGTATAATAGCTTGTTTTGTATCGCTTCACAGGCACACTAGCTAGCCAGCGTATTATTGTTTTTTTTTCTGTCGCTACAGCGGATTCAGGCTCAATAAAATAAGTATTTTCCGTAGCCAAAATTATTATTCCCGAATTACGATTATTGTATTATTTTTGCTATTTCGCTCAGCGAGTTCATGATATTATAAAGTAGTTCTGTTACTGTAATTTATTGTACCGCGTGTACTATCTGATTGAAAATATAAACTGCGGAATTGTTAAAAAGGTTTATCTGGTGTTCACGATTTATTTCGGATAATCTAATTACCTAAGTAAGGTGTACCCAACCCCTCTACCATTCTCGCTGTAAATTGGAGCCAGCTGTGCCGTCGAGGCCGTCGTTCCATTAATTTGTTGTTTGAGTTGCTACCGCTGGATTTTCTAGTTATTATTTCGTAGAAAAATCGACGCATTCGCGTCTGGCGCCCAACACTATCTTTGTATCGCAGAAAATTATCTATTTCATCAGGAACGCCGTAGAGCGCGGTGGAACTCTGAAACACCGTTGCAATACATATACATAAGATAGTTCGTGCGCTCGGTGCGCGGTAGGACTTCATAGTCAGATTGAAGTAAACACCACACGGTGGTGTGTGTGTGCGAGCGATAGATACTGGCCGTCCAGCTGATCTACGCGATCGCACACTTTGCCCGAACATACCGCCCGCCTCGCTGTCGTTCGACGATTGCGAAACTATAATGCACCGCCCGCCGTGGGGGGCTCATTTTGAGTGTTAACCGGTAGCACGCACAATTTTACTATCGGTCGTTTCAACACCGACGATTTGGTTTTCACTGTCACCACGCGAACTAGTCCATCCGATCCTGGGTGGACGTCGATTACCCTCGCGAGTGGCCAGACTGATGGTGGTAGGTTTTCATCCCTGATGAGAACGATGGCTCCGATGTCGATGTTTCCGTTGATTGATTGCCACTTCGGCAGATGTTGAAACGCCTGGAGGTATTCCGTACTCCAACGTTTCCAAAAATGTTCGAGCATTTGGCGCGAGTGTTGCCAATGCGAGAGGCGTTGGACGGGTACGTCCGCGAGCGAGGGTTCTGGCACGATATTCAGAGCTGTGCCTATGAGAAAATGCCCTGGCGTTAAGGCACCCGAGTCGGTTGGATCGTCCGAGAGTGCACACAGTGGTCGCGAGTTGAGAGTAGCTTCCACTTGCGCGAGAAAGGTTTCGAATTGCTCGAAGGTTAGTTTGGCTTCGCCGATTACCCTCTTGAGGTGGAACTTCACTGACTTCACCCCGGCCTCCCATTTACCCCCGAAATGAGGTGCTGACGGAGGATTGAAGCGCCACTGTGTTCCGTGTGAAGCGAGGATGTCAGCGATCTGAGCGGATTCTTTTGATGATGCCGCGAGTAGACGACGAAGTTCAGCATCGGCGCCAACGAGATTCTTTCCACAATCACTTGCGATAGTAGAACAGATTCCGCGTCGCGAGGTGAAGCGCTTATACGCTGCGATAAAGGCTTCCGTCGTGCAGTCCGAGACTAGCTCGAGGTGAACTGCCGATGTGGAGAAACATACAAAGACCACGATGTATCCTTTGTACGTTTTTGGATTTCTCCCGCGAGAAGCTCGAATTGCGAATGGCCCCGCGTAGTCGACGCCAGAGTGCAAGAAGGGTCTTGCCTGAGAAACGCGAGACTGAGGAAGCTGGCCCATCTGCTGGACGCTAAGAGTAGCGCGTTGTCGAGCACATGAAACGCAGCGATGGATGTACGAACGGACCGGTACCCTGCCGCCGATGATCCAGAAGCGTTGTCGGATAGTGGCGAGAGTGAGCTGTGGTCCCCCGTGGAGAGTCGTTCGATGATAATGATCAATAACCAGCGTGGTTAATGACGATTCACGAGGGAGAATGAGAGGGTGCTTTTCGTCGTAAGCTAGGAACGATTGCTGCAATCGTC
Organism: Rhogogaster chlorosoma; assembly: GCA_944452935.1. Classification (NCBI taxonomy): domain Eukaryota; kingdom Metazoa; phylum Arthropoda; class Insecta; order Hymenoptera; family Tenthredinidae; genus Rhogogaster; species Rhogogaster chlorosoma. The sequence goes on from OX101802.1 coordinate 18,840,693, forward strand.
CTCCAACTCTTAGTAGTCCGTTCCGGTCCACGAATGGGGCCAGCCGATAGAGTGAGTAGCGGCGAGTGAGACGCGAACCTTGTTTGACCAATTTGATCTCGGCTTCGAAGTAAGCCTTCTGGATTGTCGCGACCCAGAAGATGCGAGCGTTCTCTAGTTCCAACGTCATGATTGGACCGCGCGAGACCTTTTCCTGACGAGATTTCGCGACCGATTTTGATAAGAACAAGTTCGCAGCACGTTTGCAGAGAGCGGTGATTCTCAACAATTTCGTTAACGATGAGTAACGATCGACGAGATCCCATATTGGTGGCGGATCAGATGCCGCGAGGTGATGGGCTGCTACTTGTTTCCTTTCTTCGAGAGGCTCGTCTCCCTTCAATGTGGGAGATGCGGACGGCCAGCTGACTGAAGGCTTGGCTAGCCACGATGGACCACGAGTCCAGAGTTCCGAGGCGCGAACTTGCTCTGGAGAGGCGCCGCGAGACGCGAGATTCACTGGATTTTCCGAACCCGATATGTGATGCCACCGAGCGCGCGCGAAATCTTGTATCTCGGTGACACGATTGCGGACAAAGTCTTTCCAACGAGAGGGGTGACTTTTAATCCACGCGAGGGCGACCGTCGAGTCCGACCACAGATGAACCGGAGCATTCGTGAGATTGAGAGTGCTTTCCACGTGGCGCACGAGTCTGACGAGAAGGAGCGCGGCACACAGTTCGAGACGCGGAATTGTCACTTTTTTGAGAGGCGCGACTTTTGTTTTTGAACACATCAACGAAACGCGCACTTCGTGAGTGTCGATGTACGTTCGCAAATATATCACCGCCGCGATTGCCTCTTGAGAAGCATCCGCGAACCCGTGAATCTCCACCGCTGGAGACTCTGAGCCGAGCCCGATCCACCGAGGGATCGTGATGAGCACGACGTCTTGTAGCTCTTGTCGGAAGGTGTTCCAGCGCGACGCGAGTGATTCGGGAAGTGGCTCATCCCAGCTGAGGCCCATTGTCCACAGCAATTGCATGAAAATCTTGGCTCGGATCGTAATTGGCGAGAGCCAACCGAGAGGATCGAACAGCTGAGCAGTTTCCGAGAGAATCTTTCTTTTTGTAAGGATGCATTCACCCTTGAAAAGTTGAGGTGCAAACGCAAACGAGTCGATCTCGGGTCTCCACATGAGACCGAGCGCACGAAAGAATGGACTTTGGTCAAGATTCTGCTGTTTTGCAATTTCCTGATCGCCTGGTGGAATATCCACAAGAGTTTCGGGGTGACTCGACGTCCACTTTTTGAGTTCGAAGCCGCCCGCCCTGAGCAGCTGATTGAGTTCTAGGATTTTTTCGCGAGCTTGCAGTGGGTTGTCTGCCCCCGAAAGTACGTCGTCAACATACGTATTGTCAATAATGACCCGATTTGCGAGAGGATAACCTTGCCCTTCGTCTTGAACGAGCTGGTGAAGGACACGTATTGCGAGATATGGAGCACTGGCGAGACCATACGTTACCGTACAAAGTTGATATTCCTCGATTGGGAGCTGTGAGTTTTCTCTCCAAAGGATCCGCTGTAGATCCCAGTCGTCTTGGTGCACCCGAATCTGTCGGTACATCTTGGCGATATCTGCGGAGAAAGCGACAGGATATTGTCGCCACCGCATGAGAACGTCGGCGAGGTCTGTTTGCACTTTTGGGCCGACGTAGAGATTGTCATTTAGAGAGAGTCCTACTTCAGTTTTCTGAGATCCGTTGAATACTACACGTAACTTTGTAGTTGAACTGCACTCGCGCGCGACACCGTGATGCGGTAGATAAAACACGCGAGTCTCACTGTTTGATCCACTGGGAGCGCGACACATGTGCCCGAGGTCACGATATTCGCGAAGGAAGTTCGAATAGGCTTCCTTGAGCTTCGCGTCACTCACGAATCGTTTCTCCACCCGTAGGAGCATTTGATACGCGGGAATACGCGAGTTTCCGAGATAGACCGAACTGTCTTTGATTGGCAACCGAACGATGTAGCGACCGGTCGAATCGCGAGAAACTGTTTCGCGGAAGTGCTTTTCACAGCTTTCTTCGTCAGGCGTAAGCGCAACCGGAGTGGATACTTCTTCTTGTACCCAGAAACGCCGTACGAGATCGGTTAACTCGTGATCCAAGGAGCACTGCAGCCCTTGAACCGCGACATGAGAGAAGCTTGTTGCTTCTGACGAAACAGGACCCGATAATACCCATCCGAACTGGGTTTCTTGAGCGATTGGTGTGCCAGGAGCTCCCTTCCGTATGCCTTGGATGAGCACGTGGCCATAAACATCGGCGCCGAGGATGACGTCAATTTGACCAGGTTGAGCGAAGCTAGGGTCTGCGAGAGTGAGACCTTGTAGATGAGGCCAGTCTTCCACGAGAATTCGGAACGATGGAAGGAATGAAGTCACGCGAGGAAGTATGAATGCTTCCACACGGCACGAGAATTCGGTGTTCACCCGAGATTTTATCTGGAGTGTCGCGACACCGCGAGTTACTCCGGATTGTTGAGCTCCAACTCCGATGACTGGTATCGAAGCGTGGCGCCGAGATGATCGCAATCGCTGCGTCAGTGCCTCGGAGATGAACGAGCTTTCAGAGCCTTGATCCAACAAGGCTCGAACAGTGATGCACTCGCCTGTTTCGGGATTCGAAACGAGAATTTGTGCTGTCGCAAGGAGAACTGGTGAACACTGTGCGTTCCTCGATTGAGAAGCATGGCTGCTGACCTGTGCTGATGTGCTTGCCGGAAGATGAGATGATTGAGCTGCGGTAGCCTGTCTTTGAGGAGCATCGTTGCCAGATGCTGATGTAGGTGCGGAAGATCTTCGATGGAGGAGAGTGTGATGTCGACCTTCGCAGGTACGACATCTCTTGTCCGATCGGCAGTCTTTTACCGGATGTGGACCAAGGCAGTTGAAGCAAAGACTGTGAGACGCGATGAAGTCCTTTCTTTGTTCAAGCGGTTTGCCTTGGAATGATTTGCACCCTGCGATGTAATGATTTCCCTTGCAATAGGAACACGATGATTCTTTCGATTGCACTACGTGAGATTTGGTGGTGCAACCGCTAGGCTTCCCGGGTGAGACCTGCGTTTTGCTGGATGAACTCTGGCCTTGGGCTTGTTCCACAGCCTCGAGAGTGTGGATGCGACCGAGCAGGAATGATTCGAGCTCTTGGAAGGCTGGGGGGTCACGAGTTTCGCTTACGCGCTTTTCCCACTCTTCAAGAGATCCTGAGTCGAGTTTGCTTATTGTCATGTGCACTATGATGTCATCCCACTGTTTGACTGGGCGACCGAGTGCTTCCAGAGCGCCGATGGCTTCGCAGGTATCGCTGTGCAGACGTTTGATTTCTGCCGATGATTTTTTCCCGATCCGCGGAATCGCAAAAAGTTTTCCGAGATGAGAGCTTGTGAGTAAACGCTTATTTTCGTAGCGCGACACGAGAGTTTTCCAGGCACGAGAGAAATTGTCACCGGTGACAGCGATATTTCGGATTAGTTGCGATGGCTCACCGGTCAAGCTAGTTTTCAGATAGTGGAGTTTTTCCACGTCCGAGGGTTGTTCATTTTCGCGAACGATTGAATTGAATAGATCGTGGAAAGGTTGCCATTCAGAAAAACTACCGGAGAACGATGGCAAGGCGATAGGAGGTAGCCTTCGTAAAGTTGGCTTGGCGTCTGAGGCTCGAGATGCCTCCACGCGAGATTCGTGTTGTGCGGTTGCCAGTTTGAGTGACTCCAGGAGATCAAGCATGTTTCCCCGCGAGTCTAGGTATTTTTCTTCGCACTGCCCGAAAAAGTCTTTTGAATAATACGATCGCTGCTCGATTGATGGAAGCTGCTTTTCATCGGCAGCGGATTTCAATTTGGCCATCAGATCATGATTGGATTGGAACTTTGTCCAGTTCGACTCGAGAGCGTTAAGTCGCGATTGTACTTGACCATAGGTTGTTTTTGCCTCCCCGAGCTTTTGAAGATTTTCCATCGTGCGCGCGATGCGCCATAAAAGCTCGGTTTGGCGATCGATTAACTCACTGAGCGACATGATAGCGAGATATCAATAATCACTCCCACGGGAATTTGACTGTTGACACTGCGAGGTAGACACAGACAAGCACGCGATACACTTACTTGCACGCACACGACACTCGAATTGTTGTCACACACTGACTACGAGTCTCGATGAGATAATCCGCGCCTTAGATACGAGTTGGAAATTAACCGTTTTCAGTTAGATTCCACTGAGATTTTTCCGTTTTTAGCGTTTTCCGTAACGCTGCGGATAAGCCTTTTCACAACACTGCCGTGTCACTCACCCACTAATTCGTTACCCGAGATTCGCGACGATTCAGAGATTGTTCAAATCAATTCGCGACCGATCCGGCTCGAAGGACCAAAAAATGTGATGAGAGAAACGTTAGAGAGGTTCTTATGATGTAAGTTAACGAATTAGCGAGATAGAGGCCTAGGATGAGTGACTTTCGGGAAAAATGATTAGAGAAGGCTCACACTGATTTGTGTCTTTAATTAAAACTCGTGGTTTATTTCGTACTCGCGATTAGAGATACATAAAATACATATAAGACCACGAGGCCGATAGTTTACAATGTATTCCACGGGGAATGTCGAGACACACTGATCTATATGGACTTCGATCTCGTTCGCAAGGATACATACTGCAACGGTGACTCCAGAGCTATCACCGCGCTCTACGGCGTTCCTGTGGCTAAGATAAATTTACAACAAATAAACTGCGATAATCGGTAGTGTTGGGCGCCAGACGCGGATGCGTCGATTTACAAAGAAATCCACAAAAAGCAGCGATAACAGACCAAAAACGAAGATATTGGAACGACGGCCTCGACGGCACAGTTAGCTCAGATTTACTGCGATAATGATAGAGGGGCTGGGTACACCTTACTTAGGTAATTAGATTATCAGAAATAAATGTTGAACACCAGATAAACCTTTTCAACAATTCCGTATATTATATTTTTCAATCCGATCGTACACGCGGTACACTAAATTACATCAACAGAACTACTTTTTCATATCATGAATTCGCTAAGCGAAATAACAAAAATCATACAACAACTGTAATTCGGGAATAATAATGCTTAATACGGAAAATACTTATTTTATCGAGCCTTAGTTCGCCTTAGCGGCAAGAAAAACAATAATATGCTGGCTAGCTAGTGCGCCTGTGAAGCGATACAAAACAAGCTATTATACTACGTTTTAGGCACGTATCACCGAGCGATACGATACTCAGGCAAGAGATCCTATCCCTGGCGGCACTAGCGATATTACAACAAATCTACTATATTTTAGCTCGATAAAATGATTGACTCGAGAGATTTACAACAAAAGAAGCTAAGTTAACAAGGGATCGCGTAGCGATAAAACAAATTCAAGAAACTACTAATTAACCCGAAGGTTCGCAAAGATGGACTACTATTGACTCGATATAGAAGATATCGAGCGGAATACGATACGCGATATTATTCAAAGATAAGCTAATTTAACAACAAAATCTTAAACAACTATGACAACCACGTTCAGCCAACCCTCGGGTAGTTGGAAAATAGTTTAGCGACACACCATACAAGAAAATATTACAAGAAAATCATAGAGAATCAAAGATATCACATAAATCAAGAGAAAATCAAGGAAATAGCACAACAATATCAAAGAAATCAGATTACATGCGTCATAAGCGGTAACGAGCTAGCAAATCGGTATAAGTAAGCGAAATATAGCAAATAACAACTCAAAAGCAACTTAAAGACACAAATATTCAGAAAAGCTCAATCAGGCACGAAACTCTTACGCTGGACTTCCTTTCCAACTAATCTAACTTAACTAACTTAACTAACCTACGATACTACTTAATCTAAGAGAATGTGCTATGACGTAGCCCGCCGGCTACGTACGAGTTAAAAACTGACTACTTCAGCGATATTTGGAAGTCCAGCGGGAATTGCGTGACTTGGTAAGCGGGAATTAATAGAGACCTTACCTTACGAAGAGTTTGCTGCTCGTACACACTAATATTAACTTTTTAAACTATAACACCCGCGAAGCGGAAATGTAACTGATAATTACGATGCGAGAGAGAGCGATAGAGGCACGTCTGACGGCTCGAATGCGGAACGTAGAAGTGACGAACGTCTTCCTGATTTTCGGCGACGAGCTTCCTTCTGACAATTGTCTCTGGGGTGGGGACCCTATGAGACGTCTCTCGATACCTTATTGGCTATTCTAATTACTCGACGGTAATTCGCACGATCGGCTCGTCAGCCGATGCGTGCGATGCGTTGAGCCTTGCCGGGCGACAAGCGGCAGGCGGTATAGATGCGCTACGGTGCAGTTTATGCGGTATGTTGACCTCGGGAAGGCGGGACCTGGGATTCTAAGATGCGATATCACACTTGTGCCCCCAATCTCGGCGGGATTTAGACTGCTGTGGCTCCACGGCACTGTGGCAGCCTTCTGACAGGGCCTGATGCGCTTTTGGCCTGCCAGAAGCACGTGGGGCGCGTCTCTCCCACGAGGCTCGTCCTTTCGGGATAACCGAACGCCGTGGCCATCCTGGCGTCGGCGATAGCGGCAGGTGTGGTGGTGTACTTGGTGCGGTAACGGGAGGCTGTAGCGATAGCGTGCAGCCCTATACGCCGTCGTTGCAAGGCCAGTCGCAGGCGGTAGGTGTACTCTGCTGGCGTGGAGCCGTATGCGACCCCTATTTTCCACAGGCCAAAGTACTCCCAAGGTCCTCGTCCTTCCCTCCAGTTGATAGCGGTAGTACACTACCCCGGAGTGTGTACCCTGGAGGTCATCGCGGAATCTGAGCTGCCTTGCGGTAGTCCTCGTAGCGGCATTTTCCTCCTCCTTCTTCTCTCTCTCTCTCTCTCTCTCGGCACATTAACAAAAAAGCACTTCAAATTACTATTTGTTCGGAATCTACTATTTGTCTGTGGTGTGCCGCTATTTTCCCGAGGGCGAGACGTGTCTCGTCTTTCTCCCGCGGTATTATTCCTCTAAATTCTAATTAAATCGCTAAGATTCGGTAGCCAAAAGGGCTTCTGTGACGGCAGCAAATCTGCAACGTCACAATACATATACATAAGATAGTTCGTGCGCTCGGTGCGCGGTAGGACTTCATAGTCAGATTGAAGTAAACACCACACGGTGGTGTGTGTGTGCGAGCGATAGATACTGGCCGTCCAGCTGATCTACGCGATCGCACACTTTGCCCGAACAACGTGAAAGCAAATAAGAATTCAGAACAATTAATTCAAACATCATGATAATAACCCTAAATTTCAATACCATGGTACTGACATGTAATTTTATGACTTACCTTTTTAAAAACTAAACAAATTGCTTTAATCATATTTTTAAAACTTCCAAATAAACACACAGCTGTAAACAATGCACCAATAATCTCTCTTCAAAATTACACCAGATAGAATCAATGAAACTAAATTAAGATAGCGATTAGGCGGTAAACATTTCAAATTTAAAAATTGAATAAAATTCCCGGACATAATTCAATGATGATTATTTTTCTTAACAATCAATATTTTCGTATAATTGCAATACAATTTGATTGAGTATACATTAGACTTAAGTTATGAGAAGTTAATTTTATATTACAAAACGAATATTGATAGAAATTTATACATTTGGTTTGAAAAATGAGAATCGGACATGCCACGGTACTGACATTTCCAGTATATTTTCGTCAGTTATGAATAATCCGAAACCACGTATGTTCCAATATCTAATGCAGGTTGTAGGAAACTATCAGATTTATGACATTAATGACTACTTGATGAAAAAAAACTCTGTTGGATGATAAATAATATACTCGACATAAAAAATCACAGTTATCTGAGAATGAGCCATATATATACAGGATGAGTTTTCTCCGGGTCCAAATGAGGAGGAGCTCATCACCGCCGATGCTCTGCCCACTTTATCCCACTTTATCCGCTTTATCCCACTGTTATCAAAATCTAACTTTACATCAAGCTGTCGATACTTCGTCTGGTCGAGTAAGGTATTGTTGACTGTCGGAAGTTCTAATCTGCTCATTGTTTTCATTCGACAGTCATTAATACCTTACTCGACCAGACAAAGTATCGACAGCTTGATGTAAAGTTAGATTTTGATAACAGTGGGATAAAGCGAATAAAGTGGGATAAAGTGGGCGGAGCATCGGCGCCGATAAGCTCCTCCTCATTCGGACCCGGAGAAAATTCACGCTGTATATGCCTGTTCTGAAAATTCCAGTACGGTTATGGTTCGTTAAACATACCTGTGCTGGAATTAAGTTTAATTCCATTTTACTCGGTTTGTGCTATATGACTGATGGATCTTGTGCAATATTCTGGTGGCCCTGAAATAAGCCGATGTTTTTCGCGATAATTCGCTGGATGACGAACTGGAATTTTCAGAACAGGCATATATATGTGTAACTCTGAGAAAACATGACCAGTAGACGGATACAGAAGGGCTAAGGTGGTAAAATAACTATTTTCGGAGAATGGATAACCTGGGTAAGTAAAGAAGCATCATATGAAATCTCCACTACGTAACACAATGAGCTAATTGCGGGAGTATTAGCGCGGACGTGGATCAGCACGCGCGGTGACGTGCGACGACACGTTTTATTTTTTATCTCCAGCCCAGGTATTTTCTCCATAAATTTTTTCTTTTAGGATTGACGGGAAAGGATCCAGGTATCCAAAAAAAATTATCTCCGTGAATTTCTGTGAGTCCTGCGGAAATGGCAGCGAAATTGAAAAAAAAAAACGCAAAAAAAGTATTGTATTTTTTTTTTTTATAAAATTTTTTATATGAGAGCGCATTCTTTCACGAACAAAACGATTCGAGGATTTTTCCGCTCCGATAAACACTTTCGGAGATATGACTTTTCAAACATAGCGGTGCAACAGTGGTTCCCAAAAGTTCCCAAAAAAACTTTGATTCATTCTGTGAATATTGCCACTAGGTCCAGAGTGGGCCGACTTTTCCTTCTATTTTTTTTTTCTGACGGAAAAAAAAATGTTAATTTTTTCTCAATTGTTCATTTTTTCAATTTTACAAGCCTTCGTTTTACAATCTTTCTACAAGCTTCGTTTTCAAAATCGAAAAAATTAACAATTGAGAAAAAATTAAAATTTTGTTTTCCTTAAAAAAAAATAGAAGGAAAAGTCGGCCCACTCTGGACTTAGTGGCAATATCCACAGAATGAATCAAAGTTTTTTTGGGAATCGAAAAAAAAAAAATTAAAAATGGCGAACTTCGAAAAACTGACGATTTTTCTCAAAAAAGGCAGGCATTTCATAGAACTTGACATCTGAAAGTTTATTTGTATTTTTCTTTGGAAAGGACATTCCAAAACGAACATTTTGAAAAAAAAAACATCCCGATTAGTCAATTTTTGAAGAAGTTATGGCTGTTTGAAAAAAAAAGAGTGACTTTTTTTGGGTTGGGTAAAAAAATTTGAAAAAATTACGAGGACCGTCTTTAGTGGGGTAGAAAAAGATAAAAAAGTTTCAGCCAAATCGAAAGGGGTCGGGTTCAGAAGTGGTCGATTTGGCATGGAATTACCCATATGCTCTATATTGTAACGTTCCGGGATATGCCGGGATTTTAAAAATTGAAGGTATATCCCGCGTTATTGTGAGTACTTTGCTCAAAGAAAATTTAATGTTGATTTTGAGTAATTTTGGGCACTTCACGGCACTAGTAGGTGGGGAAAAGTTGGTTATGCCACAAAAAGCCACCTGATCTAGATTTTGTGTTTCTGGCTAGCTACGGACTCGGTCAATTTCTCAACAAAGCCGTCTATCGTCGGATTCGACCGATTTCTCGCCAAAGCCTCCGATCTTAGCGGACTCGGATAGTTTCCTATCAAAGCCACCGTCCTAATGCAGAACCGGTGTTTTTACGCACAAGTCTGCGTTCCTGTTCTTGCCTAAGTTTTAACTTTTTCCTACGCTCAGATCCGGGGTTTGCACCCAAGACTGTATACCAGACTCGGAAGATTGCTCTTCAAAGCTGTTCCCTGATATAATCTGACTCGACTGTTGTAGCTTTTTATTGTGAATGAATTGAGCAGCGGAAATGTCGGACAAAGAACTGTAAAGCAGTTGTGAGTTTAAATAACTGATATTTAAGGGGGGGGGGGTAAGGGTTTGCAGTTTCGAAAAATCGAATTATTATTTTTTGTCTTATCTTATTGTTAAACATTTCAAGAATATATTCCCAAAATTTTAAGTCGATTTGAGCAAAACTCTTGAAGTTATTGTCTAGTTAGTCTCCTGTCCTTTAACACTATAGTTCTGACAGCAGCGGGCGTTCGGGAAGGCAGTGCAGCTGTCGAGCAGGTATACAGCTTATTCACTTCTATTGTTCTGGTCAATTATCCTGTTTCGAGAATGTTTTATTTAGTTAAGACAGGTAAGTGAAACCATAAAGACATATTTTATATTTGTATGTATACTTGTTTCTTCACTTTTTTAGCTCATAAACTTTTAAACGCGTTTTTCTCAAAACTACTTTTTCAAAGTCCGTGTTCACTGCCATTTAAAAACTACTTGACCGATTCATTTCAAACTTGGTACACATTTTCTGAATATAAAATCCCCCCCCCCCCACATTTAATTAAAATTTTTTATTTTACATTAAGGGGGTTTCCCACCCACAAAATGGTATAATTTTTCGTGGAAAACAGCAGTTTACACTTCAGATGGCCACCAAAAATTTTTTAATGAAAAAAAAAATAATCATAAAACGTTGGGGGGAGGATTTGATGATACTTTGACTAAATTTCAATGGTTTTTAATTCCAGATAATTTCCGACCGAGATATAGTGAACACCGCAAATTGTTATTTTTCTAAGACGTTCTTGGGCAAGCTCTGTCACCGGCTTGTTTTTCAATATTTCCGCATGAAAAAATTAGAGAATATTGTTAAAAGCATGCTTGATAATGTACAAAAGGTTTGAATAAATTTGTTTAATCTATACTTCTAAAAAAATTCCCCCCTTAAGTGATACATGAAGTCACGATCATCTGAAAACTTGTTCCTCCAAAATACAAAAATCAAATATGTGTTTGTGTAAAGAAAAAAAATATAAAATGAAAATTTCTTTATTTTCAAATACTCTTTTATGCTTAAAATACCATATTGTTACAAGCTAAAAATAAGCTATATTTTCTATCATGTGATTACCTAAATTGCCACTGTTTATGCAAGCTAAGACGGTAAGCTTGCTGTTAGCGATCTTGTGCGTTACCAACCAGCCTTGTACTTAGGTTAGTTAACAAGCTAGTTTGAAGCTAATACTTATAAAATTAGCTTTGTGCAAGCTAATTTTGATGCTCACTTTCTACCTGGGTGCTGACCCTAAGTTATTATCCAAGAAAGACTCCTGGTATAATATATCAAGTGAGACGTCTACTTGCGCTGTGCAAAGTATCGCTAAATTTCTATCTTTCCATTTGTTCTAATAACGTAATTGATGAGTCGACCGGACGCTTTGTCTCGTGTCGCTCCTAGACTCGGTTGTAAGACATCTACCCGCGCTTTGCAGAGTATCGCTGGCGTTGCTCGACCGCACCAGCTTTTATACGATTTTCGTGGTCTAGTGACGTCACTGTTGAGGAGAGCAATACGAAAGTTCTCTTACAGTCCAGAACAGTCGTAAAAGTAGAATCTGGAACAGTCTAGAACAGTCGGTAAAGTAAAACCTAGAACAGTCTAGGTATAAGAAAGTTTTGGATGGAAGGACAATATATAAAGCAGGAGGAGAGAGTCAGTCAGTCAGTCGATCAGCAGAGTTCAGTTGTGTCACAGTATGTAAAGAAGAAATATAATAAAGAATAAGTGATCTATTCTGTTGATATCCTAACAAAAATATCTTAACAGTCACGGACTACCTCCCCGAGCCTAGGCGCGGTGGTGGGGATTGACCGTTGGTCACCTGACCGTTTCGTCTGTCCTTCTTCCTCCTATGGCTCAGCCATTATTTTGGTAACGTATAATTGAATTTTCATTTGATTACCGATCACTTTGGTAATGTGTAATTCAGAAGGAGAGCTGACATTTGTAAAATATATTTTTTTTCAATTCTTTGGAACGAATCTATAGATACGAATATTCTACTAACCATGGTCATATTGTGTATATGAAGGATTCTTTGTCAACCCAGCCACCTTTTTTTTTCATGGTCTCAAATTTAATTAATTTTTATTCTGGGGAGTAACCTATTTTTGAGGACCTCTTGTGATTTTTTTCAGATTTTTAGCACTACTCGTTGCCTACATATGAGAAACGTGTGCAATTTTTCATTCTCTATATCTATCTATTTGGCATGAAAAAAAAAATTATTAAAAATACATAAAAAACGTGTTTTTTCCTCAGCTTTTCGATGAAAATATTTTCGAATTTTTTTAATCAAGAAAAAGTGCTCAGAAACCAAAAAAACGCAAAAAAAATGAGTAAAATGGTGTTTTGAGCTCTCCGGGCCGTTTTGATTTTGATGAAAAAATTCACAAATCATCCATCCAATTTCCCAACTTTGCCCTATAAATCTCGTTATGGGCCGACCATTTGTTCCTAGGGAAATAAATTTAAAAAGCACTATACAGCCGTTTTTTCTTCACATAATAGTCTTGAAACAATCTATTCCGATCATCTTGCTTTCTTTTCGTAAACTTGTTGATTGTTTCAGGGGCGTTTAAGACTATTATGTGAAGAAAAAACGGCTGTATTGTGCTTTTTAAATTTATTTCCCTAGGAACAAATGGTCGGCCCATACCGAGATTTATAGAGCAAAGTTGGGAAATTTGATGGATGATTTGTGTATTTTTTCATCAAAATCAAAACGGCCCGAAAATCTCAAAACACCATTTTACTCATTTTTTTTGCGTTTTTTTGGTTTTTGAGCACTTTTTCTTGATTAAAAAAATTCGAAAATATTTTCATCGAAAAGCTGAGGAAAAAACACGTTTTTTATGTATTTTTAATAATTTTTTTTTCATGCCAAATAGATAGATATAGAGAATGAAAAATTGCACACGTTTCTCATATGTAGGCAACGAGCAGTGCTAAAAATCTGAAAAAAATCACAAGAGGTCCTCAAAAATAGGTTACTCCCCATAATAAAAATCAATTAAATTTGAAACCATGAAAAAAAAAGGTGGCTGGGTTGACAAAGAATCCTTCATATAGAGCATATATTTTATGTATTTTTATCTAATTTTATGTAATGGATAATGCGACTGATGTATAGCATGAAATTATATTATAATTACTCAGTACAACTGTTCACATGTTATTTCATATAATTGTATTGAGAACCCATGGAAAAATTATAGAATAATGGAAATAAATGAACAAAATGCTCAATTATATGAATCGAATAAATATTTTTACTTACCAAGACATTGCTGAAATTATTGTAAAGTATTATATCGCGAATATACGTTTTCTTAGCCTTCAAATCATCTCATCTACGTAAAGTTGGCCGAGCAACTTGAGCTTCTAATAGTTTCGACTTTACCAATCGTTTGGTGGTAGATTGGTGGTGATTGGTAGCCTAATCAAATCGTTTGGTAGTCCATAGCTTGTCTGATATCGAATAAATAAATTTAGGTGTTAAGTTAGCCGATTTTTTTTAATTTTCACTCCAATTAAGCTCGTTAGGAGCTCAATGGACGCGAAATCGTTTGGTGGTCACGATAAACTTAATTAGAACGATTGGTGGTACAGTAATGTTCATTAAGGGGTTAGACCCCTCTGGAACGCAGAAAATTAAGGTATTTTTGTGATTTTTTTTGGGTTCAACTCATGATGCGATCAAAAATTAATTTTAGGGCTTTATTATTAAGAACATTATTAAGTATACAAAAAAATTTTTCTTTTTTTCTTCAAATACAAAATGGCGTCAGAAACAGACATTAAGTAAAAACAAATTTTTTTTTGATAGTCTATCGGTGGGCAATCCTGGAGTTTTTTAACAGCTCTTAGAACAAACAAAAAAAATTTTTCGTTATCTAGATGAGTTTTTTTAGAGAAGTACACAAGATTATAGTGAAATATTAAGTTTTCGCAAAATGGCGACCATTCGAATATCAAGTTTATATTTCGTGAAAAAAAACGAATTTCGATCGTTTATAATAATTGTAATTTTCAAGTAATCATAAAAATCATGTGTACTTCTTTAGATAATTTATTTAAGAATCTACAGTTCAAATTTCAAGTCGATCGGATAAAAATTGCAAAAATTATGCTGTCCACCAGTATGAAAAACGTAGTTCCGAGAAAAACGCGTTTGAAGTTTCAAAACATTTTTACTATCGGGCCATTCAAGTAATACGTTCGCTTGAAGGGGGAGGGGGGAGTTTCGAATCATGTGATGTTACGAACTGCTTAGGGGGAGGGGGGGTCTGTGTAAATGTTATGTTCTATCCGAAAATATTATTTTACTAAAAAAGAAAAATTATTGAAAAAAAAAACAGACAGGATCATATTAATATATTTTGCAAAACTCATATTATTCCAGCCAGAGAAATGAAATTCAACATGTTTTAGATGAAGAGTACAAATTTTGCATCGAAATCATTTTATTTCACGAAAAATCCAGACTTCCTGTATAATTAAAGTATTGAATATTAACCTATAAGACCAATTGAATAATTCTTGAATATGGGGGGAGGGGGGATCCAAATTTGTACGTTCATCGAAGGGGGGGTTCAAAAATTGTTACCAACTGTTACATGGGGGGAGGAGGGGGGCCCAAAATCGCCAATTCTGGCGAACGTATTACTCGAATGGCCCCTTATAGGAAATTTTCAAGCGGTAAGCGTTAAGTTGTTTCACAAATGAAGCCAAAAATTAATGTTACAGTTTTGTCACATCGATAAATCCATATGGATATCATTCTTAAGATATCAATACATCATTTAGGCCAAAAAAAAAAAAATTCGCAAAAAAAATTTTTACAGAGGGGTGTAACCCCTTAATGGGTGCCCAGTGGCTAACTCTTTTTTCCGGGAACGAGTCTCCTTTCTGGTATTTTTTATGTGCCTATGGCCGGCGAAGCAGTCGACAGGAGAGCTTGGGAAACCATGACGAAGCCTCCCGCCGCTGTCATTCCGGATTCGCATAACCTCTTAGTTCGCGAGAGCACAAATAATTTTAATTATTAATTAAAATTGAATTAATTTTTCCCTCATGATGTTCCGCATTTAATACTCGATGGATGTGAAATATTTTATATAGCTTAGCATATTACGGAGAGCCTAATGCCCGGAGCTTTTCCTAACCAATAAATATAATGCCGGGAACAAGAAGCTGCGTCCCAAGCTTGAAGTCTGGTTTGAGAATGAGAATCCACCCCCTGTATCGATTATCAAAATCTGCGTCTCAAGCTTAAAGTCTGGTTTGAGAATGAGAATCTAACCCTTGTATCGATTATCAAAATTCTATTTATTGGTTAGGAAAAACTCCGGGCATTAGGCTCTCCGTAATATGCTAAACTATATAAAATATTTCACATCCATCGAGTCTTCAATGCGGAACAATATGCGGGAAAGATTAATTTAATTTAAATTAATTATTAAAATTATTTGTGCTCTCGCGAACTTACAGGTTATGCGTATGCGGAATGACAGCGGCGGGAGGCTTCGTCGTGGTTTTCCAAGCTTTCCTGTCGACTGGTTCATCGATCATAGGCACATAAAAAAGGCCAGAAAGGAGACTCGTTCCCGGAAAAAAAAGTTAGCCATTGGGCACCCATTAATGAACATTACTGTACATCGTTTGGTGTAAAGTCCAAAACAAAATCGAATAATAAACAGCAGGGTTTTTCCGTTGGATCTCAAAAATTTCCCGGATCTAGGGAATTTCTCCCGGATCTGGCGAAATTCTCCTGGAGCGATTGGAAGCTTTCCTATCAAACGCGATCTTGACTATCGTAATCGGATATCGTGAATTAGTATAAATGAAGAAGCCTTGAAACATGAATGTTGACCAGTGCTGTTACTTTTAGGTTAGCCGTGGTGAATTCAATTTCTCCAGCCGCTCATGATATCCGATTACGATAGTCAAAATCGCGTTTGATTCGAAAGCTTCCAATCGCTCCAGGAGAAATTCGCCAGATCCGGGAGAAATTCCCTAGATCTGGAAAATTTCTGAGATCCAACGGAAAAACCCTGCTGTTTATTATTCGATTTTGTTTTGGACTTTACCGCCAAACGGTGGACCACCAATAGTTCTAATTAAGATTATCGTGACCACCAAACGATTGCGCATCCATTGAGCCCCTAACGAGCTTAATTGGAGTAAAAATTAAAAAAAATCGGCCAACTTAACACCTAAATTTGTTTATTCGATATCAGATAATCTATGGACTACCAAACGATTTGATTAGGCTACCAATCACCACCAATCAACCACCAAACGATTGGTAAAGTCGAAACTATTCAAAGCTCAAGTTGTTCGGCCAACTTTACGTAGATAATCATCTCTGACTGCAGATCGAGTCACGTGGTACCAACTACCAGGTGTACCAACGTAACAGCGGTGGGAGAAGAAGAAGCAGAAAATTCGCGCGTGGCGATATCTTGCGGCCGTTCTGAGAACTAATATATATAATAAATACTAATGGCCGTTCCCAGCAGTTTTACAATCGCTAATTACCACAAATTTGTAGAATACAACTGGGGCCTACATCGTTTCCAGACAACAATTTCCATAATTTATTGGTAAGAATTATACATCGGATATTATGACAATAGTAATTTTTCTTATGAAATTATTAGGAATTAATTCCATACCGCTGCAACACCTTTCGTATAATGAATTACCAATTTTCCTTACCATTTGAATTTCGAATTAAAATGTCATTTCTTTCAACTGCAAAATAGGATCCGGAGACTCATGTTACTTATACAATTATTACGACTTTTCGGACGGTGAGAAATACTGCTGTTCATTAGTTATTTTACCCAGAACTTAAGGTCTAAAATATTGGTAACGGTTACTTCTCTTTTAATACTAATTTTTCTTGGAAATTAAATAGAAACTTCAGGTATATTTTTGTAATATTCGATTTATTACACTGTTCGAAAAAACGTGAAATCTCATATAATCGTATATATTTACAAGAAAAAAAAAAGAACAATAATACTCACGTAGGTGTGAGTCACGGAGTAGTAAGAAGGAGACAACACTCGAGCAGCATTCGGCTCAAAAGTTGGCCCAGTTTTTGGGGCAATGTAGAGGAACTGTGAATAATGCGCTTTGAGCGCCTCTTGCGGTGTAAACCCGTACAGCGCTCCTCCTCCCCTTTTCGCTATGTTACAATCGTGGTTACAATGCTGTTTCCCGCCCTTTTGTTCGGATTTAATATCGGTTACTACGTGATATCGGTTAATGTGGAGTGGTTTGTTTTGATACGCCATTGGAACTTCATACACGCCAGACGTGTCTCCCCACAGTATCCCTCTATACTTACATCTTCCCTTGTACCTCAATATTCATGTTTGATAAATTTTGAGTCCATTCGGTTTCCGAAAGGCAATTACTCGATTTTCCTGGTTTTCACTCACTCCAAGTGCGTATTTTACGATTTAACGGAGTATATCCATATACACCCTTCTTTTTATTTTTATATTTTATAGCGAAAATTTCTCTTTTTTCCGTAAGAGGCGCTCAAAGCGCATTATTCACATTGCCTCATTGTTCCTCTACATTGCCCCAAAAACTGTGCCAACTTTTTGAGCTGAGTGTTGTCTCCTTCTTACTACTCCGTGGTGTGAGTATTCGATTTCACATGTAGATGGACAAGCAACACCATTTCGCCGAGAAAAACGCCATTCGATTTTTTTGACCTAACCGGGACTTGAACCTACTATCGCTCGCGCATACCGTATTACTAGTCGCACGCTCTACCTACTACGCCAAACTACCCTATAGCAATTAATCCATCTTTTTCCTAATTTGTTGGAACTTCGGAACTCCCATGATCGGTTGTACGAACTACACGAAATTAACATATTTCATTCATAGAAATTATTTGATATTTGCGCCATCTCAAAAATTGGCAGTTAAATTGAGCGTCTGAAACATTTGCGTAAATCAACATAAATTTGCATCACGGTAATGCTATAAGAAGTCTCATACAATCATATATTTACAGGAAAAAAAAGAACAATTAAACTCACGTAGGTGTGAATATTCGTTTTCGCATGTAGATGGACAAGCATCACCATTTCGCTAAGAAAAACGCCATTCGATTTTTTTGACCTAACCAGGGGATTTGAACCTACTTTCGCTCGCACATACCGTATCACTAGTCGCACGCTCTACCTACTACGCCAAACTATCCTATGGCAAATAATCCAGCCTTTTCTTATTTGTTGGAACCTCGGAACTCCCATGATCGGTTGTACGAACTACACGAAATTAACATATTTCATTCATAGAAATTATTTGATATTTGCGCCATCTCAAAAATTGGCAGTTAAATTGAGCGTATGAAACATTTGCGTAAATCAACATAAATAAAAATGTGCCAGAATTGATAAAATTAGTGGATAATTTGTCTTACGGATGTGTTCGAGGATTTACTGAGTTTGAAATTATATAAAAATGATGAGAAATGAGATATATACTTTCTTGACAGGCGAAGATATGAAATAAATATCGAATCCGATGTAAGTTATTATTTTACAAGACTAATTTACACAGCAATTCTGTATTGAAGAGCTATAATTTTTTGGCAATGTCGATTATGGAAATATTATACCCTACACCTCATATACTTACTGATATACATTTATTGCAAGCAGAAAAATTACACAATTTTTTCAAATCCGTGAATCGAACTTCATCTCTTCCTGCGATTGTATACTTCTTACAAATTTTGGTACGCATATTTGACTAATAACTCTTCTCTTACCTTCATTAGAAAAGAATCACTGTATATATTGTAACGATTCCAATATTCAGATAAAGTGTATAATTTATCGCTTGAGGTTTTATACCGATGGAAAATGATGAATCATTTCGACAGGATCATATATTATATATCGTAAGTTCTACATCAACTGTATCATTTTTTCTCATATATTTTCAAAGTAGAGAAATTGTTATCTGGGGTTGTGGAAAACAAAGGGTCGTGTTCGGAATTTCTCACAGAATCGGGCTGAGGCAGCCGATTTTGCATTTTCGATGCATGGACTTCGGTATAAGTCGAAATAAGTGGCACACCCACACTTTGCGACAGGAAAAAAAAAAACAACAACAACAATTTTATTTAATTTTAGGTTCGCTCGATCCCATTCCTTCTCAAACATCGGCTGCCAAAAGGACAATCCGATTGATACCCTCGTTTCGAAGATATTCGAGTAATTAGATGGGTCGGTCAAAATCGACTGGACCCCCCCCCCCCCCCCCCCCCAAGGGCGTTGACTAGGTAAAAAACGCGGGCTGCTCCGCTTCCCGCGTAAACTGCGAGGAGCGAGACAGCAGACGAACAACAATGACAGAGCATCGTAACGGCCACTGGGGTGTGAGGAGAATGAGGACGCTGAGCTCCCTACTCCTCAGTAGCCACAGATTTGGTTTATGTTTAAAATACATTCGAGCGAGTCTGAGAGACGTTTTTTATCTTACCCATATCATACTAGACAACTCAAGTTTTATAATTGAAAAACACGAATTAAATCGAAGAACTACAGCTCACACATGCGCGTAAAGAGATTTTAATTCGCGAAAGGAGAAGAGTAGTGGGAGGTTTGTATTTAGCCCTAACAACGCCTGTTATTTGCGTCGCGACCGCCTAACGCGGCAGCGCCCGAAATCGCCTAATTATTCCGCCAAAAATCGGCAGTCCAATGCATCAGGATGGTCGTGATTCTTCCTAAGCCATTGATCCGATTGTAAAGATCTTGATCTTGATTCAAAGATGAAGGATATAGCTATGAAATGTCTTTCGCCAAATATTTAAAAAAAAATCACTCGTTGTAACTCATCGCAAAGATGGCCTATTTTCAAGATTTGTTTTCACGAAGCTGAAAGTGAAATCGCAAATTCGGCCAAATAGGTTATACAGATATATCTTTCATCTATAAGAATCTTTATTAAAAACTCGATTATCTAGAAAAATGAGGAAATGAGAAGGAAAGTCCTGAGAGTCTGTAAGCGCGCGCTCGGCGAGGCCTAGTTAAGGGGAGGGACCAGTCGAATTTGACCGACCGATCTAGAGAATTCTAAATTCTCGAATATCTCCGAAACGGGGGTATCAATCGGATTGTCCTTGCGGCAGCCGATGTTTGAGGAGTAATGACATCGAGTTTTCTTGTAAAATGCATGAAACCTTTATTTATTTTTTTTCTTATGCGTCGAAAAATGCGGGCGGGTGACTTATTTCGACTAGCATCAGTGCCCACGCATCATTGACGCGGACAAAAGTATGTAACAACAAGTCTATACGGTATGACGAGCACACCCATTACAAAACATCTTCGTTCCATGCAGTAATAAAGTAGAAAAGTGCAATTCAGATTTCGTTGTAATTAGCGATTAAAAATTGTTGGGCAGCCATGGTAAATGGTTGGGTTGTCATGGCAATCCTTAGTTTCCGAGATGCAACAATGTAGGCTATGTTCCTTTTTTGACTACAAGTACTGGCAGTACAGTGGCTTCGCATCGTACTGCGAAGAGTGTTCCGAAATAGATTTAGGTGTTGGCAGTACTGCATAACGGAACGGGGTGTTGTGCGGTGGACGGTGGACGGTGTCACTCAGAACGCTTGACAACGACATGATGCCGACGTGAGGTTAGAATCGACAAATATCAGTAATATTGTAATTACTCATTAGGATTCATCGTATTTTTTCACCATTGAATAATCGTCTATTTTTTAATTCAATTTCATGTATGGCTAATGTCAATATATTTCTTTTACTAATTTTTCTCTCCCGAATTTGCGCCCATTTTTAAGGTTGAAGCACTTGTTGATAATTCAATGTTTTGATCTGCCGCCATCTTGGTTTACTGCGGCTGCCTTACCTTTCTGGCCACAGTATTCACAGCTCGGACTACGTCATCAAGTATAGGGATTTTATGACGTCATTGGTGTTTCACAGCGCGCTGTAAGCGTATATCGGAACGCATCAAACAACGCTGCCAGTACTTGCAGTCAAAAAAGGAACATAGCCGTAGTCCACCGTCTGCAGTACCGACGAAACGACTCTGCGCTGTCCTTTCTTTCTCGGGCATTTCGGAAACTAAGGATTGCCATGACAACCCAACCATTTACCATGGCTGCCCAACAATTTTTAATCGCTAATTCCCAGGTACAATATTGTGTTGGCCGGACAAGTTTGAAACTTCAAACTAGCTTTATTTTAACCTGGCATCCAAGACTCATTTTGTAAGCTAAGTTCAAGGTTGCTGTTAGAATAAAATACATGATAAGAGTCTAAAGTGTAACTAACATTAAAAAATGTCTAGCTGTTAGCTTGTTTTCCACGCGTATTTCAAGATTCGTTTTTAGCTTGGATACCTATCTTAGAACAACCTAATATTTTATCGTTACTGCAACGTTCACTTGTGTGTTTTAAACGAATTAAAAATATCTAACTGTTAGCTAGTTTTCCACGCGTATTTTAAGATTCGTTTTTAGCTTGGATACCTATCTTA
The DNA here is from genome assembly GCA_944452935.1 of Rhogogaster chlorosoma. Lineage (NCBI taxonomy): Eukaryota > Metazoa > Arthropoda > Insecta > Hymenoptera > Tenthredinidae > Rhogogaster > Rhogogaster chlorosoma. The sequence continues at coordinate 18,862,440 of OX101802.1, forward strand.
GAACAACCTAATATTTTATCGTTACTGCAAGGTTCATTTGTGTGTTTTAAACGAACTAAAAATCTCTAACTGTTGGCTAGTTTTTCACGCGTATTTTGAGATTCGTTTTTAGCTTGGGTACCTAGCTTAGTAGTCCAAGAAATAAAGCCGAAAAAATTTAAAATCAAAATACAGTAAAGTTTGAAAAAAAATTGTTAATTTATTTTTATAGAGAAGTATAAAGAAGAATATACCGGTATTCTATAAGAATATACCGGTCCCATACGGTATGTATCAGTGTCATGCAAAAATGCTTTATTTCCTGGACTATAGAGCAACTTCACCTCGAACTTCACGCATTTCATCGTTACTGCAAGGTTCACATGTATTGCGTTTGAAACGAAGCACTGCTGCGATAGCCATAATTGTCAGTATTTAAATTTAAATTTACCGCACACGGAAAAAATTAAATAATTGAAATTACTATCTGGTTATGGTAGAATTTTATAAAGTCAACTCGATAGCGATGAATACTACTTTGATGATTGTATAAATGCTGCGATGAGAAAATTAATCGATCGAGATGTGGCGTTGAATTTCCCCAGCAAACCAACTAACGTAACAAACACACAAGATATGCGTTAGCGACTAACGTGTCGTTCAGGCTGTAACGCAAATAAAGTAGACTTCTGTGTCGCTATAAACCTCCATATCTCACGTAAGGCCGTCGCGTTATGCCATGACGTGGAATTGGCGCTAGTTTTGAATCAGTAAGAAGCACGAGAATGCCGCCGTATCCCAACGCCATTCTAATGCTAGCCAGTCGCGTTAGAATGCTACACAAAGTTCGTACTACCATTGTGTCAATCAGTAATATTAGAATGCAGTGGAATTGCAACGGCATACTAGCGTTAGCCGGTGACGTTAGAATGCTGCATGAAGTTGACACTACCTTCGAGGCGATCAGTACCGGTACGATGCAGTCAGATTTTAACGGCGTTTTAGCGTTAGACCGTGGCACTAGAGTGCTACAAAAAGTTGCTCCATCCTTTGGGTCGTGCAATCAAAAAAGGATGCAGCTACATTTCAATGGCACTTTAACGTTATGTTGTAATGTGGTTGCCGAGATGTATCATAACAGAAAGGTTTGTATTGAATTTGGAAAACATCGGTGGAACGGTTCAGATTTTGTAATTTTTCGAATGCTCATCAAAATCGAGTGCTGATTTTTTTTTATATAGATTATTATAAGAGCAAAGTTGGTATGAAATTTGAAGAAAATCAGTCAATTGGCTCGGATATTACAAAATTTGGATTCTTTCGAAAATTTTGAAAAATGTCGAATTGCTATAATTGGTCATAATTTTATTGGTATTTTTTCATTGGTATGTCTTAGTGCAATAAACCTGATGATATTTTATTTCATAATTTACACTCAATACGTTTTATTTTAATATAATATGTATCTCAATATAATATACAGGGTGTCTCGAAATTCGCGCATGTGCTACATACGGGCGGATTCCTTGCGAAGAATGGATACGGAATATCCAAGTAAAAACTTCCGCGAGGACTTAGTTTTCCTGTAAAAGCACTTATTAACGAACCAATCAGCGTTCATCTTTAGAAGACTGTCTAAAATCCCTATCGCCGTCCGCCTTATTAGCGCGAGCGAAACAATAATGTGTGGTGTTGCCCGCTCGCTTGTCACAACGCGCTCGTATACGTGAGCGCGACACATAGACAGATATACGAGCGCGTTGTGACAAGCGAGCGGGCAACACCACACATTATTGTTTCGCTCGCGCTAATAAGGCGGACGGCGATAGGGATTTTAGACAGTCTTTTAAAGATGAACGCTGATTGGTTCGTTAATAAATGCTTTTACAGGAAAACTAAGTCCTCGCGGAAGTTTTTACTTGGATATTCCGTATTCATTCTTCGCAAGGAATCCGCCCGTGTGTAGCACATGCGCGAATTTCGAGACACCCTGTATTATTAAGCTTACTAAACTAACATTACTTTGGACTTAATAGAAAACTGTGTTCGACATACTGCCAACGATATAATGATCAGCAATCGGTTGTTCCACAATTGTATCGAAGTCACATTGGTCCCAGTATGGCATAAGATATCCTTTCGATTGGACATCGGTATAGGGGATTAATAAAAGATCATCCTGCAGTCCGGAGCATTTAAAAAAACCCAATAACGTCGATGTCAATCCCACATCGTAAAACTGCTCAATACATCTAAATTTCGCTCCGACTAAGTACTCAGTGGTTCCGACAACGACAATATTCCGAACAAGGCAGATACAGTTATTTCTCAAGATAACACAATTGTCTCGTTTGTTACGCGTAAGAGTATGATTTGCAGATTGTAAACGTCGATATTGACGAATATTTGATCCAGTGTTAATAGGTAGAGGCCCTGTTGTATGCTCGCCTGATACCTTTACCCGAACATTCTCGTTTCGTTCAAGCGGAATAACATTATACACTTGTTCCGCTCTTCTGTTTGTTATTTGTTCCAAAGTGAGATTAGGCTTCCTGCAGTACTTCTTCAAAATTTTAATATTATTCTCGTATGGGAATGCCGAATAGTTGTCGGGTGGACCAAACCGCTTAACATCATCTACAACGTGAAGTAATCCGTGAATATTATAACTCATGAATCTATCACCGTACAAAGCTGGACACTTTCGGACGAACAGAGATAATGCAAGACTAGCAAACTTGTAGAACACCTCTGGCTGTGACGGTTTCAGAAGAGCACGCATAGCAGCGTGCAAAAGCAGAAAGTGCTCATAAATTTCGCTAGAAACAATGCCATATAAGACGACAGGTCCATTATACAATAAAAATTGACGACCTTGAGTAGCTTTTATACGAAGATCTTTGAATGTTAACGGGCATCGTGCCATTTCCCGAGGAAAATAATGGCCTACTACTTCCAGCCTGTTCGAAATCTGTTGGATTTGACGCGCTGATAATTTGCTCACCATTGAGAACTTTCCTGTACTCAATTGTAATAACATTTTTTTCACTACACCAATACATATGAGGTGCATATAGTCAAATGGGACTTGAGTTACTAAGCCCATCTGCAGAAGAGAAAGAGGACTCGGTCCTTTGTGGTGATCTTCATCTAGCATGCTAGAATATTCTTCGTCCGTTCTGGGTTCGTGTTCAACACCTTTGTAAGACATGTGCCTATCAACAGAATACCCTTCGACTTTACATTTTGAACAAGGTCGATGGGACATGTGGCCCATATGGTTGAGGACGAAAGCTCTCGCTGGAGCATCAGCTATGAAACATCTGAGTATCATTGGGATTTTTTTTCCATTGAAAAAGACCCCACCTGCTGCAATAATTTCCTTTGTTTCCTCGATGAAATCTTGAAAGAATTCCATTGCACTATTTGGTTTTTTATTTCCTCGGTATACTCCTATGAGTTCTGTTCTACTCGGGTAAACATTAACAATTCGACATTGTATCGGCCACATCTGATTGCCTCCGGACTGATCTATGCTTGCACCATCCGTGCTAAAATCTATTTCAAGCCGACTGAGAAGCGAATCCATTTTGACGCCGTTCAAAATTGTTATGATCGCTGCTTCAACACCCAAGTGTAAATATTCACCAGGCTCCACAATTCTCAATTCGGGAGCCCGTCGGGGAGTTTGTAGCAGTGCCCTGGCGGATTTTGGTAAATTCGACAGGCACTGGTGCGTCCTCAACACGGCAAGGATGTTATCAATGGCTGTATTGCTAATGTTGTTCTCAACGAAACACGATGCAAGTCTGTCGCGAAACGTTGCCGATCTGTCTGGAATTTCTTCCGTTTCTGGTCGGGACCAATTATTGTCTATGTTGTTAGAACGTTCCAAATTATCGATGTAGGTGCAGTTGGTTTCGGTATCGGGTTCGATGTCAGTGTCCGTATCGATGTCGATGTCGATGTGACTCTCTACTTGATCAACGGGTGAACTTTGCAAAGCATCAGGGGTGCTGAGGTTCCTGCATGAACTGTTAAGTTGTGCTGTTCTGTTCGGTAACAGCTTTTCTCTTCTGTTCTCCAAAATGTCCATACTTCCGTTTTTATGAAACTCTGCATTACTGTTTTCATTGTCAGATTCGAATATTGTAGCTGATTCAATATTGGCATGCTGCGGCATTCCCGTTCTGTCCCTCCGTCTAGCCGCTGCTATTCTCTGAAGCTGACGTTGGGACAACAAGTGATGAGGTTTTCGACAGGCAGGAATGCTCGATTGACTCTGCCGTCGCATTTTACCGATTAGTACTTGTCTTTTCTTGATAACAAAGTCCTGAGATAATCAAAATTAAAATATAGTATATTACGTACCTAGGGAGGGAAAGTAGGCTATTTCAAACTGCGTGCGAGATTGACACCCGAGCCGAAGGTGAGGGTGACAAGAACGCAGTTTGGGATGGCTTTTTTCACTCCCGTGTGTCCCGTTTTTTACTCCCGTAATATATTTTTGTATATATTATTATATTATATTATTATAATATACATATATATATATATATGGGTAATTCCATGCCAAATCGACCACTTCTGAACCCGACCCCTTTCGATTTGGCTGAAACTTTTTTTAGCTTTTTCTACCCCACTAAAGACGGTCCTCATAATTTTTTCAAATTTTTTACCCAACCCAAAAAAGTCGCTCTTTTTTTTCAAATAGCCATAACTTCTTCAAAATTTGACTAATCGGGACGTTTTTTTTTTCAAAATTTTCGTTTTGGAATGGCCTTTTCGAAAAAAAATATAAATAAACTGTCAGATGTCAAGTTCTATGAAATATCTGACTTTTTTGAGAAAAATCGTCAGTTTTTCGAAGTTCGCCATTTTTAATTTTTTTGATTCCCAAAATACTTTGATTCATTCTGTGAATAATGCCACTAGGTCCAGAGTGGGCCGACTTTTCCTTCTATTTTTTTTTTTTTTAAGGAAAAAAAATGTTCATTTTTTTCTCAATTATTTATTTTTTCGATTTTACAAGCCTTCGTTTTACAATCTTTTTATAAGCTTCGATTTCAAAATCGAAAAAATAAACAATTGAGAAAAAATGAAAAGTTTTTTTTCGTTAAAAAAAAATAGAAGGAAAAGTCGGCCCACGGACCTAGTGGCATTATTCACAGAATGAATCAAAGTTTTTTTGGGAATCAAATAAAAAAAATATTAAAAATGGCGAACTTGGAAAAACTAACGATTTTTCTCAAAAAAGTCAGATATTTCATAGAACTTGACATCTGACAGTTTATTTATATTTTTTTTCGAAAAGGCCATTCCAAAACGAAAATTTTGAAAAAAAAACATCCCGATTAGTCAAATTTTGAAGAAGTTATGGCTATTTGAAAAAAAAGAGCGACTTTTTTTGGGTTGGGTAAAAAATTTGAAAAAATTATGAGGACCGTCTTTAGTGGGGTAGAAAAAGATAAAAAAAGTTTCAGCCAAATCGAAAGGGGTCGGGTTCAGAAGTGGTCGACTTGGCATGGAATGCCCCATATATATATATATATATATATATATATATATTTACAGCGTGAGCTTTCTCCGGGTCCGAATGAGGAGGAGCTTATCAGCGCCGATGCTCCGCCCACTTTATCCCACTTTATTCGCTTTATCCCACTGTTATCAAAATCTAACTTTACATCAAGCTGTCGATACTTTGTCTGGTCGAGTAAGATATTGTCGACTGTCGGAAGTCCTAATCTGCTTATTGTTTTCATTCGACAGTCATTAATACCTTACTCGACTAGACAAAGTATCGACAGCTTGATGTAAAGTTAGATTTTGATAACAGTGGGATAAAGCGAATAAAGTGGGATAAAGTGGGCGGAGCATCAGCGCCGATAAGCTCCTTCTCATTCGGACCCGGAGAAAACTCACGCTGTATATGAATATTTTAATTCTGAATCTATATATAGATTCATAATTTTTCATTCGTAAAAAACTCATCAATCGATTAAAAAATTGATAATTGGTAGAACAAGTCGATTACCTAACGATTGGATAATGCTCAAAAGACTATTACGAATTATGAAAAAAGTAATATAAATCTTCTTTGACATTTAAATTTTTCGATTAATCAAAAATGTATTTTATTTTGATAATAAACTCAATTTCATGAATTTCAAAATGAGTGTTGACAACTTTTTATAACAGACTGTAGCCGGGTGAGAATAGCAAATCTTCCTTGTTTAAAAAGTCATGGGAACATAAAATTCAGCAATTTTGACATACTTTCTGATCAAATTGTTTTTATAGTCCGTTGATATCGTTTTATGGTATTTTTTCATAAAACAAAAATACAATATTTGTTTTTTTTGGAAAAGTACGTTCGCGACTTGGCTCAAACTTTCACAGACTGCTTCTTTTTTATATTGAGAATCGCCAAAAACATTTGCGTGATAAAATGGGTTTTACAGGAATAAGACTGTCTATAGAACAATTCTAAAGCTTGCACTATATTTTTAAAAAAGATTTTTCATCAAAAAAAAATCATTAAAAGACGTACCAGTCAGACTAGAACCAGCGACCTAAGGGTTGTTAGATTGCACGTTCGCACACTGACTTACGCCCATACGAAACACGTCGGCTGGACGGCGGTAACTGCCGATTGTGATGTTGCTGTGCACGTTATTCACTCGGCTGATTTCGTACTTCGGATCACTCGTTTCGGAGAAGAGTGGGGAGTGGGGCACTCGCTACGGAAAGTACGGACGTGGTTACGGAACGCTGGCATAGCACGAGAGGTATCGCAAATGTGTGAGTAAGCGACCGGCTTGTTCGTATTCCGTCTCCGACCACAGGCATCGTGGTTCCGTCTGCGAACACCTTCGCACACTTACAAGCAGGCACACCGACGTTGGAGAAGAGGAGAGACAGCACGCGAGGCACTGGGTTCTATTCCCTCGATTCATCAATTGATATTAGGTACATCGGTAACAAAAAATACAACTAATTGAAAAAATAAAATAATTTTGCTATGTAAATGTATACTACTGAGTACATAGCTGACAATTACCTATAAAGATATATCTCTTGAAAATAGTAAGTTGAACTGCTGACATCGACGGAACGATAATGGTCTTTTCTAATAGATCGATGATACCCAAAAGACTCTTCAGCTAAAAACTTTGATAGATATTTTCATCGAATGCATTTAGATTAGTGATTTTTCAGAAGATCATCGTCTGTACTCAAAACTATAATAACACAATGAGAAGCATTGACCGACAATAACATTATGTCCGTTATTCTGCCAGCAATCCGTGCGTTCTTTGCATTTCTCCTGTATTTTTTCGCGTTCTTCGTTCAAGCAAGTCAGGCTTCTTATTGTGTTAGATCGTTTCGAGTAAATACGACGATTTTTCGAGCAAATTAATAATTTAAATGCATTGAATGAACATTTTTTTAAGTGTTTAGTTAAAGGTTTTTTGAGTATCATCTATCTATTAGGGGAAATCATTACCGATTCGTCAGTACGTCGGCGGTTCATTTCACCATTCTTAAGAGATATATTTTACTAGGTAATTTTCTGCTATACTCAGAAGTATATATATATATTATTGACATATCAACATTATTTTCTGATTACTGCTTACCCAATTTGTAAAACCCTACAAAATTACATACAGTGTAATACCATCGCGGTATTTGAAAAAAAAAAGATATATAGTGATATAATAAGAGAGGACTAAGAAAACAAATCATGAAAAATATTTTAATTGTTTTCCGTATTATCTACCTATTTTACTGATCCCAAAAAAATTAAGTATCGTTCCGGGCATAAATATTGGAAAATTCGGATGATTGATTTTTACACTATTCGTGACATTTTCAATACGTCAAATTCAACACCCAAATTGTTTACGCTAATTTGGCTTCAATGACTGGTTTAAGGTTCATATTTGAGCGAATTGTAAGTGTCACTAAAAACCATCTAATGAAATAAAAATCAGCACGATTCATGCGAGGGCAGGTTGGCTATTCTTGCCTGGCTACGGGCTTTTATAAAAAGCAGCTGTCTTAATTCATTTTCAAATTTATGAAATTACATTTATTATTTAAACCGAATGAATTCGTAATTAATTAAAAAGACAAATTATAAAAGAACTTTATTTCTAATTACCTTTTCGAAAAATATAAGTGCGAAAGAAAATTTATTTCACTTTTTTTTTAAATTAATAATAGTCCTTTGAGCATTATCCAGCCTTTATAGGTAATGGATATTTTTGACCATTTATCAATTTTTTAATTTTTTTTATAATAGTTTTGTTTTTACATTTATTCTAAGCGGTGGATTCAATCATTCTAAGCGGTGTGTGTGTTCTTGTGAGGGTCGTTCACGTTTCTTTGAATTTTTGAAAGAATGACTGAAAGTTCACGTCCCCAACGGTCGGCGAGGCCCCCGTTACGGCACTGCGATATGGTTCAGTTGGCATCAACATCATCTTCGGATGATATGGCAGTTCGAAACGACAATAACAATAACAACGATATCGAGGGGATTCGAGCTGCGCTGAGCGGTTATGCCGTGCTTACGGAAATAGAGCATCTCTCCGGCGGCAGTGACCGAGCTGACGGGATACGTCATAACGACAGACACCAGACTGATGTTGATGGTCTTTACGATAACGGACAAAATGGCACAAGGGATGAAGGCTATGAAAACCCCGACATCCAAAATAGTTTATCGAATTTGACGAACATTAACCGAGAAGTTTCAACATTATCCGGAACTCCGCTTTCTCGGGCACCTTCGTGTGAAGAACCGACTGTGCATCAGCGACCGGCTCCTTCTGAAACACCACCACTACAGACACACAATGCACACACACGCACACTTCAACCCGCGCAATCACTTCCATTCTCATTGGCTGATATAAAAACAATTATACAAGATTCGTATACCAAATGGAATCAGCGGATTCAGTAAGTTGACCAGCTAATCATATAAATTTTACGTCAACTATAACTTCATGAACTGCTTCGAAAATGAGAAATAGTGGAATAGGCAAGAAATCATACCAAATTCCACCCACAACATTTTTTTTCAGAATATTGGAAACCGAAATAAAGGATTCTCTTGCCTCCATCAATAGACGGCTCGATTCCGTAGACGGAGCTGACTATCCGGAAAAGCCTGACTGCTTGCCTCTGCGCAAAGTTTCCGGGATACAGCGGTATGAAAACTGCACAGAGGAAGAGCACCGCAAGGTGGTATGTAAAAATTGCCATCCACTTTTCAATTTTGTCCATTTGTTACAGCTAATTGAATTATTGACTGTATTGTATCATGAACTCTGAGATCATTCATTTACAGATTAAGTATCTAAGCACGTTGGGAGGGACCACCGTACACAGCTGTGCGTCGTTAATAATTAAAGAGACCATCCACGATCGACTGGCTCCGAAAATTAATTATTACGGACGGCACGAAGGAACATTTCCTCTTGAAAAAACTAAAATCATCAAGGCAATATACAGTGAGTTAGTTGAACCATGTCTCGTCAAAAAATATTTGCAAACTTACGATCCAATCAATATAATTATTACATATTAACATTTGTGTGTATATTATGTTTGCAGAGGCTATGAGTAGGAGACTTCGGGATCCAGAAATTTCGATCGCCGATTTTTCGGCTTCTATTACGACGGCCCTCCGTGCCGCTAAGCAACGGCGTCGAAGCAAACTAAATAAAACTGTGCCTATGAGCGTAGAGTAACAAAAAATAAAACAAATAAAACAAAACAAAACAAATTTTCATAAATTGTTTGCCAACCCGTCCGCCACAAAACATTCACATTCTTCTAAGCGTTACATTTTAACAGCATTCTAGCATCCGGTCTGAACCTTCTGCTCTACATGGGTCTCTCATGACCCGAGAGTATCTTACGAGAAGAAATCGTTTTTCCCCGCATGTCATGTCTCTTTGTCTTCATTATTAATTTATTTATTTTAGAATGAAGATATTGTATTCACGCTCGCATATTATTGCTGAGGACATACTGACGGTGTTATTTCTCTATAATTATTTTATTATTCAATGCTCTGAACTGGTTTTGTAAAGACTTAAACTTTTGGGTCAGTGGTGACCCAGGGTGTAGCCCAACGCTTAGTTCGGACAGCATTGTAACGTTAGGTTAGAACAACAATCTAGCATTTAGTTTTTACAGCATTGTACCGCCAGATTCTGACGAAAACATGCTGTTGGGACCCAACGCTAGACTGTTGTTGCAACCTAACGCTATGATGTTGTTCGAACCTAACCAATAATGCTGTTATGGCTAAACGCTAGTATGTGGTTAACACTTAACGCTAGGATGCTGTCACGACCTAACGCTAAAATGCTGCTATAGCAGCAGCACTGAATGGTTACATATTTTCATCAGTTATACGTCATTCAGTGACGTTACTCACTGATGCTAGAACAGACGCAAGAAGCGACACAGAAGTCTATGAATCAGGTGCTACGGCATGCCAACATCTGACCCTGGCCTGGCATTAGTCTAGCAAAATGCAGTTTTGAACGCCAGGTTTTGCTTGCTGGGTCACTGCCACCAGAAAAATGTCTGACAAAATTGTATTTGCATTGAATGTTCCCAACATTTATCGCAGTATAGTTAGTAAGTATTAATAAACCTATCACATCGATATATAATGAAAATCTCATGTCGGTTATTCAGTACTGATTAAAAACATTTATTTCACTTTTAGACACTTTAATTGCCACTCTGCAAAAATCGGAGTCAAAAGTTATTTCGGCTGTTAGTACATCCTTTACCCAATCCCAATATTGGGAAGGGAAACGTAATAAGAAAAATCACGACCAAATTGATAGTTTAGAGGATGAAGAAGAAAATTATACAAAGAGAAGAAGAGAAGAAAATAAGAGAGATGATGAGAGATGATGAGAGATGAACAGTCAAGACGAGCAAAATTAAACAGTGATAAGATTTAAATTACAAAATGAACGTATACGGAAATAAATGTTTTTTTTTTTTTAACATAATATATGCGATATATTCAATGCCAATTATAGTGGAGAATATTGCTGAATATTTTTTATTTAATTAAATTGAGCGATACATAAAGTCACGATCATCGGAAAACTTGTTCCTGTAAAATACAAAAATCAGATATGTGTTTGTGTGAAGAAAAAAAATATGAAATAAAAATTTCTTCATTTTCAAATACTCTTTTATGCTCAAAACACCATATTTTTGCAAGCTAAAAATAAGCTATATTTTCTATCTTGTAATTAGCTAAGTTGCCACTGTTGACGCAAGCTAAGACGGTAAGCTTGCTGTTAGCGATCTTGTGCGTTACCAACCAGCCTTGTACTTAGGTTAGTTAGCAAGCTAGTTTGAAGCTAATACTTATAAAATTAGCTTAGTGCAAGCTAATTTTGATGCTCATTTTCTACCTGGGTTACAACGAAATCTGAATTGCACTTTTCCACTTTATTACTGCATGGAACGAAGATGTTTTGTAATGGGTGTGCTCGTCATACCGTATAGACTTGTTGTTACATACTTTTGTCCGCGTTAATGATGCGTGGGCACTGATGCTAGTCGAAATAAGTCACCCGCCCGGATTTTTCGACGCCTAAAAAAAAAAAATAAAGGTTTCATGCATTTTACAAGAAAACTCGATGTCATTACTCCTCAAACATCGGCTGCCGCAAGGACAATCCGATTGATACCCCCGTTTCGGAGATATTCGAGAATTTAGAATTCTCTAGATCGGTGGGTCAAATTCGACTGGTCCCTCCCCTTAACGCCCTGATTGATGTGACAGGAGAATAATATACACAAATAGTACTAAATAATACGTGAAATCAGGCATCGAAGCCGAGCGTTCCCTTAGTTAATTTTCATACTTCAAATTATGTTCTTCGAATGATAATCAATGGAAATGAACGGAAAACCAATAGGATCATTGATAAAACCTGTGATAAAACAGCATATTGGCGACGGAAAATATTGCTGAAGGAAGTTAGCTCGTATGATGATACGAACTCGGCGGGCATAGATTGTTCTGAAAATTATCAATTGCTGAAGTGTGAGGTAAGATCAACAATTAGTGCGTCTTTGAATGTAGAATATACTTTCGCTTCGATGTGTATCTACTGTAAGTCGAACAAAAAGAGAGACGTTAGAAAAGCATCACCGAAGTGAACCGATAATGGATACGTCCAGAATAAGTATGTAAGTATCGTTTTCTGAATGTGACATGTTTGTAACATGGCGTTATAACTATAGTTGAAAGTCGGTGAACGATAAATGCACAATGAAATTGAACTCTTCTTCAAAACTTGAATTTGAATTTAAAATACTGAGATCACCGCGCCTGGAGTACTAGTTCTTGTTATAAACACACTACAGGTATTTTTCTAACTTAACCCTTAGTCTGCCCAGGGGAGTCGTTTGCGTCCGAGCGAAAATCAAATGTCGGTGTAACTCCTAAATCCGTTCACGGGAAGCGATGCCTAGGCTTATGTAAAAAAAGTTAGGCCCCTCTAGGACCGACCTGAGAACTGGCGCTGTTCTAGTCCTTCCCCAGCTGTTGTAAGGAGCAATTGATTTTCGTTCCGGACGCAAACGACCCCCCTGGGCAGACGGCGGTTGTCAAAACTGTAAGTAATTTTTTTTTTCGTTTCTTTGCTTGAAAGTCTTTATTGAGGCTATAAAAGTGCCACAAAAAATTTGGGCGTGAAAAAAAAAATTCGATTTTTTTCAATTTTTTTAACGCTTGACGGAATTTTTTTTTTCATTCGTGTTTATAAAACTTTTTTCCTATTTTCTATAATAAAAACATATTGTGACACTTAACGATTGAGTTATTATTGATTTTATTACTTACAAGGAGACCTTACGGCGAACGGAATTTTTTTTTTTTTATATTTATGGTACGTGTAGTTGGGACCTTGAATAAGAGTTTCCCAAAGCAGTTCGATGCAATATTCAGAATTTTCCGAGATAATCGACTTTGAAGTTTTGTACTCGACCTTATATTCACTAGATACGACGTTTGTTTCAACGAGGGGCATAGCGCAGACGGTAGAGTTCGAGTCTAGTAATCGCTGGATCGCTGGTTCGAGTCTCGTCGCGTGATTTTTTTTTCTTCACAGAAACTTTTTAGTTTTTTATTCTCTTTCACATTCCGAAAATTATAATACTATATGTAGGAATATTCCAGTATATATATATATATATAATATATATAGTATATTCTAGCTTATATGGGTAATTCTCATTTTCGACTGAAATCGCTGTGCACACCATTTTTCTAAGCTGTAGTATTTAATTACCGGATTGGTGATTTACTGTAGTAAATAATAGATGAAATACTATCCTCCCAAGCTAAATTTATGTAAATAAACCACATAGTTAATTTTTTATTAGGCGTCAAAGCGTCAAAAATGTCACTTCCATGGGTGTGATCACCACGCATTCGCGAGGAAAAAAAAATCAGAACACTTTGATTCTTTATAATATCCACTTTTAAAGTGAGCCAATATCAACTACGATAAATAACTCATTTAATAGTACAATATAATATTTATAATTACACAGATTTTAATATGAACCGTCATATCAAAGTTTGTGATCAGTTCTTTTGTCACTTCCATGGACCTATGTCACACCTCTCTTATTTAAGAAGATATTGCGCGGGGAACAAATCCCAAATGGCTATAGACACAGTAACTAACCCGCCATCTTAAGCCAGTGATCTGTTTGTACCGGTGTCGTAATCACAACAAGAAAATTTAAGTACAATTTTTATTCTCACAACTCGTCGAGCATAACGGTCACAACCGTGGCAGCTGTTTGAGGTATGAAATTTTATTACTACGGAAATAAAATTAATAAGACGAATAAAAGTAATTTTGTAATGCAATTACATATTTTTTCGAAAAAGTGTTATCTTCTTGTAGTATGACACTTCTATGCATTATTTTTATACAAGGAATGTCACTTCCATGGAAGACCTTTTTTTCGACCCCCTCTAATTAAGGGCTGTCGGGGCTGCGAGCTCAGCGACTATTTTTTTCTTATAGAGTAAGACCTAAACTTGAAAGATCTACCATAATTTATAATGAAAAGACGTTTTCAGTAAATCATCAACTTTCGACCTCCGAAATGAGAATTACCCATATATATGTAACATGTGGCCGGGTACACCTAGTTGTTCTCTACATTTATACCTGGAATTCCCGACGATTCATGACAGAGAAGATTATATGAAAATTCATTCAATTGTTTACCACCAACCATCTTCTCCAATCTTTGGTGACACGATCAGGTATGCGTGGTTTGCATCAAAACTGTGCGATGAAAGAACAAACTTTCAAAATGTTAACGAAGTTTGCTTCGCAGTCGAACTTTTGAAAACAAAATGCGCCTGTAATAATGCGACATTTATACAGTGTGCTAGATGCCGACATAATTTCTGCTCCCCATGTTTTTATGATAAATACCATTCTGGCTCGTGCCACACGACGTAATATGCCTAGAACTACCTAACACTACTGACTTATAATATTAAAGATATGCCAATAAAATAGCATTTTACTTCCTACCCGACGTCGTTTGTTTGTTTGTTTTTTATTTTTTTTATTTTTTTTGACAGAAAATTTATTGTTGATTTATAATGAATATTGTTTATTTAAAGTTGATATTCTCAATGAAAAATTCAATTTTCGGAATGTGAAAGAGAATAAAAAAGTAAAAAGTTTCTGTGAAGAAAAAAAAATCACGCGACGAGACTCGAACCAGCGATCCCGCGATTACTAGACTCGAACTCTACCGTCTGCGCTACGCCCTTCGTTGAAGCATGTGCCGTATCTAGTGAGTATAAGGCTCAAAATCACCAAGGTGGTAAATTCCATGTTTCAAATTTCTTAATAAATTCTTTTATATTTTTGTTCTGCAAACCATTTCTAATCATTGATTAACTTATCTTGAATTGATATCCAAGCGGGGCAAGCTGGAAATTAATAATTACATGAATGAAATTGTATTAACGAAAAACGATTCGTGAGATATCGTCATTTTGGGAACGCTTAAAAAAGTTGTAATTACTTATAAATAAATACGGAAAATGATTCATTTGATATACTAGATATGTTGCTAAGATATATCCTCAATATTTAAATATGATAAGCATGTCAATTACTCGGTAATTTTTTAGTTTTTTGAAAAAAAAAAATTTCGAAAAAAAAACTTTTTTTTACATAATTTTACACACTTAATTTAGTATTAGCAATTAATCATATATCGTTTATAACGTAGATTATCTTCATCAACTTGTTTTGATTTTTTTTGAGAAATTGTCTGATTCTCCATTATTTTTATAAAATTAGACTGAAAGCAGAATAAATATTTTAAAATAATGCTTTTACATACGTGAAACTATAACAAACGATACAATCATCATTCCAGGAACGCACGTCATCTCCGGGAACGTTCCCGGAATGACCGTTCCCGGAATGACGTTTCTACATAAAAATCCGTATTAAATAAATATTAACCACTAAAACGAGATTTTTTGAGGGTAATATAAAAAGGGGTTACATTAATCTTTAAGAAATATTCTATCAAAAGTCATTTACTTATTTTTTTCTTACAATTATTGACGTTCCCGGAATGACGCTGAATTGATGTACGGTGCAAAATTTTCGAACAAACCTATGCTTACCTTCTAAAATTTTCACATTTTAATAAAAAACACACGGGTCATTCGTTCGCACTTGAGTGTTTTATATAATTACCCAGTAGCGTTTTCTGTTGCGTTTTTCTGAAAATTGATATTTAAAAAAAAGCATGCGTTCCCGGAATGACGCACAAATTGTGGGACAAACTTTGAATTAAATTTTCGGAAAAAATAATATTGTATAGATTAAGAAACTTATGAATATCATTTTATAATAAAATGAAGTAAGTTAACAAGTACCTTTGAGGCATTAAAAAAATTATTTATTAGGATTTTTAGTTGTTGTTATCGGCGGATCGGTACTTGGGGACGCGTTCCCGGAATGATTTTTCGGGGGTATTTCATGGAAAAAAACATATTCGATGAATAAATTTAAGAAAAACTTTTTGATGTATTGCTTAAATGAGTTGATGTGAATAATTTCCAGTGCATTATTTTAATTAGAATGAATAAATTCAATGATTTAAATCACTGGGACACGAATTTACCACCTTGGTGATTTTGACCCTGGTAAAAAACCCTGACAGGAATCGATAGAACCGAATAGGATTCCGTAAAGGATTCCTAATACGAATCGAATTACACTTTGTCCGGTTCTATCCTTATTTCGTCGTTTAGAAAAAACTTGTCCGGAAACCTGTCCGTTCCTGTCCTTAATTCGTTCGGTTTCATTTTTGCAAGCTCGGCGTTCTATCCGGGCTTATCCGGAAATCATCCGAGGGCGAAATTCTTCAAAGTCCAATTTCGCTCTCTGTCCGTCGTTGTCGGGTTTCGATCCGGTACCGATGAAACCACTGCAAATTTCTAAGTCCAAGTTCGTTATCTGTCCGTCACTGTCGGGTTTCGATCCGGTACCGATGAAACCACTGCAAATTTCTAAGTTCAAGTTCGTTATCTGTCCGTCACTGTCGGGTTTCGATCCGGTACTGATGAAACCACTGCAAATTTCTAAGTCCAAGTTCGCTATCTGTCCGTTTCTGTCGAGTTTCGGTCCGGCACCGAAGGAACCACCGCAAATTTCTAAGTCCAATTTCGCTCTCTGTCCGTCGTTGTCGAGTTTCGGTCCGGCACCGAAGAAACCACCGCAAATTTCTAAGTCCAATTTCGCTCTCTGTCCGTCGTTGTCGGGTTTCGGTCCGGCACCGAAGAAACCACCGCAAATTTCTAAGTCCAAGTCCGCTCTCTGTCCGTCACTGTCGGGTTTCGATCCGGTACCGATGAAACCACTGCAAATTTCTAAGTCCAAGTTCGCTATCTGTCCGTTTCTGTCGAGTTTCGGTCCGGCACCGAAGAAACCACCGCAAATTTCTAAGTCCAATTTCGCTATTTGTCCATTTTCTAAGTCCAAGTTCGCTATCTGTTCGTTTCTGTCGAGTTTCGGTCCGGCACCGAAGGAACCACCGCAAATTTCTAAGTCCAAGTTCGTTATCTGTCCGTCACTGTCGGGTTTCGATCCGGTACCGATGAAACCACTGCAAATTTCTAAGTCCAAGTTCGCTATCTGTCCGTTTCTGTCGAGTTTCGGTCCGGCACGGAAGGAACCACCGCAAATTTCTAAGTCCAATTTCGCTATTTGTCCATTTTCTAAGTCCAAGTTCGCTATCTGTCCGTGTCTGTCCGGTTCGGGTCCTGCAAATCGTCGCGTGAACATCGATATAACACAATTAACACACAATGCATATAGAGTATAACAGTCGTTAATATATTATCACATATTTATAGACATTTATCGCTTAACTGCTAAATATACAATAGATATTTTTATATTACATGTATACTTCATATATTTTTGTCTCATCTCTAAATGAAAATCAATTAATAATTACGAAATCATAAATCCTCTTTTAGTTGTATTAACAACCAGTCGTAAATATATAGTACATCATATAATCCACAACTATGAGATTTGTAATGAAAAAAACAGACATTATTCGCGACAGAAATATCGTGACGTTCCATATTGATCAAAATGCTTATCTGGCAGGAGGCTCAACTCTTTACCCATCAAACTTCATTTACAATACACACTTCTCGCTTAAATCTGTTACCGGTATCTCAGTCGTACACTATGCCTCTTCGCTTAGTGAAAACAAGTTACTTGCTACATCTTTTATCATAATAGGGCAACCCTGAAACGTAGGTTTTCCCATCAAACTTCATTACAACACATTTCTCGCTTTAATCACGTATATTAACACCTCGACTATACATTTATTGTATTGAATTTCAAAGGTATTCGGCAACCCTGAAACGTAGGTTTTCCCATCAAACTTCATTACAACAAACTTCTCGCTTAAATCTGTTACCGGTATCTCAGTCGTACGATATGCTTCTTCGCTTAGTGTAAACAAGTTACTTACAACTACATCTTTTATCACAATAGGGCAATCCTCGAAGTTCGCACGATTTCTACCCATATTAGGTACCACCACATTTCTCGCTTCGAAGCAGGATACTTTAGCGAACGCGCTTCCCTAGCTGCCTTCAATAGGTTTTTTCTGCGCCGCAATGTTTCCCTAGATGGTATCCGCGTTCCGTCAGGAAAGTATAAGAGCTTACGCCGCTTGGCTGGTGGCTCACTCATATCTGAAAATATAGAATTCAGAATATAGATAAGTTCGCATCTATCCAACGAATAAGCGAAGCTCCCCCAAGACCGCAGACTGCAATAAGTTATAATTTACAGAATGTCCCTGATGTTCACAGCTGCATGGTACATGAATGATTCCGTTACTTTCCACCCGCAGGCGTACAGCGAAGCATTGGAAATCTGTTAATATTATACGCGTACCTGTATTTGGACATACAGTATGTGTCACGTATCAATATAACCTCAAAATTTCTATGTCCTGATCGAAACGCGCCATGTTATATTCGATAATCAACAAATAACCTCAAAATAGCATTGCTCTATAGCTCACTTATATATATATATATATATATATATATATACATTATACACACGTTATACTCACCGTATGATGTGAATCCAATGCACTGCACTGCACTATTATATTATTATATAATTAATCCACCCGCAGGCAATGTGGCTGATACCGCCAATTACCCATATTATATCTTCTTCTCACAGTACGCGGCCACTTTTTTTTTCTTCTTCTTTTTCTGTAATGGCCGATATATCCCCATATACGGAAATTGTGTCTCTCGGCGTTCCTAAACGCACTCAAGCCCATACACTGTCGGCGTGACGTCACTTCAAAAAATGAAACTGAAAAAGACTGGCAAGACACAAATTATTTTTCCTGTAATGAAATGATGCAAAATTATGGAAAATAGTAATCTTCGCTAAAAGTAACGTCACGCCGACAGTGTGTATCGGCATAGGCGGAGAAGTGACGTCACGCCGACAGTGTGTGTCGGCATAGGCGGAGAAGTGACGTCACGCCGACAGCGTGTGTCGGCTTGAGTGCGTTCAGGAACGTAAATATATGTCTACACGGTTTGAATTAACGTTCGATGCGACGCTATACGACTAAGTAGTTCAAACGACTACCCATATAGCGCCGACTGTCGCTGCGTATATGGATATATAAATGTATTAATATAATATCTTGCGCGTTGAGGCGGTGAATCCAGAAATTTAATCTTTTCTGGAACAGTCATGCACGCTATATCGTCCAAGAATCTTTTTCTTGGGTTATAGAAAGTTGCGATTTACATTACTCATTTGATTAGTCGAGTATGTTACCGCCTTCTTCGACGTGCCAACGAGGCACATCGCAATATGGTCGAAGCTGATCACGCGTAGCCGCATGCTTGTCGAAGGGATTTAAGTGATATAGTCTGAAGGAATTTCGAAGTGAGGTGATAATAGAAGTGAGGTGATGATAGAAGTGATATATGTACGTGTGAAGTGATTACAAAAAGTGATCGAGTATTTCGGACTTGAATAATACGAAGTTATCAGCGATGGATAGAGCTAATAGGGCCAGGCCCACGTGCTCGCAATGGCCGTTCACCGTCGAAAACGTCGAGACGGCTCTCGGGAATGAAGTCACCATTGCGAGTACAGCCATCGTTAATGCAACGGCTAATCATGTAGTACGTTCGTTCTGTAATGTATAAAACTGTGAGACCGCAGTTGTTGACGCGTTCGATTTCAATGTACGTTCTCTAATGGGTTTGTTCACGATTGCAGCAACGATAACGACTATTGAGGATGATGCCAGAGTGAATCTAAGCCAAAGGATGGAGAAGGGGATGGACCTGCCTGTGGGGTACGTGGACGAGCTGCTAGAAAAGGTATATATATATATATTTTTTTTTTTTTTATATAACGCAAGCATGATTTACGCGTTTTTCTAACCTAACCTCACATAAAGGACAGTATTATAAAATAAATGAAACAAAAACTATGAAATATTTCAATAGTATTTTTTAAATAAAAAATGAGATTTCTGTTTTGAGTGTGACAGGCACGATAAGCAGTACTACAGGCCTCACGATCGGTTAGCATCCGGGCGAGTAACGACGATTCTGACAAAGTTAACTCACAGAGACTAATTATTGACACGTCTGCAGAGATGGATGGGTCTGCAGAACGCGAAAAATCGAAGATGGAAGACGTACAGATCGATTCTGATACCAAAACGATCGTATTAGGTACATATGATTAAGTTATATACATAATACCTGCCACCCTAGATGCGGCATCTAATTTCGACAATTATATATAACTCTAACATGTGTTTCTACTGACATTCCGTTAATTTATTCGGTCATTTGTTGTTTCCAGGTGATACGAGTAGAAACAACGGCATCTAATTTCGACAACTATATATAACTCTAACATGTGTTTCTACTGACATTCCGTTAATTTATTCGGTCATTTGTTGTTTCCAGGTGATACGAGTAGAAACGACAGCAGAAGCTCAACACCCAGCACAATGTCATTTAGAAGTTCGTTCAATGAGTCTTCATTTCGTAATGAAGATCCGAGTAGACAGGTGGAGGACGATTTAAATGCGGTAACTATTATACTCCTTCGCACTAAAAGGGTATGTTTAGGGAGGTCGTTTGAAAGCATGAAATCGACGAAAAAATATCTACACCCCTGTCAAAGTTTGCATTCAAATTCTCTGGAGAAATAATAACGAAGAAAAAATAAAGGGCTTCGTTTGTGAATTTAGTTTTTTTTTTTTTTTTATTGTTTCGTCGACTACTTTAATGATTAAAATTAATTGCCAGAATTTACGAAAACATTTATTTTAGTTTTTATCGACTGAAAAAATATAAATCATGCATTTTCTCAAAATTTCCATTAGCTTTCTCCTGGCTGCGATAAAGCAAACTTCGTCTAATGGAGCTGTTTTTTCTTCCATGGGTCACGTGGAAGAAATCAATGTTTGATTTCATTTAGAACTCAAACTCAAAATTCGCGTTGACTAGATATCTAAAATTGTAATATATGTGTTACAGATTTTCGGCGATGTGTGATATGTGCGTGCGAGCTAAAGATTTACGAAGAAGAGTTGGAGAGATCATGTTCCCATAACGGAGTCAAACGACGTGCCTGATGAAGAGGAGATGTAATTATGTGAGTCTATAATAAAGTCAGACGTACGTGCATGAAGAAGATATTATGAAGTGATAATAAGATATCTTGGATTTTTATACAAAATATTAGAGATTATATTCCTATAACGATATTAAGTCAAACGACGTGCCTAATGAAGAAAAAGAGATAATTATTTGAGTCTATAATGAAGTTAGACGTACGTGCATGAAAAAGATATTATGAAGTGATAATAAGATATCGTGAATTTTTATACAAAATATTAGAGATTATATTCCTATAACGATATTAAGTCAAACGACGTACCTGATGAAGAAAAAGAGATAATTATGTGAGTCTGTAATGAAGTTAGACGTACGTGATGATGTAAGATAATGTGCATGAAAAGAGGAGATTACTCCTATGTTATTAATTGTGATAATAAACAGTTTTAATGTAAACCTTGATGTAAACTTTCATGTAAACCTAGGTATCCCGGATACTATCCGGATAGAACCCTACCTGGGTAGCCACCTAGGTGGGGGTACTATCCGGATAGAACCCCACCTGGGTAGCTACCCAGTGCGGGGATACTATCCGGATAGAACCCCACCTGGGTAGCTACCCAGTGCGGGGATACTATCCGGATAGAACCCGATTCCCACTGGGGTAGTAATTCCCGTGCAAAAACCGGACAGAACCGGACAGAACCGGTCCCACCGGGGTAATAATTCCCGTGCAAAAACCGGACAGAACCGGTTCCCAGCAGGGGTGGAAATTGCTGGATATTACCCGGATGAATCAGGATAGGATTCTTATCATTGCTACCCGGACCCAAATTCGGGATAAACCCGGAAACTTTGCAATCCGTAACCTGTCAGGGTTTTTTACCAGGGGAGCCATAAGGTCAAGTACAAAACTTCAAAGTCGATTATCTCGGAATATTCTGAATATTGCATCAAACTGCTTTGGGAAATTATTATTTAAGGTCCCAACTACACGTACCATAAATATAAAAAAAAAAAAATTCCGTTTGCCGTAAGGTCTCCTTGTTAGTTTGTATTTAATACACATTTATTGCGTTTTTACTCCGAAATTTTCGACTAAATTATTGCCAATTTTCAGGTCGCAAACTTAAGGGGAGGGACCAGTCGAATTTGACCGACCGATCTAAAGAATTCTAAATTCTCGAATATCTCCGAAACGGGGGTATCAATCGGATTGTCCTTGCGGCAGCCGATGTTTGAGGAGTAATGACATCGAGTTTTCTTGTAAAATGCATGAAACCTTTATTTTATTTTTTTTTATGCGTCGAACAATGCGGGCGGGTGACTTATTTCGACTAGCATCAGTGCCCACGCATCATTGACGCGGACAAAAGTATGTAACAACAAGTCTACACGGTATGACGAGCACACCCATTACAAAACATCTTCGTTCCATGCAGTAATAAAGTGGAAAAGTGCAATTCAGATTTCGTTGTAATTAGCGATTGAAAGTTGTTGGGCCGCCATGGTGAATGGTTGGGTTGTCATGGCAATCCTTAGTTTCAGAGATGCAACAATGTAGTCCACCGTCTGCAGTACCGACGAAACGACTCTGCGCTGTCCTCTCTTTCTCGGGCATCTCGGAAACTAAGGATTGCCATGACAACCTAACCATTTACCATGGCGGCCCAACAACTTTCAATCGCTAATTACAACGAAATCGTACTTCGCACTTTTCCACTTAATTACTGCATGGAACGAAGATGTTTTGTAATGGGTGTGTTCGTCATACCGTATAGACTTGCTGTTACATACTTTTGTCCGCGTCAATGATGCGTGGGCACTGATGCTAGTCGGAACAAGTCACCCGCCCGCATTTTTCGACGCATAAAATAAAAAAAAATAAAGATTTCATGCATTTTACAAGAAAACTCGATGTCATTACTCCTCAAACATCGGCTGCCGAAAGGACGATCCGATTGATACCCCCGTTTCAGAGATATTCGAGAATTTAGATAGGTCCGTAAAAATCGACTGGTCCCTCCCCTTAAGGTTAATTTAACAAAAATTGGACGCGGCTCATTTTTTTCTCGAAAGCGACAATCTTCCCCTTTAATATTCTTCTTGGGCAGTTTCGATATCTTTATTTGTCTTAAAGTTATGATTTTTTGAGTAAACAAATGCATTGACCCCGTTTTTCATAATTTTTTTGATAAAAAATATATTAAAAATCTAAATTGTTTATAATTTTATGATCGATACTTCAACTTAAAGGTTTAAAGAAACTCCATGAATTTTTTCAGATTTTTAGTCCCACTTAAACAGGTTGAAAAAACGTCAGGACGCCAACGACCCCCCTAGGTAGGCTGACGGTGCCAAAGAACCCTGGGCAGACCAAGGGTTATTTTTGAGGTATTTCCCACAGTCTTTGAACCAGCCTTGTAACTCTTCACGACTGACTGCGGCTCTACTAAGACTCAAATGCTGGGGCTTCCTGATGGACAATTCTGGATCGCGTTTTCTAAACCCTTCATACCAGTGACGGCTTGGACGATCGTCTGTAAACGGAGTTTTCATTTTCATGTTTTGAACATATTTCTACACACAATCCAGTGATTCCGTTTTTGCAACAGGCGCTCCCATCGCAGCTCTATCTAGCACCCACACGGAAAATTTATAACCCGACTGGTTCGTGTTTAGCACACGACTCAGTCAGGTGCGAGTCGAAAGATCAAGTCAGCACGAGAACCATTCGTGTGCGCACACGACTCAGTCCTGTTCTGGACAATACTCAACGTGGTGATGCACCAGAACCCGAGCACAGTAACTACTCGTGTGCTGAACATGACTGAGTCGTGTGCGCACACGAATGAGTAACGTCTTGCACCGTTCTGAAGACTTTTGGGCACCCTACTGAGACTTTGACGTAAAAATCTCATTGTTATCTTATCTTATCAGACTAATTATTTCATTTTTGTAACTAAATAAATAAGTGTAAAGTGTTGTAATAAAAGTATGAATTTGTGTATTTAAACTCGACTCTCAATTTCAAATTTCATTTTACTTTCAACCCTTTAAAATGAATCATCCAATAATAAAATTGATCAAAATAATTCCTATTATAGTTGAAAGTGATTTTTCGTATGGATAATCGTATATATACGATAAATAAAATTTACTATTTTTCTATTATAATCAATAGCTTTTTTAAAGACTTAATTCCATATTTCTGCGTGTAATTATTATTTACATAGAAGTGTTGTCACTCATGCGCAGTACAACAGTATAAGTTCGAATCTTAGACCACACTGAGTGTTATGAGTAGCACATGACTGGTTACGGTGCGAAACCGGAGCTATTCGTGCGTGATATATACTCAAATCAGTAGAGTGCCCAAAAGTCTTCAGAACGGTGCAAGACGTTACTCATTCTCACACGACTCAGTCATGTTCAGCACACGAGTAGTTACTGTGCTCGGGTTCTGGTGCATCACTACGTTGAGTATTGTCCAGAACAGGACTGAGTCGTGTGCGCACACGAATGGTTCTCGTGCTGACTTGATCTTTCGACTCGCACCTGACTGAGTCGTGTGCTAAACACGAACCAGTCGGGTTATAAATTTTCCGTGCACTTGAAAATATCATGCTCCTCTTTCGGTGACAAGCAAGGCCGGCAACTTTCATGGGGAGGGTGTCGAGGATCTCCACACCCACAGTTCGGACCCTGTGGAAATTCCACACCCTTGGAGACGTGACGTGCAATTTTTACTTTCCACCTGTCTAACTAAATAAAATAAAAATCGGAAATTATAACAGAAAATTCTACCCCCCCCCCCCCCCCCCCCCCCAGCCCGCCACCTTCACGATCTCCACACTCTCCGCGGGGACAAGTTGCCGGCCTTGGTGACAAGACTGTGTCCGGTCCTGTTTTATTTTTGATCTTCTCAGCAGGGCCAATATTTTTATTTCTACCTAGCGTAGCTACAATTTGAAATTAGGATCCGTTTCCCGCTCTTCAAGGACTCATGTATTTCTACCACTCGAACTGGCAGCACTGCTGCTCCTCTTCCTTCTTCTCTAGCTAACCACCTCCCGGTAAAGATACATGTCATATGTGTAACGTTAAAATTGGAATAGTAAATAAAATCAACAATATTCTGTGTTCAACAATATTCTGTATTGGTTGTCTACTCTTATTTCTAAGCCTATTAACAACACTTCTATAATTTGTCGTTTTGCGCTAGATGTTGTTATTAATTTTCCGTTGATATTATGCAAGTTGTGACGTTGCATTTTGCAACCGTCACGGTTACTACCCCAAACGGGCAACGACGTGAGGACAGACAGCTCCAGGAAGTATGCCAAAACCAGGTCGTAATTTATTTAATTATATTCAGCTCTTTCTTATTATTATTACTTCTTTCTCTTCGATTATTCCTTCAATATTTTCTAATTCTTCGGAATTCTTGCTTATTATTCTTATCATTTTCCCGTATCACTTCTCATTCTCGTGTGAACATTTTATGTAAAACCACGGAACTCGGAAGGGCTACGCCAGGACGTCGTGGGATAACCATCGGCGCCGAAACGAAGTCCTTCCCGAGCATCGACAACGACTCTCCTGTCTGATTTCTGGCCGTGGATGCCGCAGGAGCGGTTGAACAAGGATGACTCTAAGAGTTACTCTCCCGTTTCCCGACGACTATCCCGCCTGGCGCTGGACCACCATCGTCAACAAATTCCGGAAGTCTCGGCAACGGTTGAATAAAGCAAGGTGAAAACACCAAAGTAACCGCACGCTTCCCGTTGCCGAGGACTTATCAAGCTGGACCACACCACCGACTTTCTTGCGAGTCCCGAGGAAGAAAATGCAACCACGTGATGCAGACCTGCCTGTAAGTCTTCCACGTCATCCATGGAGAAGTCTGGATGCAGATCCGGGCATTGGGGCATCGACTTCCGCCAGCTCCTCTGACTGGTCCGTTCTTCTCGTTAGAACGCAGTCAGGGTGCACTTCTTCCCGCGAACGTCATCAAGGAGTCCCGAGACGAACGCCAGAGCCAGCAGAGAGATGATACCGTCAGAGTCCCGTTACGTCACGATCCCGTTACCGATCGAAGCTGGACAAATTAGCCAAAGTGGACTGGACAACGCGTCCGCAAACTCATTCCAGCCGGTAAAGGCAAATCTAGGATTTGGCGCCTTTATCCTGATGACGTATGTTTGTCGCAAAACCGAAATCGCAACGCCACGAGGGGATCCCGACTCTATAAAATAGGCTGTAACGCCGGACTCTGCCTACTTCTTCGCTCGTCTGTTCTCACGTCCACACCGAACAACTGTGCATTATTCCCGAGTTCCCGAGTATCGTTGGTTGTGCTTTTGTATTTCGAGTCATTTATTAATTTAGCTTCTGTTACATAAAATGTAGAGTCAGTTATATCGTTTATTTTTTTTTATTATATCGTTCTGTGAACGAGAGTTCCTTCAGTAAGGTAAGACCTCTTTTTTGTAACCACGAGGTAACTCCCGAATCCCGTTTAGTTTATTATATTATTGTGTGGCGCAGGCCACGAGCCTTGGGTTCGTAAGTCTTTGTGACTTCGTCCCGATAAATTTCTAGTATTTTCTTAGTCGTTTAAAAACGGATTTCACGAGTTACCCGTGTGAGTAATTATTTGTGGGCTTTCTTTCCTTGCTTAAAGCATGTTGTAGATTCTCTTCTAGCTGCTATTAGCTTTTCTATTCTATTTCTATTTTCTGATTATATTTCTGATCATATTTTCTGGTTATATTAGACCTAAAAAGGTAACAATCGACCTGTAGCCGTCATATTTCTGGAGACTAAGAGCGTAGAAGCAAGCATTTGTTAAAATTGTTATTTAGTTTATAAGTTTTCTTAGTTTAAGGCCTGAGTATATTTTGCCTGTTTATATTATATAATATTTTTCCGTATATGGCTCAAAATCACCAAGGTGGTAAATTCCATGTTTCAAATTTCTTAATAAATTTTTTTATATTTTTGTTCTGCAAACCAGTCCTAATCATTGATTAACTTATCTAGAATTGATATCCGAGCGGGGCAAGCTGGAAATTAATAATTACATGAATAAAATTGTATTAACTAAAAACGATTCGTGAGATATCGTCATTTCGGGAACGCTTAAAAAAGTTGTAATTACTTTTAAATAAATACGGAAAATGATTCGTTCGATATACTAGATATGTTGCTAAAATTTGTCCGCAATAGTTAAAAATGATGAACATGTCAATTACTTGGTAATTTTTAAGTTTTTTGAAAAGAAAACTTTGAAAAAAAACTTTGAAAAAAAAACTTTTTTTTTACATAATTTCACACACTTAATTTAGTATTAGTAATTTATCATATAACGTTTATAACGTAGATTATCTTCATCAGCTTGTTTTGATTTTTTTTGAGAAATTGTCTCATTCTCCATTATGTTTATAAAATTAGACTGAAAGCAAAATAAATGTTTGAAAATAATGCTTTTGCATACGTGAAACTATAAAAAACGATACAATCATCATCCCAGGAACATAATCATCATTCCGGGAACGCACGTCATGTCCGGGAACGTTCCCGGAATGACCGTTCCCGGAATGACGTTTCTACATAAAAATCCGTATTAAATAAATATTTACCACTGAAACGAGATTTTTGGAGGGTAATATAAAAAGAGGTTACATTAGTCTTTAAGAAATATTCTATCAAAAGTCATTTACTTATTTTGTTCTTACAATTATTGACGTTCCCGGAATGACGCTGAATTGATGTACGGTGCCAAATTTTCGAACAAACCTATGCTTACCTTCTAAAATTTTCACATTTCAATAAAAAATACACGGGTCATCCGTTTGAACTTGAGTGTTGTATATAATTACCCGGTAGCGCTATCTGTCGCGTTTTCCTGAAAATTGATATTTAAAAAAACACCATGCGTTCCCGGAATGACGCACAAATTGTGGGACAAACTTTGAATTAAATTTTCGGAAAAAATAATATTGTATAGATTAAGAAACTTATAAATATCATTTTATACTAAAATAAACTAAGTTAACAAGTACCTTTGAGGCAATCAAAAAATTATTTATTAGGATTTTTAGCTGTTGTTATCGGCGGATTGGTACTTGGGGACGCGTTCCCGGAATGATTTTTCGGGGGTATTTCATGGAAAAAAACATATTCAATGGATAAATAAAAAAAATCTTTTTGATGTATTGCTTAAATGAGTTGATGTGAATAATTTTTAGTACATTATTTTAATTAGAATGAATGGATTCAATGATTTAAATCACTGGGATACGAATTTACCACCTTGGTGATTTTGAGCCATATTATCTTTTGATTGTATTTTCGATAATATTTTTCTTGTGAATATTTTCTGGTTCTTTGTTGAGTGAAACTGTATTAAATCCGCTATATCTGAGACACCTAGAATGATGTGTTACTGTTAGTTTGTTTAAGGGGTAACACCACTCTAGCGCCAGCAAAAGAAGGCCGAAATTTAATATATTTTTTTTTAAGATATGGGTAACGGGATCAGGTTTATTTATTCAGGGCTTATTAAGGGGGGGGGGGGGGGGGGTAAGGGTTTGCACTTTCGAAAATTCGAATTTTTTTTTGTCTCATCTTATTGTTAAACATTTCAAGAATATATTCCCAAAATTTTAAGTCGATTTGAGCAAAACTCTTGAAGTTATTGTTAACACTATAGCTCTGACAGCAGCGGGCGTTCGGGAAGGCAGTGCAGCTGCCGAGCAGGTATACAGCTTATTCACTTCTATTCTTGTGGTCAATTATCCTGTTTCGAGAATATTTTATTTAATAAAGACAGGTAAGTAAAGCCATAAAGACATATTTTATATTTGTACGTATACTTGTTTCTTCACTTTTGTAGCTCATAAACTTTTGAACGCGTTTTTCTCAAAACTACTTTTTCAAAGTCCGTGTTCACTGCCATTTAAAAACTACTTGACCGATTCAATTCAAATTTGGTACACATTTTCCAAATATCAAATACCTCCCCCCAACGTTTAGTTAAAATTTTTTTTTTCACATTAAGGGGGTTTCCCACCCACAAAATGGTGTAATTTTCCGTGGAAAACAGCAGTTTACACTTCAGATGGCCACCAAACATTTTTAAATGGAAAAAAAAATAATCATAAAACGTTGGGGGAAGGATTTGATGATACTTTGACTAAATTTCAATGGTTTTTGATTTCAGATAATTTCCAACCGAGATATAGTGAACACCGCAAATTGTTATTTTTCTAAGACGTTCTCGGGCAAGCTCTGTCACCGGCTTGTTTTTCAATATTTCCGCATGAAAAAATTAGAGAATATTGTTAAAAGTATACTTAATAATGTACAAAAGGTTTGAATACATTTGTTCAATCCATACTTCTAAAAAAAATTCACAAAAAAGGTGTTTTTTTTTTTACGCTGAAACCCTTACCCCCCCCTTAAACACATATTGAAGTACGTAAACAAATTTTTTCATTGCAGTTTTTATACAAAATGGCTGTGACAGAAACCAGTCTCCAAAAAGGTATTTTTTTTTATGGGCGGAATCGTAACTCCGAAAGGATGAAAGCTAGAATAAAAAAAAAAAAGTTTCTTGAAGTAAATGTTATTAGCTGAAGAAGTACATAGCCGTTTTTGGATTTAATGAAAACTTTCTTTTTTATTAACAATTTACTGCAGATTTTTACGTCGAAAACGTGAACATTTCTGAAAACTTGTGCCATTTTTGCAGAAACTGATTTAAAAATAAAACCCTATGTACTTCTTCAGCCAATAACATGTACTTTAAGAAACTTTTTTTTTTTTATCCTAGCTTTCATCCTTTCGGAGTTACGATTCCGCCCGTGGAGGTATAAAAAAAAAAGTCCTTTTTGGAGACTGGCTCTGTCACAGCCATTTTGTATACAAACTGCAATAAAAAAATTGGTTTACGTACTTCAATATGTGTTTAATAAACGCTGAATAAATAAACCCGATCCCGTTACCCATATCTTTAAAAAAATATATCAAATTTCGGCCTTTTTTGCTGGCGCTAGAGTGGTGTTACCCCTTAATTCCCGTAAAATCACGGATTCGATTCAATAGAATTTGTCCCGTAAAAATACGGTGTATCGTTTAGAGTTCAAGAATTAGTCCCGTAAAATTACGGTGTATCGTAAAAATTTTGAGTAAATCATGGAAAATTAAAATAAACTGGTCAACTAAGTAATTATTAATTATTTTGTTTGATTAATTGGCAACCCACCCACTTTACCATCTAGTAATTATATTCTGAGCTAATCGGCAAGTCCCGCCGTCAAATTATATAGTTTATCTCGTATTCTGTGACGTTGATACGTCTGGCGCCCAACTTCAGTCTTTTTAGTAGCTGCATTCATTTAATTGACGCCGAAGTGCGCGGTTATCGGGTTCACCCTTACCCTAAATCGAATAGCCGGTCGCAAAGTATATGTTCACTTTCTTCGTTCTGATTAATTGAAACTGGTCGATTAATTTTTCAATGTTCATTTTGAAATGGTATGCTATGAGTTTAGTATCTAGGTAAATTTCTTTTTCCTTTAATGCTGTCAAGTCCATTAGCAGTTCGTCTACTGCAGGGAGTTCTTGATTCAATAACTTGTTACGCAGCAATCGAATTTGAACTACTTTATGTTTATATTCAATTACTTCGGTTTTGTTTTAGCTATTGGTTTAACGTGATGTTACATGTAACTTATTTTCTGGTAATACTTCGTCGGTGATAAAAATGTTCTTTGTTTTATTTAATGTAATCTTAAGATAAGTACAGGATAACTAATAAGATGACTTTCCTATTTAAAGATAAAAGGACCGCTCAAATTATTTGTTCTTTATACACTAAAACCAAAGTCCTTCTTCCGGATCAAATCCTATCTTCATTGATATAACATATATATAAAGGGCTCATCTGCTATGATCCTCACAATCAGTTCTACAGTATGCCCTGAACTTGCAGTTAAGCTCTTCAGTGACGGAATTAACCTATACAGTCTCCAAGGTCTCAAAATGTTCGTACAAGCAACGCTGGATTTGAACATTTTTCCGCCCTAGGCCCGTGACTTCATGGCGCCCCTTTTTGAGACCAATCTTCATTTTTATGCTCATAAGTTAAGCAATTTTTTTCATGCTTCAATGAATTTTACTATCCATTTCTGTAGATTTTGCCGAAAAATATAGCACTGAGTATATTCAACTTTTTTCTCGGTGCCTCTTTATTCTTTCATTAAGCATAAAAATAACAAAAATCATGAAGTAGCGCCCCACCCACCCTGGCGCCCCTATGCCCGGGCCTTGCGGGCCTAGGCCGAAATCCGGCGTTGCGTAGAAGGGCTATTTCATGTAAAACTATCAGTTACCTTTAATAAAATCGTCTTTGTTAGTGTAAAAGATCCTAAATTATTGAGTAATCTCCCATAGTAAGAACCTAAGCCTATCCATCACATCGATCCTGTGCAATAACTATCTGTTATTTCGATCATCGTTATTGCCGGCGCAACAAGAGTACGAAAATGATTTTGCCCGCTGAAGAATTAAAAACATGATATCTTCTTTCAGCGAAACTATATAAAAATCTTTTTTTTACACGTAAACAGCACAAAAAACACAAGAACCTCGGTACGTGAAATCAAGTAACAATGCCAAGCACTCCCTTTCAATTAGTTAATTTTCATATTTCGAATCCTGTTTTTCCAATGGCAATCAATATAAAATCATTCGTTACCCTTGGCAAAACAGTCTATCGGCAATGGGAAATATTACCGAAGGAAGTTATCTCGGGATACGATACAAACTTGGCAGGCATATTGTTTTTTGGGGGTATTTTGGGGCTTGCACAGAACGCACGAGATATTGTATTTCACCAAGAAATATCATTTTGAGATTCATACACTAGCTGGTACCGATTTCAGAGTGTGTGCTACCCATGACCCGTCATCGGATTGTCTGAATGTGAAAACTCACGTCGTGGAGCAGGTAATATCCACAAAAAGAAATTAAAAAAAAAAACACCCTACTACGCATAGTGCACGACTGTACAATTTCATCACCGTTTGCAGGCACTCAAGTATCTAATCTTCTCATGCACCAAACCTGTCTTTAACCGCAGGTTTGCAATAAAAAAATGCGCTGAAAATACTGGTAAAATTTGCAATGCTGTGTGATTGGTCATTATTTTATTAACAATCCGTGAAATTCATTCGTAAATTTTAACTAGCTGTATTTTCAGCTGTGGTTAAACCCCTAAAACAAAAAAATAGGAAACTAGATTTCGGTGTCAAGAACATCCCCTCCGATTTGCGAGTTCATGACTGCAACGGTTTTGACATTGACGGTCAATATCTTAGGAACTTCATAGTCGATTTCGTCGAACTTTCGGATCAACATCAAGTGGCGTGAGACTTACGCCTTTATAAATTTTATCAAGAAATAATCAGCGGTTCAAAAGATATGACAGTTTTATTACAAGAATAAATTTCCTCAGGTAAATGATTCGAAATTGACGCGCCGGAGTACGGGTACTTTGGTGGAAATTCGCTGCCATCTTGATCGGCGTAAAAAATGGTATGAGTAGTTGCATCTTTCGGTATCACATGCACAAAACGAAATAAGCGACATTGGAATGATCAAAGTCTAAAGAACGCCGAATTGAGATGGAATATTCTTGATGTATTTTTCATATCTAATATGAGTAATTCAAAGAGCGCTTGGAGCAGCGATGGATTCACGCCTAGGCCCGTGAGGCCTAGGCCTAGGGCGGCACAATTTGAGGGGCGGCAAAATTTTCGAAATCCCAAATTTTTAGAGTCGAAAAAATGTAAGGAAAATTCATTTCAAAAATTGGTTCAGATTAGTTTTTATTGATCCATAAATAATTTTCTATGGAATATATTATAACTCAATTTTTCAATTTATTTTTCAATCGGTAGATGCGATGTTAATTTTTTAATAGATTCATTATAGTCTTTATCGAATAATGTTATAAAGAAAAAGAAATAATCAAGTTAATAAGCTTCTTAGAAAACTTTTTTTAACATACTTATTTATGTTACTAAATTTTTCTTTACTTTTTGTGTCTTTAGTGAGATTAATCCCAAATATATAAAGCGATTTGGAATTACTAAATTACTTCTAATTTTGTTTTCAGTGTTAAATAAAAATACGGTAAATTCATGTATAAAATATTCATTCGGTATTCATTAAAAAGTCAGAACATTTTTCGCTAATGAAAGAATTTTTTTATCAAAAATTAATCCTATTTCTTTCCGTATTCAATTTTTTGAATCATCAAAATAATACGAAAGTAATTGGGATTTTAATTTTAGCTGAAATCAAAAAAAATTATTCAGTATTTCGCATATTTGCAAAAATCTTCAATCATATCTACATAAATTTAAATTTCAATGACTTCCAAAAATCTAAAAGCAAGAATTTATGTGATTTTAAAATTTAATTTAATCTAAGTGTGTAAGCCGATATATATAATTATATTTATATATTAAAGCGGTTGACTTATGATATAGCTACATTTATGTACTTATTATAAGTATAAATGAAAAGTTGCAAAAATTTTATATGTTATCCGAGTGTTTTATTTATGTACTCGTCATCTCAATAACTTGAGTGAAGCGAAGATATTGTGCATTATTAAGATTTAAAAGCAGTTCGGGTGAGTGTATTTTACATGTTTACTTTCAAGAAACAAGAGCGCTACGCTTTCAATGTATAAAACGAAGCACCGCGCTGTCGAAAAGTCGCAGTATTAATTTCAGTTCTACGAATGCTCTTCATCTCTAAGTCTCGAATTTTTTCATCGTGCTTCTTAACATCTACAAAAAACTTGATTTATTATTTTAAATTAGATATTTTTTTTTTTAAATAAGTTGTCGCAGTTCTGCTTTTATTTTTCAATTAAAAATGAGTGGCTATCGAAAAAGACTTAGCGGCGCAGAAAATCGTAAAAGAAAAGCGGAAGAATCTAAAAAAATAGATATTTTACTAAAGAAAATTCCAAAAATATCTAATTTTATGACAAACTCAACAAAATCTTCTAATAATGACCAACAACCGTTATGTTCATCTTTCGTAAGTATTTTGTTATGATTGCTAGTAATTTTTTTCTTTGAATATAAAATTTTAATCTTAATTGTTGGATTTAGGTGAAGTAAATTACCCTTTTGTTTATTTGATTGTGTGTGAATGCAGTAAACTTTAGTATATTTAATAGAAGTAAATAATTTCCTTTAGACTTTACAAAGGTATATGATGTGGTTAACGTGTGCTACAGATAGTAGGGAAGTGAATTTAGTACTCGTGCGCATGCACGAACGCGCAGGCTTGTATATCGCTCGTTGCGTCTGTGTTTTCAACATCCCTCCTCAACGATGGGTTACAAGCCCTGTGCTCCTTGCATGCTCTAAGAGCTTCGTTGGTCCCAAAGGTTTGGTCATCATGTCTGCCACCATTTCTTTCGTCGGGCAATATAGGGTCTCGATGATTTTTCTTTTCAACAAGTCTCTTATGAAATGGTACTTTGTGTCTATGTGTTTAGTTCTGTTGCTGAACCTCTTGTTTTCTGCGAGCTTCAGGCAACTCTGGTTGTCTTCATACATCCTTGTGGGTCCACGTTGTTGTTCGCCTAGACTCTCTAGTAAGTCCCGTATCCAGATGCATTCTTGGCATGCTTCTGCCAGAGCTATATACTCCGCTTCGGTAGATGACAAAGCGATGCATGGTTGTCTTCTGCAAGCCCAACTTATTGGCCCTCCGAAGACTTTGAGCAAGTATCCGGTGTTTGACTTCCTGTTGCTTGTGTCCTGTGCCCAATCCGCATCTGCGTAGCCAATCACGTCTTCTTCTGGGTGTTTGGGATTGCCTAGTCTCAGTTCGTAGTCCTTGGTTCCCTTTAAATATCTGAGCGTCCTCTTTACCTCCGTCATGTCTTGCTTCGTTGGGCCTTCTACCCGTTGACTCAGTATAGAAACGCTTGCTGCGATATCTGGTCGAGTGTTGGTAGATATGTAGAGTAAGGCCCCAATTATTTCTCGATAGGTTTTGTTGTCCTGTAGTTTTTCTTCAACTTCGGGTTTCTTGAAATAACCGGTGTCCAGTGGTATTGTCGATGGTTTTGAGTCTTCTAGTGCATTTCGTTGCAGTACTTGTTCAATGTATGCCTTTTGGTTTAGCAGATATATTCCCTCTTCGTCTTTCCGAACTTGAATCCCCAGGTAGCATTTCAACTCTCCCAGGTCTGTCAGTTCAAAGTGTTTCTGCAGGAGGTTTCCTACTGATTTGATTTGGTGCACATCTTTGGATGCAATAAGAAGATCATCAACGTAAACCAGTAGATAAATTAGTCCTGTTTGTGTGTTCTTCACATATAGGCATGGGTCAGCACTGTTTTGCTTGAATTGGTTACTTGTGAGTACCTGATCTAGCGTTTCGTTCCAAACTTTAGCTGCTTGTTTAAGCCCATATATACTTTTGTTTAGTTTGCATACCCTTTTGCTGCTGTCTTCGGTTTCGTATC
Source organism: Rhogogaster chlorosoma (assembly GCA_944452935.1). Lineage (NCBI taxonomy): Eukaryota > Metazoa > Arthropoda > Insecta > Hymenoptera > Tenthredinidae > Rhogogaster > Rhogogaster chlorosoma. The sequence continues at coordinate 18,898,265 of OX101802.1, forward strand.
CAGTGGGTTGCTTCATGTAAATAGTTTCTTTCAGTTCTCCGTTCAGGAAAGCGGTTTTGACATCATAGTGGTGGACTGTAAGCTTCCTCTTCCCTGCTATTGCTAGCAGTGTTCTGAATGTCGTCTGTCTAGCCACTGGCGCAAATACTCCATCAAAGTCCGTGCCGAACTTTTGAGAGAAACCTTGTGCTACTAGGCGTGCTTTATATTTGGTGATTTCTCCACGTTCATTCCTCTTTATTTTGTATATCCATTTGCTTCCAACGATGTTGTAATTTGGCGGAGCTTTGACGAGCTCCCAGGTATTATTTTCCTTGAGTGATCTGAGTTCTTCATCCATTGCTGCCTTCCATTCCCTGGCGTTTGGACCCGTGAGTGCTTCGTGTGCATTTCTTGGTTCTCGTATTGTCTCTGTCACGAGGCGCGTAACTTGTTGGTATCTGTCTGGTGGTATGCCTTTTGTTTGTCTCGATGAGCTCCTGATTTCCAAGTCCTCTTCTGCACTTTCGTAACCATCTGGTATGTAGTCCGGGTCGTTTGTGTTATTGTGTGAGGTCTCGCTTACTGAAGTTTCAGCGGTTACATCTGTTATGCTCACGTCAGGTGTTTCTTGTTCTTCTTCTGGGACGTCTTCTTCTGTATTTGTGCTTCGTAGTTCCCATATGATCTTCTCTTCGTTGTTCACCCCTTTGGGTTTGTATGTTGGGTTTCCTGTTTCTTCTGCGGTTCTTGTAGTCCCTCGTTTATGTTTAACGTCTTCCTCAATTGCATTGTCACCTTTGTCTTCACCTGGAATTTCTTCAATCATTTTTACGTCTCTACTAATGACAATTTTATTCGTTGACTTATCCAGTAACCTGAATGCTTTAGATTCCTCCGAGTAGCCGACGAAAGTCAGTTTTACGCTTCTCACATCCAGCTTCCTTCGTTGTTCCTTAGGTACATGAGCATATGCTGTACATCCAAAGGTGTAGGTGTGACTTATGTCTGGCTTCCTTGAGTACCATAGTTCGAATGGTGTTTTCCTCTTAGATGCGGTTGGTAAGCGATTCTGTAGATAGACTGCTGTAGTTACTGCTTCGCCCCAGTATTTGTTTTCCATTTTGGCGTCGAGCAGCATGCAGCGTGCCATTTCCATGATGCTCCTATTTTTTCTTTCCGCAACACCATTTTGTTGTGGCGAATACGCTGTGGTATACTGAGCTTGTATGCCTTCCTTTTTCAGGTACTGGTTCATTTCATTATTGATGTATTCTCGGCCACGATCGGACCTAATTATCTTTGGTTTTGCGTTCCGCATTGTTTTTACTTCCTCGATGTATTCCTTGACTAGTTTTGTTGCTTCAGACTTGAACTCCATTAGCCTGACTTTGGTATACCTGCTGTAATCGTCGATAATAGTTAGTATGTATCTCTTTTTACCTGGGGTTGCCGTTTGCATAGGTCCACAGACATCTGTATGTACTATATCGAGCGGTGAGTCAGTATAGCTGGATGTCTTCTTTGGGAATGGCTTGCGTGCCAACTTTCCTTGCAGACAGGGCTCACATACTTCCTTTATATTACAGGTACTTATCCTGATTCCAGTTGCGAGTTGATCTCTTGCTAGTTCTTCGATTGCCTTCGGGTCTCGATGCCCTAGTCGCTTGTGCCACGCGTGTATGCAGTTCTCGTTATGTTTCATGCTTGTTTCAGCCTTCAACACCTTATGGCTGTTCTTCAGAGCATATAACCCAGAGTGGGGGTATCCTGCGGCCATAACTAAGCCATTTTTGGAAATATTGCACTTATCTCCCTGGAAATGTATTGTAAATCCCTTTTCAGTTAGTTTCTTTACTGACAGTAAGTTTCCTTCTAGTGACGGTACAAACAACACGTCCTTCACATTTATATCCCTTTCTTTACCTTTATCGTCTAAACAAGTGATAATTCCTGACCCAGAACCTTCAATTTTGGCTAATTTTCCATCCGCCAGCCTCACCGTGCTTTGTGTCTGTGTGTCCAGCTGCTGAAAAAACATCTTATTGCTCGACATATGGCTTGTTGCTCCTGAATCGATAATCCATGCTTCGGTCCCACATTTTCCTCTTGAGACGTTGAAACAGATTTCATCATTGAATTGTTCTACGGCCATACTTGCTTGATTTCCAGCATTTTGTTTTCCTTCTTTCTTTGCTTTCCATTTTAGGTAGCTCCTGCACTCGGCCTTATTGTGTCCTAATTTTTTACAGAAAAAACAATTTGTATCAGATCTTCCTTTCGCAACATATTTTTGCTGCGTAGCTTTCATCGCTGCATTTTCTGATGTCCCGAGTGATTCCGACCCGTTTCGTCGTCTGTACTCATCGCTGAGTTTTCCTTTGACCAAGCTTAAAGTTAGTTCATCCTCTGACCGGCTTTCCAGGGCCGTTATTAGACTGCTGTAGGACTCTGGTAGGCTACTTAGGAGTATTGCTGTTAGAGTTGATGATACAATGCCGCCTTCATTCAAAGTAAAGCTACGCATGCGCACAAACTTTATATATGTATGAGATGCGCAGCGCAGAGTAGTATGCATGTGTGAGTAATCTTTCGCTTCTTCCTGTTATACTTCCTTTTGTAAGATCTCACGAATAGCCTCGTAATAAATGTGATTCCATTTACATCGTCTCAATCTTTATTTAACTACAGAAATATCACCCGCTTCCTCATCAGGTTATGGGCCCAGAGAAAAACACTGGTGATATTTTCTGTCTGTTTTAAATGAATTCCTTTTGAAAACTATTAAAGTCTGAAAATAAGTTTTGAGGTTATCTGGCCCACGTGCGAAAGCAGATCCTCGATGGAGAACGAAGTGTCGAAAATTACAAAATTGAAAGGATCTGAAAATTGGTCGACATGGAAGTTTCAAGTCAGAATTATTTTGATGGCCCAAGGAAATTTCGAAGTAGTAAACGGAGATCTGGAACAACCGAACAATGCAGATGCAGCCTACATCACATGGCGAAGGAAGGACACAACTGCTCAACGAGTAATAGCCACGAGTGTCGAAGACACACAATTACTACATATCATGAATTGCGAATCTTCTAAAGAGATGTGGGACAAACTACATAGCGTGCATGAACAGAAGAATCAAACAGGAATTCACATGCTTCAACAGAAATGGTATCAGACTACAAAACAACCATCGGATAGCATGGCAAGACACATTGCAGGGATAGAAGACTTGGCTCACAGGTTGAAGAATCTTGGTGAATCTATATCAGATGCCATGATTATGACTAAAATACTGATGACCCTGCCTACATCTTATAACTTCTTCGTCACCGCTTGGGAGTCAACTCCGGATGATCAACGAACTCTTTCGAACATGACAGAGAGGTTACTGGCTGAAGAGATGAGAAAAGGGGGTCAAGAAGAAACTGAAAATCAGGCCTTGGCTACGGTAAGATACAAGAATAAATTCCCTAAAAATAAGAAAAATTACAAAAAAGATGTAAAGGCAAATGACGACTCGAATCAAAGAAAATCTGAACAAAGGCCTGACATAAACTCATGTAATTATTGTAAGAAACCAGGCCACTGGAAAAAAGACTGTTACAAATTAAAACGTCTAAATGAACAAGGCGAGGCGCTAATAGGAATGTCGCTTACAACGCTTCAGAGTAAAGTAGATAGAACACTTACGTGGTACATAGATTCAGGAGCAACCGATCACATGAGTCACCAAAGAACTTGGTTTAATAATTTTGAAAAATTTCAGAAGCCAATGAATATTAAGCTAGGAAATGGCCAAACCATATCAGCGATTGGAAGAGGAATGATTAAAATTTTAGCCTTCGATGGATGCAAATGGAACCCGAAACATTTGGCCAACGTGTTATTTGTACCTGACTTACGCTTTAACTTATTCTCAGCAGGATCAGCGTTAGATAAAGGCTTGCAGCAAGTTTCAGATGCCGACGGTTGTAAATTTACACGATCAGGACAAGTTGAAATAGTCGGAATTCGAAGAAACAAATTATGTGAGGCGCAACTGAAGATAAGAGCAGCCGCAAAGATACCTGAAGAAGAAGGAAAAACTGAACCTATGGTGAATCTGGCAGCGTGCACCGATCTGAAGAAATGGCATCAAAAAATGGCACATCAGGATGTAAAACACGTCTGCAGTTTTCTGAAGAAGAACAACATTAAGGTTAGTCTAAAAGACAATTTTATTTGCAAGGGTTGTATCTATGGGAAAATACATAGAAAACCGTTCCCGAAGACGAACAATAAAGAAATTAAGAGTTCAGAACCGGCTGAGCTGATACACGCTGATTTATGTGGACCCATGCCGGAGCAATCCATAGGCGGATCTCGTTACTTTTTGCTGTTTAAGGATGATTATTCGAGATACAGAAAACTCTATTTCCTAAAAAGTAAAGATGAAGTTCCTCGCTATCTATCGGAATTTATAAAGCTGGTTAGATTTGAAACTAAAAAGGAAATAAGATACATTAGAACTGACAATGGCCTAGAATTTATAAATAAGAAAATTCAAGCAATTACAGAAGCGCATGGAATAACACATCAAAGAACCGTCACCTACTCTCCCGAACAAAACGGCGTGGCAGAGAGAGAAAATAGGACGATTGTGGAAGCAGTACGAGCGATGATATATGAAAAGGATATTCCAAAGAAACTATGGGCAGAAGCGGCGAACACAGCCGTACATGTCATCAATCGGACTGGAAGGAGCCACTTTGAAGATAAAACGCCATATGAGGTATGGACTGGAAAAATAAACAAATTAGAAGACTTGATCATTTTTGGTTCTAAGGCCTATATACACATACCGAAACAAAATAGAACTAAACTAGATAAAAAGGCTAAAGAAGGAATATTCGTCGGTTACGGCGAGACTGTTAAAGGTTATAGGATTTGGTATCCCTCATCTGATAAAATTGAATATGCCAGAGACATAATCTTTGACGAAACTGAAAAGGAAACAACTGATGATGCTGAAAATAAACCTGAAACAACAATTGAAATAATTGGAGGCCCTGAAGAACCCGAGAATCAAGAAATTGAAGACTCAGAAGAAGAATTGGAAATAATAGAAGACGACCCGATTGAACTGGAGGAACAAAGTTCTAGCACAGAATCTGAAGATGAAGTTTTCGAAGATGTTCCGAATGAACCTGAAGGACAAAATCCTGAAAGGAATTTGAGAAGAAGAGAAAATATACGTAGACCGAGCAGGTACGATGAATACTTGAACTCAGACTTTTTATTTGCAACAATAAATGATGAACCACAGAGTTTTGAAGAAGCTACAAAGGGACCCAATGCGTCGAAATGGATACAAGCTATGAAGGACGAAATAGATTCGTTGAATAAGAATAAAACTTGGACTCTAGAACCGCAAAACACTGATCAACAACCGATATCTTGTCGCTGGGTCTACAAAGTCAAAGAAAACACTGATGGCAGCGTCCAGAGGCATAAAGCTAGACTAGTAGCCAGAGGATTTACGCAAGAATACGGAGTAAATTATTATGAAACATTTAGCCCGGTAGTAAAATTTGATTCTCTGCGAATGTTTTTTGCTATAGTTGCCGCCAAAGAAATGGAACTAAAACTCTTTGACGTTAAAACTGCCTTTCTGAATGGAAATCTCAACGAAGAAATAGTCATGACACAACCTGAAGGATTCAATGACGGGACTGGACGAATATGCAAGTTGAAGAAAAGTCTATACGGTTTGAAGCAAGCTTCAAGGTGCTGGAACCAAAGATTTACGGACTTTTTGAAGAAAAACAACTTAAAGAGTACCTATTCAGACCCTTGTGTATTCACGAATATAGGATCGGAAATAACTATACTTCTAGCGATATATATAGATGATGGTATAATAGCTGCTAAAGATGACGGATTGATAGAAGGTATGCTTAAAAAACTAGACAAAGAATTCGAGATCACGATTAATAATACAAAATGCTTTTTAGGCTTTCAGATAGATAAGTGTAAAGATGGCTCAATCTTTATGAGTCAAACAAGTTATATTAAGAAAATTTTGAATAGATTTAACATGATAGAATCAAATCCAGTTGCTGTACCAGCTGATAAAAATCATGAACTTAATCCAGAAAAACACAGTAATGTTAAGAAACTTAGAAACAATGTACCTTATAGGGAAGCCGTAGGGTGTTTAATGTATTTATCCGTAGGAACTAGACCAGACATTACCTATGCTCTAAACTGTACTAGTCAATATTTAGCGAACCCCTTGGAAATACATTGGAAAGCGGTAAAGAGAATAATTAAGTACTTGAAAGGGACCATGGAATATGGTATTAAGTTTACTAAACAAAACAACTTGTCGCTCATAGGTTTCAGCGACGCAGACTTCGCGGGTGACACTGCTACTCGACGATCAACCAGCGGTTATGCTTATAAATTGGGAAAAAGCCTAATTGCCTGGAGTACTGAGAAACAAAAATCGGTAGCACTGTCAACAACCGAAGCCGAGTTTATTGCTGCAGCGCAATCAATAAAAGAGTTAATATGGCTGAATAGATTGAAGATAGAAATTTTGGGTGAGTCGGAGGCAACACCAAAGTTATTTTTAGATAATCAAAGTGCCATACGGCTACTCAAAAACCCAGAATTTCACAAGCAGTCCAAACATATAGATATTAAGTTTCATTTTGCTAGAGAAAAATATTTACAAGGATTATTTACCTTGAATTATATACCAAGCTCAGAGCAACAAGCTGACATATTTACAAAAGCGTTGCCGAGAGACTTATTTGCTAAACTAAGAGAATTACTAGGAGTAGTTAAGAATAATTAGTATATAAGGAAAATTGTGAGACAAAAAGAATGAATGCTCATTGAGAGGGAGTGTTAGAGTTGATGATACAATGCCGCCTTCATTCAAAGTAAAGCTACGCATGCGCACAAACTTTATATATGTATGAGATGCGCAGCGCAGAGTAGTATGCATGTGTGAGTAATCTTTCGCTTCTTCCTGTTATACTTCCTTTTGTAAGATCTCACGAATAGCCTCGTAATAAATGTGATTCCATTTACATCGTCTCAATCTTTATTTAACTACAGAAATATCACCCGCTTCCTCATCAATTGCTACTACCAGATGGTCCATCAACTTTTCGCCAAGCGCTGTTAACTTTTCAACCATGTCAAGCATTGTGTTTATATGTGTATCCATATCGCCATCATCTGTTAGCTTCATATTACATATTTTCTTGAGTAAAAACACCTTACTTGTCAGTGTAGATTTTTCATGGTAATTCTTTAGCGCTGTCCATGATTCTTTTGCTGTTGTTGCTTGACGTATATGTATCAACTGCCCATCTTCGACGAGCAATCCTATCGTAGCACGTGCCTGTCCATCACGTTTGATCCAATCTGCGGTGGGCGATGTTGGTGTGGCTTCACTGATTGTGTCCCATAATGCTTCTTTGATTAGTAGGAGTTCCAATTTGTATTTCCATACTTGATAGTTTTCATTATTCAGTTTCGTGATTGCAAAACGCGTGTCTGTCATCATAACCTTACTTTTATTACTTTTACGATTCGGTACCTGGGCCCATAACCTGTTGGATTTAGGTGAAGTAAATTACCCTTTTGTTTATTTGATTGTGTGTGAATGCAGTAAACTTTAGTATATTTAATAGAAGTAAATAATTTCCTTTAGACTTTACAAAGGTATATGATGTGGTTAACGTGTACTACAGATAGTAGGGAAGTGAATTTAGTACTCGTGCGCATGCACGAACGCGCAGGCTTGTATATCGCTCGTTGCGTCTGTGTTTTCAACATTAATAAAGAGTAAAAAAATGTCAGTTGTTGAAAGATTTTTTTTTTAGCCGGAATTAGAAGAGACTTCAGCACAAGATATCGAAGAAGTACAATCAAACCCTTCTCTATCACAAGATACGAACGAGACGCCGTTAAACTTTCCTTCATCACAAGATGGTGAAGAAATACAGTCAACAACTGATATTTTACCATTCAATAGTGATCCCTTTTTATGGAATTTAAATGGAGAAACAAGGGATTTCATAACTATGAACGGTATATCACGAAATGATAATATGGATTTTAAAAATTCCAAAAATGTTTATAGTGATAAAACAAGATATTGCTCCAAAAGTTTATTTCAACGTACTTTGAAAAATGGAGAGATTCAACGCCGTAAGTGGTTGATTTATTCAGAAACTAAAGGAACGGTATTTTGTGTTCCATGTTTACTATTTGGTAGAAGTGGTGAAATAAATGCTTTCACTGGTGAAGGGTTTCGTGACTGGAAAAACTCAAAGGCACGCATTGAAGCTCATGAAAATTCTGATTTTCACAAAACTAAAGTCAGTCATTTCAAAGCTCGAGCAGTAGTTCAAGGGCGTCTTGATCAGGGTCTAATAAAACAGCTCGATGAGGAAATTTCGTATTGGAAAAAAATCTTACACCGAGTAATTGCAATTATTAAATCACTTGCAATAAGAGGGCTGCCATTTCGAGGACACTCAGAACGAATTGGAGATCCCCTTAATGGGAATTTTTTGGGGACAGTGGAGCTTCTTGCTGAATTTGATCCATTTTTATCGGAACATTTAAAATCGTACGCGCACCCTGGAAGTGGAAATACGTCGTATTTATCTAAAACAATCTATGAAGAAATCATATTATTGATTCAAAATAAAGTACTACAACACATTTCTACTGAAGTGCAAACTGCTAAATATTTTGGTGTAATAGTAGATTCTACGCCTGATATTGCACATGTCGACCAGCTTTCTATAATCATTAGATATGTACGTGATAACGGTGAAATCGTTGAAAGATTTCTAGAATTTATGCCAAATACTGGCCATAAAGCTCAAGATATTGAGAATGCTCTGTTAAAATCTCTAGAAAATAATGGTTTGGACATAATGAACTGTCGGGGTCAATCTTATGATAATGCAAGCAATATGTCAGGTATATATTCAGGACTTCAGGCACGAATCAAAACGATTAATCCTTTAGCAGATTATGTTCCTTGTGCTGCCCATTCTTTAAATTTAGTAGGATCTTGTGCAGTTGAATCCGTAACAGAAGCCGTCGACTTTTTTTCTACTTTGCAAGAACTTCATAATTTTTTTACTATATCTACACATCGTTGGGAAATCTTGGTTCAGCGTACAAATTTAAGACTTAAGAGTCTTTCTCAAACTCGTTGGTCTGCTCGACATGATGCATGTCATGCTTTAGAAAAAGAGTGGTCTGGAATAATTGATGCACTGGATTTTATTGCTAAAAACAAAGATGAAAAACCGACTACACGATCTAAAGCTACGGGATTGCTCCGAAAATTACAGCATTTAGAAACAGCAATTCTAGTCATTGTTTGGAACGTAATTTTAGATCGTTTTAATGCTGCTAGTAAGAAGCTTCAGGAATCTCAAGCTGATTTATCATCCGTCGTACAAATCTACGGTTCTCTGGCTTTATTTCTTCAAGATATGAGAGACAAACAATTTTCCGATTATGAAGAAAAAGCCAAAGCACTATCTGGAGTTCAAGATTATTATTTTTATGATACTCGTCGTAAAATAACCAGAAAAATTCAGCCAGATGAGTCACGGGTGAATGAAAGAACACCTTTTTCTGGACAAGAAAATTTTCGCACCAATGTTTACTATCCCATATTAGACACACTGAGTGTACAATTGGCCGGACGTAGAAATGCATATGAGAAGCTTTACGTAAATTTTAATTTTCTCGATGATTTATCTGAAATGGATACGAACGAATTGAAAAATCTTGCAAATAAACTAGTCGATAAGTATCCTGACGATTTGGAAGAGACATTAGGGAATGAATGTATTCATTTTCATTGTCAACTCAAAGATTCCCTAGCAAATACGGAAGATGTGCGCTCTGCACAAAAAATTTGCAATGTATTGCATTCACGGGATCTCCGAGATGTTTACCCAAATGTAGATATTGCTCTACGTATTTTTTTGAGTATTCCGGCTACGAATTGTTCAGGAGAAAGATCTTTCTCCACTCTGAAGAGAGTGAAAACCTATTTACGCGCAAGTATGGGACAAGATAGACTTAATGCTCTTGCATTACTGTCTATTGAAGCTCAATTAGTACAAGAAATTGATTACGACGATATAATCGACGCATTTGCGCGGACGAAAGCCAGGAAGAAGAAATTTACAAACTGAGTAATACTTAATTAAGAAAAAATGTTTATTATTTATCTGTTTGAAGTTTTTTAATTATTTATCTGTAATGTTAATTAGTTATATGTAAAAATCATATTTTAATAAAATAAAAGTTATATTCCGTCTCGTTCTCAATATTACTATGTAGTTCCCCTCCGGTCCGCTAGATGTCACAACCTTCAGCGAGACTAAAAAGGGGGAGGGGGACTGCTTAGCTGCTCGCCAGCAGCGCCCATCCACCTCCATATCGCTTTGTTGTGCGCGTGAGTCAAGACCTTTAGTGAGACGCGTGTGAATAAAGATGCCTCAGAGATCAGCCGACTTAGAATCGGTTCGGGCGAAAATAAGAAAGATGCAAGAAGACATGGCGGCGCTAACCCCGTTACTAGAAGAATCCTCTGATAACGAGAGCGACTCTGAGGAATCAACTTCCTCATCAATCCGAGCTTTCCAAGCCTTAACAAAGAAGGGGAATATGGAGGATGAGGAGAACAAAGGTAATATGGAATTACGCACATATACCACGCTCTTCGACCATATCCTTCCTTCCCCCTGCCCCCCCGCCACCCCTTTCGGCGTTCTGTTTATGTTACAGATCTCGGAAGAAACGTGAGGAGTTTACGTATACGTATATATATCTATATACGTATACATTATACACAAAGGCTACAAACGTAACCTTTGGGGCCATGTGCCATGCCACGAATACGCGTATAGGTATACATTGATGCATACATACAATGTTGCCAGACGTTACGAAAATAACGTCTTTCACGCGTTATTCAGACAAACCTTAGATCATACAGGACCCTGTATGGCTAAGAGACACATACTTATGTATACGTATGTATATCTATATATGTATACAATATATTCAAACTGTTATAACAGTAATATGAAGTGTTTAATACACTGAATACCACGCTCGTCTGTTACGTCTTTGGTAAAACATACCTCCATGTTGTGGAACAAAAAAAAAAAAATGTGTGTCTTTTGTCGCAGAAAATGCTGAACCAAACCCTGAAATCAACCCTAAGAGAGTGCCAGTCGATCCAGAGATCCTTGAAGTTCTGGGTATGGATGCCAACAAGGATAAATCAGAGACCAAGTCTATCGACAATGATCTCATCAAGATTTGGCAACGCCTAATCAACAAAGGCATACCAAAAGAAGAAAAGGAGGAGTTGCTGAAAATTTACAAAAGAATCCCTGAGTTGGAGGCTAAAAAACTCAATCCGGAGATTCTGGCCTCCTTGGCCCCAAAATTCGTTAAGAAAGACGCCTATATGGCAGACCTACAAAAAATGGCAGGCTCTGCACTCATGGCAGTCGGATCAGTACTCACATTGATGTTGCTGGAAGACGAATTTGATAAACTATCATTTTTGAAGAAAATAAGCGATGTGGCAAAGATTAACATTGCGCTGCACCATGCTATCTCCATTTCAAGGAGAGCTAATATTTTTATACCTGATCTGTCGCCACAAGTAGCAGATCTTATAAAGAAGGCAGAGATGGATGATACCTTGTACGGTAACAACCTCGGGGATCGCATTAAAGAATCAAAGGCGCTGACTAAATTGAGCCAGGATATAAAGCATAAACCACTGTTGACAAGTCCAAGGAAGCCGTTTTTATTCAAAAGCCAGCAACAAAAGAAACCCTTTGCTGGACAGTCGGGCAACCAACAATCCAGGTCTCAGAACAGACCACCAATATCGTTCAAAAGCAGGCAGCAGTTCTTCAACAACACGTCTCGAACACAGAGAAGCAGCGGGTCGACACATCACCGGACAAAATAAACGTAAGCATACAGAGAGATTCTGTGGAAAGTTGTAAGCCGTGTGGGTAGGCAACCCGCATATTTACCGAAATGGCAACGCTGTCGTAGGGACAGTTGAACGTCTGCACCTACAGATGACGTAGCGACAACTGTCACGTCGTTGGGTCAGAATCAACATACAGAGTGACATATTTGAGGTTGATCGTAATATAACTAGTACCACAACGGGAATCGATATTAATTCGTAAAGAAGTGGTAACGAATTAGTGAATTGATTGCAGATGTCGATTTCTGTTTATTTGCAACATTATTTGGGTCCAAACAATCGTCGGGGTGAAATTTACGAATCATTCTAATAAAGGTAACCAACAAATGTCAAACGATGATAATTGGTAATAAAATCGTGATAAAGTTACGAATTGATCGCAGATTCTGAGTTATGTTTATTTGCGAAATTATTTACAAGCTAGCAGTTCCTCGATGACGGACTGACTCATCGCATCACTTCGAGAACTACGGTCAGGAACACAGCGATGCAGATTCGATTCAACGAGCAATCTACGAGACATCTCTGACGTAGCAGACAAAACTCCAAATCTCTTCACCGCCTGAGAAGTTTGAAAGTACAGTCTTGCGGAAATCCTACAGCCGATGCTGTCAGCCTAGCTTCAAAACAGACCTACGTAGATCACCTGTTTGCCTACCGATAATCTTGTAGAAGTCTCAGTGAGAAATGAATTAATTGAAAGTATTGTTCTGTAAGTAAACGTAATTACGCCTTTGATAGCTGAATGGAATAAAGCGTCGCATATCTGTAAAAATGATTACATTACAATGAGTTTCTATCATGTAATAACATTTTTTATTCATTAAACGTAGTACAATAACAATAAACTAAATGCTTGTGCCGACGACATGCCGACTTCTTAAGCAACTTTCGAGATAAGCTTCTGACCGTCTTCTGGAACTATGCGCAGTATTTCCGCAAAACTATGCATTCAAATTATTAGGAGGTGAAGAAATTTGGGGTTTGCTGCTACGTCAGAGATACCTCGTAGATTGCTCGTTGAATCGAATTTACATCGCTGTGTTCCTGACCGTATTTGTCGAAGTGATACGACGAGTCAGTCCATCATCGAGGAACTGCTAGCTTGTAAATAATTTCGCAAGTAAACATAACTCAGAATCTGCGATCAATTCGTAACTTTATCACGACTTTATTACGAATTATTATCGTTTGACATTTGTTGGTTACCTTTATTGGAATGATTCGTAAATTTCACCCCGACGGTTGTTTAGACCCAAATAACGTTGCAAATAAACAGAAATCGACATCTGCAATCAATTCGCTAATTCGTTACCACTACTTTACGAATTAATATCGATTCCCTTTGTCTTACTAGTTATATTACGAACAACCTCAAATATGTCATTCTGTCACTTGATTCTGACCAAACGACGTGAAAGCTGCCGCTATGTCAATCTGTAGATGCAGACGTTCGACTGTCCCTACGACAGCGTTGCCGTTTCGGTAAATATGCGGGTTGCCTACCCACACGGCTTACAACTTTCCACAGAATCGCACTGTAGAATCCAAGACGGTGGCTGGTAGACTTAGATTGTTTCATCAAGAATGGCAAAAGATTACCAATAATAAGTTCATACTGGACATAATTAAAGGTTATAAAATAAGCTTTGCCGAAAATCCTTTTCAATACATACCACCGGCGGTTGAGATACCAGACAAGGATTATAACAAATATAGAATAGCTATAGACGAGCTACTTTAAAAAGGGGCGATTGAAGTTTGCCAACAGACAGAGGGTCAGTTTTTATCACCGTACTTCTTACTTCCTAAGAAAGATGGGACTGATCGCTTTATCTTAAATTTAAAGAATTTAAATTCATTTATACAACCCACGCACTTTAAATTAGAAGATTTGAGGACAGTTACAAATCTCATTTCCAAAAACTGCTTCATGTGCACAATAGATCTTCAAGATGCTTACTATCTAGTTTCAGTACACAGCAATAGTAGAAAATACCTACGTTTCTCCTTTGGAGGAACGTTGTTTCAATTCACGTGCCTACCTTTTGGATTATGCACAGCCCCATATATCTTTACAAAGATCCTTAAACCCCCAATAGAAATCTTAAGATTACGAGGATTCGTACTGGTCATATATCTAGACGATATAATTTTTATGGCCCAAGATGAGTTTAGTTGCGCCGAGATAGTAAGAGATTCTTGTGAGGTATTGACCTCCCTTGGATTTAAGATAGATACAGATAAATGTTCCCTACGTCCATCAAGAAATTGCAGGTTTTTGGGTTTCATTATCAATTCAAAAAACCTTACAATAGAATTACCTATCGAAAAGAGGAATAGACTATTAGAATTGATAACCTCATTTCTCAAAAAATCAAGGTGTACGATCCTAGAGTTTTCAAAGCTGATAGGAAAATTGGTTGCCGCATGTCCAGCAGTAGAGTATGGCTGGTTGTATACAAAAAGGTTTGAATCAAGTAAAATGGTCAGTTTGGTGATGAATAACTACAATTATTCGGCAAAAATGAGCATTTTCCCCAAAGTAACTGGTGACTTACAGTGGTGGTGTAGAAATATTAAAAATTCAGTAGGAGCAATCAAATCCACTACCTTTGACGTTACAATCTACACAGATGCTTCTAATTCTGGATGGGGAGCCACAGACGAGAAAAATAGAGTTTTTGGATTTTGGGATAAGGAAGAGAAAAAATTGCATATTAACTTTAAAGAATTATTAGCAGTAAAAAACGGTTTGGAAAAACTGGCGGGAAAACTACAAAATTGCCAAATTCTCCTACGAATCGATAACACAACGACTATCTCATATATAAATAAGATGGGGGGTGTTCGTCTGTCTAACTATAAAAAGTTAGCAAGAGAAATATGGCAGTGGGCAGAGAGCAGACATATTTTCCTGTTTGCGTCATATATTGCTTCCAAAGACAATATCGAGGCAGATGCGTTATCTCGGATTAAAAATATTGATACGGAATGGGTGATATGCGATAAGGCTTTTGAGTTGATTGAAAAAACGTTTGGGCCACTGGAGGTGGATTTGTTTGCTAATAATAGTAATAAGAAGTGCCAAAAGTTCTGTTCCTGGATTCCAGATCCTAAAGCCATGTTGATAGACGCATTCACTACTAGCTGGCATAGCTATCATTTTTACGCATTTCCACCTTTTGCACTGATTTTAAAATCATTAATGAAAATACGTAGAGAATAAGCAACTGGGGTTATTGTGGTACCCTATTGGCCTGGTCAGCCTTGGTACCCTCTGTTTCTGTCTCTGGTTAAGGAACAGATAATTTTAAGACCAAGTATTGATTTATTATTATCACCCTGCAGATCGCTCAGCCACCCGAAAGCAGAACATCTAACCCTAATAGCAGCAAAGGTATCAGGGAAGCCTTCAGGCAGCAGGGTGTTCCACCCGAAGCCTTGGAAATAACCGTATCATCATTATCTGCAGCAACACTCAAGCAATACAGTTCAGCATTAAATCCTTGGTTTAAATATTGTTCAGATCATAATACAGATAGGTTCAACCCCTCCAGGGCGTCGATACTTAGTTTTCTGACAATGAAATATAACGAGGGCGCAAGCTATGGATCACTGAATTCCATCAGATCTGCAATCTCACTTATTTCAAAAAGTAGAATAGGGGAGGATGAATCAGTGTCGAGATTTATGAGAGGAGTAGCAAGACTGCGTCCACCAAAACCCAAATATGCCTATACTTGGGATGTAAATATAGTACTGAAGTACCTAGAACAATTTTTTCCTTTGGAAAAAGTTTCGCTGCTAAACCTTACCCATAAGACTGTTATGTTATTACTTTTAAGCACAGGCCATAGAGTTCAGACTATCGCTAATATTAGACTAGAAAATATTACAACTACATCAGAGGGCTTATTGATCCATATAGACTACTTGATCAAGACTTCGGCACCAGGGAATTTTCAACCATTGTTGACAATCTCTTTCTTTACTACCAACCCTAAGAACTGTGTTGCCACTACTGTACTAAAATATATAGAGATTACGAAAGATCTACGTACAAGGTCAGAAAAACTATTGATCGCAGTGAGAAAACCTTATAAAGACGTAGGTACTCAAACAATAAGCAGATGGGCCAAAATTGTTCTAGACAAAAGCGGGGTGGATACAGCTGTGTTTTCAGCACACTCCACGCGCCACGCTACCACCTCTTCAGCCCTATTACGAGGGGTAGATTTAGATACCATAAGGAGGACAGCCGGATGGTCTGAATCCTCACAAGTTTTTGCTAAGTTTTATAACAGACCAATTATATCGTTGAATTCCCAAAGTTTCGCCAAAGCAGTATTGAGCCAAAGAACTAGTACTTAAAAAAAAAAAAAAAAAAAAAGTATAACAAATCTATAAGCACAAATTATATAAAAGAGTTGAGAATAAAAGATTTAAACATGTTTAATTAACAAATTGTAAAATTTGATTTCGCTAAATAACTACATAGTAATATTGAGAACGAGACGGAATATAATTGACCGATCAAACGAACTTACCTGTACGTGAAGTTCGATCGTAATTATATGTAGTCTCGTTCGAAGATATTACAAATCCCACCCACATGACATCAATTCATTGATTCCCCTGTCCCTAAAATTCAAATTTTACAAGTCTCTAAAGAATATGAAGGTGGATGGGCGCTGCTGGCGAGCAGCTAAGCAGTCCCCCTCCCCCTTTTTAGTCTCGCTGAAGGTTGTGACATCTAGCGGACCGGAGGGGAACTACATAGTAATATCTTCGAACGAGACTACATATAATTACGATCGAACTTCACGTACAGGTAAGTTCGTTTGATCGGTCAATTATATATATAAATAATAAAATTGAATTGAAATTAATAAAATTCAGTCAATCAAAAGGGCGGTGCATCAAACGGGGCCTAGGGCGGCAGCAAGCCTAAATCCGCTGCTGGCTTGGAGGTTGCCAATAATCTAGATGTTCTGAAAGGTTCTGTCAACAACGATGCATAAATAATATCAAGGCACTATTCTTCACCGTGTGTTAACCATGGTCTTTTGAATTCGTTGGCACTACAGCTGTATGCTAAGTACTTCGAGAGTGAACGGTGAATCTACGACTTTTTCGTCATTATCATTGACCCACAATATTAGGTAGAGATTAGTCTTGATTTCAGCAAGCACCTATAAAATTAAAGGATCTAGCGCTTCGAAGTTGATCTGAATGATAAGTAATCTATCTGATCGTGCATTCGTAAACACGTGATCCGGTAGTGAACGATTTCAATAAGATTTACACAATGTACGGTCTGTAACACTGCAGCCAACAGTTGTTCAACTGATATGTCTTCTGAAATTCAGTAGGTATGCTAAATGCAACTACCATAATCACTATCCAATCGGATGTTTGTGTGCAATCACAAGAAAATTTTATTTAAAAATAAATCAAAATTTTTTATTCAATTCTTTCACAATAAAACATATAAAATTAAGAAATGGCAGTTATGTAATCATTATTCTCCTACTTCAAGTTTTAAAGTATACTATTAATGACCGATTAAATTTCCTTGCATCTTAATTACATTGACATGTATATGTATGTGTATATGATGAGACCCTTAGGGATGGAAGTGTCGTAAGTCAATTGTTTCAGAAATTACAACATGTGCAGAAATAAATCTTGTCGATATCAACTAATATATTATTCGCATTTTTGTGATTTAAAAGAAAAATTGACTCACGCCACTGTCGTTTGAATGAGCTCATATACCATTTCGTTCGCCAGAAATTCTTCATCTGAATTATGAGCGGAGTTCACTGTAAAGTGCGAGTTAACTATCAGCATTACAAGAATTGTACCAAAAAGTAGATAGCGGGTGAATATAAGCAACAAGATGTGTATGTGGGCAATTCCACCTCAAATCGGCCGGATTTGGGTGTTTTTTGACGTCATATTTTTTAAATCTTATGAAAATTTTTTTGTGTGTTAAGAATGCAAAAAAAGTCGACATGTGTTTCGGCGTTCGGCTAAAATATTTTTTTTACGAAAGTTATAAATTAATGTATTTTGTTGAAAAACCGACGCACGGTCGGCTTTAGAAATTAATATCTCTGGTTCAATCAATCGTAGAGAGAAGGTCTTTGACTCATTTTGAAGGTAATGGAATACACTTTTTGAAAAAATTTTGCAAGTTCTAAAAAAATTGCAAATTGCAACCGTTATAAACAATTGAAATGTTTATCGATTTTTGCTGGAAATATATCCATTTTCAAAATTTTGAAAAAATTTGACCATATTCCTCATTACATTCTACAGAGTGTGTAATTTTTTCACGATACCATTATTTTTTTTTTTTTTTTTTAAGCAATTTTTCATGAAGCGGCGCGCGCACCTCGCCTGACGCCATGTGTGTCGGACCTCGCCTCGCTGCGCCGCGCCGGAGTCGGCAAATGGCGCAGCACGTCGATCGGTTCGAAATCAGTTATTGCAAGTAGCGGGAGTCTACATCTTCAAAATTTGAAAAAAGATCTTCAAGATTTGAAATTTGAAACAAATATTACACTAAGTATTAGTATTTCAGCCATACATGGGGCAATATATTCGGAATTCAGGTTAGAGCAAATCGTTTACCGCAATTGTTATAATCTAACTGGATAATTCAGTTTCGAGTTGTCCCACGCCATACTATAAATGTGTCGTAAAATTGTGGGTCAATTTTTGGGTACTTCCAGGATTTCAAAGTCACAACTGCACAGGTATACGATGGGCCCGTAAACTCATTGCACCATTTCGTTATTGTTAGAGAGGACCATGTGATGGGATTGGAGGAACGATTAAAAGATTAGCAGCAAGAGCTAGTCTTCAAAAACGAGATCAAATTATAAAGACTCCCAAAGATTTATTCAACTGGGCAAAAACGAATGTTCCTAGCGTAGAATGTTTATACTTTGATATCGAGGGATATAACGAACACGAAACAAGTTCACAGCTTCGTTTTGGGTATGCTAAGCCCATAACCGGTACACAAAAGTTTCACTCATTTATACCAATTAATGTAAAACAAATTGAAGTGCGAGAATTTTCAGCTTCGAGGAAACATTCTGTAGTAAATATAATGAAATGAAAAAAAATATTGTAGACATTGATTTTGGTTAAATGAATTTACATTTTCGATAAACTTATATAAATAGAAATATATAAACTTCACAAATCCTGAAAACATAGACTCCCACCACTTGCAATAAATGATTCTGAACCGGTCGACGTGCTGCGCTATTTGCCGACTCCGGCGCGGCGCAGCGAGGCGAGGTCCGACACACATGGCGTCAGGCGAGGCGCGCGCGCCGCTTCATGAAAAATTGCTTGAAAAAAAAAACAAAAAATAATGGTATCGTGAAAAAATTACACACTCTGTAGAATGTAATGAGGAATATGGTCAAATTTTTTCAAAATTTTGAAAATGGATATATTTCCAGGAAAAATCGATAAACATTTCAATTGTTTATAACGGTTGCAATTTGCAATTTTTTTAGAACTTGCCAAATTTTTTCAAAAAGTGTATTCCATTACCTTGGAAATGAGTCAAAGACCATCTCTCTACGATTGATAGAACCAGAGATATTAATTTCCAAAGCCGACCGTGCGTCGGTTTTTCAACAAAATACATTAATTTATAACTTTCGTAAAAAAAATATTTTGGCCGAACGCCGAAACACGTGTCGACTTTTTTTGCATTCTTAACACACAAAAAAAGTTTCATTCGATTCAAAAAATGCGACGTCATTTCTTGGCCGATTTGAGGTGGAATTGCCCATGTGTTGATTTTTATGAATACTTTTCATCCTTATGCATGACGAACATGTCGACTATTGTTGTAATAATCTTATTAAAAATTAACTTTGTAAGTCTGGTGGAACAGTTGAAGGTGATTGCAGGTGCAAGTGCATAAGTCGACGAACTGGCCCGCCAAGAATATTTCCAACAGGCCCCGCACCACCTGCTTCTCCTTCAGCACTTTCTCGTAGATTGGCTTCTGTCTCCGAGACTTTCCCGCCAGTGTCTCCGTTAGTTTGTTTCCTTGATCCGCTCGTATGTAAATCCATCTCTAGCTGAGAGTCTAGTAACCGCATATATTTATCTAGCTCACGGCCTTCATCCTCCTCATTCCCACCTAACGATCCTTCAGAGCTGCTATCAAAGTCATTCTCATCGCTTGGCACAACAAGGTCCAAAATGCCGCGCAAGGCAGAATCAAACGCGTCTGCATTGAATTCTATCCTAGAATCATCTGCATCAGTGTTTGCTCTGGATTCATTGATACCTTCATCCATTTTCAGCTGATGCCTGTGATTGAAAAAACGTTCCGGTTTTATGTAAGCCATGAGCGATAATTGAGAGGAATATCAGTATTTCATTGAATTTAAATGAAACCATTATTTTTGCATTATTTATATTAAAATGTGAAAGCAACTACATTAAACGGTTGTCGAATACGTCCAATCTTCCTAAGGTCTTCAGGACATTTTAAACCTGGAACTTATGACATTAAGGTTGTAATATCTACAGCATCAATATGGTAATACTTTGGAGAACTTTCGAGTTACATGAGCTATTTTTAATCCTACAATTAGTGCTAATAGTGACGTCACGTTTCTTGACCCTTTCGGGGGGTGGAAATAATTCTAGGACTGTTTTTCTTTAATAACTAGTACACTGTAAAGAAATATTCTATTGACTCAGCTTTTTTATAGCTCATTAGTAGTTGAGCAGATGTTCTACGATAATATCATTTCTGGGCAGACCAATGGTATTCAATGAATTTGATTTTTATATACGAACATTTATTTCAAAAAATTTTTTTGTGAGAAGTCAGAACAAAAGTGTGTTACATGCTCATAACATTAGAAGACCAACTGCTATACATAATATTGCTTTGCCTCAAGAAAATGTCGTTTTACAATATTTGCTTTAAATTTCAAGAAGTTTCGATGAAAAATGCAACACATACCCTGTACAACCACTTTTTTTTTTAGTAAACTGAATGTAAAGAAACTGGGTGAACAGAATATATGTGGGTCATTCCATGTCAAATCGATAAATGGTTGGAATCGACCCCCTCCGATTCGGATAAATTTTGGTGGAGAGTTTTGTCTCATCATAAAACGAAGTTCTGCTCAAGGAAAAAATTTTAAAAAATTTTTCCTAAGAGTTATGCAAAATTGAAAATTTCACTGTTTTTCTGGTTTTTTAAGTTTATTTATTTAATATTTCATAACCTACTGTATATTAAAAAAAAAACGCCGGTGCGTTCAAAGAGGATACTTAGAGGTATGAGAAAAATATTTTTTGTAAAACAAATTTTGAAAATTACCAAAATTAGAAGATTTTGAATTTTTCAAAATCGTAAAAAGTGAACTTCGCAGTAAAATTTTGGGCTCAAAATTTTTTATATTATACCTCCAACATATCTTAAGGAATTCTGAAATTTTCAGGAGGGTGTTTTTTTATTTTTCAAAAATATGAATTTTTGAATTTTGGCAAAATAATTTTTTTCAATTTTTTCAACTTTTTTATTGAATATAATTATTCTACCACATGATTATTGAAGTTTGAGCTCCAAAATATTTTTTTTATGTTAATGGGATATAAAAACAGAAATATCTCAAGAATTGTATATATTCCCAGGTAGAATATTGTGTTGGCCGTACAAGTTTGAAACTTCAAACTAGCTTTATTTCAGCCTAGCATCCAAGACTCATTTTGTAAACTAAGTTCAAGGTTGCTGTTAGAATAAAATACATGATAAGAGTCTAAAGTGTAACTAACATTAAAAAATGTCTAGCTGTTAGCTTGTTTTCCACGCGTATTTCAAGATTCGTTTTTAGCTTGGATATCTATCTTAGAACAACCTAATATTTTATCGTTATTGCAACGTTCACTTGTGTGTTTTAAACGAATTAAAAATGTCTAACTGTTAGCTAGTTTTCCACGCGTATTTTAAGATTCGTTTTTAGCTTGGATACCTATCTTAGAACAACCTAATATTTTATCGTTACTGCAAGGTTCATTTGTGTGTTTTAAACGAAGTAAAAATTTCTAACTGTTGGCTAGTTTTTCACGCGTATTTTGAGATTCGTTTTTAGCTTGGGTACCTAGCTTAGTAGTCCAAGAAATAAAGCCGAAAAAATTTAAAATCAAAATACAGTAAAATTTGAAAAAAAATTTAAAATTTAAAATTTGGATACAGTATAGAGAAGTATAAAGAAGAATATACCGGTATTCTATAAGAATATACCGGTCCCATACGGTATGTATCAGTGTCATGTAAAAATGATTCATTTCCTGGACTATAGAGCAACTTCACCTCGAACTTCACGCATTTCATCGTTACTGCAAGGTTCACATGTATTGCGTTTGAAACGAAGCACTGTTGCGATAGCCATAATTGTCAGTATTTAAATTTAAATTTACCGCACACGGAGAAAATTAAATAATTGAAACTACTATCTGGTTATGGTAAAATTTTATAAAGTCAACTCGATAGCGATGAATACTACTTTGATGATTGTATAAATGCTGCGATGAGAAAATTAATCAATCGAGATGTGGCGTTTCACTGCCACCAGAAAAATGTCTGACAAAATTGTATTTGCATTGAATGTTCCCAACATTTATCGCAGTATAGTTAGTAAGTATTAATAAACCTATCACATCGATATATAATGAAAATCTCATGTCGGTTATTCCGTACTGATTAAAAACATTTATTTCACTTTTAGACACTTTAATTGCCACTCTGCAAAAATCGGAGTCAAAAGTTATTTCGGCTGTTAGTACATCCTTTACCCAATCCCAATATTGGGAAGGGAAACGTAATGAGAAAAATCACGACCAAATTGATAGTTTAGAGGATGAAGAAGAAAATTATACAAAGAGAAGAAAATAAGAGAGATGATCAACAGTCAAGACGGGCAAAATTAAACAGTGATAAGATTTAAATTACAAAATAAACGTATACGGAAATAAATGTTTTTTTTTTTTTTTTAACATAATATATGCGATATATTCAATGCCAATTATAGTGGAGAATATTGCTGAATATTTTTTATTTAATTAACTTAAGCGATACATAAAGTCACGATCATCGGAAAACTTGTTCCTGTAAAATACAAAAATCAGATATGTGTTTGTGTGAAGAAAAAAAATATGAAATAAAAATTTCTTCATTTTCAAATACTCTTTTATGCTCAAAACACCATATTTTTGCAAGCTAAAAATAAGCTATATTTTCTATCTTGTAATTAGCTAAGTTGCCACTGTTGATGCAAGCCAAGACGGTAAGCTTGCTGTTAGCGATCTTGTGCGTTACCAACCAGCCTTGTACTTAGGTTAGTTAGCAAGTTAGTTTGAAGCTAATACTTATAAAATTAGCTTAGTGCAAGCTAATTTTGATGCTCATTTTCTACCTGGGTTATTGATTTACCTATAAATAAAATCATTATTATCGATAGGGCCCATGACAGAACTCGCTAGAGGGCTCTATTTCTTGTGATTATTATTATCATAAAGATCAGAGAGTTGTTATTTAATCAACAACAACATAAAATTGCTGAGTCTGTTCGTAAATATAAATTTCTGAGAAAATCAAATTAAAATCAAAGTTCGTTATGGAGAAGAAAAAAAAGTTTTCAGTCGGTATATCTAGTAATGAAATGTGTCCTTAAATCTTAAACATTATTCTAAATAAACAAATAAGAATATAAAATTTTTGAAATATTTGTGTTTTTACATCCCATTATCATAAGAAAAATATTTTAGAGCTCAAACTTCAATAATCATGTGGTAGAATAATTATATTCAACAAAAAAATTGAAAAAAATTATTTTGCCAAAATTCAAAAATTCATATTTTTGAAAAAAAAAACACCCTCCTGAAAATTTCAGAATTTCTTAAGATATGTTGGAGGTATAATAGAAAAAATTTTGAGCCCAAAATTTTACTGTGAAGTTCACTTTTTACGATTTTGAAAAATTCAAAATTTTGTTATATCACAACAGATTATTAGATACTCGTCGATAGATGTTTTGGATGATTATTGTATTTGAGGTAGGAAATCGGCGGTGGAAGATGGTGTAATTGACTAAGTATGATATTTATTGATGCGTAATTGGTTTATTTAAGTACTTCTTTTATTATATGATCGGTAGTCTGAATAATGAGTGGATATAAAGGAGGAGCTAGGGATAGAAAAAGGAGAGAAGATGTTAAGAGTTAGGAGGTGGACTGAAGAGTAAGTTAGCGACAGAATAGAATAATGAGGAGAGGTTGGTTGTACACAAGGTGGGGAAGCAAAAGTGTAGATGCAATTATAGTATGATTTTGAGGAGAAGAATGGACTCAGGAAGTCAGGTGTTGGGTAGCACATGATAGGCGAGGAACTGTGAGGAGATAGTCCAAAAGGTGAGGAATGGCTATGCCAGGACGTAACAATTTTCTAATTTTGGTAATTTTCAAAAATTTTTTTACAAAAAATATCTTTGCTCATACCTCTAAGTGTCCTCTTTGAACGCACCGGCGGTTTTTTTTAAATATACAGTAGGTTATGAAATATTAAATAAATAAACTTAAAAAACCAGAAAAACAGTGAAATTTTCAATCTTGCATAACTCTTAGGAAAACTTTTTAAAAATTTTTTCCTTTGGCAGAACTTCGATTTATGAGACGAAACTCTCCACCAAAATTTATCCGAATCGGAGGGGGTCGATTCCAACCATTTGTCGATTTGACATGGAATGACCCATGTATATCTTCAAAGCTTAAACCTTTGGTGCCTAGTGCCAAATTTGGCACATTCACTCTAGAAGGCTCCAAGACGTTGTCTGTTGGTAAGACAGACAGAATATACATGCTAGCTTTCCAAAGTCAATGTGCGAAATTTAGCACGTCAGGCACTAGAGGGTTAACAGTGATTCGAACTTAAATTATTTCCAAAGTTTATATACAGAGAGATTCTGTGGAAAGTTGTAAGCCGTGTGGGTAGGCAACCCGCATATTTACCGAAACGGCAACGCTGTCGTAGGGACAGTTGAACGTCTGCACTTACAGATGACGTAGCGACAGCTGTCACGTCGTTGGGTCAGAATCAACATACAGAGTGACATATTTGAGATTGATCGTAATATAACTAGTAGGACAACGGGAATCGATATTAATTCGTAAAGAAGTGGTAACGAATTAGTGAATTGATTGCAGATGTCGATTTCTGTTTATTTGCAACATTATTTGAGTCCAAACAATCGTCGGGGTGAAATTTACGAATCATTCTGATAAAGGTAACCAACGAATGTCAAACGATGATAATTCGTAATAAAATCGTGATAAAGTTACGAATTGATCGCAGATTCTGAGTTATGTTTATTTGCGAAATTATTTACAAGCTAGCAGTTCCTCGATGACGGACTGACTCATCGCATCACTTCGAGAACTACGGTCAGGAACACAGCGATGCAGATTCGATTCAACGAGCAATCTACGAGACATCTCTGACGTAGCAGACAAAACTCCAAATCTCTTCACCGCCTGAGAAGTTTGAAAGTACAGTCTTGCGGAAATCCTACAGCCGATGCTGTCAGCCTAGCTTCAAAACAGACCTACGTAGATCACCTGTTTGCCTACCGATAATCTTGTAGAAGTCTCAGTGAGAAATGAATTATTTGAAAGTATTGTTCTGTAAGTAAACGTAATTACGCCTTTGATAGCTGAATGGAATAAAGCGTCGCATATTTGTAAAAATGATTACATTACAATGAGTTTCTATCATGTAATAACATTTTTTATTCATTAAACGTAGTACAATAACAATAAACTAAATGCGTTGTGCCGACGACATGCCGACTTCTTAAGCAACTTTCGAGATAAGTTTCTGACCGTCTTCTGGAACTATGCGCAGTATTTCCGCAAAACTGTGCATTCAAATTATTAGGAGGTGAAAAAATTTGGGGTTTGCTGCTACGTCAGAGATACCTCGTAGATTGCTCGTTGAATCGAATTTACATCGCTGTGTTCCTGACCGTAGTTGTCGAAGTGATACGACGAGTCAGTCCATCATCGAGGAACTGCTAGCTTGTAAATAATTTCGCAAATAAACATAACTCAGAATCTGCGATCAATTCGTAACTTTATCACGACTTTATTACGAATTATTATCGTTTGACATTTGTTGGTTACCTTTATTAGAATGATTCGTAAATTTCACCCCGACGGTTGTTTAGACCCAAATAACGTTGCAAATAAACAGAAATCGACATCTGCAATCAATTCGCTAATTCGTTACCACTTCTTTACGAATTAATATCGATTCCCTTTGTCTTACTAGTTATATTACGAACAACCTCAAATATGTCATTCTGTCACTTGATTCTGACCAAACGACGTGAAAGCTGCCGCTATGACATCTATAGATGCAGACGTTCGACTGTCCCTACACGGAAAATTTATAACCCGACTGGTTCGTGTTTAGCACACGACTCAGTCAGGTGCGAGTCGAAAGATCAAGTCAGCACGAGAACCATTCGTGTGCGCACACGACTCAGTCCTGTTCTGGACAATACTCAACGTGGTGATGCACCAGAACCCGAGCACAGTAACTACTCGTGTGCTGAACATGACTGAGTCGTGTGCGCACACGAATGAGTAACGTCTTGCACCGTTCTGAAGACTTTTGGGCACCCTACTGAGACTTTGACGTAAAAATCTCATTGTTATCTTATCTTATCAGACTAATTATTTCATTTTTGTGACTAAATAAATAAGTGTAAAGTGTTGTAATAAAAGTATGAATTTGTGTATTTAAACTCGACTCTCAATTTCAAATTTCATTTTACTTTCAACCCTTTAAAATGAATCATCCAATAATAAAATTGATCAAAATAATTCCTATTATAGTTGAAAGTGATTTTTCGTATGGATAATCGTATATATACGATAAATAAAATTTACTATTTTTCTATTATAATCAATAGCTTTTTTAAAGACTTAATTCCATATTTCTGCGTGTAATTATTATTTACATAGAAGTGTTGTCACTCATGCGCAGTACAACAGTATAAGTTCGAATCTTAGACCACACTGAGTGTTATGAGTAGCACATGACTGGTTACGGTGCGAAACCGGAGCTATTCGTGCGTGATATATACTCAAATCAGTAGAGTGCCCAAAAGTCTTCAGAACGGTGCAAGACGTTACTCATTCTCACACGACTCAGTCATGTTCAGCACACGAGTAGTTACTGTGCTCGGGTTCTGGTGCATCACTACGTTGAGTATTGTCCAGAACAGGACTGAGTCGTGTGCGCACACGAATGGTTCTCGTGCTGACTTGATCTTTCGACTCGCACCTGACTGAGTCGTGTGCTAAACACGAACCAGTCGGGTTATAAATTTTCCGTGTACGACAGCGTTGCCGTTTCGGTAAATATGCGGGTTGCCTACCCACACGGCTTACAACTTTCCACAGAATCGCACTGTATACATATTGTATATTAGGGTGGCCCTTAATATGGGTATGAAAAAAATTTGTCGGGCCACCCTCCAAAACGGTTCCAAATAACCAAAAAAAAACGACGCTAAGCCCTAGCTATGTCCGTTAAGAGGAAGGCGTGCCTGTAAGCATGAAATTTCCCGTAATTTTAATAAAAGTCATCATTTTTTCCTGATCGGCATCGTTATTTTTTTTAAATCTATGTTGGTGTGAAACTTTTTTTGCCGTGACCAATTTATTTATAATCATACGATTACGCCAAAATAATTGGATGGTTAATCTGAACGCTCATCATATCCAGGAGGAGCTTATTATTTGTACTGCATATTGAATACTAATATGCAATGCTTCGGAAGGTTGAAAAACAAATTGACACATAAACTGGATCACAAAAAAAAAATTACTCTAATCATGAAAAAAAATTGATATTTAAATTTTAGTTCACGCTAGAGTCACGCCATCCTCTTAACGGACATAGCTAGGGCTTCACGTAGATTTTTTTTTTATTATTTGGAACCGTTTTGGAGGGCGGCCCTACAAATTTTTTTTCAGACCCATATCAAGGGCCACCCTAATGTATATACAGGGTGCGCCAAAATTAAGTGCGTAAAATGATAGGGGTAATAGAGGAGGTCGAGCTGAGTAAATCGACCCCAAGAACATGTGGTCTCCGAAGTCGCGTTCGCGAAATACGGCACGTTAAGGGGTTACATACAGTTAGAAGGCTTTAAAAAGACGGATTTTCAAGAATTTTTTTCGCGCAGACTATTCAATTTATTAATTTGAAAATTGGTGTACATATTATAATAACCTTGTAATATATTAACATATTTTTTATTTGTAAAAATAATCATCGCGAATGTTGCTATCGCCGATCTCCTAGAGCTCCGCAAAAAAAACCAATTTTGCGGTGATCACGATATCTCTGGACCGGATTATCGGAAATGAAAAAACCAAATAAATTTCGTTAATATAATACATTATCTAGTATTTAATCGAAGGAATTAGCGAAAAAATAATTTTTGACAAAATGGCGACTTCTCAAAATAAAAGACTCGATTTTGAACGAAAATTTAAGCCTTAAATTGTTTATAAAATGGAAAATATTTATCGGAGAAAAAAAATCTTCGATTAATTACTAAAAAATCTAGTTAAAAAGGTTGTGTTAAAATTTGAGACTGATCGGTTCAGCCGTTTTCGAGAAATCTTGATCACCGATTTTGAAAACATAGTTTTGAGAAAAACGCGTTTAAAGTTTCAAAAGCGAGACGCGCCTCCCTAACGCGCCTTCATAAATGTGTCTATAACTTCGAAAATATTCGTCTGATTGACATAAAATTTTGAGTGTGTATGCTCAAATATATGTATATTCAGAAAATACAAAAAAAAAAAAAAAACGATTTTTTGAAAATTACAAGTGTATGTAACCCCTTAAAAAATCTCGCTACACGCCGGAATTTAGGCAACCGAATACACAGCTGGCAGCGGTTAACAGTATTGTTGACAAGCGCGCTCGACTGCTGATGTAAACCATAACACTTTCAAATCTACGAATTTCAAATGTCAACACTCTTGGCATTCAATTTTACACATAAACATAACAACAAGTAACCAAGCTAGATGTAAAATTGTATGACAAGTGTGTTGACGTTCGAAATTCGTAGATTTGAAAGTGTATGGTTTACATCAGCAGTCGAGCGCGCTTATCAACAATACTGCTAACCGCTGCCTGCTGTGTATTCGGTTGCCTAAATTCCGGCGTGTAGCGAGATTTTTTAACGTGCCGTATTTCGCGAACGCGACTTCGGAGACCACATGTTCTTGGGGTCGATTTACTCAGCTCGACCTCCTCTATTACCCCTATCATTTTACGCACTTAATTTTGGCGCACCCTGTATATTGTAACGTATCAGGCTAGCTCCGAGGAAGAAGCGGCGCGCGCACCATCTTACGCGACCGACGATAGCCAGCGTGACGTCAGATTTAGGTATAAATATAGCACAGCTGACCAGGTAGATCAGCATTTGTCGCCTATCGGGACACTTGACTCGAAATCACGTAAAATCATAGCATTTGTCGCCTGTCGGGACACTTGACTCTGTTTGTATTAGCTTAATTTTCGCATCTCAGAACAAAACTTAGAGTATCGCCTGTCGAGATCTCGCAAATTTATAACATAGAATATCGTAAAAGCGGCATCAAAAATTGAACTTAGAAATTATCGCCTGTCGGGATAGATTTCAAATATTCGAACTTAGAAAATTATCGTCTGTCGGGATAAAAATCATAAGAAAACTTAGAGTAGCAAAACTAGAATTAAAACGTAGAATTAGACTTTTATTTTTGTATTATTTTTGTATAATTTCATTATCGCAAACTATATCGATTTTGTTAAATAAATAGAATAAGTGGTAAAAACTTGGATATTTATTTGACAGTCTAAACAGCTGAGTTTAGGCGCACTGGTGCCTTCACTAATCAACTAGATTCGTGTTTGCCACTCAGAACGCTCTCAACTTCAGCGTGTTATTATTTCCTTGTGTTGACAAAATATAAAAGGATAGGAAACCGAATTCAGGTGCACTGGTGTTTTCACTAATCGAATAGATTCGTGTTTGTCACTCAGAACATTCTTAATTTCGGTAAACAGCATAGATTTCCTGATCTATTGCTGTCAGGGGACAGAACTTGTCTGTAAAATCATCTGCTTTTTACCCCCTTCGTGGCGTAACAAGTCAGAAAGCTACCCTGATAGAAAAAGTTGTTCGTGCACGGACTGCAATCAGAACGCAACACTCAAATTGAAGCATTTTCTTGGCAAATTTGCAGCATTCGGATTGATGCGCTCAAGATGCCAGATTTTACTATCGGTTTAATTCGACATTTTGAATTCATCCAAACCGATACAATTATACAACGCTCAGGTTGAAGCATTTTGCTGGCAAATTTGCAGCACTAATATTGATGTATTCGTGGTGCTAGATTTAATTCGTCGTCACACACGTGGCAATAGCACGACAATAGTGTGGCAATAACGCGGCAACAGCGTAGCAACAGTGTAGCATTGAAACGGATCAACAGTGACGCCATCTACCAGATTTCTGGGCAACTCGTATTCGAAACGTGCTTTACATTACATATACCTACATCCGCGTCCAGCTACCACACGCGATCAGTGAATTAATTGTGTCGCATCGAACAAGGGACAGTGAAAACAGTACGAAGACAGGCATATTATCACCTTACTTTCAGGAAGGAAGTAAGAGGTAAAGAGACGAAACCTCACAGATGATATGAGCCGTTCGCTCAAAGGACGACCTAACCCCACTTAAGTCGTTTTTCGGACGAACAGTTAAATAGATATGTGTTTATAATTTCACAAAATTTCATTCATTTTTGAGATAGGAGTGCTTAGCTCCCAGATTTAACAAATAAAGTAATAAGTTTCGTATCAAAACTGTGCAATTTTGATGTTTTTGTATAATTATATGTAACCACCCAAACAACTTTTTTTACCCTTTTCACTGTTATGAGTTAAATTATACGTGTGACTAATGATTACAATAAATTTGTTCCGTTTATTCTGAATTATAATGCATTTTTTAGTAGTTCGCCGTAAAAACGACCTAGTTCATTTTATATAAATTATCGATTTAAATATCGTTAAAATATTTCAATTGTTGGTCTTATGCTTAATATCTATTATTTAATAGTATATCTTCATAATAAAACCATATAAATATAGTTACTTGTGTTTGGTGATTAATAGTGCAAAGTTGAATTTTCAAATCACTTTTTCTGGAAACGACCAAACGTGAATTAGGTCGTTCTTTGAGCGAACAGCTCATATATCAAATCAGTTAAGTCTTGTAAAATTGAATGGAAAGTTTTAATTTTTGCCTTATAATAAATTCAACTTCAATCATGTCATATACCACATTTCATTGTATGTTTGAATTATATATTATAACTAATTTCGTACTGTAGATTAACGAATAAAAAATATGCTTATATAATACATACTGTCACATCATTCTTCGTTAGGACACGCATTGCTCTGGCGAAAATGATATGTGGTGAAGCACTTAGGCGAAATGTAAATTGGAACACATTACATTTTCCGAACGTTTATTGAGGCGTTCAGGAAATGTCATATTTTCTAATTCGTATTTCCCAACTTCACCACACATCATCTTCGCCAGGGTGGCTACCCAAAAGCTACCTCGTTACCAGCATTTTGTTTGAATATTGCTCGGAAATTACTAGAATATTGCTAGTATTTTGCTCAAATTATGAATGAAAGTTTGACTCAATTATGCTAGCATATTGCTTAAATTATTGAGACAACTTTGCTTCGATTATGCTATCAATGAGCTTGACGTTTGTCGGCTTTCGCGCCCACACTAGTGCTCAATTATTGTGGCCACAAATTTGAAGCAACATGATGTGATGATATGCTGCCCGTTTGCTGCGTATTTGTCAACAAATTGCTACCCGATTTCTATCAGGGTAGTTAGCTTGTTTGACGCATAGAATTTTAACGTATCGCCGCCTAGAACAACTCAAACTAAATTTAATGCAACAACCACGCCTTGACTCTCGCTCATTACCGCATTATTTAATTTATTAAATAACCCGAAAAGTTGCAATATATATATGACATATATATATATATGACATTATTCCAGAATATGACGTTCCCTATGCTCAATTCTTTTTAACAACTATCATGCCACTCATCGGGAAATCCCAAAATTTTTAATTTTCTAAAAACTTAGTCTGGTTGATTGTGCTCAAAAACTGAAATCATTGTTCGACCGATTGGATATTGCTGAAATCTTGAACGCTAAATCAGCGTAAAGAAAAAAAAAATTCATGTCAATAACAAAGGTAGGTAAAGCTCTAATTTGAAAGATAGGGGAAAATGAATTTTTTCTTATATTCGAAAATCTTTTTTCTACACATTAGTTTCTAAGGGCCAGTTTCACCAATCAGGTTGAACCTTGGGATTAAGACTCAGAGTTGACGCCAAGTCTAGTGCCATGTTATCATATTGCGTTACTAATGCCATAAGGTCGTAAGCAACATTATACGACCTTCTGGTTCTATTAAAACCAAAATGTCGTATATTTTTTTATCGGAATCGCCATGAAGTCGATGAAAACAGTAGATCTATTGAGATGCCTGCGAAAAACAATTTTCGGCGGATACGACTTTCTGCCTTTAATTTTCCTGATTTGTTCCTAAAATTAAAGCCAGTGTTATGTCTTTCAATTGGGTTCGGTCCCCTGTTTGATATATCAAGATATAACTGAGGCATATGTACGTGGTGATTAGGGTGGTCGTTAAAAATTAAATTTTTTGCGACGCCCCTAAAAAGCTTCCTTTTGATGAAAAAACACTGGGAAAATTTTCTTTTTTTTTTTAATTCAAAACAACACGTGCCTCGACACGACCTAAGTTAATTTTTCGGTATAATCTTTTTTGGGAATTTTTCGGGAAAAATACAATTTTATTCAAATAACTCATACGTAACTGCTCACAGACGTATAAAAAGCCCAAAAATAGAAGAAAAATTGAAGCATGAGCTTGAATGACGGAGTATATTAAGCTTCTTATAAAGCTTTAAGTTAAAATTCATAACTTAAAATGATAACACTGAGGGTGTTTCATTGTTAACTATTTTCAAATCTCGAAAAAATGATTATTTCAAATTGAATAAGATACTTTCAGAGAAAAAATGATTATACCCAAAAATTAACTTAGATCGTTTCGAGGCACGTGTTGTTTTGAATTAAAAAAAAAAGAAAATTTTCCCAGTGTTTTTTTATCGAAAGGAAGCTTTTTAGGGGGCGTCGCAAAAAATTTAATTTTTAACGACCACCCTAGTGGTGATAAATGAACTTAGTAATTAATGAACTAATAACTTCATTCCTATGTAATAATTATGAGTGTTTGGTATGATAGTTGATTTCTGTTCGCGTCTCTTGCAAGGAGGTTGGTAACGAAGTAAAGTCTTAGGGGGAAAGGTAGTCAGTTGCTAAGAGAATAAGATAAAAGGATTATAGCTGACTCGCTGCATTTAGCAGTGCAGTGTGCAGCGAGTGTTTCATAGAGATCTCAAGACAGGACACGGATGATCAGGTAGCAGATAGACAAGCAGAGTAGAGATGTAGAGGAAAGGGAGGGTGAGGTGCGAACAGTTAGAGGATAGAGGTAAGTGAAGGGAGAGCCCACGGGTGGTGATACCCGGACGTAACACCAGAATTAAGCTTCTATATTCGGTTTTTCCAATGACAATTGATGTACACGTAATAGCCAGTTCTGAAAAGAATCTAGAAAAAAAAAATTATACGACCTTCTGGCACTAAAATTGAATTTTCGGCGCTTACGACCTTATGGCATCAATAATGCAATATTGTTCTTACTTCTCTGAAACCTTTAGACATGTTTATAGAAGCCTACCCTTTAAGCGGTACAATTTTCAAGTAGAAACAGCATCAGTCAACTCTGAGAAATTCTGCGCGTCTTCAAATCAGCATGAAGTGAATGTACAAATCAATCTCAAGTTCATGAATAGTAAAACTCATCAACAGATTGGGTTCCAACAATATTTACTATAGTTGAGAACGACATACCCTGTAAATTGGACTCCATCTACATCGCTAGAGTGAGACAAGAAATTCTCAACTTTTTCCTGAAGTGTGGCCGGTTGCTGATCGACCATTCGATCCTTCGATGACCATTGCTCGTCCAACATTGATTGCAGCTGTTCTGGGTCTATGTTTAGCCAGTTATCTCCGTCTGCAGGGCTCAATCGTCCTTCATCTGAATCAATAAGTTAATCAGTATCAGCCACCTATACAACTTCCCTTGGCCCTGATGAAGGAACATGGCCGAGTGTTCTTTCTTTACCCATTGAATCCAAACTTTGTGAGGGAGTGCAATAAACTTTGGTAGTGACTTGCCATTGGTTATCAAAACTAATCATGAATTTGTTTCCACTTCGAGTGGCCTATTTGAATTGATACGATACAGAAGCAGTGATGATTAGGTGGACGAAGCACCTCCTATAGGACCCAAATGAAGGAGATCCGTTTCCGTATCAAGTAAATGTAACACCAGTTTCTACTCTCTATAAACACATGGGGCACGTCACCTTAATTTGATCATTCTTGGCTGGCCGACTTTTTGAATTAGTTCAAAAATTCGTTATGCAGTAATACCATCAAAACAAGTGGATACTTATTTCTGGACTTCCCAACTTTTACACGTTGGCCAAGCACAAGATTTTTTTAATTTTGAGAAAAAATTCAATTTTGGAGTTTAATCAGTTCTGAATCATC
The DNA here is from genome assembly GCA_944452935.1 of Rhogogaster chlorosoma. Taxonomy (NCBI): domain Eukaryota; kingdom Metazoa; phylum Arthropoda; class Insecta; order Hymenoptera; family Tenthredinidae; genus Rhogogaster; species Rhogogaster chlorosoma. The sequence goes on from OX101802.1 coordinate 18,933,197, forward strand.
TCATAATCTCATAGCGCAATACCGGTGGGTGTAAAATGATTAGAGAAAAGTTTTACAAATAAAATTTCAAGTGAAAAAGACACACGGGCAGAGAATAAATGGTCTATATTCACCAAACACTACCTTGACCAATCTGCCATTGGGATAAGAAGCATTTAATCTAGAAATCCCAATATACATTGTAACGGTTCGGCTAGCTAACGAGAGGGAAAAGGACAGGAGCATGATCCGGTTATAACCAGATCATCCCCACCACGGCGCCATAGCTCGAGTAGGCGGTCTAGCGACATCGGTAGACTACAGGAAGAGTATATAAGCTGGTGAGGATAAGCCTCATTAGCGATACGGTGCAAGGAGCTCGTAGACGTCTCATTTGCTATTATATCATAGGAATAATAACTTAGAATCAGTAGAGTCAAATATATTCAAAATTCACTTAAACTCAGAAAGATTTGCTAAAGTTGAAATCTATTCGATGAAACGTAAAAGTCTATTACTGCAATTATATTGAGAATAGCAACCAGTCTAAATTATCGAGGCCACGACTAAAGCAGCGTAAGCACTCAGCTAAATCAAATAAATAGAGAAATTCGGAATATTCTGAAAGAATATACTAAAGAGCCAGTAGGTGAGCGTAGATTTGAGTACAAGAAATTATAAGCATTTTTGTTCATTTTACTTTTGTAAAAGAAAGATAGAAATCACAGAGTTTGATTTATTAAAGATAATTATTAAATTCATATCTCTATTCATTTCTTCGTGCGACATTTCCGCATCTCAAATCAATCCAGCTAAAGCACGCTACAACAGCCGAGACAGGTTAATATCAGGGAACAGCTTTGAAGAGCAATCTTCTGATTCTGGTATACAGTCTTGGGTGCAAACCCCAGATCTGAGTGCAGAAATTACTTAAACGTAGGAAAGCGTAGGAGTCAGGCTTATGCGAGAGCATGGGTTCTGAACAGACAGTGGCTTTGTTAACTCCGAGTCCATAGAAAGATAGAAAGCAGAATTTAGATCAGGAGGCTTTTTGTGGCAGAACCAACTTTTCTCCTCCAACCTACTGTCCGTGCAAAAAGGTCTGAGCCCTCTGTTTCAATGATCATAACTTCTACAGAAAAATTGATAGAGCGTCGAACTTAGAATGATCGTAAAGCGCCAAGTTTTCTACGTCTGATGGTTATTCGCGAATTTCTGCGTAAAAATCATGAAGCGCGTTATGATCTCCGAAAAGTTAAAAAACGTAGTTTTTCGGAGTCCACTGCCGTACGTCAACTTCAACTCGTCACTGTATGTCTAAAATAAGTGCAAAAAATCTGGAAAAATTCAGGAATATTTCCTGAACATTAACGAACATGATAGCACTTGAAAATTTCCAAAATATTCACGAGCCTGTATGCCCGGTGCAAAAAGGTCCAATGGTGTGATTTGGGTAACAGATTGGTATGGGCGAACTTGAGCCAGCTCAAAATTTTCGTGAAAACATACACTTTTTGATTCCGTAATCAGTTTTTGGTTCGCAATAGTGAACTTCCAGTAATCGACGTCACTAATATTCCAAATTTGCGCGGGGCCGCTAGGGTGGTCGTTAATATAGCTATTTCGGAATTCGATTCATTCATACCCTTCATTCGAAAGTAAAAAAAAAAAAATTTTGACCCCAAATTGAACCCTTTATCTCAATTAGAAAGGGTGCCTGTAAAGGCTTACTTTTTTGTGTTGATTTTACATTACTTTCGGCTACTTTTTTTGTTAAATAAACATTTTAGCACCTCTTAAACGACTCAAAAATGCATCTATCATACATATCGCTTATACATATAAATAATGCATATATATGGGGAGTTCCATATGAAATGTGCAATTGGTTGTCCACACCCCTTTTGATTTGTCTCAAACTTGGTCAAGTTGAGTAATGGGTTGAATAAGAAATTACTCTAAATAATGAAAATTCTATCTTCTACAGATCGCAAGTAACACCGAATTCCAATTTTGAATTATGTTTTTCAAATCGCTGTAGCTTCCAAACGACATGTCCACGCCTAAGACTCCAGTAGGTCGAAAGTTTTGTAATTTGATGAACTTTTCGATGGTACTGCGGAACAAAGTCGATTTTCAATTCCAGGTGTAAAATACGCGGAAAACGCCATATTGATCTCGTTCCCCAAACTTTTTTGGGGTCCAACTTTCATCATAAAATGCGGCTATTTTTCCCGCAAATTTTCGTGTAAAGAAAAGTCACGGGACGGTGTGGACAACCAATTGCACATTTCATATGAAACTCCCCATATATATGTATTATTAATATGTATAAGCGATATGTATGATAGATGGATTTTTGAGTCGTTTAAGAGGTGCTAAAATGTTTATTTAACAAAAAAGTAGCCGAAAGTAATGTAAAATCAATACAAAAAAGTAAGCCTTTACAGGCACCCTTTCTAATTGAGATGAAGGGTTCAATTTGGGGTCAAATTTTTTTTTTCTTTTACTTTCGAATCACGGGTATGAATGAATCGAATTCCGAAATAGCTATATTAACGACCACCCTAGCGGCCCCGCGCAAATTTGGAATATTAGTGACGTCGATTACTGGAAGTTCACTATTGCGAACCAAAAACTGATTATGGAATCAAAAAGTGTGTGTTCTCACGAAAATTTTGAGCTGGCTCAAGTTCGCCCATACCAATCTGTTACCCAAATCACACCATTGGACCTTTTTGCACCTGGCGTACAGGCTCGTGAATATTTTGGAAATTTTCAAGTGCTATCATGTTCGTTAATGTTCAGGAAATATTCCTGAATTTTTCCAGATGTTTTACACTTATTTTAGACATACAGTGACGAGTTGAAGTTGACGTACGGTAGTGGACTCCGAAAAACTACGTTTTTTAACTTTTCGGAGATCATAACGCGCTTCACGATTTTTACGCAGAAATTTGCGAATAACCATCAGACGCAAAAAACTTGGCGCTTTACGATAATTCTAAGCTCGACGCTCCATCAATTTTTCTGTAGAAGTTATGATCACTCAAACAGAGGGCTCAGATCTTTTTGCACCGACAGTAGTTGTGAAGTGCCCAAATTCTCAAAATTTCAGACAAAATCATCATAGAGCAAAGAACTCGCAAAACGGCGGTATATTCCTTCGTAATTCAATTACTCGGACTATCCCGAAACGTTACAACATATATAATTGGACAGGTCATACTCAGCTTACCCAATGATTCGATGTCACAATGCCGTGCGTTGTGCCAAGCATCTAGTACTCGGCGAGCATCGCTGTTAGCACCAAATAACGAACATTTCGTGGATTCCGAATGAAAGTACTCGTTGGCTATTTGTAATAGCCGATTGTAATCTTGGCTCCCTTTCAAGAGATCTCTAAAGTATCCACTTGATGTTAGTCGTTTTATGTACGCAGCCCATTCATTGTCATTCTCATCAGTGAAAATGTTGTTCCCTCTATTTTGTTTGTCTTTTTGACTTGCTCGTGCAACAAGCATTTCAAAACCACAGGATATTTTGATCCCTAATAGGTGAGGGCCATGCTGGGAGCTGTTGGGTGGGGCCAAGTTCCAACCAGTTCTTGGATCCCCCGCATACTGACAGTGACTTGCCATTGCATACAGGCATCTTGTCATGGTTATATTAACCATAGCACGTTGTTCTGGTGGAAAGTATCTCATTGCACGGCAGACCTGGCAAAATTGAAAGAAATAAATCATCAGAAATAAGACATGTACACCAAGTATGGTCTAGCAATGCTAATGGGAGCTGCACTAAACAATAGCAATTACATTTCACATCTCAATCGATAAGATTGGGTTCCATTAAGTTTTAACCTAAACTGCGGGCAGAAATTTTGTGCAATAGACTTTGTTATAATAGGCTTACTTTAGAAGTAATAAGCAAATGAAGTATTTTAAAAAACCATTACAAGTAACACATATAGGGCATTTCAAGCCAACTCAACCAGTGTGAAACCTCGACCATCTCAAAATCATTCCAGGCTTTTTTCTAACATTCTACTCGGTGTAACAAGATTCCAGATTTTTTTTAGATTTTTTCTATCAAGACGTTTATTTTTTATTAACTTTTTAAGTTGATTGAGAAAGCCCATTTTCAAAAATCTTAAAAAATTCTCAAAAATCCAGTGTATGACATAGAACAGCCCACTATTATCAAAAATGTGGAGAGAACTTTTTTTCGATGTTTTTTTCACTCATTCAGAATTTTGAAATTTTGAACGCTGAAATTAACCGTGTGCCAGAGATAAATTGAACTTCATTTGACTGTTACGATTTTTCCCATGCGACATAATCCGAATTTATCTCTGTGACATGGTCAATTTTGGCTTTTAAAAGTTCAAAACTTTGAACTGAGTGAGAGAAAAAAAATGGAAAAATTTTGTTTACACATTTTTAATAATAGGGCGCTGTTCTATGTCATTCACTGAATTTTTGAGAATTTTTGCAGATTTTTGAGAATGGGCTTTCTCAATCAACTTCAAAAATTTATAAAAAATAAACGTATCAATAGAAAAAATCTAAAAACAAATCTGGAATCGTTTTGCACCGAGTAGAACGTTAGAAAAAAGCCTGGAATGATTTTGAGATGGTCGAGGTTTCACACTGGTCGAGTTGACGTGAAATGCCCCATATATTCTAGGAGTGTTCCTATTCCACGGTTAGAAATAATAAAGAAACAACAAAATTACGATAATCTGTGGTTTTATAAATAGCTAATAAATATATAGCTATTAATTTATAAATAGTAGAACATCGTCTCAGTAGACTCCCTCCTTCTCAGTAGACTACTCCTTTGAAAGCATTCCAGACAGAACAAAACTGGAAGTTTTCTACGAAGTCTTATGGATGTCCTTCGATACTTCTGATCAAAAAGACGACTTTTGGACAGTCAACTTCTATATGACAAAAGGTGGCGCGTCGGACATTTATAAAGTCTCTTGCAGACACCTTGTAGTTTTGTTCCGTGTGGTATGTCACATAGTTTATGACGACCCCGAATTTTGCTTTTTTGGCGTTCGCGCAGCTTGGATGTCATTCTATGGATATATCTACAGGGTGACCCAGAACTTCCGCACCACCCAGATCAGGCAGATTCCTTGTCGAATTCTGAGACGAAAATCCCTTTGCGAAAAATTCCGGAGACCAACGATGTCCGAGTTATCAAATATCTTAGTTAGCCATTCAGATAGCCGAATACTGGCCGAGATAGTGCCGGCTCAAAAGTCAACAATTGGGGCAGTGCCCGCACCGTCGCTTGTCTGATAATTTAACTGGAAACTTTCCGTTTTATTATTACGTAATGGATAAGAGGTAGACTTTTCACTTTGACACTTCAGCTTTTCAGTTTTTGACAGCCAGGTCATCTGCTCTATAATTTTTCGCCATCCACGTCGACCACAAGATAATTCTTGCGTTCCGGGTCATTCACGCTATAGTTTTTTACCATCTAGGTCCACCGCTCCATACTTTCAGCGGTCCAGGTCATTCGCTTCATAGTTTTAGCCGTCCAGGTTATTCACTCCATAGTTTCAGCGGTACAGGTCATTCGCTTCATAGTTTTCAGACGTTTAGGTCAACCGCTCCCATATTTTCTGGCAGCCAGGTCGTCCTTGGCCATCCATTCAGCGTACCCATGTTTCCCAAGATTTATCTAGCTATTAGCTACTAGTGAATGAAAGAAATAACGTAAACGGCCAACAACTATGGAGCGAATGACCTGGACCGCTGAAACTATGGAGCAGACGACCTGACTGTCAAAGACTGAAAAGCGGAAGTGTCACAATGAAAAGTCGACCCGTTATCTGTTACGTAATAATAAAACGGAAAGTTCCCAGTTAAACTATCAGACAAGCGACGGCACGGGCACTGCCCCAGTTGTTGACTTTTGAGCCGGCACTATCTCGGCCAGTGTTGGACTCTCTGAATGGCTAACTCAGGTATTCGATAACTCGGACATCGTTGGTCTCCGGAATTTTTTGCAAAGGGATTTTCGTCTTAGAATTTGACAAGGAATCTGCCTATTCTGAGTCACGTTGTATATTAGACTGGCCTGTCAGAAAACTGTTTATGCTCCGAGTTGAACAATCTGCAGTTAACCTTGAGAAAAAAAAGATCCTCAAAGTTTTAATGTTCTATCTCACTATTAAGGGGAGACTACGGTGAAAAAAAAAACTTCTGTATTTGTGAATCAATTTTTTTGAAATTTTAACCAAAAGTTGAGAACCTTCATACTAAAACCTGATTCAAATTTGAACCCAATCGAACAAGTAGTTTTTCAGTTATGAATATTTTTCTAACATTTCTTCGAAACGCTCCTTGCGCACTGGGTTTCATCGCAGAAGGTTGAAACTTTTTCTGAACACAGTTACTATCAAGGACTAAAAACTGCTAGAAGGAATTTTTGATTAGAGTCCTCTAGGTGATTTCAATAATTACTGGAACTGGCTTCATTTTTTGCTCTTACATTTTTTGGTATATCTCATGCTGCGAAACGAAGTAGATTCATCGGAGCCAAAATTCCTTCTAGCAATTTGAAGATAACATGCCAAAAAATATGTTTGCCGAAGGGCAAATCAATTCGATGAAACCTGAGACGCAAGGAATTTTTTGAATACCCAAAAACATAGTTCTGAGATAAACGCGATTTACTGAATTTCTGTAAAATGATTGCTAAGATGCAAATAATATGTAGGCAAAAAATGAGTTATTCACTGTCACGATGACTAGACTTGGCTTACTTGATTCTGAAGTTGTGTATCACTATTCAAAGTTAGCAAAAAAAATGCAAATTAGTAGTATCAATTTTTCAAATTTTAAACTATCTGTCTTACTATTGAAATGCTTACGGAACAACCCCAAATTAGTTCAAGGTATAAAAACAGGTATATGAGCTATATGGTACCACAAGTCTTCGACAGACGATAAGCCGCAGCACCATCTCTACCCGGAGGGTCGAGACTCTTGGTGTATCAACAGGCAATTGCAGTTCGAACAGTTGAGACATCCAAACACCGGGCTAATCTCCCAGAAATTGAGATGAATGAGGTCAGACCAGTCTCCGTTGACCTCAGCGACAAGGCATTACTAAAGCGCTGAGTCGGAGGCAAGACACAGAATAGGAGCGAGTCCTAAGACTTTATTTTCAGGTCGTGACGTCCTTCAAGTTGGAGCCAACATTGCAGTGATCAACTCCGAAAGTCAACGAGGTATGTTGAGAATCATGCAAAAATTTTCAGTAGAGCTAAGACGCTACGCTGTCGCTGCAGCGAAACTACAGGGCTAAGCCCGAATCGAAGTTGTCGATAAGCGAGCGGAGCAGAGGACCAAGGAAGCTCATGTTGCTCTGAGGCAACTACAGACAAACCCGCAGGAGGAGGCCATCGAGGTGGAAGGTAGCAGTTGTGAACCAGGTGCTTTATAGAAATAAGGCGGCGCAGGACTTAGGCGACGTCGCAAAACCAGCTTTTAACTTTACCTGCGTCGGTCCAACGCCTAGATCAAAAAGAAGGATGGAAAACTGTTTTGCATTATTAACTCACTCGATAGATCATAGAGAAGTATTATAGTAGTGTATCGGCATCTAGAACCATCAACGTAGTGATGAAGTTTAAAAGTTAATTTCTGAACAATCACTATTTTGACCGGTTGTCGTAAAGAATAAAATCAACCGTTGGACCGATCTTTGATTGTTTGGTCTTGAATTATTCATGAGAGATGCATCTATCAGATGAACATAGGGCTTTTTGATAAACCCATTTTTAGTTCAGATAATAGAAAAATGAGCCAAAATTTTGTCAAAATCAAAAAAAAAAAAAAATCGAAAAAATTCAATAACTCAAGTAATTCTTGCAATATCAAAAAGTTCTATGTTCATCTGATAGAGGCATGTCTTATGAACAATTGAGGACCAAAAATTCAAAGATCGGTCCAACTCTGGTTCTGATTCTTTACGACAACTAAGTGATTTTGTCTTTTCTTGTCTTCAGCGCAACCACTATTAGACTGAAAGTAATACATGATGTAAAATATGGATAATAAGGGTCAAACCCTCCTCAAACATGATGATTTTTTTCAATTTGTTCAGAGTCTTCAAGTTGCAGAAAAAAAAAAATTGTTTTCCAGAAATTCAACCCATTTAAAGGTGTATAAACCCCCTTAAACGCGCCAAAAAACACCTTTAAAATTTTTTTTTCTGGAATGTCACATTTTGTATAGGTGGGGGAAGGATTGAAGAACATTTTAACGTCAAAAACGAAAAATCGATTTTTTGGTCATTTGGGCCGAAAGTTTCACCGAAGTCTCCCCTTAAGGGCAATTCCTAGGCGCCCACCTCCTTGTTGTCGAAAAAGGGGTGGGGGTGGGCCCAGACGTCGAAAACGCAAAAACAATATGCAGAGCGCTGATTCTAATTCAATTCCAAACACATACGTCCAAAAATATATTCACATCATGCGAATAATCGAATATAGAGTCGGAATATTGATTTTGGATTATGCTGGGGAAATTGAAATTCGAACAATCTAAAAACAATATTTTGAACATATTTTTGCGTAAAACGAACGGGTTTTTGGACGTATGTGTTCGAAAGTGAATTTAAATCACCGCTCTGCATATTGCATGTAGCATATTGTTTTTGCGTTTTCGACGCCTGGGCTCACCCCACCCCTTTTTGTAAAAAAAAAGAGCTGAGCGTCAAGGGATTGCCCTTACGGGGTACTGGTAATTTTTGTTTTTATTTATTTTTTTTCTGATAAAATAAGATTTTAACTGTTTGCAGACTTGTTAATTTTTTATTCTAGGCTTCCTTAAAGGTTAATGCCGCTCTAGAATTTTACAGAAATCAAATTTTTTTTTTTGGCTCAAATGATACCATGAGACATTAGAAATAAAGTACAAAAGATTTTATAGGTGGGACGAAATTTCTAATACTATTTCCCGGACGCTTAGTAGACCCTTTACCGCGCAGCCAGATCCCAATAAATAGAACAGAAATCACGCAGGTATAAAGGTAGTACTTCTGACTCAAAAGAAGTTACGAGTATACTGAAATGAAGGTAAAGCAACAAAGGTTTGTGAAATATTAATTCACAGAAGGCCGATTGTATGGTGCAGCCATTGCAGATTAAAGGTCAATCAAATATTTTTTCAATCCCTGATTTACTTGTCTACCATTTGATTTTGTCCAATCGTTATCAAATTCAAAAAGATCAAGGTCTGATAACGAATAAAATCTTAATCTCTCTATACTATTCAAAAAGATTTACGACAAAATTGAGTAGATTATAACAACAATAATATGGCGCATGAAGTTGACGGTGGTATGAGGTGTGGAAAACAAAACAAAAACAGCATCTAGCAGCCAAAAGTCACATGTATGACAAGATGTCGATACCTGCACGGAATAACCGGCTATTTCAGAGTCCGCTTAAAAAAGCTGCTATCTCAGAGTCTGGTTGAAGAAGCAGCTATCTCAGAGTCCGCTTGAAAACGCGACTATCTCACAGCAGAAATTTTTTTACCGCGAATGAAGTTAGTACCACTGTCCAGCAAACTTTAAACCCCGATGCAGTAATGTACCATGCCATTTCAAATTGTACAGGTGAGTAAAATATTATCGGAATAAAAACGAACAGGCGCTTACGAGGAGGTAAAAAAATATTGTTATGAATTAGCTTACGTATTATGCTATATGTTACGTGTTATGCTGGACAGTGGTACCAACTTAATTCGCGGTAAAAAAATTTCGGCTGTGAGATAGTCGCTTTTTCAAGCGGACTCTGAGATAGGAGCTTCTTCAACCGGACTCTGAGATAGCAGCTTTTTCAAGCGGACTCTGAGATAGCCGGTTATTCCGCGCAGGTATCGATGTGTGCCAAGCTGTCAAACGTGAGTATTTTCAAACAAACATATTTCGAATACAAGCCACCCACAGAATGAGGCGCGCAGTGAGCACTGAGGGGGGTTGGAGCACGAAGCGCGCAGGAGCAGAGCACCTAGTTTTATAAGAAATTTTTTTTTTAAATATTTAAAAATCACCAGCATCTTTTAATGTTAATACAGAACACTGAAACTTTGGTGATCTTCTTTTGTCAAAATTACCTTAAGATTTTTCAACTTGGAGCATGAACATTTTAATGTATATGAGTAGTTCTCACGAATTTGCGAAAATCGTGTCCATACTCAGTTTTGTATATTATTACCGTTGTATTGTAAACTTTGTATTTTTTCACGAAAACTATACTACTGGAGCTGCTCGTGCCATACTTCACTCAGGTGTTTTAATCTCACAATACAGTTCGACCCCGGAATAAGCTCGCCTAGGCCCGCAAGAGGAAGAAGTTTTCCAAGAATCGCTATACCCCCACTACCCGGTATTCCCCACGCCTCTCTGCTTTCATTGGCTTTCTCTTTATTTTGATGCGCGACCTCTCAATAAGCTCTCAATAAGTTGAGCCCGGCGCGCTTATTCAGAGGTTGGGATGCGAAGTTGGAGTGGGGATACACTGTTCTTGGAATTCACCGAGAAACGGAGAGAACGCGCTTATTGCGGGAGCGCTTATTCCGGGGTCGCACTGTAACAAATGGCAGGCAACCGAATACTTCAAATATCATTCCCTCATCGTGTCCCAAACTCAATATTTAAATAATATTATATCATTAATTTATTGTGTTCTATAAATTTGACTAGTTTTGGTCATTACTTATGTTAAAAATAGTGCATTTAACAGTACATACCCTTTTCATTAGGTACTGAGTAAGAAATGATTGGAAAATTTAATTTTTATCTGGGTCCCAAAAAAAAAAATCATTCCGTCACTATTTACTGAAACCTGGATTGTACATTTCAATCGGATCGTAGGTTGCCGTGCTTATAAATTTTTTGCAGTTGGCAGCATTGTCAATGAAGCCATACTATCATTTTTGCAAGGCTCGACGAGATGTGTTGTTGTCAACCGGTTTTTAATTGATTATTTAAATGTTACATTTTTATGTCTCATTCCCTCACACCATCTGAATATAAGGTAATTATTTCATTAGTAATAGTCATTATGCTGTTTCACATGTTTTGAGGGGTAGAAATTTTGCCTCAAATCGTAATTCGATTTGAAGTTAATGTTTGACTAGGTTTTGTACGTTATGGTCGATTTTATCATTCCCTCACTATCATTCCCTCACTTCATTCTATTAATGAAAATTCTATTAATTCGAAAAAGGTGGGGACCACATAGTCAGCTGAGGTAAGTTACTTGTGTACTACATATTGAATATATAAAATTGTCAATTATCATAAATTATATTCTTATTATTACATGAAGTCATTTTTCGCAAATTGGTGAGAACTACTCATATATAATAATGAGCCAGTCTAATGTATACAGCGTGTCCCAACTTAAACAGGGCATTAGAATATTTCGGAAACGGGGACTGCTATCGAAAGATGGTTTAGATGAAAATAGTATGGTTTCGAGGGGGGCATACGATGGTAATATCTGGTTGGTTGTAAGTAGTACTGCTTGTGAGAAACTGGCACGAGGGTGAGTTTTTTAAATGGCAACCGATTTTTTTCCTGGAACGAATATTGTACCTCACGGTGAGGCAAATTCAGCCATACGTGATAAACGTGCATATCGTTTACGTATCGCAAATTATGACTGTTCAAAGCTCGAAAATTTCGAACCAGTACAGTAGCCTTCTAGATCTCCAGATTTAACATCTCTGGACTTTTTTTGTGGGTATTCATCAGAAACATTGTGTATGCTCAGCGGCCGACGACACGGGAAGATATGGAACAGAGGATAAGAAATGCTTGTCGTCACATCCAACATAATACTTTGCTCGCCACACTCCAGCAGTTCCAACGTCGGCTCCAACTTTGCAATGAGATGGAGGGAAATGTGTTTGAACATTTTATAAATTCATAAAACACCCTTGCTTATGCCTCAACTGAGTAAGTATTCAAATACATGAATGCAGCATCGCTAATCGTAATTTCATTTCAAACACTCGTTGTGATTATAGCACGACAAATTTTTGAGCTTCCAACAGTCATAGCTCGCGATCCGTGAACGGTATGCACGTTTATCACGTATGGCTGAATTTGCCTCACTGTCAGGTACAATATTCGTTCCGTGAAAAAAATCGGTTGCCATTTAAAAAACTTACCCTCGTGTCAGTTTCTCACAAGCAGTGCTACTCACAACCAACCTAATATTACCATCGTGTGTCCCTCTCGAAACCATACTATTTTCATCTGAACCATTTTTCGATAGCAGTCCCCGTTTCCGAGATATTCTAATGCCCTGTTTAAGTTGGGACACCCTGTATATGTATGCATATTATTGCGTATTATATACTTGTATATTCACATCTCTACAGATTCACTGCAAACTGGAGCCAAATGTTCGGTACAAACAAAAGTATCCTTTTGAGATATTTGGAATGCTTCAGATGCATCATTTTATAATCAAAATGAATGAATAGGTGTAAAGAGTAAGTCAGATAAATTGGACTCTGCAAAATAGAACTACTGGTCTTTTGTAGGATGGTTGGTACATTTTAATTCATTGTCAGAGATCATTCATTACCTTTCTCTCAAGAGGATCTGACAGACAGACGGATCTCAGGGCAACTGCGATTAACCCAGGTTCCTGTTTCAAAATAGCAATAGCTCTTTCTGGTAAAAAGGCCCTGGCTTTGTGCAGTCTCGTCTTTATTTCCGCTGGATATATAGAAATTCTTTTGTAAATGGCAGCTTGAACTTTGTCATCCATTTTAGAGAATTCGGGCTTCTCTCGAATGCCATTGAGCATCTCTAGATACGTCATCTTGCTGTCTCCGCTGACGATGTGAATTTCTCCATTGTAGACGAACACACGATCTTGGCAAGTCTGCGGATTTGCCCAATTCGGCAACACTTCGGCGGCCTCGATTAGAAGAAATTCCCCATCCGAATCCACCAGCTTTACGATCAATCCGTCAAAAACTTTTGTCAACTTCATGACCAAAAAGACAAGAAACCACTCGTCGCCAACATCTTCGTCAAAACGAAGGCCTGTATATATATGTGGTGGGAAATTGCGGTCTGTGGAGGAGAAATTGATCTTTGCATAACCTTGCGAAAGCATTTGGCGATATCCTAGCAAGACACCAGCAAATAATTTACAGCACCACAATTCATTTCGTAATCTTATCATAATACGAAACATCTCAGTTACAAAACGTTCTTACCTTACCTTCCAATTCGGTTACACCTTGTAGCTCCTTGTCAAGTAGCATGATATTTTTTGTTCTGGGATGAAACACCAAAGAATCTCTGTGCCATATATATTCCTTGGTAAAGTTTCGAATTTCGTTATTGAATTTGTTGATTTCAGATATTAATGAATCTTCTGATACTTCCTCAATTGATTTGTAACAAAAGATAGGAAATAGGAAACATTCGACAAAATCATCCTCTCTCTTACACTGCACTGAAGTTGACATGTTTGATGTCTTTCGGTTTAATGACTCAAATTCTCCAGAATATGATCACAAATGATGCCATAGAAGCATTTGCGGGATTTATCGTCCTATACTTGTTTTTTTCCTCAGGCTATACCCGCTTTGCTCCCATCAATCTTTCACTACATATATAGGTATACCCAAAATGCTTCGGGTTCCCACTCAACAGACGTCGCTACTCGCGCTCGATATGTAGGGAATCTTTTACGGGAATTGTCAGGCTGAATGACTGATCATGAAATGATACAATGGGTGCTTTCCATTTACTGACTAAAGTCGACACAAATCGACTTGTGTCGCCTAAAGTGCTTTCCATTTGATTTGTGTCGCCGTGTGTCGGCGACACAAGTCGACTCGGGAAGACTCTGCTAGAATGGTGGGTATGCAAGTTGAACGATGTTCGATTTATTCGTTTTCGAGAGTCGACACGAGTTGACACGAGTCGACACAAAAGTCATGTAAATGGAAAGCACCCAATGGATGGCTGGAGGAGTTGGATCTAACAGAAATGGCCAATCACATCGCTTAGTGCGCAGCACGGTGTCGCGCAGTGCTCTAGTTGGAAAGCTCCCATTTACTCCTACGGATAATCGGTTGGTTGCCAAACGTCGGAAGAGCATCATTGAACATCTACAAATGACCAATAAAGGATTTCGTGTACGAAAAATCGCATTTGATAGCAATCACAGACGGCAAATGAGAATACTTGACGTCCCTAGCCATCTGGGGGGAAACCCGGTCGAGGAGAAATTCCCTAGATTTGAGGATTTTACACTATAATTACTCAGGCTGAATTAACGAAATCACAATTTGCAGCCTTTCCCAAATGAAAAGGAGTTTATATATGAGTTCCCCAAACGATTTAGAACAAATTCATGTACAGTTCTTTTTTCTGCAATTATGCGTCTGCTATCTATACGCAGAATTAAATTTAATTGATTACGAATCAATAAATTTTTCCCAAATGATAGAAATGTTTTCCCAAATATCCCCAAACGATTCCCTAACGATTGCAATCAACAATAATCAATAATAATTTTTTTATCTGCCAAGTATGTGGTGGTTCCCCTGCACCCATATAGTAAGCTTACGCTCCGTCCATATAATTCTTAGGTCCATGTTAGAGACGTGCTGATCCCCCGGCTGAGCGGCTGAAATGTTTTTTTTTTTCTTTGCAATTTTGAGCGAATCGTGATCCAACAAACGATTTAATTGTCCAATTCGTAACCAACAAACGATTGCGCATCGATTAGAGCAAAAAAAAATGAAAATAAGAAATCAACCGGCTAACTTTTTTCCAAAATTTGTTTTTGATTTATTTAAAAAACTACAATCCAACAAACGATTTTAGTCATCCAACAATCACCAACAAACGACCAACAAACGTTTTGTGGAGTTTTTTTTTTTTAATCGGAATTCTTCGGCGAACTTCACGGAGGTCTTTCAGCACTGTAGTGGCGGCCATATTTTGGCTCGTGCACCATAACCTAATTTGTTTGCGACGTTTGCGACAAGTAAAAATCGGAGCAACGAAATGAATCCGAGAAATCGAGCGATAATTAATATCATTGTACACGACATTATGGATGATGAAAGTAGTGACTCTTCAGAAGATAAACAGCTGTTGGATATAGTAAGGTGGCGGCCATACGCAATACTGACTGTGCACTACCCATAGACTTATACAGATAGACTGCGCGATACTATGAGAGGAGCTGAAGAACCACTGATCTCTATACTAACTGGATAGAGGATGCATATGGTAAAATGTTCCGAGAGACAAGTTTTCTGATATGGTCAGCAGAGACGCTGTGAGTGCCCAAAGAACTAAAATGAACTGTAATGCGCGTGCGTCGCATTATAGCGCCTTTGACAAGAATGTGACGTCGGAATGGACGTTGGTGAAAAACCCTAGCAGCTAATCGAAGTACGGCTACTTGAATTATCACTATGACCAACCTAGACGTTCACTCAGTAGTTAAGTGGGCTCACCGTATCGATTAAGTATTGAAATACAATGGATCGGATTAATCTAGTGTTATTTGATAAAGAATTTCGTCGTTATTCTCTTTCAACTTTCCTGCTACTTCCGTCTAACTTGCTAGCTTTGGTCTACCTGCTTTTAATTGGACTTTATATTAAAGATTCTATCGTTACCTTCGTGTTGGATATTTACTTAGATTTGATTGAATGATTTTAGGATTTCGAGAAAGGATTATTTATCCTTTAATTAATATAAATTATTCTTATCTTTGAGTTGATTTGAGTCTCTGCCTTAGGCTTCTCTGGACTGTTGATTGTTGTCGATGGTTGGAGGTGATGGGTGATATTTGAATATTTAAATGAATGCGATAAAATTGAGTATTCACTCTTTATAATTAGTTTTATTCACTGAACGTATAACTGTTATTTTTATCGAATGATTTTCACTGTTCTTTAATCGACTCTAATATTGAATTATGGTGTCAATATTCTCAAAACTTGTATTATAATAAAAATGATTATCGCTGATTGTTCTAAGTATGAAAAGTTGATTATTAAGAGATACACTTGAATCTATCTGAGAACAAATGCACTGACTGAATTTAAGATATGTAGATTTCAAACTTCGAACTGAGATTAATATATTCTGAACCACAAAATGAGCGTAAAATATTTTAGTACCAAACCACAAAGTGAGTTTTTAGATATTTACAATGCCTAACCACGAAGTGAGAGCGAGCCTAACATTTGGTGGGGTTTATATGCTAATGTTCGGGGGTGAGGGGGTTAATTGGGGTACCATATATGGTGACAATTCTCAGGGTGGGGCACGCTAGTTACGTGGGGGTTTTCTTCATCTATGATTGGTTTGGTCTCATGTGTGAGATTCAGGAGCGTGTGAGTAAGCGCAGTCCCTTTCCTCTGGATGTGATGGTGAATGCATGTAATTCTTGGAAATGCATCTGTGCCTAGGCGGATCCTTCCTTCCATCTTATATCAGCACGTGTTCATGAGGAAGATTTCTAGCTCTCTAACATTTGGCGTGCAATCCGTCTTTTATTATCAGATAAGCTTCCTGGTTTATTTGTTGTGTCAGGAAACGGTTGCATATTCGTACAGTCTTTTTATACCTGGGGCTTTGAGTTTGCTTTGTTCTTGGTATTTCTACATGGCTATTTGGTATACTAAACTTTTATGACTCTAGGGGCTCTTTCAGTGAAAATCGTCCGATTACATGAATATAATTACTATATGAATACATAGAGTTTTAGTTATATAGATATATAGTATTTTAGTTAATGAATATAGTTATATGAATATTACGAATATAATTATATGAGTAGTATGAGTATAATTGTATGAGTATTATGAATATAATTGTATGAATATTATGAATATAATTGTATGAATATTATGAATATAATTGTATGAATATTATGAATATAATTGTATGAATATAATTGTATGAGTATTATGAATATAATCGTATGAGTATTATGAATATAATTGTATGAATATTATGAATATAATTATATGAGTATAAAGTATTCGTGTTAGTGAATACAACGAATAGTATCATATGAATACATAGGGTTTCAGTTAATGAATATAATTATATTAAAATAAAAGATTATTAATTAATTAAAGATAAATGAATATGTTCTAGAAATTCTGACCGACAATATGGTGGGTCACATATTATTGTTTAGTCTATATACCCAAGCCGCACTGGCCAGAGAACAGGTGGTTACTGGAGGATCTCTGAAAAGTTCCTCCCCTTTCTGACAAGATCCGGGTTGAGTTTTTGAGTTGTTACATACGTTTTTAGAATAGAATAGAATAGATTTAATCGTATTGGGTTTACCAATAATTATTCGTTGTATGATATTCTCTTGATTATAGGATAATTATGAAGATATATTGAATATCAAAATATGCGTTGATAGGTATTCGTGATGCGAATATAATTGATTATAGGTATTCCTGTAGTATCGAATTGATAGTAAAAATATTATAAAGAGATAATCTTTAATTAGTATTATTATAATGTAATATATGTATATAATTCTAATGTTAGCATTTGTCGAAATCATAAGAGTATATAATGTGATATAGAACTGTATGACATAATTGGTTACATAATATGATTTAATATTTAGTAAAAAATATGGTAAGAAATGGATATGTTAATTAAGGTACATTATAATATCCTCTTATTATTTCAGTATTATTTCTTATCTCAGAACAGATCTTCGAACGCAAAGGGTACATCTGTGTATGCATCGTATATAAGTGTTTGTGTATACGTTATGCGTGGGTGTTGTGTATGCGTCTGTGAAGTTCGGTTCTGAATTAACTGAGTATTTCATATTCTTAAAGCTAAATATAATATTAGTAGATTAATAATTGTATCGAATATAATTCAGCTAATAGTACGATGATTATAATGATTAATATGTAAAGAAATAGCAAATATAAAATATGAATGTAAAGTATTCATATTGATTGATTAATAGAATCAAGAATAAAATATTTATAATTAATCTAATGTAATAAGTATTATTATATAGTTGTGCTTATCGTATATTCATAATAAAATGGTTATCCTTAATGTAAGGAATACATTTGAGTAAGGCTATCGTCAGATATAATGGATATGACATAAGTTCTTTACAGAATCTAGATCTAGTGATTTTATGAACAGTTAGGTTGTAATTTAAATTTGGACAAAATGTTTGATATCGTATGTTGACTCTACGTTTATATATTCTATGGTTATATAGACGGTTCTAGTAATTTTATATAGTGATAAGCATGAATGGAGTATGGCGTCCGCACGGACGTTACAAGAATGACGAATTTTACGGTCATTTTGAGAATTAACATCTCGCATGCGCAGTGGGACGCATTTTAGTTCAATAAGCACTCACCGAGGCGCTGATGGCCTATTCAAATAAAAAATTTGGAATACATTGCATCCTCTATCCAGTTAGTATAGAGATTAGTCTTGGGCATAGTCGGTCACCATTAGGAGCGCTCAATTTAGTTCGTAGTCTTATGGCGAACTAGTTCGTTCTTTTAGTTCGTTTAGTTCTTTTTCACGAATATTTCAGTACAGCGATAATTCCGTATAAAAAGTAATCTTGGGCATAGTCGGTCGCTGTTGAGAGCGCTGAATTTAGTTCGCAGTACTGTGACGAACTAGTTTACTCTTCTAGTTCTTTAGTTTTTTTTTTTTTAATATTTCAGTAGAGATAATCACAAAAAGAAAATATATGACATATGATTATTGTTAACCATAAACTATAAATTCTATACTTTGATAAGAAACTCGTTTAAGAGCAAAAAAAATCAGTAGGTTGGACATGCAGCGCCACTTCATGATAGAGCGGACGCCAGAAAAATGAATATATAAAGAACTGAGAGCGAGATCATCTACGAACTAGTTCGTATAGTTCACCTGAAGGAGCGCTCTTCCCACCTAGGTCGTTCGCGAACTACCCAAGACTAATAGAGATCAGTGTGAAGAACTCATTAGAAAGAGAGAGCGATAGCTGGAGAGATTCTGTCTCTTTCTAGTCGGTGAGTTGGTGGGGTGAACGGCAGGCAGTATAGTCACATGTATAGTGCGTCGCCGTCCAAACATAAGTACTATTCGGAATAAATACCAATTACGTCCCCTAAAAATATGGAATTAAGTGTATGTTAAACAATGGTTCGCTATTGTTCTATCTGCAAAATAGGCAACGGGGAAGTCGAAGATGTCTCTTTTCATCGGTAAGTCATTTTAAACATTGAAGTAAAATCTACAAAAGATATTACCTTACAAATAAAGGTTATGTATACACTAGGGTGATGCAAAAAAAATCGATATTTTTTAATTTCGAAAATCCCCTATTTAAAAGTTGTTGGAAGGTGAAAAAAGATCTCAGTTAAAATTTCAGCCCGAAAAAAAAATATTTAGAGGTCGCTCATTGAGGTTTTCTATTTTCCATTTAAATAACATGGGAAAAAACATTTTTTTTTTTAGAATTTTCTAGCTCACAAACCAATCAACGGATTTTTATGCGCGATGAAGATTCTTGTAGGAAATTGAACGCTCTACAAAAAATGTCTCTTGTCATTTTTTGATTAAACGACGAGTTCAAAAGTTAACTTTCGAAAGTTGAGGTAAAAAGTTAAAAGTTAACTTTTGAACTCGTCGTTTAATCAAAAAATGACAAGAGACATTTTTTGTAGAGCGTTCAATTTCCTACAAAAATCTTCATCGCGCACAAAAATCCGTTGAATGGTTTGTGAGCTAGAAAATTCTAAAAAAAAAAATGTTTTTTCCCATGTTATTTAAATGGAAAATAGAAAACCTCAATGAGCGACCTCTAAATATTTTTTTTTCGGGCTGAAATTTTGACTGGGATCTTTTTTCACCTTCCAACAACTTTTAAATAGGGGATTTTCGAAATCAAAAAATATCGATTTTTTTTGAATCACCCTAGTATACACATGAAAATTCACGTAGTAAGGAAATTAATTGTTGTCATTGTGTAATAATTCGATAATATTAATGAAAATATAGATAATCATATCCAAATAAGAAGTATTAGTATGAAGCTTATATACCGGTATGAATGTAATTTTCACAGCATCCCCAAAAATGAAGAAGTCGAAATGAAGTGGGCCGAAGCTTTAGGTCGAAAACTGACCAAAAATACCGTAGTTTGTAGCAGGCATTTTCATGAGAGTGTTGTTTATTACAAAAAATATGGAGACAGCATAAAGAGATTTTTATCACCGCAAGCAGTTCCATCAATACTTTGCAGACCAAGCGATAAGTAAGTATGTTATGAATGTTTATATTTGAAAACTTTGTGATTCTATGATTTTTTTAAATTTTAGTAAACACGGAGTGACTGAAACTGATGAAATTTTGCCTGATTCGTCAAGTACTCACAACCGAACAGAAAAGTACGAAACTACGGATGATTCACAATCCACCACTTCAGACTGCATCAAAGAAGAAACTTCGAATGAAATTGTAATTGTAGATGATGAAAGCACAACCGGTAATTCCGAATCTTCAACAATCAAAAGGTTGGTGTAATGATAAACAATAATAAACAGAAAATAATTGTTTCTTAAGGTGCCTGTATCATAACAAAGTCCTTTAGGATTGTCAACAACAACCCTATGTAAAAGTATTGATATATTTTGCATTGATGATGATAGATTTTGTTTTGAAACAAACTGGATAATTATTTACATTCCTTCCCAAATTTGGAAAACATTACTCAATGACTTAGTGAAATAAATATTTTTACCAATTTATAGAATATGTTCTTTTAAGGTATGTATTATCGTTCACAGAAAAGCACAGCAGCCACTTTCAGGTACCAAGCGATTCTGTAATCCAAGGACAGTTGGAGATCTTCGTAGAGATGATTTCAGTTCAGAAACAAGTTGGCAGCTTGTACAGACTCATTTAGAAGAATGTAAAAATAAAACCAAAGTTCTGAACCAGAAAGTAAAAAGACTAAGTACGAGAATCGAGACTTTACAGGAATTACTGACTCACTTAAAAAACAATGGATTACTTCCTTGTGAAGGATCCGACGCTCTGGAAGTGAGTAACTGTTCATGTGAATAATTGTAGCATCTTTGAATTTTTTTCAGCTATTGTATATAAAATCGACTCTATATATCAATAATAGGGTGGTCGTTAAAAATTAAATTTTTAGCGACCAATAAATTAATAATAATAAATTATATAATAATAATAAATATATAGAATATATAGAAAATAAAAATATATAGAATAATAAATTATATTTTTTTCTATATACAAAAATTGTACATAAATACAAAATTGTTTACAAAATAATCTGCTTGAAGTTTTTCAGATGTATTTCGTTCGGTAGAATCCGAATAAAATAAGATATTACTAATAATTCAAAGTAATATTGTGTGAATAAAAAATTTGTTTCCAAACCATTAAATTATTTCCTTCGGTTTATTTCAGTTTTCCACGTCTCCTGCACTAGCTGCAATCATCCAAAACCTCCTATCCGGAAAAAAAAGATATATCCCGCAGCTTTGAAGGAGTTTGCATGCACTTTATTATTTTATTCTGCATCAGCTTACAACTACGTCAGAAATACCTTTATCAAAGCCTTACCTCACCCGCAAACTATAAGAAAGTGGTTTTCCAATATCGATCTTGGTCCTGGTATAAGTCAACCGGTTTTGGATAATATTAAAAGTATGATAAAAGAGAGTGCTGCCAGTGGACAGCAATTACAGTTTGGTCTTCAAGTAGATGAGATGTCGATTAAAAGAGGTATTGAGTGGGATGGTAAGATGTATCATGGAATAGTTGATCTAGGATTGAAAGACGACCACACTGATGAGTCTAATGAAGCCACATACGCATTAGTATTTATGCTTGTGTGTTTGAATGGTCATTTCAAGACACCAATAGCTTATTATCTGATTAGAAGCTTGACAGGGGAAGCAAGAGCTAACATTACCGAACAAATTTTGACTGTATTACACAATAATGATATAAGTAATGTTCGTTCATTGACTTTTGATGGCGCACCGACAAATTTCGCAACAGTTCAACGACTTGGCGCAGATACAAAAGCCACTGATGAATGTTTCTTCAAGCATCCTATTACCCAGAAAGATATTGTTGTAATTCCTGATGCCTGCCATATGCTTAAATTGGTTCGGAATAGCACAGCCCAATGTGTCCTCATTGATAAAGAAGGTAACAAAATTCAATGGGAATATTTAAAAACGTTGGTGGATATCCAGGAAAAAGAAGGTCTACATCTTGGAACGAAACTCCGGCGAAGACACATAAACTTTTACAAAGAAAAAATGAAAGTTAAGCTAGCAGCCCAAGCCTTTAGCACCAGAGTGGCCGACGCTCTACTTTTCATGCAAAAGACTCATCCACAAGAATTTGGTGAGTCAGCTGCAACAGCACAGTTTTGCCGCGTTATAAACAATATTTTTGACATTTTAAATTCAAGAAGAAAGTTTGGAACTAACGAATCACAAAAATGTATATCACCTGAGTTTTTAGACGATATAAAAAAAAAAAATTGAGGAATACATTGATTATATACGATCTCTACAGATAGTTGAAAACTCTAAACAAGCAATTCCCGTTTTAACCAGCAGAAAAAGAACTGGATTTTGGGGTTTAATAGTAGGGCTAAAGTGTCTTTTAAAACTTGCTCATGATCTTTTCAATGAGAAAGTTATGTCATATTTGCTTACATACAAGCTAAGTCAAGATCATTTGGAAACTTTCTTCTCTTGCATGAGACGAATGGGTGGGCTTAACAATAACCCAACTTGTCGTCAATTCAAATCGAATTACAAAAAATTGATCACTCATGTAAATTCGATCATTCCTGATGAGGCTAATTGCACGTTGCAAGACGAAACAAAAATATTAAAATCGACAACTTTCACTAACCAACTGGAAGAAGACTTGTTGCATATAACATTTGATCACGACTACTTAGGAGGCAATGGTTGGTGCTGGAATGATTATAATTATGAAATTGTGATACACATTGCTGGGTTCGTTGTCAAAAGTATTAAGCCTAAAATAAAATGTAGCTTCTGCTGTGAATGCTTGGAGAGCAATGAAGTTTCTTCTCGGCTTCGAGAAATTAACCCTCCGTGGTCACACTGGGTAGAATCCACCCAGTGACCACCTTTCGGCATAAATATCTACTAGTTCTCGGTATTGGATGGGGCTCTAAAAAAATATGTTAGCCTTGGATTTCGTTCAGGAAAGTTGTTCGTATCTAAACTGGAATGTCCAAGGGTTGTTCAGTAATTTTTTGAGAATTTTCGGGCCGATAGATTGGTCACAATACGGGTTCGAAAATGGACTGGGTGGAATCAACCCAAGTGTGACCACCGAGATCGGTGGCGGAAGTGTGACCACGAAGGGTTAAAAATCGAGTGTCTTCGGTAGAGACAAAACATCCATCAGAAACTGTCATAAATAAAAGAAAAGGTTTAGTTTGTCCAAGTGCGGATGTGATAACAATTTGCAGGACAGCTGAAAAAGTTTTGAGAAATACTCAAAATTTATTTTCTACAAAATCTATTGGGAAACTGAGGATTTCAATACGCGAACTAGTTAGTTAAATTCGAACTAGTAATTGTAGGATAAATCATCCAATGGGAAACTGAAGATTTCAATACGCCGTCTGGTGGTTTAAATTCGAACTAGTGATTGTAGGGTAAATCATCCAAGCCACGCCCCTCCCACGGATCCCAATAGTTGAAAAATTATTGATCCATGCTAGGAAATTGATTCTTCCATTAAATTTATTCAATAGTATGGATTTGTTTGTAGAAAAGACGGTGCTTTCAAATCATAAGCTCGAGTTGATAAATAAAATTTTGGAAAAATACTTTCAAATCAGGTTATATCACGAAGGAGTATCCGCACAAGATAAAATACAGCGTATAAGAAATTACCATAATCGTATTATTTTATTTAAAAATCAATGAATGATCATTACATCGTCGAAAATAAGTTAAATGCTATTTATCATTCAACCTATTGAATAAATAATTTCATGAAAAATTAACTCAACGAAAGCTTCTAACTTTCCACTGTCACATCCGATCCACTCCCCTTCACTCGTGAATCCATTCCCCTTACTCGCTGTGGAGCCCCACTTCTTACGCAGTGCGAGAAGGAAAGAATCTCTCCAGCACTATTGCTGTCCTTCAATATGATCTTCAGCCAGCACATAAGAGCGCGCAGTCTATCTCTATAAGTCTATGAGTCGACAGAACAGCTTGGGAAACCACGACGAAGCCTCATTCCGCATTCGCATAACCTCTAAGTTCGCGAGGGCGTTTTTTCTTCAATGAAACCCTGATACATGCAACGACTAGACATATTTAACAGGTATAGTTTCTACAATGAAACCCTGATACATGCGACGACTAGACATATTTAACAGGTATAGTTTCTACAATGAAACCCTGATACATGCGACGACTAGACATATTTAACAGGTATAGTTTCTACAATGAAACCCTGATACATGCGACTAAAGTAGTAATTAGTTGACGTACAATGTCTGAGAAAATGTGGAGGCAATTCATCATTCTCAATTCTGATGCTGATTTAGTGTAGTACTCAAACATGCGTACTTAATTTATTAGCTTCAACTTTAACTTTAACTTTAGGAGATTAAGTAAAAGTTAAACTTAAAGTTAAAGCTAATAAATTAAGTACGCATGTTTGAGTACTACACTAAACCAGCTTCAGAATTGAGAATGATGAATTGCCTCCACATTTTCTCAGACATTGTACGTCAACTAATCAATCCTCTTAAAAGTCCTTCTGTAGTGCCTGAAATTGTAGAAACTATACCTGTTAAATATGTCTAGTCGTCGCATGTTTCATTGTAGAAATTATACCTGTTAATTATACCTGAAAATTATGCCTGTCAACTATACTTGGTCGTTGCACGTTTTACATTGATGAAAATAAAATATATTCCTACTACTGTGGAATATTATCATATGAATTGTTTGTTTACACAAGTTATTTTACTATTACCCAACCCCCATAATGAAGGAAGACGAATCATTACAGTTAGTTTGTATATTGATAGATAAAGGAATTAATCACAGCCTCTTAACTATGCCTGCTCGTTGCACAAATTACAGTTCCATTCCTGTCTGCGTCTTTCACCAACGAAATGAGTTATTTTTGTCAACTATAGCTAGTCCTTGCATGTATCAGGTATGATTGTAGAAATTAGGCCTATTGACTATGGCTGGTCGTTTCACGGTTTAATTTCGGTCTACGTCCAACCTCTGCGAAATGATAAAATATGTTTACTAACTTATTCTGATACTAACAGCATCTCATACCGTTACCCTAACATAATGGTCAAATGATCTTGATCTAGTATCTGTTACTTGTGTAAATGAATTTCAGAACTATTAAATAAATCACAATGAATCTTAACCTGTCGTAGTTCGTCATTACAAGTTCATCGTTTTCAGCTCGACAATGGTCCTGGCTCGATAGGCTGCTGTGCGATGCATCGAAACCCATAGTTATGACTCAATTCAGTGACATCGTTACACTCAATACGTCCACCAGCTGTGACCGCGACCCTTTGAAAGCGGTTAAAGAATCCACAAAGAATCTTGTTGCACAACCATTGCGTTTGTTTATTAGAATCATTAAATTGAACTTACCGAAAGATCTGCTATAGAATAAAATCCGTTTCGCACAGTTTCGCAGCAAATTCGTTAATCACGTATTTTTTGAGGCTACATATTTCGCTGTTCTAATATATCTAGGTTAGGTTATTGGTTATGAATTCAGTTATTAATTATGCCTGTCAAAACTGTCAAAAAGTCAAACAGAGATTGTAGCTCGGCCACACGGCAGGGGCGCTGGCGTTTACTTCACGGTACCAACATAATTCTATTTCCAAACGATCACTTCCGGGTCAGAATCAACCTTGCCAAGTGTACTTGACAGATAAAAAAATTATTATTGATTATTGTTGATTGCAATCGTTAGGGAATCGTTTGGGGATATTTGGGAAAACATTTCTATCATTTGGAAAAAATGTATTGATTCATAATCAATTAAATTCAATTCTGCGTATAGATAGCAGACGCATAATTGCAGGAAAAAGAGTTGTACATGAATTTATTCTAAATCGTTTGGGGAACTCATATATAAACTCCTTTTCATTTGGGAAAGGCTGCAAATTGTGATTTCGTTAATTCAGCCTGAGTAATTATAGTGTAAAATCCTCAATTCTAGGGAATTTCTCCTCGACCAGGTTTCCCCCCAGATGGCTAGGGACGTCAAGTATTCGCATTTGCCGTCTGTGATTACTATCAAATGCGATTTTTCGTACACGAAATCCTTTATTGGTCATCTGTAGATGTCCAATGATGCTCTACCGACGTTTGGCAACCAACCGATTATCCGTAGGAGTAAATGGGAGCTTTCCAACTAGAGCACCGTGCGACACAGTGCTGCGCACTTAGCGATGTGATTGGCTGGAGGAGTTGGATCTAACAGAAATGGCCAATCACATCGCTTAGTGCGCAGCACTGTGTCGCGCAGTGCTCTAGTTGGAAAGCTCCCATTTACTCCTCAGAGCATATAGACATGGAGGGAGCCTTCGGCTGCATTCCCATGGGGCCGAAATTCACGGATCCGGAACGGAATCGGAAATCTAGGGGGTTTTCAAGAGCCAATCAGAGACGTTCCGGTCATTCTCTGTTGCGGGAGAATATTTTCCTACGTTCCCATGGTACGTAATTCACCGCAACGGAACGCTCAGTTGCGAATGACAGTGTTTCTTTCTACCGGTAAATTTAAAATCTATCATTCTGATTGGCTGCCGCTCGTTCCGGTATTAATAATTCCGGTCCATGGGAACCATGGACTCGAACAGCAACGGATCCGTATACTCACACAACCGTGCAGTTCCTATAAACCCGTGCTATAAACGCTATGCGAATAAAAATGGATTCTGAAACACTTTTAATGACGATCTCGGCATTATTTGTGAAGTGGAAAAGAACAACCCAGACAGCATAAAAATATTTCATAGATATGTATGAAATATGTAGAAAAATATATCGAATGTTGGTGCAATATATGTTTATATTCCAACAACGTGAATGAAATATTCTGTCAACATAAGTTGTCCCTCATTTCACGTGAAATACATATAGTTCAAATATTAAAATAATATTTCGAGAATATAGACATGGTTTTCAGATATCTGAATATTTTATAAAATATATTGTATGAATATTCATTAAATATTTCCGGTGTATAATTGATGGACTACGAGCACGCGATACGACGTGTATGGGATGAAAGCTGGAGAAAGATAATAATACGTAAGATAATTTAGTACGTATCTTTTATTTTGCATTAGAGACGAGACATCTTTTATAATTTAATTGTAATTCATTGCATTTTAACGTAATTCAGTGAAAAATGTCAATGTTTGAAAAGCATATTTTTCCGAGCATTATATGTAAAATTTCAAATATTCTTACAATATTTACATATATAAATATAAGATGCACTTTATCGAAGTATGTTTTTGAAATGATCTTATATTACAGAAATATTGTAGAAATATTCACGCATGTTTACGAACAGATATTTCAACAAAAACATAGTGAAAATATCATACCAATATATCGGATATTTTCACACATTTTCAAATATTCTCGGAATATTAAGTGCTGTCTGGGAAGACAGACTTTGGAGAAGTCTCGTGGCTGTTTCACTGTTCACACATAGATACACACATAGGGCAATCCGTCGGTTTCGTTGACATATGACAAATGGCCGCAATGCACACGGAACGTACTGACCGGAACGTCTCTGATTGGCTCTTGAAAACCCCCTAGATTTCCGATTCCGTTCCGGATCCGTGAATTTCGGCCCCATGGGAATGCAGCCTTCTAGCTGAAAAGCGTGATGACAAAGACGGGAACAGTAAGGTGATAACCTTTCTCTCTCGAAGCCAGAAGCGCAGCGTGGTAACTTGAGTGCCCGCGTCGGTAACAAAAACAGGAAGAATTAAAGCACATAAGCACAGGGCTGTGCGTTATACTGGGTATACCGTACCGCTAGGCACAGCTCTGACGTTGTCACGTGACTAGTTTAAATCGACCAATCACATTTTGTCAGAAAGAGAAAGGATATCACCTTGCTATGTCTATCCTTCCTGCACTTGCCTCTTATGGAACAAGATAGGACTGGCTCCCTCCATGTCTATATGCTCTAAGATTTACTCCTACGGATAATCGGTTGGTTGCCAAACGTCGGAAGAGCATCATTGAACATCTACAAATGACCAATAAAGGATTTCGTGTACGAAAAAT
Source organism: Rhogogaster chlorosoma (assembly GCA_944452935.1). Lineage (NCBI taxonomy): Eukaryota > Metazoa > Arthropoda > Insecta > Hymenoptera > Tenthredinidae > Rhogogaster > Rhogogaster chlorosoma. The sequence goes on from OX101802.1 coordinate 18,961,639, forward strand.
CGCATTTGATAGCAATCACAGACGGCAAATGAGAATACTTGACGTCCCTAGCCATCTGGGGGGAAACCCGGTCGAGGAGAAATTCCCTAGAATTGAGGATTTTACACTATAATTACTCAGGCTGAATTAACGAAATCACAATTTGCAGCCTTTCCCAAATGAAAAGGAGTTTATATATGAGGTCCCCAAACGATTTAGAACAAATTCATGTACAGTTCTTTTTTCTGCAATTATGCGTCTGCTATCTATACGCAGAATTAAATTTAATTGATTATGAATCAATAAATTTTTCCCAAATGATAGAAATGTTTTCCCAAATATCCCCAAATGATTCCCTAACGATTGCAATCAACAATAATCAATAATAATTTCTTTATCTGCCAAATATATGGTGGTCAAAATCACGTGATCAAGGTCAGAATATGAATATTCAGCATATTCAGTCAGCGTCAAAGTTGATAAAACATTAAGCAGCTGACGACTCGCTCATATTTATCATCTGGAAAAAATCTACCAGGTAAGTTCTTTGTTAAATTCTCCTATGGGTTGTTGTTATATGGTTGTTATTTTGAAATAACAGATAAATGGCGCGGTTTCCATGACAACCTGAGCGTTTGTTCAGTGCCACTAGAGGCGCGTCGTATGATAGTTCTAAATATGCCATAGTTATACGGCGCGAAAAACGGGCACGTTTTTCAAGGGAGGGGATGACTGAGTTCGGTCTCCTACCTTTTAGACTCCATACATTTATCTCATATTATCTTAGAGCATATAGACATGGAGGGAGCCAGTCCTATCTTGTTCCATAAGTGGCAAGCGCAGGAAGGATAGACATAGCAAGGTGATATCCTTTCTCTTTCTGACAAAATGTGATTGGTCGATTTAAACTAGTCACGTGACGACGTCAGAGCTGTGCCTAGCGGTACGGTATACCCAGTATAACGCATAGCCCTGTGCTTATGTGCTTTAATTCTTCCTATTTTTGTTACCGACGCGGGCACTCAATTCACCACGCTACGCTCCTGGCTTCGAGAGAGAAAGGCTATCACCTTACTGTTCCCGTCTTTGTCATCACGCTTTTCAGCTAGAAGGCTCCCTCCATGTCTATATGCGCTAAGGACGGAGTGCAAACTGCGAATGTAGACGCGGGGGGCTAGCCGCAAGACGGAAGGGGTAAGCTTGACTCTGATTGGTTACGCCATTTTGACCACCTCACTTGTAACACCATCTGCCGCTGATTAGTGACATCAATGTATATACGTGTGTGTATGAACGTAACTTGTGTGTGAAGCAAAGTGAAACCATGCTCGTATTCTATCAAAACTTCAAATTTCGTTCGATAGATGGCACTATGAGTGGGGTGGTCAAGATGGCGGAACCCTGTATCCCCCTTCCGTCTTACGGCGCGACCCCGCACGGCATATGCTCCGACCATATAATACTAGGTCCATGGTCGAGTCTCGCGCGGCGCGTGCGAAATTTTTTTTTTCTTTTTTTATATAACTAGGTGCGAGACTCTACCGGGTCTCTTGATAATACAGAGGGAGTGTCTCAATTCGAATTACACCGACATCTCTATTACTTTGGAAGTGATAAAGGAATATTTTGAGTGGAACCTCCATGTATTAAGGGGGATACGATACATAGCCTCATTTTCTAATTTAATGTACACGTTAAATAAGAGGAATCTTCATAGGACTGGCGTGTGCCCAAATTGTTCTTTAATCACCCCATTTCCTGACAGTAGTTCGGTAATACTTTGAATCTAAAGATCAACCAGCAATTATAATTGAATAATCCTCTAAATTAGTACACCTCAAAGAAAAACAAAACTCTTAAATTGAGCAAATATAAGTTCGTAAATTAAGGTAAAATTAATGGACAACTAAAGGTTACAAGTTTTGAGTCATCGGGGCTATATACCTACTTGCAGATAAAGTAAAAGCTCCTAATGCAAGAATTTGGATGAACTGCTACTTCGATTTCAGTTATTCAGATCAGTAAATGTTCAGAAAACGAGACTTAAGGGTTGAAGGAATTAAATAAATCGGAGACAAAGATTAAATGCGTGCTCACACCTCTATTACTTTTAGCTAACTAACTGTTACAAACGTACAGTGATATTCATTTATGCCCCAACACTTCCAGATAATTATTTCTCGGTCTGAATCTGACATGAGTTTCAACTCTATGAGAATGGAATGAATATGACTGGCGATGAATGATGATACAGCCGACATTCGTTCATTCGTTCGCCAGTCAAGTTCATTGAATTCTCAAAGAGTTGAAACTCGTTTCAGATTCAGACCAAGAAATATTTATCCGGAAGTGTTCAGGCATATATGAATACCACTGTACAAGAGCAATTCTAGGCATACACAATGGGTGGCTCTTATATTACATAGATGAATTTGAACACACTCTGTTCCATAACCAGTTTGATATTGCAAACATGACTCGAGTATTCAATTTTTCACTACCAAATTTTCTCGTTGTCAAACTTTTTCGTTCACTGTTTTCCAATTTGCTAAAATCAGAATCAACGAATCGAAAAGTTGTCGGTTCAACGAATAGGAGTCTGTTTTCTGAACGATTAGAGAAGTAAGTTTCAGATATTAAAGCAGCAGTTGATTCAAGTCTTTGCATCAAGTGCTTTTGCTTTGACTGCATTTAACCTCCAAACCCGCTGACTCAAAACTTCTGTCACTTAGTTATGTTGCAAATGGTTAGCGAACTTCTGGAACGGAACAAGTTTGAAACAAAAATTTGTAGACATACAACTCCTACGAAAATACCCCTATTTAAAGGGGCATAGAGTATGCGAAACAGATTTTCGAGGCACAGGTCCATTTTTAGGTGATAAGGTAACTCAGGTTTTCCCAAGTTAAACCAAAAATTACATTTCTCTGCTATTAAAACGATAGCTGAGATTGAGACAAGTCGAGATGAATAACGGTCACCTTTATGTCAAAAATTTGCGACAAATTACTTATTGTGCATATAATTGAGTGAGACGGACGTAGATATTATCACTGTAAGCTCTTTCCCTAATCTGACCGTTGGATTCATCCTAATCTTGGCTATGATACCAATATAAGGGAAAATATACAGTGCCGTTCAAAAGAATTGAGAAAAGTAAATGACCTTGGTGTCTTGGGAAGAAAATGTTCTTCTAAGTCAATATAGCAGGTACGCTGTCTTCTAAGTCAATATAGTAGGTATATTATCCACTTAGGACGAGAAATGGGTCTTTTTTGCCCGCGTGTGGAGTTTACATTACTCGTCTCCGGCTCGCGACACACACTCGTCTTTGGATCGTGCTTGCTCGCCTCGACTCGTACTGCAAACTCCACACGCGGGCAACAAAGACCCACTTCTCACCTTTGGTACACAATATACTATTGCGTATAACATTTTTTTTCTGCTTCCGAAGCACTGAAGATGGAGGAATATTTTTGGACAAGAGCGCTTCACCCGATGGACAATTAAATGTGAATATACCCATTCATATAAGCGAATTAGATATTAAGTATACTACATTATCAAGCTTCTTCCTGAAGAGGCTCACTTTCGTAGGCGACTGGTAATCCAATGCTGCCTTTAGCGGCAGTTTTGACAGTATCTTGACCCAACCTTTGTTCTAATCCTTGCCAACTTCTATTGAGTAAAAAGTCCGCTCCATCCTTTCCAATGGTAATAGTGCCTGCTGACTTGGGCACCAATTCATCCATACCATTTGTCGGACGTTCTTCTATGGGTAAATTTCTGATGGCTCCAGTAATAAGAGATACATCTGAGTCACTCGAACTTTCAAATGGTACATAATTGATTCCTGCGGACAGTATTTGCCGAAAATCCATACAATACTGCGACGAAAATTCCCTCGAAGAATTGAAAGCAACTTCGACTTCGAAAGGTGTTAACATTGGCTTGAAAAAATCCCTCGAATCATATACGAGGTTTTCCGGACAGGCTATCACTACGAAAGCATCGATCTGTCGAAGAAGATAATTTGTGTGTAAGAGTTAGATGTTGTTAGTAATGCATAGGAATGGATATACAATGAGGCAATATAGAAATTGAGGAGAAATAAAACCTTATTCAATTCAATACGACAGCTACTCTCGGAAATAAATATAGATAAAATGAAAAGGCACAATGTCTCAGATGATATATTAATTAGCTACAATTAGCTATACTGGAAACTCTTTTCTTCAATGAAAAAGAATGAATAGGTCTTTTTGGTTTGATATATTTACCTCTGCAAAATTGGCAAGTTTTGCTGGATTCGGTTTGCCTACACAGATAATGTAGCTTTTTTTGTTTTTGAGCTTTAACGCGGTTTTAACAGCCGCAATGGATTGTAGATAATTTTTTATACCTAACGTAGCCACCACTATACCAACAACACGTGCGTCTTTCAATTTCTCAATCAAGTATCTTCTCCTCCTCAGCCATACTGAATTACTAGCTGCAAATTCCTTTATTTTGTCATTATCATAATGATGCCAGCTTTTGGCTGGAATTCCCATCGCCAAATTACTTAATGATTTGCCATTTGGACCCAAAAAGATAGCTGTGTAATCCTGTATACAATCACCAGTTTCTAAATTGTAGTTTCGGCCAAGAAGAACTTCACTTTCAATTTCGCTAGAGTCTGTATACCTCGAGTTCGAGGTACAATTCAACTTGGTCAGAGTCAGATTTTTGTACGTAGGTTTCAGAGTGTCATAAATGGATTCTGTAGCACACAACAAATTCGAGATCTTATTATAATAGATCTTTTTATAATGGGTAGCAAAATATACTAGAGCAGTGAATGAAAATGTATACCTGCGGTATGTGCGGAGGAAACATCGTAGAAAAACAATATCTTCTCATCTTTAACTGAAAAATATTCCAGAAACTCATTGCAGAATAATCGTACGTCGAATTGGCTTTTTGGCAAAACATGAAAGACTGGTAATCGGCTCGTAGGGTTGAGACAAGCATGTCCAAAATGTAGAATGCCGTCTGCTTCGACATGTTGCGCTGTGACCTCGTCCACACAACAACTGCCGTACGACGAATCTCCCAAAATATATACATTCTTGTTTGAACGCTTTTCCAAACGCAATGCTATCTCAGTAGAGTCTGGTAGAAGTGTATCAGGGAACTGTAGGCATATCTGTAAGTCGGTTGAAAAGAAGATCAATTTTTGATGGAGTAAATGAATTTCCGTTCTCATTATCTAAGCAGGATTTGTTGGAGATGATTGTTGGAGATAATATACTGAACAGGTTGGAACAGTATCGAATAAAAAAACAAATTACATAAACAATGAAAACCTAACCTTTTCGAGCGCGTTCTCTCGAATCCAATTGACACACATGTCCAAATCATATTGAGTATCCAAATTTATGGGCAACGTTTGCGTAGGCAGGCCATCGATTTCAGCAACTCTGTCGAAAACCGCAGATTCGTTACTACTGAAATCTGCGGCAGGCATGACGTGGTTATTTGTCGTGCTAAGGACTACTGGCAGAAGATGAAAGTGATAATTGGATCATTAGTTTCCAAGTTAATTGTTGTCGAATGTAAACGACATTGGAATCCTATCGTATAGTTATGTTAATGCTGCATCGATATCGGAACAGATTTTCAATTTCTAGCAAAAGTTCGCAAACGTGATTTAACAACGGCCGTAGCTTATCCAATAATACGTTGCATGTATAAAAAATTTAGCAGAAAACTTCGTGTCGCTGTCAAACAGTCAAACTAGTAGACTTTTAAAATCATTTAAAATCCCGTACATACATGCATGTATAGGTATACAATATGCATACGCGAAAGTTCATGCTACGTGAAAAGCAGGGCGACCGTAATGGCAGACCGTTGTTTGAATTTTTCGAACTGCAAGTTTCAATCGCAGTGTTGCCAATCATCGTAGAAATTCCCACTCTAGACAACAATTTTACCCGATTTTACCCGCGCACCTATTCAAAATATCGTAATACCGTAATAATAATAGAAAGAAGTACTTGTTTCTCTCTACTTGATTAAATAAAGGACGGAGAAGAGATTGAAAGATTAAAGCTGTTACACAAATCTGATAAGTGATGCCGTACAAATTCATTACATATTTGTTATTATACCTTGATATATTTCCATATCTGGTCGAAGAAATTCGTCGGTGTTAAGACGCCGCCGCGGTTTATAATCCATTTTTTCAGTTGATTTGATCATAAATGAATGAATGAATGAATAAATTATATTCTAGTACTAAAAAAAAAAAAAAAAAAAACGTATTTCTGGCCCTGTTTGCTTAGCGTATCTCATTTTCGCCTATGTTCATTTCGAATAATTCCCAAATCGTATCTCCGTATCACCGGCGGGATACACTGTCTGGACCAATCAGAGAGCAGCGTTAAACGGAAACCAGGCTCATACGCCCGTGCTACGAGATACGTATGGAGAGTAGAGGTAAGGAGGACCGACTCTGTTTCCATCGAGGGTCAAAATCGGGTCAGAGCATAGAGATATAAGAATAGAGTACGGGAGTCAGCCGATACGAGTAGCACCTTAGAGCATATAGACATGGAGGGAGCCAGTCCTATCTTGTTCCATAAGAGGCAAGCGCAGGAAGGATAGACATAGCAAGGTGATATCCTTTCTCTTTCTGACAAAATGTGATTGGTCGATTTAAACTAGTCACGTGACAACGTCAGAGCTGTGCCTAGCGGTACGGTATACCCAGTATAACGCACAGCCCTGTGCTTATGTGCTTTAATTCTTCCTGTTTTTGTTACCGACGCGGGCACTCAAGTTACCACGCTGCGCTTCTGGCTTCGAGAGAGAAAGGTTATCACCTTACTGTTCCCGTCTTTGTCATCACGCTTTTCAGCTAGAAGGCTCCCTCCATGTCTATATGCTCTAAGAGTAGCACGCAATAGAAAGGGAGAGGAGAACTAGTGCGTCGGATGGTCTTTGTCTAATCACGCATGCGCTGGCATGCCCAACGTTGTTGACACAGACATAACTTACTTCGTGTTGTCACTTGTCGTCGTATTCAGTAGTTGAGTGAATAGTGTTAATGAAAAATAGCATTATGGTTAAAAAGTGTGTCATTTGTAACGCGGAACAAGGCACCTCAGCAAGAGCTCCATAAAGTTAGCCCCTCATCTACCCCGATTAGGTTAAATCTTATTTCAATCGATTGTTGGTCGTTTGTAGGTGTTTGATAGCGTATCCGCGACACCTGATACTGTGCGTTTTCCAATTAGAGCACTGTGCGACACAGTGCGGCGCACTAAGCGATGTGATTGGCTGGATGAGTTGGATCTAACAGAAATGGCCAATCATGTCGCTTAGTGCGCAGTACTGTGTCGCACAGTGCTCTAGTTGGAAAACGCACGCACAGTTATCCTATTTGAACCAATGAAATTTTTTCGTCCAAAGAAGCTGCATCTGATCTTAAACGAATATCTAGGGACACAACCCCTAGATATTTACTATGGAGTCTATAGGTAGGAGACCGAACTCTGTACCACAAAAGCATGTCAAGTTTCGTCGCTTTCCAACATATAGCTATCAGAACTATCATACGACGCGCCTCTACCGGCTGCCAGAAGCAATAGGCTCACAGTATAGAATTCATCTCAAAATCACGTGATCAAGGTCAGAATATGAATATTCAGCATATTCAGTCAGCGTCAAAGTTGATAAAACATTCAGCAGCTGACGACTCGCTCATATTTATCATCTGGAAAAAATCTACCATGTAAGTTCTTTGTTAAATTCTCCTATGGGTTGTTGTTATATGGTTGTTATTTTGAAATAACAGATAAATGGCGCGGTTTCCATGACAACCTGAGCGTTTGCTCAGTGCCACTAGGGGCGCGTCGTATGATAGTTCTAAATATGCTATAGTTATACGGCGCGAAAAACGGGCACGTTTTTCAAGGGAGGGGATGACTGAGTTCGGTCTCCTACCTTTTAGACTCCATAATATTTACCCCTAGATATTTTTCCAAGACCACGTGCAACTTCATTGGACAATAAAATTTCATTAGCCCAGGTAGGACAACTTTGCGTCAACAACCAATAGCGGTCGGGCTCAGCTGACGATTGCGCTTGAGTGGGTGCTTTCCATTTACTGACTCAAGTCGACACAAGTCGACTTGTGTCGCCTAAAGTGCTTTCCATTTGATTTTTGTGTCGTGCCGTGTGTCGGCGACACAAGTCGACTCGGGAAGACTCTGCTAGAATGGTGAGTTTATGAAAGTTGAACGATGTTCCATTTAGGCCCAGTTCCACAACACGACTTTGAACCGAGTTTACCGCATAAACGCGGTTTAACAAAAGTTAACTGATACTTTGCGTTCCACAATACCAAAATCTCCGGTTAAGCTCCGCTAAACGGGATTAAAACTAAACGCTGGATTTTGGGGGTTTAGCGTTCTTAAACGAGGTTTATACTGCGACGCCACCGCACTGCAACAGCATAAATCTCAACTCGTCAGAGACTCTGCTCTCGCGCCAAGTACATTAATGGGTGCTCTCCATTTACATGACTTTTGTGTCGACTCGTGTCAACTCGTGACGACTCGTGTCGACTCTCGAAAACGAATGAATGGAACATCGTTCAACTTTCATAAGCTCACCATTCTAGCAGAGTCTTCCCGAGTCGCCTTGTGTCGCCGACACACGGCGACACAAATCAAATGGAAAGCACTTTAGACGATACAAGTCGACTTGTGTCGCCTTGAGTCAGTAAATGGAAAGCACCCAATATTAAATATTGTAATATTTCCGATATAAAATAAGGACGAGTTTAGAGTTATACCCGAAGGATTCCCTATTTACCTTATTCCTAATTACTTTTTTTTTTAATTTATTTATTTATTATATTATTTATTATAATTTATTATCCCTAATTACCTATTCTTTTTTTTTTAACATCCATCGCTGACACTGATGATGCTTCGGATGCATACAAAGACGCTATGCTCAAAACGAACTTAACCTCAATTCAAGTATGCGTCACTTCAATTTTCTACGTTTTTTCTATGCGCGACTACAGTAGCCAATCCCTGTGTAAGTTCCTACGGAAAGCAGAGTTAACTGCAATCGGTTATAGGCTTACGCAAACTCCGATCAAAAACGTACTGTGGAACGCACAGCTGAATTTAATCTCCGGTTAACTTTAACCTGAGTTCAGTTAATCGTAGTTCAACCAAGAAGTTGTGGAACTGGGCCTTATTCGTTTTCGAGAGTCGACACGAGTCGTCACGAGTTGACACGAGTCGACACAAAAGTCATGTAAATGGAAAGCACCCAGTTTGATCGTGGCAGAGTATTCCCTAAATACGAATACTTGCAATCGCTTTTCACTAGCCATCTGGGGAAAACCCCGCTCCAGAAGAAATTCCCTAGGAGAAGCAGCCCAGGGAATTTCTCCTGTAACTGATTACGATCCAAAATTATTTTATTTCTTATTAATGAACGATTGATTATCAAACATTAAAAATGCGGTATCAATCACCAACAAACTACCAACAAACGATTGCACACTAGCCGAATCAAATTCCACCAAAAATTATGGCGATGAGGGGCTATCTTTACACGAATTCCCTAGGCGAATTTGTTATTAATTTTATAAATAATCAATTGACTATCAAACGTCGCGAATGGACTATCAATCACCTACAAATGACCAACAATCCATTGATATAAGATTCAACTTAATCGGGGTAGATGAGGGGCTAACTTTATGGAGCTGTGTTAGTTTGTCGAACCAATGACTACGTTTACACGGCACTTTTATTCCGGTTTTGTAATATCCGATATAGTGAAAACCGGTGTTAAAGTGCGTGTAAACGGCACTTTACACCCGGAATAACTAAATCGGTTTACTTATTCTATTCCTCTCGATTAACGGGTGTAGAATAAGTAAAGCGGAATAAGATAGGAATAAAGATGAGTGTAAACGGTAAGGCTGCATTCCCATGGGGCCGAAATTCACGGATCCGGAACGGAATCAGAAATCTAGGGGGTTTTCAAGAGCCAATCAGAGACGTTCCGGTCATTCTCTGTTGCGGGAGAATATTTTCCTACGTTCCCATGGTACGTAATTCACCGCAACGGAACGCTCAGTTGCGAATGACAGTGTTTCTTTCTACCGGTAAATTTAAAATCTATCATTCTGATTGGCTGCCGCTCGTTCCGGTATTAATAATTCCGGTCCATGGGAACCATGGACTCGAACAGCAACGGATCCGTATACTCACACAACCGTGCAGTTCCTATAAACCCGTGCTATAAACGCTATGCGAATAAAAATGGATTCTGAAACACTTTTAATGACGATCTCGGCATTATTTGTGAAGTGGAAAAGAACAACCCAGACAGCATAAAAATATTTCATAGATATGTATGAAATATGTAGAAAAATATATCGAATGTTGGTGCAATATATGTTTATATTCCAACAACGTGAATGAAATATTCTGTCAACATAAGTTGTCCCTCATTTCACGTGAAATACATATAGTTCAAATATTAAAATAATATTTCGAGAATATAGACATGGTTTTCAGATATCTGAATATTTTATAAAATATATTGTATGAATATTCATTAAATATTTCCGGTGTATAATTGATGGACTACGAGCACGCGATACGACGTGTATGGGATGAAAGCTGGAGAAAGATAATAATACGTAAGATAATTTAGTACGTATCTTTTATTTTGCATTAGAGACGAGACATCTTTTATAATTTAATTGTAATTCATTGCATTTTAACGTAATTCAGTGAAAAATGTCAATGTTTGAAAAGCATATTTTTCCGAGCATTATATGTAAAATTTCAAATATTCTTACAATATTTACATATATAAATATAAGATGCACTTTATCGAAGTATGTTTTTGAAATGATCTTATATTACAGAAATATTGTAGAAATATTCACGCATGTTTACGAACAGATATTTCAACAAAAACATAGTGAAAATATCATACCAATATATCGGATATTTTCACACATTTTCAAATATTCTCGGAATATTAAGTGCTGTCTGGGAAGACAGACTTTGGAGAAGTCTCGTGGCTGTTTCACTGTTCACACATAGATACACACATAGGGCAATCCGTCGGTTTCGTTGACGTATGACAAATGGCCGCAATGCACACGGAACGTACTGACCGGAACGTGTCTGATTGGCTCTTGAAAACCCCCTAGATTTCCGATTCCGTTCCGGATCCGTGAATTCCGGCCCCATGGGAATGCAGCCTAACAGTTTAAGTACATCCGTCACGACAACGTTAAAAACAAAAGAGTCCCTATAACTGCAGTTCTGCCATTTTTCAACTTTCTGTTTATCCGCTGTTTCCAAATTTCGCATCACCATTCGGACTGTTTAGCCTCACTTTTTATTTTCACGTTTCTTGCTTCGTATGAGAAAAGTAAGGTTATGCAATGAGGAAAAGTGTAATTTATTTAGTGAATTTCGAGGTTTTTTTATTGGTGAGCCTGCGCACTCATCAGTGTCCTCGAACAGGAATAATAATGCCGGTGTTGTGGATTATTCCCGTTCGTGTAAACAGTCGCGTTTGAACTGGTTTTATTACACCCGATATAACAAAACCGGAATAAGAATGCCGTGTAAACGTAGTCATAATGGACAAAAGTGGCATATGATTCCCTCTTATACTTTATTTCCAGCAAATATATTTTTCTCCCGCATTTGCGGGCATAATAGTCTTAGAGCATATAGACCTGGAGGGAGCATGCGATATCTTTCCCACAAGTGGAAAATGGCAAGGAGACAGACATAGTAACAGTACATTCTCTCTCTGTCTTGGAGGACCTGATTGGTCGGTACATTTTGGTCACGTGACCAGTAAAATCCGTACTAAGCACGTCGGGGTGCCCCGTATGTACATACATACATAGAGTGCAAACTCATTTTTTCACAATTGCGCGTCGCTGGTGTGGGCGCCCGATTCATCGTGTCACGCTCCTGGCGTAGAAAGAGACAGGCTGTACTGTTACTATTTCTCTCTCTGTCGGGCCACTTTTCGCCGAGAATGCTCCCTCCAGGTCTATATGCTCTAAGATAATAGTATATTGCGTATCAAGGGTGTAAAATTTATCCCGCGTGTGATCGCCGCGCACGAGGGTCGACATCACATAAGGATGTAAAGTATTACACCCGTGTTGCGAATGATATTTTTCGATGCAGTTCGCGTAGAATTAGATTTTATTTTAGCAGAACAAGTTGTAAAATCGGATTTTACGCCCACTGCAATGAAACCGATCTTTCTCCCGCGAATGGGATTATCAGTTTTTCCATCTTTTATATTCAATTTTGAACAATTTCTTTCTATATCAAGAGACTCGGTAGAGTCTCGCGCCTAGTTATATAAAAAAAAAAAAAAAATTTCGCTCGCGCCGCGCGAGACTCGACAGAGTCTATATACCCGAACGGCAACTAAGCGACCGTTACGGCAATTTATGTTCGTTAATATCTTCCGTCTCGCTATAAATACGGAATTGTAATATTTATCGCAGGATGTGGCCGAGGAGAGCTTTCATTCAAGCCCTATTGCGATCAAATCGGTGACCGTAGAGCTGAGATATGATTATTCGAAGGTTTCGATGCAAGTAATTTATACGTGTCTTCGACGAGACTTTATTTTGTTCATCATCGTCTCCTCCTCCTCCTCCGTCAGTCAGTGACGTCACTCACTTGTGCCAGATTTCTCAGGTGTATAAAAATTAGTATAGAGTTGCCTTCGCTAGGCTACGTAGAGAGAAGAAGACTCACCAAATACGAACGTAGCCAGATGGCGCTGTGGTTAGTTCTTTATTTTCACCGACTACAGTACGGTATCATACCGATCATGCGGATCGAGTATGATGTATCATGTCAATTTATTTTTGGTCGAATATGAGATAAATGCAAGGTCTTGATGATTCTACAGACTGCTACAGACGCCGTGGCCATAGCTGTCATGTCGTTAGGTTGGAATTAACTGTCAGAGTCAGGGTTGCGATTCTGAAACCTTTCGCTAACTCCGTTAAATCGCTAACTCCGCTAACTCAGCGAAGGCCGTTGGTTGGCTGAGGAGCGGCCAATCGGCGCTCGTTTCGGGTAGTATAGTAAATACTACCGACGTACGATGGCGCTGTAGACTCTGCCCGGCGGCTAGTCGTACAAACGCGAGGCCCACTTACACTTGATATACATGCATGTGTACCACATGTACCACAAGGATAAACCGAATAAATGAAAAGAAAGAAACAGAACGGAATAATCGAATTGAATTAAATCTTTCTTTTTCAATTATTCGGTTCATCCTTTGTACAGTAATGTTCATGTATGGATGCCCAGTGGCTAACTTTTTTTTCCGGGAACGAGTCTCCTTTCTGATCTTTTTTATGTGCCTATGATCGATGAAGCAATCGACAGGAGAGTTTGGGAAACCACGACAAAGCCTCCCGCCACTGTCATTTCGCATTCGCATAACCTCTAAGTTCGCGAGAGCACAAATAATTTGAATAATTAATTGAAATTAAATTAATTTTTCCCGCATATCGTTCCGCATTTAAGACTCGATGGATGTGAAATATTTTATATAGTTTAACATATTACGGAAAGCCTAATGCCCGGAGCTTTTCCTAATCAATAAATAGAATGCCGGGAACGCTAATAAGATCAACCTGTGCAGTAATTTAAACTGTTTTCAGATTCATTGCAACGATGAACGAACCAGTAATAACCTTATTAGGTATAAAATTATAACGATGACTCGTTGTAAAAAAAACGGGTTCATAATTTGTAATTTCATTGATTCTCATATACTCGAAAATTTATTATCAATACGTCTCATTTCACTACGCGTATACTAATCATCCATTTTTCTGGCATTTATGTAGATTGGGTTTATTTCGATCCGTCGACAATATGACTCAAACGAATTCCCACAATTTATAAGACAGAAGTTGCAGCAAGGTTCATTCTACGTTAGGAGCAATGCTCTTGAGAATCCATACACAGTTCCCATCGTTGGATCAGACTGGAACTAGCAAGTGGCCTCAAAAATGACTTCGAGCAGCATGCATCTATACGCGGGGTAGTTTCTCATCGTAGAACTATACTCAAGCTGCAAAGTGGCCTCGGGTTCAACTAATTAGATTGATGTTTTCATTAACCCTTCAGTAACCACGTTATGCGGCTCACCTTCTTTACTCTCGCCATGAGAGAAAATCTCACGGCTTCTGCGCATGCGCATCACGGTTATTAAAGTATTTTTTCGTAAGAATCGTAATGGATTTTAATTATTTATAACAATAAAATAATTTTGCAACTTATAATTAATGACAGTGAAGCTAGTAAATTTTCGCTGACAAGTGGATTTTTGTGTATACGTAAACAAACATGGCCGCTACCGTCCAGCGGAATCATCCGAACGACGCCCGAGTACAGACGAACAGTGAAATTTCTCATCCATTAATACTCTCGCCATGAGAAAAAATCTCATGTCCTCGAGAAAATTTTTTTTTTTCTTATTTATAATCAAAATCAGTAATTTTTTATTGTGCAGTTGGAAAGAGTATAAAATTTGCGGAAGGTAAACAAAATTTCAAGTGGCCTTTCCATTTGAATTTGAATAAATAATTGCGATTGAAACCGAGCATGAGTAAAAATCTTATAGCGCGGTTACTGAAGGGTTAAGCATTTTCCATTTAGCTTGTTTCAGATTTCAGTAAATATTTTATATAATTCAAATTTTTCTTCAACGAATATTAAAGACAAGACATTTCAATTATTTCAAACAAATGTAATACATTACTTGAATTTCATCTATCCCTCTAGATTCTGACTGAACCTACTCTAAAGGTATCAATCTAGTTGAGTCGTTGAAATTATTTCACCTCACTTTAGAAATACCTCCTAATTTTATGTCTGAAAAATAATATATGAGATTTCTGAACATCAATGACTGAATGTTTTCATTTGCAAATTACATTTAATGAAGTATATTGCATTACTCATCTTGATAATCGATACATGGGGTTAATTCTCATTTTCAAACCGGACTTTAGGCTTTGGACACAAATATTGTTAATGGATACATGGAGTAGATTCTAATCGCAGAACTAGACTTGAACTGGCAAGGGGCCTGTAAGATGACTTCAACATTTGGACACAGATCTTGATAATGGATACAGAGGGTAGATTCTCCTCTTCAAACTAGATTTTATGCTTATACTTCGACTCCATATCGTCGATGGATCGAAATAAACCCAATTGACATAAATGCTAGAAGGATGGATGATTAGTATGCGAGTAGTGAAAAGAGACGAATTGATAATACATTTTCAAGTATAATGAGAATCACAATGAATTTACAAATTATGAACCCGTTTTTCTTATTACGTGTCATCGTTATAATTTTATACGTAATAAGGTTATTACCGATTCGTTGCAGTGAATCTAAAAACAGTTTAAATTACTACACAGGTTAACCTTATCAGCGTTCCCGGCATTCTATTTATTGGTTAGGAAAAGCTCCGGGCATTAGGCTCTCCGTAATATACTAAACTATACAGGGTGCGCCAAAATTAAGTGCGTAAAATGATAGGGGTAATAGAGGGGGTCGAGCTGAGTAAATCGACCCCAAGAACATGTGGTCTCCGAAGTCGCGTTCGCGAAATATGGCACGTTAAAAAATCTCGCTACACGCCGGAATTTAGGCAACCGAATACACAGCTGGCAGCGGTTAACAGTATTGTTGACAAGCGCGCTCGACTGCTGATGTAAACCATAACACTTTCAAATCTACGAATTTCAAATGTCAACACTCTTGGCATTCAATTTTACACATAAACATAACAACAAGTAACCAAGCTAGATGTAAAGTTGTATGACAAGTGTGTTGACGTTCGAAATTCGTAGATTTAAAAGTGTATGGTTTACATCAGCAGTCGCGCGCGCTTATCAACAATACTGCTAACCGCTGCCTGCTGTGTATTCGGTTGCCTAAATTCCGGCGTGTAGCGAGATTTTTTAACGTGCCGTATTTCGCGAACGCGACTTCGGAGACCACATGTTCTTGGGGTCGATTTACTCAGCTCGACCCCCTCTATTACCCCTATCATTTTACGCACTTAATTTTGGCGCACCCTGTATAAAATATTCCACATCCATCGAGTCTTGAATGCGGAACAATACGCGGGAAAAATTAATTTAATTTTGATTAATTATTAAAATTATTTGTGCTTTCGCGAACTTAGAGGTTATGCGAATGCGGAATGACAGCGGCGGGAGGCTTCGTCGTGGTTTCCCAAGCTCTACTGTCGACTGCTTCATCGATCATAGGCACATAAAAAAGACCAGAAAGGAGACTCGTTCCCGGAAAAAAAAGTTAGCTACTGGGCATCCATACATGAACATTACTGTACATGTGGTACACGTGCATGTCTATCAAGTGTAAGTGGGCCTCGCGTTTGTATACCGGGCAGAGACCACAGCGCTATCGTACGTCAGTAGTATTTACTATACTACCCGAAACGAGCGCCGATTGGCTGCTCCTCAGCCAACCAACGGCCTCCGCTGAGTTAGCGGAGTTAGCGATTTAACGGAGTTAGCGAAAGGTTTCAGAATCGCAACCCAGGTATGGTTAATAAGACAACGGGAATCGATATACATTCATAAAGAAGTGGTAATGAATTAGCGAACTGATTGCAGATGGCAATTTCTGTTTATTTGCAATATTATTTAATTATAAACAACTGTATAATGAAGTTAATAAACCAATGTCAAAGGATATTAATTCGTGAATAATATGTAAGAAACTAATGAATTGATTGCAGATGTAAATTTCTGTTCGTTTACGACATTATTGACAAGCGAACAGTTCCTCGAGGACTATAAACTGACTCGTGGCATCACTTTGACAACGACGGTCAGGAATGAAGCGATGTAAATTTGATTCAACGAGACAATTTAATTCTATGAGACATCTCTAATGTAGCAGACAATACTCGAAATTTCTTCACAGCTTAAGAAGTCTGAAAACATAGTCTTGCGGAAATCTCATAGTCGACGCTGAAGATATGGTCGTACGACAGCGTAGCCAATTTTGCAAAAGACCGAATCGCCTACCGTTGTAGTTTTGGGTTTACCCAGAGTCTTTCTGTATATTCTATACGAAACCATGCCGGCGAATTTGAACATACCATCGGCAATCAATTACAAATCAGAGTAAAAAACTTTTTTCCAAGTCTCTTTCATCGCAGAGGCAATAGGGATTGGAGGGATAATGTTACCCATAGTTTGCCATATTAGAGCGTAAAGCGATATCAGTTTTTATAACTGTGCCAAGGGCTGTCAGCAATTATTCAACAATATCTTTATCTTCGTCAACTACAGTATAGGGTATTATATTTAATGTTTCATAATTCAGCACATGACACTCTCTAACACGGTTGCATGGGTATATTTTTATAAAATATATGGTCTAATAATTAGTATATGGTAACTTTTTGCTCAAATTTTTCATTCGATTGATGACGAGCTGTAATAATATTATACTTTTTTGAATTCATGTGGAACTAATAAAGAAAATTTCCAACGTTACGGTTACAGAGCGATTGACTTTTGCCTTGCGGGATCTAGTAGACAATAGAACGCCAGACGTGGTAGGGAATTCTATGTATACCTTCCACATCGACACACATTATCATGGATACGAGAATGATTGTACTTAATTAATCTGATTCTACAAAAAGTAGTGATATCCCCATAAAAAGCACCTCTGGTGCAAAAACCTTTCGCCTAGTTATGTGATAGTCACCCATAAAAAATACATTTTCATGCCAAGAAAACATTATACAGTTATTATTTTATGAAAAAAAGATTTGAAATAAGATGCTATTGCCTAGTACCGATATCACGTTGACTATTAGGCTTTTCATAACACGGTACATATTGACAGCCTTCCTGAAAACAGAAAACATAAAAAAAAAAAAATTAGAAAAAATTTGGAGGTAGTGGTACTAGGGGGGCCTTTTCTAGATAAGTACAAGGAAACTGCGATTCAACCATGTCAATAATCCTAATATAGTGATACGAAATACTGGCCCGCCTAGTACTACGTACTCCAGATTTTTTCTAATTTTTTTTTTATGTTTTCTGTTTTCAGGAAGGCTGTCAATATGTACCGTGTTATGAAAAGCCTAATAGTCAACGTGATATCGGTACTAGGCAATAGCATCTGATTTCAAATCTTTTTTTTATAAAATAATAACTGTATAATGTTTTCTTGGCATGAAAATGTATTTTTTATGGGTGACTATCACATTTATATAACTAGGCGAAAGGTTTTTGCATTAATAAGAATTCTTGATAAAAGGGGATGAAGTCCTATATGCAACATAGAAATATGGTCGATTATTACCTTGTTACATAATGTATGTATGTACTATTATCTACGAAAAATAGGTATCTAAATCGTTCAAGTCGTGATATTCCCAGGGCCGGATTTAGGGGAGGGCAACAGGGGCTGAAGCCCCAGGGCCTCCACAATATAAATTTTTAGGTAAAATTCCATTCGCCTGACGATATAATTCAATTTGGTTTATTTCTTGTATTTTACGATATCTACATATACATATGTTGACAGGATTGTATTTGTCTCACAATAAATTATTGAAATACTGTAAAAATGAAATTTGTTTATTTTGTTTGAAAAATATAATTAGGGGCCTCCCACATCTTTGTCGCCCTAGGGCCTCCACACCTTTGAATCCGGCCCTGGATATTCCACCTCCGGATCTAAGCTTTTATAAAATTCATGTAATGACGAAGCTTATTGTTTTTTGAAAGCCGAAAAAGCTCCATAAACATAAAGCAAAAATGCTTTGGGCACTAAATCCTCCTTCAAACGTTATTCCCTTATTCGTTTTGATCTTTCTATGGCGATAGCAATCCCCATTCCTCCGCCGATGCATAGCGAAGCTATTCCCTTCTTTCCGTCAATACGGCGCAACGAATGCAGCAAAGTTACCAAAATTCTGGCTCCTGGAACAAGATTAAATATTTTTGTAGGACAAAGTTTCTCAAACATCATCAAAAATTGATCAAACTTCATCAAAAAAATTGCCCAACCCGATTACGTCGGTCTCTAATTCATTGGAACTAAGTTCTTCTCCTCTTTTAAAAATTATTTCAATTATTTATCGCAAAGAACTTTGCTTTATATACCAGAAGCGCCTATAGGATGTCCAAGAGCTATCGCTCCACCATTGATATTAACTTTATGCGGATCTAATCCGAGTCCTCTGAGGCAAGCAATGGACTGAACAGCAAAAGCTTCATTCAATTCATACAAATCGACTTCGTCTTTAGTCCAGTTGGCCTTTTGGAGCTGGAAAACAATCGATTTAGATTTCGATTCTTCATTGAACAGCTGGCAACTAGATTTCCGATTTTCCAGAATATTAATTAAGCCCATAGAAATCCAGACACTAACAACTAATTCAACCGCTGAAATCGGGCCAATTCCCATCAGGTCTGGCTCGATGCCAGTTTGCGCAATAGCTACAATCTTCGCTAGCGCTGGGACTCCTTTGGCAGCCGCTGCTTCTGCTGACATTAAAACCACTGCCGCAGCTCCGTCGTTCATTCCTGAAGCATTTCCTGGCGTTACGGTTCCCACTTCCTGTAAGAGGATCATTTTCTTGTATAGTCGAACCTCGCCAACTCAAATCTCCAGGGAAGAGCTAGTTCGTTTGAGTAATAGAGGTTTCGCCTTATCGAAGTTTTAGAGTTATAGAGGGTGACCAAAACAATATTTGACTTATAGAGGCTCGTAAAAATTCACCATATAGTGGAGATAAATCTTCAATCTTCAATCTTCAATCTATCTAAGGTATCCGCAAAGATGTTTTGCTTAAGGTCAGCTTCATTTTTCAAAATTGTGGATAGTGTTCTGCTGGGAATCCTAAATTCTTCAGCAATTTCTTTTTTTTTTTTGAAACAGTCTTCACTGCTTCAATCACCGTAATCTTTTCACTGACACTTGACGGTTTGAGTTGCCGTTTGGAAGCCATTTCGAGACAAACTGATTCGGAATCACTCATTCTAACAAGCTAACAAGCATTAGCACGTGGGATGCAGGTTGTGACATGTAATCTTAACGTCACTGCATAAAGCGGTTCGAGTTGTAGAGGTCAGGGTATTGCAACTTCGAGTTATAGAGGTGACTTTCGACTTATAGAGGTCAGTTATCTCTAAATTCGAGCTACAGAGGCAAAATAATGGACCTTGATACGTTCAGAAAACTTCGAGTTATTCTCTGTTTTTTTTTCGGATTACAGATGTTTTTGCAAGGGAACAGACTGAATCTCTGACTTATAGAGGTTTTCGAGTTATAGAGGTTTGAGTTAGCGAGGTTCGACTGTAATTTGAGATCAATAGAAGTGGCAAGAGGAAACGATTCAGGTAGTCTAATCAGTACAGAGATTCGATTAGTTTTGAATAATCCAGTTTTAGATCATGATTTTCAAAGATTTTTAGATCATTTATAAACTATTGTTGGAAAATCATAAGGATTTTGAACAATTACTTTTAAATGGTTGTTACAACGCTGTTGACCTCGACAATGTCTTTGAGAGGGCTTTCAATGTTTTGTACAGTTTTATGCGCAAAAAATGTAAATATTCATGGGGCTGGTTTCGCAAGCCTGAAACTTGTCGAACAGAAAACTTCCACAGACTGTCTATTATTGATTCACCATACACGTGAAGAAGGAATAAAATAATATACATACTTTGATAAAAACTGGCCTCAGTTTTCCGAGTCCTCCGACAGTGGTTCCAGCTCTAGGAAATTCGTCTTTAAAAAAAACGAGTGGTTCTTTTCTTGTCGGTATTTCAACAGGTACGATTTCCTCATCAAAGTAACCCGCTGCTATAGCGGCCTCAGCCCTTTGTTGAGACTTTGCTGCGTACTCGTCCTGCTCCTCTCTACCGATGTTGAACTTCTTGGCTACATTCTCGGCTAGTAAAGAGAAAGAAAAAATTCAAAAGCATGAAATAGTAGATTGTGATACATGTGGAGAAACAGGGACTTTGCACGAGTGATGTTTTGAGCATGAACCGCAATCGAGTGGCGGCGCCGAAGGCGCCGGAACGAGATGAAAGCGAGTGCTGAGAACATTACACGAGTGCAAGGTCCCTGTCTTCACGCATATCACATACTGTTTTTCATGACAACTGCATGGCAACCTTTGTTTTCGATGCCATGATAGTGTGACAAAAATTTTGTCACACTCCTCAACAAAGATTCATTTTCTCCACTGTTTACACCAAGAGAAAGTGAAGGTTGCCATGCAAGCGTTCTGAAAAGGTTTTTTTTTCTTACGATTATCTCAGCTTCTAGTCTACTTCAGATTAGTCTCTCTTATCCACATCTCGATAAAGTTTCTATTTTTACTTTAAAATGTAAACTTATGCCCAAACTCAACATATGCGTATGTTTACACTCGGAAGCCTAGAATTTAGCCTGAGTCTCACCAGAGGCAAAGAAAAATCAACTGTAAACATAAACATAAACTTTTTTTTATCCTTTTGGTCAATTATCTTCACAAGTTTGTTGCTTTATTCCTGCAAATATCCATCCAAATGGCTGAAGAAATAAGAAATTCTAGTCATTTGCGATTCTTTTGCCATCTTTCTTTCAAAACAACGCTACAACATCGTTTCCAAAGAATGAGACTAATCGCACCAGTAATCCCCATGTGAATATCGCTGAAAGCGTCCATTAGACCGTCACAAATCATGGTGTCGATCATCCCAGCATCTCCCATTTTTACTCCATTCCTTAAATGGATTACGTGCGGAGCTAGACTCATTGACTCCTGTCCTCCCGCTACTACGATTTCGTTTTCTCCAGATTTTATGGAAAGATATCCATTCATCACTGCTCTAAAGACAAAAACGAAGAGAAATTAGAATACTATTGATTAGATATGATGATGCAGCGATCTTTGGACTGGTTTATCCTCAAACTTTCGATTTTCTATCTGTATCATTGACGATTCATGTAATGTCTTGGAAGCTTTTTTCTGACCTTACTTCATCTCTTTTCATAGATTTCATTATTGGACCATAGTTTTGCATGCCGAAGGAAGACAATAGGCTTCAGGTCGTACGGGTCATACGGGTCATACTTACTTCAGGCCAGAACCGCAAAGCAAGTTAATTAGATATGCAGGCACTGATATCGGAAGGCCTGCTGTGATGGCTGCTTGTCTCGCAGGGTTTTGACCCTGAGCTGCTGTTAGGGCCTGAAAGAAACGAGTTAAACAGATATTTGGGGATTATTAATTAAATTGATGAATGGAGTTAGAATTACTCTTTATTTCTTGCTTCCCCAGGGATTCTTTGTATACCTGGCCTATTATAACTTCGGAAACATCCGTCGGCTTTAATTTAGCTCTTGCTAGGCTCGCCTTGATAACTAAACCACCCAAATTTGATGCCTTGATCGAAGATAGAGACCCGCAAAACGATCCTGTGGATTTATAAGAACGGCGTTATGCTTTCTACAAATAGATTTATGAGATTAAGACAGTTGGTTAAGAAAATGCTTGAAAATTGGAATCAACGCAGGTTTTAATTCGATGTTCCATGTTTTGCAGTATAACAGTTTTTTAAATTAGAGATTGATGGAAATCTTTAACTAAATTGATTCGGGAATCTTTAAAAATCCAGTCAGAATCTTAGAAAAACATTAAAAAATCGTAGATTTCAATAAATCTAAATTCTATTTAACAAGCTTCGAAATACTGAAATCGAATGTGACCCGATGCCCAAAGATTGTAGATATTTAACGATTTAGAAATCGACTTTGAATATATTCTTATGATTATTTTGAAAATAATGGGAATAGGGAATTTTCCGACAGGTAATTAGAGTCGCGCCGCGTAGACTTTGACACACATTCTCTGCATACACATTCTTAAATTACAGTAATAATATGACGTAGCGTATGCATGTGCATGTTTGTATGTACATACATGGTATGAAGTGTGCATGTGTATGTCTAGATTTACAAATTAGTTACACGGGAATGTCGGTGTCGCTGGTCGGTGAAGCGGTTTCACACATAACCCAAATATCTAGTATCTAAAATCGCTCTTAAGTTTAAATTGAACCGTAATATTACCAATCGGGGTTCTGGCACCCGACACGATTACAACTTCCCTTCCAGCCATGGTGTTTCGCTCTTTTGCTGCTAGAGTCCACTTAAACACTCTACTACTATAATTGAAAGACAGTTGATGTGCACTAGGTAAATTTGTGAGCCGAGTGGGCTCAGCGTTGCAAACGATATCCGTAATGCCGAGTGAAATTCAGTTTCTATTCATGTATGTACACCCGGGAAGATTGATTGTGAACCCCTCAACTGGACAATTTCGAAATTATGTTGGCAATAGTGACGTACGTCAGCGCCGCGTGCCTGAACGGCGTGCAATCGAAGCGCGACCCGCGAACTGTCAGTTGTCACTTTTCGGTAATTTATTTTTCAAGTGATTATAACCCCAAATGACAGGCAGACTCTAACCTCGAATTACAGGTTAGTTTGTATACTACGACTGAGGATACTTTAGAATCATGTAAAGTATTGTACAGAGTGCAAATTAAACTTACTAATGAATCCTCACTGTTATTTTCGACTGATCAATTCTCCCTGATATGGTTACGAAGCCAGAATTTGCAGGCCGGGTGTATCGTTGACTCCGTACGCAAACTGCTCGATGACCTGCTACGAGAAGCTTAAACACCTGTGGCTACGAACACTTTGGCTGATGACGAAGCGAAGTCACCTGATCGATACTCTCCGGTTGTTCTATCCTAAGACTATTCCAAGCACCATCTAGCTAACCGATTCATTGAATCGTCGATCGCTGTGATATCATATCTAATGCTATGGTATACTACTATATACTACTAGCTAATACATAGATAACTACAATGATTCGATCAATCGTTTTCCCTTATTAATAATTAGATCACATTCGATGCGAGTCGGGGGGTTCAAAATCGAATGAAAATAATAACTGTTACCATTGATTGACTTTAATTTTATTAATGATGATTCTATGCAATTTGATTTGGGTACATTATTCACAACGGAGGCTTATAAACGTGCAGCTAATGATAATCGCAGTGATTGCGGTGAAAGTAATCATAATCCAAGTGATCGCAGAAGATTAGAGGGACCTCGTCTCAAGCCGCAGACTTATAAAAGTGAAAAGTGATTGGAGTTGATGCATGATCGAAATACTGATAACATAAATAATTTTAGCGATCGCAGAAGACACGTGGCACCTCGTCGCAAGCCACATGCTTATAAAAGTGAAAAGTGATTCCGGTGTGGCAGGATTCCTCATGAGCGGTACGTAACGGGATCTGATGATTGGAACTGGGAACCGTAAAGTGGTCAATTCGATGGTTCTTGAGTCTGAAAATTTAAAGGTCAGTCTAGTTATGAGTTTGATTGTTCTTGCCTGTCTTTTAATAGGATTAACAGCTGTATGTATTTGACGAATTCGTTGATTTGAGAACAAGGTTATTATTATATTTGTTAAAATTTTGCAGATAGAACACAGTCGAAGCCGTTGAAGCAGATGTTGATAGGCAACGTGACAATTCTACTGCGATACGTATCGTGACTGATCTGAAATATTGACGATATAGCGGACGATAATCACCCACCACGAGACAGAATTTAACCGATACTCATTATAGTATTGTGACTGAATCACATGAAAATCTAATAAAATATCGAATATAAATTAAACTCATAACTAAACAAGTTCGTTATTTCGACTATTTATTCAGCAATAGTTAAATATAATATACCAGATTATTAATTCTAATTGAGTATTGTCAATCTAAATTAAACTTACAAAAACTCAATAAACAGTAAACATTAACTTTTACTTTTCAATTTTCATTTTTCTACATTCAAAGATGAGAAAATAAATTTGACAGCTGATTCAAGTAAGTCAAAGTGCATATATAAATAGAAACACTCAATATTCCCAAATGATTATGCATAACAGTAGATAACTAAACTCATGCATAGGTTTCAAACATAAAGTAAGGTAACGTCAGGTGAGTACCACTTTGGTTGCGACTACAGTATATTAAAATAAATTACATGTCTGTGTAAGGGGTATCTTACGAATTAATGGGTAGGACGCTAAATAAGGGTGCGAGAGAGGTGTACTGAGCGATTGAACTTATTTATTCTAAATCCTTAATTAATACAGGTGTACTCGTGTGTGTAGGTGTGGGGGTATGTGTGGTTAATGACTTAGAGATTATCGTGAGAATGGTTATTAACAATTAGTATGGATAAAAGTGCACCGACCTTTCTTGAAGTCTTTTCGGCTGTAGCAACGATTACGTCATAGACTTAGAGAGATAGACTGAGCGATCCCATAAGAGGCACTGAAGCTAACATTTAAAGGACAGAGATATGTCCGGAGTACTCCTCTCTCTTTTCAATTGGCGTCATGGTGGGAGACGACGGAGCAGTAGAAGTGGAACAGCCACAACTGCTTCTCCTCATTCTCCTCTATTGCCTCAATCCCCACCACAAATATTGTCAGACAGAGAGAGGAGTACTCCGGACATATCTCTGTCCTTTAAATGTTGGCTTCAAGCGGCCCATAAGAGCGCTCAGTCTATCTCTATAAGTCTATGGATTACGTACGGCTTCTTAACTAGATCACCAACGAGTGCCGATCGACACTCATTGTCGATCGGTCTCGGGTGTTTACGGCTAATTTCGGCTTTCCCCGTGTGGCTTGGGGAGATTTGTGACTTGTCATGTCACATCTGTTCATATTATAAAGTAATCAGACCTTTGACTAACAAACACAGGTTTCCTAAAGCAAGTCAAATAGTAACAGTAGGTATCTAACAAAACTCATTATAGTGTCATGTAAAATCTTGATTTATGTCCACTGTATCGTCAATATTTCAGATCAGTCACGATACGTATCGCAGTAGACTTGTCACGTTGCCTATCAACATCTGCTTCAACAGCTTCGACTGTGTCCTATCTGCAAAATTTTAACAAATATAATAATAACCTTGTTCTCAAATCAACGAATACGTCAAATACATACAGCTGTTAATCCTATTAAAAGACAGGCAAGAACAATCAAACTCATAACTAGACTGACCTTTAAATTTTCAGACTCAAGAACCATCGAATTGACCACTTTACGGTTCCCAGTTCCAATCATCAGATCCCGTTACGTACCGCTCATGAGGAATCCTGCCACACCGGAATCACTTTTCACTTTTATAAGCATGTGGCTTGCGACGAGGTGCCACGTGTCTTCTGCGATCGCTAAAATTATTTATGTTATCAGTATTTCGATCATGCATCAACTCCAATCACTTTTCACTTTTATAAGTCTGCGGCTTGAGACGAGTTCCCTCTAATCTTCTGCGATCACTTGGATTATGATTACTTTCACCGCAATCACTGCGATTATCATTAGCTGCACGTTTATAAGCCTCCGTTGTGAATAATGTACCCAAATCAAATTGCATAGAATCATTATTAAAAAAATTAAAGTCAATCAATGGTGATGGTTATTAATTTCAGTCGATTTTGAACCCCCCGACTCGCATAGAATGTGATATAATTATTATAAGAGAAAACGATTGATAGAATTATTGTAGTTATCTACCGTGAGTTTCTGAGTACGCGGAACGCCACGGATACCAACCCAAAACTCACGCGCCTAGTGGATTGCGTCCAACCATACCCTGTTCGTGCTCATTCCATTCTGTTCGAACTCAAGAACAGCGCGCGTAGCATTTGAAAGTTAGGCGCTTAATTTGAAATAAATCAGTAAATTGTGCGACGAAGAGGAGTTGCGGGAACATTGGACCGGGTAAGGAAGATGATTTGAATCAATGGAGTTAGCTTGAACAGGGTATGGTTGGACGCAATCCACTAGACGCGTGAGTTTTGGGTTGGTATCCGTGGCGTTCCGCATACTCAGAAACTCACGGTATGTATTAGCTAGTAGTATACCGTGAGGACGCGAGGAATGAGCCCGAAACAAATGCGCAAGCGCTGATTTATTCGAATCTCGTTGGCTTGCAGAATCTCGCCAGCGACTCCACCAACTTTTCAGTAATATCCCTAGTTCTATCGTCTGCTAGCAACGATACGGCGAATGCCGCGAAACATGCTTCGTAAGTGTCTGGAGGCAATGAGAGGTTATGTTGCGAAATGAAGCGAATACCGATGCGAATAAAATTTTGAGTAATAGTTTGTTACGTCCTGGTTTGAGGTTTATTTTAACCGAAATTTCACTAGTTAGAATCGTTGAGGTTCTGAACTTGAATTTGTAGAGTTCTATGTTTCTTACCGAGTTGAGATTTCTAGTTCTTCAGATGGACGTTTTACTCGTACCTGTTGAGGTTGTGGGTGTTTATCAGTCACTACTATGCGTAGTTGAAATAAATGTTTGTAGATTTCACTTTCATTTAACAATATTTATTTAACAATATTAACTTTAACAAACTGCACAACAATGATGGTTGTTAATCAACACTTGCATGCTGATTAAGTTAACGTAGAATTTGTAGTTATAATTTATGTTATTAATTAACTGTTTCACCAAATGATTCAAGTTCAATATTATAAGTTCTATGAGTTTTGAATTAGATCTTCTTGAATGAGATTTGTGACTGTTCACTTTGAGGTTCGATGTTATTCTGACTATTATTCTGTAAAAAGGGCCTCTCCTCGCGACCGCGCGAAGGAGGGTCTTGGAAAACTCGCGGGAAAGCGAGGTTTTTTCTATTGGCAAAAAGAACATAAAACAAAAGATGGAAAAAATATGGTTGGCTAGATCTTCATTAGCGCGCGGCGATTGGGTCAGGGACCCAAGCGTCGGGACGCTAAGAAGGGATGCTGGAAGCGTCTATGACTGTCTTCTTTTAAACAAAGTGATCTTTCAAGGACAGGTCACGGGAGACGCATTTTTGTAATTTTTCTACCCTATCGCAAAAGGAGGGGCAGACCCCCAATAACAATTGCCCAAAGCCATAGGGCCATATAGCCAGAGGTTTTCGAGAAAATCGAATTTGAAATATTCCGAGTAAGGTATGTAGACTAGATGTAAAACGGTTGTCAACAAGGCGCGTGGCTCAGCCGATAGCGAGCGAGTCTAGTAAGCAGTAGATCCCTGGATCGATTCCCGCCGTGGGCAACTTTTTTTTTTCGTTTCTTTTTTTTTCGTTTCTGTTTTGGTTTCTAATACGTATATTCACGTCATTTATGTGTAAAATTATTCGAATTCATATTTCTTGGTTAACAATATTTATTATTATTTTAATCGTGGTACACACATATCGTTAAAATCTTATTACTTATCTTATTACTTATTTATTCTATATATATTCTATTATTTATGATACGACTTCTTATTCTGAAGTTGTGCAGGAGCCCGGGTGGTACTTGTCGTAAAAACAAGCGAAGCAGAACGTTACCACCCGGGCTCCTGCACAACTTCAGAATAAGAAGTCGTATCATAAATAATAGAATATATGGGGTATTCTCGCTCATCCGGGACACTTTTCTGCGCATGAATTTTCGATTTTCGGGTTACGCGAGATTTTGGTTCTTGGCCAATCCCTAACAACAAATCCAGAGTCATACCCCCTGATTTCAACTAGTTCCGAAGTTATTGAATTTACAAAATATGAGAAAATCAGTTTTCGAGCGCACCGCACTATGTTCAAACGTACGTATCTTTGGTTCGGGGGGTCCGAAATCTATTTTCAACCAGTGCTCTAGAATCAGAAAACTTTCACCTTTCACGCTGTAATATCAAAAATTTTTGAAAAAATATTTTTGCCCACGAATTTCACAATTATTTTTGTTTTTCGTCCTGTGACCAAAGGGCATAAATTTTTTCGATGAAAATTGAACTGTAGGTAGATCTCCATGTACTTAAAAGACCCTGCAATTTTCAAGAGGGCATTATTTTTCTTTTTTTTTTAAATAATTTTTTACGGCTTTTTTTATAGGCTTTTTTTATATTTTATTTTTTTTCTCAAAGAAAAAGAATTTTCCGTACGTCTCAACCTCACGTGAAAGAAATACGCCTGTCCCCTGAAAAGAAAGAAATCATTCGTTTCGATTTCTTTGAGAAAAAAAAATAAAATCAACAAAAAGCCTGTAAAAAAAGCCGTAAAAAATTATTTAAAAAAAAAAGAAAAATAATGCCCTCTTGAAAATTGCAGGGTCTTTTAAGTACATGGAGATCTACCTACAGTTCAATTTTCATCGAAAAAATTTATGCCCTTTGGTCACAGGACGAAAAACAAAAATAATTGTGAAATTCGTGGGCAAAAATATTTTTTCAAAAATTTTTGATATTACAGCGTGAAAGGTGAAAGTTTTCTGATTCTAGAGCACTGGTTGAAAATAGATTTCGGACCCCCCGAACCAAAGATACGTACGTTTGAACATAGTGCGGTGCGCTCGAAAACTGATTTTCTCATATTTTGTAAATTCAATAACTTCGGAACTAGTTGAAATCAGGGGGTATGACTCTGGATTTGTTGTTAGGGATTGGCCAAGAACCAAAATCTCGCGTAACCCGAAAATCGAAAATTCATGCGCAGAAAAGTGTCCCGGATGAGCGAGAATACCCCATATATAGAATAAATAAGTAATAAGATAAGTAATAAGATTTTAACGATATGTGTGTACCACGATTAAAATAATAATAAATATTGTTAACCAAGAAATATGAATTCGAATAATTTTACACATAAATGACGTGAATATACGTATTAGAAACCAAAACAGAAACGAAAAAAAAAGAAACGAAAAAAAAAGTTGCCCACGGCGGGAATCGATCCAGGGATCTACTGCTTACTAGACTCGCTCGCTATCGGCTGAGCCACGCGCCTTGTTGACAACCGTTTTACATCTAGTCTACATACCTTACTCGGAATATTTCAAATTCGATTTTCTCGAAAACCTTTGGCTATATGGCCTTATGGCTTTGGGCAATTGTTATTGGGGGTCTGCCCTTCCTTTTGCGATAGGGTAGAAAAATTACAAAAATGCGTCTCCCGTGACCTGTCCTTGTTTGTCTCTCAGACTTTCCACATTTGGTCTTAAAATTCTAAGGGTTTGGAAGATTTATGTTTCCTCAATAAACTGAGTTTCTGGCTTTTCAAAGTTTACTTTAAGATTTTGAGTTTCGGATTTTTATGGCTTTTCGAGTGTTTCCAGACATTTGAGTTTTGTGAGAAAATAAGAGGAGTTTGTTTATATTAGTTAAAATTGCTTTTCGAAAAGTATGCATTTAGAGCTAAAGTAAAATAATATAAAAGAATAAAGGAAAAAATTATAAATGGAATTAAATCAAGAGATATAATCTCAAGACTCTGATGATGATTGCAAGTTGGCAGTTATACCTATAGCGTTAAATATGGTATCTACTGTACCGAGAGATTGCTTAACCAGCTTTCAGCATAGGACGTAACAAGTTATTGAAAAATTGAATAATTAGTACAATAGTATCAAATCAGTAGACTGAAGCATTTTAGTCGACCTATTTACTCAGAGAAATTATGTTTCTGGCGTTGAAGAAAGTAAATCAAAATAATGAAAATCAAGAGTCAACATTTACCGAAGAATTATCAAACCATCAGAATAAAGCGGAAGAAAAAGGCGTTTCATATCCTCAGGTTCAGGGAAGTTTAAGATATGTGTCAGGTAAGTAAGAATAAGTTTATTGTAAAAAGTATGAATTCATTTAATACATGGCAAAACTTGATATCTTCTTGCAAAAAAGTTATTCATCTTTACAGGGTAGGTCAGGATAGATCACAGGCGCAGGTCGCATAAGCAGTAGAATTTTGTTCGAGATCTCTCCCGAGTGACTTTCCGCTCTGTGCCTCAATGAGATTTTGCCTGATTCTGTCGAGTGAAGGTAAGAATTCTTTTCCCTGTGTAATCAACAAAAAAGTAGTAGATGAGTCGAAACAGCGTGCCTCAATGTTATTGCGCAGAGGCTTATTCCGTACCGAACTAAAAAAGCTGTAGTCCAGAGAGATACATGGTATTTGTGTATTTGAACTGATTTATTTGTCTGAGCTACGTCTTTCTTCGTCGGTGCGAAATAAGCCTCTGCGCAATAACATTGAGGCACGTTGTATCTACTTCGTGAGATACATTTTTCTTAATCAACTTAGCCAATGGCCCATTTCTACGATCATCTAACAAACTTTTTCAGACATTATGAAGACACATCTGGGTAGTGACGGAGACTTCAACGTTGACAGTCTTTGAAGATACAGAACCATGGCTGTTCGTGTGCTCCGACCTGGTCCTACCTGATAGGCAAGCTACAGTTCCTGGCTGCGGTGTATCGCAAGCAGTCTCAAACAGCTGAAGCGTTGAAGCTCAACGGATGTTCATGACTTATTAGCATCAATTGTATTTGCTGTTACCGAGAAGCACTACTTCGATATTGGTAGTGCGTTTCGACTATTTCATAAGTATGAAAAGCATTTATCCGATACAAAAACCTTACTCCTGAAATGTATGTAAGTTGTTGTATGCCTGCGTTAAGTACGGATGCTGAACATTACAGCTGTCCATAGTTATTCTTGGTTATTGAGGATTGGACTTAATAAGTGTCCAGAGACTACACATTATCATGCGGTAACTAAATGATCATTCTCTTTTAGGGCCTGGCAATGATACCGCCGATGTCGGTAATGATGTCGTATATCAACAGTATCGTAATATTCTCAATGACTCCGATGCCTGGCAAGAGATGTCAACCTGGAAAATGAATTTCTTATGTCACGATCCTATTTAATTATTACTGTGTGTTGTGACGTTGCATTTTGCAATCGTCACCAGGGTCGCGGCTTAAGCGACGGATCGGTAAGAGGGCCGGCGCCAGGGAAGTCAGCGACAAGTCACAGGTTCAATTTAGCTATATTTTAGGAATATTTATTTAATATTTTGCTTTTATTTTTGTTATTTCGCATTGAAATCTTGTCATCACGAAACTCGGAGACCAACGCCAGGACATCGAGGGAATCCCGAGACGTCAGCAGCAGCGGTCTTCCGAGCTCATCATCTGGTATCTAGTCTGAAACGATGCAACTTCCCGTCTTACTCCCGACTGTGGATGCCGCAGGAGCGGTCGAATAAGGCTGACTCTATGAGTCTTCCTCCCGTTCCCGTTGACTTTTCAGCCTGGGGCTGGACCACGTAGCGTCTACGAATTCCGGACGTCTCAGCAGCGGTCGAATAGAGCTAGGCGAACACACCCAAGTAGCCGCACGCTTCCCGTTGCTGAAGACTAATCACGCTGGACCAAATCATCGGCTTTCTCGCCATCATCCCGGAAAAGAAGCTGCAACCGTGTGATGCAGGTCTGTCTGTAACCCTTCCACACCACAAATGGGGAATTCTGGATGTAGATCCGGGTATTGGGACATCAGAACTTCCGCCAGATCCTCTGTTGGTCAGCTTTTCTTGTTAAAGCGCAGCCAGAGTGCACTTCGTCCCCATAATGCCTGTGAGGAGTCCCGCGACGAGAGTCAGAGTCAAAAGGAAGGAGGTATCGAGTACGAGTCCCGTAGTACGCTGCTTGAATTTCCCGCCGTGACGTCACAACGAGGGCCAGCCTGGACAAATATCCAAATCCACGGTTGACCGAACGACTTGTCCAAAACTCATGTCGTACGTCACGGAGAGCCTCGATAATTATCGAAATGGGTGCTGACCAAATTCGCAATACCGAGTCGAACTTCGCATCTAGGGAATCCCGCATCTATAAAATGGGCAACACCACAGGACTCGTCCTACTTCTACGCTCAGCCGTCTTACCGACCACAGCAGATTACTTCGAACTTCTTACCGCCTCTGAAAAGAGAGTATACCGTACCGTTCCCGAGTTTCGTTATATTCCCGATTATCTTGTGAATTATAGTTTGTCTAAAACAGTTAAGTGCTACGCACAGTCTTCTAGTAAAAAGGTAAGACCTATTTATTGTACAACCACGAGCTCGCTCACGAATCCCGTTTAGTATTTTATAGTCTTTTGTCTAGTGTGGCGTAGGCCACGAGTCTCTTGTGACGTAGGTCACGTTATTATGGTTCGTTAAGTCTTTTAGACTTCGTCCCGGTATTTTTGTAGTATTTTATTCTGATTAAAAACGGATTCCCGAGCAACCTCGTGATTAGCTTACCGATTGTGGGTTATATTTGGTCTTCTAGCATGTTATAGATTCTCTTAGAGCTTTTCTATTATCTTTTCTATTTTCTCTGCTATAGTATATTCTTTTTGGTATTATATTCTCTTCTTTTCTGAGTGAACGACTTGTCGCATAACGATTTCCCGGTGCTTAGCGAGCGTAGAAGCAAGCATTCGTTATTTAGTCTTTAAGTTCTCTGCTTGATAATTGTTTTCATATATTTTTCTTACTTATTTGTATTCTGATTTTCTGTGATTATTGATTTATTGCGTTATATCGAGCCTAACTGCTGTGAAATTTCTGATATTATTCTGTTATATTTTCTTTATTGATGATATTGTGTAAAGTCCCGTATTCCCGATATATCTGAGACATGTAATAGTATTTTTCCCGTCAAGCACGGCTTTTTGTGAAATATCGTCCCGTTAAAATACGGGATATCATTTGTAATCATCGAAATCTTGGCAAATTAAAATAAATCGATCAAATAAGTAATTATTACATTTATTATTTGATCTAGCAACCCAGCCACTCTACCATTCCACCTGATAGATTATATGCTGAGCTAACTGGTCATTTCCGCCGTCAAATTTATAGTTTTTATAGTGTTTCGAGTGACGTGAAAACGTCTGGCGCCCAACTATAGTTTTTCGTATTTTTCTATTCTATTTGATTGACGCCGAAGTGCACGGCTGCCGGGTTACCCTTGCCCTGAAAATTGAGTAGCCGGTCGCAGTGTGAGATGAATCTTTCATTGTTCAAATAAATTTGTTTTCACCTACCTGGTGCGATTGCTTCGACCTTTTACACAATGAGAATGAAAATTTGTGTTACACTTCAATTCATTTTTATTTTCAATCAATTCATGTTTAATAAGTGATTTTAGTTGTTGATTCGGGTCGCATTGTTTCAATTAACCTAATCTGAAGCGACACCTAACCCCCCTTGGCAGATAGTAAAAAGGACTCCAATTCGCTTCCATTATTTGAACACTTGGTAATGAATGATAGTTAATTTAAAATTTACTCCACACCGCATTCGCTTGCTTTGATACACAACAAACATAACCTATTCCTGTCACGGTCTGCAAATAGCAGACGGACTCTAGGGATATTCGTGGCAAGTCGGAAATTGGCGGCCCTCGTAAAATTCGAATAAATCAGCGCTTGCGCATTTGTTTCGGGCTCATTCCTCGCGTCCTCACGATATATACGTTTATACAAGTTTAGACAAGTTTCTACAGGCTTAAAAAGGAAGGAATACTCTATAGACCAGGCATCGCCGATTGAGGGTAAGTTAAGATTTTCATAGTTTTAAGAGGACTTGAAACTTCAAACGCGTTTTGCTCAAAACTGTGTTTTTCAAACTTGCCCAGATAGCAAAATGCGCGCAGAGTGATAGCATTGTGGGAGCACACTGTGCGGAATAATTCGCATGGCGTGCGTTCATATCACCACACAGATGCGTCCTCAATTGAGGCTCAATTCGCTCGCACGCAGCTTGGCCGCATCCGTGCGCGCATATTGCTTGCACGTTGTGAAAGAGCGTGGGGGGTAAAATATATATCCAAATATCGATTATCACTAATTCCTAATAACCGCGGCAAATTGAGAAGATGAGGCGAAACAATTTGGTCTTTTGATATTTATTTATTCATCAATTTTTTCATAGAATTTTTTGGTTAAACATATCACATAACTGCTTCAGCTTCGCTTGCACAATTAATACTTATGTCTACTATATATCGACGGCTCCGCAGAAGAAGCGGCTATCTCGGAAATTGCTTGAAAAAGCGGCTATCTCAGAAACTGCTTGAAAAAGCAGCCATCTCAGAAGTTGCTTGAAAAAGCAGCCATCTCAGAAGTTGCTTGAAAAAGCAGCTATCTCAGAAGTTGCTTCAAAAAGCGGCTATCTCACGATTTAAACTTTTTCGCCACAAATTAAATTGGTAGCACTGATTAATACAATAAATACTAGGGTGGTCCTTATTTGGGGTGTTGAAGAATTTCGACAAGTGCGCCCCCTCGACACGTTCGAAATAAATAAAAAAAAATGTGTGCAAAAACGGAACGCTGTAGTCCAATCAGAAGACGTGCCTCTAAGCTCGTTTTGTTTCTCATTTGAATAACATGGGATTTTCAGACTACTTCAGTCACTATGTTTTTGAGTTGTCCCCGAGCACGCAAAAAATTCTTTTTTCACATAAATCTGTTGTTCATGGGTACAACTATGCGTATATTTTTCCACAAGTTATTAAATGTTAATTAATACATGTATTAATATATTAATTAAATGTGGTCAAACATTTAATATACATTCAATACATGTATGAATATATTTATTAAATGTGGTCAAACATTTAATATACGCGTAGTTGTACCCATGAACAACAGATTTATGTGAAAAAAGAATTTTTTGCGTGCTCGGGGATAACTCAAAAACATAATGACTGAAGTAGTCTGAAAATCCCATGTTATTCAAATGAGAAACAAAACGAGCTTAGAGGCACGTCTTCTGATTGGACTACAGCGTTCCGTTTTTGCACACATTTTTTTTAATTTATTTCGAACGTGTCGAGGGGGCGCACTTGTCGAAATTCGTCAACACCCCAAATAAGGACCACCCTAATAAATACTAATATTATTTTCCGTTTATCTGCCTTTTTATTTGGTTTAGAAATTAGATCAGACAGTACTACCAACTTAATTTGCGTCAAAAAAGTTTAAATCGTGAGATAGTCGCTTTTTCAAGCAATTTCTGAGATGGCTGCTTTTTCAAGCAACTTCTGAGATGGCTGCTTTTTCAAGCAGCTTCTGAGATGGCTGCTTTTTCAAGCAGTTTCTGAGATAGCCGCTTTTTCAAGCAACTTCCGAGATAGCCGCTTCTTCTGCGGAGCCGTCGATATTATGAATATTATTTAAAATCTTCTCTCTCTCTTTGTACTTATATATTTTTTCTCTCCGTATTCCGCATACATCGTCTCGTGCCCACATTTGTCTGTTTCTTCACATAGCAGTTAATATAATATGCAAAAGTCAAATGAATCATAGTCAACCACGTTATTATGGTGACATAGTGATAGCCTTAGTGAACCTATGATGAGCCACATGAGTTCTTAAACATAATTTGATCACTGAATATCCAAAAATTTCAAAAGTGAAGTTAGGTGAGCTTATTATGTTATGCGTACTTACCATGAGCGTATTAATTGGTAAAATGAGCACGTGCAGAGACAAAGCCGAGCGAAAACTGCGCCAGTACAATGCGCCACCACTGATGCGCCACTGGAGCATAAATGGCCACCGCGCGCGCCATTTAAATATAAACGTACGTGCGCGTAGATCTTTCATTTCATACTGAAATATCCAGATAATCGTTGACTCGGGGAATAAAAAGGGCATTCCACGCCAAATCGACCGGCGTTTGACCCTTGACCTCTTGAATTTGGTCTACCATTTTTGGTGCTATTGTTCCAAATCCAGAAAGCGAATAAATTTTTTCAAAGATTTTTGTAATATCAAACATCGACGATTGGGTTTTATTAAAAAAAAGAAGAAAATTTATTCAATAAATAAATTTTGACAAATAAAGAAAACAAAAATATATTGTAAAGTTTCACTTTAATCGGAAAATATTTAGAAGTCGCTACTATAGTTATTTTAAAATAACCCTTGTTATTTTAGTTCAAAAATTTTCATTCCTCAAACAAAATTTTCGAGAATTTTTTCAGATTTTTCGATCACGGCCATCGAGGTGTTGGAAAAAAAACTTCAAAAATTCATGACGCGCTGAAATTTATTTTGAGAAATCTGAAAAAAATTGTGATTGCTACTCAAGGTCAGAAGAATTTTACAAAAATCGCGGACCAGATCTGAGAGGTCGAGGGTCACGACC
This sequence comes from Rhogogaster chlorosoma, assembly GCA_944452935.1. Classification (NCBI taxonomy): domain Eukaryota; kingdom Metazoa; phylum Arthropoda; class Insecta; order Hymenoptera; family Tenthredinidae; genus Rhogogaster; species Rhogogaster chlorosoma. The sequence continues at coordinate 18,998,867 of OX101802.1, forward strand.
AGGTCGATTTGGCGTGGAATGCCCCATATATATATATTAGGGTGGTCCTTATTTGGGGCTCGGACGAATATTTTATCAGCCCCCCCCCCAAATCGACTCCAAATAATTCAAAAACTATACCCTAATTTTTTCAGATTTTTATCTAGACTCTAACCCCTCCCACCGGGGGGGTGGATTTCCCCATTTGAAATACACGTATTTCGGCTATATTCTCAAGATATATTTTATTCTAAGAGTAATAATTATTGAAAAATTCTGTAACTGCGAGATTTTAGTGTTCATTGGTCGACTATTTGAAAAAAAAATTACATTATTATACGGGCCAATCTAGACAAATTGCATACCTGACCATATTCTGTTGAATTTAAAAAAAAAGTCAGATTAAAGGGTATGCAATTTGTCTAGATTGGCCCATATAATAATGTAATTTTTTTCTCAAATAGTCGGACCAATAAACACTAACATCTCGCAGTTACAGATTTTTTCAATAATTATTACTCTTAGAATAAAATAAATCCTGAGAACATGGCCGAAACACGTGTATTTCAAATGGGGAAATCCACCCCCCCGGTGGGAGGGGTTAGAGTCTAGATAAAAATCTGAAAAAATTAGGGTATAGTTTTTGAATTATTTGGAGTCGATTTGGGGGGGGGGGCTGATAAAATATTCGTCCGAGCCCCAAATAAGGACCACCCTAATATATATATATTGTGACGTTGCATTAAGTAATGCCGTCACAAGGTCGGGAATAAGGGAACGTCTAGTCGGCGAAACTCCAGGAATTTGGCAAACAGTTAGGGAAAAATAGGATTTAATTAACTTGCTTTTATTTTATGTAAAATCTATGTGAATCGGACGAGACATCCACTGCCGTGGGTGTGCTACGGTAAAACTAGACGAAGATCGGCGAGTACTGCACGGTGTGCATCCTTTGAATCACCCAGAAAGCGTCGAAGGAGGTGCATCCTAGCGGTACCGAGGATCATCCGGCTCTCTCTCCCGCGGATAGACGGCGTACAGGGGTGTGCGACAAGCACCTAGTCGCCCTCCCGTCATCCGACGAAACTACCGCTACCGAAGCTAGGTGTCTGAGGGTGGAGTATAAGGTCGCGTGAAAACGCATTCACAGCCTCCCGCCCTCATGTCACCATGATAGCAGATGGACCACCTACTGTCTCGACTACCGTTACCGCGGCCGGGTTGGCCTAGAAAACCCCCGGTGCAGACGTTCCGTTAACGGAGTTCCTCTCGTGATCGAGGCTCTCGTTGCCCAGCACGACAACCCTAGTGGAGGACCTGGCGAATTGACCGTGGTTGTAAGGTCGCCACCCCCCGCCAGGATCATTGGACGAGCGAGGTGTCAACGTGCACCCAGCGTCAAGGAAATTCGGAGACGGCGGTAAGGAGAGGGGTATAGTAAAGCGGCAGAGCCAAGGGGGATCCTCCCTCTACACCCTGCACGACCAACGAGCGCGACCGCTGACCTACCGTCTAGAAGACAGAGCCACTTAAAATGCGTAGATGTCACCTGACGTAATATCGCCAATCAGGATCACTCAAAATCGAGGGATACATCCAGCTCGTCGAGCTAAGCACAGGACTCGACCTACTCTACGTTCAGCTCTAGAACAGACTAGACGTTCTCAATTACCGTACCGTACCGATACCGTCCCGTACCGAGTTTATTTGAATTGTGTTTGCTATTATATAAAATTAGAATCTGTGTAAGTGCTATTGCAGCCATCATCTGTAAGGTAAGGCTAATATTGTTTATTGTGAAGGCACGAGGTGATTTCTACCGTTTAATGGTGATTTGTTGAGATATTGTTAGACCAAGAGGTCTCGTCTCTCGTTTATCGTAATTTCGTTTATCGAAGTGACCTCGTGGCTAGCCTGAATTAATATTATTTCTTTCTGGTGAGCTTTCTATTGTTATTTAGTAACGCCTCTCGTTACTAAGCTATCTTTCTGTAGTTCTCTACATTTTCTCTATATATTTTCTCTATAATTGCTTATCTGTAGTTTGCATTGCCTGTGTATTTTCTATTTCGCATATCGTATGTAAAACACTGTTTGCCAAACTCTCCTGGGGTAAAAACCGAGCGTAGGTAGCCGCGGAGACCGCATGGCTCCGCGTCTGCGTATTTAGTATAGTATTATTTAGTATAGTATGATCTAATGTTATATTTTCTATCGTAAATCTCGCTACGCACTAGCGGCGTACCTTTCGTTCTTTCACTGCGTAAACTCTATTGTAAATTATATTTATCCTACCGGATCAACTGTGTCGTCGAGAATAAAATCTTTCCTTGATCGAGTACCGAGTATCGCTTTGTGATACGAGTAGCTTCTTAATTAATTAGGCATTATATCGAGTCAATCCGACGCACCTTTGTTCCCGGAATTATAAATTCACACTATCGTTCTTTCTGTAGTCTGTTTCTTTTTGATAATATAATGCCGTCAGGCTAATTGCAATATATTAACTGCATTATAAATGGTGTACCCTGCCCCTCTACCTTAGAGCATAGCAGCTGAGCTAGCTGAATTATCGCCCGTCGATCCCAGTCTCTGTTTATTGTTAATAATTTGTTAAAACTGGTACTAAGAAGTACCTGGCGCCCAACTACGGTTTTTGGTCAGTTATTAGTTATATTGGGAGTCGCCGACGAGTGGCGTAGTAGGGGTGTCCTCCCCCCTATCAAAAAACTACGTTACAATATATAGAATCATTTTTTCCCGGGTATCTTCAAATATCGGTCGTCATGTCATTGTATATAATTATAATGTAAAACATGAAGCCGATGAACATGAGCACAATTGAAGCCGACTCGTGATTTCAAAGTGTCAGCACATTCGCTGCACAGTGTGATAGCACAATCACGGCATGGTGTGATAGCGCGTATGATATGATAGTGCGGCTTCTTACGCTCGCGCATATGTGCGCCTATGTGCCCATCACTTCGTGAGGCACGAGTGACGCGTTCTCGCAATCATGGCATGATAATCACACGATGATGGTATTGTGAGTCGCACGATTGTTATCTGGGTGCCTCCATCGTATCTCAAAAACGGCTTTACCGAATGACTTGAAATTTGTAGGGTACACTCAGCACATGTAAACGCATGGAATGGATTATTATCAATCAAAAATTCCCAAAATTTCGATTTGTTTATAACAAAAAACAAAAAAAAAAAACGCAAATTTCGCAACTTTTTTTTCAAATGTCTACCAAAAGTCCAATTTTTGGTATATTCATTTGATAATAGTTCATTCCGTGCATTTAGGCTTACAGATTAAAACGCCGCAAAGTTTTTTTGTTTCAGATAAGCCAATCAGCCGGAATCGTGGAGGAAGTGCGAGCCCATTTTTTCGAGGCGGGGTTGTTCAGAACGCTGTAACTCATGTTCTACACAATATTTTTAGCTTAAAATTTATATTTATACTGTCGAAATATATTTTAATAAATGATAATAAACTTAAAGCTCTATCTATTTACTGGTCGTAGAAAAAAAATCCTAAAAAATCCCTGAAAAACAGGCCGTCACATGGGATGACCCCCTTAACATCTTCTCTCCTTTTTCCATCCCTACCTCCTCCTTCATATCTATCTATTCTAATATCGAACAATCACTCCTAATCACTTCAAACTCTTCTATTCACTTCTTCAACCAATCTTCATTATATCAGAAACCTAACTTGAGAATAAAACATAATTATAGTGAACTAATATAAATCATTTCATAACCATCGCCTTACCCTTAGTTGCGTACCAACGCGTAAAACAGGATAGAACCTTAAATTGATCGTGTACGACGTTACAGCCTGTTGATTTCTTATTTTCATTTTTTTTTTGCTCTAATCGATGCGCAATCGTTTGTTGGTTACGAATTGGGCAATTAAATCGTTTGTTGGATCACAATTCGCTCAAAATTGCAAAAAAAAAAACATTTCAGCCGCTCAGCCGGGGGATCAGCACCTCTCTAATCAGTCGGAATCCGGCGTGAGCTTAGCCGGTTGACATATACGATGGATGTAGTTGCTGTATTTGAATTTTGAATCAGTTTCATCATTTGGATGTAATCTCTCCTTAACCGACGTACATAATCCTCTGTTGGTAGATCAGGATTAACGCAGTAAAAATGCTTGTTGGAAACCGAGCGATAAAACCTCTGCACATCAGCTGGCATTGTTGATCTGATCAGATGAGTGTTTATGTTTTCTTCGCCGTATAGGTTATGTTGTATTTTCAATATATTTAATTGACCTGCATTCCTTTTTGCGATCTAGTAAAGGTGTGCAGCATAGGAAATCTGAATTCTGGTATACAACGCATGACATTTTTTTTTTGTTTTTTAATCTTTATTTATTTTTAAGATCGCAGAGACCAGCTCAAAAAATGTGATCGAGGGGATATCTGTTACTACTCGTTTGAAAATGCCACAACAATACCAATGGAATTACAGGTAAGAACTAATATAATGCATGAAACTGAAGAAACTGCGTTTGCTTTGCCGCGACTTCATCAAAATTGTTCCTAATATTCCAGCTACAGCTTGTCAATTTAGTTCGAACCCCCTAGCATTAGTGTCGTGTTGCAAAATACAATGCTCACAAAGCTCATCAATGCTGTCGAAACCAATGAAAGATAGTTTCAACTTATGCCGAGGATCTACACTAAATTGTAAAGTTGTACATTCATTTTTGCTCCTGCAAATGAATTCATTATTACAATGACATTTTGCTTGTATAGTTTTCGAGAAATACCTATAGTAATCTTTATGAGATGTAAAAGACAAAAGCGGTTCGATTAAGATGCAAACGCAGAAACGGGGTTTCACTGAACTTATTTCATATTTATCTTTTCTTTTTTTTTCATCGATTTAGTCGGGATCTCCACGAAAGAGTCCGCATTTATTATTAAGCATAAATTTTAATTATTGCGAGCTATTCGACTTTGTAACGTATGACTTCTTGTTTCAGAGTGAATTCCCTTTGTTGCACATATGGTGCTGAGATTGAAAATTCTTGGGGTAAGTTACACCTGGATGGCATTGACCTACTGCCTCTGCTACCATATGGAGGATAGGACCGTGGTCTGTGAACAATTATCTGCAGTTATTCCTCAAACTTGATGTTATGTTGTCTATGAGTATGTACGATGTATACTTGTACAGCAAACACATCACCACCAGCCTAATCCAAACTGGAGTTCAATAATAATTATAATATTAGTTGAATAAAATTTTGTAATTAATAATTAGGTCGACTAGGCGTTTCGGAAATAATTGTTCTAGGAAATAATAAATAATATACATGTACATGTAAGCTGACGATATTTTTAATAAAGATTCGTAAATTGGAACTTGATATAATGATAATTATTTATTTATTTTTTATTATTTTAGTTATAATCCGCTGTGACTTTTAACGTGGCAAAACGTTATGACCTCCTCCTATTGAGCCTAACGCGCGTACAGAGCGTCGTACACCGATTTCTCTAGTTAAATTCTTGCCGCCTTCCTCCCGCATGGCTGCTTGACCGTGTACTGCTGTTCGCAGCTGACCGGCAAGGATCAGCGCTCGTAGGACGAACGCCGCAGAAAGGAACTAATGATTACGGAGACGATCCTCAGTCTATTTCGGAGCTCGGAAGGAACTGCCTCGAGCAAATCTCCTGAGCGGAATAGATAAAAGAGAAAGAGATAGATAGATAGATAGATAGATGGTTTTATTATGCCTTGGCGGACCTTGAGGCAAATTATGGATACAAAGCGAAGAATACAGAATTAAAAATAGAAGAGCATAGCAGTAATCAGCAAAGCATAAGAATAGAAATAGCGTAGGCACAGCAATAGACAGAGACAGAAGAAAAGCAAATATAAAGTAGTACAAGAAGATAACATAGAAATAAAAATAAAAATAAAATAATATAGGTAAATAAAATAAAAATAAAAATAAAAATAAGATATAGTGATAAAATAGAATAAAATTAAAATATAAAACAAAAAATAGAATAACAAAGAAAGGCCAATTAAAATTTAAAAACTACACAAAAATTAAAAGTACATATCAGAGTACGAGCATATCCCACAAGAACAATAATAAACTAAGACCCCAACCGCAGCCAGCCAGAAGCACTCAGTAGGATTCAGTGTCCAGCGAAAATAAATAAGCAAACAGAGCCCTCTTGAAAGAGCCAATGGATGAAGAGGAGGTGATATCAGGCGGTAAAGAATGCCAAAAGTACACGGCAGTGAGGAGAAAAGAATTCCTAAATACACAAGTCCGATGCAACGGCGTATGGAAAACAGCAGGGAAGGCCTGACGCGAAGGACGAGAGCCACGTGGCCTAGGTGGAGTGAAAAGGTCAGACAAGTAAGCCGGCACTACTCCCCGCAAGATACTGTACAGTAATGTTCATGTATGGATGCCCAGTGGCTAACTTTTTTTTTCCGGGAACGAGTCTCCTTTCTGGTCTTTTTTATGTGCCTATGATCGATGAAGCAGTCGACAAGAGAGCTTGGGAAACCACGACGAAGCCTCCCGCCGCTGTCATTCCGCATTCGCATAACCTCTAAGTTCGCGAGAGCACAAATAATTTTAATAATTAATCAAAATTAAATTGATTTTTCCCGCATATTGTTCCGCATTTAAGACTCGATGGATGTGAAATATTTTATATAGTTTAGCATATTACGGAGAGCCTAATGCCCGGAGCTTTTCCTAACCAATAAATATAATGCCGGGAACAAGAAGCCGCAGATAAGGTTAACCTGTGCAGTGATTTAAACTGTTTTTCGATTCACTGCAACGAACCAGTAATAACCTTATTAGGTATAGAATTATAACGATGACTCGTAGTAAAAAAAAAAACGGGTTCATAATTAGTAAATTCATTGATTCTCATATTCGAAAATTTATTATCAATTCGTCTCATTTCACTACACGTATACTGATCATCCATTTTTCTAGCATTTATGTCGATTGAGTTTATTTCGATCCCTCAACGATATGACTCAACCGAATTCCCACAATTTATAAGACAGAAGTTGCAGCAAGGTTCATTCTACGCTAGGAGCAACGCTCTTGAGAATCCATACACAGTTCCCATCGTTGGATCAGACTGGAACTGGCAAGTGGCCTCAAAAATGACTTCGAGCTGCAGATGGAGATCTTGATAATCTATACGTGGGGTAGTTTCTCATCGTAGAACTATACTTAAGCTGGAAAGTGGCCTCGGGTTCAACTAATTAGATTGATGTTTCCATTGAGCATTTTCCATTTAGTTTGTTTCAGATTTCAGTAAATATTTTATATAATTCGAATTTTTCTTCATCGAATATCAAAGACAAGACATTTCAATTATTTGAAACAAATGTAATACATTACTTGAACTTTATCTATCCCTCTAGATTCTGATTGAACCTACTTTAAAGGTATCAATCTAGTTGAGTCGTTGAAATAATTTCACCTCACTTTACAAATACCTCCTAATTTTATGTCTGAAAAATAATATATGAGATTTCTGAATATCAATGACTGAATGTTTTCATTTGCAAATTACATTTAATGAAGTATATCGCATTACTTATCTTGATGATCGATACATGGGGTAGATTCTAATTTTCAAACCGGACTTCAGACTTTGGACACAAATATTGTTAATGGATACATGGAGTAGATTCTCATCGCAGAACTAGACTTGAACTGGCGAGGGGCCTGTAAGATGACTTCAACATTTGGACACAGATCTTGATAATAGATACAGAGGGTAGATTCTCCTGTTCAAACCAGACTTTAGGCTTCGACTTCATATCGTCAAAGGATTGAAATAAACCCAATCGACATAAATGCTAGAAGGATGGATGATTAGTATGCGAGTAGTGAAATGAGACTAATTGATAATAAATTTTCGAGCATGAGAATCAGAATGAATTTACAAATGATGAACCCATTTTTTTTACTACGTGTCATCGTTATAATTTTATACCTAATAAAGTTATTACTGGTTCGTTGCAGTGAATCTAAAAACAGTTTAAATTACTGCACAGGTTACCCTTATTAGCGTTCGCGGCATTCTATTTATTGTTCAGGAAAAGCTCCGGGCATTAGGCTTTCCGTAATATGTTAAACTATATAAAATATTTCACATCCATCGAGTCTTAAATGCGGAACAATATGCGGGAAAAATTAATTTAATTTTGATTAATTATTAAAATTATTTGTGCTCTCGCGAACTTAGAGGTTATGCGAATGCGGAATGACAGCGGCGGGAGGCTTCGTCGTGGTTTCCCAAGCTCTCCTGTCGACTGCTAGAAGGTTTTGTTCACCAGTCAAGTCATTAAAAACAAGGCAACAATAATCAAGCAGGGGGAAGATGAGAGAGACGACGAGAGAAGACCTTAATTCACGAGACAAAGCATTACGGTGGAACTTGAGACGAAAAAGAGAAAAATTGACCTTATTAGAAATGGTCAAAACATGACTACGCCAAGAAAGATCAGCACTCATGATCACACCAAGGTTACGGACACTACTAACATAAGGAAGTGAGGTCCCAGCAATAATGATAGGAGGCAGAGTGGCCAAGTCAATCCGATTTATAAAAGTACCAGTACCTTGAATAAGAACCTTGGATTTAGAAAGATTGAGCTTTAAACCGCTAGTACGCGCAAAATCGGCAATAACGCCCACATCATAGGTGATCCTCGCAATACCATCGACAAGCTCAGAGGGAGGACAAAATAAATAGATCTGAGTATCATCAGCAAAGATAAGGTGCTGAGAATGCCGTAGCTTGGCCCCGATATCATTGATAAATAATGAAAATAAAAGGGGACCCAGCACTGAACCCTGAGGAACACCGGAAGACGTACTAAGCCAAGCAGAACAAGCACCCTGCGCATCAACGACCGCCTGAGAGCGACCAACCAGGTAAGAAAAAACCCAGCGCAAAGCTCCCTCCGAGAACCCAATCCCTCTGAGCTTCTCAAGCAAGCGAAGATGATCCACTGTGTCAAAGGCCTTACTAAAGTCGAAGAGAACCAAGATCGTGACGCATCTCTCATCCACACCCCGCCTAACATCGTGGCAAAGACGAAGCAACGCCGTTTGCGTGCTAAACCCAGCCCGGTAACCCGACTGCCGCGGGTCTAAGATGTTATGTTCATAAATATAGCATAAAATTTGACGGTGAACAACCCTTTCAAAGAGTTTACCCAATTCGCAGAGATTGGCAATAGGACGCGTGTCAGACGGAGAACGCGGATGACTAATCTTGAGAAGAGGACGAATATAAGCACGCTTCCAACTAGACGGATAGTGTCCCAACCTCAAGCAATGATTAAACAATGCCGCAAGTTCAACAGCGAGTAGGGGCAGAGCTTCGTGAATAATAAAAAGAGATATCGCGTCAGGTCCAGCCGCATGAGAAGGACTGGTGGAAGATTTGATAAGCAGTGAGATACCCTCAGGAGTAACTGGAGAAAACTCAAACGGCGCCCGGCCTAACGGCAGCACAGGCATACCAGACAACAACCCGGCAAGATCATCAAGACTACACGCAGGCGACGCATTGGCAACAGTCACAAATGAAGCATTTAGCTCGTCAGCAGAGAAGAAATTAAGCGGAGAAGCTGGACGAGACTTAACTAAACCAAAGTTCGCTAGTTCCCTCCACAATTTCGCAGGCTCCGTACAGGAAGAAGGGCGACGAGAAATATAACTACTAGCCGCGCGCCGCAAGTCGTCCTTAAGCTCATCGCGATAGAGCCGATACATGGCCAGCCCGAGGAGACTACCCGCACGCCGAGCTTGCTTGTACATGACATTACGAGTCTTAATTCTAGCTTTAAGCTGATCAGTGAGCCAAGGAGCAGGAGGCTTGCTAACCCGGAAGGTCCGCAAAGGCGCATGCAAGTCGACCGAAGCAACCACGGAATCCATCATCTCATCGACAAATCTCTCAATATCCTGCGCCGCAGAGGAGTGTGATAGTGCATCAGGAACTCTGCCTAATAGCTCATTGGTCAGAGTCGTAAGGAAAGCATTAGAGTCAAAACGCTTAAAATCACGTCGGGTAATTACACGATGCTGAGCACGCTCAACATGGAACTCATAAGTAAGGACGATCAAATCATGACCAGCAATAAACGGAGAGTCTGATTTGGAAAAGGCCAAAGTTTTGTCACGGTCATCAGTGATGAAGACATCAAGCCAGGAATCAGAGGCTTGAGTATGATGTGTAGCATCAGATTCAACAATATGTAAAGCTTGCGACAAAACAAACTCACGTAGGAACGTAGCTTCAACATCAGAACTAAGTAAATTGCAATTTAGATCCCCCGAAATAATAACATTATTGTGAGCAGGAACTAACCTACAGAATGAGAGAATAAAATCATTAAAAAGAAGCCCTATGGGCCTTCTGTACATCGAAGTGAATAAAAGCGGTTGAGAATCACCACGGCGAATGTCAAGAATTAAAAACTCAGGCGAGTTAGAGAGAGAGAGAGAGAGAGAGAGAGTGAGAGTGAGGGATTTAACCGATTTGTGTTGTGAGAGTGAGTTCCCTGGCACGATCTTGCGATCCTGCAATAATTCTCGGACGTCGGCAAACGAGTACTTGGATTACCGCTGGCTTACATCCGACACTTGCTTCATCCCCGGACCGAGCGCCAAGCTCGGAGGCTCTTTCCCATGCGTCCCGGTGTATGAAGCAGAGAGCGGTCAGCAAAGGTAGGAACCAGTACATCTTTTGGTCCTGAGACAACCCTGAGAGTCAGTAGAAACCAACCCGCTGGAACGTCTCCGACGGTTACCCGCGAGCCGTTGCTTTCGAACGACTCGGCAGCCGATCACGTGTTGTTTGTGCTGCGCTAAGCCGTGCTATTCAGCATCGCTGCGCAGCCGACAGACGATTCTGTGTCGGTGCCATCTTGCCCGAGCTGTGTCGTCACGCGACGCACTCAGCTGCGCCGAGACCGAGCTCCGGCCATAGACTTATAAAGATAGACTGAGCGCTCTTATGGGCCGCTTGAAGCCAACATTTAAAGGACAGAGATATGTCGGGAGTACTCCTCTCTCTGTCTGACGATATTTGTGGTGGGGATTGAGGCAATAGAGGAGAATGAGGAGAAGCAGTTGTGGCTGTTCCACTTCCACTGCTCCGTTGTCTCCCACCATGACGCCAATTGAAAAGAGAGAGGAGTAGTCCCGACATATCTCTGTCCTTTAAATGTTAGCTTCAGTGCCTCTTATGGGATCGCTCAGTCTATCTCTCTAAGTCTATGGCTCCGGCAAATCCCCCGCTAACCCTCTCACCTCCCGCCAAGTCCGCGGAGCGTCACTTGCTTGCGAGAGCTCGCGAGAGCCATGCAGCGTGACAGCTGACTCGCTGGACTGCGGTGAGCGTGAGCGAGAGAGAGAGCCTACGACAGTCAGCAAGCAACGACAGAGATTCGTTTCTTTGCTTTGCATTTTTTTTATTTCATTGTTAAAATTATTAGAGTAGAGTAGAATCAATTTCCTTTAATCTTATAATTCATTGTAAGACGCCAGGTAGCGGGCATGATCCTAAATTCGCCACCTTTTCATTTTTTCTTTTAAATGAAATTCTAGTCAACGTAATTCTTCTTCGGTGTCTTTATTCTACGCCCCCACGAAATCCCTCTACCCCTAGACTAGTTAGCCGTAAGCGAGTGAGAGAGAGTGAGGACTTCGAGCCCGAAGTCTGGCGCCCAACATGAGTTTCTCCAGGAGCCCCAGGTTTGTAGCCCGGCCTTCTCCTAGGTGTACCCGAACGTAGTCGAGACACCGGTTACAGACTTTAACCGATTGACATGTATGGTTGACATTTGCATTTTTCATTCGCTGCTCCGTCAGTTTCATCGGTTAAATCTATTCTTTCTTTAATCGACAAGCAATCGTTTATTGGCGTATCAGGATTAAAAGAGATTAAAACATTTATTGGCAATAGAGCGATAAACCCTACCCCCGTACATCTATGCAGGTTGTTCTTCTTCGCTTATAGGTTCTGTGGGATGGTGTATTTCGAACTGCACTTTTCAGGAGTCGAAAGGACCCTCTGTCACTGTGATAGACTGAATGCTCCAATAATGGTAATCATGAGTGCAGAGTCTGGCTGGTCTTCGGTGTCTCTTTATTGTGCGGGAGTCAACAGAGATTGGATTCAGACTATAGAAAAAATTCCATAGTGTACTACAAAGCTTTTCTCGCACTTATCCTGCCTCATCACGCCAATTTCAGAGCAAATACACGGAAAAAATGTCGGGTGAGCCGCACGCCCAACAGCTACGGCCGCACACCCGAAAGCACGGAGCGCGGCCAAGTTCGGTGCGGTGGCATTGCGATATATGCGAGAGGGCAGGTCCTCCGCATGTCGGGCGAGCTAGTCGCCTAAGTTTGCGGGAACGCTGCTGCACCGAAAAAAGAGAACGGAGTCACCGATAATATGCCTCTCCGAGAAAGTAATCAATTCGGGGCGACTCCGTTCTTTTTTTTTCGGTGCAGCAGCGTTCCCGCAAACGTAGGCGACTAGCTCGCCCGACATGCGGAGGACCTGTCCTCTCGCGTATCGCAATGCCGCCGCACCGAACGTGCGGTGGCGTTGCATGAACATGCGATAGTGCAGCCGCTTGCCCAACATTTTTTCCGTGTAGATATGCTGTAACGTTCCGGGCTATTCCGGCAATTTAAAAAGATAGGAATAGACCGCCGTTTTGTGAGTTCTTTGCTCAAATAATATTTTTTCGAGATTTCATGAAGTTTTGGGCACTTTGCGACTAGGTTGGAGGGGAAAAGTTGGTTCTGCCACAAAAAGCCTCCTTTCTAGATTTTTCTAACTGTCTACGGACTCGGAGTTAACAAAGCCGTTCGCGTGGACTCGCCAGATTGCTCTGTAAAGCCACGTCCCTATGTCAGAGCCGATGTTCTCACATAAGCCTGACTCCTGTGCTATCTTTACTCACTATTCCCTGCACTCAGATCCGGGGTTTGCACCCAAGACTGTATAGCCAGACTCGGAAGATTGCTCTCCAAAGCTGTTCCCTGAAATTATACTATCTCGGCTTTTATGTTGTGTGCAAGAGTTTTTATTATGGAAATGAGCGACGGAAATGTCGAATAAAGATCGTAGCGATTTGACTTAGTGAAGTTAAATCGTTTTACTCAAAGAATTGTTTGATTCTGAATTGCTACAAAATAAAATAACAAAAAATGCTTCTTATCTCTATTTTCTTAACTTTACCTTATTTCTACTGGCTCGTTTCTATTGATTCGATCGATCTTCGTTTTCGTTTAAATTTAGGAGTGCAAGTTCGGTTTATTGATAAATGCCTCGAATTTTAATATTCTAATCTCAAATATGCAGCATTAGAGTTTAATAATTGAATTTGAAATAGTAGCTGCTTTAGCTTACTTTTCTTTGTTAAATTTAATTTGTGAATTTGAAATTGAATTGAAGTTTGTTTGAGTCGACCGGACGCTTTGTCTCGTGTCGCTCCGAGAAATGGATGTGAGACGTCTACCCGCGCTTTGCAGAGTATCGCTGGTGAGCCTTGTCCTCACCAGCTTTTATACTCATCGTCGTCTTCTCCGGCGATGCGAGACCGTCATTTGACGTCATGCTGGTTGGTGGGGTGATCACGTGATCTGCCGATCACGAGACCTTACTATATTACCGGCCGGCTAGCCGATACGTTACAATGCCCATCTATGAAAATTGAAACGTGTCTACAGAAATGTCATAGATCAAATTAGTATACGTATGCCCAATACGGTGTCATATGAAAATGACGAATGGACTACCGCTACAGTGAAAATTCAAATTTTCAGGAATAGACATGGGTAATTTAAAGCACACTAGTATTATTGCAGCTGGAAATTGACCAATCTGATCAAGACAGCTTCTTCTTCAATGACCATGGGTGGTAAGTCCAGCAAAATAACTATTTTATAACATCATTGACTTCGAGCCCTAAAATCAGAACTTTTCACTTATGCAGAATCTAAATATACAAGATTTTGTAGAATTGTCTGTTGGGACGGTGGTGAGTAAGTCAATTATGAAACACGATGTCATTAGATATTTAATTAAGTTTTATTATTCATGATATCACACGGTTCAGTATAGCCGGTATACGCGAGAGAAGAGCGAGAGAAGTGGGTGGTTGTGTATTACAAACATAGACTAGATATGAGGATCTATTGAGTTTAACTCAAGCTGAAATTATATGATTACTGTAGGGTGTATCAAAAAAATCGACATTTTCTGTTTTTTCGAATGTTCGTGACATTTTGTCAGAGGATGCCAAAATAAAGATCTTGTAAAAATTCGGAATTTTGTAACTCGTCGTAAAATCAACGTAGCGGAAAGATCTCTACATATTCCTGTAGGAAATTGAATTCAGATTTATTCATTTTTCCGGCAAAATTATTATTGTTTATGAAAAAAACTGTAATTTTAACTGTAATTGTTATTTTTTCAAAGAAAATTACAATTTTTTTCCTAAACAATAATAATTTTGCTGAAAAAGTGAAAAAATCTGAAAATTTCTCTAGACATCTAACTTTAATCTCGAATAATCTTTGGAGGAGTCAGTTTATCAAAAAATCTTAAGAGAGCTTTTTTGTAGAAAATTTAATTTCCTATAAAAATATGTGAGGATCTCTCCGGTACGTTGGTTTGATGACGAGTTATAAAATTCCAAAGTTTACAAAAAAAAATTCGCGTGTTCTTTAAATGGGAAATAGAAAATTTCGTAGCGCGACCTCTAAATATCAATGTTAAGGGCTCAAATTTTGACAGGATCTCTATTTTGGCATCCTCTGACAAAATTTTACGATCATTCGAAAAAACAAAAAATGTCGATTTTTTTGATACACCCTAATGATTAGTCATATCTAACTGTGTATAGTTAGACAAAAAAAAAACTATGATTATACATAACATAAATGTATCTATTTTAACATTGTCGAACAAAAAAAGGAATACGTATTGGACAAAGTATTTCCGCCAGTTGAAAAATAAAAGTAATATGAAAAATGTGGAGTTCAATTTTTACAAGAATTGACCCTGGACAACGTTTTACTCCAATTGTGAAATCCCGCTGCCTCTAAATTGTATAGCAAATGTGAATGCTGCGAAATTCGTGAATTACCAATTTCTGACGTTAATAATTTAGAAATTTTTGCCCTTCCGCATCAATGAATGACTTCCACTATCCCGTGAATCTCAAAATACAGCAGGATTCCCACGATTCATACTTCTTATACCTTGGCACTTCTGGCTGCACTCAACCGAGAACTTATTTCGATCTCTACACAGAAGCAAATTCGCCGAAGCAAAACATAAACACTCATCTGATCAGATCAACAATGCCAGCTGATGTGCAGAGGTTTTATCGCTCGGTTTCCAACAAGCATTTTTACTGCGTTAATCCTGATCTACCAACAGAGATTATGTACGTCGGTTAAGGAAAGATTACATCCAAATGATGAAACTGATTCAAAATTCTGTTAGAGCAAGTCCTCACGCTCTTCTACATCCAAGCATCTAGTCAAGTGTAAGTGACAATAGGTATGGGTGCTAGGTTGATTGTTCGCTTTGTATCACCTCACACCCCCCCTTCTGTTCTCCATCACCACAGCGTGTCAGGACTTTAGTCTGTTCTGAGCGCTCAAGAAAGTCACTCGTTGTAATATTAATAATATTCCAAAGATATAATAAAGAAGATAATTTACACCAAAAATCTAATCTCCGAGTAAGACCTAATTTATTATCCCACAATAACCCAACAGGTTAAGGGCCCAGGCAATAAATCGGTAAATTCAAATAGGGAGTAATATACTCGGAAAGTAGTGCGGTACACGAGGTCCTACGGGTAGCCGGTTAACGGTGAGTCGGCCATTTGTCTAGTTTCGCGTTCAAATTCGAATCTCGTTTCGTCGCGTGTGAGTCTGAAAAGAAAGTAAAATCATAAAGTCAAGCATGTCTGATGGACTTTCCACACGGCACATCGAAAAATTTGACGGAAAGAATTTTCAGGGCTGGAAATTTCAAGTGCGTGCGGTTTTAGTCGCGAGTGGTGTTAGCGATGTGGTCGATGGTGAACGAACAATGCCGGCAGACGACCAAACGCCCGCAGCAAAGGCGTGGGTCCGCGACAATGCAAAAGCTATGTTCATCATTTCCTCTTCGATGAACTACACGCAATTGGAAAGCCTGTTAACATGTCAAACAGCGAACGAAATGTGGCGGAAACTAAGTCGGATCCATGAACAGAATTCAGAGTCGAACAAATTGTTGCTAACTCAGAGGTTTCATGAGTACCGGATGTCTGCAGAGGACACGGTAGTACAACACGTTGCCAAAGTTCAAAATATGGCACGGCAACTAATAGACGTTGGGGAAGGAGTATCAGACATCACGATAATGGCAAAGATACTGGCAAGTTTATCCCCCAAGTACAGTACCCTGCAGACGGCGTGGGATAGCGTCGAACCGGCACGTCAAACAATTGAAAATCTCCAGGAGCGATTAATTAAAGAAGAGGCTCGTCTCAGTATAGATGAGGAAAGAACCCAAGCAAGTGCTTTAGCTGCAACGGGAGTCGACAGAGGAACCTGTAAATGGAAAGAAAGGTCGAAGCCAGAACAGAAATCTCAACGGTCCAGAAAAGACGTTGAATGCTATTTCTGCAAGAACAAAGGACATTACGCCAGTGAATGTAGGAAAAAGAAACGCCAGAAGAAACCAAAACACGACTCTCCTGATCGTGATTGTGCTTACGTTGTAACGACTCCAAGCAAGGAAAGCCCAGGTAAACACACGGGAACAAGTGCAGCTCCCTCTGAGGAGGAGAAGGAAAAGTTTCTGACTATCGATGCCAATGATGTCTGGATTATCGACAGCGGGGCGTCGAGGCATATTACGTATCGACGGGACTGGTACAGTAATTACCGACCGAGTAGAGGTGAGAAAATACTGCTCGGAGATAATGGCGAATGCGAAGTTATCGGTGTAGGAACAATACATATACGCCAGTATACCAATGGCACATGGCACGAGGGACGCATAGACAACGTGCTACATGTACCAGAGGTTAGAAAGAACCTGTTCTCAGTGGGAATGTGTACAGCAAAAGGTTTCGCAGTGACTTTTTATAACAATTCAGTGGTCTGTGTAAAACGTGGGGAGAAGACAGTGAGTGTCGGTATAAAACAGAACAATGACGTCTATAGAATGATGTTCAAGGTGTTGGTGGCCCCTGCAGTTGACGAACTGAACTCGGCTACAACGAGTTTACGAGTTTGGCACGAACGGTTAGGACATGTCAACAACCGTGTTATCCGCGAAATGACCAAAAACGAATTAGCTTCGGGAATAAAACTGAGTGACAGTGTGGAAGTGTTCTGTGAGTCATGTCAGTTTGGCAAAGCCCATAGACAGCCTTTTAAGAATCCTGAGAACAAAGTGACAACGGCACCAGGTGAATACATACACACCGATGTGTGTGGCCCGATGCCAGTGGAATCTCTGAACAATGCTAGATGGTGTGTGCTATTTAAAGACGATGCATCTGGATACAGACATGTGTATTTCCTTAGACACAAGTCTGATGTGTTTGAGAAACTAAAGGAGTATATGGAGCTGGTTCAAAATAAATTTGGAAAGTCGGTCAAGAGAATCCGGTCCGACAACGGCCGAGAATACTGCAATGAAAAGGTTACGGAGTATTTGACAAAGAAGGGAATCTGTCACGAGACGACTGCTCCTTATACGCCAGAACAGAATGGCAAATCCGAGAGAGATAACCGGACCATAGTTGAAAGTGCACGAACTATGCTGCAAGCGAAAAATCTGCCACAGACACTTTGGGCGGAAGCGGTTAACACTGCAGTCTATACGTTAAACCGCACACCACAAGTGAGGAAAAGCAAACTTTTCACACCCTACGAACTATGGCATTCCAGGAAACCTGACGTGAGTCATCTGCGGATATTTGGTTCTCAAGCGTATGCCAAAGTGAATAAGCAATTCACTAAGAAGTTCGACGCTCGCTCCAAAAAAGGAATTCTGGTGGGATATCAGCACGAGTCGTCAAACTACCGGATCTTCGACCCGGTGACCAAACGTGTGACGATCTCAAGGGACGTGACGTTCAATGAAGAAGAAAAACCCACTACAGAATCGAAAAACTTGGTGGAAATCTCACTACCTGAGAATGATCCAGGTGACGAAGAGGCACAAGCTGATGGCGAGTTTCACGACGCACAGGATGAGCTACCAGCCGTAAACCAAATAGAGCAAGCAGAACCAAACGAAGCACCAAGGGTAGAACGAGAGCTAAGAAATCGATTGCATCTACGTCCACCAGCAAGGTATGAACTAAATGTGGCAGAGTATAATACACCTACCACGTTTCAGGAAGCATTATCCGGCACAGACGCATCTAGGTGGCAAGAAGCGATCGACAATGAAATCAAGGCTCTTGAGCAGAACAGGACCTGGTCAATTGTAAAAAGGCCAATCGGAAGGAAAACAATTGATTCGAAGTGGATTTTCAAGGTCATTGAAGACATAGCAGCGGAATCGTGCAGGTACAAAGCACGACTGTGTGCTCGAGGTTTCCTTCAGGAACCTGGAACTGATTTCACTGAAATATTCTCTCCAGTCCTTCGCTATGACTCTCTACGAGTTCTTCTAGCCATCGTAGCTCAGCACGACCTCGAACTAGCACAGTTTGATGTGCAAACCGCGTTCCTGTACGGGGATCTACAGGAAGAAATTTACATGGAACTTCCAGAGGGCTTCAGCGTCCAGAAAGAAGACAGTGACAGTGATAGTGAGGGTGTAGTCTGTAAATTAAATAAATCCTTATACGGGTTAAAGCAAGCGCCACGATGTTGGAACCAGAAATTCTGTAACTTTTTAAAACGGTTCAACTTCGAAGCGACAGGCGCAGATAGTTGTATATTTGTAAGTAGATTTAAGAACACAATTGTATATCTAGCATTATTTGTAGATGACGGTCTATTAGCTGCAGAAACACAGGAGATCCTAGACGAGGTTATAAGCTATGTTAGGGATAGTTTCAACATCACCTTAGGTGATGCAAGTCTGTTTGTGGGTGTACAAATAAGTCGTAACCGAGCCAACAAAACTTTGTTTATTCACCAAACTGCATATGTGCAGCGTATCTTAGAAAAATTCTACATGAGTGAGGCAAAAGCGTTGAGCATACCTGCAGATCCACACACAGCACTGGCTCCTGTAGAATCAGAGAACGAAAAGTTGTCAAATGTACCTTTTCGTGAAGCAATAGGCTCGTTATTATTCCTGTCAACAGTGTCACGTCCTGATATTTCGTTCGCTGTGAACACTGTTAGTAAATTTGTAAATAATCACAGCAAAGCCCATTGGCAGGCTGTTAAACGTATTTTCGCATATTTAAAAGGAACTGTAGGGCTAGGTATAGAGTATAAAAGCGGCGGAAGCGAATCGCATTTATGTGGTTATTCCGACGCTGACTTTGCAGGCGATATTGCAACTCGCAGATCGACTACTGGGTATTTATTCACATTAGCAAATGGTGCGATAACCTGGTCGAGTCAAAGGCAAAGACTTGTTACGCTTAGTACAACCGAATCAGAATATGTATCAGCTGCAACGGCAGCAAAAGAAGCTATTTGGTTGAGAAAATTACTGAACGATCTCATACACCCTTGTGAAGGTTCAACCACTTTGTACGTTGATAATCAAAGTGCTATAAAACTAGTCCACAACCCCGAGTACCATAAGCGTACTAAACACATAGATATTAGATATCATTATATAAGGGAAAAGGTAGAGGAAAACGAACTTGTAGTTCGATACATATCCTCAGAATTTCAAAAAGGTGACATATTCACCAAGCCTTTGCCCAAGGAACGCTTTAAATTTTTATGTGAGATCATAGGATTAACCATGGTAAATACAGAGCGTTCAGACGGCGGAAGTGTTAGAGCAAGTCCTCACGCTCTTCTACATCCAAGCATCTAGTCAAGTGTAAGTGACAATAGGTATGGGTGCTAGGTTGATTGTTCGCTTTGTATCACCTCACACCCCCCCTTCTGTTCTCCATCACCACAGCGTGTCAGGACTTTAGTCTGTTCTGAGCGCTCAAGAAAGTCACTCGTTGTAATATTAATAATATTCCAAAGATATAATAAAGAAGATAATTTACACCAAAAATCTAATCTCCGAGTAAGACCTAATTTATTATCCCACAATAACCCAACAAATTCAAATACAGCAACTACGTCCACCGTATATGTCAACCGGCTAAGCTCACGCCGGATTCCGACTGATTAGAGAGGTGCTGATCCCCCGGCTGAGCGGCTGAAATGTTTTTTTTTTTGCAATTTTGAGCGAATCGTGATCCAACAAACGATTTAATTGCCCAAATCGTAATTAACAAACGATTGCGCATCGATTAGAGCAAAAAAAAAAAAAAATGAAAATAAGAAATCAACCGGCTAACTTTTTTCCAAAATTTGTTTTTGATTTATTTAAAA
This sequence comes from Rhogogaster chlorosoma, assembly GCA_944452935.1. Lineage (NCBI taxonomy): Eukaryota > Metazoa > Arthropoda > Insecta > Hymenoptera > Tenthredinidae > Rhogogaster > Rhogogaster chlorosoma. Next base: position 19,019,448 of record OX101802.1, read on the forward strand.
AACTACAATCCAACAAACGATTTTAGTCATCCAACAATCATCAACAAACGACCCACAAACCTTTTGTGCAGTTTTTCTTTTTTTAATCGGAATTCTTCGGCTAACTTCACGGAGGTATCACTTCCGGGTCAGAATCAGCCTCGCCAAGTGTACGTGAAGTTCGATCGTATAATTATATGTAGTCTCGTTCGAAGATATTACTATGTAGTAGTTCCCCTCCGGTCCGCTAGATGTCACAACCTTCAGCGAGACTGAAGGTATCTTACCTCGTTGAAAGGAATCGGACCTTCTTTATTTAGAAAATGAGTTTACTTTGCGTTTCGTCCGGGTATGCTCGGCAGGACTCGTCAGTAGGGCTGAGCCGAGCACACCGTGCCCTAGACGCATGGGTGTCCGGTGGTGGACAACGATAGTTACTAGAAGCTGGTATATATGCGAAGCATAGTAATATCGTGTGCTAGCGAGAGCGATGCTCAGCTAATGCGACGCGTAGTGGGCATGGGGCGAAGATGTTATGACGCCACATAGCTAAGCAATCCCCTTCCCCCTTTTTAGTCTTGTGGCGTCATAATACCTTCGCCCCATGTCCACTACGCGTCGCATTAGCTGAGCATCGCTCTCGCTAGCACACGATATTACTATGCTTCGCATATATACCAGCTTCTAGTAACTATCGTTGTCCACCACCGGACACCCATGCGTCTAGGGCACGGTGTGCTCGGCTCAGCCCTACTGACGAGTCCTGCCGAGCATACCCGGACGAAACGCAAAGTAAACTCATTTTCTAAATAAAGAAGGTTCGATTCCTTTCAACGAGGTAAGATACCTTCAGCTGCTCGCCAGCAGCGCCCATCCACCTCATAGACATGTAATGTCGTACACAATCGATTTATGGGTTCTATCCTGTTTTACGCGTTGGTATGCAACTAATGCCTGGTTTATGCAGCACCGTAACTTAACTTAATTTAAGGATTAACCAATCAAGAAACTGCTTTAGCTACGCGCCAGGTGAACCGAGATTTCTGATTGGTCAATCCTTAAATTAAGTTAAGTTACGGCGCTACATAAACCAGGCATAAGGGTAAGGTGATGGAGATGGAGTTGTAGATGGTGAAATGAGTTCGTATTAGTTTCACTATGATTATGTTTATTCTTAAAGTTCATTTGCTGATTGAATGAAGATTGGTTGGTTGGTTTGAAGAAGTGTATAGAAGTAGGATTTTGAAGTGATTTCGATATTAGAATAAATAGATATGAAGGAGGAGGTAGGGATAGAAAAAGGAGAGAAGATGTTAAGAGTTAGGAGGTTGACTGAAGAGTACGTTAGCGACAGAATAGAATAATGAAGAGAGGTCGGTTGTAAGCAAGGTGGGGAAGCAAAAGTGCAGATGCAATTGTGGTATGGTTTTGAGGAGAAGAATAGAATCAGGAAGTCGGGTGTTGGGTAGCACATGATAGGCGAGGAACTGTGAGGAGATAGTCGAAAAGGTGAGGAATGGCTATGCCAGGACGTAACAGACATATGAAGGATTCTTTGTCAACCCAGCCACCTTTTTTTTCATGGTTTCAAATTTAATTGATTTTTATTCTGGGGAGTAACCTATTTTTGAGGACCTCTTGTGATTTTTTTCAGATTTTTAGCACTGCTCGTTGCCTACATATGAGAAACGTGTGCAATTTTTCATTCTCTATATCTATCTATTTGGCATGAAAAAAAAAAATTATTAAAAATACATACAAAACGTGTTTTTCCCTCAGCTTTTCGATGAAAATATTTTCGACTTTTTTTAATCAAGAAAAAGTGCTCAAAAACCAAAAAAACGCAAAAAAAATGAGTAAAATGGTGTTTTGAGATCTTCGGGCCGGTTTTATTTTGATGAAAAAATTCACAAATCATCCATCAAATTTCCCAATTTTGCTCTATAAATCTCGGTATGGGCCGACCATTTGTTCCTCGGGAAATAAATTTAAAAAGCACTATGAGTCAATCCACGTCAAGCGGGACACCTTTTTGACCGCATGTTCTTGGAAATCGTCGTAATTTTTTTTACACATTCTCTGGGTAAAATAAATGAATGAAACATTTTTTTTTTTTAACTCGAAGGGCTTAGAAGTTACAAGGGGTCGAATTTTCGAAAAAAGCACCAAAAACCGGAATCACTGTCTTCTTTAAACGTTAATATCTCCGGTTTCCTTTGTCGTACAGACATCGGCAAAAACTCATTTTAAAGCTCTTGAATCGCACTTTCATGCTATCAATTTTTAATTCACCTAATAAATAATGTTCTATTTGTTATAAACAATTATATTTTTTAAACGTGATTTTCGAGATGATTACATCCTTCGAAAATTCTGAAAAAAAAGAGCGTGTTCCTTGATTCATTCTCTACGAAATCTGTAAGTTTCAAAATGGAACTCCGATGGAAACTATATTTAAAAAGCGATTGATTCGTGCGGGACGTCGCGCGCGGCTGTCTACGCGGGCGCGCCGAGACCGAAGCTTGTTCTCTTCACATGCAAGGAATACAGGGGGGCTGTTATAGGTCTGAATTCATCAAATCCATTAATTCACAGAATTATTTATTCTATTTCATACTGAATATTCTACTCAAAACAATAAAAAATATTAATACAGAACTAAAACGCTTAATTAAAATCTTCAAACACATCACAATTTCGAAACTAAAGCTCCTAGTCGTCAAAAATAAGTGGTAAATATAAAGTACTTTTTGATTCCATCAAATGGGATACGTCACAATATCATCATTCAATTAATTACGTACTAAATTAATCAACTAAAACTTACTAGATATTATAAATTTCAGAATTTTATTATACATATAAATAAAATCTTACAGTGAGCCATAAATTTGAATTTCTACTAATACCTAGTTGATCTACTTGGAAACCAATGCTTCTACTGACTTCTGTGCATTCGAATATCTTTTGGCAACAATTTTTTTTTTTTAAATAGGTTTTATACAATGGAATATCAATGTTCCACGTACTAACTTCGCTTTCTCAAATCGACCTTGTAATGCAACAGCTTCTTTTTTATAATCCTCACAGAATGATCCCCACAGAAGTCAGTAGAAGCATTGGTTTCCAAGTAAATCAACTATTAGTAGAAATTCAAATTTGCGGCTCACTTTAAGATTTTATTTATATGTAATATAGTTCTGAAATTTTTAATATAGGTTTTAGTTGATTAATTTAGTACGTAATTAATTGAATGATGATATTGTGACGTATCCCATTTGATGGAATCAAAAAGTACTTTATATTTACCACTTATTTTTGACGACTAGGAGCTTTAGTTTCGAAATTGTGATGTGTTTGAAGATTTTAATTAAGCGTTTTAGTTCTGTATTAATATTTTTTATTGTTTTGAGTAGAATATTCAGTATGAAATAGAATAAATAATTCTGTGAATTAATGGATTTGATGAATTCAGACCTATAACAGCCCCCCTGTATTCCTTGCATGTGAAGAGAACAAGCTTCGGTCTCGGCGCGCCCGCGTAGACAGCCGCGCGCGACGTCCCGCACGAATCAATCGCTTTTTAAATATAGTTTCCATCGGAGTTCCATTTTGAAACTTACAGATTTCGTAGAGAATGAATCAAGGAACACGCTCTTTTTTTTTCAGAATTTTCGAAGGATGTAATCATCTCGAAAATCACGTTTAAAAAATATAATTGTTTATAACAAATAGAACATTATTTATTAGGTGAATTAAAAATTGATAGCATGAAAGTGCGATTCAAGAGCTTTAAAATGAGTTTTTGCCGATGTCTGTACGACAAAGGAAACCGGAGATATTAACGTTTAAAGAAGACAGTGATTCCGGTTTTTGGTGCTTTTTTCGAAAATTCGACCCCTTGTAACTTCTAAGCCCTTCGAGTTAAAAAAAAAAAATGTTTCATTCATTTATTTTACCCAGAGAATGTGTAAAAAAAATTACGACGATTTCCAAGAACATGCGGTCAAAAAGGTGTCCCGCTTGACGTGGATTGACTCATAGTGCTTTTTAAATTTATTTCCCTAGGAACAAATGGTCGGCCCATAACGAGATTTATAGAGCAAAGTTGGGAAATTGGATGGATGATTTGTGAATTTTTTCATCAAAATCAAAACGGCCCGAAGAGCTCAAAACACCATTTTACTCATTTTTTTTGCGTTTTTTTGGTTTTTGAGCACTTTTTCTTAATTAAAAAAATTTGAAAATATTTTCATCGAAAAGCTGAGGAAAAAACACGTTTTTAATGTATTTTTAATAATTTTTTTTTTCATGCCAAATAGATAGATATAGAGAATGAAAAATTGCACACGTTTCTCATATGTAGGCAACGAGCAGTGCTAAAAATCTGAAAAAAATCACAAGACGTCCTCAAAAATAGGTTACTCCCCAGAATGAAAATCAATTAAATTTGAGACCATGAAAAAAAAAGGTGGCTGGGTTGACAAAGAATCCTTCATATAAGAATAGACCGCGGGAGTAATTGAGAAGCCCGTTGGTGGATGTCCGAGCGCAATAGAAAGAGAAAGTTGCCTACAACGTACCTTTGTCTTCGCCTAGTCGCGCATGCGCGCTCAGCGATATTTTCAGCCCGCTTCCGCGGTCTATTCTTATATGTCTATGATCCACCTCCATATTCTTTAGAGACTTGTAAAATTTGAATTTTAGGGCCAGGGGAATCAATGGATTGATGTCATGTGGGTGGGATTTGTAATATCTTCGAACGAGACTACATATATCCCAGATAACAATATGCGTAGCATATGCGAGGCAATACGCACGCACGCGTGCGCGTCTATCCGCACGACGTGCGCGCAGATCACCACGCAACTGAGTCATCAATTGATGTACATATGCCTCGCACGACCTGCTTGTCGCATCCGCGCGGGCATGATGCGGGCACGTAGTGCGAGTGCATTGAGACTTGTAAATACGTTCATTGAAATTCCAAAATCAAAAATAAAATCCATTTTTCACAACATTTTTATTAAAAATAGAAATGTTAATATCACATTTATATTTATTATTTTATGTATAACATAAATATAGGCGCATATGCCTTATGTTGCTTCCCTAGGCAATTCCACCAGACCTGAAAAAATTGGGAAAAAAGGTGCTATTAAACGGACTATCTCAAAATGCACAAAATTGCCAGAAAACGCGGGAAGTGAGAACGAGCAAGCGGAAACGGGAAGCAGCGTGGATGACGAACTTTTGTTTACCGCGCATAATTTGAAATATCATTATCATAAGCAACTCAAGAAACCGAATTAAAATCACACTTTTGATTATCGCTTTGATATGTCGTTCAACGTAATATTTTTCTTCGATCCATAAAAATCCAATCAGTACTCGCAAATAATTTCATAGTACGTTATAGGTTATTTTCTGGAATATTATATGATACGATGGCTCATCAACATTTTAATATCCAATTTGTTGAATTATGTAATGATTATTTCAACTTTATACATTCCGCCTGCAAAGTGTAATAACGCAAAAATATTCGGTGTATCTTTAGGCAATTTTATAAGTGATTCATAAATTCAATTTTTAAAGTGAGATCATCTCTCTTTCGTCCGTCGCATATGCGCAACACTGTGTGCCTGGTGTGGTAGGGGTCACATGTGGCGCAATACGCACGCACAGCGTGCCTCGCTCGGCGTGAGGAACACATGCGACGCAATACGCTTGCACACCGTGTCTTGCACGGCGTGCGGGTAACGTGCGGCGCACGATTGTTATCTGGGTAATTACGATCGAACTTCACGTACAGGTAAGTTCGTTTGATCGGTCAATTATATTCCGTCTCGTTCTGAATATTACTATGTAGTTATTTAGCGAAATCAAATTTTACAATTTGTTAATTAAACAACATGTTTAAATCTTTTATTCTCAATTATTTCATATAATTTGTGCTTATAGATATGTTATACTTTCTTTTTTTTTTTTTAAACTCAAGTACTAGTTCTTTGGCTCAATACTGCTTTGGCGAAACTTTGGGAGTTCAAAGATATAATTGGCCTGTTATAAAACTTAGCAAAAACTTGTGAGGATTCAGACTGCCCGGCTGTCCTCATTATGGTATCTAAATCTACCCCTCGTGATAGAGCTGACGAGGTGGTAGCGTGGCGCGTGGAATGTGCTGAAAACACAGCTGTATCCACCCCGCTTTTGTCTAGAACAGTTTTGGCCCATCTGCTTATTGTTTGAATACCTATACGTCTTTATAAGGTTTTCTAACTGCGATAAATAGTTTTTCTGACTTGGTACGTAATTCTTTCGTAATCTCTATATATTTTAGTACAGTAGTGGCAACACAGTTCTTAGGGTTGGTAGTAGAGAAAGGGATTATCAACAATGGTTGAAAATTCCCTGGTGCCGAAGTCTTGATCAAGTAGTCTATATGGATCAATAAGCCCTCTGATGTAGTTGTAATACAGTCGAACCTCGCCAACTCGAATCTCAAAGGAAGAGCTAGTTCGTTCGAGTAATAGAGGTTTCGCCTTATCGAAGTTTTCGAGTTATAGAGGGTGGCCAAAACAATATTCGACTTATAGAGGCTCGTAAAAATGCGCCATATAATCTTCAATCTATCGAAGTATATAAATAAAGAAAGGAAGAAAAGAACGGGGGTGAGCGAGAAAATAAAGATAGAACAGTGGAAGATATATTTCATGGACTTGCTAGAAGGAAAGGAGGAGAGGAGGGTGGCAGAGAGAGAGGAGGAGGTAGAGGAAAGTGGCGAAGAGAAGAGCGAAGAGGATGAGAGGAGGGAAAAGGAGGAAGAGAGAGGGATAAAAGAGGAAGTCATAAGGGCAACAAAGAAACTGAAGAGAGGAAAAGCAGGAGGAGATGGAATAAAAAATGAGGCATGGCTAGCTGGGGGAAAGGGAACGACCGAAAAACTGACAGAAATAATATGGAAGGTATGGAAAGGAGAAGGATATGTGGAGGGATGGCGGGAAGGGGTAGTACTACCAATACACAAAAAAGGTAACATGGATGAGGTGAAAAATTACAGGGGAGTAACGCTGACACAGACAGCGTATAAGATATACGCAACGGTGATAAATGAGAGAATAAAGAGGAAATTAGAGAAAAAAAAGGGGCTAGATGAAACGCAGATGGGTTTTAGAGGAGGCAGAGGGGTATAGACAATGTATATACAGGGACTTTCTGTGGAGACGGCACAGTTAGGTCCATTAGCCACCGCCACTACACACAGGCACGCTTCGTACATGTGACAACCGACGACTTCACGCTTACGGTTGCTATACTCTTTGCTCTGTTCAAGCTGCATCATTATTTTCTTCGGTTGGTATCCCTGGCACACGGACGAAGCGTGCGTGTGTGTTGGTGGAACTAGTTGTCCCGCTTCCACAGAAAGTCCCTGTATAGTGAAACACACGATAGGACAAAGAAGAAAAGAAGAAAGGGGTAAACTATACATAGCGTTTATAGATCTAAAAGCGGCATTTGACAAATTAGATAGAAAGACCTTGTGGAAGGCAATGAGTAGAAGGGGAATAAGCAGGAAACTAGTAGAAAAGGTAAAAGAGATCTATAGGGAAACAAGATGTAAGATAAGGGTAGGAAAGGAAGTGATGGAAGAGTTTTGGGTAGAGAAAGGGGTGAGGCAGGGGTGCCCAATCAGCTCAACGCTATTCAACGTTTACATTGCAGATATAGAGGAGGTCATGAGGAAAGGTCAGGACGGAGGGGTGGTGATAAGGAAGACGAAGATATGGACACTAGGATATGCGGACGACGTGCTGCTGGTAACAGAAGACGCAAGGGGGCTGAAGGAGATGATGAAAAGGGCAGAAAGGTATTTTAAAAACAAAAAGTTAGCGGTAAACAAAGAGAAAACAAAAGTGATGGTATGCGGCAAGGGCAGAGGGAAAAGGAACAGAGAAGAGTGGAAATGGGGGGATACGGGGGTAGAGGAGGTAGACGAAATGAAATATCTGGGATATGTGATCAGCAAAACAAATAGCGACACACCGCACATGAAGGAGAGAATAGGAAAGGCAAGGAAAGCGATGGGTGGGTTGTGGGGTATAGGAGAGAGAAAGTTTAGAGGGGATATAAAGTGGAGACTGAAACTATTTGACGCAGTGGTAAAAGGGATAATGATGTATGGAGCGGAAATATGGGGGTGGGAGGAAAGAGAGGAGGCGGAAAGGCTGCAAGAGAGATACTTGAGGTGGATCTTAGGACTAGAGAGAACTACGCCGGGGTACATAGTAAGGGAAGAACTGAAGAGAGACAAAATAAGGATAGGAGCAGGGAAAATAGCGCTCAGATATGACGAAAAAATCGAGGGAAATGAGAAAAAGGTGTTACTTAGAGAATGCAGGAGGGAAAGAAGGAAAGAAGAAGAGAAGGGAAGAAATGATAAGTGGGGAGAAGAAAGAAAAAGATACATGTGGAGATGTGGAATAGGAATAGAAGAGATGGAAAGGATAAGGGAGAGAGAAGGGTCAGCGGTTGAAGAGCTGACACAGAAAGATAGAGAGGTACAAGAGCAAGAGAGAATGGATAAGATATGGAAGTCGAGAAGTGTGCCGGGATACAAATACAGAAGGGTAATAGAAAAGCCAAGATATCTAAAAGGAAAGAGAGGCAGGAAGGGAGACGAAGCAGGGACGGTGGCAAGAATAGAATTAATGAGAAAAGAATGTGCAGGATGTGCAGAGAGGAAGAGGAAACGATGAAACACCTAGTAGAAAGATGCAGGGAAATGATAGGAGTATAAGGAAAAATAGAAGAGATAATGAGTGACGAGGGAAAAGGAGCGAAGTAAGGAACTGAGCTGAGAAAAAGGAGAGAGGAGGTAGAAAGAAGAGAAAAAGAAAAGTGGGAAAAAAACAGTAAAGATGATAAGTAAAAAGAAGACGGAAGGTGAAGACATCTGAGAAGGAAGTAGAACCGAGTGGCAGTCGGTAAAGAGGAAGCAGAAGAGAAGAGTAACCAAAGGTCGGCAAAGCGGAGCGCGAATAGAGTGATGGAGGGAAGGGCAGAGAAAAGGAAGAGACTCGACAAGATAGCGCGGCGGTAAGACGGTGAAGAGCCGAGGAGGAGGAGCAACAGAGGCAGACGGAGGGAGAGGGAGAAATAGAGTGACGAGCAGGTAGACTGCAAGGCAGTAGAGAGCTGAGAGCCGGAAAGTAAAGAGCACGGTGCAAGAAGATGGAAGGAATGAAAGAGGCAGTGGAAGAGGTGGCAAAACAGTTGGGAGAGATAAGGAAGGAGATAAGGGCAATAAAGGAGACAATGGTGGAAAACAGGGAGAAGGAGGAAAAGGATAAGAACGAGAGAGAAGAGAGGGAACCAAAGATAGCAGAAGAAGAGAAAGTGAAGCAGAAGGAAAAAGTCAGAGCAAGGGAAGAGGAGGCGAGAAAGTGGAGGAGGCAAAACATTGTGATAAAGGGGCTGAAAGAAGAAAAAGAGTGGAAAGAAGTGAGGAGAATACTGCAAGAGATATCGGGAAAGGAGATGGAAACAGAGAAAGAATGAAAGTACTGAGGAGAAGAGGGGAATAAAGGCGCCGGGATAATAGTGATCCGGATGAAAAGTGAAGAGGACCGGAAGCTGATAATGAAAAACAAAGAGGGAACAGAAAGCAAGAAAGGTATTAAGGGGGTCATCCCATGTGACGGCCTGTTTTTCAGGGATTTTTTAGGATTTTTTTTCTACGACCAGTAAATAGATAGAGCTTTAAGTTTATTATCATTTATTAAAATATATTTCGACAGTATAAATATAAATTTTAAGCTAAAAATATTGTGTAGAACATGAGTTACAGCGTTCTGAACAACCCCGCCTCGAAAAAATGGGCTCGCACTTCCTCCACGATTCCGGCTGATTGGCTTATCTGAAACAAAAAAACTTTGCGGCGTTTTAATCTGTAAGCCTAAATGCACGGAATGAACTATTATCAAATGAATATACCAAAAATTGGACTTTTGGTAGACATTTGAAAAAAAAGTTGCGAAATTTGCGTTTTTTTTTTCTTGTTTTTTGTTATAAACAAATCGAAATTTTGGGAATTTTTGATTGATAATAGTCCATTCCATGCGTTTACATGTGCTGAGTGTACCCTACAAATTTCAAGTCATTCGGTAAAGCCGTTTTTGAGATACGATGGAGGCAAGTTTGAAAAACACAGTTTTGAGCGAAACGCGTTTGAAGTTTCAAGTCCTCTTAAAACTATGAAAATCTTAACTTACCCTCAATCGGCGATGCCTGGTCTATAGAGTATTCCTTCCTTTTTAAGCCTGTAGAAACTTGTCTAAACTTGTATAAACGTATATATATGTATAAAAGGGTGCCAGGTATCAAGCCGACTGTACACAATAGGCCCGGACTCCGACTGCCAACTCAGCACACCGAACAGCTCCTTCTTCTAACTGCTGTATCTTTAAAACGACTTCGAATTTTTTAAAATCACTTTACTACCGTATTCTGGACATGTTAAGAAAGCAATTTATGAAGAAAAAAAAAAAATTGATTTTTTGAGCCCATCACATGGGATGACCCTCTTAAGGAGGTTCGGTGACGTCTTGAGGGGGAACGCCTCACAGGGACTGCGGGGGGAATCTCAAAATATTATTATTATTCGACTCGGCAACAGCGCGAGTATCGCAGTATACAGAGAGGATTCGGTGAAAGTTAACAGTCAGTTAGAGCAGACTAGACACTTTCCGTGTTTTCGGCTGTTCGTTGCAGGCTGGCCATCCGTCTTTTTCTCATTAACAAGCTGTTAATTGTCCTCGTTCGCTCGCTCACTCGTTTGCTTTTGCGTTATTCCTCACTCGCTGCGCTCGCTCGGTTATTGGTGGTTTTCGCGTCATTCCTCACTCGCTACGCTCGCTTGGTTATTGGTGGTTTTTGCGTTATTCAATATCATATCAGATTGGTCCGGGGCCATCTGCTAGGCAAACACGTTACTTTCCCGATATCATATCAGATAGATATACAGGCGAAATGAAAAACCCTTACCTATGTATACAGTACAGTGAGTACAGTATAGTAGTACAGTAAGAAACACACAACACGTATCTACGCTCTGTGACGTCATCCGTGACATCTGCACATCCGACTTGTACTTTAATATATAGATGGTCCGGGGACGTCACTTCCCGATATCCTATCAGATAGATACAGGCGAAATAAGAAACCCTTACCTATGTATACAGTGTGACGGGAGGAAATATTCAAAGAGACTTCGATCTATGACTGATCTGGTCGAGTCCTCTGCCATCAGAATCTTCATAAGATGTTATTCTTGCGGATCTTATGGTATTAAATGGAACGAGGGAAGGGAGCGAAGTGATGTAGAATGGACCTCAAAGGATAACTGGTATTTGCGCTGACTTGATCTTAATGCGTTATCCCGAATTCTTGTGGACGACTCTGACTCTTCCTCTACCAAAATCTTCACAAGGATGAAGACGAAACCAAGCTCCTTGGAGAGACAGAGGATTGTGGAAGCAGTTCCGGAGTATTCCGATATATCGGTGAAGCAAAATAATTCGGGAAGATTTATACGACTCGACTCGTAGGAAGACGTATAGTTCTGATAAATCGAAGTGAATTGACGTTGTTGTGGATTAAATTTATAAGCAGCGTTTTTCAGAAAATAACAATGACAAAGACACGTCCGATTAGTTCCAATGTTTATTAACGAGTGCCCAAACAAAAACATCTTTAAATAAATGCGTGAAGAAACAATCTGCTCCATTATATTAGGCGCATGCGTTACAAGGAAAATTATCAGTGCACATGCGTTGATCTTTAAACATAAATTCAATAACTACCCAACGGGTGTACAATATTTAATTGATATATTAACTAGAATATATTTAAGATGGCTGGAAGGACCTGTTCTTCTCAACAGTACAGTGAGTACAGTATAGTAGTACAGTAAGAAACACACAACACGTATCTACGGTCTTTGACGTCATTTGTGACATCCGGACATCCGACTTGTACAGTAATGTTCATTAATGGGTGCCCAGTGGCTAACTTTTTTTCCAGAAACGAGTCTCCTTTCTGGTCTTTTTTATGTGCCTATGATCTATGAAGCAGTCGACAGGAGAGCTTGGGAAACCACGACGAAGCCTCCCGCCGCTGTCATTCCGCATTCGCATAACCTCTAAGTTCGCGAGAGCACAAATAATTTTAATAATTAATCAAAATTAATTTAATTTTTCCCGCATATTGTTCCGCATTTAAGACGTGATGGGTGTGAAATATTTTGGATGTGAAATATTTTATACAGCTTAGCATATTACGGGGAGCCTAATGCCCGGAGCTTTTCCTAACCAATGAATAGAATGCCGGGAACGCTGATAAGGTTAACCTGTGCAGTAATTTAAACTGTTTTTAGATTCACTGCAACGAACCAGTAATAGCCTTATTAGTTATAAAATTATAACGATGACACGTATTAAAAAACATGGGTTCATCCTTTGTAAATTCATTCTGATTCTCATACTCGAAAATTTATTATCAATTCGTCTCATTTCACTACTGGCATACTAATTATCCATCCTTCTAGCATTTATGTCGATTAGGTTTATTTCTATCCCTCGACGATATGACTCAAACAAATTCCTACAATTTATAGGACAGAAGTTGCAGCAAGGTTAATTCTACGTTAGTAGCAACGCTCTTGAGAATCCATATACAGTTCCCATCGTTAGATCAGATTGGAACTGGCAAGTGGCCTCGAAAATTACTTCTAGCTGCAGACGCAGATTTTGATAATCTATACGTGGGGTAGTTTCTCATCGTAGAACTATACTCAAACTGGAAAGTGGCCTTGGGTTCAACTAATTAGATTGATGTTTCCATTAAGCATTTTCCATTAATCTTGTTTCAGATTTCAGTAAATATTTCATATAATTCGAATTTTTCTTCATCGAATATTAAGACAAGACATTTCAATTCTTCCAAACAAATGTAATAAATTAGTCAAGATTCGCGGCAGCGAATCGCCGCCAAGTACCCCTAGGCAGGCGAGCGCTAGCCGGAATATGTTTACTCGGGGGAACTCTTTATACCTGTAAGCACGAGGTCATAACTTCGGAACGCGTAAATATTTTCCGATCAAATTTTCAGAACAGATATTCCCCCACCACACGACCTTGCTGTATAAATTTGATCGAAATCTGTGATCTGGTTTTCGACTTATTAGTCGAAATGAACCTACTTTAAAGGTATCAATCTAGTTGAGTCGTTGAAATAATTTCACCTCACTTGACAAATACCTCCTAATTTTATGTCTGAAAAATAATATATGAGATTTCTGAACATCAATGACTGAATGTTTTCATTTGCAAATTACATTTAATGAAGTATATCACATTACTCATCTTGATAATCGATACATGGGGTAGATTCTCATTTTCAAACCGCACTTTAGGCTTTGGACACAAATATTGTCAATGGATACATGGAGTAGGTTCTCATCGCAGAACTAGACTCGAACTGGCAAGGGGCCTGTAAAATGACTTCAACATTTGGACACAGATCTTGATAATGGATACAGAGGGGAGATTCTCCTGTTCAAACCAGACTTTAGGCTTCGACTTTGACTTGATATCGTCAAGGGATCGAAATGAACCCAATCGACATAAATGATAGAAGGATGGATGATTAGTATGCGAGTAGTGAAATGAGAAGAATTGATAATAAATTTTCGAGTACGAGAATCAGAATGAATTTGCAAATGATGAACCCATTTTTATTACTACGTGTCGTCGTTATAATTTTATACCTAATAAGGTTATTACTGGTTCGTTGCAGTGAATCTAAAATAAGTTCAAATTACTGCACAGGTTAACCTTATCAGCGTTCCCGACATTCTATTTATTGGTTAGGAAAAGCTCCGGGCATTAGGCTCTCCGTAATCTGCTGAGCTATATAAAATATTTCACATCCATCGAGTCTTAAATGCGGAACAATATGCGGGAAAAATTAATTTAATTTTAATTAATTATTAAAATTATTCGTGCCCTCGCGAACTTAGAGGTTATGCGAATGCGGAATGAGGCTTCGTCGTGGTTTCCCAAGCTGTTCTGTCGACTGCTTCATCGATCATAGGCACATAAAAAAGACCAGAAAGGAGACTCGTTCCCGGAAAAAAAGAGTTAGCCACTGGGCACCCATTAATGAACATTACTGTACAGTAAGAAACACGCAACACGTATCTACGATCTGTGACGTCATTTGTGACATCCGGACATCCAAATTCGTACTTTAATATATAGATTCTCGATATTATATCAGATAGATACAGGCGAAATCAGAAACCCTTATCTATATACAGCACAGCTAGTACAGTATAGTAGTACAGTCAGAAACACACAACACGTATCTACGGTCTGTGACGTCATTTGTGACATCCGGACATCCGACTTGTACTTTAATATATAGATGGTCCGGGGCCATCTGCTGCCGGGCAAACACGTTACTTCCCGATATTATATAAGATAGATACAGGCGAAATGAGAAGCCCTTAACTATATATACAGTACAGTGAGTACAGTATAGTAGTACAGTAAGAAACACACAACACGTATCTACGGTCTGTGACGTCATTTATGACATCCGGACATCCGAACTGTACTTTAATATCTCACAAAAAACATCGGAAGATGTAAAAAAAAGCCGCCAAGTACCCAAACGAAAATCACAATTGCTTGAGAAGCAAAACGTTTCGCAAGTCTTTGTCGTGAAATCAAGGAAAAAGCCAAGCACCGACCGTACCCCTGCGATCTCTCAGCAAGTCTACGTCGTGAAGTCGGAGTTTCGTGTGAGGATATCGAAACATCATTCCAAGAGCTACGTACTTGGCGGGCACATTCGGTTTTTTTTTTTGTGCTTGTTGTTTTCGCTTTGGATTGATAGTATTTTATCGTAGTTTGCGAACCATTTGTTTTCCAACTGTTTTCCTTGGTGGCTGATGGATGTCTCGGAGTAATGTCTAATTTGCAGATAACATTGGTCTTATACACACTTAGCTACACACTACAAACAGCCACAAAGAAAGTCATACCTTCAAAGTAGGAGATACTGAAACCTCTCATTTAATTCTACGTTATTTTGTATTTTTCAGTCACCTGGACCATTCCTATCCTATTATCAATCTATTGAAGTAGACGAAGATAACACTTTGACTAAACTACATCCCATAACGAAGGTTCCAATTATCAATCCTATGAGACAGACGAATATAACACCTCGACAATACAGCATCCCAAGTTAAAGGTAGTCCAAAACTCATAGCTCCAAAATGATAACAATGCTGGGACGATTGGTAGTGATATTCTGAAATCTTTTCTCCAATTCTTTGTTATTTTATATCTTTTACAGTCATCTAGTCCATTCCTATCCTATTATCGATGCATTGGAATAGACGAAGATAATACTTTGACGAAACGATGGCCCAATACCAAGGTTCCGATTATCACTCCGTTGAAATAGACGAACATAACACTTCGATAATACAGCGTCCCAAGTTGAAGGTAGCTCAAAGCTCATAGTTCCAAGATGATAACAATGCTAGAAAATTTAGTAGTAACATACCAAAACCTGTCATTTAATTTCATGTTATTTTGTATCTTTCACAGTCACCTGGGCCATTCCTATCCTATAATCAATCCATTGGAATAGACGAAGATAGAACTTCAACTAAACGACGTTCCAAAACCAAGGTTCCGATTATCACTCCGTTGAAATGAACGAACCACTTCGGCAAAACAAAATCCCAAGTTGAAGGTAGCGCAAAACTCATAGATCCAAAATGATAACAATGCTAGGACAATTAGTAATAATATTCTGAGATCTTTTCTTCGATTCGTTGTTATTTCAAATATCTATTACAGTCACCTGGTCCATTTCTATCCTATTATCAATCTATTGGAGTAGACGAACGGAACACTTTGACTAAACGACGTGCCAAATCGAAGATTCTGATTAATTATCTGTTGCGATAGACAGACATAACCCTTCGATAATACAGCGTCCCAAGACAAAGATAGCCCACAGCCCATAGCTTCAAAGTAATAACAATACTAGGAAAATGAGTAATAATTTACTGAAACCTCTCATTCAATTCTGTTATTTTATATCTTTTACAGTCATCTAGTCCATTCCTATCCTATAATCAATCCATTGAAATCATGGACGTAAGAATAGTATGGACGGAGCATCAGGGCACGGGGAGTGTCCACATTCGCGGCGGGGGGGGGGCCGCCATATTGGTAGGAGCTACTAGTGCTGTGATCTGCCGATGGCGTCTAACAACTACCAGCGTTTCCGTGGTTACGTGATGAACGTATGAGCTTTGCTGTTGTGTTGTGTTACGAAGAAATCAGTATTGAATCAAACATTATTTACTTTCGGTGATATTATCGAGTGAGAAGTGTATATGAAGTTGGCAAAATGCCATATTGTGTGGTGAAACTTTGCCCGAACCGTAGTTCTGCCAAAACGAAATATCAAACTGAGTTAGAAGCAACGACGAAGGTTACATTTCACTGGTAAGTAACTGCTCAGTTGAGTAATAAAGATACTTAATAACTGTTGTACCATCGTTGTTTTATTGTAGATAACCTTAATCCGGTATGTATTTAGATTTCCTAAGGTAGAAAGCCGAAGATTGCAATGGGTGAAGTGCATAGGAAAGCAGTCTACAAATCTACCCAAGAATGCATATGTTTGTTCACTGCACTTTGCTGAAGACAGTTTTGACCGAACGTCAATGAACTGTGTAAGGCTCAAAAATGATGCTGTCCCCTCTGTGAGTATAATTATTTTTTTTTCCCGGTTACATTATATCGTTATTTACAGTAAACGTATAACTTCTCTAAACATGTATTGAATAAGTATTTACTATTCCAGTTGAATTTGCCAGATGCTGACAAATTAAACGAAGATTCTTCACCACATTCCAGCCAAGTATCACATTCATTGAGAAATGAAACTGTGTCATCAGCTGTGATAGACAATGAGATACTGGGCGAGGAAATGTCTGGAGAATCCGATGTCACTGTGAGTACTCGTTTATGATTGAAATATGCCATGACGTAGTATTAATAGATTGATAAAATATTAATTAGCATTTGATATGCAATTGCAGTTACCATCACATATTGTTTCTAAAAAACGTTGTCGGGAGCATGACGAAATATGTGAAGTCGACATACTGAAACGGCAGTGTAAGTCCTCAATATTGGATGAAAAAACTGTAGAATATCCACGAACTACATCAGAGATTTCCACACGTATGTAGCTTATTTGCACCTGATTATCTATAATCGAAGGAATTCAAAACAACACTTACAAACCTCTATGATTTTACAGAGACTACTTTTGAAATGGATTTATCGAGCACATCAATATCAACATGTGATAAAGCGACAGCTATGTCTCCAGATAGGACACAAAATAGCCCAAGGAAAGCACTTCTCCGGAAAGCTATGCATTATCAACAAGAAGAATCTCGGAAGACAATACAGGCACTCAAGAAAAAAACTCAACGTCAAGGAAAAAGAATCGCTGCTCTGAAATCAGTTTTGAACGAATTAAGAGCAAAAAATTTGCTTGCCGAGGAGCATCATGATATATTAGAAACTATCGGTAGGTCAAACGTACATATTTTAAAACGCCTTGTTGCGAAAACTGCTAGCAGAGTGTGCAAGGGAAAAAAGACTATAGGAGTTTCTAGAGAGTACTCGCCCGAATTAAGAACATTTGCACTAACACTTCAGTATTACTCACCAAGAGCATACAATTACGTACGGGAACATTTTGATTCGTGTTTGCCACATCCGAAGACAATGAGCAGCTGGTACCGATCAATCAATGCAGACCCAGGATTCATTGACGAGGCCTTGGCCTGCATTGCTGAACGTGTGAAAGCTGTTAATTACCAACTGATTGGCACCTTAGTCTTTGATGAAATGTCCATCAGGCAGCATGTTGAATATGATGGGACAAAATATTGCGGCTATGTGGACTTTGGAACAAATATTGCAAATGATACCACTACTATCGCGAAAGAAGCTTTGGTATTTCTTTCTGTTTGCATGAACGGTGCCTGGAAGATACCGATAGGGTATTTCCTCATTAATGGAGTGAATTCTGACCAGAAATGCAATTTAATATTGCAAGGTATATCTCTGTTGCATGAAACTGGTGTCAAAGTTTCTGTTCTCACCTTCGATGGCGCTCCAACTAATCTATCCACAGTAAAAAAATTTGAATGTAATCTGAATCCTGATTCATTACAGACGCATTTCATGCATCCGGTAACGAAGGAGAAAATATTTATATTTCCTGACCCTTCGCATATGGCCAAACTCGTTAGAAACATTTTTGGAGATGAAAAAGTTCTAATTGATGGTAATAAACAGAAGATCGAATGGAAATTCTTGGAGGAATTACATAAGCTGCAGAGTAATGAAGGCTTACATTTGGCGAACAAACTCCGTTCAGCACATATTCATTATAAAAAACAGAAAATGAAAGTGCGCTTAGCAACACAAGTGTTCAGTACATCTATCGCCGATTCTCTACACCTCTGTCGAGATGACTTACAACTTCCAGAGTTTGAACAGAGCTTTGCGACTGAAACTTTTTTGAAAATAGTGAATGATCTCTTTGACATTTTAAATTCCAAAAACATGCGTCAGATGCATTACAAAAAACCATTATATTCAACGAATTATTCACAAGTCATGAAACGAATGGATGAATGTAAAGATTACATACTACATCTCACACTCGTAGATGGTCGAAGAGTTCTGGATACCACCAAAAGAACCGGTTTCCTTGGATTTCTAGTATGTATCGAAAGCCTAAAAGGTTTATACGAAGAACTTTGTCAGAAAACAACATTGCTTAAATACATCCCAACGTATAAAGCTAGCCAAGATCACATTGAGCTATTTTTTGGATGTATACGATCGCAAGGTGGACACAACAATAATCCAACCGTTCGTCAGTTCAAAGCAGCAATCAAAAAATTATTGATACATTCCGAAGTTCGTGACACTGGTTCTGGAAACTGCATACCGCTGGAAAATATAACGATTCTCCATGTCTCCTCCGCTAAGAACTCAGAGCAGATCATCAATGTGTCATCTCGCTTAGCTCGCGTGGACAGTCAAGATCTAATAGAACCCCTACATGACTTAGATCTAACGTTGAATACATACCAAGATCATTCGTATGTACCAGATATAAGAACGCTCACGAACTTTTCTTCAAGAGTCATAGCTTATATCGCCGGTTTTGTTGTGAAGCATTTGAAGAAAACTTTGCGCTGCGATGACTGCATTGAGGCATTAACTGGAGACGAAAATCATTTAGAGTCGAATTTAATTAAAATAAAAAGTCACGGTGGCTTACAATATCCTTCTAGGGATGTCATCAAAATTTGCAAAGAAGCTGAGAAAGTTGTACGCTTTAGTCTGAAGGAGAGTGGAGGACGATTTTTACATCAAAGATACAGTGCGGCATACCTTGTGAATTATGTTCTTTCTCAATTTACTGAATCGGAGATCTTATTCACAAGTTTACGCAAACACTCGCATGATCAATCTGTTTTAGAAAGTCACGATGTTCACTTGATAAGAGCGATTGTCTGTAAATATATTCAAGTTAGACTGTTCTACATTGGAAAAGAAGCATTAGATTACTCAAACAGTGAAAGGCATCGATTAAATAAGTTAACTCTATTCAAAGGGCAATAATTCACCTTTGTCTGTTATGTCAAAATCATAAAGAATATACTGAGTGAAATAAATTCCTTGCTGTTTGACTTTTTTCAATGTGTATCTATGTATGTATTCCACTTCCTGCTGATTAGTATTTTGATACATTCCCATGCGATCATATTCCTACACGTTGACTGAAGAATACCATCCTGATGTTATGTACTATTTCTTCAGTCATTATACATTACTATTACGTATTTTGAATCAGGCGCCGAAACTGTTCCTACCAAGGTGGCGATCCCTCCCGCCGCGCGCGAGACATTCCCCTTTCCCACCACCATAGTTTACACTCCGTCCATACTATTCTTACGTCCATGGGCGGAGCGCTTTTTTCTCTACCACCATATACTTGGCAGATAAAAAAATTATTATTGATTATTGTTGGTAGCAATCGTTAGGGAATCGTTTGGGAATATTTGGGAAAACATTTCTATCATTTGGGAAAAATTTATTGAATCATAATTAATTAAATTTAGTTCTGCGTATAGTTAGCAGACGCATAATTGCAGAAAAAAGAACTGTACATGAATTTGTTCTAAATCGTTTGGGAAACTCATATATAAACTCCTTTTCATTTGGGAAAGGCTGCAAATTGTAATTTCGTTGTTAATTCAGCCTGAGTAATTACAGTGTAAAATCCTCAATTCTAGGGAATTTCTCCTCGACCGGGTTTTCCCCCCAGATGGCTAGGGACGTCAAATATTCGCATTTGATTGCTATCAAGTGCGATTTTTCGTACACGAAATTATTTATTGGCAATTTGTAGATGTTCGATGATGCTCTTCTGACGTTTGGTAACCAACCGACTATCCGTAGGAGTAAATGTGCGTTTTCCAATTAGAGCACTGTGCCGCACAATGTAAATCTCGACGGAGGAAGAATCCTAGGGAATTTCCCTTGGACTGATTTCCCCGGCAAAATTTTTATCAACTGTCGAAGGAATTCCATATTTTCTTATTGATCTACCCCTTTTTTTCTCATTACTTCTACGTATTTCCAGCGAAATAAGATGATTGACATGCGTCAGATGATCGATATGCATGTAACTACGATTGCCTGACACCTAACCTCAAATTTCGCCGATGTATGCATGAAATGAACATTGATAGGGTTAAGGAAATAAAAAGAAAACAACTGCTCTTAATTGCTTGACTTAATTTTTAACTGATTGGCATTTTGATGATAGCTCACGGGATAGCTGTCAGACGATCGAGCGCACAGTTATGTTATACATATAATTATTTAATTTCACAGAAAATGCGACGGAATTAACAAACTAGAGTCAAACAATTAAAAGCAGTTGTTTGTTTTGTTTCCTTGATCCTATCAGAATTTATTTCATACATCCGTCGACGGAATTTGAGGCTAGGTTTTAGGCAGTCTGGTAGAGATAACGAACAGGAACGACATCAGCAGCAGGAGTCGCTCGATCTTCAAAATACTAACTATACTGCTAACTATACTGTGCCGCACAGTGCTCTAATTCGAAAACGCACATTTACTCCTACGGATAGTCGGTTGGTTACCAAACGTCAGAAGAGCATCATCGAACATCTACAAATTGCCAATAAATAATTTCATGTACGAAAAATCGCACTTGATAGCAATCAAATGCGAATACTTGACGTTCCTAGCCATCTGGGGGGAAAACCCGGTCGAGGAGAAATTCCCTAGAATTGAGGATTTTACACTGTAATTACTCAGGCTGAATTAACAACGAAATTACAATTTGCAGCTTTTCCCAAATGAAAAGGAGTTTATATATGAGTTTCCCAAACGATTTAGAACAAATTCATGTACAGTTCTTTTTTCTGCAATTATGCGTCTGCTAACTATACGCAGAACTAAATTTAATTAATTATGATTCAATAAATTTTTCCCAAATGATAGAAATGTTTTCCCAAATATTCCCAAACGATTCCCTAACGATTGCTACCAACAATAATCAATAATAATTTTTTTATCTGCCAAGTATATGGTGGTAGAGAAAAAAGCGCTCCGCCCATGGACGTAAGAATAGTATGGACGGAGTGTAAACTATGGTGGTGGGAAAGGGGAATGTCTCGCGCGCGGCGGGAGGGATCGCCACCTTGGTAGGAACAGTTTCGGCGCCTGATTCAAAATACGTAATAGTAATGTATAGGGCCAGGGACTTCGGGTGGTGGGGGTAAACTAATACACAAAAACCACATCTGTGTGAGAACTATGTTCAGGTTCCACAGTGACAAATTTCAGATGTCAACGAAAACTAACACATGTAAACACATCGGTGTAATCGGTAATAATTTCATTCGTTTCCAGTTTCGCAGTGACAAAGTTCAGATGGCAGAATAAAATGTCAAACTTAACCCCCCTGATCAGTCCGATAAGTGTAGTCCATGCAAGAGTATGTAGTATACATTTAAGTATACATGCAAGTTCAAGACTGCCCACGTGTGGATAGCGGGCAGCTCTCCGTGACTTATGCAGCAGATATAGAAAATAAATTCAAGTCACTGCGTATTGGAAACCACTATTCTAACCTCGCTTCGCTCCGTTACAACGCGGTTCTTCGACGCAGCATGCGAAGCCACTGGGCGTATTCAAGAGTGCCTGTGTGTATGAAAACGAGCAGCTCTCCGTAGCCCAAGCAATTAAAATTAAAAATAATTATACCATCCGAAATTTCAGTAGATGAGACGCACTTAGACATGTTACAGCTGATTTTTGGGGCTTCTAAGATTTCCTAGCCCATCTGTGCATATTCAAGCATGCCTGTGTGTGAAAAAACAGGCAGCTTTAGGTATAAAAAAAAATATATATATAAAATTAAAATAATTTATATAAAATATAGTATAAAATTTTTTTGTTGTTGCTACATAGTCAGATGTGTTTCGACTTATATCGGCAGCTGCTGCGAATTGAATTGAAGTTGAAAATGATTGTCCTGTCGGAAATTTAAGGATGTGACCCACTCTGACATATCTCTGCTGATTTTTGGGGTAACTGTGATTTGCGAGCCTACCCTTGCATACGCTTGATTCTCGTCTTATTTTTTGTCTTGATTTTTGTCTTACTTCTTGTCTTGATTTTTGTCTTGATTTTTGTCTTGCTCTTTGTCTTGCTTTTTGTCTTGATTTTTGTCTTATTTTTTGTCTTGATTTTTGTCTTACTTCTTGTCTTGATTTTTGTCTTGATTTTTGTCTTGCTTTTTGTCTTATTTAGTCAGATGTGTTTCGACTTATATCGGCAGCTGCTGCGAATTGAATTGAAGTTGAAAATGATTGTCCTGTCGGAAATTTAAGGATGTGACCCACTCTGACATATCTGTGCTGATTTTGGGGCAACTGTGATTTGCGAGCCTACCATTGCATATTCAAGAGTTTCCGTGTGTAAAAAAACGGGCATTCCTCCATTCCTCGTGCAATGATGAAAGAAAATACTTGCTTCATTGAAATATACTTCATTGAATACAATTATTAAGATTGCTATTTCTATATTGTCATTGACGATTTGATAACGTTACTGTATTTAAAAAAAAATAAAAATAACAAATCTGTAGCAATAACACGAATTTTTATTTTCATTCATTTCTATACGGATTTAATTAAATATAAATGGATAAAAAATGTTAGATAAAAACAAAGCTAAAGGCCTATACAAAAAAATATATTACAGTCGAGACTAAAATCTAGACGAAACGCAAAATTAAAATAAAATCGAACGTATGTACGAAAAATAATATTATTACAAGTTTGACGTCATTGTGGTGTCTATAGACCCCCGGCGCGTCGACTTATGAAATTTTTTTTGAATCGATATGATGGACTCAGATGTGTGCCGCATGCAGATAGGAACCGTTTGAGAATACACGCAACTGCTGATTGAATTTCATGAGATCGGATAGCCCGCGGAAAGAAGAGGATCTAGTTCTCAAAATTATATCTTTTTACTTTCAGCAGGACGGAACACATCTGAGTCCATCATATCGATTCAAACGTTTATAAATTTTTTTAGATTATAACGGCGTACGTCATGGCAAAACGAAAATTTCATAAGTCGACGCGCCGGGGGTCTATAGACACCACAATGACGTCAAACTTGTAATAATATTATTTTTCGTACATACGTTCGATTTTATTTTAATTTTGCGTTTCGTCTAGATTTTAGTCTCGACTGTAATATATTTTTTTGTATAGGCCTTTAGCTTTGTTTTTATCTAACATTTTTTATCCATTTATATTTAATTAAATCCGTATAGAAATGAATGAAAATAAAAATTCGTGTTATTGCTACAGATTTGTTATTTTTATTTTTTTTTAAATACAGTAACGTTATCAAATCGTCAATGACAATATAGAAATAGCAATCTTAATAATTGTATTCAATGAAGTATATTTCAATGAAGCAAGTATTTTCTTTCATCATTGCACGAGGAATGGAGGAATGCCCGTTTTTTTTACACACGGAAACTCTTGAATATGCAATGGTAGGCTCGCAAATCACAGTTGCCCCAAAATCAGCACAGATATGTCAGAGTGGGTCACATCCTTAAATTTCCGACAGGACAATCATTTTCAACTTCAATTCAATTCGCAGCAGCTGCCGATATAAGTCGAAACACATCTGACTATGTAGCAACAACAAAAAAATTTTATACTATATTTTATATAAATTATTTTAATTTTATATATATATTTTTTTTTATACCTAAAGCTGCCTGTTTTTTCACACACAGGCATGCTTGAATATGCACAGATGGGCTAGGAAATCTTAGAAGCCCCAAAAATCAGCTGTAACATGTCTAAGTGCGTCTCATCTACTGAAATTTCGGATGGTATAATTATTTTTAATTTTAATTGCTTGGGCTACGGAGAGCTGCTCGTTTTCATACACACAGGCACTCTTGAATACGCCCAGTGGCTTCGCATGCTGCGTCGAAGAACCGCGTTGTAACGGAGCGAAGCGAGGTTAGAATAGTGGTTTCCAATACGCAGTGACTTGAATTTATTTTCTATATCTGCTGCATAAGTCACGGAGAGCTGCCCGCTATCCACACGTGGGCAGTCTTGAACTTGCATGTATACTTAAATGTATACTACATACTCTTGCATGGACTACACTTATCGGACTGATCAGGGGGGTTAAGTTTGACATTTTATTCTGCCATCTGAACTTTGTTACTGCGAAACTGGAAACGAATGAAATTATTACCGATTACACCGATGTGTTTACATGTGTTAGTTTTCGTTGACATCTGAAATTTGTCACTGTGGAACCTGAACATAGTTCTCACACAGATGTGGTTTTTGTGTATTAGTTTACCCCCACCACCCGAAGTCCCTGGCCCTAGTAATGTATAATGACTGAAGAAATAGTACATAACATCAGGATGGTATTCTTCAGTCAACGTGTAGGAATATGATCGCATGGGAATGTATCAAAATACTAATCAGCAGGAAGTGGAATACATACATAGATACACATTGAAAAAAGTCAAACAGCAAGGAATTTATTTCACTCAGTATATTCTTTATGATTTTGACATAACCCTATTGAAAATATCGGCGACGGAAACAATTCGCTGTGACGTCGGAACCACTTGGTAAACATATCAAATACATACATACGAGCTCGTACCTCCGAAACCACCTCAAAACTATGTCGGATCGCAGATATGAATTTGGGATAGCAAAACGGCGTACTTTGCGATGTATTTTACGACGTACGTTGCGACGTACTTCAAGATGTACTTTATGACGTACTTCGCGACGTACTTTGCGACGTACTTCACGACGTACTTCACGAGGCAAGTTTGTACTTCGCTCATAGCACATTGTGTAGAGCATTCTTATGTTCATGGTTTTGCATCGTATTTTAGCAGGATTTTTTTTATAAACGAATATAACTCGTAAAGTCAATTGAAAGACATTGCCTGATTTTTTCACAGCCTTTATTAATAATACAGCAACGATTATTATACATACATGAAATTCACAGCAGGCATGTACGCCCTTCTTACATTGAGAGGTTCTTCAATTCCGGTGTAATCATACCGTTACACTTGGACTTTTTTTATATAGCAATCAACTGGTTTCTCAATTCCGGTATAATAATAGTTTTCTCATGTAATCAGTTGATTCGTTTCCTAATTTCAGTAATAATGTTACATAGAGTTGTTTTTACACGTATATATATATGAGCCACGATAGATTGACAATTTTCTGCTCCGTAATTTTTTTCTCATTTAATAATAATGTAAGTTTGGAACTGCACATAGGTATTCGTTTTCTCCTAATTTAATATTCACGCATATTTTTGCGATACTGTTGGTTAATATTGCTGAATGTTCATCACTCATGGTAACTACCATTTGTAACATACTAAATTTGTTGTCGTAAGCATTTCTCGTATCAACTTTTGCGACAATAGCATGCTCTTGTTGATTCGCAGAGTCCACTGTGAAATTAATTATTCTCACATATGTATTGTCAGCTAATACGGCGTATGTTATCGGATCGCTCGTTAGCTCGCAACGCAGACATGTACAAGCATGAGTCTTTTACAATTTTCTTGTAGGAAACACTGTGTTCGCCAAGGTTCAGTTTTTGAGACCATAATTCATTCACCCGGGATACAGACCCAAAATATCTAATGCCATTCGGTCGAAACGTCTGTTTTGCTATTGTTGATCCAAGAGTGTTACAATATTGTTTCACAGCAGATGAGGCAGATGGATAAACGTGTTCTTTCAGATCAATGTAACTATACTTTAAGCAAATTCTGCGACATATTTGGTGATGCACACCCTTCGCAGCGTGAATCACCTTTAACAAATCGCCGTTCCCGGATTCAAACGCGTAAGCGCTGTGAGACCACAGTGGTCCCCAATCCGAAACACTCTTCGCTAAATGTAAAAGCGAATGAACATTGAAAGTCATCGCTGCTTTACTGTATATAATTTCACATTTGCCAACGAATTTTCGTAATAACCTGTCAGCTGCATCAACCTCCCTAAATGTGAGTTCTCCTTGGGACAATATGTAAAACGCCTCTACAAATAAAACCCAATGCATCAGCAGGTTGTCTGGCAATATGTCTCTAAGCACCGTCATACTATAAAACAGTGTCCAATTCTCCCACTCGCGGGCCTTCCAGAATTCTTTGTCTGAAAACGGTCGAACAAGTCTACCGACTTGGTGCGGTGCTCTAATAGTATTCATAAGTGCATCAATGTTTTTAATAACACCTCGAGGAAGCAATCCCGCTTTGTTATTGTTGCCGAACCATAGAGTGGCAAACTGTTTGGCAATACCCGCGCCACAGTGCAAGGAGTCAACAACACAACCGTCAATAATGTCGTATCCCGATAAATTTATTAATTGGGATGGAGATTTTACTCTAAAAATAGTCTTATTTGATTTTACGGCTTCACTCATGTGTCTTATTGTTTCCTCAACACTCCTATCTTTTGGTACGTAATTTTGCAGTGGATATTTGATATTTCCCGATCTTGGTTTACCCGGGTCACTGCGAACCCATTCACCAGGGTGGAGGCACTGGCCACAGCCGTAGGATCCATTAAATTGTGTGAATCCTTGCACTGGAGCGCGAGCGACAGCATCGACACAGCAGATAAGAGTGAAAATCTTTATGCGCAATTTATTACAGTTTATTGTGCACTCGACACCTTCGCTGGCAAGCTTATTCATACACTGCACGAAAGGTTCCAGAAATACCGTCATATTCGGCTTGTCTTTACCAAACCAAAGACCTGCTAATATCAACTCTTTACTACGAACTTGAAATGGTAGCTCATTTACCATTAAAAATATTGGCCAAATCGAATGGCTGGAACTCTCAAACAACGGTGCTCCGTCTGTATTAAAGGTTACCGTAGCGTATGAATGTCTGTCAGTTTGGTTTAAAGTTTCAAGAAACTGTCTGTACTTCTTACCATCATAGACGTCACGCATATGACCATTGTTACGAACTGTACGATTGACTACGTTATGATAGTACTCACCGTTCGATTCTATCAATTTGGATATCGGTGATGCGACATCCATGACGACAAAGAAGTCTTTGAAGCTATAATCCTTAACATTCAGAACCATGGTACAAATTTTACATTGAACATAATGATCTTTTCGTTCGAATTGGCCAATGCTTGCACCGCAATTGGAACATGTCGCATAGAAGGTCATCTTATTTTTCGGATAGAATAGTTTGTCGATGAAATATCTGCTATTCGATATCAATGGTTCAGCGAAAATCATATTTATCAGTTGGAATAGATGTTCTGTCTGGGTTAAGGATAGTGCATGTGTCAGTACGTACTTAATAATCATTAAAACTACTTCGCCGACAGTTTTGTTGATACGTGTGGTTATGGGCTGCATGAAAGCTCCAGCGTTAATCGCATCTTGAAGTGAAACATAACTTTGTAGCAATAAATCGTTTTCACAGCCATCTTCATCGATTGCTGGATCATTTTCATCGTCGACAGCGTCCAGAAAACAATGCTTCGCAGCGTCGGATTCGTCATACATAATAAAATCAGGCACGTCTTCAGTAACATCCTGCAGTCAAAATCATATCCCAAGAATTAAATGATTGCATGAAAGATTGATCGTGTCAGTTTTGCAGCTGTCCACGAATATCTGTAATTAATCTACAATTTCTTCATATTATGTATATGTTTCATCCATGATAATGCACACTTCAGTTGATCTATCCGGGTAATTTCATGCCAAAAATTCGGACTTAACACATACTGGTTTCGTATTTACAGTATCGGTAACTATTACAGACTCACTAAATAACATTGCTTCACCGTGGTATTACCTTATACACGTAACTTTTGTCGTTTTCGATATCAATCTCCTCGGCCAATGATCTGACGACGTCCATTAAGAGAGGATTACTCCCTTGTACCGGACTACCATTACGTACGTTGGTCTGGAATAATTGCGCATATACGATGATTTATAGTTGACAATCAATACGCGAAACATCTCATAAATACTGATGAACATACCAAACAAAGGTTGTCTTACCTTCGATAATTCGTCTGCAGGCTTATTTTCATCGATGTTCTGGACAGGAACTTCATCGTTGTTTACAGAAGGTTCCTTTTCTAACGGCAAGGTATCGTCCCCTCAACTAGAAAACGCTCTGTAGTCGACCGCGAGCTGCTACAAGTCAACGATTTTTTTTTTTTTTTCGAAAAACTCTAGTTGAAAGTCTTACAGAAATATGCATATTTACCTGTACTCTACGTTCTTTTCTAAATCTGTACCATGAAGAAGACGGCACTTGAAACCGCGACTCAGGCTCTAAGTACCTCTTGTAATACTTGTGTTTACGCTGGTTCATGGTGATCTCTAAAGTAGCGTTTAAAAATGGTAAAACCTATAATTTCACTCGTATGATATTTCATTCAAAATTGATTTTATTTATACTTAGTATGAATATATGTCAAATAGCCCGAAATAGCCCATTTTACAACAGTCGAAATAGTATAGGTTATAATATATTGCATAAACGAATTTTCATGACGGTAAATTTTCTAGTTACAATCTCAATGCAAGCATCGCTCAAATATTCATATCCCGTGACGAAAGCCACAAGGTCATAAACGTACGTTTTAAGACATCCCAAAGCGATTAACATTCGACGTTCCAGTATAAACCAAAGAGACTTGCTGTTCACTGGTGACACTTTTTCTTCTTAATTCAGGGCTTGTTGATTGTTCGGATTCGTAATGAGCACCACAAATCTGATCGACGACGAAATATTTCAGAGATTCGGATGGAGAGTATATACCATAACTTTCTGTAGATACGGAAACACCACGGATACCAACCCAAGAGTCGCACGTCTGGTGGATTGCGTTGCCTACCATAAGGCTTATAACTTTCCACAGAACATCTCTGTAGTGAAGGGGAATATGCAAGGCACGCTTACACGCGTCCAGTATTCTGATTGGTCGCGGAAGACCGCACTTTTGTCGTTTCATCCATTGAAACCCGCCTTTGCGCGAAATAAAAGCAATCGTCCCACACGGATGCCTGTTGCCATGAGGTTCAAACCCCAATGATTTGGTGATTACGCATGCGAGACTTGGGTCAAACGTTCTCGGGAGTCGGAACACGTGGTTCTTGGCAACCGCGTTACAAGACGAGATTGTGTGCATTTTGCGTTATACTCGAGTGTGTATAGTGATGGCAGAATCACAATTTATAACTCACGCTTACATTTATTTTCCAAGCAACGGATTGCACAAAATTTGTCGAGTGTCATCCGTTTTGCGATTTTATCCTACATCGGAATCAGATTTCGTACGTAATAAAAAATATAAAGTGTGGTTCAATGGAACTGGCGCTGGGGACGACGTGTTGCTGAAAGCACACATCATGTTGCTGGGCGGTAAGTAATACATAATAATTTTCTTGTTTCAGTTCTGAATGAAACTGTCTCGTCTACTCGATTCACAGAGTTGTATGAACACATATCGCGTGTCCAATGGTGAAAGGGCGTATGTGCCAACAAAGTGTGCCAACGTCGTTCGTCTAGCCGTATTAGTATCCGCATTGTTATAACGTTAGGCATATACTGTCAAACACCTGCACTACATAATGTAAGCTTCCTCAATTATAGGTAGTGAGTCAGACGTGCAGCGCAAACGAGACGGGTCTCGACTGAGATTCCCGAATACACGAAACTTGAGTTTCACTTCGGATAGCGCTAGTTCGTCAGCTGCTGTGAAGAGACGAAAGATCGCTGCGAAGTCAATTAAAAAGGTACCAGAATGATGTCAGAAACTATTTTTGACCATTTGAGAGATATTTGAAGGAAAAAAAATTTTAACAAAATATTTTGGGTACCCCATTTCTCCCTCCTACCCCGTTTTGCCCCCTCGTCCCCTATATTATCTGAACGTTGTTGTAGGTGGTCCGAAAGAAGCCAACCCACGATCCACGTAAAGTGGCCATGCGTAACGCGAATGAAGAAATCCTTCGAAAGTACAAAAAGTTCATGGCCGCCGGTCCGAGGACTGACAATTCCTCCGAATCCGATCGGTATGTTGAGGGTAATTACGTCAAACCAATGTTCTAATTACTTCGTGAATGTATAAATTCCACCTGCAATGCATTACAGCGACTCTGAAACGACGCTCGTCATCTCACGAACTCATTCGGTTGCAAACTCGCAACCGGTCCCAAGGCCGCGTTCGATTGCAAGCTCGCGACCGGTCATAAGGTCGCATTCGGTTGCAAGCCCGCAACCGATCGCAACGCCGCAAACTCGTCGTGGCCGCGAAGAGGCTGTATCAGTAAAAGGCATACGATCACTAAACCAATGCGCGCCACCACTTCAACACTGTACCCCTCATATCCATCACAACACTCCGCCCCGTACTCGTGCACGGCTGATGGATTCGTGCGGCACAAACTCATCACGGGAAGAACGACACGTGAGTCCAACGCACCGCTGCGTTGGGATTCAGCAAACTCGGAGTGGACGACGAGAAAGTGTAGTACACGCGAGAAGATTTTCAGGTGGACGGCAAGCACAACAATGCCTAGTAAATGACGTGCCACGACGACGCATACTCAGAGAGAACGTGGAACGTATTATAAGCCGGGCTGACGTACCCCACGAGTCGGTAAGCATAGTATCAAAACAAAGCGGTGCACAAAAATTCATGTGCCTCTAACTCCGCCATTTTAGAGAATTTTTCAAAATCCGTCAGATTGTACTTTTTTTTTCCATAGTACTACAGATGTATTGAATGGCGCAAAGATCCGTGACTTGACGGTTTTTTTTTGAGTGAAGTGACGTGGATCCGCTCCTATTCTCCTTTACTAATGATTACAGGTACGGATCGATGCGAACACATCGGTGAACCGAGACACGTGGGAAGTTATGATGAGTAAGAACGATTCCAAGTTTACAAAGGACGTTGCTGTCCTACTGTGGGGGATTGAAGGCCTATCAAAAAAGTGCTTGGACAGCGGGCGAGCCAACAAACACCTACGACCAGGACACGAATTACGAACGGAATTGACTCCAGAAAAATACGAAACAGTTAAAGGTTAAGCATATTTCTATGAACATGTGAGGTGACTCACTTCGTGTCGATAATTCATAGATTTGGAAAAAAACTGCATCTTCATCCACATACTATATCAGATTTCGCAATTTGCAAATGATATGGGCGTTTATTCGTTGCGCTATAACTGAAGATAGAGTGAATGTTTGTTACTATTACGATGTTTGCATTTGCACAATAGGCCTCTTGGATACATATACATGCTTAGTTAAATGAGATTGTGTGGCGTGTATATGCATGGAAAAAACGACCCAGTATCGCCACAAAACTCCGCAAGGCAGCGCTGATAGGCGTATATGTACACGGGTTTCACACACACTAATAACACGCATGTATGTTATCCAAGAGGCGTATTGAAAAAGTGATGCAGGTTCTGTCATCAGAAATATTTGATGTTTTTTTTTTTGAAGATTGCTTGTTTCATAAACTGACTACAGCGGGTGTGAAGGGTAAACAGCGGGCGAGCCGAATGAGCAAGATATGGAAGTACATTTCGGCAAAGATATATGACTGTAGGCGCAAACTAAGTCTCACCGGCGATCATGGAAACCAAGTATAATAATAATATAATACGTACAATAAGGAACTATATATGTATAACGGTACGACTACCGAAATTAGATCTCAATGCAAGAAGGGCCTATGGGCGTGGTATGAAATACTACTAGGTATTATTAATAAAGGCTGTGAAAAAATCAGGCAATGTCTTTCAATTGACTTTACGAGTTATATTCGTTTATAAAAAAAATCCTGCTAAAATACGATGCAAAACCATGAACATAAGAATGCTCTACACAATGTGCTATGAGCGAAGTACAAACTTGCCTCGTGAAGTACGTCGTGAAGTACGTCGCAAAGTACGTCGCGAAGTACGTCATAAAGTACATCTTGAAGTACGTCGCAACGTACGTCGTAAAATACATCGCAAAGTACGCCGTTTTGCTATCCCAAATTCATATCTGCGATCCGACATAGTTTTGAGGTGGTTTCGGAGGTACGAGCTCGTATGTATGTATTTGATATGTTTACCAAGTGGTTCCGACGTCACAGCGAATTGTTTCCGTCGCCGATATTTTCAATAGGGTTATGTCAAAATCATAAAGAATATACTGAGTGAAATAAATTCCTTGCTGTTTGACTTTTTTCAATGTGTATCTATGTATGTATTCCACTTCCTGCTGATTAGTATTTTGATACATTCCCATGCGATCATATTCCTACACGTTGACTGAAGAATACCATCCTGATGTTATGTACTATTTCTTCAGTCATTATACATTACTATTACGTATTTTGAATCAGGCGCCGAAACTGTTCCTACCAAGGTGGCGATCCCTCCCGCCGCGCGCGAGACATTCCCCTTTCCCACCACCATAGTTTACACTCCGTCCATACTATTCTTACGTCCATGGGCGGAGCGCTTTTTTCTCTACCACCATATACTTGGCAGATAAAAAAATTATTATTGATTATTGTTGGTAGCAATCGTTAGGGAATCGTTTGGGAATATTTGGGAAAACATTTCTATCATTTGGGAAAAATTTATTGAATCATAATTAATTAAATTTAGTTCTGCGTATAGTTAGCAGACGCATAATTGCAGAAAAAAGAACTGTACATGAATTTGTTCTAAATCGTTTGGGAAACTCATATATAAACTCCTTTTCATTTGGGAAAAGCTGCAAATTGTAATTTCGTTGTTAATTCAGCCTGAGTAATTACAGTGTAAAATCCTCAATTCTAGGGAATTTCTCCTCGACCGGGTTTTCCCCCCAGATGGCTAGGAACGTCAAGTATTCGCATTTGATTGCTATCAAGTGCGATTTTTCGTACATGAAATTATTTATTGGCAATTTGTAGATGTTCGATGATGCTCTTCTGACGTTTGGTAACCAACCGACTATCCGTAGGAGTAAATGTGCGTTTTCGAATTAGAGCACTGTGCGGCACAGTATAGTTAGCAGTATAGTTAGTATTTTGAAGATCGAGCGACTCCTGCTGCTGATGTCGTTCCTGTTCGTTATCTCTACCAGACTGCCTAAAACCTAGCCTCAAATTCCGTCGACGGATGTATGAAATAAATTCTGATAGGATCAAGGAAACAAAACAAACAACTGCTTTTAATTGTTTGACTCTAGTTTGTTAATTCCGTCGCATTTTCTGTGAAATTAAATAATTATATGTATAACATAACTGTGCGCTCGATCGTCTGACAGCTATCCCGTGAGCTATCATCAAAATGCCAATCAGTTAAAAATTAAGTCAAGCAATTAAGAGCAGTTGTTTTCTTTTTATTTCCTTAACCCTATCAATGTTCATTTCATGCATACATCGGCGAAATTTGAGGTTAGGTGTCAGGCAATCGTAGTTACATGCATATCGATCATCTGACGCATGTCAATCATCTTATTTCGCTGGAAATACGTAGAAGTAATGAGAAAAAAAGGGGTAGATCAATAAGAAAATATGGAATTCCTTCGACAGTTGATAAAAATTTTGCCGGGGAAATCAGTCCAAGGGAAATTCCCTAGGATTCTTCCTCCGTCGAGATTTACATTGTGCGGCACAGTGCTCTAATTGGAAAACGCACATTTACTCCTACGGATAGTCGGTTGGTTACCAAACGTCAGAAGAGCATCATCGAACATCTACAAATTGCCAATAAATAATTTCGTGTACGAAAAATCGCACTTGATAGCAATCAAATGCGAATATTTGACGTCCCTAGCCATCTGGGGGGAAAACCCGGTCGAGGAGAAATTCCCTAGAATTGAGGATTTTACACTGTAATTACTCAGGCTGAATTAACAACGAAATTACAATTTGCAGCCTTTCCCAAATGAAAAGGAGTTTATATATGAGTTTCCCAAACGATTTAGAACAAATTCATGTACAGTTCTTTTTTCTGCAATTATGCGTCTGCTAACTATACGCAGAACTAAATTTAATTAATTATGATTCAATAAATTTTTCCCAAATGATAGAAATGTTTTCCCAAATATTCCCAAACGATTCCCTAACGATTGCTACCAACAATAATCAATAATAATTTTTTTATCTGCCAAGTATATGGTGGTAGAGAAAAAAGCGCTCCGCCCATGGACGTAAGAATAGTATGGACGGAGTGTAAACTATGGTGGTGGGAAAGGGGAATGTCTCGCGCGCGGCGGGAGGGATCGCCACCTTGGTAGGAACAGTTTCGGCGCCTGATTCAAAATACGTAATAGTAATGTATAATGACTGAAGAAATAGTACATAACATCAGGATGGTATTCTTCAGTCAACGTGTAGGAATATGATCGCATGGGAATGTATCAAAATACTAATCAGCAGGAAGTGGAATACATACATAGATACACATTGAAAAAAGTCAAACAGCAAGGAATTTATTTCACTCAGTATATTCTTTATGATTTTGACATAACAGACAAAGGTGAATTATTGCCCTTTGAATAGAGTTAACTTATTTAATCGATGCCTTTCACTGTTTGAGTAATCTAATGCTTCTTTTCCAATGTAGAACAGTCTAACTTGAATATATTTACAGACAATCGCTCTTATCAAGTGAACATCGTGACTTTCTAAAACAGATTGATCATGCGAGTGTTTGCGTAAACTTGTGAATAAGATCTCCGATTCAGTAAATTGAGAAAGAACATAATTCACAAGGTATGCCGCACTGTATCTTTGATGTAAAAATCGTCCTCCACTCTCCTTCAGACTAAAGCGTACAACTTTCTCAGCTTCTTTGCAAATTTTGATGACATCCCTAGAAGGATATTGTAAGCCACCGTGACTTTTTATTTTAATTAAATTCGACTCTAAATGATTTTCGTCTCCAGTTAATGCCTCAATGCAGTCATCGCAGCGCAAAGTTTTCTTCAAATGCTTCACAACAAAACCGGCGATATAAGCTATGACTCTTGAAGAAAAGTTCGTGAGCGTTCTTATATCTGGTACATACGAATGATCTTGGTATGTATTCAACGTTAGATCTAAGTCATGTAGGGGTTCTATTAGATCTTGACTGTCCACGCGAGCTAAGCGAGATGACACATTGATGATCTGCTCTGAGTTCTTAGCGGAGGAGACATGGAGAATCGTTATATTTTCCAGCGGTATGCAGTTTCCAGAACCAGTGTCACGAACTTCGGAATGTATCAATAATTTTTTGATTGCTGCTTTGAACTGACGAACGGTTGGATTATTGTTGTGTCCACCTTGCGATCGTATACATCCAAAAAATAGCTCAATGTGATCTTGGCTAGCTTTATACGTTGGGATGTATTTAAGCAATGTTGTTTTCTGACAAAGTTCTTCGTATAAACCTTTTAGGCTTTCGATACATACTAGAAATCCAAGGAAACCGGTTCTTTTGGTGGTATCCAGAACTCTTCGACCATCTACGAGTGTGAGATGTAGTATGTAATCTTTACATTCATCCATTCGTTTCATGACTTGTGAATAATTCGTTGAATATAATGGTTTTTTGTAATGCATCTGACGCATGTTTTTGGAATTTAAAATGTCAAAGAGATCATTCACTATTTTCAAAAAAGTTTCAGTCGCAAAGCTCTGTTCAAACTCTGGAAGTTGTAAGTCATCTCGACAGAGGTGTAGAGAATCGGCGATAGATGTACTGAACACTTGTGTTGCTAAGCGCACTTTCATTTTCTGTTTTTTATAATGAATATGTGCTGAACGGAGTTTGTTCGCTAAATGTAAGCCTTCATTACTCTGCAGCTTATGTAATTCCTCCAAGAATTTCCATTCGATCTTCTGTTTATTACCATCAATTAGAACTTTTTCATCTCCAAAAATGTTTCTAACGAGTTTGGCCATATGCGAAGGGTCAGGAAATATAAATATTTTCTCCTTCGTTACCGGATGCATGAAATGCGTCTGTAATGAATCAGGATTCAGATTACATTCAAATTTTTTTACTGTGGATAGATTAGTTGGAGCGCCATCGAAGGTGAGAACAGAAACTTTGACACCAGTTTCATGCAACAGAGATATACCTTGCAATATTAAATTGCATTTCTGGTCAGAATTCACTCCATTAATGAGGAAATACCCTATCGGTATCTTCCAGGCACCGTTCATGCAAACAGAAAGAAATACCAAAGCTTCTTTCGCGATAGTAGTGGTATCATTTGCAATATTTGTTCCAAAGTCCACATAGCCGCAATATTTTGTCCCATCATATTCAACATGCTGCCTGATGGACATTTCATCAAAGACTAAGGTGCCAATCAGTTGGTAATTAACAGCTTTCACACGTTCAGCAATGCAGGCCAAGGCCTCGTCAATGAATCCTGGGTCTGCATTGATTGATCGGTACCAGCTGCTCATTGTCTTCGGATGTGGCAAACACGAATCAAAATGTTCCCGTACGTAATTGTATGCTCTTGGTGAGTAATACTGAAGTGTTAGTGCAAATGTTCTTAATTCGGGCGAGTACTCTCTAGAAACTCCTATAGTCTTTTTTCCCTTGCACACTCTGCTAGCAGTTTTCGCAACAAGGCGTTTTAAAATATGTACGTTTGACCTACCGATAGTTTCTAATATATCATGATGCTCCTCGGCAAGCAAATTTTTTGCTCTTAATTCGTTCAAAACTGATTTCAGAGCAGCGATTCTTTTTCCTTGACGTTGAGTTTTTTTCTTGAGTGCCTGTATTGTCTTCCGAGATTCTTCTTGTTGATAATGCATAGCTTTCCGGAGAAGTGCTTTCCTTGGGCTATTTTGTGTCCTATCTGGAGACATAGCTGTCGCTTTATCACATGTTGATATTGATGTGCTCGATAAATCCATTTCAAAAGTAGTCTCTGTAAAATCATAGAGGTTTGTAAGTGTTGTTTTGAATTCCTTCGATTATAGATAATCAGGTGCAAATAAGCTACATACGTGTGGAAATCTCTGATGTAGTTCGTGGATATTCTACAGTTTTTTCATCCAATATTGAGGACTTACACTGCCGTTTCAGTATGTCGACTTCACATATTTCGTCATGCTCCCGACAACGTTTTTTAGAAACAATATGTGATGGTAACTGCAATTGCATATCAAATGCTAATTAATATTTTATCAATCTATTAATACTACGTCATGGCATATTTCAATCATAAACGAGTACTCACAGTGACATCGGATTCTCCAGACATTTCCTCGCCCAGTATCTCATTGTCTATCACAGCTGATGACACAGTTTCATTTCTCAATGAATGTGATACTTGGCTGGAATGTGGTGAAGAATCTTCGTTTAATTTGTCAGCATCTGGCAAATTCAACTGGAATAGTAAATACTTATTCAATACATGTTTAGAGAAGTTATACGTTTACTGTAAATAACGATATAATGTAACCGGGAAAAAAAAATAATTATACTCACAGAGGGGACAGCATCATTTTTGAGCCTTACACAGTTCATTGACGTTCGGTCAAAACTGTCTTCAGCAAAGTGCAGTGAACAAACATATGCATTCTTGGGTAGATTTGTAGACTGCTTTCCTATGCACTTCACCCATTGCAATCTTCGGCTTTCTACCTTAGGAAATCTAAATACATACCGGATTAAGGTTATCTACAATAAAACAACGATGGTACAACAGTTATTAAGTATCTTTATTACTCAACTGAGCAGTTACTTACCGGTGAAATGTAACCTTCGTCGTTGCTTCTAACTCAGTTTGATATTTCGTTTTGGCAGAACTACGGTTCGGGCAAAGTTTCACCACACAATATGGCATTTTGCCAACTTCATATACACTTCTCACTCGATAATATCACCGAAAGTAAATAATGTTTGATTCAATACTGATTTCTTCGTAACACAACACAACAGCAAAGCTCATACGTTCATCACGTAACCACGGAAACGCTGGTAGTTGTTAGACGCCATCGGCAGATCACAGCACTAGTAGCTCCTACCAATATGGCGGCCCCCCCCCCCCCCCGCCGCGAATGTGGACACTCCCCGTGCCCTGATGCTCCGTCCATACTATTCTTACGTCCATGCTCCCGACATATCTCTGTCTTTTAAATGTTAGCTTCAGTGCCTCTTATGGGATCGCTCAGTCTATCTCTCTAAGTCTATGGTTCACATTCGACTCAAAATCAATAGGGGGCTGGGAAAAGTCGGCAGATACCTACCTTTAAAATCTCAATTATATGCGTGCGACTATTCGACAGATATCGTGGTCCTTGTCTGCGGTCCAAGAAGAAGAAGAATAATTTTTTTGTAATCTTTTTCAGCTTTCAACAATTATCATTTCGAGATCCGTTCGAACGATTTGGTTAAGATTTAAACTAGAAAGTCCTTGTGGGTAAGTCTTCGAGCCCTGTAAATTTCATCTAGAAATATTATACCCTTCCGGAGATATGATGTACACTCACATGCAAAAACGTGGTTTCAAAGACCCCCCGGGAAAAGAATTCTTGCTAGCGCTCGCCTACAAGTGAAAAAAAAAAGAAAAAAGTGGGGAGGGGTACTTGCCGGTGATTCGCTACCGCGAATCTTGATATCAAAATATGCGTTGATAGGTATTCGTGATGCGAATATAATTGATTATAGGTATTCCTATAGTATCGAATTGATAGTAAAATGTTATGAAGAGATAATATTTAATTAGTATTATTATAATGTAACATATGTATATAATTCCAATGTTAGCATCTATCGAAATCATGAGAGTATAATGTGATATAGAACTGTATGACATAATTGGTTACATAATATGATTTAATATTTAGTAAAAAATATGGTAAGAAATGGATATGTTAATTAAGGTACATTATAATATCCTCTTATTATTTCAGTATTATTTCTTATCTCAGAACAGATCTTCGAACGCAAAGGGTCCATCTGTGTATGCATCGTATCTAAGTGTTTGTGTATACGTTATGCGTGGGTGTTGTGTATGCGTTTGTGAAGTCCGGCTCTGAATTAAATGAGTATTTCATATTCTTAAAGCTAAATATAATATTAGTAGATTATTAATTGTATCGAATATAATTCAGCTAATAGTACGATGATTATAATGATTAATATGTAAAGGAATAGCAATAATAAAATATATGCGTGAAATATTCAGATTGATTGATTAATAGAGTTAAAGATAAAATATGTATAATTAATCTAATGTAATAAGTATTATTATTATTAATAATATTATTATTAATAATATTATTACATTAGATTAATTATTATTATTATTATTAATAATATTACTATTAATAATATTATTAATAATACTTATTACATTAGATTAATTATACATGTAAGAAAGAGGAGGGGTTTCTTTTCAAATAAGGGTCCACACAACACGCTCGGGTTCAGTTTATAAATCAAAAACCATTTATTGGGCACTATCTAATACACATCTGCTTTGTAAGACGATTCCGATAAGACTGGCTGGATAAGGCTCTAGCCGTTCCCGTGTGTTTTTGTGTACCCCTTCACGCAGAAAAAGGATTAGTTGAACCAAGCCAATACCGTTTCATTCAACAAAATATGGCGATCACGGGCCGCGAAATGAATATACATTTGAAGCAACAAAATTATTTGGTTCACTGAACTATTCGTGCCGAATAAATATTTAGTTGCATCAAATTAGAGTTCAGTAATTACAAATGACCTATTTCTTCAATTCGATTAGTTAACGCTCTTGTACTGACGGAATATTCGTTTCCTGTCACAATCAATGTAATTCAACTGAGAAACAGTTTAATTAGATTGACAGCACATGATTTTCTTGGTCCTCTAACATTCATTCCAAATAACTAATCAAAATGACTGCGCATTAAGTAATATTTCATGTGAACTTAAATATCAAAATTGTTGATTAGATTTTGTATCCGATTTGATATGACAAAATATTTATTCGGATTGAGTGCAAGAAGTGTTTCATGAAAAGAATTATCGGTATAGGTGATCAACTCATTGCTATCAATAGGTACCATTTCAGTGTTGGTGGAAACAAATATTTATTTACGTCAACTCACAAAGATGTAGTTCTGGAAAACCTGCTCATTTCATTCAATTCATTGACTTTATTGCATCAATCTTCCATTAGTTACATGCAACAAGTAACAAAATTCGCTCAAGAAAATATCTAATTCGATTCACAAGATTTGATTCTCGTTCAAATGAACATTTTGTCTGATTTATTTATGGAAAGGTTGCATTATATAAGATATTAGTTTGAATTGAAACAGGATAATGGTAATTTGAAAGGTCGATTCGATATAAATACTGGGCTCAATAACTGGACTTCCAATTGGGCTACATGGGAAGCGAGGAAAAAAAAAATATTACAATATTGAAAATTAAAAAATATATTGATCTTCAATCAACATTAGTAAATACATATATCAACCATTCGCATTTGAACAATTCTATTATAACACATGTAATGGTCTCTTATAATAATAGTTTTTGGGAAAAAGGTTAACAATAAGCATGAATATGTGAAATGAATCATATGATAATTACTTTCAGTCAGAGGAAACGTATAACTTTCCATCTGCTAGGCATGCAAATTATAAGGTTTATATGATATCAGGTTTTTGTGCAAAATGCAGCCCCATCTGTGGGTTTTTATCACTTCATATGCGTGAATGTGTCGTGAGAGACCAACATTATTGAGTTCAAGATATAGGAAATATGCATCATGTTTCTCATCGTTTATAATCCTCTGAATTTGAGCATACTTTGGACACTTGATCCCGTTGCCAATTATCACAATCATACCTGATTTGTACTTGGTTCCGTTAATTTCTACCCAGTGTGGTAAAAACAACTTATCACTTAAAACTAGATTATTAGGCAATGAGTCTCTAAATAAATAATAATTGTCCAAGTTACTTAATTTCACCTCAACACCAGGACCACAGACAAACCTGTAGTCAAGTCCTTTTTTAGCAATAAACCGATGGCTCAAAGTTAACTGATGCTTTAATGCCAAAGTATATGATATATTACGACGTGAATATACTACCTTTGCATTATTTTTAAATTCTTTATGTTTACCTTCAAATCGCATGCATGAAATATAACACAGTGGACCAACAGCTTTCATTATTCTCGGGTAATGTACCAAGAAATGGTGCTTCGGTTTTAGATTTTCATTAAAGAGCTGCATATATAAAACGTGGTGTTCTGAAACTAAAGTGCCAAATAATTCAGCAGTTTCCGACTGAATAGATGTGGCCGTTATTATGGATAACATTTCTTGAAGAATTATATACAGCTCCCAAGCCTCATTTTGTTCAGGGACGCAATCGCCTATGATCAACCCCAAGTGTTGTACTAAGCACAACATTTCAGACGCGCTGCAAATTATCATACCGTTCTTTAAAGCTTCGTTTTTAATCATGGGGGGACTATTAGCAGAAGCTGTATTTCCATAATTGAAGAATCTTATTCTGTTGTTAAGAGTTTCTAGAGAAAATAGTTTTTCATGATTTACTAGTCGATTAATAATTTTAGCTATATCGTACCGTAACACTCCTTCCAAATAATCATGCATATAATTGCAAGAAGGGTTTTCAGTTACGTGATAACTTAATGTTTCGTTAAAAATGCACTCTCCCTTTATTCCGTATCCCCGCAGTGCTAAGTCTGCACTGTAATTCAACCTAGTACGTATCATAGCTGTATCTTCCAATAACTGTTTCCGAAGTGTTTCTTTATCGACCCGGCAATATCTACATGAGTATTGAGCATTGAAACTTTCAACAAATCCACGTATTGTATGAAGGCCTAAATTATCACCCAATATTAGAGATAACGCGAAGAAAACCTGTTTTTTCTCAGTACCTGTATCAACTGATATGCCAATCTGCTCTAAATGAAGGATTTCGTTCTTTAGTTGGGTGAATACACTTTTATTGCCAAATACTGATAAATCCGATGAATTGTGTAACTGTGCTAGGAAGATATTTTCGAGCATAGAAGAATACTCCGGTGGTATTGCACCGATTGTATAATAGATAGCACCGAGCTTGTTAACACCAGTATGCGTTCCGAGCGGATTATTCACTTCGAAATCATCAAAATATATAAATAGGGGTAATACTAATTTGTCTTGGAATTTTTGTTCTATGTTTTTCCATATCGTGCCATTAAGAAAGCTAGTTGAGATCTGATCATTACAACTTTTGAGTCTATCCATATGAATTGTAATTTTACCAAGGACTCCAGGAAGTTCTAAGAATTTTTGTAACACAGCCCGCATAGGCACTATTTGCCCGTTGAGGCTGATTACATTTAATTGGCGAACACCATTAACGTTTATTGAATCCGTAGATGTACCAATTGAAAACTGATTGGGTTGAATAAGGTAACCAGAACGTTCCAAGTAT
Source organism: Rhogogaster chlorosoma (assembly GCA_944452935.1). NCBI lineage: Eukaryota > Metazoa > Arthropoda > Insecta > Hymenoptera > Tenthredinidae > Rhogogaster > Rhogogaster chlorosoma. The sequence goes on from OX101802.1 coordinate 19,062,726, forward strand.
TTGAGCCGCTGATATTCGGTTTCTAGATTTGCGAATGGTGATGCTAAAATATCGAACATTTTATTAAGGTCAGCACGTTTTGATTTGTCACGGTCAGCATTATTATATTTTTGTTTGATCAGAGATATGCAAGTAGATCCAAAACACTCAGTGATATTTTGAATAATTTCTTGAACTAAAGATCTTGTGACAGAAGAATTAGAATATAATTTAGAAATAAAACAAGCAGCATTCTGATGAACTAACACTGCAAATTCGTCTACCGTCATATCGACATAGTTATCTGGACTATCTGCCTCTTCTGACGAAGCAAATACTAAATCATGAGGATTATCGCATGCTTCTGTGTTATCAGCGGCCTTATTAATATTTGGAAGGTTAGCCTTTCGAACAGGAGATACAGACTGGTTTGAATTTATGAGGTGCTTACTATTTAAATGTTTGTAGTACGCGTATACAGAGATGATCTGTGGAAAGTTATAAGCCGTGTGGGTATGCAACCGGTGTTTCACTACGAAATGGCAACGTAGTCGATGCGAGAGTCGAATAAGTCGAATGAGTCGAATGACCGTATCTACAGACGACGTAACGGCAGCTGTCATTCTGCGGGGTTATAACCTAATAATGTTAGGTTATAACCTAATAATGTTCGAAATAAACCGATATTGACATCCGCAATTACCTGAATAACCCATTACACTTTCTCAAGGAAGAATATTTACCGTTGTATTAAGGAACTCTGATCACAAAATCTAAATCTGACAATTATTTATAACTCTCATTCTAACCTAACAACATGAGAGCCGCAGAATGACAGCTGCCGTTACGTCGTCTGTAGATACGGTCATTCGACTTATTCGACTCTCGCATCGACAGCGTTGCCATTTCGTAGTGTATCACCGGTTGCCTACCCACACGGCTTATAACTTTCCACAGATCATCTCTGTATACTACTGAAACTTCTTAAACATTTTCCTTGCTGACATTCAAAACGCGTGTACAATAATGTACTATGCTTTACTTTAATATGAATCATGAGACTCTTTGACATCGAAGTCTTAAATTGACAAAATGGACATTGAAACATCTGCAATGTACGTGTAATTCTACAGATAATTTCTAAAATTGAGTAACTTGGACAATTATTATATTATATTCTTCAATGAAAGAAGTATAATATTAATAATAGATAAATGCAATAATGATAATAGTTTGAAGACAATGCACCTAAGGCATTGTATTAGCGATTTCCATAATGTAAGATATTTGTCTATCCCATTTGGTTTTGAATTTGTAGAGACTCAGCTGAATTAAATACCAGATGTGTTCGCTTTCTGGAGAATATATGGCATTCAGCGCATGGAAGCTCTTGAAACATACGTCTAATGCTTTGTGAGTTGATGGAAGCTTGTACAACGTCGAATCGATTGACACATAAAAACTGTCGATACTATCCAGGGTTGGACCAACAACAATTATGTAGGGTTGTAACTTCAGTCCAAGGCTATTGACTTTGGCTATTCTGGCTTTTTGGGCTTTGGGTATGTCCCCTGGAAGCTGTAAGAAAATCCATGTGTGACTTATCAACAATGAAATAGACAATCCATCAATATTGAAGAAAAATTGTTGGAGATATAAAAATTCACATATAAACGTACTATTCTTCACTCAAAAGACAACCCCGGCGAAATGTAAAGCGTTTCATACAATAATAAGTACAAATAGTATCATATTGTCTATCCGATTGAAACTGTCATTGAAAAATATGTCGTCACAAATTGAATTTACATCTGCATTTCAAATTTCGCTCACCTTTACGTGAATGATGATGGTCTCCTGACATTCATTAATTGATGGTTTCCAATGTTGCGTCTTGTTACGACGTCTGCCTCTTGGCGGTATCAGATATGGCAGTAGGAGTAATTGAACAGCTACTTTACTATCTATGAGAATTAATATAATCAGCTATACATAAACTGAAAACACATGATTAAAGATCAATCGGAGAATCAAATGTTTACTCACCATTTTGAAGGGTTTCTTCATTCAGCATATCTAGTAAATCGGTGGCATTTTTTTCCTTGATAGGTTGTGAGTTCAGTCGATAATTTTTAATATGACCAAAAAATGAATCCCAAGTTGTAAATACAGCTGCTTGATTAGTATCGTCGTAAAGATAAGTAAAATCAAGCTCTATTAAGGAGTAACCCATGGGATGTTTAAGGATAGCCCATTCATTCATAAACTCAGCAGCACTTTTTAAATTACTATTATTGGATGTGGTATGGCGAACCGATGCAGTTGCTTCCCAATGCTTTAAAGCAGTTTCCCAGGGTTCACGATTATGCTGTAGCCACAGGACAGATTGCTGAATTTCTTCTATGGATACAAAAAATTGATGAAAGCGCATATAAAATGAACTGTCAAATTACGTCGACAGGGAAAGAGTTTTCTATGATATAGCAGCCCTGTATGAATAACTCCATAAGTGATGAATTCAGCAACATTTCCTTTGCCATCTTGAAATTACAGTTCTGTTTGACAAAGTCATAAAGATAAATATAAAATTCGATCCCGGTCGTTTATAATTTGTGATACTATTATACAAATTAATATGCATATTGTCATGTTCATTTAATAAAGGTAAAGGAAACATATTTTTCTTCTTACAACTTTGTCTCTTACTCTCAGCTTTAATTTCAAGGGTTATCTCAAATTCACATCTCCTTGAGCTGAATATTAGATTCACAAATATATTTCAATCGAAAAATTTGACCATAAGATAAGAAAAAGAAAGATATACGCTGATGTGAACCTAAGTGTGATTGATAATGAAAAGTTACAAACCAGTCGGTTTATTTGATTCGTTGATCTCACTCGCGCATGAAGCTGAAGAATTGCATGATTCTGATATTTTTCTGCAATCCCGCAATTTGTTTCTATATTTATCAACTAACTTTCCGCGAGCTGTGACTGGTCTTTGAGTTCTGGAGAACCGTTTTTTGACTGGAGGAATATAGTACGAACTTTCACATTCAGTCGGAAATATTTCCACAATTTTGCTGGCGAAGTATTGAAAATCCTGACTTTTTAAAACCCTAAGGAATATAAATGAAATATATCATTATCATTGTTACCTTGCATTGTCGCATCATATCTAACTTATGGAATGTGATATTTGAACTCTCTTTAGCAATGTATGAACCGAAATGTTTATAAATCAACTAAACGACCCGAGTAAAAATGATTGTATATACTTAGATACAATTATATAAAAGAGATATACAATCATATATATTTATATATAGAGTTATATATAATTGTATATAACTCTATACATTCGTATATATAATCCGATATAAATGTACTTCCACCAAATTTTATTTGATAAAATTATACATATTCTGTATATAATTATATATGGAGATACTATTGTTATAGGGAAGTTTATATAATTAGATATAATATCATATACAATTATATCTAATTCAATATAGTGTTGTATATAATTATATATATACGTGAAAATTTTATCCACGGTTTATATAATTAGATATAATATCATATACAGTTATATATAATCCTATATAGTGTTGTATACAATTATATATATACGCGAAAATTTTATTCACGGTATATAAAATTGTATATGACTGTATATGAGTACTTTCATTTTCTTTTGAAATACATATATAATTGTATATAATAATATGTTGATATGGCTTCATATATGATTAGATATAGAAACAGTTTTCTTTAATATAGTTTTATTCGCGTATGGAAGCATGCGGGTAAATCAAAAGATTGTTTATTAAAAGCTAACAAATTATGTATTCATTGGGCGGATTCAAAAAAATCGACTATTTTTTTGAATCAGCCTAGTATTCATGCAATATATTTACCAAATTTGATTACAATTATTTGGTTTCTTACAGAGATAATTTCCGATTCTGATCAGTTGATTAATATTAGTTTTTTCTTGATATTTTACTAACAAAATGTCATCGCTTTCTTCGACTGGTATAATATGTGTCACAATAGCTCTTTTTTCTACATGGCAAAACATATCAACGTTTTTTACTTTGAAACGTTGAATTATAAAATATAAAGTATTTTCAAATGAAAAGAAAAGACGGTTTGATCCATATATGGGAACACTTTCCTTGTTATTCGTAATTTCTATTACTGAACTATCGGTCTTAGTTATTTTGCACCTAACCGAAGTTAAAACTTCGTTCTTGATTTTTGCTCGTACGTGCATATCCAAATTTTTGTAATTGAAACCATTAGATTCAAGTAATTGACGTTCATCATCTCGAATTTCAATGGCCACTTTTTTCCCCAACAATTCCCAATTTTTTGATGAATATAAAGCATTTTTTTCGATGCGATATTTTAATATTTGTACACCTTGATTAATATTCAAATTATTGATTATCTCCTGGCCTATATGTTTATTGCCATGAACGAAATTAGCAATGTAACCATTTTGATTTTCAAATGGGAATGCCGACGTAACGTGCAGAGGGCCCCACCGCTTAACACATAAGACGAGATGTAACATTTGGTGAACGTTGTATGTCATCACGGAATCGTTATATAATTCTGGAATTTTCTGGACAAATACCTTTAATAATTCATCAGCTTTTTCGAGATCAGGCATTATCTTTATTTTGTCTTGAAGTAATGTATTGAGAGCTATCACGAAAAGCATCCAGTGTTGGAAAAACTTCTGTGGCAAATGTTTGACAAAAACGGGCAATGAATAGAACAAGATTAGATTGTAATATTCAGAAGCTTTGTAAAATTGAAGCTGGTTCAGACTTCTCGGTAGTCGATTGAATGACTGAGGAGGTTTGATGGCTAGCAAAGTATTATCAATCGTTTCAAAATCTTTTTTAATACTCCAAGAACCAGGTACATTAAGCCATAGATTAAAAAATTGTCTACCAACGCCAAGAAGTACCGAATGCATGTACTCTGGTAATACACATGTAGCGAGATCGAGTAAAGGTAAACTAGATAAAACAGAATATCCTTTGACTCCTTTAATGACCGATTTCGATGTTGATTCTAAGACTTGCCGAGCTTGTTTCTCCATTTCAAGGCCAACTCTTAACTTAAATGTGTCACTGAAAGGATATATACGGGATCTCTTAATTTTTCTTTCTTCCATATTTACGGTTTGTTCACTTTGTAGTTCGCAAATGTTGCAACCGTAATTGCCATTAAAATTCAATATATTTTGGAGTAAAGCCCTAGCTGGCGCATCAGCGATAAATAACGGAGCTACAACTGTTGAAATCAAAGTTTCTCCTGTCTTAGGATGTTCCCAAACTATCCCATCTCTGAAAACTTTTTGTATTTTTGAGCAGAACGGTTGAAGAAATGTGTTCATAAGCGGTTTACAATCACTGTCATACCATAAACCCAAAATAATAATAAATGAATTTCGCAAATATTGTGGAAGCTCTGCAATAGTGTACATTAAAGGCCAACAATTGCTCTTACTACTTTTGACCAGAGATAATCCATCGGTATTTAAGATGAGTGTCAAATCGTATTTATTTCTATTCTCACGTGCATTTACTCTTATATATTCTGAACCATCGGTGATATCGCTTATTATATTTGCATCGTCAGTATGCTCAGCTGAAAACGGTTTCAATTTTTCTGCGAGATTATTTTTCTCAAATAAATATTTAATTTGATTTTCAATATCAAATTCAAAGAAGAAGTTCCCATTGTTTTGACCTTCGTTGCACCCATTACACCTCGTTATTTCATCGTCATTACCCATATAATATAAACATTTTTTACAATAAAAATGTTTTATAACTTCGCAAGCAGGTGCAATGTCTCGAACATACTGCAATAATTTGAATATCGTTTTTGGCATGTTATTATTTTCAGGAAGTGTCTCGAGCAATACTCGCAATGCATCCTTCAAAGCAGACTTTGAAAACTTGTGTTTGATATATAAATACAACAAGTTGTAAACACTTTGATCTACAGAAATCTTGCTGTTTTCGTATAAATGATTAATTTGGACATTTTCAAGCGAACTATCTCTAGCGATATTGACATCGAGCACCTCTCCGTTTAATCGTTCATTATCATTAGCAATACTGTCCTCTTCACTTTCAGTGTCAAGAGATACGTCGTCAACGTCGTTTTCACTTTCGTTACTATCATTTTGCAAGTTATAATCATCATCGTTTGTCTCGCTTTCACTGGATGTATAGTTTTCATCAGAGTCAAAATTATTTGTTTCCTTGATGCATTGCTCAAATTCAATATCAGAATTTGAAACGTCGTCCGTTCTCCTATTATCACTTGCTTCATGTTGATTATTTTCTACAATATTTATTGTTTTCCGAGCATGCCATCTGTTGATTGTCCGCAATGGTATCTAAAAATATTTGTAGAAAAGGAAATGCATATTATTTATGTTGAATTTATATCAAAATGGAATTCTGTTACACATAGATAAGTGAGGAAAAATTCGTCGAAAAAATTAAAATGAATTAAAAAAATTTTCATTTATTAATTTGTAGTTGATAAAATATTAATGAGTGCAAAAATGCATTTCATACCTGAACATCAGGATCCGTTTTGTATCGTTTATATTTCTTTTTAGGTATTGCAGGTGATTTTTGAATGCTAGAAGCCATAATTAACGTTCAGCACACTGAACCTCGAAAACAAGATTTTTTAAAATTCGATTTAATTGTCACAATTTACGGCGGTATTAGGTGCACGTTTATAAAGTTCAAGCACTCGTTGACGTTTTCGCACGGTTGTTCAAAAAACTCGCGCGCATGCGCGATACTCGGCTTTTTCCGCGTGTACACTGTGGATGAATCAGTTTGCAATATGGTGTCGATGGTGTAAGCGAAACGCACATGTGATGAGAATATAAAGTATAAAAGTTTTAAGTGTTTTATCCGTTTTGTGTTTGCCAGAAGTAGCACTAAGGATGGCTCTTCATTTTTTGATTGAATGTAATGAAGATAATTCGTTGTGCATTGTCGAAGACGATGACGTGGTTTATTACGACAAACGAAATCCGCCAGCACGTGGTAGCTCAGTAAGCTTTATTTGGTCGGGCAACAAACGACTCGATGGCAAAGTTATTGAATATTCAGGTAAGTAATCAAATTTTTCAACGGCAGTTCAATATAATCCTTCGTGTATTTGCATCAATAAATTTCACAGTGTTTTTTTTTAAATAAAAATTGTGTGTATTTAAGATCCCACTAAACGTGGGCTTGACCTGCAAGTACAGTATATTTTTTCCAGATGATGTGGATTTTTTAAAACGTGAGAGGACAGCTCTCCTAAAAAAAAATAGGCAGAATAACAAAGTAAGAGATAATACAAGTGCAGATGAGGTCTCCGGAAAAAGAAATCCCCCTAAGAAACGAAGCGAATTTTCACCATCCGATGAATACAATTCTCGAAAACAAAATGCAAGTATATTTCATGCGTTGAAAATATTTCATTTGCAGAAAATTGTTCATGAATTTATATATATATTGTGATAGAATAACCCAAAGAAGCCTACATTTTATAAATATGTATTCTTGTAAAAGTGTATTTTTTCTCAAGGAACGAGAAAAAACATTTTTCCAAAAATCACGTTGAGTTTTTTTAATAAACGTATATTCATAAAAAATCTCAATATCATTTTTCAATGTTTTTTCTCGTGATATAATAACGAAAAGAAGCCTACATCTTATTTTCGTCTATTTTATGTTCTCTATTCTATATATATATACATACATACATTAAAAAAATATAGGCTTCTGTTCCATATTCTATCACAAGGAAGAACATTTTGCGAAAGTACATTGAGTTTTTTTTTAATGAATATTATACAAATTCAAGGAAAATTATTAAGTCTTATGAACATAAATTTGTCATATAGGCACGAGAAATCAAAAAGAAAAAACGCAGTGCGAAGGATACATCGTCGGAAGCCATCCAAAACCAGGTGGAAAAATTAGTATCGCAGAAACCTTTGACAAAAAAGTCTTCGAGTTATTTAAACGTATCACCGCATTGTTCAAGTGGAATTGTCAACGAGGCAGAAAGCAGTCCAACCAAAGAGGACCTAAAGCTGTTACTCGCAAAAGCCAACGCTCGTTTAACGACATTAGGCAAGTTCAAAATCATGCAGTTTCAATAAGTTGTATTAAAATATGAACGACCCTATTTTGTTTTCTCTCAAATCGAATACGTGGTGGTTCCTGGTAATTTCACATAACTATATAAAATCAATTTAAAAAACTACTCATTCAACAGATCCTCAAGAAGAAAATTCCTCTTTCGATTCATCCGATGGTATCGTGAATAACGAAAATACCGTAGTATGCGAGGCAGAAAAGGAGAATGAACACGATAAAAATATAAAAAAAGATGATTCAAATGAGTTATTAGGAAAGAACGCGATTGAAACTGTAAGTAAAACCTCTTTACAACGTTTCACTTTTTATTTTCTCGAAATATATATAGCTTTTTTGTCATTGCAACGTATATAATTAATTTATAGATGGTTCTATTGAAAAATGGAGTCTACTGTAAAAAACAAATATTCGACGAAGCTATTGGTTCCTGCAGTAAACGGACTCATCTTGTTAGACAATTAATAGATGGAGTTTTCACACATGATCATCTTTTAAAATGTACATTGACCGGTAAGAGTCCCAAAGCCCAGGGAGAGGAAAGAGCTCGAGAGAAATTTGTTCCTTTGAACATTGAAGGAAAAACAGCGATACTTGGTTAGTAGAATTCTAGAACTTTTCTTATAAGTATTTTTCAATATTTTTTATCACATAAACTTCAACAAAAGCCTGTTTTTGTGTGCAGATATAGCTGACAATGCTTTTTTTCTTACTGAGCTAATTTTTCATTATATATATTATTGTTTTACGAAATCTTATTATTGTTGTAGCTGAAATTAGCTATATATCACCTAGACATTGTATTATAACTTTAAATTGTCAGAATTTTGCCAAGAATTCGGAAAAAGCAAGAAATGGCCAGAAGAAAACCTAAAAACTCTTCTTCATGCTATCAGCCAAAAAATCGGCGAAATCAAACGAAAAAATAAGAAAAACACTGGGGATGAAGCTGATCACTGAGTTTTTCTCAATACAAAAAAAAACGATTTTTTATTTTTCTGTTATTTTTACCAAAGATATTCTATGTGCGTATGATAATAATATTGCGAAAAAACAGCTTCAAGTGCATATATTTATATCATATAAAGCATACAAACGACTCTAATAAAAAAAAAATTTGTTCCCTTTTTTTATTCATCAAACTAAATAAGGTTTTTTTTTTTTTTACTTAAAACCATGCTTAGGGTAAGTCCGGTATAGTTGCCCCAGCGAGATAGTTTATAACTTTATATCTTATTGTTTTGTAATCGCAAATTATATTACTGGTGCATGAATATAATACTTTTCTGAAGTTTATATTAGTGTTGTACGGCTTAGCCGGCCAAGCCGGCTACGGCAGCTAAGCCGGTTAAAAATTAGCCGGCTAAAACGGCTTAGCCGATTAACCGGTTAACCGGCTGATCGGCTAAGTTAAGCTGGATAGATGGAAGGATGAATGAATGGATGGATGTATAGATGTATAGTTGAATTGATGGATGGATGGATCCATCCATCCATTCATCCATCCATCCATCCATCCATCCATCCCATCCAGCCACCCACCCATCCATCCATCCATCCCATCCATCCATCCGTCCATCCATCCATCCATCCCATCCAGCCACCCACCCATCCATCCATCCATCCCATCCATCCATCCGTCCATCCATCCATCCATCCCATCCATCCATCCGTCCGTCCATCCATCCATCCATCCATCCATCCATCCAGTCATCCATCCTTCCATCCATCCAGCTTAACTTAGCCGATCAGCCGGCTAACCGGTTAATCGGCTAAGCCGTTTTAGCCGGCTAATTTTCAACCGGCTTAGCTGCCTTAGTGGGCTAAGCCGTACAACACTAGTTTATATGTCCATTTTGTGTAAAAAAGAATATAAATATAATAATACTGAATACTCAAAATTGCTATTCAACTTTTTGTTAACGTAGGGCAACTATACCGGACTTACCCTATAAGGTAAACGTCCCAATTATTGAACAGATCCAAATTATTGAACAGGCGTGTTAAATTATATCTATATATACTAGGGTGATTCAAAAAAAAATTTTTTTTTTTTCTCTTCCAAATAGGCTCAAAAGTTTCGATTTGATGCTAAAATACGCCTGTCAAAATTTGAGCTCTTAATATTAATATTAAGAGTGTCCTCATCGCACTTTTCTATTTTCCATAAGAATAACACAGGAAAAATCATTTTTGCTTATTCTGATTTTTGTATGCTACAAAGGACTGCTCAAACAGTAAATCGCTATACATATTCTTGTAAAGAATTGAACGCTCTACAAAAAAGGTCTCTTGGTCTTTTTCGATAAATCTAACCGTTTTGAAATTTCTTTAGCGATTTTGGAAAAACTAACTTTGAAACGGTTAGATTTATCGAAAAAGACCAAGAGATCTTTTTTGTAGAGCGTTCAATTCTCTACAAGAATATGTATAGCGATTCACTGTTTGAGCAGTCCTTTGTAGCGTACAAAAATCAGAATAAGCAAAAATGATTTTTCCTGTGTTATTCTTATGGAAAATAGAAAAGTGCGATGAGGACACTCTTAATATTATTATTAAGAGCTCAAATTTTGACAGGCGTATTTTGGCATCAAAACGAAACTTTTGAGCCTGTTTGAAAGAAAAAATAAAAAAAATTTTTTTTTTGAATCACCCTAATATATACCTAATATAGATATAATTTAACATGGCGTGTTCAATAATTAGGACCTGTTCAATAATTGGGACGTTTACCTTACTTGTTTTATTTTTTATTTGATTTTGATCAAACTATATATAAATAGGATTATTTTTTTTTACATGCATTTTTTTATTTTTTTATTTCATGTACCGGCTCGATCAAAGTATTTTGAAGAATATATATTTTCGATATAAAAGAGTCACTAATAATTAAGATAATATTGAAAAAGTCACTATAAGAAAATCTGACATATATATGTTTGATTTCTTTTCTATATAATTTATAAAAAATAAGCTGTAATATATAATATTGAAAAAAAAGTTTAAATATTATTACAGTTTAAAATTATTATTTATTACTAATTATAAGTCCTTACAAAGTGCAGATATTTGTATTAAGATATATATTTGGCGAATATATGAAACTTCATTGTACATATTTGGAAAAGTGTTCAATAAAAACATGCACTAAACTATATAGAATTCATTATTTTGTTCATGTGATTTTATTATCTACCATATTATATATACAGATGATTTATCTAATGCATATATATAACAAATATAACATCCTATAAATGATAATAATATACAATCGTATACTATTATATATAAAGTATGTTGTATATAAAATTGTATATTAATTGATCATATACAATTGTATATGGATAGGAAAATTAGCCCGATAAATTTTTTTATATATATTCATATACGATCGTATATAACTGTATATTAATATATACAATTGTATCCGTTTATATACAAATATATAAAATTCTATCGGGCCAATTTTTGTATACAATTGTATATGATCAATTAATATACAATTATATATGTTTATATATATTCATTTTTACTCGGGGAACGGTTACGGGGTATTAAAAGAATGTTCATTCCATACACGAAAATATTGTTCGATTGCCACATAAAATTGTTCGAAATCTGTAGTACGAATAAATATTTTATCAAAATCCCGACGTCTAATTTCATAATAAAATATATGTTTGACAACCCATGAGTGCCCGTTTAATTGACCCAATAACATTTTTGAGACAAATTCAGTTCATAGCAGAAGAAAAATTTTGCAATTTGAATAGTATTTTTTTGGAATTGAAAAACTATGAATTCAACCATGCAAGTGAAACGAAAAATAATTTTATACAAACACTAGATATACATAATAAGCACACATGACTATATACATACGTATTCTCATCACTCAATGCTTCCGTAATAATAAGATCAACCAATAGATTGCGATACTTTCGAGATAAAATCTTGTATTTTTTGTACGATTTGAGGATATGTTTTCCAGTTGTACTACTTTTTAATACGTCTTTTATGTTCAAACGTGGCCTCATTAGCTCTCGAAATTCTGCATCGCCCGTAAAACGATTCTGCCGTTCTAAAGGCCGGCACTTTATAATATTTAATTCCGGGGTTTCACTCTCAGTTTCGGTATCAGCTATTTCCGACTCCTATTGTAAATAAACAGGTGATAAAATCTGAGTGTCCAATATTTATAACAAGTCGAAGAACAATATAAGTTTATTAGCTCAAAACGAAATTCCATTATATCGTTACAGCTTTTTATTTACAATGTTAACTTGAACCTACATTGCGATGCTTAAATTTCAAACAAATGGGTTCACGTGCGTGGATGCGTCGATATGTATATATTTGTATGTGTCTCGCTTGCAAGAAAAAAAAATCGCAACTCTATTACATAACGCGCCCTGATATGTGATAAAAATAGGAATAATCCAATATTAAAAATTACATGTATGTACTACAACCGAAACGCGTCCCACCCAATACACACAGCTTGAACCTATTAGTATATGGGTCATTCTCAGTTAAGAGGTAAATTCGAGGTCCACGGTGAAAAATCACCTTTTTTTAAAAAATGTATTAAAAAGAATGTAATTATCTCTTAGAACTCGTGCTCATGTAAGTGGTCACTCAAATTCATTTCTTAATTTTATTTAATTTAGTCACAATTTCATCTCAAAGTCGGAAAACATCTCTCCCCTGGCGTGTCCCCGGGCCGATTCTGTTGATGTAATAGTAATTTAAAGTACTTAGAAATCAAATATATTATTTAAATTATATATTTCAACAAAATAAATTAAATAAATTATCGTAATCAAGCAAGTAACATTGAGTGATATTTTTTTTTATTAATAAAAAATTACGTTTACGTTTGTACATATTATACACACTTAAACGTAATTTTTTGTCAATAAAAAAAAATACCACTCAATGTTACTTGCTTGATTACGATAATTTATTTAATTTATTTTGTTGAAATATGTAATTTAAATAATATATTTGATTTCTAAGTACTTTAAATTACTAATACATAAACAGAATCGGCCCGGGGACACGCCAGGGGAGAGATGTTTTCCGACTTTGAGATGAAATTGTGACTAAATCAAATAAAATTAAGAAATGAATTTGAGTGACCACTTACATGAGCACGAGTTCTAAGAGATAATTAAATTCTTTTTAATACATTTTTTAAAAAAAGGTGATTTTTCACCGTGGACCTCGAATTTACCTCTTAACTGAGAATGACCCATATGTAATTCAACGTCCTAAAACAATGTCAGTAATTATAAGGAAATATACTTACAGTGGTATCCTCAGTGTTGGCTTTCAAATGATCTTTCCAGCGACTGATAAATTTAATTCTTATTCCAATCTTCGGGATAAGTTCGCGGATCAAATCTGGGGTTAATTGTTTGAAACTCGAATAGTCTATCGCATTCTCTGTGTAAATGAGGAAAAGTAAGTAATATTAAATTTAAGAAACGGTATTACTTCTCTCGATTACTATCCCTCATACATTGTAGTTCATATTAAACTGTAAACTGGAATTTATGAGCTACGAAATTATGTTACATTGTATACAAAGAGCAGACACGTCGAACAGCCGACAATTATTTCACGGGGCTTGTATTGTTTAACAGTTCAGGATAAGACAAAACTAAGAAGAAATCATTAAATAGACGAAGAAACTGAAATTATACCTCAATTATACCTCGATTATACCCAATACATTTTAAATATCGGAGGATCAAGCGGATTAATTTGTCTCACATCATAAGATATCTCATACGATATTCGCTCTCTTCGTATTTATATCAAGTTAAATTAAACATGATGGTTTAGCTCGGTTGATTATGATATTATTTGCAAATAGCCACATTATTTTATTAATAATTAATAGCTTACCTTCAAATTTTTGTACCAAATCTTCAAGCTCCCACGATTCCAAAATCTCCCTCACTTGAGCATCAGCCATCGAATCTTACATGTATGTGTACACTGAAGTAATAGTATATTAGCACTTAATAGTATATTAGTATATTAGCACTTTCTCACACACGCTCGCTGTGATGCAGCTCCACGCTTGAGCGTCGAGTCGCGGTATGGCTCTGCGCGTGCTTAGGAACTTCTGCGCATGCGCGAATATGCCGCGGGAAGCAGTCACTTCGAACCTACGTAATGTTGAGCGAACACTGAATATCCTGTGCTCAAGGCGCGTAGTGTTAGATTTGTACAAATGAAGCTTCATTTCTACTACCCGTCAAAGTATCAGTTCAATCGACAAAATATTTCGCATCACATTCACTCGAAATATTCATAATTACCTGCACCTAGTTCCATTCAATAATGTTGAAATTATTTAATCCGCTTTAACGAAGGAATATCAACCAATTAACAATTATATAGATGTTTGAAAATCTAATATAATATAATATGCACCTATTAAATTATACTATTCAGCCATTATCAACAAAATCGAGCAAGACGTTTTACGTCTCGAATATGTGCCGGTACGTTGCAGTAATAACCATAAAATCACTGCGGGCGAGTAGTACAATATTATTCAAATATTAGGGGAAAAAAATAATAAAAACAAAAAAAATAATCGATCTTTTTAGTTTCTTAGTTGATTAATTTTTCTTGGATGAATACAATAATTATAATATGATTTAGAAAATGAATATTCAACCAGTCAATTGGTTATAATAATTAATAACTGTTATAATATTACAATGGGTTGAAATGGTTGATGAAACATTTTATTCCACTCGATGCAAGCACACATTTAGTAATTCGGCAGATAATCTTCCAACTAAATATATTTAGTTTTTGCAACAAATTCTGTACACGAATCTACATGCTAACATGTTTGGGTTGATATCGATTTCATATGCTTGATTCAAACGAAAATCCCACTTGTATTCAATTCTTTTTGATTTCGTCCTGAATAATTGAGACACTTCAGGCAAAAAAATATTATGCTCTTTGAACCGCGACTGAACACATTGATTCAGTTCACACAAGTAGTTGGATCAACTCAACATCAGTCAAACCAAGCACAAGTCGAGTTCATTCAAATGATTCGGTCAACTGAATTATTTACTTCACTCGACTGAAGTGAATTTGTCAATAATATCATTTTTTGATCTAGTGAAGTGAACATTAGTTGGTTCAAAAAAATTTCTTTTGACCAAATATATTCAGTCGGTTCAACAAATCCTTTTTCTGCGTGTTCCACTTAGGCTTGACAGACCATTGGTGTCAAGCCTGATGTCAGGTGACGACGCGGCGCTCGGCTAAACCGTAATTTCTCTTACATACATATTTTATCTTTAACTCTATTAATCAATCAATCTGAATATTTCACGCATATATTTTATTATTGCTATTCCTTTACATATTAATCATTATAATCAACGTACTATTAGCTGAATTATATTCGAAACAATTAATTATGTCATACAGTTCTATATCACATTTATACTCTTACGATTTCGATGAATACTAACATTAGAATTATATACGTATGTTGCACTATAATAATACTAACCGAAGATTATGTCTTTATAATATTTTTGCTATCAATTTGATATTATAAGAATACTTATAATCAATAATCAATATATCTTCATATTATCCTATAATCAAGAGAATATTTTACAACAAATAACCTAGTACAGCTTGAGTACGTAGATTAAACAATAATATGTGATCCACCATATTGTCGGTTGGAAATCCAGTAAAATATTCATTTATCTTCTGAATAATTATTACTCTTCTATTTTAATATAATTATGTTAACTAACTAAAACATTATATATCCATATAAATACTATTCATACAATTATATTATTCATTGTATTCATATAAGTATATTCATATGTACTCGGATAATTTTCACTGAAAGAGCCCCATAGTCATAAAAGATTAGTATAAAATAAACACACAGAAATAGAAGTAGGTAGGCCAACGCAACGCCCCCAGATACAAAAAGGATTGTACGAGTCTACAACCATTACCTACCACGACAAGGAATGTGTTGCCCGAGTGTTACAGACTGACGTGCGGTTATCGTTAAAAGAAGAAAGGGGAGCAAGAGCCTAGGATCCTGGTCCGATTTAATCAATTTCCGAAGATTCGACGTTCAGGTTAAACGCTGCCTCCTTTAAATCCACATGGACGGGTTTGCGGGAGGTTAAAAGGTAACAGTTAATTATAAGGGTGAAATAAGAGTATATGGTTCTTACCTTTATTCCAGATCGACGATTTCGATGATTTTGGGCGTAGCGGGTTGATAGGGGTTGTCAAGATGGCTGGTCTCAAAGAATCGTCTGGTCAAGGTTGTTTCTAAGGTATTGACTACACACCTTGTTCCTTGGTAGTCAATAGTGTGCTGTACTAAGGTCCTTGGAGCTTCTTCTAGAAACCCGAAAGATGGTTTTTCTTGTCGGTAGTACGGTGGAAGGTCCTCCTCGTATGAAGGTACTTGTGTAACTTCGGTAGGCTCCGAAGTGGTTTGGATATCGTCTTTTGGTAATATTATTGTATCGCGGCTGTCTTCATCAGTGGGTTTTAGGTAGAGTTCGGCAAGGTATTCTTTTAGCCAATCGGGCGTTTCTATTTTATTTAACGTTTTATTGAATTGTTGTTTTCGAGCTATTGCTTTAGCTATACGCGCCCGTACTCTTTTACCTCCACGACGTTTATTCTTTGCTTTCTTTATTACAGGTTGATTCATCTACAGGAAAGAGGAAAAGGATTTTATTAACGTTGGCTATGGACTAGTGCCTGCCCCGACGTTAGTGTATACGCCTCTTGGATATCAGGGCGAAGCGACGTAAGCGCCAACTGTTGGCTAACGGCGGCAACATGAGGACGTTTCGGAAACAACGCTAGGCAAATGATTTGCATACAAATCACTGCATGTTAAGCAATATTTATTCATTTAGTGCAAGACAACATTGAAATAAAATTATGAGCCACACAGTTATCAGGTGTGGCTTCCAAAATATCGATGTGGACTTATTTCGCGGAAAATCGGTGTCTAAAGGTAAGTAAATACACGAAAGATGAGAGATCTTGCCAAATACAAAATAATTTTTGTTTTGTATTTACTTCTAGAATTATCGTATTACTATAACAACCAGTGTTGCAAGTCACTAATTACATTTTTAATTAAATGATCCATTTAATTACACATTACCAAAGTGATTTGTAATTAAATCGAGTTTAATCACACATTACCAAAGTAATGGACAATTAAATAAAAATTTAACTACCCATTGAATGAAAATTTAATCATACGTATCAAAATAATCAGTATATAGAAGAACTATAATAATATTTCGGCAATAATTCTTATATATATGAGGCATTCCAGCCCGTTTCGAATGGTTGAAAACTCGACCGATCCAACTTTTTTCTACGAACCTTCGTATTTCAAAAGTAAAAGATTACACAAGAAAATTTAGAGGACCGAAAAGCTACGGTTTCGAGTCAACTTTCGGAAAATATTTTTTTGGGAATTTCTCGAATGGCACAAATATCAATTTTTATCAAAAATACACGAAAATATTTATTGAAGTGACATATTATTTGAAAAAAAATATTTGCGTGTATTTTTGATAAACATTGGTATTTGAACGATTCGAGAAATTCCCCAAAAAATATTCTTATAAAGTTTACTTTGAACTACAACTCTTCTATCTCACAAATTTTCTTGTATAGTCGTATACTTTGGAAATACGGAGGTTCGTAGAAAAAAGTTGGAATTTGGAAAAACTTAAAAAATGCGATATAAAAATTCTGAAAAAATTCACATAAATCCTTTCAATATATTTGTGTGATAAGATAAAATTAGGATTTTTTTTGGATCGGTTGACTTTTCAACCATTCGAAATGGGGAGGAATTCCGCCTGATACACATGATTATTTTGGTAACGTGTAATTAAATTGTTATTCAATGGGTAATTGAAATAAAATTTGATTACGATTTTCTCAACGTACACTGCTAGCAACACGATTATCCAATAATTAAAAATTTATAGGATATAAATTATTCAAAAGCCATCATGTACAAGAGGTCGTCGAAATCCACGATAAAGCTAGTGGAGAACGAATTGTTCGTGGGAAAGTGATACCACAGACGAGAGTACATAATCCACCGTACGAAGTAAAAGTAGAGGTGTGCATTAATTGCCAGATCAATTAATTGATGAATAATGATGTAAAAATAAAAATATATTTCCAGCAACTTTTAAATCATATACACATGCAAAAGTCAAAACAGAAATGAAAAATGAAGATATGTATCTCCTTATCTAAGAAATATAAATAATGAAGGAATAAGTATATTGTCCATTGGAGTTAGATTTAGTAAACCATATTTTTTATTTCAGTATATATAACAACATTAGGAAATAATAGGTATGAAATGTTAATGGAATAATATATTACCGGTGACGATTATCTCGTTTTTACGAATAACCATGCCATTTTGAACTAATAATACTTATATCATAGATGAAAAACAATGAGATGAAGAATAAGTTGCATGTGATGCAAATGTTGATGCGAGATTTGAAATTACACAGCATAAACATTCTGCATGTTTGTTCAGATTTTTATTTGCGCTGGTTTTCGTACACTTATTATTTAAAAACGTCTCACACCGTTAACACAGTAATGAATATTGTGTACTTCCTTTTGATTTGCGATGTTTGCTTGTGTGTACTAAATGTACTTGTGTACATTTTTTGTTTGTGTCTTCTCGATCGATAGAAACTGATTGTTTGACAGGTAAACCTAGACCGTACGATACGGAAAACTGAATGTACCTGCAAGGCTGGCTTATCGGTTCGTGGTTGCAAACATGTAGCTGCGGTCTGCATTTTCATAAGTAGCGAATGCACGCAATCAAAGACCGATCAACCGCAATGTTGGAATCAGCCTAGTCAAAGTCAAGTTGACAAATATAAAAAAGGCTGCACTATTCAAAAAATGTTCCCAAGTAAAGAACAATTAATTGATTGCAACGAGACGTATACATTTAGCGACGTCCAAAATTTACCGCATCGCTGGATGGAAGGTTGTTTGTTTAGCCAGTACTTAGAATCGGAAAAAGCCATTGAACCGCTGAGAAAAATTGCGAGAGAGGAAGACAAAAAAAGAAAAGAACAAGCATATAACATTATGGACCAAATTTACAGCTTACAAGAATCGAGACAAGATTACAGGTGCTACGAAGTTTCATCAGTAGATGGTTTGAAGATGCGACTGCAGAAATATACGTGTCCTGATAAACTGCGAGCGAAATACGAGGAAAAGATTGTGGAAAACAAAAGTCAGTGTGTGAAAATTAGCGTACTATCGGAAAGTCAATCAGATTGCTTCGGATGGTTCCAAGAAAGAGCAAAACGAATCACATGCTCTAGCAAAGCTCACCGTATAAAATCAAGGCGAGGGGCATTCGAATCGTTAGCGACACAATTCAAAAATAATAAGTTTGATGGCAGAATGACAGAAGCTATGAAATATGGTCTTGAAATGGAGCCGGTTGCAAGAAAGACTTTCGAAGAGCAAAGTGGGTTGAAAGTCAATTTAGTAGGGTTAATTGTAAATATTACTCAACCGTTTTTGGCCACGAGTCCCGACGGAATAATATTGAGCGAATTAACTTTATTGGAAATAAAATGCCCTTTCACCTGTAAGGAGCAGAAAATCGTAAACCGTGACGATAAAGTTTCGAATGTCCCATATTTACAATTTGACAAAAATGATAACATTTATCTGAAGAAAAGCGACAAGTATTATACGCAAGTTCAAGTGTCTATGTACATACTCAACATCGAAAGGTGTCATTTTTTCGTTTATTCCAGTCACGATAACGTTGACGTGATAGTAAATAGAGATGAAACGTTCTTAGAAGAGTTAATTCCGAAATTGGAATGGTTCTATTTCACACATTATCTCCCACTATTATCCTGAGCATTGAATTAGGACAATACATTTTTAACTTGCCGATTCAGTACTGCTTATGAGTGGTGGTTTGCTATTGGCAATAACGCAGCACATGTGCATAATAGCATCAAGATACGGTAAAAGTGTTACAGGAATTAATTTTAAAATATTACAGAGTTTTATCCTTTGAATAGCACGCTCGACATGTATTCTAACTGATGCGATTTTGTAAGTTTCATCTACTTCCGAGCTACTAAATTGTGGATCAAACGCGAATGGAGGTATCACCAATACAGCATCACGTTTGAGTAGTTCAGATTTTATCTGAGGGAAACCTTTGTCAGCCAGGACCGTATCCCCTGGTTCTATGAATTGTAAAAGACCACAGTCATTTGTAATATAACTGTCTGTAGCTCTTCCGCCATACCCCTTTGACAATTTACAAATAAAACCATCGGGCGTAATAACGATCAGATATTTCGCGGTAAAACGTGACTTGTAGTTGGAGTACATGAGAACACGTTGTTCTACAGTAGGCGGAGTTTCAGTAAATATTTCCGTGCAATCAATGATGCATCTGCAATTCGGATATTTTTTGAATGCGACCGGTAGATTTTGTTTAATACTCTCTCTTGATGGCCAAAAAATCCAAGTTTTGGTCTTCTGCGTCAACGTACTCAACATTTCAAAGAAGATTTGAGAAGCAGTTGATTCGTGTACCTTGAAGAAACAAGCTAAACCAGAAAAGGAAATGCCTAATTTCATTTTCATTAGAAAAAGCAAAAGTCTATCCTTCTTATTCAATACCCGGTAGTAAGCTGGTTGACCGTCTGCTTTCAGATCAATCAAATCGAGCAACACGTTGAAAAAATTTAGTGAAATACCGCCTAACTGCAGCATAGTCTTATCTGTTTCAATATCAGAGAATCCTGAAAAACCGTAATTTATAATATCGTCAGGTCCACACGACTTAGTGACAACGGTTTTCAGGTCTTTAACTATAATTCGCTCGTTTTTATTCGGTTTCCCAATGTAAATATTTGTCTGCGTCGAAGCTTCATTTTTATCATTATTCCAACTCCAAAAAGTATTTTCCTTTGGATTGTCTTCCTCATAGTCACACACATCAGTTTGACACCCAATGCTTGTACTGCCAGCTTCATTGACCGTTTCGTTTAATCCTTGAATTGTACGAAATCATTGAAATTGTATTTGAAATAATGAATCATAATGGAAATGTACATTTTTCTGACTTGGAACTGTAATAAAAATCGCCGTACATTCATAGATACGGTTAAAATATAGTTTTAATTTCTTATTTTACCCATTTCAATATCACTTGCGAGACTTTCCATTTCTCGCGGTTTTGGAACTTTCGGCGTGCCTTTTCTTTCATTTCGTTTCAGGATTCGCTCGTGCCTAGCTATGGCCAATGTTGGCAAAACTTTTTTCTTATATATAGGTGGAAAAATTGTTGGAACATACGCTGGGCTGTTTTCGATGTTAGATTGCTTGCCACCAACAAAATGAGCACTGCATATTCTACTATTTTGATTAGGCTGCCACGGCTTGTTATCTGGTGTACTATACGAATGAAACATTACAATAAATAATGAGAGATCTTTATTTTATAGCAATTTGTTGAAATCTGACGTTTGTATATTTTCAACACGTTCTTTGTACCAAATCGTCATAATATTTACTTACAATCTTCTGACAGCTTTTATCCACTCATTTCTCTTGTTAATTTCCCAACTTCGTGTTGGAAACGAATAAAATATCAATTCCCGATTCCGAGATTGGGAATTTTTGCACCCCACTACACAACAGTACCTCGTACCACCCATTTTTCGTATATTTCGAAGCAGTTTTTAATTTAAACTAACGCCTAAACTGCATAGCTGTCTACATCCGAACGTCCACGAGATGCCTAAATTGGCCGCCAGGCCGCGCTACTAGAGATGTCCAAGAGGCGTATATAGAAAGAGAGTTCAACGCTGGCGTAGAAGATAGTTCTTCGCCTCTGTTGTTGAACGTGTTAGATGCTGGAGTAAGCTAAGGTCACTAAACCTTGGCATGTACCACAGTATCTGAAGCGTGTGTAAGAAAAATGATTTAAAGCTGGCTTAAGTATTTGATATACCTAGCCCCGGCTTCGTTGATGTAGGATATGGATTCGTGAGTTTGAGAAAAGGTGAGTATTTACCTTGAGTTAAGTTAGTTGAAGTTTATTCACTTGTTTATTAAGGTTTTGAACATAAATTTGATTAATATAAAGTAATTCTTTAATGCGCCAAACCACACGAGACATTCGCGGCTTACTGATCTTGATGTTATTTTATATGAATAAAATAATTCTCAATGCGTTAAAATCACGAGAGTTTATCCGTCTTACTTCTTCGATGTTACTTTATAAATAATGAGCGTGCGACCGCGGGCACGAGTTAGAGTTCTTTATTGAAGTTAGAGTTGACTTTTACGCGGAGTAATTATTCAGACTCGGTACTTGCTTCTATGAGTTCTCGTCGTAGACTGACTGTGGTAGTCTCTGAGTAATCTAGCGGTAGGTAGCGGTAGTGGTAGCGGTAGTCTTGTGTGGTAAGTGGGGGCCTTATATATGCCTTAAGATCTAGGTAGTGGGAGTTGTTTACGTCTTTTGCATGCTTGGACTCCTGGCCGCGTGCGTATGACTCATGTGCAGCTGCTGTTATTGCAACGGTTGACCGGACATTGTTCCTAGTATTGTTTGCGAGTGAGTCGATACTGTTGTTTAGTTCTATGGCCGTGTTATTGTAACGGTTGGCCGGACGTTTGTTTATGATAGAGTAAATATCGTATTGAGTTTTAGAACCTTGTTATTGCAACGGTCGACCGGACGTTGTTCCTGGTATTGGCCGTGTTTGTTGCTGCACGTGGTATTATTGAGTCATATGCCTGTTACCAAGGGTCCTTATCCTATATTATTTTATCCTATGGAATTTTCTTAAGTGTTATATGATATGTTATATAGAGAATGAATTCCTCTTGATATATTCGGGGTGATTCGTTCTCTATATTCCTTATTTTATTTCTTATAGTTAGATATAATATTTTAAAGATATATGCATGTGTATAGTTAATGCATGAATATGTTATATGGAGTTATAGTAAATGAATATGTGTTATAACAAGTTATTATGAATATATTATATGAAGTTATATTGAATATAGTTTTATATAATTTTACATGGTTCATACCAGAGGGTAGTAGTACTGTGTACCGGTGGTTGGTATATTCTCGGTTGCAGATGTGGTACCGGTTTAGAGGCTGAGTTATCCTCTGATATGGACCACTGATGATAAAATAGATTTCTTATATCTTAGTTGGGTATTACAGGTTTAATATTATTCAAGAGTGAAGAAGGATTTGGTCTGTTAGTGTCTGTCGTTGGTAAGTACGTGTTCCATATGGTAAGTTGGTGAGAACGTCACACCTCCCCCCTTAGCATCAAATGCTACGGCATTGCCGTGCATTTGACGTAGGCGTTGTGTGAGTTCTTGAATTGATGCTGTCTTTGTCTGTTCTGTAGGTGTATTCGTCGGTTGTTGTGGCTGTGCTTCCTCACTTCTGGATTCCGGATCTTCTGTGCTTGGTGTCCTTCTTCCCAGGTGGGTAATCAAATGCGTAACAGATCCCCATAGGGCTCCTATCAAGTGTATACTCCAGCCGTACATGTCATGGATTGTATAACCGTGTATTATTGTGTCTATTACAAATTTAATTATTCTGATTGTAATAAAGATTCCTAAAAATCCAGCAGACATGGTTCCGAATGACATAAATCCTGACCAAATTCTTTGTCCTGTGGATTCTGCTATTCTATCGAGAGTTGCGTCGTCCATTAAGTTGTATATAGAGATTCCTTCTTTCGTAACTGCATGTCCTGTTGCGCCTCTTGCTATGGTATTGAGGACTGCTGGTCTTTCGGCGGGAAATAGTAGGTGATCTCGTAGGTTGTCTAGGTCTTGCTGCCTGTATATGCCACCTGTTCCTAGCGGTCCTGCACTAATGTACTTCCACGTCATTTTGGTTTTCGGGCTCAGCGATTTTGGTGGTATGACATCTATAGGTGTTGGAGTGAATTTGTACCATGTGTCTTCTATTTTATACATTGTTGCTAGTATTGGATTGCATTCCTTTTGAGTTCCGATTTTTACTATTATTTTTGATTTTGGTGTCAAGAATAGTGACGTGTTTCTGATCTCGATGGGAAGTTCTGAATAGCAGTGTTCCGTTTGTCTTGAGTTGCATTCTATGGGTATGCATTTTATTATATGCACGACTTCTCCTGCTACCGTTGCCATATATCCCGGGCTTTCCATTAGGTTATAGGCGAATTCGTCGGGTGATAGTGTAGCTATTGTAAGTGCGTTTCTTATAACCTGTTTCTCTAATTCACATTTCTGCGTTATAATGTCTTTGTACAGGGTCGTTAGTTGGTTGCGTATATGTCGTTCGACGTAAATGAATTTTGAATTTATGTACGTGAATATGTCTATGTTTTCTACTTTTACAGTTGCTTTCTGGATAAACGTATTGCCTTTAGTAGTTTCAAATATAAAAAGTTTCGGGTGTTCTGTCCTTAGTATGGTGTAACCACAAGTTCGTCTTTCTGTAGTTTTAATTAAAGCGAATGTAACGTCGTCGGATGCTATCGAGTAAATGGTCATAGGGTTGTCCGTTGGTTGGTCTGGTTTTTCTGTAATTTTTGAAACCGTGCCTTCGTATAAGACGTCGTATTCATTGAATCTGCAATTATCCTCAGGAGTGTCTGCCCAGAATGAGTAGCCTCCGTCTTCATCGAAGCAGGTCAGTTTATTTAGCTCGCAAGTGACTCCGTTCTGTAACGTGATTTTGTTCTCGTTGAGTCTTACCGTGGCCATCTGTACAGTCAGTGTGATTTTTATAGTTGCTTGTACTACTACTTTGGTCCATTGTCCGTATCCGTCATCAAAGAATTCGCCTTCGCAGCTTCCGTCTTTTCCTGTACTTCCTGCTTAAGTCGCTGTCGTCCTTGTCGTTGCGTTTCGTTTGATATTGGTCAAGTATTTATTATGACCTATGTTTAGTTCACCTCTTTCTTGCATGTGGCGACATTCTGCTTCACTTACTTCTCGTATATATGATTGTCTTCCTCCTTCGGTTATTGATATGTGGGAGTGCATTCCACAATGATATACGGTTCGGTCAATATCAACGCGGCATTGTATCACCTTGGTTTTCCTGAATTTAGATAGTTGGAGGAGCTGTACGTATGTTTCTTCTATTTCGGGTTTAGTCTCGTATTTGGTCCTTGTCTGGAACAGAGGGTTCCATTCCTTCTTTGCTCTTGTATATATATATTTTTATTCTTACGTCTATTTCCTTATATGAATTTGAAATCAGTGTTTTGGGACTGCTTTGATAATATGGTGTCGTCTGCAATTTTGGACGTCAGCATTTACGATATCTTTATTAGATTCGTATATAATGATTATTTCGAGTGGGTGCTTTAGTAAATCTTCTAACGTTCCTTCTTTGTAATCTTCGTGAGTAGTATATGATGTAAACCTGTATGTGTTGGTTTCTAATAACCCGTTGTTGGCTAGCTGTTCCATAATACCGATTTCATATTCTTTAATAGTTCTACTAAATCTTAATATTATCTTAGAACCACTTGTTCAACTTCCATTGTGCGGGGGTTGTGGTCTGTCTTTTTCCTTTCATAGAGGATGATGTATTCCTGCGGTAGTTCTGTTATCTTCATTTTGGACCTTTATTCCATAAAGTTTTATTTGAGTCTGGCTATTTTTAATTTGTTTCGGTGTACTATTTTGTCTCTATTTTTTACTTTTATCTTAATATTTTGGTTGTCTAATATTTCAACAATTTTATATGGACCTGTGTACTGGTCTCCTAGTTTCCCCTTTTGAGGTTCCTTTAAGAGGTATACCTCGTCTTGTACTGTGAGATGAAGTGGATTTATTTTTCTATCGTAATAGTGTTTAGACCTGATTTTAGCTTGTTCCAAATTACTTCTGGCTAGATTTTGTATTTCGCGGATTCGAGTATACAGCTCGATGAGGTAGTCGTCGTATGTTTTATCTGTTAATGGATCTACTATTTCGTGTTCCGAAGGTAGTCTTGCTAGTTTACCGAAGACTAGCTCGTGAGGAGTATACTTACTTCCTTCGTGTGTGCTTGTGTTGTATGAGAACATGGCTTGAGGTAGCCAGTGGTCCCAATTATTATTTTTATCAACGAACTGTTTTAGGTATTCTGTTAATACGTGGTGTGAACGTTCTATAGACCCGTTAGATTGAGGGTGAAAAGCAGTGGTCCTAAGTTGTTTGATTTTAAATTTCTTCGCAATTTCTCTCATTAAAGAACTAGTTAAGTTAGCACCTTGATCTGTTAAAATTTGTTTTGGAGCCCCAAATTTACATATTAAATGAATTATTAGGGCGTCTGCTATAGTGATTGAATTTGTTTCCATTAATGGTATTGCTAGTGAGTATTTTGAAAGTTGGTCTTGTATGGTGAGTATGTACTCGTTACCTGAAGGTGATATAGGGAGTGGACCTACTATTGTGACGGTATTTCCTTGTGGGGCTAATCCAGATCTACTCGTACACTTTTATTTTTATTTATGGGTGTTTTTCGTTATTCAAAAGGACTATGTTTCAGGCAGGTCTTGAACGTTATATCCGATCGGCACTTAAAGTTCTTATCATCCCCATTAGTTAATAGTTATGTCATTGAGTTATATTATCTTTAGATTTATGATTCTTCCGAATTAATTAATTTTGTATGATTTTGAATGAGTTTGCGCAAAGTTCGTCTCGCGACTTCTCCTGCTCAATGCTTCCACTAAATTTTGGGTCGTTGATTTCTCCCGAATCTCAGGGATAATCGGCGGATGTAATGCCTTTATTTTTACGTTGAAATAAACCTTTTATATTGTAGATTAAGAACGGTCGAGTGCAAGTATAATTTATAAATAAATTTGTAATTCAAACGAAACGTCTATACTCTACTCTGGTTTATTTGAGACTCCCGTCTCTTTGTTTTTGTACAATTCTTGTTATTTATAAAAAAGAACTAGCATTTTACAAATTTCATTTGGTATAAAAAGCTTCTAGAAGTTTCCTCGACTTTCTTCTTTTTTTCATATGGGGTGAAAGAAATCGTCCTATGAGTTTGACAGGGAAGTTTTCTTTCTCTCGTCCAAGTGACGGCTGTCTGAGCAGTGAAAACTCCTCATTGAAAACAAACGAATTGGTGTGTGTCTTATTCAAACAGATTTTCTAAATTTCTAATTAAAGAATGATAACGGGTAACATATAGGAACAAATTAATGTTAACATTAAGGATGAAGAAGGTATTCTTCACACTATATCCATAGAAATTTTGTCAAAAGCTGAGGTTGGAGTATCGGTTAAAGTCATAGGTTGCTTTGTTTTTACCCTAGTTAGTTTCTTAGTTTGACAGTTAATGCAAGTGGATATAAGATCCTGAATTTGTTTTTTCATTCCGTCCCAAAAGTAGTTCTGTCTGATCCGAGTGTATGTTTTCGTAATTCCTTTATGACCTCCTAAGGCGGAGCTGTGGTATTCTTGTATAATATCTTCGCGTTCTTCCTCGCGGGGTATTCTTACTAGATTGTTGCAGATTTGGATTTGGGTCCCGTGTTCCTTGTTAATGTTTTTTAGGTGAATTTCTATTTGTTTCCAGGAAATAGAGTCTGCAACGTTTTTGATATGCTGAAAGATTTTAAATTGAGTTCATTGAGAACGTCTACAAGTGAATTTATTGAGTCTTTAAATATGTCTTGGTCGAGTTGAGTTTTTTGATTTTCTTTTATAGGTAATCCTATAAAGATTCTTGATTTGTTTTTTACTACTTTCGCTCTGCCTAGAGTGAGTTCTTTGAGTGTTGGAAGAATTTTTGCTTCTAAAAGTTCCCGTGAACCATTGTCGTATGGTTCTCCTTTACAAGTTACAAAGAAAACTACGGCTCCTGTCTGCATAGAGAGCCTGTCACGAGTTTGTGTTATTTTTATCAAATCTTGTCTAATTTCGTAGTTTCTGGTACTGGGTTCAATTATTTCTTCGTTGTCTGTATTGTTGTCTGTTTCGCTTTCCGTCTCGTATCGTTCGTCTGGTGACTCGTTTGGTTCAGAGTCAGAGGAGTAGTTGCTGAAAGTATCTTGTGATATTAAATTATCATCGGGTTGAGTTTCGTTCCCGTTTTGTTCGTTCTGTTCCCTTGAAGCGTCTGCGTTTGGTGAACTTGAATGTAAGTTACAAATTAATATCTGAAAAGGTTTCTTGAATATTTGGGTAAACGCGTGTTTTACGTGTGGCCAGAAAAGCATGTCGAGTCCACATCCGATACGTGGCATAGCGATTTTAGTGATTTTTAGTTTCATACATAAATTTCGTAAGTTAATTAGGCTAGTTCTGAGATCTTCGAAATCTGGTTTTTCGTTGCTATATTTTTTTGTTATCAAGTAAAATATATATCGGTTGTTATCTTGAATGTATGCTACTTCTCCTACGTTTTTACGTTGATCCTTTAGTTCTCGGATTTTGTTAAAGCGTTGTTTAAATTCGATTGCGATTCCTGCTCCCATTTTTAGATCTTCGGCTACACAGTGGGC
This sequence comes from Rhogogaster chlorosoma, assembly GCA_944452935.1. Taxonomy (NCBI): domain Eukaryota; kingdom Metazoa; phylum Arthropoda; class Insecta; order Hymenoptera; family Tenthredinidae; genus Rhogogaster; species Rhogogaster chlorosoma. The sequence goes on from OX101802.1 coordinate 19,091,563, forward strand.
TAGAGAGTATGTTTGATCCACCGTGAAGAGATCTTGGTTGATTTCAGTTACTGTATTTTGAGGGAATAAATCATCGTCTGAGGAATAGTCAGGTTGCGTTGGGTTAGTAACGTGTATTTTATGTGGTGTGTCGTAGGGTATCGTACTGTCGGGGTTTAGTTCCGTATTTTCGTTGTTTATTATTTCTACAGGATTTCGTGAAAGAGCGTCTGCGTTAGCATTTATTTTTCCTGGTTTGTATATCATTTGGTACTCGTACTCGGCGAGTTTGAGTCGCCATCTTACTAAGCGGGATGTGGGATCCTTTACCGAGTTTAGCCATACTAGGGGCCTATGGTCGGTTATTAAACTGAATTTAGTACCGTATATGTATGATCTGAAGTGTGAAACGCAGTATACTATTGCTAAGAGTTCTTTTTCTATAGTCGAGTAATTTAACTCAGCGTTTTGTAATAATCTGGATGTGTATGCTATGGGTAGATCTTTGTTAATTTCTCCCTGGCTTAGTACGCCGCCTATCGCGTATCCTGATGCGTCGGTTGTTATTATGAATGGCTTGGTGAAGTCAGGGTATTGGAGGATAGGTTTATCGCATAATTTATCCCTGAGTATTTCAAATGCTTCCTGTTGTTTGTCTGTCCAGTTAAAGGTTTTAGTTTTTTTTCAAAAGTTCCGTCATAGGTTTCGCGATTTGTGAAAAATTTGGAATAAACCTACGGTAGTAACCTGCTAGTCCGAGAAATTGTTTTATGTTTTTAGCGTTCTTAGGTACTGGGAAGTGTTTGACCGATTTGATTTTTTGTGGATCGGGTTTTACTCCGTCCCTGCCTATAATGTGACCTAAATACATTACTTCCCGTCTGAGGAACTCGCATTTGTCTGGTTGTAGTTTTAGGTTAGCTTGGCGAAGTCTTTCCATTAATTGGTTGAATTTTCTTTCGTGCTCTTGAAGAGAGTTTGCGTATAAAACGATGTCGTCTAAGTATACGAACAGTTCGGTTCCTTGTAGTCCTGTTAATACGTTATCCATTAATCGTTGAAACGTTGCTGGTGCGTTTTTTAAACCGAATGGCATGCGATTGAATTCATAGTGTCCGTACGGGGTAGAGAACGCGGTTTTTGACCTGTCTTCGTCTTTCATGGGTATTTGGTGGAAGCCTGAAGCTAAGTCGAATACGGAGAAGTATTTCGCACTTCCTAACTGGTCGAGTATTTCGTTAATATTAGGTAGGGGGTATGCGTCTCCTATCGTTTTTTCGTTGAGGGACCTGTAGTCTATAACCATTCTCCAATGTTTATTTCCTTGCGAGTCCGGTTTTTTAGGTACGATCCATATCGGAGAGTTGTATGGTGATAGCGAGGGTTTTATTAAATTATTTTCTTTTAGTTCTGTGACCTGTCTATTTATTTCTTCTTTGTGAACTGGCGGAAATCTATATTGTCTAGTATTTATCGGGGAGTCGTCTGTGGTAGTAATCCCGTGTTTCATCGCGTTGGTAGCTTGCAAAGGTTCATCGGGTAGGTGAAACCTATCCGCGTTTCCTTGTATGAGTGAATTTACGTGTTTCGTTTCTTCGGTGTTTAGATGTGTTAACCTGAGTAGTGATTTTACTTTTCCGAATCTATTTTCTAGTTCGTTATTGGTTATGTGTGTTGAATCAAGATTCGCGGTAGCGAATCGCCGGCAAGTACCCCTCCCCACTTTTTTTCTCTTTTTTTTTACTAGTAGGCGAGCGCTAGCAAGAATTCTTTTCCCGGGGGGTCTTTGAAACCACGTTTTTGCATGTGAGAGTACATCATATCTCCGGAAGGGGATAATATTTCTAGATGAAATTTACAGGGCTCGAAGACTTACCTACAAGGACTTTCTAGTTTAAATCTTAACCAAATCGTTCGAACGGATCTCGAAATAATAATTGTTGAAAGCTGAAAAAGATTACAAAAAAATTAATCTTCTTCTTCTTCTTCGTCCGCAGACAAGGACCACGATATTTGTCGAATAGTCGCACGCATATAATTGAGATTTTAAAGGTAGGTATCTGCCGACTTTTCCCAGCCCCCTATTGATTTTGAGCCGAATGTGAACTCGCACGCAGTTGCTAGATATAAACGTTGACTGAATATTCTAAAGACGGTTCACCTTATGGACCTTTGTGAGCCGACTAAAATTCGTAGCGAGCTAGCGCCCCCTCAGTAATTCCGGCGGCATATTCAGGAAGCAAGTAGAAAATATTGAAACTCGCTGGATCTGTGTTGCGATTACCGACTGGAACAAATCGTTTCTGTGATGATACGTCAGAGTAGGTACTACAGGTATCGCAAAAATCCCCGACCCCACGCACGTGTTTTTACCGGCTCCGTGACATTGATGATGAATTAATTTTAATTGATAAATAATGCGAATTGAAAACATTTGTTCACGCAATTCCGCCCGTTTCTACTTAGACATTATGGTATTATGACAAATTAGCTCCAAAAGGAGTCACTGGTAAACATAGATTAGATCAAATTCGTTAAACTTTCAGTACCAGCAATTAAATAACACGATAAGAAGAAATGCATTGGTTCAAATAAATATTTTTTTTAATGTATAGAACACATCTGGAGTAAATCACAATTGTGCAAATGAATAATCAAAATATATGGCTTTATCTGAAATTGAGAAATTTCCACATTTTCGGTATCGCCGAGATACGCGATCGAATCAGCTGAATCGGGAAAAAAATCACAAATAATCAAGTTGTTTCCTTCTCCCAGATAACACCTGTTCTTGATTAATTAACAGAACATAGCGGATTATAGATCGATATAAAACATGTTGTGATATTTTCGGGTGCTTGTTAAGGACAACGGGAGATTATACTGTTATGCTTCACAAAGTCGCACGGCTCTTGACTATTTCTACATTGAATGAAACGACATTTTGTTGATTTTGCAACAAAGATTAAGTGAAAAGGAAGAAGGTGAATATTGCAGTTAAGAAAAGTTATTAATTTTCTAAAAATATTGATAATTATCTATGAATTTGTATTTTTCCCGAGTCTTGATAAGGTACCTACTCTTCATCTTTTGCGGACTGCAAGTCGCTTCTCATATAGGTATTGTAACGTGTGCGTTATGACGTCACTCGTTCATACGTCACGAGAACCCCCCACTCACTAACACGCGACATCTTGGTCCGCGCGACGGGTATATAAAGACGGGTAAAACCACGCTGACCAGCGGAATCGTGCCAAAACGGCCAGCCGACTCAGACTAGATTCATTAAATTCACTTTTCAAGCCACATGGCAAACATTATAGAAAATTTCACATAAAATTCAAATTAAATTTAAAAAGAGATAAAAATTTAGCGATAGCCAAAAGCGGCAATAAAATAAACAAAGCCAGAAAAGACAAGTTCTAGCCAAAGCGGTATTACATTGTTAGAAAAAGAAATAAAATAAAAATTAGCCAAAGCGGTAATTTTCAAATCAAGTCAAAGAAAAAGAAAAACGAGTTCATAAAACTCATAAAACAAAGAAAATCCGAATAAGAAAAGAAGACGACACGCGCAGCGAAGTAGGTTATGTTTAAGCATAGTTTTAGGTTAGATTCTCATTCACACAAAAAAAAAGGGTAAAATGTTATCTTTCTCAATTTTGTTACCCATTTTTGTTTGATTATTTTATTTTTGTAATTATTTTTATTTTTGTTAAAATTCAAGTTTATTTCATTTATGTTAATAAATAAGAAAAACAATCTGATGATTGTTAAAATCATTTATCACGGAATCTAATCTTTATCTATTATTTTTGTGCAACATAACCTCATTTTTCAAACTTTCAGAATAAAATCATTTTAGCTAGAAGGCAGCTTCGGCGCAGTACAGGCAGCTACGGTGTAGCTGTAATTGGCACCCTAGTCTGAGTACTGCGACCCAAGTCTGTAACAGGCAGCTTCGGTGAGCTAGAACTCAAGGCAGCTACGATAGAGCTATAATAGCTATCCTAGTCTGTGAGCCTAGCATATCCCAAGTCTGTCGGGAGGCAGCTCTGGTAGAATAAAACCTATCCGAGTCTGTATTAGGGTCAACAAAGGGTTTTTTCAACTTTTCCCAGGAGGAGCTCCAAATCATTACCCGTGACAAAGAATTCACGCGAACTTGGATAACTTCACTAGCCTTCAGCTAGTGAAGCATATCCCCACAAGTTACAGTATATATAAGTATATTCTGACACATACTATATACATTCTGGTGGTTCTTATATGGTTTTTTTTTCGTTGATTTCCATGTTGGATAGTTGTAAATCGGTTTTAGATGTAAAAAAAACATTCGCTAATTTTTCCAGATTTTTACTCCGAGTCTTGAGTTATCCCGTGGGCACGTAATTTTGTTTTTTAATTGGAAATAACAATTATTTCAGTTAGTTCTAGTTTAGAAATACGAATAACCTTGGTCATTATTCTTGTAGCTGACTCCATCGAGAACTTACTCACATTGATATTCATTCAAATTAATGAAGACCAATATATACAAATAACATAAATAAATATATAAATAAATGCATAAATGAAAGAATTAATTAATTAATATGAAAATATAACATATATAGCTCACAACTCGCGTGAAATACCGCGTATACCTACTATTTCATGCCATTTTTCACGGCAATGAAACTCATATTCAATTCAGGTTTGTTGATTTAATCTTTGATCTGAAAATCAGAGAAAAACTCAGAGTAGAAAATATAAATCTGAAAAAATTTTATAATTATTTTTTCCGCATTCGAAGCCGATTTATGGCCATCTGACATAATTTTCCCGTGATTTTTTATTTAACGACCACCCTCGTCTACATTCCGATGTAAATTTTTTTTTCTTTTTCTATATCAGGACCGACACCTACACGCCAAAGGATTTTTTAATTGACGATTTAGTTGTTCATTTACGAATTTTGAAATTTTGCTTTTCTTCCAAAATCTGAAAATTGTAAAAAAAATTTCCCAGCGATAGCGGATTTTAGCGAGAAAATAATCACATGAGACATCAAACGTTCGAATTGAACTATACTTTGAAGGAAAATTCTTATTGAATTTTTTGCGTCAAAAAGTTTGAAGTGATTGTAACTAAGTATAAAATTTAGATTTCGGAACAAAGTACGCCGTCGACAGTTTTTTGGGAAAAAAAATATTCGACAAAATTCAATGAAAATTCCCATGAAAAGTATAGTTGAAATCTAATATTTCATGTGTCATACAATTTTTTCCTAGCACAAGCTACGAACGAGAAAAAAAATATTACATTTTCACATTTTTAAAAAAAGTATACATTTTCAGACATCTGTAGATGAAAAACTGATGCTCGAATTGAAAAAGCTTTGGTATATGGATTTTGGTCGTGAAATCTAAAAAGCGAATTTTTTTGAACGAAAATCGACGATCCATCGGATCAACCTGCATTCTCCTTTTAACGGAGAAATATACTCTTGCTCCAACTTACGCGCGAAAAAGCCAGGCAGGGATGAATTAAAGCATTATTAATTTCTCAATCATTGATTCTATTGAAGCAAAACTTTCTAGAAAACTTATTTTCACCTTAACAAACAACTTCCTAACTGAAAGTTGTTGGCTGCTCAAAATTCGTTCGACTCCGAAAGTGTTTGTAGATATACAAAACTGATTTTTGCAATATCTCGGAAAAAAATCAATAACTCTTTTGATACCAATGATACCCACCTATTTCTTCTCTTGTCAGTTTTAAAACACTATTATATATGATTCTAGAAAATTTCGTTCATAAATTCCGAAAATTGAGTAATTTAGCGCGAGTTGAAGTGAAGAAAGGCAGAAATTTTTAATTCCGTAAGAAACACGTTTTTTGAATATATTTCGAAAACAACAAAAGCTACAACTTTTTCCATAAAAATAAAAAGGCGCAAAATTTTTTGCGCCTACAGGAATGCATGCTTAAAAATTCAAAATTCGTAACTTCGGTTCGAAACGGTTTGGAGACGAAAATTCTGCGGAGCGAAGTAAATTGCGATATCCCTTCTTGGATCCAGCTCCTGAATTATTTATTTTAAAATGTTAATATACTATGAACTGACAATACTTGGGTGCAAGATTCAAGGTACTTGTATTCAAAGGAGCCCTAAAAAAATTTGACCAACCTGTCACCGGTGTGTGAACTACACGTCGTGGGTGAGATAAGTCCACACTTCGCTGCAGCTGCATTCAGTCTAGTCGAGAAGTGAGTTTCCCGAGGAAAATAGTTCTAAGTCTCTTAAAAATATGGGCGATAGCTCATTCGATTCGGAATGCGATCCTGAAGAAGCCGTTTTTTTTTTATTATCCGGAAACAAAAATTGTTATTGTTATTAACAAAAAACAAACCAAAAAGAAGGCGTTTCCGGTTTTTGACTATAACTAAAAAACTGTAAGAGATAACGAAAATTGAAAAAAGCATCTTAAAGAGGAGAAAATTTCCAATAAAAAAGTCTTGACTCCCGGAACTCTATCTCCATTATTTATAACTTTAATATGACGCTGAAAATAGGGTTCCGCGCGGCCGTTTCAGCACTGACACGTCGCCGCGGAACAGAGAGTGCGATGGAAATTATTATTTTTTTTTACTATTAAATATTAATTTAAAAATTTAAAAAAACTATGCTATCATGAGAACACTCCAAAGAATCTAGCCCCGCAGAAGTAAAAAATGAGTTAATTAACAATGGTATAGCTTTTAGAAAAATGAAGTTAAAAATTTTTTCTCTGCGAGGCTAGATTCTTCGGAGTGTTCTGATGATAGCATAATTTTTACAAAATTTTAAATCAATATTTAATAGTAAAAAAAAAATAATTTCTATCGCACTCTCTGTTCAGCGGCGACGCATCAGTGCTGAAACAGCCGCGCGGAACCCTATTTTCAGCGTCAAATTAAAATTATAAATAATGGAGATAGAGTTCCGGGAGTCGAGACTTTTTTATTGGAAATTTTCTCCTCTTTAAGATGCTTTTTTTCAATTTTCGTTATCTCTTACAGTTTTTCAGTTATAGTCAAAAACCGGAGACGCCTTTTTGTGGTTTGTTTTTTGTTAATAACAATTACAATTTTTGTTTCCGGATAATAAAAAAAAAACGGCTTTTTCAGGATCGCATTCCGAATCGAATGAGCTATCGCCCATATTTTTAAGAGACTTAGAACTATTTTTCTCAGAAAACGCACTTCTCGACTGGACTCAATGCAGCTGATGCGAAGTGGGGCAATATAATATGGGCTCCAATCTTGCTCGCGAGACGCACAGTTCGTAAAGTGAGTTCCAGGGTTGAAGTGATCACCGAAATTGTGAACTATGGTAAGTACCAGTTTTTTTCACAAATTAAAAACTTAACCCATAATAAAACGGTTGTCGGGCTTAACCAACTAATCGGGGGGCCAGATACACTTCTGTATATACCGCAATATCTCCGGAGAAAATTTAATGAGAATTATCGGGAAAGGTCGTTGCATTGATATGTCAGAAACTTGTTCGTAAAGTCGGTAGTTCAATTTTTTATAAATCTTTTATTGATAGATTTGGTTATTCCCGGTTAGAAAATACCGCGCATATTACGTATAATAAGTGCCGTGAATTCATAAACTAATATAAACCAGAGTATTACTTTCATCATGAAAGTGATTTGTTTTTCTTAAACAATACTCGTCGAAAAGGAAGCGTAGTCAACTTTTTCCGATTTTTTGTGCCCTATATGATTCGAAAGTATTAATATCCACAATTCCGAATTTCGGAGCAAATTGAATTGTTTACAGCTGGAACATAAAAAAAAAATTTTTTTTTACTATTTTTGAATAATTTCTCATTAAAAAAAGTTATTTAAACAATTGAACAGATGAATTGTTGGAAGAGTGCCCGCGTATTCACAGCAAAAGGATTTTTCTAGATAACTTTTATGAAAATTACCCCGGAAATATTACAAGCCATACTAACGTCTAGACGCCCCGATGATTTGTAACGCTCATCTTCCGCGTAATTAAACGACTTTGTATAATTGACAACTTTTTACGATAAAAAGTGATATAAATATAAAAATCCGTATTCAATCTGATCGTGAAAGATAAATACCCAGATACAGTTCGTCACGTATGTCCAGTACATGAAAACAAAAATTATGGCCTAATATACCTAATATAAATTTATATATGAAGGATTATTTACGTCTAGATATTCCACATATACAATGCTACTACAAGCAGGCTCTCTACCGAGGGGCTAGTCATTCCAAGTGTTATAATGCACGAATGATTTCAAATAAAATCGTTTTCTTGTGATTTCTTGACGGATTTTACAATGATTTTAATGACTTCAGTCATTGAATGCTGTCATAGATTTCGTAGAATACCAGTGAATATTTGTATATATAGTATATATTGTAACTTTCTGTGGGTTTATATTAAGTTATTTTCTAATGTACCTCCTAGTGAGGTACAGAGCTAACTTAACCCCAGGATATGCTCTCCGAGTGAGAGTTACCCTAAGTCCGGGTGTGTTCTTGTCTATTTATTTAGAACTCGATTGTGGTATAAAAATTAAGAATATCCCTGTACCCTATATTATCTGAGTCGTTTTAGCAATTATACTGAACTAAGAACCTCGCTGAGAAAAGATCCCTTCAGCGTCGTCTCGGTTCAGTTTCACCGCTCTACCTGATTGGTTTGTCTTAAATAGTTTGCTCGGTCTGAGAATCTCGCTGAGAAAAGATCCCTTCAGCGTTGTCTCTGACTTTGCTAGCTATTTCTAACGATTCCCTAACGATAATAACTCGACTAAATAAGGAATCTCGCTGAGAAAAGATCCCTTCAGCGTTGTCCGAATTCAGCTTCGTTATTCTACCTAGCTCCTATCAAATAACTACGTCAGACTGAGAACCTCGCTGAGAAAAGATCCCTTCAGCGTCGTCTCTTGTCTGATTTCGCTATTTCTAACGTTCCCTAACAATAATAACTCAACCAAATAAGGAATCTCGCTGAGAAAAGATCCCTTCAGCGTTGTCCGAATTCAGCTTCGTTATTCTACCTAGCTCCTAACAAATAACTACGTCAGACTGAGAACCTCGCTGAGGAAAGATCCCTTCAGCGTCGTCTCTTGTCTGATTTCGCTATTTCTAACGTTCCCTAACAATAATAACTCAACCAAATAAGGAATCTCGCTGAGAAAAGATCCCTTCAGCGTTGTCCGAATTCAGTTTCGTTATTCTACCTATTTTTGTTTTATCTAAGTTTTCTAAATTTTAATTAAACAGAGAATGAATTCGGAAAGATTAGTTTTAACGAAGTGGTTATATTGATAGTGACATATGTTGACACATAAGTCATTTATTGAAAATAATATGTTTGCGTTTGATGTTATAAAGGTTTTGAACATAAAAATAATTAAAGGATAATTTTATAATTCTATGTTTTGATTATTTCTAATTTCTCTAGTTTTTAGTTGAAATTAACAGTTTATCGTTAAAGTTATCTTAATTAATACGATATAAAATACTCTTGATTTTATTCTTTGATATTTGGTGATTTGATATAATTCAATATAAAATACTCTTGATTTTATTTGATCAACAAAATGGTGGCTTGATATAAAATACTCTTGATTTTATTCTTTTCTTTTTTCTCTGGTAGCACGGCTGCTTTAGCACAATACTCCAATTATATAAGCGTTTAATATAAGCGTTTTTATAAGCGACTTTATAAGCAATTCTACAAACGATTCTACAAACGACTCGCACGGCTGCTTTAGCTCAACTGCGGTCTGATAGACTCTATACGTGTGACACGCACGGCTGCTTTAGCTCAACTGCGGTACCTGAGCTCGGTGTTACCGCCTTTTTATAGTCAGTTACGGCGTAGTATATGTTGACGCGGGGTCCCCTCGCCTATACTTCATCTACTAATGTGCGCAGCTATCGCCTGTCGTCTGCTGTAAATATGCTATACTTGTTACATGGCCTATGCTATAGTCTCGTTACTTGGAATATGCTATAGTTGAGTCGCGCTCTATGCTATAGTCTAGTGGCGTTAGGCTTGAAACGTTACAATATATAAAATTCGAATCAATTGAATTCCCACATACGGCAGTAAATTATAAAATGATAATGAAATCAAAATAATTAGGAATTTGGTTGAAATATTAAAAAAAAAAAGGAAAATAATCAAAATAACTTATTGTTTTTATTAAATGTTATCATTAATTTTCGGAGCATTAATATCAATAACGATGTACTATACATACATATTAGGGTGCATTGTTGCGAGTCACTAATTACATTTCTAATGGAATTCCCCATTTTGTTACACATTGCCCAAGTGATAGGTGATTGAATAAAAATTTAATTCCAATTTTCACAACACTGCTAGCGTGATCCTTAATATGGTCATCTTCTATTTTCAATGCTCTCATCCTCAAAAACGATTCAACACATATGATTTTATCTCTATATGATTTTTTTCATATTTTTATCTTAATCCATTCTCCAGACATGAATTGTGGTAAATCTCCTCCCTGAAAATTTCAATTGGGTATTTGAATGGATTTTTTTTTCTATTTTTGAGAGCTTGCTCACATGATTTATTTTTCGTTACCATTTTGATTTGTTAATTTTTAATTCTATACTTCCTTAAAAGAAATCTAGGCTAATTTTTAGGCTATATTCTTTTTTGGACGACATGTTGAATATTCCATCATGAAAAATAGAAAATGTTTGAGTAAAAAGTATTGTCAATCCCATATAAAATATGTTTCGTTATAAAATTCATAAATATTAAGGTTTGAAAACAAATGAAATCTTATTATATAGGAAAAAATTGCCGGCATCCCTTAAGAGGGAGATAGAGCATTGAAACTTTGAAGATCTTCTTTTTTCGAGGTTAATCTAAGATTTTTCAACTTTGAACATAAACCTTTTTTAACGGTCAGTCTAATAAATAACTATATTATAGCAATCTCTATAATATATAGAATATATATATTGAAGTGGTCGTTGATATTTAATATATACTTGCCACCCCTTGAATCGACAGATAATGATAAGAGAACAATGTGTACACTATTTGAGATTTTTAGCTTGATTGGAAAGGGTGCGGAAATCGATAATTGGGAAAAAAAGGTTTTTACTGGAGAAAGAAATCTGTCAATTTTCGATTAATAAAAAAATAACTACTTTTGAATCAATTCGCTTAGGTTAGAAAAAAGTAGTTCTCTTCTAAAAAATTCTATAAAACTTTTTATCGAAAAAATCGTCATAATTTTTTTTTTTTATCGAAAATCGAGAATTCTTTTCAGAAAAAGTTTTACAGAATTTTTTGTAAGAGAAATACTTTTTTCTAACCTGATCAAATTGATTCCCGAGTAGTTCTTTTTTTTTTCATCGAAAATTGACAGATTTCTTTGTCCAGTAAAAACCTTTTTTTACAATTTCCAATCGATTTCGGCACCCTTTTCTAACAAGCTAGAAATTTCAAATAATGTACATATTGTTTTCTCATAATTATGTATCGATTCAAGGGGTAGTAATAGTAGGTATCTGGTCTATGTTAAAAATTAACGACCACCGTACCGTATATACCTATAGATATAATTATATAATATGTATATCAATATCTGGGCCAAGTTGCAGACCTCTACTACATCATTAACCTGTGCCACCGAGCAATTGAAATTCCCTATTCCAACAACGCTGCATTTTTCCGATTATTTCAATTTAATTTTGTTTTGAAGATTTTTTTCGGGTTGAAATTATTACACCTCACCAACAGAACACGTGGAGATTCAGTCTGGGAAGCAAACATACCCTTTTATAATTCATTCTTCTAACTAACCATTTATTTATCAACTGTTATAACTTAATTTTTTAATTAGAATGCCGAGAAAGAAAAAGAAAGGTTGGCGAGGGAATGGGAGAAAATAAGAGAAGAAAGAAAACGCCTGGCCGACGATGCTGCGGAGCTCAGAGAAATGCGGGCTGAGCTAGAAGAGATGCGGTCAGAAGGAGAGCAAGAGGTGAATGACGCAAAGTATAGGGAATACATATGGGCAATTCTCCACTATTGGGAAATTCGATGTCCTCAACAAATAAACACTACATATCTATTTATATTTTTTCAAACTATCATTGAAAATTGAAATCCGTATTAGTTCTAATAAGCTAACTGCGTACGAAGTTAGATTTCTGAACAAATATTTGTTTTATTTCCTCTTAAACATTCAAAAACACAGTCCCCTGGTGTGTCACAAACCCAAGTTATCGGTGAATGCAAGCGTTTTCATAATTTTCCGATTAGTCCATGTATATTTTTACCAATGAATTGAAAAATATAATAATGGATGTTGATAATGGTTGAAGAGTTTTTTTTTTTAATTTCATATTTTTCATTTAAAAACAGCCATTTCTGGTTGTCCCTGACCATTAAAAACAGTCCCCTGGACCAAATTTAACAGTATATATAAGTAATATTTCGTGCATATAAAGAAATCAATCGACTCACTACAGAAGTAGGAAAACCTAGCCCTCAAGCTGCCTCTTCCACAGCTTTTTTCTGATTTTTAAGAAATGATTTCATCGGACGACTTTGCGTGTGAAGTTTCCCAATAGTGGAGAATTGCCCATATATTATAGAGTTTCAGGCACCACGCGATTGTTTTCCAATATGCTATCGCGAGGTACTCCCTTCTCAACTGTTTCTGATATATGTACTTCTTTTCGAACGGGGCGCGTCAATATGTAATCATTTGCATTCGTAAATTTGTAATCCTCATGCACTATAATTACTTCTTGCATCAATTTTTGTCGCTTTTGACTATATGAAAACTGCAATCTAAGAATATTTTTTATGTTGACCTCGGTAATATCAAATTTTGTATCACTTTCTGCTCATTTCTGCGCGTTCACGAGCCACCAGCCTCCGACACTATACTATCTTTCGAAATTCTGATTTTTAATCGCTTTTTTGAATACTTGTGTTTGACTAGCCAACTGGAAACACGGAAAAAAGGGAGCGCGTTACGAATGAGGAAGAGGGCGAGAGGGAGTGCGATGGAGCCCCGAAGACCAAAAAGGAGCGGCGGGACGAAAAGTGAGCATACATACGTACTACATAATATACATACTGTTTAGGAATGCAACAAATGAGTAGAACGTCGAGCACTTGCAACTTAGGTCTTTATTATAAAATCGGTCTGTTAAGTCAGTATAACGAATTGAGTGTCTGGGTGTATGTGTGTGTGAGTGTTATGTGAACTCGTTATGCGTATGACTTGAGAGATGTCTGTTGTGAGATCACTAAATTTACAGAATTGTATTAATTCACTGGATCACTGAGGATGATTGTATTAATCACATGAGGGGACTATTTGAGGTTTTACAAGGCAATGTAAGGTAGTTTGAGCATTTACATTTAGCAACACGTGTCGCGAAGGCAAAAGACAACGAAAAGGTGATGGCTGCCGGAGAAGCCGGCAATAAGGTGAGTCCTCGGTGGTCGCAGCTGAGCGAGGCGCCTTCGCGACGAGCGACACTTGCAGATGGCGCTCTCCTCGCGAGGCCCAGTTCCCAAACATTTCCGCCCGCCATCAGCAACGAAGTTGATGATGAGTTATGAGTGGTCTTCGGGAGTCACCGGTAATAGGGCCAGCTTGGTGATGGGCCTGGTGAGCGTTGTGGTAGCTGTCTTCAGCGACACCACTCTTGTGAGTCCATCGGGTCCTGGCAACAGCTTGAGTACTCTGGCCATCGGCCACTTTCCTGGGGGCAAACGCTCATCAGTGAGTAGAACTAGAGAGCCTACCTGGATGTTGTTATGAGGGTGATGCCACTTGGAAATGGCTTGCAGGCGTTGCAAGTACTGAGTCGACCACATGCGCCAGAACTGTTGCACTCTTTGCTGAATAAACTGCCAGCGAGACAGTCGATTCGTGGAGACGTCCAGAAGAGAAGGCTCGGGGACTGCGTTGAGTGCAGTTCCAATGAGAAAGTGCCCTGGCGTGAGCACTTGAGTGTCTTCAGGGTCATCGCTGAGTGGTTCGAGGGGTCTTGAGTTGAGGATAGCTTCTATCTGAGTGAGGAGCGTAGCAGTTTCCTCGTAGGTGAGCAACGTGTCTCCAACAGTTCGTTTGAGGTGGAACTTGAGAGACTTTACCACTGCTTCCCACTTACCGCCCATGTGTGGGGCTGCAGGTGGGTTGAAGTGCCACTGAGTCTTCTCCTGTGAGAGTAGCGATGAGATTTGTTGGTGCCCTGCTGAGCTTTCAGCGAAGCATTGTTTGAGCTGAGCATCAGCGCCCAAGAAGTTGGTTCCACAGTCTGAGTGGAGTGCGGAGGGAATTCCTCTTCTTGAGGTGAATCGTCTGTAGGTTGCGATGAACCCTTCAGTTGTGTAGTCTGAGACTACTTCCAGGTGAGTCGCCGAGGTTGTGAGACAGACGAATACGCAGATCCAGCCCTTGTGAGTTTTTGAGCCTCTACCCTTCCAGGTTTTGAGGGTGAGTGGTCCAGCGTAGTCAATACCAGTGTGCGAGAAAGGACGTGACGGTGTGACTCGAGCCAGAGGTAGTTGGCCCATCATTTGATGAGCACGGATCCCCCTTTGTCGAGCACACACCACACACCTGAGCACGTAGGACTTGACTGGAGCTCTACCGCCGATGATCCAGTAGAGCTGTCTGATGAACGCCAGAGTTGTTTGCGTACCGCCATGCATCGTCTGTTTATGAGCGTGAGCGATGATGAGCTCTGAGAGTCGATGTACGAGAGAGAATCGCTGGATGCTTTGTCTCGTACGAGAGTTCTGATTTTTTGAGACGGCCACCCACTCTGAGCACACCATCCTTGTCGATGAATGCTGTGAGTCGGCTGAGTGGGTGTGAGGTTGGCAGTTGAGACTGCCGGTTGAGTTGGGCGAGTTCTTCTTGGAAATAGGCTGACTGCGTAGCCTTAATCCAGAAGAGTCGTGAGTCTTCCATATCATTTGATGAGATGGAAGCTGCTGGTGAGTTTCGTTTTCTTGAGAGCTTCTCGATGAGATTACTGCACAGAGAGGTGATTCTGAGCAGTTTGTTGAGCGATGAAAACTTGTGGATGAGATCCCAACGATATTCCGGAGAAGCTCGCACTGCGTGCAGTGTGACTGTTGCACGAGCTTCTTGTGCACATGTATCGTCAGGAGCCAGATCGGCTTGAGTAGGCCATGAGGCCTCTGTTTGAGTCATCCATGGTGGTCCCGTCCACCATAGAGAGTGTTCTTCGAGCTGATCTGTGGTTATACCACGCGAAGCACAGTCAGCTGGATTTGAGGTGCCTGGTACGTGCCTCCAATGAGCTCTCTCGGTGAGTTCTTGGATTTTTGTAACCCGGTTACGTACATAATCCTTCCACCTCGAGGGATGAGCGTTGATCCATGTGAGTGTCACTTGAGAGTCCGTCCACAAATGTATGTTTGTTATGTCCATGTTTAGAGTAGCAGAAACATGGTGTATTAGCGTGGAAAGTAGCAGCGCTGCTGTGAGTTCTAACCGCGGGATGGTTAGGCGTTTGAGAGGAGAGACTTTCGTTCTTGAGCAGATGAGCGAAACGTTGGCGCCTGTGGACGGCGAGTTGGCAACGAGATACACAACGGCTGCTATTGCAAACTGCGAAGCATCAGAGAATCCATGTAGTTCAACTGACGAGTCAGAGAGCGTGTTGAACCACCGTGGGATTGAGAGTCTGGCCAGACTAGTGAGATCTTGTCTGATGCTGAGCCATTGAGTTATGAGTTGTTCTGGGAGTGGGTCATCCCAGTTGAGTTTGTGTAACCAGAGTGCTTGTAGAAACATTTTTGCTCTGATCACGACTGGTGCGGCAAAGCCCAATGGATCAAATAGTTGTGCTACTTCTGATAAGATGAGGCGTTTCGAGAATCTAGATGAGTGAGTTGATGAGATGGTCGAGAAGTTGAATGCGTCGTGCTGTGGCGACCATCGTATCCCGAGGATTTTGGTGTCACAGTCGTCGAATGAGATGCCTGAGTTTTGACCGAGTTCCGCTGCAACCTCGTCGAGTAACTGCCTTGACGTAGAGTGCCATTTGGCTAGCGGAAATCCGCCCGCGTGGCAGAGTTGTATGAGTTGATGCGCGGTCTCACTGAGCTCTTCTTCCGTATCTGACCCTCCGAAAATGTCGTCAACGTATCGACCGTGAGTGATCGGTTCCACAGCAAGTGGGTACTTTGAGCCTTCGTCCTGAGCTAGCTGAAGCAGCGTTCTTACAGCTAGGAACGGTGCGGCCTTGGTTCCGTAAGTAACCGTCGTGAGTTGGTAGTGAGATTCCTGTTGTTGCTCGTCTACCCACACGATGCGCTGAAGATCCCAATCATCTGGGTGTATCTTGATTTGCCGATACATTTTTGTGATGTCCGTAGCGAACAAATACTTGAGTCGGCGTATCCAGATGAGCAGGTCGAAGATGTTGAGCATCAGGTTTGGACCCGCGTGCATGAGATCGTTGAGAGAGTAGCCGGAGGAGCTCGCACTTGAGCCATTGAAAACCACTCTGAGCTTCGTGGTCGAGCTGTCCGGCTTGAGCACCCCATGATGTGGCAGGTAGTAGTGTGGTTTTCTACTTGCTGAGTTGTCGTCGAACTTGATCATGTGTTTAGCCCTCTCGTACTCTTGCATGAACTGAGTGTACAGTTGGCAGTACTGAGCATCTCTGCCAAGACGTTTGAGAATTCGTTGCAGGCACAGCTGAGCGGTGTGATGTGAGTCACCTAGGGCTGTTGGAGCCGTCTTGAGAGGGATTCTGACGATGTAACGCCCTGTTGAGTCCCTTGAATGCGTTGTCTTGAAGTGGCGTTCACACTCCTGCTCTTCCGGGGTGAGTTTTGAGTCAGATGAGCTCGGAGGCTCTTCTTGAACCCAGAACCTTGTCAGCAACTCTTGCAATGATGAGTTTGATGCCTGTGAGACGCCATGATGTGCTGTTCTGACCATGGTGACCGGCGCATGAACTGGGCCGATGACTAACCAGCCGAAAATAGATAGCTGAGCGATAGGAGTGTCAGGTGAGTGCCGGATGATGTTAGGCTTGATGAGCTGCCCGTAGAAATCTGCTCCTATGATCACATCTATGGCCCTTGGAGTGAGAAACTCCGGGTCAGCCAGGTTCAGTCTTTTGAGGTGAGGCCATTCGTGATCTTGAGATATCTCGCTGGTTGGTAGGATGGTCGTGACTGTCTTTAGGACGTGAGCTGAGATGTTGACTGATAGTGGTCTGTACCTTGAGTGAAGGATGAGCGTGACAACGCCCTTGGTTTGAGAAGTCCGTTTTCCGCCAACACCATAGATGTCCAATGTTGAGTGCCTTCTTTGAAGGCTGAGTTGTCTGGTGAGATCTTCGGAGATGAATGAGATTTCCGAGCCAGGGTCGATGAGTAATCGGACCTGATGTTCTGATGTTGGTGAGATGACTGTTGCTGTAGCGGTTGCTAGCAGGGTGAGATGACTGAGACTTGTGCGTGAGCACGCTGGCGGGTGACCGTGATTATTGACGACCACTCCCGCGCTTCATGCTGTCGATGGCTTGGCAGCTGAGGTTGACGCAGCTTGCTTGTCCTGAGTTGACCGTGCGGACTCTGAAGGTGAGCCGAAGATGGTTGAGAGGTCTGCTCCGTGTAGCATGGTATGATGAGTACCGTTGCAGGTCTTGCAATGCCTAGTGCTGTTGCACTTTCGGGCATTGTGCCGGCCGAGGCAGTTGCAGCAGAGGCTCCGTTCCTTCACGACCTTCACACGCTGTTCTGATGAGCAGTCTCGGAACTTTGGACAAACCACAATGTAATGGTCCTGTTCACAGCAATCACACGGGTAGCTCGATCGATGCTGATTCGACTGGGATCTTGATGAGCTGGCTTGCGGTTGGTGAGACACCTGGTGTGAGCTGGCTCGCTTTGGCGGGACCCCTTTCGACTCATTGGAGTGAGACGGCGTTGCTCCATCTTCTATGTTCTCCAATGTACGAGCACGAGCCACCAAAAAGTCGGTGAGCTGGCTGAGAGTCGGAAATTCGTCGGTTGAAGTGAGTGATGTCTCCCACCTTTCGCGAGTGTCCCGGTCTAGTAGCCCGCTGACGAGAGCGACCATGAGGCAGTCGTTATTACTCTCCGTGACGAGTGTTCGGAGTGACTAGGTAGTCTCATTGATGATATTCACCATCTTGGTCAATGAGCTGGCTTGCCTTTTCGGCATTGGTTTAAGATTGAGCAGCCTGTCCAGGTGCGTCTTGATAATTAGGCGTTTGTTCTCAAACCTTGCGGTGAGAAGAGTCAAGGCAGCCTGGTATGAGCTTGGGTGTGGTGCGAGATTTGCGATGAGTGCCGAGGCATCATCCCTCATTGCACTCTTCAGGTACTGAAATTTCTCCAGTTCACCAAGGTCCGAGCGATTCCCGATCACGGAGGTGAACATAGCCTTGAAGTCCGGCCATTTTCGGCAGTCGCCACTAAATGTCGGCACTGTGAGCTCAGGTAAACGTGAGCGTGGGCGAGATGTATTGTCGGTTGAGTCAGCAGGTTGAGCGGCTTTGGTGAGCTGATCTTGGAGACGTCCCAGTGCCCGTTTGATCTTGAGCATGAGCTTTGATTCGGTAACACTCACCTTACGGGTAAAGTAAGAGTGATCCAGGTGAGCAGGAGGCCAATGAGAAACAAGCCATGAATGTTCACTACGAAACGACTGATGCAGCTCCTCAAGCTGAGTGAGCATCATTGACACTTCCGTCAATGAAATGTCGTCAGAAGGCTCGGCGGTCTGAGTGAGCATGTCCTCCATTGACTCCAGTAGCTCATTCTGAGAGTGCACGCGTAGAAACAGCTCCCCGCTGAGCAAGGTGGGTGAGCTGCTTCGGGTGCCCGGACCCTGGGGTGGCTCTAAATGAGCTGGCTGGCCGTCTGCAGAGCCTTGAGGAGCTGGTTGCTTGTCGTGCATAAGAGGCATTATTGCAGCACTGCTACTCACTAACCACTGGGTTGAGTGTCACTGTCACACGTACTCGCACCGTAAACGCGAATGTCTGAATTACTCGAGGGCGAGTGAGAAGTCTATATTGCGCGCGAGCGTGAGAGAGTCCGAGCTCGTGATATAGCACGTGAGCGCGAAAGTGTCAGTATACCGCACCGCACACGAGGACGAGAGAGACGGCACTATCCCGTACCGCACACGAGAACGAGAGAGGCGGCACTATCCCGTACCGCACACGAGAACGAGAGAGACGGCACTAGAACGATAGAGTCAGAGGCTACCGCACAGCACACGAGCGCGGGTGAGTCGACTATACGGCGCGGCACGAGTGTGAGAGAGTCCGAGAGAATACACTGAATTTAACAAGCTAGATTGCAACTGCTCGATCCGGCTCGAAGGACCAAATGTTTAGGAATGCAACAAATGAGTAGAACGTCGAGCACTTGCAACTTAGGTCTTTATTATAAAATCGGTCTGTTAAGTCAGTATAACGAATTGAGTGTCTGGGTGTATGTATGTGTGAGTGTTATGTGAACTCGTTATGCGTATGACTTGAGAGATGTCTGTTGTGAGATCACTAAATTTACAGAATTGTATTAATTCACTGGATCACTGAGGATGATTGTATTAATCACATGAGGGGACTATTTGAGGTTTTACAAGGCAATGTAAGGTAGTTTGAGCATTTACATTTAGCAACACGTGTCGCGAAGGCAAAAGACAACGAAAAGGTGATGGCTGCCGGAGAAGCCGGCAATAAGGTGAGTCCTCGGTGGTCGCAGCTGAGCGAGGCGCCTTCGCGACGAGCGACACTTGCAGATGGCGCTCTCCTCGCGAGGCCCAGTTCCCAAACACATACTAATAAATTATTCAAATATTATCTCTCTTATCATGTCTACTTGAAATTGTATAGGGAGCCCTATTGTGTGGGGGATTAATTTTGGACTCCGTGATTGTTCAAAGAATATTATGGATTTTGAGTGATGTTAGAATATAATATAACAAAGATTAAAAAACACATAATTTACATAAAACATATTTATTTCGGATTTTAAATACATATTCTCATTTTTTTAAATTTCATATCCACTTTAGATAAAATTGTAAAATAAAAATCGTGAATACGTGTTTTAGTAAGGCGATTAAATACTCTACGAAATATCGGGGGTAAGATTCAAAGGGGTCAAGCCCAGGGGTTGATCGATTTCTTATATAATGCCCCTAACTCTTTCCTGGCAATGAGTTAGAAATCGTTCCCCGAAAGAAATTTCCTCATACCTATATAAAATATACAAATAAAATTATACGCAGGCACAAAGTTTGTTATATAACTAACCAATAATATGATATATGGTGTCTGTTTTAGGTATAAGTGGTCGCATCGTCGCAACTGGGGCGACAGGGGCAGTCGAGGCGGGAGGGGCGGCCGTCGGGGCGGAAGAGGTGGCGGGAGGGGTCGCCCGCAACGCGGAAACATTTATATTTTCAACGCCTAATCGGTTTTAAAGCATAGACGGTTAATTTTATTATTATTATTATTATTATTATTTGAAGGATTATTCTAAATAAATATGTTTTGATATTATTGACACCGTTTTATTTATCAAAGGAAAACTCTCTGCTTTACAACGTACGTCTTTTCTCTAAGCCAGCCACTTAGCGAGTAAGTCAGATGGGCCCTAAGGGCCCGAGACAAAACTAGGGCCAGTGCCGGAGACCGGGAGGTGGTGACGCCACCCGGAATCCAACATTATTATTATTATTATTATTATTAATTATTATTATTATTATTATGCATACATTTGATGACACAAATGTCCTGTCTGACGGAAGAGAATATCTACGGTTTATCGATAAATGAAGTATGTGCCTTTAAAAGTAATAATTGAAATATTGTGTAAAGTATTGCACGATATATTATGGAAAATAAATTGTTTTTAATAAAAATGCATTAGAATATCTTACCGGACCTATTCCATTTGAAATTTTCACGTTCATTTGTACTATAATGAGTAGGTACATTAGGGTGATCCAAAAAAACTAACCTATCGAATCTATGGTCTTAAAACTTACCTCGATAGACCGAGCGATTGAAAATGTTCAAACGCGATTTGTGTAATTACTCATAAAAAATTGAATAACTTTTTTGGATTGAAATTAAAAAAAAACTTAGTCGCTCTACCAGTTTTAGAATAGTTCGATACATAATTGCTCTGAATTTGAAGTAAAAAATCGATATATTTTAGATTTTACAGCGAGTTGAAGTGAAAAAAGAGAAACATTTTTCGTTTAGAAAAAATGGTGGTTTTTCCCATTATTTCGAAAACGAAAAAAGCTATAACTTTTTTCCAGAGGAAAAAAAGATGCGCAATCAAACTTCCGATAAGGATACAGGTTTTGAAACTAAAAATTTGACACTTTCTCCAGAAGTGGTCAGGGGCCAGCTTGAAATGGCAAAATAATTTTATATGCCCTTCTACGATCCGGCGGTTCAATTGTCAATGTTCATAGCTTTTCCAAAAAAAGAGATATCGATCCAAAATTATAGACTATTCTTTTTGTCTTGAATCGTACTATCATGAAAAAAATTCATGAAAAAAATTTTGGATTGACTTTCATATTGTTATTTTGATTTATAAACTGAAATATCTTTTTTGAAAACTTGTATTATTTCAATTTTTTTTAATTTTTTCGATTTATTCGGTCAATTAATATAACACATATATTTTGAATACGCGGTAATCATGTCAAAACTTCGTGAGCGATGTTGTAATGTGCTTAAATTTAAAGAACACAGAGTTACTATAAATTTACGTACATAGTAGTAAAATCCGTTTTATTTCCCTTACGGGTTTTTGGTTTTTTCCCGAGGTTTTCTCCTCTTTACATTTATTTTTACATTTTATCCTAAGTGACATACATTCTTATTACTCTTATCTATTTGCATTTTCCTTATTTCCTGTATTCCCTTTGCCTATCCTGACTCTGTTTCCATCCCTCTCTGTTCCTAGCTCTTTTTCTACCCCTCTCCTTCTTTCCCCTCTTTTTCCACCTCGCCCCTTGTTCTTCTTATTTCCTTCATTTTTCTTATTCCCCTTCCACTTCCCTCCAGGATCTTAATCACCTCTTCCCTCCCTTCTCCCTTCCCTCCCCCTGTGCACCTTTCCAGTACATGTCCCCATGTCTCTTCCTCATTTCCACATACCCTACACTTTCTGTCTTCTTCCCTTGCCCAGTAATTCGCCTCCCTCATCTCATTCCCTAATCTAAACCTTGCTATAATTTCCATTTCCCTCTTGCTTCTCCTTCCTTTCATGTACTCCGGTATCCCGACCTCTATTATCTCCTTGTACCACCTATTGTACTTAGATTCTCTTATCTTCTCCCATCTTATCTGTGCCTGTGTTTCCTCGTCCCTTCCCTCCAGCTCCGCCCCCATTGGTCTCCCCTCCTCTCTTTTCCTCTCCACCTCGCCTGCCGCGTATCCTCTCTCTCTATAGAAGTTCTCCCTTTCCTCTTCCCATTCCGATCTTCCATCCTGTTTCCCTTCTTTACTCTTCTCCTTAATTAGTCTCCAGCATTCCCTTGCTATTTCGCTTCCTCCTCCCTCTCTGAGCTTCTCCTCGTATTTCATCGCCCTTTTCCCTGCCCTCGTTCCTACTTTCGTCCTTTTCCATTCCTCTCTCACCATATACCCCGGCGTTCTCCAGTCTGCTCTCATCACCCACCTCATATACTTTTCCTGCATTCGTTCTACTTCCTCATATTCCTTCCATCCCCAGATCTCTGCACCATACAGTACCACGCTCTCTACTAATGCTTCGTACAATCTCATCCTTCTCTTCCAGTCTTTTCCAAACTTTCTTTCTCCTATTCCCCACACCTGTCCCATCACTCTCTTCGCCTTTCTCACTCTCTCCCTTACGTGTTCCCCTTGTCTGCCGTCTCTCCTTATCTTGTACCCTAGGTAGCTGATCCCTTTTACTTCCTCTATCTCTCCATCCTTCCACTTCCATTTCTTTCCAGTCTTTGCCCCTCTCCCTGCTCCGAAACGCACTATCTTCGTCTTTTCCTCGCTTAGTGTCAACCCTTTCCTATCCAGGTATCTCTCTAGCCTCTTCTTCATCTCTTCCATCCCCTCCTCATCCTTCGCCAGCAACACTATATCGTCTGCATAGGCCAAGCTCCATATTTTCTTTTTCCCTACCACTATTCCCCCATCTTGACCTTTTCTCATCACCTCTTCCAGATCCCCTATGTACAGGTTGAACAAGTATGGACTCAGGGGACAACCCTGCCTCAGCCCTTTCCTTGTCCACCTCTTCCCTCCTTTCTCGTCCTTCACTTTCACCCTGTAGCTTGTTTCCTTATACATTTCCTTCACCCTCTCTATTATTCTCTCTCCCACCCCCCTCTTTTCCATCTCTTTCCATAGTTTTTCCCTGTCTATCGTGTCGAATGCTGCCTTTAGGTCGATAAACATTGCCAGTGCTCTTCCTCCACTCTCCTTCTCCTTTCCTATCACATAGTTCAGCACGTATATGTTGTCCATTACCCCCCTACCCTTCCTAAAACCCGCTTGTCCATCCGGCACCATTCCCTTCTCTTCCATCTCTTTTCTCAGCCTCTCCGCAATCACCCCCGCGTATATTTTGTACATCGCCGTCATCATCGTCACTCCCCTATAGTTCTTTACCTCTCTTTCACTTCCCTTCTTCAGAATTGGCGCGACAATACCTTCCCTCCAGTTCGCCGCTATTCCCTCCCCTTTCCATGCATTTTTTACTACCTCCCATGTCATCTCTTCCATCTCCTCTCCTCCGTAGATCCACGCTTCATTCGGCAAACCGTCGATCCCTGCCGCCTTCTTCTTCTTCATCTTCTTAATTACGTGTCTAATCTCCTCTCTCCCTATCTCCTCTTCCCCCTCTCTTATCCCCTCCCCTGTCCTTGCTGCTTCCCCCTCACTCTGCTCCCTTTCCTCTTCTTCTCTCTTCTCTCCGCCCAGTAGATCCTCGAAGTGCTTTTCCCATTCCTCCATAGTTATCCCCTCATATACCCCCTTTTTCTTCTTCCTTTCTCTGTTTATCACTTTCCACACCTCTGCATCCGTTCTCGCCTCTTTTGCCTCTTTCATGTACCTATCTCTCTCTTCCTCCCGTTTTCTTTCGCATAGCTGCTTGTATTCTTTCCTTTCCTTCCTGTACTCTTCCTCTGTTCCCTCTCCTTTTCTCCACTCTTTCAGTCTTCTTATCGTCTCTCCTCTTTTTTGCCTGCACTCCCTACCCCACCACCCGTCTACTTCTACTTTCCTCTTCTTTTTCCAGCTTATCGCTCCCTTTACTATCTTTTCCATCTCCTCCATCGTCTTTTCCATCCCTTTCCATTGTACTTTCTTTCCCCTCATCCTCTCCTTGAAGCCTTCTATTCCCTTATCTGACCAGTCCATTATCTCCCCCCCGCCCTTTTCCTCTTCTTCCATCTCCTCTTCTCTTGCCTCTCCTCTCATCTTAGCTATGATTGGGTGGTGGTCCGAATCCACTTCTTCTCCTACTTCAAACTCTTCTACTTCTTCCCAATCCTCTTCCCTTACCACCGCATAGTCTATCACTGTACTTCCTCTTCCCGCCCCTGTGAATGTGAACTCTCCCTCTTCATCACCTTTTTTCCCTCCATTCACTATGCACCAACCCCCCTCACCCATCCACTCCAGCATTTGTCTTCCCTCCTTGTTCTCCTTCCTGTCTTTGCTTCTTCTCCCTTCCCACCCTTCCTCTTCACTCCCCTCATCATTACCTGGTTCCCACCTCCCCCCTTTTTGTGCCGTTCTAGCATTGAAGTCTCCCCCCACTATTATTCCCTTCTCTCTGTCCGTTTCCTCTACTTCCTTTTCAATCTCTCTCATTATTCTGCCCTGATTCTTATTCATGTACACTGTTATTATCTTCCACACCTTCCCTCCGATTATCATCTCTCTACTCATCATCCCCTCTGTCTCCTCTTCTTCTCTCCCCTCCTCTTGCTCTTTTATGCTTCTCTCCTCCTTAATTCCCGTTATCATTCCTCCCTCTGCTCTCCCCTTCTTATTCGTCCTCTTCGCACTCTGGAATCTCCATACAAATCCTTTTGGTAGCTTTGCCCTTACCCTCTCCCACCCTTTTTTCTCTACCCACGTCTCCATCAAACCTACCGCGTCCCATTCCTTCAGTTTCTTCCAGAACTCTCCTTTCTTTGTGCTCATTCCCGCCACGTTCCAAAATGCTATTTTCGGCCCTTCACTTTTTCCTCCGTGCTTCGTTTTTTCCTTTTCTCCCCCTCTCTTGCCTTCTCCCTGCTTCTCCTGCCTTCATTTCGCTTCTCTTCCTTCTACTAGCCTTTCCTTCTCCTCATCCCACTCCCATTTCTTTCCTTCCGCCCACATCTTCTTGTATCCCACTGTTGCCCTTCCCCCTTCCCGTCTTATCTCCTTCGCCTTCTCTATCACCTTCCTCTGGACCTCTCTTTCCCTCTGAGTCAGGTCGTCGTCTATATATACCTGCGTTCCACTCAGCATCCTCTTTCTCCTCATCACTTCTCTCTTAGCCTCTCCATCCTCCATTTTCGCGACTATCAGTTCTTTTCCTCCTTGTCCTTTCCTTTGCACCCATGCCTCCGCCACCTCTGCTGATGTTTTTAGGCATTCTTTTATTAACTTCTTCACGAACTCCTTTGGATCCTCTCCCTTTGTCTCTGCCCCTTTTATCACAATATTGTCTCTTCTTTCCTGTCTTTCCCGTGCTTCTATCTTCTTTCTTATTTCTTTCATCCCTTCCACCACTTCGCTTTCCACCTTTCTGACCCTTTCCCCCCATCCCCCGTCCATTCCCCCTATCTCTTTCTTCAGTTTCTGCACCTCTTCTCTGGCCTTCTCTTCCATTTCCTTTCTTCTCTCCTCTTTCTCCCTCACTTCTCTTTCCTTCTCCTCCGCCTCTCTCTTTGCTGCTTCCCTCTCTAGCTTCTCTATTCTGTCTTCCAATCTCCTCCTCTCTCTTTCCCCCTGTAACCTTACCTCCCTCACTTCCCCCGTTATTCTGTCTATTTTTTCGCCCAGCTCTCTCTTTCCTTCTGCTGCTTCCCCCCTCATTCTGCCAAGCTCCTCCATCATCTTCCTCATGCATGTTTCCATGCATTTCTCTATTCTCTCCATCCCACTTCCTATTTCCTCTACCACTTCCTCTGCTTTCTCCTCTTTTTCCCTGCTTGGCGACCTCCTTGTCTTGTCGCTTTTCTTAAATCCCTCTTCCCTCTCGTCCTCCTCTCCTCGTTTCCTCTTCCATAATTCCCCCAGCGTCCCAAGCGAAGCCGACCTTTCTCTTCCTAGCCTTTCCGCGTTTGTCGGTCTGCCTCTTTTCTCCTGCCCCTTAGGAGTATGCCACTCTTCATACTCCTCTGTCATGCCATCTCCTTTCGTTGCCTTCCCTGCCATACCGACGCTCCTTCTGCTCTCTTTCCTTTCCTTCCTTCTATGTCTTATCGACACAACTTTCCTTTCCCACTATCTTCCGTCCTTTCCCGCTTGGATCTCTGCCTCCTTCTCTTTTCTCTTTTAGGTTATGTCCCTTCACTCTCTTTTCTTTTCGAATCTCTCTTTTACCCTACGTTAGATTTTTATTCTTTTCTTTCCGTCCTTTTCCTGTTCTTTTCCTGCATTACACTTTCCAAACTTCTCTTCACCTTCCTGTCACTTAACCTCCGGTTTTTCGATTTTCTCTCTAAGCACGCGTCACACGTCAATCAGACCTCAACCGGCGATCTATTTTTTTCAAATTTACGTACATATCTGCACGCCTAGTTTTTCAACAACGACCTAAAGTCATTATCAGTGAACGTACTCTAAATTTACGAAAATAATTAAACTAAAATTTCACTAGATAGTATTCAACCTGAATTATATAATCCAAAACTTTCCAAGAGGCTGAGATAAAAATCTCAAAATATTGAAGACAACTCTGCTCGATGGATATACTAAAAGATCAAAAAAAAAAATTTGACAAAATCAAAAATGTTGAGGGTCACGGGCTGGGTGACCTGGGATGGATTTCTCCAGATAATAAATAATGATAATCTTTTATTACGTCACGGGGCATGGTCCCGTAAGACGAGTTTCGAAAAGCCAGGAATTACAAAAATATATAAATAAGAGAGAGAAGTATGATCCAACAAAAAAAAAAATTAAACAAAAATAAAATAAGACAAAAAGAATGAAAGAAGATAGGAAAGTAAAACAGCTGAATTACACAAGCTAAAGTTAACAAAAATGTACAAAAGAGAGAGAGAAGTCTAATGCAAGCAAAACTCAAACTAAAAAATAAAATAAAACAAAAAGAAAGATAGAAGGTAAATCAGCTGAATTACAAAAGCTATAATTACAAGAATATACAAAAAGAGAGAGAAGAATAATACAAGTGTCAATGTATCAATTATTAGCTGCTCAGGTTTTGGGAGCATTTCCAGGAGACGCCACGAGGAGGCTAATTGATAATGTCTCCGACATGTGTTGTTCAGTCCGACCAACTCTGCAAGGAGATGTGAAACTGCAACTTTGATTCGTTCAACCCCGAAGAGTTGCGAATCATTATTATTTTGGTCGATCAACTCGATCATCTGCGAGGAGATGCGAAATTGCGACTTTGGTTCGTTCAACTCGATCACCTCTGTAAAGAGATGCGATGTTGCGATATTGGTTCGATCAACCCCGAAGAGTTGCGAATCATTATTATTTTTGTCGGTCAACTCGATCATCTGCGAGGAGATGCGAAATTGCGACTTTGGTTCGTTCAACTCGATCACCTCTGTAAAGAGATGCGAAGTTGCGATTTTTTTTTTATATCCGAAGAAAGTACCATGGTCAAAAGAAGAATGAAAACCACATGATTTATTTTTATTTAGTACTATGCACTTCGCAAATTCGTTAATTTTTGCGAAGGTTTCGAATGCAAGGTACGGGTGAATTGAGCCCTCAATAACTCGCCCATCCACTTTACATCTTTGTTGATTTTCACACGCATAAAGTTATACGCAAGTTCATAACGATGTTGGCCACAGATTTCTTCATCAAACCAACCAGTATGTTCTGGTGTACGGTGTACAGCTGATTTCATCAGCCGGAAGAGCTGGTCTTGGATATCATACTTGGCCCTGAATGGGGATAACCAGCGTCGAAGATCGCATTTATCAAATCAAAGACAAATGAGAAATCATCGGTTGCTACGCACATATGCCCAAATTCTTTTTCGTCCTTTGTTTCATAAGCTTGGAAGTAGGTCAACAGATGCCTATCACCGAGCTTCGGATCAGGATGGATGAGCGTTTCTTGACATCGCTCGCATCCTGTCTTATCGACAGATTTTTTGGCAATGTAACCTGCTAGGTATTCCACCGCAGATTTTGCGAGCGTTGCCTCGGTTGTACGTGATTTTTCCACCTTGGCGAGAATTTCCTCGATATCGATTGGATCTTCTTCGTCGTCGCTATCGTTATCGGGTTCCTCGTCAAAGTGCAGAGCATCGCTCTGGCTGGCCTCTGTGCTGGGCTTGGCTACTTTTCTAGTCCGGTTATTTGCTGCTGCCTGTACATCGGCATGCAACAGCGTATCATCTTCATCGTCCAAGCAATTTGCAGATTGCGCTGGTTTCATTAAATTAAGAACGATGTTTTTCTGGAAGATGATTCTGAATTGAGTGGCTGTAGGGTTCTGATTGTAAGTTCCTCCATGACAGCGTATCATTGAGAACAAATTTTCCAACGGATCCTGATTCAATCTAGATGTCATTAAAAATTTAACATCTTCCGTTTTGAGATCCTCCCACAGCAATAAAACAGCTTGGATGGTTTGTTGGACACCTTTGAAGCACGGAGGAACCTTCAGGCCCTTATCAGTGACCGTACGCCACTCTGCAGAACGTTTTAGGACATCTTCCAAATTTTCCTGAACTTGTGGACGCTGATCGGAGAGAGCACAACGGTTCGGATTCGCGTCATTAGGACATCGGCTGTTTAAATTGTCGAACGAGTCATTCAACTCCCTGAAGAACCATGCGGTGTCCATAACTATTACTTTTGATACAGTCCGTGGTTCCGGCGACCATTAATGCTGCAGCAACTCTGCGACTAAAGACCTGCAACGCCAGGCGACAATTCATTTTTTGAAAAATACCTGGATACACGTGTTTGGTCGATAGTTTGACAGCAGCTCTCGTCATTTGGTGTTGCTCGAGCCTCCATAGCTCACGCACATCGTTCCATGATGCTTTTCTCGGACTATCAAATATGATGTCGTGGATTAAGATCTGATTCCTCAAATTCTTCCACAAGTGCGGAGCGTCGAAGAAGCAATATATTTTCTTCTCCTCGTGAAAGACATAGGGACCGTCCGGAGACAAGCGTCCACTAATAACACTTTGGTTATTAGTGCCTTGATCGCAGACCAATCCTCGTACATCTAATCCGGTAGCAATGACGTCATCGAGTACTATGTCGATAAGTTTGGACAGTGTTTCGGAATGCACGGTGCCAGCTGTCAGAAAATATGCAACTGGCTGCTTCCAATTGTTCAACAATCCGCGGGCCATGAACACGAGAGCACTCGTAGCCACGCCGGTCGAACAACCTAGACTGCCAAGATCCTGGAAGCCCTCAATTTTTTGGCGACTCTCATTGAACTCGAAGCCTTTCTTCAATTTGACCTCGTCAAATAGAAGAATGCATTGCCGTTCATTCCGATCCATGCATGATACCTTGGCCTTCAAACAATCAAATATTTCCGGGCAGGTTCCTGGCCACAGATTTATGTTCCCAAACCAACGTTTCAATGCTGACAACGAAGGGAGCATGAACCCAAAATGTTCTCGCAGTTTGACGTACAGGCTTGGCGAGGTGTAGTGCATCTTCATGGCTATTTCCTGTTCATTTGGAGTGTAGTTTGTACGCTTCTTGTGAAATAATTGCATTATCACAAAAGTATACAAAAACCCAGTGACTCTACGGGCCACTGCCTTAGCAAGGCTATCGTCTGAAAATACGCCAGCTAGAACCTTAGTTTTCTGTCGCGAAGCCGCTAATCTTGCGTTTTTGAGAGACCGTTGAAGCTCTACATTGCTCTGCTGCAGCCTAATAATTTCGTTGTCTCTCAGTTTAATTTGCCTTTTCAAAGCTTTTCTCTCGATGTCGCAGGCATTATGAATACCCGGAAGTGGAGCCACCCCGGTGATGATCGGCTTTTTATCATAAGCGAAAGGGACTACACGACGCAATAAACGACCGTGCGGATTAATATGGTCGCGAGAAAAATGTCGACTACATATTCGAATCCGTTCTAATTCTTTTCCGTTTTCTTCGGCCATGTGGGCAAGTCCGCTATTGACTAGCCATTGTAGCGCGAGCGCGGGATCTGTTGGCAGACTATAGAATCGTAGACCAGGAACGTTATCTCTGCTACGATTGGCACATTTCGAATACGCGCAAGTAAAACTATGCGGTAATTTATGGCCAGCCATCATTCGTAATTACTGTGGATAAATTACGAATCGAAAATCACTTACCTGTAATTAGCCAACGCCTGTGGAAAAATATCCGTTTCGTAATACACGTAATAAACACAATGCGTCGGACTACTACAAAGTCGTTGCGTACAATAAAATATGTCGAATTGGATGCGCGGTTCAGCAACGACTGAACGCTGTCATGCTTATTCGCAAGCTCGCAGTCTCCCACATTGACAGCTGACTGTGCCGAGCGGCTGACTAGCGTTGTTCGAGCGTTCACGGGCTCTGCGCAAATCACTGCGGAGGTGCATCTCTGAGGAATTGTGTTTTGTGAATGGAATTTTTTTTTTATTTTCACATGCGGTTAACGTAGAGGAAGAAAAAATAATTAGGTCATTTTTTTTTATTCGTTAAAAATCATAATTACGAAAGTTATGGGTAATTGAATATTCCAGTTTTCGTAATGCATAGATATATCTTAACATGGGTGACGTCACAATGTTAAAGTTTTCAATCCGTTGTATCAACTTCAATATTTGTTCGATTAAAAAATGAACAAATATGACCTAATTATTTTTTTCTAAACTACTGAAATCTAGAGAAGAAAATCCATTCAAATACCCAATTGCGTACTATGATGTGCAATCAATGCATATCTTGCGGCATTTTTTGATGGAAAAAGGTCGTGAACGCCAACATATAACCATTTGGTATTCATAAAATCAAAAGGTCTCATAGTTGATATAGTTTAATCTTGCTCCGCAGAGTTGGACCCTGAGCAGTTAGAGAATAAATCACGAATCTCAAATTTTCCAAAATGTGTTCTTGTAGAGATTTCAATTCCGCATCTCTTTTTCCTCGTGAAAAAACTTGTAGCTTTTGTCGTTTTCGGAATGTTTACAAAAAAACGTGTTTTTCTTTTAGAACATTAATTTCCGCCTTTTTTCACTTCAACTCGTTCTAGATTACCCAATGTTTTAAATTTCCGAACGAATTTTTCAGGAATAATATATTTTAGTGTTTCAAGAATAACGAAGAAAGAAGAAGGTTAATATTGTTGTTAACAATAAAGTTATTAATTTTTTTCAGAATCTTTGCAAGAATCAATTATGGATATCTTTAAGCGCTTCGGAAGTCAAACGGATTTGAAGTGGTCGAAAACTTCCAGTGAGAAAGTTGTTTATGGGGATGCGAAAAAGTCTTCTGGGAAGTTTGACTTCTAACAAATGAATAGTTCAGAAATTGTTAACGTTATTTCACCACCGCCTAGCTTCCGCGCGCGTAGGTTACAGGGAGAATATATTAATATATGAGCAGCGACTCGCGTAGTTCGCCAAAGATGCAAATTAATCAAGACTCGGTAGATACACGAAATAATAGTTTATTATTCATCTTCTTTGATGTAAAGCAAAGATTCCAATTGATATATCGTTATAAGAAATAACCTGACATTTTTGTTCAATTTCGTAATAGAATCAGAAGACTTTACAAACCAAGCATTTTGCTATTCTATTTAAAATTCCGAATCTGAAAATTTTATATAACTTCATATAGAAATACCCACTCCATCTTAATGTATTTAAGTTTTTTTTGCTATTCTTAACACGCAAAAAAGATGAATAATAAAAATATGATTATTTATATTTACCGACCCTTGATTACGTACTTTTTTTTTACTATAAACAGAAAAAATGTTGAAAAATTCATAATCCAACAATTAATAGTATAGGAGGTCGTAAGTACCGGCAGATACGACTGTCTGTTTCTAGTTTGATGAAAAAATCACATCAGCTAATTTAAGGAGGTCGTATCCACCATTTTTGTAATTACTTTTTTCATGAAATCGCTATAAAAACCATGGAAACATACACAGATAAATAGGAATTGGCGAGAATTAAAAATTAAACATGAAATTTAGTGAAGATAAAAGCAGAAGATCGCATGTTAGGCGCATATGTCCTTTGAGCTTCAATTTTTTTTTTTTTTTTTTCTATAATGATAACGTTTAGGCAGAGCGTCGTATCTGCCAACGTACGATCTTCTGCGTTTAGGTAGTTTCAAAATGCTTAATTTCGAATTATTTATGTGCGCTTTCATCATTTTCAAAGCGATTGATGGAATAAAAAAGAATTATAGAATTATGGCACTAACATCACCTTTTTTTGGCGCTTTTTCTTATTGCGTATGAAATAAATTTCAATTATTTTACCAGCTGGAGAAGAGTATTTCACATAATTGTTTCAAATTTGAAGTAAAAACTTATATCTTGGAATTTAGAGCGAGTTTAACTAAAAAAAGATGACGATTTTTTCAATTGGCCAAAAAAGATGCGCAATCAAATTTCAGATTAGGATGTATGTTTAAAGAATTAAAATTAAGATTTGTTTTTGCCAAGTGTCCAGGGGCCATCTCGAAGTGGCAATATAATTTTATATGTACCCTTCTACGATCCAGCGGTTCAATTATGACCAATAGTCCATTCCCACACCCCGTTTCTTCTAATATGGACAACTTTTTTCCCCTACCTGTGATAATCCCTGTCTTTATATTATCATTGAAATTTGTTCTTGAACGATAGAACACATTCGTTAATCATTACATCAAAATAATAACAGTTTCTGTGAAAAATAATGGTGAACTTCCCTATATGATAGAAAGAAGAAAATTAAATAGTCATTTTTGATTTATGGTTTGGTTGAATAATGTATCATTTTCTCTCAATTACTACCTCGCTATGTGTTTATTCTGTAAAATTGATTTTTTA
Source organism: Rhogogaster chlorosoma (assembly GCA_944452935.1). Lineage (NCBI taxonomy): Eukaryota > Metazoa > Arthropoda > Insecta > Hymenoptera > Tenthredinidae > Rhogogaster > Rhogogaster chlorosoma. The sequence goes on from OX101802.1 coordinate 19,124,872, forward strand.
TCGGTCTATATTCACTATGCCAGCCGGTCGATATTACTAGATAATTTTGAAGTCGCAGATTAATGGACCACCTCATAATGATAAATAATAATAATATAATAATCACTAAGATTTTTGACAGAAACACCCGTACGCTGAACAAATGTTCAAAAACAATTGTAATATCTTCTTTGTTTCGAAGACGGAAAAACCAAGATATGTTGAAATATATTGTTAAGCTTTTTTTTTTAATTCAGTGGTCCGTGTTCATCCCACATAAGAAATCGTATATGTATTGAACGATATAGGAAATATCGCGGATAAATGTAATATAAAATAAGAAAAACGGGGGATAACTAGTTCGAGCTTTCTTTTATTGTTTTACAATCACGTATAGACTTGCATACAAGACTCCAGAAAGCATTAAAACGTATACTTAAAAGTGTAACAGATGCACATAAAATTCATTTTGATTACTTCGCGTGTTTGTCACATGTCAATTCGATTGTTAGAAACTTTCACCGGAATTTGCTAATACGCAAATGCATATAATTTTGTAGAAAAGTTCGAAGCTTAGTCACTTTAATTATTGAACTTCGAATTGATGTGGAAAGTTCCCAGAGTATACGATTTGTAGGTTTTCGTCATAGTCGATAAAGTGGAGAAAAAACACGCACGCTAAAACAGTGTGTCTGCTAGTATCTCAGATCCCAACTGGTATCAATCAGAATTTACCCTACGAGTGAGCTCGCAGCTGGGTGAAACTGTAAATTTCAGTAGGTATGACAGATACCGCTTGCTGCGCCAAGCCCACTTCAAGCCCACTTGGTCGGCTCACAAATTAACCCAGGGTGAACCGTCTTTAGAATATTCAGTCAACGCTCAGGAAAAGAAGAATCAAGTGCCACAAAGTTCCACAAAGTGCCAATTACAAGACAAGAAGAAAAAGGGTTCTAAGTTAACCTCTTCGTCGTGCGGTCGACAGATCGTGAAATAATAATGACTCGGATTTTATATTTACAATATTTGGTGATTCATAAATTATGAAAGCTTCAACTTGCGTTTCATGAATACAATAATGTTGTATCATAATCATAAATGAATATAAAAAACAAGAGATAATAGTGGTCATCGGCAAGTGAGTTTAATCAGTGAGTTTGTCCATGAAACAGTAGCGCCTCGTCAAGTGCGCGCCTATATGGCTTTAGGGATGGAAACGCGCACTTGGTGAGTTACCACTACTCCGCCGCGTCAGCAGAGCTTGGGACTAGCGGAGTGGGGAGTCAGATCACTGACCGATGAAAGTGCGACAAGGATAAAGCTATGCGTTCTGTGCACGGCGGGGAAACACTACCTATGCTTGATCGAGGGAAAAGTGCCCAGGCGCGCACTTAGCGAGCATGCACTTAGCGGGAGGCTACTGTACTGCATCGATCGTAAGACCAGTCGTCATCAATCAAGACAGCGCTCAATAAAAGACAGCCACTGGTAGAAAAGATGACTAATTTTTTTGAATTTCGCAGGAGAGAATCGTTGATAACGACGAGCCAATGACACGCATATATATATGCTCTTACTTGGAAACAAAGACTTCAAATAAAACAAACCAAAGTCTTTCCAGTGTCGATCATCATCAGTTGGACGAATCTACGCGGGCGACTCGACAAATTTGGTAAGTTTAAGAATAATCTAAATAAGAAAAAAAATTCTAATCTGATGTATAAACATAAATGATAGTATACAAGTTCATTCATTTCATTATTATTATAGGGATCTCCGTCAATTAAAAAAGAACATCGCACTGCTGGTACTTTTATTATTACCATAGACATAGAGCATGGACTGCACATTTGGGCCAAAAATCGCTTGGTTCATCATAGGAAGACAGAGAAACGAAAGCGGCTAAGTCTATCTTTTTCTATCCAACGGCGCCAAATGCTTAGACGGAGAGGGATTTGGCCGTTTGTGCTTCCTTCTCTCTCACTTGTGGTGTTACCATATGCAGTATAAGGGATGCGCAGTCTACGCTCTATGTCTATGATTATTACAGTCAATACATTACATTCTTTTCGTTCTTTTTCTTTCTATAGTAGCCCCGGAAATCAGTTATTATTATAGTCAATACACCTCACTCTTCTATTGTCAATTTGTCTTTCTGCTCCATGCAATATTATTATTCAATCAAATTAATTCATCTGATTGTTTTATAGATTGGTAGCAGCGAAAATCCAAGAACATCAATCGATCCGTCGAACTTGTTGTTGGTCCTGTCTGGAACAAAATCTACAAGTTGGCCTACTCCGGAAACCTCAGAAAGCCTGTACAGTGTCAATCGTCATCAGTTGGGCGAATCTACATGGGCGACTCGATAGCTTTGGTAAGTTGAGGAATAATTTTAAATAAGAAAAAAAATTGTAATCTGACGTTTTAATACAAATGGTATTATACAAGTTTATAAATTTCGTCATTATAGAAATCTCTGTCACTTGAAAAAGAACATTAACATAGAAAAGATTATATCGTTGAATCATTTCTGGTACTTTTATTATTACAGTCAATGGCTGGTATCAATAAAACGAAGTAGATGCTAGTGCTTGAAGCAGATGCTTCGGATTCGGAGTAGATACTTCAGATGCGTAGCATGCTTTCGCTTCCATAGTACCTACTCCTATGTGCGTAGTAGGTGCTTCGTACATAGGAGTTAATACTAGTGTTTCATAGTACCTACTCCTAGCTCGAAGTAGGTACTCCGTTTGAGCCGGGCGTAGTATCTACTACAGTTTGAGTGAAGCTGCTGTCCGAGCAACTCAGACGAGCTACTTCGCTAAATAAGTGGAAATGGCCGCTTTTATGAATATTAGACGACGGATAAAAGTTTATAAAAATCGAAGGAAATATAAAAAACATCAAATAACTAGTGTTCATTATACATAGATATACCCAATTATTTAAATAACGTTTGTTGAATTTTTCTAGTTCGTTATATGTGAAAAAATCGTGATTGAAAATAATAGTTTTCGTCTTGATGTTCGGTATTTTATATCCAGAAATTATTTTATACTACTACTGTAGTAGATACTACAGTATTGAAGCAAATGCTTCTTAGGAGTAGCAGATACTTCACTTGCGTAGCATGTAGTACACGAGGGAAGCATCTACTAGGCAAATGAAGTATTTACTACGAGGTGAAGTATTAACTCCTACATGCTTCGTAGTAAATGCTAATACTTGAAGCATTAGTATCTACTTCGTTTTATTTATACCAGCCAATGCGTTACATTCTTTCCGTTGCTCTTCTTTTAATAGTAGCCCCGGATATCAGTTATTATTATAGTCGATACACCTCACTCTTCTATCGTCAATTGGTCTCTCCGCTACATGTCATATTATCATTTAATCGAACTAATTCATCTGATTGTTTTATAGATTTGTGGCAGTGAAAATTCAAGAACATCAGTTCATCTGTTGAACTTGTTGTTGGTCCTGTCTGGAACAAAATCTACAAGTTGGCCTACTCCGGAAACCTCAGAAAGTCTGTACAGTGTCAATCATCATCAGTTGGACGAATCTACATGGGCGACTCGATAGCTTTGGTAAGTTGAGGAATAATTTAAAATAAGAAAAAAAATTCTAATCTGACGTTTTGATATAAATGGTATAATACGAGTTTATAAATTTCGTCATTATAGAAATCTCTGTCAATTGAAGAAGGAAATTGACATAGAAAAGGTTGTGTCGTTGATTCATTGCTGGTACTTTTATTATTACAGTCAATACGTTACATTCTTTCCGTTATTCTTCTTTTAATTGTAGCCCCAGAAATCAGTTATTATTATAGTCGATACACCTCACTCTTTTATTGTCAATTGGTCTCTCCGCTTCATGTCGTATTATTATTCAATCAAACTACTTCATCTGATTGTTTTATAGATTTGTAGCAGTGAAAATTCAAGAACATCAGTTCGTCGGTCAAACTCGTTGTTGGTCCTGCCTGGAACAAGATCTACAAGTCAGCATACTCCGGAAACCTCAGGCTTGCGAAAACATACAAGAACATCCTAACTAGTGATTAAAATTGTCATTATCACCGGTCATGTATAGTTTAAATTGTGACACCACTGGTATCGACACTGTTACCGCATTTTTATTCTCATTAATTCCGATCAAGTTTGTAGAATTTGCACGATTGGTGGTTATTCTACAATATAATCATTGGTGTAGTAATGAGATATTTGTGTCTGGTCATACTTTCAATTAAATCATACTTTCGGTCAGATCTTTTACAATTTTCATGAAGTATAGTCAGTTGTCAATGTATACATCTGGTTAAATATTTTCCTATCATAATTGTTCGTAATTCATCATTACTGGTACATAATTTCGTTTTAGTCACATAAGTACAAAGGCTGAATTCTCATTATTGTGCATATGCTTTCGTGTATGTTTATAATAATTAACTTGTATAACTTGCCTGTGCACTAATCTCTATGAATTTCTGTACCGCTAATAACGCAGTTATCAATTCTTAAATTTAATGTGTACTATTGAGACCTATGATTACAAACCATTTATTGTAATTTGATTGATTTACAGAAACAAGTGTATCCACAATATGTGTCATAGAATTAAGATTCAAGTAATAAATAGTCTGTGTTTACCGCACTTCACAGAAAAACAGAGCTTACTTGACTTTCAAATGTTTCTATCACCACTTCATCCACCCAACTCCCTTCATATTATTTATTATAGCATCCCTTTGCATACATCAATACAAGTCTTTCTCCGTAGAGTACAATTGTTCTAGGATATAAAATCTAGGTGATAATAATATTAGATTGCCACTCGAAGAATCATTGGATTATGATTTCACGTTGCATCAACAATCAAATGCTATATATACTGTAACGTTTCAAGCATATTCACAGTAACGTAACTAGACTATAGCATAGAGCGTGACTCAACTATAGCATATTCACTGTAACGAGACTATAGCATAGGCCATGTAACGAGTATAGCATATTCACAGCAGACACCAGCCGGTAGCTGGGCGGCGCGCGCACACTAGCAGGTGAAGTATAGGCGAGGAGACCCCGCGTCAACGTATACTACGCCGCAACTGACTATAAAAAGGCAGTAACGCCGAGCTCAGGTACCGCAGTTGAGGTGAAGCAGCCGTGCGAGTTGCTTATAAAATCGCTTATAGAGTCAGACGTAAAGCCAGATATCATATACAGTAGACTCTAGCTATATGGCCATTTGCTATATGGCCACACGGGCGACCTCTCCTTCACACGGACGCGCACGCACGCAAACATGCCGTCTCCCACCACAGTCCTCCGCGCACGCATAGTTCCCCCCACTGCGTGTAGCACGCCGCTCCGGCAAGCGTGGTGGGAGCTCTTCGTAAAAGGCCAGTTCCGAGAATTTTCCTCCCCTTTAGCCCCATCGCTTGGCCATATAGCTAGAGTCTACTGTATAAAGAAAGCATATTGGAGTATTGTGCTATAGCAGCCGTGCTACCAGAAATATAAGATAAAGAAAAAGAATTAACGAGTAAAATCAAAAGTATTTTATATTGTATTATATCAAGCCACCATTTTGAATAACGAATGAAATCAAGAGTATTTTATATTGTATTAAAAGAAATAAGCGTTAACGATAAACTTTTAATTGGAACAAAAAATTAGATAAAGCAAAAATAATCAACCGCAGTATTACAAATATCATTTATAATTATATAAAATTATTTTTAATTATTTTTTGTTAAACCATCTATAATTTCATTCAAACATATTTTAGTTTCCTAATAAATGACATATGAAAAGCCATATGTCACTATCATTATAAACAAATTGTTAACCTAATCTTTCTTTAATCCATACTCTGTTTCTTACAATTAATATTGAAAACCCAGTTAATTCAAAAATAGGTAGAATATCAAGACTGAGTTCGGACAACGCTGAAGGGATCTTTTCTCAGCGAGATTCCTTACTTAGTTGAGTTATTAATAGGAAAGAAATAGAAATAGCGAAATCAGACACAGACAACGCTGAAGGGATCTTTTCTCAGCGAGATTCTCAGTCTGACGTAGTTGTTTAATAGAAGCTGGATAGAATAACAAGACTGTGTTCGGACAACGCTGGAGGGATCTTTTCTCAACGAGATTCCTTACTTAGTTGAGTTATTAATAGAGAAACAATAGAAATAGCGAGCAAAGTCCGAGACAACGCTGAAGGGATCTTTTCTCAGCGAGATTCTTAGACCGAGCAAGCTATTTAAACAAACAAAATAGGTAGAGTAATGAAACTGAACCGAGACAACGCTGAAGGGATCTTTTCTCAGCGAGATTCTTAGTTCGGTGTAATTGCTAAAACGAATTAGATAATTTAGGATATTGTGGCCGAGACAACGATGAAGGGATCTTTACTCATCGAGATTCTCATACACAATATCAGATCTCACAAAAAACATCGGAAGATGTAAAAAAAGCCGCCAAGTACCCAAACGAAAATCACAATTGCTTGATAAGCAAAACGTTTCGCAAGTCTTTGTCGTGAAATCAAGGAAAAAGCCAAGCACCGAACGTACCCCTGCGATCTCTCAGCAAGTCTACGTCGTGAAGTCGGAGTTTCGTGTGAGGATATCGAAACATCATTCCAAGAGCTACGTACTTGGCGGGCACATTCGGTTTGTTTTTTTGTGCTTGTTGTTTTCGCTTTGGATTGATAGTATTTTATCGTAGTTTGCGAACCATTTGTTTTCCAACTGTTTTCCTTGGTGGCTGATGGATGTCTCGGAGTAATGTCTAATTTGCAGATAACATTGGTCTTATACACACTTATTTAAAATGCATCTTCCGATCTTGTGGGACGACTTTGTCGTGGCAGTCGAAAGATTAGCGCGTGCGAGTTTACGGAAGTGCTTGCGCGCGGGCGCCTGAAGGCGCCCCCGCTGCAGCAATTCCGTAAACTCGCACGCGCTAATCTTCTGGCACTAGTGTGTAGTTGCGAATGATTATGCCTCACAAGCGAATGAGCGACAAAATATATTTGCACTCAAGTGGGGCCGAACTGTTACAAGGATGGGTTTCCGGTAGTGAAATTGATCCTTCCCACTACGTGTATACGCTCGTGCACCTGCAGATTGATAAAAATTCCGTATATAGACTGATAGAATGTGCAGAAAACGCTAAAGAAACAGATGGAAATGGATGGAAACGGATACGCGAGCTACCAGATTCTATAGCATTTTCTGCGATTATATCCCTCTCTATACGAAATTTTTAGCAGGGATACGCATGCATTGTGAGCAAGATTGTATTACATTAGTATAGGTACACCAAGACGATCAGCAACTGAATTTTATATTCAACATTATATCAAACTGTCATCCTCTATGCCACTTATAGCATACACGTATATCCGTAGCTGCAAGTTTTAGGTTTTATACCGGAATAGTAAAGTAGAGTTTTCTCGATAATTCCATAGTTTTGCAAGTGAATAAGTTCAGTCCTCCATAATGAATATTATCTACTCAAGCTCTACGGTATGTCATCTATCATATGAAAGAACTTACCGTAGTACATTGCTCATTGGCTCCATAGTGAGGTACGTGATTCCAGAATTCCGAGTCCGATCTGATAATTGAATGACAGTGGAACGACCAGGATTTTTATTTATTATACAAGGTGTTTACGTCGGTAAAGTCATACACATAATTAAGTGCCCGTAGAAGCATTTTCTGATACATTTATTGGTTGAAGTAACTAGTTTTTTAGTGTATTTAATTGCTGTCGCATTGAAAACTCAATTTTTGCGTAGAACGAAGCTGGATTGTCCGTATAGCTCTAAGTAACCGAATGTGCCCGCCAAGTACGTAGCTCTTGGAATGATGTTTCGATATCCTCACACGAAACTCCGACTTCACGACGTAGACTTGCTGAGAGATCGCAGGGGTACGTTCGGTGCTTGGCTTTTTCCTTGATTTCACGACAAAGACTTGCGAAACGTTTTGCTTATCAAGCAATTGTGATTTTCGTTTGGGTATTTGGCGGCGTTTTTTACATCTTCCGATGTTTTTTGTGAGATTTCACTACTTTTTGCAAGTACGAGAATTGAGAAGAATTGCTCATTTAATTTCAGCAGGGTTATACGGTATTAGGTATAGTGTGCTCGTCACAAAAAATACATTCGGAATTCAGGCAAGGGAAGGAACATTCAGTAAAAGACAAACTGTGATGTTATTTGTTTTTTGTCTTTGTGAGAGCTGATTCTCCTTCTCTTGGGTCGATTGGATAATGAATCCCTGAGCCTATGAATAACTTCTCTATTTCAAACTTCGTTGACGAGGAGAGGAATTGGATTCGATAAAAGAATGATAACTTGATTAAAATTAATATTTATTAATAAGGAAATGGTGAATATAAGTATGGAAATGATTAGTCAAGATTGGTACGTTTAAAGGTAGACTCATATTCTAATGCCGTTAAACCTAGGAATCTTCGAGGACGAACTTTACAAACTTCGCTTTGGCGAGTGATCGTTTTATATTTTGAATGCGATTCTTTATAATATAGTGACTCTAAATTCTTATGAACTTCGTTTAGGCGAATGACCGTTTTATATTTTAGATGCAATTCTTTATAACATAGTGACTCTAAATTTTTATGAACTTCGTTTAGGCGAATGACCGTTTTATATTTTAGCTGTGAAGCTCGGAGAGAGAAAGAGATATATAAATGCAAATTTATACGTGTTTAAACGAAAAATAAAGAGATGGAAATATGTGAAGTTATATACATCGAAATGAACGTAAAATTTAAAGAACCTCAGATCGGACAAAGCCTGGAGGACGGAAACGACCAATGCTTGCTGCTCGTTGGTTTGAGCTGTAGCTTATTGCAAGAGAACAAGATTAGTAAACGCCACAAAATCCTTTATATATCAAGGCAGGCCGTGAGGACGAAAAGACGCAGGCTAGCTTGATATTAAAGAAGTACTAACTTCTCTTTCTCTCAGATCAGAATCTGAATACTCACGGCTCCTATTGCCGTCACGCAGTTACTTCACTTGCGAGAAAGGTTTTAAGCGCTTGGGGACCCAAGCCTTACGAGAGGGTTCCCCAGGAATACAAGAGATGGCGCGCGGGCGCTCGGCCTTATGACCGCGTTAATATGAATGATTTTGGAAATGTTACAAAACACATTCATTCAATTGTCGACTGTGACAAACATAAATGATTTATTAAATAGAACTCAATTTTGACTCATACAGTATGAGGTTGACGTTCGTAACGTTAATGGGGCATTCCATGTAAAAGAGGATAATGACATAAATTTTTAAATTCTTTCAATTATTCCTAATTTAGTACTAACTCATAGTTAAAAGTCTATATTTCATTAATGTGTAGTACAAAAATTTCAAACTAATGAAAACCGGACTTTTGCTTTTTTTCAAACTTGTTTTTTTTTCAATTGTTAATATTTTTGAGAAACTAAATTATTAGTTATAGATTTTCCCAAATAAGACATCGTCATTTTCTTTTATGGTAGTAAAAACAAGCTTCTTTTATTTTTGTTATGAACAACTACGTTGAGATGTTGTTATTAATATGTTTGATCCTTCATTCGCGTTGTGTTTGATTCTAGTTTCTCAATTATTTCAAATAATTTATAGTATAATTTATGAATAACAACGTTTGTTAGGTATAAAGAGCGATAAAACTGATTTATCAAACAACTATGTTCATATATTTTGTACTTGTCCTATCAGTCACAATTAAAAAAAATTTTTTTTTTTATTGTTTCTACATAGGCTATCAATCTAATATTCCAAATAAGACATCGTTATTTTCTTTTATGGTAGTTTAAAAAACAAGCTTCTTATATTTTTGTTATAAGCAACTAAAGTTCATTGAGATGTTGTTATTAATATGTTTGATCCTTCATTTGTGTTGTGTTTGATTCTAGTTTCTTAATTATTTTAAATAATTTATAGTAAAATTTATGAATAACAACGTTTGTTAGGTATAAAAAGCCATAAAACTGATTTATCAAAGAATTATGTTCATATATTTTGTACTTGTCCCACCAGTCACAATTAAAAAATTTTTTTAATTGTTCCTACATAGGCTATTGTAACACTTATATTTGTTTTACGTAGGAATTTAAAAGTTAAGTAAAAGAAAAATAAACATCAAAGAACAGTATAAATGTGTATATTTATTTCGTCCTTATCAAAAGACAATTAGCATTTGTTAACAAGTGATTTAGATTTGCAACAAACCAGTGATATGAACAATAGGTCATAAAAATGTAGACACAGGTCTCGAAGAGTTAAAAAAATACCACTGATTATAATAATTTATATGAGTTCGATTTACATTAGTTGGCAATAGCCTTCAAGTCTTGATTATTTAACAATATATGAGGCGTGAGGACAGCACAAGGACAGCACAGTTGAAATTATAATTAAAATATCTTCTTCAGAGCTATTATTTAAAAGTGAAAATGATACTAAAAGTTTACTCAGTCAATTTATTTGGCTTTCGCCATGTCTGTGAATACACTTATATTTTCGATGTTACTGCTTTGACAACTTATCGTCCCATGGAGATCTTGTCAAATTATAATCGTCAAATAGATATCGAAGTAGGCACGAGATATTGGTGAAATATAGAGAATTAAAATAATAAGTTACACACGTTACAAGTAAATGAAATATAATATGAGAAGAAATGTTAGACACGACTGATCGGGTCGAGCGCTCGTAGCCAAGAGAGCTATCCCTCACTTCTCTCGTCGCTTCACCTAGCTGATGCTTGGCTTGGTGACTACTTGAGTCGTAAGCATAGGGCGCTCAAATTTGAATATAGGTTTTTCGTTACACTATCAATCTAATATTTGATAAAAACGAAAGCATATAGAATAGATTTTATATTAAGAAACACATCTCACTCGAAAGTAAAGTGGCCAAACTGAAATTCGTCTTCAAGTACACCGTGGTCAGAGAGGGGGATTTTTTGGTGTCGCGCCAGTCAGGTTTATTAAAGTTATAATTCCAAAGAACTCATAATAAAGTATTCGGTTATTTCTTAAAAGGGATGTTGTACATCAGTCATTTACCTATGTTTCAAGATACATTTTACAATTATATAAGTATATATATATATATATAATATATACATATAATATATATATATATATATATTGTAACGTATCGGCTAGCCGGCCGGTAATATAGCAAGGTCTCGTGATCGGCAGATCACGTGATCACCCTACCACCCAGCGATGACGTCAAATGACGCGCTCGCGTCGTCGAAGGAGGCGACGAAGAGTATAAAAGCTGGTGAGGACAAGCCTCACCAGCGATACGTAGAATAGATCTCGTAGTCGGCTCACTTGATATATTATATCTTGGGCCATCCAGGAATAATAACTTAAGAATCAGTAGAATCAAAACTTATTACGAATTTCGACAAAATCAATTGCATAAATTTGAACATAGAAAAGTAAGCTAAAGCAGCTGCTATTTCAACATCAATTATTAAACTCTAATGCTGCGTATCTGAGATTAGAATATTAAAATTCGAGGCATTTATCAATAAACCGAACTTGCACTCCTAAATTTAAACGAAAACGAAGATCGATCGAATCAATAGAAACGAGCCAGTAGAAATAAGGTAAAGTTAAGAAAATAGAGATAAGAAGCATTTTTTGTTATTTTATTTTGTAGCAATTCAGAATCAAACAATTCTTTGAGTAAAATGATTTAATTTCACTAAGTCAAATCGCTACGATCTTTATTCGACATTTCCGTCGCTCATTTTCCAAAATAAAAAACTCTTGCACACAACATAAAAGCCGAGATAGTATAATTTCAGGGAACAGCTTTGGAGAGCAATCTTCCGAGTCTGGTTATACAGTCTTGGGTGCAAACCCCGGATCTGAGTGCAGGGAATAGTTAGTAAAGATAGCACAGGAGTCAGGCTTATGTGAGAACATCGGCTCTGACATAGGGACGTGGCTTTACAGAGCAATCTGGCGAGTCCACGCAAACGGCTTTGTTAATTCCGAGTCCGTAGGTAGTTAGAAAAATCTAGAAAGGAGGCTTTTTGTGGCAGAACCAACTTTTCCCCTCCAACCTAGTCGCAAAGTGCCCAAAAAACTCATAAAATCTCGAAAGAATATTATTTGAGCAAAGAACTCACATAACGGCGGTCTATTCCTATCTTTTTAAATTACCGGAATAGCCCGGAACGTTACAATATATATATATATATATATATATATATATATATATATATATATATATATATATATATATATAATATACATATACGTATATATGGGTAATTCTCATTCTGAAAAACGGAAAGTCACTACCGTGGATGACATGTTTTATTTAAGGGTTGCACTACCTTAGGGGTTGCAAGCTCGGTGAATATTGACCATTAACCTTAAGGTACTGAATATTTATCCCAAGGTAGGAATTCTGAAAAAAAAGTAATAGGTAAGGTAATAATTTGAAAACAATGTTGTCCATGGAAGTGACCTCTCGTTTTTCAAGATGAGAATTACCCATATATATTTCACTATAGAATGCCTCTAATGCAACTGAATATTCGCCAAAAAATTTTCAAATTCAAGGCTTGAACGTTTCAAATGGATCAAGAACGGTACTTAATCTCTTAAATTGTGTGAAACATGTTTATCTCGCATATTTTGCAATCCTAATAAGATTTGAATCACGAAATATTCCATTTCTTCAACGATTTTTCTGTTACGTTAATGTTACGAACTGCAATCTCATTATACAGTTTCAACTTAAATTTAGCACTTAATCAGTCACTTTTCAGCCATAGCTTGGAGGTCAGTGTTGCCTGACGCAGTAACAGGCTCATTTGTGTTCTGCAACGTTGATTGTTCGGAACTCGCACGCTTGTCTACTGCAATCCAATTCAGGTCTCTGTGAAAATCATACAAATCGATAAACGATTAATCATCTCATAGAAATGTCACAGTAATTACTAAAATATATTCCATGTTACTGTGGTGAAATTGAGCTGGGAAACATCGACTCGTATAACATACCTTCTGATATGTGATATCCAGATCGATACTTTCGTATCGTTTCGTAGCCATAGCTTGGAGGACAGTGTTGCTTGACGCAGTAACAGGCTCATTTGTGTTCTGCAACGTTGACTGTTCGGAGCTTGCACGCTTGTCTACTGCAATCCAATTCAGGTCTCTGTGAAAATCATACAAATCGATAAACGATTAATCATCTCGTAGAAATGTCACAGTAATTAGTAGAATATATTCCATGTTACTGTGGTGAAATTGAGCTGGGAAACATCGACTCGTATATGTGTATATATATGTACTCGTATACCTTCTGATATGTGATATCCAGATCGATACTTTCGTATCGTTTTGTAGCCATAGCTTGGAGGACAGTGTAGCCTGACGCAGTAACAGGCTCATTTGTGTTCTGCAACGTTGATTGTTCGGAGCTCGCACGCTTGTCTACTGCAATCCAATTCAGGTCGCTGTGAAAATCATACAAATCGGTAAACGATTAATCATCTCATACAAATGTCACAGTAATTACTAAAATATATTCCATGTTACTGTGGTGAAAGTGAGCTGGGAAACATCGATTCGTATAACATACCTTCTGATATGTGATATCCAGATTGATACTTTCGTTCGCTCTGTGGTGTGAGATTCCGAAGAATTGTGGAGATTGTACAGCCTTGAAGTAACAGTAGGCTGATGTTTGGTTTTGAAACACAGGCCATTCTGAGCTTGCGTGCGTGTCTGTCTGTGGCCATGTAATAAATTCCAGTGAATGATGATTGACTAGGTTCATGTATGGTAAGGAGCTGAATGTGCCGTCGAGTGACGTATTGTTCGGTAGAGTAATGGCGATTGTGATCTTTGCAGGCTCAACTGTAATCCTGAAATATAGGCCCTTCAACGCCGGCACGCCTGCAAATCATAACAATGCACGGAATTAATACTTTGATGCTGCGGTGGTGTTTTCCTGGGCTTTCTTCGTGTTCTATTGATCAAGGTGACTTGTGAGCACCAATTTCGTAGCATACCTTTTGATACACGATCTTCCAATGTATTCATCCTATCGTGTTGAATAGCGGCTGTGCAAGTTTGGATGGTTATCACAATAGCTGTATTCCCATGCGACGTTTGGCCAGGTGGAAAATGAAGTGAGCGACCAGAAATGTTGAGTATAGATCGTGTGATTTATGGGTCTATCGAGACATTCAGGTTTTAGCGCTGTGAAGCTAATAGTCAGTCTTGAAATTGTAGCTCTTTGGAGTTTGTGTGCCTGTACCAGTTGCTTGTATCTTTTCCGGCTTCTGTAACAATCAGTCGATTATGCAATAATTATAATTACTAATCAGTTGGTAGGAACTCATCAGTTATGGGTTTTCAATTCTATGTTTCATTAATGGAGCGCTTTATAAAGTGTCTATTTTTATAGCATACCGTCGAGCGTGCGTCAGTGATATCAATTTTTGTAGCTGCTGTTTTATTAGTAAGCGAAGAAGGTTTCCATTGATTCAACAGTGCATTGCGACCTTATAATGCATAGTGTAGCTATTTTGGACCTGTTTGTACATACCACGGTAGATCTTGGTTGGATTGAGATTAGAATTTAGCTAGCCAAGTTTTATCTGTCATGATTTCCAACGTGACTAATCAATCTATGTGCTCAAAGAATTTCTATCCTTACTGGTATATCTAGTTTTTGATTGCCGTATACATACATAATTATCCTACGACATTGTACAGGCCTGCACATTAATGGTGTATACATGAACATAGCTGCGGTTAGATTTTCGCATCGTGTATCGTGGTTCCAACTCGCACCACGGAGCAGACGTCAAGCAGACGCTATTTCGCTGAACGAGCGTATGCGTGCCCAACACACAACGTAAGAATGACAACAATTCATTTATTCCTTGCATCCCTAGCAGATGGCGCATGACGTCTGCTAGATATCGACTGTGGGCGCATGGTGACGCTAGTAGAGTTTAGTTCATGTTACATGACGCTGATTTTTTTGGATACACCATTAATGTGCAGGCCTGTACAAAGTTCACAAAATAATGAAATTATTTCTGCGTCATAGTCCTTAAACAATAAATTTCTACAATCGAAGAACACAGACGTATATGACATAATAGTGTCAATTATATTGGCCATAGTTGTTAATTGAGCATGAATAGATTATAGGACTAGATAATATGATTTGTGTATCACATGATTCATGAAGTGATAGCCGTGATAGTGATGAATAATCATGTATACTAACAATAACAGTTGGAGTTGTATATGGACTGCGACTTATATGTGACGAAAAAATTTTCATAGTGAACCTGATATTCTAGACTCTGATAGTGATAAAAGATGCAAAATCGATAATCATATATAATAGAAACAAAAGTTGGAGTTGTACATGGACTGCAGCGTATATCAAACGGTTATAGACTTCCAATCTCGCTGCATGTAATTATAATGTTGTTATCAGTGATTCCGTATTGTATGTAACGCCATTATTATCCTATCAATTTGAATTCGAATAATTGAATATCATGTTGCATAATATCAAACAGTTGCTAGGTTGAAGAATAGAATTGAATTCGAGTTTCCAACACATTGAGATTGAAAAGCTATTGTAACAATGCTAAAGAAATCAAAGAAATCTGTCACATTCTATGAACAGATACAGACATTATTGATAGTCAATCTCTCTATACAATTCCACGTACGATTCTTCCATCCAGTGTTGGGACGGATTCAACGACTAATTCTTAAATACTACAATATTTTGATAGTCTCTCTATAGCTATACTATGTTTGATGTGAATACACATACTCGTCAGTATACATGGATGTAGTGTGTAGTGTATATTAGTGTAGGATGGAAGAATCGAAGTAGATAATATGGTCCATGATAATAGTTCAATCATTTTGAATAATACTGTATAATAAAATGCATAATCATGGAATAGTTATATTTGAACCAAACAAGTTATTGCATTAACAATATATAATGGTTTATTAATAATTCATTAGAATATTAGTAACAGTATCAACAGGTCGACGTGAATAATCACAGTTGATTGGCATATTACACCACCAAGGAACGACGTAGTTGGTATGGAATAGCTAGATGGAGTCAGTGATTGGATTTAGAGCGGAGGTTGTATCATACAGATACAGGCCATTGTGTATGGCTTGAAGTGGTCGATCTAGTACTTATTGATTTATACTTTATATAATGAGCTTGCAATATCTCATAAGTGCCTAGATGGTTAGAAACATTACAGTTAATTTCCCGGAAATTCGAAAGATGCTGCATAATTTCAAACTATTTTGAAGAATTCATGTCATTTCACTAATAATCTAATCGATAGCATATTTCAAGGTATCAAACGATTCAACTATATTTCTAAAGATATTAAATGTTCCAACTCATTTCATAGACCACGCAAAGTAAAGAACTTTTTCTGATTTTGTGTGATTGTACACTTGCCTTCGGTTCGTGTTGCTAACTCACACTGGTCAGAAAAAGTTTCATCACTCTTGTATCGTACTGTACTATTTTCAACTCATTGTGCCAGACTCGGTTTCTCATACCTGTTGGTAGTGTGCGAAGTGCCCGATTCAAACACGTCCATATGTAAAAATAATTAAGTTCTTTTCGTTCTGAAATAATAATTTTTAGAATATTTTTCTTCTATTTAACTTTCACAATTTGGACACGTAAAAATTTATTGACTGAATAATCGCGTTACCAATATCTCAAAGTGATTACATCTTATTTATAAATAGTAAAATTTAGATGACAATTAATATAAAATAATTGTATCAAAATCAAATGAGCCTTGCTTTTCTGATATAACTTGTACATCTGGAATTTGCATTTCCATCGATACACTACGCAAAGGGATATATACAAGTCTTAATGTAAAATACGAGTATTTTTGTGTCTGTGATTTTCTCATTTCTTTAGTTTTTGAGACTAATAAAATTTTATGTCTCTGAAAATTTTGTTTTTAATCCTCTGCGGGGGCAGAGCCCCTGGACCCTGTCCACATCCTGCCTCTCGCACTTAAATTGCAATTTATATACTATATTTCCCTATTTTCTAGAGTTCCTCACAGGTCGAGGATTTCGCACACTGAGTTTGAAAGAATAGTATACGACATGGGTGTGCATACTTGTATCGGTACTGTACTGTTAAAATACTTCTGATGATCAGCACTTTCAAATATATCAATCTGTTTGGTAATCAGTCCGCGTTGCTGATGTATGCGTAGGTGAAGTTAATGGTTTGTAGGCTGGTAGAAGTTGGCTCATTTGAAGAAGATACGTAGAGCGTTTTAACTTTGGAGCAGCTGTGGGCTACCTCTGTTTGGGGACATCGTCTTGCAGAAATGTTATTTTCGTCTGGTCCAGTGGATTATTGATAGGATAGGAATGGTCCAGGCGACTGTAAAAGATATAAAATAACATAGAATTGAAACAGAGGTTTCAGTATATTACTACTCATTTTCGTAGCATCGTTATAATCTTGGAGCTACGAACTTTGGGCTACTTGTACCTTGGGATGCTGTTTCATCGAAGTGTTATATTCGTCTGTCTCAAAGGATTGATAATTGGAACCTTCGTCATGGGATGTAGTTTAGTCAAAGTGTTATCTTTGTCCACTCCAATAGATTGATAATAGGATAGGAATGGTCCAGGTGACTGCGAAAGATATAAAATAACATAGAATTAAATGAGAGGTTTCAGTAAATTATTACTCATTTTCCTAGTATTGTTATCACTTTGGAGCCATGGGCTGTGGGCTACCTTTGTCTTGGGACGCTGTATTATCGAAGGGTTATGTCCGTCTATCTCAACGGATTATGAATCAGAATCTTCGATTTGACTCGTCGTTTCGCCAAAGTGTTCTGTTCGTCTACTCCAATAGATCGATAAGAGGATAGGAATGGACTAGATGACTGTGAAAGATATAGAATAACAAAGAATTGAATAAATGATCTCAGAATATTATTACTAATTGTCCCAGCATTGTTATTATTTTGGAGCTATGAACTTTGCGCTACCTTTAACTTGGGATTCTGTTTTGCCGAAGTGGTTCGTTCATTTCAACGGAGTGATAATCGGAACCTTGGTCTTGGAACGTCGTTTAGTCAAAGTGTTATCTTCGTCTATTCCAATGGATTGATTATAGGAGAGAAATGGACTAGATGACTGTAAAAGATATAAAATAACATAGAATCAAATGAGAAGTTTCAGTATATATTACTACTCATTTTCCTAGCATTGTTATTACTTTGGAGCTATGGGCTGTGGGCTACCTTCGTCTTGGGACGCTGTTCTGCCAAAGTGTTATGTTGGTCTATCTCAACGGATTGATAATCGGAATCTTCGTTTCGGTATCTAGTTTCGTCAAAGTGTTATCTTCGCTTATTACAATGGATCGATAATAGGATAGGAATGGTCCAGGTAACTGTAAGAGATATAAAATAATGAGGAATTGAAGAAAAGACCTAAAAATATTACTACTAGTTTTTCTAGCATGTCATCATAAGGGATATAAGTAATAAAATTTATGTGACAATTATTATAAAATCATTGTCTCAAGATCAAACAAGCTTTGGTTTTCTGATATAACTTGTATATCTGGAACTTGTATTTCCATCGATACACTACCAAAAGGGATATATAGAAGTTTAAATCTAAAAAAGGATTTTTTTTTTGTCTCTGATTTTCGCATTTTTGTACTTTCAAAGACTAGTAAACTTTTATGCTTTTGAAAATCATTTTTGGGAGCATTTTGTTTTTAATCCCTTAGCGAGAGCATTGCCGGCTACACCCCTACCAGGGGTTCTGCCTCTGGACTCTATCTGTTGCATTTAAATTGCAATTTATGTACTATACTTTCCTATTTTCTAGAGTTCTTCACAGGTCAAGGATTTCGCACACTGAGTTTGAAAGAATAGTATATGACATGCGTGTGCATACTTGTATTGTACTGTGCTATTATAATACTCTTGATGATCAGCAATTTCAAGTCTATCAGTGTGTTTGGTAATCAGTCTGCGTTGCTGATGTATACGTTGGTGAAGTTGATGGTTTGTAGGCTGGTAGAAGTTGGCTCATTTGAAGAAGATACGTAGAGTGTTGTAATTTTGGAGCAGTTGTGGGCTACCTTTGTTTTGGGACATCGTCTTGCCGAACTGTTATTTTCGTCTTGGCCAATGGATTATTAATAGGGTAGGAATGGTCCAGGTGACTGTAAACGATATAAAATAACAGAATTAAATGAGAGGTTTGATTATATTATTACTCATTTTCCTAGTATTGTTATTACTAAGGAGCCTGTTTGAATGTCTATTTGAATAGATTGATAAGACGATCGGAATGGTCTAGGTGACTGTGAAAAAGATATAAAATAACAAAGAAATGAAGAAAAGCATTCAGAATATTACTACTAATTATCCCAGCATTGTTATCATTTTGGAGCTCTGAACTTTGGGCTACCTTCAACTTAGGATGCTGTTATGCCGAAGTGGTTCGTCTGTTTCAACGGAGTAATAAACCGAACCTTGGTTTTGGGACGTCGTTTTGTCAAAGTATTATATTCGTCTATTCCAATGGATTGATAATAGGATAGGAATAGTCCGGGTTACTGTGAAAGATATAAAATACCATAGAATTAAATGAGAGGTTTCAGTATATTTCTACTAATTTTCCTAGCATTGTTATTACTTTGGAGCTATGGGCTGTGGGCTACCTTTGTCTTGGGACCCGGTTTCGCCAAAGTGTTATGTTCGTCTATCTCTACGGATTGATAATCGGAATCTTCGTTTCGGTATCTAGTTTCGTCAAAGTGTTATCTTCGCTTCTTCCAATGGATCAATAATAGGATAGGAATGGTCCAGGTAACTGTAAAAGATATAAAATAACGAGGAATTGAAGGAAAGAGCTCTTAATATTACTATTAGTTTTTTTAGCATGTGTCATCATAAGGGATTATTCTGGATCTTGAACGTTAACATAGCGCCTAACGTTAATTTTCAGAGCTTGTGTTATCGTTGTCCGTCCCCATGAGTCCTCTGTCATCTTCGCTACCGCCTACATGCTTTGTTTCGGGTGGAAAATACAAGGTTGTTAAGCAACTGGAACGTTTATCATCGACAATCAACTATCGAACTCAGGCAAAACCTGACGCTGTTACGACGCTAACTAGCAAACGAAATCATGGCCTCGGCTTGAAACGAGTGGCTGGCGTTACCGCGCGTGCTAATGACTCTCGGCAGTAGTGCCTGATCCGTAGGTAGCGATATCATGGAGTCAGGATTTCCTCGCTTCCAATTGTTGATTGCCCAAACATATAGAGGTCTGCGGAGATGAACGGGTGTAGCAGGGAAGCGCAGGCGCTCAAAGTTAACGTCGGTGGTATGATAACGCCAAGAGATCCAGAATCGCACCTCAAGTGATGGTAGGAAACATACGAATCAATAGATAAGTAACGAGTCATGCATCTAGTGAAATTAAAGAGGCCGAGGCTGTTTCATGCATCCATTATTGTGTCAACAAATGTATCAATCTAGTGAAAATCAATGTGCGTACATACCGTTTGATGTAGGTCATCCTAACCTCTTTTTCACTTGCTCCCGTTAGTAATAGAATAATATATATTCTGTATATATATTTGAACCCAGCTCAAAGGATCCGTTCCATGCAATTACAATTACAAGAGGCCATCATGCAGATGTCAATAATTATTCTCAATAACAGTCATCGGCATGAAACCTTGTCGTCGCACTATTTCACTCATAATTATGCACTGATTCACTGATTCACTAAAATAAAACCACTACCACGACCGATAACACATTATATAAAATTATATAAGCTATATGCCCTAAAATAGCCCTATATAATATGATTATATATAAAATTATCAAGTCATCCTAACCTCTTTTTCACTTGCTCCCGTTAGTAATAGAATAATATATATTCTGTACATATATTTGAACCCAGCTCAGAGGATCCGTTCCGTGCAATTACAGTTACAAGAGGCCATCATGCAGATGTCAATAATTATTCTCAATAACAGTCATCGGCATGAAACCTTGTCGTCGCACTATTTCACTCATAACCATAATTATGCACTGATTCACTGATATAAAACCACTACCACGACCGATAACACATTATATAAAATTATATAAGCTATATGCCCTCTAATAGCCCTATATAATATGATTATATGTAAAATTATTAATATTTTAATTGTCGATAGCCCCGCCTCACAGCCATGAGACGGCCATTTTGATTTCGTCGACCTGTAGCTCACTTCGTAACTATATTATTACCTATCGATCGAGTGCGGATTCAGGATCTACGTAAAGTTGGCCGAGCAACTTGAGCTTTTAATAGTTTCAACTTTATCAATCGTTTGGTGGTTGATTGGTGGTGATTGGTAGCCTAATCAAATCGTTTGGTAGTCCATAGGTTATCTGATATCGAATAAACAAATTTAGGTGTTAAGTTAGCCGATTTTTTTTAATTTTTACTCCAATTAAGCTCGTTAGGGGCTCAATGGACGCGCAATCGTTTGGTGGTCACGATGAACTTAATTGGAACGATTGGTGGTAGACCGTTTGGCTGTAAAGTCCAAAACAAAATCGAATAATAAACAGCAGGGTTTTTCCGTTGGACCTCAGAAATTTCCCAGATCTAGGGAATTTCTCCTGGAGCGATTGGAAGCTTTCCAATCAAACGCGATCTTGACTATCGTAATCGAATATCGTGAGCGGCTGGAGAAATTAAATTCACCACGGCTAACTTAAAAGTAACAGCACTGGTCAACATTCATGTTTCAAGACTTCTTCATTTATACTAATTCACGATATCCGATTACGATAGTCAAGATCACGTTTGATTGGAAAGCTTCCAATCGCCCCAGGAGAAATTCACCAGATCCGGGAGAAATTCCCTAGATCTGAGAAATTTCTGAGGTCCAACGGAAAAACCCTGCTGTTTATTATTCGATTTTGTTTTGGACTTTACAGCCAAACGGTCTACTACCAATCGTTCCAATTAAGTTTATCGTGACCACGAAACGATTGCGCGTCCATTGAGCCCCTAACGAGCTTAATTGGAGTAAAAATTAAAAAAAATCGGCTAACTTAACACCTGAATTTGTTTATTCGATATCAGATAATCTATGGACTACCAAACGCTTTGATTAGGCTACCAATCACCACCAATCAACCACCAAACGATTGGTAAAGTCGAAACTATTAAAAGCTCCAGTTGCTCGGCCAACTTTACGAAGATGGATTCAGGCCCGAATCCGCACTAGTACCACTACCTCCAAATTTTTTTTAATTTTTTTTTTCTATTTTTAATTTTTTCATGTTTTCTGTTTTCAAAAAGACTGTCAATATGTACCGTCTTATGAGAAGCCTAATTGTCAATTCCAAAAAAGTCAACGTGATATCGGTACTAGGCAATAGCATCTGATTTCAAATCATTTTTTTATAAAATAATAACTGTATAATGTTTTCTTGGCATGAGAATGTATTTTTCGTGGGTGACTATCACATTTATATAACTAGGCGAAAGGTTTTTGCACCAGAGGTGCTTTTTATGGGGATATCACTACTTTTTGTAGAATTAGATTAATCAAGTACAATCATTCTCGTATCCATAATAAATTGCATAAATTTTAGACCACTCTCGATGTGGAAGGTAAACATAGAATCAAGAATTCCCTACCGCGTCTAGCGTTCTATTGTCTACTAGATCCCGCGAGGCAGAAGTCAATCACCCTGTAACCGTAACGCTAGAAAATTTCTAAATTAATTCCACATGAATCCAAAAAATATAATATTATTACAGCTCATCATCAATCGAATAAAAATTTGAGCCACAGGCTACCATATAACAATTATTCAACCATATATTTTATAAAAATATACCCATGCAACCGTACTGGAAAGTGTCGTGTGCTGAATTATATAACACTAAATATAATACCCTATACTGTTAACGAAGATAAAGATATTGTTGAATAATTGCTGACAGCCCTTCGTACAGTTATAAAAACTGTTATCACTTTACGCTCTAATGTGGGAAGCTATGGCTAACATTATCCCTCCATTTCCTATTGCCTCTGTGATCAAAGAGACTCGGTCAAGTTTCGCGCCGCACTTGGAAAAAAGATTTTAACTCTAATTTGTAATTGATTGCTGATGGTATGTTCAAATTTGGCGGCATGGTTTCGAATAGAATATACAGAAAGACTCTGAGTAAACCCAAAACTGCAATGGTAGGCGATTCGGTTTTTTGCAAAATTGGCAACGCTGTCCATATCTACAGCGTCGGCTATGAGATTTCTGCAAGACTATGTTTTCAGACTTCTTAGGCTGTATAGAAATTTCGAGTATTGTCTGCTACATTAGAGATGTCTTATACAATCAAATTGTCTCGTTGAATCAAATTTACATCGCTTCATTCCTGACTGTCGTTGTCGAAGTGATGCCACGAGTCAGTTTATAGTCCTCGAGGAACTGCTAGCTTGTCAATACTGTCGTAAACGAACAGAAATTTACATCTGCAATCAATTCATTAGTTTCTTACAAATTATTCACGAATTCATATCGTTTGACATTGGTTTATTAACTTCATTATACAGTTGTTTATAATTAAATAATATTGCAAATAAACAGAAATCGTCATCTGCAATCAGTTCGCTAATTCATTACCACTTCTTTACGAATGTATATCGATTCCCGTTGTTTTATTAACCATATCTGACTCTGACAGTTAATTCTAACCTAACTACATGACAGCTATGGCCACGGCGTCTGTAGCAGTCTGTAGAATCATCAAAAACTTGCATTTATCTCATATTCGACCAAAAATCGATCCGCATGATCGGTATGATACCGTACTGTAGTTGGTGAAAATAAAGAACTAACCACAGCGCCATCTGGCTACGTCCGTATTTGGTGAGTCTTCTCTCTACGTAGCCTAGCGAAGGCAACTCTATACTAATTTTTATACACCTGGGAAATCTGGCACAAGTGAGTGACGTCACTGTCTGACGACGATGAACAAAATAAAATTTCGTCGAAGACACGTATAAATTACTTGCATCGAAACCTTCGAATAATCATATCTCAGCTCTACGTTCACCGATTTGATCGCAATAGGGCTTAAATGAAAGCTCTCCTCGGCCACATCCTACAATAAATATTAGAATTCCGTATTTATAGCGAGACGAAAGATATTAACGATCATAAATTGCCGTAACGGTCGCTCAGTTGCCGTTCGGGTATATAGACTCTGTCGAGTCTCGCGCGGCGCGAGCGAAAAAAAATTTTTTTTTTTTATATAACTAGGCGCGAGACTCTACCGAGTCTCTTAATAATATAATTGTATGAATAGTATGATTATGGTTATATGGATATATAATGTTTTAGTTAGTTAACATAATTATATTAAAATAGAAGAGTATTAATTATTCAGAATATAAATGAATATTTTACTGGATTTCCAACCGACAATATGGTGGATCACATATTATTGTTTAATCTACGTACTCAAGCTGTACTAGGTTATTTGTTGTAAAATATTCTCTTGATTATAGGATAATATGAAGATATACTGAATATTGATTATAGGTATTCTTATAGTATCAAATTGATAGCAAAAATATTATAAAAACATAATCTTCAGTTAGTATCATTATAGTATAATATACGTATATAATTCTAATGCTAGTATTTATCGAAATCGTAAGAGTATATAATGTGATATAGAACTGTATGACATAATTAGTTGCATTAACATTCAGTAAAAATATAGTAAGAAATGTGTTAATTAAAGTACATTATAATATCCTCTTATTATTTCGGTGTTATTCCTTATCTCAGAACAGAGCTTCGAACGCAAAGGGTCTAGCTGTGTACGCGTTGTATGTAGGTGTTTGTGTATGCGTTATGCGTGGGTGTTGCGTATGCGTTTGTGAAGTTCGGCTCTGAATTAAATCAGTATTTCATATTCTTAAAGCTAAATATAGTATTAAGTAAATTATTGATCGTATCGAATATAACTCAAGCTAATAATTCGATGATTATAATGATTAATATGTAAAGAAATAGCAATTATAAAGTATATGCGTGAAATAGGACTTCCGTTTGGACCCCGTATAGAGAAAGTCAAAGAATAAGTGTGGTGCAGAAAAAGTAAAAATACGGTGAAACCAGATAACGGAAGGAGTAGAGAGCGGACAAATTAGAAGGGAGAGCAAAAGAGGAAGACGGTAAAGAAAAAGAGAGGAGAAAAGAAGGGAGGAAGACTATTAAAAGGAGAAGAAGGTAATAGGGAAAGAGAACATAACCTGAGAGAAGAAAGTGACAGGTAGAAAGAGCGCAGGCGCGAATGGAAGAAGTAGAACTACGGGAGTCAAGGGTAGGAGGAGAAGAAGAAGAGCGGGATAAGGGGGAAGGGGAAAACAGTGAGGTGTGGAGAACGCCGTGCGGGTCGCTGGAGACGGTAAAGAGAGGGAGGCCGGCAAGAGCCGAGACGTGGGTAAGAGAGAGGGCAGCATCAGACGGCTCGCTGCTCGAGTATTTCAAAAAGAGGAAGGCGTCAGAAGAGGAGGAAGAGGAGAGCAGAATCTTTAAGAAGAGCTCGGTAATCAGAAGATCGCCGGAGAAGAAGGAAACGGAGGAGAAGGGGGAAGTGAAGATGGGGAACGAGGAGACGGAAGGAAGGTCAGGGGAAAAAGGAAACAAAGAAGGAGGAGTAGGAGAGAAGACAAGAGAAGGAGAAATGGGAATAAAGGACCTAATAGTAATAATGAGGGAGGGGAACAAATCAGTGATGGAAGAAATGAGAAGGATAAGGGAAGAGGTAGAACTAGGGAGACGTGAGACAAGAGAGGAAGTAGGGAACATGAAAAAGGAAATAGAGGAGCTGAAGAGGCAAGGGAGAGAAGAGAGAAGGAGACTAGAAGAAAGGATAGAAAAGCTAGAGGAAGAGAGAAGAAGAGAGAGGAAAGAGGAAGCAGAAAACAGGGAAAGAGAAAAGAAGGAGGAAGAAGAAAAATGGAAAAGAAGGGTAGAGGAAGCGAAAGAAAGAGAAAAGACAGAAGAAAGAAGGAAGGAAAGGAAACTGAAAGAACTGGAAGCAGAGTGGGAGAGGAAAGAGAAACAGGAAAGGAGGAACAACATAATCATAAGAGGAGAGGACATAGACGGAGAAGGGGAAGTAACAAGGGTAGCGAACAGGATCATACAGAACCTGGTAGGAGGGGAGGATATCTGCAAGGAAGCAGCGGATATAGGGAGGGGAAGACGAGAGATCCTAGTAGTGCTGAAGGGGTGGGAAGAAAAGAGGAAAGTGATGGAGGCGAAAGGAAGACTGAAGGGGAGGAAAATATACATAGACGAAGACCTAACGAGGAAAGAAAGAGAAGTACAGAGGAAAATCAGAGAAAGGGCGAAGCAGGAGTGGGAAAAAGGGGCGAGAGCGATAGTAGGCTATAGGAAAATAAGAATTGGAGAAAGGATGTGGGTATGGGACGACGAAGATGAGGACCTAAGAGAAATAGAGCAAAGGAGCCAAGGACCAACGGGAGGGAGAGGAAGAGGGAGGGGAAGGGGAAGGGGATAGGAGAGGAAAGAAGGAAAGGGGGCAAAGATTCTATTCTGGAATGTAGCGGGAGTAAAAGGCAAGGACGAGGAGTTCTGGGAATTCATAGAGGAAAACGACGTAGTAGGACTAACGGAAACGTGGCTGATGGAAGAGGAGTGGGAAAGCTGGAAGAAAAAACTACCAAAGGGGTGGGTATGGAAGTGTCAGGGAGCAGAAAGGACGGAAAAGAAGGGGAGGGCGAAGGGCGGGATAATAACAGGTGTGAGAAAAGAAATTGCGGGAGAAGAAGAGAAGGAAAGAAGGAAAGAAGAGGAAGGGGTAGAGGGAATACAAGAAAGAAAGGTGAAGATAAAGGGAAGAGGATGGAGGGTAATAACGGTATACAACAGGGGTGGAGAGGTAAAAAAGCTAAGAGAACTAGAAGACTTAGTGGGGGAGGAACAAGAGGAAGGGAAATTAATAATAGGAGGGGACTTCAACGCGAGAGTAGGGGAAAGAGGGAATAGAGAGGCCGAGGAGACAGGAAGGGAGGAAAAAAGAAGTACAAGGGATAAGAGAATGAACAAAGAAGGAGAGGAGCTAGTAGAGTTAGTGAAAAAGAGGGGATGGACAATACTAAACGGGAATACAGAAGGGGACGAGGAAGGGGAGTTCACGTATGAGAAGGGAGGGAATGAAACGACGATAGACTACGGTATAGTGAATGAGGAAACGTGGGAAGAAGTAAGGAAAATGGTCATAGAGAGAAGGGTAGATTCAGACCACCACCCAGTAATAGTGACAGTGGCAGGGGAGGAAAGAGAAAGGGAGGAAGTAGCAGGAGAAGATAGAGAGGTACAGATATGGGGGGAAAAAGAAACAACAGAATTCAGGGAGAGAACAGAAAAGGTAAATTGGGAAAAAGAAGACCTGGAAGAAGGTTGGAAGGAACTGAAAAAGAAAATAGAGGAAAGCACGACCAGAAGAAAGAAGAAGAGGAGCTGGAAAACGGGGCAAAACGAGTGGTGGGACGCAGAATGTAGAAGGAAAAAGAAAGAACTACAGAAGGCGTGGAGAAGAGTAGGACGAGGAAGCGAGGCGGAAGGTACGGAGGGGGAGAAATTCAAGATAGAAAGGAAGAAATATAGGGATGTGTGCAGAGAAAAGAAAGAAGAGTGGAAGCGAAAAGAAGAAGAGAGAGTTGAGGGTATAAGGGAAGAAGGAGAGATGTGGAGATACATAAATAGGGAAAGGAAGAAGAGAGTAAAAGTAAGCGAAAATATAAGTATGGAAAAATGGGGGGAATACTTTAGGGAGTTGCTAGGGGGAAGAAAAGAGAAGAGGAGTGGGGGAGAAAGCAGAAGGGGAAGGGAAGAAGAAGTGGAGAGGTCAGGAGGGGAAGACGAAAAGAGGAAGGAAGAGGAAATAGAAATTAAAAAAGAAGTAGAAAGGATGATAAGGAGTTTGAAAAAAGGGAAAGCGGCCGGGGGGGACGAGATCAGAAATGAAGCGTGGTTGGCGGGGGGGAAAAGCCTGAGAGAAAAAGTGGCGGAGACTATATGGAAGACTTGGAACGGGGAGGGATATTTGGAAGAGTGGAGGGATGGTATTGTAATCCCGATACATAAGAAAGGCAGCATGGAGGAAGTGAGAAACTACAGAGGAGTCACGCTGACAGCGACTGCATACAAAATATATGCGTCGATTATAAACAAGGAGATCCTAAAAGAACTGGAAGAAAAAGAAGGATTGGATGATACACAGACAGGGTTCAGGAGAGGGAGAGGGGGAATGGACAATGTGTACATCCTGAAGCACATAATAGGGAAAAGGCTGAGGGAGAGGAAGAAGAAGGTATACCTAACATTCATCGACCTGAGGGCGGCCTTCGACAAGCTGGACAGGGAGGTACTCTGGGGGGCGATGGAGAAGAGAGGGATAAGTAGGAAGCAAGTGGAAAGGGTGAAGGAAATATATAGGGAAACAAGATGTAGGGTAAGGGTAGGAAAAGAAGAGTCGGAAGCGTTCTGGGTTGACAAAGGGGTAAGGCAGGGGTGCCCGCTAAGCCCAACGCTATTTAACATATACATTGCAGATCTCGAACAGACAATGAGGAAGGGACAGGACGGAGGGACAGTAGTAGGAAACAAGAAGATTTGGACCCTAAGTTATGCCGATGACGTAGTGCTCATTGCGGAGGAGGAGAAAGAGATGCGGAGAATGATAGAAAGAGCAGACAAGTACTTTAGAAGGAAAAAACTGACAGTAAACGAGGAAAAGACGAAGATAATGGTATGTAGTAAAGGAGGAGGAAGAAGGAAAAAGCAAAAGTGGTGGTGGGGAGAAGATGAGCTAGAAGAAGTGGAGGAGTTCAAATACCTGGGGTACGTACTAAGCAGGACGAATAAGGAGGGACAACACATAAAAGACAGGGTAGGGAAAGCAAGGAAGGCAATGGGTGCAATATGGGGAATAGGTGAGAGGAGGCTAGGAGGGGACATAAGGTGGAGGAAAAAGATGTTCGAGGCGGTGGTGAAAGGTATACTGCTATATGGAGCAGAGATATGGGGTTGGGAAGAGAGGGAAGAGATGGAAAAACTGCAAGAGAGATATTACAGATGGATGTTAGGGCTGGAGACGACGACACCAGGATATATAGTAAGGGAAGAGCTAAAGGTAGATAAAGTCAGGGTGGGAGCAGGGCAGAGGGCAATTAGGTTTGAGGAAAAAATAGAAGCAGATGAGAAAAGAAAGATATTAAGAGAATGCTGGAAGGAAAGAAGGAAAATGAGCGAGAGGGAGAACAGGGACAGATGGGGGGAAGAAAGGAAAAGGTACTTATGGAGGTGTGGAGTAGGGGAAGAGGAGGTGGGGAGAATCAGAGAGAGAGAAGGCACGATCGAAGGAAGAGTGGTAGGGAGAGACAGGGAGGTGCAAGAGCAGGAAAGAATGGAAATGGTATGGAAGTCAAAGAGCGTGCCGAGATACAAGGAAGTAAGGGTACTGGGTCTACCTAGGTACATGAAAGGAAAAAGGGGGAGAAAAGGAGAGAGCGTGAAAGCGGTAGCAAGGATAAGGTGCGGAAATGAGGAGAGAGGCAGGAAATACTGGTTAAAGGAAGAAAAGAGAGAGTGCAGGATGTGCAGAGAGGAGAAAGAAACTTTAGAGCATCTAATAGGGAGGTGCAGAAAAATGGAAGGAATAAATGGAGAGCTAGTGGAAATACTGGGAGACGAAGGAAAAGGGGCCAGATGGGGGATAGCGTTAAGAGAAAGGAGAAAAAGGATAGAGAAGGAAGAAAGGGAACAGTGGCTACAAGGAGGATAAGGAGACCGGCAAGCAGGGAACAGTTAAGAAAGGGGGAAGTAGTGCCACCTGACGGCAAAGTAGAAAGAAGAGCATCTGTAGGTAAGGAGAAAAACGGAATACCGAGAGTCGGTAAGGCAGCGAGCAACAGGTGGGAAAAGAAGACAAGGAGCGGGGAAAGGGAAGGGAAGGCAAACCGAGGCAACGAGGAGTCAGTAGCAAGGCAGAGCTGGTAGAGTAAAGAGTAAAGGAGTAGTTAAGAAGAGAAAGGGTCGAAATAGAAATGGAAGAAATCGCGAGGATGCTGAAGGAGATGAAAGAGGCGATAGATGAAATAAAAAAAGGAGAAGAGAGAAAAAGGGAGAGTAGGGCCGAAAGCGAGGAAGAAGGAGCATGGGGGGGAACCAGCAAGAGAGAGGAGAAGGAACAGAGGAGAGACGGAGGGAGAGGGAACGGAGTGGAGGAGATGCTGAAAGGCAAAAAGAGAAGAAATGTCGTAATAAAAGGGCTGAAAGGGAGGAAAAACTGGGAGGAAGAAGCAGTAAGGATCGTGAGAGAGGCAGGAGGAGAAGGAATAAGGGTCAAGAGGATGTGGGAGTGCGGAGCGACAGAAAGGGATAAGGAAAGAGGAGTGGTAGTGGTAGAATTGGGTAGTGAGAGGGAGAGAGACCAGGTGCTAGAAAAGAAGGAAAGAGTGGAGGAAAAGGAGGGAATAAAGCTTTGGGAAGACCAAACGTACAAAGAAAGAGAAGATAGATGGAGAAAAAGGGAAAAGGAAAGAGATCAGAAAAGCTGGGAGACAAGAAAGGAAACGGAGAAGAAAACGAAAGAGGAGAGGAAATGGAAGGAGTGGAGCGAGGAGAAAAACGATTGGGAAGAGGTGAGAAGGGGCAGCAGCGAGACGGAATCGGAGAAAGGGAAAAGAGGAGGAAAAGAAAGAAAAGCAGAGAAAGAGGAGTGGGGTAAGAAGCTACTGGAAGCCCTGACGGAGATGCACAAAATAAGTATGTGGGAGGATGAAGAGGAGGAGAAGAGGAAGAAGAAAAGCGAAAAGAAGAGAGAAGAAGGGAACGGAGGAGAGTATAAAGAAAAAGAGAAGGGAGAAGGGAGAAGAGAGCAGAAGAGGGGGAAAGAGTAGACACGGATGGGGCTACGGAATGGCGGGGGGGAGGGAGTGTAGCAGGGGAAACATTAGAAAGAGGAGGAGAGTCCACTGCTAGAGGGAGAGAGGTGTATTGTCGGAAGATAGAACGAAGGCAATACAGCTGTAGACAAAGGAAAAAAGGAAACAAAGCAGGTCACAAGTAAACGCGTCCAAATAAGTAGAATGGTAGTGTGTGACACTGGTTAAGGTCCAATTGTGTTCATTAAGTCTGAGCAGAAGTATATTTCATATGTATTTTATTTTACTATAGTTTATTTTTTGTTTTTATTTTATTTGGCATTCTCATCCGCATATAGTAGACTTCATGAAGTTAAAAGGATATCGCGACAATAGACGTTAGTGGCTAACTGTAAGCTAAGAAACAAACAAACATTATTAGATGGTAGTAAGTTAGATAAGAAAAATGTGTAAGAAAAAATGTAAAGCCGGATAGGCAAACATTGAAACAATAAACATATATATATGCGTGAAATATTCAGATTGATTGATTAATAGAGTTAAAGATAAAATATGTATAATTAATCTAATGTAATAAGTATTATTATATAGTTGCGATTATCGTATATTCATAATAAAATAATTATCCCTAATGTAAGAAATACATTTGAATGAGGCTATCGTCAGATATAATCTTAGAGCATATATACATGGAGGGAGCCTTCTGGCTGAAAAGCGTGATGACAAAGACGGGAACAGTAAGGTGATAACCTTTCTCTCTCGAAGCCAGGAGCGTAGCGTGGTAAATTGAGTGCCCGCGTCGGTAACAAAGACAGGAAGAATTAAAGCACATAAGCGCAGGGCTATGCGGTATACTGGGTATACCGTACCGCTAGGCACAGCTCTGACGTAGTCACGTGACTAGTTTAAATCGACCAATCACATTTTGCCAGAAAGAGAAAGGATATCACCTTGCTATGTCTATCCTTGCTGCGCTTGCCACTTATGGAACAAGATAGGACTGGCTCTCTCCATGTATATATGCTCTAAGGATATAATGGATAAGACATAAGTTCCTTAGAGAAATCTAGATCTAGTGATTTTATGAACAGTTAGGTTGTAATTTGAATTTGGACAAAATGTTTGATATCGTGTGTTGACTCTACGTTTATATATTCTATGGTTATATAGACGGTTCTAGTAATTTTATATAGTGATAAGCATGAATGGAGTATGGCGTCCGCACGGACGTTACAAGAGGATGCATACGGTAAAATGTTCCGAGAGACAAGATTTCTGATATGGTCAGCAGAGACGCTGTGTGCGGTGGAAGAACTAAAATAAACTGTAATGCGCGTGCGTCGCATTATAGCGCCTTTGACACTCGTGTAACGTCCGTGCGGACGCCATACTCCATTCATGCTTATCACTATATAAAATTACTAGAACCGTCTATATAACCATAGAATATATAAACGTAGAGTCAACACACGATATCAAACATTTTGTCCAAATTCAAATTACAACCTAACTGTTCATAAAATCACTAGATCTAGATTTCTCTAAGGAACTTATGTCTTATCCATTATATCTGACGATAGCCTCATTCAAATGTATTCCTTACATTAGGGATAATTATTTTATTATGAATATACGATAATCGCAACTATATAATAATACTTTTTACATTAGATTAATTATACATATTTTATCTCTAACTCTATTAATCAATCAATCTGAATATTTCACGCATATATTTTATAATTGCTATTTCTTTACATATTAATCATTATAATCATCAAACTATTAGCCTGAATTATATTCGATACGATCAATAATTTACTTAATATTATATTTAGCTTTAAGAATATGAAATACTGATTTAATTCAGAGCCGAACTTCACAAACGCATACGCAACACCCACGCATAACGCATACACAAACACCTACATACAACGCGTACACAGCTAGACCCTTTGCGTTCGAAGCTCTGTTCTGAGATAAGGAATAACACCGAAATAATAAGAGGATATTATAATGTACTTTAATTAACACATTTCTTACTATATTTTTACTGAATGTTAATGCAACTAATTATGTCATACAGTTCTGTATCACATTATATACTCTTACGATTTCGACAAATACTAGCATTAGAATTATATACGTATATTATACTATAATGATACTAACTGAAGATTATGTCTTTATAATATTTTTGCTATCAATTTGATATTATAAGAATACTTATAATCAATATTCAATATATCTTCATATTATCCTATAATCAAGAGAATATTTTACAACAAATAACCTAGTACAGCTTGAGTACGTAGATTAAACAATAATATGTGATCCACCATATTGTCGGTTGGAAATCCAGTAAAATATTCATTTATATTCTGAATAATTAATACTCTTCTATTTTAATATAATTATGTTAACTAACTAAAACATTATATATCCATATAACCATAATCATACTATTCATACAATTATATTATTCATTGTACTCATATAAGTATATTCATATGTACTCGGATAATTTTCACTGAAAGAGCCCCACAGTCATAAAAGATTAGTACAAGACAAACACATAGAAATAGACGTAGGTAGGCAAACGCAACGCCCCCGGATACAAAAAGGATTGTACGAGTCTACAACCATTACCTACCACGACAAGGGATGTGTTGCCCGAGAAGCTTATCGAACCCGCCCAACTCATTAAAATTTGGAAAAACAGGACATCCTCTTCGTGATAACCACGTGCACGCGCAGGATGGAGACTAGGAGGCGTCTAAGGGAGAAGCGGACGCATTTCCAAGAATTACATGCATACACCATCACATTCAAAGAGGGAGAACTGCGCTTACTCTCACACTCCAGAATTTCACACATACCAAACCAATCGTATGAAGAAAAAACCTCGTATGTGGTGCTCCAATTAACCCCCGCACCCCCGAACATTAGTATATAACCCCCACCAAACGTGAGGCTCGCTCTCACTTCGTGGTTTGGAATTGTAAATACCTTAGACTCACTTCGTGGTTTGGAATTCAAAATATCTTACGCTCACTTCGTGGTTTGGAATTGTAAATACCTTAGACTCACTTCGTGGTTTGGAATTGTAAATACCTTAGACTCACTTCGTGGTTTGGAATTCAAAATATCTTACGCTCGCTTCGTGGTTAGGCATTATACATATCTTACTTTTTTCTCACTTCGTGTTTTTGAAATTGTAACACTTTACTCTCATTTCGTGTATTTGCTCTTAAGACAAATTCAAGAGTTCTCTTTTTCAACAATTCGAACTTAGAACAAATCAGTGAAAATCATTCGATAATAATAACCATAATTATACATTCTTTGAATAAACTAATTATCAAAAGTGAATTCTAAATCTTTTACATTCATTTGAATAATCGAATATCACCTACCATCTCCAACCATCAACAACCATCAGCAGACCCGAGAAGCCTAAGGAAGAAACTCAAATCAACTCAAAGGTAAGAATAAATCATTTTAATTAATAGGATAAATAATCCTTTCTCGAAATTCTAAAATCATTTAATCAAATCTAAGTAAGATATCCAACACGAAGGTAACGATAGAATCTTTAATATAAAATCAATTCAAAAGCAGTTAGACGAAAGCCAGCAAGTTAGACAGAAGTTGCAGGAAAGATAAAAAGATAATAACGACGTAATTCTTCATCGATTAACACTAGATTTATCCGATCCATTGTATTTCAATACTTAATCGATACTGGTGAGCCCACTTAACTACTGAGTGAACGTCTAGGTTGGTCATAGTGATAAATCAGGTAGCCGTACTTCGATTAGCTGCTAGGGTTTTTCACCAACGTCCATTCCGACGTCACATAAAAATTTATTGGTGCATCGGGTCCGGGAAATCACCAACGTTAGGTTCGCGGAACGCGTACAACAATCGATGGAATGGCAAACCATCAACGTTAGGTTCGTGAAACGCGTATAACGATCGATGGGAAGGAAAATCAAGTGTTGAATATCGCAAAATTTTTTGTTTTAATCCGAAAAATAGATCATTTAACACCGTGGCACCGTGTGAATGATCGACGGTTTAGAAAAATCAAAAGTCAAGTTTAAATAATCCTAAAAATCTTATCAGCCAAAAAGTTATTCGGAGAATCACTTGTTTCGCGTGGCACGTAACAGGCAAGACTATAGGGAACTTGATTTACATAATCTTGTGAATGTTCGATTTTAGATTGAGGAATTAAGATTTGAGCAAATCAAATTTTCTTTTTATTAGATGAAGTTTAGACGATGTTATGAGAAATAGCATATCCTTACAATTAGACGAGGTTCAGACGATAGCAGATTTTTAGACGAGATTCCGATGATACTATAATAAATGAAAGAATTGAGAAAAAGTCCACAGGAGACGATAATACGAAAAATTGAGAATTTAAGGTCCATACGAGACGAAAAGAATAATAATTGAAAGAATTTACTAAAGGTCCATACGAGACGAAAATATAATAATTGGAAGAATTTAGGAAAGGTCCCTACGAGACGATAACAGAGGAAAAATTATATATTTCAGACAATAATATTCAAAGATTTTATGCGAAGAAAAGGAGAAGAATAATCAAAAGATTTTGAAACGAAGTTCAGGCAATGATATAATGAATGAAAGATTAATTGAAAATTTTCTAGACGAAGTTCAGATGATGAGATAATAAATAAAGGAATAATTCAAAGAGTTTAGACGTTGTTTCGGGCGATAATATAATAATTCAAAGATTTGAAATTCAAGGATCAAGATATGATATGAGAATTAAGGTATTTCAGGAAAAATTCAGACGGTAATATGAGAAGTAAAAAGTATTTCAGAGAAGTTTAGACGATAATATGGAAATTAAAAGATTTTAGAAGAAGTTCAGTCGATAATATAATAAATAAAAGAAATTCAAAAGATTTTAGACGAAGTTTCGGGTGAATAATATCAAGATTCTAGACGAATATATTCAAGTTTTAAATAAAGATGCGGTAATCGAGAAATTCTAAATGAAAATACGAATAATTGAAAAATTTTAGACAAAGATACGATAAATTGAAGATTATAAAAAGGGATAAATGGCAATTCAAAATTTTTGGAAGAAGATATGATAATTGAAAGATTTTAAGCAAAGATAAGGAAATCGAAAATTTAATTCGATCACAAAATTCAAGTAATCAATGAATTGAAAAACTCAAATGATCCGTAGTCCGCCACCAGGTAAAGAAAAGATACAGCCAGTAAACTTAGAGGCAGATGAAGCAAGTCCAAATCCAAGTTCGAGTGCAGATTCAAATCAAACTACCGAAGGTCGAATAACTAGGTCAAAAGCAAGTCAAGGCACACAATTATTTCCCGGGGAATTAGAGGAAATTCTTAAAGAAAGTAAGAAAGCGAGTCAGAAAACGAATCAAAATATAGAGGAATTAATCGCAGTAGAAAATACAAATACTGACACAGAAAAATTAAACGAAGAGAAAGATATTAAATTTAGTGAAGAGAGGAAAATCGAGATAAAAGATAATAAAATGCCAGATCAATCAGATCCAGGAACATCGGGAACAGCCCCGCAAAATTTTATTCCAATTAAAGATGCTTTAGCAGCAGTTCCAGTATTCGACGGCCAACCGTCGGACGTGCGAAGTTTTATATTAGGGTGTAGGGACGCTCGAGATATGGTACCGCCGTCAGTAGAACGAAGTTTAACAAGAATAATAAAGAGCAGAATTACAGGACCAGCCAGGCGCGTGCTTGAAAATGAGCAATTTGACACAATAAATGAGTTAACAACACGAATTAATGAAATTTATGGTCCCGCAAAATCAGTAAACTTATGTCAGGGAGAATTAGGTAACATATTCCAGAAAAAGGGTGAAGATGTAGTAACGTACGCGGCAAGAATACGCGAATGCATTTCGAATATAAAAGAAGCCTTTATACAGGAGCAAAGAACAGATGATTTAGAGGCGTTTGAGCAGAACACAGAAAAGGATGGCAAAGCAGCATTTTTAAGAGGTCTAAGGCCAGAAATAGACGGAAAAATTTCAACTATACCAAACACTCTTAAAGAATTGATAGATTTGGCACGAAGGGTAGAAAAACAAATAGAAATTAAAAGAAATCTCAGACGTGGAGAACAAGTTGAAAATATAGAGATAGTCAAGGTTAATTATGCTCAAGGTAAACCAAAGAATTGTACGATCTGTGGTAGACAAAATCATGAGACCCAAGATTGTCGGTCAAACAGAAATAATATTAATCGAGAACGGGGAAATCAATTCCAAAATAATGTGGATCCAAGGAATCAATTTTTAAACCGCCAACAATTAGGCCAGTCAAATTATCAGAATTTTAATAATCCAAGGAATTCGGTTCCAAATTACCCGAGAAATCAGGCGAACTTTCAAAACAATTTCGATACGAG
Organism: Rhogogaster chlorosoma; assembly: GCA_944452935.1. NCBI lineage: Eukaryota > Metazoa > Arthropoda > Insecta > Hymenoptera > Tenthredinidae > Rhogogaster > Rhogogaster chlorosoma. The sequence goes on from OX101802.1 coordinate 19,162,423, forward strand.
AGGTTCATATTCAAATCCACAACGAAATCTTGGAAATTATCCACCGCGAAATAACAATTTTAATCCACAATATCAATATTCGAATCAACAACGAAATCAGGGCAATTATCAAGCGCGCAATAACGACTTTAATCAAAGGAACCAATATACAAACCAACAGCAAACTCAAAATTATAATCCAAGAAATCAACCTAGTCCTCAACAAGGGCAAGGGCAGACGCGATATGTCCCGCGAGAAGGTAGAATGAATTTCCAACAAAGCCAGATACAGAGTCAGGATCAACCCATAGAACGAGATCTGTGCCGATATTGTAAGAGTTACGGCCATTTAATAGATGATTGTCTCAAAAGACAACAGAACAATCAGTATAGGCAGGAATTACGCAATAAAAATCAATCTCCGGTTTCGGGAAACTGGCAAGGCCCTTCGAACAACGGCGTGAATTCGGAGGCCACCAACAGACCCAACCGCGCCATAACAATGATTCAGAGTTACCCATTGAAAAACGAATAAATTTATCGCAAAACAAAATTCATAACAAAATCAAAAGGATACCAACGAATGCTAGTGGATCAAATATTTCTAATATTTACATATGCGAATATACTGAAGACGAAACGCCATGTACAAATAACGCTGAGGCAAATATTTCTTGCGCAACCGCGATCGAGGATGTAGAAGACGACTATGCCGTGAGTTTGTTTTCACAAATACCGAAGGAAGCCTATGCGACAACGATTCCGTCCATAGAAGTAGAAGCCGACGAACTGCAGAGTAGAAGTACTTTTATGTTAGACACAGGATCGGATTTGAATCTTATTAGAAATTATTGCATAAAACCGGAAATAAAAATAGATGAGAGTAAGAAGTATTGTCTTAAAGGGATCTCTACAGCAGATGTTGTGACACTGGGAGAAGTACCCATAGGTATAGCAGGTACGCGAGGAAATTTTCAAATAATTCCAGAAGATATTCCGATTCAGCAACACGGTATAATAGGATCACAATTTTTTCGCGAAAACGATGCAAAGATAAATTTTGAAAAAGGAGGATTAGAATATGGAACGACGTTTATTCCGTTTTTCAATCAGGAAGAAGACATTTTACGCGACAATAATTACGGAGACGTTATAGAAGCTAGCAATGAAAGAAAAATTTCGCCGATTTCGGATGAAAAACCTAAAGTTTACTACGGATATACTAACTTCGGTCTAAATTATAACGAGAATTTGAAAAATCTGAAAACAATTCGAATACCACCTAGAACACGGAAGAAAATTTGTATCGATCTTCAAGAAACCGATTTGCACGAAGGATATTTACCGTTATTAATACCTGGTCATAAGATTTATTTAGGTGATGCAATGGTAACAAACCGGAACGATAAGGCATATCTTTACGCGATTAATACAACCAATGAACTAGCAAATTTGACGATACCACCGCAAAAACTTCTAGAAGTAGACGTAATGGAAAATTGGCCAGAATCAATTAACAAAACTAATAACAACGAAATAATAGACGAGAAATCCTCAAAAATTCATGAAAATTTAATAGTTCAGAATACCGATGAAAGCAAAGCGCAACTCAGTAATAATATTAATAAAGTCAGAGAGGAAGGAAGTACGGATAAAGTAAATGAAAAACCTTTAGCGGTCAAGAGCGATTCAACAAATAGATTAAAGGAACATAGGAAAATCAAGTCAAGTAAAGGTAGATCAAGACCAGCGATAGATAAAACTAGTAAGATGAAAAACTCCAAAGGCAATAGAAGCTTTTCAAGTAATAAAGTTAGGAAATTAAACAGTTCCGAGGTAATCAGTAAATTTGAAAGTAACGGAAAACATATGGCAAACGTAATCGTAGTAAATGATACGGAGAATACGACTAGTTCTACGGATAGTTCAGATGACGAATCCATGATAGAAACTAGATTTTGCATGAAGATTCAAGCCTCACCTCAAATTCTTCAAGATAGATCGGAAATTTTGGAGACTTTATTGCGTTTAGATCATTTAAATAGAGAGGAAAAGGAAAATGTTAAGAGCATAATTCGCGAGAATTCCGATATATTTCATTTACCTGGAGATTATTTAGGCTGTACCAATGCCATTAAACATAAAATAATCACAAATGACGATCAACCAATTCACACTAAACAATATCGCTATCCGTATATACATAAGGAAGAGATCCAAAGACAGGTGAAGGAATTATTAGACTCAGATATTATTCAACCTTCATCATCCCCTTATAATTCTCCTTTATGGATAGTGCCCAAGAAACCCGACTCCAAGGGTAATAAAAGGTGGAGAATGGTTATAGATTATAGAACCCTAAACGAGAAAACATTAGGAGACGCATACCCCCTACCCAATATCACCGATATTATAGATCAATTGGGAGGAGCAAAATATTTTTCTGTATTCGATTTAGCTTCAGGATTTCACCAAATTGAGATGGAAGAAAAAGATAAAGGTAAGACTGCATTTTCAACGCCACATGGACATTATGAGTTTAATAGAATGCCTTTTGGGTTAACGAATGCCCCCGCAACTTTTCAAAGATTAATGGACACAGTATTGACAGGGCTGCAAGGGATAGAAATGTTCGTATATCTCGACGACATTGTCCTTTACGCAAAATCACTAAACGAACACGGAAAAAAGTTTGAAAATTTAGCGGAAAGGTTAAGAGTAGCGAATCTAAAACTTCAACCGGATAAATGCGAATTTTTGAGAAAGGAGGTGGCATATCTTGGTCACATAATTGGGGAAGATGGAATTCGCCCAGATCCAAAGAAATTAAAAGCCGTAGAATCATTCCCAGTACCAAGAAATCGAAAGAATATTCAACAATTTCTAGGTTTAGCCGGATATTACCGACGATTCATTAATAATTTTTCCGATATCGCGAAACCACTCACTAACCTACTGAAAAAAGATACAACTTTTATTTGGACATCAGATCAACAGGAAGCATTCGAGACTCTCAGTCAATTATTATGCAAACAACCTATACTTCAGTATCCTAATTTTAATCAAGACTTCATATTAACGACAGACGCTTCTTACTATGCTGTCGGAGGAATACTTAGTCAAGGAGAAATCGGTAGAGACTTACCTATTGCATATTTTTCTGGAGTTTTGACCGGAGCAGAGCTCAATTATTCAACGATAGAAAAAGAATTATTTGCAATAGTACGTTGTGTTAAACACTTTAGACCTTATCTATATGGTAAAAGATTTACTTTAGTAACAGATCACAAACCGTTAGTTTGGCTTCATTCAATAAAAGACCCCACCTCAAGACTAAAACGCTGGATATTAAAATTATGCGAATACGAATACAAGGTAGTTTATAAGGCTGGGAAGAGTAACGTCAATGCAGACGCGTTATCAAGAAATCCCGTGATGGTAGAAAACGGAGGCCTTATGCAAGATCGCGCGAATGAATCAGACGAATCGGACGAACCAAGGGAATGGTTAGATATTCAAGAAGTTGACACCTGCGAACGAAGTCTCAATACAATACTAATTAAAAATTCACTCTTCAGAAATCTTAATTTACCAGGAATTTTCACAGTTAGCACACATGACGATTTAGAACCAAGCGATAAGCCAATAAGACAAGATAATAGCAAGACGGAGACGCGAGGTTGTGGAATAATTTCAGAAATCAAGGGTAGATTATCAGAACAGGATGGAAACTGCGCATTCTTTATAACCATGAGGAACAACCCATGCGACGAAGGGTCAAGAGATTTACAATCCGAAAACAAACTGCCAAAGTATACAGATCTAACCTTAGGTAGAGCCAGAGTATTGGAGATAGGAGATAAGCGATACATAGGCTTACCCATAAAAGAAACAATAAATACGCGATTAGATCCGGAAATCCTCACCGAAGCCTTGAAGTCATTACTAGATACAACAATAGAACTCCAGTTAGAACAGATAATCTTAGCCAAAACACCGAGGGTCGACGACGTGGAATGGGAAGAAATTTTTAGTTTAATACTGAAAATTTTTGACGAAAGTTTATGCAGAGTAAGAATATGTAATAATTTGACCAAAAATATTTCCAAAAAAGATAGCTTGAAAACAATACGAATCGATGACTATACGGATGACGAAACCGAAAAATTCAATCCCATGATAGAGGAAACACAAAACGATATAGAGCAATTCGAAGTATTCAAAGACCCGATTGATGAAGACAGTGGTTCGGAAGACGACGACAATGACGAAGACGATTTAAATCCGCCCTTAAATCTCTTAGAAGTTACGGGAACACACTCTAACGTTATTACGATAAGAGATAATATAGGAACGAAAAAAGGAGCGATAGCTTGGTTTGCGCTTGAAAACAGAGAACCGATAGATTCAGGAGGAAAGATACTTGCGGAAAGGAACAGGGCAGTGAAATTAGGAAAAAGCAATAATTTTGCTCGAGGAGAAACTTGGTATAGGCAAAGGAAGTCCCGGAAGCAATACGTGATGTTTTTAGCAGAAGACGGTGATAAAATGAACCAATTAAAATCAGCAATATCAGAATTAAAAATTTTATTGAGGCAAACAAATGTAACGACATTGCATATATCAGAAACTAAAGAAGGCGTTAACGGAATTCCATGGAAACAGATACTCCATTTATTACGAACCACATTTACAGATAATTCGTTAAAAATTTTGATTTGCACCAACCAAATTATCGAACCGTTACGATTGGAACGTTTAGCTATTATAGAAGAGGCCCACGCATCGGCAATAGGAGGACATAAAGGAGTAACTAAGACATATAATCGAATCAAACAGCAATATTACTGGATAAACTTAAAAGAAGAAGTTCAAAAATATATCTCAGAATGTATAAGTTGTCAAAAGAAAAAATTAGTTCGGGTAAAGACTAAACAACCAATGGTAATAACCGATACTTCAGTCACAGCGTTCGATAAAATTTCAATGGATATTGTAGGTCCACTTCCGACGACAAAGAAAGGCAATTCATTTTTATTAACCATGCAGGATAACCTGACTAAATATTCAATAGCTGTACCATTAAAAAAGGCGAATGCACAAGAGATAGCCGAAGGATTTGTCAAATATTTTATTTGCCAATTTGGAACGCCAAGAGCAATATTAACTGATCAAGGACAAGCGTTTATAGGAAAACTTATGAAAGAAGTCGCGAAATATTTTAAAATCCAACAATACAAAACCACAGCATTTCATCCACAATCGAATGGATCGTTAGAAAGATCTCACCATGTATTAGTAGAATATCTTAAACACTATATCAATAAGGAACAGGATTGGGACGAGTTAGTATTATTCGCTATGTTTTCTTATAATACTAGCGTACATGAAGCGACGAAATACACGCCATTTGAATTAGTTTACGGACGAATAGCACGTATGCCTTCGAGTAGAGTACCGCCGGATGGAGAACTTAGGTCATACAACGAATACATTTCTGAACTTTTAGACACACTCCATAGCGTTAGAATGGATGCAAAGGAAAATTTGGTAAAAGCAAAACTAAAAAGTAAGGACTGCTACGACAAAAAATTAAATCCGCAGGAAGTACAGGTAGGACAGCAGGTATATACGATGAAGGAAAAAGAAGGGAAATTCGGAGATCATTACAATGGACCATATGAGGTGCTAGAAATACTAGATAAGGAGAATATCAGAATACAAGTAGAGAAGGGGAAAACTAAAGTCATACACTTAAATCGTACTAAACTAGCCCGTCTACCTGACAGATTAACCGAAGGACTCGACACAACAATAATAAATCAGGAGACAAGTCAAACAGAGCCCGACGAACTATGGGAATCATTAAGGGAAAATCAGAATATGGGCGTAACAAAGCGATTAAAATTCGGACCACAAATAATCGAGACAATAGACAATATTTTCAACGCACCGACGGAAATACCCTTAGCGACTACTATATCAGCAGATTTAAATATGAATTCAGGCATATGTAAGGCATTCAGAAATAAGTTCGGAGAATTACCCAAATTAGAACTAGCGCTTAGCGAAGGAAGTGTACTTATTTTCAATACTAGCAAACATCGACAGATTTTTTATCTAATAACAAGAAAATTACACAATATTAAACCGACGTATGAAGCACTTGGGAAGGCTCTGAAAAATCTTTACAATATATGCAAGGAGTTTAATATATTAAGGATAGGGATACCAAAGTTGGATTGTGAGCCAGGTAATCTCGACTGGTTCAAGGTACAGGAATTAATAAGGCAAAGTTTTTCTGAAGAATTTCAAATAACCGTATATCGAGGAATGCCGGAACGAAAGATTAATTTAATGACAATTTGCGACGATTTTAATCCGCAACCAAAGATCCGAGTAATAATTTTAGGACTGTTCGTCTATGCTTTAATAGATACGGGATCTCAGCTAACAATAATAAATCAAGACACATTGAGAGAAATAGAAGAACAAGCACCGAGCCCAGCTCCAAGGTTGGAAAATTCAGGAATAGGAGTTAGCACAGCTATAAAAAATTATACTCAAGTTAGCGGAGAAAGAATTTTGTTGACATTGCACATGGCAAATACAGCGATAGCTCAAGATGCGGTAGTGATAAAAAATTTAACAGCACCACTTATTTTAGGGTTAGATTTTCTAGATAAAGCTGACGCAAAGATAGATCTCGAAAACGATTTATTAATATTGGGAAAACCCAACGGAATAATACCATTTATAGAAAATGGGAGGAAAGAACAAAGGTTAGAACGCGACAACCGAATACAAATAAATGAGATAGAAGATGATCTATTTAACGCACCGCTTGACGTACCTCTTGCTCATTGCGTGGCAAAGGACCTCAAGATGAGAGCAGGAATTGCGTTACAGTTTAAACGTAAATTTGGTTCCGCCAAAGAACTTTTAGAGCAAAATCCAGAAATCGGAGACGCCTTGATACTCAAAAAGGAAGGACGACTAATATTTTATCTCGTGACGAAAGAACATAGCAGCGATAAACCCACGTACGAAGACTTGGCACTCGCATTAAAGTCTCTGTATAATAAACTTAGTGAGCTCAGGATATATAGATTAGCCATTCCTAAATTAGGATGTGGCCTGGACAGACTTCATTGGGACATCGTCCAAAAATTGATAAAAAGACATTTTTCCGACAAATTTAAAATTGACGTTTACGAATTACCACGACCTCCCATATTTCAGGTCAACCATGAAGCTGTATCCTAGGACCAAAGGAATTATGGAATTTCAGTCACTGGAAACAATACTATCTTATTCAATTCAAAAATACATACAGATACGAAGGATTCATTACCTTAATCTAACTTTTTATACAACTTGTATAAATCAATGCGAATTTTCATAAAATGATATTCATTTAATTCAAATTCAAATACTTTTAATTCTCGAGATTCTCATATGATTATTCTAATACTATATTTTGTATTCCAGATAAACGAACGAACGCCTGATAAAATAAAAATCATAATCCAACTAATGTTTCTAGATACCAGACAAAGATCAACTAACCAAATTAACGATATATTACACTTAATCTTTTATAATTAACTAAAGTAACAAAACTAACAAGCTTAGAATAACCTATATATATAAGTTTATACTCAAAAGCAATATGAATTAGTTACATATACACATACATGAATTATAGATTCAATTATATAGACTCCAAACATATACTAAGTTACAAACCTTTATATCTTAAAATCAAATTTTTGTAATCAAAGCTTTCAACTAACGAAGAATTTATGTACGAAACAATTAAACTATTTATAACCCTAAGATTAAATTCAAAAATTAACACATTATATTTTTAAGCTCATCTTCAAATTATTCATAATTTTAGATGGAAGATTTAAATCGTAAGACTATGTGGATAGATTCAATTACAGATTTAGTAAACCATACACGCATAAATATAAACATTTAGGAAATAACACTTGCATGTTAAGCTAAGATAAACTATTCAAATTTGATCATTATTATATATATATATATATCCTAAGATAGAAATTTAGTCAACTATAATCGTTTATAGCCTTTAATTAGATTAGAACACATATACCAAGTAAACATACCAATTCTATTAATAATCATATACATATATTCAAACCTAAATCAAGTATAGCAAGTTATTGTAAACCCAAATCAAACCTAAATCCATCCAAATCAATCTCAAAAATTCAAGTTGGAAATTAAGAGAAAGGATTATTTTAGAAAATTTTACATACATATATATATAAAGTAAATACAGAATAATTGGTAATAAGCTTTATTTTTCTCTAGGAACAATCCAAGATGGATCTCAAGCTAATTATCATGCTACGATTCATTTGGATGACAAACGCTCTGATTGGGTACGATTGCGGATCAAATATGATGAATTTGACAACCGTATCACGTTTAGAAATAGGCACTTGCGATTTACCTAATATTGAACCTGTAGTCATTGGATTAAGCATTCAATTATTGCAATTATCGGATTATTCAGATGTTAAGGTTATACAATGTAAAGTAGAGGTTCGCAGAACAATATTTTACTGCGGGATGCACTCACACGTATCGATAGTTACTAATGGCGAAATGGATTATATTCATTCAGTCTCAAGGGAAGAATGTCAGTCAATGCACCTTCACAAGACATGGAATTTTGGTGGCAATAATATTATCAGTTCACTAGTACAGAATAACACAATCACAAGACCAATCATAATAGGAGGGTCAGCTAAATACGACGGTAGTTGTTCAGGAACGAGTTATAAAGACGCATATGGAAGTTGGGACAATGTAGTAGTACAAGGAACAGTTAAAATAACACTGACAGATTATATGGCGAAAACAAATTTGAATTCAGATAAAATCATACTTAGATCAGGAACCACTTGCGAATTCAAACGAGGAAACATTATAGACGTAGAAGGAGGCAATACATTTTGGGAAGTCGCACCAAGGGATTCATGTTATTTAGATCGATATGACGTTCTATATGACGGACAAGCTACTAAAGTCCATGATTTGGATAATGCGCAAGAAGAAATCTATACTCTCGCAACGCAAGACATTACCTTTGCATTAGCGAAACGCGGTATAGTAGCAATATGCGGAATCACGGTCATTAAAACAGAACATCCAAAATTATTTATCTTGGAAACAACAAAAAGTAACCTAAGGATCACTAAAAAACCAGTCTCACCACATAACTTAGATATTTTCACTTACGTGAACTCAAAATTCGTTTATGTTGAAAGACACATAAGAACGCAGATTACAACATTATATCAAAACGTGCTGATGCAAAAATGTCAATTAGAACAAGATGTACTGCATAACACGTTATCATTAGCAACGGTTAATCCAGACGAATTCGCATATCATTTAATGAAAGGACCAGGATACATGGCAGTAGTAACAGGAGAAGTAGTTCACATAATCAAATGCATACCAGTAGAAGTTAGAATCAGGAAAACTGAGGAATGCTATCTACAATTACCAATATTCAGAGGAAACAGCAGCATGTTCTTATCACCCAAAAGCCATATATTATACAAAACAGGAATGCAAATAGATTGCAACCCTTTTATACCTCCAATGTATTACTTGAATGAAAAATGGTATAAAATGTTACCGCTACCAACGGAAGCAATAACTCCAGCAAAAATCGAACCAATGACCACTCCAACATGGAAATATATAAATCCAAATGATTTAGCAACAAGTGGAATTTATTCACCAGGAGATTTGGAACGATTAAGAGACCACATAATGTTTCCAGCGGAAAGACCCGGATTACTCAACGACGTAGCTAGAGGAATGTCAGGACAATCAGTCGCTAATCATGGAATTTCCATAGCAAATCTCTTCGACGAAGAAACAATGCGGAGAATAGTTGAGAACACATGGATAAGGATGTGGGGATGGTTTATTAACTTTGGAACAGCCAGCGCAGGGATAATAGGATTATGGATTAGCTTCAAGATAATCAAATTTCTTATCGATACCATAATACATGGCTACGCCTTACAAGATGCGTACGGTTGGAGCATCCACATTCTGGGAGCCATTTGGGACTCATTAACAAATCTGTTGTTACATCTGGCAAAGGAAAGGAAAGGAGAAGATGAGCCACAAATACCACCCGCACACGGAAATCAACAAAACCTGAATACACACGCAGAATTGGATATGCAAATGCATCATATACCATTCAACGGACCAGAACCTATTTACGCAACAATAAAATCCAGTACCAAAGATGCATCTACATCAGCTAGTGCACCTGAAGAAAATATTATAAACGCATATCCCATAAATAATGATCAAGATAAAGAATGATCGAGCATTGCTCACCATTCTCAATTAAAGGGGGAGGTGTAACGTCCGTGCGGACGCCATACTCCATTCATGCTTATCACTATATAAAATTACTAGAACCGTCTATATAACCATAGAATATATAAACGTAGAGTCAACACACGATATCAAACATTTTGTCCAAATTCAAATTACAACCTAACTGTTCATAAAATCACTAGATCTAGATTTCTCTAAGGAACTTATGTCTTATCCATTATATCTGACGATAGCCTCATTCAAATGTATTCCTTACATTAGGGATAATTATTTTATTATGAATATACGATAATCGCAACTATATAATAATACTTTTTACATTAGATTAATTATACATATTTTATCTCTAACTCTATTAATCAATCAATCTGAATATTTCACGCATATATTTTATAATTGCTATTTCTTTACATATTAATCATTATAATCATCAAACTATTAGCCTGAATTATATTCGATACGATCAATAATTTACTTAATATTATATTTAGCTTTAAGAATATGAAATACTGATTTAATTCAGAGCCGAACTTCACAAACGCATACGCAACACCCACGCATAACGCATACACAAACACCTACATACAACGCGTACACAGCTAGACCCTTTGCGTTCGAAGCTCTGTTCTGAGATAAGGAATAACACCGAAATAATAAGAGGATATTATAATGTACTTTAATTAACACATTTCTTACTATATTTTTACTGAATGTTAATGCAACTAATTATGTCATACAGTTCTGTATCACATTATATACTCTTACGATTTCGACAAATACTAGCATTAGAATTATATACGTATATTATACTATAATGATACTAACTGAAGATTATGTCTTTATAATATTTTTGCTATCAATTTGATATTATAAGAATACTTATAATCAATATTCAATATATCTTCATATTATCCTATAATCAAGAGAATATTTTACAACAAATAACCTAGTACAGCTTGAGTACGTAGATTAAACAATAATATGTGATCCACCATATTGTCGGTTGGAAATCCAGTAAAATATTCATTTATATTCTGAATAATTAATACTCTTCTATTTTAATATAATTATGTTAACTAACTAAAACATTATATATCCATATAACCATAATCATACTATTCATACAATTATATTATTCATTGTACTCATATAAGTATATTCATATGTACTCGGATAATTTTCACTGAAAGAGCCCCACAGTCATAAAAGATTAGTACAAGACAAACACATAGAAATAGACGTAGGTAGGCAAACGCAACGCCCCCGGATACAAAAAGGATTGTACGAGTCTACAACCATTACCTACCACGACAAGGGATGTGTTGCCCGAGAAGCTTATCGAACCCGCCCAACTCATTAAAATTTGGAAAAACAGGACATCCTCTTCGTGATAACCACGTGCACGCGCAGGATGGAGACTAGGAGGCGTCTAAGGGAGAAGCGGACGCATTTCCAAGAATTACATGCATACACCATCACATTCAAAGAGGGAGAACTGCGCTTACTCTCACACTCCAGAATTTCACACATACCAAACCAATCGTATGAAGAAAAAACCTCGTATGTGGTGCTCCAATTAACCCCCGCACCCCCGAACATTAGTATATAACCCCCACCAAACGTGAGGCTCGCTCTCACTTCGTGGTTTGGAATTGTAAATACCTTAGACTCACTTCGTGGTTTGGAATTCAAAATATCTTACGCTCACTTCGTGGTTTGGAATTGTAAATACCTTAGACTCACTTCGTGGTTTGGAATTGTAAATACCTTAGACTCACTTCGTGGTTTGGAATTCAAAATATCTTACGCTCGCTTCGTGGTTAGGCATTATACATATCTTACTTTTTTCTCACTTCGTGTTTTTGAAATTGTAACACTTTACTCTCATTTCGTGTATTTGCTCTTAAGACAAATTCAAGAGTTCTCTTTTTCAACAATTCGAACTTAGAACAAATCAGTGAAAATCATTCGATAATAATAACCATAATTATACATTCTTTGAATAAACTAATTATCAAAAGTGAATTCTAAATCTTTTACATTCATTTGAATAATCGAATATCACCTACCATCTCCAACCATCAACAACCATCAGCAGACCCGAGAAGCCTAAGGAAGAAACTCAAATCAACTCAAAGGTAAGAATAAATCATTTTAATTAATAGGATAAATAATCCTTTCTCGAAATTCTAAAATCATTTAATCAAATCTAAGTAAGATATCCAACACGAAGGTAACGATAGAATCTTTAATATAAAATCAATTCAAAAGCAGTTAGACGAAAGCCAGCAAGTTAGACAGAAGTTGCAGGAAAGATAAAAAGATAATAACGACGTAATTCTTCATCGATTAACACTAGATTTATCCGATCCATTGTATTTCAATACTTAATCGATACTGGTGAGCCCACTTAACTACTGAGTGAACGTCTAGGTTGGTCATAGTGATAAATCAGGTAGCCGTACTTCGATTAGCTGCTAGGGTTTTTCACCAACGTCCATTCCGACGTCACACTCGTATGTTAATTTTACGGTCATTTTGAGAATTAACATCTCGCATGCGCAGTGGGAGGCATTTTAGTTCAATCACCTCTCACCGAGGCGCTGATGGCCTATTCAAATAAAAAATTTGGAATACATTGCATCCTCTATCCAGTTAGTATAGAGATCAGTGGATTCAGGCCAAAATCAATAGGGGGCGAGAATTCGATGGCTTGTAACAACGTTTAAAAGTTCAAGTCGATCTGTGTCCTCGTTCGTTCGGAAATGTGGCAACAGTCTGCTGAAAAATTGTCGGGGGAAGGAGAAGAAGAATTTTTTTCATCAACTTTAGTGACTAATAAGTCGAAAACCAGTAGACCTATTTCGACCAAATTTATACAGCAAAGTCGTGTGGTGGGGGAATATCTATTCTGAAAATTTGATCGTAAAATATTTACGCGTTCTGAAGTTATGACCCCGTGCTTACAGGTATAAAGAGTTCCCCTCAGTAAACATATTCCGGCTAGCGCTCGCCTGCCTAGGGGTACTTGGCGGCGATCCGCTGCCGCGAATCTTGATCAGAATTACAGAAAAAAAATTGTTTTTTAATTTTTTTTACTAGAAGTTATTTGAAGCCTATCTTGAGTTATGGCTCAAGAATTTTGTTTTTTAACGTAGAATTTTGTGAATTTTTTTGAAAAAAATCAAAAGTGTCCCATTGAACGAAAAACGCATTTTTTGACTAAAAATGGCCGAAAAAGCATCAAAAAGTTGAAGAAAAAAAATTATTTTTCAGTTTTTTAATTTTTTTTCAGAAAGTGCGTTGGAAATGAAAAAAAATGACCCCCTATAAAATAAGATTATCATAATTATAGTCAAAGATATACACTTTTTAAGCAAAAATCGATGACTCCGGAATGGGTGGAGATAAAGAGCTGAAAATTTAGCTGAAAACTTCTTTCTACGTCTATGAAAACATTAAAAAATCAAAAAAATCGAAGAGGGTCACCGTCGCAACGTCGTTGAATTGACATGGAATGACCCATATATATCGCGTGGCTAATAGCCTAAGGTCGTATAAGCGCCAAAGAAGGTGAGTTTAGTGCCATGAGGTCGTATAATTTTTTTTTATTCCATCAATCGCTTTGAAAATGATGAACACGCATATATATAAATAATTAGAAATTAAGCATTTTGAAACCTAAACGCAGAAGATCGTACGTTGGCCGATACGACGTTCTGCCTTTACGTTTTCATTATCGAAAAGAAAAAAAAATATATGCCCAAGGGATATATGCACCTGACATACGACCTTCTGCTTTTATCTACACTAAATTTCATGCTTAATTTTTTAATTCTCGACAATTTCTATTTATCTGTACATGTTTCGATGGTTTTCAGAGCGATTTCAGGAAAAAAAGTAGTTACAAAAATTGTGGATATACGACCTTCTGAAATTAGCTATGATGTGATTTTTTTCATCAAACTAGAAACAGACAGTCGTATCTGCCGGTACTCACGAGTCACGACCTTCTACTCTTATTGTTGGATTATTCATTATTCAACATTTTTTCTATTTTTAGTAAAAAAAAGTACCTAATCAAGAGTCAGTAAATATGAAAATCATAGTTTATTATTTATCTTTTTTGCGCGTTAAGAATATAACAAAAACTTAAGTATATTAAGACAACGTGCGGGTATTTCTATATAACGTTATCGAAAATTTTCAGATTCGGAATTTTAAATAGAATGGTAAAATGCTTGGTTTGTATAAAGTCTTCTGATTATGTTACGAAATTGAACAAAAATGTCAGGTTATTTATTAACAATATATAAATTGGAATCTTTGTCTTACATCAAAAAATATGAATAATAAACTATTATTCTGTGTATATTCTATCGAATCTTGATTAATTTGCAGCTTTGGCGAACTGCGAGACGCTGCTCATTAGGGTGGGCCGAAAATCCGCTTTTTTTGAATTTTCATTATTAATACCGAAAATATCGTTCAATATGCATAAAAAAAAATCTATGCAAAAGGAAAAAATTTTAGGTCGATATCTTAGGCTCGCCAAATCCCGTTAAAGTTTGAAATTATTTAAAAAAAAATTACCAACTTATTTTGATCGGAAATTTAATTCTCTACAACAAATGTCCTATAATAAAATCACGTAAAATTAATAGTTACTGAGATAATTGCAATTTTGTTCTAAAATATGAAATTTTTCAAGATATTATCACATTTTCAGGGTGAAAAATGAATTTTATCATATAAATTTAATGGGAAATTAAATTAAAAAAATTAAAATTAAAAAATTAAAATTAAAAAAAAAAAAATTAAAAAAATTTTATTTTATTTATTTTAATTTAATTTATTTAATTTTTTTTTTTTAATTTCTTTTTTTTTTATTTAATTTTCCGTGAAATTTATAAGATATAATTCGTTTTTTACCCTGAAAATGTGATAATATCTTGAAAATTTTCATTTTTCAGAATAAAATTGCAATTATCTCAGTGACTATTAACTTTACGTAATTATATTATAGGACCTTTTTTGTAGAGAATTAAATTTCCGATCAAAATAAGTTGGAAATTTTTTTTTTAAATAACTTCAAACTTTAACGGGATTTGGCGAGCCTAAGATATCGACCTAAAATTTTTTCCTTTTGCATAGATTTTTTTTTATGCATATTGAACAATATTTTCGGTATTAATAATGAAAATTCAAAAAAAGTGGATTTTCGGCCCACCCTACTGCTCATATTATATTCTCGCTGTAACCTACGCGCGCGGCAGCTAGGCGGTGGTGAAATAACGTTATCAATTTTTAAACTATTCATTTGATTGAAGTCAAACTTTTCAGAACACTTTTTTGTATCCTCATAAACAACTTTCTCACTGGAAGTTTTCGGTCACTCCAAATCCGTTTGACTTCCGAAGCGCTTAAAGATATCCATAACTGATTCTTGCAATGATTCTGTAAAAAAGTAACAACTCTTTTGCTAACAACAATATAAACTTTTTTCTTTTATAGTTAATCTTGAAACACTAGAATATATTATTCCTGAAAATTTTCTTCAAAGATATAAAAAATTGAGTAATCTAGAACGAGTTGTAGTGAAAAAAGGTGGGAATTTTTGCCTTAAAAAAAAAAAAAAACGTTTTTTTGAAACATTCCGAAAACGACAAAAGCTACTAGTTTTTTCAGGAGGAAAAAAATATGCAGAATTAAATTCGCTACAATACATTTTGGACAATTTGAGATTCGTGATTTATTCTCTAACTGCTCACGGTCCAATTCTGCGAAGCGAAATTAAATTATGTCAACTATGAGACCATTTGATCTTATGAATACCAAATTTTTTTATACTTGAGTTGTTTAGAAAAATATTATTAGGTTATATTTTTTCATTTTTCAATCCAACAAATATTGAAGTTGATACAACGGATTGAAAACTTTAACATTGTGACGTCACCCATGTTAAAATATATCTACAGGTAATATTACGAAAACTGGAATATTCAATTACCTATAACATTCGTAATCACGATTTTTTAAGAATAAAAAAAAATACGGCCGAATTATTTTTTCTCACTCTACGTTGACTGCATGTGAAATATATAAAAAAAAAAATACATTCACAAGCCCAATTCCTCAGAGAGCAGTTCCTCCGCAGTGATTTGCCCAGAGCCCGTGAACGCTAGAACAACGCTAGTCAGCCGCTCGGCACAGTCAGCTGTCAATGTGGGAGACTGCGAGCTTGCGAATATAGGCATGAGCAGCGTTCAGCAGTGTTCCCGACCGTAACATAATGATAGTAGATATCACATAATTTGATCATGCGTACTATGTAACATAGTGCTCGTACTATGTAATGCGAATCTACTATAATTTACTCAAGAACCGTTATGCGCATGGAAAAAATTTGAAATTCGAAAAACAGCGCAAAACGCACGCTGCACGTCCGTCCCCTGTCACTTTGCGACTTGAGCGCTCTTACTCTATTACAAATTTTATTACTGCGTTATATTTTATTAAACCTTCGGAAATTTGTAGTGTTCATAAATGGAACAAACTTGGATTTCAACTATGAACTAGTATGAACATGAGCTGTTAATATGATCTTTTTACCCTTTAAAACTGCAAAACGTAGGACGCTATAATTTTTGTGGGTGCACTATAATTTTACGGCCCTGGTGCGATGATTCGATCAGGCTAGCTTGGGAACACTGGCGTTCAGTCGTTGCTGAAACGCGCATCCGAATAGACGTATTCTATTGTATGCAACGACTTTGTAGTAGTCCGACGCATTGTGTTTATTACGTGAATTACGTGTATTACGAAACGGATATTTTTCCACAGGCGTTGGCTAATTACAGGTAAGTGATTTTTGATTCGTAATTCATCCACAGTAATTACGAATGATGGCTGGCCATAAATTTCCGCATAGTTTTACTTGCGCGTATTCCAAATGTGCCAATCGTAGCAGAGATAACGTTCCTGGTCTACGATTCTTTAGCCTGCCAACTGCAGATCCCGCGCTCGCGGTACAATGGCTTGTCAACAGTGGTCTTGCCCACATGGCCGAAGAAAACGGAAAAGAATTAGACCGGATTCGAATCTGTAGTCGACATTTTTCTCGCGACCATATTAATCCGCATGGTCGTTTATTGCGTCGTGGTGCAGTGCCTTTCGCTTATGATAGAAAGCCGATCATCACCGGGGTGGCTCCACTTCCGGGTATTCATAATGCCTGCGACATCGAGAGAAAAGCTTTGAAAAGGCAAATTAAACTGAGAGACAACGAAATCCTTAGGCTGCAGCAAAGCAATGTAGAGCTTCAACGGTCTCTAAAAAACGCAAGATTGGCGGCTTCGCGACAGAAAACTAAGGTTCTAGCTGGCGTATTTTCAGACGATAGCCTTGCTAAGGCAGTGGCCCGTAGAGTCACTGGGTTTTTGTATACTTTTGTGATAATGCAATTATTTCACAAGAAGCGTACAAAGTACACTCCGAATGAACAGGAAATAGCCATGAAGATGCACTACACCTCGCCAAGCCTGCACGTCAAACTGCGAGAACATTTTGGGTTCATGCTTCCTTCGTTGTCAGCATTGAAACGTTGGTTCGGGAACATCAATCTGTGGCCAAGAACCTGCCCGGCAATATTTGATTGCTTGAAAGCCAAGGTATCATGCATGGATCGGAATGAACGGCAATGCATTCTTCTATTTGACGAGGTCAAACTGAAGAAAGGCTTCGAATTTAATGAGAGTCGCCAAAAAATTGAGGGCTTCCAGGATCTTGGCAGTCTAGGTTCTTCGACCGGCGTGGCTACGAGTGCTCTCGTGTTCATGGCCCGCGGATTGTTGAACAATTGGAAGCAGCCGGTTGCATATTTTCTGACAGCTGGCACCGTGCATTCCGAAACACTGTCCAAACTTATCGACATAGTACTCGATGACGCCATTGCTACCGGATTAGATGTACGAGGATTGGTCTGCGATCAAGGCACTAATAACCAAAGTGTTATTAGTGGACGCTTGTCTTCGGACGGTCCCTATTTCTTTCACGAGGAGAAGAAAATATATTGCTTCTTCGACGCTCCCCACTTGTGGAAGAATTTGAGGAATCAGATCTTAATCCACGACATCATATTTGATAGTCCGAGAAAAGCATCATGGAACGATGTGCGTGAGCTATGGAGGCTCGAGCAACACCAAATGACGAGAGCTGCTGTCAAACTATCGACCAAACACGTGTATCCAGGTATTTTTCAAAAAATGAATTGTCGCCTGGCGTTGCAGGTCTTTAGTCGCAGAGTTGCTGCAGCATTAATGGTCGCCGGAACCACGGACTGTATCAAAAGTAATAGTTATGGACACCGCATGGTTCTTCAGGGAGTTGAATGACTCGTTCGACAATTTAAACAGCCGATGTCCTAATGACGCGAATCCGAACCGTTGTGCTCTCTCCGATCAGCGTCCACAAGTTCAGGAAAATTTGGAAGATGTCCTAAAACGTTCTGCAGAGTGGCGTACGGTCACTGATAAGGGCCTGAAGGTTCCTCCGTGCTTCAAAGGTGTCCAACAAACCATCCAAGCTGTTTTATTGCTGTGGGAGGATCTCAAAACGGAAGATGTTAAATTTTTAATGACATCTAGATTGAATCAGGATCCGTTGGAAAATTTGTTCTCAATGATACGCTGTCATGGAGGAACTTACAATCAGAACCCTACAGCCACTCAATTCAGAATCATCTTCCAGAAAAACATCGTTCTTAATTTAATGAAACCAGCGCAATCTGCAAATTGCTTGGACGATGAAGATGATACGCTGTTGCATGCCGATGTACAGGCAGCAGCAAATAACCGGACTAGAAAAGTAGCCAAGCCCAGCACAGAGGCCAGCCAGAGCGATGCTCTGCACTTTGACGAGGAACCCGATAACGATAGCGACGACGAAGAAGATCCAATCGATATCGAGGAAATTCTCGCCAAGGTGGAAAAATCACGTACAACCGAGGCAACGCTCGCAAAATCTGCGGTGGAATACCTAGCAGGTTACATTGCCAAAAAATCTGTCGATAAGACAGGATGCGAGCGATGTCAAGAAACGCTCATCCATCCTGATCCGAAGCTCGGTGATAGGCATCTGTTGACCTACTTCCAAGCTTATGAAACAAAGGACGAAAAAGAATTTGGGCATATGTGCGTAGCAACCGATGATTTCTCATTTGTCTTTGATTTGATAAATGCGATCTTCGACGCTGGTTATCCCCTATTCAGGGCCAAGTATGATATCCAAGACCAGCTCTTCCGGCTGATGAAATCAGCTGTACACCGTACACCAGAACATACTGGTTGGTTTGATGAAGAAATCTGTGGCCAACATCGTTATGAACTTGCGTATAACTTTATGCGTGTGAAAATCAACAAAGATGTAAAGTGGATGGGCGAGTTATTGACGGCTCAATTCACCCGTACCTTGCATTCGAAGCCTTCGCAAAAATTAACGAATTTGCGAAGTGCATAGTACCAAATAAAAATAAATCATGTGGTTTTCATTCTTCTTTTGACCATGGTACTTTCTTCGGATATAAAAAAAAAATCGCAACTTCGCATCTCTTTACAGAGGTGATCGAGTTGAACGAACCAAAGTCGCAATTTCGCATCTCCTCGCAGATGATCGAGTTGATCGACAAAAATAATAATGATTCGCAACTCTTCGGGGTTGAACGAATCAAAGTTGCAGTTTCACATCTCCTTGCAGAGTTGGTTGGACTGAACAACACATGTGGGAGACATTATCAATTAGCCTCCTCGTGGCGTCTCCTGGAAATGCTCCCAAAACCTGAGCAGCTAATAATTGATAAATTGACACTTGTATTATTCTTCTCTCTCTTTTTGTATATTCTTGTAATTATAGCTTTTGTAATTCAGCTGATTTACCTTCTATCTTTCTTTTTGTTTTATTTTATTTTTTAGTTTGAGTTTTGCTTGTAGAGACTTCTCTCTCTCTTTTCTACATTTTTGTTAACTTTAGCTCGTGTAATTCAGCTGTTTTACTTTCCTATCTTCTGTCATTCTCTTTGTCTTATTTTATTCTTAGTTTAAATTTGTTTTTTGTTGGATCATACTTCTCTCTCTTATTTATATATTTTTGTAATTCCTGGCTTTTCGAAACTCGTCTTACGGGACCATGCCCCGTGACGTAATAAAGGATTATCATTATGTTGAAAATAATTTAGTCCATATACAGTGCGATTCTGTGGAAAGTTGGGAGCCGTGTGGGTAGGCAACCCGCATATTTACCGAAACGGCAACGCTGTCGTAGGGACAGTCGAACGTCTGCATCTACAGATGACATAGCGGCAGCTTTCACGTCGTTTGGTCAGAATCAAGTGACAGAATGACATATTTGAGGTTGATCGTAATATAACTAGTAAGACAGCGGGAATCGATATTCATTCGTGAAGAAGTGGTAACGAATTAGCGAATTGATTGCAGATGTCGATTTCTGTTTATTTGCAACGTTATTTGGGTCTAAACAACCGTCGGGGTGAAATTTACGAATCATTCTAATGAAGGTAACCAACAAATGTCAAACGATAATAATTCGTAATAAAGTCGTGATAAAGTTACGAATTGATCGCAGATTCTAAGTTATGTTTATTTGCAAAATTATTTACAAGCTAGCAGTTCCTCGATGATGGACTGACTCGTCGCATCACTTCGACAACTACGGTCAGGAACACAACGATGTAAATTCGATACAACGAGCAATCTACGAGGCATTTCTGACGTAGCAGCAAACCCCAAATTTTTTCACCTTCTAATAATTTGAATGCACAGTTTTGCGGAAATACTGCGCACAGTTCCAGAAGACGGTCAGAAGCTTATCTCGAAAGTTGCTCAAGAAGTCGGCATGTCGTCGGCACAACGCATTTAGTTTATTGTTATTGTACTACGTTTAATGAATAAAAAATGTTATTACATGATAGAAACTCATTGTAATGTAATCATTTTTACAAATATGCGACGCTTTATTCCACTCAGCTATCAAAGGCACAATTACCTACGTTTATTTACAGAACAATACTTCCAATTAATTCATTCCTCGCTGAGACCACTACAAGATTATCGGTAGGCAAACAGGTGATCTTTGATTCGTAAATTTCACCTCGAGGGTTGTTTGGACCCAAATAATGTTGCAAATAAACAGAAATCGACATCTGCGATCAATTCGCTAATTCGTTACCACTTCTTTACGAATTAATATCGATCCTCGTTGTCTTACTCGTTATATTACGATCAACCTCAAATATGTCACACTGTATGTTGATTCTGACCCAACGAAGTGACAGCTGTCGCTACGTCATCAGTAGGTGCAGACGTTCGACTGTCCCTACGACAGCGTTGCCGTTTCGGTGAAATACGCCGGTTGCCTACCCACACGGCTCCCAACTTTCCACAGAATCGCTCTGTATTATGAACAGGGCTACAAAGAAATAAGAGCATAATAACTGAAGGTTCAAATGTTCTTGTTGCTAAGTAGTTTGTTTAGTTGCTTACGCTATAAACGGTTGAATGGAAGTCGTATAATTTTCATGTATTTAAAAATCGCGGATTATGTGTTTAAATTGATTATTCTCTAAATAAATAAAACTTATTGTATTAAATAAAGCTGTGTCTTCATTTAAATCAAATATTCAATACATTATTTATTATATGGAGTAATCCATCCCAGGTCGCCCAGCCCGTGACCCTCAACATTTTTGATTTTGTCGAAATTTTTTTTCATCTTTTAGTATATCCATCGAACAGAGTTGTCTTCAATATTTTGAGATTTTTATCTCAGCCCCTTGGAAAGTTTTGGATTATATAATTCAGGTTGAATACTATCTAGTGAAATTTTATTTTAATTATTTTCGTAAATTTAGTGTACGTTCACTGATAATGACTTTAGGTCGTTGTTGAAAAACTAGGCGGGCAGATATGTACGTAAATTTATATTGACTCTGTGTTCTTCAAATTTAAGCACATTACAACATCGCTCACGAAGCTTTGACATGTTTACCGCGTATTCAAAATATATGTATTATATTAATTGAACGAATAGCTGTGAATTTGCGGAGATTACAAACTAGAAATTGTATTTAAAAAATTTTTGTTCAATTTTCATTTCTTCAACAACGATACGAAGCCTTATATTACCACCCAACGCACACCAATAATAACTAATCATTATAAACAAGAAAACTTATTGTTAAAATATTAATAGTTCTGTGAGAAATTTACGAAGATATCTAAACTGAAATTTCACTAGAATAGTACTCAACCTGAATTATGTAGGATCAGCAGTAATCAGCGTCGCCGTGGTCATTGGTCTGTTTTTTTCTTGCGTTATAGATGAAATAAAGAATAGGAAATAACCTGAAGGAATCGGAATCTCGCCCTGTAATTTTCAGGAGACGCGTGAAAATGTGTCTCGAATTTTTAGAAAAAATTTAAAAAAATTGAAATAATACAAGTTTTCAAATAAGATATTTCAGTTTATAAATCAAAATGACAATATGAAAGTCAATCCAAATTTTTTTTCATGAATTTGTTTCATGACGGTACGATTCAAGACAAAAAGAATAGTCTATAATTTTAGATCGATATCTCTTTTTTTGGACATTGACAATTTTAGGTGACAAATATTCGGAAAATCCAAAACTCATTATTAGGGGTTGAGATAAAAATCTTAAAATATTTGTGAAAACTCTTTTCGATAGGTACTAAAAGGTAAATAAAATTTCGTCGAAGGATGATGGATGGACCAGTTGGATGGAATCGCTGGATTGGATGAGTTGGGATGGACACGTCATTTCGACACGGCTCCAGACCTCTTCATCTCTGATTTGATTTTTAATTTTATATGTTGACATTCAATGTCTGGAGAACCTTCCGATTTTCTTTCTAGATTTTTCGAATCAACGCTTTTGAAGCTATGATTTTTTTCATTCTCCAAAAAAGGACCTTTTTTCAAATTCTGAAAAAAATAACAAAAATCCTGTTGATGATATAGAACGACCTCCCAATATGATTTTTCGAAAATAGAATTAACTTATTGTTATTTGGAAATATCTGCTCATTCTGCTAACTTGCCAGTTTTTGATAAGCCTACAACGAGTCGTGGATTTCTCTATTGTCGGAAAACTCTCCGCTCGGCGTTTCTCTACCTCAGAAATCACATCGTGCCTCGCGCGTAGTATTGACAATATTGCTTATCAGTTATCACTTTTACCAAATTGTATTTTGTTGAATAAATGTATAGATAAATACACGTATATATATAGGTATAACATACCCATGTCCAGGATTTGAAAACCTTTTTTTTTCTTTTCT
The DNA here is from genome assembly GCA_944452935.1 of Rhogogaster chlorosoma. Taxonomy (NCBI): domain Eukaryota; kingdom Metazoa; phylum Arthropoda; class Insecta; order Hymenoptera; family Tenthredinidae; genus Rhogogaster; species Rhogogaster chlorosoma. The sequence continues at coordinate 19,186,182 of OX101802.1, forward strand.
TTCAGCTCGATTCTATGACACATATGTACCTACTCATTATAGTACAAATGAACCTGAAAATTTCAAATGGAATAGTTCCGGTAAGATATTCTAATGCATTTTTATTAACAACAATTTATTTTTCATAATATATCGTGCAATACTTTACACAATATTTCAATTATTACTTTTAAAGGCACATACTTCATTTATCGATAAACCGTAGATATTCTTTTCCATCAAACAGGACTTAATCGTGTCATCAAATATATGCATAATAATAATAATAATAATAATAATAACAATAACAATAACAATAACAATAACAATAACAATAACAATAACAATAATAATAATAATGTTGGATTCCGGGTGGCGTCACCCACTCCCGGTCCCCGGCACTGGCCCTAGTTTTGTCTCGGGCCCTTAGGGCCCATCTGACTTACTCGCTAAGTGGCTGGCTTAGAGAAAAGACGTACGTTGTAAAGAAGAGAGTTTTCCTTTGATAAATAAAACGGTGTCAATAATATCAGAAAATATTTATTTCAAATAATAATAATAATAATAATAATAATAATAACCGCATAGACAACATTGGTAAGGCTATGCGTTAAAAATGTAAATGTTTCCCCGTTGCGGGCGACCCCTCCCGCCGCCTCTCCCGCCGCGACGGCCGCCCCTCCCACCTCGACCGCCGCTGTCACCCCAGTGACGTCGATGCGACCACTTATATCTAAAACAGACACCATACCATATTATTGGTTAGTTATATAACAAACTTTGTGCCTGCGTATAATTTTATTTGTATTGATAATAGGCCAGTCAAATAGAACTTGAAAATGGCAAAACGGATTGAACTTCTAAATTTTTGAGGACAAGTAGAGGGTCATCTGAGATGCCTAAAAACACCGGAATCCAACAAAATTTCCTTGTGCATCGGCCGCCATCTTGAAAAACAGGTAATCCTCGATATCTCGGCTCCCATTGGTCGGATTTTCGATTTTTTTTTTAGTTTTTTAGAGAAAAATATTGTCTACAACTTTTATTCGAAGTATTTTTTGATAGCTGTGAATGAAAACGTTTTACGATAAAAAAAGTGCCATAAATTGATGTCTAATAATGTTTATTAGGGTGGGCCGAATGAACCGACTATTTTTTTTTTTTTTAGAGGCACCTTCGACAATTTGTTCTTTATGCTCAAATAACGAGCCTCGAAAAAAATGAGCTCTAAATATTAACATTTAGAGGTAACTCATCGCCATTTTTCATTTTCCATTTGAATAACATGGGAAATGTTCTTGTGGCGTCTGTCGATTTTTATATCTCGAGAAGTGATCTGCTTAAAAAAATTCTGCAAGGCTATTTCCGTTCAAAATTAAACGCTCTACAAAAAAGGTCTCTTGGTCTTTTTCGATGAGTCTAACCGTTTCGAAGTTTCTCTGGCGATTCTGGTCATTTAATGGCAAGGCTAACTTTGAATCGGTTAGATTTATCGAAAAAGACCAAAAAACCTTTTTTGTAGAGCGTTTAATTTCCAACAAAAATAGCCTTGCAGAATTTTTCTAACTAGATCAGTTCTTGAGACATAAAAATCGAAAAGTACCACAAGAACATTTCCCATGTTATTCAAACGGAAAATGAAAAATGGCGATGAGCGACCTCTAAATGTTAATATAAGGAGCTAATTTTTTTTCGAGACTCGTTATTTGAGCATAAAGAACAAACTTCTGAAGGTATCTCTTTGAAAAAAAAATGGTCGCCTTATTTGGCCCACCCTAATGTTTATTGTCAATTATAGAAGTAAAACAAAAAAAAAAAAACTTATAAAACATTATAAAACTCATTATTAAACTGAAAAATAAAGAATAAAATTGAAACAGTAGAAGCCAAGATATCGACGATTATATGCAGCTGCTCCGTCGCCTATTGTGTCCGTAAGCTTTACAGGTAGAATGCGGACAGAGACAACTTTGACGGTCTCTATCTCAGGTAATATTCGAGTAATCGCAAAATCGTATGCACAAAAATTATTCAGAATTTAGTCCTCTACAACTTTTATATGAACAATTTATTGATAACATAGAAAGGGGGCGATATAATTGACAATAAACATTATTAGACATCAATGTATGGCCTTTTTTTTATCGTAAAACGTTTTCATTCACAGCTAGCAAAAAATACTTCGAATAAAAGTTGTAGACAATATTTTTCTCTAAAAAACTAAAAAAAAAATCGAAAATCCGACCAATGGGAGCCGAGATATCGAGGATTACCTGTTTTTCAAGATGGCGGCCGATGCACAAGGAAATTTTGTTGGATTCCGGTGTTTTTAGGCATCTCAGATGACCCTCTACTTGTCCTCAAAAATTTAGAAGTTCAATCCATTTTGTAGATTTCAGCTACTTTTCAGTCTAATTTGACTGGCCTATAACTTTATTGAACGAAATTTGTAAAAAAAAATACAATTCAGTTTAAGCTCCTTTTGAAAATAATATTTTGCCCGGAGCGTCGATGCTCCGGTGTCCGAGGCTTATCGCTTTCTGAATGTGTCTTAACAGTCCGATCCAGCAGGTAAGCATTGAACCCCTCCTGACCTGCTTATATTTTGGAATTAGGCTCGGGATTAGGTAGCGGGGGTAGACCTCTAGCGGCCCCTGCACCTCGTCGATTAACAGTATATTTTATATAGGTATGAGGAAATTTCTTTCGGGGAACGATATCTAACTGATTGTCAGGAAAGAGTTAGGGGCATTCTATAAGAAATCGATCAACCCCTGGGCTTGACCCCTTTGAATCTTACCCCCGATATTTCGTATAGTATTTAATCGCCCTACTAAAACACGTATTCACGATTTTTATTTTGGAATTTTATCTAAAGTGGATATGAATTTTAAACAAATGATAATATGTATTTAAAATCCGAAATAAATATATTTTTATGTAAGTTATGTGTTTTTTCATCTTTGTTATATATTCTAACATCACTCAAAATCCATAATATTCTTTGAACAATCGCGGAGTCGAAAATTAATCCCCCACGCAATAGGGCTTCCTGTACAATTTCAAGTTGACATGATAAGAGAGATAATATTTGAATAATTTATTAGTATATATTATGTAGTACGTATGTATTAGACCTGTCCTTAAGAAGGGTGAAATCAAATTTCGATGGTGCCATACCGGTGAATCCAAACTTTTGAGCGGTTAAGGAACTCAATGGGATTGGTCAAATTCTTCATTGAAGGTAACAAATGGAAATTCAATTATTTCGATATCTAGCTCTCCAAATGACGTTTTTCGAAATTTTTTAAATCTTTCTTCAGCGGTTTCACCGGTCGAAATTTCTTGCTGCACTAAAAGTTAGATAGCGGAGTAAAAAATAGAGGTAACCAAATTTTCCAAGCCGTGTTTTAAAGGGGACAAATTTCCCTTCATTTTACTTTTTTTGAAATTGTTTTACGACTTTTTTCACACCCAGTACGCATTTTTGATTAAAAACCTCGAAAAATCAATGCTTTTCTGATGCGAAAAAGTAAGGCTTCCTAGGGGTGGGTAAATATGGAGGGAAAAAATAAATAAAAATTCACAAGTTTTTTTCAATTATTTCGAACCAATTTGAGGTATGGCACCATCGAAATTTGATTTCACCCTTCGTAAGGACAGGTCTAGTATGTATGCTCACTTTTCGTCCCGCCGCTCTTTTTTTGTTTTGGGGCCGGCTTCCTCGTCCTCCCTCTCGCTGTCCAGCTCTCCCCCACTTTGCCCTCGTGGCCGCTTTTTAATGTTTTCAGTTAGCTAGACAACCACAAGTATTCGTAAAAGCAATTAAAAGTCAGAATTTCGAAAAATAGTAGTGTCGGAGGCCGGTAGCTCGTGAACGCGCAGAAATGAGCAGGCAGTGATACAAAATCTGATATTACCGAGGTCAACGGAAAAAATATTCTTGGATTGCAGTTTTCAGATAGTCAAAAGCAACAAAAATTACGAATGAAAATGCGTAAGCGATTTCAAATTTACGAATGAAAAAGATTACATCGACGGCTCCGCAGAAGAAGCGGCTATCTCGGAAGTTGCTTGAACAAGCGGCTATCTCAGAAACTGCTTGGAAAAGCAGTCATCTCAGAAACTGCTTGAAAAAGCAGCCACCTCAGAATCTGCTTGAAAAAGCAGCCATCTCAGAAGTTGCTTGAAAAAGCGGCTACTTCAGAGGTTGCTTCAAAAAACGGCTATCTCACGATTTAAACTTTTTCGCCACAAATTAAATTGGTAGTACTGTCTGATCTAATTTCTAAATCAAATAAAAAAGCAGTTAACGGAAAATATTATTAGTATTTATTGTATTAATTAGTGCTACCAATTTAATTTGTGGCGAAAAAGTTTAAATCGTGAGATAGCCGTTTTTTGAAGCAACCTCTGAAGTAGCCGCTTTTTCAAGCAACTTCTGAGATGGCTGCTTTTTCAAGCAACTTCTGAGATGGCTGCTTTTTCAAGCAGATTCTGAGGTGGCTGCTTTTTCAAGCAGTTTCTGAGATGGCTGCTTTTCCAAGCAGTTTCTGAGATAGCCGCTTTTTCAAGCAACTTCCGAGATAGCCGCTTCTTCTGCGGAGCCGTCGACATATTGACGCGCCCCGTTCGAAAAGAAGTATGTCAGAAACAGTTGAGGAGGAAGTATTTCGCGCTAGCATTTTGGAAAACGGTCGCGTGGTGCCTGGAACTCTATGTATATGTATTCCCTATACTTTGCGTCATTTACCTCTTGCTCAGCTCTTTTTGACTGAATGTCTTTCGCTCGGTCTTTCAGCTCAGCCTGCATTTCGCGGAGCTGCGCATCCTTTTCGGCCAGGCGTTCCCTTTCGATGACTAATTCGTCCCACTCCGCCGCCAACCTTTCTTTTTCTTCCTTGATATTCTAATTAAAAAATGAAGTTATAACAGTTGATGAACAAATGGTTAGTTAGAAGAATAAGTTATAAAAGGGTATGTTAGCTTTCCAAACTGAATCTCCACGTGTTCTGTTGGTGCGGTGTAATAATTTCAACCCGAAAAAAATCTTCAAAACAAAATTAAATTGAAATAATCGGAAAAATGCAATGTTGTTGGAATAGGGAATTTCAATTGCTCAGTGGCACAGGTTAATGATGTAGTAGAGGTCTGCAACTACTCACTAGGAGACCTTACGGCAGACGGATTTTTGTTTTTTTTTATATTTATGGTACGTGTAGTTGGGACCTTGAATAAGAATTTCCCAAAGCAGTTCGATGCAATATTTAGAATTCTTCGAGATAATCGACTTTGAAGTTTTGTACTCGACCTTATATTCACTAGATACGACGCTTGTTTCAACGAAAGGCGTAGCGCAGACGGTAGAGTTCGAGTCCAGTAATCGCTGGATCGCTGGTTCGAGTCTCGTCGCGTGAGTTTTTTTTTTTTTTTTCTTCATAGAAACTTTTTCTTTTTTTTGTTCTTTTTCACATTCCGAAAATTATAACAACTACATGTAGGAATATTCCAGTATATATCCAGTATATTCTAGTATATATATATATTAACGTGCGGCCAGGTGCACCTAGTTTTTCTCTACATTTATACCTGGAATTCCCGACGATTCATGACAGAGAAGATTATATGAAAATTTATTCAATTGTTCACCACCAATCATCTTCTCCAATCTTTGGTGACATGATCAGGTATGCGTGGTTTGCATCAAAACTGTGCGATGAAAGAACAATCTTTCAAAATGTTAACGAAGTTTGCTTCGCAGTCAAACTTTTGAAAACAAAATGCGCCTGTAATAATGCGACATTTATACAGTGTGCTAGATGCCGAAAAAATTTCTGTTTTCCATGTTTTTACGATAACTACCATTCTGGCTCGTGCCACTAGACGTAATATACCTAACACTTATCATATTAAAGATATGCCAATAAAATAGCATTTTATTTCCTACCCGACGTCGTTGTTTTTTTGACAGAACCTTTATTGTTATTTTATAATTAATATTGTTTATTTAAAGTTGATATTCCTAATGAAAAATTCAATTTTCGGAATGTGAAAAAGAACAAAAAAGGAAAAAGTTTCTATGAAGAAAAAAAAAAAAAAAACTCACGCGACGAGACTCGAACCAGCGATCCAGCGATTACTGGACTCGAACTCTACCGTCTGCGCTACGCCTTTCGTTGAAACAAGCGTCGTATCTAGTGAATATAAGGTCGAGTACAAAACTTCAAAGTCGATTATCTCGAAGAATTCTAAATATTGCATCGAACTGCTTTGGGAAATTCTTATTCAAGGTCCCAACTACACGTACCATAAATATAAAAAAAAAAAAAAAATCCGTCTGCCGTAAGGTCTCCTAGTCAGTATAGCTGCGAAATGCACTTATTCTACTCTACCATTTCACTACAGAAACATAGGCTATACTGACGATGAGCTATACCGACAATGAGTAGTTGAAGCGTCACAGATATTTTTCCACATATTTATATGTATACAGGGTGTCTCGAAATTCGCGCATGTGCTACATACGGGCGGATTCCTTGCAAAGAATGGATACGGAATATCCAAGTAAAAACTTCCGCGAGGACTTAGTTTTCCTGTAAAAGCACTTATTAACGAACCAATCAGCGTTCATCTTTAGAAGACTGTCTAAAATCCGTATCGCCGTCCGCCTTATTAGCGCGAACGAAACAATAATGTGTGGTGTTGCCCGCTCGCTTGTCACAACGCGCTCGTATATCTGTCTATGTATCGCGCTCACGTATACGAGCTCGTTGTGACAAGCGAGCGGGGAACACCACACATTATTGTTTCGCTCGCGCTAATAAGGCGGACGGCGATACGGATTTTAGACAGTCTTCTAAAGATGAACGCTGATTGGTTCGTTAATAAGTGCTTTTACAGGAAAACTAAGTCCCCGCGGAAGTATTTACTTGGATATTCCGTATCCATTCTTCGCAAGGAATCCGCCCGTATGTAGCACATGCGCGAATTTCGAGACACCCTGTATATAAACGATATGTACGATCGATGGATTTTTAAGTCGTTTAAGAGGTGCTAAAATGTTTATTTAACAAAAAAGTAGCCGAAAGTAATGTAAAATCAATACAAATAAGTAAGCCTTTACAGGCACCCTTTCTAATTGAGATCAAGGATTCAATTTGGGGTCAAATTTTTATTTTTTTACTTTCGAATGAAGGGTATGAATGAATCGAATTCCGAAGTAGCTATATTAACGACCAACCTAATATGCATACAATACATGTACACGTATGTATACGTATGTATATGTATTGTATACATATTAGGGTGCTTCATTTGAAACGAACATTTTTTTTTCGCTGACACATGAACATTTTTTCACATCGAAAAATAAATTCATTCAAAATTTGAGCCCTTACTTTTAATTTTCAGTACTTCCTCTCGATCGTCGAATTTTTCCCATTTAAATAACATGTAAATCATCTTTATTTTTTTAATTGTTATACCTCAGTTCGGTTGTATGATTTGTCATTGCGATTGGTCGCAATCTGTAGTGTATTAGAGAAGTGTCCATTAATATTTTTCTGTAATTTGAACCGTTTCGTCGGTGTCGGCCTATCGAAAGCCCAATTTCCAATATATTCAGTTTAATATATCTTAATATATCTAACTACGCACTTTAGCAAAATATGTGATCAGACATTTTTTGTAGAAAAATTAATTTCCTATAAATTGTTCCTTAACTTTTTTATTGTAACTTCAGCCGTTACGCTGATAACAAAGAAAATATGACAATTTTCGTGGAAATTGCCAGGCTTTCGAGGCCCGATCATTTTCAATTTGACTGATTTTTTTTTATCCTTCAGCATTCATCGAAAGTAACCTCCATGATTTTTTCAGGTTTTTGTCTCAATCCATTCTCCAGACAGGAATAAAATCGTGGAAAAACTCCTCACTAAAAATTTCAATTGCATAGAACTCAGCGAAAAAATAATGATATAGACATAAGTAAGGGCATATTCATTCTCTTCGTCTAGAACTGCAATTTCATAAAGAAATATGGGAAATATTATTCAAGATAATTTGACAGGTTCTTTTCACTTTCAAGCAAAAAACGAGATTTTTCGCAAAGTGCGACTCTTTCGATTTTTCTGTAAAAAATGTATAAAATTCTAGAGCCAAAGCCCAAATTTTTTAGACGCTAGTGATTGTGTTTTGCCAATTCTTTCTCTTTTGTATAGATTTTTTTATTCATTTTTTTTTCTATTTTTTTTTTTAAGCCTATATAAAACAACTTGCTACTGAAAGTCGAAGACGGAAAAAAACTTTCAAAAATACAGAAAATAAATAGAAAGAATTGGAAGAACACAATCGCTAGGGTCTGAAAAATCCGAGCTTTGGCTCTGCAACTTCATAAATTTTTTTCAGAAGAATCGAAGGTGTCGCATTTTGTGAAAAATCTTGTTTTTTGCTCGAAAGCGAAAAGAACTCATCTAATTATCTTGAATAATTTTTCCAATATTTTTTCATGAAATTGCAGTTCGAGACGAAGAAAATTATGCTCTTACTTTTGTCGATATCTTTTTTTTCGATGAGTTCGATATAATTGAAATTGTTCGGGAGGAGATTTTCCACAATTCATGTCTGGAGAACGGATTAAGATAAAAATATGAAAAAAATTATAGAGGTTACTTTCGATGATTGCTGAAAGATAAGAAAGAAATCAGCTAAATCAAAAATAATCTGGGAAAAATGTTTGCCGAGTTGGCAAGGAATTCCCCATATACAGAGTGACCCAAGACCCCCGGACCGGAAGGAATAGGTGAATTCCTCGTTGGATTTTGAGACGAAATTTCCTTTTCGAAAACTTCGTCCGATCAACGATGTCCAAGTTATTAAAGATTAAGAGTAGCCAATCAGCGCCTCGCTTTAGGTCCGTGCCAGTGCCGGGTCAATAGTGAACGGCGGGCAGGGCCCGTGGTTTATTTTACATTTGGCTACTTTCTTCTTCACTTTACGATCGACGCGTATTATTATTATTATTATTATTATTATTATTATTATTATTATTTTTTTTTTTTTGAAATTGACCATGGGATTGAAAATTTATGAATTTGTACGGTGTGGTCGACCTGGACATCGAAACTACGGTGCAGTCGACCTGGACACCGAAAACTACGGTCCGGTCAACCTGGACACGTAGAACTACGGTCCGGTAGAAAAAATAAAAATAAAAAATAATAATAATAATAATAATAATAATAATAATAATAATAATAATAATAATACGCGTCGATCGTAAAGTGAAGAAGAAAGTAGCCAAATGTAAAATAAACCACGGGCCCTGCCCGCCGTTCACTATTGACCCGGCACTGGCACAGACCTAAAGCGAGGCGCTGATTGGCTACTCTTAATCTTTAATAACTTGGACACCGTTGATCGGACGAAGTTTTCGAAAAGGAAATTTCGTCTCAAAATCCAACGAGGAATTCACCTATTCCTTCCGGTCCGGGGGTCTTGGGTGACCCTGTATTATCATAAGAATTGTTTGTTTACATAAGTTATTTTACTATTACCCAACCCCCATAATTAAGTAAGACGAATCATTACAGTTACTTTGTACAGAGATGATCTGTGGAAAGTTATAAGCCGTGTGGGTAGGCAACCGGTGATACACTACGAAATGGCAACGCTGTCGATGCGAGAGTCGAATAAGTCGAATGACCGTATCTACAGACGACGTAACGGCAGCTGTCATTCTGCGGCTCTCATGTTGTTAGGTTAGAATGAGAGTTATAAATAATTGTCAGATTTAGATTTTGTAATCACAGTTCCTTAATACAACGGTAAATATTCTTTTTTAAGAAAGTTTAATGGGTTATTCAGGTAATTGCGGATGTCAATATCGGTCTATTTCGAACATTATTAGGTTATAACCTAACATTATTAGGTTATAACCCCGCAGAATGACAGCTGCCGTTACGTCGTCTGTAGATACGGTCATTCGATTCATTCGACTCATTCGACTCTCGCATCGACTACGTTGCCATTTCGTAGTGAAACACCGGTTGCATACCCACACGGCTTATAACTTTCCACAGATCATCTCTGTATATTGATTAATAAAGGAATTAATCACAGCCTGTTAACTATGCCTGCTCGTTGCACAAATTACAGTTTCATTTCAGTCTGCATCTTTCACCAACGAAATGATGAGTTATTTTTGTCGACTTTAGCTAGTCGCCACATGTTTCAGGTATGATCGTAGAAATTATGCCTGTTGACTATGACTGGTCGTTTCACGATTTAATTTCTGTCTACGCCCATGCAACCTCTGCAAAATGATGAAATATGTTTGTTAAGTATGCCTAGTCATTGCACGTTTCACAGTTTGATTTATGTATTCCGTCTAATCCATAAATAAAAAATATGATACTAACAGCATCTGATACTGTTTCCCTAATATAATGATCGAATGATCTAGGTCTGTTACTTGTGTAAATGAATTTCAGAACTATTAAATAAATCACAATGAATCTTAACCTGTCGTAGTTAGTCATTACAAGTTCATCGTTTTCAGCTCGACAATGGTCCTGGCTCGACAGGCTGCTGTGCGATGCATCGAATCCCATCATTATGACTCAATTCAGTGACATCATTACATCCAACACGTCCACCAGCTGCGACCGCGACCCTTTGAAAGCGGTTAAAGAATCCACAAAGAATCTTGTTGCACAACCATTGCGTTTGTTCATTGGAATCATTGAATCAAGATTCGCGGCAGCGAATCGCCGCCAAGTACCCCTAGGCAGGCGAGCGCTAGCCGGAATATGTTTACTCGGGGGAACTCTTTATACCTGTAAGCACGAGGTCATAACTTCGGAACGCGTAAATATTTTCCGATCAAATTTTCAGAACAGATATTCCCCCACCACACGACCTTGCTGTATAAATTTGATCGAAATCTGTGATCTGGTTTTCGACTTATTAGTCACTAAAGTTGATGAAAAAGCATGTCTTTTTTCTTCCTGGTTTCCGGTTTTCGCTAGACGCTTGCTGGTCCTCACGTTTCTGAACGAACGGTGACACGGATCGACTTGAACTTTGCAACGTCGGTACAGTAGTGTTCATGTATGGATGCCCAGTGGCTAACTTTCTTTTCCAGAAACGAGTCTCCTTTCTGGTCTTTTTTATGTGCCTATGATCGATGAAGCAGTCGACAGGAGAGCTTGGGAAACCACGACGAAGCCTCCCGCCGCTGTCATTCCGCATTCGCATAACCTCTAAGTTCGCGAGAGCACAAATAATTTTAATAATTAATCAAAATTAAATTAATTTTTCCCGCATATCGTTCCGCATTTAAGACTCAATGGGTGTGAGATATTTTATATATTTTAGCATATTACGGAAAGCCTAATGCCCGGAGCTTTTCCTAAACAATAAATAGAATGCCGGGAACGCTGATAAGGTTAACCTGTGCAGTAATTTAAACTGTTTTTAGATTCACTGCAACGAACCAGTAATAACCTTATTAGGTATAAAATTATAACGATGACACGTAGTAAAAAAAATGGGTTCATCATTTGTAAATTCATTCTGATTCTCATACTCGAAAATTTATTATCAATTAGTCTCATTTCACTACTCGCATACTAATCATCCATCCTTCTAGCATTTATGTCGATTGGGTTTATTTCGATCCCTTGACGATATGAAGTCGAAGTCGAAGCCTAAAGTCTGGTTTAAACAGGAAAATCTATCCTCTGTATCCATTATCAAGATCCGCGTCCAAATGTTGAAGACATCTCACAGGCCCCTTGCCAGTTCAAGTCTAGTTCTGCGATGAGAATCTACTCGTGTCCACTGCTTCATCGATCATAGGCACATAAAAAAGACCAGAAAGGAGACTCGTTCCCGGAAAAAAAAGTTAGCCACTGGGCATCCATACATGAACATTACTGTACACTTGGCGAGGTTGATTCTGACCCGGAAGTGATCGTTTGGAAATAGAATTATGTTGGTACCGTGAAGTAAACGCCAGCGCCCCTGCCGTGTGGCCGAGTTACAATCTCTGTTTGACTTTTTGACAGTTTTGACAGGCATAATTAATAACCGAATTCATAACCAATAACCTAACCTAGATATATTAGAACAGCGAAATATGTAGCCTCAAAAAATACGTGATTAACGAATTTGCTGTGAAACTGTGCGAAACGGATTTTATTCTATAGCAGATCTTTCGGTAAGTTCAATTTAATGATTCTAATAAACAAACGCAATGGTTGTGCAACAAGATTCTTTGTGGATTCTTTAACCGCTTTCAAAGGGTCGCGGTCGCAGCTGGTGGACGTATTGAGTGTAACGATGTCACTGAATTGAGTCATAACTATGGGTTTCGATGCATCGCACAGCAGCCTATCGAACCAGGACCATTGTCGAGCTGAAAACGATGAACTTGTAATGACTAACTACGACAGGTTAAGATTCATTGTGATTTATTTAATAGTTCTGAAATTCATTTACACAAGTAACAGATACTAGATCAAGATCATTTGACCATTATGTTAGGGTAACGGTATGAGATGCTGTTAGTATCATAATAAGTTAGTAAACATATTTTATCATTTCGCAGAGGTTGGACGTAGACCGAAATTAAACCGTGAAACGACCAGCCATAGTCAACAGGCCTAATTTCTACAATCATACCTGATACATGCGAGGACTAGCTATAGTTGAAAAAAATAACTCATTTCGTTGGTGAAAGACGCAGACAGGAATGGAACTGTAATTTGTGCAACGAGCAGGCATAGTTAACAGGCTGTGATTAATTCCTTTATCTATCAATATACAAACTAACTGTAATGATTCGTCTTCCTTCATTATGGGGGTTGGGTAATAGTAAAATAACTTGTGTAAACAAACAATTCATATGATAATATTCCACAGTAGTAGGAATATATTTTATTTTCATCAATGTAAAACGTGCAACGACCAAGTATAGTTAACAGGCATAATTTTCAGGTATAATTAACAGGTATAATTTCTACAATGAAACATGCGACGACTAGACATATTTAACAGGTATAGTTTCTTCAATGAAACCCTGATACATGCAACGACTAGACATATTTAACAGGTATAGTTTCTACAATGAAACCCTGATACATGCGACGACTAGACATATTTAACAGGTATAGTTTCTACAATGAAACCCTGATACATGCGACTAAAGTAGTAATTAGTTGACGTACAATGTCTGAGAAAATGTGGAGGCAATTCATCATTCTCAATTCTGAAGCTGATTTAGTGTAGTACTCAAACATGCGTACTTAATTTATTAGCTTCAACTTTAACTTCAACTTTAGGAGATTAAGTAAAAGTTAAAGTTAAAGTTAAAGCTAATAAATTAAGTACGCATGTTTGAGTACTACACTAAACCAGCTTCAGAATTGAGAATGATGAATTGCCTCCACATTTTCTCAGACATTGTACGTCAACTAATCAATCCTCTTAAAAGTCCTTCTGTAGTGCCTGAAATTGTAGAAACTATACCTGTTAAATATGTCTAGTCGTTGCATGTATCAGGGTTTCATTGAAGAAACTATACCTGTTAAATATGTCTAGTCGTCGCATGTTTCATTGTAGAAATTATACCTGTTAATTATACCTGAAAATTATGCCTGTTAACTATACTTGGTCGTTGCACGTTTTACATTGATGAAAATAAAATATATTCCTACTACTGTGGAATATTATCATATGAATTGTTTGTTTACACAAGTTATTTTACTATTACCCAACCCCCATAATGAAGGAAGACGAATCATTACAGTTAGTTTGTATATTGATAGATAAAGGAATTAATCACAGCCTGTTAACTATGCCTGCTCGTTGCACAAATTACAGTTCCATTCCTGTCTGCGTCTTTCACCAACGAAATGAGTTATTTTTTTCAACTATAGCTAGTCCTCGCATGTATCAGGTATGATTGTAGAAATTAGGCCTGTTGACTATGGCTGGTCGTTTCACGGTTTAATTTCGGTCTACGTCCAACCTCTGCGAAATGATAAAATATGTTTACTAACTTATTATGATACTAACAGCATCTCATACCGTTACCCTAACATAATGGTCAAATGATCTTGATCTAGTATCTGTTACTTGTGTAAATGAATTTCAGAACTATTAAATAAATCACAATGAATCTTAACCTGTCGTAGTTCGTCATTACAAGTTCATCGTTTTCAGCTCGACAATGGTCCTGGCTCGATAGGCTGCTATGCGATGCATCGAAACCCATAGTTATGACTCAATTCAGTGACATCGTTACACTCAATACGTCCACCAGCTGCGACCGCGACCCTTTGAAAGCGGTTAAAGAATCCACAAAGAATCTTGTTGCACAACCATTGCGTTTGTTTATTAGAATCATTAAATTGAACTTACCGAAAGATCTGCTATAGAGTAAAATCCGTTTCGCACAGTTTCACAGCAAATTCGTTAATCACGTATTTTTTGAGGCTACATATTTCGCTGTTCTAATATATCTAGGTTAGGTTATTGGTTATGAATTCGGTTATTAATTATGCCTGTCAAAACTGTCAAAAAGTCAAACAGAGATTGTAACTCGGCCACACGGCAGGGGCGCTGGCGTTTACTTCACGGTACCAACATAATTCTATTTCCAAACGATCACTTCCGGGTCAGAATCAACCTCGCCAAGTGTACAAGCCGTTGAAATCTCGCAGCTACGTATACTTGGCCCCTCATCTGTCTCGATTCGATCGATTCTTGTTTTAATCGATTGTTGGTGGTTTGCTGGTGTTTGTTAGCGTATTCGCGACGTTTGATAGTAATCCGTTAATTAATAAAAATTAAAACAAAATAGCCTTTGGGATTTCGTCAAGTTAGCCCCTCATTAGCGTTAATTATTATCAAATTTGATTTCCCATACGTGCAATCGTTTGTTGGTCGTTTGCTGGTGTTTGATAGTGCTTTTTCAACGATTGATAGTCAACCGATAATCCGGAAAAAACTAAAACAAATCTATGGTAAAGATTAGCCCTCGGGAATTGTTGAATCCTAGGGAATTTCTCCTGGACTACTTTCTCCTAATCTGATTGGACCTGGGAGATTTCCCCTGGACTGGTTTCTCCTGGTTTGATTGGACTTGAGAAATTTCCCCTGGACTGACTTCCCTGGCCACTTTTTTTTATTGTTTTTCGGTAGAATTTCATTTATTTGCTCTTTCCTTATTTTTAATGACTTCGTCGTACTTTCTGCGTAATAAAATTATCATGATGGGTAACGATCCCCTCGATCATCTGACAGTTAACCTCACTTTCGTAGGCGTGCACGCCTTTATATCGCATTTCCGGAGTTTACTACAAAACTACTTATTGAATAAAATTTCTTCCGTCTTTCTTGTCCAGATTTGGTTGCTGCGACTTGAATGCGATGTAAACGGGTCATTATACCTACTTCCGACAGGTGCAATGCTTCAAACAAAAATCAAGATGGCCTTTAATCGTCTGCTGCTCCAATTTGCTCACAGCAACTGCTTCTGATTATTTTGGAGTGTGAAAACCGTCATGCCAGTGTATTCAGTGTGTTCATTATATCCGTTGGTCATCTTGTATATTATCACATAAAGTCGTGGATTCATCTTTTTTTCTCTTTATGTTCATTCGTATTCAACATCCAGATTACTCCAAAATTTCACTAGACGATTTCAATGGCAGATGTGTGACGAAAGATCAACATAGAATTACCTGTTCAAATGCTAGTGCTATACTGTAAGTATTCTGATGAGGCTTCGCTTGGCTTACTCTTTTTTTCCAGGGACTGTCTGCAGAATAAGTTGATAAAAGTTATATACTAGTCATTCAATTTTGCAGGATCAGGATACTTTCAGAAAAATTTGGGGACCATGGACTGTTCTCTTTCAATAACCCTCTGCAAGATGGGTAAAACATTGACCAGATTCAGAGCTCCATTGATTCTAGAATTCTATCAACGTTATAGTAAACGATATAGCAAACTTAAACAAATAAGATGCCCCACTGGCGGCTAGCATCATGCTGCTCTCCTGGTAATAAGCTTGCTTCCAGGTACGACAAACACTCAAAAATTTGGATGAAAATAACAGGATTTGTGAATATTATCAAGGGCTACAAATTTGACTATTCAGAGTAATCTGTGATTTTCGTTCTCTTTCCAAAAAGATGCATCAACTACAGGATGAAATCCAAAAGCAGCAAAGATCGGTATCGGACAGCCCATGTCAGTTGGATAATAGATATACTGGAGCATGGAGCAGAATACTGGCACAAACTCATTTGACATGCCCAAAAATTGTAGGTAAATGTTTGATTGTCTAAATAGGAATTACAGAAAAATGTATAAGGGTAATTCCATGCCAAATCGACCACTTCTGAACCCGACCCCTTTCGATTTGGCTGAAACTTTTGTATCTTTTTCTACCCCACTAAAGACGGTCCTCATAATTTTTTCAAATTTTTTTACCCAACCCAAAAAAAGTCGCTCTTTTTTTTTCAAATAGCCATAACTTCTTCAGAAATTGACTAATCGGGACGTTTTTTTTTTCAAAAGTTTCGTCTTGGAATGTCCTTTTCAAAGAAAAATACAAATAAACTTTCAGATGTCAAATTCTATGAAATATCTGACTTTTTTGAGAAAAATCGTCAGTTTTTCGAAGTTCGCCATTTTTAATTTTTTTTTTTTGATTCCCCAAAAAACTTTGAATTATTCTGTGAATAATGCCACTAGGTCCAGAGTGGGCCGACTTTTCCTTGTATTTTTTTTTTTTTTTGAGGAAAAAAAATGTTCATTTTTTCTTAATTGTTTATTTTTCGATTTTACAAGCCTTCGTTTCACAATCTTTCTTCAAGCTTCGTTTTCAAAATCGAAAAAATAAACAATTGAGAAAAGATGAAAAGTTTTTTTTCCTTAAAAAAAAAATAGAAGGAAGAGTCGGCCCACTCTGGACCTAGTGGCATTATTCACAGAATGAATCAAAGTTTTTTCGGGAATCAAAAAAAAAAAAAATTAAAAATGGCGAACTTCGAAAAACTGACGATTTTTCTCAAAAAAGTCAGATATTTCATAGAATTTGACATCTGAAAGTTTATTTTTATTTTTCTTTGAAAAGGACATTCCAAAACGAAACTTTTGAAAAAAAAAACGTCCCGATTAGTCAATTTTTGAAGAAGTTATGGCTATTTGAAAAAAAAAGAGCGACTTTTTTTGGGGTGGGTAAAAAAATTTGAAAAAATTATGAGGACCGTCTTTAGTGGGGTAGAAAAAGATACAAAAGTTTCAGCTAAATCGAAAGGGGTCGGGTTCGGAAGTGGTCGATTTGGCATGGAATGCCCCATAATTATTACAAAATCATCGTCACAGGAGTCACAACAGAGCAGTAGGGAGGTATCTGTGCTGCATGAATAACGTGGAGCGCCGTGTGGGATGCTGGTTCATTAAATATTCTTTTAACGATGTCAAATTCAATTTTGAATTTCTGACAAGAAGAGGGTTATTTACAATTAGCGTTTATAACAAATGTGACTACGGAGATCAATTCATGTCTTTTAAACTTTTTTCTATTCTTTGTTTTAATGATTTCGTTTAAACTGGATGTTATTATTTTCAGACAGTTTCTTGCAAGGTTAATAAACTGAGACTAATGCAGTTTTATTCGCGTCATGTAGTGCAATATTTGACGCACTGTAAAAATAAGACTATCACAAACTTTTTGATTACTGGCTACCATTTTGTAAGTATGACCTAAATCTTATCCATAAAGTTTTTCTTGCAATTGTAATATTTTCGTGACAATTCAATGATAGTCACAATATCGTTTCTTTCATAGCATTAAAGATATCCCCGACTTTGATAGGCTATTTGAAGAACGATGAAGCAAGTTGAAAAGAAAAGCTGTGGGGAGATAAATCAAAAGGAAATCTATATATACTGACTTTGCACGAGTTTTGCGAGAGCGTATGTTACTACTGCTGCACGCTGCGCTGTGCCTTTCAACTATAAGTCTGATTCAAAATACCATGGGTCAAACAACATCTTCTTCACTTTGATTGGGGTGAATAAGGCGTGGTCTGGAAATATGGATCTTCTACCAAATCGCACAATATTAATGCCACACATGCAAGCAGTTATGACATTTGCCTATCCAGACCAGAGGTAAGCACTGCAGTCAATTCCAACGAACATCAAAAATCAATTATGTGTTTAGTAGGGGAGGAAAAGGGTTGAAATAGGCTGGAGTTAACCAGAAGGAATGCACAAGTGAACTTTCGATATAAATATATGAATATACAGTGAGGTTCACTGGAAACTGGATGAGCCTGACGTTAGGCAATTCGTGTAAACACGTAAATGGCAACGCTGTCGAACGCATAGAGTGGTGAAACGACATATCCACAAAGACGGACAATTTCAGATTGCAGCTTTCACGTCGTTGGGTCAGAATTAACTGACAGAGTGACATATTCGAGGTTAATCGCGATATAACTAATAAGACAACGGGAATGGATATTTATTCGTAAGAAATTAGTGGTAATGAATTAGTAAATTGATTGCAGATGCCTATGTCGGTTTATTTGCAACATTATTTGGTTATAACTATCGGGGTGAAATCTACGAATCTAATCGAAATAAAGGTACATAACCAACCAATTTGGAACGATATTAATTCGTTATTAAGTCTTAAAGAAGTTATGAATTGATTGCTGATGTCAATTTATGTTCATTTACGACATTATTTACAAGCTAGGAGTTCCGCGATGACTGACTGACTCGTGGCATCACTTCGACAACTACGGTCAGGAACACAGTGGCGTAGATTTGATCCAACGAGCAATCTACGAGCAATGTTTGACGTAGCAGACAGTACTCCGAATTTCTTCAGCGTCACCGCCTAAGAAGTCTGAAAGCACAGCCTTGTGGATACCTTACAGCTAACGCTGTAAACCTTACTTGGAAACAGTCCTGCAGAGATTTTCAGTTTGACTATTAATTCGGGTATACCTTTCAGCGAGTAATGAATTAATGAAAAGTATTGCTTATGGTGTAAATCAATGTAATTGTGGCGTGTGAGGAGTAGAATAAAGCGGTACCTGTTTCTGAAGATAAGCTCATTCGCAATATTCGTATAAATTTAAAATGATTTATTTTGTCTTTAAATACAATATTGGCATAGGGTAAGAAAATGTCGAGAATTATGATGAGGAAGATTTTAACCCCGAAGGGGATCAAGAAACGAATGTATAATAAAAATACAAGATTATTTTTGCCAACATATACGTGTAGAGGCCCTTTTTCGCGCATGTAGAGTGGATGGAAGATTCCTCATGACTAGCATTGTCTTTATTACCTCTCTAGGTAATGAGTCGATTTCCTCCCAAAGAGAGGGAACTCTATGAAGGATGAAATCTTCTGAAATTTCCGTCCTACATGCGAAAAAAGGGCCTATACATGGACTTGTTGAAATAAGTACGGTGTGCAATACGGGGGGAGGTTAATTAGCGAAGAAATCCAAACCAGCCTCAAGAGTTGCGCGAGAGATTGGGATTTTGGAATTGTCGGTACAACGGATCGTCAAGGTCGCACATGTTATACCCTCCAAGTACGATACGGCACAGAAGCTTGAGTCACCAGATAGTGGCAGTCGACAAATCTTCTCTGAGACGTTGCGGAACTGACTTAGGGAAGATGAAGATATCCGCAGGATATTTTTCACCAAACAGTCCATCATCCTACCACAATTACATTAATTTACACCATAAGCAATACTTTTCATTAATTCATTACTCGCTGAAAGGTATACCCGAATTAATAGTCAAACTGAAAATCTCTGCAGGACTGTTTCCAAGTAAGGTTTACAGCGTTAGCTGTAAGGTATCCACAAGGCTGTGCTTTCAGACTTCTTAGGCGGTGACGCTGAAGAAATTCGGAGTACTGTCTGCTACGTCAAACATTGCTCGTAGATTGCTCGTTGGATCAAATCTACGCCACTGTGTTCCTGACCGTAGTTGTCGAAGTGATGCCACGAGTCAGTCAGTCATCGCGGAACTCCTAGCTTGTAAATAATGTCGTAAATGAACATAAATTGACATCAGCAATCAATTCATAACTTCTTTAAGACTTAATAACGAATTAATATCGTTCCAAATTGGTTGGTTATGTACCTTTATTTCGATTAGATTCGTAGATTTCACCCCGATAGTTATAACCAAATAATGTTGCAAATAAACCGACATAGGCATCTGCAATCAATTTACTAATTCATTACCACTAATTTCTTACGAATAAATATCCATTCCCGTTGTCTTATTAGTTATATCGCGATTAACCTCGAATATGTCACTCTGTCAGTTAATTCTGACCCAACGACGTGAAAGCTGCAATCTGAAATTGTCCGTCTTTGTGGATATGTCGTTTCACCACTCTATGCGTTCGACAGCGTTGCCATTTACGTGTTTACACGAATTGCCTAACGTCAGGCTCATCCAGTTTCCAGTGAACCTCACTGTATGTGTGTGCTTTATGTTTCCACGATTTCAATCGAACTGTTAAAACGATTTCACTGCGATTGTCACAAAAAATAGTATATTAGGCCCACAAGGTTTTTGACCCCTTACCACCTTTAGTTTCATAATTTCGAACATCCGAACTTCACTAGGATTCACAACTTTTACATTTCTATGATTGAATGAAATTTGGAAGTTTGAAACATAATTCAAACATGTGCTAATTTTCAGGAATATTCTGATCTCACAATTCGAAATGTGTTTAGAGATTCTTCATTTCTCTTATTAATTTTTTTATATTTTATTTTTATAAGCAAAAAACATTGCGCAGATTTGACTACGATTGTGACCGAAAATCGGTTTTCCATTAAGAATTTTTCGACTGAAACCGCTAGTGTCATATTAGCTTCTTTACTACTATCGTTCAAAATATCTACATTTTTGTATATTGTTTCAATTTTTCGAACATTTATTGAAAACTTATGTATGTTCAGCCTGAGTTATCTTACAATTTGTCGCAATTGTGAATGCGTAAATTTAATTTTACGTAGATATTTTATTTTTCCAACTAAAACGTTATGGTACGAACATTAATGAACATACGTAACTTCCGTATATATGAATGGACTAAAAAGAAAATATATATCAACAAAAAAAACTTCGTTGCGATATAAATAATCGTAAGTAATTTACATGGGCTGGACATTTCTGTTTCTTAATTTTACACAAGCATTGTTATGTTCGAATTGAAGAATTTCTCTACAATAAAACCGAATTCGATAACTCGATCTGTTACCGAGTACCATAACCTGACATGTGCATGCATATTGTCACATGTGCTAATAGCAATTATTCGTGGTGAAAAAATTCAAAAAACTTTTCAACTAACGCGAAAATATTTGGTCATATTAATATGGATAATGGTCATAGTAAGTTTCCCATGAGTAAAATTTAGACAAATGCAAAATCGAAATTTATTAAACTAGTTAATTTAAAATTACCTATAAATTATGAATGAATCACTCACGTCTTTGTCATCAAAAGTATAGTTGTCTTACACATAAAACAGTTCTGTGTGTTGTATATTCTTATTGTTTGGTTACAGATTTCTGACTATATCGCTGAAATGTGCAATAGTCGATTTATTCAAATTTTCGACAATTTTTTATACGGTTGATATTAAGTTACTGCCATATAATGCCACGGGCTTCTGTGGTTTCGGAGGAGGATGCCATCAGGATGGTTGAACAGTTCATCGACCACTTCAAGGAAAAACCATATCCTCCGTACACTTCCAATGTCTGGAAGGATATGAGCATGTCCTTGGATGGAAGATGGACTGCACACAATGTGTATATCAATGTCCGGAACAACAGGAGATCCATCGTGTCCAAAGCATGTGCTAATAAGGGCATACCATTCAATGACATCCTTGCCGAAAAAAATCTTAACGACACTACACTTGACTCAACTACTGATGCTGCTACTTCAAATATTGAAGTCACTGATGAAGCATATGACCCTGAAGCAGAATCCGCGGGTCTCGATACCTTTGCAGTCCAATTAACGAACGAACAATGGAAAATGATCCAAGGAGACCCTATTCAGCACGGCGATAGAACATACCCTATTCTAAGGAGAGGCGTATGGACAGACATGTTGGCACTAGCCATTTTTCAGCAAACGCGACTTCCATGCGCGTTCGTTTTCAAACATTCAAAAGTTTATGTAACTCCTGAAAGTAAACATTATATCAGAATCAAGGGGCATTGTAAAAGCAGGTCATGTGACAATGCAATATTTTGTTACATCGATAGAGACCCAGGCGACGCTGCCTGCAATATTACTGTCAAAACACGTGATACTTTATACGAAAAGCATGAAGATGTCAAGCGACCTCTGAGGGGTATCAAAAGACAGCAGGTCGGTCAGGCTGTATTTTACCAAGGATGTGGAAACTGGCAGAAACAAGAAGTCATCAAAGAAACTAAATTCGGAGACCGGGTACCTATGAACATTCCTAATTTGGGAGTTCTCCGTCAAGCTAAGGTTGAATATATTGACAACAAATTTAACGTTCAACCATTGGATGGCAAAGATGTTGTCAATACTATTGAAAGGATCAAGAATATTGCGCCATATCATGGTTTCATACAGGAAGTAAAACGCGACAAATTTTACGTTTCTTTTGGAAGCCCGGCACAACTTCATGCGTACAAACAATACTGCAAAGCTGTGCAAACAAATTCTACATTGTCCGTTGATGGCACGGGAAGCATTGTGAAACCTATTATTCGCTACGATGGATCTCAATCAGGGCACATATTTCTATACTCGATTGTGATAAACTTCAACCATATAACGTTATCGGTTTATGACCTACTCACCGAAAGCCAGGAGACAGATGTTTTTTGGTGGTGGCTCAACCACTGGTTGAAATTAGGAGCTCCAAGGCCCAAATACGCTGTATGTGACTGGTCCAGAGCACTTCTCAATGGTATGTCCCTCTCGTTCAATTACCAAACTATAAAAACATACATTGAGACGTGTTTCTTGTATGCTAGTAAAAGCCAGGAATATTATTACCGACCGCCAATTAATACATACATTCGACTAGATGTTGCGCATTTCATGGCAATGATACGCAGATGGAAATGTATAAAAGAAATAAGGCACACTGTACTCCGTCAATTCTACCTTTATTGCGTAGCCTTGCTGTGCGACTCCCAAACATTGGAGCAATTTCAAGAAATCTTTTCGCTGACATGTACTGTTGCCGTACACGCTTTTCTGGATTCAGAAATAAAAACTATACTAAATGGCACTGTTAATGATGCCAGAAAAAAGCTGGAATCATATATTGCAACACGAAATTATGTCTCAGATCACGAAAATAATTTACCTGAAGGTGACGAGATATGTGACGAAGAAGATGACAAAGACAAGGAGGCATCAAATCGTAGCCGTATCACAGAATGGGTTAACAAAATTAAATCAACAAGTGAAGTTTGTCTGTGTCAAGGCACTGAGCCAAATCCTTTTTATTTGGAGCAATTTATACAGCGTTTTCTCCCAGTGGTTTATGAATTTCCATTGTGGACCGGAGTTGCCATACCCCATGGAACACATCGGGGAACTTCAACACACTCGGAAGGACATTTCAATGACCTTAAAAATAGAATACTGAGGAACTATCCCAGGCCGTTGAGGGCAGACAAGTTTCTGAAATTACATTTTGAAGACAGTATGGGTAGTGCTACAATTCTATCATCTCAGATAAGAAATCATGATCAAATAAGCAGTCCACCTCTTTGCTCTAGCTCACTGTTGACGAATGATGAAGGTAAAGACATCCAGAATAACAATGACCCGAATGGCAATCACAAATGTCAAAGCACACAAGCTGCTGTTCAACACAGTACACCTAAGCATGTAGGTAAATACTTCAGGCCACAACCAGATATTCAACATCATAATCAGCGGGTAACAAATATTAAAAAATCATGGTTGCTTCGAAACGGTAATGGTTTACAATACTCCACGCTGATAGATGGAAAATATTATTTTGCTCATAATACCTGCGCATGGGACTCAATCGTTCAAATATTATCTGCCGCTGCCATGGATGATCCAAAATATCTGGCATCCATAAAAACATCATTAAATAAAACTTTGGAGTTTGTTCTAAAGTTCATTGAAACGGGACCGTCTGCCAAATTGTACAGAGAAAGAGTAGCAATATTAAAACTAACATTTGAGACTAAAATAAAATCAAACTACGACAAAAATTGCTTACTGACTTCATATACAGTAGATATATGGGACAATGTCGCCAACATTTGGAACGGATGCTTTTTGTCACATCCAAGTGCTTGGGAGGTTTGTGAGTGTCCAACATGTGGTACCAGCATCTTACCACTCGTCATATTATATGTGAATCATATAACTATCAGCGAAAAAGGATTTCTATCGCTACAAGATGCTATGGAATTGACTAGCCACACTCCAAAACGTCAATGTTGCAATGAAAACTGCTCCGAAATGTATCAAATCAAACGTATTTACAACGAGCAAATATTCATCGAATTGGATGTTCGTGCAGACATTTCAGCAACTCGAGGCGTGACCTCTAAATTAAACGAATTTCCTCCACTTTTAGATCTAGGTGGTCTGCAATATAGGTAATCTCATTTATTCTTTCCTGTGGTACTTATATAATCCAACACAGGTCTTATAGCTACATAACTTACCTGTCTATGTATTGTATTTCAGATTGGCTGGCATTGTTGCTCGGATCCCTGGGCATTATATGGCCTATTGTAGGCGAGCTAATAACTCCTGGGACTTATGTAATGACATGAGCAATAAGGTCGTGCATGCAAGTGGAAACACAGAAGTAGAACCACATGCCGTAATTTATACAAAATTGAGCTATGAAAACAAAAAATCTCCACCAAACGTACCTCCTTCTCATCAACCTCCAGAAGCAGTCAACTTTCCTGTAACAGCACCATTCAATGATTCAGACACAACATCCCAAGATAATTGGCGGAATAAGGGAGATACAGAAAAAATTCATTATGATTCTGACGATGATTACAATAACAATTCTGCAAATCTGTCGAAAACATCACAAGCCAATAGTGAAATACCTACCATGATAATAGATGGTGACAGCTACGAAATTATGGAGTGTTATAGTATAACAAAATGATACATATACATTTATACTTACCTATAGAATACGTCATAAACTAGTGCCTCATGGTGTAAATCTCGAACTGTTCTTTCAAGCTGATATCATTTTTTTGTTTGCATTTTCTTTGAATTATTGATATATAGATCTTAAACTTTACTATTAATATTCCTTTAAATTACAATATGCAATTCGATAATTCATTCGTTGAACCATAACTGCGATATAGCTATTCAAGCATTATCAGCATTAAATATTAATACCAATACCATTATCGTAACTATTACGTCGAATCCACTGTCATTATATTTCTCATAATTGTGGATCTTATTTCTATTAAATAATTATCACACGTAGCAATAAAACTCAATACAGTATTTATTAAATATAATGAAGGAGATACAAAGAATTATCTTATATTGTTACATGAACTACAAAAGAACTTTGTAAACAAAGTGAATTACTATATTTGGAATAATACAAAATATACAGAGAAACAGTTAATAGCAAATGTTTGCTGATTTTTTCAACCATCCGTCAGTAGAATTTTAGGTTGGCTGTCGACCGGGCGAATTAAGATGGTCATCATTCTATTTCGCCGAAAGTACGACGAAGTCATTAAAAATAAGGGAAGAGCAAATAAATGAAATTCTACCGAAAAACAATAAAAAAAAGTGGCCAGGGAAGTCAGTCCAGGGGAAATTTCTCAAGTCCAATCAAACCAGGAGAAACCAGTCCAGGGGAAATCTCCCAGGTCCAATCAGATTAGGAGAAAGTAGTCCAAGAGAAATTCCCTAGGATTCAACAATTCCCGAGGGCTAATCTTTACCATAGATTTGTTTTAGTTTTTTCCGGATTATCGGTTGACTATCAATCGTTGAAAAAGCACTATCAAACACCAGCAAACGACCAACAAACGATTGCACGTATGGGAAATCAAATTTGATAATAATTAACGCTAATGAGGGGCTAACTTGACGAAATCCCAAAGGCTGTTTTGTTTTAATTTTTATTAATTAACGGATTACTATCAAACGTCGCGAATACGCCAACAAACACCAGCAAACGACCAACAATCGATTAAAACAAGAATTAATCTAATCGGGGTAGATGAGGGGGAAATTTCTGGAATACAATTTTTTTTTTAATCTTTCCGGATTATCGGTTGACTATCAAACGTTGGAAAAGCACTATCAAACACCAGCAAACGACCAACAAACGATTGCACGTATGGGGAATCAAATTTGATAATAATTAACGCTAATGAGGGGCTAACTTGACGAAATCCCAAAGGCTATTTTGTTTTAATTTTTATTAATTAACGGATTACTATCAAACGTCGCGAATACGCTAACAAACACCAGCAAACCACCAACAATCGATTAAAACAAGAATCGATCGAATCGAGACAGATGAGGGGCCAAGTATACGTAGCTCAATCTCGCCCCTTATTGATTTTTGCCTGAATCTGAATCCGCACTCGATCTATAGAAAATAATAAAGTTACTAACAAGGACAGGTCACGGGAGACGCATTTTTGTAATTTTTCTACCCTATCGCAAAAGGAAGGGCAGACCCCCAATAACAATTGCCCAAAGCCATAAGGCCATATAGCCAAAGGTTTTCGAGAAAATCGAATTTGAAATATTCCGAGTAAGGTATGTAGACTAGATGTAAAACGGTTGTCAACAAGGCGCGTGGCTCAGCCGATAGCGAGCGAGTCTAGTAAGCAGTAGATCCCTGGATCGATTCCCGCCGTGGGCAACTTTTTTTTTCGTTTCTTTTTTTTTCGTTTCTGTTTTGGTTTCTAATACGTATATTCACGTCATTTATGTGTAAAATTATTCGAATTCATATTTCTTGGTTAACAATATTTATTATTATTTTAATCGTGGTACACACATATCGTTAAAATCTTATTACTTATCTTATTACTTATTTATTCTATATATATTCTATTATTTATGATACGACTTCTTATTCTGAAGTTGTGCAGGAGCCCGGGTGGTAACGTTCTGCTTCGCTTGTTTTTACGACAAGTACCACCCGGGCTCCTGCACAACTTCAGAATAAGAAGTCGTATCATAAATAATAGAATATATATAGAATAAATAAGTAATAAGATAAGTAATAAGATTTTAACGATATGTGTGTACCACGATTAAAATAATAATAAATATTGTTAACCAAGAAATATGAATTCGAATAATTTTACACATAAATGACGTGAATATACGTATTAGAAACCAAAACAGAAACGAAAAAAAAAGAAACGAAAAAAAAAAGTTGCCCACGGCGGGAATCGATCCAGGGATCTACTGCTTACTAGACTCGCTCGCTATCGGCTGAGCCACGCGCCTTGTTGACAACCGTTTTACATCTAGTCTACATACCTTACTCGGAATATTTCAAATTCGATTTTCTCGAAAACCTCTGGCTATATGGCCCTATGGCTTTGGGCAATTGTTATTGGGGGTCTGCCCCTCCTTTTGCGATAGGGTAGAAAAATTACAAAAATGCGTCTCCCGTGACCTGTCCTTGTAAGTGAGCTACAGAAGACGACGAATCAAAATGGCCGTCGAATGGCTTTCGGGTTGCGCTATTGATGACAGTTAAAATTAATAATTTATATATTATTCATATTATATAGGGCTATTCTAGGACATAAAGCTTATATAATTTTATATAATGTGTTATCGGCCGTGGTAGTGGTTTTATATCAGTGAATCAGTGCATAATTAAGAGTGAAATAATGCGACCATGGTTTCATTCCGATGACTGTTATTAAGAATAATTATTGATTGACATCTGCACAATGGCCTCTTGTAATTGTTATGTTATTGCACGGAACGGATCCTCTGAGCTGGGTTGAAATATATATACAGAATATATATTATTCTACTACTAACGGGAGCAAGTGAAAAAGAGGTTAGGATGACTTACATCAAACGGTATGTACGCACATTGATTTTCACTAGATTGATACATTTGTTCACACAATAATGGATGTATAAAACAGCTTCGGCCTCTTTATTTCCACTAAATGCATGACTCGTTACTTATCAATGGATTCGTATGTTTCCTGCCATTACTTGAGGTGCGATTCTGGATCTCTTGGCGTTATCATACCACCGACGTTAACTTTGAGCGCCTGCGCTTCCCTGCTACACCCGTTCATCTCCGCAGACCTCTATATGTTTGGGCAATCAACAATTGGAAACAAGGAAATCCTGACTCCATGATATCGCTACCTACGGATCAGGCACTACTGCCGAGAGTCATTAGCACGCGCGGTAACGCCAGCCACTCGTTTCAAGCCGAGGCCATGATTTCGTTTGCTAGTTAGCGTCGTAACAGCGTCAGGTTTTGCCTGAGTTCGATGGTTGATTGTCGATGATAAACGTTCCAGTTGCTTAACAACCTTGTATTTTCCACCCCAAAACAAAGCATGTAGGCGGTAGCGGAGATGACAGAGGACTCATGAGGACGGACAACGATAACACAAGCGCTGAAAATTAACGTTAGGCGCTATGTTAACGTTCAAGATCCAGAATAATCCCTTATGATGACACATGCTAAAAAAACTAATAGTAATATTAAGAGCTCTTTCCTTCAATTCCTCGTTATTTTATATCTTTTACAGTTACCTGGACCATTCCTATCCTATTATCGATCCATTGGAATAAGCGAAGATAACACTTTGACGAAACTAGATACCGAAACGAAGATTCCGATTATCAATCCGTTGAGATAGACGAACATAACACTTTGGCGAAACAGCGTCCCAAGACAAAGGTAGCCCACAGCCCATAGCTCCAAAGTAATAACAATGCTAGGAAAATTAGTAGAAATATACTGAAACCTCTCATATTTAATTCTATGTTATTTTATATCTTTCAGTCGCCTGAACCATTCCTATCCTATTATCAATCGATTGGAATAGACGAAGATAATACTTTGACAAAACGATCTCCCAATACCAAGGTTCCGATTATCACTCCGTTAAAATAGACGAACATAACGATTCGATAATACAGCGTCCCAAGTTAAAGGTAGCTCAAAGCCCATAGTTCCAAGATGATAACAATGCTAGGAAAATTAGTAGTAATATACTGAAGCCTCTCATTTAATTCTATGTTATTTTATATCTTTCACAGTCACCTGGACCATTCCTATCCTATAATCAATCCATTGGAATAGACGAAGATAGAACTTCAACTAAACGACGTTCCAAAACCAAGGTTCTGATTATCACTCCGTTGAAATGAACGAACCACTTCGGCAAAACAAAATCCCAAGTTGAAGGTAGCGCAAAACTCATAGATCCAAAATGATAACAATGCTAGGACAATTATTAATAATATTCTGAAATCTTTTCTTTAATTCTTTGTTATTTTGAATATCTATTACAGTCACCTGGTCCATTTCTATTCTTTTATCAATTTATTGGAGTAGACGAACAGAACATTTTGACTAAACGACGTGCCAAATCGAAGATCCTGATTGATAATCCGTTGAGATAGACGGATATAACCCTTCAATAATACAGCGTCCCAAGACAAAGGTAGCCCAAAGCCCATAGTTCGAAGGTGATAACAATGCTAGAAAAATTAGTAGTAATACACTGAAACCTCTCATGTAATTTTATATTATTCTATATCTCTTACAGTTATCTAGTCCATTCCTATCCTATTATCAATCCATTAGAATAGACGAAGAGAATGCTTCGACGAAACCACGTCCCAAAACCAAGGTTCGGTTTATTACTCCGTTGAAACAGACGAACCACTTCGGCATAACAGCATCCTAAGTTGAAGGTAGCCCAAAGTTCAGAGCTCCAAAATGATAACAATGCTGGGATAATTAGTAGTAATATTCTGAATGCTTTTCTTCATTTCTTTGTTATTTTATATCTTTTTCACAGTCACCTAGACCATTCCGATCGTCTTATCAATCTATTCAAATAGACATTCAAACAGGCTCCTTAGTAATAACAATACTAGGAAAATGAGTAATAATATAATCAAACCTCTCATTTAATTCTGTTATTTTATATCGTTTACAGTCACCTGGACCATTCCTACCCTATTAATAATCCATTGGCCAAGACGAAAATAACAGTTCGGCAAGACGATGTCCCAAAACAAAGGTAGCCCACAACTGCTCCAAAATTACAACACTCTACGTATCTTCTTCAAATGAGCCAACTTCTACCAGCCTACAAACCATCAACTTCACCAACGTATACATCAGCAACGCAGACTGATTACCAAACACACTGATAGACTTGAAATTGCTGATCATCAAGAGTATTATAATAGCACAGTACAATACAAGTATGCACACGCATGTCATATACTATTCTTTCAAACTCAGTGTGCGAAATCCTTGACCTGTGAAGAACTCTAGAAAATAGGAAAGTATAGTACATAAATTGCAATTTAAATGCAACAGATAGAGTCCAGAGGCAGAACCCCTGGTAGGGGTGTAGCCGGCAATGCTCTCGCTAAGGGATTAAAAACAAAATGCTCCCAAAAATGATTTTCAAAAGCATAAAAGTTTACTAGTCTTTGAAAGTACAAAAATGCGAAAATCAGAGACAAAAAAAAAATCCTTTTTTAGATTTAAACTTCTATATATCCCTTTTGGTAGTGTATCGATGGAAATACAAGTTCCAGATATACAAGTTATATCAGAAAACCAAAGCTTGTTTGATCTTGAGACAATGATTTTATAATAATTGTCACATAAATTTTATTACTTATATCCCTTATGATGACATGCTAGAAAAACTAGTAGTAATATTTTTAGGTCTTTTCTTCAATTCCTCATTATTTTATATCTCTTACAGTTACCTGGACCATTCCTATCCTATTATCGATCCATTGTAATAAGCGAAGATAACACTTTGACGAAACTAGATACCGAAACGAAGATTCCGATTATCAATCCGTTGAGATAGACCAACATAACACTTTGGCAGAACAGCGTCCCAAGACGAAGGTAGCCCACAGCCCATAGCTCCAAAGTAATAACAATGCTAGGAAAATGAGTAGTAATATATACTGAAACTTCTCATTTAATTCTATGTTATTTTATATCTTTTACAGTCATCTAGTCCATTTCTCTCCTATAATCAATCCATTGGAATAGACGAAGATAACACTTTGACTAAACGACGTTCCAAGACCAAGGTTCCGATTATCACTCCGTTGAAATGAACGAACCACTTCGGCAAAACAGAATCCCAAGTTAAAGGTAGCGCAAAGTTCATAGCTCCAAAATAATAACAATGCTGGGACAATTAGTAATAATATTCTGAGATCATTTATTCAATTCTTTGTTATTCTATATCTTTCACAGTCATCTAGTCCATTCCTATCCTCTTATCAATCTATTGGAGTAGACGAACAGAACACTTTGGCGAAACGACGAGTCAAATCGAAGATTCTGATTCATAATCCGTTGAGATAGACGGACATAACCCTTCGATAATACAGCGTCCCAAGACAAAGGTAGCCCACAGCCCATGGCTCCAAAGTGATAACAATACTAGGAAAATGAGTAATAATTTACTGAAACCTCTCATTTAATTCTATGTTATTTTATATCTTTCGCAGTCACCTGGACCATTCCTATCCTATTATCAATCTATTGGAGTGGACAAAGATAACACTTTGACTAAACTACATCCCATGACGAAGGTTCCAATTATCAATCCTTTGAGACAGACGAATATAACACTTCGATGAAACAGCATCCCAAGGTACAAGTAGCCCAAAGTTCGTAGCTCCAAGATTATAACGATGCTACGAAAATGAGTAGTAATATACTGAAACCTCTGTTTCAATTCTATGTTATTTTATATCTTTTACAGTCGCCTGGACCATTCCTATCCTATCAATAATCCACTGGACCAGACGAAAATAACATTTCTGCAAGACGATGTCCCCAAACAGAGGTAGCCCACAGCTGCTCCAAAGTTAAAACGCTCTACGTATCTTCTTCAAATGAGCCAACTTCTACCAGCCTACAAACCATTAACTTCACCTACGCATACATCAGCAACGCGGACTGATTACCAAACAGATTGATATATTTGAAAGTGCTGATCATCAGAAGTATTTTAACAGTACAGTACCGATACAAGTATGCACACCCATGTCGTATACTATTCTTTCAAACTCAGTGTGCGAAATCCTCGACCTGTGAGGAACTCTAGAAAATAGGGAAATATAGTATATAAATTGCAATTTAAGTGCGAGAGGCAGGATGTGGACAGGGTCCAGGGGCTCTGCCCCCGCAGAGGATTAAAAACAAAATTTTCAGAGACATAAAATTTTATTAGTCTCAAAAACTAAAGAAATGAGAAAATCACAGACACAAAAATACTCGTATTTTACATTAAGACTTGTATATATCCCTTTGCGTAGTGTATCGATGGAAATGCAAATTCCAGATGTACAAGTTATATCAGAAAAGCAAGGCTCATTTGATTTTGATACAATTATTTTATATTAATTGTCATCTAAATTTCACTATTTATAAATAAGATGTAATCACTTTGAGATATTGGTAACGCGATTATTCAGTCAATAAATTTTTACGTGTCCAAATTGTGAAAGTTAAATAGAAGAAAAATATTCTAAAAATTATTATTTCAGAACGAAAAGAACTTAATTATTTTTACATATGGACGTGTTTGAATCGGGCACTTCGCACACTACCAACAGGTATGAGAAACCGAGTCTGGCACAATGAGTTGAAAATAGTACAGTACGATACAAGAGTGATGAAACTTTTTCTGACCAGTGTGAGTTAGCAACACGAACCGAAGGCAAGTGTACAATCACACAAAATCAGAAAAAGTTCTTTACTTTGCGTGGTCTATGAAATGAGTTGGAACATTTAATATCTTTAGAAATATAGTTGAATCGTTTGATACCTTGAAATATGCTATCGATTAGATTATTAGTGAAATGACATGAATTCTTCAAAATAGTTTGAAATTATGCAGCATCTTTCGAATTTCCGGGAAATTAACTGTAATGTTTCTAACCATCTAGGCACTCATCAGATATTGCAAGTTCATATATACACTATAAATCAATAAGTACTTGATCGATCATTTCAAACCATACGCACTGGCCTGTATCTGTATAATACAACCTCCGCTGTAAATCCAATCACTGACTCAATCCACCTATTCCATACCACACGTCGTTCCTTGGTGGTGTAATATGCTAATCAACTGTGATTATTCAAGTCGACCTGTTGATACTGGTACTAATATTATAATGGATTATTAATAAACATTATATATTGCTAATGCAATAACTTGTTTGGTTCAAATATAACTATTCCATGATTATGCATTTTATTATACAGTATTATTCAAAATGATTTAACTATTATCATGGACCATATTATCTACTTCGATTCTTCAAGCCTACACTAATATACACTTTACACTACATCCACGTGTTCCGACGAGTATGTGTATTCACATCAAACATAGTATAGCTATAGAGAGACTATCAAAATATTATAGTGTTTCAGAATCAGTCGTTAAATCCGTCCTAACACTGGATGGAAGAATCGTACGTGGGATTGTATAGGGAGATTGACTATCAATAATGTCTGTATCTGTTCGTAGAATGTGACAGATTTCTTTGATTTCATTAGCATTGTTACAATAGCTTTTCAATCTTAATGTGTTGGAAACTCGAATTCAATTCTATTCTTCAACCTAGCAACTGTTTGATATTATGCAACATGATATTTAATTATTCGAATTCAAATTGATAGGATAATAATGGCGTTGCATACAATACGGAATCACTGATAACAACATTATAATGACATGCATCGAGATTGGAAGTCTATAACCGTTTGATATACGTTGCAGTCTATATACAACTCCAACTTTTGTGTCCATTGTATATAATTATCGATTTTGCATTTTTTATCACTATCAGAGTCTAAAATATTGGGTTCACTATGAAAATTTTTTCGTCACATATAAGTCGCAGTCCATATACAACTCCAACTGTTATTGTTAGTATACATGATTATTCATCACTATTACGGCTATCGCTTCATGAATCATGTAACACACAAATCATATTATCTAGTCCTATAATCTATTCATGCTCAATTAACGACTATGGCCAATATCATTGACACTATTATGTTATATACCTCTGTGTTCTTCGATTGTAGAAATTTATTGTTTAAGGACTATGACCCAGAAATAATTTCATTATTTTGTGAATTTTGTACGATGTCGTAGGATAATTATGTATGTATACGGCAATCAGAAACTAGATATACCAGTAGGGATAGAAATACTTCAGACACATAAATTTATTAGAGTCACGTTGAAAATCATATCAGATAAAACTTAGCTAGCTAAATTCTAATCTAAGTCCAACCAAGATCTACCGTGGTATGTACAAACGGGTACAAAATAGCTACACTATGCATTATAAGATCGCAATGCACAGTTGAATCAATGGAAACCTTCTTCGCTTACTAATAACACAGCAGCTACAAGAATGGATATCACTAACGCACGCTCGACGGTACGCTACAAAAACAGACACTTTATAAATCGCTCCATTAATAAGACAGAATAGAGAACCTATAACTGGTGAGCTCCCACCAACTGACTAGTAATTATAATGATTACATAATCAATGTTTCGACTGTTTGTTATAGAAACCAGAATCGACACGAGAAACTGGTACAGGCACGCAAACTCCAAAGAGCTACGATTTCAAGACTGACGATTAGCTTCTCACCGCTGAAACCTGAATGTCTCGGTAGATCCATAGATCACACGATCTAAACTCAACATTTCTGGTCACTCACTTCATTTTCCACTTGGCCAAACGTCGCATGGGAATACAGCTATTGTGATAATCATCCGAACTTGCACAGCCGCTATTCAACACAATAGGATTAATACATTGAAAGATCTTATATCAAAAGGTATGCTATGAAATTGGTGCTCTCAAGTCACCTTAATCAATAGAACACAACGCCCGGGAAAACACCACTGCAGCATCAAAATATTAATTCCGTGTATTTTTATGATTTGCAGGCGTGCGTACGTCGAAGAGCCAATATTTCAGGATTACAGATGAACCTGCGAAGATCACAGTCTCCATTCATCTAGAGAACAATACGTCACTCTTCGGCACATTCAACTCCTTACCATACATGTACCTAGTCAATCATCCTTCACTGGAATCATTACATGGCCACAAACACTTACGCAAGCTCAGAATGGCCTGTGTTTTAAAACCAAACATCAGCCTACTGTTACTTCAAGGCTGTACAATCTCCACAATTTTTCGGAATCTCACACCACAGAGCAAACGAAAGTATCAATCTGGATATCACATATCAGAAGGTATGTTATACGAATCGATGTTTCCCAGCTCACTTTCACCACAGTAACATGGAATATATTTTAGTAATTACTGTGACATTTCTATGAGATGATTAATCGTTTATCGATTTGTATGATTTTCACAGCAACCTGAATTGGATTGCAGTAGACAAGCGTGCGAGCTCCGAACAATCAACGTTGCAGAACACAAATGAGCCTGTTACTGCATCAGGCAACACTGTCCTCCAAGCTATGGCTACAAAACGATACGAAAGTATCGATCTGGATATCACATATCAGAAGGTATGTTATACGAGTCGATGTTTCCCAGCTCAATTTCACCACAGTAACATGGAATATATTTTAGTAATTACTGTGACATTTCTACGAGATGATTAATCGTTTATCGATTTGTATGATTTTCACAGAGACCTGAATTGGATTGCAGTAGACAAGCGTGCGAGCTCCGAACAATCAACGTTGCAGAACACAAATGAGCCTGTTACTGCGTCAGGCAACACTGTCCTCTAAGCTATGGCTGAAAAATGACTGATTGAGTGCTAAATTTAAGTTGAAACTGTATAATGAGATTGCAGTTCGTAACATTAACGTAACAGAATAATCGTTGAAGAAATGGAATATTTCGTGATTCAAATGTTATTAGGATTGCAAAATATGCGAGATAAACATGTTTCACACAATTTAAGAGATTAAGTACCGTTCTTGATCCATTTGAAACGTTCAAGCCCTGAATGTGAAAATTTTTTGGCGAATATTCCGTTGCATTAGAGGCATTCTATAGATATATATATATATCGACGCTCTAATTAGCAAAGTGGCTAACTCCACTTTTTTTCGAAAATCGTTTTTTTGTATTTTCTGTTGAGAAATAACATTCTCCATATGCTCTCAACTTGGTACGCGCGTAATTTAAATTCTTCAGTTCGAAAAGTTGCCGCACGAAAATTGTCTAACTGTGGCACTCAAATCTTCACAATAAGAAAACTGCCTAACTCAAGTAAAATATGACAGGCTCTGTTCGTTAAAATTTTCGTGATTGATTTATCAAGTCGGTAAATTTATAAATATCAGTAACGTTAACTATAATAAAATTATATTCTATATTAATTCTTCAATACTCAACGAAATGAAGTCTAAACGAGATTATGAATCTTTAGTACATATAATATTTGGCAAAGTAAATTTGTAATATTTGGTTAAATTAGCTTTAACATCGTGTTATAATTGCAATTTTATATTAAATAATCTGATTATAATTCTAATACTAATACGCAAAAAAACAATTCACCATTTTATTTTTCGTAAGAAAAATTATCATAAAACTGATGATAGTCAATGGGCAATGTTTTCTTCAATTCTTCCAAATCTTCATATTTTCTTTTCTTTATTTTGAGTCTGGCACGATAAAGTCCGGGTAATTGTTGATAAGTCAAACAGGATTTTACTTTATTTTTTCTTTGAGGTAGTAAAGTCCATTCATGCGAAAAATTTAATTTGTAGTAAATATCACCATCAGGTGCATATTTTATTCCTCTTATATTAGTAACAACTGGATCACCTGTTTTGTTTCCTGGACGTATTAAAGAACAAAATTTTATTTTATTAAATGATTTAAAATCTTTGAAATTCAGGTACTCGACTGTGTATGTTTTCTTCGTTGCAGTTTTACACACATCAACATAGTCTGCTGGAACATTGATTATTTTATTCTTCAATTTTCTTTCTATCGTCTAATGTTCCAGCAGAAGGTTACTAATATAAGAGGAATGAAATATGCACCTGATGGTGATATTTACTACAAATTAAATTTTTCGCATGAATGGACTTTACTACCTCAAAGAAAAAATAAAGTAAAATCCTGTTTGACTTATCAACAATTACCCGGACTTTATCGTGCCAGACTCAAAATAAAGAAAAGAAAATATGAAGATTTGGAAGAATTGAAGAAAACATTGCCCATTGACTATCATCAGTTTTATGATAATTTTTCTTACGAAAAATAAAATGGTGAATTGTTTTTTTGCGTATTAGTATTAGAATTATAATCAGATTATTTAATATAAAATTGCAATTATAACACGATGTTAAAGCTAATTTAACCAAATATTACAAATTTACTTTGCCAAATATTATATGTACTAAAGATTCATAATCTCGTTTAGACTTCATTTCGTTGAGTATTGAAGAATTAATATAGAATATAATTTTATTATAGTTAACGTTACTGATATTTATAAATTTACCTATTCATAAATATAAGTTCATTTGTTAAAAAATATTAATTTAATAAATATAAAATATTCTAATCAATTTAATTGATCACTTTAACTCCTACCTACATTTAAATTTCCGAATGCAAATTGTCTAACTCCTGATCTAATTTTATAATTTCAGGATGAAAATTGTCTAACTCCAAAAAAGCTTCTTGGCTGATACAATTTTAGTACGTCGACATATTTTTATATATGTACTCGACGATAAACACATTTTTAACAATATTCAAGTTTTTTATTAATTATTTTATCATTTTTCTATTAATGAAACGTTTTTTGGCTCTCCTGAAAAATTTACAAAAATGGAGTTAGCCACTTTGCTAATTAGAGCGTCGATATGTATATGTATATATAATATACCGTGAGTATTCGTGTATGCGGGTTGGTTGGATCCGCCCGATCCAGAATTTGGCGTTTCGGCAATGCCTTTCCGCCGTTCCTTGTTCACGCTGGTTGCCTTCTGCTTTGACAGGTAGGCAAAGCGCGCGGAGTACGATTTTATGGTTAGATTGCGGTTAAGATTTTCAGTATGAAAAAATTGTTCCGATAATCTGTCCATTATTATTCGACGGATAAATAATACTTTTAAAACGATTCAATGCAATTCAGAAGAATTTATTTTTATTTGTTCATCAGTTATCGGTTACACTGATTAATAATAATTTCCATCGAAATGTAATAGTAATAAAATTATTGTTCGTTCGTCAAAAATCTTGAAAGTTGTTTCCATTTGTGGCTAAATACATTAATTTGCAACCTGAATGTAATTCACTCTCTGTTAATTTAGTGACTGTAATATAAAATTGTCTTTATTGCCTGGTACAATTTATCCTTCTCTACACTCTTTTACAGGATTCGCTAATAAATATTCTCGTGACTCAGCTACTTCAGTTTCTTCTGAATTGCATCGAATCGCTTTAAAAGTATTATTTATTCGTCGAATAATAATGGACAGATTATCGGAACAAGTTTTTCATCATTCATTTTTCGTCATGAAAAAATTAGGCCGTTCCTCGTCCGTAACGGCTTTTTGACGAACCTCGTTACAGCACTCGCCTTCGGCTCGTGCCGTAAACCTTTCGTTTCGCCAAAAAAGCCTTTCCGTAGTCGTAACGTAATGTACTATTTCATACTGAAAATCCTAACCGCAATCTAACCATAAAATCGTACTCCGCGCGCTTTGCCTACCTGTCTAAGCAGAAGGCAACCAGCGTGAACAAGGAACGGCGGAAAGGCATTGCCGAAACGCCAAATTCTGGATCGGGCGGATCCAACCGACCCGCATACACGAATACTCACGGTATATATATACTTATATAATTGTAAAATGTATCTTGAAACATAGGTAAATAACTGATGTACAACATCCCTTTTAAGAAATAACCGAATACTTGATGAGTTCTTTGGAATTATAACTTTAATAAACCAGTCAGGTGAGACACCAAAAAATCCCCCTCTCTGACCATGGGGTACTTGAAGACGAATTTCAGTTTGGCCACTTTACTTTCGAGTGAGATGTGTTTCTTAATATAAAATCTATTCTATATGCTTTCGTTTTTATCAAATATTAGATTGATAGTGTAACGAAAAACCTATGTTCAAATTTAAGCGCCCTATGTTTACGACTCAAGTAGTCACCAAGCCAAGTGTAACGTCCGTGCGGACGCCATACTTCATTCATGCTTACCACTATATAAAATTACTAGAATCATCTATATAACCATAGAATATACCGTGAGTTTCTGAGTACGCGGAACGCCACGGATACCAACCCAAAACTCACGCGTCTAGTGGATTGCGTCCAACCATACCCTGTTCAAGCTAACTCCATTGATTTAAATCATCTTCCTTACCCGGTCCAATGTTCCCGCAACTCCTCTTCGTCGCACAATTTACTGATTTATTTCAAATTAAGCGCCTAACTTTCAAATGCTACGCGCGCTGTTCTTGAGTTCGAACAGAATGGAATGAGCACGAACAGGGTATGGTTGGACGCAATCCACTAGGCGCGTGAGTTTTGGG
Source organism: Rhogogaster chlorosoma (assembly GCA_944452935.1). NCBI lineage: Eukaryota > Metazoa > Arthropoda > Insecta > Hymenoptera > Tenthredinidae > Rhogogaster > Rhogogaster chlorosoma. The sequence goes on from OX101802.1 coordinate 19,226,109, forward strand.
TTGGTATCCGTGGCGTTCCGCGTACTCAGAAACTCACGGTATAAACGTAGAGTCAACATACGATATCAAACATTTTGTCCAAATTCAAATTACAACCTAACTGTTCATAAAATCACTAGATCTAGATTCTCTAAGGAACTTATGTCATATCCATTATATCTGACGATAGCCTTACTCAAATGTATTCCTTACATTAAGGATAACCATTTTATTATGAATATACGATAATCACAACTATATAATAATACTTATTACATTAGATTAATTATAAATATTTTATTCTTGATTCTATTAATCAATCAATATGAATACTTTACATTCATATTTTATATTTGCTATTTCTTTACATATTAATCATTATAATCATCGTACTATTAGCTAAATTATATTCGATACAATTATTAATCTACTAATATTATATTTAGCTTTAAGAATATGAAATACTCATTTAATTCAGAGCCGGACTTCACAGACGCATACACAACACCCACGCATAACGTATACACAAACACATATATACGATGCATACACAGATGTACCCTTTGCGTTCGAAGATCTGTTCTAAGATAAGATATAATACTGAAATAATAAGAGGATATTATAATGTACCTTAATTAACATATCCATTTTTTACCATATTTTTTACTAAATATTAAATCTTATTATGTAACCAATTATGTCATACAGTTCTATATCACATTATAAACTCTTATGATTTCGACAAATGCTAACATTAGAATTATATACATATGTTACATTATAATAATACTAATTAAAGATTATCTCTTTATAATATTCTTACTATCAATTCGATACTATAGGAATACCTATAATCAATTATATTCGCATCACGAATACCTATCAACACATATTTTGATATTCAATATATCTTCATAATTATCCCATAATCAAGAGAATATCATACAACAAATAATTATTGGTAAACCCAATACGATTAAATCTATTCTATTCTATTCTAAAAACGTATGTAACAACTCAAAAACTCAACCCGGATCCTGTCAGAAAGGGGAGGAACTTTTCAGAGATCCTCCAGTAACCACCTGTTCTCTGGCCAGTGCGGCTTGGGTATATAGACTAAACAATAATATGTGACCCACCATATTGTCGGTCAGAATTTCTAGAAATATATTCATTTATCTTTAATTAATTAATAATCTTTTATTTTAATATAATTATATTCATTAACTGGAACCCTATGTATTCATATGATACTATTCGTTGTATTCACTAACACGAATACTTTATATTCATACAATTATATTCATAATATTCATACAATTATATTCATAATACTCATACAATTATATTCATAATACTCATACAATTATATTCATAATATTTCATACAATCATACTCATACTACTCATATAATTATATTCATAATATTCATACAATTATATTCGTAATACTCATACGATTATATTCATAATATTCATATAATTATATTCATTGACTAAAATATACTATATATCTATATATATAATAACTAAAACTCTATGTATTCATATAGTAATTATATTCATGTAATCGGACGATTTTCACTGAAAGAGCCCCTAGAGTCATAAAAGTTTAGTATACCAAATAACCATGTAGAAATACCAAGAACAAAGCAAACTCAAAGCCCCAGGTATAAAAAGACTGTACGAATATGCAACCGTTTCCTGACACAACAAATAAACCAGGAAGCTTATCTGATAATAAAAGACGGATTGCACGCCAAATGTTAGAGAGCTAGAAATCTTCTTCATGAACACGTGCCGACATAAGATGGAAGGAAGGAGCCGCCTAGGCACAGATGCATTTCCAAGAATCACATGCATACACCATCACATCCAGAGGAAAGGGACTGCGCTACTCACATACTCCCGAATCTCACACATGAGACCAAACCAATCATAGATGAAGAAAACCCCCACGTAACTAGCGTGCCCCACCCTGAGAATTGTCACCATATATGGTGCCCCAATTAACCCCCTCACCGCCGAACTTTAGCATATAAACCCCACCAAATGCTAGGCTCGCTCTCACTTCGTGGTTTGGAATTGTAAATACCTTAGACTCACTTCGTGGTTCGAAATTATATCTTACTTAGTTCTCACTTCGTTGATTGGACTTGTACATATCTTACATAAAACTCACTTTGTGGTTTGGAATTGTAAATACCTAAACTCGTTTTGTGGTTTGGTACTAAAATATTTTACGCTCATTTTGTGGTTCAGAATATATCTCAGTTCGAAGTTTGAAATCTACATATCTTAAATTCAGTCAGTGCATTTGATCTCTGATAGATTCAAGTGTATCTTTTAATAATCAACTATTCATACTTAGAACAATCAGCGATAATCATTTTTATTATAATACAAGTTTTGAGAATATTGACACCATAATTCAATATTAGAGTCGATTAAAGAACAGTGAAAATCATTCGATAATAATAACAGTTATACGTTCAGTGAATAAAACTAATTATAAAGAGTGAATACTAAACCTTATCGCATTCATTTAAATTCTCAAATATCACCCATCACCTCCAATCATCGACAACAATCAACAGTCCAGAGAAGTCTAAGGCAGAGACTCGAATCAACTCAAAGGTAAGAATAATTTATATTAATTAAAGGATAAATAATCCTTTCTCGAAATCCTAAAATCATTCAATCAAATCTAAGTAAATATCCAACACGAAGGTAACGATAGAATCTTTTATAATAAGTCCATTAAAAGCAGTTAGACGGAAGTAGCAGGAAAGTTAAAAGAGAATAACGACGTAATTCTTTATCAAATAACACTAGATTAATCCGATCCATTGTATTTCAATACTTAATCGATACGGTGAACTAACTAACTTAACTACTGAGTGAACGTCTAGTTTGGTTATAGTGATAATTCAAGTAGCCGTACTTCGATTAGCTGCTAGGGTTTTTCACCAACGTCCATTCCGACGTCACACAAGCATCAGCTAGGTGAAGCGACGAGAGAAGTGAGGGATAGCTCTCTTGGCTACGAGCGCTCGACCCGATCAGTCGTGTCTAACATTTCTTCTCATATTATGTTTCATTTACTTGTAACGTGTGTAACTTATTATTTTAATTCTCTATATTTCACCAATATCTCGTGCTTACTTCGATATCTATTTGACGATTATAATTTGACAAGATCTCCATGGGACGATAAGTTGTCAAAGCAGTAACATCGAAAATATAAGTGTATTCACAGACAAGGCGAAAGCCGAATAAATTGACTGAGTAAACTTTTAGTATCATTTTCACTTTTAAATAATAGCTCTGAAGAAGATATTTTAATTATAATTTCAACTGTGCTGTCCTTGTGCTGTCCTCACGCCTCATATATTGTTAAATAATCAAGACTTGAAGGCTATTGCCAACTAATGTAAATCGAACTCATATAAATTATTATAATCAGTGGTATTTTTTTAACTCTTCGAGACCTGTGTCTACATTTTTATGACCTATTGTTCATATCACTGGTTTGTTGCAAATCTAAATCACTTGTTAACAAATGCTAATTGTCTTTTGATAAGGACGAAATAAATATACACATTTATACTGTTCTTTGATGTTTATTTTTCTTTTACTTAACTTTTAAATTCCTACGTAAAACAAATATAAGTGTTACAATAGCCTATGTAGAAACAATTAAAAAAATTTTTTAATTGTGACTGGTGGGACAAGTACAAAATATATGAACATAATTCTTTGATAAATCAGTTTTATGGCTTTTTATACCTAACAAACGTTGTTATTCATAAATTTTACTATAAATTATTTAAAATAATTAAGAAACTAGAATCAAACACAACACAAATGAAGGATCAAACATATTAATAACAACATCTCAATGAACTTTAGTTGCTTATAACAAAAATATAAGAAGCTTGTTTTTTAAACTACCATAAAAGAAAATAACGATGTCTTATTTGGAATATTAGATTGATAGCCTATGTAGAAACAATAAAAAAAAATTTTTTTTTTAATTGTGACTGATAGGACAAGTACAAAATATATGAACATAGTTGTTTGATAAATCAGTTTTATCGCTCTTTATACCTAACAAACGTTGTTATTCATAAATTATACTATAAATTATTTGAAATAATTGAGAAACTAGAATCAAACACAACGCGAATGAAGGATCAAACATATTAATAACAACATCTCAACGTAGTTGTTCATAACAAAAATAAAAGAAGCTTGTTTTTACTACCATAAAAGAAAATGACGATGTCTTATTTGGGAAAATCTATAACTAATAATTTAGTTTCTCAAAAATATTAACAATTGAAAAAAAAACAAGTTTGAAAAAAAGCAAAAGTCCGGTTTTCATTAGTTTGAAATTTTTGTACTACACATTAATGAAATATAGACTTTTAACTATGAGTTAGTACTAAATTAGGAATAATTGAAAGAATTTAAAAATTTATGTCATTATCCTCTTTTACATGGAATGCCCCATTAACGTTACGAACGTCAACCTCATACTGTATGAGTCAAAATTGAGTTCTATTTAATAAATCATTTATGTTTGTCACAGTCGACAATTGAATGAATGTGTTTTGTAACATTTCCAAAATCATTCATATTAACGCGGTCATAAGGCCGAGCGCCCGCGCACCATCTCTTGTATTCCTGGGGAACCCTCTCGTAAGGCTTGGGTCCCCAAGCGCTTAAAACCTTTCTCGCAAGTGAAGTAACTGCGTGACGGCAATAGGAGCCGTGAGTATTCAGATTCTGATCTGAGAGAAAGAGAAGTTAGTACTTCTTTAATATCAAGCTAGCCTGCGTCTTTTCGTCCTCACGGCCTGCCTTGATATATAAAGGATTTTGTGGCGTTTACTAATCTTGTTCTCTTTCAATAAGCTACAGCTCAAACCAACGAGCAGCAAGCATTGGTCGTTTCCGTCCTCCAGGCTTTGTCCGATCTGAGGTTCTTTAAATTTTACGTTCATTTCGATGTATATAACTTCACATATTTCCATCTCTTTATTTTTCGTTTAAACACGTATAAATTTGCATTTATATATCTCTTTCTCTCTCCGAGCTTCACAGCTAAAATATAAAACGGTCATTCGCCTAAACGAAGTTCATAAAAATTTAGAGTCACTATGTTATAAAGAATTGCATCTAAAATATAAAACGGTCATTCGCCTAAACGAAGTTCATAAGAATTTAGAGTCACTATATTATAAAGAATCGCATTCAAAATATAAAACGATCACTCGCCAAAGCGAAGTTTGTAAAGTTCGTCCTCGAAGATTCCTAGGTTTAACGGCATTAGAATATGAGTCTACCTTTAAACGTACCAATCTTGACTAATCATTTCCATACTTATATTCACCATTTCCTTATTAATAAATATTAATTTTAATCAAGTTATCATTCTTTTATCGAATCCAATTCCTCTCCTCGTCAACGAAGTTTGAAATAGAGAAGTTATTCATAGGCTCAGGGATTCATTATCCAATCGACCCAAGAGAAGGAGAATCAGCTCTCACAAAGACAAAAAACAAATAACATCACAGTTTGTCTTTTACTGAATGTTCCTTCCCTTGCCTGAATTCCGAATGTATTTTTTGTGACGAGCACACTATACCTAATACCGTATAACCCTGCTGAAATTAAATGAGCAATTCTTCTCAATTCTCGTACTTGCAAAAAGTAGTGAAATCTCACAAAAAACATCGGAAGATGTAAAAAACGCCGCCAAATACCCAAACGAAAATCACAATTGCTTGATAAGCAAAACGTTTCGCAAGTCTTTGTCGTGAAATCAAGGAAAAAGCCAAGCACCGAACGTACCCCTGCGATCTCTCAGCAAGTCTACGTCGTGAAGTCGGAGTTTCGTGTGAGGATATCGAAACATCATTCCAAGAGCTACGTACTTGGCGGGCACATTCGGTTACTTAGAGCTATACGGACAATCCAGCTTCGTTCTACGCAAAAATTGAGTTTTCAATGCGACAGCAATTAAATACACTAAAAAACTAGTTACTTCAACCAATAAATGTATCAGAAAATGCTTCTACGGGCACTTAATTATGTGTATGACTTTACCGACGTAAACACCTTGTATAATAAATAAAAATCCTGGTCGTTCCACTGTCATTCAATTATCAGATCGGACTCGGAATTCTGGAATCACGTACCTCACTATGGAGCCAATGAGCAATGTACTACGGTAAGTTCTTTCATATGATAGATGACATACCGTAGAGCTTGAGTAGATAATATTCATTATGGAGGACTGAACTTATTCACTTGCAAAACTATGGAATTATCGAGAAAACTCTACTTTACTATTCCGGTATAAAACCTAAAACTTGCAGCTACGGATATACGTGTATGCTATAAGTGGCATAGAGGATGACAGTTTGATATAATGTTGAATATAAAATTCAGTTGCTGATCGTCTTGGTGTACCTATACTAATGTAATACAATCTTGCTCACAATGCATGCGTATCCCTGCTAAAAATTTCGTATAGAGAGGGATATAATCGCAGAAAATGCTATAGAATCTGGTAGCTCGCGTATCCGTTTCCATCCATTTCCATCTGTTTCTTTAGCGTTTTCTGCACATTCTATCAGTCTATATACGGAATTTTTATCAATCTGCAGGTGCACGAGCGTATACACGTAGTGGGAAGGATCAATTTCACTACCGGAAACCCATCCTTGTAACAGTTCGGCCCCACTTGAGTGCAAATATATTTTGTCGCTCATTCGCTTGTGAGGCATAATCATTCGCAACTACACACTAGTGCCAGAAGATTAGCGCGTGCGAGTTTACGGAATTGCTGCAGCGGGGGCGCCTTCAGGCGCCCGCGCGCAAGCACTTCCGTAAACTCGCACGCGCTAATCTTTCGACTGCCACGACAAAGTCGTCCCACAAGATCGGAAGATGCATTTTAAATAAGTGTGTATAAGACCAATGTTATCTGCAAATTAGACATTACTCCGAGACATCCATCAGCCACCAAGGAAAACAGTTGGAAAACAAATGGTTCGCAAACTACGATAAAATACTATCAATCCAAAGCGAAAACAACAAGCACAAAAAAACAAACCGAATGTGCCCGCCAAGTACGTAGCTCTTGGAATGATGTTTCGATATCCTCACACGAAACTCCGACTTCACGACGTAGACTTGCTGAGAGATCGCAGGGGTACGTTCGGTGCTTGGCTTTTTCCTTGATTTCACGACAAAGACTTGCGAAACGTTTTGCTTATCAAGCAATTGTGATTTTCGTTTGGGTACTTGGCGGCTTTTTTTACATCTTCCGATGTTTTTTGTGAGATCTGATATTGTGTATGAGAATCTCGATGAGTAAAGATCCCTTCATCGTTGTCTCGGCCACAATATCCTAAATTATCTAATTCGTTTTAGCAATTACACCGAACTAAGAATCTCGCTGAGAAAAGATCCCTTCAGCGTTGTCTCGGTTCAGTTTCATTACTCTACCTATTTTGTTTGTTTAAATAGCTTGCTCGGTCTAAGAATCTCGCTGAGAAAAGATCCCTTCAGCGTTGTCTCGGACTTTGCTCGCTATTTCTATTGTTTCTCTATTAATAACTCAACTAAGTAAGGAATCTCGTTGAGAAAAGATCCCTCCAGCGTTGTCCGAACACAGTCTTGTTATTCTATCCAGCTTCTATTAAACAACTACGTCAGACTGAGAATCTCGCTGAGAAAAGATCCCTTCAGCGTTGTCTGTGTCTGATTTCGCTATTTCTATTTCTTTCCTATTAATAACTCAACTAAGTAAGGAATCTCGCTGAGAAAAGATCCCTTCAGCGTTGTCCGAACTCAGTCTTGATATTCTACCTATTTTTGAATTAACTGGGTTTTCAATATTAATTGTAAGAAACAGAGTATGGATTAAAGAAAGATTAGGTTAACAATTTGTTTATAATGATAGTGACATATGGCTTTTCATATGTCATTTATTAGGAAACTAAAATATGTTTGAATGAAATTATAGATGGTTTAACAAAAAATAATTAAAAATAATTTTATATAATTATAAATGATATTTGTAATACTGCGGTTGATTATTTTTGCTTTATCTAATTTTTTGTTCCAATTAATAGTTTATCGTTAACGCTTATTTCTTTTAATACAATATAAAATACTCTTGATTTCATTCGTTATTCAAAATGGTGGCTTGATATAATACAATATAAAATACTTTTGATTTTACTCGTTAATTCTTTTTCTTTATCTTATATTTCTGGTAGCACGGCTACTATAGCACAATACTCCAATATGCTTTCTTTATATCGAGAGAATCAGGTGAAACCACCCAGTCCGTCCGCCCAGCCGGTGATTTACTAGCGTTTTTACAGCGGGAGCCAACAAGCGAAAAATCTCCCTAGATTTGGCGCGCGCGTCGGCCGATTATTTATTCTGTACTAATATGAATTTCGGTAGCCATTGATGGGGAACGGCTGATTGTTGATATTTCGCGTAATATAATGACAACTATGGTCATGTTCGTCTTTTGAGGCAAATAACAAATTAAGCGACTGAAACCCATATGAATCAATCTTCAACGTTCATTAAAAATAGCTACTTCAATTAAGATTAATAATTTAATACAATAAAATAACTAAATCTAGCGGTTTTGTCAGGACGCAGGAGGTTGTGTTCGTTCCTTCAGCTCTGACTTGTAATAAAGTGATATAAACGCTATACGAAATTCTGCAATTAATTCACGTTAATAATAAATTGTTGACTAAGTCAAATAGTTCAATGAAAACAACACAGTGTCTCCTTAGGTAGGGGGCGAGTGGATTGAACCAGGTAGGTGAAAAAACAATTTATTAACAAAAGTGGAAATTCATAACAGTGAAAGAAAGTCGTATGAATCCTAACAAACTCTCTTCTCAGATTCCTAGGTGTGTTGATGTCTCTCTTTTGCTGGTGGGGTAGTGAAAGAGCCGTAACTCTAGTTGGCATCCATACCAGCTTCTGCTTCTTGCTTCAACAAGATCTTCCCGTTGGCTGAAACATGCAAGATAAAATATGCAAAAACAACTGTGACATTAACGTGATTGAACCTCATCCAAAGTGTCTTATAAAACTTTCGTAAATACTTGAAAAAGTTGATCTTGATCCCCCAAACTTTGGTCTTCACGGAGAGCCACAAGCAGCTGCCAATGTTCCTGTAAAAATATAAGTGCTGTTTAATGGAATTAAGATTAGGAAACTGTGCGTCCAGATACGCCCTAGCCTCTCCGTAGTAGTGTGCAGGTGCTCCATCTTGTTGGAACCAGATGACGGGACCCTGATAGTTGAAGAAAGCAATATTTGATTTACCAAATACCAATTAAAATGAGTCTGCTTTCTGACAACAATCATTGATTGTCAACATATAAAATGTCCTCACATCCCCTTCGATGGCTCTCAAAGCAGGGACGACTTGGTCACGCAACAAGTTTAGATACTTGGCGCCGGTCAGGTTTCCCTCGATGACGCACAGTGGTCCCAAATCCCAAAAAGCTGGCCAAAAGTCAAAAAAATGCATTTAATCCGGATGAAATTCTGGACTCGGGGGTTTCGGGCTCGCTGATTACGAATTCGAAGTCGAAATTTGAAAAAACACAACGGCGGATCCAATATGGCGAAAAATTTCTTCAAAAACGTACTCAATTCGGATGAATTTCTGGACCCGGAGGTTTCAGAAATTACGATTGTGAATAAATGAAATAGAAAACGTAAGGACAGTTGACATTTGAAAATTTGGGAAAAATAGGATTGGAATACAGTAATTAATCATTATTACAATGATAATGAATGTTTATAATATATTTCTTTCATTATTTTATTTTTAATCGATATAATTTGAGCACTTCTTACAATTAATCGCTGTCCTGCGAACTGTCGCCATCGTCCGATGTATCGCTTGTGTTATGTTAAAAAATCTGAAAAACTGAAAAAAAAAAAAACTGAAAATCTTAAATCACAGATGATAGATTTTCAGAGGGTGTAGGATCAATAATCATTAAGTCAAGATTTGTATTACTTGCGACGTTTCGTGTAATCATTCACACTTCCTCAGGCTCATAATTGTACTCTCGACATTGGACCATATCGCCCTCACCCTCTGAAAATCTATCATCTATATTTATCCCGAGGATCTCAACCTGAACAAGACGTAGTCTGAAATCATTTTCTGTAGAAAATAGAAACATAACATTAATAGAAGAATTATCTTTACCAATTTCCTATAAACAATATTACAGATGCGAGAATTATGAAAAACTGCAGATACTGCACACTAAGGTGGTCCTTATTGAGGGTATGTTGTTTTTTCTTTTAAAAATGGTGCTTAATCGATTTCAAATAAATAAGTAAAAATAAAAATTTTCTACAAATTTTCCAAGCGGCATTTTCCATTACACGTATTTCCAATTTAAAACTTTTACTGCGGGCGGGGGGGGGGAGGATACAATTAAAATATCGAACTAAAATTTGGCATGAATTTTTACTTATTCATTTGAAATCGATTAAGCACCATTTTCAAAGGAAACAAGAACATATCCTGAACAAGGACCACCCTAGTGCACACATCATCAATAAAAATCCCCAAAACCGAAGTCGCAGCCAGATGCAGCCAATTTTTAGATATGTTTTGAAGAAATGTCTAAGCAACAGTCTCCATTTAGTTTCCGGGCAGGATTCGATGACAGTTTTGACTTATTGCTTTTTCTAAGACAACTTTTCAGAACATAACCAAGAAAAATACTGCTACTTTTAATAATGACTTACTATTTCATACATGGTTAACAATAATTTTGAGCAACACATTCAAATTGTACTTACTTTCCGGAGAAGAATCCATTTTGGAGAATCAAAATCCGTTCACTTTTCGCGATTCTACACGTGTTTGAACTTTGTCTTATTTTCGACGCGCGACGAGTAAAAGATGCAGCTGCTCGCACGCTCACGAACGGAATGCATTCCCAAGCCAGGTAGGGACGCTCCCCATTTCTTAAGGGTCATAATACATACTAGGGGTACCACTACGACTACTCCAACCATTGAAAGTCCTTAGAAAAAAAATTTTTTTTTTCGACTTTTGGCCAGCTTTTCGGGATTTGGGACCACTGTGTGACGTACGGTCCGATGAGACGGTTGTAGCACAAGCCGAGCCACAAGTTCAACTTTTCTTGATATTGGGTCTGTGCCTCGACCTGCTCATGAGGATTCTTCCAAGCCCACACTCGCGTATTCTGCGTATTTGGCGCAGAAACGAGTTGGACCGTGGATTCGTCTGTGAAACAGATCCGATTCAGAAGACCCTCATCTGCGTTGAAGCGGTCCATCATCTCCCTACAAAAAATCAAACGGGACTCGGAGTCCCCAGCCCTGAGTTCTTGGTGTTTCTGTAATTTAAAGGCGCGACACTTATCCTCTGAGTACCCGAAGGACCGACGCCTTGGATACTCCTACTTCTTAGGCGATGATCCTTGCTGACTTCCTTCCCGGCTCCACAACTTTGAGGAAGATCTCAGCCTTCTTTCCCACGCTGAGGTGCTTCGATGGTTGGCACACAACGTCTTTTTTCGGGTCCAAATTACCTGTCGCCCGAAATTTCGACACCATGTCGCGTATTGCCGCAGTTGAGGGAATCGGCCGACCCGGATTCTCCGCCGCGAAGTGATCGGAAACACGTTGGTAACTGGTACCTCCCAAGTGCCGTTCAACCATCTCGGTCCTTTCCGCTACCGTATACTTGTTATTAGGCATCTTCTACGCGATTTTTTTTTTTAATTTCCAATAACGACGCTATCAATTCGCTACGTAATGACGAACAGAAAGTTCGATACCCGGAAACGTGGGAGGCCTTTTGTTTATCGGTTCGGAAGTATGAGTGCCAGCCAATCACGATTCGTCTATGTATCATTTTTCGCGCGTAATTGATCACTAAGTGGTATCTAACAGGATGTTCGTTGCCCGAAATGATGGTTGTTTGTTTATCATCTCGGAAATGTGGGTGTCGGCCAATGACGAGTCGTCTGAGCATAATTTTTCGCGCGTAAAAGTATCCAACAGAAAGTTCGTTGACTGTAAATTTAATAATTTTTCGTGCGCAGAGGATATAACAGAAAGTTCGTCAACAGAGTCTGATAATTTTTTGCGCATCCCGAAAAATTTTTAAATTCAATAATAGATAAACATTCCAGATACTTGTTTACAGTGGTAACAGAAATGACAGAGATCGACACACAACAAGAGCTGGGCCTCGGTAGTACCGGCAAATCCGAGTGATAGGCTTTTTTGATTTCGAAGGTTATGAATACGGTTATGAAATTTACAGAAATAGAAAAACTTTTTATTAATTTCATTGAAATCTTCTGGGCATTGAGCAATTTGACACAGAGATGAGGCAATGTATGCCCCATAAAAAATTTGCGAAAATGCGCTTCGAAAATTGCATAATCGCTGTTATGTTTTTCTCAAATTTTCTAAAATTAGCAAGCACGAAGACTGAGATGAACTTCTGCCATGATTTTTTCTCCGAAGGATTTGCAGGCAGACCATCATAACTTACGATCGACTAGCTGAACACAGTTCTCCATAATATTTGCTTCGTGGACGAGTGCATGGTTTCACTCGTTACTGGTCTGACGAAGCAGAAACTAGTAGTCTCAATCTGATGTAACTTTATGTGATTGCATATGAGAATGTCTAGCCGACTCAGAAGGAAGTATCTGCGCATCATACAAGAACACACTGTCGGTGTCTTGAGAGCTATCAAAGTTATCCAAAGAGGCATACGTGCATTTTATTGATCGAAAATCACCTGTTCTTTGTTCGCAAGTACAACACGACTTTAATTAGTAATAATTGAAACATCCCTTTTTCGGAGTGGCCCAAAATTCTACCCTTTTGTATTAACAGGGTGAACCTTGTTGTATTCTGCTGCTGCTGTCCAGGTTTAACTACCATGAATTCGTGTGTCTTTAAATTTCTACAGATTAGGCGGTCGTCCAATCTGGAGCTCTGCTCATTCATCTGAAGCATGATTACTCGATTACAGTCTGTGGGCCTATAAGATGCACATGTCAGAGGCAGGATTGAAAACCTTCTAAAGCTGCGAGCAAGTATTTGAAACATTCCGGAGTTACGATTGCCTGGACTGCTCAAAGTTGGCTCAATACCCAACGAATGTTGTCTTCAGTATTTGCGGAGGCACTGTAGGTCTGAAGTCCAGCAAGTACCAGTAACTTGTACCACAACACTCCTCCAAGATCAAGGACCATTGATGTTTGCCTGTGCTGACTGTAGTTAGAGCCTAGCTAGGCTGGTGAGTTTCAGAATTCTCCAATTGCTGTAGCCTTATGTAGCAGAACTGGTGTCATTTCAATAACTTTTTAAAACCAATCGATTTCTTTGTTTTCAAATTATGAAAGGGTTTGTCTCACTTTGGTGTTCTTACTCATGTCTTGCACTTGAAATATGATCTTTATTTAAGGGGTAACACCACTCTAGCGCCAGCAAAAAAGGCCGAAATTTGATATTTTTTTTATTCAAGATATGGGTAATGGGATTGGGTTTATTTATTTAGGGTTTATTAAACACATATTGAAGTACGTAAACAAATTTTTTTATTGCTGCTTTTATACAAAATGGCTGTGACAGAGCCAGTTTCCAAAAAGGTCTTTTTTTTTTATACCTCCACGGGCGGAATCGTAACTCCGAAAGGATGAAAGCTAGAATAAAAGAAAGAGTTTCTTAAAGTACATGTTATTGGCTGAAGAAGTACATAGCCGTTTTTGGATTTAATGAAAACTTTTTTTATCAACAATTTACTGCAGATCTTTACGTCGAAAACGTGAACATTTCTGAGAACTTGTGCCATTATTGTAAAAACTGATTTAAAAATAAAACCCTATGTACGTCTTCAGCCAATAACATCTACTTTAAGAAACTTTTTTCTTTCATTCTAGCTTTCATCCTTTCGGAGTTACGATTCCGCCGTGGAGGTATAAAAAAAATGACCTTTTTGGAGACTGGCTCTGTCACAGCCATTTTGTATAAAAACTACAATAAAAAAATTTGTTCACGTACTTCAATATGTTTTTAAAAAACCCTGAATAAATAAACCCGATCCCGTTACCCATATCTTCAAAAGAAATATATCAAATTTCGACCTTTTTGCTGGCGCTAGAGTGGTGTTACCCCTTAAATAGGAGCCCCGAAGTGGTGTGAATATGAAAAGATTTTAAAACACTGAAAGCTTTATTTTACTTCTGCTTCAATGTTGACTACAATTTGCAAATGTGGGAAAGCAAATCGCATTAATTCAAAGTAAAACAACGATTCTCATCTCTGTTTTTTGTTTAAACTATGATTCCTTCTAAGCCTGTTTTGCAGACTCTGACGATTGATGATTAGACAACATTTTTGAATATTGTGACTGGGGCGTACCGTTTCAATATTGGTGATTGTCATCAGTCTCAGCGCAATTGATAGCACTTATTTCTTAAATTCGTATCGTATCGTATCGTATTATCAAATCATGTAGCTTTCTTATTAATCACATTGATCGCTGAATGCTATAGTTTTGGTATGTTCCAGAACTTGACTAGTGCGCACTCGTGCAATTTTCCCTGCCATTGGCACTCGGATTAATTAATAACTGTGCAAACCGCACTCCGTGTGCAAGAGTGCACACCAAGGAAATATGTCAATAGCGTGTCGTAACGACTGCTTAATAGTAGTTCAGATTTATCCACGGATGGTGAGGTTTGGAGTTAGATGACCTTGCTATGACTAATATCTTGCATTGAATGTGTGATAATTCTTACCTTGAACTTACAGGCGCAGGCATGGTGCCCAGTCTAGGATTCGGGCATTTCTCGAACACTCCACGACGTGGCGGCTCAAAGTGCGCTACTTGCTGCAACGAGGACTAATTTATTACAACATGACACTTATCCTTGTTATGCATTGAATGAACTTTGAGTTGGCTTCAATAAAGTTTTTCTGACTTACCTAGTTTAATTTATTAAAGTCACAACCCCAGGATACAATTAATCATTTCGTTCAAATTGGTTGTTCTCGATGAACTCGTTAATTCTAATCAATTTTCAGTCAGCTGGAGCTTCGAACACAACCTCTTGTGAACTGATGAAACCGTTGGTGTTAGTTCGTTGATTGTATTGAGTCATTATTTGAAACTAATTAGCCGATTTTTTATAAATCTCCATGGGTTATATTCACTTTATTTATCATTTACTTCGAATAAACGAACATAACCACACATGTCAACCTTACGCGAAATATTGACAGTCAGCCGGCTTCTATCTACAATGGCTGCTGATTTCTATCGACCGCACGCCAAAATCACCCTAGGGATTTTTCTGCGCAACGAGGGGTTATCCCCCATAAAATAGGAATTATCCGCCGGCTGGGCGGACGGACTGGGTGGTTTCACCTGATTCTCTCGGTATATGATATCTGGCTTTACGTCTGACTCTATAAGCGATTTTATAAGCGACTCGCACGGCTGCTTCACCTCAACTGCGGTACCTGAGCTCGGCGTTACTGCCTTTTTATAGTCAGTTGCGGCGTAGTATACGTTGACGCGGGGTCTCCTCGCCTATACTTCACCTGCTAGTGTGCGCGCGCCGCCCAGCTACCGGCTGGTGTCTACTGTGAATATGCTATACTCGTTACATGGCCTATGCTATAGTCTCGTTACAGTGAATATGCTATAGTTGAGTCACGCTCTATGCTATAGTCTAGTTACGTTACTGTGAATATGCTTGAAACGTTACAGTATATATAGCATTTGATTGTTGATGCAACGTGAAATCATAATCCAATGATTCTTCGAGTGGCAATCTAATATTATTATCACCTAGATTTTATATCCTAGAACAATTGTACTTTACGGAGAAAGACTTGTATTGATGTATGCAAAGGGATGCTATAATTAATAATATAAAGGGAGTTGGGTGGACCAAGTGGTGAAAGAAACATTTGAAAGTCAAGTAAGCTCTGTTTCTCTCTGAAGTGCGGTAAACACAGACCATTTATTACTTGAATCTCAAATCTATGACACATATTGTGGATACACTTGTTTCTGTAAATTGTTACAGACTGGCCAGAGGAATAATCCGAAAGGAGGAAGTATCATTTAAGAAGACTCGACCGATAGGATCACCACTGACTCACGTTAACGTAGACCTCCGTTACTGTTCACAATGAACGGGCTCTCGGGAGGTTTAATAGGAAGAGTTTACTTAAACGGACTATGTGAGTATATGAGTAGTTCTCACGAATTTGCGAAAATCGTGTCCATACTCAGTTTTGTATATTATTACCGTTGTATTGTAAACTTTCTATTTTTTCACGAAAACTATACTACTGGAGCTGCTCGTGCCATAGATCACTTAGGTGTTTTAATCTCACAATAACAAATGGCAGGTAACCGAATACTTCAAATATCATTCCCTCATCGTGTCCCAAACTACAATATTTGAATAATATTATATCATTAATTTATTGTGTTCTATAAATTTGACTAGTTTTGGCCATTACTAATGTTAAAAATAGTGCATTTAACAGTACATACCCTTTTCATAAGGTACTGAGTAAAAAATGATTGGAAAATTTAATTTTTATCTGGGTCCCAAAAAGAAAACTCATTCCCTCACTCTCTACTGAAACCTGGATGTACATTTCAATCGGATCCTAGGTTGCCGCGCTTATATATTTTTTGCAGTTGGCAGCATTGTCAATGAAGCCATACTATCATTGTTGCAAGGCTCGAAGAGATGTGTTGTTGTCAACCGGTTTTTAATTAATTATTTAAATGTTACATTTTTATGTCTCATTCCCTCACACCATCTGAGTATGAGGTAATTATTTCATTAGTAATTGTCATTATGCTGTTTCACATGTTTTGAGGGGTAGAAATTTTGCCTCGAATCGTAATTCGATTTGAAGTTAATGTTTGACTAGATTTTGTACGTTATGGTCGATTTTATCATTCCCTCACTATCATTCCCTCACTTCATTCTATTAATGAAAATTCTATTAATTCGAAAAAGGTGGGGACCACATAGTCAGCTGAGGTAAGTTACTTGTGTACTACATATTGAACATATAAAATTTTCAATTATCATAAATTATATTCTTATTATTACATGAAGTCATTTTTCGCAAATTCGTGAGAACTACTCATATAAGTTCTTACCTTGTTTATGCTGTCTTGGGTTTTTCGACAGTTAGGGCGTTGAGGGTTGAAGGGGGCTGTCAGGGCCGGCTGGTTGTGGAATTTCCCTGTATATGAGGTCTTCTAAGATGTCTATGATGGTGTGAGTACCCTGGTATCCTATGACGTGCGGCACCCAGAGCTGTTGCTCTTCTTCCGTGGGTTGGGGATTCACGGGTTGTTTGTGAGTGTATATTTCACAATCTTTAGGTTTCGTATTAGTTTTGTTATCTGAACTTGTAGCAAAATCCGAGTTTAGTGAGTTAGGACTGGGATTCTGTATTATATTTGAATTAGTTTGAATTATAGAACTTGTAGCAAAATCCGAGTTTAGTGAGTTAGGACTTGAATTCCGTATTATATTTGAATTAGAAATGATCACCGTGTCAGTACTAGTATCGTCGTCTGGGTTTAAATAAAGGGAAGGTAATTCCGCGGCCAACCACTCAGGTGCGTGGCTGTCTTTATTAAGATTTTGTATTGCTTTGCGCAATCTTTCTTCACGAGCTTTAGCCTTTGCTAGACGAGCGTTTGCTCGTTTCCCAGATCGGCGTTTGAATTTGTGTTTCTTCTTAGTGACTTCAGTTCCATTCATCTAAGGAAGGAAAGGAATTGATTAGAAACATTGGCTGGGGCCATAAGTGACGCTCGCCTCGATGTTCCCGTGTAGGGGGCAAAAGAATAGAAGTAGAAAATTTGTAGATGCCGAAACTAGCCTGGATTTCTCCGAGCTATATTACGGTATCCGAAACGTGGTTATTATATTGGCTGGATATGTTAATATCTCGCCCCGATATATGCTCGTCAGAGCGTGTAATTGTGTATTTATTTGGGACTTTTAATAAATGGAAATGTGGTCACTATTTGTTCTTACCTTGGCGTTGAAAGGAGAATAACGGGTTTTTCACTTTTATATTTTATTTATTTGATGAAATGTCCGTAAATCTAATTTTTATGTTTAGTATAAGCCGCGGGACCACTTCGCGTTGCCGAATAATATGCCAAGGGGCTTATGATGTTAAATTAACTTTATGCTCTCTTGAGTTTAACTGAATGTTCGATTATTTTTCGGATTTCAATTTCTTTGAGTAAAATGTTCGTTTTCAGACACAGTACGAATTTTTACTAATAGTTAATTCGTTTTTATTAAACACGCGTTTTCACTGAGTTGAATATTTGCGAGCTAAAGACACGATGTAACTTAGTGAGAGCTGAAGTTGGACTGAGTGTAGAAGCAAATGGCGGATGGGTCCCGGGGTTTATAAAGGGAAACCAAATAACGTTGCAAATAAACAGAAAGTTACGTTACTGAAACGACAGCAATAATAATAATAATAATAATAATAATAATAATAATAATAATACGCGTCGATCGTAAAGTGAAGAAGAAAGTAGCCAAATGTAAAATAAACCACGGGCCCTGCCCGCCGTTCACTATTGACCCGGCACTGGCACGGACCTAAAGCGAGGCGCTGATTGGCTACTCTTAATCTTTAATAACTTGGACACCGTTGATCGGATGAAGTTTTCGAAAAGGAAATTTCGTCTCAAAATCCAACGAGGAATTCACCTATTCCTTCCGGCCCGGGGGTCTTGGGTCACCCTGTATAATATTTTTTACTAACTCTCTATGAGGATTTCTTTAGAGAAAAGGGATTCTTATATTGGACGGGTGATCATCACGTGTCACAGTCTGGGTAGTAGAGGATAGTCCTAATACGAAGGGTGAGTTTCCATGTTGTGTCCTTATTTATTATAATTAAACAAATAGGGAAAAAATAAAATAAAATAAAATAAATAAATAAATAATACAACAAAATATTCAGTTGAAGGAAATAAAGGATAAAGAAGAATGGTATCAGGGTACCTCTCTGGTAGTGACTAGATGAAAGGAGCACAGAGGTAAAAGTCATTTTCTGATAGGTGGTGATATTGATAAGGGAATGAGCAAAAGACTAGCGCATCGTTCTGATAGCGGAGTCGCCCTCCTAGTGCGGAGGGGGGTCACGTACGTAAGAAACCCCCACAAACCATAGATTCAAGTCCCGAGCACGTCCTTGAATCACAGAGTCAAAGTAATTCTCATAGACATAGTATCCCAATCAATAATAGATATAGCCAGGGAAATAGTGGTCCGTGTGTTGTACACCTTTTTGATGAGGATAGGAGCGAGTTCGGAGGTAATACTCATCCAATTTTAGTTGGGAGGCTGATTAAACAGGCGGGGATCGGGATTTCTTTATTACAGGTTCGTTCATCCACAGGAATGAGGAAAAGGATTTTATTAACGTTGGCTATGGACTAGTGCCTGCCCCGACGTTAGTGTGTATAGAGAGAGAGTTCAACGTTGGCGTAGAAGATAGTTCTCGCCTCTGCTATTGAACGTGTTAGATGCTGGAGTAAGCTAAGGTCACTAAACCTTGGCATGTACCACAGTGTCTGAAGCGTGTGTAAGAAAATGATTTAAAGCTGGCTTAAGTATTTAATATACCTAGCCCCGGCTTCGTTGATGTAGGATTTGGATTTGTGAGGTTGAGAGAAGGTGAGTATTTACCTTGATTTGAGTTGGTTGAATTTATTCACTTGTTTATTAAGAGTTTGAATATAAATTGATTTATATAAAGTAATTCTTAAAAGTGCCAAACCACACGAGACTTTCGCGGCTTACTGATCTCGATGTTATTTTATATGAATAAAATAATTCTCAATGCGTTAAAATCACGGGAGTTTACTTCTTCGATGTTACTTTATAATGAGCGTGCGGCCGCGGGCACGAGTTAGAGTTTATTCACTGAAGTTAAAGTTCGGCTATACGCGGAGTAATTATCCGGACTTGCTTCTATGAGCTCTCTTCGTAGACTGCCGGGTAGTCTCTGAGTAATCTAACGGTAGGTAGCGGTAGTAATGGCGGCTGTATGGCGGCTGTCTTGTGTGGTAAGTGGGGGCCTTATATACGCCTTAAGATCTAGGTAGTGAGAGTTGTTTACATCCCTTGCATTCTTGGACTCTGGCCGCGTGCGTATGACTCATGCGCAGCTGCTGTTATTGTAACGGTTGACCGGACGTGATTCTTGGTATTGTTTTCGTGCTTGCTGCTGCACGTGGTATTGAGTCATATGCCTGTTGCCAAGGGTCCTTATCCTATATTATTCTATCCTATGGAATTTTAAGTGTTATATGGTATCTTATATAGAGAATGAATTCCTCTTGATATATTCGGGGTGATTCGTTCTCTATATTCCTTATTCTATTTCTTATAGTTAGTTAGATATAATATTTTAAAGATATATGCATGTGTATAGTTAATGCATGAATATAATTTGGGTATAAAGTTAACATGAATATGTTATATGGGTTATACTGAATATAGTTATAATAAGCATATGAAGTATAGTAAATGAATATGTATTATAACAAGTATATGAATATAGTATATGAAGTTAACATGAATATATTATACGGAGTTATATTGAATATAGTTTTATATAATTTTACGTGGTTTATACCAGAGGGTAATAGTACTGTGTACCGTGGTTGATATATTCTCGGTTGTAGATGTGATACCGGTTTAGAGGCTGAGTTATCCTCTGATGTGGACCACTGATGGTAAAATAGATTTCTTATATCTTAGTTGGGTATTATAGGTTTAATATCATTCAAGAGTGAAGAAGGATTTGGTCTGTTAGTGTCTGTCGTTGGTAAGTACGTGTTCCATATGGTAAGTTGGTGAGAATGTCACAATGGCAAAGCAGCATTTTTAAGAGGTCTAAGGCCAGAAATAGACGAGAAAATTTCAACTATACCAAACACTCTTAAAGAATTGATAGATTTGGCACGAAGGGTAGAAAAACAAATAGAAATTATAAGAAATCTCGGACGTGGAGAACAAGTTGAAAATATAGAGATAGTCAAGGTTAATTATGCTCAAGGTAAACCAAAGAATTGTACGATTTGTGGTAGACAAAATCATGAGACCCAAGATTGTCGGTCAAACAGAAATAATATTAATCGAGAACGGGGAAATCAATTCCAAAATAATGTGGATCCAAGGAATCAATTTTTAAACCGCCAACAATTAGGCCAGTCAAATTATCAGAATTTTAATAATCCAAGGAATTCGGTTCCAAATTACGCGAGAAATCAAGCGAACTTTCAAAACAATTTCGATACGAGAGGTTCATATCCAAACCCGCAACGAAATCTTGGGAATTACCCACCGCGAGGTAACAATTTCAATCCACAATATCAATATTCGAATCAACAGCGAAATCAGGGCAATTATCAAGCGCGCAGTAACGACTTTAATCAAAGGAACCAATATACAAACCAACAGCAAACCCAAAATTATAATCCAAGAAATCAACCTAGTCCTCAACAAGGGCAAGGGCAGACGCGATATGTCCCGCGAGAAGGTAGAATGAATTTCCAGCAAAGCCAGATACAGAGTCAGGATTAACCCATAGAACGAGATCTGTGCCGATATTGTAAGAGTTACGGCCATTTAATAGATGATTGTCTCAAAAGACAACAGAACAATCAGTATAGGCAGGAATTACGCAATAAAAATCAATCTCCGGTTCCGGGAAACTGGCAAGGCCCTTCGAACAACGGCGTGAATTCGGAGGCCACCAACAGACCCAACCGCGCCATAACAATGATTCAGAGTTACCCATTGAAAAACGAATAAATTTATCGCAAAACAAAATTCATAACAAAATCAAAAGGTTACCAACGAATGCTAGTGGATCAAATATTTCTAATATTTACATATGCGAATATACTGAGGACGAAGCACCATGTACAAATAACGCTGGGGCAAATATTTCTTGCGCAACCGCAATCGAGGATGAAGAAGACGACTATGCTGTGAGTTTGTTTACACAAATACCGAAAGAAACCTATACAACAACGATTCCGTCCACAGAAGTAGAAGCCGACGAACTACAGAACAGAAGTACTTTTATGTTAGACACAGGATCGGATTTGAATCTTATTAGGAATTATTGCATAAAACCGGAAATAATAATAGATGAGAGTAAGAAGTATTGTCTTAAAGGGATCAGGGGCAGATGTTGTGACACTGGGAGAAGTACCCATAGTTATAGCAGGTACGCGAGGAAATTTTCAAATAATTCCAGAAGATATTCCGATTCAGCAACACGGTATAATAGGATCACAATTTTTTCGCGAAAACGATGCAAAGATAAATTTTGAAAAAGGAGGATTAGAATATGGAACGACGTTTATTCCGTTTTTCAATCAGGAAGAAGACATTTTACGCGACAATAATTACGGAGACGTTATAGAAGCTAGCAATGAAAGAAAAATTTCGCCGATTTCGGATGAAAAACCTAAAGTTTACTACGGATATACTAACTCCGGTCTAAATTATAACGAGAATTTGAAAAATCTGAAAACGATTCGAATACCACCTAGGACACGGAAGAAAATTTGTATCGATCTTCAAGAAACCGATTTGCACGAAGGATATTTACCGTTATTAATACCTGGTCATAAGATTTATTTAGGTGATGCAATGGTAACAAACCGGAACGATAGGGCATATCTTTACGCGATTAATACAACCAATGAACTAGCAAATTTGACGATACCACCGCAAAAACTTCCAGAAGTAGACGTAATGGAAAATTGGCCAGAATCAATTAACAAAACTAATAACAACGAAATAATAGAAAGAAATCCTCAAAAATTCATGAAAATTTAATAATTCAGAATACCGATGAAAGCAAAGCGCAACTCAGTAATAATATTAATAAAGTCAGAGAGGAAGGAAGTACGGATAAAGTAAATGAAAAACCTTTAGCGGTCAAGAGCGATTCAACAAATAGATTAAAGGAACATAGGAAAATCAAGTCAAGTAAAGGTAGATCAAGACCAGCGATAGATAAAACTAGTAAGATGAAAAACTCCAAAGGCAATAGAAGCTTTTCAAGTAATAAAGTTAGGAAATTAAACAGTTCCGAGGTAATCAGTAAATTTGAAAGTAACGGAAAACATATGGCAAACGTAATCGTAGTAAATGATACGGAGAATACGACTAGTCCTACGGATAGTTCAGATGACGAATCCATGATAGAAACTAGATTTTGCATGAAGATTCAAGCCTCACCTCAAATTCTTCAAGATAGATCGGAAATTTTGGAGACTTTATTGCGTTTAGATCATTTAAATAGAGAGGAAAAGGAAAATGTTAAGAGCATAATTCACGAGAATTCCGATATATTTCATTTTCCTGGAGATTATTTAGGCTGTACCAATGCCATTAAACATAAAATAATCACAAATGACGATCAACCAATTCACACTAAACAATATCGCTATCCGTATATACATAAGGAAGAGATCCAAAGACAGGTGAAGGAATTATTAGACTCAGATATTATTCAACCTTCATCATCCCCTTATAATTCTCCTTTATGGATAGTGCCCAAGAAACCCGACTCCAAGGGTAATAAAAGGTGGAGAATGGTTATAGATTATAGAACCTTAAACGAGAAAACATTAGGAGACGCATACCCCCTACCCAATATCCAGCGCCGGACTTTGGCCTAGGCCAACCTAGGCCATGGCCTAGGGGCGGCGCACTTCGGTAAGGCGGCATTCGATTTTTTAAAAATTTATTATTAATATTAAATATTCGAGAAGTAGGTGATAGCTCATGGGAAAGTTCATGATTAGCAAAAAAAAAAAAATAGACGTAAAATGTATTATTTAAAATTTACTATAACCAGCGATTCTCCTGCTGTCGGAGCGGCGCAGGAGAGTGGCCTAGGGGCGGCAAATTTCTAAGTCCAGCGCTGCCAATATCACCGATATAGATCAATTGGGAGGAGCAAAATATTTTTCTGTATTCGATTTAGCTTCAGGATTTCACCAAATTGAGATGGAAGAAAAAGATGAAGGTAAGACCGCATTTTCAACGCCACATGGACATTATGAGTTTTTAATAGAATGCCTTTTGGGTTAACGAATGCCCCCGCAACTTTTCAAAGATTAATGGACACAGTATTGACAGGGCTGCAAGGGATAGAAATGTTCGTATATCTCGACGACATTGTCCTTTACGCAAAATCACTAAACGAACACGGAAAAAAGTTTGAAAATTTAGCGGAAAGGTTAAGAGTAGCGAATCTAAAACTTCAGCCGGATAAATGCGAATTTTTGAGAAAGGAAGTGGCATATCTTGGTCACATAATTGGGGAAGATGGAATTCGCCCAGATCCAAAGAAATTAAAAGCCGTAGAATCATTCCCAGTACCAAGAAATCGAAAGAATATTCAAAATTTCTAGGTTTAGCCGGATATTACCGACGATTCATTAATAATTTTTCCGATATCGCGAAACCACTCACTAACTTACTGAAAAAAGATACAACTTTTATTTGGACATCAGATCAACAGAAAGCATTCGAGACTCTCGGTCAATTATTATGCAAACAACCTATACTTCAGTATCCTAATTTTAATCAAGACTTCATATTAACGACAGACGCTTCTTACCATGCTGTCGGAGGAATACTTAGTCAAGGAGAAATCGGTAGAGATTTACCTATTGCATATTTTTCTGGAGTCTTGACCGGAGCAGAGCTCAATCATTCAACGATAGAAAAAGATGTGACATCCTCACAAATTTACCAAGAGATGCACCCAACGACTAGTAACAGACGTTAGGAACCCTTCTTTACCCTTCATTAATACATTAAGTAATTCATAACCAACCATAGATATTCATCTTACTTAAGATACAACTAGCTTACCATAGGTATATCTGAAGCCTACCTTACCACTCGTATATAACTAACCATAGGTTTATAAGACTATATTAACCAACATCGATAACTGGTTCTTGATTACCGACCGTAGTATGAGCAAGGGATAAACTCACGACGTACGGTAAAACCCAACGGTCGACACTTTACCACTCATGAATAACATATATCCAATAAGGATTAACACTCAACTAACGATAATAAGATATAACCCGTTGCTCAAACTACGAAGTTTCACCACCAGAAGAATTATACCATATACATACCATATATGCGATTCTGTGGAAAGTTGTAAGCCGTGTGGGTAGGCAACCCGCATATTTACTGAAATGGCAACGCTGTCGTAGGGACAGTCGAACGTCTGTATCTACAGATGACATAGCAGCAGCTTTCACGACGTTTGGTCAGAATCAAGTGACAGAATGACATATTTGAGGTTGATCGTAATATCACTAGTAAGACAACGGGAATCGATATTCATTCGTGAAGAAGTGGTAACGAATTAGCGAATTGATTGCAGATGACGATTTCTGTTTATTTGCAACGTTATTTGGTTTCCCTTTATAAACCCCGGGACCCATCCGCCATTTGCTTCTACACTCAGTCCAACTTCAGCTCTCACTAAGTTACATCGTGTCTTTAGCTCGCAAATATTCAACTCAGTGAAAACGCGTGTTTAATAAAAACGAATTAACTATTAGTAAAAATTCGTACTGTGTCTGAAAACGAACATTTTACTCAAAGAAATTGAAATCCGAAAAATAATCGAACATTCAGTTAAACTCAAGAGAGCATAAAGTTAATTTAACATCATAAGCCCCTTGGCATATTATTCGGCAACGCGAAGTGGTCCCGCGGCTTATACTTAACATAAAAATTAGATTTACGGACATTTCATTAAATAAATAAAATATATAAAAGTGAAAACCCGTTATTCTCCTTTCAACGCCAAGGTAAGAACAAATAGTGACCACATTTCCATTTATTAAATATCCCAAACGAATACACAATTACACAATTACACGCTCTGACGAGCATATATCGGGGCGAGATATTAACGTATCCAGCCAATATAATAACCACGTTTCGGATACCGTAATATAGCTCGGAGAAATCCAGGCTAGTTTCGGCATCTACACATTTTCTACTTCTATTCTTTTGCCCACCTACACGGGAACATCGAGGCGAGCGTCATTTATGGCCCCAGCCAATGTTTCTAATCAATTCCTTTCCTTCCTTAGATGAATGGAACTGAAGTCACGAAGAAGAAACATAAATTCAAACGCCGATCTGGGAAACGAGCAAACGCTCGTCTAGCAAAGGCTAAAGCTCGCGAAGAAAGATTACGCAAAGCAATACAAAATCTTAATAAAGACAGCCGCGCACCGGAGTGGTAACCTTCCCTTTATTTAAACCCAGACGACGATACTAGTACTGACACGGTGATCATTTCTAATTCAAATATAATACGGAATCCAAGTCCTAACTCACTAAACTCGGATTTTGCTACAAGTTCTATAATTCAAACTAATTCGAATATAATACGGAATCCAAGTCCTAACTCACTAAACTCGGATTTTGCTACAAGTTCTATAATTCAAACTAATTCAAATATAATACGGAATCCAAGTCCTAACTCACTAAACTCGGATTTTGCTACAAGTTCTATAATTCAAACTAATTCAAATATAATACGGAATCCAAATCCTAACTCACTAAACTCGGATTTTGCTACAAGTTCAGATAACAAAACTAATACGAAACCTAAAGATTGTGAAATATATACTCACAAACAACCCGTGGACCCTCAACCCACGGAAGAAGAGCAACAGGTCTGGGTGCCGCACGTCATAGGATACCAGGGTACTCACACCATCATAGACATCCTAGAAGACCTCATATACAGGGAAATTCCACAACCAGCCGGCCCTGACAGCCCCCTTCAACCCTCAACGCCCTAACTGTGGAAAAACCCAAGACAGCATAAACAAGGTAAGAACTCATATACTCACATAGTCCGTTTAAGTAAACTCTTTCTATTAAACCTCCCGAGAGCCCGTTCATTGTGAACAGTAACGGAGGTCTACGTTAACCTGAGTCATTGGTGATCCTATCGGTCGAGTCTTCTTAAATGATACTTCCTCCTTTCGGATTATTCCTCTGGCCAGTCTGTAACAAAGAATTATTTGCAATAGTACAGTCGGGGAACCGGATTCTGAAGCTCCTTATCCCGTGCTGAACGCAACTGGACATACACCTTTAATTTAATTGATGTTCAAGTTGGCATGAGATTAAAACGACATTAGCTCAACTGATAAGTTAGCGATCTGCTCTGCTTTTTTTCAGAGAATGTCAATTCGCATAACCTCTTGAATGCACAAGTGATTGAAAAATCTGTTACATCGGATAACCCCAAAATGCGCGTACATTTTTTCGAATTAGTTTGCTCCTAAAATGAACTAGTGCTCGTAAAGTGTTCATATCGTTGAGGGAGGGCCCTAATGAACCTCATATTATATTCTTTCATGAAACCGGATCGAATTTTAATCATTTTAAAGTTCTAGCTGAAATTAATAAAATCAGCCTGCGAAATTTTAAATTCAATCTTAAATATAGGAGGATTACGCACCAACGATGAATCGCAGGCTATTCAAAATTTGGCAATGCTTTGGCAAAATTTGGCAGAACACTTAGGCAAAGAATCTCAAGTATCGGATCTAATATCGGTCGTCTCGTTACTCAGAAAGCATAGTTAACATTTTTTATTTCAAAGACTCTGCAGTTCATTGTCATAAGTGATGCGGAACATAGGTTTCAATATGAGAATAATATCTATACCGCACTTTGTGCTTAACATGTGTGTGAAGGGTATGCTCCGTTTGGGAAGCTAATTGGAATAAGAATTATATGCAAGGAGCAAACGGCGTTGCTAGAAATCTATGTCAGTAAATTGCATTCTGACGATCGGTAAAAATCGTCTCGGTTTCATGAAAGAATATAACATTAGCTTTTATTAGGGCCCTCCCTTGACCCTATGAACACTTTACGAGAACTAGGTTATTTTAGGAGCAACCGAATTCGAAAAAACGTACGCGCATTTTGGGGTTAACCGATGTGACAGATTTTTCAAGAGCATTTTAAAATGATTAAAAATCGGTCCGGTTTCATGAAAGAATACAACATTAAGTTTCATTAGGGCCCTCCCTTGACCCTATGAACACTTTACGAGAACTAGGTTATTTTCCAACCACTTGTGAATTCAAGAGGTTATGCGAATTGACATTCGCTGAAAAAAAACAGAGCAGATCGCTAACTTATCAGTTGAGCTAATGTCGTTTTAATTTCATGCCAACTTGAAAATAATTAAAATCAAAGGTGTATGTTCAGTTGCGTTCAGCGCGGGATAAGGAGCTTCAGAATCCGGTTCCCCGACTGTACGTTGTGTCAAACACTTTAGACCTTATCTATATGGTAAAAGATTTACTTTAGTAACAGATCAGAAACCGTTAGTTTGGCTTCATTCTATAAAAGACCCCACCTCAAGACTAAAACGCTGGATATTAAAATTATGCGAATACGAGTACAAGGTAGTTTATAAGGTTGGGAAGAGTAACGTCAATGCAGACGCGTTATCAAGAAATCCCGTGATAGTAGAAAACGGAGGCCTTATGCAAGATCGCGCGAATGAATCAGACGAATCGGACGAACCAAGGGAATGGTTAGATATTCAAGAAGTTGACACCTGCGAACGAAGTCTCAATACAATACTAATTAAAAATTCACTCTTCAGAAATCTTAATTTACCAGGAATTTTCACAATTAGCACACATGACGTTTTAGAACCAAGCGATAAGCCAATAAGACAAGATAATAGCAAGACGGAGACGCGAGGTTGTGGAATAATTTCAGAAATCAAGGGTAGATTATCAAAACAGGATGGAAACTGCGCATTCTTTATAACCATGAGGAACAACCCATGCGACGAAGGGTCAAGAGATTTACAATCCGAAAACAAACTGCCAAAGTATACAGATCTAACCTTAGGTAGAGCCAGAGTATTGGAGATAGGAGATAAGCGATACATAGGCTTACCCATAAAAGAAACAATAAATACGCGATTAGATCCGGAAATCCTCACCGAAGCCTTGAAGTCATTACTAGATACAACAATAGAACTCCAGTTAGAACAGATAATCTTAGCCAAAACACCGAGGATCGACGACGTGGAATGGGAAGAAATTTTTAGTTTAATACTGAAAATTTTTGACGGAAGTTTATGCAGGGTAAGAATATGTAATAATTTGACCGAAAATATTTCCAAAAAAGATAGCTTGAAAACAATACGAATCGATGACTATACGGATGACGAAACCGAAAAATTCAATCCCATGATAGAGGAAACACGAAACGATATAGAGCAATTCGAAGTATTCAAAGACCCGATTGATGAAGACAGTGGTTCGGAAGACGACGACAATGACGAAGACGATTTAAATCCACCCTTAAATCTCTTAGAAGTTACGGGAACACACTCTAACGTTATTACGATAAGAGATAATATAGGAACGAAAGAAGGAGCGATAGCTTGGTTTGCGCTTGAAAACAGAGCCGATAGATTCAGGAGGAAAGATACTTCCGGGAAGGAACAGGGCAGTGAAATTAGGAAAAAGCAATAATTTTGCTCGAGGAGAAACTTGGTATAGGCAAAGGAAATCCCGAAAACAATACGTGATGTTTTTAGCAGAAGACGGTGATAAAATGAACCAATTAAAATCAGCAATATCAGAATTAAAAATCTTATTGAGGCAAACAAATGTAACAACATTGCATATATCAGAAACTAAAGAAGGCGTTAACGGGATCCCATGGAAATAGATACTCCATTTATTACGAACCACATTTATGGATAATTCGTTAAAAATTTTGATTTGTACCAATCAAATTATCGAACCATTACGATCAGAACGTTTAGCTATTATAGAAGAGGCCCACGCATCGGCGATAAGAGGACATAAGGGAGTAACCAAGACATATAATCGAATCAAACAGCAATATTACTGGATAAACCTAAAAGAAGAAGTTCAAAAATATATCTCAGAATGTATAAGTTTTCAAAAGAAAAAATTAGTTCGGGTAAAGACTAAACAACCAATGGTAATAACCGATACTTCAGTCACAGCGTTCGATAAAATTTCAATGGATATTGTAGGTCCACTTCCGACGACAAAGAAAGGCAATTCATTTTTATTAACCATGCAGGATAACCTGACTAAATATTCAATAGCTGTACCATTAAAAAGGCGAATGCACAAGAGATAGCCGAAGGATTTGTCAAATATTTTATTTGCCAATTTGGTACGCCAAGAGCAATATTAACTGATCAAGGACAAGCGTTTATAGGAAAACTTATGAAAGAAGTCGCGAAATATTTTAAAATCCAACAATACAAAACCACAGCATTTCATCCACAATCGAATGGATCGTTAGAAAGATCTCACCATGTATTAGTAGAATATCTTAAACATTATATCAATAAGGAACAGGATTGGGACGAGTTAGTATTATTCGCTATGTTTTCTTATACTAGCGTACATGAAGCGACGAAATACACGCCATTTGAATTAGTTTACGGACGAATAGCACGTATGCCCTCGAGTAGAGTACCGCCGGATGGAGAACTCAGGTCATACAACGAATACATTTCTGAACTTTTAGACGAACTCCATAGCGTTAGAATGGATGCAAAGGATAATTTGGTAAAAGCAAAACTAAAAAGCAAGGATTGCTACGACAAAAAATTAAATCCGCAGGAAGTACGGGTAGGACAGCAGGTATATACGATGAAGGAAAAAGAAGGGAAATTCGGAGATCATTACAATGGACCATATGAGGTGCTAGAAATACTAGATAAGGAGAATATCAGAATAATGAAAATTTGTAGTAGGGTAATATTAGTTCAAAGCAATCGGAATTTAGAAGGTTGGGTAAAGGTTATCTTACACGCACATCAGTGCTCAACTCGCACATCAGTGCTCAGTGCTCGCTTGTATCAACAAGCGAATCATTTAGTAACAACCACTTATTTTTTAAGCGCGTACAAAATAAGAGACGGATCCAACGCTTTTAGAGATTTATTATGGTCTGCGCATCATAGAAGCGAGGATAATGACATACGAATGATCAGCGATCAAGGGAATGTGACTTATATTAAAATAACCACAAATGGAAATCATCACGTAATAAGAATGTCACTAGAAGCGAATGAATGATAATGTAAATCCCAACACCGAGACTAAGAAATTAAGATTAAATCAACGTACCCAATCTCCTATTCTCTTTTGCAGATGCTTGGTAATATACTTGATAATATGACACCGAAACCCACATTCAGATTTAGAAGAAATCCGGGAGCAGATCCTCCTTTAACAATAGAAATCAAAGAAAAGGAGATACTTATAACGCACTCACGTTTCCACCTCGACATTGAAAAGCGCATAATAATGGATCTATTAGATGACGAAATACTAATTCCGAATAGTTACCAAATAAAAACATGCTTCAATATAGAACAACATAGCGTCATTGGACTTTTAAGGAATCGTAATAGAGGAGTGCCAGAAATGATTTTGATAATCGTTAGTTCGGATCACACAGACGTATGGGTCAGAATAACCAAGAAGCACGAATATTACTACTTCCAATACGAGATTATCGAAGGGTATCCATGCAGGGTGGTGCACGACGACCTTTTGCATGAAGACGTATTATTTTTAGGGAACGAAGTTCAAGCCCCCATTAGTATAGTCTACGAATTACCTAGTTCTTATTTAGGATAATAGAGTTTAACGTTAAGGTTCATATTTCCTACCTAACACCTAGCATTTTAACTTACTTTTGATTCAAATAATATAACTTGTATGTACGTATGTATCGTATACTTCTATTTGAAATTTTTAATTAAATGAATTTAAGGTTATAAGTCGCTCGTTTGAATCTTCTCGAGATAATAAGCATATCTTCAGTAGACGATTCTTGAATAAAATCTATACTTACATTTTCAATTTACAATTTTAATAGTTAGATTTTTTCAAGGTAACTTTCTTCTAATTAACATAAGGTATAACTTTCAGAAATGACTGGACTGCAGGGAAGAATTGAGCAGGAAATAATTTTCGAAGATGTTATTACGCAAGCATTTATTGAAACGAAAGAAGAAAATGGGAACATAATAGTACAATGCAATAGGGAATTTTGCGAAATAGAAAGAATAATTCTAACTTATTCAATACGGAAAAATTCACTCAAAGTACAAAGGAGATATTATTAAGGATTCTCTTTTGATTATAACTGTATAGGAGAAACATTAAGGAAGGATATTTACGATCCAATGGGAGAGCTTCTCATAGTTTTCATTAGCAACGATTACATAAATATTGAAATAAACGGCACTGAACATGACAATATATATGAACAACCCGCCTTCAATGGAGGAGAAATAATTACTTATGTGACGTTCTCACCAACTTACCATAAGGAACACGTACTTACCAACGACAGACACTAACAGACCAAATCCTTCTTCACTCTTGAATGATATTAAACCTATAATACCCAACTAAGATATAAGAAATCTATTTTACCATCAGTGGTCCACATCAGAGGATAACTCAGCCTCTAAACCGGTATCACATCTACAACCGAGAATATATCAACCACGGTACACAGTACTATTACCCTCTGGTATGAACCACGTAAAATTATATAAAACTATATTCAATATAACTCCGTATAATATATTCATGTTAACTTCATATACTATATTCATATACTTGTTATAATACATATTCATTTACTATACTTCATATGCTTATTATAACTATATTCAGTATAACCCATATAACATATTCATGTTAACTTTATACCCAAATTATATTCATGCATTAAGGGGAGGGACCAATCGAATTTGACCGACCGATCTAGAGAATTCTAAATTCTCGAATATCTCCGAAACGGGGGTATCAATCGGATCGTCCTTGCGGCAGCCGATGTTTGAGGAGTAATGACATCGAGTTTTCTTGTAAAATGCATGAAACCTTTATTCTTTTTTTTTTATGCGACGAAAAATGTGGGCGGGTGACTTATTTCGACTAGCATCAGTGCCCACGCATCATTGACGCGGACAAAAGTATGTAACAACAAGTCTATACGGTATGACGAGCACACCCATTACAAAACATCTGCGTTCCATGCAGTAATAAAGTAGAAAAGTGCAATTCAGATTTCATTGTAATTAGCGATTAAAAATTGTTGGGCAGCCATGGTAAATGGTTGGGTTGTCATGGCAATCCTTAGTTTCCGAGATGCAACAATGTAGTCCACCGTCTGCAGTACCGACGAAATGACTCTGCGCTGTCCTTTCTTTCTCGGGCATTTCGGAAACTAAGGATTGCCATGACAACCCAACTATTAACCATGGCTGCCCAACAATTTTTAATCGCTAATTACAACGAAATCTGAATTGCACTTTTCTACTTTATTACTGCATGGAACGCAGATGTTTTGTAATGGGTGTGCTCATCATACCGTATAGACTTGTTGTTACATACTTTTGTCTGCGTCAATGATGCGTGGGCACTGATGCTAGTCGAAATAAGTCACCCACCCGCATTTTTCGACGCATAAGAAAAAAAAAAAATAAAGGTTTCATGCATTTTACAAGAAAACTCGATGTCATTACTCCTCAAACATCGGCTGCCGCAAGGACAATCCGATTGATACCCCCGTTTCGGAGATATTCGAGAATTTAGAATTCTCTAGATCGGTCGGTCAAATTCGACTGGTCCCTCCCCTTAACTATACACATGCATATATCTTTAAAATATTATATCTAACTAACTATAAGAAATAGAATAAGGAATATAGAGAACGAATCACCCCGAATATATCAAGAGGAATTCATTCTCTATATAAGATACCATATAACACTTAAAATTCCATAGGATAGAATAATATGGGATAAGGACCCTTGGCAACAGGCATATGACTCAATACCACGTGCAGCAGCAAGCACGAAAACAATACCAAGAATCACGTCCGGTCAACCGTTACAATAACAGCAGCTGCGCATGAGTCATACGCACGCGGCCAGAGTCCAAGAATGCAAGGGATGTAAACAACTCTCACTACCTAGATCTTAAGGCGTATATAAGGCCCCCACTTACCACACAAGACAGCCGCCATACAGCCGCCATTACTACCGCTACCTACCGTTAGATTACTCAGAGACTACCCGGCAGTCTACGAAGAGAGCTCATAGAAGCAAGTCCGGATAATTACTCCGCGTATAGCCGAACTTTAACTTCAGTGAATAAACTCTAACTCGTGCCCGCGGCCGCACGCTCATTATAAAGTAACATCGAAGAAGTAAACTCCCGTGATTTTAACGCATTGAGAATTATTTTATTCATATAAAATAACATCGAGATCAGTAAGCCGCGAAAGTCTCGTGTGGTTTGGCACTTTTAAGAATTACTTTATATAAATCAATTTATATTCAAACTCTTAATAAACAAGTGAATAAATTCAACCAACTCAAATCAAGGTAAATACTCACCTTCTCTCAACCTCACAAATCCAAATCCTACATCAACGAAGCCGGGGCTAGGTATATTAAATACTTAAGCCAGCTTTAAATCATTTTCTTACACACGCTTCAGACACTGTGGTACATGCCAAGGTTTAGTGACCTTAGCTTACTCCAGCATCTAACACGTTCAATAGCAGAGGCGAGAACTATCTTCTACGCCAACGTTGAACTCTCTCCTCTATACACACTAACGTCGGGGCAGGCACTAGTCCATAGCCAACGTTAATAAAATCCTTTTCCTCTTTCCTGTAGATGAACGAACCTGTAATAAAGAAAACAAAGAATAAACGTCGCGGAGGAAAACGAGTACGGGCGCGTATAGCTAAAGCAATAGCTCGAAAACAACGATTCAATGAAACATTAAATAAAACAACGCCCGACTGGCTAAAAGAATACCTTATCGAAATCTATTCAAATCCTACTGACGAAGATAGCCGCGATACTATAATATTACCAAAAGACAATATTCAAACCACTTCGGAGTCTACTAAAGTTACACAAGTACCCTCATACGAGGAGGACCTTCCACCATACCCAACGTACGAGCAGGAGGAACCATTTTTCGGGTTTCTAGAGGAAACTCCAAGGACCTTTGTACAGCACTCGATCGACTACCAAGGAACAAGGTGTGTAGTCGATACCTTAGAAACAACCTTGACCAGACGATTCTTTGAGACCAGCCATCTTGACAACCCCCATCAACCCGCTACGCCCAAAATCATCGAAATCGTCGATCTGGAATAAAGGTAAGAACCATATACTCTTATTTCACCCTTATAATTTACTGTTACCTTTTAACCTCCCGCAAACCCGTCCATGTGGATTTAAAGGAGGCAGCGTTTAACCTGAACGTCGAATCTTCGGAAATTGATCAAATCGGACCAGGATCCTAGGCTCTTGCTCCCTTTTCTTCTTTTAACGATAACCGCACGTCAGTCTATAACACCATCCTTTTCTGTGTTCTGCTCAAACGCCTCTAAATCATCTGTTCTTTGCTCCTGTATAAAGGCTTCTTTTATATTCGAAATGCATTCGCGTATTCTCGCCGCGTATGTTACTACATCTTCACCCTTTTTCTGGAATATGTTACCTAATTCTCCCTGACATAAGTTTACTGATTTCGCAGGACCATAAATTTCATTAATTCGTGTTGTTAACTCATTTATTGTGTCAAATTGCTCATTTTCAAGCACGCGTCTGGCTGGACCTGTAATTCTGCTCTTTATTATTCTTGTTAAACTTCGTTCTACTGACGGCAGTACCATATCTCGAGCGTCCCTACACCCTAATATAAAACTTCGCACATCCGACGGTTGGCCGTCGAATACTGGAACTGCAGCTAAAGCATCTTTAATTGGAATAAAATTTTGCGGGGCTGTTCCCGATGTTCCTGGATCTGATTGATCTGGCATTTTATTATATTTTATCTTGATTTTCCTCTCTTCACTAAATTTAATATCTTTCTCTTCGTTTCATTTTTCTGTGTCAGTATTTATATTTTCTACTGCGATTAATTCCTCTATATTTTGATTCGTTTTCTGACTCGCTTTCTTACTTTCTTTAAGAATTTCCTCTAATTCCCCGGGAAATAATTGTGTGCCTTGACTTGCTTTTGACCTAGTTATTCACCTTCGGTAGTTTGATTTGAATCTGCACTCGAACTTGGGTTTGGACTTGCTTCATCTGCCTCTAAGTTTACTGGTTGTATTTTTCCTTTACCTGGTGGCGGACTACGGCCTATCATTTGAGTTCTTTAATTCATTGATTACTTGAATTTTGTGATTGAATTAAATTTTCGATTTCTTATTTTTGCTTAAAATCTTTCAATTATCGTCTCTTCGCCTAGAGCTTTGTCTAAATTCTTTCAATTATCATATCTGCTTCTAAAAATTTTGAATTGCCATTTATCCCTTTTTATAATCCTCAATTTATCGTATCTTTGTCTAAAACTTTTCAATTATTCGTATATTCGTTTAGAATTTCCAATTATGCATATGCTTTCGTTTAGAATCTTGATATTATTCACCCGAAACTTCGTCTAAAATCTTTTGAATTTCTTTTATTTATTATATTATCGACTGAACTTCTTCTAAAATCTTTTAATTTCCATATTATCGTCTAAACTTCTCTGAAATACTTTTTACTTCTCATATTATATCTTCATCCTTGAATTTCAAATCTTTGAATTATTATATTATCGCCCGAAACAACGTCTAAAACTCTTTGAATTATTATATTTTCGCCCGAAACAACGTCTAAAACTCTTTGAATTATTATATTTTCGCCCGAAACACGTCTAAAACTCTTTGAATTATTCCTTCATTTATTAAATTTTCGTCTCGTATGGACCTTAAATTCTTTCAATTATTATTCTTTTCGTCTCATATGGACCGTAAATTCTTAATTTTTCGTATTATCGTCTCCTGTGGTCTTTTTCTCAATTCTTTCATTTATTATAGTATCATCGGAATCTCGTCTAAAAATCTGCTATCGTCTGAACCTCGTCTAATTGTAAGGATATGCTATTTCTCTTAACATCGTCTGAACTTCATCCAATAAAAAGAAAATTTGATTTGCTCAAATCTTATTTCCTCAATCTAAAATCGAACATTCACAAGATTATGTCAATCAAGTTCCCTATAGTCTTGCCTGTTACGTGCCACGCAAAACAAGTGATTCTCCGAATAACTTTTGGCTGATAAGATTTTTAGGATTATTTAAACTTGACTTTTGATTTTTCTAAACCGTCGATCATTCACACGGTGCCACGGTGTTAAATGATCTATTTTTCGAATTAAAAAAAAAAAATTTGCGATATTCAACACTTGATTTTCCTTCCCATCGATCGTTATAAGCGTTTCACGAACCTAACGTTGATGGTTTGCCATTCCATCGATTGTTGTACGCGTTCCGCGAACCTAACGCTGGTGATTTCCCGGACCCGATGCACCAATAAATTTTTATGTGACGTCGGAATGGACGTTGGTGAAAAACCCTAGCAGCTAATCGAAGGACGGCTACCTGAATTATCACTATGACCAACCTAGACGTTCACTCAGTAGTTAAGTGGGCTCACCAGTATCGATTAAGTATTGAAATACAATGGATCGGATAAATCTAGTGTTAATTGATGAAGAATTACGTCGTTATTCTCTTTTTATCTTTCCTGCAACTTCTGTCTAACTTGCTGGCTTTCGTCTAACTGCTTTTGAATTGACTTTATATTAAAGATTCTATCGTTACCTTCGTGTTGGATATCTTATTTAGATTTGATTAAATGATTTTAGAATTTCGAGAAAGGATTATTTATCCTATTAATTAAAATGATTTATTCTTACCTTTGAGTTGATTTGAGTTTCTTCCTTAGGCTTCTCGGGTCTGCTGATGGTTGTTGATGGTTGGAGATGGCAGGTGATATTCGATTATTCAAATGAATGTAAAAGATTTAGAATTCACTTTTGATAATTAGTTTATTCAAAGAATGTATAATTGTGGTTATTATTATCGAATGATTTTCACTGATTTGTTCTGAGTTCGAATTGTTGAAAAAGAACTCTTGAATTTGTCTTAAGAGCAAATACACGAAATGAGAGTAAAGTGTTACAATTTCAAAAACACGAAGTGAAAGCTAAGTAAGATATAATTTTTACTCCTAACCACGAAGCGAGCGTAAGATATTTTGAATTCCAAACCACGAAGTGAGAGCGAGCCTCACGTTTGGTGGGGGTTATATACTAATGTTCGGGGGTGCGGGGGTTAATTGGAGCACCACATACGAGGTCCTTTCTTCATATGATTGGTTTGGTATGTGTGAAATTCGGGAGTGTGAGAGTAAGCGCAGTTCTCCCTCTTTGAATGTGATGGTGTATGCATGTAATTCTTGGAAATGCGTCCACTTCCCCCTTAGACGCGTCATAGTCTCCATCCTGCGCGTGCACGTGTTTATCACGAAGAGGATGTCCGGTTTTTCCAAATTTTAATGAGTTCGGCGGGTTCGATAAGCTTCTCGGGCAACACATCCCTTGTCGTGGTAGGTAATGGTTGTAGACTCGTACAATTCTTTTTGTATTTGGGGGCGTTGCGTTTGCCTGCCTACGTCTATTTCTATGTGTTTGTCTTGTACTAATCTTTTATGACTGTGGGGCTCTTTCAGTGAAAATTATCCGAGTACATATGAATATACTTATATGAGTACAATGAATAATATAATTGTATGAATAGTATGATTATGGTTATATGGATATATAATGTTTTAGTTAGTTAACATAATTATATTAAAATAGAAGAGTATTAATTATTCAGAATATAAATGAATATTTTACTGGATTTCCAACCGACAATATGGTGGATCACATATTATTATTTTAATCTACGTACTCGAGTTGTACTAGGTTATTCGTTGTAAAATATTCTCTTGATTATAGGATAATATGAAGATATACTGAATATTGATTATAGGTATTCTTATAGTATCAAATTGATAGCAAAAATATTATAAAGAGATAATCTTTGTAACATACGTATATAATTCTAATGTTAATATTTATCGAAATCGTAAGAGTATATAATGTGATATATAACTGTATGACATAATTGGTTACATAACATGATTTAATATTTAGTAAAAAATATGGTAAGAAATGGATATGTTAATTAAGATACATTATAATATCCTCTTATTATTTCAGTATTATTTCTTATCTCAGAACAGATCTTCGAACGCAAAGGGTACATCTGTGTATGCATCGTATAATAAGTGTTTGTGTATACGTTATGCGTGGGTGTTGTGTATGCGTCTGTGAAGTCCGGTTCTGAATTAAATGAGTATTTCATATTCTCAAAGCTAAATATAATATTAGTAGAGTAATAATTGTATCGAATATAATTCAGCTAACAGTATGATGATTATAATGATTAATATGTAAAGAAATAACAAATATAAAATATGAACGTGAAGTATTCATATTGATTGATTAATAGAATTAAGAATAAAATATTTATAATTAATCTAATGTAATAAGTATTATTATATAGTTGCGATTATCGTATATTCATAATAAAATGGTTATCCTTAATGTAAGGAATACATTTGAATAAGACTATCGTCAGATATAATGGATAAAACATAAGTTCCTTAGAGAAATCTAGATCTAGTGATTTTATGAACAGTTAGGTTGTAATTTGAATTTGGACAAAATGTTTGATATCGTATGTTGACTCTACGTTTATATATTCTATGGTTATATAGACGGTTCTAGTAATTTTATATAGTGGTAAACATGAATGGAGTATGGCGTCCGCACGGACGTTACACATGTATAATTCACGAATCTGATCGCGACACCGACGTGTGACGTCGGAATGGACGTTGGTGAAAAACCCTAGCAGCTAATCGAAGTACGGCTACTTGAATTATCACTATGACCAACCTAGACGTTCACTCAGTAGTTAAGTGGGCTCACCGTATCGATTAAGTATTGAAATACAATGGATCGGATTAATCTAGTGTTATTTGATACAGAATTTCGTCGTTATTCTCTTTTAACTTTCCTGCTACTTCCGTCTAACTTGCTAGCTTTCGTCTAACTGCTTTTAATTGGACTTTATATTAAAGATTCTATCGTTACCTTCGTGTTGGATATTTACTTAGATTTGATTGAATGGTTTTAGGATTTCGAGAAAGGATTATTTATCCTTTAATTAATATAAATTATTCTTACCTTTGAGTTGATTTGAGTCTCTGCCTTAGGCTTCTCTGGACTGTTGATTGTTGTCGATGGTTGGAGGTGATGGGTGATATTTGAATATTTAAATGAATGCGATAAAATTTAGTATTCACTCTTTATAATTAGTTTTATTCACTGAACGTATAACTGTTATTTTTATCGAATGATTTTCACTGTTCTTTAATCGACTCTAATATTGAATTATGGTGTCAATATTCTCAAAACTTGTATTATAATAAAAATGATTATCGCTGATTGTTCTAAGTATGAAAAGTTGATTATTAAGAGATACACTTGAATCTATCTGAGAACAAATGCACTGACTGAATTTAAGATATGTAGATTTCAAACTTCGAACTGAGATTAATATATTCTGAATCACAAAATGAGCGTAAAATATTTTAGTACCAAACCACAAAATGAGTTTAGGTATTC
Organism: Rhogogaster chlorosoma; assembly: GCA_944452935.1. Classification (NCBI taxonomy): domain Eukaryota; kingdom Metazoa; phylum Arthropoda; class Insecta; order Hymenoptera; family Tenthredinidae; genus Rhogogaster; species Rhogogaster chlorosoma. The sequence goes on from OX101802.1 coordinate 19,266,973, forward strand.
ACAATTCCAAACCACGAAGTGAGAGCGAGCCTAACATTTGGTGGGGTTTATATGCTAATGTTCGGGGGTGAGGGGGTTAATTGGGGTACCATATATGGTGACAATTCTCAGGGTGGGGCACGCTAGTTACGTGGGGGTTTTCTTCATCTATGATTGGTTTGGTCTCATGTGTGAGATTCGGGAGTATGTGAGTAGCGCAGTCCCTTTCCTCTGGATGTGATGGTGAATGCATGTAATTCTTGGAAATACATCTGTGCCTAGGCGGATCCTTCCTTCCATCTTATATCTGCACGTGTTCATGAGGAAGATTTCTAGCTCTCTAACATTTGGCGTGCAATCCGTCTTTTATTATCAGATAAGCTTCCTGGTTTATTTGTTGTGTCAGGAAACGGTTGCATATTCGTACAGTCTTTTTATACCTGGGGCTTTGAGTTTGCTTTGTTCTTGGTATTTCTACATGGTTATTTGGTATACTAAACTTTTATGACTCTAGGGGCTCTTTCAGTGAAAATCGTCCGATTACATGAATATAATTACTATATGAATACATAGAGTTTTAGTTATTATATATATAGATATATAGTATATTTTAGTCAATGAATATAATTATATGAATATTATGAATATAATCGTATGAGTATTACGAATATAATTGTATGAATATTATGAATATAATTATATGAGTAGTATGAGTATGATTGTATGAAATATTATGAATATAATTGTATGAGTATTATGAATATAATTGTATGAGTATTATGAATATAATTGTATGAATATTATGAATATAATTGTATGAATATAAAGTATTCGTGTTAGTGAATACAACGAATAGTATCATATGAATACATAGGGTTCCAGTTAATGAATATAATTATATTAAAATAAAAGATTATTAATTAATTAAAGATAAATGAATATATTTCTAGAAATTCTGACCGACAATATGGTGGGTCACATATTATTGTTTAGTCTATATACCCAAGCCGCACTGGCCAGAGAACAGGTGGTTACTGGAGGATCTCTGAAAAGTTCCTCCCCTTTCTGACAGGATCCGGGTTGAGTTTTTGAGTTGTTACATACGTTTTTAGAATAGAATAGAATAGATTTAATCGTATTGGGTTTACCAATAATTATTTGTTGTATGATATTCTCTTGATTATGGGATAATTATGAAGATATATTGAATATCAAAATATGTGTTGATAGATATTCGTGATGCGAATATAATTGATTATAGGTATTCTTATAGTATCGAATTGATAGTAAAAATATTATAAAGAGATAATCTTTAATTAGTATTATTATAATGTAATATATGTATATAATTCTAATGTTAGCATTTGTCGAAATCATAAGAGTATATAATGTGATATAGAACTGTATGACATAATTGGTTACATAATATGATTTAATATTTAGTAAAAAATATGGTAAGAAATGGATATGTTAATTAAGGTACATTATAATATCCTCTTATTATTTCAGTATTATTTCTTATCTCAGAACAGATCTTTGAACGCAAAGGGTCTATCGGTGTATGCATCGTATATAAGTGTTTGTGTATGCGTTATGCGTGGGTGTTGTGTATGCGTCTGTGAAGTTCGGTTCTGAATTAACTGAGTATTTCATATTCCTAAAGCTAAATATAATATTAGTAGATTAATAATTGTATCGAATATAATTCAGCTAATAGTGCGATGATTATAATGATTAATATGTAAAGAAATAGCAAATATAAAATATGAATGTAAAGTATTCATATTGATTGATTAATAGAATGAAGAATAAAATATTTATAATTAATCTAATGTAATAAGTATTATTATATAGTTGTGATTATCGTATATTCATAATAAAATGGTTATCCTTAATGTAAGGAATACATTTGAGTAAGGCTATCGTCAGATATAATGGATATGACATAAGTTCCTTAGAGAATCTAGATCTAGTGATTTTATGAACAGTTAGGTTGTAATTTGAATTTGGACAAAATGTTTGATATCGTATGTTGACTCTACGTTTATATATTCTATGGTTATATAGACGGTTCTAGTAATTTTATATAGTGGTAAGCATGAATGGAGTATGGCGTCCGCACGGACGTTACAGACGCCAGCGCCAGCGCTGTCTGCTGGCCAGGCCTCGAGTTATCCCGACCGGCACCGTTTTGGCGTCAAGCGCTGTAGGGCAGCTGGCTCTCCATATTATTCCTCCGTGGACAAACTTCAGAGGATCAGACGACGCAGCGTCAGCTGTCACTTCGTTGGGTTAGAATGAACTGTCAATGAGATATTTGAGGTTGATCGTATAATATAACCTAATTAGACAACGGAAATTGATATCTATTCGTAAAGAAGTGATAATGAATTGGTAAATTGATCGCAGATGTAAATTTCTGTTCATTTGCAACATTATTTGGTTATAAATAACTGTCGGGATGAAATTCACGAGTCTAATTTTGATAAAGCTACATAACCAACCAATATCAAACGATATTATTCCGTAATAAAGTCATGATAAAGCTATGAATTGACGTAGATATCAATGTGGTATATAATATGTCGAAGATTTCTCGTAGATTCCTCTCTGAATCAAATCTACGTCGCTGTGTTCCTCACCATAGTTCCCGAAGAGATGCGACGAGTCAGTCAGTCACTGAGGAACTCCTAGCTTAAAAATAATGTCGCGATTAAATTACTACATTGATATCTACATCCATTGATAGCTTTATCATGACTTTATTACGGAAAAATATCGTTTGATATTGGTTGGTTATGTACCTTTATCAAAATTAGACTCGTGAATTTCATCCCGACAGTTATTTATAACCAAATAATGTTGCAAATGAACAGAAATTTACATCTGCGATCAATTTACCAATTCATTATCACTTCTTTACGAATAGATATCAATTTCCGTTGTCTAATTAGGTTATATTATACGATCAACCTCAAATATCTCATTGACAGTTCATTCTAACCCAACGAAGTGACAGCTGACGCTGCGTCCTCTGATCGTCTGACGTCTGTCTCTGTGGATATGTCGTTTGTTCACTCCATGACTTCAACAGCGTTGCCATTCGGTAGCTTTCGGGAGATACCTAACATAGGACCAGTTACTTTCACGGAATTGTCACGGTATAGTCACTGCTCCTTCTGAAAGAGAAATCGTGCATATTTTAGATAAAGATGTGGAAAGGTTAAACGGGTACTTCAAAGCTCTAGACATGGAGATCTCGGCAAGGAAATCCAATTTTCTGTTGTTTTCTAAAAATGAGAAATCTGTTAACGTAGGGTCGCAACATTTATCGATCAATAACTGCGAAATTACGAATAGCGATAAAGTCAGATATCTCGGGGTCATGTGGGACCACAAGCTGAGCTAGAGTCATCATATTTATAGTCTGTTGGAAAAAGGAAGAAAACTTATATCAATGTTAAAATATATTTCGTCTTACTCGTGGGGTTCCCACCCGGTAACAATGCTTTAGTTAGGCCATCGTTGGATTGGGGAGCGAGCCTATATGCTGAGGCAAATAAAAGGCTTTTAAGTAAAATAGATACCCTTCAAAACGAGGCTCTCAGAAGAGCATCGGGGGCCTTTAAGACAACTCCCATAAATACCCTTCTTCATTTGAACGGTTTTCCTCCATTGGACGTTAGAAGAAAATTGCTCACACAAAGATTCTTGCTTAACGCTGCATCGGGTAATAACAATACCACTATAAATAACGTCAAAGACTTATTTACGATCAGGCAAGTGCTGTTATTAGAGGGGATCGGGATCGGAAGTCCCACTTCGTACGTATATAGAATGTGGATCCAAATTAAGGATAAATTATCTATGGTGTCATCCCAGACAAAACCTGCAACTTACTCGATCCCGTTCTTTGCTCATTATATAAAAAACGTCGCCATAGCTGAGATAGGTCGAGAAATCTTAAAAAAAGGTAATCCGGAAACAAATTGGAGGAATCAAATAAAAGAAAACTTCCCCGAGGCGCTTACAATTTATACGGATGGGTCGAAACAGTTAGATCCAGATTTGGCAGGAATAGGGGTTTTTTCGGGTGAACTTCAAATAGATTACAATATTGGAGTCAACCCATATTCCACAATATTTACAATTGAGGCGTATGCAATTTTATTTGGGTTAAAACTAGGTATCACCTCCTCCAATACCAGACCACTTATAATTCGTACGGACTCTTTAAGTATAGTAGAAAATATTAGGAAAGACGGGATATGTGGCAAGATGTCTCCTATTATAAGCAAGATTAGAGAAATAATTTATAAGGAATCAAACACGGATAGAGTTATTAGACTAGTATGGATTCCGGGGCACAGTGGCGTAGCAGGGAACGAGAAAGCGGACAAGTTGGCCAAAGAAGGCACCAATTCGAATCAATCAGCCCTTTTCAAACTCCCAGCGCAAGACTTATTTCCTCACCTCAATAGAATGGCTCTTAAAGAAACGGAGGAATACATTCAATCGTATGGTATTGCGGGTTATAGGAAGGGCAGATCATATATGGATTTTGCACCGCCATTTAAATTTTCTCCCTGGTTCATTGACTCGTCTTTAAATAGAAAAGAAATCATAATTTCAAATAGAATCCTTTCAGGTCATAACCAATTGAATAGTCACCTCACGAGGATGAACATTATAGAGTCGGACCTGTGTGAATGTGAGTTCAACTCGGAGACCTTAAATCATAGGATTTGGGAATGTCCTCTATGGGAAGGGCCAGAGAGGGAGAGCTTGATTTTATTTCTATTGAAAAACGGATATAAACGAAGGGATGATTTGACTACCTTATCGATTATATTACCCAACATACGTCAGAGTCTAGAAACCTACTTGATGAGCATTCAAGCTAGGATATAGTCCTTTAAGTCTTTGAGTCGATAAAAATTACCACCAGGGAGACCACCCTTCGTATTCCGGGCACTATGGAGACATAGAGCTAGGCGAGTACGAGGGTCAGATCACTAAAATCTGCCGGACTGAGTCGTCAGCCCCAAGCAGAAGATAATAGCAATCTCCCGAACGATATCTACTACTAAATAAGGCTGGTAATAACGATGTCAAAAAGAAAGGTAGAGGGTTTAAAGATTATTAAATAATAGGTTTAAGGAAGAGTTAACAGAGTAGTTTTAATATGGTTATAGTTATATAATAGGTGGAGGGTATAGTAGGGGAAAAAAAAAAAAAAAGTATAATTAAAATAGAAGTTAAAAAGTAAAAAATATAAAAATAAAAAATAAAACAAAAAAAATAAAATAGAATAAAATAAAATAAAAATATAAAAAAAAATTAAAAAAATAATAATAATATAAAACAAATAAATAAATAAATAAATAAATAAATAAAGAAACGTTTTCAAAAGGATAACTTAAACATAAACGGCGCGACAAAGGATAAGAAATTCATAACCACTTCCTAAAGTTCCACGACGCATGCGCGGATCAACTCACATCGAGCGGCCATTTGCTTTCATCACAGATAGAGTAACGCTAAAGACTACGGATGACGACAAGTAAAGTGATTAAACAGAGGGTAAAACCAACAGATTGAGCTCCGCATCAACAGAAAATTCGCCACCAACCAGAGTGTTTCATCAAAAAATAGAGTCTGGTTTAGCATTAAAGAGATTCATAACCTTGACAACGAAATTCAGTTTTCTTCCTAAGTGTTAGAGTTCACAACAGGATAGGTCTGTCAATAGCTGCAAAATAGGTTTACTCGACTGCTAAACCTACAAATCTCTAAATTACAAAAATTAAAAATTCACAAGAACGGCTACTATCCGAAGAGGAGATAAGCCTAAGGTTAAAAAAAAAAAAGTAGAATAACCACCAATTGTGTAAATTCAACAAACTTGATCGGAATTAATGAGAATAAAAATGCGGCAACAGTGTCGATACCAGTGGTGTCACAATATAAACTATACAAGACCAGTGATAATGACAATTTCAATCACTGGTTAGGATGTTTTTCTATGGTTTCGCAAGCCTGAAGTTTCCGGAGTAGGCTGACTAGTAGATTTTGTTCCAGACAGGACCAACAACAAGTTCGACTGATGAACTGATGTTCTTGAATTTTCACTGCTACAAATCTATAAAACAATCAGATGAATTAGTTCGATTGAATAATAATATGGCATGTAGTGGAGAGACCAATTGACGATAGAAGAGTGAGGTGTATCGACTATAATAATAACTGATTTCCGGGGCTACTATTAAAAGAAGAACAACGAAAAGAATGTAACGTATTGACTGTAATAATAAAAGTACCAGAAATGATTCAACGATATAACCTTTTTTATGTCAATTTTCTTTTTCAATTGACAGAGATTTCTATAATGACGAAATTTATAAACTTGTATAATATCATTTATATTAAAACGTCAGATTAGATTTTTTTTTCTTATTACAATTATTCCTAAACTCACCAAAGCTATCGAGTCGCCCATGTAGATTCGTCCAACTGATGATGATTGACACTGTATAGACTTAATTCTAAGGTTTCCGGAGTAAAACCACTTGTAGATTTTGTTCCAGACAGGACCGACGAAGAGATCGACTGATGAATTGATGTTCTTGGATTTTTACTGCTACAAATCTATAAAACAATCAGATGAATTAGTTCGATTGAATAATAATATGGCATGTAGCAGAGAGACCAATTGACAATAGAAGAGTGAGGTAAATCGACTCTAATAATAACTGATTTCCGAGGCTACTATAAAAAGAAAAAGAACGAAAAGAATGTAACTTATTGACTGTAATAATCATAGACATAGAGCGTAGACTGCGCATCCTTTATACTGCATGTGGTGACGCCAGAAGTGAGAGAGAAGGAAGCACAAATCCCTCTCCGTCCAAGCATTTGACGCCGTTGGATAGAAAATGACAGACTTAGCCGCATCCGTTTCTCTGTCTTTCTATGATGAACCGAACGATTTTTGGCCCAAATGTACAGTCCATGCTCTATGTCTATGGTAATAATAAAAGTACCAGCAGTGCGATGTTTTTTTTTAATTGAAGGAGATTCCTATAATAATAATGAAATGAATGAACTTGTATACTATCATTTATGTTTAAACGTCAGATTAGAATTTTCTTTCTTATTTAGATTATTTTTAAACTCACCAAAGCTGTCGAGTCGCCCGCGTAGATTCGTCCAACTGATGATGATCGGCACTGGATAGACTTTGGTTTGTTTTATTTAAAGTCCTTGTTTCCAAGTAAGGGCATACATTTGCGTGTCACTGGTCCGTCGTTATGAAGGATTCTCTCTTGTGAATATCAAAGAAATTAGTCACCTTTTTTACCGATTGCTGTCTTTTATTTAGCGCTGTCTGGATTGATGACGACTGGTCTTATGATCGATGCAGTACAGTAGCCTCCCGCTAAGTACATGCTCGCTAAGTGCGTGCCTGGGCACTTTCCCCTCGATCGAGCATAGGTAGTGTTTCCCTGCCCTGCCGTGCACAGAACGCATAGCTTTATCCTTGTCGCACTTTCATCGGTCGGTGATCTGACTCCCCACTCCGCCAGTCCCAAGCTCCGCTGACGCGGCGGAGTAGTAGTAACTCACTAAGTGCGCGTTTCCATCCCTGAAGCCACATAGGCGCGCACTTAGTGAGGCGCTACTGTTTAATGGACAAACTCACTGATTAAACTCACTTGCCGATGACCACTATTATCTCTTGTTTTTTATATTCATTTATGATTATGATACAACATTATTGTATTCATGAAACGCAAGTTGACCCTTTCATAATTTATGAATCACCAAATATTGTAAATATAAAATCCGAGTCATTATTATTTCACGATCTGTCGACTGCACGACGAAGAGGTTAACTTAGAACCCTTTTTCTTCTTGTCTTGTAATTGGCACTTTGTGTAACTTTGTGGCACTTGATTCTTCTTCTCCTGAGGTTTATCCCGTCATCGGAGGTAGCCAAGATACGTTATTATTATTATTATTAGATTCTTTTCCTTCCTTGCTTAGGTAGGTATTAGGTTATAGGTTAAAAACTCCACAAATTCACATTAACTCCATAAACTCCACCAAAGAATTTAGCCAACCAAGGGCACTTTATATCACATCAAAAATTTAACCGACATCGATGATCCATAGAGCATCGATTATATTTGTTTATATTGAATCATATAGATCGAAATTATTACGGTTGAAGCATGGACCTAAGAAGTAAATGGACGGAGCGTAAGCTGTGCGGGGTAACGCCGTAAGACGGAAGGGGACTGGTGGTCGATGGTGTGTTCTGATTGGTTGCGCCATGTTGAGCACCTCACTCGTAGTGTCACCTAGTGGTCACTGCTGACGTTATTGATGTAAACGAAAAGTAGATTATTGTTCTGAGTGTCATATTTAATGAGAAATAGTTGATTGCACCTGAACAATTACTTTACAATAAAATTCCAAAATCCTTAATACTCATTTCAGTGTCTACCTTTGAATTTCTTACGAAGTTTACAGTTTGCTCACCAGGTAACACTACGAGTGAGGTGTTGCAAATGGCGCAGACCCTGAATTCCCCTTACGGCTAACAGTGAGCCGCCAAGCATCCATATAGTAAGCTTACGCTCCGTCCATTTACTTCTTAGGTCCATGATTCAGCCTGAGTAATTATAGTGTAAAATCCTCAATTCTAGGGAATTTCTCCTCGACCGGGTTTCCCCCCAGATGGCTAGGGACGTCAAGTATTCTCATTTGCCGTCTGTGATTGCTATCAAATGCGATTTTTCGTACACGAAATCCTTTATTGGTCATTTGTAGATGTTCAATGATGCTCTTCCGACGTTTGGCAACCAACCGATTATCCGTAGGAGTAAATGGGAGCTTTCCAACTAGAGCACTGCGCGACACAGTGCTGCGCACTAAGCGATGTGATTGGCCATTTCTGTTAGATCCAACTTCTCCAGCCAATCACATCGCTAAGTGCGCAGCACTGTGTCGCACGGTGCTCTAGTTGGAAAGCTCCCATTTACTCCTACGGATAATCGGTTGGTTGCCAAACGTCGGAAGAGCATCATTGAACATCTACAAATGATCAATAAAGGATTTCGTATACGAAAAATCGCATTTGATAGCAATCACAGACGGCAAATGCGAATACTTGACGTCCCTAGCCATCTGGGGGGAAACCCGGTCGAGGAGAAATTCCCTAGAATTGAGGATTTTACACTATAATTACTCAGGCTGAATTAACCATGGACCTAAGAAGTAAATGGACGGAGCGTAAGCTGTGCGGGGTAACGCCGTAAGACGGAAGGGGACTGGTGGTCGATGGTGTGTTCTGATTGGTTGCGCCATGTTGAGCACCTCACTCGTAGTGTCACTTAGTGGTCACTGCTGACGTTATTGATGTAAACGAAAAGTAGATTATTGTTCTGAGTGTCATATTTAATGAGAAATAGTTGATTGCACCTGAACAATTACTTTACAATAAAATTCCAAAATCCTTAATACTCATTTCAGTGTCTACCTTTGAATTTCTTACGAAGTTTACAGTTTGCTCACCAGGTAGCACTACGAGTGAGGTGTTGCAAATGGCGCAGACCCTGAATTCCCTTTACGGCTAACAGTGAGCCCCCCCGCACCCATATAGTAAGCTTACGCTCCGTCCATTTACTTCTTAGGTCCATGGAATTAACGAAATCACAATTTGCAGCCTTTCCCAAATGAAAAGGAGTTTATATATGAGTTCCCCAAACGATTTAGAACAAATTCATCTACAGTTCTTTTTTCTGCAATTATGCGTCTTCTATCTATACGCAGAATTAAATTTAATTGATTATGAATCAATAAATTTTTCCCAAATGATAGAAATGTTTTCCCAAATATCCCCAAACGATTCTCTAACGATTGCAATCAACAATAATCAATAATAATTTTTTTATCTGCCAAATATATGGTGGTCACTTGTGGATCTGTGGACGCGACGCGACATTATTGGAAACGCACCTTTCGGAGATGTCGCCATTTTGTCATGCGCAGATTACAAAAAATATTATAGTGTACCGTGGTAAAATAACCTGTGTCAAATGTTAATATGAATTTTGTGCAAGTATCAGATAATAAAATGTCAGTTCACTTACCAGTGAAGGACAATAGTTTAAGCATACAAACTATTCGTGCATATTTACCAAATGTAAGTGGACTGACATTCAATGAAAATAATAAAAATTGTGGGCTTAATATACTAAATGATAAATTCGAGTTGATGCCAGGTGTACGTGAATATGAAGATCACAATTTAAATCTTCTGAAAGGTAATTTATATCTGATTTAAAGTTAAAAAAATGTAAATATTATTCATATTTTTGGTGGTGTCAGTAAAAGTAGTATTTTGTATGAATTTTCGCCGTAAAAAAAATTAATAAATACAGTGCGATTCTGTGGAAAGTTGGGAGCCGTGTGGGTAGGCAACCGGCGTATTCACCGAAATGGCAACGCTGTCGTAGGGACAGTCGAACGTCTGCATCTACAGATGACATAGCGGCAGCTTTCACGTCGTTTGGTCAGAATCAAGTGACAGAATGACATATTTGAGGTTGATCGTAATATAACTAGTAAGACAGCGGGAATCGATATTCATTCGTGAAGAAGTGGTAACAAATGAGCGAATTCATTGCAGATGTCGATTTCTGTTTATTTGCAACGTTATTTGGGTCTAAACAACCCTCGGGGTGAAATTTACGAATCATTCTAATAAAGGTAACCAACAAATGTCAAACGATAATAATTCGTAATAAAGTCGTGATAAAGTTACGAATTGATCGCAGATTCCGAGTTATGTTTATTTGCAAAACTATTTACAAGCTAGCAGTTCCTCGATGATGGACTGACTCGTCGCATCACTTCGACAACTACGGTCAGGAACACAGCGATATAAATTCGATACAACGAGCAATCTACGAGGCATCTCTGACGTAGCAGCAACCCCCAAATTTTTTCACCTCCTAATAATTTGAATGCACAGTTTTGCGGATATACTGCGCATAGTTCCAGAAGACGGTCAGAAGCTTATCTCGAAAGTTGCTCAAGAAGTCGGCATGTCGTCGGCACAACGCATTTAGTTTACGCTGTGTCTAGGCAGCCGGGAACGGCTGCGTCGACGGCAGCCGGATCGCACGGTACCGGCTGCGTTCACGGCAGCCGGTTCGTAGATAGCAGCATTACATTGCGCAATATTGCGGTACTGGTAGAACACGTGGTAGCTGTGACTGTTCGCGGTGTGCAGGTCATTTGAAAAACCATGGATTTATTCGTTTTACACTTTTGGAAATGCATTAGCCTTCTCTAGATTATCTTAAATCAATCACGAGGAAGCTCAAGAAGTTTCAGTGTAGACCAATGCAGTCTAATCCAGTTCCGAAAATATAAAACTAATGAATCCGATGAAACAGGCAATGGAGGGTAATCGTGAGTTTTTTGTGGGCAAAGAGTTTAAATCTTACGAGGAGCTGGACAGGGAAATCCGTTCATTCAGTCAAAAGACATTCACACAACTGTGGAAACGTGACGCCAGGAAAATTTCCGCTGTTAAAAGTTTATTGCTTAAAAAATTGGAACCGGCTTTGATTTATTATGAAATTAAATACGCTTGTATTTTTGGTGGCCGAAAATTCAAACAAAAATCGACAGCCACAGGTCAGAGAGAAACCTCGTAAGTAAATATTTTGATAAATACTATTTGTGAGTATTACTATTTACCATACTAAAAATCAGCTATCTACCAATGTTGACTATTAACAAAATCCATTATAGCAAACTGACTGTATCTACATCTGTTTGAGTATTTCAGGACTTTTCGGCAAGATTGTCCAGTACATGTGACACTTCGTGCTTCATCCAATGGAAAATCTCTACAGGTGAAAAGTGTGGATTTTGAACATAATCATCAAATCTCCAAGGTACAACTGAAATACAAACTTATCTCTCAGTCACTGCACTTTCTCAAAAGCTTATAATAAATGAGATCATACCAACTGACATTTCTTCTGACTATTATGATGCCGAGTACTGTTTGTGCCCTATGTGAAATATTTTGCAGTATAACCCTGTTCCAATAAAGAAATAATAATACTCATTTATGTTTAGGAATCCTATGCTCACCTACCACATCAAAGAAAACTGCAAGACAACAATTTGGCCCAAGCCAAAATGTTGCTTGCCTTACAAGCCAATAAGAAATTAGTACAACAAACACTTCAAAAAGAGACACAACAAATTATCACATTGAAAGATCTGTCGAACGTCGCTGCTTCTAATCCACGGGGTACAGACAATTTATTGTCAAGTGTTGAACTTCTGAAGGATAAATATAGTAAGTTATATTACAATTATTCGAATTTATTTATTTCAACCCTTCCAGCTGATTATAGCTTATGAAAACTTAATATCTATAATACCCAATAGCATTATTTTCTTATGCTCCACTTTGGTTGCTTGTCTGTTCGCCCTTTAAATAATGACTATGCATTTACAGCTATTCTCTTTTCACTTTAGGTGCTGACATTGAAGTCTTAAAAGACAATGAAAATAATTTCAAAGGCATCTTCTTTCAAACGCCTTCAATGAAAACAACCATGGATGCATTTCCAGAATTTATTGCGATGGATGGAACTTACAAACTATTACGATTGAATGTTCCAGTTTATCTGATAATGGTTGAGGATGGTAACTGCCAAAGCGAAGTGGTCGCAGTTGCCATACTTGTTACAGAAGACACAACTAGTGTTCAATGGTTGGTCCGTACATTCAAGATCAAGAACCCATCTTCATCAAAAACTCGTTGCATAATGACAGACAAAGATTTGACAGAACGTCAAGTGTTGAAAGAAAATTTCCCGAATGCTTCTATATTATTATGCGTTTTCCATACATTACGTACCCTAAATCGTGAAATATCCACTGAAAAGTTGGGAATCAATCAAAGTCAGAGATTAGTTGCATTAGAATTTTTACAAAAAATGATTTATGCTAAGAATGAAGAGGAATTTACCGAACTATACAAAGAGTTTCAGAACGTGGTTCCAAAATCTGTATTGAACTATTATGAGAAAAACTGGCACAATTCTAGAAACGAATGGTCAATGGGCAAAGAATTTCACACTGCAAACTTCTTAAACAACACAAACAACCGTTTAGAAAGCATAAATGGAAAATTGAAATCTGTTATCACAAAACATAGTTCTTTGGAAGAGTTTATTGAGAAATTTTTTGTCATCATTTCTGCAATGGAGAATGAAAGAGATCATAAAGCTATTGTGTCGATTCAGAAACGTCCAGTTAATTTTTACAAGACTGGAAGCCTTGCAGATCAATATTTTCAATTATTGACTCGAGCTGCAGCAAAATATGTAATTAAACAGATTGACCTTTCTAAGAGTGTGAAAATCTTATCGGAAAATGAAGATAATACCTTCGATATACTTTCATCGGAGGGGCAAGTAAAAACAACTGTTCAGACATGCACGTGTAATTTCACCACATCAATGCTGCTTCCTTGTAGGCATATATTTGCTATTCGTGAGCTGAAAGAGATTTCGGGATTCGATGCCAGTCTTTGTAACGACAGATGGAAGCTGAATTATTACAAACAGCATCAAAGACTGCTTAGGCCTGACACACACGTTGACCAAACTGACGTTGCCGAACAGTCCGATAACGTTTCTAGTACTACAATCAAAAAGACGAAGCCAAAATCAGTTTCAGAGAAGAGAAGAGTGGCTTTAAATATTGCTAATTCTCTTTCAGATCTTGCTTCACTAAAATCCAATATCATGTTTGAACAAAGAGTTAACGTACTAAAGCTCATTGAAACTTATTGGAAAGCGGGATTTGAAGTGACTGTGGATCGCATCCAATCAATAGAGCAAATAAATGATAATTCCACGATAGCGCTATTAGATCGACAAGATCTTGATTTGGAAGTACCTGTCTTGCTAGATGTAATAGAGGAAGAAGACTTTGCCGCTCGGTTAGAAGAATATGACGCAGACATCACAAATAATAACAACATACAAATCGAACATACTGATATTGAAAAAAATGGACCAATAGTTATCGTGGAACCTCGTCACACTGAATTCCACAAAACTGTATCAAATGAAGAATATGACGCAGACATCACAAATAATAACAACATACAAATCGAACATACTGATATTGAAAAAAATGGACCAATAGTTATCGTGGAACCTCGTCACACTGAATTCCACAAAACTGTATCAAATGAAGAATATGACGCAGACATCACAAATAATAACAACATACAAATCGAACATACTGATATTGAAAAAAATGGACCAATAGTTATCGTGGAACCTCGTCACACTGAATTCCACGAAACAGTATCAAATGAAGATACATCTCAGCCTGTCGCTGAATTACGAGATGTTAAAATGCCCACAGTTCTCAAAAGACGTGGGCGACCTAAGGGCCATGGACAAACGACAATAGGCCTACCCAAGAAGAAACCTGATTCAAAAGTAAGTTGTTTTCATTGTCTTATTAGTACTGAAACTTCATGATATAATACATGGTTTGGTGAATAATTGAATATGGTTTATTATAGAATGAAGGACTCCAAAAACCAAAAACCTTCGTTAAGCTGCCGTTCAAAGAAAAACAAATGAGAATACTGAAAATGATGATACTTGATGAGCGAATCATTAATAAAGTGCTAAGCGATGAGTTGATCGAGATAACAGATATTCAAATTCAAGCAAATAGAATCTCGAATTGCATTTTAGATGAATGTGTTGACGTTGATATTATTTGCAAATTTTTTACCACTGATGCGTGGCGGGCTGTACAACGGCTGATAGCTAAAAAACGTAAAAAAGTTAACTGGCTGTGTAACAGCTGCAATCGAGCCCTGCAAGATGAATCAATAGGTTGTGATTCATGTCTCACGTGGTATCATCTAAAATGTGCAGGCTTATGCAGGAAACCAAAAGCACGCAACTGGTTCTGCAGACATTGTTATACAGGTAATACCTTAATAATACCTTAATATTAGATGAGAAGATTATCTAATAATACCTTAATATTAGATAAAAAGTGATATACCCATTAGGGTGTGTTTAAATTTTTTTTCTTATTTTTTGCGAGCTACCTTTTGATTCTAGATCTGAACCTAGAAGATTCTCTTAAAATTTCAGCCCAATCGATGAAGATTTAAACATGGTTCAAACAGGTTTTCAAATCACCACCATCACCATCATTCGGGAACCGATATGCCGCCGAGCGCACATGAGGAAGGAATGCCGAGGCACCCAACGAAGAGGCTGCGACACACCTCTAGGTGAGATATATTGAAAAATGATGAAAAAAACAACCAGCCAGGTCTTCCCCTACCCTATTCTCTTCCAGATATCATCTACAGATAATACGGAAGGTTTTTTATCCGACGTAACGAGACTCGGTGATTAGATAAGACTTTGCACACAGTGGATACATGCGTTAATCGAATAGGTGAAAGTTCCACTAGTCAGTGAGTCGTGGAACAGTCAGCTGACTTTGAGTTCTGTTATTTTGTTCGGTAGTTTAATCAGTCTCGGATTTGTTGGTGAGAATTTCTTGGCAATAATGGGGATTACCCTGATCGAGATAAACGTTTACGATTTTAAATCCCAGGCTAGATAGTGCTGAGAAGTTAGTGAAATTAAGCAGATGAAAAAAATTAAAGCTCTGATGTAATTATTAGTAATATTAAGCGTATTTTCTTAGTCTCAAAATCCACGATGATCTTTTATTTCATATGGTTTTGAAGAACGAAATATCAGCTTTAATACGAAAAATAAATCAACATTGTTGTATTAAAATTGATAAAAAGTGATATACCCATTAGGGTGTGTTTAAATTTTTTTTCTTATTTTTTGCGAGCTACCTTTTGATTCTAGATCTGAACCTAGAAGATTCTCTTAAAATTTCAGCCCAATCGATGAAGATTTAAACATGGTTCAAACAGGTTTTATATTTCCAATTTCAATAACATGCCGAAATTTATTTTCGCATTTTCCGGCTGCAAAACTTCTATTTTAGTTCAACATAAGACTGTTCTGCTGACTCCAATGAGGAGTTGAGGTTTCATAGAAGCCATGAAATGTTACTTTTTCAATTTTTCATGACTTATACGAAACCCCAACTTTTCATTAGAATCATTAAAACAATCTTATGTTGAACTAAAATAGAAATTTGCAGCCAGATAATGCCAAAATAAATTTGAGCGTGTCATTTAAATTGGAAATATAAAACCTGTTTAACGAGCCACCTCTGAATCTTTATCAATTAGGCTGAAAATTTGGGAGAATCTTCTAGGCGCTATAAGCTGCTGTTTCAAAAGACAGCTCTAAACAAAAAATTTTTTTTTCAACACACTCTAATACCCATACTAAGGGATGAAAAATGTAATACTATATAGAAAATAAGTGTACCAAAAAGTGCAGATATACCTATATCAGGGTCTGAAAAATGTAATACTATATAGAAAAATAAGTGTACCAAAAAGTGCAGATATACCTATATCAGGGTCTGAAAAATGTAATACTATATAGAAAAATAAGTGTACCAAAAAGTGCAGATATACCTATATCAGGGTCTGAAAAATGTAATACTATATAGAAAAATAAGTGTACCAAAAAGTGCAGATATACCTATATCAGGGTCTGAAAAATGTAATACACCCATATGAAAATGTAAACAAAATACAAAGAACGTTCTACTAATTTGGTTGCTAATTAAACTCTACCCGCAAAAAACTCCCCCACTATTACCCCCCATTATGTTTCATCGTTCTGCAAATTTACCCATGCATTGCTATCGGCTACATGATTACATACTACGAATCGGCTGCCGTGAGCGCAGCCGGTACCATGCGATCCGGCTGCCGCCGTCGCAGCCGGTACCGTGCGATCCGGCTGCCGTGAACGCAGCCGATACCGTGCGATCCGGCTGCCGTGAACGCAGCCGATACCGTGCGATCCGGCTGCCGTCAGCGCAGCCGTTCCCGGCTGCCTAGACACAGCGTTTAGTTTATTGATATTGTACTACGTTTAATGAATAAAAAATGTTATTACATGATAGAAACTCATTGTAATGCAATCATTTCTACAAATATGCGACGCTTTATTCCACTCAGCTATCAAAGGCACAATTATGTTTATTTACAGAACAATACTTTCAATTCATTCATTCCTCGCTGAGACTTCTACAAGATTATCGGTAGGCAAACAGGTGATCTTTGATTCGTAAATTTCACCTCGAGGGTTGTTTGGACCCAAATAATGTTGCAAATAAACAGAAATCGACATCTGCAATCAATTCGCTGATTCGTTACCACTTCTTTACGAATTAATATCGATTCCCGTTGTCTTACTCGTTATATTACGATCAACCTCAAATATGTCACTCTGTACGTTGATTCTGACCCAACGAAGTGACAGCTGTCGCTACGTCATCAGTAGGTGCAGACGTTCGACTGTCTCTACGACAGCGTTGCCGTTTCGGTAAATATGCGGGTTGCCTACCCACACGGCTCCCAACTTTCCACAGAATCGCTCTGTATAATGTAGATAATAAAAAATTGCAAAATAACACATCAAAGTTATTTTGAGTCTATTTAGGGGTATTTGTTATAATTCTATTATATATGTAAAATTAAAAAATATTAACTATTTCAACAGAGAATAATCCTCCAAGTAATATGAAGAGAAAAAGAATCGCCGAGATAATGGACTTAGTAAATGAAAACCCAGGTCAAAATTTTGCACGGATAGAAAACCAAGAAAATCAAGTAAGTATATGTCTGTATAATTTGCTTCTATAAGCAATTCAGATTAAGTCCACATCATCTTGTATAGCTTATCATTATATTATATAAACACGAAGATTTGTATTTTCTAACTAAAGAATACTTCAACAGGTAGCTGCCAAAAAGCTCAAAAAAATTATTTGCGTAGGATGGAGACATAAAGTTAGTCCAAAGGAAAGTCGTTATGTACAGATGAGAGAACCCGTAGGTGGGATAAAGAAGATAGAATTAGACTGCAGCATTGACTATAGTTTTGAAGAAATGAAGAAACTGTCAATCGAAGCTATGCAAAATGAATTTAATGGAAAAATATTAGAAAATGCATCTATTAAATTAGCTAATAGTAATGAAGAAGTATTCGAGACCTTCACGGATTTAAACGGCAGTAATTCTAAGTTTTGGGAGTTTGTAAATAGAAAACTCAAATTAAAGAACTCGCAACTGCGACTATTCTTATTGAGCACGAGTCCAGCAAATCAGGATCCAGTCTACATTGCAAGACCCCATGAAGTTTCTACTTCAAAAAAAAAAACACAAGTTCCAGCGCTTCATCATCGAAGTCAGATTATGGGTCTAAAATTCGTTATTCGATAGGTGAAAACGGGTCTTCAGTAATATCTTTAAAAAGAACAGAGTATGTACCCACACAGCACGTAATATTGCTATAAGATTCCAGAAATATAACTAAGCAAGATTGAAATATTTCGGTTAGGTTGCGCAAGGTGTCTGCAATATTTCAGAAATCTTGCAGCAATATTTTATTGTCCGCCTGCGAATATAACATTGCAATGCCTCTGCAATATTGCCAAAATTCGTTGTGTGTATATAGGTATATATATATACACTGTTCAAGAAAATGTGTTAATCTTAACATTTTTCTAAAGTCCCAGGAGGTTCACTCTAAAATTCATGTCATTTTAGCAGAAGCACTTAATGTTGAGAGTCAAAACGGTAATGCTATCAGAAATCTCATACAATCATATATTTATAGGAAAAAAAGAACAACGAATTTCACGTAGGTGTGAGTATACGATTTCACATGTCGATGGACAAGCATCACCATTTCGCTAAGAAAAACGCCATTTGATTTTTTTGACCCAACCGAGATTTGAACCTACTTTCGCTCGCATATACCGTATTACTAGTCGCACGCTCTACCCACTACGCCAAACTACCCTATGCCAATTGAACCAGCTTTTTCTTATATGTTGGAACCTCGAAACTTATGATCGGTTGAACGAACTACACGAAATTAACATATTTCATTCATAGAAATTATTTGATATCTTTACTATCTCAAAAATTGGCAGCTGAATTGAGCGTCTGAAATATATTCGTAAATTAACATAAATACAAAATGTCAAATCAACTGTAAAAAAATGTGACTTTTGACATAAAAATTTTAACATGCTGAAAATTTAACATTATCATAAATTATTTCGAACAGTGTATAATATATAATTATATATATATATACAGGGTGAATCCTTTAACTCTGTCAACCCGTCACGGGTATGTTGGGGCTGCTCAGACAAGCATTTTGAGGTAACACACTTATGGTCGGAAACTCCTCCTAACGGCTGTGGAGGGCTTTGAAGATTTATTTTTTTATTTTTTTATTTTTTTTCTGATACCCAGGGGTTGCTCGTAGTATAATGAATTAGAGGTGATTACTCGCGACCCAACGTTTTATTCAGGCGTGGATGACTGACAAATTTGTTATGTAATATCAACAAAACGATAAACTTTGAAAAACTTTTATAACAATGGAAAAACTAACAAAAATCTGAATCCGGATCTGAATCCCTTGGATTTTTATTTTTGGGGCAGAAAGAAAGCTATCTGGTGTCCCCCGACCAGACGTTCCACGGAGTGTCTTCTTCAAGGTGGCGGACACTTTAAACACCTACTGTAAAAGATCAGTTTAATGACGTGAAATTTCCGTACCACAAGAATTGTTTTTGTTCGTTTTTTCATTGTTATAAAAGTTCTTCAAAGTTTATCGTTTTGTTGATATTACATAACAAATTTGTAAGTCGTCCACGCCTGAACAAAACGTTGGGTCACGAGTAATCACCTCTGATTCATTACACTCCGAGCAACCCCTGGGTACCAGAAAAAACATAAAAAAATAAAAAAATAAATCTTCAAAGCCCTCCACAGCCGTTAGGAGGAGTTTCCGACCATAAGTGTGTTACCTCAAAATGCTTGTCTGAGCAGCCCCAACATACCCGTGACGGGTTGACAGAGTTAAAGGATTCACCCTGTATATAACAAAGTTATATTGCATAAATATTGCGTGAATATAACATATAATGAAAATTTCACACGACCCTTAAGAAATCTTCGAAAATGTTCTCATCAACCTTAAAAAATTTTCCCCACATCAAAAAAATCTAATGAACAAAATCCTCAAAAATTTCTCGGAACACCTAAGAAATCTTAAAAAATTATATTGCTGTAATATTTCCGAATATTGTATGTGAAACGACAAATTGTAATATTGCTGCAATGTTTCTGGAATATTGCATTTGCAACGACAAATTGTAATATTGCTGCCATCTTTCTGAAATATTGCATTCGCAAGCGAAATATTTTAATATTGCTGCAATATTTCTGCAATATTGCGTGCTGTGTGGGTAGCGAACAAAAATGATGGGAAACAATCCTCTCAACAGGCAAAAGTTTCACGTTTACACGCGCAACCATCAACATCCACACGTAAAGGTGAAGAAGACTTGAAAGTACCAACAATTGAAGAAAATGATCTCGAGTTTACGGGTACCAAACTGGGGCAGGGTGCATTTGGATGCGTAAAATTAGCCATTTGGAATGGCTCTGAAGTTGCAGTCAAATGCTTAAACGCAAATGATAATATAAAATATTTAGTACGCGAAATAAAAGTTATGGACTTAATCCGTCATCCGAATATAGTATCCATCATGAGCGTGTGTTTCACCGAGTTACATGCATATATTGTGATGGAATATTTTAAAAGCACCACTTTGGCAACCTATATCTCAAATGTCAGTCCAAAGCTTGATTATCCTGTTAGAAAGAATAGGAATTATTTTATTTCGCTTCAAATCTGTAAAGCTATTGCTTATATGCACGGTTTGAATCCAAGTATTCTTCACAAGGACATAAAGCCTGATAATATTTTAATAAATAATGATTTATTAGTAAAAATTTGTGATTTAGGATTGAGCAAAGTCAGTAATATTCCGTCAGCTCTAGATACAACAATTGGGCAAAACTTCCACGGTACACCAATGTACATGCCACCTGAAATATTAATACACAATAAACCAGGAACTACTCACTCGGACGTGTGGTCCATGGCTTGCTGCATCATAGAGCTGTTTTCTAAGAAAAGAGTGTGGGAAGTTTTGCCAAAATTTACAATTCCTAATTTAAGAAGTACGATTTTGAAGTTAAAGATACCGACATCTCTGGAAGATGTACCAATAACTATACATACAAAATTAAGCGCATGTTTTGAACATCAACCATTGCAAAGGCCAAATGCATTGATGTTGCTACATTTATTTAAATACCTCTATAAAGAATCGCCGGAAAATAAGAAATAATTTTATTAGTTGATTCCACACATTTATTTGGTTCCTCTTGCTTGATGGGATTAAACTGCTTACAGAAAAAACAACCAGCTAATTATCGGGATAATTTCCATCTTATATTTTTCAAAGCTACTCGATGCTTTTAGTAACAGCCAGTTTTTAAATTTTAATTTAGACCCGAGATTAGAATCCATATGATTCGTGAATTATTGTATATCTTCAATTGAAAGTATATTAATGTTAGAAGTGTCAATTGTATTATTGCTAATTTAAGATAGAAAAGCTTCAAGTCCAAGTATAAAGCTTTAAATTATTAATATGTTGAATGAGATTTAATTTTAATTTTGATGTTTTCAAGTACAAAAGATGAAGTTGCAATGCACTGAATAGTATATGCAATGCATTTTATAGTATAGTTATCAATTAGATTACTGCGTTTATAAAAAATATTTTTTCTCAACCAAAAATGTTAAAATATTTTATAGTTGCAAGTTTAAAAATGAGTGATGACAGTACTAAGTACAATTTATAAGCGAAGTCTTGAGTATAATCAAGAATGTATTAATAATTTGTAGTATAATAGTGTTTAATATAGATTAATAAAGCAAGAAACACCCGAAATACTTATTATATTACGAACAGAATGTGCATTACGTAGATAACTTTCCGACATGAGATTTCACTGGTATTATAAAAAAAATTCAAAACACAAAAATAAAATAATCAAGTGCATGAGATAAAGGATAATAAAAATTGAGATTTTCAAAAATACACGATTTATTTAGCACCTATACCTTAAAATATCTCATTATAATATCTGAGTCAAGATCAATTTTTTCAAGATCAATATTTCAAGATCAATTCTTGAAATATTTTTTTGTTAACAATTTTCAAATATTGATGATTGTAATACATTACATTATAATTTAATTAAATGTTATAGTTATATACTTTACAGAACAGTATGAATGATTTCAAGTTACAGTTCAAACAATCTTATAAAAGTCTCTAACATTGTGATTGTCATTGGGAGTATTTTCAATAAAAATTAAAAATTATTCGAACCATACAACGCTTTAATTTTGTCTTTTGAATGTTGCGCACTCTCGTAGAATCTCCTTGTATAAATCCAACGCTTCCGTGGGGTTTGATGGAATTTTCACATCAGATATCAAAAGCTCTGATAATTCCTTCATATAAGGTTCAAATAACTTTGGTTTTTTTGTAAACTTGTTGATAAGTTTTTCAACAGTATTAACGCTGACTTTTTTTCTGTAATCTCTACTATCATACCGTCCAGGTAAATGAAACAATACATTTGGTAGTCCACCAAGATGATTTCGTACTGCCTGTTTCCTAATACGATGTTCATTCCACAGTTGTTTGTTATTATTCAAGTCGTGCTTCAATAGTGGACCGAAACAAAACTGCAAGCATTTGATGTGTGAATCACTACCATCAAATAATCCTTTTTCTTGCATGCATTTGAAAAGTTGTATACAGGGACTTTCTGTGGTGGCGGCACAGTTAGTTGCATTAGCCACCGCCACTACACACAAGCTCGCTTCGTCCATGTGACAACCGAAGACTTCACGCTTATGGTTGCTATCAAGAGACTCGGTAGAGTCTCGCGCCTAGTTATATAAAAAAAAAAAAAATTTTTTTCGCTCGCGCCGCGCGAGACTCGACAGAGTCTATATACCCGAACGGCAACTGAGCGACCGTTACGGCAATTTATGATCGTTAATATCTTTCGTCTCGCTATAAATACGGAATTCTAATATTTATTGTAGGATGTGGCCGAGGAGAGCTTTCATTTAAGCCCTATTGCGATCAAATCGGTGAACGTAGAGCTGAGATATGATTATTCGAAGGTTTCGATGCAAGTAATTTATACGTGTCTTCGACGAAATTTTATTTTGTTCATCGTCGTCAGACAGTGACGTCACTCACTTGTGCCAGATTTCCCAGGTGTATAAAAATTAGTATAGAGTTGCCTTCGCTAGGCTACGTAGAGAGAAAACTCACCAAATACGGACGTAGCCAGATGGCGCTGTGGTTAGTTCTTTATTTTCACCAACTACAGTACGGTATCATACCGATCATGCGGATCGAGTATGATGTATCATGTCAATTTATTTTTGGTCGAATATGAGATAAATGCAAGTTTTTGATGATTCTACAGACTGCTACAGACGCCGTGGCCATAGCTGTCATGTAGTTAGGTTAGAATTGACTGTCAGAGTCAGATATGGTTAATAAAACAACGGGAATCGATATACATTCGTAAAGAAGTGGTAATGAATTAGCGAACTGATTGCAGATGACGATTTCTGTTTATTTGCAATATTATTTAATTATAAACAACTGTATAATGAAGTTAATAAACCAATGTCAAACGATATGAATTCGTGAATAATTTGTAAGAAACTAATGAATTGATTGCAGATGTAAATTTCTGTTTGTTTACGACAGTATTGACAAGCTAGCAGTTCCTCGAGGACTATAAACTGACTCGTGGCATCACTTCGACAACGACGGTCAGGAATGAAGCGATGTAAATTTGATTCAACGAGACAATTTGATTCTATGAGACATCTCTAATGTAGCAGACAATACTCGAAATTTCTTTACAGCCTAAGAAGTCTGGAAACATAGTCTTACAGAAATCTCATAGCCGACGCTGTAGATATGGAAAAAACCGAATTGCCTACCGTTGCAGTTTTGGGTTTACTCAGAGTCTTTCTGTATATTCTATTCGAAACCATGCCGCCAAATTTGAACATATCATCAGCAATCAATTACAAATTAGAGTTAAAATCTTTTTTCCAAGTGCGGCGCGAAACTTGACCGAGTCTCTTTGATCACAGAGGCAATAGGAAATGGAGGGATAATGTTAGCCATAGCTTCCCACATTAGAGCGTAAAGTGATAACAGTTTTTATAACTGTACGAAGGGCTGTCAGCAATTATTCAACAATATCTTTATCTTCGTTAACAGTATAGGGTATTATATTTAGTGTTATATAATTCAGCACACGACACTTTCCAGTATGGTTGCATGGGTATATTTTTATAAAATATATGGTTGAATAATTGTTATATGGTAGCCTGTGGCTCAAATTTTTATTCGATTGATGATGAGCTGTAATAATATTATATTTTTTGGATTCATGTGGAATTAATTTAGAAATTTTCTAGCGTTACGGTTACAGGGTGATTGACTTCTGCCTCGCGGGATCTAGTAGAAAATAGAACGCTAGACGCGGTAGGGAATTCTTGATTCTATGTTTACCTTCCACATCGAGAGTGGTCTAAAATTTATGCAATTTATTATGGATACGAGAATGATTGTACTTGATTAATCTAATTCTACAAAAAGTAGTGATATCCCCATAAAAAGCACCTCTGGTGCAAAAACCTTTCGCCTAGTTATATAAATGTGATAGTCACCCACGAAAAATACATTCTCATGCCAAGAAAACATTATACAGTTATTATTTTATAAAAAAAAGATTTGAAATCAGATGCTATTGCCTAGTACACTTGGCGAGGTTGATTCTGACCCGGAAGTGATCGTTTCGAAATAGAATTATGTTGGTACCGTGAAGTAAACGCCAGCGCCCCTGCCGTGTGGCCGAGTTACAATCTCTGTTTGACTTTTTGACAGTTTTGACAGGCATAATTAATAACCGAATTCATAACCAATCACCTAACCTAGATATATTAGAACAGCGAAATATGTAGCCTCAAAAAATACGTGATTAACGAATTTGCTGTGAAACTGTGCGAAACGGATTTTATTCTATCGCAGATCTTTCGGTAAGTTCAATTTAATGATTCCAATCAACAAACGCAATGGTTGTGCAATAAGATTCTTTGTGGATTCTTTAACCACTTTCAAAGGGTCGCGGTCGCAACTGGTGGACATATTGAATGTAATGATGTCACTGAATCGAGTCATAATGATGGGATTCGATGCATCGCACAGCAGCCTATCGAGCCAGGACCATTGTCGAGCTGAAAACGATGAACTTGTAATGACGAACTACGACAGGCTAAGATTCATTGTGATTTATTTAATAGTTCTGAAATTTGCACGTTTTAATTTACATTGATGAAAATAAAAATATTATATTCTCAATACTGTGGTATATTATCATAAGAATTGTTTGTTTACATAAGTTATTTTACTATTACCCAACCGCCATAATTAAGTAAACATTGATGAAAATAAAATATATTCCTAATACCGTGGTATATTATCATAAGAACTGTTTGTTTACATAAGTTATTTTACTATTACACAACCCCCATAATTAAGTAAGACGAATCATTACAGTTAGTTTGTATATTGATTGATAAAGGAATTAATTACAGCCTGTTAACTATGCCTGCTCGTTGCACAAATTACAGTTTCATTCCAGTCTGCGTCTTTCACCAACGAAATGATGAGTTATTTTTGTCGACTTTAGCTAGTTGGCACATGTATCAGGTATGATTGTAGAAATTATGTCTGTTGACGATGGCTGGTTGTTTCACGGTTTAATTTCTGTCTACGCCCAACCTCTGCAAAATGATGAAATATGTTTGTTAAGTATGCCTAGTCGTTGCACGTTTTACAATTTGATTTATGTATTCCGTCTAATCGATAAACAAAAAATATGATACTAACAGCATCTGATACTGTTTCCCTAACATAATGATCGAATGATCTAGTGTCTGTGACTGGTGTAAATAAATTTCAGAACTATTAAGTAAATCACAATGAATCTTAACCTGTCGTAGTTCGTCATTACAAGTTCATCGTTTTCAGCTCGACAATGGTCCTGGCTCGATAGGCTGCTGTGCGATGCATCGAATCCCATCATTATGACTCAATTCAGTGACATCATTACATTCAATACGTCCACCAGCTGCGACCGCGACCCTTTGAAAGCGGTTAAAGAATCCAAAGAGAATCTTGTTGCACAACCATTGCGTTTGTTGATTGGAATCATTAAATTGAACTTACCGAAAGATCTGCTATAGAATAAAATCCGTTTCGCACAGTTTCACAGCAAATTCGTTAATCACGTATTTTTTGAGGCTACATATTTCGCTGTTCTAATATATCTAGGTTAGGTTATTGGTTATGAATTCGGTTATTAATTATGCCTGTCAAAACTGTCAAAAAGTCAAACAGAGATTGTAACTCGGCCACACGGCAGAGGCGCTGGCGTTTACTTCACGGTACCAACATAATTCTATTTCCAAACGATCACTTCCGGGTCAGAATCAACCTCGCCAAGTGTACCGATATCACGTTGACTATTAGGCTTTTCATAACACGGTACATATTGACAGCCTTCCTGAAAACAGAAAACATAAAAAAAAAAAAATTAGAAAAAATTTGGAGGTAGTGGTACTAGGCGGGCCTTTTCTAGATAATTACAAGGAAACTGCGATTGAACCATGTCAATAATCCTAATATAGTGATACGAAATACTGGCCCGCCTAGTACCACTACCTCCAAATTTTTTCTAATTTTTTTTTTTTTTATGTTTTCTGTTTTCAGGAAGGCTGTCAATATGTACAGTGTTATGAAAAGCCTAATAGTCAACGTGATATCGGTACTAGGCAATAGCATCTGATTTCAAATCTTTTGTTTATAAAATAATAACTGTATAATGTTTTCTTCGCATGAAAATGTATTTTTTATGGGTGACTATCACATTTATATAACTAGGCGAAAGGTTCTTGCACCAGAGGTCTTTTCTTCAATTCTTTGTTATTCTATATCTCTTACAGTTATCTAGTCCATTCCTATCCTATTATCAATCCATTGGAATAGACGAAGATAATACTTTGACAAAACGACGTCCCAAAACCAAGGTTCGGTTTATTACTCCGTTGAAACAGACGAACCACTTCGGCATAACAGCATCCTAAGTTGAAGGGAGCCCAAAGTTCAGAGCTCCAAAATGATAACAATGCTGGGATAATTAGTAGTAATATTCTGAAATCTTTTCTTTATTTCTTTGTTATTTTATATCTTTTTCACAGTCACCTAGACCATTCCGATCGTCTTATCAATCTATTCAAATAGACATTCAAACAGGCTCCTAAGTAATAACAATGCTAGGAAAATGAGTAATGAAATACTCAAACCTCTCATTTAATTCTGTTATTTTATATCTTTTACACCCACCTGGACCATTCCTATCCTATAATCAATCCATTGGAATAGACGAAGATAACACTTTGACTAAACGATGTTTCAAAACCAAGGTTCCGATTATTACTCCGTTGAAATGAACGAACCATTTCGGCGAAGCCAAATCCCAAGTTGAAGGTAGCCCAAAACCCATAGCTCTAAGAAGATAACAATGCTAGGAAAATGAATAATAATGTACTGAAACTTCGCATTCAATTCTACGTTATTTTGTATGTTTCACAGTCACCTCGACCATTCCTATCATCGTATCAATCTATTGGAGTAGACAAAGATAGCACTTTGACTAAACTACATCTCATAACGAAGGTTCCAATTATCAATCCTTTGAGACAGACTAACATAACACTTCGACAAAACAGCGTCCCAAGTTAAAGATAGCCCAGAGCTCAGAGCTTCAAAATGATAACAATGCTGAGATAATTAGTAGTAATATTCTGAATGCTTTTCTTCATTTCTTTGTTATTTTATATCTTTCACAGTCACCTAGACCATTCCGATCGTCTTATCAATCTATTCAAATAGACAAACATAACACTCTGACCAAACTACATACCGAAACAAAGGTTCCAATTATCAATCCGTTGAGATAGACAAACATAACACTTCGATAATACAGCGTCCCAAGTTAAAGGTAGCTCAAAGCCCATAGTTCCAAGATGATAACAATGCTAGGAAAATTAGTAGTAATATACTGAAACCTCTCATTTAATTCTATGTTATTTTATATCTTTCACAGTCACATGGACCATTCCTATCGTCTTATCAATCCATTGAAATAGACAATGATAACACTTTGACCAAACGACATCCCATAACGAAGGTTCCAATTATCAATCTTCTGAGATAGACAATCATAACACTTCGATAAAACAGCATCCCAAAGTACAGGTAGCCCAAAGTCCGTAGCTCCAAGATTATAACGATGCTAGGAAAATGAGTAGTAATATACTGAAACCTCTGTTTCAATTCTATGTTATTTTATATCTTTTACAGTCGCCTGGACCATTCCTATCCTATCAATAATCCACTGGACCAGACGAAAATAACATTTCCGCAAGACGATGTCCCTAAACAGAGGTAGCCCACAGCTGCTCCAAAGTTACAACACTCTACGTATCTTCTTCAAATGAGCCAACTTCTACCAGCCTACAAACCATTAACTTCACCTACGTATACATCAGCAACGCAGACTGATTACCAAATAGATTGATATGTTTGAAATTGCTGATCATCAAAAGTATTTTAACAGTACAGTAACGATACAAGTATGCACACGCATATCGTATACTATTCTTTCAAACTCAGTGTGCGAAATCCTTGATCAGTGAAGAACTCTAGAAAATAGGGAAATATAGTATATAAATTGCAATTTAAGTGCGAGAGGCAGGATGTGGACAGGGTCCAGGGGCTCTGCCCCCGCAGAGGATTAAAAACAAAATTTTCAAAGACATAAAATTTTATTAGTCTCCAAAACTAAAGAAATGAGAAAATCACAGACACAAAAAAACTCGTGTTTTAGATTAAGACTTGTATATATCCCTTTGCGTAGTGTATGAGTCTAAAATATTGGGCTCACTATGAAAATTTTATCGTCACATATAAGTCGCAGTCCATATACAACTCCAACTGTTATTGTTAGTATACATGATTATTCATCACTATCACGGCTATCGCTTCATGAATCATGTAACACACAAATCATATTATCTAGTCCTATAATCTATTCATGCTCAATTAACGACTATGGCCAATATATTTGACACTATTATGTTATATACCTCTGTGTTCTTCGATTGTAGAAATTTATTGTTTAAGGACTATGACCCAGAAATAATTTCATTATTTTGTGAATTTTGTACGATGTCGTAGGATAATTATGTATGTATACGGCAATCAAAAACTAGATATAACAGTAGGGATAGAAATACTTCAGGCACATAAATTGATTAGAATCACGTTGAAAATCATATCAGATAAAACTTAGCTAGCTAAATTCTAATCTAAGTCCAACCAAGATCTACCGTGGTATGTACAAACAGGTACAAAATAGCTACACTATGCATTATAAGATCGCAATGCACAGTTGAGTCAATGGGAACCTTCTTCGCTTACTAATAACACAGCAGCTACAAGAATGGATATCACTAACGCACGCTCGACGGTACGCTACAAAAACAGACACTTTATAAATCGCTTCATTAATAAGACAGAATAGAGAACCTATAACTGGTGAGCTCCCACCAACTGACTAGTAATTATCATGATTACATAATCAATGTTTCGACTGCTTGTTACAGAAACCAGAATCGACACGAGAAACTGGTACAGGCACACAAACTCCAAAGAGGTACGAATTCAAGACTGACGATTAGCTTCCCGCCGGTAAAACCTGAATGTCTCGGTAGATCCATAGATCACACGATCTAAACTCAACATTTCTGGTCACTCACTTCATTTTCCACTTGGCCAAACGTCGCATGGGAATACAGCTATTGTGATAATCATCCGAACTTGCACAGCCGCTATTCAACACAATAGGATTAATACATTGGATGATCTTATATCCAAAGGTATGCTATAAAATTGGTGCTCTCAAGTCACCTTAATCAATAGAACACAACGCCCGGGAAAACACCACTGCAGCATCAAAGTATTAATTCCGTGTATTTTTATGATTTGCAGGTGTGCGTACGTTGAAGAGCCAATATTTCAGGATTACAGATGAACCTGCGAAGATCACAGTCTCCATTAATCTAGAGAACAATACGTCACTCTTCGGCACATTCAGCTCCTTACCATACATGTACCTAGTCAATCATCCTTCACTGGAATCATTACATGGCCACAAACACTTACGCGAGCTCAGAATGGCCTGTGTTTTAAAACCAAACATCAGCCTACTGTTACTTCAAGGCTGTATGATCTCCACAATTCTTTGGAATCTGACACCACAGAGCGAAAGAAAGTATCAATCTGGATATCACATATTAGAAGGTATGTTATACGAGTCGATATTTCCCAGCTCACTTTCACCACAGTAACATGGAATATATTTCAGCATTTACTGTGACATTTCTATTAGATGATTAATCGTTTATCGATTTGTATTATTCTCACAGCGACCTGAATTGGATTGCAGTAGACAAGCGTCCAAGCTCCGAACAATCAATGTAGCAGAACACATATGAGCCTGTTACTGCGTCAGGCAACACAGTCCTCCAAGCTATGGCTGAAAAATTACTGATTAAGTGCTAAATTTACACTTTGCACTTCGTAACGTTAACGTAACAGAATATTCGTTAAAGAAATGGAATATTTCGTGATTCACATGTTATTAGAATTGTAAAATATGCGAGAGAAACATGTTTCACACAATTTGAGAGATTTAGCGCCGTTCTTGATCAATTTAAAACGTTCGAGCCTTGAATTTGAGAATTTTTTGGCGAATATTTAGTTGAATTAACATTACAATCTTCAATCTCATACTGTATAAGTCAAAATTAAGTTCTATTTAATAAATTATTTATGTTTGTCACAGTTGACAATTGGAGTGAATGTCTTTGTCTTTTACTGAATGTTTCTCCCCTTGCCTAAATTCCGAATATATTTCTTGTGATGATCACACTATAGGTATACCGTATAATCCTGCTGAAATTAAGAGAAGATCCTACAGAAACTGAGAACTTGCACATTTTTTTTGTATTCAAAATTATTGATAGGTCTTGTGAAACTGTGCTCTGAGACTAAGAAATTCTCACCTTGAGCTTCTAGATTACTTGAGTAATATAGAAGTTACGCAACTTCTAAGGGCAAACAGATACTCAACTTCAAAATGCTCCCTGCGTCATAATCTTATTCGGATCATACTATTTGACTGGGGCTTTCGGTACACTTAGGCGAAGAAAAGTATGCAACGGATTTGAGATTGAATGACTGGTTTTTTTTTACCAGAATTTTAAACTTGTATTCTTCAATTTTTCACATTTTTCATGTTATATGGATTTTGAAAACTATGTGCTTTTTACAGTATAAAAAATTCTCTACATACTTTTGTGTATAAGGTATGCATGAATCTACACTGCGAAGGAGAAATTGATCGGAGCAGAAGTATGACGCAAGTAACATTTAGCGTAGCTGAAAATGTAGTTTTGAGTATCGCCTCCGAGTAATCGCCTTTTAATGAAAAATGGTACGAATGAAATGAATTTTGAACATATGTGGTCTAAGATAATTCAATACGTCGTGTCATCTCAAACTCTCTCATTGAGGCATCACAGATTTTCTGATTCTTCTGCTGCGGCATCTTGGACCGCAGATCTTCTTCGGCCTGCGTTTCCAGATTCAACATCATATAAAACAAAATTGAAAAAGTTGATCGTTGAATTTGTAGTCCAGTCCTTCTTGATCTTCAAGACTTCACCTTGCGGCTCCATCGATTCGGCTGTAGCAGCATATTCTATCGTGCTGCGTTCTGCGATTTACTATTGTGGTTCTCAGAAAATCTCAGTGCTGAATTGGAATACTCATTTATCTCTGGCTGTTGCTTTAGACTTTTTTTATGTGTGCACCTATTTAGCAACTCGTCACTGACTAATCTCTCATGAAAAGGCATCAGTTTATTATTTATTGGGGATTCCTGATCTGGCGGTTGATAATTTTCCAGCGTAGCCGTATTGGCCTTCTTTGTTTCAGTGAGATTTGTCATGTTTCGCAGGGTTTCTCTCTGTTTCACATGATAGCTGTCTTACAGAAGGTATTTTCGATACCAAAAAAAAAAGATTGAGGAACAAATTTGATATTTCAAGCTCTCAAGCACACTTGGCGAGGTTGATTCTGACCCGGAAGTGATCGTTTGGAAATAGAATTATGTTGGTACCGTGAAGTAAACGCCAGCGCCCCTGCCGTGTGGCCGAGTTACAATCTCTGTTTGACTTTTTGACAGTTTTGACAGGCATAATTAATAACCGAATTCATAACCAATAACCTAACCTAGATATATTAGAACAGCGAAATATGTAGCCTCAAAAAATACGTGATTGACGAATTTGCTGTGAAACTGTGCGAAACGGATTTTACTCTATAGCAGATCTTTGGGTAAGTTCAATTTAATGATTCTAATAAACAAACGCAATGGTTGTGCAACAAGATTCTTTGTGGATTCTTTAACCGCTTTCAAAGGGTCGCGGTCGCAGCTGGTGGACGTATTGAGTGTAACGATGTCACTGAATTGAGTCACAACTATGGGTTTCGATGCATCGCACAGCAGCCTATCGAGCCAGGACCATTGTCGAGCTGAAGACGATGTACTTGTAATGACGAACTACGACAGGTTAAGATTCATTGTGATTTATTTAATAGTTCTGAAATTCATTTACACAAGTAACAGATACTAGATCAAGATCATTCGACCATTATGTTAGGGTAACGGTATGAGATGCTGTTAGTATCATAATAAGTTAGTAAACATATTTTATCATTTCGCAGAGGTTGGACGTAGACCGAAATTAAACCGTGAAACAACCAGCCATAGTCAACAGGCCTAATTTCTACAATCATACCTGATACATGCAAGGACTAGCTATAGTTGACAAAAATAACTCATTTCGTTGGTGAAAGACGCAGACAGGAATGGAACTGTAATTTGTGCAACGAGCAGGCATAGTTAACAGGCTGTGATTAATTCCTTTATCTATCAATAAACAAACTAACTGTAATGATTCGTCTTCCTTCATTATGGGGGTTGGGTAATAGTAAAATAACTTGTGTAAACAAACAATTCATATGATAATATTCCACAGTAGTAGGAATATATTTTATTTTCATCAATGTAAAACATGCAACGACCAAGTATAGTTAACAGGCATAATTTTCAGGTATAATTAACAGGTATAATTTCTACAATGAAACATGCGACGACTAGACATATTTAACAGGTATAGTTTCTTCAATGAAAACCTGATACATGAAACGACTAGACATTTTTAGCAGGTATAGTTTCTACAACGAAACCCAATTATATATTTACAGGATATAGAGATTCTGGCTGATGCGATTTTACATAAGCATGAGCCAGCATCTCTAGTTCCTGGTCGTCTAGGACTTGACGTCTCTGACTGGTTAGTCCGAAAAAGATTAAATGAAGTAGGCTTAAAAAGCAGAATTTCAGCACGAACAATAGACCTCACCGACGGTCATCGCGAGCAACGAGTTGGATAATTATATCGACGCTCTAATTAGCAAAGTGGCTAACTCCACTTTTTTTCGAAAATCGTTTTTTTGTATTTTCTGTTGAGAAATAACATTCTCCATATGCTCTCAACTTGGTACGCGCGTAATTTAAATTCTTCAGTTCGAAAAGTTGCCGCACGAAAATTGTCTAACTGTGGCACTCAAATCTTCACAATAAGAAAACTGCCTAACTCAAGTAAAATATGACAGGCTCTGTTCGTTAAAATTTTCGTGATTGATTTATCAAGTCGGTAAATTTATAAATATCAGTAACGTTAACTATAATAAAATTATATTCTATATTAATTCTTCAATACTCAACGAAATGAAGTCTAAACGAGATTATGAATCTTTAGTACATATAATATTTGGCAAAGTAAATTTGTAATATTTGGTTAAATTAGCTTTAACATCGTGTTATAATTGCAATTTTATATTAAATAATCTGATTATAATTCTAATACTAATACGCAAAAAAACAATTCACCATTTTATTTTTCGTAAGAAAAATTATCATAAAACTGATGATAGTCAATGGGCAATGTTTTCTTCAATTCTTCCAAATCTTCATATTTTCTTTTCTTTATTTTGAGTCTGGCACGATAAAGTCCGGGTAATTGTTGATAAGTCAAACAGGATTTTACTTTATTTTTTCTTTGAGGTAGTAAAGTCCATTCATGCGAAAAATTTAATTTGTAGTAAATATCACCATCAGGTGCATATTTTATTCCTCTTATATTAGTAACAACTGGATCACCTGTTTTGTTTCCTGGACGTATTAAAGAACAAAATTTTATTTTATTAAATGATTTAAAATCTTTGAAATTCAGGTACTCGACTGTGTATGTTTTCTTCGTTGCAGTTTTACACACATCAACATAGTCTGCTGGAACATTGATTATTTTATTCTTCAATTTTCTTTCTATCGTCTAATGTTCCAGCAGAAGGTTACTAATATAAGAGGAATGAAATATGCACCTGATGGTGATATTTACTACAAATTAAATTTTTCGCATGAATGGACTTTACTACCTCAAAGAAAAAATAAAGTAAAATCCTGTTTGACTTATCAACAATTACCCGGACTTTATCGTGCCAGACTCAAAATAAAGAAAAGAAAATATGAAGATTTGGAAGAATTGAAGAAAACATTGCCCATTGACTATCATCAGTTTTATGATAATTTTTCTTACGAAAAATAAAATGGTGAATTGTTTTTTTGCGTATTAGTATTAGAATTATAATCAGATTATTTAATATAAAATTGCAATTATAACACGATGTTAAAGCTAATTTAACCAAATATTACAAATTTACTTTGCCAAATATTATATGTACTAAAGATTCATAATCTCGTTTAGACTTCATTTCGTTGAGTATTGAAGAATTAATATAGAATATAATTTTATTATAGTTAACGTTACTGATATTTATAAATTTACCGACTTGATAAATCAATCACGAAAATTTTAACGAACAGAGCCTGTCATATTTTACTGGAGTTAGGCAGTTTTCTTATTGTGAAGATTTGAGTGCCACAGTTAGACAATTTTCGTGCGGCAACTTTTCGAACTGAAGAATTTAAATTACGCGCGTACCAAGTTGAGAGCATATGGAGAATGTTATTTCTCAACAGAAAATACAAAAAAACGATTTTCGAAAAAAAGTGGAGTTAGCCACTTTGCTAATTAGAGCGTCGATATATATATATATTTCACTATAGAATGCCTCTAATGCAACGGAATATTCGCCAAAAAATTTTCACATTCAGGGCTTGAACGTTTCAAATGGATCAAGAACGGTACTTAATCTCTTAAATTGTGTGAAACATGTTTATCTCGCATATTTTGCAATCCTAATAACATTTGAATCACGAAATATTCCATTTCTTCAACGATTATTCTGTTACGTTAATGTTACGAACTGCAATCTCATTATACAGTTTCAACTTAAATTTAGCACTCAATCAGTCATTTTTCAGCCATAGCTTAGAGGACAGTGTTGCCTGACGCAGTAACAGGCTCATTTGTGTTCTGCAACGTTGATTGTTCGGAGCTCGCACGCTTGTCTACTGCAATCCAATTCAGGTCTCTGTGAAAATCATACAAATCGATAAACGATTAATCATCTAATAGAAATGTCACAGTAATTGCTGAAATATATTCCATGTTACTGTGGTGAAAGTGAGCTGGGAAATATCGACTCGTATAACATACCTTCTAATATGTGATATCCAGATTGATACTTTCTTTCGCTCTGTGGTGTCAGATTCCAAAGAATTGTGGAGATCATACAGCCTTGAAGTAACAGTAGGCTGATGTTTGGTTTTAAAACACAGGCCATTCTGAGCTCGCGTAAGTGTTTGTGGCCATGTAATGATTCCAGTGAAGGATGATTGACTAGGTACATGTATGGTAAGGAGCTGAATGTGCCGAAGAGTGACGTATTGTTCTCTAGATTAATGGAGACTGTGATCTTCGCAGGTTCATCTGTAATCCTGAAATATTGGCTCTTCAACGTACGCACACCTGCAAATCATAAAAATACACGGAATTAATACTTTGATGCTGCAGTGGTGTTTTCCCGGGCGTTGTGTTCTATTGATTAAGGTGACTTGAGAGCACCAATTTTATAGCATACCTTTGGATATAAGATCATCCAATGTATTAATCCTATTGTGTTGAATAGCGGCTGTGCAAGTTCGGATGATTATCACAATAGCTGTATTCCCATGCGACGTTTGGCCAAGTGGAAAATGAAGTGAGTGACCAGAAATGTTGAGTTTAGATCGTGTGATCTATGGATCTACCGAGACATTCAGGTTTTACCGGCGGGAAGCTAATCGTCAGTCTTGAATTCGTACCTCTTTGGAGTTTGTGTGCCTGTACCAGTTTCTCGTGTCGATTCTGGTTTCTGTAACAAGCAGTCGAAACATTGATTATGTAATCATGATAATTACTAGTCAGTTGGTGGAAGCTCACCAGTTATAGGTTCTCTATTCTGTCTTATTAATGAAGCGATTTATAAAGTGTCTGTTTTTGTAGCGTACCGTCGAGCGTGCGTTAGTGATATCCATTCTTGTAGCTGCTGTGTTATTAGTAAGCGAAGAAGGTTCCCATTGACTCAACTGTGCATTGCGATCTTATAATGCATAGTGTAGCTATTTTGTACCTGTTTGTACATACCACGGTAGATCTTGGTTGGACTTAGATTAGAATTTAGCTAGCTAAGTTTTATCTGATATGATTTTCAACGTGATTCTAATCAATTTATGTGCCTGAAGTATTTCTATCCCTACTGTTATATCTGGTTTTTGATTGCCGTATACATACATAATTATCCTACGACATCGTACAAAATTCACAAAATAATGAAATTATTTCTGGGTCATAGTCCTTAAACAATAAATTTCTACAATCGAAGAACACAGAGGTATATAACATAATAGTGTCAAATATATTGGCCATAGTCGTTAATTGAGCATGAATAGATTATAGGACTAGATAATATGATTTGTGTGCTACATGATTCATGAAGCGATAGCCGTGATAGTGATGAATAATCATGTATACTAACAATAACAGTTGGAGTTGTATATGGACTGCGACTTATATGTGACGATAAAATTTTCATAGTGAGCCCAATATTTTAGACTCTGATAGTGATAAAAAATGCAAAATCGATAATTATATACAATGGACACAAAAGTTGGAGTTGTATATGGACTACAACGTATATCAAACGGTTATAGACTTCTAATCTCGATGCATGTAATTATAATGTTGGTATCAGTGATTCCGTATTGTATGTAACGCCATTATTATCCTATCAATTTGAATTCGAATAATTAAATATCATGTTGCATAATATCAAACAGTTCCTAGGTTGAAGAATAGAATTGAATTCGAGTTTCCAACACATTAAGATTGAAAAGCTATTGTAACAATGCTCATGAAATCAAAGAAATCTGTCACATTCTATGAACAGATACAGACATTATTGATAGTCAATCTCCCTATACAATTCCACGTACGATTCTTCCATCCAGTGTTAGGACGGATTTAACGACTGATTCTCAAACACTATAATATTTTGATAGTCTCTCTATAGCTATACTATGTTTGATGTGAATACACATATTCGTCGGAATACGTGGATGTAGTGTGTAGTGTATATTAGTGTAGGCTTGAAGAATCGAAGTAGATAATATGGTCCATGATAATAGTGAAATCATTTTGAATAATACTGTATAATAAAATGCATAATCATGGAATAGTTATATTTGAACCAAACAAGTTATTGCATTAGCAATATATAATGGTTTATTAATAATCCATTATAATATTAGTAACAGTATCAACAGGTCGACTTGAATAATCACAGTTGATTAGCATATTACACCACCAAGGAACGACGTGTGGTATGGAATAGGTGGATTGAGTCAGTGATTGGATTTACAGCGGAGGTTGTATCATACAGATACAGGCCAGTGCGTATGGTTTGAAATGATCGATCAAGTACTTATTGATTTAGAGTGTATATATGAGCTTGCAATATCTCATAAGTGCCTAGATGGTTAGAAACATTACAGTTAATTTCCCGGAAATTCGAAAGATGCTGCATAATTTCAAACTATTTTGAAGAATTCATGTCATTTCACTAATAATCTAATCGATAGCATATTTCAAGGTATCAAACGATTCAACTAGATTTCTAAAGATATTAAATGTTCCAACTCATTTCATAGACCACGCAAAGTAAAGAGCTTTTTCTGATTTTGTGTGATTGTACACTTGC
Organism: Rhogogaster chlorosoma; assembly: GCA_944452935.1. Classification (NCBI taxonomy): domain Eukaryota; kingdom Metazoa; phylum Arthropoda; class Insecta; order Hymenoptera; family Tenthredinidae; genus Rhogogaster; species Rhogogaster chlorosoma. The sequence goes on from OX101802.1 coordinate 19,305,652, forward strand.
CTTCGGTTCGTGTTGCTAACTCATACTCGTCAGAAAAAGTTTCATCGCTCTCGTATCGTACTGTACTATTTTCAACATTGTGCGAAACTCGGTTTCTTATACCTGTTGGTAGTGTGCGAAGTGCCCGATTCACACACGTGCATATGTAAAAATAATTAAGTTGTTTTCGTTCTGAAATAATAATTTTTAGAATATTTTTCTTCTATTTAATTTTCACAATCTGGACACGTAAAAATTTACTGACTGAATAATCGCGTTACCGATATCTCAAAGCGATTACGTGTTATTTATAAATAGTGAAATTCAGATGACAATTAATATAAAATAATTGTATCAAAATCAAATGAGCCTTGCTTTTCTGATATAACTTGTATATCTGGAATTTGCATTTCCATCGATACACTACGCAAAGGGATATATACAAGTCTTAATCTAAAACACGAGTTTTTTTGTGTCTGTGATTTTCTCATTTCTTTAGTTTTGGAGACTAATAAAATTTTATGTCTTTGAAAATTTTGTTTTTAGTCCTCTGCGGGGGCAGAGCCCCTGGACCCTGTCCACATCCTGCCTCTCGCACTTAAATTGCAATTTATATACTATATTTCCCTATTTTCTAGAGTTCTTCACTGATCAAGGATTTCGCACACTGAGTTTGAAAGAATAGTATACGATATGCGTGTGCATACTTGTATCGTTACTGTACTGTTAAAATACTTTTGATGATCAGCAATTTCAAACATATCAATCTATTTGGTAATCAGTCTGCGTTGCTGATGTATACGTAGGTGAAGTTAATGGTTTGTAGGCTGGTAGAAGTTGGCTCATTTGAAGAAGATACGTAGAGTGTTGTAACTTTGGAGCAGCTGTGGGCTACCTCTGTTTAGGGACATCGTCTTGCGGAAATGTTATTTTCGTCTGGTCCAGTGGATTATTGATAGGATAGGAATGGTCCAGGCGACTGTAAAAGATATAAAATAACATAGAATTGAAACAGAGGTTTCAGTATATTACTACTCATTTTCCTAGCATCGTTATAATCTTGGAGCTACGGACTTTGGGCTACCTGTACTTTGGGATGCTGTTTTATCGAAGTGTTATGATTGTCTATCTCAGAAGATTGATAATTGGAACCTTCGTTATGGGATGTCGTTTGGTCAAAGTGTTATCTTTGTCTATTTCAATGGATTGATAAGACGATAGGAATGGTCCATGTGACTGTGAAAGATATAAAATAATAAAGAATTGAAAAAAAGATTTCAGAATATTACTACTAATTGTCCTAGCATTCTTATCATATTGGAGCTATGAGCTGTGGGCTACCTTCGCCTTGGGATGCTGTATTGCCGAAGTGTTATATTCGTCTGTCTCAAAGGATTGATAATTGGAACCTTCGTCATGGGATGTGGTTTAGTCAAAGTGTTATCTTTGTGTACTCCAATAGATTGATAATAGGATAGGAATGGTCCAGGTGACTGTGAAAGATATAAAATAACATAGAATTAAATGAGAGGTTTCAGTATATTACTACTAATTTTCCTAGCATTGTTATCATCTTGGAACTATGGGCTTTGAGCTACCTTTAACTTGGGACGCTGTATTATCGAAGTGTTATGTTCTTTTATTTCAACGGAGTGATCATCGGAACCTTGGTATTGGGACATCGTTTTGTCAAAGTATTATCTTCGTCTATTCCAATGGATTGATAATAGGATAGGTATGGTCCAGGTGACTGTGAAAGATATAAAATAACATAGAATCAAATGAGAGGTTTCAGTAAATTATTACTCATTTTCCTAGTATTGTTATTACTTTGGAGCTATGGGCTGTGGGCTATCTTTGTCTTGGGACACTGTATTATCGAAGGGTTATGTCCGTCTATCGCAACAGATTATTAATCAGAATCTTCGATCAGGCACGTCGTTTAGTCAAGGTGTTTCCTTCGTCTACTCCAATAGATTGATAATAGGATAGAAATGGACCAGGTGACTGTAATAGATATTTAAAATAACAAAGAATTGAAGAAAAGATCTTAGAATATTATTACTAATTGTCCTAGCATTGTTATCATTTTGGAGCTATGAGCTTTGCGTTACCTTTAACTTGGGATTTTGTTTTGCCGAAGTGGTTCGTTCATTTCAACGAAGTGATAATCGGAACCTTGGTCTTGGAACGTCGTTTTGTCAAAGTATTATCTTCGTCTATTCCAATGGATTGATAATAGGATAGGAATAGTCCGGGTTACTGTGAAAGATATAAAATACCATAGAATTAAATGAAAGGTTTCAGTATATTACTACTAATTTTCCTAGTATTGTTATTACTTTGGAGCTATGGGCTGTGAGCTACCTTTAACTTGGGACGCTGTATTATCGAAGTGTTATGTTCGTCTATTTCAACGGAGTAATAATCGGAATCTTGGTTTTGGAACGTTGAGTAGTTAAAGTGTTATCTTCGTCTATTCCAATGGATTGATTATAGGATAGTAATGGTCCAGGTGGCTGTAAAAGATATGAAATAACAGAATTAAATCAGGGGTTTCAGTATATTATTACTCATTTTCCTAGCATTGTTATTACTTAGGAGCCTGTTTGAATGTCTATTTGAATAGATTTATAAGACGATCGGAATGGTCTAGGTGATTGTGAAAAAGATATAAAATAACAAAGAAATGAAGAAAAGATTTCAGAATATTACTACTAATTATCCCAGCATTGTTATCATTTTGGAGCTTTGAACTTTGGGCTACCTTCAACTTAGGATGCGGTTATGCCGAAGTGGTTCGTCTGTTTCAACGGAGTAATAAACCGAACCTTGGTTTTGGGACGTCGTTTTGTCAAAGTATCATCTTCGTCTATTCCAATGGAGTGATAATAGGATAGGAATGGACTAGATAACTGTAAGAGATATAGAATAACAAAGAATTGAAGAAAAGATTTCAGAATATTACTACTAATTGTCCCAGCATTGTTATCATTTTGGAGCTATGAGCTTTGTGCTACCTTTAACTTGGGACACTGTTTTGCCGAAGTGTTATATTCGTCTGTCTCAAAGGATTGATAATTGGAACCTTCGTTATGGGATGTAATTTCGTCAAAGTGTTATCTTTGTCTATTACAATAGATTGATAAGACGATAGGAATAGTCCGGGTTACTGTGAAAGATATAAAATACCATAGAATTAAATGAGAGGTTTCAGTATATTACTACTAATTTTCATAGTATTGTTATTACTTTGGAGCTATGGGCTGTGGGCTACCTTTAACTTGGGACGCTGTATTATCGAAGCGTTATGTTCGTCTATTTCATCGGAGTGATAATCGGAACCTTCGTTTTGGGTCGTCGTTTAGTCAAAGTGTTATGTTCGTCTATTCCAATGGATTGATAATAGGATAGGAATAGTCCGGGTTACTGTGAAAGATATAAAATACCAGAGAATTGAATGAGAGGTTTCAGTATATTACTACTAATTTTCCTAGTATTGTTATCACTTTGGAGCTATGGGCTGTGAGCTACCTTTAACTTGGGACGCTGTATTATCGAAGCGTTATGTTCGTCTATTTCAACGCAGTGATAATCGGAATCTTGGTATTGGGATGTAGTTTCGTTGATTGAAGTGTTATCTTCGCTTATTCCAATGGATTGATAATAGGATAGGAATGGTCCGGGTAACTGTAAAAGATATAAAATAACGAGGAATTGAAGGAAAGACCTCAAAATATTACTAATAATTCTTCTAGCATGTGTCATCATAAGGGATCATTCTGGATCTTGAACGTTAACATAGCACCTAACGTTAATTTTCAGCGCTTGTGTTATCGTTGCCTATATGGTTTCTTTCGGGTGGAAAATACAAGGTCGCTAAGCAACTTGAACGTTGATCATCGACAATCAACCATTAAACTCCGGCAAAACCCGACGCTGTGATGACGCTAACTAGCAAACAAAATCATGGCCTCGGCACAAAACGAGTGGCTGGCGTTACCGCGCGTGCTAACGACTTTCGGCAGTAGTGCCTGATCGGTAGGTAGCGGTATCATGAAATCAGGATTTCCTCGTTTCTAATTGTTGATTGTCCAAACACATAGGGGTCTGCGGAGATGAACGGGCGTTGCAGGGAAACGCAGGTGCTCAAAGTTTACGTCGGTGGTATGATAACGCCAAGAGATCCAAAATCGCACCTCAAATGATGGTAGGAAACATAGAAATCAATAGATGAGTAACTAGTCATGCATTTAGTGGAAATAAAGTGGCCCAGGCTGTTTTATACATCCATTACTGTGTGAATAAATGTATCAATCTAGTGAAAATCAATGCGCGTACATACCGTTTGATGTAAGTCATCCTAACCTCTTTTTCACTTGCTCCCGTTAGTAGTAGAATAATATATTTTCTGTATACATCTTTGAACCCAGCTCAGAGGATCTGGTCCGTGCACTCACAATTACAAGAGGCCATCATGCAGATGTCAATAATTATTCTTAATAACAGTCATCGGCATGAAACCTTGTCGTCGCACTATTTCACTCATAATTATGCACTGATTCACTGATTCACTGATATAAAACCACTGCTACGGCCGATAACACATTATATAAAATTATATAAGCTATATGCCCTAGAATAGCCCTATATAATATGATTATATATAAAATTATTAATATTTTAACTGTCGATAGCGCGATGCCACAGCCATCAGACGGCCATGTTGATTTCGTCGGCCCTCTGTTGCTCACTTAATAACTTTATTACCACATATCGACCGAGTGCGGATTCAGATTCAGGCAAAAATCAATAGGGGGCGAGATTTCGATGGCTTGTAACAACGTTTAAAAGTTCAAGTCGATCTGTGTCCTCGTTCGTTCAGAACATAGACATATAAGAATAGACCGCGGAAGCGGGCTGAAAATGCCGACGGGCAATAGAAAGAGACAGTTGCCTACAACATACACTTTGTCTTCGTCTAGTCTTGCATGCGCGCTCAGCGTTCTGTTAGTGAGAATGAAATAGAAACATGTTTTATTTGAACAATAGAAACATGTTTCATTTCATTCTCACTAACAGAACGCTGAGCGCGCATGCGCGCATGCGCGACTAGACGAAGACAAGGTGTACGTTGTAGGCATGGACCTAAGAAGTAAATGGACGGAGCGTAAGCTGTGCGGGGTAACGCCGTAAGACGGAAGGGGACTGGTGGTCGATGGTGTGTTCTGATTGGTTGCGCCATGTTGAGCACCTCACTCGTAGTGTCACCTAGTGGTCACTGCTGACGTTATTGATGTAAACGAAAAGTAGATTATTGTTCTGAGTGTCATATTTAATGAGAAATAGTTGATTGCACCTGAACAATTACTTTACAATAAAATTCTAAAATCCTTAATACTCATTTCAGTGTCTACCTTTGAATTTCTTACGAAGTTTACAGTTTGCTCACCAGGTAGCACTACGAGTGAGGTGTTGCAAATGGCGCAGACCCTGAATTCCCCTTACGGCTAACAGTGAGCCACCCCGCACCCATATAGTAAGCTTACGCTCCGTCCATTTACTTCTTAGGTCCATGGTTGTAGGCAACTGTCTCTTTCTATTGCCCTTCGGCATCCACCAACGGGCTTCTCTATCTCTCCCGCGGTCTATTCTTATATGTCCATGGTTCGGAAATGTGCGGACAGTCTGCGAAAAACTTGTCGGGGGAAGATTTTTTTTCATCAACTTTAATGACTAATAAGTCGAGAAAACCAGTGTACGAATTTCGATCAAATTTATACAGCGAAGTCGTGTGGTGGGGGAATATCTGTTCTGAAAATTTGATCAAAAAATATTCACGCGTTCCGAAGTTATGACCTCGTACTTACAGGTATAAGGAGTTCCCCCGAGAAAATATATTCCGGCTAGCTCTCGCCTGCCTAGGGGTACTTGGCGGCGATTCGCTACCGCGATTCTTGATGTGGTTAGCCGTTAGCAGCGCCTCTCGCCACGTCCGTTGTGGCGCTATATAGATTTTTATTAGTCTAAATCTAACATAGCTTTATCGATAGAAATAAGATGATTGGAAATTAGTCCTCCATGAGCCATGTAACCAGAAAGACTGAAATTATATTTTAATGAAATTATCGTCCCGTTTGTAACATCGTAAAATTACATCTCATGTGACTCAGCTATTCAGCCTGCCCAATTCCCGTGACAGATTCCCTACAACAAACAGACGACGCGCGCCATCTGTTTAGAATGCAAGGAATAAACGAGTTAATTCATATAGTGACTCTGTCGTTTGTGTATTTTACATTTTGACCATGTGAATTTGTCCGACAAGGCGAACCAAATTAGCGCACGTTAATTAATTAATCGATAAGCCGGCGGGGGGGGGGGGGGGGGGGGGGATTTTTACTTGAAATTATTTAGAAGTTTCCTTTCGGTTTTTTTTCGGTCTTCCTGAGGTTTGCACGCTGGGATAGAGGAAGAATCTTGCTTCGGTTAGAGATACTTGACTTAATGTGTACTAATTTGGTTCGTCTTGTCTGATAAATTCACATGGCTGACAATAAACGAGTTGATGATCATCGTTGCGTTGCGTTCGAAACGAGCATACCCTCGGCTCCGCGAAAAAAGCGTCTGCTTGTCGACTGCTCCGTACTAAGTGCGAGTTGGAACCACGGTACACAATCCGTGAATCCAAGCGCAGCTATATTCATATGGAAACCATTAATGTAGGTACAGGCCTCAATACGAGAAAGTATTGAGTTACACATATGAGTCTTATGAAATAAAGATGATTTACATTTGAATTTTATCTCTTTATTCGGGCTTATATCCATTGGGCATTCCAAATAAAGATGACGCCATTTCTTAGTCAAAATATAATATATTTCTACTTAGCGTATATGACTTGAAAAGTTATCAACAGTTACAACTTGTAACTAGGCGCTAGGACTTATACGATAAGCTCGGTTTACAACTAATTTCTATGTCAAAATAAAGATTTTATTAGCCAGTCATTATATCAATATATCACGGTAAATATATTTTTTCAATTGTCAAACCGACCGCCGTCAGGTACCTACACAAGCTCTACGAATGCGAATGACTATTTCGACGAAAACGTAGTAAGTCAGTAGACTTGCGTGAATTGAAAAACGTGAGGCGAAAATTTAAGAACCGTGATACACGAATCTGAGATTAAAAAAAGAAAGGAAAGAAAAAAAAGCATGAACAAAAACCGTATTTATTGCAGCGAACTTGCATTCTCTCAAACCATATATATTTTATGATCTTTCGAATTATACTGACATTTATCAGAACGAGTATAGATAAATTCTAGTGTAAGTTCAAGAATACAAATATTGATAATATTCACAAGAAACTAAATAGTAATAATAATAATAATGGAAGCAGCGACTCATAAACAAAAACATAAATCTTTTTTTTTTTAATAAAAATACATAATATATTTACACTACGTTCGTTTCGATGACGATAATATATTATACATAGCATATATGTTACGATATATTATATATGTGGGGCATTCCATGTGAAATCGACGTGCCCAAAATCCTGACCCCCTCAGAATTTGTGGAAACTTTGAAAGTTGCTCAGTGACCTTCAGAGTCATGATATGAAAAAATAAACATCGCAACTCCCCAAAATTGAAAAAAAAAAAATGTATATAAAATTAGTTTTTCGAATTTCTCAAAAATCCTGCGTTATTTTATGCTCAAAACTCCTGCGTTATTTATTGCTCAAAATTTCAGAGAATATTTCTGCGTAGCATAAAAACAACGTGAATGAATTTTACTGTGGGCCTAGATTTCGTTTAGTAAATATTAATCTTTTTCTCTTATAGTTCCTGTAAAAACTCCTATGTCACATCAGATGATGCTGAGAGAATTATTTGACAACTCATAGAATCTTCAAAAACCGTTAAATAAACATAACTTTCTAATGTGTACTTTACTTCTTTTAATTTTCCAGGGTGTTTTCAATGTGCTAAAAAAGTTGTATTTTTGTTTCGAAATAAATTCAGTAAAATATTCTTATATTCTAAACGAAATCTGACCCCATTATAAAATTCAAACACGTTGTTTCTACATTACAGAGGAATATTCTCTGAAATTTTCAGCAGAAAAAAAGTAGGATCTTTAATAAATTCGAAACCCAACTATAACCATAATTTTATATAATTTTTTTCCTAAATTTTGGAAGTAGCCATGTTTATTCATGTGATAACTATGAAGATACTTCAAACTGAAACTTTTTTTATACTCAAAATTTTTTATTTGTACGATGTGTAGTTTTCGAGTTATACTCAATTGAAACTCGAAAACTGTTGCTTTTTGCATACATCGTATGACCTGTTAACGTCTTAAAAGTTTTCTAATAAAAATCTACAAAAATTTATCCATACTTTAATTATTTGACACAAACTTTTCTCAAAGTTTGAACAAATTCTAGGGGGTCAGGACTTTGATCAGGTCGAATTCACGTGGAATGTCCCATATACGGTTTGCATCACGCCATATAAGATCACGGGTCATGTATTTCATAAGGCACACTTCAGTTTTTACTCTTAATTGCGATTCAGACACTTTTGAGATTCCGACGAAACTAATTTTAAATCATAAATTATATCCGGCTTTTGTGAGCTTAGAAACGATTATAATATAAAGAAATAAATGTATCGAGTAACAATATTCTACTTTCGAACGGGAAGACGATAGAGAAAAAGTTTATATATAAGGTAATTTTTTTTTCAAACTTGTTTTCCGATCACTTATGTCATAGCTGAGAATGAAACGAATTAGTGACATACAATAAAATACCATTTCGTTAACGAAATTGTTAAGTATCTCGCGTCGAAAATATGATGATGATATGGCGATTTGATCCATTGCATGTCGCGGCTACTTAATCATTACACACATCCTATATACAGACGTTTTTCTGATCAACAGAAGCCCAATAATGTATGTGCAGAAACCTACTACTACTCAAAATCAATAAGATCCATGAAAGTCTGGAAATGATATCTACGTGAATAGCGGGCTTTAATAGCGATCGTTAGATGTCAAGGGATAAACGGGGGTGCGACGATTGACTCGATCCTTAATAAAAGTTAAACAATTCGGAGCTCTTCTATTCTATTTCAAAATTGTCGGAATCTTCGGCGGGGTCACTGTCGTAGTCAGCAGGTAGTACATTCTTACGTGTAGCTTGTTCTCCTCCGGTGGTTGCGAACATGTTTAGGGAGTCATGGCCGTTGCGGATGTAGTTTTCGCTTCCATTCCCGCAAAAATCGACACCGCCATTTTTTTCAGAAGATATGAATTTATTAGTTGCATTGACGGTATCACATGGAGTCGCCAGGTCGATGTCTTCGAACTGCTTCTGTGGGTATTAAGGAGACGTTTCTACGTATAATACATGTGATACGGCTCAGGCATTACCTATGTAACTTTAGAACAAACATGATGGCTAATCTTTTGTCTTTGAACATAACTTCAATCTCACCAATTGATGTCTATCAACAACAAGACATTTTGTGTTAGGCATTGAGGAGAGTAAAATGTCATGTCATGTCAATAATTTCACTAGTCTTCCTGAGCATGATCGTGTGACAGTTGAGAGTTGTAAGCCATTACCGCTCTGTGTAAGACGTCGTTAGAATGAAAACACTTGTCGCAAGGGTTCAGGTAGACTGCTGCATGGTTTTCGAACTCTTTGATATGTAATGGTTCTGTAAAGATAACTTTTTAAGATGAACATAAAACTTTCAGATACTAGGAATAAGTTGATAAGGGGCCATTCCACAAATACGTTCGCTTTTTTCGACGATTTTAGACCCCCCCCCCCCCCCCCCCCTACGTAATAATGGTTCGTTTGACCAGACCCCCCAAAGTAATACGTCACAAATCTCGACCCCCCCCCCCCCCCCCCCTCTATTTCTAAAATTGTCCATATAAGCAACCCTTCATTTCTCACGCACGGAATTCTCATGCCAAAACACGAATTCTATACACAAAAACCGAACGTCACATTTTCACGACCTCCCCCCCCCCCCCCCCCCCCATAACTTGTAACGTCTCATCAACCTTGACCCCCCCCCCCCCCCCAAAAAAAAGCGAACGTATTTGTTGAATGGCCCCTAAATCACCTTTTTTAAGTTAATATTTTAAAATGTATCCATTCAGATCTACTATTTTTGAATTTACCCAATGTATTAGAAAATTCTACATTCATCCGAAGAAAGTATTTTTTCTGGACCATGGACCAAAAAGTCTAGAATCCATGCAGCAGTCCGGCTGAATTCTTTGGATGTGTACTTATCTTTTTACTGCGTTCACACAAATTTCTACTTTCACCTGATTCTGCGTGAAAAAAAAAAAAAAAAAAAAAAACAGTCGACTTCTGTAATAAAATTGGAAAGTTAGAAGAATTAGTCACGACACAAAGCATTCCATTGTCGCCAAATACAAATATGATAAGAGTCCCATAGAACGTACTACATGCAGTATGTCGATAACGGTGACATCACGTCATCTGCATTTTTTCGTTTTCAATAACAGGACAATCAAGGACAATGAAGATAATGCATTACTTTTCAGTTAACGGTAGTATTTGCGATGTACTTGAGTGGAGAAAAATTCCAAACCTTCGGTGTGGTCAAGTCAATTTCCGCGATTATTCGGTGCGATTGTTGGGGAAAAGTGGGACCCTCGGCAAGATGCGTGTTCGGTGGGGGTGGAGATGGCTGCTCAGAGGAACCAGCTTTAGGGGAAGTTGGTAGATCGTGGTTGTTGCGCCGGGTTAATGAAAGGGTAGAACTAGCCGTAGACCAAGATCCATCCTCTTCAGCGACAGCTTCGGTTACCAATTCCTTTCCTATGTTAATATCCTGTAAAGAAAGTGACTAATTCAACAACCCGCATCAACAAGTTCATACCGTGAACAAAATCAACAACAAACGGCATCGGTTTTACGGGATGTTTTAACTGCGATCCCATGTTCGCAATGGCCCCAAGCAATGGCCTCAGCTACCGAACATTTTGCAATAATTTTTGGAGAAGAATGTTACGACTTTGTTAGAAGGACTCGAACGATGAGTGAAATGGATTTCCCCCAAGTTACAAATCTTTTCGGTTTGTCAGTGTGATTTTCGAAATTGTAAACATAGTGTACATCCCAGTAAACCAAAACGAATTGAGTATGTCAAAAAACGGATTGAAACAAATTCAGTAGAATTCGACAGAGGTTTGTGCTAATTCTTTTTGATTCTTTTCAATCAATTTCAATTCGTCTTCAATTCGTCTTAAATCCGTTTTTCACACTTTAATTCCTTTTAATTCGTTTTGGTTTACTGGGATGTGCAAAAGTATTAGGGCATAGCACAAGGCCTCACTCTGGTATCGGTTTTATCGTAGAGATCTACGCAAGGAATGGGCGACCCTTCTCGACGAGATCTTCCTTTGGCTAGAGCGCGTTCTCTGTAACCTCGAACTCTGGCAGTCAAAGATCTCCACTGGGCCACCCAGCTGAGATCGGCGAATGTCTCGCAAGCTTCCACACTCCATTCGCCATTTCTGCAAGAATGTTATTGAAAAACTGGATATAATCTGCATCAAAATACACTTTTATCTAATGATAAATAAAATATCTATATCTATACTGCGTTCCAAGCGAGAACCGCCAAAGATCGAAACAGAACTCGTTCGGTTCGGTCAGATCCCACCCAACGCGCCGCCCATTTTACCCACTCCACCGCACCACACGGGTCTTACAGCTGAGCAGTCGCGGCTATAGCGACACGGGACCCTCAATCTTTGAGCCTCTTTGAGCCTAGCGTGCCAAATATATTCGGGGCCCATGCGTACGATAATTTAGATCCGGCGTTGAGTTGCCAGCCACACTACCCCCACCCGGCTCTCAGGCCGTTCGAAGCTGCGTAACTGCTGGCGGTTCTTTCGTGGAACGCAGTATAGGCATAATATTCTTGTTCGGCCATCGAGGAAGTTCTGTATACATACGGGGTGAGTTTTCTCCAGGTCCAAATGAGGAGGAGCTTAGCACCGCCGATGCTCCGCCCACTTTATCCCACTTTATTCGCTTTATCCCACTGTTATCAAAATCTAACTTTACATCAAGCCGTCGATAGTTTGTCTGGTCGAGTAAGGTACCGTTGGCAGTAACTTTGAGGATTATGAATCAAGAAAGTAATCTGTGAAGGTCCCAATCTGCTCATTGTTTTCATCCGAAAGTCAACAATACCTTACTCGACTAGACTAAGTATCGACGGCTAAAGTTAGATTTTGATAACAGTGGGTTAGAGCGGAAAAAGTGGGATAAAGTGGGCGGAGCATCGGCGGTGATAAGCTCCTCCTCATTTAGACCCGGAGAAAACTGACCCTGTATAATAAGACATTCCACATGACTTCAGTCACCCGAAAAATGACTTCATGACACTTGCTCTGAAACTTCAACTTTCAATGCTTGTTTAGCCAGATGAAAGAAGCTAATTTCAGGCAAAGTTGTGCGCGTGCACAAATCGCAAATTCAATGAATCCGTGGGTTGAAAAGTTATACTTCAGGGATGAAAAGAGGTTAGATTTCAGCCCGCTAAAGCTAAATTCATGTTTATTTCAATTCTATCGGCGGCTGTGTTCCAATTGGTAAGGGCAATACACTTACTTGATGCATACTTGCCCTTAGTTCAGACCACGGTCTTATACACAGGTCTGGGCACTCTATACCTCTTGCCATAGAATGTTGCGTGCCACAACTGACTCAACTGAGTCCAATTGTAGTAACTTTTTCAACCACAGTCTGGTGCGCTGCGATTCCGGAGGCCAGTATGACAGGCCTGGCATACGCTATGACAGGCCTCCGAGATAACTAGAGACCTCTCATGGTACCGGCCTCAGATGCCGCACGGATTTCACATCGAAATGCCAAGACCTGTGTATAAGACCGTGGTTCAGACACTTGTGACGAAAGTGAAAGACAAGTGAACAAGTGTGTGCCTTTACCAATTGAAACACAGCCAGCATATATCGATTACTTGTTGCAAATTTCAACAACAACGTAGCGGTGGTCCTGATCACAGATAACCAAGGCGTATGTGATATGCAGACAACGTCTGGCGATGACGCCGTTAACACTCATCAATAAATATAACCTCAATCCCATATGGTGAAAGAATTTATCACTAGATTTAATGATTTATTTTTATTTCATTGGAATTCGACGCGCCACGGGCACTGCTAGTCTTATACTTTTGACCCGGCCCTAACTTGCCACGCTTGAGGCTTTGTGATTGGTCAACTAAACCTTCTGTAGACCGAAAACTATTAGTCCCATGACTAAGGCCAGGAATCTGGATTCGTTAAAAGAGAGCGAAAAAAGATAGGCGGGGCCAATATTTCTGATTGGTTGTTACAAATTTGATATGGATTTGTTTTTGAAATAAACTGAAGCAAGCAATACCATGAAAATGAATTGTGTACAATAAAATTGACAATCGCCAGGATGAAATAAAGTATAATGGGTGGTATGAATAAAAGTGAGCATAAGCTCATAAGCTCACTTGCCGAGTATAAACTCAAGATTTTCATTGATATTAAACCAAGTTCCATCGTTTTTTCACCCTCTGAAAAAAAGTTTCGGGCCAGTAGACGCGAAATTCCGATATTTCGATCTTATGCTGCCTACTGGTTTTTATCAGGGGGTGAGCAAACGATGAAATGACTCGGGATGTGTTTGGGGGAATTCTCTTAATAATTGAACCAAGTTTCATCGTTCTTTCACCCTCTGAAAAAAAGTTTCGGGCCAGTAGACGCGAAATTCCGATATTTCGATCTTATGCTGCCTACTGGTTTTTGTCAGGGGGTGAGCAAACGATGAAATGACTCGGGATATTCAGCGAGATGGCCAGCGAGATATTGAGCGAGATGGTCAGCGAGACAGTCAGCGAGATATCCAGCGAGATGGTCAGCGAGATATTCAGCGAGATGGCCAGCGAGATATTCAGCGAGATGGCCATCTCGCTGAATATCTCGCTCAATATCTCGCTGGCCACCTCGCTGGATATCTCGCTCAATATCTCGCTGACCATCTCGCTGGATATCTCGCTCAATATCTCGCTGACCATCTCGCTCAATATCTCGCTCAATATCTCGCTGGCCATCTCGCTGTAAATCTCGCTCAATATCTCGCTGGCCATCTCGCTGTAAATCTCGCTCAATATCTCGCTGGCCATCTCGCTCAATATCTCGCTGACCATCTCGCTCAATATCTCGCTCAATATCTCGCTGGATATCTCGCTGGCCATCTCGCTGTATATCTCGCTCAATATCTCGCTGGCCATCTCGCTGAATATCCCGAGTCATTTCATCGTTTGCTCACCCCCTGACAAAAACCAGTACGCAGCATAAGATCGAAATATCGGAATTTCGCGTCTACTGGCCCGAAACTTTTTTTCAGAGGGTGAAAGAACGATGAAACTTGGTTCAATTATTAAGAGAATTCCCCCAAACACATCCCGAGTCATTTCATCGTTTGCTCACCCCCTGATAAAAACCAGTAGGCAGCATAAGATCGAAATATCGGAATTTCGCGTCTACTGGCCCGAAACTTTTTTTCAGAGGGTGAAAAAACGATGGAACTTGGTTTAATATCAATGAAAATCTTGAGTTTATACTCGGCAAGTGAGCTTATGAGCTTATGCTCACTTTTATTCATACCACCCATTATACTTTATTTCATCCTGGCGATTGTCAATTTTATTGTACACAATTCATTTTCATGGTATTGCTTGCTTCAGTTTATTTCAAAAACAAATCCATATCAAATTTGTAACAACCAATCAGAAATATTGGCCCCGCCTATCTTTTTTCTCTCTCTTTTAACGAAACCAGATTCCTGGCCTTACCCATGACTTTTTGGTAAAGGAAAATTAGTCTTAGAATTTCACAAGGAATCACCCTTACTAAATAGTGAGCGCAAATTGAATAATCCTGTATGAATAATTTTTTGGAAATGGATACAAATAAAGGAAATAATTGTAATTTTTAATTACCTAGTACTCCATATCATTAACCTTGAATTGGCCATTTCGACTGGCCTCAAGCATTCAAAATTAAAATTAGAGCAGATGTCGTGAAAAATAGTATGAGTGACACGGGACGAAACATGAATGCAGGCACGGGTGATGTAAGCCCTCGCTTTCGGATCGGGCAGACAACTTCACCTTGGCCTGCATTCACCTTGTTTCATCCCTATAAGTCATTCAATCTACTATTTCGTCTCAACATTTCCAACAGAATGGTTTAAAATCAAAATATTTCGTATCAAAAGACTAAATTTATCTGATATCATTAGTTTTGCCCTGTGATGACCGGGGATGAGGAATCAATGAATAACTTAACATAGGACTGAATATTAACAAAGATTCTCGTGGATTTATTCCTTAATACAAACTTTACATGTCTTCACCTGACTAGTCTACCACGGAAGGGGCGAACCCGACTCTTACATGACGTCACGTCCGCTACATACATTAAGCCGCATTTCTACTATTCTACATAAGAAACCGCCGATACATTACATGCCCAAAATTAACTGAATGTGTAATGTTCTGGTCAGCGTGAAAAAAAAGTCGAATCAAGAGACTCGGTAGAGTCTCGCGCCTAGTTATATAAAAAAAAAAAAATTTTTTTTCGCTCGCGCCGCGCGAGACTCGACAGAGTCTATATACCCGAACGGCAACTGAGCGACCGTTACGGCAATTTATGATCGTTAATATCTTTCGTCTCGCTATAAATACGGAATTCTAATATTTATTGTAGGATGTGGCCGAGGAGAGCTTTCATTTAAGCCCTATTTCGATTGAATCAGTGAACGTAGAGCTGAGATATGATTATTCGAAGTTTTCGATGCAAGTAATTTATACGTGTCTTCGACGAGACTTTATTTTGTTCATCATCTCCTCCGTCAGTCAGTGACGTCACTCACTTGTGCCAGATTTCCCAGATGTATAAAAATTAGTATAGAGTTGCCTTCGCTAGGCTACGTAGAGAGAAGACTCACCAAATACGGACGTAGCCAGATGGCGCTGTGGTTAGTTCTTTATTTTCACCAACTACAGTACGGTATCATACCGATCATGCGGATCGAGTATGATGTATCATGTCAATTTATTTATGGTCGAATATGAGATAAATGCAAGTTTTTGTAAGTCCGTGTTCTACAGACTGCTACAGACGCCGTGGCCATAGCTGTCATGTCGTTAGGTTAGAATTAACTGTCAGAGTCAGATATGGTTAATAAGAACGGGAATCGATATACATTTGTAAAGAAGTGGTAATGAATTAGCGAACTGATTCCAGATGACGATTTCTGTTTATTTGCAATATTATTTAATTATAAACAACTGTATAATGAAGTTAATAAACCAATGTCAAACGATATTAATTCGGGAATAATTTGTAAGAAACTAATGAATTGATTGCAGATGTAAATTTCTGTTCGTTTACGACAGTATTGACAAGCTAGCAGTTCCTCGAGGACTATAAACTGACTCGTGGCATCACTTCGACAACGACAGTCAGGAATGAAGCGATGTAAATTTGATTCAACGAGACAATTTGATTGTATAAGACATCTCTAATGTAGCAGACAATACTCGAAATTTCTATACAGCCTAAGAAGTCTGAAAACATAGTCTTGCAGAAATCTCATAGCCGACGCTGTAGATATGGACAGCGTTGCCAATTTTGCAAAAAACCGAATCGCCTACCATTGCAGTTTTGGGTTTACTCAGAGTCTTTCTGTATATTCTATTCGAAACCATGCCGCCAAATTTGAACATACCATCAGCAATCAATTACAAATTAGAGTTAAAATCTTTTTTCCAAGTGCGGCGCGAAACTTGACCGAGTCTCTTTGATCACAGAGGCAATAGGAAATGGAGGGATAATGTTAGCCATAGCTTCCCACATTAGAGCGTAAAGTGATAACAGTTTTTATAACTGTACGAAGGGCTGTCAGCAATTATTCAACAATATCTTTATCTTCGTTAACAGTATAGGGTATTATATTTAGTGTTATATAATTCAGCACACGACACTTTCCAGTACGGTTGCATGGGTATATTTTTATAAAATATATGGTTGAATAATTGTTATATGGTAGCCTGTGGCTCAAATTTTTATTCGATTGATGATGAGCTGTAATAATATTATATTTTTTGGATTCATGTGGAATTAATTTAGAAATTTTCTAGCGTTACGGTTACAGGGTGATTGACTTCTGCCTCGCGGGATCTAGTAGACAATAGAACGCTAGACGCGGTAGGGAATTCTTGATTCTATGTTTACCTTCCACATCGAGAGTGGTCTAAAATTTATGCAATTTATTATGGATACGAGAATGATTGTACTTGATTAATCTAATTCTACAAAAAGT
The DNA here is from genome assembly GCA_944452935.1 of Rhogogaster chlorosoma. NCBI lineage: Eukaryota > Metazoa > Arthropoda > Insecta > Hymenoptera > Tenthredinidae > Rhogogaster > Rhogogaster chlorosoma. The sequence goes on from OX101802.1 coordinate 19,323,100, forward strand.
AGTGATATCCCCATAAAAAGCACCTCTGGTGCAAAAACCTTTCGCCTAGTTATATAAATGTGATAGTCACCCACAAAAAATACATTCTCATGCCAAGAAAACATTATTCAGTTATTATTTTATAAAAAAAGAATTTGAAATCAGATGCTATTGCCTAGTACCGATATCACGTCGACTTTTTTCGGATTGACAATTAGGCTTCTCATAAGACGGTACATATTGACAGTCTTCTTGAAAACAGAAAACATAAAAAAATTAAAAATAGAAAAAAAAATTAAAAAAAATTTGGAGGTAGTGGTACTAGGCGGGCCTTTTCTAGATAAGTACAAGGAAACTGCGATTGAACCATGTCAATAATCCTAATATAGTGATACGAAATACTGGCCCGCCTAGTACCACGTACTCCAAATTTTTTTTAATTTTTTTTTTCTATTTTTAATTTTTTTATGTTTTCTGTTTTCAAGAAGACTGTCAATATGTACCGTCTTATGAGAAGCCTAATTGTCAATCCGAAAAAAGTCAACGTGATATCGGTACTAGGCAATAGCATCTGATTTCAAATCATTTTTTTATAAAATAATAACTGAATAATGTTTTCTTGGCATGAGAATGTATTTTTTGTGGGTGACTATCACATTTATATAACTAGGCGAAAGGTTTTTGCACCAGAGGTGCTTTTTATGGGGATAACATCATCCTCAAAAACAACCACTTTTTCCCAGTACAATCAATCCTCATAAAAAGCACCTTCGGTGCGAAAACCTTTTGCCTAATTATATCTATATAGGACATGTCGGTTCTGTGGCACTTTAAAAATGGACTCGAGCATCCCTTCAATACAAATTGAATACCTAAGATGAGACAGATGTCAAGGACAATAGAGGCAGAAATTTGTTTTTCATTTGTCTAAGTGGTCGAAGTAAATACAATACATTAAAAATAATTATAATAATTATTGTAATTGTTATTATTAAAGCAGTCTCCAAAGTAAGACCATCCAGACCAAAATATAACAGTACGTGGAATGTAACCACAGTTTTGAATTATTTAGAAACGTTGGATTTATCTTCACTAGAGAATTTGATATTAAAATGAGCTATGCTATTAGCCTTGAGCACAGCTCAGAGAGCGCAAACACTCTGTGAAATTAGGTTAGAAAATATTAAATATTTAATTATATTAATATTTTATATTATCCTATTTATTTGGGTAATGAAAAAATCTATGATTAGTTTATGAAATTAAGGGTGGGCTGTAATCTAATCGAGCGAGGAATTCATATAATTACGATCGAACTTCACTTACAGGTAAGTTCGTTTGATCTATCAATTATATTTCATTCCTCGCTCTCATACATTACACTGTAGTTGTTTACAGTTTATTTGGCAAAAAGAAAGTGAGATGGAATAAAATAACTCTATGTGAAGTTGAACCTATAATATGTAATATTTATTGTTACTTTATTGTTAACACCTTCTTTGCGAAGTCAAATCCATTTGTTCGAACAGGTCTCTTATAAAAATGAGCAAAAACTTCTGACTTCTCAGACCATCCAGCCGTCCGCCTTATCGTATCAATGTCAATACCTAAATTTTCTGCGTCAAAAGTAGCAGAATGACGAATAGAATGACCAGTGAAGATAGATATATCTATACCACTTCTATCCAAACACTTTTTAAGCCATTTACTCAATGTTTGAGTGTTGATTGCATGTATTGGCTTTTTGAAACTTAAAAATAATTGACTTGTTCCATCTCTTATACTACTAGTTCTATTTATGTATAACTTAATTGCGGACACTTTGCAAATCGACGGGTTTTCATTAAACTATGGTAACTGTAGCACTGGTTGGAATTTACCCATACCTGACTCGTTTAGATTGTCAGGAATGAAGATTTCCAATCCCTCACTTACACACACAATATTTTCTTACCTAATTTTACAGAGTGTTTGCGCTCTCTGAGCTGTGCTCAAGGCTAACAGCATAGTTGTTTTTAATGTCAAATTCTCTAGTGAAGATAGATCCAACATTTCTAAATAATTCAAAACTGTGGTTACATTCCACGTACTGTTATATTTTGGTCTGGATGGTCTAACTTTGGAGACTGCTTTCATAAATCTATTTATATTAGAATGTTCACCTAATTTTTCTTTGGCAATTAGTGAAAGGGCACATCTTGCTGAATTTAATGTATCATAAGATGCACCTGTATGAAAACGCTCAGTTAAAAAAGTAAGAACATGTTCTGGCTTAGCATCTAAGAAATCTTTCTTGTTCTTGTCGCAATACAAAATCCATTGTTGTAACGCACCACTATGTTGTCTGATCGTTGAGTCCTTTATTGACAAAATACTAATATCAACGGTTTCTGTAGTACCCCGTTCTTTAACCATGCCTGCCTGATAACTCTCCGACAATCAAACGAAAGTGAGCTGCCTGTGGATGTACTTTCAACCTACAAGGTGACATTAATAGATTTTTATTAGGTTTGAAAATGATCGGGGTTGTTACCAATAATTTTTTAAAAAGAGGAAACCAGGGTTGATTTTGCCAATAAAATACGACCACAATGCCTTGCGCGCCCTCTCTTTTCATCATTGCCAACGTCTTCAACACCAAAGAAAATGGTGGAAAGCATAAAAATACCATTGAGACCAATTTTCAGTAAACGCATCAATAAATAGTGCTTCTTTCTCTGACATCCACGAAACGAATTGTGGACATTTGGTGTTGTAAAAGAAAGCAAACGAATCTATTTCAGGATGACCAAAGATAGATATTATCTTTTTGAAACAAAGATCATCGAGTTCCCACTCTATATCAATGTTTTCGATTCTTGATAAGCGATCTGCTACAATATTTTCCTTGCACGGTATGTACGAAGCTACTAAAACAATTTTCCTATCCTCTGCCCAGCGCCAAATTTCTCTAGATAGCTTTCCAAATTGACCTGATCTTACTCCACCCATCGTATTTATACAGAGATGATCTGTGGAAAGTTATAAGCCGTGTGGGTATGCAACCGGTGTTCCACTACGAAATGGCAACGTAGTCGATGCGAGAGTCAAATGAGTCGAATGACCGTATCTACAGACGACATAACGGCAGCTGTCATTCTGCGGGGATATAACCTAATAATGTTCTAAATAAACCGATATTGACATCCGCAATTACCTGTATAACCCATCACACTTTCTTAAGAAAGAATATTTACCGTTGTATTAAGGAACTGTAATTACAAAATCTAAATCTGACAATTATTTATAACCCTCATTCTAACCTAACATTGCAGTATATGGTTGTTCTCGTAATTTTTAGTAGTTTGAGGAAAAAAATATAATGCGATTAGCAATTCGTTTATAACATATTGTTAACCTAATAAACAATGAAATTATGAATTAAAAAAAAAAAATTGTTTGGTTATTCTATTGAGAAGTGCCAATTATGATTTTTGAAGATAAAATAATTTCTTAACTATTTATTTAAACCATGGGATATAAAAGAAAACGATTATAAACAATAAAAAGACATTTTTAAGAAAATTTTTTTTCTTAAAAATCATTATTTTGTCAAAACAACAAAATGGTGAGTTTTTTTTCTAACATTAAACTAGTCCATTTGTTTATAAACAATTTCTAAACAAATGGCGTAAAAAATTTGTCCCTTACGTTATTTAATGCCATTGTTAGTTGCAAGAACAGTAATGGTCCAACGTTTGTTTAAAAAAAATTTTTTGACAAGATTTTTGGAAAATTTAATTTTTTGTTAACTTGAAAAAATTAAAATAAACAAAATATTGAAATTTCAAAAATTTTCATGACGTTATCTTGTTGAGTATATGTATAAGAAGGGCTCCAAGAAGCGAATAATGTTTAGGCCAATTATTTAAACATTTTTTGTTGTCTTCAATGAAAGCGAAAGTCCGATAAAATTTTGTTGATTAACAATTGCCTAACTTTTTGAAAAATTAACCCAAAAACTTTTTTCCGATGGGACAAGATTTTTTGAAGTGTTTACAATACACCATAATTTATTCAAATTTTTAAATTGATATTTGATACTGTAGAAGAATTATTTTACATGATGTACTTGCTTTAGAGGCGGAGCGCGCACACCCCATCGGCCGCTTGGAGCCCTATTTTCAGCGTTAAATTAAAATTATAAATAATGGAGGTAGAGTTCCGGGAGTCCGGACTTTTTTACTGGAAATTTCCCCCTCTTTAAGAATCTATTTGTTACTTTTCTTAAATATCAATAGTTTTTGAATTATTAGCGAAAAACTAAGTACCTGTTTTTTTTTTCATCTTTATTTGTTTATAACTTTTGCAATTTCTTCCATGCTGGAAAATGCTCGAGATACATTGTTCTATACGTTTTTCCGGATCCAACGAGCTATCGCACATATTTTTAGGAGCTTTATCTCTAATTTTTACCATTTTTGAACTTGTTGACCAGACTACGGTTACATACCCACACGGCTTATAACTTTCCACAGATAATATCTGTATACGATATGGCAGTCGTATATAAAAAAGAATACCAATAATTATAATAATAGTATTGCATTGTAATACTGCTAGAATTAATATCAGCTGATATAAGTCCAGTAAAATTAGACTTGAAAATGACAAAACGGATTGTATTAAGGGAGTTACCTAGCTAAATCAATTAAAAGAAAGAAAATTACGAAAATTTGTAGAGACGTTAAAACCTTTCGAAAAATGACTCGGTAAAATTTTTATAGCCTTTGGTTGGCTCTGAAAGGAGATATTAATAATTTTATTTTAAAGCATTGTACACAATTTTACATGGCGTCTTATGGGAATCTGTGCTTTCGACGCAGTCTAATATTTATTTCGTTGAAATTGAAAGAAAGATTTTGATGAAATTTGAACGAGATATAAACGAATATCCCATGAACATTTTTCTTTTTTAAAAATATGCAAAGCTTGCTCGTGTTAGAAGGAATAACGAAAAAACCGACAAGATTTTCGATCAATTCTCGCACGTGGCAATACCGCAATATTATAGGTTATGGCGCACAATTTGAAAGCGAGCCAAGCGAGCTATATACCGAACTGCAGCAAATTTGAAACCGTAGAAACATATATGTAAATTGGGTCAATGATAAAAGTATAGTTAAAAAAAAAGAGATTGTTCATTTATAACAAAGATTGGGGATATAATGGGAATAATGGGAATGCGCGCCCTAAAGCGAGGAGTTCGGTGTTGCCACGTTCATATACTACGCTACTCAAGTTGGCGACTAAAAATCTTTGAATAGCTACGTACCGAGGGTTCGTCCTTAAGGCCGAAGCACATAAGCCTGCAGAAGTCATAAGCAGAATGCAGAAGCATAGAGCATGCGCACAGGACTCTGGACTCTCGCAACAGCGCATGTGCTATGCTTCTACATCTGCTTACGGCATCTGGGTTGGGATTCTAGGATCTCCGCTAACTCCGCTAACTCCGCTAACTCCGCTAACTCCGCTAAGGCAGTAGTCTGCTTTAGAAGCCGAAAAAAAAGCGTTTTTTCAGCAATTTTTTTGAGAGGGAAGAAAACGATTGCGGTAAACGAAATGTTGAGACGGTAGTGTATTAAATTCAAGCTTTAAAAAACAATTTTTATTATTAAAAAATATTGAAATTTCTCAAAGTTGTAACGATTTTTCTGGGGTGACTGGAGTCTGCACTTGTAAATCGGTGCCGGTGACGGAGGTCGTGCGATGCATCTGAAACAGTCGAACCAAATTTTTTTTTATTTTTTATAAGTTCTTTTTCTATATGAACTAAAGAAATACCGAAGAAATGATGAAATTCCAAATTTTTTCGAAGTTTGAAAAAAAAATTACATCAAGAATTAAAAAATTCACTTCAAGTTGCAAAACAAGTAATTTAGATAGTACTTTTGTCCAACTTTTTTAGTTCAAATAGAAGATAATTTAATACTGAAGCTAGATCACTTTGATTTATTTCGATCGGACATATATTGTTTTTGCTATCGCTGGCACCGTTTTCTAAAACTTGTGAAAATGAAAACTCGAGAAAACGGGCTTTAAAGTTTTCGGTCCAAAAAAATATAAGTTTTTGCATACTTACACTAATTAGATGTTCAGCTATCCCCGGGCCATACAATAATCGTTCCACTCCTTCAAAAAACTCTTCTTCGATCTTTTCAGGTATATACGAGTGTAGTCAAACACTAGAATACATAAAGGGGCGAAGCGCGCGCACTCAGGTCTGCCCGAGCATTTGCACCTACTCGACGCTCGGCCACTAAAACTGACCTAGCTTCGAAAATATGTCGAATTGGCCTCTAAAATTTTGAACACATATTCTTGGATAGTTTTGGAATAGATTTAAGACAAAAACGAAAAATCGATTCTTTGAAGCCTGTAAAGCAGACTACTGCCTAACTCAGCGAAGGCCGTTGGTTGGCTGAGGAGCGGCCAATCGGCGCTCGTTTCGGGTAGTATGGTTTGTCCTTGTGGTACATGTGGTACACATGCATACGTATATCAAGTGTAAGTGGGCCTCGCGTTTGTACGACTAGCGGCCGGGCAGCGCCCACAGCGCCATCGTACAGGCTTGCACATTAATGGTGTATACATGAACATAGCTGCGGTTAGATTTTCGCATCGTGTATCGTGGTTCCAACTCGCACCACGGAACAGACGACAAGCAGACGCTTTTTCGCTGAACGATCGTATGCGTGCCCAAAACACAACGCAACAATGATAACAATTCGTTTATTCCTTGCATCCCCAGCAGATGGAGCAAGACGTCTGCTAAATATCGACTGTGGGCGCATGGTGACGCTAGTGGAGTTTAGTTCATGTTACATGATGCTGATTTTTTTGGGTACACCATTAATGTGCAGGCCTGTACATAACGTTCAGTTTGATTTGTGATGAATTTGATTATAGCGGAGGCTTGCTTTAATCGGTGGACTCGTCTCAGAGAATCTTTCGCGAAAGAAAAAAAAAAGCGATAAGTAGAAAATAGAAGCGGGTGTGGCGCCTCCAATCGTAGAGGATTCTCATACTACGATTCGACGAAATACATCGAGAAATTTGTTGAGAATAGAAGGTGAGGGTCTGTTGATTGATGTTTAAATGACCCCCCATAGTTCGACAACGGGGCCAAGCGTGGCTCAGTCATGGGAAACCAGACTTCGGCGCCCCAAGATTGGCCCAAAGCTGGGTAACACAGCCTTGGCCATTCCTATGTTCACCCTATTCTGGGCCACGACTGGGTAAACCAGCCTTGGCCAATCCTATAATCACCCAACTTTCGGCCGAGATTGGGAAACCTCGCTTTGGCCATTCTATGGCGACTCAGACTTGGTTCAAGACTGGGCAACCGCGTCTTGGCCATTTCTAAAGTCACCCAACTTAGGGCCAAGACTGGGAAATCCATCTCTGGCCGTTTACGGTAACCCTGCCTTGAGCCAAGATTGAAAACCCAAGCTTCGGCCATTCGATGGCGACTCAGACTTTGTTCAAGACTGGGCAACCGAGTCTTGGCCATTTCTCAAGTCACCCAACTTTGGGCCAAGACTGGGAAACTCATACCTACACGTGATTAAGACTAAAAATTCGGAAAATTCAGAAGCGCACGACTCATAATGCTTACTCAATTTTTAATATATAATCTATTTCATAACTGATTTAGGAAGTCAAACGAAAAAAAATTGTTATTTTCGATCATTTATTTATTTTTTATTTTAAATATTTCGCAGTTTTTTCCTGGCGTATTAAACTGAAGCTATTGAAAAAAAATTCAATTAATGAATTATTACGCAACTAATAGTAGTAAAATCCGTTTTATTACCCCTACGGGTTTTTGGTTTTTTCCTGAGGTTTGCTCCTCTACATTTTACTTTTTTCTTAACGCTAATAACAGAAAGTCTTTTATTTCATTTCTTATATCCTATCCTATTTCTATTACTTAGATCCTACTTACTTTCTATATCTATTCCAACTCCATTTACAGTTCCCTACTTTCCCTGACTGCTTCCCTAATCCGCTCCTTTTTTCCCCTCCCTCTCCTCCTCTCCCCTAATTCTTTTTATTTCCTTCATTTTTCTTATCCCCCCTCCTCTCCCCTCTAGAATCGCTATCACCTCATCCCTCCCTTCTCCTTTCCCTCCCCCTGCGTACCTTTCTAGTACGTGCTCCCACGTCTCTTCCTCACTTCCGCATACCCTACACACTCTATCTTCCTCCTTTGCCCAATAGTTTGCTTCTCTCATCTCATTCCCTAATGTGAACCTTGCTATGGTTTCCATTTCCCTCTTACTCCTACTTCCCTTCATGTACTCCGGTATCCCTGTCACCATTATTTCCTTATACCACCTATTGTACCTCGATTCTCGTATCTTCTCCCATCTCCTCTGTGCCTGCGTTTCCTCATCTCTTACCTCCTGCTCCGCTACCATCTGACTCCCTCTCTCTCTTCTCCTTTCCACCTCCCCCGCCGCGTACCCTCTCTCTCTATAGTAGTTCTCCCTTTCCTTCTCCCATTCCGATCTACCCTCCTCTCTCCCTTCGTTGCTCTTCTCCTTGATTAGCCTCCAGCATTCCCTTGCCATTTCGCTTCCCCCTCCCTCTCTTAGTTTCTCCTCGTACCTCATCGCCCTTCTCCCTGCCCTCGATCCTACTTTCATCATTTTCCACTCCTCCCTTACCATATACCCCGGCGTTCTCCAATCTGCTCTCATTACCCATCTCAAGTATTTCTCCTGCATTCTTTCCACCTCCTCGTATTCTTTCCATCCCCAAATCTCTGCCTCATATAAAGCCACGCTCTCCACTAGTGCTTCAAATAGCCTCACCCTTCTCTTCCAGTCCTTTCCAAACTTTCCCTCCCCAATACTCCACACTTTTCCCATTACTCTCTTCGCCTTTTTCACTCTCTCTTTTACATGTTCTCCCTGCCTGCCGTCCCTTCTCAGCCTGTACCCTAGGTAGTTGATACCTTTCACTTCCTCTATCTCTCCATCCTTCCACTTCCATTTCTTTCCTGTCCTCGCCCCCTTTCCTGCTCCAAACCGTACTATCTTCGTCTTTTCCTCACTTAGTACTAGCCCCTTTTTATCTAGGTATCTTTCCAACCTCTTCTTCATCTCTTCCATCCCCTCTTCGTCCTTTGCCAACATCACGACGTCATCCGCGTATGCCAGGCTCCATATCTTCTTCTTCCCTATCACTATCCCTCCGTCCTGCCCTTTTCGTAACACCTCTTCTAGTTCCGCTATATATAGGTTAAACAGGTACGGGCTCAGGGGGTACCCCTGTCTTAGCCCTTTCTTCGTCCATCTCTTCTCTCCTTTTTCATCCTTCACTTTCACCCTGTAGCTTGTCTCCTTATATATCTCTTTCACTCTCTCTATTATTCTCTTTCCAACTCCCCTCTTTTCCATCTCTTTCCATTATTTTTCCCTGTCTATTGAATCAAAAGCTGCCTTTAGATCGATAAACATTGCCAGTATTCTTCCTCCCCTCTCTCTTTCCTTTCCTATGACGTAATTCAGCACGTAAATGTTGTGCATTACCCCCCTTCCTTTTCTGAACCCCGCTTGCCCGTCCGGCACCATTTCCTTCTCTTCCATTTCCCTTCTCAATCTCTCTGCGATCACCCCTGCGTATATCTTACACATTGCCGTCATCATTGTCACTCCCCTATAGTTCTTCACCTCTCTTTCGCTTCCCTTCTTATGAATTGGCGCCACAATGCCCTCCCTCCAATTCGCCGCTATTCCCTCCCCTTTCCATGCGTTTTTCACCACCTCCCATGTCATATTCTCCATCTCCTTTCCTCCGTAGATCCACGCCTCATTCGGCAATCCATCCATACCTGCCGCCTTCTTCTTTTTCATATTCTTTATCACCTTCCTAATCTCCTCCCTCCCTATCTCTTCTCCCTCCTCCGCCCCCTCCTCCTGCCTCTCTACTCCCCCCCCCCCCTTCCTGCTTCCTTTCTTCTTCTTCTCTCTTCTCTCCCCCTAGTAATTCCTCAAAGTGCTTCTCCCACTCCGCCATCGTTATCCCTTCGTGTACACCCTTCCTCTGTTTCCTCTCCTTGTTTATCACTTTCCATACCTCCGCATCTGTTTTCGCCTCCCTTGCCTCTTTCATGTACTTCTCTCTCTCCTCTTCCTGTTTCCTTTCGCATAGCTTCTTGTATTCTTTTCTTTCCTTCCTGTACTCTACTTCTGTTCCCTCCCCTTTTCTCCATTCCTTCAGTCTTCTTATCGTCTCTCCTCTTTTTTGCCTACACTCCCTCCCCCACCATCCGTCCCCTTCCGCTTTTCTCCTCTCTTTCCAGTTTATCGCCCCCCTTACTATCTTTTCCATTTCCTCCATCGTCCTTTCCGCTCCTTCCCATTGTATTTTCTTTCCCCTTATCCTCTCCCTGAATCCCTCTATTCCCTTTTCCGACCAGTCCATCAGCCTCCCCCTTCCCAGTTCCTTTTCCTCCTTCCCCTCTTCTCTTGCCTCTCCACTCATCTTCACTATTATTGGGTGGTGGTCCGAGTCTATTTCTGCCCCTACTTCGAACCCTTCCACGTCTTCCCAGTCCTCTTCTCTAACCACCGCGTAATCTATCACTGTATTTCCTCTTCCCACCCCTGTGAATGTGAATTCCCCTTCTTCGTCTCCTTTTTTCCCTCCGTTCATTATGTGCCATCCCCCCTCCACCAGCCATTCCAGCATTTGCGTTCCCTCTTTATTCTCCTTCTTGTCCTTGCTTCTTCTCCCTTCTCCCCCTTCCTCGCCCCTCTCCTCTTCCTCGCCTAGTTCTCTCCTCCCTCCCTTCTGCGCCGTTCTCGCGTTAAAGTCCCCCCCCCACTATTATTCCTTTCTTTTTTCCGGATTCCTCTACTTTCTTCTCTATCTCTCTCATTATTCTTTCCTGGTTCTTATTCATATACACCGTTATTACCTTCCACACTTTTCCTCCGATTTTCATCTCCCTGCTCATCACCCCCTCTATCTCCTCCTCTTCTCTCCCATCCCCACTTTCTTCTGTGCTTCTCTCCTCTTTTATCCCTGTTATCATTCCCCCCTCTGCCCTCCCCTTCTTGTTCTTCCTCTTCGCGCTCTGGAATCTCCATATATATCCTTTTGGCAGTTTTTCTTTTACCCTCTCCCATCCCTTCTCCTCTACCCATGTTTCTACCAACCCTATAGCATCCCAGTCCTTTAGTTTCTTCCAAAAATCCCCTCTCTTTCCACTTATTTCCGCCACGTTCCAGAACACTATATTCGGCCCTTCTCTTTTTCCCCCGTCCTTCTTCTTTTTATTTTCTCCCGCTCTGTTCTCCCCTTCCCCTTTCTCTTGCCTTCATTTCGATTCCCTACCCTCCACCAATGCTTCTTTCACCTCATCCCATTCCCATCTCTTTCCTTCCGCCCACATCTTCCTGTATCCTACTGTTGCCCTTCCTCATTCTCGCCTTATCTCTTTCGCCTTTTCTATTATCTTCCTCTGTACTTCCCTCTCCCTCTGTGTCAAGTCATCATCTATGTATACCTTCGTACCACTTAGCATCCGCTTTCTCCTCATCACTTCCTTCTTCGCCTCTCCATTCTCCATCCTCGCTACTATCATTTCTCTACCGCTTTCCCCTTTTCTCAGTACCCATGCCTCTGTCACCCCTGCCGTCGTTTTCAGGCTTTCCTTTATCATCGTTTCCATGAACTGTTTCGGATCTTTTCCCTTCGTCTCAATTCCTCTTACTACAACATTGTCTCTTCTTTCTTGTCTTTTTCTCGCCTCCATCTTCCTTCTTATCTCCTTCATCCCTTCCACCACCTCGCTCTCTACCTTACTCACTCTTTCCCCCCATCCCCCTCCTGCTCCTCCTATCTCCTCCTTCAGTTTCTGCACCTCTTCCCTTGACTTCTCTTTCACTCCCTTTTTCCTCTCCTCTTTCCCCCTGACCTCTCTTTCCTTCTCTTCTGCCGCTCTCCTTGCCAACTCCCTCTCCAGTTTTTCTATCCTGTCCTCCAGGCTTTTCCTCTCTCTTTCCCCCTTAAGCTTCACTTCCCTCACTTCCCCTGTAATTCTGTCTATTTTTTCCCCTAGCTCTCTCTTCCCTTCTGCTGCTTCCCCCCTCATTCTGCTTAACTCTTCCATCATCTTCCTCATGCATGTCTCCATGCATTTCTCTATCCGTTCCAGCCCGTTTCCCATTTCCTCTACCACTTCCTCCGCTCCCTCCTCTTTTCCACTACTTGGCGACCTCCTTGTTTTGTCGCTTCTCTTAAATCCTTCTTCCCTCTCTTCCTTTCTCCTCTTTTCCTCTTCCATAGGTCCCCTAGCGTCCCCAGGGAGGCCGACCTTTCCCTTCCTAACCTCTTCACGTTTGTCGGTCTACCCTTTTTCGCCTGCTCCTTGGGAGTATACCACACCTCATACTCCGCTGCCTTCTCCGCTCTGCTCCTTTCCTGCCATTACCGTCTCCTTTACTGTTCCCTTCCTTGCCTGCCTGCCTTACCGACTCTGCTTTCCTTACTCTCTGGCTACCGCCTTTGCCCACTAGTAACTCTGACACCTTCTCCGTTCTTTTTCTCTTCCTTTCTTTCTCTTTTCCTCCTTTGTAGGTTATGTTCTTTCACTTTTCTTATTTTCACACTTGCTCTCTTCCCTTACCTTAGCTTTCTATTCTCTCTTGCCCTTCCTTTTCCTATTATCTTTCTACTCTCCACTTTCTACACTTCGCGTCGACTTTCTGTTATCTATCTGCCGGTTTTTAACTTCGCTTTATCGCACACGTCTATCACCGTTCATACCACAACCGGAACTCCTCTATTACGCAACTAATAGTGTTTGCAATTTTTATACTTGAAGGTGTTGATTGACGGGTTTTTTTTTTTACTATTTCTTACTCGAGCGCTTCCCCCACTCCGACTCGAACAACGAGCTCGAGAATTTTGTGCGCGGAGCCTCTGATTAAGAAACCAGCCTAGTAGAGATTATTCGGGCAAAATAGAGTGAACGTGTAGTGTAAATTGATGCACGTGTGCATGCGTGCGTAAGTATGTGTATGTGCGTGTGTGAATGTAACACGGAATCTACAAGTTTATTAGAAATTTTTTGTATTCATTAAAAAGATACGTATGTGTGTTGACTAGATTTCATATAAAATGAAAATAAAGATAAGGACGTTTGAAGATTTTCATATAAAACAAAAATTCGCTAAATAAATATCCACGTGCAGTCGAAAACGTTTTTGCATGGGCGATGTGAATACTAAGTTGAAATTGGTTCGAGCGTGTTTCTTGTTGAGAGGATCGCATGCGGAAAAGAGTGAGAGAGACAGACAGTGCTGGTAGTGAGCGCGGAGCGCGCGCCTGGTGGGGGTAGTCGAATTCTCGGAAAAACTCTTCCCCTTGGGGGCTATTGGTTTCTTATTCGAAGATCGGACTGCACTCACGTAGAGGCTGCGATCGAATGTTCTTTGTATATTTGTCACCGTTTATTCTGTGTTCATTATTCAATATGATACGTATTACATTAAATGCTTTATCATAATAATTATAATAATGTCCAACGCATATTTTCGAGTGAAAAAGTGGCGTACGCTAAACATGACAAAAAAAGTTTCGAATGAACCAACTGATTCAAACGTCAATGAATCAAATGTTGGTGATCAAACTATCAATAGTAGTGTGAATGAGAGCAATTTTTCCGATAGTATTCCAGACGTATCTGGTTTACCGGTATATCATAATAATGATTTCGATATATGTGATAGCTGTAGTGATTCTGACAGCACTAGTGCTGGTGATTCTGATGCTGATCTGAATCCTATTGAAGATGATAACAATGATGACCAACTGTCAAGTGATTCAGTTCAAGAAGAAAGTGAAGAAGTTATATCAAAAAAGACATTCAGTGAAAAACTCCGTTGTTGGGCTTTGGATAATTTGAATGTTTTGACACTGAATGTGATTACAAAGTTGTTGGTGATACTCCACGAAGAAGGGCATGAGGATTTACCTAAAACATCTAAGCAGCTATTAAAAACAAAACATTGTAGACCAATGCAGTCAATACAAAGCAAGCGGAAAACAAATGGCAGTTATGTATATCTCGGAATAAAGAATGTTCTGGAAAAAGTAATAACGCCTCATAATTACGCAGAAAAAACCATATCGGTTCAGTTACATATTGATGGAGTATCAATATATAATAACTCCCGAATTCAAGTCTGGCCAATTGTTCTAAAAGTTTATAGTAGGAAATATGAAAGTAAACCTGTTGTCATTGCATTGTACTGTGGCGATTCAAAGCCTTATTCAGCAGCGGATTACCTAAAAGACCTAGTAAAGGAAGCTAATAAATATATTTTACATGGAATTATTTTAAATGAAGTTAAATATTCATTTGAAATTTTTTGTGTCGTCGCAGATTCACCTGCGAGAGCTTTTATAAAAAGTATCAAACATCCAGGTGGTTTTTTTGCTTGTGAAAGGTGTGAAGTAGAAGGAATTACCAAAAAACATAAGCGTGTCTATCCAAGTATGGATTGTGATCTGCGAACAAGAGAGACATTTAAAAATAAAGAACAATCAGATCATCATTTAGAGAACGTCAAAACTACACTATCAAAATTAAAACAGTTCGACCCAGTACACGATGTTGCTTTAGATTCAATGCACCTATTGTATCTTGGAGTCATGAAAAGCCTTCTTGAAAAATTACTAATAGTTAAAAAACATCCTGCTAGACTGAAAAAATGTATGGTTACAATTTTGAAAAACACGATGAAATTTATTTCGTCAGATATTCCAACGGAATTTGAACGGAAACTATACGATATTGACCAAGTTTCTACGTGGAAAGCTACACAGTTTCGATTTTTCTTATTGTATGTAGGACCTCTTGCATTAAAAAATGTTTTGTCTCAAAATAAATATCGTCATTTCCTGCTATTGTATGTAGCTTGTAGAATCTTAAATGATGAAGTAAATGCTACAAAATATGTAGACTACGCTGAAGACCAATTAAGAACATTTTTTAAATTGTTGCCATCGGAATACGGTGAAGATTCACAGGTTTTGAATATGCATAATTTGATCCACATACCAGACGATGTTCGACATTTTCAAGTTCCTTTAAGTGAAGTATCGGCATTTTGGGGGGAAAATTTTATTAGTTTATTTAAATACCTAGTAAAATCGCCTTACAAACCACTTACTCAAATAGTTAATCGTTTGGATGAGTTACAGTCAGGCGATTCCGTGAAAATAACAAAAAAAAATAACTTATGTGAGTGAAAAATAACTTATGGTTTAGTACAGGATTTTGTTGAGTTTATTCAAAAAAAATATTTGAAGGTGGAAAAAGTTAAATTACGCGGGTTTACTCTTTCGTCTCATCATCCAAATAATGCAGTACAATTGAAAAATGATAAAATATTTGTTATTGGCAGTATTTTAAATGTTAAAAGTAATTGCGCGACAAAAGAAAATAAGAAACATTTATATATACACGGTATGATAGAAGAAAAAAGGAGACAAGTATTTGATTATCCTACTTCATCAATCGACGTGGGTGAAATGGAAATAATATCTTGGAAAAAAGAAAAAAAGATTCTTGAAATTGCTTATGTGCAGCGTAAATGCATATTGATGAATATAAATGATTCGAAATTTATAATGACTTTATTACATACAGAGCGATTCTGTGGAAAGTTGGGAGCCGTGTGGGTAGGCAGCCGGCGTATTTCACCGAAACGGCAACGCTGTCGTAGGGACAGTCGAACGTCTGCACCTACTGATGACGTAGCGACAGCTGTCACTTCGTTGGGTCAGAATCAACATACAGTGTGACATATTTGAGGTTGATCGTAATATAACGAGTAAGACAACGGGGATCGATATTAATTCGTAAAGAAGTGGTAACGAATTAGCGAATTGATTGCAGATGTCGATTTCTGTTTATTTGCAACATTATTTGGGTCCAAACAACCCTCGAGGTGAAATTCACGAATCAAAGATCACCTGTTCGCCTACCGATAATCTTGTAGTGGTCTCAGCGAGGAATGAATTAATTGAAAGTATTGTTCTGTAAATAAACGTAATTGTGCCTTTGATAGCTGAGTGGAATAAAGCGTCGCATATTTGTAAAAATGATTACATAACAATGAGTTTCTATCATGTAATAACATTTTTTATTCGTTAAACGTAGTACAATAACAATAAACTAAATGCGTTGTGCCGACGACATGCCGACTTCTTGAGCAACTTTCGAGATAAGCTTCTGACCGTCTTCTGGAACTATGCGCAGTATTTCCGTAAAACTGTGCATTCAAATTATTAGGAGGTGAAAAAATTTGGGGTTTGCTGCTACGTCAGAAATGCCTCGTAGATTGCTCGTTGTATCGAATTTACATCGCTGTGTTCCTGACCGTAGTTGTCGAAGTGATGCGACGAGTCAGTCCATCATCGAGGAACTGCTAGCTTGTAAATAATTTTGCAAATAAACATAACTCAGAATCTGCGATCAATTCGTAACTTTACCACGACTTTATTACGAATTATTATCGTTTGACATTCGTTGGTTACCTTTATTAGAATGATTCGTAAATTTCACCCCGAGGGTTGTTTAGACACAAATAACGTTGCAAATAAACAGAAATTGACATCTGCAATCAATTCGCTAATTCGTTACCACTTCTTCACGAATGAATATCGATTCCCGCTGTCTTACTAGTTATATTACGATCAACCTCAAATATGCCATTCTGTCACTTGATTCTGACCAAACGACGTGAAAGCTGCCGCTATGTCATCTGTAGATCCAGACGTTCGACTGTCCCTACGACAGCGTTGCCGTTTCGGTAAATATGCGGGTTGCCTACCCACACGGCTCCCAACTTTCCACAGAATCGCACTGTATATAACAGTTACACGATTAACGTTAACGTTAATTCACATTAAATGTATTTGATATGTAACTGTTAGACATTTTTTATTTGCTAAAAATTTGACTTTAAAACTGTATTTCATTTGGTCATTTCTTTGTTCATTTATAAACAAGTCATTAGTATTTTTCATTTTATTTGAAGTTTTAGTCAATTGTATTTAAAAATTATAAATTGAAAGATAAAAAAATACCATTTCTTTTTACATTGACAAGTCTATATCTCTCTTTTTTTTTGCATTATTTTTATCATATTTCCATACTCTTTTGTCGAGCTACAGAAGCTATCAAGTACCTAACTATTCATATGTACATATAATATATATACATACCTATAGAGCAAGAGAAAGAGAGAGAGAGAGAGAGAGAGTCAGAAACCAAAGAATTAGTTGACTATCGGCTCGTAAGTTGTAGGAAGTGCGGCGTTGGTATCAATCATATATCGAGTGCGTACCCGGCACCCGGCATACATCTCACTCTACTCGTGCCGTCTAATCGTATCGTGCGTTCCAAGTAAAATGACAAGTCTGTATTTATCAATTTCTTTGTGTTTGTTACGTTTAGTTATTCAGTGTTAAGGACGAACCCTCGGTACGTAGCTAGTCAAAGATTTTTAGTCGCCAACTTGAGTAGCGTAGTATATGAACGTGGCAACACCGAACTCCTCGCTTTAGGGCGCGCATTCCCATTATTCCCATTATATCCCCAATCTTTGTTATAAATGAACAATCTCTTTTTTTTTAACTATACTTTTATCATTGACCCAATTTACATATATGTTTCTACGGTTTCAAATTTGCTGCAGTTCGGTATACAGAGATGATCTGTGGAAAGTTATAAGCCGTGTGGGTAGGCAACCGGTGATACACTACGAAATGGCAACGCTGTCGATGCGAGAGTCGAATAAGTCGAATGACCGTATCTACAGACGACGTAACGGCAGCTGTCATTCTGCGGCTCTCATGTTGTTAGGTTAGAATGAGAGTTATAAATAATTGTCAGATTTAGATTTTGTAATCACAGTTCCTTAATACAACGGTAAATATTCTTTCTTAAGAAAGTGTAATGGGTTATTCAGGTAATTGCGGATGTCAATATCGGTTTATTTCGAACATTATTAGGTTATAACCTAACATTATTAGGTTATAACCCCGCAGAATGACAGCTGCCGTTACGTCGTCTGTAGATACGATCATTCGACTCATTCGACTTATTCGACTTATTCGACTCTCGCATCGACTACGTTGCCATTTCGTAGTGAAACACCGGTTGCATACCCACACGGCTTATAACTTTCCACAGATCATCTCTGTATAGCTCGCTTGGCTCGCTTTCAAATTGTGCGCCATAACCTATAATATTGCGGTATTGCCACGTGCGAGAATTGATCGAAAATCTTGTCGGTTTTTTCGTTATTCCTTCTAACACGAGCAAGCTTTGCATATTTTTAAAAAAGAAAAATGTTCATGGGATATTCGTTTATATCTCGTTCAAATTTCATCAAAATCTTTCTTTCAATTTCAACGAAATAAATATTAGACTGCGTCGAAAGCACAGATTCCCATAAGACGCCATGTAAAATTGTGTACAATGCTTTAAAATAAAATTATTAATATCTCCTTTCAGAGCCAACCAAAGGCTATAAAAATTTTACCGAGTCATTTTTCGAAAGGTTTTAACGTCTCTACAAATTTTCGTAATTTTCTTTCTTTTAATTGATTTAGCTAGGTAACTCCCTTAAGTGTATAGTTGTGAATTCGATTTCAAGAAATACGTCTTTCGATTTACATCGTCCAGTGTGTATTTGTTAAACTTTATTTTGAAAAATGTCGGACAAACCGTTTGCGATTGTACAATTTAATGAACTGATAAACGGCAAAAAATCAGTTGAATTGGTTCACGTTTCATGGTTAAGTGAAGACTATGTGTGCTTGGCCGCCAAAAAACAAAGAACATAAAGTTCCTGACTTGGTTAAATTTGAGTGTACACCAGGAAGTACATGGAAGACTTTTCCCGTGGAAATTCTTATCAAAGCTAGTAAGTACATAAATCCATCGATGTAATTTAATTTTATATTCTATCTACCCATATACCATTTTTTTAAGTATATTTTTTATCATTTTTTTTCTTTCTTAAAAAATAATTAGTTTTCATTAAGAGAAATCATTCAAACACAATTAAAAACCAGGTCTCAACTATTATTTTATAAGCGTGAATGTAGGGGACAAACAACAATTTTTCATTATTAAATGTAAAATTAATAATCAAAAAAATATTATGAAAATATGCACTCACAGATTTTTAATTTTCTCATTTGGGCATTTTTTTTTCTTGGGTTATTATTATTTATTTTTTGTTTTTGTACTGTTTTTTTTTTTAATATAAAAATTGATGTCTGCTAAATTCAGTTATTGCTATTTCGTGTCTATTGTCTTATGAGTTATTATCAACAATTTTCACAGCAGATTATTGTCATTTCAGAGGATTATGACCAGGGTCTACGAAGACTAAAGCGATCATTTCAAAAAACCGACGTGATGAGTTGTGAAAGCGACTCTCAAATCATCGACAAGGATGAAGGTGAAGTAATGGGTTCCTCTGCCGTAGCTAGGGCATTAGCTCAACAAAAACCGTTAAACAGTAAGATAAAACAAAAAGTTCACGTCGCAGTCGGTCTTTGGAGAATGTGATTGAAGAAGGCCTTAATGAAGACGGTGAACCACGAAACAGGCGTGAGACTGCATCAGTACACAAGCAATCAGCATCCAATAACAGTTGTTATTTTTTTTAATGATTTAATTTTTTTTAGCAAAAATACTTGTTTATTCACACTAGTTCTATAAAGTTTAATCTCATATATTAATTGGAATGTGGTTATAAACTATAATGTAATTAGAATTGTTTTTTTATTTTTTTAATGAAATATTATTATAGTTATTGTAAAATTTCTAGGGATCGCCGATTATAATGGTATTGCAAAGTATTTGGAAAAGTGTGTCGCAGCAGAGTGTGAAAAAATGAAACGAAGTCTTCTCTTGACTTTGGCAAATAGATATGATAAGATAATGCAAGCAGTTGAATATCAAGCCGAATTACCTCAAAAAACACAAGCGTGGAAGGAGGTAGGCGGAAATTTACCGTTTGACAGTCTTGAAGAGTTCCTGAAGTTTGAAGAGGATTTGAAAACTAAGGAAGAAAAACAAAATACCCTGGTACGCCTCTCACCTACTATTAGATAATATTTATCAATTATTTATTGATTATTTATATAATATTTATAGAAAGAAATTTTCCAAATGGTTGCTGCCGGTCACACAAACTATGAGGAAGATATTACGGCAATTATGGCAAAAATGATGAAAAAAAATGTACAATTGGAATATAGTGGATGCGGGAAGAAAGTAAAAGGTGTTGGAAAAAATGCTTTTAATCAAACTATGACGTATAAGCTGATGGAAGGTACGTTGTTACATTTTATTTGAAAATTGATTGTGATTTACTGATTGTTTCTTTTTTTCAGAATTTATAAAAACGAAATATCATGATTCTAAAGATAAATTGAAAATAGTGTCCGTAATAAGTCGATTCTTATCCGGCGCGAATGACAGGGATGGTGGAAGAGCACAGCGAGCAAAAGAAGTTTAATGGTTTGATTAACTAAAACTACACGTACCTATGATTATGTTAAGTATTGTTTTTTCAACATATAAAAATTTAATACTAATACTACCAAAACAATGATTTTGCTTAGTTACAATTAAATATAGATATTGAATAGATCTACCTAATTCTTTTCTAAGTTTAAACATTGGATAATAATACAGTGATTGAAAGAAATCGATAGTTGAACTAAACAGATCTCAGTGTGCCTTGTCAATTGATATAATTTCATAATTATGTATTGAATACTAATATCAGCAATTTTAGTTTTAGAAAGCATCACTGATATAAATATTGATGTCAACTTTTTTATTTTTGAACTTATAATTTATATTAATTATTTTGATGATAATCTAACGATTGAAAGAGATCGATAATTCAAACCAATAGATCTCAGTATGTCTTGTCAATGAATGTAATATTAGTGTTATCTAATAATATGAACAATAAATGAAACCTAATATAAATGTATGGATAGAATTATTTGAACATCTTCATTAGTTCATGCTTTCATTCAATTTTTTTATTACTTATTTTTTATAATCATTACTGGATCAAATTTGACAATCAATTGTGGCCCAATCTTGGCAATCAAACATGGTCTGGTCTTGGCGCTCAAGCTTGGCCCAACCTTGATGAACAAACATGGCCCAGTCTTGAACACCAAGCCTGGCCCGATGTTATCATTCCAGACTTCTACCATGATCGGGCCAGAACTGGTACGTAAACTTGGCCCCGTATTGGCGATAACGGCAAAAACATTGTAAATGTAAAAAATTAAAACCGAGTTCCAAAATGGTTTCCCCAGCCAAAAACTCGAGAACATCCATACTCTTTTTCAGCGTCAGATTACAAACATCATTTCCTTACAAAAATAGTACAAATTGATACGTGAAATCAGGCATCAAAGCCGAGCGTTCCCTTTGTTAATTTTCAGACTTCAAATTATGTTCTTCAAATGCTGATCAATGGAAATGAATTGAAAACCAATAGAATCATTGATAAAACCTGTGATAAAACAGCATATTGGCGACGGAAAATATTGCTGAAGGAAGTTAGCTCGTATGATGATACGAACTCGGCGGGCATAGATTGTTCTGAAAATTATCAATTGCACTCTTTTTTTTTTAATTATTTGTTCCAGTCAATGTGTAACGATCACACCCACAAAATTGTCGGGAGCATGATCAAATACTGTTAGGATATTTTTGGCATTGATAATATATTCATTATTGTAGACTAAAACTGCGATATAATAGTGGTTTATATGACAAGGGCGAAGAAAGACCTCGTCTTTGAATCGTGTGACACTTTCACACTCTTCATAAAGTCCTTTTGAGTGCCCGTGCCCTACATACTATCCTTTTTTTCATCAAATTTAAAAATCAGAAAACATTTTCCACGCACTAGTGCTTCGTGGTTTTCGCAAGAGGTTGTGTTGAAACAAATGAATGAAAGGAATGAGTAATCCGTTGGAAATTAAAGTTAAAAAAATACCCATAGTGTGTTCATAACAAGAACTAATGGTCCAGGCACGGTGATCTCAGTAATTTAAATTCGAATGCAAGTTTTCAAGAGTTCAATTTCATTCTGCATCTATCGTTTACCGATTTTCGACTAAAGTTATAACGCCATGCTACAAACATGTCACATCCATTAAACGATACAAAACTTATACTGGACGTACCCATTATCGGTACACTTCGGTGATGCTCTTGCGACGTCTCTCTTTCTATTCGACTTACAGTATAGGTACACATATTCTGCATTGAAAGACGCACTAATTGCTGATCTTACCTCACACTTCAGCAATTGATAATTTTCAGAACAATCTATGCCCGCCGAGTTCGTATCATCATACGAGCTAACTTCCTTCAGCAATATTTTCCGTCGCCAATATGCTGTTTTATCACAGGTTTTATCAATGATTCTATTGGTTTTCAATTAATTTCCATTGATCAGCATTTGAAGAACATAACTTGAAGTCTGAAAATTAACAAAGGGAACGCTCGGCTTTGATGCCTGATTTCACGTATTATTTTGTACTATTTTTGTAAGGAAATGATGTTTGTAATCTGACGCTGAAAAAGAGTATGGATGTTCTCGAGTTTTTGGCTGGGTAAACCATTTTGGAACTCGGTTTTAATTTTTTACATTTACAATGTTTTTGCCGTTATTTCATTACTTTTTGTACGTGCAAACGGGTCAGCGCTAAGCTGACTTTAATGTATTCTACATATTACACATATACAGAGAGATTCTGTGGAAAGTTGTAAGCCGTGTGGGTAGGCAACCCGCATATTTACCGAAACGGCAACGCTGTCGTAGAGACAGTCGAACGTCTGCACCTACTGATGACGTAGCGACAGCTGTCACTTCGTTGGGTCAGAATCAACATACAGAGTGACATATTTGAGGTTGATTGTAATATAACGAGTAAGACAACGGGAATCGATATTAATTCGTAAAGAAGTAGTAACGAATTAGCGAATTGATTGCAGATGTCGATTTCTGTTTATTTGCAACATTATTTGGGTCCAAACAACCCTCGAGGTGAAATTTGCGAATCAAAGATCACCTATTTGCCTACCGATAATCTTGTAGAAGTCTCAGCGAGGAATGAATGAATTGAAAGTATTGTTCTGTAAATAAACATAATTGTGCCTTTGATAGCTGAGTGGAATAAAGCGTCGCATATTTGTAGAAATGATTGCATTACAATGAGTTTCTATCATGTAATAACATTTTTTATTCATTAAACGTAGTACAATATCAATAAACTAAATGCGTTGTGCCGACGACATGTCGACTTCTTGAGCAACTTTCGAGGTAAGCTTCTGACCGTCTTCTGGAACTATGCGCAGTATTTCCGCAAAACTGTGCATTCAAATTATTAGGAGGTGAAAAAATTTGGGGTTTGCTGCTACGTCAGAGATGCCTCGTAGATTGCTCATTGAATCGAATTTACATCGCTGTGTTCCTGACCGTAGTTGTCGAAGTGATGCGACGAGCCAGTCCATCATCGCGGAACTGATAGCTTGTAAATAATTTCGCAATTAAACATAACTCAGAATCTGCGATCAATTCGTAACTTTACCACGACTTTAATACGAATTATTATCGTTTGACATTCGTTGGTTACCTTTATTAGAATGATTGTAAATTTCACCCCGACGGTTGTTTAGACCCAAATAACGTTGCAAATAAACAGAAATCGTCATCTGCAATCAATTCGCTAATTCGTTACCACTTCTTCACGAATGAATATCGATTCCCTTTGTCTTACTAGTTATATTACGATCAACCTCAAATATGTCATTCTGTCACTTGATTCTGACCAAACGTCGTGAAAGCTGCTGCTATGTCATCTGTAGATACAGACGTTCGACTGTCCCTACGACAGCGTTGCCATTTCGGTAAATATGCGGGTTGCCTACCCACACGGGTTACAACTTTCCACAGAATCGCACTGTATAATAATATAATAATATTATATTATAATAATACTGGCACGCGGCCGCGATTTGCTGCTGCGCATGCGCATTTTGTGAATCAGGCATCGATCAATAATTCTGCGCATGCGCATTTTGTAAAATAATTAATATTATTAATAACTCAGTTATGCGTGGTCAATTATTGCTCAAAAACAATAGGGGGCGAGATTTCGGTGACGAGAACACTCTTTCCAAATGGCAAGTTCATAAGTGCAACGGTTCGACAGATATCGTGGTCTCAAGAAGAACGTCTGCAACGAAGAAGGAGAAGAAGGAGAAGAAGGAGAAGAAGAAGATTGTGTTTTTCGATCAACTTCGACGGTCAATATCTCAGGAACCACGCGGTAGATTTTATCGAAATTTCGCGAGCAAGATCGAATGGCGAGGGCCTTACGCCCATATAAATTTTATTAGGAAATAATCAGCGGTTCAAAAGATATGACAGATTTTTTACAAGAACAAGAGCTGGCTCGGGTAAATGTTTCGTGGCTGGCGCGCCGAGTTTGGTTTGGGAACTCGGCGATTCGCTGCCGCGAATCTTGATCAAACGTGGCCCAGTTCTGGCGACCAAACATGTCCCAGTCTTGACGATCAAGCATGGCCCACTCTTGACAACCAAGCCTGGCACGATGTTATCATTCCAGACTGTTACCAAAGCTGGCCCAAGACTGGTATACATACTTGGCCCAGATCTTTACAGTACTGAACCAGGCTTGAGCCAAGACTGGGCCCTCGGTTTGATCCTGTATGGGTATAGGAGCTTTAGTTTCGAAATTGTGATGTGTAACAAGATTTTAGTTAAGGGGGTCCTCTAGTTTCTCGGGTCGAAAAAATCGATTTTTTTTTTTTTCATAAATCACATCTACAACATGTGTAGAAAATGTGTGCCAAAGGATTTTTCGATATTCGAAGTGGTTCACAAGTTACGGCCCTGGAACGGAGCAGGAGCGCGCGCCAGGCTGCTCCGAAAGCCGAGCGGCGCTGACCATTGTATTGATATCCCTAAATCTAACTGCTACCTGAACCTTTTGTGAAAAGAGAAGACAGAGCAGCTCTGCGTGACTTCCAAGAAGAAGAGGAAGGCCTATTGTATGGTCCAGGCATAGCAGATTGACGGTGAGATGAAATTTTTAGTATAAATCACATGCGCGAACTTTCAAACGCGTTTTTCTCGAAACACCATTTTTCGAAACGGTGACCACGATATTTCAGAAACTACTGCACCGATCTTGTTCAAATTTATACAGCATCTTTGATATGTTATAAGCCAGCGATTGACCTAGGATTATCATGATTGCTTTGATAGTTTTATTCCTACGAGCGAAAAACTTAAGAAAAAATGAGTAAAAATTGTAATGTAATGTTCAAAAGTGTAGAAAAAAGTCAATTTTTGTAATTTAGAATTCACTCTAGGTCAATCGCTAGTCTTAAATATGAAGATTAAAATGCCGTTTGGTTTTTTGATTTCAGATAAGCAGAACAGCCGCAATCTTGGTCACCCTCAAGCACCTCTTTTACTTGATGTCTTCCTGTCGGCCACTGTAACTTTTATTCTATTATATATTTTGACTTCAAAAAATTTGTAAAGCTTATTTAAATGTCAATAAAGATTATGCAAAAACAATGAGATTGATTATTTCGATGGTTTGCCCGTAAAAAATTATTGAAAAAGCCGTAAAAAAACAGCCGAGAAACTAGAGGACCCCCTTAAGCGTTTTAGTTCTGTATTAATATTTTTATTGTCTTGAGTAGAATATTCAGTATGAAATGGAATAAATATTTCTGTGAATTAATGGATTTGATGAATTCAGACCTATAACAGCCCCCCTGTATTCCTTGCATGTGAAGAGAACAAGCTTCGGTCTCGGCCCGCCCGAGTAGACAGCCGCGCGCGACGTCCCGCACGAATCAATCGCTTTTTAAATATAGTTTCCATCGGAGTTCCATTTTGAAACTTACACGTTTCGCAGAGAATGAATCAAGGAACATGCTCGTATTTTTTTTAGAATTTTCGAAAGGTGTAATCATCTCGAAAATCACGTTTAAAAAATATAATTGTTTATAACAAATAGAAGATTATTTATTAGGTGAATTAAAAATTAATAGCGTGAAAGTGCGATTCAAGAGCTTTAAAATGAGTTTTTGCCGATGTCTGTACGACAAGGGAAACCGGAGATATTAACGTTTAAAGAAGACAGCGATTCCGGTTTTTGGTGCTTTTTTCGAAAATTCGACCCCTTGTAACTTCTAAGCCCTTCGAGTTGAAAAAAAAAAAATGTTTCATTCATTTATTTTACCCAGAGAATGCGTAAAAAAAATTACGACGATTTCTAAGAACATGCGGTCAAAAAGGTGTCCCGCTTGACGTGGATTGACTCTTTGTAGTTGTCGGTGTACAGAACTGTGAACTCTAAGACTTGAGATCAAAAGCTATCAAGCGGGTGACCTGGACACTGATAACTATGTAGAGGAAGACCTAGACAACGATAACTACGAAGCGGTTGACCTCTTCGCCGAGAAATACGTACAGGAAGATCTGGCCACCGATGACTACGAAACGGATGACTTAGCCGCAAAGAACAATCGACTGTCCGAATTCACGGAAAACTAAACTTTAGTTTAAAAAAAATCAGATGAATTCACTATTCTGTAATTAATATTGTTTAATGACAGTTATATATTCACCGTGAATACTTGACAGATCAAATGGAAATAGTATTTCACTTACAAAAAAAAAATTGATTAACAGATAGTGCAGATGAAGCCAGATGGGAATGACCTTTTTCGCGCGCTGTCGTATTGCCTGTCAAAAAATCAGTATAGGCATCGGGAGCTAAGATTGACCATCGTTTCATTCATACTGGAACAAGCCGCTGTTCGCGCACAAGAAACTGACATCTGTATGTAAACCAAAAGTAGCCTTTGCTTTCCATTATTCTTCTTGCGCAAGTATCTCTTAATGAAAATTATACCGTGATTTTATCATTAACACTTAATAGTGAAGTTTTCGGTGCGCGGACCAAAGTGTATGGGACTCGGCGTAAAAGATCGACGAAGGGTCTTCTATCCCTTAGATTTCACGAATACACGTGCGAAAAACCCAGACGGTAGCTGTGGCTCCCAAAAGGTTAGAATAGGTTAAGTCACCCAGCTGATCCAACATACACACACGCACTACATCAAGCCACTCACAGAGTGAGGCGCGTAGCGCCGGGGGGGGTTAGCGCTCGAAGCGCGCAGGGGCGGAGCCCCTAGTTATTTATAAAATAACAGTGTGTATGGGGCATTCCACGCCAAATCGACCTGGTCGTGACCCTCGACCTCTCAGATCGGGTCCGCGATTTTTTGTAATGTAACGAGACGATACCTCCGGCAAAACAGACACCTGTAATCTAGACAATTAGGTATCGTCTCGCTACAATTAGAGGCAGCACTGCCCATACACAAGTACCTGACCGCGCCGCGCGGCGGCTACTCTCTCGCAAGTAAAGGCCACCGCCGGCGCACATATAAGCTCACCTAACGAGGCGACTAATCAGTTCGCTCTGGACAACAGCCTACCTACGGCCACCAGACTGAACTCCGTCTTATAGACGTACGGACCGCGGGAAGAGACCCCGGACCGCTAGGCGCGTTCGCGTATTTCGATAGAGGCTTCACCTCTATCACCGTTTCCGCACTAGGTCGCGAATTCGTAAAATACTAGAGTCACCGTATAGCCACTTAACTTCTAGATACCGATATTCGATTGATTATAAATATATTATACAAAGTTAGCTTACTAGTTATTTAATACATTACGCAGGTTTAAGCCAAGAAAAGGAAAGCTTCCTGTAACTTCCGCCAAAGGCGTATATATCGCATAGAGCCACCATTTGGTCTCTGACTTCCCTTCATTGCTTTACACTTAACTAAACTATCTCGCGGGATACCGCATCGAGTCACTGATAGACTCTCGATTCTTTCACTTATTTCTTTTATGTTATTTCCTTTACTCGTTCTTGCATTTATTTTGCTGTAATATTATTTTTCTTTACTCGTTCTTGCATTTAACCTAGACATCCTAGCTTCGCTATCCTTGGCCTAAGCCACTAGCCGACATTTGTAGATTTAGTTCTCATAGATCTTAAGTATTAGATAACGCTATTTTCTTGTGCAACCTACTTCTTGTGTTTAACTATTTTTTTTTATTTTCTTTTCTTTTATAGTCTGGAACCAAAGCCTCCAGCTACCTGTAATCTTAAGGAATAAAACTTTATACAGGGTGATTCACTGCTACCGAGCCAAATTAAGTGGATAGGTTCCTTGGGTGATTCTAAAACGAAAGTTCCTCAGCGAAAACTTGAAAACTTGAAAAAAAAAATTAATGAAAAAAAAAAAATTTTTTTTCGTGGTTGACGTAGACGATAAAAAACTACGGCGCGGATGACCTGGTTGCCGAAAACTATGGAGCGGACGACCTGGCTGTCAAAAACTATGGAGCGGAGGACCTAGACGGCCGAAAACTATGGTGCAAATGACCTAGTCCGTGAAACTTATCTGGTGGTCGACGTAGACGGCTATAAGACTATGGAGCAGATGAGCTGGCTGCCCAAAACTATGGAGCAATGGATAACGAGGATATTCGATAACTCGGACACCGTTGATCTCTCGAATTTTTGGTTAAGAAATATTCGTCTTAGAATTCTTCAAGGAACCTACCCACTCAATTTGGCTCGGTAGCAGTGAATCACCCTGTATATTACCTAATCAAAACCTGGCTCTTGGTCATTTCTTTCAAACCTTACCGGCAGACCAAGCATCCGGCGGAGGGGGACGAGACGCCCAGACCCGTTTGCCGTCTACACCGGGTATCCTAGCACCCCACACTCCACCCGGTCTAGCCGGAACGTTACAGTAAAATTCTTCAGACCTTGAGTAGCAATCACAATTTTTTTCAGATTTTTCAAAATATATTTGAGTGAGTCATGAATTTTTGAATTTTTTTTTCCAGCACCCCGATGGCCGTGATCGAAAAATCTGAAAAAATTCTCGAAAATTTTGTTTGAGAAATGAAAATTTTCGAACTGAAATTCAAAATGTCTGGGCTCTTGCTTCTTGATTTTCGAGCGTTTTTTTTTTTTTCTTGAATCTCAACGTGAAATTGTGATTAATTGAGAGCGATCACTGTTCGTGATCGGTCATGAATCAACTATACTTGACTACGTTAAAAAAAAAAATATCGGAACAACTTCCGGGTTCATAGTGATATTCTCAAAAAAAACCTAAAATGAAAACAGGTCGAAGCAAGAGGCCAGACATTTTGAATTTTATGTCGAAAATTTTCATTTTTCAAACAAAATTTTCGAGAATTTTTTCAGATTTTTCGATCACGGCCATCGGGGTGCTGGAAAAAAAAATTCAAAAATTCATGACTCACTCAAATTTATTTTGAAAAATCTGACAAAAATTGTGATTGCTACTTAAGGTCCGAAGAATTTTACAAAAAATCGCGGACCAGATCTGAGAGGTCCAGGGTCACGACCAGGTCGATTTGGCGTGGAATGCCCCGTATACAATATTTCAGCACCATCACTAACATCAAAATTCAAAACAAAACTAATACCTCGACTTGTTGTCCGCACGATCCTGAGAATGATGCCTCTTCTTCAACAGTTCAACAAAAAACAAATTAAATTTCACAAAAAAAAAAAGTATTTCATGCGAAAATACTGAAGAGTGCTTCCAAGCTCCATCACCCTGTGCATCGCCAAATATAAAAAATTGTGATGATAACATACGATAACATCTCCGGAACGTACCGATTCATTCAGAAGACCTAATCCTAGTCATCTTAAA
Source organism: Rhogogaster chlorosoma (assembly GCA_944452935.1). Lineage (NCBI taxonomy): Eukaryota > Metazoa > Arthropoda > Insecta > Hymenoptera > Tenthredinidae > Rhogogaster > Rhogogaster chlorosoma. The sequence continues at coordinate 19,353,032 of OX101802.1, forward strand.
CGAAAATTAAACCCAAATTTGACACTCAACAAAGGATATAAACGAAGTAATTCTGATACGGATCAACTTGAAGAGTTTTTTATGAAGCTGAGTGAGACTACAACAGAACATTTGTTGATCCGGACGATTCATTCTGCGATTTAATTCGCGCTGAATTGAAACGAATGGACGATAAAGAGAAACACCATAAAAAATAGAAATAATGGGAATCCTGTGGAGGAAGAATTGATGGCTAAAAGGTATTATAAGGTATTTGGTTTTCAAGGTGCCTGTCCACATGAGAGTAATACTCTCGAGAGTTGCTCTCGAGAGCATCGGTGCGTTTGATATTACTGCCTACGAGTTACTCTCAGGTGCGTGTCCACTGGCAAGTAGGACTCTCGAGAGCGACTTTACTCTCATGTGGACACGCACCTTCAAACGGGTCGCTGCGAGACCTTTCTCATTTCCCGACGCCAAATGACGCGATTTCTAATTGACACGCAGGTGAGATATGCTTTTCAAAAAAAAAAATATACTTTTTTTACAATAAAAAAATAGAAATAATGGATCCTGTGGAGGAAGGATTACTACAAATAATGTATTAAGGCTGTTGGATAGGGTCGGGTATGGTGGGGGTAACGCACCTACACATGTACACACCTACGAGTGAATTTCGCCCAGTAAATTCTCGAGTATGAAAAATTATTTCGACAATCTGATGTGGACGAAATGTTCCTTACTCAAAATTGTTTTGCGTGAAATAGTGGTGGTTAGACACAAAGTAGCCTGAAATTCTGTTGAGATGTTAATAGAATAACCTCGTGACAGCTGGCACACGGACACACACACTGACACAGTAAACATGGCTGCCGCGTGAGGTGAGTGACATTAAATTATGGCGATTTAACGATTTTTCGCACTCGACGTGTACTGAGCACTATTTCACGCACAACAATATCACATTAGAAATAGTTAAATCACCATCCCACGTTGTAAAGCAGTCTACATTTGGAGAATTTACTGGGCGAAAATTTCTAGTCAATAGATGGCGCCTCTATTGACTCGTTGACCGAAATCTACTCGAGCCGTCAGGACCCATAGCCGAATACAAATTTCCGAGGGCCTCGTCCGTTTCACTCACACAATCACTCGCATTTACATGTTATACGAAACGTATACTACGGCGCGCGGCTGGATCAGTGCGCTACGTGAATATGCTACAGATTGGAATTTGTTTCACGTTTGTTAGCATCGGTAACTTGCTCAGAGATTGTCAGAATTAATTCGAATTAATTATTAATTAATAAACACGGAAGATCAGATAGTAAATACGGAATAGGCATCAAAAGTAGTGTACTCGAATTGCAGGCATAATTAGCTGCCAGTTCGAAATATGTCTAACTATAAGTTCTAAAACCAACATGATGTAACGTGATGATGAATAATAAATAATTCCAAGTGCAACCAATGATACACGAAAATACAATTCCAGTTTTATTCACGTTTGGTAGAAAAGAATCGCGAATTTGTTCTCGGTTTTTTGAGCTTAAACTACACTTTTCTTGTGGTGAAAGCATCCGAACACCGCAGGGCTGAAGAAGTTCCTGAATCCGAAAAAGTGTTTAAAGTCATGTGTTTGGCGAACACAAGAAGTGTGCCGAATCAGGCTACTTTTGCGATGGTACTTCAAAAGATGAAGAAGAAAATGCAGTGCCAATATTGATGGAGTTGGATCTATACGACATGATCTGCGTAGCCATCACTCAACTAAGTTGGAAAGCCGAGAGTCTACTCTCCAACTTCACTAGCAACTCCGTTGAAAACTACAATGCTATCGTAAGCAAATTCATCAGTGGAAAACGTGTTCACTCCGAGAAAAGAAACTCATATAATGTCCGAGCTGCTCGCTCCGTTGTGCAATTCAACTCACAAGAGTCGTATCAGAAGTTGAGTGCTGCGATGGGCAAGGCGCCCACTGCAATGGTCCACGAGTTGCAGAAAAAACAAAAAGAACGCAACCTAAAACGGCTGACAAAGGCCAAAGACCAGAAGAAGGAGCTTAGATAGTCATGGTCGTCTGCGGGATCCTCTCGCAAGAAACCTAAGTCGGACCCAGACTATGGTCAGAATTGCAACAAGCCAGATCTCTATGAAGATGAATATGAACTGCAAGTCGAGTTGCACTATCGAAAACTAGCCGAACAGTAAGGCAAAACGAGACCTCATCAAAGCGCGTACGAGAGGTCAAAGTGATAGCGGAGAATGGAAATCGTTATGGAGAAAGCTACTCACAACTTCCAATTTTAGCCAGGTTTGCCGCATGAGGCCAACTACACCTTCGGCAAACTCAGTAAAAACTATTGTGTATCCACAAGAGCGACCTTTACTTGCTCTGGGGTATGGCAGGCAGAGCGACGTAAAAGCGCAGAAGCAATTTGAAGAAGCTAATGGGATACAAGTTTCAGAGTGTGGCCTTTCCACTCCTCACACTCCTACTTGGCAGCCACTCCTGATGGATTGAAAGGCAACGACAGCATCATCGAGATCAAATGCCCTCTCAGCGCGAGAGATGTCACTCCGGAGCAAGCAATCGAACAGAAGCTTGGAGACGTGCAAAGGATCTACCACAAATTCGATACCGACAGGATGAACGAAAATCATCCTTACTTCTACCAGGTTCAAGGTCAACTGCATATCACACAAAAAGAATATTGTTCCTTTGTTCTGTGGACACCAGCAGCTATGAAAACAATCAAAGTCTTTAGAGATGATAACTTTTGGCAGAACAAAATGTTGCCTTATCTATCTAGATTCTATGAGTTTTGCATGCTCCCAGAAATGATAGATGGTAGACATCTGAGAAAAATATGGAACTTAGAGAACCACAGTACATATTCGATGCACGAAACAAGTCTAAGTAAAGTAACACATGTATAAGGGTCATTCCATGTCAAATCGACAAATAGTTGGAATCGACCCCCTCCGATTCGGATAAATTTTGGTGGAGTGTTTTGTCTCATTATAAAACGAAGTTCTGCCAAAGGAAAAAAATTTAAAATTTTTTTCTTAAGAGTTATGCAAAATTGAAAATTTCACTGTTTTGCCCGTTTTTTAAGTTTATTTATTTAATATTTCATAACCTACTGTATATTTAAAAAAAACCGCTGGTGCGTTCAAAGAGGACACTTAGAGGTATGAGAAAAAAAAAGTTCGGAAGAAAAATTTTGAAAATTACCAAAATTAGAAAACTTTGAATTCTTAAAAATCGTAAGACGTAAACTTCGCAGTGAAATTTTTGGCTCAAAATTTTTTATATTATACCTCTAACATATCTTAAGAAATTCTGAAATTTTCAGGAGGGTTTTTTTTTTTTTTTATGAATTTTTGAATTTTGGCGAAATAATTTTTTTCAATTTTTTCAACTTTTTTGTTGAATATAGTTATTCTACCACATGATTATTGAAGTTTGAGCTCTAAAATATTTTTCTTATGTTAACGGGATGTAAAAACACAAATATCTCAAAAATTTTATATTCTTATTATTGTGAAATAAAAAATATTTTAGAGCTCAAACTTCAATAATCATGTGGTAGAATAACTATATTCAACAAAAAAGTTGAAAAAATTGAAAAAAATTATTTCGCCAAAATTCAAAAATTCATAAAAAAAAAAAAAAAACCCTCCTGAAAATTTCAGAATTTCTTAAGATATGTTAGAGGTATAATATAAAAAATTTTGAGCCAAAAATTTCACTGCGAAGTTTACGTTTTACGATTTTTAAGAATTCAAAGTTTTCTAATTTTGGTAATTTTCAAAATTTTTCTTCCGAACTTTTTTTTTCTCATACCTCTAAGTGTCCTCTTTGAACGCACCAGCGGTTTTTTTTAAATATACAGTAGGTTATGAAATATTAAATAAATAAACTTAAAAAACGGGCAAAACAGTGAAATTTTCAATTTTGCATAACTCTTAAGAAAAAAATTTTAAATTTTTTTCCTTTGGCAGAACTTCGTTTTATAATGAGACAAAACACTCCACCAAAATTTATCCGAATCGGAGGGGGTCGATTCCAACTATTTGTCGATTTGACATGGAATGACCCATAAGTAGACAAATAATCAGATAAATGTGTCTATAAAAAAATGTATTGCGGAGTCGTCTATTTTTTGTAATATACCAGTTTTGTTCACAGGTACCTGTCGATACAAAATGACCTGACTTGTGGTGATTCAAGATTATGAGATCAACGCTGAAGCAATTATACTATTTATTAATTAATTTGTACGGTTAGCTGTACTAAATCATACTTGTATACAATTATCTGTGCTCAGCAATGTCAACATGCATAGACTGTGTCGCACATTTTTTACATAATTTTATGTAACATAGGCTGGTTAGATATCTTCATTCGGATAGAAAAGACTCTGCATCTTGATTTTTTATCATGCAAGGGCAAACGCTACTAAAACTTCTAAAAAAGTCATTTTTCATTTTTGCAACTGAGTATAAAAGGTTCGATATAAAAACAGTTACCACAATTATTACCTTACGGTGCATTAGTATGGAAAAAATTAATCAATCTTTTGCGATGAAATTTTAGCGCTGAGACCTTTGCAGCAATACATAACAGACCTGCAGAAGGTTATCTGCGCATCCGGATGCATCACAGAAAATTGAAAATTATGTCCCAGTACTACCATAATCTAAAAATTGTACAAAGCATTTCTTCACTAGACCGTTTTTATTAATTTGCAAACAATTAAATGGCTTTTGTAAAAGTTTCAGTCGCAGATCCCCGTGTGTTTAGTGATGATAAGTTGACTCAGTTCCTAGTTTGATTCTATGTGATTGAAATTCATATATCTATATTACAATGCATGGGAATTTGAAATATTATCATCTCACGTCTATTGCAGTGTATACTTTTAGTCATGTTGACTAAAAGGATCATTAAAAATCTCACATCAGTTGTATCGTTGCAGATTAGCTGCCGTCATAGTCCAGATGAATAAACTAAAAGCCTTATTCAAATACTCGCAGTTTTTATATTGTTCTTGATTGTAATAATTCAAATAATCAGACGTTTAACCGAAAATTTAGAATTCTCTGAGCGATATCTGCCAGTAAAATTACTGGATTAACATTTAATCTGTCAGGTCTACCAATAATTCTGATATATCTAGTTTATAGACAAATTCGAAGTCGAAATATGGGTGGATAATTTCAGTATTGTGAAATATTGGCTGAAAGATTGTTTATAGATACGCAAAAATTTAGATTTAAAAAAAAATTTGTGAAACTTAGGGCCCTCTGATTTGCACCCATATTTTGGCACGCTCCTGATAATTTTAGTTCGGAATCTCAACGCGTAGCGGCGCTGAGAACGACTCAAAAAATGGCCGACGTTATCCAACAGCCTTAATGTCTATTATATCATATATTACTAGGGGCTTCGCCCCTGCGCGCTTCGCGCGCCTCGCTGTTCGGCGCTGCGCGCCTCACTCTGATTATTTTTAATTTTCCGAATTACGTTTATTTGAAAATACTCACGTTTGACAGCTCGGCACACATCTTGTCATACATGCGACATTTGTCTGCTAGATGCTGATTTTGTTTTGTTTTCCGCACCTCATAGCACCGCCAACTTCATGCGCTACACTATTGTTATTATAATCTTTTTTGCTATAGTGCGTTTTGATCTTCTTTTTCGTTTGTTTATTTCGCCGGACAGGATTTTTTTATTATATAGAGAGATATCGACGCCCGATACGAATAAAAGCACGTTTCAGATTCCGGGTGGAAAAGAGCACGTTTCGGTTTCCGGGGGAAAAAGAGCACGTTTCAGGTTGACTCGAATACTAGCACGTTTCGGGTTGACTCGAATAATAGCACGTTTCGGGTCGACTCAAATGTAAGCAACTTTCCGATAGGATAATTATAAATTATAAATACCTAATTGTGAAATTCGAGGGCTATTAATCTACGATTGCACATTGATTGTACGTCGCGTTTTTTCTTGTTATTCAGTTATAACTTAGAATCGTAGGCTTGTGGGACTTCGTATTCATCGAAATAATTCCATGAATATATTTTTTTTTTAATATGACTAATTTTCGTTCGAATTCGTCGAGTCTGTACTTCACAGATATTTCGTCTCTGATTATATGTACATTTATTTCTTTGACACTCGACATTTTTACCGCAGGCCAGTTGAATATGTTCGACAAATCCGTGAAATCAAAGATTTCAATCAAAATTATAATAAATTTCAAATTTTTGAAATTTAAAAATTTAAAAATTTAAAAATATAAAAATTTAAAAATATCAAGAAAAAACGGGACTTGCAATCAATGTGCAATCGTAGATTAATACCCCTCGAATTTCACAATTATTTATAATTTATAATTATCCCGTGTGGAAATTGACCCCGGTAGCGCCCGATATTCGACTAGCCCCCGGTCGGGTGATCCCAATCTCCGCCTAACTGTCTGGGCGCTAGACGGGCGATAAGTAGCCAAACTGTGTCTAGGTTCGTCAGGGCTGGCTGTCTAGCGCCTTACTAGACAAACTATCCGTTTCCCGTCAATTCGTTTGTACAAGAAAACTAGCATGGGCCCCGGCCGGGAGATCCCCAAGTTATATGTCATCATAGAAGAAATCAGTTATATTTCCGGAAAGATACCCGTGTGAAGAGGTGTATACTTTTAAATAAAAAAAGTCCAAATTTACGTTCATGAACTGTTTATTAGACATTTTTTGGCGAGACTCTGGTATAGCTACCAAAGTGTACCAGAACAATAGTGCGTGTCACTCAAACTATATATTGGTACCCTTTGGTACCTATATACCGAAGGCTCGCCAAAAAACGCCTATTATTTCGACCTCCCGAGCATTACTTGCTTCTTTTCGCCATGTTGCAATACTACCTCTTCCCTATCATCTCTGCCAGCTATATCAATCAGGGTGTTAATGCTCATGGTTTTCTCGCGCGCCTACACCCGTCAACGGTTGTTTAATATGGCGTACCCCAAATTCTGATTTACACGAGTGAGTGAGGATATAGGTCAATACGTGAATCGTCAGTTGGCGGCCGGGAAATATAAGTGGCAAGTACTACCTAGTGGTTGAAGATAGCTGATTATCTCGAAATTACATAATGAACAATAAGAGAAAACGAGAATTGACGCGGCTTCATGTGCGAAAGCATAGAACTGTGAAGAGACAATTAAATGAAGAATATGAGCTCAGCTTGGAAAAAAATTCAGTAGTACCAGGCAAGTGCAGTACGGAAATTATAATTAATACTATTATCATTACCATTATTATTCAGTTCGAGTAAAAAATAAATATAGTTTGTAGTTCACGTTATGAAGAAGCATGAAAAAAAAAAATGTTAATCAAATTTATTTATATTCCATTTTCATATGTGTAATGTATTCGCTCCGTGCACACCTACACAAACATAACCTCTTACAGTTGTGTTGTTGTGTACATGCATATGCGCAGCGCCTTTAGATTCAAGGATCGGCATTTTTCTTGGACGAAAACGCATATACATACTAGGGTGTGTCAAAAAAATCGACTATATATTTCTAATACACCGATATACTTTTTAAATATACCTATATTGTGCAATATAAATAAAGTTATCTCATATTACACGCGTTTTTATAAAAAAATTTCACCAATTTGTATTGTATACATCTTATGTGTAATCTAGTTCTGAGCAATACTCCGTAAATAAGAAATGCATAAATTTCTTATTTTCAGGGTATTTTCAAACAATATTCTATGAATACGTATTGTTATTGAATATCTAAACCTAATTCCATTACTCGGGGCCAACACGGGCGCTAAGCAGCTGGCCCTGGATAATGTGCAACCTTAGTCGGGTTTGTTGAACGGGGCCCGGCTATCATGGCTGCATTTGGGCTGTACAGCTCAGCGTTACATGCCATGCCGGGCGCCAAACAACCCGCCCGATTAACCCCCCGTTAGCCAAATAATGAGCTGGATAGCGCCCAGCCGGCCCCCGGTCCGAATTTCCACACGGGATCCCATCGGAAAGTTGCTTACATTCGAGTCCGAGGGGCCATTCACTCTTCATTAAGTGTAAAAATGATTCCACAGAGTGATTGATTTCATGTGATTTCGCGTGTGATTTCAGTATTTCAAGCTCTGCATGATTTCAACGAATCGTTTGTACACGGAGAAAAAATTATGATTCGGGCTCTTATACTTGGTATAGTGATTTCGATGTATTCCGCACTTTGAGTTCCAAAGCTATGCGTATAAGATGATATCCTACAAAAATGTTCATATCTTTCAATTCATATAATATCATTCAATATTTAGTATAAACGGGAATGATAGTGGCTTCCAAGATACTGAGTTGCAAACGATAGTATAGTGGTATAAGAAATGGAGTAACATTACTGACGATACCCATCATGACGTGAAGTTAATAGTTGAAATAACAAGTACATCATCTTACAGTCAGCACTTATATCGAGGCGAAACATATTTATTTCTTCCATTAATGTAACAGCATCGTTCTACCCACAATATACAATATATTTATAATTTCTATGCGCCGTATTTTCTCTATTATTATACGCGGTATGGTACGACCCAATATTATATATACTCTAGTCAACGAGAGAAAACCCAGCAGTTACGCAGCTTCGAACGGCCTAAGAGCCGGGTGGGGGTAGTGGGGCTGGCAACTCAACGCCGGATCTAAATTATCGTACGCATGGGCCCCGAATATATTTGGCACGCTAGGCTCAAAGAGGCTCAAAGACTGAGGGTCCCGTGTCGCTATAGCCGCGGGTGCTCAGTTGTAAGACCCGTGTGGTGCGGTGAAGTGGGTGAAATGGGCGGCGCGTTGGGTGGGATCTGACCGAACCGGACGAGTTCTGTTTCGATCTCTGGGTGTTCTGTCGTTGACTAGAGTATATGCGTCTCATGCCGACTTTATGAGAATCGTTACTATACAGAGAATACCTATATTCGCCATGCATTTTAGCACAGCGCGTAATATATATAGCAAATGCTACTATAGCTTCAACACCGTGTTCTATATTGTAGAACATGAATCCTCAAACTTTTACATAGTGGTGGGGAATGGACCCACATCCTGTTATGTCCTGTGCCATTTCAGTCAGCTTCGAACTAGTATTGTGGTGTCGCGAAGAGTTTCAACATCGTTAGTTTACAAAATCAGCTTTAAACAGAATCAACGTATGTTATACAATAGCTTTAAGACACCAATTGATTCTTAATTACCGACTCCTCAATAAACGTGCCTCATATGACGAATATACCTGTGGTCCGAAAAAAATCGTAAATCTCTGTGAAGAACCGAAAGCGATCTCTTTCAAAGACCTATCATTCCTGAACAAACAGTCTATTTCTCATGTCACCAGTTGGGTAGTTGTAAGGGAAGATGGAATAACCAAGGGCTCTATCATAATAATTCCAGATGAAGAAGGACCGCAATTTTATGATGTGCAATTAATATTTATAAACAGAGAAAATAAGATTGTCATTATTACTAAAAAAACTGCTGGATTGTTTTTTTGATGCACATACCCAGTCATATAAAATTATTGATATAAATGCACACGAATGGGTATCTCTGCATCAAAAAGATTTAGCCGGCACGGTTGTTTCATATAAAAACATTTTGAGCGATGGTTACACGTACATCGCGAAACTGTAAATGTTGATTTTTTAATTAAAAATAATAAAAGAAGTATTATGTACCTTAAATATTCGAAATATTACTATCGACAAAAGAAAAAGAAAACCCCCCACCCGTAGATTGGGGGAGACCGAGGAAAGTAGTGACAGAGGTGAGTTGTGACCAAGCCGATTATCTCTGAACCTATGACAGTTAGCGAGCTGGCAATAGGTTCAGAGAAGATCTGCTTTGTCACAACTGACCTCTGTTACAAACCTCCTCGGTCTCCTCTAGTATAAATTATTACATTCGTATTTGGATTTTCTCTATATCGGTATAATTTGTTACATTACATTGATTTAGTATGTTTCATTGATCTACTATGATAGCACTTCTCATACTGATTATGGTACACATAATTATACTTCAGAAGGACACACTATCATAATGGATGAATAGCTCTGCAGAAAGTATGACAACTTCAACTATACTGGTTTTTCTTGAGTTCACTACTCTTTAAAATGAAGACTATAACACGATAGGAATTTCTTCACTATTACTTATGATTATAACTGCTAGAATGTGCACTGCGATAAAGTATGAGAATCATTATCATATTTGCGGAATACATCTTTTTTAATATACCTATTAGTAATAGTTACTATACAATTGTGACATATGTTGGTACAATTTTTTCTCCGTGTAGTTTTTAGTGATTTCGATGAACGAAATCATGATTCGAATCATGATTTCGACATACCAGCTATCGAAAAGAAATCGGAAAGAAGGTTTAATCTACGAACCTTAAAAAATTCACGTGATTTCATTATTGCATGTGATTTCACGTGATTTCATGCAATTTTAAGGTGATTTCAAACACTCTTGAGGATATTTTGAAATCAACAATGACAGATGATTTCGAGCGATTTTTTATGATTTCGTTCGTGATTTCATTCAATGTGATTGGATGATTTCACTGGTAGATGACCCCTCGTTCGAGTTAACCTGAATTGTGCTAGCATTCGAGTCAACCTGAAACGTGCTCTTTATCCCCCGGAAACCAAAACGTGCTCTTTTCCACCCGGAATTTGAAACGTGCTTTTGTTCGTATCGGGCGTCGATATAATAGATGTATTATCTGTATTATCTATTATATCTTTTACATATATCTCTATGGTTGGAACGTGCAAATGAGAAAAAAAAACGTTAAATAATTGTAAACATGTTCTTGCCTGCTAAGTATCATGATAGGATTATATCGACGTGTCCCGTTCAGAAAGAAATAACTCAGAGAATCCGTGAAGAAGGCACTAATTCGCGATAGCAGTTAAGAAGGCACTAACTCGCGATAGCTGTTAAGAAGGCACTAACTCGCGCTACGGTTAAAAAGGCACTAACTCGCGATAGCAGTTAAGATGTAAGACGCCAGCGCTTTATAATTAAATACTATTTAACTGTGATGGATTTCAAACAATTTGAAATTCAACCATGTGAACCTATCAGACAAGCCGAACCAAATTAAATGCGATTCCTTCGGTCTCTCGGTGGTCTAATTGGATAAGGCGTCGCAGTACAAATGCGAAGATCCCGGTTCAAACCTGGGCCGAGGGAATTTTTACTTGAAAATCGTTTAGAATGTTCTTTTCGGCTCAATTTGAAATTCAATTTGTGTGTAATATTTATATCATTGTATCAAACATTATTATTTACTATATTCCAAGTAGGGTGATATTACTAATTACGCCATATTGTTATTATTCATGTTATGATTTGCCTACAGTCAGCTACATTTATCTCTAATTTTTCTCGGAGAGACTGATCGGTGAAAAAATAATGGGATAAAAGAACTAGAAAAAAATGAGTGAATTTTAATTTTTAATTTTCCCGATATCGATTTCTATACGTTCAGGGTTTATTATTTTCATTTTCCCGATACCCATTCTCATACATTCTACTATTCTAAACAGGCAGAGCTATGAAGCAAAAAGGAATATAATGGACATCTTGGCTGACCTACTTATGATCACCCATTTCGTAGTTGCTTAATTTTGTTTAATAATTTCAATCGCGACATACTTCTTTTTGAATTGTTGCTGCGAGATATTTAATTATAAAGCGCTGGCGTCTTACTTCTTAACTGCTATCGCGAGTTAGTGCCTTCTGACCAGCTAGCGCGAGTTAGTGTCTTCTTAACCGTTAGCGCGAGTTAGTGCCTTCTTAACAGCTATCGCGAATTAGTGCCTTCTTAACTGCTATCGCGAATTAGTGCGTTTTTCACGGATTTTCTGAGTTATTTCTTTCTGAACGGGACACGTCGATATTATACCAGTACTATGTTACATTCTTCACTTTCCAGTTTGTAGTCTAATATAAAATATGTTAATGTTTTAATTACGCGTTACCATTTCTTTTCTAAGGGTCAGCGTAACCTTGGGCGCATTCTCACGCTAGTGGATTGTTGATTTATTCTTCTGAATTATACATATTATTAGGATAAATAGATCGGAATAGATCGGATGAAATAAAGCATCAGGTTATCGGATTTTGATCGCATCCGCTGAATTAAACAACCCGTTTGCGACTTATTCTAATTTTTTTTTTACTCAAGAATTCAGTAAATACTGCGCTGCTCTCTCCACGTTTGACAGTCTGTCCAACCTTAAAATCTGCTGGACTGCGTTTTTCATAGCAAAACCATCAATACGCATGTAATGGGTCATTTGCTTCATTCTAATTGTAAACTGAAATACGGAAATATAAAAGACCAATATCAATCAATGAATTGATCATTCAATCAATTATTCCATCATTTGAAATAAGCGATTATTCTTCCGCTTGCGGTGTGGGCGTGTGGCATGCTGACGGTACATTACGCTCTATAGTCCAGTCATTACGTCGGAAAAATCGGCTTAAAAATGAAAATGAACCGAGAAAGCCAAATTTTGGATATTACGTGGGGGATGGCTAGAAAAGCTTAAGTTCAAATTGTCGACCAAAATAACCTTGTGCAATTTCCGCCATCTTGAAAAAACCCTTAAATTAAGTTTTTTCATCATAACTCGGTTCCCCGTTGAGATACGAAAATTTTTATGGAATACTTTTTTGTTGCTCTTTTCACGATCTACAATTAAGGTCCCATACATTTTTCACGTATCGATCGTCGTTTTCGAGATATCGATCAAAAATATCAAAAATTTGGGGAGAAATTTTTTTTTTCGCTATTTACTTTTTTCTGGTGAAAGATATCGAAAAATGTTCGAAATAAAACTTGTAGAGCGTGTCCAGACCTACAAATTCGTTTTTTTATTTTTCATTTCCGACAAAAATTACGACCTCTAGCGCGCCACAAAGTCAGTAAAACTGTGCCCGGTTTTCATTTAGCCGCTCGCTCGGTTGTATCCACACGTCAAAATGGATGGAAAATGGCTCAGGGAATTGTAATTGTAAATTGTAATCTACCGATTGAAGAGGTTTCACGACTCGAAGAGTCTACCGAGGAGGAACTTGAACAGCCAGGACCATCCAAACGACGAAAAACGTGTGAAAAAAATTACCACCTGTAATCATTATTTTTGCTGCATAAAAATTATTTCATCAATAAATTTCATGTATTTGATTTATAATTTGGCTGGTTTATGAATTTTTTTTGTATTGCAATAATTCCCTGAGCCATTTTCCATCCATTTTGACGTGTGGATACAACCGAGCGAGCGGCTAAATGAAAACCGGGCACAGCTTTACTGACTTTGTGGCGCGCTAGAGGTCGTAATTTTTGTCGGAAATGAAAAATAAAAAAACGAATTTGTAGGTCTGGACACGCTCTACAAGTTTTATTTCGAACATTTTTCGATATCTTTCACCAGAAAAAAGTAAATAGCGAAAAAAAAAATTTCTCCCCAAATTTTTGATATTTTTGATCGATATCTCGAAAACGACGATCGATACGTGAAAAATGTATGGGACCTTAATTGTAGATCGTGAAAAGAGCAACAAAAAAGTATTCCATAAAAATTTTCGTATCTCAACGGGGAACCGAGTTATGATGAAAAAACTTAATTTAAGGGTTTTTTCAAGATGGCGGAAATTGCACAAGGTTATTTTGGTCGACAATTTGAACTTAAGCTTTTCTAGCCATCCCCCACGTAATATCCAAAATTTGGCTTTCTCGGTTCATTTTCATTTTCAAATGTATATAATGACTGGACTACTATGCTTTCCGATTTTCATGTGGGTTGAAATCAGTGCAGCCAAATCGTGAGATTTTCTTACCCCTTCTCTAGCGTGACGCGCACCCGACATACACACAGACGATGTGTGTCGGTGTGTCGGGAAGCCGAATGGAGCCGAACGGAGCCGAAGGAAGCCGAGGTCACCCTCCAAATCGAGGAGTTTTGCATGGAAGGGGCATTATTCCCCTCGATTTGGAGGGCGACCTCGGTTTCCTTCGGCTCCATACGGCTTTACGACACACCGACACACATCGTCTGTATGTATGTCGGGCGCGCGGGACGCTAGAAAAGGGGTAAGAAAATCCCGTAAGCAGCAGATGCAGAAGCATAGCACATGCGCTGTCGCGAGAGTCCAGGGTTCTGTGCGCATGCTCTATGCTTCTGCATTCTGCTTATGGCGTCTGCAGTTTTATGTGCTTCGGCCTTTACCAATTTTTTTTACTAGCTCTTCTCTGCAAATTATTAATTAATAATATTCACCTTTCTTGAAAATTATTTACTATGATCACATATGATGTATTGTACATAAGTATAAATCGAATATTACTCTGTTTCGGTCGTGAATCCCATAATGTGCGTGATTGGATGTACGACCGTTATTTGTTGCGTTTCCGCTAATTTCCGGATGAAATTAGTTGCGTATGCATTATCCTCTAATGCCCGATTGCATAAACGTGGGTTGCCCGGAGGTTTAAATAACCCGTAGGTTACCCCGCAGATACTACCCGTTCAACCTTCATGGCCCGTTGAACCTTCATGGCTCTCTGCGACCCTCTTGCTCGCGCCATTGCTCTCTCTCGCACACATGGAAAGACCTATTCTTTCAGACCATACCGGACGGACCGCGCATCACCTATGCTAAAGCATTGTATACTTTTTTCGGGCTCATTTCATCCCGGCTGGAAAAATTATCAAAAATAGCTCTGTTGGTGTACAATATGCAATCACGTGCCTGCCCGCTCGAATCGGTTGCGTTTGTGCATAAAAAAAAATTGAAGTTGTATTTTTAAAACGATTTCTGTGCTCATCGCGATCCGGATGAAATTTCACACACAGGTGCTAAAAACATTACTGAAAATGAATTCAAGTGCCTATCCGCCTAAATCGGTTGTCAAATACCGCCTGCCTATTAAAAACCGGTAAAAAAAAGTGCATCACTCGCCTCTACTATACGGACAGTATAGCGGAGCAGGCTTTTTGCTAAACAGTTCGTTGTAAGTAAAAAATGGATCAGACCTTTTTTTGTGGGAAATTTTATGATCTTTCTTTTTGATCCTGACCTTAATTTGTCTCCGAGCCGTAGAAAGCGAGATATTCGCAAAAAACCGAATTTCTTAACCTTTGACCTTGAATATTTATTACCACGAACGCGATCTCGTTGCCGATTTTCAATGTGTTTTTCAAAACGTCGAAATGAAGCAATCAAAAAAAAAATTGAAGCTTGCCCTTTTTTGGTACTGAAAATCTCTAATTACTGGACTATGAGAACTTAAAGGGAAGATGAGGGTTCACAATTTTTTTATCTCTATTTGTCATCTTCTACAATTAGATAAATGTTATTTAAACCTCTCCCATTGAATTCCTTCTATTTTTAGCTCTCCAAATGACTTTCTTCGACTTTTTTTTTTTTTAGCGTTTTTCGCGACATATACATGAAGCATTCTTCATCAACTGGGCCACTTTTTTTTTCAATGTCTCCAATTTTTTTCCAAATCTGCCAGTTTGAAGTATTAGTCAGAAGGAACGTCTGCGATTTTTTTCATATTTTTTTAGGCGTCCACTCAGGATTTTTAATTTTTCATTACAAACACTGTATCTCAAAAAATATTCATCAAACAAAAAAAAACTTGGAATGAAAACTTTTTTATTTTTTCCGCTTTATGGAAAAAAAAAATGAAAATCATAATTTTTCTGCATTGAGAAAATTGAAATTTGGCAAAAAAATGAGAATCACATTTTTAAACCTAATAACACACTTTCGATTTCGGTACAAATTTTACAGGATGTCTGTCATTGGGTGAAGAGTCTGCGAAACAATTTTCAGAATGGTACCTGCAATGGTTATGATGACCCTCCAAAATCTCATAACCGCATATTATCAAGAGGCTCGGTAGAGCCTCGCGCCAAGTACATTAAGAAAAAAAATTTTTTTGTACGAGCGCGTTGCGCTGAGCCTTATTTACCTGAACGAGAGCTACTCCAACCTATAATGCGAATTAGTATCTCCGTTTTCTTCCGCCCTGCTATATTACACGAATTGAAACTAATTCAATCTCGAATGTGGGCATGAACAGCTTCCATTTGAGCCCTATATCGGTTAAATCGGTGTCCGGAGAGCTGAGATATGATTAATGACAGATTTCCATACCCCGTCTCATCGTAAAATTTTCGTCTTCATCCCGGTCGTCTTCAGACTTCCGTTTTATTTGCTCAATTCCTATGCGTATATAAAACATAGAAGTCTAGATTTCCGGTATGCATGCACAATTCCTAATACAGAAGGGACAAGTTCATATCAAAGTTGTATACAGTGGCGTAGGTACGAGAATCACGATGCAGCTGTCGCTAGCATCGCAAAGACTGGATGTCACAGTCATTCGTCGTGAATATGCAATCATTTTGAATCCAAATGAAGGAAATAATAAAGAAACCAATTATCAATACAAAAAATATTCCTTAATTCTTAATAATAATAATAATAATAATTTGAATAATATATATGCCGGTCCCAAGCCCGGATGAGGAAGGAAGAGGGCTGCACGTAGGGTTGAACGTTGTAGGTTTGTAGATTACTGTAGTGGAATCATTTGTAAACGTTATAAAAGTACATATCGCGTTCGTCCAAAACATCTTTTCGTTAGTATTAACGTTCCTGCTTATGTACCGTATATCTATGTACTTATCGATGGATTTTGGATAGTACAAATAAACCGAGCGAGCGCAGCGAGCGAGGAACTCCGAAAAATTAATCGACCGAGCGTAGCGAGCGAGTACAATTATTAGACGTTCATATGAATAATGTACTTGGCGAAAGGTTGTTGCACCAGAGGTGCTTTTTGGGGATATGATTTAGCGCAGGGTTTTTATTTTTTTATTATCACAACCAGTACAGGTACCATTCTGAAATTTTTTTCGCAGACTCTTCACCCAATGACAGACATCTTGTAAAATTTGTACCGAAATCGAAAGTGTATTATTAGGTTTAAAAATGTTATTCTCATTTTTTCGCCAAATTTCAATTTTCTCAATGCAGAAAGATTGTGATTTTGATTTTTTTCGATAAAGCGGAAAAAATAAAAAAGTTTTTATTCCAAGTTGCTTTTTTGTTTGATGAATATTTTTCGAGATACAGTGTTTGTAATTAAAAATTTAAGATCCTGAGCGGACGCCTAAAAAAATATGAAAAAAATCGCAGACGTTCCTTTTGACTAATACATAGTTCAAACTGGCAGATTTTGAAAAAAATTGGAGACGTTGAAAAAAAAGTGGCCCAGTTGATGAAGAATGCTTCACATACAGGATGTGATTGATATGGCCATTGATGTCACGAGAAACCAATGCTATCCTTGCGAGAAAAAGTAAGGCCTTCCCAGTTGATGAAGAATGCTTCACATACAGGATGTGATTGATATGGCCATTGATGTCACGAGAAACCAATGCTATCCTTGCGAGAAAAAGTCAGGCCTTCCGCCTTCCAGGGGTGGGTAAATATGGATATAAAAGTTGAAAAAAATTTGATATTTCTTTTAAATTACTTCGTACCAATTTGAAGGGTTAGACCATCAAAATTCGATTTTACCCTAACTTCGTACCAATTTGAAGGGTTAGACCATCAAAATTCGATTTTACCCTATTTAGGGACAGGTCGAGAGCACATGTTCCATTCAATCCGTAAAATTATGTACCGTATTTTGCTGTTCTTGGAACGTACAGGTATTGGAATAAAAAATGTCGTGGAGATTTTGTTTACATTAATGCTACGAAACTCAATCTTATTTATATCATCTAGCTTAGCAAAACACTCCACTGATATCGGCTGCAAAGAAAGTTTCCACGCTTCCAATGGTGTAACTCCATGCAGTGACAAGGCAAAGTTTTTTTTATATAATACTGTGAAACCTCTCCTAACGGACACCGCTTTATATCGGACAAGTTAAAAATCCCCGAGAGAAAAGCATTGTCTTTAATGGACAATATACCTCCTAATAGCGGACACTCTTAATAACGGACGCGGACACTGCCGGGATGCAGTTTTCCATGAAAAACCCTCTTAATAGCGGACATGGCGGCAAAATTTCCAGTTTGTTCGACACATAGAGGTCCGACACACGAGGCGTCAGGCGAGGCGCGCGCGCCGCTTTATGAAAAATTGCATAAAAAAAAAACAAAAAATAATGCCATCGTGAAAAAATTACACACTCTGTAGAATGTAATGAGGAATATGGTCAAATTTTTTCAAAATTGAAAAAATGGCTGTTGTTCTAAGAAAAATCGATAAACATTTCAATTGTTTATAACGGTTGCAATTTGCAATTTTCTTAGAACTTGCCAAATTTTTTTAAAATTGTATGTTTCCATTACCTTAAAAATAGAGCATAGACCATCTCTCTACGATTGATAGAACCAGAGATATTAATTTCTAAAGCCGACCGCGCGTAAGTTTTTCAACAAATTACATTAGTTTATAACTTTCGTAAAAAAATATTTTGACCGAATGCCGAAACACGTGTCGAATTTTTTTGCATTCTTTACACCCAAAAAATTTTTTATACGATTTAAAAAATATGACTTCAAAAAACACGCAAATCCGGCCGATTTGAGGTGGAATTGCCCTTATATATTTTATTGTTAAAAAAAATAGATTCAATATTTCGTTTGTATGTTTATCCGCAATAAAATACAATATATTTGTACTATAAAAAATGAGCCATTTTCTCAATAACGGACACCTCTCAATAGCGGACAAGTATTCCGGTCCCGAAGGTGTCCGCTATAGGGAGGTTTCACTGTACAAATGTTATCAGTACCAAAGCAATATACATATACCCAATGAGTAGCTAATACGATCCAGAGGGATCTTTCGTAACGATTATTTTGGGTAACTTATGCCCATTATTATCCTTGATATGAAACCCCCTGGATATTAATTCGTCAATTTCGACCCCTAAATTATAGACAATGGCTGGTATCGATAAAACGAAGTAGGTGCTAATGCTTGAAGCAGATGCTTCGGATTCGGAGTAGATACTTCAGATGCGTAGCATGCTTTCGCTTCCGTAGTACCTACTCCTATGTACATAGTAGGTGCTTCGTACATAGGGGTTAATACTAGTGTTTCGTAGTACCTACTCCTAGCTCGAAGTAGGTACTCCGTTTTTGAGCCGGGCGTAGTATCTACTACAGTTTGAGTGAAGCTGCTGTCCGAGCAACTTCGCAGAATACTACTTTGCTAAATAAGTGGAAATGGCCGCTGTTATGAATATTAGACCAGGGATAAAAGTTTATAATAATCGGAGGGAATATGACGAACACGTGTACCGCAAATTATTCCGGTATGAATTCAAAATACGAGAAGTTGGTATTTGATGACTGACTGCACAAATAGCAGATGGCACAAGCAACGAACGAAAAATATCGATATGACAAATGATTCATATGATAAATGTAGAAAACATCAAATAACTCGTGTGAATTATACATAGATATTAGGGTGGGCCAAATAAACCGACTATTTTTTTTTTCAGGAGGCACCTTCGAAAGTTTGTTCTTTATGCTCAAATCACGAGCCTCGAAAAGAATTGGCTCTAAATATTAACATTTACAGGTCGCTCATCGCCACTTTTCATTTTCCATCTGAATAACATGGGAAATGTTCTTGTGGCGCCTTTCGATTTTTATATCTCGAGAACTGATTTACTCAAAAAAATTCTGCAAAGCTATTTGCGTTCAAAATTGAACGCTCTACAAAAAAGGTCTCCTGGTCTTTTTCGATGAGTCTAACCGTTTCGAAGTTTCTCTGGCGATTCTGGTCATTTAATGGCAAGGCTAACTTTGAAACGGTTAGATTCATCGAAAACGACCAAGAAACCTTTTTTGTAGAGCGTTTAATTCCCAACAAAAGCAGCCTAGCAGAATTTTTCTAACTAGATCAGTTCTTGAGATATAAAAATCGAAAAGCGTCACAAAAACATTTCCCATGCTATTCAAATGGGAAATGAAAAATGGCGATGAGCGACCTATAAATGTTGATATTAGGAGCTGATTTTTTTTTCGAGGCTCGTTATTTGAGCATAAAGAACAAATTTTCGAAGGTATCTCTCTGAAAAAAAAATTGTCGCTTTATTTGGCCCACCCTAATAGATATACCCAATTATTTAAATAACGTTTGTTGAATTTTTCTAGTTCGTTATATGTAAAAAAATTGTGACTGAAAATAATAGTTTTCGTCTTGATGTTCGGTATTTTATATCCAGAAATTTTTTTATACTACTACTATAGTAGATACTACAGTATTGAAGCAAATGCTTCTTAGGAGTAGCAGATACTTCACTTGCGTAGCATGTACTACACGAGAGAAGCATCTACTACGCAAGTGAAGTATTTACTACGAGGTGAAGTATTAACCCCTACATGCTTCGTAGTAGATGCTAATACTTGAAGCATTAGTATCTACTTCGTTTTATCGATACCAGCCACTGTCATAAATCTGTGCCATAATAACTTGTAGACCCGATAGAAAAATAGATTTGAAATAAAAAGGAAATATGAATGGAACAAATTATTGATTCGATAAAATCTTTAACCATCCACATCTTCGAGTTTCTACTCGCTCACCGTGTTCTCGTAGAACTACCGTGTCTATATCTACCAAGATAGAAGACTGTTATCACCATTCCAGAATAAAAAGCGAGTTAGAATGAGTAGAATAGAATAAAGCAAGGCTCACCGAGGTTTGACATTGGCCAGGGAGCACTCGATTGCTTGTAGTCGTAGACTCAAAAAATCGGTTCGAAGTTCCATCATATCTTCAAGAGGCAGTACCTGGTGGTCACCATAATCTACAAAATACACCTCATATCGATCGTCTTCAAGTTTGACAACTACTTCGGCTCGATACCATCTTTCATCAAAGCAGAATTTAGCAGCCACCATTTGCCCAACTGCTACCTGCAACAACATCAAACATAGATGTATACGGTGTTATACAGTTAAGTTCAGTGGAAACTTAACAAGCCTAGGCAATTCTCGTAAACACGAAAGTTGCAGCGCTGGCAAACGCATAGAGTGGTCAAACGACTTATCGCCAAAGACAAATAATTGCAGCCTGCAGCTGCCTCTTCGTTGGGTTAGAATTAACTGACAGAGTGTCATATTTGAGGTTGATCGTAATATAACTAATAAGACAACAGGAATCCATATTCGTTCGTAAAGAAGTATTAATGAACTAGTAAATTGATTGCAGATTTAAATTTCGGTTTATTTGCAACATTATTTGGTTATGACTATCGGGGTGAAATTTACAAATCTAATTGTAACCAAGGTACATAACCAACCAATTTGGAACGATATTAATTCGTTATTGAGTCTTGATAAAGTTGTGAATTGATTGCAGATGTCAATTTATGTTTATTCACGACATTATTTACAAGCTAGGAGTTCCTCGGTAACTGACTGACTGAACTGGCATCACTTCATTGACTATGGTCAGGAACACAACGTCGTAGATTTGATCCAGTGATCCAACGATCTCATGATTAAGAATCGAGAAGAAGAATTATAAACAAAATCTGCACGCGGGGTCTCTGAGATCTATAGGCAACACATAAATATATTTTTATTTTAGAGCGTAAATATGAAAAATCTTAACTGTTTTGAGCGCATGTAATTCTTTGTTTTCTTCGATGTTGTAGTACAGAGTCATTTTATCCACTAATTTGTCAAGTGCGACAGCCCCAGGGCCTACGACTTGAACCCAGAATTGACTGGGACTTTCCATAGCGCTCACATACACCTCCATCAATCCTTCGGAAACTGAAACACACAATATTGAATCATTTTCGAATTATGACATGAATGAAGTCTAGCACACAGACTACTGACGATCAACTGAAAGAGACACTCTATCAGAATAATTATGCTATTATTACCGAGGGGGAAATAACTCGTTGAATTGACGTGTCACTAGCCCGTGAATTAATTCTGATTAACTTGAATTATTGCGAATTAACTGAATTAATGAGAATTAACTAAAAAAAACTGAAACAATTAGTATTAGGCGAGAAATAACTGAATAAATGAGGATTAACTGAATTAATAAGAATTGACTGAATTAATGAGAATTAACTGAGAAATAACTGAAACAGTGAGAATCAAGTTGAAAATACCTAAATTAAGGACAATTAATTGTATTACGGAGAATCAATTCGAATTGATTCGAAACAGTTTAGATTCCTGCCGAGATTATATCTTCAGCGCACGGAAACTGTGGCTTATCAGTTTCGTGGCCATTTAAAGTAATTCGCACGCATTTTTCAGAGTGCGAGCGTCGACAAATCTCGATCGAGGACGAATCCAGGATATCGAGATAACCTCCGAGATTTCAGTCGACTTCCGTTCGTCATCTTTTAATTTCATAAAATTTTCACAGGTCAAATTCGAGATTCGTGTAGACAAAGGCGAGGATAAAGGCTCGTATTTTCCCCCTCATCTTTGTCTTCACTCCGAGCCGCTCCGAGCTTGACTCTGTTTCGCATCCATGTATCGAGGCAAATATCAGACAATATTTTCACAGACTCGCCAAATTTCGGACTCGAGGCCCATCCCTAGTCGCCCACCTCCTTTTGGTCGAAATGTGTCACATTTCGATTATTTTCCGAGCCCACGCGTCAACAGCCCACGCTAATTTCACCTTTTAGTTTGAAGATATTTTTTATACTCAAAGATTCAGAAAACTCGGAGTCATCAAAATTTTTCCACTCGATTCTACAAGGTGTTTGTTGTATGATGGCACCATGTGGTTTAATCAAATGATTATTAGATAATACGGTGTACAAAGTCAGTGCAGGGGGGCTAAGCCAACGAAAATTGGCATTGCCGGTGAAGGAATAAATCGATTTATCTTGTGTGAAAGGAAAAATGATACTTGAATTATGCTCTACACAGACGAGTCGGTGGACGCCGTTTCGGTTTCGTCAAAACTGTGTCTTTACACCATGAAACTTCTGAAACTGCTGAGAAAATCTGAAAAAAAAACTTTCCTGAATATACCTTGTATTCCGCACAATCGTACGAAGCAAATTTGTATAAAATAGGTCCTAATTCTTTAATAACTACTAATTTATTCAGCCACTATTATTTTCATTTATCCATTGCTGGACATGGCTTGACTTGACATGGAAAAGAGACGTTCTATATTCAAAAAAAGAAGGACTGTGTTAACTTGTGATCTGCAGATTCATAGGAATAGCCAGAAAATCTGTAAGTTTTTTATTGAGATGGGCTGCGCAGGGGATACTTTGAAAATTCACTTGCTTTTAATAGTAATTATCGTTTATGTTTATGTACAGTAACGATATCGGTACCTGTCGCACCCAAAATATGCAACCGAGGGTACGTCTTTTTTTAAGATCACAACACACTGAAGAAAAGCTGGCTTGACCGATGAAGCGACACGAGCATCGCCTATTCTACAACTCTCCGTTGTTGGGGCGTATCATCTTTCTTTAGGGTATTGCGAATTTGAAAAGAAATGTACCCTCGGTTACATATTTCGGGTGCGACAGATACCGGTATGTTGTGTGACAAGCAGATATGTTGAAACTTAAAATATATGCTCGGGGTACAAATAACACTGAAACGATTAGAAGAATTACAGAAATTCCAAGCTGTATGGAAAAAAAAAAACCTATTCCCTTTGCCAGCCTCCTCCAACCGAACAGATGGAGCAGATGTACTTAAACCAGAAAAAATTCCACACCAACTGCTTGATATCAATACAAACAGTGGTTTCTCAGCTCTACAAATATTGACAATTTCATGAATTGTTAATAAGACTTATGAGACCGGATATATTCTAGTACTGTTCACACTATATTCTGTATGATTCACGTTACTGTCAAGCCAATATTCGCCAACTAAATGCTAAAAGAAGCGATTACGCATATCTACTCAAAGAATCAACTGGCAGTTCAATGTAATTTTTAACTCGAAAAATTTCAGCCAGATGCTATCATTTTCATTTTCGATTACTTGGTGAACTTTCTTCATAAGGATAGAAGCAAATGATAGATATAGGTGTACTTGCTTTCAGGCAGTACCTTATACTTGAAGTATCAGCTTTTACTTTCATTATTTATGAAAAATAGTACCTATATGCTAATTTCAGTTTATGTCATCCGTATCCCAGAAAAGGTTCAATTTGTAAGAGCGATATCTGCGATTTTCAGATCAATGAGAGCAAAGAGTAAATCAAATTCAACTGCTGTTGAAGAGTGTAAAATTTGTAGGTATCATAAATTAAAGATAAAATAGAATCTGATGAAAAAGTGAGACCTCCTTGAGAAATCAGAGAGTCCGTAGGATTAGGCTGATTTTCAGACGTGTGAAGGGCGGTGTTCCGAGGTGAAATTTTCCCCCGAGGAATTCTTGTAGACAAACTAACATCGAGCTTCTCACGAATTTCATTCTCTTCTCTAACTTTTTCCTCAATCAATGCCAAAGCCGCAGCTATGTGCTCCGCAGTACCCTTTATGATTAACCTCCTCTTAGAATCTGTAAAGGAAAAGATTAGAAAGGAAATTATAGAGACCTGGTAGATTGAATTCATGCAATATCACGTGATTCCGAAAGTTGGAATAACTTCATACCAGGATTATTATAACTTGATGGGGATTCAACTATGACTTTTGCACCGGAGGTCGCCTGGATGTGTTGAATAACATCGCCGCCTCTTCCGATGATTCTTCCACATGCCCGCTGCGGTACATATGTCTCGTACACTTCGATGATTGGTTGATTGGCAATTATATTTTCAATCATTACTTGGGCTAAGCGAACGCATTCTGGTTGGCCCCGAATCTTACAGATTCTATCTAGATTATCCTTGTCGTCGGTGGAAAAGTTCATTCGAGTTTCAGTCTTTTCTTGAATATCTTTAATCGTAGTTCCGGCGCGGCCAATTATAACAGGCACAAATTGTCGCGGTACTTTGACTTCGACCTCGTTCTGCCTTGACGTTGCCAGATTCGTTTTTCTGTTATCATTTTCATCACCGTCCTAACAAATAATATTTTTCATTTGCATTTTGCAATAAGCTGCCTAATCTTTTAATCTCATATCATCGAACATTCTTTCATTGTGCAAAGTATTTCATATGCTAGTCGAAAGAATTTCAATGATGTTCATTTTGAAAGTGCGGAACAAATCTAATTTTTCAAGAGAATGGCATGGTCATCATTATTATTGCAATCAACTTGAAAAGTTGAATGCAACATAAAGATAAGAATTGTACCTGTTTATATAACAAATACAGGAAAGCAGCACCAACACCTGTAAGCGACAAGCCTATGACAACGGGCAGTACGAGCTGACGATCCATCAACCTCATTGTTTGATCTGTAAGACAAATGAGAAGTAGCAACTTTTACTTCTGTGCTTTTTTTTCAACAACCAAGCATATAAAGCTTATCCCGAAAATCGAGGTAGCCAACTTGTGTGCCACGCGGAACTAATATTCGTTATGTCTGCGTGAAATGACACGACACATGTTTAGATGCAGTTCAGAAATTCACCAAAGGTAACATAATAAGATACAATGATATAACCTGCAAATTGTATAAGCATCGGAATATGTGAATATATTAGATTCGAGGTGTTTATCGTACCGTATAACTACTTCCAGCTGATAAGACTGTTTATTATGTGCTATTATGCGCTCTTTTTTCCTTTTCTATACTTGCCGACTGATTGTTGTAAAACAAATGTCAAAGATATATCCCACACGGCAGGCACATACATACATACGTACAGGCGCATACATACATACATACAGGTATACCTATAAACGCGGTTTCAAACGGGTATTTTCTAATTGCTTCATCAATATGCCGCCAAAATTACTGAGGGGGCGCTAACTCGCTACGAATTTTAATCGGCTCACAAACTTTGTGAGGCTGCATTCCCATGGGGCCGGAATTCACGGATCCGGAACGGAATCGGAAATCTAGGGGGTTTTCAAGAGCCAATCAGACACGTTCCGGTCAGTACGTTCCGTGTGCATTGCGGCCATTTGTCATATGTCAACGAAACCGACGGATTGCCCTATGTGTGTATCTATGTGTGAACAGTGAAACAGCCACGAGACTTCTCCAAAGTCTGTCTTCCCAGACAGCACTTAATATTCCGAGAATATTTGAAAATGTGTGAAAATGTGTGAAAATATCCGATATATTGGTATGATATTTTCACTATGTTTTTGTTGAAATATCTGTTCGTAAACATGCGTGAATATTTCTACAATATTTCTGTAATATAAGATCATTTCAAAAACATACTTCGATAAAGTGCATCTTATATTTATATATGTAAATATTGTAAGAATATTTGAAATTTTACATATAATGCTCGGAAAAATATGCTTTTCAAACATTGACATTTTTCACTGAATTACGTTAAAATGCAATGAATTACAATTAAATTATAAAAGATGTCTCGTCTCTAATGCAAAATAAAAGATACGTACTAAATTATCTTACGTATTATTATCTTTCTCCAGCTTTCATCCCATACACGTCGTATCGCGTGCTCGTAGTCCATCAATTATACACCGGAAATATTTAATGAATATTCATACAATATATTTTATAAAATATTCAGATATCTGAAAACCATGTCTATATTCTCGAAATATTATTTTAATATTTGAACTATATGTATTTCACGTGAAATGAGGGACAACTTATGTTGACAGAATATTTCATTCACGTTGTTGGAATATAAACATATATTGCACCAACATTCGATATATTTTTCTACATATTTCATACATATCTATGAAATATTTTTATGCTGTCTGGGTTGTTCTTTTCCACTTCACAAATAATGCCGAGATCGTCATTAAAAGTGTTTCAGAATCCATTTTTATTCGCATAGCGTTTATAGCACGGGTTTATAGGAACTGCACGGTTGTGTGAGTATACGGATCCGTTGCTGTTCGAGTCCATGGTTCCCGTGGACTGGAATTATTAATACCGGAACGAGCGGCAGCCAATCAGAATGATAGATTTTAAATTTACCGGTAGAAAGAAACACTGTCATTCGCAACTGAGCGTTCCGTTGCGGTGAATTACGTACCATGGGAACGTAGGAAAGTATTCTCCCGCAACAGAGAATGACCGGAACGTCTCTGATTGGCTCTTGAAAACCCCCTAGATTTCCGATTCCGTTCCGGATCCGTGAATTTCGGCCCCATGGGAATGCAGCCTAAGACCGTCTTGGTCAAGACGGCCTCAAGACGCGACTTGAGACCTGACTATGAAATACCGCCCTACGAGCACGAGTTTATGGGTGTCGCCATATTGAAATTGACAAAAGTACTACAAGCAACATGGCTTCTAATAGGCACAAACTGCCCATTGGAATACGCCATCCAGTGTAGTATAGAGATCAGTGATGAAACATTAAAGTGTTATGAATTAAAATGAACAGAAGTGAGAACCGTTGGCGGAGACATGTGCGTTTAACAAGCAGTAAAGGTAATATTTCATGCACGCGGCTACGGCAACTGTCGCGAGACGAAACCACGCTGACGTCAAGAATTCCGTCGCGTCTATGAAATATGTCAACGATCTGCGAGTTGTAAAAAAAAAATAAAAATGAACATAAAAAATTGAAATAGAAATAAAAACAAAATGAAATCATAAAATAAAATCTACTAACCTAGAAATAAATAATCTACTATCCATGACACATACGAACCTTGCTTTTCGCGGTTTATCGACTTCGCCGCGTCCAGAATGGAATTCTGTCGCATTGAAGTTGATCTCGGATCTACTTCAGTGCGACAGAAAGTACTCCACATGCGGCGAAAGTACACTCGCCCGCCGTCAATTTTCAACCAATCAGCGTAGTTTCGTCGCGCGACAGTTGCCGCAGCCGCGTGCATGAAATATTACCTTAACTCGCTGCTGCTGCCGAACCTCATTTTCATGCGCAGCGACAGTAACTCGCTGCGGCAGCAACTTGCTGCGCATGAAAATCCAGCCTGAGGTTCAAAGAAAAAAAAATGGTGAGCTCATGAGGTGTTTAGAATAGGCTCCATGTACTTAGCCCCTCATCTGACCCGATCGAGTCAATTCTTTTTTTAATCGTTTGTTGGTCGTTTGTAGGTGTTTGATATCTTATTCCCGACGTTTGATAGTAACTAGTTGTTTAATAATTAATAAAACAAATTCGCCTAGGGAATTTAAGTGACGTCAGCCCCTCATAACCCTTAATTATTATCAGATTCGATTATTTAGACGTATAATCATTTGTTGGTCGTTTGTCGGTGTTGAATAGCGCTTTTCCAACGTTTGATAGACAACCGATTATCCGGGAAAAATTAAATAAATCTGTGCTAGTGATTTTCCCTAGGGATTTCCCCTAGGCTGGTTTTCCCCAGATAATAGTGACCGGAAGTAGCTTCTCCGATATGCGCAATCGTTTGTAAATAGTTAGCCAGTAGGCCTATTCTGTACGTTTGTAACGACGTCAGACGACGTTCGGTAACGGCAGAAAGCATCAAGCGGTATTCTGTAACTTGTACAGTAATGTTCATGTATGGATGCCCAGTGGCTAACTGTTTTTTCCGGGAACGAGTCTCCTTTCTGGTCTTTTTTATGTGCCTATGGCTGCATTCCCATGGGGGCTGATTTCACGGATCCGGAACGGAATCGGAAATCTAGGGGGTTTTCAAGAGCCAATCAGAGACGTTCCGGTCATTCTCTGTTGCGGGAGAATATTTTCCTACGTTCCCATGGTACGTAATTCACCGCAACGGAACGCTCAGTTGCGAATGACAGTGTTTCTTTCTACCGGTAAATTTAAAATCTATCATTCTGATTGGCTGCCGCTCGTTCCGGTATTAATAATTCCGGTCCATGGGAACCATGGACTCGAACAGCAACGGATCCGTATACTCACACAACCGTGCAGTTCCTATAAACCCGTGCTATAAACGCTATGCGAATAAAAATGGATTCTGAAACACTTTTAATGACGATCTCGGCATTATTTGTGAAGTGGAAAAGAACAACCCAGACAGCATAAAAATATTTCATAGATATGTATGAAATATGTAGAAAAATATATCGAATGTTGGTGCAATATATGTTTATATTCCAACAACGTGAATGAAATATTCTGTCAACATAAGTTGTCCCTCATTTCACGTGAAATACATATAGTTCAAATATTAAAATAATATTTCGAGAATATAGACATGGTTTTCAGATATCTGAATATTTTATAAAATATATTGTATGAATATTCATTAAATATTTCCGGTGTATAATTGATGGACTACGAGCACGCGATACGACGTGTATGGGATGAAAGCTGGAGAAAGATAATAATACGTAAGATAATTTAGTACGTATCTTTTATTTTGCATTAGAGACGAGACATCTTTTATAATTTGATTGTAATTCATTGCATTTTAACGTAATTCAGTGAAAAATGTCAATGTTTGAAAAGCATATTTTTCCGAGCATTATATGTAAAATTTCAAATATTCTTACAATATTTACATATATAAATATAAGATGCACTTTATCGAAGTATGTTTTTGAAATGATCTTATATTACAGAAATATTGTAGAAATATTCACGCATGTTTACGAACAGATATTTCAACAAAAACATAGTGAAAATATCATACCAATATATCGGATATTTTCACACATTTTCACACATTTTCAAATATTCTCGGAATATTAAGTGCTGTCTGGGAAGACAGACTTTGGAGAAGACTCGTGGCTGTTTCACTGTTCACACATAGATACACACATAGGGCAATCCGTCGGTTTCGTTGACATATGACAAATGGCCGCAATGCACACGGAACGTACTGACCGGAACGTGTCTGATTGGCTCTTGAAAACCCCCTAGATTTCCGATTCCGTTCCGGATCCGTGAATTCCGGCCCCATGGGAATGCAGCCTATGATCGATGAAGCAGTCGACAGGAGAGCTTGGGAAACCACGACGAAGCCTCCTGCCGCTGTCATTCCGCATTCGCATAACCTCTAAGTTCGCGAGAGCACAAATAATTTTAATAATTAATCAAAATTAAATTAATTTTTCCCGCATATTGTTCCGCATTTAAGACTCGATGGATATAAAATATTTTGTATAGTTTAGCATATTACGGAGAGCCTAATGCCCGGAGCTTTTCCGAACAAATAAATATAATGCCGGGAACAAGAAGCCGCCGATAAGGTTAACCTGTGCAGTGATTTAAACTGTTTTTCGATTCACTGCAAGGAACCAGTACTAACCTTATTAGGTATAAAATTATAACGATGACTCGTAGTAAAAAAAACGGGTTCATAATTGGTAAATTCATTGATTCTCATATTCAAAAATTTATTATCAAATCGTCTCATTTCACTACGCGTATACTAATCATCCATTTTTCTAGCATTTATGTCGATTGGGTTTATTTCGATCGCTCGACGATATGACTCAAACGAATTCCCACAATTAGTTGCAGCAAGGTTCATTCTACGTTAGGAGCAACGCTCTTGAGAATCCATACACAGTTCCCATCATTGGATCAGACTGGAACTGGCAAGTGGCCTCAAAAATGACTTCGAGCTGCAGATGGATATCTTGATAATCTATATGTGGGGTAGTTTCTCATCGTAGAACTATACTCAAGCTGGAAAGTGGCCTCGGGTTCAACTAATTAGATTGATGTTTCCATTAAGCATTTTCCATTTAGCTCGTTTCAGATTTCAGTAAATATTTTATACACATAATTCAAATTTTTCTTCAACGAATATTAAAGACAAGATACTTCAATTATTTCAAACAAATGTAATACGTTACTTGAATTTTATCTATCCCTCTAGATTCTGGTTGAACCTACTTGTGACGTCGGCAAGCCTACTTGTGACGTCGGTGACAGCTTAGCCTATCTGTGACGTTCGTTGCTACCGAATCGTTACAGATAGGCTAAGCTGTCACCATTTGTATCCCGTAATGCATTTAAAAGTAACTGGAGTGAGGAGTGGGAGGATGAGTTTAAATTGTTAATTCGTATAAATAATTGAAAAGTATTGAAGATTGAGTCGTCTGGTTTATTGAAAACAATAGTGATTGGGAAAATGAGTGGTTCATTGGAGATTTTTGGAGGTTGAGTTGTCTTGTAGAGGAAAGGGGGTGGAAGAGAGCCGACTAATCGGGGATAGAGAAGTGGAGAGGTTGAAGGTTGACTTAAAAGTGATTTAATTAGAAAGAAATTATGGTAGCTTGGTTAGGAGAGGTGGTAAGACGGGAGGCCACGTGTGCCTGACAAGGGGACCCTCAAGGTTGTCACTCACCGATTTTGATGAATTTTAGGTATGTTGTACAGAGACCTACCCTGAGTACCTGAGTACCGGGATTTGTCCCAATGCCTCCTAGTTTCCGAGAAATTTTTTCGAAAATTCAACTCTTACGAATATAAACCCTTAAGTTTATCAGACGTTCCAGTCAGCGATCATAGCACACTAGGCAAGGTTCCCGGCTACCACCCTGGCGGTCCGGGTTCGAGTCCCACCTCGGCTACGCTTATTTTTTTTTTTATTGTCACGAAATATTAATAAATAAGATGAGATATTGCAAAATCGTTTAATTATTTTTATTTTCACGTAGGCAAAAATTATTACAGGAGAAAATATTATAACATCCTTCATGAGAAACTGCAGCTTATTTTTGATCATACATAAATGGCTCCGTCTCTCTTACTCGGTATCGCTAGCATCACTTGTTACGCTGGAACAGAATGTTGGGTGGTATTTATCGTAAAAGCAGCCAAAACACAAAACCGCAGAACACCACGAACATTTTATAAAACCTACGGCCTTGCAGGCGCACGGAGTTTTGAGAAGCGTTATCGTGAAAATAAAAATAATTAAACGATTTTGCAATATCCCATCTTATTTATTAATATTTCGTGAGATTAAAAAAAAAAAAGTGTAGCCGAGGTGGGACTTGAACCCAGACCGCCAGGGTGGTAGCCGGGAACCTTGCCTAGTGTGCTATGATCGGTGACTTGAACGTATGACATACTTAAGGGTATATATCCGTAAGAGTTGAATTTTCGAAAAAATTTCTCGGAAACTAGGAGGCATTGGGACAAATCCCGGTACTCAGGTAAGGTCCCTGTACAACATACCTAAAATTCATGAAAATCGGTGAGTGACAACCTTGAGGGTCCCCTTGTGAGTTGCATCGTACTGTCAGATGCATGCTCAGCATTTATGGCGTGGGAAAGCTACAAGTTGTGGGTATATGGTTTACTTATAGGATCGTACCTTATCGGCTATGAGGGAGGGAAGGTGACGTGTGGACTGAAGGTCCAGACGTTACATACTTCAAAGGTATCAATCTAGTTGAGTCGTTGAAATAATTTCACCTCACTTTACAAATACCTCCTAATTTTATGTCTGAAAAATAATATATGAGATTTCTGAATATCAATGACTGAATGTTTTCATTTGCAAATTACATTTAATGAAGTATATCGCATTACTCATCTTGATAGATTAGATAGATTAGATAGATAGATCTTGGTAGATTCTAATTTTCAAACCGGACTTCAGGCTTTGGACACAAATATTGTTAATGGATACATGGAGTAGATTCTCATCGCAGAACTAGACTTGAACTGGCAAGGGGCCTGTGAGATGTCTTCAACATTTGGACACGGATCTTGATAATGGATACAGAGGATAGATTTTCCTGTTTAAACCAGACTTTAGGCTTCGACTTCGACTTCATATCGTCAAGGGATCGAAATAAACCCAATCGACATAAATGCTAGAAGGATGGATGATTAGTATGCCAGTAGTGAAATGAGACTAATTGATAATAAATTTTCGAGTATGAGAATCAGAATGAATTTACAAATGATGAACCCATTTTTTTTACTACGTGTCATCGTTATAATTTTATACCTAATAAGGTTATAACTGGTTCGTTGCAGTGAATCTAAAAACAGTTTAAATTACTGCACAGGTTAACCTTATCAGCGTTCCCGGTATTCTATTTATTGTTTAGGAAAAGGTCCGGGCATTAGGCTTTCCGTAATATGCTAAAATATATAAAATATTCCACACCCATTGAGTCTTGAATGCGGAACGATATGCGGGAAAAATTAATTTAATTTTGATTAATTATTAAAATTATTTGTGCTCTCGCGAACTTAGAGGTTATGCGAATGCGGAATGACAGCGGCGGGAGGCTTCGTCGTGGTTTCCCAGGCTCTCCTGTCGACTGCTTCATCGATCATAGGCACATAAAAAAGACCAGAAAGGAGACTCGTTTCTGGAAAAGAAAGTTAGCCACTGGGCATCCATACATGAACACTACTGTACTAACGATAGATGTCGCTTTAGATCGTCGGTTCACATAGTATTTTTTGCAAACGATTGCGCCTATTGAAAAGCTACTTCCGGTCACTATTATCTGGGGGAAACCAGCCTAGGGAGAATCCCTAGGGAAAATCACGAGCACAGATTTATTTTATTTTTCCCGGATAATCGGTTGTCTATCAAACGTTGGAAAAGCGCTATTTAACACCGACAAATGACCAACAAATGATTATACGTCTAAATAATCGAATCTGATAATAATTAAGGGTTATGAGGGGCTGACGTCACTTAAATTCCCTAGGTGAATTTGTTTTATTAATTATTAATCAACTAGTTACTATCAAACGTCGGGAATAAGATATCAAACACCTACAAACGACCAACAAACGATTAAAAAAAGAATTGACTCGATCGAGTCAGATGAGGGGCTAAGTATATGGAGTTTTTAGAATATTCAATCACCAACATGTACACCCGGGAAGATTGATTGAGGCCCAGTTCCACAACTTCTTGGTTGAACTACGATTAACTGAACTCAGGTTAAAGTTAACCGCCCCGGTAGCTTTCTGTCGCAAGTTCACGGTTTGACCACCACATGCGCGCGTGCATGACTCTGCCGGCAGACCACTATCTGTCTATTTCCGCAATTGTCGGAAGACGTGCGCATGGGGCCTTGCGACAGAGGCCTGCCGCAGGTCATACATGATCTGCCGGCAGCCGCTGATATAAGTATTGCACGCAAATTCAGTAGGAATCTGCAGTTATTGCGTCTGCCAGAAGCAGGGGTGGGGGTCTACAATATAGAAATAATTAATATGAGGAACGGTTTTCACCAGCAAAATTAGGCTAAAATTTCGTGATCATAATAATTAGATTTTATTGACTGGAATTATATCTATAGTCATTATAATATATGAATACTATGCGTAGATATACTTATACATACTATATACTTATAATTAATAATATATGCACACTATATAGGTCATCTGGATATAATATGCTACGATACATATAGTTTGTGCTCATCTTCAAATCAAATACAGAGAAAAGCCTAGAAATTTTGACAAATTACGTCAATAGATAAAGTGAACACTTTTCTACATTAGGGAAACGGACGAAAAAAAAATTTACCAACAAAAATATACTCAACCTCAAATTACCTTTCCAAGATGATACGAGGAAATAACTGGATCTGCGCGATATATCAGTCAGCATTTATATAATACAGGTCGAATATATATTCGCAATATAATTACACGACTTATTTCATGATATAATCCATTTGGTAATTATTACAAAACGGTATACTTAATATACTTCAAATTATAAACGTATTCGATCTATTTATGATAGCTGCGGTCTCCCAGTGAGCCTCTCGCTTCCTGCTAAAGTTGTGATGCACAATATTTTACTCACACGACGCGCACGTTTCACTGTACATAGTAATTATAATATTACACCATTGAAACGAAAGTTAACGCCGCGCGGATGATATGCGAACGTTGCAAGTCACTTTGCGTAGCGCTACGAATGACGATTGTCGCAAGCGACATGTCATAAACCCATGCATGTTTGACCACCATATAGGGTGCTTTCCATTTACTGACTAAAGTCGACACAAGTCGACTTGTGTCGCCTAAAGTGCTTTCCATTTGATTTGTGTCGCCGTGTGTCGGCGACGCAAGTCGACTCGGGAAGACTCTGCTAGAATGGTGAGTATGCAAGTTGAACGATGTTCCATTTATTCGTTTTCGAGAGTCGACACGAGTTGACACGAGTCGACACAAAAGTCATGTAAATGGAAAGCACCCATACTTGGCAGATAAAAAAATGATTATTGATTATTGTTGGTTGCAATCGTTAGGGAATCGTTTGGGGATATTTAGGAAAACATTTCTATCACTTGGGAAAAATTTATTGATAATAATCAACTAGATTTAGTTCTGCGTATAGTTAGCAGACGCATAATTGCAGAAAAAGAACTGTACATGAATTTGTTCTAAATCGTTTGGGGAACTCATATATAAACTCCTTTTCATTTGGGAAAGGCTACAAATTGTAATTTCGTTGTTAATTCAGCCTGAGTGATTATAGTGTAAAATCCTCAATTCTAGGGAATTTCTCCTCGACCGGGTAACCAACCGATTATCCGTAGGAGTGAATGTGCGTTTTCCAATTAGAGCAGTGTGCGAACAGTGCTGCGCACTAAGCGATATGATTGGCTGGATGAGTTGGATCTAACAGAAATGGCCAATCATATCACTTAGTGCGCAGCACTGTGTCGCACAGTGCTCTAATTGGAAAACGCACATTTACTCCTACGGATAATCGGTTGGTTACCCGGTCGTGGAGAAATTCCCTAGAATTGAGGATTTTACACTATAATCACTCAGGCTGAATCATGGACCTAAGAAGTAAATGGACGGAGCGTAAGCTGTGCGGGGTAACGCCGTAAGACGGAAGGGGACTGGTGGTCGATGGTGTGTTCTGATTGGTTGCGCCATGTTGAGCACCTCACTCGTAGTGTCACCTAGTGGTCACTGCTGACGTTATTGATGTAAACGAAAAGTAGATTATTGTTCTGAGTGTCATATTTAATGAGAAATAGTTGATTGCACCTGAACAATTACTTTACAATAAAATTCTAAAATTCTTAATACTCATTTCAGTGTCTACCTTTGAATTTCTTACGAAGTTTACAGTTTGCTCACCAGATAGCACTACGAGTGAGGTGTTGCAAATGGCGCAGACCCTGAATTCCCCTTACGGCTAACAGTGAGCCACCCCGCACCCATATAGTAAGCTTACGCTCCGTCCATTTACTTCTTAGGTCCATGGGCTGAATTAACAACGAAATTACAATTTGCAGCCTTTCCCAAATGAAAAGGAGTTTATATATGAGTTCCCCAAACGATTTAGAACAAATTCATGTACAGTTCTTTTTCTGCAATTATGCGTCTGCTAACTATACGCAGAACTAAATCTAGTTGATTATTATCAATAAATTTTTCCCAAATGATAGAAATGTTTTCCTAAATATCCCCAAACGATTCCCTAACGATTGCAACCAACAATAATCAATAATAATTTCTTTATCTGCCAAGTATATGGTGGTCAAACATGCATGGGTTTATGACATGTCGCTTGCGACAATCGTCATTCGTAGCGCTACGCAAAGTGACTTGCAACGTTCGCATATCATCCGCGCGGCGTTAACTTTCGTTTCAATGGTGTAATATTATAATTACTATGTACAGTGAAACGTGCGCGTCGTGTGAGTAAAATATTGTGCATCACAACTTTAGCAGGAAGCGAGAGGCTCACTGGGAGACCGCAGCTATCATAAATAGATCGAATACGTTTATAATTTGAAGTATATTAAGTATACCGTTTTGTAATAATTACCAAAGGGATTATATCATGAAATAAGTCGTGTAATTATATTGCGAATATATATTCGACCTGTATTATATAAATGCTGACTGATATATCACGCAGATCCAGTTATTTCCTCGTACCATCTTGGAAAGGTAATTTGAGGTTAAGTATATTTTTGTTGGTAAATTTTTTTTCGTCCGTTTCCCTAATGTAGAGAAGTGTTCACTTTATCTATTGACGTAGTTTGTCAAAATTTCTAGGCTTTTCTCTGTATTTGATTTGAAGATGAGCACAAACTATATGTATCGTAGCATATTATATCCAGATGACCTATATAGTGTGCATATATTATTAATTATAAGTATATAGTATGTATAAGTATATCTACGCATAGTATTCATATATTATAATGACTATAGATATAATTCCAGTCAATAAAATCTAATTATTATGATCACGAAATTTTAGCCTAATTTTGCTGGTGAAAACCGTTCCTCATATTAATTATTTCTATATTGTAGACCCCCACCCCTGCTTCTGGCAGACGCAATAACTGCAGATTCCTACTGAATTTGCGTGCAATACTTATATCAGCGGCTGCCGGCAGATCATGTATGACCTGCGGCAGGCCTCTGTCGCAAGGCCCCATGCGCACGTCTTCCGACAATTGCGGAAATAGACAGATAGTGGTCTGCCGGCAGAGTCATGTACGCGCGCATGTGGTGGTCAAACCGTGAACTTGCGACAGAATGCTACCGGGGCATGGACCTAAGAAGTAAATGGACGGAGCGTAAGCTTACTATATGGGTGCGGGGTGGCTCACTGTTAGCCGTAAGGGGAATTCAGGGTCTGCGCCATTTGCAACACCTCACTCGTAGTGCTACCTGGTGAGCAAACTGTAAACTTCGTAAGAAATTCAAAGGTAGACACTGAAATGAGTATTAAGGATTTTAGAATTTTATTGTAAAGTAATTGTTCAGGTGCAATCAACTATTTCTCATTAAATATGACACTCAGAACAATAATCTACTTTTCGTTTACATCAATAACGTCAGCAGTGACCACTAGGTGACACTACGAGTGAGGTGCTCAACATGGCGCAACCAATCAGAACACACCACTGATCTCTATACTAACTGGATAGAGGATGCATATGGTAAAATGTTCCGAGAGACAAGTTTTCTGATATGGTCAGCAGAGACGCTGTGAGTGCCCAAAGAACTAAAATGAACTGTAATGCGCGTGCGTCGCATTATAGCGCCTTTGACACTCGTATGTTAATTTTACGGTCATTTTGAGAATTAACATCTCGCATGCGCAGTGGGACGCATTTTAGTTCAATAAGCACTCACCGAGGCGCTGATGGCCTATTCACATAAAAAATTTGGAATACATTGCATCCTGTATCCAGTTAGTATAGAGATCAGTGGAACACACCATCGACCACCAGTCCCCTTCCGTCTTACGGCGTTACCCCGCACAGCTTACGCTCCGTCCATTTACTTCTTAAGGTAATATTTCATGCATGCGGCTGCGGCAACCACGGAGGAATAATATGGAGAGCCAGCTGCCCCACAGCGCTTGACGCCAAAACGGTGCCGGTCGAGATAACTCGAGGCCTGGCCAGCAGACAGCGCTGGCGTCGGTGTCGCGATCAGATTCGTGAATTATACATCCCAGTAAACACCAATGTCTGACAGTTATCTACAAGGTAGCTGACTCCAGTTAACTATAAGACATGACAAAAAGTCTTCTACAAGATGTCTAGCTACACATATCTTTGAAAAGTTATCTGCAAGATGTCTGATTACAGATGACTTTCAGATACCAGAAAATAGTCAACTGCGAGATATCTTATTATCGATGACTACGAATAGTCATCTGCAAAATGTCTTATTGCAGATAACTTCCAGATACCAAAAAATAGTCAACTGCGAGATATCTTATTATCGATGACTACGAATAGTCATCTGCAAGATGTCTTATTGCAGATAACTTCAAGGTGCGACGAGACAGTTAACTGCAGGACAACTACAAGATGTCTGACTATACTATATTTCAACGATCATATATATATTATGTAGAATGGCGAAGGGAACAGAAGACCGCATAAGTGTAACATATAAGGAGTAATACGTGATAGTGATCCTTTAAGTTATAAGCACTTGATAATCTAGTTTCCATAAGTTCCTACAACTGTACAGTAGTTTTAACAATGTGTAATAAGTTGACACATAAATAAAATGCTACATATTTTATCAAATTATATACATTTTGTATCACACATAATTATGTATCAGCGATTTCGTTTGGCCAGCCGTGCGGTTCAGTGTGCACTGCGATTTCGCTAATTTATATATTTCGACCAATTTATCAGTTGATTGCAGCGGGTTGATTGATATATTGTGCAAAAATTGGTGAAATCGCAGACAGCCGGACCTATGTGTAAGACAAACAAAACCGCTGATACATATAACCTATAATATTTATACATATACCTATCCCAACCTATATGCTAGTAAATAACTATTAAAAGGCAACGTCAAGTTCTCCTCATATTAACGCGGTTAGACGACAATTCGATATGCCTTTTTGACAACGAATAAACGATGCCTATTTATTGTATTTTAAGAGATATCTTGGAGACATCTTCCAGGCAAGAAATAGGCAACATATAGATGGACATTCGTTGTCCACACAGTAACTGTAAGATGACTTTATGGCTCGCAAACAGACGACTTCTGTCTACGAGCGTCATCTTACGGACGTCTGCCAGATGCCTTTGTGTTTACTGGGATGGCTGCTATAGGCGCGATTGACGCATTTGAACTATTTCAACCCATAAAATCGTATGAATTCTATTATTTATGTTGTGCGAAAGAGATGAGAGCAGGCTGATATATTTTTGAAATGTTTTAGAATGTTTAATTTCCAGATTCCCAAAGCAGTGGCTATAAAACTACTGTCAAATATGCGGGTGAAATTTCAGAGCTTCTATAATACTAAAAATTAACGATCGCAAAATTCAAAATTAATATAATAAATGGAATATCGGAAAAAGACTAGTCATTAGAGAATTAAGAAAACGAATAATAAGTTAAACTAAATAGTAAGTTAAATTCTAGGCTACAACCACGCTCGGTACTCCAGGGTTTCACTCGTCAGATCGCAATAATACAGACAGGGCCGGCGAAAGGTGTGTGGTATGTATGGTATCCACCACACACGGGAGTCCCGGGTGTATGGTACACCACACACGGGTGGATAGTATTAAACCATACACCGGAATTCGAGATGTTTTTCCCCTCCAATGTAATTTTAATGTCCACAAGCTCACAGCAATTCTGAAATTTTTTAAACAACTGAAGTATAAAAGTAATATTTGACCCTCATTATTTAGTTATCAACTTCCCCCCCCCCCCTTCCCAATGATCCCGTCCAAAAGATACCATACACGGGCTTTTCACATTTCGCCGGCGCTGAATACAGAAATTCGCACAGATCAAATAACCAGAGTATCAATCTTCAGAATGAGCAAGAAATATCTAAGAAATCAGATAGAACGCATTAAGATATTCTAAAATATACAATTAGATATCAGAAAATTATCAGTAAATTAATAATAATGATTAACACAAATTCCTGCAAAATTTAGTAAGAATAATAGACAGAGAAATAAGCTGTCGTTCGGCTACGACTGAATAGAATACAGAAAAGATCAGAGAATTGCAAGAAAATCGTT
The DNA here is from genome assembly GCA_944452935.1 of Rhogogaster chlorosoma. Lineage (NCBI taxonomy): Eukaryota > Metazoa > Arthropoda > Insecta > Hymenoptera > Tenthredinidae > Rhogogaster > Rhogogaster chlorosoma. The sequence goes on from OX101802.1 coordinate 19,393,666, forward strand.
CAGACTAGAGCTGAGTCAGAAACCGAGAAATCAAGACGTAGAAAATAAACTATAGTGCGATCGTGAAGTTACGAGCCACTCTCGTGGCTTGCGCCATTCAAATTTCAGAAAACACAATGATTAACCACAGGAAATCTGATTCTGACTAGCAAATCAAAATATCCAATAACACTACACTAAGGTACAGGAGCGGTAGGCATGATCCGTAGAGAAAACGTTGTCGGATGGCAATCGTTCCCTCGAGGAAACTACCTGCCATCTATTTCGCCCGCATTATATAGATTTAACTCTTAAAGCTTGCGCAGTATATTATCAAAAAGTTGTCTGTGATGTATGAGAAGACCTGGTGACTTTCGAAATCGTGCTAAAGCACAATAAAACACTTTTGTAAGCTAATTAAATATCGGACACGTGTATTCGCCATTGAATCCCTATGCTTTTCATTCAAAACTGTAAGCGACACCGCTCGCAGCGCAGTGCAGTGGCGGCCGGCCGAACTATTCCGAGCGGCCGCGAATGAGGACAACAAATGACAATCTATCGTGGGCAAGCTGGCCCTCCATATTAAGGTAATATTTCATGCACGCGGTTGCGGCAACTGTCGCGCGACGAAACTACGCTGATTGGTTGAAAATTGACGGCGAGCGAGTGTACTTTTGCCGCATGTGGAGTACTTTCTGTCGCACTGAAGTAGATCCGAGATCAACTTCAATGCGACAGAATTCCATTCTGGACGCGGCGAAGTCGATAAACCGCGAAAAGCAAGGTTCGTATGTGTCATGGATAGTAGATTATTTATTTCTAGGTTAGTAGATTTTATTTTATGATTTCATTTTGTTTTTATTTCTATTTCAATTTTTTATGTTAATTTTTATTTTTTTTTTACAACTCGCAGATCGTTGACATATTTCATAAACGCGACGGAATTTTTGACGTCAGCGTGGTTTCGTCGCGCGACAGTTGCCGCAGCCGCATGCATGAAATATTACCTTTACTCCTCCGTGCGGCAACTGTCGCGCAACGAAACCACGCTGACGTCAAGAATTCCGTCGCGTCTATGAAATATGTCAACGATCTGCGAGTTGTAAAAAAAAATAAAAATGAACATAAAAAATTGAAATAGAAATAAAAACAAAATGAAATTATAAAATAAAATCTACTTACCTAGAAATAAATAATCTACTATCCATGACACATACGAACCTTGCTTTTCGCGGTTTATCGACTACGCCGCGTCCAGAATGGAATTCTGTCGCATTGAAGTTGATCTCGGATCTACTTCAGTGCGACAGAAAGTACTCCACATGCGGCGAAAGTACACTCGCCCGCCGTCAATTTTCAACCAATCAGCGTAGTTTCGTCGCGCGACAGTTGCCGCAGCCGCGTGCATGAAATATTACCTTTAGGTCCATGTACCGGGGGAATGGTGGGTTTATGCAAGTGGAACGATGTTCGATTTATTCGTTTTCGAGAGTCGACACGAGTTGACACGAGTCGACACAAAAGTCATGTAAATAGAAAGCACCCATTACAATCGAACTAATTACTCACAAACGTTTATAATTGAATCACAAACACCTACAATCGAATTACAAACGATTCTTGATAAGGAAATTTCATAATCTGAGTTTCGGCGGCTAAGTACATGTTGGTTATTCAATCATCGCATCTAGATTCTACACCATCTAGACTCGACAGTTTGAAGGTTAGGCTACATTCCTTTTTGGAGATAAGCCAAAGGTTAAACAACAACAACACAGTTTGAGGGTGGGAAATTGAATGAGTTTTTGAGGTTATGTCAATCGGAATATGTGCGAGAAAGTAACAATATTAAATGTAAACACGCGAAATGTGTGGTGCTTTGAAACGAATTGAAGTGAAAGATACTAACGAAGACACAAATTCTGAACCGTTCGGCGTGTGGATGTTTTCAAAGTTTCATTGAAGCCCGTAAAGAAATACTGCGGAATACATATCATGAGGATTGCTGTAGAGGGTTGTGCTCACGGAGAGTTGGAGATTATTTATGAAACAATTCTCCGACTTGAAAAGATTGATGGGAAAAAGATAGACCTCCTAATTTGTTGCGGGGATTTTCAATCTACAAGAAATTTGAACGATCTCTATTGCATGGCCGTACCAGACAAGTACAAAGACATGTGTACGTTTTACAAGTACGTATACATCTCCAGATCACAAGCTGTCAAGCTCTCGTATTGTCACTATAGAGATGCAAACTTATTACTTCCACTTAAAAAACTCGAATATTCTCTTCCTAATTATACGAATATGAATACGAATAACGAAATACGACTACCGAGTAAACATAATACGGCAGGAAAATTGAATTCTCGTTTCTGCCTAAATTCGATGAAATAAATCGTCGTTTTGTCCATACGGCTATTTCGCCGTCACTTTGTTGACTGAAATTACAATTGAGATTATGATTACAGGTACTATTCTGGAGAAAAAATAGCTCCTGTACTTACGATATTTATAGGTGGCAATCACGAGGCTTCGAATTATCTCCAAGAATTGCCGTATGGCGGTTGGGCCGCCCCTAATATATATTACCTGGGTTATGCAGGCGTCGTAACTGTCGCAGGAATAAGAATAGCTGGGATCTCAGGGATCTATAAGAGCCACAACTGGATGCAGGGGCACTATGAAAGGCCCCCATATACGGATAAAACATTGCGGAGTGTTTATCACATTAGGAATTTGGAAATATTTAGATTGAAACAGGTGAGCCGACAAATGTTTGGAGGACTATCTCACTGGTGAATAAAGTTGATACTTGAATTTAAAAATCTCGTTTCAGATTAGCGGTAATGTTGATATCTTTTTATCACATGATTGGCCTAATGGGGTAACAAAGTACGGAGATGAAAATATGCTACTCAGAAATAAACCGCACTTCAGGCAAGTAGAACAAGGCATAATTCATTTCCACCCAGTGACCAAATTGTATATGGGGAATTCCACGTGAACTCGACCAGCGCCTGACCCTCACCATTTTCTATTCGATTCATATTTTTTTCTTAGATTGACCCCACCCCTCAGAGTACCCCTGAATTATTTCAGAATTTTATATGTATTTGTTTTTGCCTTATGAATTTTGAAGCATTTTTGGTTTCTTCATGTCGAAGATTTTTCAAAGGATTGTATCTTTGGACGCAAGCATCGTATCACAATGAAAAAGCATATCAAATTCTTCGTCTTGAAACGTACGTTCATGTGCAAATATTGCCAAAATTTTTCGACCCTTTGTAAACGATATTTTCAACGTCAAAGTGGAAAAATCGAAATTTCGCAAAGTTGGACCATTTTGATTTTTCTCGAAAAAATTCCAAAAAATCTACTCTCGAAGACGAAACTTTTGAGCCCAAGCCCAGCGTGGCTCGAATTTTCCTCAATTTTTTACAGAATTTCAAAGTTCATAAAAATTTTATCCAGGGCAATGCAATGGTATAACCGATTGTCAAGACAAATATTAATAAAGAAAATCGCAAAATCGCCATATTTGCGTGAATAACGTGAATTTGTAAATGGTTTATCAGCAAAACGTCATCAACCAAACAGGGCAGAATTGGTACGAACAATCGAATAAAAGCCGCTCACCCCGCGATTTTGCGATGTTTTTAATTAATATTTGTTTTGACGATCGGTTATACCATTGCATTGCCCTGAATAAAATTTTTATGAACTTTGAAATTCTGTAAAGAATTGAGGAAAATTCGAGCCACGCTGGGCTTGGGCTCAAAAGTTTCGTCGTCGAGAGTAGATTTTTTGGAATTTTTTCGAGAAAAATCAAAATGGTCCAACTTTGGAAAATTTCGATTTTTCCACGTTGACGTTGAAAATATCGTTTACAAAGGGGTCGAAAAATGTTGGCAATATTTGCACATGAACGTACATTTCAAGACAAAGAATTTGATATGCTTTTTCATTGTGATACGATGCTTGCGTCCAAAGATACAATCCTTTGAAAAATCTTCGACATGAAGAAACCAAAAAGGCTTCAAAATTCGTAAGGCAAAAAAAAATACATATAAAATTCTGAAATAATTCAGGGGTACTCTGAAGGGTGGGGTCAATCTAAAAAAAAAATATGAATCGAAAAGAAAATGGTGAGGGTCAGGCGCTGGTCGAGTTCACGTGGAATTCCCCATATGCAAATAGCATATCATACAAGATAAAAAGAATAGGGGATATTTCATCTTTGTCACTCCAACCTATACCTAGACTTCACTTTCTTATAGTTCACAGTAGAACCTCGATTATCCGTAATTCTCGGGAGCAAAGGTATCGTGGATAATCCGTTTTTTATATGGAATTTCTTTTACAAATCAGTAGGGCCAGGGACTTCGGGTGGTGGGGGTAAACTAATACACAAAAACCACATCTGTGTGAGAACTATGTTCAGGTTCCACAGTGACAAATTTCAGATGTCAACGAAAACTAACACATGTAAACACATCTGTGTAATCGGTAATAATTTCATTCGTTTCCGGTTTCGGAGTGACAAAGTTCAGATGGCAGAATAAAATGTCAAACTTAACCCCCCTGACCAGTCCGATAAGTGTAGTCCATGCAAGAGTATGTAGTATACATTTAAGTATACATGCAAGTTCAAGACTGCCCACGTGTGGATAGCGGGCAGCTCTCCGTGACTTATGCAGCAGATATAGAAAATAAATTCAAGTCACTGCGTATTGGAAACCACTATTCTAACCTCGCTTCGCTCCGTTACAACGCGGTTCTTCGACGCAGCATGCGAAGCCACTGGGCGTATTCAAGAGTGCCTGTGTGTATGAAAACGAGCAGCCCTCCGTAACCCAAGCAATTAAAATTAAAAATAATTATACCATCCGAAATTTCAGTAGATGAGACGCACTTAGACATGTTACAGCTGATTTTTGGGGCTTCTAAGATTTCCTAGCCCATCCGTGCATATTCAAGCATGCCTGTGTGTGAAAAAACAGGCAGCTTTAGGTATAAAAAAAAATATATATATATGAAGTTAAAATATTTTATATAAAATATAGTATAAAATTTTGTTGTTGTTGTTACATAGTCAGATGTGTTTCGACTTATATCGGCAGCTGCTGCGAATTGAATTGAAGTTGAAAATGATTGTCCTGTCGAAAATTTAAGGATGTGACCCACTCTGACATATCTGTGCTGATTTTTGGGGTCACTGTGATTTGCGAGCCTACCCTTGCATACGCTTGATTCTCGTCTTATTTTTTGTCTTGATTTTTGTCTTGATTTTTGTCTTGATTTTTGTCTTACTTTTTGTCTTGATTTTTGTCTTACTTTTTGTCTTGATTTTTGTCTTGATTTTTGTCTTGATTTTTGTCTTGATTTTTGTCTTACTTCTTGTCTTGATTTTTGTCTTGATTTTTGTCTTACTTCTTGTCTTGATTTTTGTCTTGCTTTTTGTCTTGATTTTTGTCTTATTTAGTCAGATGTGTTTCGACTTATATCGGCAGCTGCTGCGAATTGAATTGAAGTTGAAAATGATTGTCCTGTCGGAAATTTAAGGATGTGACCCACTCTGACATATCTGTGCTGATTTTGGGGCAACTGTGATTTGCGAGCCTACCATTGCATATTCAAGAGTTTCCGTGTGTAAAAAAACGGGCATTCCTCCATTCCTCGTGCAATGATGAATGAAAATACTTGCTTCATTGAAATATACTTCATTGAATACAATTATTAAGATTGCTCTTTCTATATTGTCATTGACGATTTGATAACGTTACTGTATTTAAAAAAAATAAAAATAACAAATCTGTAGCAATAACACGAATTTTTATTTTCATTCATTTCTATACGGATTTAATTAAATATAAATGGATAAAAAATGTTAGAAAAAAACAAAGCTAAAGGCCTATACAAAAAAATATATTACAGTCGAGACTAAAATCTAGACGAAACGCAAAATTAAAATAAAATCGAACGTATATACGAAAAATAACATTATTACAAGTTTGACGTCATTGTGGTGTCTATAGACCCCCGGCGCGTCGACTTATGAAATTTTCGTTTTGCCATGACGTACGCCATTATAATCTAAAAAAATTTATAAACGTTTGAATCGATATGATGGACTCAGATGTGTTCCGCCCTGCTGGAAGTAAAAAGATATAATTTTGAGAACTAGATCCTCTTCTTTCCGCGGGCTATCCGATCTCATGAAATTCAATCAGCAGTTGCGTGTATTCTCAAACGGTTCCTATCTGCATGCGGAACTAATGGCGTACGTCATGGCAAAACGAAAATTTCATAAGTCGACGCGCCGGGGGTCTATAGACACCACAATGACGTCAAACTTGTAATAATGTTATTTTTCGTATATACGTTCGATTTTATTTTAATTTTGCGTTTCGTCTAGATTTTAGTCTCGACTGTAATATATTTTTTTGTATAAGCCTTTAGCTTTGTTTTTATCTAACATTTTTTATCCATTTATATTTAATTAAATCCGTATAGAAATGAATGAAAATAAAAATTCGTGTTATTGCTACAGATTTATTTTTATTTTTTTTAAATACAGTAACGTTATCAAATCGTCAATGACAATATAGAAATAGCAATCTTAATAATTGTATTCAATGAAGTATATTTCAATGAAGCAAGTATTTTCTTTCATCATTGCACGAGGAATGGAGGAATGCCCGTTTTTTTACACACGGAAACTCTTGAATATGCAATGGTAGGCTCGCAAATCACAGTTGCCCCAAAATCAGCACAGATATGTCAGAGTGGGTCACATCCTTAAATTTCCGACAGGACAATCATTTTCAACTTCAATTCAATTCGCAGCAGCTGCCGATATAAGTCGAAACACATCTGACTAAATAAGACAAAAATCAAGACAAAAAGCAAGACAAAAATCAAGACAAAAAGTAAGACAAAAATCAAGACAAAAATCAAGACAAGAAGTAAGACAAAAATCAAGACAAAAATCAAGACAAGAAGTAAGACAAAAATCAAGACAAAAAATAAGACAAAAATCAAGACAAAAATCAAGACAAAAAATGAGACAAAAATCAAGACAAAAATCAAGACAAGAAATAAGACAAAAATCAAGACAAAAAATAAGACGAGAATCAAGCGTATGCAAGGGTAGGCTCGCAAATCACAGTGACCCCAAAAATCAGCACAGATATGTCAGAGTGGGTCACATCCTTAAATTTTCGACAGGACAATCATTTTCAACTTCAATTCAATTCGCAGCAGCTGCCGATATAAGTCGAAACACATCTGACTATGTAACAACAACAAAAAAATTTTATACTATATTTTATATAAAATATTTTAACTTCATATATATATATTTTTTTTTATACCTAAAGCTGCCTGTTTTTTCACACACAGGCATGCTTGAATATGCACAGATGGGCTAGGAAATCTAAGAAGCCCCAAAAATCAGCTGTAACATGTCTAAGTGCGTCTCATCTACTGAAATTTCGGATGGTATAATTATTTTTAATTTTAATTGCTTGGGTTACGGAGGGCTGCTCGTTTTCATACACACAGGCACTCTTGAATACGCCCAGTGGCTTCGCATGCTGCGTCGAAGAACCGCGTTGTAACGGAGCGAAGCGAGGTTAGAATAGTGGTTTCCAATACGCAGTGACTTGAATTTATTTTCTATATCTACTGCATAAGTCACGGAGAGCTGCCCGCTATCCACACGTGGGCAGTCTTGAACTTGCATGTATACTTAAATGTATACTACATACTCTTGCATGGACTACACTTATCGGACTGGTCAGGGGGGTTAAGTTTGACATTTTATTCTGCCATCTGAACTTTGTCACTCCGAAACCGGAAACGAATGAAATTATTACCGCTTACACAGATGTGTTTACATGTGTTAGTTTTCGTTGACATCTGAAATTTGTCACTGTGGAACCTGAACATAGTTCTCACACAGATGTGGTTTTTGTGTATTAGTTTACCCCCACCACCCGAAGTCCCTGGCCCTTCAAATCAGTATTATGATGAGTAGTCAGCTTTCAGCGACAATAAACTATGAATATTATAACGGCTGATCTGTATATTAGAATTTCTTGAATAGAAAAACGTCAATATTTGTCTGCTCTATATGTATTTTTGTACAAGTTACTGAGAATTTTCAAAAAATGCTCAGTAGTTGAAGAAAAAACGATTCAGAATCATCCAGGATAATCCGCTTCTTGGTAGATCCACTCGCAAGATCCTCGAGGTTGTTTTGTACTTAAAATCCTTCCACGAAGTTAGATCTGTATCTCAACTGTAAGATCAGGCACAACCCCTTTTTCTATGCTTATCTCACTGTCTGCATCATGCATTTTTCCTTACTGTCAGGTATAGGTGTCAGGTGAGAAGATCTTTTGAATCACTCGTTTCAAATGTAAAGTTAAAGTTTAAGTTTATGTCCGAAACGATGTCAAGATACGAAAATTCGTAATAGACTTCTAAAATTGTAGAAAGTATAAAACTGAGTCGCATAAAAATTGTTGTGCAGAGCTTTTGCTACCCATCACTGTGTATTGATCATTTGCCTCAATTTGGATCTAAAGCTAATGGCCCCTAAACCTTCGATTGCCGATTTCGAAGCAAAATTGTCTCTTCTTGCACTTTTGGTACGCCATATTAAATCTCGAATTTTTGTATATTTCCTTCAGTGACCTCAAGAAGAAAAAAACCTTCTGAGTAAGTTTCGAAAAGATCCGAAGTTGGAAACAACGTGAGCTTCAAAAAGCTGGATAAACATTAAACATATAATAACAGCCTGCATCACCTCTTAGCGTTAAGATACAGAGCTAATGTTAAGGAAGGATTTGTTGTCTATCAAAAACTAATATTTAGAGTGGTGGGAGTAGAAAAACAGCAGACCTTTCAATTTGGTGATAAGATGTAATTCAACAGTTCTAAGCATTCTTGGCGCGTCACCCACTGCTATTTCAAGTATACAATATTTCATTTGCCTTTTATGCTAATAAAAAAAGTCATTTGATAACAGAAATTAATACTTATAGTTACTGTACCAAATCGGTTATTTGGGTAAAAATCATTTTAATGCAAGTGGTTTTGAAAATCGTATGAGCAAGTGCAATAATAAAATTTTGTCAATAGGCAAGACATTGAAAGTAATGTTCTTGGCAGTCAACCATGTATGGAGTTGCTGCAGCACCATTATCCGTCGTATTGGTTTTCCGCTCATCTGCATTGCAAATTTGCCGCGATAATTCCTGAAGAAAAGGGAACCAGAGTCACAAAGTTTTTAGCGCTGGACAAGTGTCTGCCCAAACGGAAGTTCCTTCAAGTTGTAGAAATTGAACACGATTACAGTGTACCAATAAAACTATGCTATGATTTGGAATGGCTGACGATATTATTCCTCACCAATCATTTACTAAGCGTGAAACAAGGTCTACATTATATGCCGGGGCCGGCCGGAAATGGAAGATGGATTTACACACCATCTGCTGAAGAAAAAGAAAACGTCTTGAAGAAATTTAATCATGACTTGGAAGTACCTGAAAATTTCAAACCCACAGTAGAACCTTATAAACCTGAATGCGATGACATATTGGATAAAAACTTCTCTACATTACAAATAAACCATCAAACTACAGAATTTTGCAATACCCTGCGGATAGACGATCCAGCAGTATTGTTACGAATGGTAGACGGTAGTCATGTAAAATCAAAATCTGAAGATGAGGAGACGAGAAAGTTCGACACCACAAGTACAAGGCATGATTGCAGTGATATTTCTTATACCTCTATAGAACAAAGTTCCGAAAATATTACATTTAGTGAATGTGACGATTATCATAAAACTGTCGACTCTAGAGAATCACCTATCGCACCTATCGCATCGTCTCCGTCAAATGATTTGAGCTCAGCTGAGGTCCAAGAACAAGGCACCGATGCAAATATATCCAAACATAATGAATCTGCGATTTCACTCACTGGTGAGTTACTATACATACACGTTGGTGATAATTTCTTTCAACTTGTCAACTCTTGGGGGTGTAGCGGAATATATTTCTGAGAATATATTTCTGAGAATATATTTCTGTTCCCCCACTACCAGAACTCTGAGCTCAAACTAGTCGTGGTTTTTTTTCATCTTACGACTCTCTGTATGTGTCCGCTCGGAATCTGAACATTTAAACGGAGTGTGACAGAAATTTAGTGGCGAATACAAAGAGAAAGTATAAAGAAAACTATTTTCTGTAAATTGGTGGGGGGACGAACCAACGTTCGGATTAAGGGAACGGCCACTTTGCAAGTGACCACATAGACATTGTCGACTGTACATAATGGAATTAGTTTTTCTTTACGGCTTATTAGTTGCATTTTAAGACACAATTAGGAATTATTTGCAATTTCGGGGACCTTGCCTTAAGGCGTCTTCTCACTTTAGACACCTCGAAAATAGGCTATTTTCGCGATTTTTTTTCGAGGATTTTTGCAAAAAATTATGGGATAAAATGGATCCTATGTAATAAACACATCTTTCAAGTACAAGAAAAATTTTGTTTTTTCATTTTTTTGAACAATTATTATAATAAAACAGTAGCATCGAAAAACCCGTGTAGAAATGTTATCTTCGTGGCTTGTTGATGGTATCTCCGAGACAGGTCATCTGATACAAAAGAATAAAACAGTTTTAGATTCAGTATGTCAGTGGCTATAGCGCATATCATCAGATTTTTGATATTCGCGAAAATAACAAAATGGCGCACGTTTTTCGGAAAAGTAAAAAAAAAAAACGCGTGTTTTTGCAGTTTTTTGTGAAAAAAAAATACTTCAAATCAAAATTTCAAAAATCTGATGATATGCGCTATAGCCATAACTATGAGGAATATGTCATTCAAATTTCATGACAATCGGCCGGATAGTTTCCGAAATTTCATCAACAAGGCACTGAAATACCTTGTTTTGAGATCAACGCGTTTAAAGTTTTGGTTGCAGAAAAATCATGAAAAAACCTTACCTCGGGTTAATCAGCGATGCACGTGTTAAGGTCTTATTAGATGAGTATAGACCCCAAAACAGAATATACCTAAGCAAGGGGTACTACATTAACAAAAGAACACGACTATTCACAACGCCGGATTTCGGCCTAGGCCCGCAAGGCCCGGGCCTAGGGGCGCCAGGGTGGGTGGGGCGCTACTTCATGATTTTTTTGTTATTTTTATGCTTGATGAAAGAATAAAGAGGCACCGAGAAAAAAGTTGAATATACTCAGTGCTATATTTTTCGGTAAAATCTACAGAAATGGATAGTAAAATTCATTGAAGCATGAAAAAAATTGCTTAACTTATGAGCATAAAAATGAAGATTGGTCTCAAAAAGGGGCGCCATGAAGTCACGGGCCTAGGGCGGAAAAATGTTCAAATCCAGCGTTGACTATTCAATTGTATAGAATCAGGTATACAGGGACCGTCCGAGCGGCGTCAAAGGGATCAGCCGGGTGCTTTCAGGTAGTCACCTAACGGTCGCCCAAAAATGTAGTTAGACTCGTCCGATCTTTATGAAATTTTGATATAACATTTTTGATGATATGTACTTTCAAAATTAAAAAAAAAAAAAATCGATTTTTTTTAATTTTCAAAGTGAGAAGACGCCTTAAATAGACTGATTGCAATAAAAACTGGTTGTCGGATTATTTATTGAAACTTGGTGAGAATATTGTAAAATGATGTCATTTTGGGGAGAACAAATAATACCTATACAGATAAGGTCAGGCCTCTACTGTTGGGAGCACGAAGCACACTTATTTCACTTAACATTTACATAAAAATGGCTGAAAATTTAAGATCTTTTTATTTCAAAATAAAAATCATTAGATATCATTGCTTCCTCAATTTCCTAATGAAGTTTCTTATACCATGTGAAGTCTCGAAATGACATGGATATATCGAAAACTTTTAATCTGATAGCAGTTGTGCGACATCTCAGAATAACTATTTGTAAAGTCATGTGGGTGGATGTTGGAGACTGTATGAAAATTGTCAGAGAAGATATCCTTTCCAAGTACAATAATTGGGAAACCAAAGACCTTTCCGGCACGAAACTACATATTTGTTCCCATAGATTTTTCACATGTATATGGAATTTTTTTGTTTTGCGCTAAATTTATTTTACATAAATGTCGACATCTATGTCAACACAGATGTTGATGCAATTTGTGCCGATATACATGCCACATCTATACAAAACTTATCAAGCATATTTTTTTGCGTACACATATGCGCATTATTTATTTTTACATACATATATTTCTATGCGGGTTCTCTTGCTTCGATTGTGTCATATTTATGTTAAAAGTAATTACTGAGATACAAATGTAAAGCTTACTTTTTGAGTCGCTGCTTTACTCGAGTCTGAAACATACTCTGTTCTAAAAGTTTCCAAACATCTGAACCTCGTCCCGAATATGAAAAATTTTTGATAATTTTTCCAGAAATGTAAGCTGATTTCTTCTCTTCCACAGATGACACCGAATCTAAACGGATGGAGCCTAATTGTAAAAAATTTAAGCGACGGAACTACTCGATATATTCCACAACTTTTTAAGCAATATTTTGTATTTATATTTAAATAAAGCTATTTGCAAATCTATATTATAATGAGTCATTCAACTTGCCATTTGCTTATTTTTCCAATGGGCGTGGTACTTCATCAATTTCAATTTATTCCATCTGCTTGCATAGAAATTTTTCGACCATACCTAACATACCTGCAAGCAGAGCCTGCAGGACGCAAATTTTTCAGCTTTGAAATGTTGGGAAATAGACGATAATAAAAACTCAGTTCAGCTGTCAATAATTGTGAAATGATTTGTTGAAAATCATCAAACTGCTTACGATTAATATGTTATGTTATGTTATGTTTGTTTATTGTCTCCCCTCGGGGCTGCAAGAAGCTTCCGCTCCGGTTTACAAAAATCTTACATTTCCTTAATTTCTATCCATATGCTTACTATTAATAGATAACTAGATTGATTTTCCATCTTAATCTTAGTTTTAACTCAGTTGAAACATGGTATTTAATTCCAATTGAGGACATTACTACCTATGTGAACCTGGCACCCGACATGTTTGTAGATGAATTTTCAAAATTCCACACTATTCGGCATCGTATGTAGTTGTTTGTAGTGAAAAAAAATTCGTTTGTAGTTCGAAGACAAAAAAGTTACAGCGTTTTTAAAAAAAGAGTGTCACCCGACTTTGAGATTTTTAAATTTTGAAAACGGTTATAGATTCAGCATCGTTTGTAGTTGTTTGTAGTAGAAGAATTTTCGTTTGTAGTTTTCCAGAAAGAAAGTTGGGATTTTTACCTTCGAAATCGACGCAGAATCGTTTGTAGTTGTTTGTAGTTGAAGAATTTTCGTTTGAAGTAATCCGGGAAAAAAGTTGTAGCAATTTTTCAATTTTCGAAAAAACACAATTTGGTAATTTTTGAGGTGCATCGGATATTAACGTTCCTATGAACACAGAATCGTTTGTAGTTGATTGTAGTGAAAACCATTTTGTTTACAGTTGCCCAAAAAAACAGTTATAGCCACTTGAAAAAATGGCGTCCTGCGAGTTTCAGAAAGAAAAGATTTTAATTTTTTTTCCGTATACAGAATCGTTCGTAGTTGATTGTAGTGAGCTCATTTCCGTTTGTAGTTCGAAGGTTATTGGTAAGAAACAAAATAAAAATTACGTTAATATGGTTCTTCACTCCCAGAGTCTATAAAATCGTTTGTAGTTGTTCGTAGTGAAGAAATTTTCGTTTGTAGTAAAAAACCATAAAAGATTCAGCATTTCCAAAAATAAGGCTAATCCCACTTCAAAATTTTTTGAAATCGTCGAAGTCTGTAGGTGCAAAATCGTTTGTAGTGAATTGTGGTGAAAGAATTTTCGTCTGTAGTCGAACAAAAAAAAGTTACTGCAATTTATCGATTTTTGAAAATGACAAGTTTTTCCTCTTTTGAGGTGCGTTTAACCTCAGGGTGGATATCGACGTGGAATCGTTTCTGGATGATTGAATAAAAATAACAAAAAAAAATAAGCTGACAAAAAAGTACAAAGAAAATACAAAGAAAAATACAAAAAATAGAAAAAAATTCAAAACAATACAAAAAATACAAAACAATACAAAAAAAATCGAAGCGGAACCAGCTAGTCCGCCACGTCCTCGCCGTTGGTTCTGGGTTGCGCAAACAGCGGACGAAAAAGTAAAGTAGATCTGTGACAAATGTAAAAAATATACCGACAGTTAATTGTACAATTGGCGTACTATGAATGAAATTGAAAAAACTACAAACAAACAATTAGAAACGATTCTGCGTCGATATCCAATGTCAGGTTGAACGCACCTCAAAAAACGAAATAGTTGGCATTTTCAAAAATCAATAAATAGCTACAACTTTTTTTTCGGTTCAACTACAGACTAAAATTCTTTCATCACAATCAACTGCATATGATTCTGCGTTCATACGAACGTTAAGGGGTTATATCCAGTTGCGCGCGAAAAAAAAAACACTTTTTTTTACGATTTTCGCTTGGAAAAACCTTTCATTCAACATTTATATAAAAAACATATACGTATAGCAAATTTCTTGAATTTTAAGACCCCGTTGTCCGATTTCAAAAATATGATGTTGTACTGCTCCTGTAGGCGATTTCCTGGAGGCCCTCCAGACAAAGGCGTCCGGCGGTGAGCACGATATCTCTGGTTTGGATTATTTAAAATAAAAAAATCCAGAAAATTTCTCTAGTCGATAGATGAATACAGGTATTAATCGAAGGAATAGTCAAAATTTTGATTTTTGACAAAATGGCGGCTTCCCAAAAAAAAAAATCAAAATTCTTCAAAAAATTTCCAACTTCAAGTGGTCTAAAATATCGAAATAATTCTCAGAAATCTTATTTCTTCGATTAATACCTGGGGAATATATCTAAGAAGATTGTGTAAAAATTCGAGACCGATCGGTCGAGCCGTTTCGGAAAAATCTTGCTCACCGACTTTGAAAACGCTGTTTCGAGAAAAATGCGATTCAAGTTTCAAAAGGCGTTTACACTCAGTTAGCATGTGGGTAAGTTTTAAAAGAAGCGCCGAAAAATACTAGAGTAGGATAGAGAAGGAAACAAAGAAATATGTTGAGGTGCTGTATATTTTAGTTCTATTAACTACTCTAGTCACCAAAAGTCAGGGCCGGATTTGAAGTTGTTGTGACCCTAAGCTACAACAAGAATGAGGCCAGTTTTCCTCATCAAATAATAATAAATGTGAAATTTATTCAGTGAAATCTGGTCCAAAAATGCAAGTTCCGTTGGTGGATATTCTTTTCATCATATTCACTTGTCTGTAAAAATGTAAAAATTTCAAAAATATCATTTTTTCATATTGTGCGAGGCCCTACCACGACCCGAGGCCCCAAGCTGAAGCTTGTATAGCTTATATCTAAATTCGGCCCTGCCAAAAGTATTAAATTTGTCAACTCCGCCTACTTTTTAACGCCTACAGACTTCCTTACATATATGCGTTTATCTTCGTAAATATTTCCCGGATCAACTTGAAATTTTCAGAGAATATACTTGAATATATGTACATTCCGGAAACGCAAGAAACAAAAAATCGATGTTTTGAAAATTCTAACTGGATATAACCCCTTAATATCCGATGCACCTCAAAAATGATCAAATTCTGATTTATCTAAAATTGATACATGACTGTAATTTTATTCCCGGCATACTACAAATGAAAAATCTTCTACTACAATCAACTACAAACAATTCCGCGTCGATATTTACTCTCAGATTGAACGCACCTCAAAAAACGAAAGAGTTGACATTTTCAAAAATCAATAAACAGCTGTAACTTTTTTCCAGTTCGCCTACAAACAAAAATTCTGTCACTACAATCAACTACAAACGATTCTGCGTTCATAGGAACGTTAATATCCGATGCACCTTAAAAATTACAAAATTATGTTTTTTCGAAAATTGAAAAATGGCTGTAACTTTTTTCCCAGACTACTACAAACGAAAATTTTTCTACTACAATCAACTACAAACGATTCCTCGTCGATTTCGAAGGTCAAAATCGACGCACCTCAAAAACCCTTCGAGTTAGGATTTTCGAATTTTCAAAAATTCACCTAACTTTTTTTCTGGAAAACTACAAACGAAAATTCTTCTACTACAAACAACTACAAACGATTCTGCGTCGATTTCGAAGGTAAAAATCCCAACTTTCTTTCTGGAAAACTACAAACGAAAATTCTTCTACTACAAACAACTACAAACGATGCTGAATCTATAACCGTTTTCAAAATTTAAAAATCTCAAAGTCGGGTGACACTCTTTTTTTAAAAACGCTGTAACTTTTTTGTCTTCGAACTACCAACGAATTTTTTTCACTACAAACAACTACATACGATGCGGAATAGTGTGGAATTTTGAAAATTCATCTACAAACATGTCGGGTGCCAGGTTCACATAGGTGACATACCTGCTTATGGGAAAAGTAAAAAACACCAACAATTGGTTACACCCGTCCATTTGACTGCATGCACTAGCAGCAATCAGTCTTTTTTTTTTTCTTATTTTTGTTGCTATATTTTTTCAACAGATACCAGTCCAGGTGCCCTGCGAGTGTACAGTAATGTTCATTAATGGGTGCCCAGTAGCTAACTTTTTTTTCCGGGAACCAGTCTCCTTTCTGGTCTTTTTTATGTGCCTATGATCGATGAAGCAGTCGACAGAAGAGCTTGGGAAACCACGACGAAGCCTCTCGCTGCTGTCATTCCGCATTCGCATAACCTCTAAGTTCGCGAGAACACAAATAATTTTGATAATTAATTAAAAATGAATTAATTTTTCCCTCATGATGTTCCGCATTTAAGACTCGATGGATGTGAAATATTTTATATAGCTTAGCATATTACGGAGAGCCTAATGCCCGGAGCTTTTCCTAACCAATAAATAGAATGCCGGGAACGCTGATAAGGTTAACCTGTGCAGTAATTTGAACTGTTTTTGGATTCATCGCAACGAACCAGTAATAACCTTATTAGGTATAAAATTATAACGATAACACGTAGTAAAAAAATGGGTTCATCATTTGTAAATTCATTCTGATTCTTGTACTCGAAAATTTATTATCAATTCGTCTCATTTCACTACTCGCATACTAATCATCCATCCTTCTAGCATTTATGTCGATTGGGTTCATTTCGATCCCTTGACGATATCAAGTCAAAGTCGACGCCTAAAGTCTGGTTTGAACAGGAGAATCTCCCCTCTGTATTCATCATCAAGATCTGTGTCCAAATGTTGAAGTCATTTTACAGGCCCATTGCCAGTTCGAGTCTAGTTCTGCGATGAGAATCTACTAAACGTATCCATTAACAATATTTGTGTCCAAAGCCTAAAGTGCGGTTTGAAAATGGGTATCTACCCCATGTATCGATTATCAAGATGAGTAATGCGATATACTTCATTAAATGTAATTTGCAAATGAAAACATTCAGTCATTGATATTCAGAAATCTCATATATTATTTTTCAGACATAAAATTGAGAGGTATTTGTCAAGTAAGGTGAAATTATTTCAACGACTCAACTAGATTGATACGTTTAAAGTAGGTTCAATCAGAATCTAAAGGGATAGATAAAATTCAAGTAATGTATTACATTTGTTTGTCTTGTCTTCAATATTCGATGAAGGAAAATTCGAATTACATAAAATATTTACTGAAATCTGAAACAAGCTAAATGGAAAATGCTTAATGGAAATATCAATCTAATGAGTTGAACCGGGGGCCACTTTCCAGCTTGAGTATAGTTCTACGATGAGAAACTACCCCACGTATAGATTATCAAGATCTGCGTCTGCAACTAGAAGTCATTTTCGAGGCCACTTGCCAGTTCCAATCTGATCCAACGATGGGAACTGTGTATGGATTCTCAAGAGCGTTGCTACTAACGTAGAATGAACCTTGCTGCAACTTCTGTCCTATAAATTGTGGGAATTTGTTTGAGTCATATCGTCGAGGGATCGAAATGAACCCAATCGACATAAATGCTAGAAGGATGGATGATTAGTATGCGAGTAGTGAAATGAGACGAATTGATAATAAATTTTCGAGTACGAGAATCAGAATGAATTTACAAATGATGAACCCATTTTTTTTACTACGTGTCATCGTTATAATTTTATACCTAATAAGGTTATTACTGGTTCGTTGCAGTCAATCTAAAAACAGTTCAAATTACTGCACAGGTTAACCTTATCAGCGTTCACGGCATTCTATTTATTGGTTAGGAAAAGCTCCGGGCATTAGGCTCTCCGTAATATGCTAAGCTATATAAAATATTTCACATCCATCGAGTCTCAAATGCGGAACAATATGCGGGAAAAATTAATTTAATTTTAATTAATTATTAAAATTATTTGTGCTCTCGCGAACTTAGAGGTTATGCGAATGCGGAATGACAGCGGCGGGAGGCTTCGTCGTGGTTTCCCAAGCTCTTCTGTCGACTGCTTCATCGATCATAGGCACATAAAAAAGACCAGAAAGGAGACTCGTTCCCGGAAAAAAAAGTTAGCCACTGGGCACCCATTAATGAACATTACTGTACTATGGAGGAGTATAATTGCATTATGATTTGAGCTTTACTGCATCATTGTTTAATAAATATGATTTCAATTGTCAGAGCATAAAAAACACGAGGGGGAAATAACTCAAGATTTGAGTGACACATTAATTCCTCGGGTTGAATTATTTTTTTAAATTAAATATTTTTTTTCACTCTTCTAATACTCCAAAATGGCGGGTGAAGGTAACTCCCTGAAAAAAAGATAGTTCGCTGGCGGCGATGATATCTCGCAATAATGGCTCATCCAAAATGAAAAAATAAACATTTGTTACATTCAGTATGCGTGTAACTCTAGCCCGAACCGCGGATATTAATTTTTCCCGATAAATAAAAAAAATGGACATTTGAAAAAAATTTCAAAAAATGAGGTTTTTTCACTGTTTTTGGGCCAAAAAAAAATAGTAAAAATCAAAATTTAAATTCGATCGCGGTTCATGATAGAGCTGTTTATGTGTACACTACGTGGTTAAAATTTCATGAAGATCGGTTCAGTGGTTTCGGAGAAATCACCGCCGCCGACTGCAAAAACACAGTTCTGAGAAAAACTCGTTTAAAGTTATTTTAAGAGCAAAGTGTTACCTAAAGTTAATCAGCGATTCTTGCACCGTACAAAATGCCTTCTGCCTCTCCGAAAATTTCATCTTCTTCCACTCTAGCCTTCCTTTCCAGGTAGCACGCTAGTGCCTAAAATGTAAATTTCTCGTACTTTTTCGAATGCATCCTGGAAATAAGTATTTCAAGAGGCGCCTTTTGAGTGCTTTTTTAATCATGCCATTAGGCGCTGAGCGAATGTGGCTGGAAAGCGCATTTCATGCGCATGCGGTGTAGTGGCAAGGTTCTGAGTTTGAAATATCGCGCGGCAGCAAATCGAAGTATCGAGTAGTGATCGAGTAGGGTAGGGATCATTTTGAGGTGGCCCACTCGTTTTTTAAATAAATATTTGATCAAATGGGGTAGTTCCAACGGGAAATTCTTTTTTTGGTCCAAAATCGTGGAAAACATGTAAAAATTGTCGAATGTGATTTTTTTTTACTCAACTTTCATTCTAATACAAAAGCAAGTGCATTTCATTTTTTGATTTTTTACTCAAATTACAAAAATAATGGGAAATTTTTTTTTCAGCTTTTGACTTTCAATTGGCTTTTGAGGGGACACCCTGCAGATTCTAGAACCACCCCATTTGATTAAATATAGAACTATACCCTATTTGATGAAATATTTATTTAAAAAACGAGTGGGCCACCTCAAAATGTTGAGTAAAAAAATTTTCTTTTTTTATAAGGTACAAATTTCACCCCCATGCTAAGAAATTTTTCTTTTCAACCCACCCTAATAGATAATAATGCAATGGAAAAAAAAAATAAAACAAAGTCGTGCAATATATCCGATAAAGAAAAGTTATTATTCTACTTGTGCGTTCTCAGTGAAAATCACAATCTAGAAACCCACCAATACCCGTCGCTTACCTGCAGATCTGTTCACGAATGCATTTTAACCGCATTCTTCGAATCGCGTTTAGGAAGCACTTAAAATGCGCGTTTTACACTGGACAAAGTTTGTGTGTTTCATGTACAGTAATGTTCATTAATGGGTGTCCAGTGGCTAACTTTTTTTTCCGGGAACGAGTCTCCTTTCTTGTTTATTTTATGTGCCTATGACCGATGAAGCAGTCGACAGGAGAGCTTGGGAAACCACGACGAAGCCTCCCGCGGCTGTCATTCCGCATTCGCATAACCTCTAAGTTCGCGAGAGCACAAATAATTTTGATAATTGATTGAAATTAAATTAATTTTTCCCGCATCTTGTTCCGCATTTAAGACTCGAATATTTTATATAGCTTAGCATATTATGGAGAGCCTAATGCCCGGAGCTTTTCCTAACCAATAAATAGAATGCCGGGAACGCTGATGAGGTTAACCTGTGCAGTAATTTAAACCGTTTTTAGATTCACTTCAACGAACCAGTAATAGTATAACCTTATTAGGTATAAAATTATAACGATGACGCTTAGTAAAAAAAACGGGTTCATGATTTGTAAATTTATTCTGATTCTCATACTCGACAATTTATTATCAATCCGTCTCGTTCCACTACTCGTATACTAATCACCCATCCTTCTAGCATTTATGTCGATTGGGTTTATTACGATCCCTCGACGATATGACTCAAACAAATTCCCTCAATTTATAGGACAGAAGTTGCAGCAAGGTTCATTCTACGCTAGGAGCAACGCTCTTGAAAATCCATACACAGTTCCCATCGTTGGATCAGATTGGAGCTGACAAGTGGCCTCGAAGATGACTTCGAGCTACGGACGCAGATTTTGATAATCTATACATGGGGTAGTTTCTCATCGTAAAACTATACTCGAGCTGGAAAGTGACCTTGAGTTTAACTATTATTAGATTGATTTTTCCATTAAGCATTTCCCATACAGCTTGTTTCAGATTTCAGTAAATATTTCATATAATTCGAATTTTTCTTCATTGAATATTCAAGACAAGACATTCCAATTATTTTGAACAAATGTAATACATTACTTCAATTTTATCTATCCCTGTAGATTCTGAATCAACCTACTTTGAAGGTATCAATCTAGCTGAGTCATTCAAATAATTTAACCTCACTTGACAAATACCTACTAATTTTTATTTCTTAAAAAAAATATATCAAATTTCTGAACATCAATGACTGAATTTTTTTATCTGCAAATTACATTCAATGAAGCATATCGAATTACTCATCTTGATTTAATCGATATATGGGGTAGATTCTCATTTTTAAATCGGACTTTAAGCTTTGGACACAAATATTGATAATGGATACATGAGGTAGATTCTCATCGCGGAACTAGAACTGGCAAGGGGCCGGTAAGATGACTTCAACATTTGGACACAGATCTTGATAATGGATACAGGGGGTAGATTCTCATTTTCAAACCAGACTTCAGGCTTGGGACGCAGATCTTGAGAATCGATACAGGGGGTGGATTCTTATATTGAAACTAGACTTCAAGCTTGGGATGCAGATCCTGATAATCGAAACACGGGGTAGATTCTCAGTTTTATGCATGGTGATCGAATATCGGTATTCAATTGTTGAGACGAATAGGGACCGTGCGTGGCGCTTACAGTGCCATCAAACGACCAAGCCAAACATTAAAGTGGTGAAAGTAACAACGCGTGTAAACGGCAATTATCAGTTTTTGTATTAATTGACGAAATACAGATATTTTTTTCGTAATGTCTTCATCGAAACGATATTGTTGTATTCCAGGCTGTTCTAATACGCCATTTCGACTTCGAAACGTTAATCCACCAGTGAAGTTTTACTCATTTCCCACGAGCACACTCAGAGCCCCGTGAAAAAGTTGGGAACGGACCAAATAGATTAAAGCAGTTAAAAATTACGTAGTATTATTATGTTAATTATACTAAGGCAGTTTACGAGCTAAAGGTTAAATAATTGTCCCTGAAATATAAAATTCAGCGTTTGAACATTGGAATTTTCGGAATTTGAGTTGGAATTCAGCCATAACCTCCAATTTATTTGTCATCCGTGTTTTCAATTTCCATTACATTTAAAACGTGAACCGAATCGAACAACTTTTTTCCCTTCCTATCATTTTGACCCCGAACACGATCATCAATTATAGGACGAAAACCATATTTTATTACTTTTAACATTTTTATTTGCAATATTGTTTTATTTTTGTATTGTTAGCAGCTAAAATATCACCACAGTAATTGCATATTTGGACGCGAGAGAGCGCGCTCATCGGCGTTGGTGCTGCTCTCTACAGCTCATGCACGGTCCCTATAGGCACATAAAATAAACAAGAAAGGAGACTCGTTCCCGGAAAAAAAAGTTAGCCACTGGGCACCCATTAATGAACATTACTGTACCTTTCCTCATGCACTGCACTGCATGCGCTTTTGCGTGAAAAATGTACATTTTAAGCACTAGCGTGCTACCTGGGTTGCGTTTGTTCTATAGTCTCTTTAGATGATTTGGAACTGCGGCGATTTGCTAACCGCACACGTACTAAACATGCTAAACGCACAGGTACTGAAAGTTGTTACGAACGGGCAGCGCCGTGCCTAGGGGTGGGGCAAAGGGGCAGCTGCCCCAAGCGCTGTGTTGTGAAGGCGGCTGGTGGACTCGCGTAGATTTTTTTTAAAAATAAAATATTAAATTCTGTATTGAAATATTAAATCGGAAGAGGCTGTATTAAAATAAGTATCGGAAGGGGCGGGTTCTCTCAGCTTGACCCAGGTGCCCCAAGGGCTAGACACGGCGCTGCGAACGGGTCACAAAATCATATGACTAGACTGCTCCGATCATTATAATTTTTCGATACAATATTTTAGATATATACACTTTCGAAAAATGTTTTAAAAAATCGACTTTCTGAAAATTGTAAACCAGAATGATCCCTTAAAAATAAGAATGGTGGGTGAATTTACCCCCTTAACTAAAAAGATATCTGACAACACATTTTTCAATTATTGACTCAATGTTTACCAAAAATCATATGGTAATACTGAGGATATATACGGTTGAACGATTTTTTTCTGAGACTTATATGAAGCAGCATAAGTTGTAGGGAAAATATTTAATTGTAAAACAACATGATAATTCTGGAATTATAAAACTGAAATAATTGTTTCCTGCTAGCACGCAAGCTGCTGTGTTATCAACCTTGACCTGAATTACCTTCAGAAATATAACCTAATTGCAATGCGAACGCTCCTGGGATGTTATGTAATATGTATACACAACATAGGGGCCAGCCATAAATTATGTCACAGAAATTTTATGATCCCCCCCCGTCCTTGTCACAGGTGGTCACATTTGTGAAACCCCCTCCCTCCTGGTGTGACGTCACATATTTTTCGAGTTAGTAATATTCTTAAGATTTTTGCTTATATATAAATTTTGCCATGTGACGTCACAAAGCTTTTGATCCTCCCCTGCCCCTTGTCACACAATGGCACATCTGGATGGACCCCCCCCCCCCCCCTCCCCGTAACGTGTGACGTAATTTTAGATGGCCCCATATCAGCATTATTAGAATTAATCGTATTCTTATCTTCATTCGAATGCTTTTGTATTATTTACAGTTGATAAGCCTTTTTTTATATGCTTCTAACAGATTGTGAGACTCTCATCAACTGCAAAATACACATTACACTATTAACTGGCAATCTGTACTGTTACGGTTTCCGAATCTATAAAACATGATCGAAAGTGGTAAGTATAACGATTTCTCAGTACAATTCCCACGAAATATTTATAACCAATTATTATGTGAACAATAGTGCTGTATAACTAAAAACTGAACACATGGGTATAACAACTGTCGGACCTAAGGTATTCATTTCATTAATTTCATTTTTTTCAGTACTTGGTCCGGTGAAGCTTACAGATCTTGGTCGCATTTTGACTCATGAACATTTTACCCTAGACTTTACAGGATTCTACGTACCACCTCCGGATAATTTGAAAAATTATTTCCAAGATAAAATCACTCTGCAAAATGTCGGGCTTATCAAACAATATCCGTGAGCTAATTTCCATAAAATAAATTCTAAAGCTACACTATCTAGCTGCAACTATCTTGAAATCTTATCAACTTGGTGCATGCCAATCAACACTGTCTTTAGACATAGATTAGCGAGGCTATAGCCCAGGCGCTCAGATTAGGGGGATGCTCGGTCGAGCCATGGACCTCTAAGAATTACTTCACAGCGAATTCAGACTTAATAGAGAAGATTCCATTTGTAAGATTTGGTCACCCAGGTTACCCTGGACTTTTCATCACTTTTTTTTTTATAATTAAATGCAATTTTTGTTGTTGGTCATCAATATATTAATATTTTAATATTATAAAATAAATCAGCTATCAAAAATATTTCTATAAGGCTATTCTGCAGATCACTGCGCTATTTCAATTTTACCCAGTTAAGAATTCAATGATTTCTTCCGGCCCTTTGGTCGATCTTGATGAGACATAGCATCTTTCATCGTCAGAATACAAGTTATAATCCTGTAAATTTTCAAATTTTTCTGTCCAGCCGTTTTCCAAAACACTTGGCTTATTTATATTTCGAACAGACCGACAGACAGACAGACTAACGCATGTTCAGGATCATATGTAACGTCCTCTAAAGGGTTCAAAGGTCAGAAAAAATTTGAATTAGCGAAAGTCGTTTTTGACACGAACCAATACTTTCCTATTACATACATGATGAGAATTGGAAATTGATGAAGCAGTTTTCTGCAATTGGGTCTGTGAATGGATTTTTTCTTTTCATTTTTACATGCGGTTAACATAGAGTGAGAAAAAATCATTAGGTAGTATTTTTTTTTTATTGGTTAAAAATCATAATTGCGAAAGTTATATAGGTAATCGAATAATATTCTAGTTTTCTTAATATGTAGATATACCTTAACAGGGCTGACGTAATAATGTTGAAGTTTCCAATTCCTTGTATCAACTTCAATATGTGATCGATTGAAAAATGAAAAAATACGACTCGATTATTTTTTTCTAAACTACTCAAATATAGAAAAAAAAAATCCATTCAACTACCCAATTAAGGCACGACAAGTCAACTGTTGACTACATGCGAGGCATTTCAAAATAAATAGAATTGTGTTTAGATTATTTGGTAGTGGGAAGAGCTTGGGCTTATACATGGCTAGACCATGGGTGCATTTCACCTGAAGACGGCGTTGACACTAACATGCAACAATTGTAGAAAGAAAGATTGTATAATGCTGCTGTACATTTTTCTGTGTAATACAAAGTTTTTACAGGTATGGCAATATGTATAACGTCACGTTCAACGACACAGATACTCGCGACGCAATTCTTTCAGATGTTGGTCTGTTGAATAAATTTGGTGGCGGTACAATTATAGAAAATACCAACCATGGTCTTCGGCGTGATATTTCCTTCATGAAACATGTCAGTCAAAAAACTGGTATACACGTCATCGCCGGCACTGGTAATTTATAAAAAGCATATATAAAGCGTTATATCAAGCCTTGCGTCAGGTGACAAACACTAGATACTACTTTCCCACAGATTCCACAAAACATATGGGTTTCATGTAGCTTTTTACTAGTTGTGAGAAAGTATTAATTTGGTTTTCATGGCATATTTGTATCAGATAATTTAGAAGTTTAAAATAAAACTAGTTGGAAATAAGAAATACATTCTAGGCTATTACGTCGCATCCACACAAACCCAAAGTGCGCTTGGTAGCACTGTAGAGCAAATGTATGACTTGATATCCAAAGAAATGACAGTGGAATGTGAAGAGTCTCCTGGTGTCAAAACTGGATTCATTGGAGAAGTAGGCAGTACTTGGCCAATTCATGGTAAATTCAAATAAATAAATAATATTATTATGCTAACATTTTTCACCATCAATAATACATCCCTCTTGACATAGGGAAAGAGAACGTATATTCCACCCATCTGTATGTATAATGTATATATGTATATGTATATAAAAATAATTGAGCAACTTAAAAGAAGTATTGCAATTTGCTAAAATCATAAAAATAAACGTAAGGTACCCGTGGGTAATAAGGCCTGTCGGGTAATAAGGCCTAAGTGAAAAAAATACTAGTTATAATAACCGTATCCGCTAAAGGCCACCCCAGTGGAAGCATCTTGCATGAAGATGTCACGACAAGCTTGTAGAGTACCAATTCCACCTTCCCTATCTTCTATATTTCATCATCTGTCATAAGTCGTCACGGCGCAACACAAATTGCTAAGAGATTTCAGTAAATGGTATTACTGATAGTTTTAAGTGCTATTAAGCAAAGCAATCTAGTCTTCTGACGTTTAAAAAGTATTGTTGTTAAACTTAAGTGATGATTGATGTCTAATACCAATTTTATTAATTATAATTTAAGTATTCCAGCATGTTGTAGGCCTTATTACCCTACCGTAGTAAAATAAGGCCTATTCGTATGGTTCTTGTAAAAGTTTAATTTTGTGTCTGTTTATGGTAAAAATTTCCATTACTCCATTATATTCCATAGAAAATGTATCGAAATATAGATTAGCTATACATTTTGATAATTAAATGTAATATTTTCGAGTTTATTTAAAATCTCCCTTAGCTAGGCCTTATTACCCGCCGGTACCTTACATCTAGACTTGGATCTAGAATTTAGTTTCCTCTCATTTAAGCTTGAACTCAATAACATTACATCGTCTGTAGGATATAATGTGTGTGTACAGATTTTGAGAAAAAAGCAATACGAGCGACGGGAGAAGTACAGGCTCAATTAGGATGTCCTGTGACTTTTCACCCGGGTAGAAATCAGGAAGCTCCTTTTGAAATAATCAGACTTTATTTGGAAGCTGGGGGTGCTGCTGAAAAGGCTATAATGTCTCATCTGGATCGTAAGTTGAAAATAATACACAGGGTCAAATCTCATTGGGTAAACACTAGGGGGGACAAGTCTGTCTAGAATTGAAAAAAATTGTCACCCTTTCAAACACCTCAAATACAGATCACATGTGCAAACACCTCGAATTTATTTATAACAATTTATTCCTCAAGTCATGAATACATTTGGTACTGTATATTGATTCGTATGGAAGAATTTGTAATGAAAATAAATGACATTATCATAAATTAGTTGTAATAAGCAGACTGACTAACGAACATTAATCATATATAACTTTTACAAGGTACATTGCTGGAGAATGAAGATCTTCTCGAATTCTCAAAGTCTGGATGCTACTGCCAATTTGATTTGTTTGGTGTTGAATGCTCGCACTATCAACTTCAGCCGGCGACTGACATGCCTTCGGATGCCCAACGTCTTGATAAAATTAAACTAATTTGTGAAGAAGGCAGAATCGATAGAGTGCTACTCAGTCATGACATCCACACAAAGCATCGTTTGGTAGGCAAATCATCTTTAAATTGCTTAATACAGTCAGGAAAACACATTTTAGTCCGAATAGTGAGCTCCCCTGATTAAATAAGAATACTTCATATACCATAACGTCATAGATATATTGTAATAGATGGGACAAGTTAGAAAAAGTCAGAAACAAACCGCCATACGTCCTAAAAATGACAGGCCGAACGGTGTCGCCGCCACAATTTTATGGTGAAACAGAATATTAATCGATATTGGAAATATATTATGCGTTGTCTGTATCATTCTGCGCGATGTCAATTATTTTTCGGTTGGTAAAATTGCGAAGCTGTCCTATCCTACTGAATTTCGTATCCAAATGCAGTGATATCTCTCATCTTTGGTCTTTGGAAAACAAAATAGATTGATACTCTCACTATCTCGTGTCACATACACTTGGCGAGGTTGATTCTGACCCGGAAGTGATCGTTTGGAAATAGAATTATGTTGGTACCGTGAAGTAAACGCCAGCGCCCCTGCCGTGTGGCCGAGTTACAATCTCTGTTTGACTTTTTGACAGTTTTGACAGGCATAATTAATAACCGAATTCATAACCAATAACCTAACCTAGATATATTAGAACAGCGAAATATGTAGCCTCAAAAAATACGTGATTGACGAATTTGCTGTGAAACTGTGCGAAACGGATTTTACTCTATAGCAGATCTTTCGGTAAGTTCAATTTAATGATTCTAATAAACAAACGCAATGGTTGTGCAACAAGATTCTTTGTGGATTCTTTAACCGCTTTCAAAGGGTCGCGGTCGCAGCTGGTGGACGTATTGAGTGTAACGATGTCACTGAATTGAGTCATAACTATGGGTTTCGATGCATCGCACAGCAGCCTATTGAACCAGGACCATTGTCGAGCTGAAAACGATGAACTTGTAATGACGAACTACGACAGGTTAAGATTCATTGTGATTTATTTAATAGTTCTGAAATTCATTTACACAAGTAACAGATACTAGATCAAGATCATTTGACCATTATGTTAGGGTAACGGTATGAGATGCTGTTAGTATCATAATAAGTTAGTAAACATATTTTATCATTTCGCAGAGGTTGGACGTAGACCGAAATTAAACCGTGAAACGACCAGCCATAGTCAACAGGCCTAATTTCTACAATCATACCTGATACATGCGAGGACTAGCTATAGTTGACAAAAATAACTCATTTCGTTGGTGAAAGACGCAGACAGGAATGGAACTGTAATTTGTGCAACGAGCAGGCATAGTTAACAGGCTGTGATTAATTCCTTTATCTATCAATATACAAACTAACTGTAATGATTCGTCTTCCTTCATTATGGGGGTTGGGTAATAGTAAAATAACTTGTGTAAACAAACAATTCATATGATAATATTCCACAGTAGTAGGAATATATTTTATTTTCATCAATGTAAAACGTGCAACGACCAAGTATAGTTAACAGGCATAATTTTCAGGTATAATTAACAGGTATAATTTCTACAATGAAACATGCGACGACTAGACATATTTAACAGGTATAGTTTCTTCAATGAAACCCTGATACATGCGACGACTAGACATATTTAACAGGTATAGTTTCTACAATTTCAGGCACTACAGAAGGACTTTTAAGAGGATTGATTAGTTGACGTACAATGTCTGAGAAAATGTGGAGGCAATTCATCATTCTCAATTCTGAAGCTGATTTAGTGTAGTACTCAAACATGCGTACTTAATTTATTAGCTTTAACTTTAACTTTAACTTTAGGAGAAATAAGCTAGAGATTGTTTAATTCATAAGACAGACAGACAGACAGACAGACAGACAGACGGGCGGGCGGACAGTTGGTTTATTAGATTTAACTTTAACTCTTTAACTTTTTTTTTGAATTTTTATTTTTTTATAAAAAAAAAAACAATAATTTAACTTCTCAACTGTAACTGTAACTCTTCAACTTTTTTTTTTGTATTTTATTTTTTATATAAAAAACAAAAATTCAACTTTTTAACTGTGACTATAAACGACTATTAACCTTAACCTGTGACTATTTTTTTCTATATGTTTAAATATGTCTAGTCGTTGCATGTATCAGGGTTTCATTGAAGAAACTATACCTGTTAAATATGTCTAGTCGTCGCATGTTTCATTGTAGAAATTATACCTGTTAATTATACCTGAAAATTATGCCTGTTAACTATACTTGGTCGTTGCACGTTTTACATTGATGAAAATAAAATATATTCCTACTACTGTGGAATATTATCATATGAATTGTTTGTTTACACAAGTTATTTTACTATTACCCAACCCCCATAATGAAGGAAGACGAATCATTACAGTTAGTTTGTATATTGATAGATAAAGGAATTAATCACAGCCTGTTAACTATGCCTGCTCGTTGCACAAATTACAGTTCCATTCCTGTCTGCGTCTTTCACCAACGAAATGAGTTATTTTTGTCAACTATAGCTAGTCCTCGCATGTATCAGGTATGATTGTAGAAATTAGGCCTGTTGACTATGGCTGGTCGTTTCACGGTTTAATTTCGGTCTACGTCCAACCTCTGCGAAATGATAAAATATGTTTACTAACTTATTATGATACTAACAGCATCTCATACCGTTACCCTAACATAATGGTCAAATGATCTTGATCTAGTATCTGTTACTTGTGTAAATGAATTTCAGAACTATTAAATAAATCACAATGAATCTTAACCTGTCGTAGTTCGTCATTACAAGTTCATCGTTTTCAGCTCGACAATGGTCCTGGTTCGATAGGCTGCTATGCGATGCATCGAAACCCATAGTTATGACTCAATTCAGTGACATCGTTACACTCAATACGTCCACCAGCTGCGACCGCGACCCTTTGAAAGCGGTTAAAGAATCCACAAAGAATCTTGTTGCACAACCATTGCGTTTGTTTATTAGAATCATTAAATTGAACTTACCGAAAGATCTGCTATAGAGTAAAATCCGTTTCGCACAGTTTCACAGCAAATTCGTCAATCACGTATTTTTTGAGGCTACATATTTCGCTGTTCTAATATATCTAGGTTAGGTTATTGGTTATGAATTCGGTTATTAATTATGCCTGTCAAAACTGTCAAAAAGTCAAACAGAGATTGTAACTCGGCCACACGGCAGGGGCGCTGGCGTTTACTTCACGGTACCAACATAATTCTATTTCCAAACGATCACTTCCGGGTCAGAATCAACCTCGCCAAGTGTACATATATCGCGTCATTACGAGAAAAGAGTTAATAAATGGCACTGCACATATGAATGTAATGAGCGATTGTAAAACTGTAAAACGAAGAAGCTGCGAAATGCTTTCTGTTCAAATGTTTCATAGTAATTGTATCCGCTCCATGTCAGCAGAACTGTGCCTGTGTTCATTATTCACACGTCTGACAATAAATTGCCGCATGGATTTTTAAAAAACTACGCTGAATTAACGTATTTCCATATTTTATGGGGAATAAGTATAGTAAAAAAAAAAAAAAATGGTTGGGAAAAAAGATTTATTGATAAATCCCGATAATCCGCTTAACCGTGGTAGAAATAATACCCTGGAGAATAATAAAAAGCTAATTAATAAATAATAAGAGCGGATACAATTGTTATGACACATTTAATAAATAACTCTCGGGGCAGAATTTACCCCGTGATCGAGAGGCACGCCATGTTTATGCAATTGGGCATTGCGCGAAAATCGCAGCGAGATACGTTGAACGGATATTTCAGTTATTTATACTGCGACTATGAAGAATACATTCTTCATTATGGGAAAGAATCAATAGTAGTTATTTGAATGGGTATTTCATACAGGAAAATTACAAAAATTGGAGAATTACTATATGCCTTGATTTGACCCTTGATCCTGGTCATCGCGGCTCAAAATGACCCGAATTTCGATCTCAATTTTGACAAGGATCCTCTCCGGAGATTCGTCACGAATTCTGAATTAACCTGTATAGTGCATCTAAAAAAACTCTTGTCTGCTTTCGACTAGGAAATTCATTAACTGACTGGTTATCTTCGGAATTTGTGGTTTGCAGTGAGTGCGATCGCGATATAGAGCTTTAATAATAAGAACTTCACCAGGTACATTTTATATTTTATATTATTTATATGGCGGTATAAATTCGGTTTTAAGCATTTTAGCTCTGCCAGTGGCATATTGAAATGATTCAGCGATTCCATCAATCGAATTCATGCATATCTAGATCTAAAGTATTTCATTTAGAAGATCAGGCTTCAGTTCAGGACGCTGAGCATAGGAATCACTTTGGAATAGAGAAAATATTCGGGAAAACATTCAAAAAATGAGACGCTGAAAAAAGAAACAGAAGCTTTCACCATACTTTCACAATAAATACGGTTTATGTAGATAAAGAAGCTTGCGATCCGATGTGAGATTCAGAGCTTACCGGTAACGTCAAACATTGTGTTTCGTTTGCACCATTACCCGATCTACGTCGATTATATAGATTATTGATGTAAGAGGTATCCTATTGATAACAAAGAATTCTGAATCGAAATCAACGAAAAAGAGATTTTCGATCGCCACGCTCCCTGAATTCATCTCGCGGAATTAATTATTAGCCGAAACTTGTCCCATCTATTACGGTATATCTATGATAACGTACTTTCCAAAAGCAAAAAATTTCAGTAAAATTTTCGTCAGCTACCCTAAACCTGATATGAAGGATTCTTTGTCAACCCAGCCACCTTTTTTTTTCATGGTCTCAAATTTAATTGATTTTTATTCTGGGGAGTAACCTATTTTTGAGGACCTCTTGTGATTTTTTCAGATTTTTAGCACTGCTCGTAGCCTACATATGAGAAACGTATGCAATTTTTCATTCTCTATATCTATCTATTTGACATAAAAAAAAATTATTAAAAATACATAAAAAACGTGTTTTTTCCTCAGCTTTTCGATGAAAATATTTTCGAATTTTTTCAATTAAGAAAAAGTGCTCAAAAACCAAAAAAACGCAGAAAAAATGAGTAAAATGGTGTTTTGAGCTCTTCGGGCCGTTTTGATTTTGATGAAAAAATTCACAAATCATCCATCTAATTTCCCAACTTTGCTCTATAAATCTCGTTATGGGCCGACCATTTGTTCCTAGGGAAATAAATTTAAAAAGCACTATACAGCCGTTTTTTCTTCACATAATAGTCTTGAAACAATCTTTTCCGATCATCTTTCTTTCTTTTCGTAAACTTGTTGATTGTTTCAGGGGCGTTTAAGACTATTATGTGAGGAAAAAACAGCTGTATAGTGCTTTTTAAATTTATTTTCCTAGGAACAAATGGTCGGCCCATAACGAGATTTATAGAGCAAAGTTGGGAAATTGGATGGATGATTTGTGAATTTTTTCATCAAAATCAAAACGGCCCGAAGATCTCAAAATACCATTTTACTCATTTTTTTTGCGTTTTTTTGGTTTTTGAGCACTTTTTCTTAATTAAAAAAATTCGAAAATATTTTCATCGAAAAGCTGAGGAAAAAACACGTTTTTTATGTATTTTTAATAATTTTTTTTTTCATGCCAAATAGGTAGATATAGAGAATGAAAAATTGCACACGTTTCTCATATGTAGGCAACGAGCAGTGCTAAAAATCTGAAAAAAATCACAAGAGGTCCTCAAAAATAGGTTACTCCCCAGAATAGAAATCAATTAAATTTGAGACCATGAAAAAAAAAGGTGGCTGGGTTGACAAAGAATCCTTCATATAACAAAATTTCTACATAATTCAAGAGTCTGTAATCAGGCTAGAGTTATGATGATAAAAATTTATTCGGAAATCTGAAGAGGTCAGGGTTGACGACCGTTCAAAAATGTTTTGAATGACCTGTTAGCAATTAACTCTCTCCCCGAGTAACAACTCTTTTTGTTTTAGTGTACATAATATAAAACGTTTATTAATTGAAAGTAACGATACAATAATGGATTCGACTCTTGTCTTTCTTTTTTCGCGTGTTCTCTAACTCATCCTTTCTCAGACTCACTCACTCCTCTTCTCTTGCTCCCTCTATATATACTTTATTTTCTTCCAGACTATTCCCGCATTCTCAACCCTCACTCTCCATCTTTCTCTCATGTTCTCGAACCTTTCATACATGTGCCCATCTCTCTCACTCGCAATTCTCTTACTCGCTAACAGACCTATACGTATACTCAGAGCTAGATGAAAAGAAGAGTTTTTTATTTTATTTTATAGATGGCCTTTGGAGGTCACGGATTTTCGCATATCTATAACAACATTCTACCCAAAATGTTGATAAAAGGCTTTTCACAAGAGGATATCGATCTCATCACAGTGAAAAACCCAACCAGATGGCTCACACCGTAACTGTATCAAACAGTACATCGATGGCCTATATCTCAAATATCCTAACCCACAAAATTGGGGAAATTGACTTTTTTACTGCAATTGGTTCTTTATTACATCTTACGTCTAATTTATAAATATTTTTAAGTTAAAAAAAAAGTTTCAAGTATTTTTAAAATGAGTTTAACCAATGTCGTATCCCACATGTGATCAATGTACTTAAGGTAGTAGTCTCGCGAAATCAACAGCCAAGAATTGGAAGGTCGCAAAATGGTACGATGCAAGTATGATGCTCAGCTATTCGCTGGGTTGTAAATGAATGTTTTCACAAATTCCATCATTTCAAAGCTTCCATTTCTTGTTTGGAACCGTAAAAAACAATCATCTTTCTTTAAAAATATAGATGACAAGGATTATTTCATCATTGGCTTAAGGGAGTTACCTAGCTAAATCAATTAAAAGAAAGAAAATTACGAAAATTTGTAGAGACGTTAAAACCTTTCGAAAAATGACTCGGTAAAATTTTTATAGCCTTTGGTTGGCTCTGAAAGGAGATATTAATAATTTTATTTTAAAGCATTGTACACAATTTTACAAGGCGTCTTATGGGAATCTGTGCTTTCGACGCAGTCTAATATTTATTTCGTTGAAATTGAAAGAAAGATTTTGATGAAATTTGAACGAGATATAAACGAATATCCCATGAACATTTTTCTTTTTTAAAAATATGCAAAGCTTGCTCGTGTTGGAAGAAATAACGAAAAAACCGACAAGATTTTCGATCAATTCTCGCACGTGGCAATACCGCAATATTATAGGTTATGGCGCACAATTTGAAAGCGAGCTATACAGGGTGCGCCAAAATTAAGTGCGTAAAATGATAGGGGTAATAGAGGAGGTCGAGCTGAGTAAATCGACCCCAAGAACATGTGGTCTCCGAAGTCGCGTTCGCGAAATACGGCACGTTAAAAAATCTCGCTACACGCCGGAATTTAGGCAACCGAATACACAGCAGGCAGCGGTTAGCAGTATTGTTGATAAGCGCGCTCGACTGCTGATGTAAACCATACACTTTCAAATCTACGAATTTCGAACGTCAACACACTTGTCATACAATTTTTCATCTAGCTTGGTTACTTGTTGTTATGTTTATGTGTAAAATTGAATGCCAAGAGTGTTGACATTTGAAATTCGTAGATTTGAAAGTGTTATGGTTTACATCAGCAGTCGAGCGCGCTTGTCAACAATACTGTTAACCGCTGCCAGCTGTGTATTCGGTTGCCTAAATTCCGGCGTGTAGCGAGATTTTTTAACGTGCCGTATTTCGCGAACGTGACTTCGGAGACCACATGTTCTTGGGGTCGATTTACTCAGCTCAACCCTCTCTATTACCCCTATCATTTTACGCACTTAATTTTGGCGCACCCTGTATAAATGGCCATTACATTTCAACCACTGATGTGCTACATAAGACTGCAGATCAATAGGGCGAAGGAATTCAATCTTATCAATAGTCCTTTTTCTATCAAATTTTTCATATGTGTTCCATCAGCTAAAGAATATGCTAAACGAACTTGAAGTGTCACCGCAATCGTCTGACAGATATTAATTCTACTTCCAGTATTGAACGCTATTTTTTTAGCTTGCGCGTGCTTTCCCTCATATCTCATACACCAAAAATTCCGAATAGGCCCCACTAAACTCAGAATCCTAGGATAATGGACCACAAAGTGATACTTAGGTTTCAAGTGTAGTTCATTAGCCTGGTATTGTTGAATTTTATTACATACCCGAATGTATGCAGTGTGATGTTCTTCAATTAATACTTGTAAAAGTTTTTCGGTACCGACATGATAGCGAGGAGAAAGAATAATATCCATTATATGACACAAGGCAGTGTACAAACTCCAAACATCGTCTCCTTCAGGGATTAGATCTCCAAACATGAGACCAAAATTTCTTATGAAACACATCATTTCAGCAGCTTTAAAGTTTATATGCTTCTTCCTCAAAATCATTTCAACGGTAATAATTGGAGGTTTGTTTCCCATTTCAATATATCCATAATCAAAACTCTGAATTCTATTATTGACCGTTTCAAGGGTTATCATTTCCGCAACGTACACGAAATAATGCAATGAGACCACCATATCATAGTTGCTTACCCCCTCGGGGAATTCGTGCATCGCGTCTACAGCGTTATTTTCTGAGACGTGATATGACGGTATATTATTAAAAATACAAGATTCTCTTACTCCAGTTAGTGCAGTATCGTCTAGTCTAAGGTCAGCTTCCTAATTGGCTGGTGTTCGCAGTAAAAATTCTCGCTCTCGTGTATCTCCCAGCAAATCGCGTTTGTGGCCGCGACCAAAACGACAAAAATAATTTGCGGAACATGCAGCGTAACCAAGTATGGCATTGAGCCCTGCTTTGTCCCCTAGAATCATTGCCAGGCAAAAGTATATTTCTTTAACTTCCCCATTTTCTAATTCTATTTCAATTCCCTCTGTTTCCAGAAATATTAGCTCATCAACGAGAACTTGAAAGACTCGATTACCCTGTGTAACAATTTCTTGATAATGAACAAGTAATGCTAGAAAGATGTTACTCAGTCTGGATTGAAATTCTAACGGGAAACAGCGAAGGCTGACGTATACAGCACCAATTTTATGAATCCCTGCATGCGATCCTAGGGGATTATTGCATTCGAATTCATCATAATAGACGAACAGTGTTACAACAAATTTTTCGCCAAAGCATTCTTTTTTTCTTTTTCCAAAACTCACTATGTGCAATATCATCAATCACCTCATTACAATTATGAGCGTGCAGATATGTGTCCGCAATATCATAAATATTTGCAATTTCAAAAAATGTTTTGAACAGTTTTCGTAACGGTATGAATGATAATGTGACTTCAACCGGAACATATTCAATTTTTTCATCAACAATTTTGATATCAAGGCGTTGGCAGAGAAATATCTTTTCAGGTAATATAAGAAATCCCGAGTTTGTTAAATTTTTTTTCCTAAAGTATTCTGTGGATTGATTCCGGAATGGTTCACTTAAAAACGAGACTACTCTTTTGAAATTTTCTTGTGTATGATTGTTTGGGATCACTACATCATTCAAAAGAATACCAATATTACATAACATTTCTGCAGAAATTTCAGTAATATTCTGTATGTTTGTACGAGTCAAGGTTCCACTTGAATGTAATCGAGAAAAAAATGCATGTACCACTGTTGCTAGCTGTGCTTCAATATTCGGTATATCTGGTTCATTATTCAGTTCATCATCTGGCTCATTATTTGGCAGTGCTACAATATCACCATGCCCAATAATTTCGTTATCAGGTACAGCTTCTACCAGAACATCAGGTACTATTGCTCTGTCATTTTGTTCGATATTAGGAACGATATTGTGCTCGATAGGATGTTTTTTTGCAATGTGGCGTCTGAATGAATAAAGAAGTTGAAATTTCCGCTCACAATCGGCTTGGCCACACGTGTAATGTGTCAAATCAGAATGTGCGATTTGAATGTGGCGAAACAAAGTCTCAGCTCTCTCAAAATGAACATTGCAATGATAACACAAATAACCCATGATCCCAGTAAAATAAATGATAAACACAGAAATTCTTATTTGGCTAGTTAGATAGTTAGAAATCGCTCATAAGAGATGATACATTACATGACACCTTGTCGCACTTAGTTGTGATGCCATAAAAGTATCTCTGGAGAAATGTCCAGCAGTTGTTAGCTTCTACAGGATAGGAAAGGTTCAACACTTGGAACGTCTTGAAACATACATCTACGGCAGATAGTGGGTCTTCTACTTTGTACAGCTGTTCGTTGATTGATACATACGATTGTTGAATATCGAGTAGTGAGTCTCCTTGAAGAATTACAAAGGGTTGTACAGTGCGTCCAAGTTTGTTCATTTTCTGTGTTTTTTTGTCGAGTTGGATTTTTATGTCTCCTGGCGTCTGAAATTCGCAAGACAGTAGATTTAAAAGTGACACACGATGATGGTCGAGTGAATAATTGTTTTGCAGTTTGATATGTCACCTTGAGATGTAAAACGAATCCTTCTTGAGACTCAACGATGGTTGGCTTCCATGTATCTTTGCCTTTTTGACGTATAACTGTGCATGGTAATAGTGCTGGTAGCATATTTAGAAGTACAGCATCTTTGCAATCTGTGAAGTGTAAGAGTTCAGTTGTGAATATACATCAAAAATTAGTATAATTGATAATGGATAGGTAATTGCTTTTTGAGTTTATGATAATTGAAAGTAGGACCAGTTATGATTTCAGGATATCATAAGCCTTTCATAATTTAACACATTTTATAACCTGTTTACTGTCAATCAGGAAAAATGCTAACCATTTTCTACAGAATGTATGTCTTGCAAAACTTTGAGCGATTGAACTTTTTCTGTCAATAAACGAGCTGTCATGATATTTATTAGTTTTTCCCTGCTAGTTTGCCATTTCGTCAATAAGGCCAAGTCTTTATCTGGATACAGAGTCTTGAAATCAGCGCTGATCTGTTTGGAGATTGAAACTTCTTGTTAAA
Source organism: Rhogogaster chlorosoma (assembly GCA_944452935.1). Lineage (NCBI taxonomy): Eukaryota > Metazoa > Arthropoda > Insecta > Hymenoptera > Tenthredinidae > Rhogogaster > Rhogogaster chlorosoma. Next base: position 19,432,197 of record OX101802.1, read on the forward strand.
AAGGTATCGTGTCATGAGAAATTACAGCATGTATGTAACTATGTATCATTTAACATAAGTATGAACCAATGTGAATCCAAGTGGATGCTTATAAAGTGGCCATTCTTTAAATATATCAATGATTGTCATGTTCGCTCCAGAATGTAGCTGTGAAACTCTAGTCGATGAAGTTTTATTCCATAAACTGATCACTTTCGTCCATGGCTCAGCATAGTGAGTCAACCAAGTCTTAGCTTCGATGAAGTCATTATCAGGTAAAGCTATAATATACAGTATTCGATAACTCTCTTTGATTCTACAAATGTTCATTTCAATGAATTTGGACTTACAGAGCGATACAATCTTTTCGGAGATTGCACATTTGGGTTTTGAAATTTTACAATCGAGAGCCAGTCCACTATTTTTCATAGCAGTTTTCAAGTTTCGGTGTTTGAACGGTAACTTTCCTTTAGAGATCTGCTGGTCTTTACCTTTACTATACGGAGGTATATAGTAAGTTTCCTATAAAACGATCGACAAGTGGGGATGAGCACAGTTCTGTAGCCCAATTTTATAACCCATTGAATGTGGAATAGTGATATTTCATTTGATATCAAAGAGACTATAGAGAATTGTACGTGTTATCAATACACAGCATTTTTATTAGCTAATGAAAAATGACGTTGATTATACCACAGTTTCTGAAGGAAATAACTGATTTATCAATGAAGCAACTTCTGCAAATTGAAAGTTCTTCAATCCTGTTCCGTAATGGGCAATGAGTTTCGTAACGACAGCAGTGGTTAGTTTGTCTGGTGCCGATTGATTTAACTTCCCGTCTCTTTCAAAAATACTAAGTATTTGTTGGCCACTGGTGCATGACTTCAAAAGGGTTTCTAGATCCTACATTGATAAGGAAATTTACCCATACAGCACGTTACGTTGCTGCAATGTTGCTGCAAGATTGCAATATCTCAGACTCATTACATTGCACTTGCAAGATTGCAGCAAGATTGCTGCAATATTCCAATATCTCAGCTTCATTACATTGCACTTGCAAGATTGCAGCAACATTGCTGCAATATTTCAATAGTTTCGGTTTCGATAGGATACGATTAAAATAAGTAAATCTTTGATCACTCGGGTAATTTTACTGCTTATTTGATATTAGTATCACGAACTCAGTGAAAGCATTTGATGTTAGTTTTATAAGTTTCAAAAGCATAACGTTTCACGATAGACCGTTGGGAGTAGGTGGATGCCGGACCGCAGCTGATCACGAAAGTTAAGCAACAGTAGCCGCAGTCAGTATTCGGATGGGTGGACGGGATAGAGGACCCATTGGCAAAAAAAAAACAGATTCGGGAAACAGAAAGAAGTTCTATAACATCAACGTGTCTGTTCAATCCTATAATAATTTGAATGAGTGCCTCTTCGAAACGACAGCAAAAAGAAAACAGACGTCTGTATTGTTAACAATATTTTTGTTTTTCAATACTTTGTGATCCGCGTAGCAGCATTCTATAGATCTAGGAATACAAAAAAAACTACAATTTTGTATAAAAGACATATGACACATTTCATTATCACATATTAACAATATTGCTACAATATTGCTGGAATATTGCGAAAGTTATGCAATGAAAGCGGACATAGCAATGTTGCTGCAAGCATGTTACAACATTGCAGCAATATTTTGCAATATCGGCGCAATGTTGCAATATTGCAGTTCCAACTTTGCAGCAACATTGCAGCAACGTAACGTGCTGTATGGGTATACCTTAGAAGACAATGAACTGTTTGAACATTCGTTTCCCCAACCGGTTTTCAACATCATTAAAAACAAAAATAATTTGAGATAGAAGATAAATTTATCGTATAAAAACTGGCGCATAAAGAGTTATAAGAACTATAGCTATTTGTTCACAAATTGTTGAAAAAGTACCTGTCGAGTTTGGAGAAGAGGCCTGGAGGTTGTTGTATTAGAGTTCTGCGAACAACTAGTCTCCGTTGCACCCACGCTTTCAGTATATGACGTAACAGACTCACTACTGGTAGTCGCAGTATCACGTTTTTCTGCGCAAGTAAGCAAATTGATAGACTCATCTAATTTCAGTCGCTTCGGAAGGCATCCTTCGTCAGAATGTTCGTATGTTTTATATTTCGAATGAAGATTTATGAAGTTTAAGTCCTGGTCCATGCAATCAGTATCAGACGAAATTGGTAAAAAGTCCAGTACTGGTCCTTTTTCTTGTACCGAAGATATTGACATGGACACCGTTGTAGATGCAGTAGCACTAGAAGATTCCTTCAATGATAAGCGCAAACCATTATTACTATGAAATGCCAGGTGGTCAACATTTTTTGTGTAATTATTTCCGTTTCCAAACAAGATAATTGAGTCTTGAAAGAAAAAAAAAAACTATAAACTGTCAATTTTTGAAAAAAACGCATGAATTATTGAAAAAATTGATGAATTGTTCGAGACATTGAGAGATTACTAAATAAAAATTATTGATATTTCTAGAACCGATCGTATTTCAGAAGACTTTATTTTGGCAAACAACATAATTCTTCCATTATAAATTAGTAAAATTGAAATTTCATATGATTTCGATGTCTAAACTTCTAGTCATCTATGAATGGAACTATAGTAGATTGTGATATATGTGGATATGTGATACGCGTGAAGACAGGGACCTTGCACTCGTGTCATGTTTTCAGCACTCGCCTTCATCTCGTTCCGGCGCCTTCGGCACCTCCACTCGATTGCGGCTCATGCTCGAAACATCACTCATGCAAAGTCCCTGTCTTCACGCGTATCACATGCTGTTTTTTATGACAACTGCATGGCAACCTTTGCTTTCGACGCCATGATAGTGGGGCAAAAATTTTGTCACACTCCTCAACAAAGATTCATTTTTTCCACTGTTTACACGAAGAGAAGGTGAAGGTTGCCATGCATGCGTTATGAAAAATCAGTATCGGCGATAAAGCTTCTTTTACTGATGCCCGTCCCCAATAATTATTTGCCTTATGCATTAGGTACACACAAAAGAATGAAAACGGTACTTGCATTGAAGATAGTATTTTTAATATTCGTTGCTGCAGCAATCGCCTTAATGAATCTTACTCGATGTCCGATAGGTTTTATCAATTCCGCGACTAGATCCTGAGTCAGATCGTACAGCTCATTGCGACTGATTTGATTTTCTGAAATTAACGTTCCTAGACATTCATTTCAGGAGCGTACGATGAAATCTCGTGATATTATTTAAACAAATTTTCTTCAGGAACAAACTCCGCAGCCATGTGTATTCACAAAGTTGAACGTGCAAGTCTAAAGACGTGGCGCGCATGCAGCGCCGGCCCTGGGGTAGAGCGAGAGGAGCGGTCGCTCTAGGCGCCAGATGGCAAGGGGCGCCAAAAAGCCAAATGCGAAAAACCATTTCCAGCGCAAAATCAAATTTTGATGGCGGATGAATTCAATAATTGTTGATATTTGAAGTCAAACTTGATTTTTAGAAATTTGAGAGTTATTATTTATCTAACATACAACCGAAGTAGAATTATCGTGAAGTGAAAGCGTCGACCAAAGGGCGCTGGAAGACAATCACGCTCTATCCTGATCAAAGGTTAGGGCCGGCGCAGCGCGCATGCACACCGGCCCATGATCTATCATTTTTTATATCTATATTGAAACGGTTCGGCTGGTTAGCATGAGAGGAAGCAGGACAGCCGATCCAATTCAAAACGGTCAGCTGTCGGTCAACCGACGCTCAGCTAACGTTCGCGACGCGTGACGTCACGAAAGGCGGGGAATAGCCTATATAAACCGCAGTAACGCTGACACGACAGCGAATTGTAGCATAGAACTCTTTCGACTCACTTGATATATTAGACTGGTCGTCTTGACCAGCTAATAACTTAGAATCATTAACTTCCAAAATTTCAATTCTTGTTCGAACATATACGATATAACTTGTAAAAGTCTAACGCAGCATAACTGGTTAGCAAGTACATTCCATTAACGGGGCAGTATCTAAAATTTGTGCTAGCACTCTTGCAGATTCATCAAACATAGAAATTTAAAAGTCGGTCAAATTCCGCAACAGAACAGCCACGGGCCTTAGAATAGATCATAGAAAATAAGGAAAGCAATTATGTTGATTAAAATTTAAATAATAGTTTATTATTTTTTTTTGATATATTTTTTTTTGTTTTGTATAAACTCATTTTCGAACAGGCAATATGCCTAAATAAAATTTTATAGAAAACCTACTAGCTCCTCGTCTGACATTTCGCCTTGCAGCTAACTAAAACATCCAAAGCCACACGAGCCGTGTAGGACGTAGATGAGATTCCAGCTCTGTCGGGAAACCTTCCGAGTCTGGTGGACAGTCTCAGGCGAAGGCCTCAGATCTGTAGCTTAGGTCCCTTTTTTTTAAATCACGAAAGAATAGACAGGAGGCAGGCCTAGGTGAAAACTTCGGTTCTGCATAGGGCGTGACTCTGTTAACTCCGAGTTCACATCGTCGGCTCTGTTTATTCCGAGTCCGAAGAGAGATAGCATAGAAATATCATAGGTGGCTTTTGTGGCTTAAACCATCTTTTCCCCACCTCACAGCTTGAAAGGTTCCTTAATTAATAAATTCGTCTCGATAAAACCGCTAGGACAAAGACACTCACAATAACGCCGGATTCCTCTACGGCTTTTCTAGCCCGAGTCATCCGGAAACGTTACAATATACCGATATTACTTACTTACCTCTGAAACACTTGGAGTACTCTTGTAGGTCATTGTTTGCGAGAAAATCCATCGTTTCTTGATCCATAGTCACTGATCGTTATGGTCAAAACAGCCACAGTTAATTACTTAGAGATTGAGCACGGAACAGCACGGGGCGTATTGATTTCGCCATTCAGATCACCAAGCAACGAAAAAAACGAATCAATGAAAAATTGAATAAATGGATTGTTTATTTTTTATTTAAATTTGAAACGCGGGCATGCGCAGTATATAATTTAGAGCGCATGCGCGGAAAAATATGCCAGCGAACACGGCTGTTACAGCAGCAGCGAAATTGCGCATTCGCGTTAACGAATCTAGTTTGATTTCTTATTAGAAACGAATATGCCACTTCTTTGATTCAAATAAGAACATATTTGCCCGAATGTCGTCAAATAGAAGGCTTATTCGATATCTAATATATTGTTTTTTTAAATGCTTGTTCAAATAAACATTTATTGCCAATGAATAAAAGTTTATTTGCAGGTAATAAATTACATCCTTCTTCATGACATTTCAAATAAATAAATTGTAAATAAATGAATTTCTTAGAGACAAGTAAGTCATCCCATTTGATGCAAATAAATACTTCTTTGGTCCAAGTAAATATTTCTTTGACCCAAATAAAAACATTACAAATATGGTAATTTATTTAATTTGAATAAATCTTTTCTCTGGGTGCAGGGTGACGCGACAGCGAATCCACCCTGCCCTTAGAAGTTCACAATATCTTTGGCCCAGACATGAGCAGTATCCATTTTGTTTTGATACCGGTGCCGAATGCTCTATGATAAAAGAATCGGTAGCCGATAGATTTTCTGGCAAACGTATTAAGTCTTTGGTGACCCTTCTTGGTCTGTAGTCCAGGAACCGGGTATTTTTACGTGACACGGAGCCAGACCGATTCTAACCGACTGATTCGTGTAGGGCCCAAGTCCCTGATAAAGGCCTGATAGTTTCCAACCACAGATTTTGGGAGGCTTTTTTTTGGCACGCGGTCAAAGTTGGCAAAACCATGTTTTTGCGAGATAGCGCCGAAACTATCGATCGGAGAAGAAAAAAGTTCAGTAACTATTTGTAGATATTAGAAAAACGAACAATTTGGCGGGTCGCAAGTTAAAATCGGATTATTAGTTCGCCCGCAAAAAATTAAAAACCAGCTAAAATGGCCATTTCTATTATAACGAATTATTAGTTCAAAAATGTATGTGCAGCCTTCAAAATCTCAGAATATATGCCCTTCGGTACACTAAACAAGTGTGCAAAATTTGAGCTCGATCGGATGGATAGTTTTTGAAAAAATCCATTTGTTATTAAAAAACCGACTGTTTTTGCAAGGAATTTCTACACCGGGAGGGGGTCACAGCGCAATAAAACCAGAACGAAATCATTCCGAAAGAATCAAACTACCATGTACACTTTGGGGCAAATCGATTTTTTATAATTAAGGGGGTAAAAAACGGCTCCAAAAATGGGGTACGATTTTTACTCATGAACAATTAGAATTCCATCGCGAATTTCCAAGTTACAGAGTCGGGAGTGACATCATTCGAAAGCGGTTATTTTTATACGAATTTAGAAGAAAAAAAAAATGCGTCAGGTTAATTAAGGGGGGATAAAAAAATTTATTTTTTAATAATTATTGCAGCTGCTCATTTCAACATAGAGAGCTGAAAATTGGACAGCGTACAGGGTAAGGCTTATGCTACCCGGAGAAAAATCGGTGGAGAAATCCCATGTAAATTTATTGTTTATTTCAGCGGCTTAATGGGAGGCCAAATTTCACGTAGCGTTTGGCCGCAGAGTGGGGGTAGCCGTCTCCGGCTCGCGCGCGCTCGCGTGAAAAGTGAATTCGCGCGTTCAAATTCCACCAACATGCAATATCTCCGGAACTAATCAACTTATCGAGTTGTTTTTTTTTTTTATCTGGGCTAACTTTTTCCGCTGAGTATGATTCCGCTATTCAAAATTCCGAAAAATCGAAAATCCACCTCCAAATTTATTGATCATTTTTTTTTCATTTTTTTAACACAGTTTTTTACTCAACTTTTGGGTGAAATCAAATGAGAATATTATCGTTGTGATCTTCCCCAACTACTGTACGGAGGGGAAAAAAAAAAAATCAAAAATGTTTTTTTAGCGGAGCACGTGTCGTTCCGTTGCCAGGAAAAATTAACTATTCGAAGCCATTGCGACTACGAGAGATACCACATGTTCTTAAGTATGAGGAATATTTTTTCTTTTTAATTAAAATTATTATGCATTAGTTTTCAGGGTACAAGCAATTAAAAAAATATCAACACAGAGAAAGGTTGAACCGATGATATATTTTTCACCACGCCACGAGACTTACAAACATTCAGTAATTTGTTATTAATTTTAAAATGTTTCTGTCTTTTTATTGCAATATTCTTCTCGATCTTTTCGATGAAAGGGACATAAATTCTAACAACGGAACGACACGTGCTCCGCTAAAAAAACATTTTTGATTTTTTTTTTTTTCCCCTCCGTACAGTAGTTGGGGAAGATCACAACGATAATATTCTCATTTGATTTCACCCAAAAGTTGAGTAAAAAACTGTGTTAAAAAAATGAAAAAAAAATGATCAATAAATTTGGAGGTGGATTTTCGATTTTTCGGAATTTTGAATAGCGGAATCATACTCAGCGGAAAAAGTTAGCCCAGATAAAAAAAAAAAACAACTCGATAAGTTGATTAGTTCCGGAGATATTGCATGTTGGTGGAATTTGAACGCGCGAATTCACTTTTCACGCGAGCGCGCGCGAGCCGGAGACGGCTACCCCCACTCTGCGGCCAAACGCTACGTGAAATTTGGCCTCCCATTAAGCCGCTGAAATAAACAATAAATTTACATGGGATTTCTCCACCGATTTTTCTCCGGGTAGCATAAGCCTTACCCTGTACGCTGTCCAATTTTCAGCTCTCTATGTTGAAATGAGCAGCTGCAATAATTATTAAAAAATAAATTTTTTTATCCCCCCTTAATTAACCTGACGCATTTTTTTTTTCTTCTAAATTCGTATAAAAATAACCGCTTTCGAATGATGTCACTCCCGACTCTGTAACTTGGAAATTCGCGATGGAATTCTAATTGTTCATGAGTAAAAATCGTACCCCATTTTTGGAGCCGTTTTTTACCCCCTTAATTATAAAAAATCGATTTGCCCCAAAGTGTACATGGTAGTTTGATTCTTTCGGAATGATTTCGTTCTGGTTTTATTGCGCTGTGACCCCCTCCCGGTGTAGAAATTCCTTGCAAAAACAGTCGGTTTTTTTAATAACAAATGGATTTTTTCAAAAACTATCCATCCGATCGAGCTCAAATTTTGCACACTTGTTTAGTGTACCGAAGGGCATATATTCTGAGATTTTGAAGGCTGCACATACATTTTTGAACTAATAATTCGTTATAATAGAAATGGCCATTTTAGCTGGTTTTTAATTTTTTGCGGGCGAACTAATAATCCGATTTTAACTTGCGACCCGCCAAATTGTTCGTTTTTCTAATATCTACAAATAGTTACTGAACTTTTTTCTTCTCCGATCGATAGTTTCGGCGCTATCTCGCAAAAACATGGTTTTGCCAACTTTGACCGCGTGCCAAAAAAAAGCCTCCCAAAATCTGTGGTTGGAAACTATCAGGCCTTTATCAGGGACTTGGGCCCTACACGAATCAGTCGGTTAGAATCGGTCTGGCTCCGTGTCACGAAAAGGGCTTATTTCATACCCGGTTCCTGGACTACTGGGAATGTCTCGTATCGCAAGTAACTTGCAGATTTTGTCTCAAGTGACTATCAACGAGTACGGAATAGAGATTCTCTTGCACGTAGTACCAGACGATTGTCTTGGTCATGATATTTCGATTGGTCGCGAATTGATTGCGCATGGTTTTACAACTGAGATTTCTTGTGATAATTTTTGTTTGAAAAGAACAAAGTTTGTCAACATATGTGAGGTTGACAAAAAGATTGATAATTTTGATGAAATTGATACCGATGTAGCTGGTACGGATAGATTGAGTTTAGTCAAGTTATTAAATGAATTTGTCTCATCGTTCGTTGCGGGAACACCTACTAGCCAGATAATTACCACAGGTGAATTACAAATAAAGTTAATTGATCCCACACTGTAAAAAATTTGCGGTGTAATCTCGTTCGGAGTTGGTGGTTGAGAATTTCAGTGTCAATAACGACACTATCATCGTGTATGAAATACCCCAGCTAAGTTGTCAAATTAAAAGTAGTGTTACTTCACGTAAATTAACACAATGTGAAGCTTCCGACGAGACAGACACTCATGTGTGTTAAATAAAAAAATCATAGGTGTTAAGTCATCCCTGTGAAGCCAAAATTATGTTATGATACTCTAAACTGTCTTAAAATATGAATCCACAGAGTGTCAACTATGAAAGAACTTGGTTCTACGTAATTATTACGCAATTTGGGTGTGATCATATCTTTATTTCCGGCAAAATGAGAAATCACGCAATTCAAAAAATATTTGTAGGAAATTTTTCTTTGAGGAATATTTTTATGGATAATTGAAGCGCGCTAGATACAAAAATTTGAGAAAGCGTGAAAGTTTAATCGAAAGAATCCAATTCAAAGACTTTCCACAAAGGAAAATTTATTCTGATGAACATTCTATGGCTTGATTTTTCATTTCGACTAAAAATACGAGTACTGCCCGCCTTGAAACGAACCCTCTGACTTTGAGGAAACTGATTATACCAGTAAGTATATCACTGGAAAAGTCAGTGGTAGGTATAAACAGTGAATATTCACTGATTCGAAGATAGTATTCCAGTTATCAGAATATTTCTCGACTTCCAAGAAATGTAGTTCGAATAAGTAACTGTTGTCTTATATTTTCATACGAAACGAATATTCGGTCAATTAAAAGACAATTTTACAATTATAATATAATTTTTCAGCGGCATAAAAAGATTGGTGATTTGCCACATCCAACTACTTTTTAACGTGTTTATGGTGTTGATAAGTTGCATGGGCGCCGCCCGCGGTTTTATTTGACACCCCGAATGGTGTCAGAATTATATTAACACCGGCACGATCTTAATGTTACACCCATTTGGTGCTGATGTTACACCAATGGTGTCAAGTTTTCAACGAACTGTTTTGAAAATGCAAGTTTCTGCGAGTTCAAACTGTCTATGTGCAGCTAATTGTAAGAGCTAATATAGTAGAGAGTCAGTTGCCTCCACGCTATCGCGAAAGAAGTACCTACGCGAACATGGCAAATTCCGACTTTGCGGAAGTATTTGCTTCCAGTTTATTAAACTTAGATAGCAGTGTCGTGAATGAGCTGATGGTTACGCCCAATGAGTTTCCACAAATACCTGAAGATTTTCAGTTAAGAAAAGCCTGCTGGAACGGGGAAACGAAATGGATAAAAATTTCCGTGAGCAGTAATAAGCCTCTTCAATATGAAGATTTTCTTGTGGCCGGTAAGTATCAAAATATCTACGTAATATACTATATGAAATTTATCAAATGATAAGACAAAAGATCTAAAGCGGCGATGGCTTAGGGCGAGGGTGGGTGAAGTGGGTTACTAAGGGGCGGTTAGGCAAGCTGAATAGTAACGTTATGGAATAACGTAAAGGGAAACCTTTTTTGATTTTCTATCGTGAATGATCTCGAATATATTAACCAATATGTATTTCCAAACATAATAACGTCTAAATCGCGGTTACAACCACCTATTTCATTACCGACGGTGTTAAAAAAAATTATACGGGTGTTGTGTGCTACACGGATCCAGTAACCTTTGGATTTTTACTCTCATCGTCAGTTACGTGTCTCGTCTCCTGTGAGGTGCGATGGTGTAGTATGACTGTACCGATATATTTTAGTTGTCGATAATCATTCAAGATTAGTTTCATTACTTTACACAGCTCAAACCGCATTTGGATTAGACCCCCGCGACGAGGTGCAATTGCGCGATGAAGATCACGCTATTATTGAGCCGGCAATTTTTCATCTGTTTCCGAAAACAACGTTTCGAATAACGCAGAAAACTTTAAGAACTGCCCCGTCAGGTAACTCAACCCATTAATTCGAAACTTTTCATGACCAGTTTCAAAATAAATGTTAATATATATTTTTAATCTGTTTATTAAATTCTATTGTACACACAATCTCTGTGAACTTCTGCATCATACATTTTTGTCTGACTTTAATCTGATTTTATTCTCTTTATGACATATACACTGTCCGGGGTTGTTTAAACCATTTAAAAGTTCCATTTTTGAATTAACGCCTATTTCGTCGCTCGAACCCATATCGGTGAGATTGTAACACCACAGTTTGTACAACGTATCTGATGTTATTTTTAGACAGTGGATTCTGTTTTCGAAAAGAAATCATAATTTTCAAAAAGTAATGAACAAATGATTAGTTGTGTTTTTTACTATTACCTGTATAAAATACTAATACAAAAAGGAATGAATAATTGGTCATGAATTCTGTAGACAAAACCGCAGATACGGTTTCGATTTCGGGGACTTCCTTTTTGAGTGGCGCAAGTTCTAATATAACTGACTACGAAGGACCTGCAGCGAAAAAGAGGAAACCTGCCGAAGATTTGGTAAATGCTTTATGCAGAAGTAAAACTGATGTAAAATTATAGGTGTTCGAATATTATGTAGCGCGTACTTATAGCCAAAAATAACTGAATATTTCCGTACTCCGAAATATGGGGGATACATATGCAATCCTTGCAATTCAAGTTGCACTCACAATCAGTACATATTATACGCTGCCTCAAAATTATCATGTGTACTAGGGTGATTCAAAAAAAAAAAATTTTTTTTTTTTCTTTCAAACAGGCTCAAAAGTTTCGTTTTGATGCCAAAATACGCCTGTCAAAATTTGAGCTCTTAATAATAATATTAAGAGTGTCCTCATCGCACTTTTCTATTTTCCATAAGAATAACACAGGAAAAATCATTTTTGCTTATTCTGATTTTTGTACGCTACAAAGGACTGCTCAAACAGTAAATCGCTATACATATTATTGTAGAGAATTGAACGCTCTACAAAAAAGGTATCTTGGTCTTTTTCGATAAATCTAACCGTTTCAAAGTTAGTTTTTCCAAAATCGCTAAAGAAATTTCAAAACGGTTAGATTTTTCGAAAAAGACCAATAGACCTTTTTTGTAGAGCGTTCAATTCTCTACAAGAATATGTATAGCGATTTACTGTTTGAGCAGTCCTTTGTAGCGTACAAAAATCAGAATAAGCAAAAATGATTTTTCCTGTGTTATGCTTATGGAAAATAGAAAAGTGCGATGAGGACACTCTTAATAATAATATTAGAAGCTCAAATTTTGACAGGCGTATTTTGGCATCAAAACGAAACTTTTGAGCCTATTTGGAGGTAAAAAAAAAAAAAAAATTTTTTTTTTGAATCACCCTAATGTGTACATTTTCTCTTATTTGCCTTAGGATTTAATAGAACAGATAAAATCGTCACCTGGTGGGAATGAAGTATTGACGCAATACGAGATCCACCAAGGCCTCACAGGCCCTGGCCGGAAAAACTCGTCAACATCGTAGTTAATTTAATGATTAGAAATGAAGGTAGCAATCCGAACAAAGAGAAAAGAATCTTCTACGCCAAGCAAATTGTGGCTGCCTTTCCGAAATTAAGAGATCCAGGAACAGAGGAGGGATACGTAAATATATTTGATGATACCTTATAAGTAAGCTAGTGGGTGCAATCAAGCCGGATGAATTTCCAGGAAATATTCTACGATCCTGTCGGCCGTTCAGGTTACATTGCTTGGCGATTAAGAACTCTGAATAGGTGCAACAGAAGCAGCAGCAAGGAATCCGTATCGAAGCTCAAAATTGAGGATCAAGAGAACGCCAAACCTCGAACGAACGTGCCCCCACATAACGAAGAACGTGCACAGCACAATTGATATTTCTTCGGAACGCTTGTCCGAAAACCCAAAAAAGTGAGATCCTGCTGGCGTTGCAGGATACTTTTCACTTGAGAAGATCGGCGCCGGTCAAAATATTAGATGATTTCCCCAGATTTCTTGACGCACCGTATTTGGTACAGCATTTAACCTACTAATATCTTGTATCAAATCAGAAACCAAAAGTATTGTGGAAATTATGCGTTAAAAATTGTCTACGATGATTTTCATATTTTAGATCAACGCCGATGTCGAGTTGATGTATCCAGGTGTGGAAATCACAAATTTTCAGGCAGATTGGATCTTACTCGCTTATCAGAAATATTCTGGTAACAACAGCAACCAAAAAAGTGATACGGACCAAGAACCAGGTTCGATTTCAATACACCAAATATGCATACATCGATAGAAATAAAGAATTTCATTGAATCAAAGCCAGACAAAAATGAAAAAGTGTAATATAGCATTCGTGGTTCATGCATGCATTACTGGGGCGTGGATTATACTTGATGAAAAAACTTAATGTCTGGCTTAATTCAATCGAAACTTTCGTTATTCAAAGTAAAATCTTACTTCAACGACTCCCATTTTTGTTTTTTTCGATTCAGACTACCGGAAATTTAACTTTCGACCTGTTTATGACATATACTGTCATATAGTATTTTCATATTTTCTGTGACGTTGCATTAAGTAATGCCGTCACAAGGTCGGGAATAGGGGAACGTCTAGTCGGCGAAACTCCAGGAATTTGGCAAACAGTTGGGGAAAAATAGAATTTAATTAACTTGCTTTTATTTTATGTAAAATCTATGTGAATCGGACGAGACATCCACTGCCGTGGGTGTGCTACGGTAAAACTAGACGAGGATCGGCGAGTACTGCACGGTGTGCATCCTTTGAATCGCCCCGAAAGCGTCGAAGGAAGTGCATCCTAGCGGTACCGAGGATCATCCGGCTCTCTCTCCCGCGGATAGACGGCGTACAGGGGTGTGCGAGAAGCACCTAGTCGCCCTCCCGTCATCCGACGAAGCTACCGCTACCGAAGCTAGGTGTCTGAGGGTGGAGTATAAGGTCGCGTGAAAACGCATTCACAGCCTCCCGCCCTCATGTCACCATGATAGCAGATGGACCATCTACCGTCTCGACTACCGTTACCGCGGCCGGGTTGGCCTAGAAAACCCCCGGTGCAGACGTTCCGTTAACGGAGTTCCTCTCGTGATCGAGGCTCTCGTTGCCCAGCACGACAACCCTGGTGGAGGACCTGGCGAATTGACCGTGGTTGTAAGGTCGCCACCCCCCGCCAGGATCATTGGACGAGCGAGGTGTCAACGTGCACCCAGCGTCAAGGAAATTCGGAGACGGCGGTAAGGAGAGGGGTATAGCAAAGCGGCAGAGCCAAGGGGGATCCTCCCTCTACACCCCGCACGACCAACGAGCGCGACCGCTGACCTACCGTCTAGAAGACAGAGCCACTTAAAATGCGTAGATGTCACCTGACGTAATATCGCCAGTCAGGATCACTCAAAATCGAGGGATACATCCAGCTCGTCGAGCTAAGCTCAGGACTCGACCTACTCTACGTTCGGCTCTAGAACTGACTAGACGTTTCTAAATACCGTACCGTACCGATACCGTCCCGTTACCGAGTATACAGAGATGATCTGTGGAAAGTTATAAGCCGTGTGGGTAGGCAACCGGTGATACACTACGAAATGGCAACGCTGTCGATGCGAGAGTCGAATAAGTCGAATGACCGTATCTACAGACGACGTAACGGCAGCTGTCATTCTGCGGCTCTCATGTTGTTAGGTTAGAATGAGAGTTATGAATAATTGTCAGATTTAGATTTTGTAATCACAGTTCCTTAATACAACGGTAAATATTCTTTCTTAAGAAAGTGTAATGGGTTATTCAGGTAATTGCGGATGTCAATATCGGTTTATTTCGAACATTATTAGGTTATAACCTAACATTATTAGGTTATAACCCCGCAGAATGACAGCTGCCGTTACGTCGTCTGTAGATACGGTCATTCGACTCATTCGACTCATTCGACTCTCGCATCGACTACGTTGCCATTTCGTAGTGAAACACCGGTTGCATACCCACACGGCTTATAACTTTCCACAGATCATCTCTGTATATAAAATTGTGTTGAAAATTATAAATTAATAGAATCTGTGTAAGTGCTATTGCAGCCATCATCTGTAAGGTAAGGCTAATATTGTTTATTGTGAAGACACGAGGTGATTTCTACCGTTTAATAGTGATTTGTTGAGATATTGTTAGACCAAGAGGTCTCGTCTCTCGTTTATCGTAATTTCGTTTATCGAAGTGACCTCGTGGCTAGCCTGAATTAATACTATTTCTTTCTGGTGAGCTTTTCTATTGTTATTTAGTAACGCCTCTCGATACTAAGCTATCTTTCTGTAGTTCTCTACATTTTCTCTATATATTTTCTCTATAATTGCTTCTCTGTAGTTTGCATTGCCTGTGTATTTTCTATTTCGCATATCGTATGTAAAACACTGTTTGCCAAACTCTCCTGGGGTAAAAACCGAGCGTAGGTAGCCGCGGAGACCGCATGGCTCCGCGTCTGCGTATTTAGTATAGTATTATTTAGTATAGTATGATCTAATGTTATATTTTCTATTGTAAATCTCGCTACGCACTAGCGGCGTACCTTTCGTTCTTTCACTGCGTAACTCTATTGTAAATTATATTTATCCTACCGGATCAACTGTGTCGTCGAGAATAAAATCTTTCCTTGATCGAGTACCGAGTATCGCTTTGTGATACGAGTAGCTTCTTAATTAATTAGGCATTATATCGAGTCAATCCGACGCACCTTTGTTCCCGGAATTATAAATTCACGCTATCGCCCTTTCTGTAGTCTGTTTCTTTTTGATAATATAATGCCGTCAGGCTAATTGCAATATATTAACTGCATTATAAATGGTGTACCCTGCCCCTCTACCTTAGAGCATAGCAGCTGAGCTAGCTGAATTATCGCCCGTCGATCCCAGTCTTTGTTTATTGTTAATAATTTGTTAAAACTGGTACTAAGAAGTACCTGGCGCCCAACTACGGTTTTTAGTCAGTTATTAGTTATATTGGGAGTCGCCGAAGAGTGGCGTAGTAGGGGTGTCCTCCCCCCTATCAAAAAGCTACGTTACATTTCATATTGTAAATATACCTATCCTGTGTAAAAATTAAATTAAATTTTCTCTAGCGGAATTACATTTCTGCATCTATATTGTCGGAATTACACCAATATTCAGTCTTGGGTTATTAAATTTTATGTTTTATAGATTGGGATAAGATAACAAGCGCCTATACAGGGTGCGCCAAAATTAAGTGCGTAAAATGATAGGGGTAATAGAGAGGGTTGAGCTGAGTAAATCGACCCCAAGAACATGTGGTCTCCGAAGTCACGTTCGCGAAATACGGCACGTTAAAAAATCTCGCTACACGCCGGAATTTAGGCAACCGAATACACAGCTGGCAGCGGTTAACAGTATTGTTGACAAGCGCGCTCGACTGCTGATGTAAACCATAACACTTTCAAATCTACGAATTTCAAATGTCAACACTCTTGGCATTCAATTTTACACATAAACATAACAACAAGTAACCAAGCTAGATGAAAAATTGTATGACAAGTGTGTTGACGTTCGAAATTCGTAGATTTGAAAGTGTATGGTTTACATCAGCAGTCGAGCGCGCTTATCAACAATACTGCTAACCGCTGCCTGCTGTGTATTCGGTTGCCTAAATTCCGGCGTGTAGCGAGATTTTTTAACGTGCCGTATTTCGCGAACGCGACTTCGGAGACCACATGTTCTTGGGGTCGATTTACTCAGCTCGACCTCCTCTATTACCCCTATCATTTTACGCACTTAATTTTGGCGCACCCTGTATAACATTATTGAAATTAATACCACCCACTGCAAAGGGGAGAAAGAAAGCGGACCGCATTTCAGTGACATCTGCACTAGATCGGCTTATCGTTTTTCACAAGGTATGGAGCATGGATTGAAATCAAATATATTTGATTGGATGTTAGTTTGGTGGTCAGTAGGGCCAGGGACTTCGGGTGGTGGGGGTGAACTAATACACAAAAACCACATCTGTGTGAGAACTATGTTCAGGTTCCACAGTGACAAATTTCAGATGTCAACGAAAACTAACACATGTAAGCACATCTGTGTAATCGGTAATAATTTCATTCGTTTCCGGTTTCGCAGTGACAAAGTTCAGATGGCAGAATAAAATGTCAAACTTAACCCCCCTGACCAGTCCGATAAGTGTAGTCCATGCAAGAGTATGTAGTATACATTTAAGTATACATGCAAGTTCAAGACTGCCCACGTGTGGATAGCGGGCAGCTCTCCGTGACTTATGCAGCAGATATAGAAAATAAATTCAAGTCACTGCGTATTGGAAACCACTATTCTAACCTCGCTTCGCTCCGTTACAACGCGGTTCTTCGACGCAGCATGCGAAGCCACTGGGCGTATTCAAGAGTGCCTGTGTGTATGAAAACGAGCAGCTCTCCGTAGCCCAAGCAATTAAAATTAAAAATAATTATACCATCCGAAATTTCAATAGATGAGACGCACTTAGACATGTTACAGCTGATTTTTGGGGCTTCTAAGATTTCCTAGCCCATCTGTGCATATTCAAGCATGCCTGTGTGTGAAAAAACAGGCAGCTTTAGGTATAAAAAAAAATATATATATAAAATTAAAATATTTTATATAAAATATAGTATAAAATTTTTTTGTTGTTGTTACATAGTCAGATGTGTTTCGACTTATATCGGCAGCTGCTGCGAATTGAATTGAAGTTGAAAATGATTGTCCTGTCGAAAATTTAAGGATGTGGCCCACTCTGACATATCTGTGCTGATTTTTGGGGTAACTGTGATTTGCGAGCCTACCCTTGCATACGCTTGATTCTCGTCTTATTTTTTGTCTTGATTTTTGTCTTGATTTTTGTCTTGATTTTTGTCTTGATTTTTGTCTTACTTTTTGTCTTGATTTTTGTCTTACTTTTTGTCTTGATTTTTGTCTTACTTTTTGTCTTGATTTTTGTCTTGATTTTTGTCGTGATTTTTGTCTTATTTTTTGTCTTGATTTTTGTCTTGATTTTTGTCTTATTTTTTGTCTTGATTTTTGTCTTACTTCTTGTCTTGATTTTTGTCTTGATTTTTGTCTTACTTTTTGTCTTGATTTTTGTCTTGATTTTTGTCGTGATTTTTGTCTTATTTTTTGTCTTGATTTTTGTCTTGATTTTTGTCTTATTTTTTGTCTTGATTTTTGTCTTACTTCTTGTCTTGATTTTTGTCTTGATTTTTGTCTTACTTCTTGTCTTGATTTTTGTCTTGATTTTTGTCTTACTTTTTGTCTTGATTTTTGTCTTGATTTTTGTCTTATTTAGTCAGATGTGTTTCGACTTATATCGGCAGCTGCTGCGAATTGAATTGAAGTTGAAAATGATTGTCCTGTCGGAAATTTAAGGATGTGACCCACTCTGACATATCTGTGCTGATTTTGGGGCAACTGTGATTTGCGAGCCTACCATTGCATATTCAAGAGTTTCCGTGTGTAAAAAAACGGGCATTCCTCCATTCCTCGTGCAATGATGAAAGAAAATACTTGCTTCATTGAAATATACTTCATTGAATACAATTATTAAGATTGCTATTTCTATATTGTCATTGACGATTTGATAACGTTACTGTATTTAAAAAAAATAAAAATAAATCTGTAGCAATAACACGAATTTTTATTTTCATTCATTTCTATACGGATTTAATTAAATATAAATGGATAAAAAATGTTAGATACAAACAAAGCTAAAGGCTTATACAAAAAAATATATTACAGTCGAGACTAAAATCTAGACGAAACGCAAAATTAAAATAAAATCGAACGTATATACGAAAAATAACATTATTACAAGTTTGACGTCATTGTGGTGTCTATAGACCCCCGGCGCGTCGACTTATGAAATTTTCGTTTTGCCATGACGTACGTCCCACTTCGTTCTGGATACAAGATTTCACACCAGCCTCAGTATGTTTTTTGATTTTATTCAGGTTTTTTATTACAAAATGGATTTTAACATTCGTTTTACAGCGCGAATGCGCGAGGTGCGTACGTGGTTGTCACAATAAGTTAAAACATTACTTTGATGCTCGTCTTTCTGTATATTAAGCATTGCTTTTTATTGTCGTTTTGGGTTGAAGCATAACGCTTTGGTCAGGCTGCGTTTATCCAGGTACCATACATTACGCCATGATTGAATGTCAATGCTTTGTTTGTGACAAAAGTTTGTCGTCAGTTTCCAATATGATCAGCCATCTCCGAATCGAGCACGCCTTGTTACCTGGTTTCAAATTAATATTGAAATGCTGCTTTTCACCCTGCTCACTTTCGTTTCAAACCTACAGTGGCCTACGAAAACATTTACTCAAGCATGAACATGATATAACAAATTCACATAAACGTGAAATGCCGTCACTTGCAACAGTTAATAAGGTAAACGTCCCAGTTTTGGTCACCGTCCCAGTTTCAGTCACCAAACCTGCTTTTTTATTAATTATTAATGTTTTTCTCGTTGAACTGATAAAAAAATAAAATTGTATATTGACGAGCGAACTTTTCCGCTGATTTCTTTCCGAATTATGAGTAAATTAATGAAATTTTTCATTGGTAAATTAAATCGCAAGTGTCGCGACGTGCGTGTCAGCGCGTAGCAGCAGCAGTTGTTGTCGGCGAGCGTTAGCGAACAGAGTGGCCAGATCCTCGGATATTCGTGTATCATCAGTGCGAAACGGTAAGAAAGTTATATCAATAGCTTCAGAATGAATCGGGCTATCGATTTGATGTGTGAGAGCTTGCTTTTCAATTTTCCATTGTGTGAAAATGCGAAGACCATAACTGGGTCCCGCGAATTGGGTTAGGTTCCAGTTTCTGTCACTTGATGCATTGAACCAAATGCAATGTCAGTTAACCAACAAATATAAATTAAACTATTTGACTTACTCATTATTAAGTACTTTTCCTTGAAGATGCTTGACTTAGTTTATTTACTATTGTTTTTTTTTTTTTTCTTTTAATTACTCCATTAATCATATGACCATGACGGTTTCTTTCGGGAATTATCTACGCACATGACCAAAACTAAGCCCACGGAAAGACCGAAACCCCGACAGCCGTGACTGAAACTAGGCCTAACAGAGTAACCGAAACCTGGTCATGCCTGACCGAGATTGGGACCACCACACTCTTAAAAAAATATAGTTACGTCAACCATATTTTAACTATAAAATAGAGTGACTGGAGGGGACATCTATTTTTTATAGTTGCCATTACCGACAAAAATATGGTTGGGTTCACTATAATATAATCGTTGCAAGTTACTATATCTATATCGTAAGTGTAACTATGTGCAGCCCGACTCGCAAAATAGTAATACGAACCGAATTGAAATACTTATCGATACTAAACGATTGCTACTATTAAACATACTTTTCGTGGCCCTAATTGTAGCAGATAGTAAATTCCACGTGATCAAATAATTGAATTTATTGTACAGCGAGGTCGAGTCAACCAAATTTTTGACTTTCTGTAATGCGGCTGAATGATTGTGCACTGAGAAAAATTTATAGTTACTGTAACGATAATTTAACAACGAATAAAAAAAAGTCTCTGGAGCCACATTACTCGACCATTTTGACAATACTTTTCTGCACTGCTAACTGTAAAAGAGTGTGCAGGTGACCAACACAGTTTGTTACAGTTACTATAAATATTTGCTCATAGCTGAAATTTTGCTACACAGAAAAAATAAGTTGAGATGGTTACAATGAATTTATTACAATGTGTGATGTGTTGAGCAACACCTACAATTGTAACCAACTGCATATTGATACATAGTAGGGATTTTTAGACTAGAAAAACATCGCATTATTTTGGCCGGGATTCGATCCGGGACCTACGCATTCGCTCGCATTACTAGTCGCACGCTCTACCGACTACGCTAAACTATTCGCTGAAACATTTCATCATTTTTTGGTATTTATTTTGAACTTGGTGTGTCTTTATGATATCAGCGTTTTAATGCAGCTAATCGTAAGATGTCTTAACTGACCGTCCGAATCCGAAATGTCTTCTCAATGCAATTTTCCCCTAAAGTTCAGCTGTGTAACTCGAAAAAATTCGGTGAGGAAGAATCAACTATAATGATAGTACAGTCGGGGAACCGGATTCTGAAGCTCCTTATCCCGCGCTGAACGCAACTGAACATACACCTTTGATTTTAATTATTTTCAAGTTGGCATGAAATTAAAACGACATTAGCTTAACTGATAAGTTAGCGATCTGCTCTGCTTTTTTTCAGCGAATGTCAATTCGCATAACCTCTTGAATGCACAAGTGGTTGAAAAATAACCTAGTTCTCGTAAAGTGTTCATAGGGTCAAGGGAGGGCCCTAATGAAACTTAATGTTGTATTCTTTCATGAAACCGGACCGATTTTTAATCATTTTCAAGTGCTCTTGAAAAATCTGTCACATCGGTTAACCCCAAAATGCGCGTACGTTTTTTCGAATTCGGTTGCTCCTAAAATAACCTAGTTCTCGTAAAGTGTTCATAGGGTCAAGGGAGGGCCCTAATAAAAGCTGATGTTATATTCTTTCATGAAACCGAGACGATTTTCACCGATCGTCAGAATGCAATTTACTGACATAGATTTTTAGCAACGCCGTTTGCTCCTTGCATATAATTCTTATTCCAATTAGCTTCCCAAACGGAGCATACCCTTCACACACATGTTAAGCACGAAGTGCGGTATAGATATTATTGTCATATGAAACCTATGTTCCGAATCACTTATGACAATGAACTGCAGAGACTTTGAAATAAAAAATGTTAACTATGCTTTCTGAGTAACGAGACGACCGATATTAGATCCGATACTTGGGATTCTTTGCCTAAGTGTTCTGAATACATTGCCAAATTTTGAATAGCCTGCGATCTATCGTTGGTGCGTAATCCTCCTATATTTAAGATTGAATTTAAAATTTCGCAGGCTGATTTTATTAATTTCAGCTAGCACTTTAAATTGATTAAAATTCGATCCGGTTTCATGAAAGAATATAATATGAGGTTCATTAGGGCCCTCCCTCAACGATATGAACACTTTACGAGCACTAGTTCATTTTAGGAGCAACCTAATTCGAAAAAATGTACGCGCATTTTGGGGTTATCCGATGTGACAGATTTTTCAATCACTTGTGCATTCAAGAGGTTATGCGAATTGACATTCTCTGAAAAAAAGCAGAGCAGATCGCTAACTTATCAGTTGAGCTAATATCGTTTTAATCTCATGCCAACTTAAACATCAATTAAATTAAAGGTGTATGTCCAGTTGCGTTCAGCGCGGGATAAGGAGCTTCAGAATCCGGTTCCCCGACTGTACAATCACCGACTGAGTTGTAGCCGTAACCAAACAATATTGTCGCCCCAACTATTGCAGTAGTACTGCCAATATCTAGTATCGCAATAGATTCCACAATATTTTTGGTAGCTCTAATCGATAATAAAGTACGGCTTACTAAGTTCGAATCGTCATTAATAGGCACGCGGAGCGTTGATTCAACCATGTCGCAGATTGTATAATGGACAATATCGGTGAAGAAGAATCAACTATAATGATAGTACAATCACCGACTGAGTTGTAGCCGTAACTAAATCAAGGTTATTAATTTGACTATATAAAAATAGTGTCATTTATAACAGATATTATAGTAGGATTAACACAAATTTCAGTAATTTGACTTACTATATTGTTATAATTGATGCAATCATTTCATTATGATGACGACAACTATATAATGATTGATAGAACAATAAATATGTGCTGGCCAACTATAATTTCACAACTGTGCAGAAATCTACTATATACTATATTTTTTTCTTAGAGTGCAGGTGACCGTAACTGGGACCTCGGCGTTTGAGAGTGACCAAGACTGGGACAATCGCACGGCATTATTAAAATGGTAATTTCAATACTTTATGCTAACAATTTTACGGAAGTAAGTGGACTAATCGTATTGAGAAGGTTTCATTGCATACATTAGAACAGTTACTTTCTGAAATTACAATGGACCCCGTTTATGGAAAATAAAAAACCGGCGTGCACACCCTAAAGATGACCAAAACTGGGACATTTACCTTAGTTCTGAATCGAAAGTTACATTTCAAACACATGACAATGCGTCCAACTCATCTTCGGACACTCCGGTTTCCGAACATGATGAAGCTGAAATTTTTTCTGAAAACTGTGGTTCAATTGCAGATTGTAGTAGTAGCTCAGATTGCGAATATACCAGTGATTCAGTTTCTGTTCCCATTTCATTAGCAAATGATTATGTATTGAAATTAGATGCAACTGGAGTACCTAAATCGTCACTAAAAAGTATAATCGAGAGTACTAATGAATTAGTTAATAACGTCGTCGATAATATACAGAATTTTTTGAATGAAACTGACATGGGTGGAAACATAGCATTGAGGCAATATTTACAAAACAAAAAAAACTTGTTTGATGGAATGGGAACGACTTACAAAATTAGTAAATACTATTCTGGATTAAATGATTTCGTAACACCTGTGGAGTTAGCTATAGGCACTCGTTTCGATCAGATTTTTGATGCTTCGATAAACACTTATAAAACCGTCCCTGTACCGTGTACCTTCATGTACATTTCAATTTTAGATACGCTGAAGTTTATTTTGTCAAACCCATCTGCGCGAAAAATGATATTCCAAAAAGCTAAAAAAATCAGTCAACAAAATTTGAAGAAAAAACAAAAAATTTTGTTTGATATCTCTGATGGTTCATATTTCACTTCACATCCACTTTTTAGTAGGGTAGGGCGGGGCTAGTTGAGCAATGGGGCAAGTTGAGCAATCGAAATATCTCAAAAACTAAGCATCCTACAACAAAAGTGTAAATGGCGAAAAGA
The DNA here is from genome assembly GCA_944452935.1 of Rhogogaster chlorosoma. Taxonomy (NCBI): domain Eukaryota; kingdom Metazoa; phylum Arthropoda; class Insecta; order Hymenoptera; family Tenthredinidae; genus Rhogogaster; species Rhogogaster chlorosoma. Next base: position 19,455,969 of record OX101802.1, read on the forward strand.
AGGGGTTGTGGGAGGCTAACACATCGCGCGACTGGCAATTGCCGTCCAGTGCTTCAATAACATAAGAGAACCCTTTGTTTTTTTTCGGCTTCAAAATAAAAAAAATAGGTCGTTATAATTTGTCTATTATACTCCTATGAAAACATTTATTTGTGATCACGTAAGTATTTAACGATTACTTAATTATTGCTCTCTCAATTATAAATGGTTATTTATTTGTAACTCCTATCATTTGTTTATAACCCAATTTTTATTCCGTTGCCTCGTTTGGGGCTAGTTGAGCAACGCGATATTAATAGTGAAAAATTTAATTTTTCTTTGATAAATTAATAACAATCTATTAATTTGTGCATATGATGACTGTACACGACGTGTACTATCTAAAATAATTTATATCGATAATTGTATTAATAATTATTATAACATTCTAGGATGCGTACGTATAAAAAGAAAACCTCAAGAGTGCCAAGCGTTGGTCTGACTTACGTCTGTGTGGATTGCGATAGTTGGAGTTTAATTAGAGTTCATTTACTTCTGTTGGAATTTTATTTTATTTTATCAGAGATATAATAATAATATAAATAAATATTTCAGAGATATAATCATAATAAATTAATATTTCCTTGTTAATAACAATTTTATTGTGTATTCAGATAATTCTCCACAGCCATTGAGTCCATTTTAGCCATTGCTCAACTAGCCCCATACCTATGCTCAACTAGCCCCACTAGTGGGGCATGTTGAGCAACTTGGAGCGCTCTCGGATTTCCAACAATAACTTTTAAACTTGCACTCGAATCGGTTTTGCGTCGCTAGACGATTTAAAGAAGAGTAAATTATGAACGTAACAGAGAAGGAATCAATTGAATCCGATGCATCTTCTTAAAGTTATGCGAGGTCAAGCGAAAAGTTGCTCAACTAGCCCCGCCCTACCCTACGTCAAATTACGCGTTGCAATTACAATTATATTATGACGACTTCGAAACCACAAATTCACTCGGTAGTAAAACGGGAATTCACAAGTTAGGAGCAATATACTTCACTTTGAGGAATCTTCCTCCACACGTTAACTCACGATTGGAAAATATTCACTTACTAGCTTTATTCTACGTTCATGATTTGAAACAATTTGGGTTCGATGAAATTTGGAAACCGATTATTAGAAATATAAAAACATTAGAGTCAGAAGGTCTCCATATTGGAACAAAAAATTTAAAAGGTTCAATTGTTAATTTGAGTTTTTCACAATTTGGGGGGCAATACGTTACTCGGGTTAGTGGAATCATTCAGTGCAACGTACTTTTGTAGACAGTGCACTGCAACTAAAGATCAAACACGAATCATGGTCACTAAAGATGAAACCTTATTGAGGTCAGACAATAATTATGAGCAAATCTGTGAGCAATTGAGTGCAGCAGTACCCCATATATTAGGGATAAAACGCAAATGCATACTGAATCTCCTCAAGTACTTCAAAATATTTGATTGCATAACTGCAGACATTGTACACGATATACTGGAAGGCACTGCACAGCTTATAATTAAATTATTTATTCACTTCATTGTGAACGATTTGAAAATAATAACCCTTTTAGAATTGAACGAAAGAATAAAGGTTGACGCGCACTAGACCGGACCGGCAGGCACCGGCAGGCAGCAACAGACACCGACAGGCACCGACCAGCAGCCACATGCAGCCACATGCAGTCACCCACGGCAGCCGTCCGGCAAAACGATTTCTTTTATCTCTGATCATACAACTACCCCGTAAATTTCTGAGTATTGCGGTGAGCGGTAAGTAGGGCGCTAACATAGAACGCCGAAATATGGTTTTATGTATTTATGACTGCATAAAAACAGCAAGTTTTTTTGATGTCTCATAAACGATCGTACGATTGAATGAAAACGGTTCCATATAAATTGTTGCATAATATATAAGGAACGCACTTCTTAGGCACACCGTTACTGATATATTACAAACCATGATTTTCATGAAAATTATAACTCCTCAATCCAATTGTCGTATTGAAATCATGGTCGGTTGACCATGAGCAAGCCTTTCAACTTTTCGTTTCCAAATTCGATCAGGGGAACATTAACATTAGATTCACATTTATTTATCCTTGATTGTTTTTTATTCACCATACAGCTCAATCGAATCATTGTGTGGATTTCAAAACCGGTAAAATTCTATAATTTTACAAATTCCTAAAAAATACCTCCAAATTCGATTTTGTATTTTGATCATTTTAAGAGCATTTTCATTACGGAAGCGTTTTTTAAATATATTTTTGAAACATCGAGAACCATACGTAAGATACTGGGAGCGTGGATGCATGAAAAAAATATCAAAATTGAAACCATATGACAATCTCTGATGAAATATTATAAGTCGATAATAACGATGGCTATAACTAGGATAAGGTAACAACTGCGTATATTACGCCAATTGATTACGAGCGATGTAATTATATGAAAATATACTGATATCAAAAAAGCATACAGTAGTTTCTGATTGTCACGCGAATATTAATGATAAACAATTATGTTCAATAGTACAATAAGAATATATCGTTCTCATCTAAGGAAGTATTGAATGAAATTTATTCGGTTGTAAGACCTGCATCGAATTCAAAATCATTCGCGTGGAAAATAAATGTTATACCACACGTGAAAATGAAAAAACCATATTGTTGTCAGTACATTTAAACAATGAGCTTCTCAGAAGATTGGAGATTATTTTATCTGCCGACCATGCGTATCATATTTGGTTGGTTTAAAAAAAACCTTCAAAACTGATTGAGAGCAGAATTCTGAACTCGATCAAAACTGTCGCAGCCCCCATTTTGACGAAGGAACCGCATATATGTATACCTACATGGTCACGTATATGCAGTTGATGCCACGCAGCTCGATGATTTAATTTCATTGAATCATTCACATGATTTCAATACGACAATTGGGTTGAGGAGTTATAATTTTCATGAAAATCATGGTTTGTAATATATCGGTAACGGTGTGCCTAAGAAGTGCGTTCCTTATATATTATGCAACAATTTATATGGAACCGTTTTCATTCAATCGTACGATCGTTTATGAGACATCAAAAAAACTTGCTGTTTTCATGCAGTCATAAATACATAAAACCATATTTCGGCGTTCTATGTTAGCGCCCTACTTACCGCTCACCGCAATACTCAGAAATTTACGGGGTAGTTGTATGATCAGAGACAAAAGAAATCGTTTTGCCGGACGGCTGCCGTGGGTGACTGCATGTGGCTGCTGGTCGGTGCCTGTCGGTGTCTGTTGCTGCCTGCCGGTGCCTGCCGGTCCGGTCTAGTGCGCGTCAACCTTAAGGATGTTCTCTTCGGTGCGAGAGAGAAAGGTAGCTCTGCAAGAGAAAGACAGAGAATGCGCGTGAACGCTTGGCAATGTCGCGCCAATAGGCTGCATATTAGTGTGTGAGCCGCAGCCACGCGTGCCGACTACAGACCGGTGTATAACCTGCGACGTTGTCAGCGCTTCTACGCTTCGTGAGCTCATGCATATTTTTTCATGTTTATTGCTTGCATACATCTTTCATAGGTACCCTTGGAATATTTTTAAGGGCGGAAAATGATCCTCAGTTCTTACTCTTTCGAACGTGCATACTTATAACCAATTCTCATCGTCAATTAAAAAGTTATGACTGAAAGAATACAGAAATGTAACTGTTTCCCGTAAGAGCCCATGTAAAATAAGCATAAATATAATTATTTATATCTTGGTTCACAGGTACCCCAGGTACACAAAAATTTAAACTAGCTTTATTTACATGCTTGGCTACCCTTTTGCCAAGTTTCATTAAATTCTCATCATTAATTCGATTTCCTGGAGAACATCCTTAAACACATTCAATTATGGCGTAATTGACATGGCTGATAAACCAAGCCCTATCGGGTTAGATAAGCAGGGCTCATTAATTGGTCAGAGAGCTGCGCAAACGTGGTGCCTAATCAGGTTTTTGCCATTAATAATCGGGGACATTGTCCATTCTTCACATCCTCAATATAACCTTCTGAAATCCAAGTGGCGTGTCTTAACGTTGCTGCTGTCTTGCATGTCTATTGTTTTTTCGCCTCAAATCACCCATGGAATGATAGGACAACTAAAGTTACTGATCGAAGAACATCATTCTGAATTCCAGTCTGAATTTGAAACCCACTTACGGCCGAAACATCATTTTATGATTCACTACCCTCGGATAATTTCTCGCATGGGGCCTCTTATACACTCATGGACCTTACGTTACGAGGGAAAACATTCTTACTTTAAAGACTTGGCAAACAAATACCACAATTTCAAAAATATTAGCAAAACATTAGCTAACCAACACCAACGTTTTGTATACTATCAGTGAATGGTGTGCAGGAAAGATTTAAACGTTGATATCAAAACTGGTGCAGGAATATTTGATACATATAACAACGTTATATCAGAACTGCCTTTGACGAGAAGTGATTTCAAATTTAATTCGCAAGATAGAATATACGTTGTGAAGAAAGTAACATTCGGGTTTTTATATAAAGAAGGATTTTTAATTGCGACCCATAACAAGGAATCCACAGATTTGCCCATATTTCAAATAATCATTAAAATTTTTATACATCATAATGTACCTTTCGCTATTTGTGATAAGTGCGAAACCAAATATTTTTGCAATAGCTATCATGCTTATGCAGTTGAACCCAAAACGACAAACAATTATTCTTTGATCGATCTCAGCTTATTAAATCATAAGTATCCGTACGAGCTGCATCAAAGTTTTGGCAAAGTGGCGACATTTGTTGTCCCGAAATGTCATATCTTTTAAATATTCTTAATGACTATAATGAATAATGATACATCATATCCTAATATATTTTATGTACCTGTTATCAGTATTGTACCTTACTACTAACTTACTACTAACTTACTACTAATTTCGCAAAATTTCTACTGTACACGGAGAAAAAATTATGATTCGGGCTCTTATACTTGGTATAGTGATTTCGATGTATTCCGCACTTTGAGTTCCAAAGCTATGCGTATAAGATGATATCCTACAAAAATGTTCATATCTTTCAATTCATATAATATCATTCAATATTTAGTATAAACGGGAATGATAGTGGCTTCAAAGATACTGAGTTGCAAACGATAGTACAGTGGTATAAGAAATGGAGTAACATTACTGACGACACCCATCATGACGTGAAGTTAATAGTTGAAATAACAAGTACATCATCTTACAGTCAGCACTTATATCGAGGCGAAACATATTTATTTCTTCCATTAATGTAACGGCATCGTTCTACCCACAATATACAATATAGTTATAATTTCTATGCGCCGTATTTTCTCTATTATTATACGCGGTATGGTACGACCCAATATTATATATGCGTCTCATGCCGACTTTATGAGAATCGTTACTATACAGAGAATACCTATATTCGCCATGCATTTTAGCACAGCGCGTAATATATATGGGACATTCCATGTCAACTCAGCCACCCTAGTTTTTTTTTAATTCAAAAAAAAATATTCAACATTATGATCTTAAACTACTGTATATAAGTAACATTTCTGCCAATTTTCATCGCCCCACCATTGACGAGTGTTGAGATAATAATTTCCAAACTTTGAATTTTCAAAAAATCATAGATCCTCACTGGTGCATCCGATTCGAACGATCAAAAAACGAAATTTCTCAACTTTTTTTACACTTTGAGAAAAAAATTATTGCAAAATGGTGTGGACGTTTGGATACTGGTTTTTGATGAAAATTTTTAGTTTTTTCCTATTTTTCCCCAGAGGGACCAGTGGCATTCGATCGACTTTTTTTTTCTTCATAGGAGATATCCATATCTGATGAATAAAAAAAAAATTACAACGGAAGAGGCAATGATCAGGCCAAGAGAATTTTGTTTCTACCAAATTTCTTTTTTTTTCAGTCTTTCGGAACAGCTGTATGATTTTTAACAAGTAAAGTCACTGTTAATCGAGTTTTTTTGTTTTTTAAATGGAGGGGGACCATTCACATTGTTATAAATAATCTCCAAAGTGACCAAATTTCCTTTCGATTGGAAGAAAAACGTTGACATGGTTAAATCGAAGAATCATTGCTTTATTCCAAGGCAGGGAGAGCAATTATTGATAAAACGATATTCTGCTTCACTCAATGAAGAGGTGTTCCTAAAGAATAAAGGACTCAAGTCACGGAAAAGACATTGATCGAGGTTTCAGAAATGGATCAGCACAAATTGACGAATTGTTGGTAAAGAGTGGAATATTTTCTGGTATTGTGAGAGTAATACTGATTCTGTTCTATGTTATATATATGTATATATATTATGTTATGTTATATTATATTATATTGCAGTAAAAGAGAACGAAAAACTGGCTTTTTACATTTTTTTTCCAGTTAAAAGGAAATTTGGTCACTTTGGAGATTATTCATAACAATGTGAATGGTGCCCCTCCATTTAAAAAACAAAAAAACTCGATTAACAGTGAATTTACTTGTTAAAAATCATACAGCTGTTCCGAAAGACTGAAAAAAAACGAAATTTGGTAGACAAAAAATTCTCTTGGCCTGACCATTGCCTCTTCCGTTGTAATTTTTTTTTTATTCATCAGATATGGATATCTCCTATGAAGAAAAAAAAAGTCGATCGAATGCCACTGGTCCCTCTGGGGAAAAATAGGAAAAAACTAAAAATTTTCATCAAAAACCAGTATCCAAACGTCCACACCATTTTGCAATAATTTTTTTCTCAAAGTGTAAAAAAAGTTGAGAAATTTCGTTTTTTGATCGTTCGAATCGGATGCACCAGTGAGGATCTATGATTTTTTGAAAATTCAAAGTTTGGAAATTATTATCTCAACACTCGTCAATGGTGGGGCGATGAAAATTGGCAGAAATGTTACTTATATACAGTAGTTTAAGATCATAATGTTGAATATTTTTTTTTGAATTAAAAAAAAACTAGGGTGGCTGAGTTGACATGGAATGTCCCATATAGCAAATGCTACTATAGCTTCAACACCGTGTTCTATATTGCAGAACATGAATCCTCAAATTTTTACATAGTGGTGGGGAATGGACCCACATCCTGTTATGTCCTGTGCCATTTCAGTCAGTTCCGGACTATTATTGTGGTGTCGCGAAGAGTTTCAACATCGTTAGTTTACAAAATCAGCTTTAAACAGAATCAACGTATGTTATACAATAGCTTTAAGGGGGTATATACACCTTTGAATTTTGAAAAAATCAATATTTTTTTTTTTGCGTTTTTGGAACACTAGGGATGTAAACTATCTGTAAAAAAATCATCATGTGAAAATACGCAAAAATGAAGAAGTTACAGCCATTTAAATACAACTTCGAAATTAAAAAAAATCGATTTTTTTTTTTTTGCGTTTTTGGAACACTAGGGATGTAAACTATCTGTAAAAAAATTATCATGTGAAAATATGTAAAAATGAAGAAGTTACAACTATTCAAATCCCAACGTACACGTTTCACGAATCCCGCTCAAATCCTGTCATTCTCTTGTTGTCTGCTAGCATTATTGCGTCTCCGACAATTGATCTCGAGAATAAAACTTATTTGCGACTGTAAAGTTTCAATTGATTTGAAAAGTATGAGTACCAAGGAAGAGAGAAACTCTTGGAGCGATGCGAAACATTCGGTTGGACGCGCCAAGAAGAGAAACAGATCTTTTATCGGGAAACAACGACACTCCGACGAGCGTGCCAATTTATTTCAGAGACCGTCCAGCGCATCGTCCAGTAAAATCAGCGACGACGAGTATATTGAGAACAACGAACAGGGGTATATGCTTTTTGATTTGGCTATTCTTTTTCAAAGTTTGCAGGACAACCTAAGTTGCAAAAGATGTGGGAGTGCTATCGTTATGAGAGAGGTTAGGATTCACGGCTTAGGTGGAACCTATGAAATCAAGTGCGGTAAGTGTCCTGTCAGCTCTAAGTTCAACACCTCCAGAATGGTTGGGAAGAAGAACAACGTTTTTGAGATCAATCGACGAGCTGTATTGGCAAGCAGGAGCCAGGGTCTGGGTAGCGTAGGACTTGCTAAATTCTGTGGATTGATGGACTTACCACCTCCCATCAAACAATCCACTCATAAAAAGGTAATTGATAAAATAGTCAAGGCAACAACTGATGTGGCAAGGGAGACGATGCGTGCGGCTGTCGAAGAAGAGATAAAGACCTCGAACGAACCACTAGCCCGAGAGATAATCGTGCAGTGTGACGGAACCTGGCAGAAGCGTGGATTCAGCTCTCTGAATGGGGTGTGCGCAGTGATTGGGACGAATACAGGTAAAGTCTTAGATATAGAAGTCTTGTCGCGTTTTTGTAAGGCGTGCTCAAGCTATAAGGGTCAGAAGTCTGGAGATCGATGGAATTCTTGGTACCAGAACCACAAGAGTAGCTGTCAGGCCAATCACCACGGATCATCTGGAGCAATGGAAGTCACCGGCATGGTGAGAATTTTCAAACGTTCCCAGGAACTACACGCAGCTAAGTACGTTGGGTACATTGGCGACGGTGACACCAAAAGTTATTCCAGTGTCGTGAAGGCGGAGCCCTATGGACCAGACGTGAAGATCGAGAAGTTTGAGTGCTGTGGTCACGTTCAGAAAAGGTTGGGGACATGGATGAGGAAACTGAAGTCTCGGCTCAGGGGACAGAAATTATCGGATAGCAAAACCATCGGAGGCAAAGGTAGGCTAACTGACAAAGCTATTGACCAGATGCAGTCTTACTATGGAAATGCGATACGGAACAACCCCGAATCAGTTCAAGGTATGAGAACAGCTATATGGGCTATATGGTACCACAAGTCCTCGACAGATGAGAAGCCGCAGCACCATCTCTGCCCGGAGGGTCGGGACTCTTGGTGTAAGTATCAACAAGCAGTGGCGGCCGGAACAGTCGATAGGTTCAAACACCGGGCTAATCTCCCAGAAGCTGTGATGGAGGAGGTCAAACCAATCTTCGTTGATCTCAGTGACGAGGCACTACTGAAGCGCTGTGGAGGTAAGACGCAGAATGCGAACGAGTCCCTGAACAGCATCATTTGGAAGCTTTGTCCTAAGACATTATTTTCAGGTCGTGACGTCCTTCAAATTGGAGCAAACATTGCAGCGATTACCTTCTCCGAAGGTCAGCGAGGTATGTTAAAAGTCATGCAAAAACTTTCAGTAGAGCCAAGACGCCACGCCATCGCTGCAGCAAAACTACAGGACTTGGCCCGAATCAAAGCTGCTGATAGGCGAGCGGAGCAGAGGACGAAGGAAGCTCGTGTTGCTCTGAGGCAACTACAAATGAACCAGCAGGAGGAAATCATCGAGATTGAAGGTAGCAGTTATGAGCCAGGTGGTTTCTAGAAATAAGGTGGCTCACGACGTAGGCAACGTCGCAAAACAAGCTTTTAACTTCGCCTGTGTCGGTCCAAAGCCCGAATCAAAAAGAAGGATGGAAAACTATTTTGACTTCCTCGAAAGAACAAAGAGAAGTCTCACAGTAGTTTATCGGCATCCAAAACCACAAATATAGTAATAAAGTTTAAAAGTTAATTTCTGAACAATCACTATTTTGACCGGTTGTCGTAAAGAATAAAATCAACCGTTGGACCGATCTTTGATTTTTTGGTCTTGAATTATTCATGAGAGATGCCTCTATCAGATGAACATAGAACTTTTTGATAAACCCATTTTTAGCTGAGATAATAGAAAAATGAGCCAAAATTTTTGAAAAAAAAAAAAAAAAATCGAAAAAATTCAATAACTCAAGTGATTCTTGCAATATCAAAAAGTTCTATGTTCATCTGATAGAGGCATGTCTTACGAACAATTGAGGACCAGAAATTCAAAGATCGGTCCAACTCTGGTTCTGATTCTTTACGACAACCGAGTGATTTTGTCTTTTTATGTCTTGAGCGTAACCACTATTAGCATGAAAGTAATACATGATGTAAAATATGGATAATGAGGGTCAAACCCTCCTCAAACATGATGATTTTTTTCAATTTGTTCCGAGTCTTCAAGTTGAAGAAAAAAAAAAAATTGTTTTTCATAAATTCAACCCATTTAAAGGTGTATATACCCCCTTAAGACACCAATTGATTCTTAATTACCGACTCCTCAATAAACGTGCCTCATATGACGAATATACCTGTGGTCCGAAAAAAATCGTAAATCTCTGTGAAGAACCGAAAGCGATCTCTTTTAAAGACCTATCATTCCTGAACAAACAGTCTATTTCTCATGTCACCAGTTGGGTAGTTGTAAGAGAAGATGGAATAACCAAGGGCTCTACCATAATAATTCCAGATGAAGAAGGACCGCAATTTTATGATGTGCAATTAATATTTATAAACAGAGAAAATAAGATTGTCATTATTACTAAAAAAACGGCTGGATTGTTTTTTTGATGCACATACCCAGTCATATAAAATTATTGATATAAATGCACACGAATGGGTATCTCTGCATCAAAAAGATTTAGCCGGCACGGTTGTTTCATATAAAAACATTTTGAGCGATGGTTACACGTACATCGCGAAACTGTAAATGTTAATTTTTTAATTAAAAATAATAAAAGAAGTATTATGTACCTTAAATATTCGAAATATTACTATCGACAAAAGAAAAAGAAAACCCCCCACCCGTAGATTGGGGGAGACCGAGGAAAGTAGTGACAGAAGTGAGTTGTGACGAAGCCGATTATCTCTGAACCTATGACAGTTAGCGAGCTGGCAATAGGTTCAGAGAAGATCTGCTTTGTCACAACTCACCTCTGTTACAAACCTCCTCGGTCTCCTCTAGCATAAATTATTACATTCGTATTTGGATTTTCTCTATATCGGTATAATTTGTTACATTACATTGATTTAGTATGTTTCATTGATCTACTATGAGAGCACCTCTCATACTGATTATGGTACACATAATTACAGTGGCGTAGCTAGGTGTTCGGCGCTCTGGAGCAGATTTGTCGAAGCGCCCCCTGGGTCTGGGGTGTTTTGCGCTTCGCGCTTCGCGAGATTAAAATATAAGGAATGGACAATACATACAGATATATTATATACATAATACGGACATGAATAAAAATATAGTCTTTATTAATTATGGAACGAATATATCACATATTTCGGAGGAAAACTTTTAGTATTTGCGTAAAGCGGCGTTCATTAAGGCGATAAATACGAGTTTCGGAGTTTCGATGTATGTGGCACGAAAAAATCAGTGCATAATTAAAAAAAAAAAAAAAATTCGACAGTGTGGCGCCCAAGAAGACTAGAGAACAGGAGACTGAACTCCTATCAAAATCTGAGTTTGAAGTGGGCCCGTATATGGCAGCCGCCTGGCGGCGCTGCTAAGCGACGAGTACCGGCGCAATCCAATACTGCGCATCTGTACATTCATTTTGTTTCTAGCTGCGCGTCGCGTATACACGTAACCTCAAACTGTACGAGCAAGAAGACTTGCACAAGTTAGGATTTTTCCTTGACGGGGGAGACTCGAATTATTTGACTGCGCAGTACCGCATTGCGCATGTGTCCTGTGGTGTTCACATCTCTAAAAGCGGTAGTTAGTTTTAAGTATAGGTAAGGTAGAGCAGAATGTAGTTAGACGGTAGCAGCGCTTCTCGCTACGTCCGTTGTGGCGTCTATCTAGACTTTTATTAGCCGAGTTAATATAGCCTTACCGTTAGATTTAAGATGATTGGAAATTAGTCCTCCATGAGCCATGTTACTGTAAAGACTGAAATTATATTTAATAAATTTTATCGTACCGTTTCGTTATAAATTTAAAAATGCATCTCATGTGACTCAATCATTCAGCCTGCCTAGTTCCCGTCCACGATTCCCTACAGTAATAAATTTGGTGACCCCGACGTGATATAAACGCAACGAAAAAAGAACGACGTGTCCTGTATTCCCGAAAAGTGTGAAACCGCGTGTGCGCTATCGACGGCCATAAGTGTCGATTACACCTTGCACTCCTTTTCGTGAACTATACCACGTGCATTTTTTGTGAACAATTAATTATTACAAATTTCATTCGGACAGAGTTTGTGAAATTAGTTGGGAATCGTAGAATTAGTTTGCAGCTGAATTTTTAACTTTTTGACTACGTCAGGTATCGGCACCGATCACGAGGCGTAAAACTCGTTCGTGTGTGTTTCCCGTCATCCCGTTACTTCGAGTGTAATCATCGCTTTTTCTTACACCCGAATATTACGAAGACTTTTCCGACTACCTTTCGTTCATTATTTTTGTGACTTATTTGGTTTTCATCCCGTAATCATGACTAACCCGCCTTCTGAAATATACATGTCTCGTATCGCAAAATTACCACCATTTTGGAAACATGAACCGGCAGTTTGGTTTTTTCAAGTTGAGGCAGCCTTTGCGATCGCTCGAGTTACAACGGACGAAACCAAATATCAATATTTACTTGCTCATCTTGACCCCACAGTGTTACCTTTTGTTACCGACATTATTCAAAATCCACCAACGGACAACAAATACGAGGCGATTAAGACTCGGATTTTGAACTCGTTCGCCGAATCGAAGGAGAGCAAAACCCGACGACTGCTAAAAGGACAGCTGTTAGGTGATCAGAAACCATCACACTTCCTGCAGCACATGCGAAACCTCGCTGCTAATCAATGTGACGACGCTCTTCTTAGATCCTTATTTTTGGAGCAACTTCCACAACGAGTGAGCGCAATTCTCTCGGCATCTACAGAGGAGGATTTGAGTAAATTGGCTCTCTTGGCAGATAAGATCCTGGATCTACAACGTCCCGCTCATATTAATGCTGTGATTGATCCCGTTGCGGATAGCCTTCATAATGAACTCATCAAACGTGTTGAAGCATTGGCAACTCGTTTTGATCAGTTTGTTAAATCTGGTAACCATCAATCCCGAGGAAACAGCAGAAATAGGTCCCGATCGAAATCTCCGTGGCGTGGTAACAACAACAACAACAATAATAATAATCAAAAAAACAATAACGGTAACGGTAACATTAGTGAAAGAGTGTGTTTTTATCATAAACGGTTTGGTACGAAAGCTCTAAAGTGTCATCGTCCTTGCGCATGGTCTTCCCGCGAGAACATTTCGGAAAACTAGCAACGTCGTTGCACATTGCGGCGGTAAGCGACGACGTTTTTAAACAATCCCGCCTATTGATATACGATAAAGAAACCGGACAATCTTTTCTCGTCGATACAGGGGCGGATATATCTGTGATACCCCGCGGCAGTGCAAACGGTGTTAGTTCTACTCCATCGTCATTTAAACTGTACGCTGCGAACAATTCCGTGATAAATACTTATGGACAAAAACTCGTATCGTTAAATTTGAACCTTCGTCGCAAATTTATGTGGAATTTTACAGTGGCTGATGTATCCCGTGCAATTCTTGGTGCAGACTTTCTTTCGCATTATGGACTACTAGTAGATCTTAAAGAAAAACGACTTATCGACACTGAGACAAATCTGTTTTCTATCGGTACTGTTGCTTACGAAGCATATTCTTCTATTTCAACTGTTTCAGATGATACACCTTTTCGCGAGCTTCTCAGTGAATTTCCAGAGATCACAAGGCCTTTCAAATTCACTGAAGTTCCGGCGCATGATGTGCAACATCATATAGTCACGAAAGGACCTCCTATCGCTGAACGTGCTCGGCGCTTGACTGGTGAAAAGCTCAAAGCAGCAAAGTTGGACTTCGAAGATATGATGTCTCGAGGAATCTGTTACCGATCAGACAGTCAGTGGGCTAGTCCTCTTCATCTCGTCCCGAAAAAGTCTGGAGAATGGAGAGCATGTGGAGATTACCGACGTCTCAACTCCGTAACTGTTCCCGATAAGTATCCTATCCCGCATCTACATGATTTTTCATACAAACTTCGTAACTGTACAGTATTTTCAACAATCGACCTCACTTGCGCCTACCATCAAGTACCTGTCGCACCGGAAGATCGACCAAAAACAGCCGTAATAACTCCATTTGGACTATTTGAATTTAGTGTTATGACTTTTGAACTATGTAATGCTGCTCAATCATTTCAAAGATTTATGGACACTGTTATTCGTGGTTTGGATTTTGTTTTCTGTTATATCGACGACATCCTAGTCGCATCGAGGGATTCTGAAGAACATGAACAACATCTACGTATTCTTTTCGAAAGACTTAAGGAGTACGGGCTCTCGATTAACGTCGCGAAGTGTGTTTTCGGTAAAAAATCAGTTCGCTATCTCGGGTATGAGATTAATGAGTTCGAAACTCGTCCTCTTCCCGATCGTGTCGCGGCAATCCTTGATTATAAAAAACCTGAAAACATTTCACAACTTCGTCGTTTTCTCGGTATCGTCAATTTCTACCCCCGATTTATTCGAGATGCCGCACGTCCTCAAGCTTCACTTAACGCTTACCTTGCTGGTGCAAAAAAGAAAGATAAACGTCCCGTCAACTGGACTCCCGAAACAGAGAAAGATTTCCTGGACTGCAAAACTCAACTAGCAAACGCATCTCTTCTTGCTCATCCTCTCGAGAATGCTTCACTGGCTCTTCAGACGGACGCGTCTGACACGTCAATGGGTGCTGTTCTGGAGCAGTATAGCAACGGAAGATGGGAACCGCTGGGTTTTTACTCCAAAAAACTTTCTCCCGCTCAAAGGAAGTATAGCACATATGACCGCGAACTGCTTGCTATTTTTTCCAGCCTCAAGTTTTTCCAGTTCATGATTGAAGGACGTTCTCTTCTCATAAAGACAGATCACAAACCGCTCGTCTTCGCCTTCAAACAACGTAGCGATTAAGCTTCACCACGGCAACTTCGGCATTTGGACTACATCGGACAATTCACAACCAATATCGTCCACGTTGGCGGTATCGAAAACGCCGTAGCGGATGCTCTCTCGAGGATTGAAACTGTCGACATGCCAACTCTATTCTCGACCGACGATCTTGCTAAGGCTCAAGCAGCAGATGAGGAACTTCAAAATTTGTTAAATTCTAATACTGCGCTTATCCTTCGTCCCGTAAGAGTTGATAACTCCGATAAAACAATCTTTTGTGACTTTTCTAGTGGAAATGCTCGTCCCTATCTCCCGAAGACGCTTAGGAGACGTATTTTTACTACTACTCATGGCTTATCTCATCCTAGTGGCAGAGCAACGAAGAATCTGATCAAAAGAAGCTTCGTCTGGCCAGCAATGAATAAGGACATCATAGAACGGGCTCGCACCTGTCTGCCTTGTCAACGAAGTAAGGTGTCTCGATACAATCGGAACATACCGGAACACATCCCGATCCCGGATGACCGTTTTGGTCATGTTCACATTGACATCGTTGGACCTCTTCCGCCTTCAAGAAACTACAGATACTGCCTGACTATCATCGATCGTTTCACAAGGTGGCCTGAAGCCATTCCCTTATTTGATATCACTGCTGAATCTGTCGTGAACGCTTTCGTCTCGTGTTGGATCTCCCGCTACGGAACTCCCGTAACGATCACAACAGACCGTGGTTCGCAATTCGAATCTGCTTTATTCAACGCCTTGACAAAGCTCATTGGATGTGAGCGTATTCGGACCACAGCATACCACCCAGCTTCCAACGGAATGGTAGAGAGATGGCATCGTTCACTAAAGTCAGCCATAATGTGTCACGAAACGACTGATTGGGTTCAGACTCTTCCGACCGTGCTTCTCGGTTTGAGAACAAGCTTCAAAGAAGATATTAAAACTACGTCTGCAGAACTTGAATTTGGTACATCTTTACGTCTTCCCGGAGAGTTTCTCATAGATTACGAGCAAAACGACAGTCAGCAAATCTACGTTCAGAAATTACGAACATTTATGCGTAATATTCGTCCAGTCCCGACAGCGCATCACAACAAAAGGAAACCTTTCGTTCACAAAACCTTGTATGACTGCACACACGTATTTGTCAAGAATGATGCCAAAAAATCTTTGGAACAACCTTTTCAAGGCCCTTACGAAGTTATGGATCGTATTTCTGACGTAGTTTTCAAAGTTCTGGTCAACGGAGAACCTGTTACCATCTCTACCGAAAGATTAAAGCCCGCATTTTTCGAAAAAACAGACGACATCATCAACGAAGAAGCTCATCAAGAACTGGAACCTCAGCAACCCGAAGATCAACCGATTAAAGTCATCGTTCAACCGACATCTTCGAAACAGAAGCAAACACCTCCCGTAACACAAAATTCCGTCATTCCACAGAATGCAGTCCCGTCAAAAACAGTTCTTAAAAAAATTATTACCGTACCGCTAACACCTCTTACCTTAACTTCCCGTCCCGACGTGCCTCCACGTACTTATGTTAATCGTAACAAGAATAAAAATGTTAGTTTCGCAACCTAATTCGGTTGCTTGGAGGGGGGTAGTGTGGTGTTCACATCTCTAAAAGCGGTAGTTAGTTTTAAGTATAGGTAAGGTAGAGCAGAATGTAGTTAGACGGTAGCAGCGCTTCTCGCTACGTCCGTTGTGGCGTCTATCTAGACTTTTATTAGCCGAGTTAATATAGCCTTACCGTTAGATTTAAGATGATTGGAAATTAGTCCTCCATGAGCCATGTTACTGTAAAGACTGAAATTATATTTAATAAATTTTATCGTACCGTTTCGTTATAAATTTAAAAATGCATCTCATGTGACTCAATCATTCAGCCTGCCTAGTTCCCGTCCACGATTCCCTACAGTCCGACGCTTAGTAGCGACACCAGGCGGCTGCCATGTACGGGCCTACCCCCACTACCCGAGTTCAGTCTCCTGTTCTCATGGACATAGGAATACTAGGGACGGAGTGTTTCGCCGAGGGGGGGAAGCCAGTGCGGGGAGGGTGCCGAGGTAAAGTGTGCCCACTTTTGATTGGCTGCAAGTCTGCGCAAGCGTAGTGTCCGAAGACTGACACGCAGAGAGAGACTAAACAATGCAATACTTTCGTAAAACGCGGTACTGAGCATGCGTATTCCCAAAAGTGGGCACACTATCATGGCGGACCCCCCCTCATTCTGGCTTCCATCCCTCGCCTATCCATCAAGCTTACGCTCCGTCCCTAGTATTCCTATGTCCATGCCTGTTCTCTAGTCTTCTTGGTGGCGCCCCCCTGGGGCTAGCGCCTGGAGCAAGTTGCTCCCTTCGCTCCCCGTAGCTACGCCACTGCATAATTATACTTCAGAAGGACACACTATCATAATGGATGAATAGCTCTGCAGAAAGTATGACAACTTCAACTATACTGGTTTTTCTTGAGTTCACTACTCTTTAAAATGAAGACTATAACACGATAGGAATTTCTTCACTATTACTTATGATTATAACTGCTAGAATGTGCACTGCGATAAAGTATGAGAATCATTATCATATTTGCGGAATACATCTTTTTTAATATACCTATTAGTAATAGTTACTATACAATTGTGACATATGTTGGTACAATTTTTTCTCCATGTATAAAAGCACAAAGAATACCTATAAGTACAAGTCAATTATTTAGTTTCATCGTAATGTGATATATTTGAAATATATTTGCCTAGCTTTTTATTGTGTTCGAAATATCTGTAACCCTGATAGGGATTTATTCTGCGGGTGCAGAGAATGAGGCTGATTATTTAACTTTATAACGGAACACGATGGACTGTTGAATCAGGGTTTCGTTAAAGCAAATATATATATTAGACCTAGAAGGATTCTTTCTGTATAAGTAAGAATATTTTAATTCTGTTTTGAATGACGTGATGTTTCAGAGAATGTATAATAGCCTGTTTTTTAAAATAATAAGCCTTTTTTGATTATTCAAATATGTATTAGCCCAATAAGAATTTTGCAATACTATGCAAGGATGCAATAAGCATGTATGTCATATATCCATACTGAATAAAAAAAATTTACTTGTTTTATAAATAACTTAAATTTTTTTTAGATTGTACCTTACAGTCGCGAATCGTATTTTATTTAACATAGTATACAGGGTGCGCCAAAATTAAGTGCGTAAAATGATAGGGGTAATAGAGGAGGTCGAGCTGAGTAAATCGACCCCAAGAACATGTGGTCTCCGAAGTCGCGTTCGCGAAATACGGCACGTTAAAAAATCTCGCTACACGCCGGAATTTAGGCAACCGAATACACAGCAGGCAGCGGTTAGCAGTATTGTTGATAAGCGCGCTCGACTGCTGATGTAAACCATACACTTTCAAATCTACGAATTTCGAACGTCAACACACTTGTCATACAATTTTTCATCTAGCTTGGTTACTTGTTGTTATGTTTATGTGTAAAATTGAATGCCAAGAGTGTTGACATTTGAAATTCGTAGATTTGAAAGTGTTATGGTTTACATCAGCAGTCGAGCGCGCTTGTCAACAATACTGTTAACCGCTGCCAGCTGTGTATTCGGTTGCCTAAATTCCGGCGTGTAGCGAGATTTTTTAACGTGCCGTATTTCGCGAACGTGACTTCGGAGACCACATTTTCTTGGGGTCGATTTACTCAGCTCAACCCTCTCTATTACCCCTATCATTTTACGCACTTAATTTTGGCGCACCCTGTATATGTATGAGAAATACAGCGTAAGGTTCCAAGACATGCGCAGATTAAAAAAAGCAATTTATTATTTACAACTGGTATTATATACCGTGACAATTCCGTGAAAGTAACCGGTCCTATGTTAGGTATCTCCCGAAAGCTACCGAATGGCAACGCTGTTGAAGTCATGGAGTGAACAAACGACATATCCACAGAGACAGACGTCAGACGATCAGAGGACGCAGCGTTAGCTGTCACTTCGTCGGGTTAGAATGAACTGTCAATGAGATATTTGAGGTTGATCGTATAATATAACCTAATTAGACAACGGAAATTGATATCTATTCGTAAAGAAGTGATAATGAATTGGTAAATTGATCGCAGATGTTGATTTCTGTTCATTTGCAACATTATTTGGTTATAAATAACTGTCGGGATGAAATTCACGAGTCTAATTTTGATAAAGGTACATAACCAACCAATATCAAACGATATTATTCCGTAATAAAGTCATGATAAAGCTATGAATTGACGTAGATATCAATGTAGCATATAATATGTCGAAGATTTCTTGTAGATTCCCCATACGGCACGAAATATTTCTGAAATATTGCAATTACATAACAATGTTTCAGATCCATAACATATTCCGGCAATATGTCTGCAATATTTTGAAATATTTCAATTGCAATATAACATTCCCAATATTTCAGAAATATTTCATAAAGGTGTGAATTGCAATATAACATTTTCGATATGTCGGAAATATTGCGAAAATACGTAAAGCGATGTATAATATTGCACATATTTAGGAAATATTTCGGAGAGGTGTGAATTGTATTATAACATTTTCGATATGTCTGAAATATAGCGAAAATACGTAAAGTGATGTATAACATTGCACACAATTCGGAAATATTTCATAAAGGTGTGAATTGCAATATAACATTTTCGATATGTCGGAAATATTGCGAAAATACGTAAAGCGATGTATAATATTGCACATATTTCGGAAATATTTCGGAAAGGTGTGAATTGCAATATAACATTTTCGATATGTCTGAAATATTGCGAAAATACGTAAAGTGATGTATAACATTGCACACAACTCGGAAATATTTCATAAAGGTGTGAATTGCAATATAACATCTTCGATATGTCGGAAATATTGCGAACATACGTAAAGCGATGGATAAGCTCGCTTGAAATTGCCATTCCCAGTTTCGTCACTGGTGGCGCTGTATGTCTTCACCCAAATGCGCTCAGCGCTGCCGCTAGTCGCTACACTCTGCACACTCTAGTGGCAAGAAGTAACGTGTTTGATGCCTCGAACCTCAATACACATGCAGTGAAATTCCGCAGAACTCTCGCAAGATCAAGTTTGATATCTGGTAAGTAAAAGTTGAATTCACCATAAAACCATACAAATTTAGATCAGATTCAATGCTGTTCCGTTCTTTTCTTGACTAAAATAATGGTATGCCCCACGTGGCAATGGCCACCGTCCCCTACGTGTTTAGCGATGTGCAAATGAAAATGGCAGCTTTTAGAAGCTTATTTGTTATTGTACATAAATAAAGCATGTAATGTTTCGTCGAGGCGACAGCAAATAGGACATTTGCATTAAACTAGTTTTACAGTGCGACTAATGATGTGGATTTCAATCCATGGTAGATACTAAGATACCTCGGCTGAAGATTAGAGATTAGTCTGGCCATAGGCCTCTTGGATACATATACATGCTTAGTTAAATGAGATTGTGTGGCGTGTATATGCATGGAAAAAACGACTCAGTATCGCCACAAAACTCCGCAAGGCAGCGCTGATAAGCGTATACGTACACGGGTTTCACACACACTAATAACACGCATGACTGTTATCCAAGAGGCCTATACAGACACCGCGCGTGGGTCCGAATCAACCTCACCGTTCGTCGCTCTCTCGGTTCACGCCAATTTCGACAGGTAATTCAATCACTTTTCAATTTTTTTTTTTGTTCATATATAATTTTACATTGTTTGAACCGTTACACGTATAATTATAAATCTAGCATTTCTATTATTTCTGCTATTATTACGGAATAGAGTACAGAATTTCGAAAAGTAAGAATATATTTTGACGTCCGCCCTAGTGAAACGATTGTGTATTGCGCCATACGGAATGGAACAACTGGACCTGTCAATAATTTCATTCAATGTTCGAGAGACTCTGTTCAAGCTTGCTTGCGCCAAATGAATTCTCAAAATAAATGTGAACTAATATGTTAGTTTAATATATGATAGTATTTTCTACAACTCGTGACAACACCATGGAGTGATGACTTGCGTGCGAGCACAGAACTCGTATCTGACCCGCCTTTCCAATTTCAATGCAATTGGTTCTCGGAGAGCTGTAATATTATCATCTGATCATTTTTTACGTTTTTTTTTCCAAGAACCATATTCTCTATCTCTATTATCACTCATAGTCTCTGCGACCCTCAAATAAATTCAGAACATAGAACAATGTACAGATTTGTCATGCGATGAGGTATGGTAATATGAAGGTAAGAGTGGGACGATGAGCAATAATAGTCGACAATTCGCACAAGCACCTCGAAGAGGTACCTTTACAGAATACCGACATACTAACAAGTGAATCTGAATTGTTTTATAAAATATTACCTTCTGCCGCATATTCTTTGTGTTCAATGTATTTGACACGACAATTTTATTCAATTGAACCGCATTTTAACATCAAGTTCAAAAATCAGTCAGTAGCGGTGACAATTGTTTTATTTCTCAAAATCAAGTCAGGTAGATTTTACAGTATTCTCATGCACAGTTTGTTTTTGGCACAGCATTGAACCACGTCGATAGTTGTTTATCACCAATGATAGCCAGGACTTACGGGGTTCTGCTTCTAATTGATTAATTTTTAATCTCAATGGTTTTGAAGGTATTTCAAGGTGTTACGCCTAAATACACGTCAACATAGCTATACAACTAATTTGAGTTCGAAAATACAAAACGGTGGTATAATAGCACTTGCGACCTCATGGCGTTGGACATGCCGCATGCTCGCAATTGGAATAAAAATCCAACCAATAGTGTCCGACCTGACCGTGCTTTTTTTTTCCTATCCAGAAAATGACGCGCAAAAGAAAAAGTCATCATTTTTATTCAGCCAGACATAAGCGTAGACTTATTCGACAAGAAACAATGTCAAGTGTATCTAGAATACGGCAAGCGGTATTACTAGAACGGGCCAGCTCGTCCCACCAAACCGAACCAGTGTCAAGCCCAGAAAACGTCAATGTCAATCACATCATCAGTCCAAACATTGAAGGCACACAAATGTCAATAGTAGAAGAAACACAGACTGACAATATGGAGCGAAGTACAGATAGTGAAAGTGGTACGGCGATAGTCAATAGTAGCCATAACAATGATAGTATTTCAGGCGACAGTTCAGACATGAAGGCAAACGTAGATGCGCATGGTCGTGAAGGTGCACATGATGTTGGAAATGTTACCGAAGCATGCCATGAATCGAATTCGAATGATTCTAATGATTCAAATCCTTCGGACGAACCAAGTGATTCAGCTCACACAAATGATTCGATCAATGATTCAAAAGAATCACAGGAATCAATTGATAGCGATGATTTGTTCCTCAGAGAATTTCACCAGTGGATATGCACTTACAGACCTCCAAGAGGTTCCCTTAACGCATTGCTAGGTATTTTAAGGAAACATCTGAATACAAAATTGCCGAAAGATTACAGAGCACTTCTCAAGACTCCCCGATCTACGGAAATTCACTCTATTGCTGGTGGCCAATATTGGCATAATGGTTTAGAAAAAGTTGTGAAATCTATTGTACAAAAGCAATTGAAAGTTGGATATGATATTAAGAAGATTGATTTGTTAATAAACATTGACGGCGCTCCGATGGGAAAATCATCACAAAACAGTCTGTGGCCAATCTTGTGCTCCGATAACGTTTTGAAAGAAGTTTATATTGTTGGTGCGTTTTTTGGAGAAGGAAAGCCGAATAATGCGAATCAGTTCTTAGACTTATTTATAAACGAAGCAGTTGCTTTGACAAGTAATGGAGTTTTGTTTGATAATGAACGGTTCAATGTTAGAATTCAAGGTTTTATATGTGACGCGCCTGCCAAAGCATTCATTTTACAAGTGAAAAATTTTAATGGATATAATAGTTGTACAAAATGTACAATAGAAGGAGAATATTTAGATCATACAATGTGTTTCCCATCAGCAGGCGAAAATACAACTTTGAGAACGGACGAAAATTTTAGTAATTACGCCTATCAGGACGACTATCAAATTGGACGTACAAATCTCTCAAAAATACCCCACTTAGGGTTAGTTTCGAATGTGCTACTGGATTATATGCACTTGATCTGCTTAGGGATTGTACGAAAATTAATTATGCTCTGGTTACATGGACCGCTCAGTGTGAGACTATCTGCTTATAACATAAATAGAATCTCTCGTGCATTAATCAATATAAGTCAATGTCTACCATCAGATTTTGTCAGAAAACCAAGATCTTTGAAATATGTTAAGTTGTGGAAAGCCACAGAATACCGGCAATTCCTTTTATACTTGGGTCCCATTGTTTTAAAAAACGTATTGAAAGAATCGATATATGACCACTTTCTGATTTTGCATGCTGCTGTTACAATCTTAGTTAGTCCGATATTGGCAAGGCATCCTCCGAACGTTTATTATGCAGAAGAACTCCTACAGCATTTTGTTAAACTTTTTGGGGAAATATATGGTGTTAAGTACATGTCTCATAACGTGCACAATTTACTGCATCTTGCTGAAGATGTAAGAAACCATGGCCCCTTAGATGAGTTCAGCGCATTTAGATTTGAGAATCATATGTCTGTAATCATAAAATTAACTCGGAAAGGTGAAAGACCACTCCAGCAAATAGCTAGGAGATTGGCAGAATATGAATATTTATCTGCTTGTAACACGATGGAGAAGGACACGTGTAAAACTGTACAGTTTCAGAAACTTCATTTTGAAGGTCCATTAACCAGAGATATAGGCAAAGGCAAACAGTATAAGATCATGCACCATTATTCTTATTACATAAATTGTAAAGATTCTAAAAATAATTGCATCATGCTCGAAAATGGGACCATGATAGAATGTGCCAATTTTGTGAAATGTAATAGAACATCCCACGTCGTTGGTCATGAATTGGTTGGGCTGGAAGATGTATATTCACTGCCTTGTGAATCACAAACTTTCAATATTCGCATTGTCAGAAGAAACGAAAGCCTTAAATCATGGCCATGTAATGAAATATGCCTCAAGCTCATGAAGATCCCTCTTCAACACGTTACAACTTCTCATGACAATAAAATAGCTGTGTTTCCAGTGATCCACACGTCTGCTAACTACTCAGATGCCCCGTCTGCACATGCACTTTAAGATCGGACATATTTAGGGTCTTGGCCAAT
This sequence comes from Rhogogaster chlorosoma, assembly GCA_944452935.1. NCBI lineage: Eukaryota > Metazoa > Arthropoda > Insecta > Hymenoptera > Tenthredinidae > Rhogogaster > Rhogogaster chlorosoma. The sequence continues at coordinate 19,480,071 of OX101802.1, forward strand.
CACAGATTTCTTAAATATACCCAAATATACCCGATCTTGAAGACGGGGCAATAATAATCATGTAAGTTTTCCATTACCCGGAAGGATAATGGTTATTGTACATTGTAAAGAAGATATCGCGTCTCTAATGCCATACAGGCATATCGTCGTTATAGGCCTTGATGGCATACTAATACCAAGAGGGGCTATAGTTTTTCCAAACTTTGCGTATCGCTTCGAAAACATGAAAGTCGCATAGAAAGTGAAAACAAAAAAACAGTTTTCCTACAACCAAAGGGCCTATGGCCAAAAAGATATGCCTTTTTGGCAATAATTTTTTTGTTTTTCTATTCAGAATATCCATTTCAAGTTATTCCGAACTAATTGGGCGAAAAAAAAATGAATAGGTCTTTATGGCTCTTCGGGTGGATCTATATATTCAGCGTATGCTTTTGGCCATCTTGAGATATTGACAGTTTTCAATTTTCACAGTCATTAAAAATTATATTCATAGTCGAATGATTCTAAAATTTGTTTTGAATGAAAAAGATAAAAGGTTATATTACTCGTTACTGTTGTATTAATATTATTGATGAATACGGTTAATTATTCTAGTAATTGACAACTTTAACGAAGATACCGCAACTTTAATAGAGTAATTATATTGTGAAAAAATGAACGAGATTGGTTCATAATATGATGAATATATTCATCGATTGTTATTATACCATCTTAGAGTCATAACTCGTTTTTGACAAAAAAGTCAGTTACCACCTCTGTGCTTAGCACCCCAGTCAAGGCCTTGAAAGTGCAGGTTCAAATCCCAATGTGAAAGTGTTGGAGGGAAAAGTTGACTACTTTTTGGAAATGTAATTTCTGAAAAGTGCTGAAATATTTTCCTCCGACACTTGCAAATTGAGAGTTCAGCTAGTCTCCTTGCTTCGACTTACATAAGTGCAGACACCTGACATGATGAATTTTTAATAACAGGTTCTCAATCAGTTATTGACCGTCACTCTTATGATCCTGATCTACTGCATTTCTTTAGACAAGCTGATAGTCAATCGTCACCTTCGACGAATACCGTTGCATCTCGCGGGTAACTCCAAAATCGCTCTGTAGCACTATAGACTTACGGTACAACTACAGAGCAATTTCGGAGTTCCCCGCGAGATCAGGGTTGTTACGCATATGAAAAACAGGTAAAACCTGGATAGTTCAGAGAATTCTTTACACTCTGGAATTATCAGGGAAAAATCATGGAATTTGGCTGATTCTTTGGGCTTTTTCCAGAATTCACTCGAGTGCCCTATATAAATGACTGATTGCTCAATATTCCTTGTTCTAATTAATTTTCTTTACTCGTTTGTAAGCATTTTCGTGTTTCGATGAACGCGAATAACCTTCAACGTTGGGTTTTCTCACCTAGACTAAAGTTCCTAGTCTTTCGCTAATGAAAATAAATATTTCAGACATTAGGGTTCTATGTTTGACCGTTTACTCCCTGGAATATCTCGCAAATTTAACTGAAAAACCTGGAGAAGTCAGGGAATCTTGGAGCAATGTGTAACAACCCTGGGGATGCAATACGTTATTGTCCGAAGCGACGCAATATAAATGAATGTTTTTAATCTCCGTGTAATTATCCATGAGTCTAATTACCAATTCATAGTCTCAAATATTCACATTTTTTTACATACTTTGCTTCAACAATTCGTGATTCCAGAACTGCAATAAGCCAGTGAGCACTATGTCGAGTTTCAAAATTGTCGAATTCGACGATGGGCTGTACGTAATACCATTTAGTTGGCTCAGTGATGACGACACGAAAGCTTATTGGCCCCCCTATGAAGACGTGATTAGAATTCGCAAGTTGATAGCCAACATGGAGACCCCGATAAAAAGAGATTGGGAATTGTTGGATGTTTTGGGTATACATGGATGTGCAGGTGAATTATAAACTGATAATATCAATAAAAATAGTCTGTGCTGGTACATTGCAATATTAATGCTGACTTAATGAGTCATTGCACAGACTCGTTGATACGTTCTGAGAAATGTATAAGTTATATATTATGCACTGGTTACCCAAAGGTACATATCCCGAAGCTACGGACAAACTAAAATTGATGTCCGATGCATCGGATATGGAACAATTCGCTTCCGAAGAAGCATTAAAAAAATCGAGAGCTAGGCGCCACAAGGTGTCATCCAATAGATCCCAAAGGTTGGAAGAAACAGAAGACGAGGACGTGTCGCCCGAACAAGTCAGCCGGAAGAAAACCCCACCTAAGAAACCAGCTACCTTCATGACAGTCACAGAATGTAAAAAGAATGACGGGTGTATAAAGGATACTCCTCAGACCCTGCCAGTATTATCTACTAACACCAAAACTCAGGCTGGTGAGGACTTCCAATTCTACATGATACTTTTGTTCCACCCACATGTTTCTATCTGTGTGTGTATAATTCTATATATTTTTCTTATTCATGACACAAAGTTCCAAGAGACAGAATCGCTGAGACTCAGCCAAAGAGGCGAGATAAAGATCCTGAAGATTTCTTACTTAAAGGTAAATGTCACTACCACGAAACAATTTATGGGCCAGAAATCTGTAATAATATTTCAGTAATTGAGTTACGGTGAATCATATTAAATTGGTCTTGGACAATCGGGTCGGTCTACATGTCCTTCATGTATTGTCTATCCAGATTTAAATGTATCCATAAATTATTTTGACTCGAAATTCTTTTATTTCAGAATTTAATGTGGAGCTGCTACGCACCCTGAAACAAATTCATGAAAAACTCGATTCTATCGACTCACGCATGAAAGTCCTTGAAGAACGAGATATGAGGACGGCAAATCAAGTTCTGGAAGTTGGAGATAACAATCCAGAGAGAGAGCCAATCGAAGACCTTCTACCAATAGCAACGCTCTTGCAATTCGATGAATTAGAGAAGAAATTAGAGGAGAAGAAATTTGCATCACAAATGGTAAAAGAATCGAGTTACTATTCTATGGAAATTGAATTCGTTAAACTAAATTAGTCTTGAACATATTATATGCCATTACCCAATCTCACATGTATTTGGCAATAGAACCGCTCTGATCTGAAGTGACAAGAAAACAAAATGTAAAACCTGCGTGTATCAAATTCATAGTGTTGATAATTGATTGAATATTATTCATATGAATAGTTGAAAATTTTGAAATAACTATAGCCAAATCTCCATCCGAGTTCAATAAGGAATATCGAATTAATTTGAATACAAGCTGTCTTATACAGGCTGACCCAAAACTCCTGCATCATCTTTAACAGGCAGGTTCCTTATCGAATTCCGAGATGAAAGTCCCTTTACGAAAATTCTCTAAGGCCAACGGTTCTCGAATTATTAAAGATCGTGATTGACCAATCCGATCGTCTTTCTAGTCAACCGCTTCATAGTTTCAGCGGTCCAGGTCATCCGGTCCATAGTTGGGGTCATAGAGAGACGCTCTGATAGGTCAATTGCGATTTTGATTAAGTAGAGAACAGTTGGCCTTGGAGGGTTTTTGTGAAGGAACTTTCGTCTCAAAATTCGACAAGGAACCTGCCTGTTCCGGGTGGTGCGGGAGTTCTGGGTCACCCTGTATAGTGTATAATGTTTGAATTCAATAGTGACTTCTGGCGCTTATGGTTCCTCAACATCAGGCAGGTAAAACATACAATGACTATAATAAATATACTATTTCACATTGCAGGTGAAGGTTACTCAAAATGTTTTCTTGATAGAAATGTTGCCTGCAGCTGTAAGCAATTTTATTACTTCTGTGTGTATGTGTGTTGGAGCAATGTGTATAATTCATGTTTGTTGTGAAGGCTTGGAGAAATCTTCCTTCTCAAAATGTTTGCATATCGTTTCTATCTGAATTTATTTAATTATCAACTGTAGTCAGTATTCCGAAGGTTATTATATAGCGCCGAAGAGATTATTTCATCGACTTGAAAAATGCAAAATAACACGAAGAAAAAAAAAGTAGAAGTAACGCTTGCATTTGAGAACGATAACAGACTACGGGACTAACCCAACTAATTTATGTACCTAATTTGTATGATTTTGAAAACTATTAAGTTCCATACACAAAAATACAGCATAATCTTAGTCTACCATACATAAAGTATACTAAACCAAATTAATGATCACATATTATTGGGGCTCTTGATTATTCTGTTTTGCAGCCTGCCCCGTGCATGAACTCAAATAATCTACAAATTTATGAACTATACATCTAAGTGGTGACAGGAAATTCCGGGTCATATTGAAATCTGTAGTTTTTATGTTGCTTGCGATATTTTTCCAAGTTGTGCATAATTCCCAAGTTATTGGCGATATATTCTATAAAATAATTGATCATGCATATTTTTTCAGGTGCGCTTTTTAAAATCGATCGGCGGGAGAGATACTCACAACTTTTTGGGCAACATACTGAAACGATCCATAACAAATTCAGTCGCCGTGGCGTTCAGCATGGATGGAAAAAAAAAGAAGAAACCCATGCGAAATACATTGTTTTTGAAAATGATTGTCAGTGGGTATATTTGCACTATTTACTGAGATGAATATTTTCAAAGAATAGGTTTGTTCATGTTTTATTCAGCAGTCATATTTTATTTAAGTCGAAATTATAATTTTTCCAGGAGCTGCAATGTTGCATCGACCAAACTTGGAAGAAGCTACTGCATTGAAAGACGTAAGCACGTGGCTCGCTGGAGCGCAATTAAGACTGTCAAGAGAAGAGTAAGAATCTAATGAAAAAATTATTTTTGAGGTCTACTAGCTCAATTATTTTATAGAAATACTATTTGAATCTGTCGATTCTCAATTGCATTATAGAGCCAAACTGGGAGCCAAAGAGGGAGCCAAAGAGGCTCGCGTCGAGGAAAGGAATGATCAGGACTACGACATTTGAGGAATATTAATGGAAATGTCTATGTATTGTGTATGAGAGATGTATTTGTACGGTACGCTTAATGAAATGGATTCTGAGCCAGATGTGTTCGACAATCGAAGAAACAGCTAATCGATGCTCTGAATTTTTGTAATCCAGAGCGCTGATTGGCTGTTTCTAGAATTGTCAAACACATCTGGCTCGGAATCCATTTCATTGGGCGTACATATGTTGAATTGCACGCAGAGCGGAACAAAAAAGGACCTCGATGTCACAGATTTTTCTCATTTTTGCATGACCTTTAACACCCCAGAATTAGCACTTTTTTTATATATCTAAGACATATGTATCTTTTGTTACCTATGGTGTACGAGCTTACGAAATCGAAAACTTGAACAGCTCGTACACCATAGTTAACAAAAGCTGTATATGTCGCATATACATAAAAAATACTAATTTTTAGGGTACTAAAGGTCATGCAAAAATGAGAAAAATCTGTGGCATCGAGGTCTTTTTTTGGTCCGCTCTGCGTGGAATCCATCGTATAAGAAAATGTGACACATTTTTGTGATAAACAAGTGCAATGCTGAGCGAAAAAGATTAACGCGAGTTGTTAAGACGATCATAGTTTTAAGTTTGCATTCGATTATAATTCTATGTATGGTATAGGTATTATACTAACTCGAGTATTTGATTTCTACTAGTCACCAATCCTGCTCAAAATTTCGTATACAGACGGACATGATTGCAGAAAACGCTATAGAAACTGATAGCTCGCGTATCCGTTTCCGTCCATTTCTATCTGTTCCTGTAGCGTTCTCTGCATATTCTATCCGTCAGTATACGAAATTTGTAAAAAGGAGGGCTCTCAAGTACTGTAATAAAACGTATACATTAGGGTGTTATATAAAAAAAAAAAAAAATTTGGTTCCAAACGCGCATCAACATTTCGATCGAACATCTCAAATAGAATATCTCAGCCAAATATGAGCGCTTAATATTGATATACAGAGGTTCCTGTTTTATTTTTTCCATTGTCCGTTTAATTAGCACGTCAAAAAAATCTGAAAATTTTTGGATTTAGTTTATAAATCAAGCCGCTTACGAGAAATTTTTTTTTGTTTTGAATTTTTCAATATTTAAGTGTTATTTAAATCGAAAATGGAAAAAAATAAAATAGGAACCTCCAAATATTAATATTAAGAGCTCATATTCGGCTGGGATATTCTATTTGAGATGCTCTATCGAAATTTTGATGCGGGTCTGAAAAAAAATTGTTTGTTGGAACATACAAGTATAAATAGACGTAGAAGTTCGAATAAGCGTCGAAAAAGTTAGCCTTGCATATTTTTTTTCTATTATTTCTGACAGGATGTCTAGGGTTACCTGCAGGTATAGTCGATTTTACGTATCAGGAGCCTTCAGTTCTACTAACCTGTTAATATACCTATCATTATCAGTTATTATCTATTTAATTATCTCTTATTTTTGTAAACTAACTATTAATCACCAGCGAAAAATATTGTGGAGGGATTTTGATGTATTGTGAAAAAAATATTGGTAAATACAAATCAAGTACTGCAAACAAAATACGGTTACATTTCCTTTGGTAAGACTGTCCGATTGTTTTTATTTTTATCTTCATTTTCATTTTCATTTCTTATAATATTCCAAAATTATTTCATAAACATTCCTGAAATATTTCATGAAATGTTTCTGTAAAATGTCAGAAATATATAAAAAATGTGTCCATGTCCGCATTGATAACTTACGAAATATCACCAACATATTCCAGAAATATTTCCGAAATATGTCAGTAACATTCCTGGAATATATCAGAAATATTTCACGTAATGTTCCTGTAATGTGTCGGAAGTATATCAAAAATGTGTCTATGTCCGCACTTATAACTTACGAAATATCACCAACATATTCCAGAAATATTTCCGAAATATGTCAGTAACATTCCTGGAATATTCCAGAAATATGTCAGTAACATTCCTGGAATATTTCAGAAATATTTCAAAAATATTAATTGGAAATATGTCACAAATGTTTCTGACATATTTCATGACATATTTCGGAAATATTTCGGAAATATTACGCAAGTTATATATGTGGACATAGACACATTTCTGACATATATCCGACACATAACATACATATTTCCTGTAATATTACATCAATCAAATGAAGGATTTCTGAAATGTTTCTGAAATATTTCGTGCCGTATGGGTCCTCTCTGAATCAAATCTACGTCGCTGTGTTCCTCACCATAGTTCCCGAAGAGATGCGACGAGTCAGTCAGTCTCCTGACTGAGGAACTCCTAGCTTGAAAATAATGTCGCGAATAAATATACTACATTGATATCTACATCCATTGATAGCTTTATCATGACTTTATTACGGAATAATATCGTTTGATATTGGTTGGTTATGTACCTTTATCAAAATTAGACTCGTGAATTTCATCCCGACAGTTATTTATAACCAAATAATGTTGCAAATGAACAGAAATCAACATCTGCGATCAATTTACCAATTCATTATCACTTCTTTACGAATAGATATCAATTTCCGTTGTCTAATTAGGTTATATTATACGATCAACCTCAAATATCTCATTGACAGTTCATTCTAACCCAACGAAGTGACAGCTGACGCTGCGTCGTCTGATCCTCTGAAGTTTGTCTCTGTGGATATGTCGTTTGTTCACTCCATAACTTCGACAGCGTTGCCATTCGGTAGCTTTCGGGAGATGCCTAACATAGGACCGGTTACTTTCACGGAATTGTCACGGTATACTTTTTTTCTTTTTTTTCTTCTTCTGTTTCACGAGTCACTCAAATACAAAATGTACTTATTTTATCCAGTAATAGGTAATTTTACAAGACAAATCCGATATATCCAAATTTAAGATTAAATTTAAATATTTAAAAAGTTAAAAAAAAATGTTTAACGGCAGCTGAAAATTCGTTTTATTTTCTTGGAACACAATTTAAAAAAAAAGAAAATTCAGCATATTTAAGCCCCCCAAAACTGAATTCTTTTTTAAGTATCCCGTTTTGCCCCCCCCCCCCCCTCCCCTATAATGTTCACGAATCCGTGATTTTGTACATGTGTCGTGCGTGCGTGCGTGCGTGCGTGCGTGTGAGTGAGTGTGTGTAAGGGTTTTTAAGTTTTGAAAATGTCACGGCGCGTTTCATTACTCAAATCACCCCGTAGTGTATCAATGGATTATTTTGACCTTTAGAGGCTTGTATAGAAGCCAAGCGAACCCTACGAGGGGGGGTTGGCTCATGAGAATTTGTTCAGAATCAAATATAAACTTTCTTTTCCCATATTTTCAGTCAATTCGACCGAATAATTTTTTACCATGATTTTTTAAAACTATTTGGTTAAATGTTGGAACACAGAAGACCTTTAGAAGCCAAAATCATGAGCTCAAGATAATTATTGCGTCATAGATTTTCTAATTTCATCGAAGGTGCAAAAGCTAATGAAACTAGCATATTAAGCTACACAGGTTTTACTGAGATTGCAGAAATGCAGCATGTAGCATTAAGGAAATTGGAGCGTGTCACACTAGTCTTAAATCAGTACTATATTTTGTTAGTCGTTTTTACAAATATTTATTGATGGATCGCAAAAAACGAATGCTGCTGTACACTGCAGAACATGCGTCCTTGATACGGAAAAATGTTCATTGCGATAGATTTGCAAAAATACAGCTTGTCTTAGAGTCATGTGGGGCAAGAGTGCGCATTTTTGTTTTCAATTGTTATAAAATTACAATTATTGTATGAAATAAATTTTTAAAAAATTATTCATTCAAAGACTTTATTGATTTAACAATTCCATAACATGAAATCAAATTTACTCACTTGTAATTTAAAAAAAAAAAAAATCAATCTTAGTCAGAATGCGTACACTTACCCCAATATCGGGGTATATGTGCGCAGCACTGCGGGTAAGTGTACACACTTGTAATAATTTAAACGTTAGCTTGTTTTGTATAGTGAAACTATATTTATAATGTCATAAATATTATTTTTTATCAAGACTTATCATTATTTATTTTATTTTCAATATTTATATATTAAATATATACTCTTTCACAAATACATATTTATCCCGATTTATATCGAGAATAAGGCTTAAAGTAATTAACATATATGAATCAAGATAAATTAAAACGAGATCATTTTTAACGAATATGATAAAATCTTAGTTATCAGTACGTATATATCACATATAAAAGCACCTGTTCCATAAAGAGTGCACTGTTCATGCACTAAATGTGCTTACTTTTACCCCACAACCTCATGCGCACACTTAACCCTAGTCGCCTGTACAGATTTAGGTTAAAATTACACATTGTTGCTTCATCTTACCAAGTTTTGATGTGTAATTATTAAAATCAGATACATAAACGAGCATACTTCGACAAAATTAACACTAATTACCGCAACATGAATATAAAAGTATTTCAATTGAAAATTGGAAAAAATCGTAAGAATAATAACCAAAATTTTTACGTACTAATATTACTAAAACTGCGTAACCTTGCCAGACAAGACTTCAGTCTTTTGTCCAACGTCGTAGTGATTACTGAAGGCAGTCGATTCCTCTATTCGACTGTCAACGGTTTTATAAATAATAAGCCTGCGTACACTTACCCGCTGCGCACACTTGCCCCACATGACTCTGGGCCAATTTTCAGAGACCTATATTTTCGTTGAGTTTTTTCCAGAAATAATTCGGAATTTTCATTCGATTTCGATGAATAAAGGCTTCAGTGGCGTAGCTAGGTGTTCGGCGCTCTGAAGCAGATTTGTCGAAGTGCCCCCTGGGTCTGGGGTGTTTCGCGCTTCGCGCTTCGCGAGATTAAAATATAAGGAATGGACAATACATACAGATATATTATATACATAATTCATATACGGACATGAATAAAAATATAGTCTTTATTAATTATGGAACGAATATATCACATATTTCGGAGGAAAACTTTTAGTATTTGCGTAAAGCGGCGTTCATTAAGGCGATAAATACGAGTTTCGGAGTTTCGATGTATGTGGCACGAAAAAATCAGTGCATAATTAAAAAAAAAAAAAAAAATTCGACAGTGTGGCGCCCAAGAAGACTAGAGAACAGGAGACTGAACTCCTATCAAAATCTGAGTTTGAAGTGGGCCCGTATATGGCAGCCGCCTGGCGGCGCTGCTAAGCGACGAGTACCGGCGCAATCCAATACTGCGCATCTGTACATTCATTTTGTTTCTAGCTGCGTGTCGCGTATACACGTAACCTCAAACTGTACGAGCAAGAAGACTTGCACAAGTTAGGATTTTTCCTTGACGGGGGAGACTCGAATTATTTGACTGCGCAGTACCGCATTGCGCATGTGTCCGACGCTTAGTAGCGACACCAGGCGGCTGCCATATACGGGCCTACCCCATGGACATAGGAATACTAGGGACGGAGTGTTTCGTCGAGGGGGGGAAGCCAGTGCGGGGAGGGTGCCGAGGTAAAGTGTGCCCACTTTTGATTGGCTGCGGGTCTGCGCAAGCGTAGTGTCCGAAGGCTGACACACAGAGAGAGAGATAACCTATATCACGGTCGCATTCTAATTCAGTCAACGCGGGAATTAAACAATGCAATACTTTCGTAAAACACGGTACTGAGCATGCGTATTAAGTCGGCCAATCAAAAGTGGGCATACTATCATGGCGGACCCCCCCTCATTCTGGCTTCCATCCCTCGCCTATCCATCAAGCTTACGCTCCGTCCCTAGTATTCCTATGTCCATGGCCTACCCCCACTACCCGAGTTCAGTCTCCTGTTCTCTAGTCTTCTTGGTGGCGCCCCCCTGGGGCTAGCGCCTGGAGCAAGTTGCTCCCTTCCATGGACCTAAGAAGTAAATGGGCGGAGCGTAAGCTGTGCGGGGTAACGCCGTAAGACGGAAGGGGACTGGTGGTCGATGGTGTGTTCTGATTGGTTGCGCCATGTTGAGCACCTCACTCGTAGTGTCACCTAGTGGTCACTGCTGACGTTATTGATGTAAACGAAAAGTAGATTATTGTTCTGAGTGTCATATTTAATGAGAAATAGTTGATTGCACCTGAACAATTACTTTACAATAAAATTCTAAAATCCTTAATACTCATTTCAGTGTCTACCTTTGAATTTCTTACGAAGTTTACAGTTTGCTCACCAGGTAGCACTACGAGTGAGGTGTTGCAAATGGCGCAGACCCTGAATTCCCCTTACGGCTAACAGTGAGCCACCCCGCACCCATATAGTAAGCTTACGCTCCGTCCATTTACTTCTTAGGTCCATGCTCCCTTCGCTCCCCGTAGCTACGCCACTGTTCAGTAATCACTACGACGTTGGACAAAAGCACTGATCTCTATACTAACTGGATAGAGGATGCAATGTATTCCAAATTTTTTATTTGAATAGGCCATCAGCGCCTCGGTGAGTGCTTATTGAACTAAAATGCGTCCCACTGCGCATGCGAGATGTTAATTCTCAAAATGACCGTAAAATTCGTCATTCTTGTAACGTCCGTGCGGACGCCATACTCCATTCATGCTTACCACTATATAAAATTACTAGAACCGTCTATATAACCATAGAATATATAAACGTAGAGTCAACATACGATATCAAACATTTTGTCCAAATTTAAATTACAACCTAACTGTTCATAAAATCACTAGATCTAGATTCTCTAAAGAACTTATGTCATATCCATTATATCTGACGATAGCCTTAGGCTGCATTCCCATGGGGCCGAAATTCACGGATCCGGAACGGAATCGGAAATCTAGGGGGTTTTCAAGAGCCAATCAGAGACGTTCCGGTCATTCTCTGTTGCGGGAGAATATTTTCCTACGTTCCCATGGTACGTAATTCACCGCAACGGAACGCTCAGTTGCGAATGACAGTGTTTCTTTCTACCGGTAAATTTAAAATCTATCATTCTGATTGGCTGCCGCTCGTTCCGGTATTAATAATTCCGGTCCATGGGAACCATGGACTCGAACAGCAACGGATCCGTATACTCACACAACCGTGCAGTTCCTATAAACCCGTGCTATAAACGCTATGCGAATAAAAATGGATTCTGAAACACTTTTAATGACGATCTCGGCATTATTTGTGAAGTGGAAAAGAACAACCCAGACAGCATAAAAATATTTCATAGATATGTATGAAATATGTAGAAAAATATATCGAATGTTGGTGCAATATATGTTTATATTCCAACAACGTGAATGAAATATTCTGTCAACATAAGTTGTCCCTCATTTCACGTGAAATACATATAGTTCAAATATTAAAATAATATTTCGAGAATATAGACATGGTTTTCAGATATCTGAATATTTTATAAAATATATTGTATGAATATTCATTAAATATTTCCGGTCTATAATTGATGGACTACGAGCACGCGATACGACGTGTATGGGATGAAAGCTGGAGAAAGATAATAATACGTAAGATAATTTAGTACGTATCTTTTATTTTGCATTAGAGACGAGACATCTTTTATAATTTAATTGTAATTCATTGCATTTTAACGTAATTCAGTGAAAAATGTCAATGTTTGAAAAGCATATTTTTCCGAGCATTATATGTAAAATTTCAAATATTCTTACAATATTTACATATATAAATATAAGATGCACTTTATCGAAGTATGTTTTTGAAATGATCTTATATTACAGAAATATTGTAGAAATATTCACGCATGTTTACGAACAGATATTTCAACAAAAACATAGTGAAAATATCATACCAATATATCGGATATTTTCACACATTTTCAAATATTCTCGGAATATTAAGTGCTGTCTGGGAAGACAGACTTTGGAGAAGTCTCGTGGCTGTTTCACTGTTCACACATAGATACACACATAGGGCAATCCGTCGGTTTCGTTGACGTATGACAAATGGCCGCAATGCACACGGAACGTACTGACCGGAACGTGTCTGATTGGCTCTTGAAAACCCCCTAGATTTCCGATTCCGTTCCGGATCCGTGAATTCCGGCCCCATGGGAATGCAGCCTTACTCAAATGTATTCCTTACATTAAGGATAACCATTTTATTATGAATATACGATAAGCACAACTATATAATAATACTTATTACATTAGATTAATTATAAATATTTTATTCTTGATTCTATTAATCAATCAATATGAATACTTTACATTCATATTTTATATTTGCTATTTCTTTACATATTAATCATTATAATCATCGTACTATTAGCTGAATTATATTCGATACAATTATTAATCTACTAATATTATATTTAGCTTTAAGAATATGAAATACTCAGTTAATTCAGAACCGAACTTCACAGACGCATACACAACACCCACGCATAACGTATACACAAACACTTATATACGATGCATACACAGATGTACCCTTTGCGTTCGAAGATCTGTTCTGAGATAAGAAATAATACTGAAATAATAAGAGGATATTATAATGTACCTTAATTAACATATCCATTTCTTACCATATTTTTTACTAAATATTAAATCATATTATGTAACCAATTATGTCATACAGTTCTATATCACATTATATACTCTTATGATTTCGACAAATGCTAACATTAGAATTATATACATATATTACATTATAATAATACTAATTAAAGATTATCTCTTAATAATATTTTTACTATCAATTCGATACTACAGGAATACCTATAATCAATTATATTCGCATCACGAATACCTATCAACGCATATTTTGATATTCAATATATCTTCATAATTATCCTATAATCAAGAGAATATCATACAACGAATAATTATTGGTAAACCCAATACGATTAAATCTATTCTATTCTATTCTACACGGAGAGAATTTTATAGGAGTCATTCAGCAAAAATTATAGTAATGAATGCCATACAGTATTCTACCCGTGGGATATACTTGCAATATCATAGTTCCTACAATACCGTATGTGAAATTTTACTAAGTACGTCTTACTATACACGGTATAGCAAGAATCGCCATACTGACGTAGCAGCAAGCGCTACGATGGTATACTTCGTTCAACTAAAGTACAATATGAGAAATATCGCTATACCGCATTTATTAGGTATCACTAAAGAGAGTGTAGTAATTTATGTCAAAGTGTGACATTAAAAATTGAAACACATACCATAGTCAACACTCGCATACTGCATGGTAATTGGTATCCAAGCACGATATTGGAAATTTTCACATACTGCAAAGCTTATACTCAATTATTGTGTGGTAATTCGTATTCAGATCTAATATTGAGAATTTCCTGTACTATATAATCCAAATCCACTTACTACAAACTTATATTTCCCTGACAAGGAAAGGAATAGCGCTCTGCTCTGAATCTAAATCAGTGGGAGTCACTGATTTTCGGTTATAAGTATATCACTGAACTTATTCAGTGATTATACTTACAACCGCAATCAGTCACTTCTGCCTGATCTAAATTTATATAGTTTAGCACCGGGGACTGTTAAGAAATTATAAGAACATTACACATTACGGTAGCATTGCAAATTATATTGTATTTATTGAACAAGATAGGCTGCGAAAGTCATGTTAATTAACATTATATGTTTATCTCAAAATTACATTCATTTTTCTATAATGTATGAAAATTACTACTTATACTATTTTATTCGTTCTTACTACTAACACTAAACTGCAGTCTCGTGAGATCCAGTATCACGAAACGGAAGTGGATTAATCAGATGCCGTGATAGCTGGTCGATATCGAAGTCCTCCGGTTGAAATTGTGAAACATACTGTTATTGCGAAACAAATAGGTATCAGAAATTATTTATCACACATCTTTTTTACCTCCGATACAAAACGGGAATAATGTACGAAACTGAACGATACGGTAATAACTGTTAATTTTATATGTTCATCTAAGTTGTATTCATTGTCAATCTAAAAAAGTCATCGTCGACTGGTGTGAAAATGTGTTTTCCGGTGCTCATCTCTTGTAAAGGTTCACCTTGTCCTCCATGCTGATACGGGGCTACATTCATCTCTGAGGATAATCAAATAAAATAAGCTGTTATATTACTATGGAAGCTAGGCATGCTTCCTTGACTCGGAATTTCAAAAGTGAGCCCGGCTAGGGCCTTTTTATTATCGGGGAGGTGCGTACGAAATTTCTACTAGGGCGAATACAGTAGAAGATATAATGATTGTTCAATACTTACCAAAGATTCTGCAGCTGTGAATCGATGCAAAAAAGTCTGCTGCACTTCAACGGATTATTTAAAATAATCATACGATTCGTGGTGATGCTATAACAGAACTGGCCCTCCGACAAGGCGCCGCACCGGCTTCGCTAGAAATCGGTAACTCCTATGCGGTATAGGAATCTCTGCCATATAAGCCCCATATATTGCTATACAACTTTTATGAATTACTGTACGCATAGGTAATGATACAATGCCGCTAGGGCACCAGTTAATTTGCTGAGTTGGACAAGAATACATATCTTATGTATGGTAATAATCACAATACCATTGGCACACAGTGCTATATTATTATTATGAAACATGTTATAATAAGTATTACATCGCCTCATGTTCTATCGTATTGGACGAATTATTATCGTTAGTATGGTAACGATTAGTATACGGTGCGAAGAAAGTGCTAGATTTATTACAGAATATGCAATAACGTGGAACACATTGATTCGTGTACGATGCTCTCGCAAGAATCAATGTCCCTTCTCAAGCGAATATTACCAAACTATACGGGTGAATGTGATGAATGATCAAGGCATATAACATTTCCGTATAGTGAGCAATATGATTTTGTACAGGTAAAGTGAGAATTTTAATTTAACGCATACGTATAGTAAATATTCCTTCACTCCACAAATAGTTCGTTGCTATATTCATAGTACCGGTATACATAAATATAGGATTGATCGCCATAATGCAAGTATGTCCCACGACTACTATACGAAGTATGGCAACATTTCCCATAAAATTCTCTCCGTGTAAAAACGTATGTAACAACTCAAAAACTCAACCCGGATCTTGTCAGAAAGGGGAGGAACTTTTCAGAGATCCTCCAGTAACCACCTGTTCTCTGGCCAGTGCGGTTGGGTATATAGACTAAACAATAATATGTGACCCACCATATTGTCGGTCAGAATTTCTAGAACATATTCATTTATCTTTAATTAATTAATAATCTTTTATTTTAATATAATTATATTCATTAACTGAAACCCTATGTATTTATATGATACTATTCGTTGTATTCACTAACACGAATACTTTATACTCATATAATTATATTCATAATATTCATACAATTATATTCATAATACTCATACGATTATATTCATAATACTCATACAATTATATTCATACAATTATATTCATAATATTCATACAATTATATCCATAATATTCATACAATTATATTCATAATATTCATACAATTATATTCATAATACTCATACAATTATACTCATACTACTCATATAATTATATTCGTAATATTCATATAACTATATTCATTAACTAAAATACTATATATCTATATAACTAAAACTCTATGTATTCATATAGTAATTATATTCATGTAATCGGACGATTTTCACTGAAAGAGCCCCTAGAGTCATAAAAGTTTAGTATACCAAATAACTATGTAGAAATACCAAGAACAAAGCAAACTCAAAGCCCCAGGTATAAAAAGACTGTACGAATATGCAACCGTTTCCTGACACAACAAATAAACCAGGAAGCTTATCTGATAATAAAAGACGGATTGCACGCCAAATGTTAGAGAGCTAGAAATCTTCCTCATGAACACGTGCTGATATAAGATGGAAGGAAGGATCCGCCTAGGCACAGATGCATTTCCAAGAATTACATGCATTCACCATCACATCCAGAGGAAAGGGACTGCGCTTACTCACACGCTCCTGAATCTCACACATGAGACCAAACCAATCATAGATGAAGAAAACCCCCACGTAACTAGCGTGCCCCACCCTGAGAATTGTCACCATATATGGTACCCCAATTAACCCCCTCACCCCCGAACATTAGCATATAAACCCCACCAAATGTTAGGCTCGCTCTCACTTCGTGGTTAGGCATTGTAAATATCTAAAAACTCACTTTGTGGTTTGGTACTAAAATATTTTACGCTCATTTTGTGGTTCAGAATATATTAATCTCAGTTCGAAGTTTGAAATCTACATATCTTAAATTCAGTCAGTGCATTTGTTCTCAGATAGATTCAAGTGTATCTCTTAATAATCAACTTTTCATACTTAGAACAATCAGCGATAATCATTTTTATTATAATACAAGTTTTGAAAATATTGACACCATAATTCAATATTAGAGTCGATTAAAGAACAGTGAAAATCATTCGATAAAAATAACAGTTATACGTTCAGTGAATAAAACTAATTATAAAGAGTGAATACTCAATTTTATCGCATTCATTTAAATATTCAAATATCACCCATCACCTCCAACCATCGACAACAATCAACAGTCCAGAGAAGCCTAAGGCAGAGACTCAAATCAACTCAAAGTTAAGAATAATTTATATTAATTAAAGGATAAATAATCCTTTCTCGAAATCCTAAAATCATTCAATCAAATCTAAGTAAATATCCAACACGAAGGTAACGATAGAATCTTTAATGTAAAGTCCAATTAAAAGCAGGTAGACCAAAGCTAGCAAGTTAGACGGAAGTAGCAGGAAAGTTGAAAGAGAATAACGACGAAATTCTTTATCAAATAACACTAGATTAATCCGATCCATTGTATTTCAA
Organism: Rhogogaster chlorosoma; assembly: GCA_944452935.1. Taxonomy (NCBI): domain Eukaryota; kingdom Metazoa; phylum Arthropoda; class Insecta; order Hymenoptera; family Tenthredinidae; genus Rhogogaster; species Rhogogaster chlorosoma. The sequence continues at coordinate 19,497,835 of OX101802.1, forward strand.
TACTTAATCGATACGGTGAGCCCACTTAACTATCTACGTAAAGTTGGCCGAGCAACTTGAGCTTTTAATAGTTTCAACTTTATCAATCGTTTGGTGGTTGATTGGTGGTGATTGGTAGCCTAATCAAATCGTTTGGTAGTCCATAGGTTATCTGATATCGAATAAACAAATTTAGGTGTTAAGTTAGCCGATTTTTTTTAATTTTTACTCCAATTAAGCTCGTTAGGGGCTCAATGGACGCGCAATCGTTTGGTGGTCACGATGAACCATGGACATAGGAATACTAGGGACGGAGTGTTTCGTCGAGGGGGGGAAGCCAGTGCGGGGAGGGTGCCGAGGTAAAGTGTGCCCACTTTTGATTGGCTGCAGGTCTACGCAAGCGTAGTGTCCGAAGGCTGACACGCAAAGAGAGAGATAACCTATATCACGGTCGCATTCTAATTCAGTCAACGCGGGAATTAAACAATGCAATACTTTCGTAAAACACGGTACTGAGCATGCGTATTAAGTCGGCCAATCAAAAGTGGGCACACTATCATGGTGGACCCCCCCTCATTCTGGCTTCCATCCCTCGCCTATCCATCAAGCTTACGCTCCGTCCCTAGTATTCCTATGTCCATGCGATGAACTTAATTGGAACGATTGGTGGTAGACCGTTTGGCTGTAAAGTCCAAAACAAAATCGAATAATAAACAGCAGGGTTTTTCCGTTGGACCTCAGAAATTTCCCAGATCTAGGGAATTTCTCCTGGAGCGATTGGAAGCTTTCCAATCAAACGCGATCTTGACTATCGTAATCGAATATCGTGAGCGGCTGGAGAAATTAAATTCACCACGGCTAACCTAAAAGTAACAGCACTGGTCAACATTCATGTTTCAAGACTTCTTCATTTATACTAATTCACGATATCCGATTACGATAGTCAAGATCACGTTTGATTGGAAAGCTTCCAATCGCCCCAGGAGAAATTCACCAGATCCGGGAGAAATTCCCTAGATCTGGGAAATTTCTGAGATCCAACGGAAAAACCCTGCTGTTTATTATTCGATTTTGTTTTGGACTTTACAGCCAAACGGTCTACTACCAATCGTTCCAATTAAGTTTATCGTGACCACGAAACTAACTAACTTAACACCTGAATTTGTTTATTCGATATCAGATAATCTATGGACTACCAAACGCTTTGATTAGGCTACCAATCACCACCAATCAACCACCAAACGATTGGTAAAGTCGAAACTATTAAAAGCTCCAGTTGCTCGGCCAACTTTACGAAGATCACTTAACTACTGAGTGAACGTCTAGGTTGGTCATAGTGATAATTCAAGTAGCCGTACTTCGATTAGCTGCGAGGGTTTTTCACCAACGTCCATTCCGACGTCACATTCTTGTCAAAGGCGCTATAATCAGTGTTGCCAGAAGGAAATTCGGTTACGTCCTAGACAGCAGCGCCAAAACGTACAAAAAGTGGGATTTACGTACTAAGTTCAGCAGCAATTTCAAATAGAAGTGAATGGGTGTAGTTGGGTTCACATTTTATCAGTTTTCTCTTTTAAACATTATAAATATGGCAGATATTTCCATTCGGACTATATAAAAACCGCAACCACGGAATCGTAGTAGATTCACGGAAGGCGTACTGACGTACTGAATGGAATGAAAAAGTACTGAATTCAGTACAATTGTACTGAACTGGCAACACTGGCTATAATGCGACGCACGCGCATTACAGTTCATTTTAGTTCTTTGGGCACTCACAGCGTCTCTGCTGACCATATCAGAAAACTTGTCTCTCGGAACATTTTACCATATGCATCCTCTATCCAGTTAGTATAGAGATCAGTGGACAAAAGACTGAAGTCTTGTCTGGCAAGGTTACGCAGTTTTAGTAATATTAGTACGTAAAAATTTTGGTTATTATTCTTACGATTTTTTCCAATTTTCAATTGAAATACTTTTATATTCATGTTGCGGTAATTAGTGTTAATTTTGTCGAAGTATGCTCGTTTATGTATCTGATTTTAATAATTACACATCAAAACTTGGTAAGATGAAGCAACAATGTGTAATTTTAACCTAAATCTGTACAGGCGACTAGGGTTAAGTGTGCGCATGAGGTTGTGGGGTAAAAGTAAGCACATTTAGTGCATGAACAGTGCACTCTTTATGGAACAGGTGCTTTTATATGTGATATATACGTACTGATAACTAAGATTTTATCATATTCGTTAAAAATGATCTCGTTTTAATTTATCTTGATTCATATATGTTAATTACTTTAAGCCTTATTCTCGATATAAATCGGGATAAATATGTATTTGTGAAAGAGTATATATTTAATATATAAATATTGAAAATAAAATAAATAATGATAAGTCTTGATAAAAAATAATATTTATGACATTATAAATATAGTTTCACTATACAAAACAAGCTAACGTTTAAATTATTACAAGTGCGTACACTTACCCGCAGTGCTGCGCACATATACCCCGATATTGGGGTAAGTGTACGCATTCTGACTAAGATTGATTTTTTTTTTTTTTTTAAATTACAAGTGAGTAAATTTGATTTCATGTTATGGAATTGTTAAATCAATAAAGTCTTTGAATGAATAATTTTTTAAAAATTTATTTCATACAATAATTGTAATTTTATAACAATTGAAAACAAAAATGCGCACTCTTGCCCCACATGACTCTATCGGTGTATCTACATATACATACCTATATATACATTATGTCAACTTATGCACAAGGATATGAAGAGTGGTATCATTTTTTATCACATTTAAGGAGTATTTTTGGAAACCCTTTGCAAATACCCTGCAATCCACATTATATTCAATGACATTGACAACCTGATTCCAAGTAACGTATGTCCTCGAATGTGCTATGACAATCCAGAATCCCACCGGGTAAGAAACATAACATTCCGCGTGTATATAAACTCACCCGAATTTATAATTATAGAAGACCGTCGTCCAATGATAAAATAATGGAGTTTAAAAAATCCAAATAGTCACAGAATACCGTTTTAAGGTTTTTGTTTCCAGAAAATTAGAAATGAACAAACTTTCCTTGGATAATTACTGAAAAAATATACTAGCTGATTTTAATTCAATTTCACTGCCAGGGTATCACTGCGCGAGCAATTCACATCGGTGTGAAGTATGTAGGAAAGCACAACGATGGTCCAGATGGGATTATCGTCAATAGCACGAGCATTCTTGGTTTTATGGGTTGGCCAGAGGATCCATACCCAGTTTACTGTCAGGGTGAAGAAGTTATACAGATCACACAAAAGCTTCTGGTAACATATACCTATATTGAACTCATATGTTCTTACTTCCAACATTGATATTTCCAAGATTATTTCTATCTTCACATCGATACAGAACTGGTTTATTGTTCAGGTTTTTTGTTTATTTACTTACCAGTAAGAAATGAATCCACTTTTATCAAGGCTAAAGCTGAACTCGTAAGGTGTGACATGGCACTCCAAATGGATAATGATAACAGAGCCATGATGGCAGATATAGCTGCGATTAATGACATTCGCGGGTATAGGCAATAGAATTGTTGACAGATGAAAATAAATGCCTCTTGTACTAGTTGTACCGAGGGGTTAACCACTCGTTGATTGATCGTACACCTGACTTCAAGACTTTAAGACTTCATGAAGTCAACTGACTTCACCTGACTTCGCCTGACTTCGCCTGACTTCACCTGACTTCAACTGACTTCAGCAGACTTCAGCTGACTCACTGACTTTAACTGACTTCGACTGACTCACTGACTTCAAGTGACTTTACCTGACTTCAACTGACTTACTGACTTCACCTGAAACTGACTTCAACTGACTTACTGACTTCACCTGAAACTGACTTCAACTGACTTCATCTGACTTCAGCTGACTTCAACAGACTTCAATTGACTTCAGCTGACTTCGAAAGACTTCACCTGATTTCAACTGACTCACTGACGCCACTTGACTTACTGACTTCACCTGACTTCAACTGACTTCAACTGACTTCAGCTAACTTCGAATGACTTCACCTGACTTCACCTGACTTACTGACTTCACCTGACGTCAACTGACTTCAACTGACTTTAGCAGAGTTCTGCTGACTCACTGACTTTAACTGACTTCGGCTGACTCACTGACTTCAAATGACTTCAAGTGAATTCATCTGACTTCAACTGACTTCAACTGACTTCAACTGACTTCATCTGACTTCACCTGATTTCAACTGACTTACTGACTTCACGACTTCAACTGACCTCATCTGACTTCATCTGACTTCAGCTGACTTCAACTGACTTCAATTGACTTCAACTGACTTCATCTGACTTCAGCTGACTTAAGCAGAGTTCAGCTGACTCACGGACTTTAACTGACTTAGGCTGACTCACTCATTTCACCTGACTTCACCTGAATTCAATTGACTTTACCTGATTTCAACTGACTTTACCTGACTTCAACTGACTTCAGCGGACTTCAACTGACTTCACCTGACTTCACCTGACGCACTGACTTCACCCGACTTCAACTGACTTCAACTGACTTCTCAGCCGGGTGTACACCTGACTTCAAGAGTGGTTAACCCCTCGAGTTGTACTATATTAAAAAGTTCGAATTTGGTGACTGATGTTTCAATATTCGTAGAGCTGAAAATCCTGATTTTTCAGTTAAACCTCGACCCAGTTTTGACGATTCCGGGTAATACATTTGCCATAGCAAATATATCCGAATCAGTTTTCTGAGCGGTTTTCTGACCAGTAGATCCGTTCCCAGTTAATCGAGCTTTTATTACATTACAGGGACACAGTTTGATTGAAAATAATTCAATGCTCTTGGATATCCTTACAGAAGGAATATCCATTGGATCGGACAGGAGTGCGCTTAGTCACGCTGTGCCCAAGTAATAAGGAAATTGAATCCATTGGATTGCCTTATGATCCTGGAGAAACGGTTCCTAAAAAACCATCAAAGCCGTGTTACCCAAATTCGTAAGTTCTCAATTCAACATGACCTTGACAATTTCACCATCGATGAAATAGTATGAAATTCGGATCAAATAAGATTGAAGTCAACAATCCATCCTCAACGTACATTGTGGTGCTACTGATAATTTCATAAATTGTATGGGAATCCTCAAGAGAGAATCCTACATACCAACTCGATTTCTAATTATTATTTCAATATCAAGTGGTGAGAGTTGCAATTATTCTTTCGGATTATTCGAATTTCCGAACTATTCGACCGGCGACACAATATTTGCACACCCCGAATTTATGTGGCATAGGAAATTAAGAATCGGCACAGCTCTGTCACATATTATAGCTTGGGCAAAAACTGGAACTACTTGGGTATTGGAACCAGACCCATGTCTTCGCGAGGTACCACGTTTAATTCATTTCCCAGAAAACTCGAGCAAAGTTGATCGAAAAGTCTCTTCTGAAACGGTAACCATATACTATTGTGTAGTCATTTTGCAATACCCTCAGTCAAATATCTATACTGTATCTGACAGGTAGCTCGCATTCAATTATTTCAGCACATCAGCAAAACTAACTCATTAGGGAACTAAGATTACTGAACTGAATAAATTTTAGAGTATCCAGTTATATGCGGAGTATCCAGTTATATCTTTGCTTTCTTCTTCTCAACAGTCTCCAGTACGGCTGCAAACACACTGTGCCAAGAAAGTAGATGACTGGCACAGGACATAAAAGGAGGGTGAATAAGCAGAATAATTATTATTAGCTGTGAAATCCTGATAACATGATACTAGACCCATCATTTCACGATGTATTATCATGTTGAAAACAAGTGTAAAATCAAATGTAATCTGAACGATAAAGATGCAATTTAATCGATTTTCTCCTAATTAGGTAGACGTGATTGTCTACGTATGCTCGTAGGACGTAGACCACACAGTGAACTAGGATGGTCGGCATAATAACAGGATAACGATTGAAGAATTCAAGGTAATGGACTGCGTTCTCAGATCAAGTTGATCACCAAAGAAAAACACTTTCACGCTTCGACTTTCCAGCGCTCAGGATAGGATAAGATAAAGTTTCGGTTGGTCTAGTAGATTAAGCTCTGATGTACTCTCGTATAACTTGCATCCTATGATTTATTAAAAGGTTATTGAAACTCAATCCGGATTTCGTCTGATATTAATTATTATACATATGGGTGTTTCTCTGCTATTTGGAAAATCGCTGTCCCAAGCTAATTTTATGTAATAAATCTTAAAATTTCTCAGTTTTTTGTATCAATACTGACATAGTATTAGGTATTCTTGGCACGCCACAGCTTATTTAGTAATTTAATAATGGAATATTCGAATAAATGAAACTCAAACGTCTCAAAACACAGTCCCCTGGTACGTCCCTTTTCCAGAATTACAAATCTTGTTACGAATATTTATTTTTTTGCCGTTGATAATTGAATAAAAAATATCCAAGTACATTAACAAAAACAGTAAGCATCTTTATACATCACAATTATATTTTTACAATAGAATTTTAATCAAGATATCTATGTGCGAATGCTGTCCTCAAATTATTAAAACAGTCCCCTGTTAAAATTTGAAAACCGCGCTGAAGTCAAATTTAGTTTTGACGCGAAGCATTTAGTCGTGAAACGGAACGCAATCGGTGTAAAAGTTCGTTCGGTTGTGTACTAAGCAGGCAGCCGCCCTTTTTTTTAGTGCTACTACTGTGTCTGCTGTTGAACCACGCGTCTCGGCTGTTAGTGAAAACAGTCCCCTGGTAACCCTTTTCTTAAACTATTTTAAGAGTTTTAATAACGACAATTTGTTTAAAATAATTGATCATCTAGTATGTAGCCACATCTGTTTCGTTTATCTGGATGTTTTTAAATGATATTGTTTTATTAAGTATTCATGTAAAAATGACAGTCCCCTGTCCAACAGTCCCCTGTCATTAAGTTACAGAAATTTTTCAATACGCCCTTTTGGCTCTACAGAACCAAAAGGGCGTATCAAAAAAAAAAAAAAAAAATTTCTCCAATCAACTTGGGAATGTTAAAAACGTAGATATTTATAAGAAAAACGAAAAAAAGAATTTTTTTTCAGATACGCCCTTTTGGCTTTAAGAAAAAAAAAATTTAAAGCCAAAAGGACGTATTGTTATATTTTAAATTATTTTATTATTTTTTGATCACTTGAACGAAAATACTAGTTGTTTTTGTCTATAAAACATTCCCCTATGGATGGTTACAACAGTCCCCTGTCACGGCTTTGCAAAAAATCGTCCATAACTCAAAATTCAAGAGGAAAATCATTGGGCTTTTTTAAGATATACATTTAATTTACTATTGCCCTTCATTTTATTAACAAACATTCTCAACATTTAATAAAATTACTTCAGGACAGTTTTGTAATGACGAATTTCCAAATAGCAGAGAAACACCCATATAAGAACACCTGTGAACTGGTTGCCTGTATGATAGAGTAGGATGAATGAAATGGAACGAGAGACTCAGATTGGATGAGGTGTATAAAGCAGGAAGAATTAGAATAATATTTGTAATATATTAAGAATAATACCTATATAATAAAGAATTAAAAGATATAATTTCTCTTTTTATCTCATCCATAGTCTTCTACAAATGTTTCAGTCGGTAAAATTACAATTAATTAAATTGGGATTATTTACTCGCCCAAACACTTCTTAATTAACAACCATTTTCCCTATTTTCGATGAAATGCCTCAGATGGGACGAACTAATGATAGATATATTGTCAATCGAACGACTATTCCAGAAAAAAATCATTGATTTATAATAAAAAGGTCCATTTCGCTGAAATAATCGGCAGACTCAAAGGAGACTCAAACGGGATTACACAAAGAAAAAAAAAAGGAATAATAATAATTGAGTTTTTTAAAAAAATAAAAAAAATCATTTAGGCCTATGGAGGAATCTAGCTAAACATTATCCGCGTTAAATATTTTATAGGCAACTCGAGCGAAGACATACCGCTAACGTGTCGGACAGAGCACTTCAAGTAGCGCCGAAAACCGAGAAACGAGTGGTGCGTTTCATTCTGCAGATCATAGGTGTCTGTAGAAGATGAACGGTACAAAAGACAAACGCCGTATTTTTCTATTCGATTTTATAATAAAAATAAATTCTATTCAGAATGAATGATCCAACTTAATCATACGAGCAGACATAGCATAATATCAATCAAACAGCTTTTGCTAAATCTATTAATTAGTTGTTCTAGTTAAATTACAAGAAAGAACGTTGTGGCGATCGGAATAAGAAATATGAAGGTCCAAATTGATCGTAGTAAGGGGGAATTGCATGGAGTAAATAACTTTGATTGTTACAGTATAAATAAACCATTCGAGTTACTTGTACGTTAACACTAACAGTAGTTTAGTGGTAAACTTGGGCTTTAGAATTTAAATGCAAGAGGGAAACGTTATTTGTATCTTCAGTTTGTTTTTGTCTTTTTTCTTTTTGAAATAACTCAATGTTTCATATATCGGCAACGCGGTTTTCTTCCCACTCTGCTCCACGTGACGGGGATGAAAATATATTTGAAGTGAAATTGATTTTCTTTGATAATCTACTAGGTTACAACTCATCCTTCCTTGGCGCGTCGTCGTCTTCGTCTTCCTCTTCGGCCTGAAACATTATTTATGTAAGATAATTCTGTATTTCGAACGTTTCTTAAAAAACGGAAGATGAAGAATAGAGATAACTTTGATCGAAGTACTAATTATTATAGATTTTAATAATGGTCATCACCTCTTCGGCACTTTGGCCATAGACGCCTCCAGTCTCCAAGAATTTCGTTAATCCTTCAAGCGTTCTTTCTCCACTGTATTCGATGACCTGTAAACAGGATTCAAAGTACATATATTGGTACGTTGACTTGCAAAACCGAGATAGGTATTTCAGTCAAATTCTGAACCGAATTTATCAAGCGTAATAAAACTACCCGTTGCGCCCATGATTTCGGATACGTAATTATAAAGCTCAAGCTTTAATTCCATACGCAATTGCGAGATTCATGCTGAGCATTGACAAGCATTATGGTTAACTTGATTCAAAGTTTAGCAATTAGTTTAGTATTGAAGTAGATACTCGAAACACAAACAAATTGGCATTATTCAATTATGAGGATCTGCATTCAAAGCTACATTATTCACCCCATTAAAATTGATAACCCGTATGAATTTGATCAGGCCGAAGGAAGACGTTTGCTAACAATAAAATTGCTTCACAATAATGCGAATTCGAATGGAATATGATAAGTAATTGGATTGGATGGATTGAATCGATCAAGTTCTCGTACCTTGTTGTCTCCCTTTTGGAAGAGTTTTATTGTAGGGAAGCTAGTGATTTTCGTGTGTTCCAACTCGTTCGTGGTGGCATCCATCTTTGCGATGAGAATTGTTTCGCTGTCTTTGTACTTCTCACCGAGCTGTAAGAAAAAGAGAAGAAAAAAACACATTTCAACATCCTATAATAACAATTTTAAACTTGGCTTATACATTTGATGAAGATGCTTTAATTAAATTGCAATAGGCTCCAAGATAAAGGATCCGAGGTTGCTTACTATTTCGGTACTTTAATTCTACAGTCATTTCTTTGAATCTCGCAAATCTGTGCGCATCATTACAACAATATATTAGAAAATAAAGGAAATAAATAGTTTTGTGGCAACGTTAACAAGGGCAATTCAGTATATGGTCAATTTCCTGTTCGAATGAAGACGATAATCGATGAAAACCAACTTACAGCTTCATAGATAGGCACCAGCTGTTTGCAATGTCCGCACCACGGGGCATAGAACTCTACTAGGACATCCTTGTCGGGGTTGAATACAACCTCGTCGAAGTTGCTGCTGACAAGTACTTTGACAGGTTCCTTGTCCCAATCTTCGGGCAGATCGTCTGATAGCAGATGCTTCTTCAATTTGTCCTCGGTGAACGCAGTTACGAACGCAAGTACATTTTCAGGTGATAAATCGGCTTTCTCTGGCTTATACTTGGCCATGTCTTCTTCCAGCTTGATCAAACGCATAGCAGGTACTTCTTCTTTCTTCATACCAAAGAATTCAAGGATTCTTTGGTGATCCTCTTCGTCGGCATTGATGGTGACAAATAGAACCTGTGAGATGAACTGACTTAATACCTTTCAGAATGATTGTAACTTTGCGATGATGTACTCGTGATAAAATTTATTGATTTTTCTTACCTTCTCTCTGAACACCTTGGCTGCTTCCTTGATTGGTTCAACGTATTTTTCATAATGTCCACTCTCCTTGCTCAAAAACATCAGCAAATGACTCTTTATTACACCACCAAAGATTTTCTGAGCGGTTTCGTGGTTGAATTCTACGATTAGAGGCAGCGATTGACTTGCGACAAAACTTTTCAAAGCTTCTTCGGTTACTTCACCATCAAACTCGACCTTTCCTTCGTCAAACTGAAAGAAATTTCAATATATTCCATAATTAAGGTAGTACCATGGCATGTGCGATGCATGAAAAACAAGTGAGTCTTAACATCATTTATCTCCGGATTGTGTGAGATGATCATTCTAAAATTTTTAACAGATTTAGATCTTATTGTGAGTGAAACTCTGTACAAGTTTGAGAAAAATCTCTCGAATAGTTCTACCTGGGTACTACCGTAAGTTGAAATAAAAAGCATACCTTCTTGAACAGAACAATCTTGCCATTTTGGATCTTGTATTCGCCAAACACATCGTCGCTGCTTGATATTCCGAAGGGTTGATCATCGATGGTGTTTGCAACAGTCAGGAATGTTTTGGCAACATCTGAATCCTGGTCCTATAATAACAAAGTTTTTGTATCTCATTATGGGGTCATTCAGATCGATAGATGTTCAATAAAATGATATTCCTGCCATTTAAAGAACAGAGTTTTAAAGACGATTAAAATAAACTCTATTGCAATCTTCATAAGAGAAGGAATTTACCTCCGAAAGCTTTAATTGTTTTGTCTCTACCGAACAAACCACAGGGAAACATTTTTCACCCATTTTTATTTAAAGGATATAGGTATTACACATCAGGTGAAGAGTAAATAGGGGTATTTTCACGATATAACTATGGACTGTCAATCGCCAACTTCAGTCGCGTTCCAAGATCTGTCGCACCATATGGCTGGACCAGCGCCGTGCCTAGTTGAAATGGCACCTGGGGCAACAGTTTCCCATAGCGCCCTGGTTATTATTGATTTGAAAATATATTCATATTTGGTCGAAGTTCACTTTTCTCGCTTCTATTTTCGCTAAATCATCTTCAATATCACTGTAGCAAATCGAACTGCACAATTCATGTTCGATTGATATAGTTCCTAATCCTACCAACCGTTCTTGGCTCGACATCCATGATCTTAAATAATTTTTTATCAACTTTAATTTTGAAAAACTGCGCTCTCCAGGAGCCACTTGTACGAGCAATGTTAACAAAACGCGTAACGCGACGACTACATTCGGGAAAACAGTAATCAGATCGGTTTTTTTCAAATAATTCAGAACTTCAACTCGCTTCAAGCGGCTTCATTCTGCGGATCAGCATGGTAGATAAGTTCATCAGCTCATCACATAAGTCTATGCCGTTGATATCCATGGTCTCTCCGTTGGTCAACAATGTATGTAAATCCTTGCAGCTTCGCATCGTATTTTCTTTTAAAGATTTTAAACCAAATATGTCATATAGAAAATCAAAATTGTTACTGTGGGCTTGTAGCAGCGCGAACCATTCTTTCAAAGATGCTATAGCTGTGTCAACAGCGAAGTAGAAGAAGTTCACTTTATAACTATGTTTTGGATCTCTAATCGATTCGTCTGGCGCTTCGTAGTCGAATTGAAGAAAAATAAAATACAATTTTCTACTTTTATGAAACGTGTTATTTCTTGCATGTTTTATCAGAATAAATTGTTATTTTTTCATTTTCGGCCGGCAGAAATTGATTTGGACTAACTGTGCGGCGCCCCATGCGAGGTGGCGCCCTGGCGCAGTTGCCCCATTGCGCCGCCCGTTGGCACGGCGCTGGGCTGGACCCCTATTCTGTAACTTTTTATCCGATCTATTCGATGACTTTTCGCATGAATGGAACATGAGCAACCAATAAGGTTTCAGGAAAAAGAAATCTACCCAATAGAAAACAAGACAAAACAAGCCAATCCGATCGTTTCGTTAACGAAAAGTTACTGAATCGGGGTCCTGAACGAGTATTTACAAAACTACGTTTAGAAAATTGAAACGTATACAAATTGCAATTGCTGTTTCTGTTTTTATTTCTGTCAAAAGTTCTTGAAACGATCTGGGTTAATTGTTCGGAAAACATAAAATGGTGAATTATTGCAAGATTCCAAAATGTAAGAATATCACAAATAATGCACAAAATATTAATGACGATGGAAATTCAATGTGGCATAGGTAACTACAGTGGATAACTGCAATATTTTCATGTTTTAGTATCCTTTAACGTTTGCTGGTATTTGTGGGTCATAAGACCATAGCAATTCTGCCGTTATTGTGGATGCCTTTGTCTTTATTAAGAAAAAAAGCGATTAGATGTTAAATTAGGGACTCCTTGTGTATTTAAGTGGAGAAAATTGGGTCTGCCAGAAAAGCCACCTGATATTTTTATCATTTTCAAAGGTTCTGCTATATGGATTTGGATAAAGTAGATTACCAAATTACGGATATGCTGCAGTATTCATTCGTCAAATAAGTAAATATATCTTCTATCAATTAAGAAATTGATTCTTATATTGATTTAAAAACTTTTTAAGTGCTCGTTTTCATTTTTCAAATTCCTGTGCTACTGGTGAAGTTTGGCACTTTCATAGTACCAATCTCTCCGATCAGTCATGAGGCACGACAGATCTTGGAACATCGATCGCTACGAGGGGGTATCAATATTATCATTTCATCAAACGTAACTATCTTTGCGGTCATCAGTTCTTTTCTTACCCTTGACAAACAATGATTGAAATTTAAAAGATTAAAAAAAAAAATGGCTAATAGAATTCTGGTTATTTGAACTGGCAAAATTAGGAAATTGTCTGAGTAATCTTTGATTATCGAGGATCTTATTCGATGAAATTAAAGCTTTTTGGCACAATGCGCGTAAAATTTGTTCTTACGCCTCAATTTTAAAGCTTAGGTGCACTGTGCGTAAAATACAAAGAGTTGACAATCGTTATTTTTTATTTAGTACCCGTGAAACTGTACGACTTCCTAGCAATAATATACATGTACTGTAGATTTATCATGTAGAATAACCATAATAACATAACTTTTTAATATTCGTGTTTTGATTGTTTACGGTCTTGGTTATATAACTTATATGCAGTGATTGGTTATATCACTTATAGGCAGTGCGGACATTCTGTATCAGTGTAAGCTATACCTTTGGAAACAGAGGTCCAGGCATCTCGGTTAGAGTCTTAGAAATGTTGTTTTTTGAGGTAGTATTTTGCGCAAGGCATTTATACAAATCGGTTATGAAGACATATGAGGAAGCCGAGATTTTTGGCTTTCATCGACCGAAATTGGGTCAAAGAATAATTACAAAAATTCTGCAATTGAACTGAGTTGAAATTGGTAGGATAACGGTCGTTTCGTGTATCTGACATTTTCTTCTAGGATCCCGCATTTGCACTAGACATAAATTTGAATTACCCGCCACCTAAATGTACTAAAAAATGTATGACTGTCGAATATTAAATGCAAGACCTCTAACTTACAGAGACATTGTCTTTTTGCTGACATCAGTGTCGACAGTTGGTTGAGTTGAGCTGAAATGCCTCATATATATACTATTTGTACGCGTTTTTTGGTATTTATCGAATTTTTTGCCTAGTTTGTCATAAAATGTCAATGTATGCACCACGGTGATACGACCTCGTGTGATCGGCCCACAGGAGTGGTAAATACAATGTAAACACAACGTAAGCACAACGTAAAAACGCATTTTACGTCCAAGTTCATAAAGTACTATTATGATTTACCTTGAAGAATCCAACAATGGCGACATTGTTTCCATCGATAAAGGTCTTGGCTTCTTCTACGGAAGGTAAATCCTTGGCTGGAGGTCCAGTCTTCTTGAGGAGCCAGTTGACAATGTCGTCGGCTTGACGACCTCCGCCATATTCAACGGGGGATCCTTTACGGAAGAATTTGAGAGTTGGATAACCTCTGACGCCATACTCTTCGGCAAGTTCAGTCTCTTCAGTTGCATCAACTTTTCCAAGCTTCACCTCAGAGCCTGAGTCAGCCAATTGCTTGGCTGCTTTAACATATTCTGGAGCCAGAGCCTTGCAATGGCCGCACCATGGAGCATCTATAGAAAACGGTATCAGGTCAATATATTTCGTGAAGCCTATCCATTTCCGCATCAGATTTTTTAGCACTTTGTTACAAATGGTGTGTTACACGATAAAGCAGGGTGAGCAGGAATAAGTACAATCTGATTTAATATCTGTCTAAGGGGGTACATATACCTTGGAATGAGTTTTATTGAACTCAGTACTAGACATTAGAGAACTATACTATTGACTCGGGTCTTTTCAATACTGATTGCTTGTATTTTGAGGCAACATCAAAAATTATTTGAGATTTTATAGACTGACTTAGGCTTACATAAACTCGGGCTACCGAAATGAAAGTGGTTGTCGCCAGGTCACATCGTTCATACAAACTTTTTGAAATTTGAACGGAATATTCTAAAATGATGTTATTTTGGTGCAGACCAATAATATATTGAGACGAGGATAGTCTTCTGTCAGTGTGAGCATGTGACGATGCAGCATGTACCCTATAATAATACCTATTTCTTCGGTGCAATCAATCCACAAAAATCTCAAATAATTTTTAATTATGTTTGGAAGTATCGACAGAATATCAGCTGTGAAGAAACTGAGTCCACAGAATATTTTTTCAAAAATCATTTCCATTTTATACCCTATTTAAAAACACAACTCGGCTGTTCATTGCATAAGGTGTAATACTACAAAAATAAAGAATTATGAATATTAAATCTATGATTTGTTCCGACTTGTTGAATGAAAAACTTGAATGTATTGTTTTGTCTGTAAATAATAAGAATTCATTATCATTATTTAGCGAATCACTTGTAACGATGTTATTCAAAAGTTATTCTCACTAAGCCTATCAATCATATTAATAGGTAACATATTTTATTTTAACAAAAGAGATCAATTGAATATTTTGAATTCTTTTGCGGATGTCCCTAAGTGAGAGTGTCAATGCAGATGCCTAACAGACCATAGAGAAAATTGCGGAGGGTAGCCAATTAAGAATTAGGGAGGTTTTTGCAGGGGAATGGACTCAATCTCAGACATATAGAGATTTTCGAGTTAGCGAGGTTCGAGTTAGCGAGGTTCGACTGTATTTACAACGTAAAAGTGTACCACATATTTTCAAACTTCAAGATCATGTGTTGTCATCAATGAAATTATGATTTTAATGGGGAGGGATGTAATAATATGCAAATGACTATCCTATGGGAAAGTAAAAGCTGATTAAAAAAAATCCATGTTAATACTTATAAAATATATCCACAATTGAGCTAAAAGAGTTTAAACTAAGGAACTTAAAATTTGCGAAGCAAGAAGCTCTTCGAAACCTCAATATTTAATGTATAATCAAAATGCTTCTCGTAACACAGATACTAATTTTTCTCATTTTTTCTTTTCTGGCTCACTTATGAATATAATTTGGACAGATTGAAGTAGCTTTTTGGAATTCACAAGCTTCATCCCATAGTACCAATTATTTTGTGATATTAGTTAAGTCATCTGAATAGGACCTCCTTGAAGTATTCGGATCTGAAGAGATGGAAATGATAGGTCGCTATGATTAGATCAAATCACAAGGGCCAAAGTTGAAAGGTAGTTCGGGAAAGCCGGTTAGATATTATAATTGGCCGTAGAATCAAACATTGAAACGTAAGTAACAGCTAAAAAGTGTCATTTTTAGGACTGGAAACTTTCAGGAGGTTGATTCTAACAGTTAGGAAACTGGAAGAGTGTGCAAAGAGGATCTTGCACATCTTGCAGATGATCAATAAATGCAGCATACAAATGTAGAAATTTGATCAAAAATTCAAGATAAAAAATCAGAGTAATCAGATGTACGCATGTTATGCTTGACAGCGAGTGATAAATCGCTCACCCAACCCTACACAAAAAGACCGATAGGACCCGTGTAGAAGTCTGTCCGGTTTCATACTAAAGAATAGAAATGGACAGAGTCCAATTCGGTTTCTGTTGGAACTCCTATACAAAATCCTATACAGTTCTATCGATTCCTATCAGGCTTTTTTACCAGGGAATACTTGGATTAGTGCTTCGGAGTTGGATATCTTCATACTGACAAGGTACAAAAATTGAATCTGTCTAGTCCATGAACTAGAACTTGGAGTACGCTACCAATATAGAATCCCAAAGATTTATGAAGTTATTTGTGGAGCTACCATCTCAAAGTGTTTAATAAAAGTTCAAAATGAAATTTCCTGACTTTTCCCTGCTTTCCTGCTGAAAAAACATTCAGCGGAAGATTGAAATCACCACGTGTGCACTTGACGTGTTTAATCATGCGACCGGTATGAAGTTGGGCATACTACTTCTGTCTTTTTCCTCCTCTGTGTAACCATGAAGGATAGAAGGAGACAGAAGATTGGTGCCAACTTCATGCCGATCATAATTGAACACGCCAAGCGTACATATATCGGCAAAAGAATGCTGTACTAATTATGTCTAATAAATGATGAAATGCTGAAATAATCATTAAAAAACATCATTATCTGTATATGTTGCCTATGAAAACAACATACTGTACTTTAATGAAAAAGAATCAGTAGGAAGCTACCATCTCTCATACATCTTTACAAATAGCATAGAAGGATGTCATTAGAATCTTCATCAAGTTAAAGTTATGAACTTAAAGAAAACAAGTTAACCTATTTGGTAAAAATTATTTGATAAAACACTATGATTTTTTTAACCCAAGTTGACCCACCCTCTTTCCTCTGGCTTACAGTTAGGATATAAAGAAGAGCAACAGATGGTCAGCTTATATCAGGATTTCTATTGTACTTTTTTCAAATTTTGCAAGACACGTTTTCAGCTGAGAATTGAATCCGCTGGCTACTGAAAAGACCTGACTCCTGTTAACACTCCTGAGTGTTTCTTAACATCATATTCCTAGGTTATAGGAGGGTGCGGTCATTTAATTTGCAGAAAATTCCAAGCAATTGAAAATTGGCTTTTCAAAATCTGCGAATTTTCTTAAGTAGACAAGAAAAAAGACGACATTCAGTCATGAGACAGAATCATAACTCTGAAATTGATGGTCAAGCTTACGACATTATACCGGCAATATTATTCGTATAGATAGGGTAAAGAACGTGTGGTATCGTAATAAAAATTTAAGTTCACAAATGTACGGACTATAGTCAAAGAATTCAGAGCGGTCACGTGTAGAGATTGGTAACATACGTTAGACAGAACGACTTTGGCAAGTGTAGAAATATTCATGTTTGAGAGTTTCCTACACCCGGCAAACTCGAATTACGGTAAATCTGTTGGCGCCTTCTTTCGCGAGTGACGTGTCAATTCTGTAGGACATTGACTTACCCACTCTGCTCACGCTAACAGAATACGCGGTCGTTATCAGTCGTTATGTCCAGATGACGTTCATTGTTCCGCGACATCGGGATCATTTAAGTAATTAAACGGATGAAAATTTCAAAATAAAGGATCAAACAAGTTTGAGACAATTGTATGCGGACGTAGGGTAGAGGAAACGATAGTTGACGTTAGTTGTATCCAAATAGATGAATGGATAAACGATATTGACGATTTACTTACAGAATTCAACGAGGACAAACTCGTAGTCGGTTACAATCTGTTGGAAATTTTTTTTCGTTATTATCAAAACGCCGTCCTCTGCTCTGATCGGTTCTTCGTCTCCAAGAACCGTAGCGATAACGCAAATTGCGAGAAAAATAACCGCCTTCATGGTTGCCAGTAAGCTACGAGATGATGTATGTAGTGTGGTACTCTGCCTGCCACGAAAACGCTGCACCGCTACACCGCTACACGGAACAAATGCCGGCAACAAAAGACACGGAACGAGTGACGAAAGTGCCGGACAAGCAGCAGTCCCAGACACAACGAAATACAAGTCAGCCAACAATCGGCGGAGGATTGTATACGCGTGGCACAGCGTCGGTCGTGGTGCCTTACGATTGGTCAATCTTCAAGAGCTTACACGGCCCCGCACACGGCCGACAGCGATGATGCGCCGGGATCAAAGTATAGGACTAGCTGAGCACGGTTCGTTGAATATGGAGACGCGAGGTTGCTCCGGAATTTCAACAGCCACGTCGTTCACATTTCCACCGTCAGTACGTCACAGGATGTGACGTCAGATCAGAACATAAAATCAAGACTGAAAACATCTGATCAAAGGTCGAAACTATTTCACTGATAACGTAGTGGCGCACCGAATAGATAGCATGGACGTAGTATAATCATAGACATATAAGAATAGACCGCGGAAGCGGGGTAGGCTACATTCCTCAATGGAGATAAGCCAGAGATTCAACAACAACAACAACCACGGAAGCGGGCTGAAAATGTCCGAGCGCAATGGAAAGAGCAAGTTGCCTACAACGAACTTTTGTCTTCGTCTAGTCACGCTAGTTCGTTGTAGGCAGCTTGCTCTGTCTATTGCGCTCAGACATCCACCAACGAGCCTCCTCCATAAGCCTTTTCATCATACGACAAGCGCAAGCGCGGACGCCATATTGAAACAGCGGTACTTCAAATGTTTCGTACTGTTTTGTACAAGTATGACTGGAAACGCAGTAGTATCTGTGATGTTTGTATACGAAAAAGTGTACGAAAAAGATGACTGATACCGACGCATGCGTACGAAAAAAAATTGTGATGTAAAGGCCTATTACTCCCGCGGTATATTCTTATATGTCTATATGAGTATAATTCCTACGTCCATGTAGTAGAGTCGAAACGAATGTTTTTTATATGGCATTCAAGTTTCAAGTTATATTACTCATATCTCCTGTTGACTATAGGTATAACTATCACATCACGTCTTAAGGGGATGTTATGTTTGGAATTTTTTTGAATTCCAATTTTTATCTTTTCCATAAAATGTTAGTATACCATCTGAAGAATATACCTGTAAAGTTTCAAAGCGGCGAATTCGAAGTACTTCCGAAGTTATAAGTAGCCTGTGAACATGTCACATGCGCGCTTGGCTGCGGAGCTTCCCAAAACTTCAAACGTGTTTCTCTTGAAATTACATATTCGAAATTGGCGTACACGATAACTCAAAAAATATTGGACCGATCAAGTTCAAATTTCGCATACGTTTGGATAACAATATTACCTTGTCGTTGAACCTTTAGATTTTGAAAAATCATTGATAAAAAGTAGTTTTTTATTGCAAAATAACGTAAAATTTGTGTGTAAAATACAATTTTTTTTCTGTAAAAGTGTGTCATTTCTTCAGTTCTCAATTCTTTTCACGTTTTTTAGGTTCACCGACAGCGTGTCTACCTGTCTACCTGTCGTAGTTAGTCATTACAAGTTCATCGTTTTCAGCTCGACAATGGTCCTGGCTCGACAGGCTGCTGTGCGATGCATCGAATCCCATCATTATGACTCAATTCAGTGACATCATTACATCCAATACGTCCACCAGCTGCGACCGCGACCCTTTGAAAGCGGTTAAAGAATCCACAAAGAATCTTGTTGCACAACCATTGCGTTTGTTCATTGGAATCATTAAATTGAACTTACCGAAAGATCTGCTACAGAATAAAATCCGTTTCGCACAGTTTCACAGCAAATTCGTTAATCACGTATTTTTTGAGGCTACATATTTCGCTGTTCTAATATATCTAGGTTAGGTTATTGGTTATGAATATCGTTATTATTTATGCCTGTCAAAAGTGTCAAAAAGTCAAACAGAGATTGTAACTCGGCCACACGGCAGGGGCGCTGGCGTTTACTTCACGGTACCAACATAATTCAATTTCCAAACGATCACTTCCGGGTCAGAATCAGCCTCGCCAAGTGTACTTACGCCATTTCGCAATTCGTACACATTTCGGCGAGCATTTCGGGCCACAACCTTCCCGCAAGATATACATTAGGGTGGCCCAAAAAAAAACAATATTTTTTTTTTTCAAATTACCTACGAAAATATGTTAGTTTATCATGTTTTAAGAGCCCCCTCCAAAGCGCAGCTCAAAAAAAAATCTTAAGAGGTCGCTCAAGATTTTTAAAAATTTCCAAAAACGTCAAAAATCGACTTTTTTTAAAAAAAAATTTTTTCTCCTTATTTCACTATTTTCTACTATGAAAATGATCAGGATCCTGAAATTTTCAAGTTAATATTTTGATATTTAAAGGTCGCTCAAGATTTTTTTCAGTTTCCAAGTAGAGTAGAGTCATGTGGGGCAAGTGTGCGCAGCGGGTAAGTGTACGCAGGCTTATTATTTATAAAACCGTTGACAGTAGAATAGAGGAATCGACTGCCTTCAGTAATCACTACGACGTTGAACAAAGGACTGAAGTCTTGTCTGGCAAGGTTACGCAGTTTTAGTAATATTAGTACGTAAAAATTTTGGTTATTATTCTTACGATTTTTTCCAATTTTCAATTGAAATACTTTTATATTCATGTTGCGGTAATTAGTGTTAATTTTGTCGAAGTATGCTCGTTTATGTATCTGATTTTAATAATTACACATCAAAACTTGGTAAGATGAAGCAACAATGTGTAATTTTAACCTAAATCTGTACAGGCGACTAGGGTTAAGTGTGCGCATGAGGTTGTGGGGTAAAAGTAAGCACATTTAGTGCATGAACAGTGCACTCTTTATGGAACAGGTGCTTTTATATGTGATATATACGTACTGATAACTAAGATTTTATCATATTCGTTAAAAATGATCTCGTTTTAATTTATCTTGATTCATATATGTTAATTACTTTAAGCCTTATTCTCGATATAAATCGGGATAAATATGTATTTGTGAAAGAGTATATATTTAATATATAAATATTGAAAATAAAATAAATAATGATAAGTCTTGATAAAAAATAATATTTATGACATTATAAATATAGTTTCACTATACAAAACAAGCTAACGTTTAAATTATTACAAGTGCGTACACTTACCCGCAGTGCTGCGCACATATACCCCGATATTGGGGTAAGTGTACGCATTCTGACTAAGATTGATTTTTTTTTTTTTTTTAAATTACAAGTGAGTAAATTTGATTTCATGTTATGGAATTGTTAAATCAATAAAGTCTTTGAATGAATAATTTTTTAAAAATTTATTTCATACAATAATTGTAATTTTATAACAATTGAAAACAAAAATGCGCACTCTTGCCCCACATGACTCTATCAATCCTATCAAATAATTTTTATAACCATAATATAAAAGGTGGGGCCTTTGCCGCCCCTCGCCGCCCGCCGCAAAACGCCAGTATGTCTGAACCACTGATCTCTATACTAACTGGATAGCGGATGCAATGTATTCCAAATTTTTTATTTGAATAGGCCATCAGCGCCCCTTTGTGCGTGGTCATTGAACTAAAATGCGTCCCATTGCGCATGCGAGATGTTAATTCTCAAAATGACCGTAAAATTCGTCATTCTTGTCAAAGGCGCTATAATGCGACGCACGCGCATTACAGTTCATTTTAGTTCAATGACCACCCAACAGAGGTCTCTGCTGAACATATCAAAGCTTTTGTCTCTCGGAACATTTTTCCATACGCATCCGCTATCCAGTTAGTATAGAGATCAGTGGTCTGAACTCTTGGCATCTGCGGCGGCCGAACGCAGGCCTATTATTTTACCATACAGATTTTTCTTCTTGTTCTTCATATCCTCTGTGAATTCCCTATAGAGCTTATATACATGGAGAGAAGATGCTGACATTTTAGGGAAGGCGATTCTCTCGAAAAAAGATCGATCTTTAAATCGATTCGAATCGAAGTATGAAAAATCGATCCATAGAAAAATCGAAGTTTCAAAAATCGATCTCTTGAAAATCGATTTTTTATCGACTTACTTCATAAGATCGTATTTATGACATAATTTGAATGTAATTATAGAAAACATGGAAGACGCTAAAATAATCATCTATAAAATATAGTCTCGATAGCCCAAACATTGACTCCTCGTCCAACTATACATTCAACTCATTCTAGACAGTTTTATATTTCTTGTCATGAAAATAAAAAAATCGAATCCCGATTTTCAAAGATAAAATATCGATTCACGAGATCGATTCACTACAAAATATCGATTTAAAAAATCGATTTTTTTGCTCGAAATAATCGATTCTTCGATTAATCGATCTCAGATCGCCTTCCCTATGACATTTCCCTTTGATCCTTTCTGTCCCAATCGGATCGAGAGAGAGGAGACTATTTACAGAGACTATTTACTGTCTCAACTGTTGAAAGCATGCGCAGTAAGCATCGAAAACAGCGGTTTCGCGGCAGCTTAGCTGCCATTTTTCACAGTTCGAAATAAACATAACCTATTTTAACAATAAGCCGACGTTTGTGCTCATGCGCCGAAAAGTTGAGACAGAAGAAATATTCTCCTCCCTCTTTCGATCCGCTCCAAGCTCTATGTATTTTCCTGGCTTCTATTTGTTGTTTGGCAAGAAGGCTGCCTTAGCCACGCGCCAGGTGAACCGGGCCTCCTGATTGGTCAATCCTCAAATTAATTTAAGTTACGGAGCTGCGTAAACCAGGAATAAGCCAAGCATTACAATTTTTTATTGCAAAAGCGCTAGGAGCCAACATAAGAAGAGTCAAATATTATCCATCGATTCCTAAAATGAAAACAACTGAATTCTATTGTAAAATAAACCCTTTTATTAAGGATCAGGATTTTCGTCCTCCTGCTGCAAATCAAGAGACTCGGTAGAGTCTCGCGCCTAGTTATATAAAAAAAAAAAAATTTTTTTTCGCTCGCGCCGCGCGAGACTCGACAGAGTCTATATACCCGAACGGCAACTGAGCGACCGTTACGGCAATTTATGATCGTTAATATCTTTCGTCTCGCTATAAATACGGAATTCTAATATTTATTGTAGGATGTAGCCGAGGAGAGCTTTCATTTAAGCCCTATTGCGATCAAATCGGTGAACGTAGAGCTGAGATATGATTATTCGAAGGTTTCGATGCAAGTAATTTATACGTGTCTTCGACGAAATTTTATTTTGTTCATCGTCGTCAGACAGTGACGTCACTCACTTGTGCCAGATTTCCCAGGTGTATAAAAATTAGTATAGAGTTGCCTTCGCTAGGCTACGTAGAGAGCTCACCAAATACGGACGTAGCCAGATGGCGCTGTGGTTAGTTCTTTATTTTCACCAACTACAGTACGGTATCATACCGATCATGCGGATCGAGTACGATGTATCATGTCAATTTATTTTTGGTCGAATATGAGATAAATGCAAGTTTTTGATGATTCTACAGACTGCTACAGACGCCGTGGCCATAGCTGTCATGTAGTTAGGTTAGAATTAACTGTCAGAGTCAGATATGGTTAATAAAACAACGGGAATCGATATACATTCGTAAAGAAGTGGTAATGAATTAGCGAACTGATTGTAGATGACGATTTCTGTTTATTTGCAATATTATTTAATTATAAACAACTGTATAATGAAGTTAATAAACCAATGTCAAACGATATGAATTCGTGAATAATTTGTAAGAAACTAATGAATTGATTGCAGATGTAAATTTCTGTTCGTTTACGACAGTATTGACAAACTAGCAGTTCCTCGAGGACTATAAACTGACTCGTGGCATCACTTCGACAACGACGGTCAGGAATGAAGCGATGTAAATTTGATTCAACGAGACAATTTGATTCTATGAGACATCTCTAATGTAGCAGACAATACTCGAAATTTCTTTACAGCCTAAGAAGTCTGGAAACATAGTCTTACAGAAATCTCATAGCCGACGCTGTAGATATGGAAAAAACCGAATTGCCTACCGTTGCAGTTTTGGGTTTACTCAGAGTCTTTCTGTATATTCTATTCGAAACCATGCCGCCAAATTTGAACATATCATCAGCAATCAATTACAAATTAGAGTTAAAATCTTTTTTCCAAGTGCGGCGCGAAACTTGACCGAGTCTCTTTGATCACAGAGGCAATAGGAAATGGAGGAATAATGTTAGCCATAGCTTCCCACATTAGAGCGTAAAGTGATAACAGTTTTTATAACTGTACGAAGGGCTGTCAGCAATTATTCAACAATATCTTTATCTTCGTTAACAGTATAGGGTATACATACAGTATAGGGTATTATATTTAGTGTTATATAATTCAGCACACGACACTTTCCAGTACGGTTGCATGGGTATATTTTTATAAAATATATGGTTGAATAATTGTTATATGGTAGCCTGTGGCTCGAATTTTTATTCGATTGATGATGAGCTGTAATAATATTATATTTTTTGGATTCATGTGGAATTAATTTAGAAATTTTCTAGCGTTACGGTTACAGGGTGATTGACTTCTGCCTCGCGGGATCTAGTACAGGGTGGCCACTGGACCTTAAAACCTTGAAAACCTGGAAATAGCCTTGAATTTTGATTAGCCTTGAAGAACCTGGAAAAGGCCTTAAATTCGATACAATTTTTAGCAAAACCTGGAAAATGAATGAATTACAAATAACTTGACCAAAATGTCACAAGTGCTATTTCCATGCTATATTCGTCAATTCTGCTCCTCGCAATATTCCGTATCAAGGCCTGCGCGCACTATGCCGATCCGAACCGAACCGAGCCGACTGAATTTGGCTGAACTAAATGCAACTCAGAATTAATTTTATTTATTTCATAAATATCATATTATTCCTCCTTTCTTTCCTCTCGTCGAACCTTGAAAAAAAAATTGTTGACCTTAAAGAACCTGGAAAAGACCTTGAATTTCAGGACCTGATAAAAGTGGCTACCCTGTAGTAGACAATAGAACGCTAGACGCGGTAGGGAATTCTTGATTCTATGTTTACCTTCCACATCGAGAGTGGTCTAAAATTTATGCAATTTATTATGGATACGAGAATGATTGTACTTGATTAATCTAATTCTACAAAAAGTAGTGATATCCCCATAAAAAGCACCTCTGGTGCAAAAACCTTTCGCCTAGTTATATAAATGTGATAGTCACCCACGAAAAATACATTCTCATGCCAAGAAAACATTATACAGTTATTATTTTATAAAAAAATGATTTGAAATCAGATGCTATTGCCTAGTACCGATATCACGTTGACTTTTTTGGAATTGACAATTAGGCTTCTCATAAGACGGTACATATTGACAGTCTTTTTGAAAACAGAAAACATGAAAAAATTAAAAATAGAAAAAAAAATTAAAAAAAATTTGGAGGTAGTGGTACTAGGCGGGCCAGTATTTCGTATCACTATATTAGGATTATTGACATGGTTCAATCGCAGTTTCCTTGTACTTATCTAGAAAAGGCCCGCCTAGTACCACTACCTCCAAATTTTTTTTAATTTTTTTTTCTATTTTTAATTTTTTCATGTTTTCTGTTTTCAAAAAGACTGTTAATATGTACCGTCTTATGAGAAGCCTAATTGTCAATTCCAAAAAAGTCAACGTGATATCGGTACTAGGCAATAGCATCTGATTGATTTTGTCAAAGAGACCCTGAAGGAATAACCGCAAGCTTGATTTTTCCGATATGGGCAACCAACTTGGTGGTGATTGTGCCCGACACCAAAATTTGATCACACCTGATCAAAGCCCTAAAAAAAATTGAAAAATAAATAATTTCATACTCTAGTCCCACTATAGAGATATGGCTGGTACGCAGCGCCGTAACTTAACCTAATTTGAGGATTGACTAATCAGGAGGCTACTTTAGCCATGCACCAGGTGAACCAAGCCTTCTGATCATAGACATATTAGACATATATTCTGATTGATCAATTCATAAATTGAGTTAGGTTACGGCGCTGCATAAACTAGACAATATGCGTACGTGTGGTACTCAGGGCAGAATCCAGCACCGGATTAGGATCATAGAGATATTCCCGCGGAACTGCAAATTTCGCGATTTCAAATGCATTGGACACTAGCTGTATCCCGCCCCTAGCCACGTGGCATAGTGACACGTGGTGTGGCCTGTGGTGTGAGCTAACAATAAGTGAAAATGGATTCACTCTCCTTACATGACGTTTCAATTCTAGGCTTACATGACGGCGCATGTTTTCAATGCTGAAATATCAAGATTTTCAGCTAAGCGAGTCTATATATTTTAACCATTTAGATGATTTGTTAATTCCAAAAACAGTTATTATCATTACGAGAACTTTGATCATTTCAACAATATATTAAATACTGAAAGGACTCAGTCTAAAAGAACGTAAAATTTAAAGACCACATCCGTAACGCATTAACGAAACATTTGTTAATTCTTATAAAATGCAGCGTTTTTCATAACAATTGCGACGATACAACACGAAACTTTATATGCCTGGCGTATCGTACAGGCCTATAGTAGGCTTGGGCCTATATACTCTCAATCCTGTAAATTTTCCATATTTTTAGAAAACTTACAGTGTATAATGATAATGAGAAACGGCATTATTATGTCAAACCGAAATATAAATTGGCTGCTTCGAAACGTTCATTGTTTGAAGTAGATATTTGTTCGCTGCGCAGGTTGCGCTTAATTCCAAGCACGTGACAATTTTCTAGGTTTTTTGCTTCTTGGTTTCTTTAACATTTTGCCTCTCAAAAAACTTCCCATTTTTGGATCTCAATCGCTCTCTTTTCAATACATGGCAATTGAAAGAGAAGGGATTGTGACTGTATGCTCATCTTTAATCAGTGATTACATGTCATAATGGGTATATTGATTGTCCCTCAGTGTACGAATGCAAAGGCGGGATATGTTTGTTGACATACGTCTGGTTGTTGGATTGCATATCGCGTATGCGTTGGTCTGAATTATTTGCGTATACCAATGTTTGACACGCCAATGCATTATGTAATCAGTATTGCCTAGTAGAAAAATTTAGGACAAGGAAATAATCATCCACACTCTTCAACGAGAAGCAATTATATCTCCAAAACTGAGAACGACTCAAATTGTAATGTTAAAATTCTCTCTCCCTCTCCCTCTCATTCTCTCTTTCTGTCTTCCTGTCCTTGCTTACTATACACTGAATGATTTTCGATGTACACAAATACGCCGAGATAACCTACAATTGCGAATAGTAGGTATGCCTTGAACTAATTGACTTCAATATCCGCTAATCGGTGAAACTCACTTCAGCAACAATTACCTTTTTATAGACTAACTTTCCTAATATTATAAACGGTAAATCAAATACTGGTAGAAAAGCATCAAATACTATAGTATTCACGACACTTCACATTATCATTTTGATTAGATGAGTTATTGTTGGTAAAGCTGAATAATATAATGAATGAAAAATATTATCTGGATCTCTTTACTCAATAATACTCAGTACAATGCTAATTGTTCTAAAAACAAATTTCATTTTTTTTTTGTTCCTACACGATTTGATTGTATCGATTGCTTTCTATGAAAGTTATACTCATGCTTTATGCGGAATGGTATAACAACACCCCTGTACATAAGTTATACATGCATATATATCGATCAACAATTATGATAGATATATTTTAGTACAGAATTTGAATGGATTAACATTATGTGGCATACCTTTCTCCCACACTATATGAGGCCCAAATTTTCGAAGTTGAAAGCAATGCGAGGAAAATGTACAATATGTATACACCCATAAATATTGCTATATTTTATGTTCATTTCGCATGACTAATAAGATGTAAGAAGACAAGGCAAAGTTATAGACATATATCCCAGAGAACCTGTGGTCATTGCAACTTGAAAATCAATAAGGCAATTATTCCTTATTCAAAATGCAGTCTATATTGCAAATAGCTTGTTCGTTTCTAATAATGTTTTCTATGAATAGGTTTATGGCAATATACTGTGAATGTACGATGTCTTCTGCAAATTTAAAAATAAAAAGTGCTAGATAAAATCAACTAATTGATAATTTT
Source organism: Rhogogaster chlorosoma (assembly GCA_944452935.1). Lineage (NCBI taxonomy): Eukaryota > Metazoa > Arthropoda > Insecta > Hymenoptera > Tenthredinidae > Rhogogaster > Rhogogaster chlorosoma. The sequence goes on from OX101802.1 coordinate 19,526,066, forward strand.
TGTTTCTCAAGTTTATCGCATATTGCTAACAGTTAGCTGTACTAAATTATATTTTGAGTAGCAACTCAATATCAAGAACAGAATACAAGTTTGATGAATATGAAAAACCAATGAAGTACTTTGATAACTAATATAATGAAATGATCATAATATTAACAATAAGATTTATCGCAGAAATGATAAGAATATAAGTAATGTTATTACAGATACTGTACCGACTACCGGCCCAACACCCACGACAGCTGTTTGTGGCATATTGTTTATGATATTTTAAGCGCAGTAGAACAGTTTTTTTTTTTCAACCACTTTTCATAATGAGGGTTATTTACGAGGATTGCCTTGTGTTGACAGTAATATGTCCAAGTAGTAACTATCATGCTCATTCAGCGAACAGCTTAAGCCTAATAATTATTTGAATTTGTCACCGTTGTTGCACAATATCAAACATAGAAGATAGCTCGAGGTACGCATACAAATGAACTACTTATTTTCATTTTTTATGTGCACCAATTCTAAGCTCGCATGTTTATCGTCTTTTACCGCACCTAATCTAGCATCTGCAGATAAAATATGCGATGTGTATTCAAACAATCCCCAATCCATGTTTGGAACGAGGAACATAGATTAGGAAGGAACTATGTTCATATGTTAACACGCTTTTATCTTTTAACCTCCCTTCTCATCATGTACTAATGTAAATCGTAGGTGTTATGCTAATAATAATGAATATAATGACCTGTATTTGAGCACATAGTGACAAAGAAGTTTCTTTAGTTAAAAAAATACTATTTGCTCAATAAAAACAGCTGTCTCGATATGTAGAAATTTGCTTTTGGGATAATACACTCTTTTTTTTGGATTGATTTGACAACATTCTGAAAGCTGTTTCAGAATGGGTTTTCTATCCTAAAGATGTCACTATTTTAGAAGAATTTTCTCAATTCTATTCATATTGACACAAAACATGGAATATCTTCAGTCTTATTTCCATTTCGGAACACAATCAAAGAGCACTGGCCAGAATGAAGAGTCATTAGCTTTTAACGACTCCGAATACAACCCCCACGTGATGATGAAAATTGCAGATCTTCTGATGCTTTTACCTATTGAAGTGGTAGTATCCAGTCACAGCCACGAACTTTTATTGTTTAGACTTCTTGTTGCAGATACAAGCCTTGTATAAATTTTAGTGGCTCTTTTCTCCGTTTGAAGCCACCAAAAATCTAGTAAGAACGAAAATTCTATATTTTGTTCAAAAACGGAGATGATCATGAGACCAAAATTAGATATCTCTGGATGCAATGGGAAAGATTATTTCTTCACCTTGATGAATGATATTGAATGATAATGATTTCCATACATATGTACAGTTTCAATATTATTCGTTACATGATTCATAAGTATTTTATTATGTCTCATATGTAGAATCGAAGAGTATCTGCAGACGCGTAGTAGCCTTTTTTTCAATAATGAGGATTTTTCTGCTTGATTGTAAATAAAAATGTGTCTATTATGTTTAATTACTAACTAAGATTATATCTATGTACACTAGGGTCGTTCTTAATTCAATCAAATTTCTGAATCATCGCTCCCATAGGTTAAAATGTCTCCAAATGCGTTCAAAAAGAAGTACCCGAAGTTGCAGTTTCCTAGCTCAATTCTAAGTACCTTTGTAAAGCTAAATTTCTACCATTTGAATAACATATGATTTTTAGCACTTCGTGGTTAATATCTTTGTGGCCTCTCTCAGTATCGCACTGAATAATTTGAAACCTGGTATATTACTGATCCAAGTAGTAGGTATTTGATGGAAATTATAAAGATTTTTCAGCGGTAGAATTCCAGGTCAGTCGAGATACCTTATTTATTGAAATCAAACCTTATCATCAAACCTTAAGCACTATGCGAAATACGATAATAATGCACAGAATCTTTATAATTTTCATCGAATACCCACTACAATAGATGAGTAATGTGCCAAATTCCAAATTATTCGGTGCAATACTGCGGGAGGAAAAAAATATTAACCACGAAGTGCCAAAAAGCATATGTTATTCAAATGGTAAAAATTGGACAGTGTTACGGAGGTATTTAGGATCGAGCTAGGAGACTGCAACTGTGGATATTTCTTTTTTACGCATTCGGAGACATTTTAGCCCATGGGAGTGATAATTACAAAATTTGACTAAATTAAGGACCACCCTCATATAAACATAAAAGTCTCATAATTAAAGGTGGAAAGTCAGTGCACCATCCCGATGAAATTGAGGAGTACCGCTGCTTTTTTAAAACTGCTGTGCACTGGCTGATCTGCACTCTCTGAATATAAGTAAATTATATAATCTTTGATTTCTGAAGATTTTAGATGGAAGCGTACAAGGTGACATCAGAAATTCATACAGAAAATGACAATTTTTCTGTGCCAGCGAAAGAACTAGGCAGTTAGTATTTCACAATTATTATTCTCTATCGTAAAAAAAAAAATTGATGAGCCATCTTCACTTATATTAAACATTTGAAATCATAACTGAATTGCACTAATTGAGAACCGGAGTAACATGTTCAAATCTTGTACTACAGGGTGACCCAGAACTCGCGCACCACCCAGCACAGGCAGATTCCTTGTCGAATTCTAAGACGAAGACCGTTTGCAAAAAATTCCGGAGACCAACGGTGTCCGAGTTATCGAATATCTTAGTTAGCCATTCAGAGAGCCCAACACTGGCCGAGATAGTGCCGGCTCAAAAGTACAATTGGGGCGCGCCGTCGCTTGTCTGGTAATTTAACTGAAAACTTTTCTTTCTATTGTTACGTAACGGATAACGGGTGGACTTTTTCACTTTGACACTTCCACTTTTTAGTTTTTGATAGCCAGGTCGTCTGCCCCATAGTTCTTCGTCGTCCACGTCGACCACGAGATAATCCTCGCGATCCGGGTCATTAGCGCCATAGTTTTTCACCGTCTAGGTCCACCGCTCCATAGTTTCAGCGGTCCAGGTCATTCGCTTCATAGTCTTAGCTGTCCAGGTCGAACTGTTTCATCTGGGATCATATCTTCGATAACCGATCGTTCGTCAGATAATGCGAGAGTCACATCTGAGAATGTTTCAGCGCAAAATAAGATGATCAAAAAGTTCGTCTAGTTGAATCGAAGTATTATAAAAACGTTATTTCTTTCATTCACTTGTAGCTAATAGCTAGATAAATCTTGAAAAACATGTGTACGTTGACTGGATGGCCAAGGACGGCCTGGCTGCGGAAAAAATATGGGAGCGGTTGACGTAAACGTCCGAAAACTATGTAGCGAACGACCTGTACCGCTGAAACTATGGAGCGGTGGACCTAGACAGTAAAAAACTATGGCGCTAATGACCCGGATCGCGAGAATTATCTCGTGGTCGACGTGGACGACGAAAAACTATGGGGCAGACGACCTGGCTGTCAAAAACTGAAAAGTAGAAGTGTCAAAGTGACAAAGTCCACCCGTTATCCGTCACGTAACAATAGAAAGAAAAGTTTTCAGTTAAATTATCAGACAAGCGACGGCGCGCCCCAATTGTACTTTTGAGCCGGCACTATCTCGGCCAGTGTTGGGCTCTCTGAATGGCTAACTAAGATATTCGATAACTCGGACACCGTTGGTCTCCGGAATTTTTCGCAAACGGTCTTCGTCTTAGAATTCGACAAAGAATCTGCCTGTGCTGGGTGGTGCGCGAGTTCTGGGTCACCCTGTATATTCGTTTCCAAGATTCCTGTGATGATTAAATAATAATTTGACCAAAAACCCCTGGGCCAAATTTGATGGGTAGATTCCTTGTCGAATTCTAAGACAAAAATTCCTTAGCGAAAAATTCGAGAGATTAACGGTACTCGAGTTATCAAATATCCAATTATCCACCCCTCCATAATTTTCGGCAGCCACGTCATTTTTTTTTTAATTACTAGGGGCTCCGCCCCTCTGCGCTTGGCGCGCCAACCCCCCTGGGCGCTACGCGCCTCGCTCTAATTATTTTTAATTCTCCGAAGTACGTTTATTTGAAAACACGTTTGACAGCTCGGCACATATCTTGTCATACATGCGACGTTTGTCTGCTAGATGCTGTTTTTGTTCTGTTTTCCGCACCTCATAGCTCCGCCAACTTCATGCACTATACTATTGTTATTATAATCTTTATTGCTATAGTGTATTATGATCTTTATCATTTTTTTATTTCGCCGGACAGGTTTTTTTAATTATACAGGATGATTCAATGTGCACGCACCATTTGGTAAGGGTAGGTTCCTTGTGAAATTCTAAGATTAATTTTCCTTTACCAAAAAGTCGTGGGACTAATAGTTTTCGGGCTGCAGAAGGTTTTAGTTGACCAATCACAGAGCCTGAAGCGGAGCAAGTTAGGGCCGGGTGAAAAGTATAAGACTAGCAGTGCCCGTGGCGCGTCGATTTCCAGTGAAATAAAAATAAATGCTTAAATCTAGTGATAAATTCTTTCACCATATGGCATTGAGGTTACATTTATTGATGAGTGTTAACGGCGTCGTCGCCAGAAGTTGCCAGCATACAACATACGCCTTGGTTATCTGTGACCAGGTCCACCGCTGCTTGGTTTTCACCCTCCAGGTCCGCCGCTACGCATTTTTCGTCCTCCAGGTCCACTGCTACGCATTTTCACCCTCGAGGTCCACCTCTATGTAGTTTTCATCCTCTAGGTCCACCGCTATGTAGTTTTCGTCCTCCAGGTCCATCCTTCGAAGGATGAAAACTACGTAGCGGTGGACCTGGAAGACAAAAATAGCGTAGTGGTGGACCTGGAGGGTAAAAACCACGTAACGGTGGACGTGGTCACAGATAACCAAGGCGTATGTTGTATGCAGACAACTTCTGGCGACGACGCCGTTAACACTCATCAATAAATGTAACCTCAATGCCATATGGTGAAAGAATTTATCACTAGATTTAATCATTTATTTTTATTTCACTTATACTTATACTTTTCACCCGGCCCTAACTTGCTCCGCTTTAGGCTCTGTGATTGGTCAACTAAGACCTTCTGTAGCCCTAAAACTATTAGTCCCACGACTTTTTGGTAAAGAAGAATTAGTCTTAGAATTTCACAAGGAATCTACACTTATCAAATGGTGCGCGCAAATTGAATCATCCTGTATAGAGGGATTTCAATTTTTTTCAAATTTACAAGTTTTCGCCGAGGAACTTTCGTCTTGGGATCCGACAAGGAATCTACCTACCAAATTTGGCCCCGGGGTTCTTGGGTCACCCTGTATATTTCTCTTAGCTAAGAAAGCGTCAAGCAAATCAATAATTTACCTATAGTACACTGTCTACTTCTTCTGTAGCAAGAAACCCTGAACCATATGAAAGTTACAGAACATGAAATATTGCAGATGAAATATCAAAGTTTTTCTTTCAATACCCGCAACATGCAATAGGAATCGAAAAGAATGGATTCAAGTTTGACAGTGACGGAGATTTTGTCATTGATCAGAAAAAAGAAGGGGAATTAATAATTGGTAACTAAAAACAACAATAATTAGTTTACCTACAACAGACGTATTTTTTTAGTTTGCTTACGGTTGCTGTGTACCTATACTTTTCATATTATCATTGAGATTCAAAAACACATCTCTTTGAAAATAGTTATTAAAACAGGAAATTAGATTTTCTTAAAAATTGATATTCTCTTCCAGAGCACAGCATATCGACGAAACTAGAGCTTGTTGGCCTACAAGTATGGCGGGGTGCATTCTTACTCGCAGATTACATTTTGCATAATGCAAAATATTTTCAAGGCCAAACTGTCTTAGAGTTGGGATCTGGCGTTGGCCTTACAAGTATTATAGCTGGAATGTTTGCCAAAGAGGTCATTTGTACTGGTAAATAAAATTCTGCTTCCAATACACATAAAGACACAAATCACACACACATTTGCTTCTCTTGTGTAAGTATCAGCAAGATTATTTTCTCTTCAGCAAATGAACCTTGCAAACTAAACAGGGTGAGTTTTCTCCAGGTCCAAATGAGGACGAGCTTATCACCGCCGATGCTCCGCCCACTTTATCCCACTTTATATATCAGTTTAGATAGTTTGTCTGGTCGAGTAAGGTATTGTTGGCAGTAACTTTGAGAATTATGAAACAAGAAGGTAATCTGTAAGGGTCCCAATCTGCTCATTGTTTTCATTCGACAGTCAACAATACTTTACTCGATCAGACAAAGCATCGACGGCTAAAGTTAGATTTTGATAACAGTGGGATAAAGCGAATAAAGTGGGATAAAGTAGGCGGAGCATCGGCGGTGATAAACTCCTCCTCATTTGGACTCGGAGAAAATTCACCCTGTATGGTAAACTTAGTTTTGCATTCTTCCGAATTCTACTAATAATAAATAAAGCAAGACGTACCACACCAATAATTTGCTATACTAGCTACACTAGCTACACAGAAACGACAAACACCTGAAAACTCCATCTATTGCCATAAATGCTTCACAATTGAGTTTTCAGATGTGAATATAGGAGGGATACTCAAATTATTACAACGAAATGTGGATAGAAATAAGCTTTATATTACATCAACATTCTCCGTCATGGAAGTAAACTTTTTGGACTTGAATTGGTCGACATGTTTGCAAAAAAAACTGGATGCAGCTTCTATTATTCTAGCAGCAGATGGTAAGCAGTGATCAATCCTATCAATGAATTTCTTCGTCAGGATATAATAACCTTTTTGATGTAGTGGGCATAGAATAGGCATTTTACGTCTCCTTTTGCGGGCTTAAAATGAAATCGGCATTCTACGTCCACAAAAGAAGGCGTAGAATAGGCATTTTCAACCCCCACCACATCAAAAAATGATATCTGCAACTGGGACGTAGGATTTTCGCCCTCGTGACATAAGATCAAAAAGTATTATTTTTTAACTCAGTGTGCAAAATTCGATGCCATGGCTGTTGTTTGTGTGCGAAGTGCCCAATTGTGAATCACACACCGTGACGTGTAGTATGCGAAGTGAGCAGCAGTGAATTTGTAGTGAGTAGTGAATTCATAAAATATCGTGTGTTCGAAACCGAATTTCACACACTGAGTTGAAAAAACTAGTATACAGGCGTGCGCGTATTTGTATCGTAATGTACTATTGTGCTTTTATCATTCTTTGTTTATAACGCATACATTTCTTGTTATATTGACTTGTTACAGTAATTTATGACGACCACATAACGGACGCGTTTGTTAGAACCCTAATGAAGCTGCTGGACTCCCGCTTGTCGAAGACTATCCTTATAGCTATGGAGAAACGATTTGTATTCACCATTTCAGATCTGGACTCTGTAGCTCCGATGTACGAGGAATTCTTGAGATGCGTTGAGAGATACAAAACCAATTGGAACATCCAATGTTTGGATATAGGATTCCCTCAGTACTTCAAATATGACAGAGTAAAACAGCTGATGTTGATGAAAATTGAAAGCAATCCTGTGTGTACATGAAAATGAAATCACTACCTGGCCGTAAAGTCGCTTGGGCGTTTGGATTCGAAGTTCGATAGCTCTGCGTAAAAACATCCGAGAACATAGTTTCAAACATTTTTAGAACTGTGGAATCTCCTATGTCCAGCTATCACATGCATATTGTTTTCGAAAATTCTGAAGCAGAGCTATACCCATTCATAGGTTAAAAAACGTATAATATGTTTGACATACTTTTATCCGTAGCTTAAATTCGATTCGTCGCAGTCCCGTTGATATTACTATAAAAAATTTGCAATAATTCGCATGCAATTGTTGAATTCTAGTGAGTACATTGCGGTTTTGAAAATCCAAATATTTTTAAAACCATGATAGCCAGAAATAATAATCAGTGGAGCAATAATTTTGGATCCTGGTTGCGTTAGCCAAATGTGGTAGGGCTGATAATTTTGTAAAAAATGATACAAATTCCAATACATATCAATAAATAGGATCGGAATTTCTTTGAATCATTTTTACGTACGATGCGCCGTACTTCCATGTTACAAATATACATTTTTTTTAATAACAATATCAATGGGACTGCGACCACTTGAAGTTAAGCTATGGATAAAAGTACGCCAAACATACGTTTTTCAATCTACGAATAGGTATATCGCTGGTACGGAATTTTCGGGAACAATATGCATGTGATAGCTGGGGGTAGGAGATTCTACATTTTCAGAGAATGTCTTACACTATGTTCTAGGATTTTTTTATGCAGAGCTATGGAACTTTGAACCCAAGTACTCCGACTCTACGGCCTGATAGTAGGTGACATTGGTAATAGACTAGCGTTGCGGAATTGCTTTGGCAAAATGATGTATCTATATCAGTTATATAGTATTTTAATTGAATACAGTTTCAAATTATATTATATATTCCATGGACTGTGCCACTTCTTAAAAATAAATGTGAGGATGGAAAAAAAGTAGCTGAGTTCATCGAGAATCCCTCATATAGAATAGACATCTTAAGTATAATATATGTATATTAGGGTGTTCGTTAATATAGCTATTTCGGGATTCGATTCATTCATACCCTTCATTCGGAAGTGAAGAAAAAAATAAAATTTGACCCCAAATTGAACCCTTTATCTCAATTAGAAAGGGTGCCTGTAAAGGCTTACTTTTTTGTATTCATTTTACATTACTTTCGGCTACTTGTTGGTTAAATAAACATTTCAGCACCTCTTAAACGACTTAAAAATCCATCGATCATACAGATCGTTTATACATATATACATACAAATATGCGGAAGAATATCGGTGATGCTTCAACTACTCAGTATAGCTTATATTCCTGTAGTGAAATGGTAAAGTAGAATAAGTGCATTTCGTAGCTATACTGAGTAGTTGAAGCGTCACCGATATTTTTCCACATATTTGTATTTATAGGTATATAAACGATATGTATGATCGATGGATTTTCAAGTCGTTTAAGAGGTGCTAAAACGTTTATTCAACAAAAAAGTAGCCGAAAGTAATGTAAAATCAATACAAAAAAGTAAGCCTTTACAGGCACCCGTTCTAATTGAGATAAAGGGTTCAATTTGGGGTCAAAATTTTTTATTTTTTTTTTACTTTCAAATGAAGGGTATGATTGAATCGAATTCCGAAATAACTATATTAACAACCACCCTAATGTATATAATAGATATGCCCTGTTATTAAAATAAATTGAATCGTTCTATGAAAGTAAAGACAATTTACGATCAATGTATAAGTCTGATCACAATTTATGGTACACCGTTACCCATGGATCTCGAAATTTATGAGTGTTAAATGCAGAAATTAGATTTTTGTTCAAAGTCAACTTGATGAAACCACTACGGCGAGCTTGTTGATCTGTTTCTTCGCGTAAGGGTTCCATTTTGCGGCGAATCACCTTTCCTGATGAAGATGGGCCAAAAAATGTGTCATTATGCAAAAGAATATAATCACATTATATGACCTATACTTTACCGCAGAGCATACCTCCATCTGTATCGCCTGCATAATATATAACGTCAACCTCGGAATTCCACTGCACAGATCTTCCTCTGGATTCATAATCCTGTTCTCGTCTTTCCTCTACTCCAATCATTGTACAAACGTTCTCCGGCTCATCCAATGGCAACTTTGAAGTCAAGTTTCTTGTGTCATCTCCTGAACTAAAATCCACTCTAGATGGACACGATTGCAGGGCTTTAAAACTATTATCCTTAGCTGCTTCTATTATTGGATAATTTACAGTCCTGCAATCTATTTCATTCAGCTCTTGCAAGTTTAGTCCACATTTTATTTTATATCCTTTAAGAAAATTTGTCCTATCAACTCGCTCATCAAACCAAGTAGACAAATCACTTGTTTTTAACGGAGGCTTATCATATGGAGTTTGATGCGATTTCTCCAGTGATTTCCATCCTACGATTGCCTCACACATTCCTTGGTTCAGATTCAACTGTTCCAACGAGTGTAACATTTCCATGACAGAGTAAGAATCATTCGGAGTAGTCGAAAATTTGCTTGCTTTGTTTGCGAGTAATACAGATTCATGTCTAGCTGATTCAATATCTGTACAGCAGCTGGCTCTCGAAATGTTGGAATCGTTCGACAAAATGTCTAAATTTGCATTATTTTCGACTTCTTCATAAGATAAACCCTGATTCAGGGAATTACCAAATCGGCCATCCAGAGCTTCACCTTTGATTCGGTTTCTAATATTCTGACCAAACCTGCCTGTAGAAAATTTGTTGAATACTTTCCTTTCTTTTGCTAATTGATGTCGCAGCTTTTTTGCAGTTACCTCTGAGTAAGTCTTACATTTTAATGCGACTGACTCATTATTTTTACCCGCGGCCTCATCCTTGCTAAGACAAAGTCTTCTTCTTGGTCGTTTCTCAAGACTATTAGCTTTGACGAATGATTTCAGTAATTTTCTACGTGGAAATTCACCATATCTTCGTATTCTAATGATATTTTCTAAAGAATCTTTAGCACCGAGTGGCACTAACGATTTGAGTTTAGGGTTCAGACATGGCCGTTGACATCGAAGGGACAGTATTTGGCTCGGTGAACCAAGTAATGGTTTTAACGCAGGGTCTTCATTGGAAACTTTCAGGAAATTCAACTTTCGACTTGGTTTAATTGATTTTGTCAAGCTACCATTTTTCAGTTTACTTGCATCTGTAATCAGATGAAATCTAATTCATTTCATCAAGTGCAACTATTTTTAGGCCAATAATGTTAATCTAATTTCTGAAATGCGATTTTCTAAAATGAAAAAACTTCTTTGCTGACTTTGGCACTAAAATTTCGAGGTCTGCTCTGTGATGCTGTGCGGGTTTCCAAATTCCGAAATCGGAACCGAAATCAAGTTCAGGTCGAGTATTTTGACGACTACAAAATCTAATGAAAACATGAAACTTTCAAAAATCTCAGAATTCCCGGGTTTTTTGAATATCTCGACCTGAAGAAGTACGGTACCTGCACAGCACTACTGCTCTGTCATATTGATAGCTATGTCAGACATACCTTCAAGTGTGAAATCTATTATGCTGCAAGATGTTATAACAGAGGCATGATTTAATTCAGACATAATTTTAGTGTCAGACATACAAAATTTTACACAGAATTGAGAATTTTACATTACAGAGCTTTGCAATGTACATTTCAGTCACAAATATCCAATCTTAATACCGTAAAAATAATATCTGCTCATATATGTGTTTTTGAAAATAAATTTTCCAATACTGAACCGAGACAAGTTCACACATGTAAGAAACTTTTGTTTTTTAATTTTATTGAATTTTTTTTCACTATTTACAGTTTGGAGTGGACAATAATATAATAATAATAATAATAATAATAATAATAATAATAATAATAATAATAATAAAAATAATAATGAGAATGAGAATGATAATAATAAAAATAATAATAATAATTATTATTATAATGGACAATAGTAACGACGACCAGATTAGATAAAATTGTCTCGGCTTTGAGAGAACTGACGCGCTACTATTTGGCTAGAAAGCCTTAAGCTTTGATATCGAAATATTGAAACAATCCTATAGGCATGTATCGAAGAAAAAGTTATTCAGCATTTAATGCAATGAGAAGTATACATACATACGTTAGTCACATGAAATTTGTATAGATTAATCGAGACAATCTTATTTGTTCTAGCGATCTTTTTGATAATAGTTAAATATGTTACACACACGTTACATTACGACGTACCTAACAGGTGAACTCTGAAAGTATAAGTCATAGGAGAGCGTTGAATATCGATATTGTATGTTATGGGTAATAACGAATATAGATGACGGTGCCTTATACGATTTTCTCCTGCATATTGGCCAGGACCCTAAGGTATTATTCTACTAACATTTGTTACTAATAATGAGGGTCCAATAGAAAAGTATAAAAACTTCTAAATAATTCTTGAGATGTTATCGATCGAGTCGAGTTATTAGCCATTCATTGACTCAACTCGATCGATAACGTCTCAAGAATTACTCATAGGACGTCGAGGGATATTCTCACTAATATAAAAACTTCTTCCATACGGTGAATTATATTCAGTTATTCATATAATTTAATGCTCCTTAATTATGTATTATTATTTTTTGCAGATTTTCTGTTATTAACGTTTTACACTGTGAATTTACTTACTACAGATGCTAAGAATTGTGTTTTTTCAACTATATTTAATTAAAATGCCGTTTAATTACACATATATTGACGTACAACGCTCTATTACTAATACTCTTAGTTTTGGCAAAGGCACTTTCACTTTTAAATTTATCTCTCAAACCCAAAAACCAAGGGTTCTTTTTTTTAGTTCCAATACCAAGCAGCAACTATCGCTGTGATTTAAGCTAAATCATTTAAATGCATTTAATTAAATCACTTTCTCTCTTTCTTTCTTTCTTTCTTTCTTTCTTACATTTTTTTTTTTTCTATCGTCTACAATGACATGATCGACTGCAACATAACAAATCTGATTCACTCAACTATAAACGGACGAACAGACGTCGTTACACCAATCACATTGACTCTTCAAATTTATATTTTCAATTAATTAGGTTGTGAAAAGGGGAAACTTCAAATAATAGTGGATCATTTTTTGTTTGTGTAGGACCGACACAAAAAACAAACTTCTGGGCGGTCATACAAACACAATATCAACTCTATTTTCAGCCATATAATCACAATTTGCAATTACAACTATCAGGAGTACATATGGCTTTATTTCACATACATTTAGAATTAATTGCAATCACAACACTGCAAGGGCATTTATAATTACAAGAGAAAAAAAGAAAAAAAAAACCAAGACTGTTATCCAGAAAATAAAATTCTCTTCCGATCATGATTTACAACCTAGTTAACAAATTTTTTCGATCCAGAAGGTTCAGAAAAAGATCAATAATATTTTTATACAATATAATCATAAGTTGAACAGCTCCTTTCTTTTCTAACAACTAGCGTCAAGAAATTTATTTGAGTAAGAAATAATTGAGATGTGGCCTGAGCAAAAATTGGTGTAATGGAATTCAGTAACGCAGCATTTGTACAATCTTTTTTCTTCTGAATTTGGCTTATGTTGAAAGCATCAAACTTTGGAAAGAGAGATAGAGAAAGAACGAGTTACGGTTGCAAAATGATAACGACATTTTAGCGTATCTCCATCCGTACTGAATTCAAATTCCACTTGATATACTATGTTTCACAATCTCTCCACCTTATTTTACTCTCAAACTGCTGAATTGTAATTCTACAGATTCAACTGATTAAAAAGTTCCAGTTTCACATAAAGGTTGAAACTTTTGTTACACAACTCTGTGCCATATACATTTGAACCTAGTAGTTAAAGAGAATTGAAAAATCAGATTTTTAAAAACTAAAATATTGATTAAGCTACGCATAAACCGATTGCGTAAAAGTCACTTGCACGTATCTAAATTGTACGTAATAAATCAATTAATCATCTGTCTAATTTGGCTACAACGACGAATTGATAGAAAAATTTCTTCAGATAGTACCGTTTGTATATTAGGGTGGTCGGTAAATTGTAATTGTAAGTTGCGACCCTTTGAATGATTGGATGATAATTTTAGAAAAGTATACAAAGCCCCAGTTCTATAACTTGATTGAAAAACGTGAAATGAAAAAGAAAAAAAGAAAATCTGTATTGTTCAAATTTTTGTTCTATTTCTTGAGAAAATACAAGGTAAAAAATGTATCGATTCAATGGTTTGATCTCAACAAAGGAAATAGAAAATTTTGATGTGTAAGTTTATAATGCAACTGTACTTATTGTATTTTCTTTCCGTAATTTCATAACAGAAATATTTATTGTGAATGGCTGCATTAAAAACACACGAAACCTGGATTTTTATTTTCGCAAAAAAATATGTATTTTTTAGTCTTACTTTCTTTTGATCACACTATTGCAATAATAATTTCTTCTGACTGAATGATACAATTTCATTCGAAAAGATGAATTTTTATTTCATCTCTTTCGGAAAGAAGAAAATTAGTCACTTTCAAATGCAGATTGACTAGTTTTCCAACTGAGCTACAGATCTGGAATTTTGACACACCCATTTTTTGTTTTTCCTTATTATCTAAAGATTCACGGGATTATCATCCGACGACCAACCTAGACCAATATGTATATATTGTAGTTAATATATATCTGTACTAGCGTGTTTACTGGCGTTATTGTGTACAGTAACAGTTATTTTGCTGCTCTGCGGATTCGGCGGTGAACCGAGAGGTAGCGTTGTCTTTCTGCGCGCATTTGAATTTGAAACTTCGTTGTTGAAATTGGTCTTTGCACTAGATCCGCTTGGCTTAGTGGCCTCTAAGCTTGATGCATATACGCCGGTAGTAACCCATCGTTCGACTTGTGCTTCATGAGATTTTTGTAAAATCTTCTTAACATCGCTGTTCTCGCCACCTTCCTTCATTATTTCTTGCAACTTTTGAATAGTTTGATACAAAATCACTGGACTGACTAGACCAAAGTCGAACAAACTACACATGTGCAATACGAAATTGCGGTATAGATTTTTCATCAACAATTCTTTACCCTTTGTTTCTAAAAACATTTGACATGCCAAAGGTATCTGGCAATCGCCAACGTACCCATGCTTCATTACATGAAGATTCCACATTTTCATTAGCTCCTTTTCACCTTCGTTAACGTCCGTGAAATCATCTATCATCATCATTGTCTTTGTCTGCAACCATTTTGGATCATTCTCACCTTCTGAATCTACATCCATTTCTTTGGGATAGATTGGCAGACACGTTACCGTGTGATGATAGAGCCTAGGATCAAATAGAATCAATCTGTTTTTATCTTTTACAAAACCCAAGTGTTTGGAAACAGTTATTTTCTACTTTCATTCAGATAGTGAACATCGAAATTTTCAGAAAACTTATATAAATCGAAATCTCACATTAAACTGGGCCAATATTTCGAACATCTTGACCATTTGCAACAAGTTGGAATCAGAGAATTCAAATGGAAAGCAAGCCAGCTGTTCCCAGATAGCTGCATCATTTGCTAATAATCTTAGTCAAAAAGTAAAAACTAAATTACTGGAGTTCAGTAATATTAATAAATCTAGAAGAATCTAGCAAAACCTAGTGACCCAGTGAATCTAAATCATTTCATGTTACATGTGATATCGTTTCCCAAACAGCTTCATTTTCAGTTGGAAGTGTTGTTAATGTATTATGAGGATGAACATTCTCGGAAATACAGAAAAACATAAACAGTACAGTTTAGAGAGTAGTACCACTTCTGAATTGATTAAGGAGGTTGGACTGTTTAAATCGGTATACATAGCGTGTTTGATTCTGACCAATATGAAGTTGGCACCATAGTCTTCTGTCTCCTTCTATCCTTCGTGGTTGCATAGAGAAAGAAAGAGACAGAAGACTGTGAAGCCAATTTCGTATCATTCAGAATCAAACACGTTTCGTGTACATTTGTAATTTTATCAATCATCTTCGTTTACTCGTTAACTAGGACAACTTCCCTAAAAAGTTGCGAAAAAAAATCTGTAAATTATAAACAAACACCTCGATATGAATGCTTCGTTTCTAAGCGCTTTGAAATGAAGACCACCACCTGTTATCTACAACTTTTCTCTAACAAACTTTGTTTTATAATGCTTTGTGGTTGAGTTTAGTCAATTCAATAAGATTGCATTGATATCAATTTTGAAATTTTACTGACTGCAGAGAAAAGCAAGAAGAATGATATCACAGTCAGATTGTGGAGAATAGTTTTGCGAACAAAATAAGCGGATAAAGAATGGAATCTACTGAATCTAATACATTTATCATCATTTTAAAGCGTTTTTAAGTAATACATTTTGACTTTTATTTGTCGAAAATTTGTAGAGAAGTTGTTTTAGTTTACGAGTAAATAAATGTGATGAATATTCGCTGTACAATTATCACCTCTCTCAGGATCTGTGAGATCCCAATAAAGCAGTCAGTAATAAACAGGTTCACAACAATAGTAAATGAAAACTTTTATAAAGTCACCTGTTATGGCCTGTGATGTAAGGCCGCTGACTTTCAAAGTCATTTTCATCCAATTCCAAAAATTCTGATAGACTAGGCTTAGTCCTCTTTGGTCGGCAAACCAGAATGTTGGTAACACTGGTACGACGGGTTGGTCCAGTTCGAGCAAACGCAACTCCGGATGGTTGAGAAATCAACTCGTGTGGACTCCCAGAATAGGAGCCGTCATAGCATTCGTTTATCGCCACGTCTATTCTAGCTCCTTGTGTGATTGGCTGTAATTAATATGATACAGATTTATATTGTATAAAGAAATACAATATACTTAACAATTCAATCTGGAGCGAAATGAAAATTGCTCTGCGACACTCACCACGTAAGTAAATGTGAACCTTGAGTGGCACAATTTGAGATGCTTCAGGAGTGAGTACAACTTCCCACAATCCAATGAACACCAAGGGCAGTGAAGATCTTCGCAAGCTTCCGTTTGCTGCCGACTATTGTTATTGTACAAAAATTGGTAGACTATTTGCTGAGTAGTCGACATGTCCATTTTTTCAACAGACAAAGATAATTTCGTGGATGTTAATGGACTAGAAGTTGGCAGTGTTGTGTTGTTGTTATTATGGTTTGTTGAACAACGTTCCAGCGCACCTATAATTGACAAAATAATACATTGTCAAAAAGTTATGTACTAATCCCTGATTTTCTGGTCCTTTCAAGTATATCTCAAACAATTCCATGGTTCCATCATAAACATCAGAAGATCTTCTCTTTATCCACTAATGACATGTGACATGACTTTGTGACGAAAAATCACTGAGAGATTGCAAAGGGACTCGCTCTACATAATTCACTAACTGACTGAGTCTATTTTCCACCTACAAGTCTTGCAATGAATTTTTGAAGAAAATTCAGGAAATACCATTTTGTGGAAGGCTTTCTTCTAGCAGGCTCGTCAACTTTCCACAGATTCGTGAAAAAACTTACCATTCCCTGGTCTGTTTTCTTTATTATCTCCATTGGGAAGTGGATGAATGGGCACTGGCCTATCAACCAAGCCGGTACTTGGTTCCGTCGTCCAACTCAGTCTGAACTTTAACGTCGGACCACGACTAAACACTTCAAAGGGACCACACTGCAATAAAGTATTATTGTCATATGGGAATGTAACGGCACGGGAATATCAGGTGAAAAATTAGAAGTAATTTACCATTTGAAGGTAACTTGTAACTTGTACAATTACCTCTTTAATTTCACTAATGCACTCCCAGGAACTGTGCTTCTTAGGGCTGGCTCGAACGTTCGTTTGAACCTCTTGTAAACCTAATTCGTAATCACCATCAGTCAATAGGCAGCGATTGTGTTTGTCGTATACTATAAGCTCGGAACCATACAATTTAACCTCTTCGCCAGCATTTTTTATCGAGCCAGTGGCAGACTTGCGCCTCTTCTGGGCGGGTTCTGTAAAAAAACAATCACTCATTTACACAGGACATACCTATAATCTGCGGGGGGCATACAAGCCAGAGAGGAGATACTTTTCGAAATCAATTAATGGCTGTTTCCTTTTTTATTACATTTCATAATATACACTACCGTTGGTAAAATCGACATCAGCCTTCAAATCTTGAATCTTTTTTTTAATGAATTATCAAAAGTTTCTGTTCAGATCGTAAATCTGAACACATCCAGAACTTATGAACGGAATATATTCTTACCATCTAAATCACAGTTGGATATAAGGCAGCTATTGTTCGACATACAATAAACTCGGAGGAGGAGCATGTATGTTTTTACAATGTGACCGTTGCTTAGACTAAATGATTCGTTTGGTATCGAAATGGTAGGTGCTTTTGGAGGAGGCTGGTCTTCAGACGGGTTGATTGGTACCTCGCTTGTACCAACGGAAACCTGTGGATATAAATTTTTGCTTAGGTAAGAAATAAGTATCAACTCATTTTTAAATAAAAAGAATAACTCTAAATATATTGAGCAATAGTTGTTTACGTTTGGATGCAGAATAAATGTATCAATACAGAGGTAGAAAAATTATTAGCTATGGTATTTTTTTAGAAACATGTCTTTTTTCTTTATTCATTCTTCATTTCTGTGTATCGATACAATTTCCAAGCAAATGCACTTTGTACGAATGAACAGTATGATAAGTAGCTACACCGAACGATTAGTTAGATCCTAGAGTATGAATTCAAATGAAATGAAAACCCATACATACCTGCATTATTGGCAAACTAACGTCTTTTCGTTTCTTATGACATATTTTCAACAATAATGTTTCTACTTTCACCGGCTCCTGATAAGTTTCAACTGTAAAAAAAAAATGATGAGCAGATATGCATATTGACCTCAGTAGAACAATTTGTGTAAGATAGTTTGTAGCACATTTGAATATTCATATTACTGCTTGATTATTCACAGAAAAAAATATATCCATCCTAACGTCCATCCACCAAGAGTCATAATCGACAATTGTTTTAGTGATTACCAAATCCTTGATTGGCTGTCCAGTAGTAAACAGTTGAAAATTTTGATTCTCAGCCGCCGCCACGTGACTTTTGATGGGCGGACGTTAGAAATCACCCTATATAAGATTTATATGCTTCGAATCTGATGAGGGGAACCCGCTAAGTGTAATACTCTGATCTTTCTGCAACTTCACAGTGTGAAAGAGGGATCAGAATAAGTGGCCACCTATTTCGAATTATCCGTCAACACTCGACCGTTTTTAAGAAAAAGGCAATTAACGTTTTCCACACGCCTCAATAGCCTGCTAAAGCAGCAATTGTTCAAGTGAGCCGGTGGCGCACCGGTCAGCGTTGTGACTCGGAGATGTTGCACCCAGGATTCAAATCCCATAATTTTTCTTACCTTTTCTTTTTTCTGACATTCATCAAAGTTTATTCCATGCATGTTTTTGTCATCTGTTAATAGATACAATGAAGTTATATTTGTGTAATAATAGTATTTTTAAAAATCAGGAATCAGGCTTGACAAAAATTATAATTGGATACGCGGATTTTTCAGGTGTTTCAATCAGTGTGCCTATTATTTCAAGTACATTTACAGTTCAAGGGGATACGGTGCATTCCCCAGGGTGATACCTATCGTACAAAAATTTGAAACATAAAACTTCGAAACCCATGAATATCGCACGAAGGCAATTTTACCATAGTCACATTTCTCGGTGTGAACGTTATCTGGAAAAGCAACATCGTTGACGTTGCTGAAAATTTCGCGGCAAATTTTGAGGCAAACCACGCATACCAAATCTTTTTTTTCAAACGCTGGTGCTTGCAAATGGTTATGGATCAAGGCGTGTATTTTAATTGCGTCACGTTTAGTTGTAATAGAAAGTGATAGAAAGTGTTACAAAGTATTACCAATGTTATTCAATTCACAAGAAAGGTTTCAAAATTTTACCTTCATATAATTATTCAAATTCTTATAATTGTCAGTATAATAACATTATAAATAATACTGTGACACACTTGTAAGTAGGACCATTATCTCAAAAATGGTCGAGTGTTGACGGATAATCCGAAATAGGTGGTCGCTTATATTGATCCCTCTTTCGCACTGTGAAGTTGCAGAAAGATCGGAGCGTTACACTTGGCAGGTTCCCTTCGTGAGAAGCGAGGAGAACTTTGTTCATTTGTTCACATACTTTCTAAAAATTTTGTAAAACTATTAGTATTATTTTGCAAACTATCATAGTATTTTATGAAACTATTTCTCAAGTAATTGATCAAAATGTGTAAAGTATGTACCTTTTTTATCATAAAATCCTAAAAAAGTTAGCGTCATGTAGCCCCGTACACCAGGATTATGCCCCTGGTTATTTTTGGACATTAAACCATCCAAAATTGTGTCGATTCTAAATGCCCGTCTGGACTTGTGACTTCTGGACATACGTTGCCTCATGTAAGATAAATTTCTGTATAGAAATATTGGCTGGAAGTGAATTAGCACGTTTAATCAAGGTCTTTACATTCCAGATTACACATATTGTGCAAGTTTGGACAGAGAAGAACCTACAGATTTAGTTTTATTGTTAGTCATAGTTCTCAGAACAACAAAAGAAAACAAAACAATCTACTTTGCAGGATTCACATAACACATTTTAGAACTGCTTATTTATGATTCCTATGCACTCACTGTTGCATCGAGTCACAACTGTGTGGGGTACCTGCACATATTCCGTGTTTTCGTATATTGTTATTTGTGCTCCAACTTACTTTTCTAGATCAACTTGATATACTTTATTTTTGATAATTATCTCAATGTGTGCACTTCTTGCCTGGAAACAGCCTTGTGATTGAGTATGTATAGGCTCTTGACCAAATCAGAAGTCTGCATTAAATTCTAACACGTGCATTTTGGCGTAAACTTGATGTATGAATAGGGACCTCACACTTAAGATTGGAGAATGTTCATTAATGACTAACATAGTTGTGTTCGTGTGTGTGTGTGCATGTAGGGGGGGTGTCTCTCCGTCTTTTTTATGAACAGTTACTTTACAAAACCTATAATCATATACTATTACAGGGTAGCCACTTTTATCAGGTCCTGAAATTCAAGGTCTTTTCCAGGTTCTTTAAGGTCAACAATTTTTTTTTCAAGGTTCGACGAGAGGAAAGAAAGGAGGAATAATATGATATTTATGAAATAAATAAAATTAATTCTGAGTTGCATTTAGTTCAGCCAAATTCAGTCGGCTCGGTTCGGTTCGGATCGGCATAGTGCGCGCAGGCCTTGATACGGAATATTGCGAGGAGCAGAATTGACGAATATAGCATGGAAATAGCACTTGTGACATTTTGGTCAAGTTATTTGTAATTCATTCATTTTCCAGGTTTTGCTAAAAATTGTATCGAATTTAAGGCCTTTTCCAGGTTCTTCAAGGCTAATCAAAATTCAAGGCTATTTCCAGGTTTTCAAGGTTTTAAGGTCCAGTGGCCACCCTGTATTAGATTAATATTTCGGTAATTTCAAAACTTCAATTCAAGTCCTACTGCACGGGAACTTGTGGGAATAGCGTGTCAATAATTTGGCAGATATGTTGCGCTTGACATCTCGTATACCGGGTGTCCCATTTTAATCTTACACCTGATTTATCTCGGAAAATACGACTCCGATCGAGTATTGAGTATAATGAAACTTTGAGGGTTCGAAGGGGGATATTGAAAAAAAAATTTTGTTTCAGTCCAAAACGGAAAATGGCGGAGTTGAAATGGCCAATATGTTTTTTTTTTTTTTTTTTTAATGCAAACAACTTTTGTGGAACAACATTTTTCCATTCGAGTTCATAATTTTTAGGTGAAAACAATTTTTTCTCAGTGACGAGACTGATCCTTGATGTCACGAGAGGATTGAGAAAGTCAAATAACAAAGATCATCAAAGTAATATCGCAAGTCGCTGTATTGTAAATTTTTTTGACGAGCTGCAGAGACCTAATCCTTGTGAGTTTCACACGCGTACGCGCACCAAAAATTGTTCTCAACCAAAAATGTACATTAATGGAAAAATGTGTGCCACAAAAGTTGTTCGTTTCGATTTGACAAATTTTTTGGTGAAAAAAAAGTCACGATTTCATTTGAAAAAAAAAAACATATTGGCCATCTTAACTCCGCCATTTTTTATTTTGGACCGAAACAAAATTTTTTTTCAAACATCCCCCTCCGAACCCTCAAAGTTTCATTACTTGATCGGAGTCGTATTTTCCGAGATAAATCAGGTGTAAGATTGAAATGGGACAGCCGGTATAACCAAAATTCCTACAATTTGTTTTTGCTGGCCAAATAGATATATTCCTTCAGTTGTGCTGATAATTCTTTGTGAAATGATCGTAACCCTTCGTGGTCACACTTCTGGAAAATAAGACGGTGTTCACATTGGGTAAAATTTACTTGGTCAAGTTGCTGTGTGAAAACTATCAGTCCAATTGGGATCGACAAAATACTAGAAAATACTTTGGTCATTCTAAATCATGAAGCTGAAGTCAAAATTCAAATGACAATATGTTTAAAAAAAAATCGTAAGTGGGTCGATTTGTCAAAAAATACAACTTTTCACACAGTGAGGACTGGGTACAATTTACCCATGGTGACCAAGGAGGGATAAAAACAAAAGGTTCTGAGTGCAACGCGCATTTTGAAGTTTTGGGAAGATTACATTTCCAAGTTCAGAATTGACTGTTTGAATTACATGTACGTTTTAATCTTTGGATTTTGTTTAATAGATCCTCACAATACTTTGCAGAGTTTTAAACACTCTTGAATTTTCTTTGAAGCAACAAATGTCAAGTCAAGCATGAATGCAGTAACCTTTCTTCAACATATTCTCTAGGAGATTATTTTCCAATACATACTAAATTTTAGAACTCACCGAAATTTGATTTCTCGTACGTAGAAATCTGTATATCTGCGTGGGCTCTGAAAATAAGAAAGACGATAGTCTATGTATAATGTATATATACGTATATTAGGGTGGCCCTTAATATGGGTCTGAAAAAAAATTTGTCGGGCCGCCCTCCAAAACGGTTCCAAATAATAAAAAAAAAAAAAAATACGCGAAGCTCTAGCTATGTCCGTTAAGAGGAAGGCGTGCCTGTAAGCATGAACTGAAATTTAAATATCAATTTTTTTTTTGTAATCCAGTTTATGTGTCAATTTGTTTTTTAACTTTCCGAAGTTATTGTATATTAGTATTCAATATGCAGAACACATAATAAGGTCCTCCTGGATATGATGAGCATTCGGTTTAACCATCCAATTATTTTGGCGTAATAGTATGATTATAAATAAATTGGTCATGGCAAAAAAAGTTTCACACCAACATAAATTAAAAAAAAATAACGATGCCGATCAGGAAAAAATAATGACTTTTATTAAAATTACGGGAAATTTCATGCTTACAGGCACGCCTTCCTCTTAACGGACATAGCTAGGGCTTTGCGTAGTTTTTTTTTTATTATTTGGAACCGTTTTGGAGGGCGGCCCGACAAATTTTTTTTCAGACCCACATTAAGGGCCACCTTAACGTATATCCCTCCTATATATATTTGTGTATAAATTGCAAAAAATAAGAGCAAAATTTTGTCAAACTGTATTAGTAGCCTTAGATACATTTATATACCTGTGCAGACAACATCAATGCAGCTACTCAATAATTCGATTTTGTAGCTATTTTCTTTTTTTTTTGCTTCATATTCACTGGGTATTAGTAAACATACAGTACTTTTTCTTTAACTTTTTATCTGTTATAGATAGGATATCATCAATGATATGATTTTTTCGGTATTAACAGAGTTTTCTAACATTTCAATGGTTAATAAAAAGTGCAATAAAGAATGTAATTCAATAAAAATTCAAAAGTGAAATATGAAATGAATAGAAAATATTGCCCTCACCAACAAGTTAGAAAATTATCATGAATTCTCTTTCAAACAGAACTTTTTCAAACGAATAATATGATGTCCTTACTTTTTATGATAAACTCAATGCAATTGAGTGTCACTGTAGCAATTGTAAAATTTGGATCCAGAAAATTGATGGACATTCAAAATTATTAGCTCGAGTTCTGTTAAGGATACGATTCAAAGAAAAATTCTGATCGCTTATTATTATAGTTTAATATATGAAATAAAAAAAAATTGGCAATGTCATTGGAATTTTGAGTGGCTGAGTCGGGCTAAGTGTTGACACGCAATATCCCATATCTCTTGCTGGAAAGTGAGATGACTACTCTTACGACAGTTTGAAGCAAGAGCTGTTAAATTTTTTCGGTTTAAATTATAGGTAAAATTTTTTAGCACAATATGAACATTGTAGGGCAAATACATATGGGGCTTTCCATACCAACCCAAACTACCGATGATTTTTGCATCTTCGATTTCGCTGAAATTTGGGCATCTTTTTGTACCCCTCGAAAAAGGTTTTTGTGATTTTTTTCAAATTTTTTCAAATTTTTTTCAAATTTTTGAAAATTTCGCGGATTTTTTTTTTAAATAGCCATAACTTGGTGAAAAATTGTCCGATTTGGGACTTTTTTTTTCAAATTTCGTGTTTTTGACTGAATTTTCTGAAAAATGTATGCAAAAAACTTTTCATGTGAATTTGATTGTTTTTTTTTGTAATTTAAAGGTAAGACTTGGATTTTAAGATTGTTTGTATCCTTCGATTTTTTTTGAAATATTCTCAAAAATACTACTCCCCAAAACACAAATTTTAAGCCTAGTCTCGTAATGGGATAATGATGGGTTATAATTTTTTTGAATTTTTAAGTTAATTAGTTTTTTTGTTCCATTTATTGTGTTTACTTAGTAGAGTATTGTATTCGAATAAAAAACCATACCAAATACTCTACAAAGTAAGAACAATAAAAAGAACAAAAATGAAAAAAATTAATTAATTCAAAAATTCACAAACTTATAACCTATCATTATCCCATTACGAGACTAGGCTTAAAATTTGTGTTTTTGGGATTAGTATTTTTGAGAATTTTTCAAAAAAAATCGAAGGATACAAACAATCTTAAGATCCATCTTTTACCTTTGAAATACAAAAAAAACAATCAAATTCACAATGAAATGTTTTTTGCATACATTTTTCAGAAAATTCAGCCAAAAACACGAAATTTGATAAAAAA
Organism: Rhogogaster chlorosoma; assembly: GCA_944452935.1. Taxonomy (NCBI): domain Eukaryota; kingdom Metazoa; phylum Arthropoda; class Insecta; order Hymenoptera; family Tenthredinidae; genus Rhogogaster; species Rhogogaster chlorosoma. The sequence continues at coordinate 19,550,790 of OX101802.1, forward strand.
AAGTCCCAAATCGGACAATTTTTCACCAAGTTATGGCTATTTAAAAAAAAAAATCCGCGAAATTTTCAAAAGTTCTCGTCTCCCGGTTGGCTGGATGAAAAAATTTGAAAAAAATCATAAAAACCTTTTTCGAGGGGTACAAAAGGATGCCCAAATTTCAGCGAAATCGAAGATGCGAAAATCATCGGTAGTTTGGGTTGGTATGGAAAGCCCCATATATAAGCTATAGGGTGGTTCGAATTTTTTTTTTTTTCTTTGCTCTGACCCCCTCCAATGTTAGTAGTTAAGAAGAAATAAATCCTTCCCAAAGGTCGGCTCTCTGGCTTAACTCTGAGAGGTCACTTTTTTAATTTTAATTTCCCATTTATTTAACATGGGAACATTTTTTTTTCACCAAAAATGACATTACTCATAAGCTACCTAATATTTTTTGAATTCATGCATAGATCCTTGAAGCTGCTTCTTTAAGCTTCCCAAAACTCTATAATAGCGCATAATTATCATAATTGAAGCATGGCTACCTTCACTTTCAACGTCATGATAGTGTGGCAAAAATTTTGTCACACTCCTCAACAAAGACTCATTTTCTCCACGGTTTACACGAAGAGAAAGTGAAGGTTGCCATGCATGCATTACAAAATAATTAATTATGATTTTTTATTTGTATTTTTTTTTATTCTTTATTATAGTTTTAGAAAGCTTAAAGAATCAGCTTCAAGGGTCTATGCGTGAATTCCAAAAATATTAAGTATTTTACGAATAATTTTACTTCTAATGAAAATGAAAATTTTCCCATGTTAAATAAATGGGAAATTAAAATTAAAAAAGCTACCTTTTAGAGTTGAGCTAGAGATCCCACCTTGGGGGATCATTTTTTTCTTCCTGAACAGTAACATTTGGGGGGGGGGGGGGGGGGGGGGTAAGAGCGAAAAAAAATTAAAGTTGTTTTTAATCACCCCAATAAGCTATTTTGAAATTTGTAATAGTAAAATATTCATAACATCGAAAAGTCTGTGGCTCGTGAAAATTGATCCACTTTAGTCATAAATAAAATTTCGGGATGAGAGTAACCATGAAATGCAGCCGCAAATGTCCGAACGGTACGCGGTTTATTTAGCGTATGTATACATTCGAAATTCCATTTCTTAAATTCAAGGGTCTTATCTTAAGTGATTATAGCTATCTATAAATGTCCCCCTGAAGCTATAGTGATGATGCGCGCGCCGGTATAAAAAGAAAGCGTTGTTAAGCTTGGCCGGCGTGCCAACAGATGGATATTGCTAGTCGATTTATAAATTTGTTCTCGCGAGTAAAACTAGCTCCCGGGTCTTGAAAGCACGGATGAATAGTAGATGTGGTCGATCCTTCTGAGATTCAGAACGGGAGATGATGACGCGGGTTAGCCTATCTATATGGGACGCCTGCACCGGCAAACCTTGTTACGATAACTGCAGGTCAAACCTCTCTGATCCCGTTCACTATATCGGAAAAAAAATTAACCAACAGCGAGATGGAGTTATTAGAATTAATTGAAGGCAAGAATTGGAAAAATCACGATTTGCCGTAACATTTAATATATACAACACATATCTGGCGATTAATATCTCGGGTTAAAATTAACAGGAAAAAGAATTAAATTTTTTTGAATCAAGTTTCAACTTGGAATCTTTATGCGAAATCAAAATTCGATGAATTCGTATCACTGTACTACCTACTGCCTTTCTGAAAATTGCACTTTATAAAATAGTTTGATATAGTTGATTCGATCCCTGACGCAACAGTTCAACAATTGTTATACGGTATCGACGAAATGAGACAGGTGAAAATGAAAGTAAAATAAAATGAAATGAAATGAAATGAAATGAAATAAAATAAAACAAAATAAGAATACGCCCGATGTCTAAGAAAAGTTTTTATTTTAATTCTAGCGTGAATAAATTCCGGCGGGAATTGAGTTATTCGCGGTTATTTGTCGTTTTAAGACGTCTCAACTGTTTATCGGCAATGAATCTATAGGAAATTGTTTAAACCGAAGCTTGGATGGGATAAAATTTACAAATGGGAACTTGACCAATAGACTGATGAATAGCGGCCTCAAAGATTGGAAGTTGTATTATGGTTTCCTTTGCAGGGGGCACTCAATCTATTTTGGTTTTCAAATACTAAAGTTCATGATAATCTTCAAAATGACATTGAATTAATAAGATAAAAGTCGAGGTCTTCAGTATTTTTCTTTGTTTCTCGAATAAAATGTTTAATAAATGAAATCCCGTCTCGAATAATAGTAATAACTCAATGGGAATTGAATTGATAATAATTCTGATGATTTGTATCGCGCGCGAGAAAATAACAACAGTCAAAGCCGTTTCGTTTTAGCGGTCGAGCCGAAAGAGGTGTAGGAAATGAAAAACAATCGCCTTTCTACTGTTATTAACGAGATGCGAATTGCACGAAGGCGGGTAATAGATAACCACGTAACATAATATGTCGTGAATTTGTATCGCGGGAAAAAGAATTTCTCACGCATTACGATTTTAGCAGTACAAAGCTTTTTTCCTAAAAGCAATATATGCATTATGGCATGATTCTATTAGTATTTTTTTATAAGAATATTGTGACAGGTGTCCCGCTGAGCGTTGCGCCAGTCTGGTGACCTGACGCGCGCCTAAAAGAGAATTTCTGTACGAGAAAAATGGGGTTATGTTTGGTTCGTGGCATCGGCGATGCTTATTTCATTTTCACAGAAAACTTATCCCATAGTGTAAGGCGATGTTAGATCGTCGCGTATTATATCTCGTACTTCAGAATTACGGGCAGAGTCTCCCCAAGTACGAAGGGAAATTAAAGAGAAATTTTACTCACTTTCGAAGGCCTGGAGAAAGAGTTCGTGATCGGCTTGAATTTGATCCATTCTCGGTACCTTTTGACCCTCAGCTTCTTTCTCGCGCTTTTTAGGCGGCATCGTATTTCGTGATTTCTTTGAGATTTTTCACAAATACTGACTTTAATCACCTAAAAATACAACGAAAACACGCCCCGCGGGAAAACTTGCTGCAGCAGCTTATTAAGCAGCTGCAGCGCGCTCTACCGGTTTGTTCATTCACTCAACACAGGAACACTAGCTTCTCATTGGTCTAATAAAACAACCGAAGACACAGTCGAACTTCGAGCCTAACGTACGGATGAAAGTTTTCATAATGCAATAGGTCGTAAAGATTCGGAGAAAATCCCAACCAGCATAATAATATGAAAGGTTGAAAAACTTTTATCAAATTACTCGAGAAAAGCAACTGTGTACTTTCGTTTTATAGTTATACTGAACTGTCAGTATTGTCAACAATTGGTATCCTGAAACTACAGAGTCATACATTAAATTCTAAGAGATACGCGAGATGTCGCACTCTTGCGGCATTGTGCAGGTGGTGTTATTGGTGGAGACTGGAGAGGGCTTGAGTTCGTTTTATGCGATTGATTTCATACATTTATTCTTACACATAATAATTTTCAAGCCAAGAAACGTCTGCTTCCATTTCTGCAATTTACAAATATTTTCAAAGAGAACATTCTGAAATCTCGATAAACACCGTTTTTTCGTTGTATGTATGTTCTAAATAGCGCGTATTTGAAAAAAATTCTCTGTCCAGCGATAAAAGATCTTTCCACGGAAGGTTTCTGGACCCCTATTCTGTAACTCGTTATGTCATATAACGATATCGTTAAGCTAACGACAGCCAACTGTGAAGACGATCCAGGGGAAAGAAGGCACTCTCATAGGCTATCGTACCTTAACGATATCGTTATATGCCATAACGAGTTACAGAATTGCACCACTGGGGGCCTATTCAGTAACTTCTCGTCAACGAAACGATCGGATCGGCTTGTTTTGTCTTGTTTTCTATTGGGTAGATTTGTCTTTCCTGAAACCTCATTGGTTGCTGATGTTCCATCGGTGCGAAAAGTCATCGAATCGATCGGTTGAAAAGTTACAGAATAGGCCCCCTGGTTCTGCGTAGTATTTCCGCAAAGGTTCTCTGCGCATGAAGAAAAGAAGAAAATACATTTACGTTCTCTATTTGCTGAATGACGTGCAGGACGAGAATTCCACCGCATGCTAATCTTTGGCCAAAAAACAATTTCTCGAAGCAATAATATACAGTGGAACACAGAGCCCATATACGCTTACAAAAATACTCGTCAAATGGGACCGAAATTTCCAGTGCCATCTTTCTCTACGGGCCACAGATTTCATGTAATAAATCATTAAAAAATAATCAATTGGCAGTCTAACTCCATCCTTGTTTAAGCTGTTCAAGAATTGGGTGTACTTCGACATACGGTATTACAGAGTTACACAACTGTTTGTTGTAAGAAATTCTGTCACCCGCGTGCCCATCATATCCCCATTGACTTGCACCATCTCATTCGTGCCCGATGTGCATGTAACTTTGCGTTCGCCATTCACGGTTTTGTGCCTTGAGATTGGTTGAGTTTGCTCTTTGTCAGCTTAGCCACAAACACACTGACACGACACGTCGATCTATTCTTTCATAATACGAACATAAAAATATTATTCTCTATGCATACGAAACTACATCGTTGGTCCTTTCCGTTAGATCTAACCAATGATGTCACTGCACGCATAGTTGTGTCGCCGGTGTTCATGCCGGAAAGCACCCCCCGTTCAGATGTGTATAGTTAGTTCATAAATAGGCGGGTGGTGCGATATTGGCTATTTATACAAAAATATTGGACATAACAATTGGAACAGGAAATATTGGGATCGGCGAGGTGCAGTCGGCTTTCTTCCTTGATGCTTCCTGGTCATAGATACAGCTATTATCACGGTACATCATGGAGTACGTTGGTGAGTGAAAAAATTTGTTTAATTATTCAAAATTTTCAACCAACGCATTCGGCGAATTGTTTTATTTTGAATTTTCTCTGAATAAGTATTGATACCTCGTTTTCAAGCTTTGATCGGAATGAAAGTGATACTTTGGGGAAATCAATACAATATATTTGACTTTTACTTACAAGAGTATGCAAGTCAGTCTGGCTACGTTTTGACAACAATGATATTTCATATTGAACATTTGACAAAAACGTTTTAATACCTTTCTTCGAATTCAAAACTACGATCATTGAACGAACTCGGATTGGCATGCGGTGTTTATTACACGAAAATTGTATTAACATAATATAACAAAACATAACCTCAATGTGCTTGGGTATTTAAATTCAAATAGTCATCTTCCATTAATCGCTATTCTCATCTCGCGCAGTCAGTATTTAAATATGTTCATTTCTTGAACCCTTTCGCCGATTTCGATATAGCCTTAGCTTTTGCATATCTAGTATTATGATCCACAGATATAGAAAAGTAATTAAAAAGCAAATATTTTTCGTACTTTGTTGAATAACATTACTTTATATCGAAGTTTTCTTTTATCCTCCTCTAAAATATATTTACCCTTTGATTAATACTTGTCGCAGTCATTCTTCTCTATACAGTTCGAGGTGTACTTACTTCAAGTTAGCTAAGTCAATAAAATATATTTACCAAAATTATTGTTCACTGTAGGCAAAATTTATAGTCTGTCATTGATCTTCTCATACTACTTATATTTTAAGTAAAGACTTTCTCATCAGACATGGAGTATTCATTCAATGTGAATCTCAAATCCGATCAGCTTTCGACTTTGCTGGTCATCATTAAAAATAAATTATATCTTATCTATTGTTTTACATTTAATCGTGCATAAACTAGGATTATAATTTGTCAATTATCTATCATCAAACCACACTGATTCGAGCTTTATTTCACATATACTAGTTACAAAATATAAATTTTGCCCCACGGCTCTATGCTATTTTAACAATGTATGAAATAAGTGATGAGGTTCAAGTTCGTAGCTACAGAATAATAATAATAAAATGCTGTAATTTAGAACTGGTACTTTTCAAGAACAGCAGAATAGGGTGTATAATCCTCCGGATTGAGTAGAACATGTGTACCTCAGCATATTTAGAAACTGTAAGAATATTTAAGTCCTGAAGTAGTGAATTTTTCTTCCAAAACTTTCGTCGCCTTCCCATCTTAATTCTTATAATTGTAATTGAGAGGAAACAATTTTGGAATAAGGCAGTACTCGGTTTATTGTATTGTCTCATTTTGTCAACGTCCCTTAGTCGGTGTATTTATTTCACAGGGACGGCAACAGGTGACAATAATGACAACTGCTGCGTTCCAGGATTGATAACAAACTCGAAAGCCAATGACAATCCGGAGGGTTCAAGAAAGGAATTGCCTGAACCTGGTTCAAAACCGAACGACAGCACCGCAGCACATTCTGAAGAAAAGGAGCCCAAAGAGACAATAGACTTCAAAATAATCTATAACAAACAGAAGATTGACGTGACTTTTCCCCTGGACAATACCGTCAAAGATTTGAAAGGTCATCTACAGGAAATTATAGCAGTACCGCAGGCAATGCAGAAAGTAATGATCAAAGGGTTGGCAAAGGATGATCAAACTTTGAGAAGTTTAGGTGTTACCAAAGGCGCCAAAATTATGATAGTCGGTTCTAAGCTAGACGACGTATTGGCTGTCTCTATTCCAACAAAACAAGATCTTGTTGATGAAGCAATCGCCGCAGCTAACAAAGAACCTTTGTCGCAACAAAAAATGCACCGCAAGGTCTTGGACAAAGGTATTCCCGAGGATGTGATACCTGGTATATTGGAGAGCAAGGTTTGTCATGGGTTATTCCCTTTCTTATAAATATCCAATTAGCAATTCTCAGGATAATGTCTATATTTTGCCGCCCTTTTTGAAAACTTTATCCGATGCCCGCCTTCTGATTATGAAATATGGTCTATGGTGTAGGAATCACTTCCGGATTTTCCGCTTGCTGGAATGCTGAATAAGTCAGGTGGAAAAGTTCGTCTCACTTTCAAATTGGAACAAGATCAACTGTGGATCGGCACTAAGGAACGAACGGATAAGATACCAATGAATTCGATAAAGGGTGTTCTCAGTGAGCCCATCCACGATCATCCGGAATATCACATAATGGTGAATTGGCAAAAAAAATGAAAAAAAAAAAAAAGAAAACTTAGAAACATTTCTCAATTCTAACTATTTTCATGTTTCACATTCATGTTTGACTATGAGTTTATATCAGCCTTAGTCCCGTGTGGGCAAACCCCAAAATTCACAATATTCAACTGACCGTCCGCAGGACATGAAGGCCATCAGGAATATATAAGATTTTTACTACCCACACAGTACTACTGAAAGTTCCTATATTCGATCAAAATTTCGTATTAAGTGCAACATGAATAACTAGTCTTTGTTTTTTTTTTTTTAAACATTTTACAGGCAATCCAATTAGGCCCTACTGAAGCATCGAGGTATTGGATATATTGGGTACCTGCGCAATATGTATCTGCCATAAAAGACTCAATTTTGGGCAAATGGCAATATTTCTGATTCAACATTGAACTAGAAATATTTCTTTACCAATAAAGTGAAGATGTGATGCAAAGATCAACCCGAACGACTGTGCTAGTCAAGCATTTTTCAGAGTAAGTTATTACCGCTATCGTTTCAAGCGATAGACCGAGGTGTTTCGAATAAAAACAACAATTTCATCCTATAAAATAAATCTGCAAACGTAACTAGCGAAATCGATATATGAATTAGCTAGAAAGTAAAAATTACTTCAGTTTACTGCTGGCCCTTAGACCTCAGAAATATTCTTTCTATTGCTTGGAATTTTTTTACACTTTGTACCTTTCGATACACGTATACTTCAAAAAGTGTTCTCGCTCGGTTAGCACATCGAATAATCTAAGCTTACTACAGTATCACCTAAAACTTTTCCAAGACTCAGATTCGTGAACTGAATTTATTAATTTTATTCGAATAATCTGATGAAAGACCGTCTCTGAATTTAAAGCAAGTCAGCCAAAAAGATTTATTTGTGATTATTTAATGTAATGATCTAGGATGTTTTTTTTTCTTTTCTTTTTTTTTTCATACCAATAATGAGCCACAAGTAACTTAATGTGATACAAGATTTTGGTGCATTTAGATACAGTTTTCAAATTTAACATTGACATTGCATTTTTATTGAGTGTTATATTTTAATTCAAGAAGATGTGAGCAATCCTTTGATAGATTTATTTAACAATCGCTTATTTAAATTATTCTTGTAGACTAAGTCCAGCCAAAGTGTGACTTTATGATAGTGTTGAAAGATGTAGATCTGATGCGAGGAGTGAGATCATAAATTCGTTGGATTGAAGAATGCATGCATAGTAAACTTACCGTTGGGGGTATTCATTTGAGCAACTTCCCGTAAACAGCATACCAAAATAGCCTGCAAGTGAAGTTTCATACTTTTTCTTTTCATATTTAAATATTGACAAAATAATTCAACGGTCGCGTTTGCTTTTATTTTTCAAACTTGTGAAACAGCTGTGCCGAGTTTCGTAGCTGTAAAAATATTATTTTGTTATACTCAAATTTGACCATATTTGAATGAGCGGTTGAAATATAATTGATACAACAAATTTTTAGTCAATGCTTTGTGATAAAATCGATATGTATCTATGTATGTATATGTACGGAATATACATATTTGAATACATTCATGTATACATATACCTAAATAAATATAATATGAAACAAGGATAGGTATATATTGCGCGCAATTATGAAATATTATATATATAACACTGAAGTTCACGCCAAATGAAATGTAACGAGTAAATTTACCGATTATTTGCCCAGCGGCCTAGATTTTAAGGCTAAACTTAAAACGAAGTCTGAAACAGTTGCGCTACTTGGAAGCACAAATTATAAAATTTCACCTAGAATGTAGCTTGTAAATTAGGTTTTATACCGTCTTAAGTACATATAAAATATTAAATAATATGTGGCAAATAAAAATTAGCTGAAACTATTGCAGTCTACATATGTCCGAGTTTATTAGTTTAAAATATAAATTGTATTTCAGAGATGAATTTTCGATACTTTCTCTACGCAACACCGTGTGATTTAAAAACAAATAAAATTAATGAGAACAATTCCAAGGTATATCTTATTTTTACCACAATGTTGTTTCCTTGTTCAAGCGGGGGAAGGAAATTTGAATAATTTTAAATCTCTGAGACTAGATATTTATAATAAATCTCGGTGTTATAATGGAAAAAATATCATTCTGAGTCTGTCGAATGGTCGAGAATATTTTCGTCATACGTACAGTACCGAATTTCAATTGAATTCATGTTGATTCAGAAACGAAAATCGTAAACAATCGAAAAAATAATGTAATTCGAAGACAACTACTCCTGGATCTTCAGATATGAGCGATTGATAATACAATACAATATTGATTTACAATTAGGGTAAAGTGAGATGATAGTGACAGGACTAACATAATATGAGATGGATATATTTAGAACCCCTTTCGAATGGGTCTCTGGAAAGGGAATCGAATTCGAGTGAGACTTTTTAATTTCCATTGGGCATCTTGATATTTCGTGTAATGCATCTTCCGATAATCGGTGTACATATACGTTTTCAAAGGATACAGAACAAGTATCAATTAGATTTTATTACATTTGAAGCCATCTGCATAAAGTTATAGATCCCGGAATTCGATTTCGGTTCATATTTCGTCCGTTTCTATATTTAACCAGATAAGCTATTTTCAATAATGCAAGTTTTAGAGTTCTACTGTCGTATGTATGTATGTATGTAAATACATATTCATACATACATGACTTCTCTGTAGCATATTCCGTTTTAGCGTCTGTGAATTTAACTTATTGGAATTTAACGAACAAGTCGAGATTAACCAGACATTATACCGTGCAATATTACCGTAATGAAAAGCATAAAGTCCCATATCTGTCTAACATCCGAATACAGGAAATTCCTAATTAACACCACTTCAAGCATCGTCGACTGAAGAATCCGGTTACTTTAACCGTTCTTCAGCTGCTTCAGCATCTCCGACCACTCTTCGACTTCAAAATTAAAATACCGACGCGGTATTTGGCTGCGCAGTGTATCACGTGTCTCTATTCCGACGTTCTTTGGCCAATCAGAGAGCAAACGTTTGCTCATCTGGTATGTCACTGATACATACTACTGATACATGTATGCTTACATCAGTGCCGCGTATGCATACCTATGTATACCTATACTTCATCTGGAAGAATTATGCATACGCTAGTGATTTATCTCGAGATTAGAGGAGACAGAAAATTCAGTGCTTCTTCATTTGCAGTTTACCCGCGCCTTGTCACGTTCGTGTCATATTCGTAAGACGTAAGAGGAAGTTCAAGGTTATATCCGAATGTGAAAGCGTTAAACTATCTAGTAGTGAAACTATATAGTGGTGTTAATAGTTATACATTTTATCAATCCTTGGCGGTCATTTGACATAAATTTTGAAAATACAAATTACCTGTACATTGAACAATATTAATAGTATACGTTTTACTCGAAAGTTGATAATCTGTCGTACTGGTGTTATAACTAGAAACAAGTATTGACGCGGTGAGTTTCATTCAAAATACTGTTGCTCAATAGTTACAATGTGGGGCTGCAACCTGATTGTGACGGCGGGGGAGGGGGGAAAAGAGACACCTGACGTACATACATAACGGTGCCTGTCGCCACTACAGGAATCTTATCTACATTCTACATTCCACACGCACGCGGCACTCCGCACTGGTTACTGCGCGGCGAGATAAACGAAATGAATTTATGAATGAGACTGCTTTGGGATCTGGGCTCGCGAAGATAATGAAAAGTCCGGAAAAATTGATGATGAAAGTAAATGCAGCACGACAAGAGCGTCTATGAGGGATGTAATAATTATCGTGTAACAACTGCCGAAAATGATCAACAATTAATCGCATTCCATTTATAATGCATAACGTATATAATTATGTTAGAAATGACCAATTCGAGCCAAATTTTTTCCGAGGTCAACAGCGACTCAAAGAATGACGAAAAAATTCGAGGAACTATACGAGACGCTTTTTTTTTGCTCAACGTCAATTATCTAAGACAAGGGGCTTTAATAGTTGATCTGCGATCTACGAGCACTGTTGGCGACGTAGGGACAAAAAATTGCAACATCCCTATAGTGCAGCTGACTTGCTCCAAGAAAATATTTTTTCTCATTTTTTTAATATCGCTAATTTATGGTTTACTATTCCAAAATTCGTCGGGCACCAATTTTCTTTCGAAATATGCGCTGGGCACGCGCTGCTTAATCCCAAACAATTACTTCGTTTGGGAATTTACGCGGCCAGTGTCCAGCTGTGATTTTTGCCGTGGGGTGGATTCTGCGCTGATCCTTCCCAACTTGACAAGAGAAGAGTTCAAACGATACGCATACTCATCGAGACCAATGGTGATCAAAAATGGTGCAAATCATTGGCCAGCGAAGAAAGTCTTTAGTTTATATTTTTTCAAAAATCTTTACCAAAGCATTGATGGTGCGTATGAAAGTGTCCAGGAGGAGTGCCAGTTCCTTCATTTTAAAAGCAACTTTGCTAGCCTCGAGGAAGTATTCTCAATGAGTGATCGCAGGGCCCTTAATTTGCCTGGCGAACAACAGTGGTATGTTGGATGGAAAAACTGCCATCCTCAAGTATTGGAAATTATGAAAGAATTTTATGAGACGCCGCATTTCTTGCCCGAAGATGCAGAAACTCCGCACACAAATTATGTCTTCCTTGGATACAAACAAGGCGCAGTTATGCATGTGAGTCCATCGAGTCTTGGCCAGCAAGTAATGTTACTACTCACAACTGTAATCCTGAATAATCTTGACATCAGAGTGCGAGGGGTTGAAACATGAAATTTCCAGAGTTTAACAGTTGAAATTGACTCGAAAAACAAACTCCTTTATTACAGATTTCTATGATTCCACACACATAGCCATGATTCATTAAAGAACGATTGTTGAGTTCTTCAATGAGAGTGATGTTTACCCCTATCCTCATTTATAAGTATTAATAACATAAGCATTGATATATATAATTAGGTATCGGAAAGTGAATCTCACTAATTCTATATCTTATCACAATGAGAAACATTGTGCACAGCATAAGTTGCTTGTATATTTTTTTCCTTCACGAGAACATTTACTAAACTGGAATTTTATTCCTGGAACTCGAGTTCTTGTTTTATACAAAAGATGCACAATATATTACATCGGGGCTGATTATGAGATATCACAACTCCAAGTATAAAAGTAAAGTAGGTACTGCGCTTCACAAGGCTCAGTGTAGTACTTGGAGATACGATACCTTGCGAATGGCTCTTATATTTCTTTTTTAATTTCCTTTTTGATTATTATATGTGAGAAATAGATCAAGATTCATTTGATACGATAGAGGTGTCCTCGTTGTCTTGAAACAAATGATGTTGTGTCTCCTGAGTACATTTGATTCTTTAACCTCCATGCACAATCTTCATCAATTATTTGGTGTTGCAAGTTGGGAAATGAACGGCAAAAAAATTTACGTATAAGGAATCAAAACCAAATGCAAGAAGCAGAAGAAAAGGAATTCATGAATCAAAACGCAAGAGGTGCCTAAACACTGCATATCTTAGAAATTACATTGTAATTGAAATAATAAAGTACGATTTCGTATATAGTGTATCCTTAAATATTTCCGAGTTGCGTTCAAAGACATACTATTAAGTATTTGCGGAATTATATTCTCCGAGATATTTTCCAATCTTAATCAGTGTGGTTTCTAAGACATGTGCTGTTTAGGCACCTTTCATGTTTGGATTTATGTTTCTTTTTGGTGCTTTCATGTTTCTTGCTTCGGTTCCGGCCATATAGCCTGTTTCTCAACTAAGATACATTACTGTATATTGAAGAGGCTCCCTCCAAGGACTCGGCGCGTCATATTCTTTGTGCTTTTATTTTACATACCTACAACAAATAATTGATGAAATTTAGTTCTCTTTCTCAACCCTGCAATATGTCTCTCAAGCCCTTTCTGACGTTATGGATAATGAGGTAGTTGTTTAGAATCACATCAAATTGGATATTTTTCATATGTTACCAGTTTAAAGTACTACTTGAATAAACTTTTTGTAAATATTTTCTGATTTTCAAAGCCCATCATTTGAGATTGTAACTTTGTCTTTTATTGTAAATATCGTGCAATCCATATGTCGTACAGAGAAGTGATGAAACAATAAATTAAATAACCCTAAATGCTTTGTTCGTAGCTGGATTATATTCCACGTTTGATGTGGCAGGGTCAGATACTTGGAAGCAAGACCTGGTCAGTCGCGCCAACACCGGAGTGCGAAGAAGTTTGTAAAAAGTTTGACTTCTCTGTTGATGCCGGGGACATAATCCTATTAGACACTAGGGTTTGGTACCACGGCACCAACGTCAAAGACGGGCAGTTCAGTCTGACTGTAACGTCTGAATATGGGTAGACATGGATTACTTTCTTCCAAGTCTTCACCTTCATGATAATTGTACATATGCAATTTCCTGGGCTACCTAAACAGGTAGGTAGCCACAGATTTTAACTGTTCATCTTCTGTTATGTTTAAACCGTAGATTTCAAAACGATCGTTAGCTAATGCACAAGCCATTCCGACTAGCATTCCTTTTCGAATCTTCAATTTATATTTTTACATTTTATCTTTGTATTCGTACAAAATATGCCACTATTTGCGTTCATTTACAGTCTTTCTCTCTTGATCCCTCTCAATGTTTTCAATGACATGTCCAATGATGCATGTCTATAATGACGAAAATGTATTCAATTTAGCAAATCCGTTCGAAAACCTTCTTGCCAATGAAGCACTAACATAATGTGCACTTTTTTGGTGTTTAAATGACGCGCAAATCAGTAGGTATTCCATGTCTTTCTGGATACTCAGGGTAAATGAATATTGTCCAACGACGCGGGGTAAATTAATTATATCCTGCTGAAATATACATGTAACGAGTTTATTATCTCATTTTGGAGACAACAAGCGAATCTTTAATAAGCAATCAAGTGAGAAATCGAATCTCTTCTGAGACCAAATGTATTTTAGGTAAGGTATTCTCTTTGTAATTTGTTACTGCTCCACTTGTGTCTTATTGGATCTTAAAAGTCTTTTTGTCCATTCTTCAAGGTGTGATCAAACTAAAAGTGCCTGATTTTTTTCCAAATATACTACTAGTTCGCAGTTTTGACTAATTGTAATGATCAATGATTCTTGAGTCATAAACAGTACAAAATAAGTGAAAAGAAGAGATTAAATTGTCAATGTTATCACCAATGTAACTAGTCTGATTGATTACGTACATTTTGTTATGAGATATTATTTGCAGGGTACGCACCCTATGAAATGCCATTTTTTTGTAGGCCTTATTGGAGTCTGCTTCAACACATACACACGAAAAATAAATTATTGTTAATTTAGGTTTACGATCGTCCAATTTTGTTACAATATATAAATGACGCAAAGGTTTTCCAACTCTACGAACACTATAAAACAGTATAATACTGTGTATGTGTGAAATCGGCTCCACAACAGATTATCTACTATTAATGTATTCTTTATATGTTGCTGTATAATAAAATTTGCATGTTTATACCTATAATGATGATAATAATACTTATACATCATTCGTGTTCAATACAAAATGAAGAATTAACAAATTGGGATTTGTGTTAACAAAAGATTTACAAATCTCTAAGTATTTATATGTCTAAAGGCGTTAAAATCCATTCCAAATTTTATGAGAAGTGTTATAAAACGTATCAGTCCCTAGAAAGACTGATATGGTGCTCTAATTTTAATGTTTCAAATTTAGCAATTTGAGCTTCGTACTATGTAATACTAAAATCAAAACTTTTGACCTTTGATTTTACCGTATAACTGATGTTGATGATATTTTTAAATTGTATTTAAAAATACACTTTGTATTATATGTGTACACTAATCAATAAACTGTCCATGTAAACTGAAAATATGTTGTTTGCAAATAATGAGATTCCCAAGTAGGAGCAAAATCACCAAGATATCATTTAAACCGATAACTGAAAGTATTTAGGTGCTAACACGAATGCAGGGCTCATAGTTAGTCACTTTTCTCACTATTAGTCAGTTTTTTTTCAAAAGTCACTTTTTGGTCACCTAAATAACAAAGGTCACTTTTTCGAACTATTTTGGGTTTAAAAAGCATTTACTATATTTTTTTCATTCATTTCACGATTAGCTTGTATTCAAGAACAGACCGCAAACTTAGTTACCGATAGTAGTCTGGGCGCTGATCTGTAATATCGACTATAGGTTCGTTCGTTTTACAAATCGAGGGTTGCCCCGGATTGCCCCGGATTGCCCCGAGCTGCCCTCTGTAAACGGAAAGGGAAGAGGTGGCAATCCGGGGCAATCCGGGGCAACCCTCGATTTGTAAAACGAACGAACCTTATGTTTGAATCGTGGGTTCTGTATACAGGACTTTCTGTGGAGACGGCACAGCTAGTTCCACCAACACACGCACGCTTCGTCCGTGTGCCAGGGATACCAACCGAAAAAAAGAATGATGCAGCTTGAACAGAGCAAAGAGTATAGCAACCATAAGCGTGAAGTCTACGGTTGTCACATGGACGAAGCGTGCCTGTGTGTAGTGGCGGTAGCATGGACCTAAGAAGTAAATGGACGGAGCGTAAGCTTACTACATGGGTGCGGGGTGGCTCACTGTTAGCCGTAAGGGGAATTCAGGGTCTGCGCCATTTGCACCACCTCACTCGTAGTGCTACCTGGTGAGCAAACTGTAAACTTCGTAAGAAATTCAAAGGTAGACACTGAAATGAGTATTAAGGATTTTAGAATTGTATTGTAAAGTAATTGTTCAGGTGCAATCAACTATTTCTCATTAAATATGACACTCAGAACAATAATCTACTTTTCGTTTACATCAATAACGTCAGCAGTGACCACTAGGTGACACTACGAGTGAGGTGCTCAACATGGCGCAACCAATCAGAACACACCATCGTCCACCAGTCCCCTTCCGTCTTACGGCGTTACCCCGCACAGCTTACGCTCCGTCCATTTACTTCTTAAGGTAATATTTCATGCATGCGGCTGCGGCAACTGTCGCGCGACGAAACCACGCTGACGTCAAGAATTCCGTCGCGTCTATGAAATATGTCAACGATCTGCGAGTTGTAAAAAAAAATAAAAATGAACATAAAAAATTGAAATAGAAATAAAAACAAAATGAAATCATAAAATAAAATCTACTAACCTAGAAATAAATAATCTACTATCCATGACACATACGAACCTTGCTTTTCGCGGTTTATCGACTTCGCCGCGTCCAGAATGGAATTCTGTCGCATTGAAGTTGATCTCGGATCTACTTCAGTGCGACAGAAAGTACTCCACATGCGGCGAAAGTACACTCGCCCGCCGTCAATTTTCAACCAATCAGCGTAGTTTCGTCGCGCGACAGTTGCCGCAGCCGCGTGCATGAAATATTACCTTTAGGTCCATGGCATAAATGTATACATAACCTCAAATTCGCGGCATATCCCCGTACAATTAATCTAGATAAGATAATCACCGTTCCTCATCTCAAACTCTGAATCCGGAAATACCATGGACATAGGAATACTAGGGACGGAGTGTTTCGTCGAGGGGGGGAAGCCAGTGCGGGGAGGGTGCCGAGGTAAAGTGTGCCCACTTTTGATTGGCTGCAGGTCTGCGCAAGCGTAGTGTCCGAAGGCTGACACGCAGAGAGAGAGATAACCTATATCACGGTCGCATTCTAATTCAGTCAACGCGGGAATTAAACAATGCAATACTTTCGTAAAACACGGTACTGAGCATGCGTATTAAGTCGGCCAATCAAAAGTGGGCACACTATCATGGTGGACCCCCCCTCATTCTGGCTTCCATCCCTCGCCTATCCATCAAGCTTACGCTCCGTCCCTAGTATTCCTATGTCCATGGGAAATACATATAGGGACCGTGCGTCTAGACCTTTACGCCAACTAGTGGCACAAACCTCAAGCTATTGTGATCATTCTGTCAATGCTAACGTATGAGTTATTTTGTTATTAATTAGTATTAAAATATCGAGGCTACATTCCAATTTGGAGATAAGCCATAGGTTCAAAAAAAAAAAAAAAGTATTAAAATATCCTAATACTTTTTCAATAATGTCAACGTCAAGTCAAAATTGTTGTATTGGTCGGTGTACTAAGATATGACGTCAAAAATGTGAATGTGATATGAAAGTGAGATTTTACAAATTTCCTGAGTAATGAATTACCGCGCATTGAATTTACCTCCAAAACCGGCCTTACAGATACATACATATTCCGTTACTGACGTTTCGATTCTTGTCAAGCTGAAAAATACAATTTTCACTTATAATACCACAAGAGCTTCGGGGTTATCGGGTATTTCCCGATAGGTTCGTTGCAAACAAATGAAGGAGTCGAGTTTTTCAGGTTACAAAATCACGAGCGCGAAGCGCGAGTGATTTTTCCTGAAAGGCTTGACGATTTTATTTGTTTGCAGGGAACCTTGAGGGAAATGCCAGATAATTTTGAAGCTCGTGTGGTATTCGTTTGATTATTTTTCCGTACCAAGTGTCGGCCGGTGGAATTGCACCATGAGACGAAATGTACAGTTAACAAACTCCAAATCGACTCATTTTCATGCAAAATCTCCAATTTTCACAATTGAATTCAACCTGTCAGTTTGACGTGTGGTTAATTTGACTGGATCATGTTTTGTTTTTTATATATAGCAACTACCAGAGAAAATTTTCAAAAAATTATCAGTATAATACCATGTAGGTTGTACCACGTGACGTCGAATGGTGCAATTCTATTGGTCGATATTTGGGTCGGAAAAATAATCATACTTATCCCTATTCATTTACATTACTTTTGTGATAATGAAACTAGCGATTTGAACGAGTAAATAGTCATTAAAATAATTATTCTAAAATTTACACATATATTTTTTTTAATTTTTCACACGTGCAATTTTTAAACCTATTCTTTTAATACTTATTTATCAACTAAAAATTAATTTAAAAAATTGTTAGACTTCTGCTACTTTCAGTGTCATTTAATCTTTGAGTTTTTGAATTTTATTACACTAAGTCTTCTGAAAGTAAATTATTTATACATAGCATAAGTTTTACATCATAGACATTTGACACACTCGTTTGTGGTACAACTTTTGCGGTAATGACAGTTTCTTTTACTGCTTTTCTCTATGACACCATCCACGTGGTTGGATTTGAATAATTTGTTGCCTTTCTCGTTATTCTGACCTTGTACAATATTGTTAATTACTGGTTGAAATCCGTATTTTATTATTTTTTCCATTTTTACACATAGGTATTCCGTGTTGTTTCTGTGTTTCAAAGGAATGTTTTGATCACACTATCTTCGGGAATACAACACTAGGGGCGCTTATTTTAGACGATAGTGCTGCCTCTACATTTCGCGCACGGTCCCTATACCGGGTGATTCCTCGCTGACGTCGCAGTATGTTCCGTAGCGGACCGTCAGGTAAAGTTCAGTGAAAATTTTACCCGTGATCGTAGCCGCAAAATTCTATAGTCCCGATCAATATGGCCGCCCAAACAAACAAGACGATCGCCGGCGATCTTGAATTTTGACAGCTACAGCGAGATGAGTGTGACAAATTATTACCGAAAATAATTATTACACCCACGAAATGTTCTTTGTGCACCGGATGATCATTATCCAAGGGATTGCGACTGATTGGCGTGTCGACGGATGGGTAAGTAAAACTGTTTTTCATAATTACGAGTGCATCTGTAAGAGCGTAACCTCAAAGCGATATTAACCCTCAATGTGCACGCTATATTTTTCGAGAAACTGCGTCTTTTATCGAACAGTCAGGGTTTCAGGGTTTTATTGGCTTCAGAAAGACCTTAAACAACTCACGGTTACTATTCTTATTAATTATACACTTATTAATTATTATTTCAGAGAGCGTGCAGCAGCTTCGGATTTTACTTGACCAGGCATCTTCATAGCTAGATCCTCGGCTAGACCCGTACTAGCATAGGGTGTGAAGGTGTTTAATGCTGCCAAATCATTGTGCGGATTGTGTGCAGGAATAACCGGAACACTATGCTTAACGAGAAGACCAACAGACTGAGACATGGATTGCACATTGCTGAAGAATAGGGACATAGGGGAATTTGATAATTTTTGATGATAATTATGCGAAAAATGATTGGATAATATCGAGGAGCGGATATTCGCATAACCTCAGAAAATAAAAAAAACTCAATTTAGTGACAGAATTCCGAAAATACCAACAATCATGAAAAGTTGTAAAAACATTTTGCTCACAACGATGAAAATTGTTCATTTTTGATCCGATTTCGAAATTTCAGGGTTTGTTATACTCAGTGATAAAATCTCTACGAATTCCATGAAATTTTTTTGCATAAAACACTCATATTCGAGCCAAATTGTAACAGTATATGTATAATATGAATCTCAGAATTCATTCGGATTGCTACTAACTGAATTTTTACTGAAATATGAGTGTTTTTGCAAAAAATTTTCAGGGAATTCGTAGAGATTTTATCACTGAGTATAACAAACCCTGAAATTTCGAAATCGGATCAAAAATGAACAATTTTCATCGTTGTGAGCAAAATGTTTTTACAACTTTTCATGATTGTTGGTATTTTCGGAATTCTGTCACTAAATTGAGTTTTTTTTATTTTCTGAGGTTATGCGAATATCCGCTCCTCGATATTATCCAATCATTTTTCGCATAATTATCATCAAAAATTATCAAATTCCCCTATGTCCCTATTCTTCAGCAATGTGCAATCCATGTCTCAGTCTGTTGGTCTTCTCGTTAAGCATAGTGTTCCGGTTATTCCTGCACACAATCCGCACAATGATTTGGCAGCATTAAACACCTTCACACCCTATGCTAGTACGGGTCTAGCCGAGGATCTAGCTATGAAGATGCCTGGTCAAGTAAAATCCGAAGCTGCTGCACGCTCTCTGAAATAATAATTAATAAGTGTATAATTAATAAGAATAGTAACCGTGAGTTGTTTAAGGTCTTTCTGAAGCCAATAAAACCCTGAAACCCTGACTGTTCGATAAAAGACGCAGTTTCTCGAAAAATATAGCGTGCACATTGAGGGTTAATATCGCTTTGAGGTTACGCTCTTACAGATGCACTCGTAATTATGAAAAACAGTTTTACTTACCCATCCGTCGACACGCCAATCAGTCGCAATCCCTTGGATAATGATCATCCGGTGCACAAAGAACATTTCGTGGGTGTAATAATTATTTTCGGTAATAATTTGTCACACTCATCTCGCTGTAGCTGTCAAAATTCAAGATCGCCGGCGATCGTCTTGTTTGTTTGGGCGGCCATATTGATCGGGACTATAGAATTTTGCGGCTACGATCACGGGTAAAATTTCAGGGTGGCCACTGGACCTTAAAACCTTGAAAACCTGGAAATAGCCTTGAATTTTGATTAGCCTTGAAGAACCTGGAAAAGGCCTTAAATTCGATACAATTTTTAGCAAAACCTGGAAAATGAATGAATTACAAATAACTTGACCAAAATGTCACAAGTGCTATTTCCATGCTATATTCGTCAATTCTGCTCCTCGCAATATTCCGTATCAAGGCCTGCGCGCACTATGCCGATCCGAACCGAACCGAGCCGACTGAATTTGGCTGAACTAAATGCAACTCAGAATTAATTTTATTTATTTCATAAATATCATATTATTCCTCCTTTCTTTCCTCTCGTCGAACCTTGAAAAAAAAATTGTTGACCTTAAAGAACCTGGAAAAGACCTTGAATTTCAGGACCTGATAAAAGTGGCTACCCTGAATTTTCACTGAACTTTACCTGACGGTCCGCTACGGGACATACTGCGACGTCAGCGAGGAATCACCCGGTATACATGCCATAGAGGTAAGTTATTTGAATTCAAAATTTCTTTCTTGTTGATATTATACCGTGACAATTCCGTGAAAGTAACCGGTCCTATGTCAGGCATCTCCCGAAAGCTACCGAATGGCAACGCTGTCGAAGTTATGGAGTAAACAAACGACATATCCACAGAGACAAACTTCAGAGGATCAGACGACGCAGCGTCAGCTGTCACTTCGTTGGGTTAGAATGAACTGTCAATGAGATATTTGAGGTTGATCGTATAATATAACCTAATTAGACAACGGAAATTGATATCTATTCGTAAAGAAGTGATAATGAATTGGTAAATTGATCGCAGATGTAAATTTCTGTTCATTTGCAACATTATTTGGTTATAAATAACTGTCGGGATGAAATTCACGAGTCTAATTTTGATAAAGCATGGACATAGGAATACTAGGGACGGAGTGTTTCACCGAGGGGGGGAAGCCAGTGCGGGGAGGGTGCCGAGGTAAAGTGTGCCCACTTTTGATTGGCTGCAAGTCTGCGCAAGCGTAGTGTCCGAAAACTGACACGCAGAGAGAGAGTAAACAATGCAATACTTTCGTAAAACGCGGTACTGAGCATGCGTATTCCCAAAAGTGGGCACACTATCATGGCGGACTCCCCCTCATTCTGGCTTCCATCCCTCGCCTATCCATCAAGCTTACGCTCCGTCCCTAGTATTCCTATGTCCATGTGATAAAGGTACATAACCAACCAATATCAAACGATATTATTCCGTAATAAAGTCATGATAAAGCTATGAATTGACGTAGATATCAATGTAGCATATAATATGTCGAAGATTCCTTGTAGATTCCTCTCTGAATCAAATCTACGTCGCTGTGTTCCTCACCATAGTTCCCGAAGAGATGCGACGAGTCAGTCAGTCACTGAGGAACTCCTAGCTTGAAAATAATGTCGCGAATAAATATACTACATTGATATCTACATCCATTGATAGCTTTATCATGACTTTATTACGGAACAATATCGTTTGATATTGGTTGGTTATGTACCTTTATCAAAATTAGACTCGTGAATTTCATCCCGACAGTTATTTATAACCAAATAATGTTGCAAATGAACAGAAATCAACATCTGCGATCAATTTACCAATTCATTATCACTTCTTTACGAATAGATATCAATTTCCGTTGTCTAATTAGGTTATATTATACGATCAACCTCAAATATCTCATTGACAGTTCATTCTAACCCGACGAAGTGACAGCTGACGCTGCGTCCTCTGATCGTCTGACGTCTGTCTCTGTGGATATGTCGTTTGTTCACTCCATGACTTTGACAGCGTTGCCATTCGGTAGCTTTCGGGAGATACCTAACATAGGACCGGTTACTTTCACGGAATTGTCACGGTATAAAATACGACTACGTAAAAAGTTGCAGAATCGTGCATTTATATACACAAGTTACTAGCTAACGTTAAAATTTTTCTTCAAATAGATCAATCACAAATGTCATCATTATCAATCCGAAATGGGGAGATGTAGAATAAATTCAGACTGGCTGAAAAAATCAGATACATTGGGACATACGATATCTTCTTGGGTCCAAAAATCCAATGATACAGAAATATTCTGCAAAATATGTGCTTCAACCATAAACTGTGATAAAAAAGGTTTGCAGGCTCTCGAGCAACATGTAAACACAGCAAAACATAAAACTAATGCTTGAATCAAGCTCCACGTTCTCCAGCTACATTTAACAAAAGACTCTCCCGATGTATCAAAAAATCAACCCCTGGCTTCTGAAATTGCAATAAACAATGTGGCACTCTACTCTTCTAGACATGCAGCTATAAAGGCAGAAATTATGTGGTGCCTCAAAAATGTGATATGCGACTGGTCTGCAGCATCATGTCATGGCATAGCAGAAATGTTCCGAGAAATGTTCGCCGGTCTACCAGCAGAATTTACTTTAAGTCCTGCAAAGCTCGGTTACATGATTACTGATGGTCTTGGTCCATACTTTCGAGGAATGATCCTCGAAGATTGCTGTACATCTTGGTTCTCTCTTATATATGATGAAACGACAAACAGTGAATCCCGAAAAGAACTACAAGTAGCTGTACGATACTGGTCAAAGACTGAAGATCAAGTGGTTGTTCGCCATCTAGAATCATTTTTTTTAGGAGAAGCTAAGGCCGTGAATCTCGTCAAATCAATCCAACAAGCTTTAGACAATGCCAATCTTCCTATCAAACACCTCCTTATGTTGGGAAGCGATGGCCCTAATGTCAACAAGACAGTACATCGACTGATGAATGAGTGCACGAAAGCAGACAGAAAAAAGGGATTGCTCGATGCTGGAACTTGTAACATTCATATAGTCCATAATGCCTTTCTAAAGGGTCGCGAGGAGTTGGGTAACAACGTCAGTCAAATAGCAATACAAATATTTTACTATTTCGACGAATGGCCAAAACGCTGCGCTGATTTCATGGAAATTCAAGAAAAATGTGGACTTCCTCATCATCGTTTTATCAAACATGTTTCTTCGAGGTGGCTCACTCTGCAAGGTGCTGCACTTCGTTTAATTGAGCAGTGGAAAGGCTTGTGCGAATATTTCCTCAAAGAACTTCCGAAGAAGAAGCAGCCATCCGCCAAATATGTAAAGGATATAGTAACTGCTCTGAGAAATCCAACTTTGAAGGCAGAATTGCACTTTGTTGTCGATGCGGCTGAACTACATCAAGGTTTTACCAAGAAATTTCAAGCGAATGAACCTTTAATTCATCTAATGTATGATGAACTCAAATCGCTTTTCCTCACTATTGCTGGGAGAATTTTCAAGGCAGATGTAGTAGCGAAACTCCTCACAGCAGATGACCTTTTCTCAAAAGAAAACCTGGCACCTATTGACCAAATAGCTTGTGGCGATGAAGTTGATGATTTGTTAAAGAATCTTTCTGCAGCTGATCGCCTGCATTTTCGAAAAAATGCCCAAAATCATTATCTTGCCACAGCGAAGCATTTATATGCAAAGTCGTGTTTATCTGTTGGGACAGTTATAAAACACTTCAGGTGTTTCCAGCCGCAAGAAATAAAAAAAGAAACACCGATTTACAGTATAAAAAGAATAGCAGAAGCAATGCCTTTAGAAATATCGGTAAGTAAACTCGTTGATGAGCGGAAGCTTCTCATGCTAGAAAATCTGCCTACAAATGTGTCTCAACGAATTGACTCCTTTTGGTGTGGGATAATTAATCTCCAAACTAGTTTCAATGAACCGAAATATCCCACTATTGGCCTGCTCGTTAAAGCCAGTTTGTCTATTTCACATGGCAGTGCGGACATTGAAAGAGGATTTTCATGTTCTGGTAGAATCCTAACTCCTGATAAAACTAAAATGTCTCTCAGGACACTGAATGCGAGATTGCACATCAAAGACGGTATGAAAAGGTATCAAAATAGGCCTGAATTAATTCCTATTACTGACAAATTGATTCGAGCTGCTAAGTCTGCACATCAAAAGTACAAAACTCATTCGGAAGATCAGGAAAGATTAGTCAAAGAAAAGGAAATGAAAAAGAACAAGAAATAATTAACAAAAAGAGAGCCCTAGAAGAGGAGATGGAACAATCAAAAAAAAAACTCAAAGTACTCGAGGAAAATTTCAAGCAGGCTGACCTCGAAGAAATGGACCAAAGAAAATTAGCAGATAAGATGTTCGCTGAAGCCAATGATAGACTGAAAGCTGCGGTTGCAAATAAGGATATGCAGGAAGTACAATTAGCTCATAGTATGCTAGAAAGTGTGAAACGCTTGCGCCAGGAAGAAGATAGGAAAAAAGCCAAGAAGGAGAGTATCTATAAAAGGCTCAACGATAAAAGAGCCTACTTATTGTCTCAATGCGAAAAGCCAAAGGCAAACTGAAACTAGTGTAGAAGAGTACTAAATTCTGTGATTTATTCTAAGAGAAACCTTACTTTCAGTACTTTTAACTATGATAGTATCCACTAATATATTTTCTTAACTTTATATGATAAATATATACATATTACGGTGATTCGTTTCAAGCGACTATTTTTTTTTTTTCGGTCCCGCATCAAAATCTTGTTCTGTATGCTAAAAAAGAAATTCTGTGCAAATTTGAGCCCTTAATTTAATTTCTAAGTACTTTATTTTTGATTTTGAAGTTTTCCCATTTGAAATACACAGGAAACTTAGGATTTTTCTTTCAATGGCTTATAACTTCGCGGCATTTAACGCTATTGCAATGCACTTAGGCTCAATTTGAAGGGGATTAGATACTCTTTGAAAGGACCCCCAACTAATTGATGTCAACTCATATATTCTGATATATATGGGTCATTCCATGTCAATTCAACGACGTTGCGACGGTGACCCTCTTCGATTTTTTTGATTTTTTAATATGTTTTCATAGACGTAGAAAGAAGTCTTCAGCTAAATTTTTATCTCTTTATCTCCACCCATTCCGGAGTCATCGATTTTTGCTTAAAAAATGTATATCTTTTACTATAATTATGATAATCTTATTTTATAGGGGGTCATTTTTTTTCATTTCCAACGCACTTTCTGAAAAAAAATTGAAAAACTGAAAAACAAACTTTTAAAAACTTTTTGATGCTTTTTCGGCCATTCTTAGTCAAAAAATGCGTTTTTCCTTTCATGGGACACTTCTGATTTTTTTCAAAAAAATTCACAAAATTCTACGTTAAAAAATAAAATTTTTGAGCCATAACTCAAGACGGGCTTCAAATAACTTCTAGTCAAAAAAATTAATAAACAATTAATAAGTAATTAATAAACAATTTTTTTTACTAAAAGTTATTTGAAGCCCATCTTGGGTTATGGCTCAAAAATTTTGGTTTTCAACGTAGAATTTTGTGAATTTTTTTGAAAAAAATCAAAAGTGTCCCATTGAAGGAAAAACGCATTTTCTGACTGAAAATGGCCGAAAAAGCATCAAAAAGTTTTTGAAAGTTCTTTTTTTAGTTTTTTAGTTTTTTAATTTTTTTCAGAAAGTGCGTTGAAAATGAAAAAAAATGACCCCCTATAAAATAAGATTATCATAATTATAGTCGAAGATATACACTTTTTAAGCAAAAATTGATGACTCCGGAATGGGTGGAGATAAAGAGCTCAAAATTCAGCTGAAGACTTCTTTCTACGTCTATGAAAACATATTAAAAAATCAAAAAAATCGAGGAGGGTCACCGTCGCAACGTCGTTGAATTGACATGGAATGACCCATATATATGCCACTAAAGTCATATTTTTGCGAAAAAATCCTATGTTTTGCATTTTCCGGTGAAATGGTCAAAGTTACAGGGAAACTTGACGACGTCATTTTGAAAAGTACTCAATTCCCTACAAAAAAAGTCCTTTGACTCAAATCTCTCACATTGATATTTCTCGAGTTATTGAGCTTTGATTTTTTTGTGGTATGAAATTTTAATGGATTATTGAGTCAAATTTTTGAATGTATATTGATATTCCAATTTCCTATCACTGCATTCTTTAGTAATTATTTATTTTTTAAGTTGGAAATGAGGAAAAAGATGAGTAATGTAATGTAATTAGTAATGTAATTTCATACTACACAAAAGTCAAAGGTCAATAACTCGAGAAATATCAATCTTAGAGATTTGGGTCGAAGGACTTTTTTTGTAGGAAATTGAATATTCTTCAAAATTACCTCGCAAAGTTTCCCTGTAACTTTGACCATTTCACCGGAAAATGCAAAAAATAAGATTTTTTCGCAAAAATATGACTTTGGTGGCATATATATACCACAATATATGAGTTGACATCAAACAGTTAGGGGTCCTTTCAAAGAGTATCTAATCCCCTTCAAATTGAGCCTAAGTGCATTGCAATAGCGTTAAATGCCGCGAAGTTATAAGCCATTGAAAAAAAAATCCTAAGTTTCCTGTGTATTTCAAATGGGAAAACTTCAAAATCAAAAATAAAGTACTTAGAAATTAAATTAAGGGCTCAAATTTGCACAGAATTTTTTTTTTAGCATACAGAACAAGATTTTGATGCGGGACCGAAAAAAAAAAATAGTCGCTTGAAACGAATCACCCTAATACATATGTATATTATCATTGTTACCGAATGTAATATAGTAAGCATTTGTTAAAAAATAAATAAATAAATAAATTTGTTGTTATATGTTCGTTCGTCTATATTTATATCATCTATATAAATCACTGTTAGTGATATTTTCCGTTACTTTCTGCGAAAATTATAATAAATTTTATGGTATTCTTTGAAAACTATAAATTTATGAATAAAAACTTCGTAAAAACATTATTTGTGGTTGATTGACAGTCACTTTTATGTCACTTTTCGGTCACTATTTCAAAAATTTTTGTCACTTCTATCACTTTTTCTGACTACCCTAATGACTATGAGCTCTGCGAATGTGACAATAACCTTGAGTGTTACGACAAACTTTTTGAACAAGCTATGCTTTATTTGTAGTACCTACATTGAATTGAGTTAATATACAATAAGGAAGGTGGTTACAACATGTACCAGCTCTATGATCCATTAACAATTTCAGTTTGCTATCACGTCAACAAATATATGTCCTATAATACTCTAGGCGAATGTCGCTGTTGCCTAAAAAATCAGGAAATACTCTTTTATTATACTCAAAGTTTTCTCTACAAAAGATATAATATGTAGTACTTTGGGTGGCATACGCGTAACCCAAGTCTTTTTCGGTCAGCATGATGATTTCAATACGACTGAGCCGTAGGCCGGCAGCAAGTGGGAGGCCACAGGCGACCCATACGTCGTACGCGAACCAAAGGCCGGAGGTGAAACAAAGGTGTACTGAAATCTCGCCGTACGCACTGCGCATCAAATTTGCCTTGAATAAATTAGGTAATATGTATTCAGACGATTCTAAATCGCGTTAACTGAATATTACTTTTATTACTATATTACACAATATTTTGGTGCTGAATCTATTAGATAACAGTGCTTATATTGCATTATTATACATTAAATATATTATGTATGCATCTCACGTGTAACTGTACCTATATATGTATATTATATTTAGGTCGAAAATTTACAATTAATGTTATAGATCTGACTTTCAATTCTTTTGAATTCTACCAAACTTATAAGTAATACAAATTTAGTCTGATAATCGTGTAATAAACTCGTTTTTCTCATCAGCAAGAAAATAAAAATTTAATGACCTCTAGCTTGTGAATATTGAATTATAATGGAAAAATACTCCCATCATATGATTTTGTACATACATTCATAATAACCAATAACAATTACACAGAACAGAAAATAAATCTGAAATAATTGCTCGATTGTTATAATTGCGATATATTAGTTCTTATTGTATATATATATATTATATATAGGTATATATAAATATATCCAACAGCGCTAGACATCGGAATGTGCAATGCTTTTTCACGGACACAGCGCGAGAGTTGAAAGTGTTTGATTAGTATATGAAATGCCTTGAGTGATCCATCGTCAACAATCCATCTCACTGGTCTTTTTTATCTGTAGCCTGTTGGTAACTTGGTGGGCTTTCCTGAAATTGGAAATATCGCCATTAGATTTCTATGCAGCATCAAATATTTAATTCAGTTTTATCAACGTGGATTAAAAATGTCTACTTCGATTGAGAGGATACTATTTTCACGAATAATTTAGAGTATAATGAGATTATCCGGTAAGTAGGGCTGTGCGAATACTGGAATTCTTCGGGTCCGGTCAAGTCGCGAAAAATCTATTAGCTTGGGTCGTGTACGCGAAATTTTCGGATCTCCCGGAAATGGCAGGATTCTCGAGATATTGAAAAAATCCGAGTGTCGGGATTTTCGAAAGTTTTGTGTTCTCGTAACATTTTTCACGGTACTAAAGACATATAGGTGCCAGTTTCTCAATCGATTATAATTTTCGATAAATCGCAATCTTATTGAATCAGATCAAAATCCATTCGATGAATAAGATCGCATGCGTATAAATTGTGTAAATGTGATGTATTGTATATTTTACTAAAAATCTTGACGTGATAATTCCCAAAGATTTTTGAATCACCAATAACGTCGATGCGACACAACCCCATCCTAAACCCGCACAGCCCTAGCGGTAAGGCAGATAAATAAAAACCCGACGATATTTTATAAATTAAGATTCAAAACTTACGTAGTACGCGGGTGGTGGAACGTACGCGCATTGAGGCCTGTTTGGATCATAGTATGCACTTTGCGCGGCTTCGGCAGCTTTTGCATCTGTGCAAAAAATAGATATTTTTTTTGTTAAGAACAATACGATTTAGACGAACGATACTGTTTACTTTAGGTAATTACAAATTTAATATCAAATTATTACGAATCACTCACACGGATATGCATTGGATACCACAGTTTTAATTTGTTGAGGCATAGTATTAGCTTCAAAAACTTTATGATGTACAACACGCGCTTAACTTCTGATCACTAATACATGGATACAAGAGTGTTCCGTAAATCAACTCACACTGAGTTTAATCTTCGGATGAGTCATATGAGAGTGATTTGACAAATGTGCCCGGAGTATTATGTCTATGAATTTATATTATATCTACAAGATGGAGAGCAATGGATCCTTAAATCTTCGAATTAGGTATCACAATAAAATATCACAAATCTGAGCGATAAGACTGTCCAAATCTATTCCAACTCATCCTAAATAAATTATTTTGAAGATAATTCAGCGCACGTAACTTGGATTCGTCACTATTGATGAGATCTATATTTATGAAATATAAGCAGCTGTACCAAAACGGCAGAGAAAATGTTGTAAATACTATACGTAAGAATGGATTATCTTTGGCAGTGATCTCTTGCCATGCAAATATGCCAATCCTTAGCTTATAGCAGTAGAAAATGTTTGATCTCTTGTTCAGTCAACAAGACACAGTACAGCACTGCACGAAATTCCTGTTACAACCTCGGCTCATGCCGTGGACTTGATGGTAGAAACTTAGTCAATATGCATGGCAGTGTACAATTTTTATTTTTCACAGATGAATAATGTTACTGCAGTGGTACTGTAGTATATTGAAAAGTAATTCAATTCAGTTAAAAGATGCTCCGAAATAATAGAATGCGATAGATTTGTTTATGATAGAGTTCACGTAATATCCAAAGAATTGGTGTCAATTTAAAGACATCATACAGAGCTGCTCAAGAATGTCTATGCGGAAGCTGTGAGATAACAACTCAGCCGGGTGAAAGTCAATCTAATGGCAGATCGGCCAAAGAACTTTTACGCAATAATATTGTATAATCTTGCCATACTTAAGTATAGGAGGTCTAATACCTAGCCTACACTGTCACACTCTCTGATGTAGTCATTTCCAACTCTGACTCATAGACTTATAGAAATTCGTATTTATCCTTGTCTATTTCATTTGAAAGTGACATTATCACGTAGCTGAAACGAAATAATAAAGTGTTCACTATTGATATTGAATTCTCTTGAAAGGACAAATATAACATTTCATGAGGCCTCACTTTAGTCTAATCTGTATATCTACTAGGATGGTTAAAAAAAACACGAATTTCCTGAATCAGTTGCTTGTTTGTAGTTCTATATGTTTTCACAAAAAAAAAAGAGTTCTTGTGGTGGCTTCAGCCTATACAAGCAATTTTAGTACTGCCTAGAAAATTAGGTAGGAATCGCCATTTTCGGTGATTCAAAGAAAACTAATTTTTGCGAAAGGTGAGATTGCTAGGACAAAATTACTACTGCCTCGACGAAGTTGAAATTTCGAAAAATGCAAAATTCGAAATCTTACATAAATCGCTGTTCATCTGGAAATCACTTCCTTAGCACATAAAAGAATTACCCGTAGACCAGTCTCTGTAGTGATATGTGATACTGCATCGTCGATCTCAATCATCAGAAAGTTCCAAAACAATTCAATTTTGAGATATTATGAGGTAGTTCGGTATAGGCATTTCTGAGCAATCACAGCTCTTCTATCTTTTTTTTAAGGTGAGTTAGAAAAAGATAGAAGAGCTCTGATTGCTCGGAGATGTACATACTGAACCCAGCATTTATTGCTCTTCCGTGTTTGGACTCCACAGGAAGTTCTTTTATGTGAACAAGAATTGATTTCCAGATAAGCAGGGCTATATCTGACTACTTGAGATTTTGAATTTTGCAATTTTCAAAACTTCAACTTCAATGAGGCAGTAGTAATTATTATCCTACCGGTGGCTTTTATAGCAAAATTTTTTTGTTTTTGGGCAGGAACAAGTATCTCGGTGAGCAGTTGAATCCTCGAAAGTGAAAATCATCGAAATTGCGATTCCTACCTAATTTTATTGTTGGTGAGGCAGTACTAAAATTGTTTGTATAGGCTGAAGCCACCACAAGAACTCTTTTTTTTTTGTGAGAACGTATAGAAGTATGGAAAAGCAACTGATTTTAGCGAATTCGTGTTTTTTTAACCACCCTAATATCTACCATTAACTAATCGAATGTCAAGATCTCAGGTAGCGAATATTATTCACATAGTTAGTACAGATATATTACTTTTACAAACTCAATGTGAGGACTTGATGTCTTCATCTGTCGATGCTCAAAAATTATGGCAAGCGGAATCTTTGCATTCGATTTAAACAGAAATTTGAGTATTTGAGGTAAATATTAAAGCAAGGTTTCTTATAAATACTACTTGATTTTTTGGCTGAAGGAACGTCCATTTGAAGTCAAAGTCTTCTTAAATTCGAGTGTACCGATTTAGCCGAATGCATTCCTATGTTCTCACATGTTGTTAACTGAACAAAAAAATTCACTGAGTCAGCAGTTGATGTCAATAGAAACATTTTTATAGCTTTTGATAAGAAAAACAAGCAGGAGTTTGTCTTATTTCTTGGCTATGAAATAAAAATCAATGGTTTGTGCTATTTTCAGTTTTAGAAAAAAGATATGGCGACGACATGAAGAAAATATGAAACTTTTTGACGTTGAAAGGTGCAAATAAAACAGCAACTGATGTTCAACATTTGTATTTTAATATTGTTCCATAAAGCTATAATTATATGACAGAATACAACAGCATTAATAAAACATTTAATCTATCACCAGCAGCCAAGAATATCGTGACACAACTAAAAGATTTGCGATGGATTAGTTGTTGCTTAAAAAATTAATGCAAAATAGGTAGGACCCCAAAAATATTCAATTGTAAATTATGCCGTTCTCGTACTTGCAATTTATGGCCAGCAATTGAAGCATACTTGGATATTGAGAACAAGTAAAGTACCCTATTGTTCTGAATACAAGTCGAGGTTTTTTTGTCAACGATAGTATCTGCGAAAATCGCCCTCGACTTATACGCGAGGTCGACTTATTTACGGGAATAAAAAAAAATATATATATATAATATACCTTAAACAATACTTTCAGATATTTCCACTTTTTAATTTACCTTAGACTCATTACTAAATGTATTAAAAAAACCAAATAGTTCCCAATTATGAATTTCTATGCTAATCCAAGTCTAATTACCTAATAAATTTGGTGGAAAACTGGAATTTATTAACTTATAAATAAATATACTGTTGTGATACAGATTTTGACATGCAAGTCGACTTATATTCGGTATTTTAAAAAAAGTTCCTGAAATATAGTCTCGAAACTAGGGGTTGACTTATATTTGGAACAATACGGTATTTAAGGTGCTGCGATATGCCTATCTGACCGACCGAATTATTGATATTATAGTTTATCTGTGGTCGACAAAGGGTATGGGAGAATAAATCGCCAATTATTATGCTATCAAACATTTATTATATGTAGAATTGCAAAAATCAACAAATTCGACCCAAATATGGAATGTTTTTTACATCCATAAGTTACTTCTCATCGAATATGCTGATATTCCCATGCAGGCTGTAAAAAGCATTGCTGAGAAATAATCAAAGACTATAAAAACATCTCATTTGTTTGGTTGATTTTACCGTTTTCCGTAATCTTAAATGCATTCAGTCTTCAACAGCAAGAAAGACGATTTATACTTACTCATTCAACTTAACAGCATTGACTGAAGAATTTTTAATTGAAGAACTGTAACAACTATTTATTCTGTCATACCGGTTTTTCAACAGATAAAAAAATGTAATATTGATAATTCAGTCGATCAAGAAAGTCATACGATGCCATACGAAATAATAAGCAGCAAAAAGTTCATTTATTATATACTATACAGAGTGACCAAGAACCCTGGGGCCAAATTTGGCGAGTAGTTGCCTTGTCGAATCTTAAGATGAAAGTTCCTCAGCAAAAACTTAAAAACTTGAAAGAAGCACTAGTTGACGTGGACGGGGAAGAACTATGAAGCGGATGACTTGGCTACCGAAAACTATGAAGCGGTGGTCAACTAGGATATTTGATAATTCAGACACTGTTGTATCAAATTTTTGGATTAGCAATTTTCGTCTTAGGATTCGACAAGGAATCTACTTATCAAATTTGGCCCGTGGATTCCGGGTCACCCTGTATAGTTGCAAAACAACAATGATTGTTGAAATTCACCCCTGTTAAGAGGCAAAACCTTAATTATGTCATCAATGCACCAAATTGTTTAGAAGGAGCATTTTGATTCATAAGTCGAAAGAACTGAAAATTTCTAAATGATAACTGTCAATACCAATAAAATTGTAGCATGGAACGGTGTCTTGGCTTCACAGGTTTTAATAGAGATTGAGTTCTAGTAGGTCTTACGTAAAAAATTTTGGTAGGAAGTTAACTAATTATCAATGATTTTAGAAGTAAAATATATAAGTATAATTGACTTTATACGCTAGTTTCCGAATTAGTACTTACTATAATAATAATATGGCCATAGTGATTAAGCTAACCATGTCTAGGACAAATTTTATTAAGGATTATAGTGTGTGTGTGGTATAGGAATAAGCTTTGTAGAGAAATTCTCAGGATACCTATTGGGAATTTTTGGTGCATATGAAAGTATGTATGTATATTATGTATGTATAATATTGAAGAAAATCCGGCCCAATAAATAATTGGACAAATAGCAAACCAAACATAGATTGATTCTCTCGGTGTACGTTAATCGATTGGCGTGACTAAAACTGTATGTTCTCAATCTGACAAGACTCAAACTGATAAATATTCAATGCGTATCCCCACGTATTTGAACCCAAACATAACTGTGTACACCCAGGATGGCTGTAATTCGGCGGGGAATGGGAAGAGTGGTTTAAAATAATTTTTCATGTACAAATAAGAAGTTGATATTTCATCTAAGATAAGAGCCAATTCTAATTAGGTGTACAAAAATACTTCACAGTTTGCAACGACTCATATTGCTACTAATGAGCTACTAGTAGGGTTTTTCTTGTGGGTATGTACCTTGTTGACTATAATATCCACCTTGTGGGTATTGTGGGTTCTGAGTATATTGCGAATATTGTGGCGGATGTTGTGAATATTGGGGTGGGTTTTGTGGATATTGTGAATATTGTGAATATTGAGATGGGGGGCCTTGTTGATAATTATTGTAAGTAGGCTGTCCATAATTCGGATACGCACCTCCTTGCGACATTGGTTGAGGGTTGTACCCAGGGTTACCCCATCCAGGAGCTCCATTGGATTGAGGCTGGCCCCAGTTGTTCGGCTGTGCGGACGCTCCCCAAGCACCAGGCTGTGGTTGCTGTTGCGGAGCTTCACCGCTGGCGTAACCTCGATAAGGTCCATTGATGCCAGGGTATGGTGGTGGTGAGTCCGTCATGTAGACACTATTTGCTGAATAATGACATACCAATTTTAGGTTGGTTCCAAGGTTCTCAACAGACGTATCAATCAGAACAATTGCCGTCAAAGGCGAATATATCATTTCGATATCTTTAATAGATTGACAGTGATTTGGATTGCCAAAGATCATTAAAATATGATAAGCTTTGACTCTGACAATTCTGCATTATTATACAGGGTCACCCAAGACCCCCGGACCGGAAGGAATAGGTGAATTCCTCGATGGATTTTGAGACGAAATTTCCTTTTCGAAAACTTCGTCCGATCAACGGTGTCCAAGTTATTAAAGATTAAGAGTAGCCAATCAGCGCCTCGCTTTAGGTCCGTGCCAGTGCCGGGTCAATAGTGAACGGCGGGCAGGGCCCGTGGTTTATTTTACATTTGGCTACTTTCTTCTTCACTTTACGATCGACGCGTATTATTATTATTATTATTATTATTATTATTATTATTTTTTTTTTTTTTTTTTTTCTACCGGACCGTAGTTTTCGGTGTCCAGGTCGACTGCACCGTAGTTTTGGATGTCCAGGTCGACCACACCGTACAAATTCATGAATTTTCAATCCCATGGTCAATTTCGCTCGTGCGTACGCGGAAAAAAAAAAAAAAAAAAAAAAAAAAAATAATAATAATAATAATACGCGTCGATCGTAAAGTGAAGAAGAAAGTAGCCAAATGTAAAATAAACCACGGGCCCTGCCCGCCGTTCACTATTGACCTGGCACTGGCACGGACCTAAAGCGAGGCGCTGATTGGCTACTCTTAATCTTTAATAACTTGGACACCGTTGATCGGACGAAGTTTTCGAAAAGAAAATTTCGTCTCAAAATCCATCGAGGAATTCACCTATTCCTTCCGGTCCGGGGGTCTTGGGTGACCCTGTATATACCGTGACAATTCCGTGAAAGTAACCGGTCCTATGTTAGGCATCTCCCGAAAGCTACCGAATGGCAACGCTGTCGAAGTTATGGAGTGAACAAACGACATATCCACAGAGACAAACTTCAGAGGATCAGACGACGCAGCGTCAGCTGTCACTTCGTTGGGTTAGAATGAACTGTCAATGAGATATTTGAGGTTGATCGTATAATATAACCTAATTAGACAACGGAAATTGATATCTATTCGTAAAGAAGTGATAATGAATTGGTAAATTGATCGCAGATGTTGATTTCTGTTCATTTGCAACATTATTTGGTTATAAATAACTGTCGGGATGAAATTCACGAGTCTAATTTTGATAAAGGTACATAACCAACCAATATCAAACGATATTATTCCGTAATAAAGTCATGATAAAGCTATCAATGGATGTAGATATCAATGTAGTATATTTATTCGCGACATTATTTTCAAGCTAGGAGTTCCTCAGTGACTGACTGACTCGTCGCATCTCTTCGGGAACTATGGTGAGGAACACAGCGACGTAGATTTGATTCAGAGAGGAATCTACTAGGAATCTTCGACATATTATATGCTACATTGATATCTACGTCAATTCATAGCTTTATCATGACTTTATCACGGAATAATATCGTTTGATATTGGTTGGTTATGTACCTTTATCACATGGACATAGGAATACTAGGGACGGAGCGTAAGCTTGATGGATAGGCGAGGGATGGAAGCCAGAATGAGGGGGAGTCCGCCATGATAGTGTGCCCACTTTTGGGAATACGCATGCTCAGTACCACGTTTTACGAAAGTATTGCATTGTTTACTCTCTCTCTGCGTGTCAGTTTTCGGACACTACGCTTGCGCAGACTTGCAGCCAATCAAAAGTGGGCACACTTTACCTCGGTACCCTCCCCGCACTGGCTTCCCCCCCTCGGCGAAACACTCCGTCCCTAGTATTCCTATGTCCATGCTTTATCAAAATTAGACTCGTGAATTTCATCCCGACAGTTATTTATAACCAAATAATGTTGCAAATGAACAGAAATTTACATCTGCGATCAATTTACCAATTCATTATCACTTCTTTACGAATAGATATCAATTTCCGTTGTCTAATTAGGTTATATTATACGATCAACCTCAAATATCTCATTGACAGTTCATTCTAACCCAACGAAGTGACAGCTGACGCTGCGTCGTCTGATCCTCTGAAGTTTGTCTCTGTGGATATGTCGTTTGTTTACTCCATAACTTCGACAGCGTTGCCATTCGGTAGCTTTCGGGAGATGCC
Source organism: Rhogogaster chlorosoma (assembly GCA_944452935.1). Taxonomy (NCBI): domain Eukaryota; kingdom Metazoa; phylum Arthropoda; class Insecta; order Hymenoptera; family Tenthredinidae; genus Rhogogaster; species Rhogogaster chlorosoma. The sequence continues at coordinate 19,587,811 of OX101802.1, forward strand.
TAACATAGGACCGGTTACTTTCACGGAATTGTCACGGTATATAGAATATATCGTATTATTTTGTAACCGTTGTAATATTATTCAAGGGAACTTACTTTTTTGATTACATTTTGATCTACATATCGCTCGGAAATGCATAATAATAATAGCAAAGATATACGATGCTTTGATTAAGGGCGTGTGCAGACTTCAAAAATAGTTCTCTCTAAATCACTGGTATGCTTTAGTAAGACTCTCTATAGAATCAGTTTTTTCACAGCTGATTACTTATATTTTTAGCCATAATTAGAAACTATTCTAGTTTTCAGATTTCATAGACTCTGCAGTAGATAGATTGAGTCTAACGAAGGAAAAGTGATTGTTACAGGGTATAAGTCGTATCGTTCCTCGAAATTTGGAGAGAATATTCCAAAATGATGTTATTTTAAGGCAAACCAATAATATACAAAGACACAGTCGGCGTTCTATTGTTTCGAATAAGTAGCACACTGTTCTTCTCAATGTTTAGAAAAAACAAAAGTATGGTTTTAAATGAAAACATTTGCTATCTTCAAATCAAATTCATCTAATATCATCCCCGCCTGCTTCGAAATTATGTCAATGTAGAATATTGCCTCTAAATTCGAAGTGGTTTCAATGGACAGTGCAACCTGTACCCCTCGCTGTACCCTATGACGAGAATTTTTTCTTCGGTACAATCAATCTATGTGAGGCAGAGTCTATAGAAATCTTAAATAATTTCGAATTATGTCACAAATTACAAAGAATCAGTTGGCAAAAAACTGTGTCAATGTAATATTTCTTCGGAGCATAGCAGTTATTTAAAGAACCTGCGGTGTCGCAAATATATACAATCCACGTAAGAAAGATTGTTGAAATTGATTTTGAAAATTAAGGGTTGACTTATAATCGTTGGCAGAATATGATGTCACCATTATAAAAATTCATTGCAGTTTTTATCGTAATAGTGAAATTTAAGTTTTCCATGAAATAGTTCTAAGCATCATAATCTGATTGGGCTTATAATTATTAGCTCTGATTCCATTGGTATTTGTTGATTGTTACAAGTTGTTAACATATATTATCTACATTGTATGAAAATATATAAAGACACACCTCAATCTATTACTACCTAGAATCCCCTAAGACCTTGTCACGCTATGGCTATGGATCGTACAAGTGGATGAAGTGAGGCGAATCTTGATACTGGCAGAAAATCATTGGAGAAAACTATAAATAAATATTACCTGGTGGTGAGTCGGGAAATACATTTGTTGGTGGCTGCCAGCCATAATATCCAGCTGGAGCTGCCTGATATGCTGGAGGAGGCGCGGCGTACCAATCAGAAGTAGGTGGTTGATACGGCGGAGGTGCATCAAAACCAGGGCCGTTGCGGTTCGCTGAAAATTTACAAAATAATTTTTGTTCAACTCTGTACTGCACTGTGTGTCATATATAGGAGGCATTCCTAACGTCTGTTCATTAGGAGTCGTGTTGAGGTAACCAAGAAGCCAAATTGGCAGTTGTTACAGTGCCTAGCGACTTCTTGATTGACTGTCTCACGGCTGACAATTGCCGATTTGCATTCTTGGCCACCTCAATACAGCTCCTAGTGAATAGATGTCAGGAATTCACCCTGCATATGGGACATTCCATGTCAACTCGACCAATGAGTTTTCCTTAACATTTCTGATTCCTCAAAAAGGCACTCCTGAATTGTTTCAGATTTTTTCCGCCAACTGTTAATTTCTTACGATTATTCAAACACATCTAATAAAAAATTCATAAAAATTTAATTTATCATTCTGATCATTTTCACACCTGACCCATGATAGGCCAATTATTTTTTTTAAATTTCTTTTAGCACTTCAAGCATTTCGAACAAACAAAACGCCATTTTTCACCGTTACGAAAATTCTCAAAAAATTACCACTAATTCTGTAGTCAATTCTGAATCTTTTAACGCAATACCCCTTTCTAGGCTTTTGTACGCTTGAAACATTAATGATGCAATCAAACCTGTGGATATTTTCTATTCGTATTTCAATTAGTTTTTGAAAATTGAAAAAAAAAAAGAATATTGATAGGTATTAACGGGAATGAATCGAATATGAGAGCTTTCAAGTTCTGTACAACAACTCGGAAAATGGTAATCTAACTTTTCAGGCGGTTTTTACAAAGATATTTGTATCATTCGTCCATCTCACCCACACAGTCTCATACATTTATATCAAATAAAAAACATACACGAATATAGGAGGGTAGCCAGTTTCAGTATTCCGTAGTGGGACTCAAACAATTGTTATCGATAAGTAAGAACTTAGATTTAATAATCAAAAGCACCACATGTTTTTATAAACTCTGCCCTGCTAATTGACTTCAAAAATCTGCCGTTATCCCCACGATGCCACCCCTTTGGACAGCCATAACACTCAAACTTTGTGGATATGAGGAAAGATCTCGATGAATCTAGTCGAGTCAAGTGGTCATAGATTGGTTGAGACTTTTTCTCACATATTGTTTCTAGGTACAGGTACACTGCGACCTCTCAATAAGTGCGCGATAGGATAGAGGGGAATAATTTTTCCAAGAATCGGTGGCCTCCTGCCAACTCAACATTGTTGCCTTGTCGCGCGAAAAAGTCACCTACCTCTCAAGAGAACTGGCTGTTTTCTCAACTCTTTTGTTCATTTTCGCGTATTACATGCGCGGCAGTATCGATAAGTAGTGTTGAAATTTCAGTTCGAGTAAAAAGACGGCAGAGCGAAGGGTCATGGTTGAACGAAAAAGCGGGGATGCGGTTCTATTGAGAGTAGCCCTATTAAGGGGCCGCACCGTATAATCATTACAAACGTTTCTGATGAATAGCGCCAGGGACTTCGTATGGAGGGGGTAAACTAATACACAAAAACCACATCTGTGTGATAACTATGTTCAGGTTCCACAGTGACAAATTTCAGATGTCAACGAAAACTAACACATGTAAACACATCTGTGTAATCGGTAATAATTTCATTTGTTTTCGGTTTCGCAGTGACAAAGTTCAGATGGCAGAATAAAATGTTAAACTTAACCCCCCTGACCAGTCCGATAAGTGTAGACCATGCAAGAGTATGTAGTATACGTTTAAGTATACATGCAAGTTCAAGACTGCCCACGTGTGGATAGCGGGCAGCTCTCCGTGACTTATGCAGTAGATATAAAAATTAAATTTAAGTCACTGCGTATTGGAAACCACTATTCTAACCTTGCTTCGCTCCGTTACAACGCGGTTCTTCGATGCAGCATGCGAAGCCACTGGGCGTATTCAAGAGTGCCTGTGTGTATGAAAACGAGCAGCTCTCCGTAACCCAAGCAATTAAAATTAAAAATAATTATACCATCCGAATTTTCAGAAGATGAGACGCACTTAGACATGTTACAGCTGATTTTTGGGGCTTCTAAGATTTCCTAGCCCATCTGTGCATATTCAAGCATGCCTGTGTGTGAAAAAACAGGCAGCTTTAGGTATAAAAAAAAATATATATATAAAATTAAAATATTTTATATAAAATATAGTATAAAATTTTTTTGTTGTTGTTACATAGTCACATGTGTTTCGACTTATATCGGCAGCTGCTGCGAATTGAATTGAAGTTGAAAATGATTGTCTTGTAGGAAATTTAAGGATGTGACCCACTCTGACATATCTGTGCTGATTTTTGGGGCAACTGTGATTTGCGAGCCTACCATTGCATATTCAAGAGTTTCCGTGTGTAAAAAAACGGGCATTCCTCCGTTCCTCGTGCAATGATGAAAGAAAATACTTGCTTCCTTGAAATATACTTCCTTGAATACGATTATTAAGATTGCTATTTCTATATTGTCATTGACGATTTGATAACGTTACTGTATTTTGAAAAATAAAAATAACAAATCTGTAGCAATAACACGAATTTTTATTTTCATTCATTTCTCTACGGCTTTAATTATATAAAAATTAATAAAAAATGTGAGATAAAATCAAAGCCAAAGGCCTATACAAAAAAATATATTACAGTCGTGACTAAAATCTAGACGAAATGTAAAATTAAAATAAAATCGAACGTCTATACGAAAAATAACATTATTACAAGTTTGACGTCATTGTGGTGTCTATAGACCCCCGGCTTCGCATGCTGCATCGAAGAACCGCGTTGTAACGGAGCGAAGCAAGGTTAGAATAGTGGTTTCCAATACGCAGTGACTTAAATTTAATTTCTATATCTACTGCATAAGTCACGGAGAGCTGCCCGCTATCCACACGTGGGCAGTCTTGAACTTGCATGTATACTTAAACGTATACTACATACTCTTGCACGGTCTACACTTATCGGACTGGTCAGGGGGGTTAAGTTTAACATTTTATTCTGCCATCTGAACTTTGTCACTGCGAAACCGAAAACAAATGAAATTATTACCGATTACACAGATGTGTTTACATGTGTTAGTTTTCGTTGACATTTGAAATTTGTCACTGTGGAACCTGAACATAGTTATCACACAGATGTGGTTTTTGTGTATTAGTTTACCCCCTCCATACGAAGTCCCTGGCCCTACTGATGAATAAAGTTCAACCAGGAAAAATGAACCCGTGTGACCTTGAAAGGTGATCAGGCCAGATTTGATATGAGAAAAATTAAATATAACACAGTAATACCCCGACTATCGCCGTCCTGACTGTAGATATAAAGATATACCTATGTAATTACTCGCTAGTGAGCTGTACCCCCACTCCTCGGTTGTAGTCCCGCGGCTATTGCCTACCTACCCGTACTAGTTCGATCAGCTACACTAACACCGTCACCAAGTTCTTAGCTAAACTCCGTGCACGTCAAAATAAAAGCAAAGCATATAGACTACCATAGAAGAGTTATTCTCAACTCTTCACCCCGATTCATCCGTAAACATCACCGATTTACGCCAACTCGTAGTTACACCATCGGCTGTTCCACCTCTACCATTTCCCTCCCGTCAAACTTTGGAAACCATCCACTTTTAAATAACTTATGTGTTTGTTAAATGTTTTTCATGGCAAAAGCAAAATAGTATTCATTACAGCTTTTGCTGTGGAGGTCTGCTGTGGCGTTTCTGATTATCTCTGGTGAGTATGTAGTCCATTATACAGTTGTATAAAACGTGCATCCCGACTTACGTTTTTTTCGACTTACGTCGTCAATGCCAGAACAACCAATGACGTAGCTTCGGGTTATTTCTGTATTACAGAACCGTAATATCAGCTATAATCAATAGGGTTTATAATATAAGTTGTATAAATGTTATATTTAATTTATGAAATATCACAAATTAAAATACTCACCCATAGAAGCAGCTCTCAACATTGCTTGACCAAATTCAATGGCTCCTCCATTTTTGAAGTGTAGTTTGAATTTGCATTCTCCGTTCCAATTACCATTGGGTTGAGCGCGGCATTTTCCTTTGATATAGTTAGCACCGAACATTGGCTGTTCAAGTTCAACCTCGCTCAGTGTAATAAAGGGAAAGCTGAAGGATTGCATTCTTTCTTTTTGATCCTTTGCGTTGAAAATCATTCGATGGGTGGTTAAGAACAACCTGCCTCGTTTTGAACCGATAAATTCTGGCTGATCTTGACCATGAAATTCCATGGTTACATTGTCGGAAAATAGTAGAATACTGTAATAGAGAAATGCAGAAATATATTATTCAAGCGTTAACAGATCGAACATTGGCATGCACGTGGCTGTCAGATAACCTAGAGAACTTGGTATTCTAATGACATTCCAACAAAGTTTTTCTGTCTCAATTTCCAGATATTTCCAGATTTTATAGCCATTCTGATGATAGAAGTAGAAGAATTCTTCGCAGATGTAAGCAAATAATGTAATATGTAAAAACTTATTGAAACTGTCCACGGTGTGTCTTCTGAATGTTTACAGCCCAATGCCGTCAGTGATAACATAATCATTCCATGATTAGAATGAATCTCACAATCTGATGCGCAATTATGCAGAAGTTACGATACAAAAAATCTGATATTATAAACTTCACAATTAATGCCTTGACTTAAAAGGGGATGCCTAGTCGAGATTTTTGTTCTAAGTGAATGAATAACTTGCGGACACTCAGGTACCAGAGTACCTTTTTCGAGGTCACGTTTCACATATTATTATAGAGAGGCGTGAATTGCAATACGTAGTGAAGTCGATTTGAGTGTGAAGAAAATTCCTAATTTCTCATAGCACACTTTTGGCTGACGAAGGGAACCCGCCAAGTGTAACACTCCGATCCTTCTGCAACTTCACAGTATGAAAGAGGGATCAAAATAAGCGACCACCTATTTCGGATTATCCGTCAACACTCGACCGTTCTTGAGAAAATGGCGATTGAAGTTTTCGACACGTTTCAATAGCCTGCTAACGCAACAATCATTCAAGTGAGCCGGTGGGGCAGCCGTCAATGTTGTGGCTTGGAGATTTTGCACTACGGGTTCAAATCCTATAATTTCTTTTTTCTGACTTTCATCAAAGTTTATTACATGTAGTATGTAGGATTTTGCGAGGGTATAAATGAATGGTGTTTGGCGTCGAATATTAAACAGATAAAAATGACTATTTATTAAGTATTTGTTAATATAAATCTATTTTACAAAAACTAGTATTTAAGAGTCGTTTCGTATAACGTTCGTCTGGAGCGTCTTTCGTTATATCGTCGTTCGTCTCTCGTATTCGGTCGTCGTTCCGATACTTCTCGTCTTGCGTCTTTCGTCTTTAACCGTCGTTCTTAAACTGTCCTTCTTACGAATATGCAACCCCCAACTGCAGCCCTTGCATCCTTCTCCAGTCATAAATCAGCCATACTTCTCTCTCACGTTTTCTGTTTATGGTGCGTGGGCCACACGCGTTCCCATGAATTTCGGGGTTGCTTTGCAGGTCATGCCTGGTCACTGTCAGCTTATTCTAGTCATGGTAAATCTAAGTCTTAAGTGCTACAGTCTTTCTTTTAAAATAAACTTATGTCTAGCCTAAACTATTCCTGATACTACATACATGCATGTTTTTTTACATGTAGTTTGAAACAATAGTGCCCTCTTATATTCATACTCACGAGTATGTCACAGTATTATTTGTAACGTGATTATACAGACAATATTATAGGAATTTGAATAATTATATGTGGTAAAATTTTAAAACCTTTCTTGTGAATTGAATAACATTAGTAATACTTTGTAACACTTTCTATCACAACTAAACGTGACGAAATTAAAATACATGCCTTGATCCATAACCAATTGCAAACACCAGCGTCTGAAAAAATGATTTGGTATGCGTGGTTTGGCTCAAAATTATTGACAGACCGTGAAATCTTTAGCAACGTCAACAATGTTGCTTTTTCAAATAACGTAGTTGAAGTTTCTTGACTGTTTGAAGTGACACAGAGGGGAAAAGACTCGTGGGTGTAACAGTCAGAGTAAGAAAAGAAAACTCTTTATTTTGCAAGACGACGTTTCAGCCAGAGCATGGCTAGCCATTATCAAGTCTATTGAAACAGAAGAAAGGACAAATCTTAGTTATATCTAAAACTACCTTATGATACGTAAGACTGTGGAACATTGAGCAGACTAAACTTGAGGTTAAGTACGTGTTTGTGTCAGAATATATTCTGACACATTCTCTCCTATAGGAGAGCCATCATACACATTAAAGGCTGACCAAAACAAAAACAAAGATGACAATGTATCAGTAGGCAGAAATAGAGAGAAAACTGAGGGACTTATTTTTCAAGATAGATAAAAAAAAATTTAGAAAAAGAGTACAAACACCAACCGAGACATTCCTTCGGACGCGCTTGAGATGTTAACGGTTAAGCGCTAAGCGGCGAAGTGATCGAGAAACGAACGAGAACCGGACAGTATACGTGTACACAGGAACCGGAACTTATAGACAAAGATGGAACGGAAGCCGCGAAAAATTCTAAAAACCCGATTAATTAGTCCTTGCAAATTACAGGAGCATACAAATTGCTAAGGTTCTCAATGTCAGTGCGCTTATTACAGGTTAAATGTCTAGCAATGTTCAACATTTCTTTAATCAGCCTGTGATGATACCTTGGTTCAACTGATAAAATCTCTGAGTTGTCAAAATCAAAACTGTGACCTAGGGTCAATGCGTGTTCACTGAGGGCAGATTTAAACACATCCTTACTTTTTATGCTATAGGAATGATTATATAATCTCTTGTGTAATGTTGAGAAGTTTGCCCTATGTAACATTGATCACAATTTACGCAGTTGATTTTATAAACCAAATTGGACTGATCTGACTTTGGAGTGGCATCCTTTAAGGGAAGACTCTACAGAGATTTTGACCGAAATCGTTCAAAAAATCGATTTTCCGTTTTTGCCGGAAATATACTCCAGAGGCCTGTCCTTACCTTATGAGAAATATTCAAAGCCCTTCGATTTTTTTTAGTTCACAGGCAGCTGATTTTATTGATTTTATTGATAATAAATTTTTAAAAAAATTTGTTTCTTCCGTAATAAAGTTCTAGAATCTTACCAAGCTATTGAAAATATCATTAAATCTGAGTTTCATAAAATATTAAGTCCAAGTATGAACTACGTGGCCCAAAGGATGGGTACCGCAGGACTCCAAAATGCAATAACGAGCTGGAGCGCTTGAAATATAAAATTTTTTCCTCAACCTTTTTTTTTTTTGTTTTGAAAATACCTTCTGTAAGACAGCTATTATGTGAAACAGAGAGAAACCTTGTGAAACATAACAAATCGCACTGAAACGAAGAAAGCCAATACGGCTACGCTGAAAAATTATCAACCGCCAGATCAAAAATCCCCAATAAATGGGAAACTAATGCCTTTTTATGAAAGATTAGTCAGTGACGAGCTGCTAAATAGGTGCACACATGAAAAAAGTCTAAAGCAATAGCCAGAGATAAATGAGTATTAAAAATCAGTACTAAGATTTTCTGAGAACCACAATAGTAAATCGCAGAACGCAGCACGATAGAATATGCTGCTACGACCAAATTGATGGAGCCGCAAGGTAAAGTCTTGAAGATAAAGAAGGACTGGACTACAAATTCAACGATCAACGTTTTTAATTTTCTTTTATATGATGTGGAATCTCGAAACGCAGGGCGAAGAAGATCTGCGGTCCAAGATGCCGCAGCAGAAGACATAGAAAATCTGAGATGCCTCAATGAAAAAGTTTGATGACAAGACGTTTCGAATTATTTTAGACCATATATTTTGAAAATTTATTTAATTTGTACCAGTTTTCATTAAAAGGCGATTTACTCAAAACTACATTTTCAGCTACGCTAAATGTTCCTTGCGTCATAGTTCTGCTCCGATCAACTTCTCCTTCGCAGTGTAGATTCATGCATACCTAATACACAAAAGTATGTAGGGAATTCTTTATATTGTAAAAGGAACATAGTTTTCAAAATCCATATAACATGAAAAATGTGAAAAATTGAAAAATACAAGTTTAAAATTCTGGTAAAAAAAAACAGTCATTTAATCTCAAATCCGTTACATACTTTTCTTCGCCTAAGTGTACCGGAAGCCCCAGTCAAATATTAGTATGATCAGGATAAGATTATGACGCAGGAAGCATTTTGAAGTTCAGTATCTTTTTGCCCTTAAACGTTGCGTAACTTCTATATTACTCAAGTAATCTAGAAGCTCAAGGTGAGAATTTCTTAGATTCAGAGCACAGTTTCACAAGGCCTATCAATAATTTTAAATATAAAAAAAATGTGGAAGTTCTCAGTTTCTGTAGGGTCTTCCCTTAATGGTGAAAAAACATTTTTTGACGTGCTAGTGATTCTGAAAATGACCTTTACACCAAATTTACGTAGGACCGATTGTATTTGTTCAGACAGACCCTTGATGTAAGGAAGGAAAGTGAAGTTGCTATAGCAAGGTGTATTGGATTCAAGTTGTGCCTGGTAATTCTGGCTGTTGTACAGTTTGTCAATACGCGAACAACGAATGGAATTGATTAAGCTGGATGGATAACCATTCTGGATCAGGGTGTTCTTAATAAGTTTCAGGTTTTTCTCTCTAAACACGGGACACTTAAGATTAGTCCTCTGTCAAAAAGACCGGCAATTAGACATTTTTTGTGAACATCTGGATGGTGTGAAGAGTATTGGAGATATCGACCTGTCCAAGTTGGTTTTTGAAACCAATCAAGTTGTAAAATACCCTTGTTGTTAATGAGTAGTAGGTCAAGAAAACTAATCCTATTGTTAGATTCTAACTCAACACAAGAGATTATATAATCATTCCTATAGCATAAAAAGTAAGGATGTGTTTAAATCTGCCCTCAGTGAACACGCATTGACCCTAGGTCACAGTTTTGATTTTGACAACTCAGAGATTTTATCAGTTGAACCAAGGTATCATCACAGGCTGATTAAAGAAATGTTAAACATTGCTAGACATTTAACCTGTAATAAGCGCACTGACATTGAGAACCTTAGCAATTTGTATGCTCCTGTAATTTGCAAGGACTAATTAATCGGGTTTTTAGAATTTTTCGCGGCTTCCGTTCCATCTTTGTCTATAAGTTCCGGTTTCTGTGTACACGTATACTGTCCGGTTCTCGTTCGTTTCTCGATCACTTCGCCGCTTAGCGCTTAACCGTTAACATCTCAAGCGCGTCCGAAGGAATGTCTCGGTTGGTGTTTGTACTCTTTTTCTAAATTTTTTTTTAATCTATCTTTAAAAATAAGTCTCTCAGTTTTCTCTCTATTTCTGCCTACTGATACATTGTCATCTTTGTTTTTGTTTTGGTCAGCCTTTAATGTGTATGATGGCTCTCCTATATTCTGACACAAACACGTACTTAACCTCAAGTTTAGTCTGCTCAACGTTCCACAGTCTTACGTATCATAAGGTAGTTTTAGATATAACTAAGATTTGTCCTTTCTTCTGTTTCAATAGACTTGATAATGGCTAGCCATGCTCTGGCCGAAACGTCGTCTTGCAAAATAAAGAGTTTTCTTTTCTTACTCTGACTGTTACACCCACGAGTCTTTTCCCCTCTGTGTTTTTCAAATAACATTCACACCGAGAAATGTGACTGTAGTAAAATTGCCTTTGCGCGACGTTTGTGGTGTTTCGAATTTTTATGTCTCAAATGTTTATACAATAGGTATCACCCTGGGGAATGCACTGTATCCCCTTAAACTGTAAATGTACTTGAAATAATAAGCACACCAAGTGAAATACCTAAAAAATCCATGTATTCAATTATAATTTTTGTCAAACCTGATTCCTGATTTTAACAAATACTATTTGTACACAAATATAATGTCAAAACATGCATGTAATAAACTTTGATGAAAGTCAGAAAAAAGAAAAGAAAAAAAATTACGGGATTTGAATCCGGGGTACAAAATCTCCAAGCCACAATGTTGACCGTAGCGCCACCGGCTCACTTGAACGATTGCTGTGATAGCAGGCTATTGAAGCGTGTCGAAAACTTCAATCGCCATTCGGTCGAGTGTTGACGGATAATCTGAAATAGGTGGTCGCTTATTTAAATCCCTCTTTCACACTGTGAAATTGCAGAAAGATCGGAGTGTCACACTTGGCGGATTTCCGTCGTGAGTATTGAACAGACAGTATTCATATCAAAGAGCATGTCTATTGAAAAATATTTAGAATAATGAGAATTAGAATTTTATTATAACAGACTTTTTGTCTTTTTCGGTTTATACTTGTTCAGACCACAATTCTCTTCAAAGTGAAGATACAACTTTTTTATGTTACCTTTCATTTGAGAATAATCAGCACCGAGTAAAAAGGAGAGGTTGAAGTTCTGAACGTTGATATAACAAAATAATTTGAATGAAATTTCGTATTTTAGAACTCGTACGTCCAGGAACAGCAAAATACAAACCATAATTGCTCAGAATCAATAGAACATGTACACTAGGGTGCTTCAAAAAAAATTCTATCTATTTCTTTCCTTTCTTACCCCCTCAAATGTTAATGATTTAGAAGAAAAAAATCCTCCCCAAAAATGGTCTCTCTAGGTCAACTTTAAGAGGTCGCTCTTTTCATTTTAATTTCCCGTTTACTTAACATGGAAAAATTTGTCTTCTCATTAAAAGTTAAATTACTCGCGAACTACTTGATATTTTTCGAATTCACGCATAGATCCTTGAAGCTGATTTTTTAAGCTTACCAAAACCCTATAATAAAAAATAAATAAAAAAACAAAAATACTAATAAATAATGATTTCTTTAAAAATCAGTACTTTTCAGATGGCTTAAATTTGTGTTCTGATTATGATAATTATGCATTATTATAGGGTTTTGGAAAGCTTAAAGAATCAGCTTCAAGGATCTATGTATTAATCCGAAAAATATCAAGTAGTTTGCGAGTACTTCAACTTTTTTCAAAAATCTTACATTTTTATTGATTAGTTTTAAGGTAGCAGTCTTGCGAAATTAAGAGCCAAAATTTTGAGGGCACATCATGGTACGATGATTAGCTACTCGCTGGGTTGTAAACGAATATTCTCACAAATTCTTCTATTTCTCGTTTGGAACTGTATATAACAATCATCTTTTTCTAAAAATGTATGGAAAGCACTATTTCACCATTGGGTTAAGTTTTTCCCAAATCTATCTTGTAAATTTTTTTTTATAGTAGAAAGTCTGATTTTGGCCATAAGAGCGCGCGTAAAACAGCGATTTTTGAATAATTAATATCTCGACTTCTGAACGGTGCAGCCCCTCCAAGACAATGTTTTTATACCACTCCAGAGATCATCTATGAAAATTAGCATGAAAATCTATTTCAAAAAGTCTTCACGAGACTACTGGCCTAAGAGACGAGTGAATTACAGTTATAGATGTGTCGTATTTAAACATTTTTTTCAACCACTTGCATCTTAAAACATCTCTTTATAATGAGATATAAAGTTTTACAGACTAGCAGTTATCAATATAAGTTTTGTCAATATAAATACGATTTCTGCCTGTGATTATATGGCATACAACTGACATAATGTCTCATTCTCAAATGAAAGTGATAACAAATAGAAACTTGGAATGTAACATACGAGGATGTGAATACCTGTGTGTATGTACACTTGACGTGTTTAATCATAACCGGTATAAAGTTGGCACCGCTGTCATCTGTCTCTTCCCTTCTCTGTAAAAGCAGAAAGGAGTGCAGAACGGAGAGAGGAAGATAGATGAATCTGGTGCTTAAGCCAAAGGAACAACAAACAAAACATGAATCTGGTGCAACTTCATACCGGTCATCTGAAATGGTATTTGAAACTATAAGGCTCAGGGCTAGTTGCATAGATTTTGACAAGCCTTGTTTCCTGGGATGTGATGAAATTCCGTGCGTATACACAGATGGGGGGAAATTGTTCAGATAATAGTCGGCGATCTGACGCATGGATATTGCGCTGCTAGAAGTAAACGTCATTGCGAGAATATTCGAGAGATAGGTTTTGGTTGCAGAGATATTCCTCGAATGAATTTGTTATTCGGGTCGACTTACCATTCGCCGGAATGTATAAGAACACCACCGTTTGCGTGAGCTGTGTTGAGAGACATTTTCCAGCAGATTAAGCTCGTACAAAGAATGCGAAAAATTTATCAGACTACCGAGCAATTCACGCGATCAGCTGATTGATAAATTATACACCGTAGGCGGCTCACGACTTCCAAAGCTGAACGCTGATTTGCTGTGGATAGAGAACTTCGGTTATATGAGAAATACCAATAATTGCTCTTGCTATTGTAATTTGCTTCACCAGTCAGCGTGTCGAACTTTGCTCGGAAGAGTGTTTACTTCTTTAATAATGTTTCTTTGTCAAATGACGGAACAGCGTTTTTACGTGTATTTTTAGTGACACGAGCGGATATTTCACTTGAAATAGTCTACTAGCGATATATTAGAAAGTAAGGCTTAGTTTACAACGGAGCGGTTAGGGTATACTTTTTATTTTAACACCTTATGCTTATCCCTAAAATGGAAGTAGCCAATTATAGCGTTTTCAGCTGGGGCTACACAGAGCTACACTGGTGTAGTGTAGCTATCTTCATCTCTTTCTTTTCTATGAGCGAGAGAAAGACAAAGATAGCTACACTACACCAGTGTAGCTCGGTGTAGCCCCAGCTGAAACCGCTATTGGGTGCTTTTCATTTACATGACTTTTGTGTCGACTCGTGTCAACTCGTGTCGACTCTCGAAAACGAATAAATCCAACATCGTTCAACTTGCATAAACTCACCATTCTAGCAGAGTCTTCCCGAGTCGACTTGTGTCGCCGACACACGGCGACACAAATCAAATGGAAAGCACTTTAGGCGACACAAGTCGACTTGTGTCGACTTTAGTCAGTAAATGGAAAGCACCCTATAGAGATCAGTGTTTGTAGGTGATTGATACCGCATTTTTGATGTTTGATAATCAATTTCCATTAATAAGAAATAAAATAATTTTAGATCGTAATCAGTTACAGGGGAAATTCTCTGGGCTGCTTCTCCCAGGGAATTTCTCCTGGAGCGGGTTTTTCCCCAGATGGCTAGTGAAAAGCGATTGCAAGTATTCCTTAGAGCATATATACATGGAGGGAGCCTTCTGGCTGAAAAGCGTGATGACAAAGACGGGAACAGTAAGGTGATAACCTTTCTCTCTCGAAGCCAGGAGCGTAGCGTGGTAAATTGAGTGCCCGCGTCGGTAACAAAGACAGGAAGAATTAAAGCACATAAGCGCAGGGCTATGCGGTATACTGGGTATACCGTACCGCTAGGCACAGCTCTGACGTAGTCACGTGACTAGTTTAAATCGACCAATCACATTTTGCCAGAAAGAGAAAGGATATCACCTTGCTATGTCTATCCTTGCTGCGCTTGCCACTTATGGAACAAGATAGGACTGGCTCTCTCCATGTATATATGCTCTAAGAAGTATTCGTATTTAGGGAATACTTTGCCACGATCAAACTCAAGCGCAATCGTCAGCTGAGCCCGACCGCTATTGGTTGTTGACGCAAAGTTGTCCTACTTGGGCAAATGAAATTTTATTGTCCAATGAAGTTGCACGTGGTCTTGGAAAAATATCTAGGGGTTGTGTCCCTAGATATTCGTTCAAGATCAGATGCAGCTTTTTTGGACGAAAAAATTTCATTAGTCTAAATAGGATAACTTTGCGTACGTTTTCCAATTAAAGCACTGTGCGACACAGTGCTGCGCACTAAGCGATATGATTGGCAATTTCTGTTAGATCCGACTCATCCAGCCAATCACATCGCTTAGCGCGCAGCACTGTGTCGCACAGTGCTCTAACGGAAAACGTATTTATACATATATAGTATTTATATATAGTAGTGATATATTTATATATAGTATTTATATTATATAGTATCCCATATGATACTATACATAATTATGATAGTAAGAAAAACACAAAAAAAATTTAATTATTTTAAAAATTCGCAAAAAATTATGACCATCAATTTCCCATTACCACTTTGAGCTTAAAATTTGTGTTTTGGGGAGTAGTATTTTTGAGAATTTTTTGAAGAAAACCAACGGATACAAACAATCTAAAAAATCGTGTTTCAACTTTAAAATGGGAAAAAGTCAATTAAATTGGTAACGAATAATTTTTTGCATAAATTTTTTGAAAAATGTATTTAAAAACACACAATTTGAAACAAAAGAAAAAAACCCGAAAATTTTCAACAATACGTTGGCTGGACAAAAAAATTCGAAAAAAATCGTGGACACCTTTTTCGAAGGGTATAAAAAGATAGCCAAATATTATATGCTTGCCATTTATATTAAATATTGAATGATATGATATGATATGAATTAAAAGGCATGAAGATTCTTGTAGGATATTATCTTATATGCATAGCTTTGGAACTCAAAATGCGGAATACATCAAAATTACTATACCAAGTATAAAAACCTCGGCCACTTTCCGAAAAGGATAAAAGCCAAAAAGGTCCAACAAACAACAGTATAAAAACCTAAATCATAATTTCTTCTCCGTGTACGCAAATTGTTAATTCAACATCATCGGAAAATTGTTTGACATCTACGTGTGTGAGATTTGTAATTAAACCGGTTCGGATACGATTGGCAAAAGCCGATTCAATGTCTTCCCGCACATATGTTTTACGTTTCTTCCGTGATGCTGGGTTTAATGATACTCCAATTGAAATTTTGCGACTAATTACAGTCTCTACCGAGTCTCTTGATATTACGCAATATGTGCACTCATCGTTAGAGGGAAATAAGGGGCCATTCATTAATTACGTAAGGGTCCCGAGGGGGGGGGGTCGCAAAATCTCTACATGCCCTTATCTAGGGGGGGGGGAGGGGGAACTCATTCTTACGTAATATTTCACAAGTCGAAATTTATTATTAAAAATCTATTTCTATTTCGGATGCTGAATGATTTTCTTCATTCCATATTATTCAGAAAAACGAGATTGAATCTTACATAAGAAGGGAGGGTGGGGGGTGGGGCGGGGGGGTCCGAGAAATCTTATGTATCCTTACATGGGGGTAGGGGGGCTCAAAAATCGTCAAAATCATCCTTACGTAATTAATGAATGGCTCCTAACCGCTTAGAAGATTTTTTTTCCAAAGAATTTTTCATGCTGAAGAGAACTAGGGAGAAAAGTGTTCGAGGTCGATGGAGGTATGAAAATGTGATGAGATAATATTCTTACATTTCAAGGTTTCAAGTATTTAAAATCATGTCTATCTATTTTAGACGAAATACTGTATTAGAAAATCATAAAACGAAGTACAGAGAGCCAGGCAGAGGTCACATATCAGGTACAAAATGGAATATTTCTGACATAGCAGCAGGCACTTATGCTTAGAATGTAACTTACTAGAAGCTTAAAAGAAATAACCGTCTAGATAGGAAATTCTATGTAGATCTAGGACTTCAATCTTCCAAATACATCCTTTACCTATTCTGCGCCTTCTTCATTATTTTTGTACTTACATCGATACAAAAATTGTACAATTGTCCAAAAATATACGCGCTTTTGACTATATGTATTTACATACGGCGATAATAATATATATTTTTTGTTATAGTCACAAGCTTCCTACATGCTCAGTAACACATAATCTGGCTCTCTTTCTATAAGTTAAAAATATTAGTACCATAGCTTACACAGTTAATAACGCATACAAAATGGTGTTTGAAAATGTAACCTACATTGGTATGGATTAAAACAAAAATTGAATGAACTGGCATATAATAGAAGAATCGTGTCGAAATAATGTGTACATATTTGTTATCTATGCAGCAACAATCGAGCAAACCAAGTTCCTGCTGATGGAATATTTGAGACCCCAGGCTTTAAGATATTCTAATTTTCTTTATCAATTCAAGTTCTCGTATTGCATTATATTCATTGATGGAATATAATCTTACAACATGAATTATTGTTCGGCTCTCGGTTTCTCTTTTTGTCTTTTTTTGTGTTGTTGACCAATAAAATTAAACATAGGTTATATTAGGTCTAGTTGGAAAACACGTATATTACTTATACTGCATCAAGACACAGAAACAGATGTATAATTCGCTAATGAAAAATATATGCTCATTTTCTCAACAATTAGACTAGTACTTGGATCAATTATTACAGTGTATTGAATACACGTAATTGAAAATGCATCAACACATTGATTTAGCATCCACTTTTCGATTAGAAACTACGCCAGATGTAATATTGTCAATTTCATTTGACCAGCAATGAATTGATCAAAATATTAATTTCACCGCATACCTTAATCAATTAATTGCATACAAAAAAAAAAAAAAGGAAATCGAATGAATACTTATAATTTATTGAGTTCAACAGTAGTTTTTTCGCCAGTATGTATCCAAGGTCAAGCCTGCAGTATTTATCTATCATTGCTGTTAAGGAATGCGCTCTCTATGAAATTTATTTTATACACTTACAAGTAGAGGACTGAAATCTAACAGAGTTACAAACGTGTCCACTACGTGAGCAAATGTATCTTAAGAAAACTCTCTGAATAAACGGGCTTGTACAATTCAAACAGCACTAGAAATAGCTATAATATTATGATGACTAGATAAGCGTTGCCTGACATTGAATATATACTGTTGTATTGACGTATACGTTCTGCCCAACGATCTTTCATTTCTAAAAATGCTTCAAGGCACGTGAAAATAAAGACAACTATACACGTAAGATCACGAAGAAACTATACTATACTATTCTATAAATGAAGGAAATTATTTGTTTATTGTGCAGACCAATAGTTATGTTTATATTATAAGAAACTAAATCTGGAAATATTGTAAGAATTTTTGTTCATGTTCTATCAAGTCACTTTTTCAAAGTATTTGGAAGTAATTTGGTTGCACACATATGCCACTTATCTGGGAATGTATTTAACGAAACCAGTGTTTTGCAAATACGATACTATCTCTCACCTATATTTCAAATATTACATTATATACTTTTTTGGTAGTGTATAAAATAAATAGTATTTCCGAGGAAAATAGAACATATTTTTCACGAACGATTTGCGATTGGTCGCTTGGTTGGTTGGCCGGAAAATTCGTCCCATGACAATATGGTATACGATACCATTTGAATGAATATTGGTACCGATCTTCGAAGAACCTAATCATAAATATATTATAATTTGGTAAAAATAATTTTTTCAATCGAGCAGATCTTATTGCCTCACGTACATGGAAATCATTTAGTTTACTCTCCGGTATAATTCAGAAAGTCTCAGACAAATCATCATGGTAGCTACGCATTGATTACTCGAAAATTCTCTAACTTTTCCAGGTTTTCCAGCTAAATATTTCAATTTTTCCAGACCCACTATTCCTACAGAGAAGAAAGTATTTATGAAATGACAATGATTCACATTACTTTGGAAAAATGTATATTTCGTAGGAAACGGCTAGAAATTATATGATTTTATAGGTTTATTCAAAATTGGATTCATACGTTCGCATATAAGTTGTCGAGTTGGTACGTTTTTGGGAAATATACAAAAATTTCCAGACTTTTTCCTATTCTCCAGATGCGTAGCAACCATGATCATAGCAAAATGTGATTCATGTCCTATAAATACTCTATAAATTGAACATTCTAAACAGCCAACAAGTCGATGGTCTCGCTCAACATCATATTCATGTTGTTTATTGTACACCATTTCCAGCCCTCTCTGGTGCTGCTAATCTGAAAAATATCAAGAATTCTTCATTATTTATATTCGGACTGCTGATCGACACATTTGTATAATTATTCATTCACTTACTGATGTATAGTAATATAATCCTCAGCTAAAATATTTGAAGTGTCCAACGGCGTCAGAAATGCAAACTGATTCTCTGGGTGAGATTTCGTATGGTCTAGTAAAATGTCCATAATAATCCTCCGATTAACTTTATCCTAAACATAATGATTTCATAGAGAAGGAGATTTAATGGAACATAGCTCGATTCAAAAGACATGACAAAGAGAAACCAGAATTTTGTGAAATTCCAAATATCGACTACCTACTCAAGAGTTTTGACAGGCTAATCACTGTAATGCCAGTCATGCGGCATTTGAGATAGATAAATAATAATTAATGGCTCACCATGAATACATCGAACTCGTCAAGAAAATAGAATGGCAGTTTTATGCAATCCCACAATGCTAAAATAAAGGCTACAGTGGAATATGATCTTTCACCTCCGGATAAAGATCTAGCGTCATTAGTTGTTCTTTTTGCACTGCCTGCAGGATTGACTTCAAGTTCCAGCCGTCGATTACGGTGATCGATTGTCAAAGTGCCCTGTGTGAATGTATTTTGAAAAAATGGGTAAACATGAGTACGTATGAAATTAAAATATTTTGATATATATTGAACGTTAGTATGCATCACTAACATACCTTGTATTTTCGCAATGCAAGTACACTTTGAAATGAATGTTGTACTTCGATACCAAGTTGCTTCTTCATTGTTTGATACTTACTATCTCTCTGTTTCAATCGTTGCAAATGTTCCTGGTAAATATATAAAAAAAAACAAGGATAAGACAAATTTATCGTAAGTTCAAGATCATGTATCAAGGGTCTCATTCACATTAGGTGCTTTCTGTCCGGAGATGAATTTGATGAAATATTTTAGTAATACGCTATAAACCATGTTTGTGTTGTGAGAAAACCATATACCTATGACCTAGGCCCTTATTTCATCTAACCTTTCAATTGTAACATGAAAAGAATCAGAGCTCAAAAGATTCTGGGTTGGAAATTGTATGTACAGGTCTGCACATTAATGGTGTACCCAAAAAAATCAGCGACATGTAACATGAACTAAAATCCACTAGTGTCACCATGCGCCCGCAGTCGATATTTAGCAGACGTCATGCGCCATCTGCTAGGGATGCGAGGAATAAACGAATTGTTATCATTGTCGTGTTGTGTGTTGGGCACGCATACGCTCGGTCAGCGAAGAAGCGTCTGCTGGTGGTCTGCTCCGTGGTGCGAGTTGGAACCACGATACACGATGCGAAAATCTAACGGCAGCTATGTTCATGTATATACCATTAATGTGCAGGCCTGTACTTGGAAAATAATTTCTTTCCAAATCAGAGCTATGCTGTGAAGAAATATTCTATTGACTCGGTTTTTTCATAATTGATTATTAGTATTTTGAGGCATAATTCAAAATGATTTGAGATTTTCTGGACTTTACCTTACATAGATTGATAATCCGGAGGAACAGTGGTTGTTGTAGATTACAAGTAGCATCGTTTATTGAAACTCATTCAAATTTGAAGGGAATCTTCTGTACTGATGTAATTTTGGATTAAACCAATGATATTCGATGAATTTAGATACGAATATTTTACATTTCAAGCGATTTTTTTTCTCATAAGTTTTGAGAATGACATTGCGTTACGTACTTATGACAATGGAAGACTGACTTATCTCTGTACGTTATTGGTTTGCTCCGAAATCAAATGATTTTCCCTTCTTTTGCCCTCCAAATTTCAAAAAGTTTCACATACAAAAACAAAAACAAATGAAATGTGAATTATATGGCGATTGTCGGCAAAAATTAGAATACACGTGACTAACTAATTATATAGAAATTGATGAGTTACAGAATAATCAGAATGCTTTTCGTCAACAAATTTATGAAATTGAAAACCCTGATTACCTATTAATTATTAGCAAACCAGAGATCGAACTTGCATCTTATTATAAGTGTAAATCAAAGTGACAAATGACTCACGCTGTTGCTTTTCTCTATTGCAGAAGCAAACTCCTTAATCTCTTCATAATCTTTTTGTTTTTTCTCTAATTCAGCCATTATCTCCTCCTTGGAGCCACACTGTTCTTCGACTGACTCAATATTCGCTTGCAATTCTTTTATCATGCGATTGATTTCATTTGCTGACCTATATAAGCATAACATATGTATTAAATTTTGGCTTGATTGCAGCATGTATTACAGAATTAATAACAGTCATAATCAATCGAACTAAGAACAAAATTGCGCCTTCAAGGCATTGCCACGTTTCGCACATGTGTCGACTCTGTTTTTTCAACACACGCAACAGAACGGCACTGACTTCGTCTGTGTGCCATCTGTGAGCACGAAAGCAGGATTTTCTTGCACGGTGCGCAAAGGTACCTACTTTCAGTGCCTGCAGACGGTGCCCAGAGAAGTTCTTTTGTTGCTTGTGTTAAGAAAAAAATTATTTTTGCATCATTATTTAAAAACTGCGAGCTTTTTCTTCAAGGTCCTAGAATTTGCGGAGTTAAATACTCATGCAAGGTAGACTAAGTTAATCAGTTTGGTAGTTTTTTGCGAGAGTATCTCCTCGATTTTGGGAATTGTAGAAATGGGTATCATCTGTATTCAAAATTCTGAAAACATTCCTATTTCTACAATTTTCAAAATCGAGGTATTACTCTTGCAAAAATTGATAGGCATGATTTATCTGGTATTACGAATTAGCCTGTACTCCCCTATGTTTCGCGAACTTCAATCAAGGTGCCATCGAAGTGGCATGTCCGATATATATTTGATAGCGTCAATTTCGTCAAACATAAGGAATTTCATCGACAAATTGAGTCTCATTTACAGGACGCAGCTGGGTGAAATAAGTTTTTCCAAAGCAAGTATGTTTTTTTTAACACCGTGTTTACTTTCTGTGCTGGTCGACAGATGTTCTCTCATCTCTTGGATACGATGAAAATATGACACATCCAATATGGCACAGCATTAAGGTCTGCGCGCACTAAACCTCTGCAAAGGGCGGCGAACCGGAAAACAGTGGCTATCATCAATTTTTTTCCTCAGGAAACATGATTACAACAATACTTTGTTGCTGCTTTGGGTGATAGCCCCTGTTTTCTTCGGTTCGCCGCCGTTCGCAGCGGTGTAGTGTGCGCAGACCTTTAGAATCCCCGCCATAACTGACTTGTCGTACTTTCAGTCCATCTAAGAGATGAGAACGTCTGTCACTCAGGACAGGAGGTAAGCGTGGTAAAGAAAAACATACTTGTTTCAGGAAAATTATTTCATCCATCTATGTCGCATAAATGAGGCTCAATTTGTCGACGAAATGTCTCATATTTCAGGAAATTGACATCGTTAAATATATATATAGGACATGCCACTTCTGTGGCACCATGAGGGGGTGTATACACTTTGAGAAGGCTTTCTATCAAATCCCTGGTGAGCTTTGACGAAATATTCCATTGATGCAGTTTGTTCACAGCTGATTACTTCTATTTTGAGATATGATTGGAAATTATTTTCGATTTTACATAGTATAGATCGACTTTTATATGTCAACTTACATAGACCGATTCACCTGAAGAAAAAGTGGTTGTTACAGCGTGGAAGTCACATTGTTGATTGAAACTTTCCGAAATTTCGAAGGAACATTCTAAAATGACGTTATTTCAGGGCAAACCAATAATATATGGGGTATTCCAGGTGAACCGGACCGGTTTTTGGCCAGAGGTCATCGAATTTGAAGCAAATGCAGATTCAGATTCCTTGTTTATTACATGAGATGCCTCAAACAATTACAGGACATCAAAAAAATCGGTACAATATATATTGCCGTTATAATCATACCAAAAATTCAATTTAACACATTTTCAACTCTATTTATTTCAGCTATGCATGAACAAAATCATAACTTCCCATAGTGCATTCTATGCACGTAAATGAGCACTTTCGAAATATGTGGCACCTGAATTATTTTCAAAATTTTGTAGCAGGTAAAACTTTGGAAATATGTGATTTCATTCCTTTTCTATTTGAAGGATCACATAAATTGCCTTGAAATTTTCATCGAAATTACTTAGAAGTGCCACAAAGAGGTGACAACATTTTCAGCTGGCCTTTGTTTTTTTTTTTTTTTTTTTTTTACCAAAAACCGGTCCGTTTCATGTGGAATACCCTATATAGAGATACAGTCAGTCCTCTATTGTTTACAGCCCGCAACAAACTTTTTTTACTCAACATTCAAACATAAGAAAAATGGCCTAAAATGAAAAGTTTTTCTTCAGTTGAGCCATTCAATTTGGATTTTGTATTTCAGAGGCCGCATTTGAAATGTATTTTTCTCTGGGAATAAACGAGATAATTTAGTTGAGTACGTGATTGGGAGACTCATTTATGGCACTCTTTAGCCGCTGTTGAATTCCGCGCAAGCCAAATTTGACGATCAAATGTTTCGGTCAAATTTTCCCACTTTCATACCATATCTGGTGATCAAATGTTGAGAGTTGAATGAAAGTTCAGTTTTTATTTTTCATCACTTTTTTTACCTCAAATGGAAAATCAGCAAATTCCATTTGCTGAAAAGCATTTTCAATGTGTCGAATAAATAAAGAATAAACAGTTTAAATTCATTCATAAGTAATGAATAAGTCACTTTAATTCCGTCACTCAACAGAAAATCATGCAGCAATTTATAACCACTACTTCACGTCCAGTAGTTATCAGTACAGTAGGATTGAGGTTCTACTGTAAATGGAATTATTTATACATTACCTCTGTGTATTCACCCGAGGTTGACCGGCATTGGAAACTGCTTTGCTAGTGACACACTCTTGTCTTTTCAGCTCTGCAGTCGTTTTTTGTAAAGCCTGTTGAGCTTGCAACAATCTTTGCTCACCATACTGAGAATGAACACGAATCATTTGCAGCCCATTTTCTCGCTCTCTTATCAATTTCTGGAACAGAGGCCACCATCTGATTAAGAATGCTTGATCAAAGAATTGTATAGAAGAAGAACAATGGAGTTTATTCTAGCTATAAGTTTCCTCGGCTCGTGAAACACAAGACGAACATTTGACTAGAATTAGCGGAAGTTTGAGTTTTCTTATCGACGGTTTCTAATGAAACAGCACTATCGCACCGCGCTAAATAGCGTTTTACTAGCAAGCATAACGAGATAGGGTTTTTCTATCCAGCATGGTGAGATAGCGCTGTTTCATTGAGACCTGTCGTTATGTTCTGCAATTGGTCAAATAGCAAATATCAAGTTGTAAATAGTATTCCTGCTAAAGAAATATCAATTGGACTTTATTACCAACAATTACGTTCGAATAGTTTCAGTTCACTTCTATCGGTCAAAGACTTTGCTGCTGATGGGATATCAATGAGATAAAGACAAGTTTCAATACAGAATAGTGGGAAACAAGAATTGTTGTATTAATATTCACTCAGTTCTATGACGTCTGGAAATAAGATTACAGTCGGCTCTCGCAATAGGGTCGCTCGCAATAGTACCGCTTCCCCTGAATCACGCTCGGCATCTTCCCCCACTTCTCCATTTGCCCACTTGTGAGCGTCTGGTACCCAAACGCGGCGACTATAGAATCAAGTGTTGATGGGGGAACCGCAGTTCTTGGAATCATCTTTCCCTACACCCCCATGGCCGGCCCTATTGCGAGAGCCGACTGTAATTGGAGAGATGCAATTATCTGTGTATAAGTTCTAGTCCGCCAAATACTTATCCACAGATGTCAATTGAAATGAATCCTAAAATATAGATCTTATACAATAAGTTTTGTAAACAGGTCTCGAAACTCAAATTTTCCAAGCGGGTGTTGCAAAAAGTACTATTTAATGTATATCGTTTAGATGCAGTCACAATAAGATAATTTTCATTTGACACTAAAAAGTTTTAAATGGCATTGTTTCAAACTCAATCTTTTGTTAGTTTTGCAGTATTAATTCAATATTCAATAGGATTCTGTTTCATTATAAAATTTCAGATAAAACCGACAAGTTTTTTTTCCCTATTGTATGCGTATTGAATGCATCGCAATAAAATAAGTCGAAGTGAAGAACCAATTAGGCAATTGGATTGTTTTTCTGTATTGTATCCGATATTTCGACACAGAAGATCCGATTCATTGAGACTAATATTCGATAACGGGTATTAACAGATATTAACAGGTATAAACATGTACCTTAATCGGTTCAAGCTTCATATCTGGCCAATGCGCGAGGTCTCTGCATCTCTTGACTTCTACTTCAAGTGATTGAACTTCCGTGTGAAGTTGCGCAACTTCCTCTTTTAATTGTGCTTCTTTACCCGATTCACAATCAACTTTCTTCAATAGGTCGTTCAAGTCTGCAGTCTGAGGAAATACATCATTATTACTTACTTTGTTACCACCATATCCCAGATCTATGACTTTAAATTGGTTTGTTACAATTTTCAACTCTGGCACTCCGATTGTATTAGCCTACACAATATACAGTGCGATTCTGTGGAAAGTTGGGAGCCGTGTGGGTAGGCAACCCGCATATTTACCGAAACGGCAACGCTGTCGTAGGGACAGTCGAACGTCTCCATCTACAGATGACATAGCGGCAGCTTTCACGTCGTTTAGTCAGAATCAAGTGACAGAATGACATATTTGAGGTTGATCGTAATATAACTAGTAAGACAGCGGGAATCGATATTCATTCGTGAAGAAGTGGTAACGAATTAGCGAATTGATTGCAGATGTCGATTTCTGTTTATTTGCAACGTTATTTGGGTCTAAACAACCGTCGGGGTGAAATTTACGAATCATTCTAATAAAGGTAACCAACAAATGTCAAACGATAATAATTCGTAATAAAGTCGTGATAAAGTTACGAATTGATCGCAGATTCTGAGTTATGTTTATTTGCAAAATTATTTACAAGCTAGCAGTTCCTCGATGATGGACTGACTCGTCGCATCACTTCGACAACTACGGTCAGGAACACAGCGATGTAAATTCGATACAACGAGCAATCTCCGAGGCATTTCTGACGTAGCAGCAAACCCCAAATTTTTTCACCTCCTAATAATTTGAATGCACAGTTTTGCGGAAATACTGCGCATAGTTCCAGAAGACGGTCAGAAGCTTATCTCGAAAGTTGCTCAAGAAGTCGGCATGGCGTCGGCACAACGCATTTAGTTTATTGTTATTGTACTACGTTTAATGAATAAAAAATTTTATTACATGATAGAAACTCATTGTAATGTAATCATTTTTACAAATATGCGACGCTTTATTCCACTCAGCTATCAAAGGCACAACTACCTACGTTTATTTACAGAACAATACTTTCAATTAATTCATTCCTCGCTGAGACCACTACAAGATTATCGGTAGGCAAACAGGTGATCTTTGATTCGTAAATTTCACCTCGAGGGTTGTTTGGACCCAAATAATGTTGCAAATAAACAGAAATCGACATCTGCAATCAATTCGCTAATTCGTTACCACTTCTTTACGAATTAATATCGATCCCCGTTGTCTTATTCGTTATATTACGATCAACCTCAAATATGTCACACTGTATGTTGATTCTGACCCAACGAAGTGACAGCTGTCGCTACGTCATCAGTAGGTGCAGACGTTCGACTGTCCCTACGACAGCGTTGCCGTTTCGGTGAAATGCGCCGGTTGCCTACCCACACGGCTCCCAACTTTCCACAGAATCGCTCTGTATATATTCAAGAATGATACATATCTCTACTTTCATACAATGAGAGTAAATATGTTTCGACAAAGATAGTGCCAAATTTGTCTGAGAAGCAGAACCATACAAGCAGATGTGTGAGTGGAATTACTCACAAAAACGGCAATGGAATTGGAATCATCAATTTCACACTTGTCGAGTAGCTTGTTTATGGAAGCTTTTAATTTCATTTGGCGTGAGCGAAGCCTGGAAACATGATTATTGATGCTGGTCAAGTTGTTCTTGGCTGCTTCCAATTTCTGTTGAACCTGTTTCTGCTGGTTAATGATGGTCATTCTTTCTGCCTCTTTAGAGGCGAGCTCCTCTTCTAAAATTCTGTTTGAAAGACAAATATGAATTGTAATATATATCAATATCGATGGCTCCTATCGAAAAGAGCGTAACTCAGCAGTTCAGGAAAGAAGAGCGTAACTCGGCGAAGCAGTTAAGAAAGGCGTATGTCCCCTGTGACGCCCTATGACAAATGGCTTTCTTAACTGTTTTGTCGAGTTACGCTTTTCTTTCCTGCACTGCTAAGTTACGCTCTTTTCGATAGGAGCCATCGATATGTTTTCAAATACTGGATAGGTCCGCCATTAAAAGTAGTTAGTGATGCGTGCATGATGCCAATGACCAAGGCAACTCGACCTGTTTTGTTCCCGACCACATGGCGAGGCGAGGCACATGGCCAGTGTTCTCGAACTTTTGGATTAATTGTCTATAATAAAAGTATTACCTACTGAACTATAAGAATTGTTATCTCAACACCCTTGGACATTACATGAATGAAAGAATAAAATTAATAAATAAAAGAATGCAATAAAATCCCAAAGTGAACAAGTAGTCACTTACTTAATGGCTTCCGTGGTCGATACTTGGAGGAATCTTGCTCTCATTCCCGGGCGGCCACCGTAACTTCTGTATGCTGGATCTGGGAAGAATGTGTCACCCTGTTGCGTTAAAGCTCTCTTGCAATTACTAGGCACGTGACGAACGTCTGATAGCATTTGACAAGCCTCTTGACTCGTAGGTATCAGCAACACACATTCAACTTCTCGTTGATCAATCAAACAGTTTGCCACAATATTGTCAGAGAATTCCATTGCCTCTAGTAAATTGAAGTATCCCGGTGCTCGTGTACAATGTCGACTCACGTCATGCATCTGCATAAGTATTCATCATTTTTGATAGTGAAAGCTGATAGCAAATTAAGAGAATGTATGAACTGGAGTTAACGGACCATTTACACAGGGCTAGTATATCCGAAGTCAGATATATAATTATTAACGTTCATTACAGTGTATGCCTATTCGTTTGTGAGATTCTTTGATTTGTAGTTATTTAGAAAACAAACCTCTAATACCATAAGAAGAACATAGAATTCTTTGATGATAATTATTGAAGAAATGTAAAAGATTGGTAAAAGAAAGGCTTGTAAATTTCAGAATATCAGTAGGAAAAAAATATTGATTATGTTTTCTAGTCATGATTACAATATCAAACAGTCGTCCTTTCATGGGATAGAGAATTGTTTCCTGACTAATTACTAACCATAATATCTCAAATTTGCACAGCAGATGATCTAAGTGCTTACGATAACATTGTTTACGTCAACTGCATCTAACTATGGGAGTTAATGGCTCAGAAAATTCATTCGTGCGATTATACTTCAAAACACTAATGAATTGGTGCAATAAAATTGGACGAGTAAACATTTTTTTATAGGACACACCAGGCCTTCGAAAATATACCCTTTCAGGTTTATAGGAAGTGTGCCGATGAACTGAGGGGCTGTATGCAAGAAGGTGATAAAATTCTCTCTTCGTCGCCGAGTTGGCCTTTCAGTAGTAAGAAAAGAAATCATGAATTTCGAATTTTCAAATATGTATTCCTGTAGAGAATTTAATTCCGTATCTCTCTTGCCTGATGAAAAAAATTGTAGCTTGTTTGGTTTTCGAAATTACCAATTTCAACCAACTCTACTAGATTATCCAATTTTTTGAATTTTCAAACAGAATTTACAGGAATCATGTGTAATATTGTTTCAAGATTGAGTGGACAAGAAAAAGGTTAATATTGTTGTCAACAAGAAATTTATTAATTTTCTTCCGAGACATTGCAAAAATCATTTATGAATATCTTGAACGGCTTCCGAAGTCAAACGAATTTCAAGATGGAGACTTCTAGTGAGAGAGTTGATCATCAAGGTGTAAATGCGCAGAGTTTTCTGGAAAGTTTTACTTCGATTGAGTGAATGGTTTAAAAATTGTTAATGTTTTATTTCACCATTGCCTGGCTACCGTGCACATAGGTTACAGTGAGAGTAAATAGGCAGCAACTAGCAGTTCGCCAGAGATGAAGGGTAATCAAGACTCGGTAGATTTACAAAATCATAGTTCATTATTCATCTTTTTAATATGAGGTATTCCACGTCAACCGGGCCACTTTTTTACCGCAATAATTCCGATCTTTTTGTACTTGGAATATGTTTGACTATTCTCCAAAATAAAATTTTTCAGTATATTTGTCGGACGATCGGATGAAGTGTTCAGGACTTACCGACTGAAGGAATTTTATGACACTTTTTTTTCAAGTCATATTATCTCGAAAACGACTGATCGAACATCAAAATTGAATCCTACCTTTTTCATAGTACATTCCACAAATTTCACGAAAAAAAATATGTCATTATCGGATTTGCTCTGTTTCAGGGTGCAAACGCACTTTGAAGTCCCGAAATCGATTTTTCGGCAATTATGACATTTTTTAGAACTTTGAAACTACTTTTTTCGGATTCTACGGATTTTTTCCCATAGAAATGTATATTTTTCCAGATGGAGAAATTCCAATCTTGTGTACAATAAAACAGATAAGATGAAAAATTATTGAAAAAACCAATGAATCATGATCTCTTTTGATCACGAAGTAAGAGTTGAAGATCATACCATGTCTATCAGATAACTACAAGATATTTTGAAACGATATAAATGTGATTCAATGGTTTTTTCAATAACTTTTCATCTTATCTGTTTTATTGTACACAAGATTGGAATTTCTCCATCTGGAAAAATATACATTTCTATGGGAAAAAATCCATAGAATCCGAAAAAAGTAGTTTCAAAGTTTTAAAAAATGTCATAATTGCTGAAAAATCGATTTCGGGACTTCAAAGTGCGTTTGCACCCTGAAACAGAGCAAATCCGATAATGACATATTTTTTTTCGTGAAGTTCGTGGAATGTACTATGAAAAAGGTAGGATTCAAGTTTGATGTTCGATCAGTCATTTTCGAGATAATATGACTTGAAAAAAAAGTGTCATAAAATTCCTTCAGTCGGTAAGTCCTGAACACTTCATCCGATCGTCCGACAAATATACTGAAAAATTTTATTTTGGAAAATACTCAAACATATTCCAAGTACAAGAAGATCGGATTTATTGCGGTAAAAAAGTGGCCCGGTTGACGTGGAATACCTTATATAAAGCAAAGATTTCAATTTATATATCTTTAAGCGGTGAGATGTAGTCAGAATTTGAAAAAAAAATCGATTTTTTTTTTGCATTTTTTTGAAGTTTCGAAAATATTCTCGGAAAATTTCAAGTCAATCCGATGAATAGTTTCCGAGATATTCTAAAATTACTGAAGGGGTCTCGGACCCCCATGACAGGTAGCGGACGACAGTTGCAAGCAACTAATTTTGACTCGCCTATTATATTCTAAGAATAGTCTTGTTGTGTATTCAATGAAGGTGCACATATATTATTACTTACCATGAATACACCTGGCATTAATGGTGGATCCAATTCTCACCAGTACACAGAAAAAGTAGATTCTGAGCGTATAAAGGTGGCTGATAAACGTGCAAACGAGAATACCCGGGAAAGCAGAATGTTCCGAAGACAATAGCAAATTGACATTTTGGAAGCTGCCATATTAACAGCAGCCCTATTGTATGGCGCAGAAATTAATGATTCTGTGTAAGTAATTATTTAATTAATATTTCTATAAATAAATCAAGTGTAAAAATGGAAAACTTTTTCAGAAATTTTCAAAAATTTATATCTCAAAAACTGCAAACTTTAGTAAAGTTTTATAAAGAATACTTTCGTTTTAAAATTGCTGAAAATATATAAAAGAAAAATAAACAATTCATCACGAAAAACTAGAATTTAAAAAAAAATTGTTTCAACAATTGGCTATAAACACTTGAATGCTCGAGTTTTCGGCAAAAAAATTCTGATATTCGGATTCAGCGGATCAATAGTAGATTGTGATACATGTGGAGAAACAGGGACTTGACACGAGTGATGTTTTGAGCATGAGCCGCAATCGAGTGGAGGCACCGAAGGCCTCGGAACGAGATGAAGGCGAGTGCTGAAAACATCACACGAGTGCAAGGTCCCTGTCTTCACGCATATCGCATACTGTTTTTCATGACAACTGCATGGCAACCTTTGCTTTCGACGCCATGATAGTGTGACAAACATTTCGTCACACTCCTCAACAAAGATTCATTTTCTTCACTGTTTACACGAAGAGAAAGTGAAGGTTGCCATGCATGCGTTATGAAAAATACATAAAAAAAAACTTCATCCATCGAGCTCGAAATTTTACGAAAGTATTATACCATATCTAAATTGAAAAACTTTAGACAAGTTTTTCTCGAAGCTATGGTTTTCAATTCCGTGACCAGTATAATTCAAAAACCACTAATGGATTTTGATGCATTTTTACAGCTTATTATCAGCATTAAAAACTGGTACTTCATCGAAGGATTTTCATTTTCGTTGAAAATTTCGATGTTTTTCAACAATAAACTAATGCTTTTTTGGTCGAAAATCCGGAAGTAAGCTTCAAAAAGCCGCCATTTTGTTAATTTTCAAAAAAAAAAAAAAAAAGCTTCGATTACAGACTAGATTTATCATTAAACCATAGATATACTGTAATAGATGGGACAAGTTAGAAAAAGTCGGAACCAAACCGCCATATGTCCTAAGAATGGCAGGCCGAACAGTGTCGTCCCCACAATTTTATGGTAAAACAGAATATTAATCGATATTGGAAATATATTATATGTTGTCTATATCATTCTGCGCGATGTCAATTATTTTTCGCTCGGTAAAATTGCGAAGCTGTCCTATCCTACTGAATTTCGTATTCAAATGTGATATCTCTCATCTTTGGTCTTTGGAAAACAAAATAGATTGATACTCTCACTATCTCGTGTCACATCGCAGTTTCTGTAGAAACGCTTGTCAGTAGTCATTACGAGAAAAGAGTTAATAAATGGCACTGCAATGCAAGTATGAATGTAATGAGCGATTGTAAAACTGTAAAACGAAGAAGCTGCGAAATGCTTTCTGCTCAAATGTTTCATACTAATCGTGTCCGCTCTATGGCAGTAGAACTGCGCCTGTGTTCATTATTCACACGTCTGACAATAAAGTGCCGTACAGATTTGTGAAAACTACGCTGACTTAACATATTCCCACATTTTATTTGGAATATAGTAAAAAAAAAAATGGTTGGGAAAAAAGATTCATTGATAAATCCCGATAATCCGCTTAAGCGTGATTGTGATAGAAATAATACACTGCTTAATAAATAATAAGAGCGGATACAATTGTTATGACACATTTGATAGATATATAACTGTAGTGTCGGGTGAATTTACGAACGAAAGTTCGTTTACGTTAGAGTTAAATATTAGGATACAATATGAAGAGCGAGAGCGGATATGTTTAAGTTGTAAATCTTAGGACTAGGATAGCTAGGGTCAGAGGCTAGGCGCCGGTATGACCGTTGGCAATTGAGAGACGGCAAAAGTATGTTTGGGTGGAGAAAATGGTGAGTGTATGCATGATGAAAAACAGATGAAGGGTCTTGGGTGGTTGGTGTGAGTCTTCCCACGAAAAAGGGAAATCGGCAGAATTGACCTGACCAGCAACTTGTTAAGACGTACGTACGGAGCTGAGTCAATTGTACGACGACGGTCCAAAATAAAGTTTAATTGTTGTTTTTACCTCTTTTAAAAAATCATTGCCCTATAACATCCTTGCTCACCTTGAAATCCACACATACTTAGTTTTATACTACATAACTGTCGTGGAAAAATGTGAGATTCAGAGCTTACCGGTAACGTCAAACGTATTTTGTTTGCACCATGACCCGATCTACGTCGATTATATAGATTATTTATGTAAGAGGTATCCTATTGATAACAAAGAATTCTGAATCGAAATCAACGGAAAAGAGATTTTCGATCGCTACGCTCCCTGAATTCATCTCGCGAAATTAATTATCAGCCGAAACTTGTCCCATCTATTACAATATATCTGGCTCATTCTCAGATAACTGTGATTTTTAAAACTTAAATTTTTCTAAAATTAAAAATGTATTAAAACGCATGTTTCGGGTGTTTTTTAGCTTCACTTATACACAGAACTAAGCCTGTAATGTAGTTCTACTACAACTATAACAGAACAAAAACTATGACAATATTTGACAAATATTTATATTATATTATTATAATATTATATTTTTTTATTTTTTATTTTATACTCAGTAAGTGGTCCTAAACCTTATGAAAAAAAAAAATTGGATCATCAATTTAGTGCAAAGTTGACCAAAAAAAACGTCTATTTTTGCTGGCCTATTTAATTACTTTTTTGGTTTGGGTCTTCACTCTTCTTTTTAATTGATTATTATTGCACAAGTTTTGGAGCCCAGGTATGTCTTTCAGTCTCGTCCGGAGTATTCTAGCCATTTTCAACTAAACTAAATAACAAATAAATAAGTTATTTTTTATTTTTGCCATGGTACTGACATCCACGGTACTGACATTTGGATTTATAATTGACCTAACTTTATAATGCGGATAGTTAAAATAATTTCCCAAATAATTTTGATGTTTCACGTGAAAGCAAATAAGAATTCAGTACAATTAATTCAAACATCATAATAATAACCCTAAATTTCAATACCATGGTACTGACATGTAATTTTATGACTTACCTTTTTAAAAACTAAACAAATTGCTTTAATCATATTTTTTAAACTTCCAAATAAACACACAGCTGTAAACAATGCACCAATAATCTCTCTTCAAAATGACACCAGATAGAGCCAATGAAACTAAATTAAGATAGCGATTAGGCGGTAAACATTTCAAATTTAAAAATTGAATGAAATTCCCGGACATAATTCAATGATGATTATTTTTCTCAACAATCAATATTTTCGTATAATTGCAATACAATTTGATTGAGTATACATTAGACTTAAGTTATGAGAGGTTGATTTTATATTACAAAACGAATATTGATAGAAATTTATACATTTAGTTTGAAAAATGAGAATCGGACATGCCACGGTACTGACATTTCCAGTATATTTTCGTCAGTTATGAATAATCCGAAACCACTTATATTCCAATATCTAATGTAGGTTGTAGAAAACTATCAGATTTATGACATTAATGACTACTTGATGAAAAAAAACTCTGTTGGATGATAAATAATATACTCGACATAAAAAATCATAGTTATCTGAGAATGAGCCATCTATGATTAAACTAAAGATTTTTATTTATTTTATTGATTTTAGATGATTCAGTGAGATGTTCTGATGGTCACCACGAAGCACCATTTGTGGAAGGTGGTGCAACAAAGATAGCGATATTTTTATAAATTAATAATTTTTTTTAAACTTTGTGGAAGTCAAGTTGAAACATGACATAAAAACTCTGTGTAATCAGTTTTATAAAATAAACTTAATTATTATGAAAAAAAAGTATTAAAAATACTACTTTCTTTACGCCTCTGACTACATCTCACCCCTTAAGGACGTTTACGAGTAAATCGATTTTCTATAGATTTTCTTAAAATTTGGATGACACATTATTTATAGCCTCCTTAATATACTTGCAAAATCCTGAGGACCGTGCCCGTACCAAAGTGGAGATATTCGTTGTTAAAGTTGGAAAATTTAACATGCAAGGTATAGGCGAGGCATGAGCTTGAAGGACATTTAAGAGAGTCACAATTTTCTATAGATTTTGATAAAAAAAACTGCATTATGATAGATATTGATATTAGGAACAAAATGTAAAAAAAAAGAGATGCTCAGCCGTGTCGTTCATACGTAATAGCGATTCAAAACTATAAATTTGCCGGTATTTTCGAGCGTGCCACACCATGGAGGGGACGACGCTGTGGTGCAGCGGCAACGCAGCGCTGCCCCGCACTGGTACGTACGGGGAAGTGTGGGGGGGGGGGGGGGGCTGCACTGAGCTGAAAGCACGAGGCAGGCAAGCAACGCTGTCAGATCTCTGCGTCGCTCTAAAGATACTTGATTAGTGTATATCTATAGCGCGCGTCACAGCCTTATTTGTATTAGTGGGTAAAGTCCCGAAACAGGTAGACCCGGGAAGAGCTACCATTCAACTGGACAATGTGCCTATCAGAAATGAGAACTCAGCTAAATATCTGGGAGTGACTTGGGACGCCAGGATGACGTGGGTGCCCCACCTGAGCGAGATTAGGGATAAAGCTCGGAAGTTATTGAATATTTTTCATTCCATAGCCAACAGGAGATGGGGGGCACACCCGTCGACCCTGCTAATGGTCTACAAAATGCTGATAAGACCAAGCATAGACTGGGGAGGATTCCTATACGAAAATGCCGAGGTCAAGTACCTAATTAAACTGAATACGGTTCAAAATGCGGCAGTAAGAAGAAGCTTAGGGTGCTTACCATAGACTTATAGAGATAGACTGAGCGCTCTTATGGGCCGCTTGAAGCCAACATTTAAAGGACAGAGATATGTCCGGAGTACTCCTCTCTCTGTCTGACGATATTTGTGGTGGGGATTGAGGCAAAGAGGAGAATGAGGAGAAGCAGTTGTGGCTGTTCTACTTCCACTGCTCCGTTGTCTCCCACCATGACGCCAATTGAAAAGAGAGAAGAGTACTCCCGACATATCTCTGTCCTTTAAATGTTAGCTTCAGTGCCTCTTATGGGATCGCTCAGTCTATCTCTATAAGTCTATGGTGCTTACGCACTACTCCGATCAACGTACTGTACCACCTGAGTGGTATAATTACCCTCAGAGACAGGAGAAAGCAACTCACCGATAATTATCTGATAAAAAGCTTGAGCCTCGAAAACCATCCGATCGAGATCATGCTGAGAAGACTACAACTCAGTGTAGAACAATCTAGGGCAGCGCCAGGTAGAAAAGAACTTCCCCTGGTATTTAAAAGATGGCAGGAACTGAGAGAGAGAAATGCGCTGCTTCCGGACAAGGCCCTATTGGAAACCTTCGAGGTAGATTACCAAGCTCTCTACATTTCAGACCAGATAGATATAGGAGCGGCTAAAGAATTCTTCAAGTTAAACAAGACTTGGACGGGGATTCTCGAGCATCTCAGGGCGAAGTACCCGAACCATGTGGAAATATACACGGACGGTGCCAAAAACAAAAGGGGGTGTGGAGCGGCATTTCACTCCCAATCTATTCTCCAATTTTCGGGAAAGTACAAGTTGAACAAAGCGCCAACCACGCTAGAAGGTACGCATCCTAGGGGAATTCGGGCGATTATTCTCTCGGACTCGGAAGGGGTGCTGAGGAACCTTCAACGGGAAGGGTTGGATTCACAAATGCCTACCCTAGTAGCAAAAATCAGGCAAGTAATTCTCTCGTTAAACAGAAAGGGAGTGAAAGTCACAATCGTATGGATCCCAGGGCATGCTGGAATCCTCGGTAACAAAAGGGTGGATGAGGCAGCCAGGGAGGCGTGTGAACTTGAGGGGAACGAGGTGGGCACACCAGATATACAAGACCGAAAACTATCAATCAAAGAAGGGGCAAAACTCAGCACTAATCAATTTATCCAAGACTATGCAGGGGGACCGAACCCCAGAGGAAGTTCATTCGTGAGAATTGCCGGCGAATTTAGAGGCACCCCGTGGTTCAGAAACAGCAAGCTAAGCAGAAATAGAATAGGTCTAGCGAATAGGATTATGGCGAACCACGTAAACCTAAAAGCCCATTGGAAGAGAATGGGAATGGTAGATTCGGATAGATGTGACTGCGACGAGAGTCCGGAAACCTTGGACTATATCGTATGGCAGTGCCCAAGGCTGGCAAAGGGGAGGGAAGGGCTAATCCGTTCTCTGGAAAGAGAGGGGGTGGCACGGAATTCGGACATGCAATCTATCTTGATTAGGACAGGGGGTAGAACCCGAATCCGAATCCTAGGGTTCATTCTGGACAACAAGATAAGAGCGTAGAGTCCCCTCAGTTAAATAGGGGAGCAACTTAGTATAGTATAAAATGTAAATATAGCTAGTATAGAGAGAGAAAAGGCAAAATAGGATAGATAGCTAATAAGCTTATACAAAGCAAAGTGATTAAGAATCTCAATAATATAAGGGAAAAAAAAAAAAAAAAGGTGACGGGTAGGATAGGTATAGTAGCAAAAACTCTCTTCTAGAGAGAAATAGCGTAAAAGACGTAACAGGAAAGAAAGGGTAGCAATTAGATAGAATAGAGGATAGGCAGCTGACACGGGAAGCGGAAGAGAAGGTGAAAAGGAAGAGGAGAAGGTACAGAACAGAACAGACTACACAATCAGACACAGGAAGGGAGAGCTCAAAGGCTTCCCGGGCTATGATGTAGCCCGCAAGAAGCGGGAGAACCCTCCTGTCGATTTCGCCTCTCTGGCCCACAGAGAGGAGGCAAGCCGACAGGTACCTGACAGGACATACAAGGACAGAAAAGACATAGGAACTCTCACAAGATAGAAACATTTCAGAATAGGCGCAACCCGAGGAGGATAAGAACAGAAGAATCGCATCCTCTCGGAGCAAAGGAAACTCAGAGAAGAAAGAAAGAAAGGATAAAGAGGAACTTGGCCGGGAGGCCAGTATCTTGGATATAAAAAAAAAAAAAAAAATAACCTAACATTTTTGTCAAAATTGAACTGCTAATCGCTGCTCATATACTCTTGCTGTATTAACTTACACGGCGGCAGTCAGGAGATGGTGAAATAGTAACATCAACAATCTTTAAACCATTCATTCGGTTGAAGTAAAACTTTTCCGAAAATTTATTTGTACCCTCATGAACAACTTTCTCAGTGGAAGTTTTCAGTCGCTCGAAATTCATTCGAGTTTCGATGCGCTTCAAGATATCCATAAGTGATTTTTGCAATGTCTTGGAAAAATATTGATAACTTTCTTGCTAATAACAATATTAACCTGTTTCTTTTTTAGTCGATCTTGAAACACTATAATATATGATTCATGCAAATTTCGTTCGCGTAACGTTCGTTTAGCGTAACGTAGGAGGCTATTAAAAGAGGGTTGCTTCATTTGCGTGAGTCCGCTCGCCAGTTATGATCAGGGTACTTTTTTTTTCTACTTCGCACAATTTTAAACGCTTATACTTTCGGTTAAATGCACAACTTGAAAAAATGTCCAGGACAAAAGTTTCGTCGTTTCACATGTGAAAATCGAATATGTAATAAAATACGAGAGGTTCTTATTTGAAATTTCAAAATTGCCCCCCCCCCCCCCCTCCACCTAAAATAAAACCTTTATTGTAAACATTTTCTTGTGCGATGCGTACTTTTGGCGAAAAATAGCTGTCCTGCGAATTTTTGAACACTTTATATATTAGCGTAGCATTAATAGGATAATTGATACCTTAAAGTAAAATTTACTGGCAATGATTTGGGGACTATTATCGTCCCTGTACACTTCCTTCATTATGTAACTCAGAGCCTTTGCATCCTCAGCGTTATCCACACAAAACGACTGCAGCGTGCCTGCGCCGAGAAAATTTTCAACTGCTGCTGTCCAGACAGGATCTTTCATTTTTATAAATGCCCCTGTAATGATGAGAAAAGTGAAGAAATTAAAATACCAGGGAGGATCAAGATACAACCGAGGACTAGATTTTGAGGCGGAAAGGAGCCAGAAGGATAAGATGGAAGAAGCGGGAATTATGTTTGAGAACTCGAGTTTTTATCAATTTTTTTGTAGTTATTCAAGAAAAACTTGTTGAATATATGTAATTCTAGAGTTCCAAATTAATTAGTTCCAACAAATCGACTTAATTATAAAATTAAGCAAAAGGGAAAAAAGAAAAAAGAGGAAAGAAGGAATTAGAGATCTGACTTCATTCGTATCCTAAAATTTCGAGTTTCGGCTTTGGAATTTAGGCAACGTTTCTTCAAGAAATCGGAGCAATTGTACATAACGAAATCTCATTTTTTTTATACAATCAATTTGGTACAAATTTTTCATTTATCGAGTGCTGTCATATCAAGAAAAGCAGGACAGTACAGAACGTCGATAAATCAGCAACTGGGTCAGTTGGCAGAAAATTATTCCAGTAAACATGACTCATTCTTGTACCTCAATCTCTCAATTTTCTTCTCACTTCATAAATTCATACCTCCATCATTCAAAAAGTTTCGAGACTCCGCAGCTGACCTCCAACAAGTTACTAGATTTTGAGATTTCGTCATAAACACCATAAAACAATTATTTTTTAGAATCCAATGAACAGGAATAGAAATCACAGTCTTAAATACTTTCACGTGAAAATTGGCGAGCCGTTTGTTGAAGATATCAATTTTTTGTCACAAAAATGTGTTTTTTTTTTTTTTTTTTTTTTTACGGAACTTCGTTCTCAATCGTCAATTTTTTTTTGGTAGTACACCGTTACTACGCCTGAATTTGGTATGCTGATAAGTAATTTTTACACTAGCTTCACGTATTTTGAATGGAAGTAACCATACTTAGTTTTCCATAAAACATTCTAATAGACCGAGGAAGTGATAACCACAAAATTGTTGATATTATTGCATCAAATTCAATAAATTGTGAATACTGACCCAACGGACCGTGCGGCATTTGTTTAAATCTTCCTCTCTCGTGTTCTTCCTTTATACGGTTCAAGAGTCGGGGCATATTAGGTCCAAAGACTGTAACTGCATTGTGAGACTCTTGCTTCAGGGCATTCAACTGCCTCTTCTCCTGTTCTATACGATAATAGAAGGTTCGTCATTCTTGTATGGGAGATTGCTGAATTAATGGTAACTCTTCTCTTTACTGATTCTACACTATTCAAGATACCTGAGTCAGAGTAAACAATGAAGTGGTCCTTACATGGGTGTGAAAAAGATTTCATGATAAAAAAAATGCCCTAATTCGTTCAGATTCTTATTTCTACCCCTTCGTCTTCCTGTTTCAGCAGGAATTTACAAATGATTCAGAAACATGCTTATTCACTATATTTCATTCTAAACGTCATTTATTTTCAATAGTGTCAGCTCACTTTGGGCAGATACTGAAATACTTTCCAAAACTAACCGAAACAGCATACGAGAAAATTTGTTTTGGGTACCAAAATTTTTCGTATCTACCCAAAGTGAAATGTACTCGAATTTTTCGAAATATTTTCAAGGTTAAAGGCGTGTAAAATATAGGCAATAAGAATCTGTCGA
Source organism: Rhogogaster chlorosoma (assembly GCA_944452935.1). Taxonomy (NCBI): domain Eukaryota; kingdom Metazoa; phylum Arthropoda; class Insecta; order Hymenoptera; family Tenthredinidae; genus Rhogogaster; species Rhogogaster chlorosoma. The sequence goes on from OX101802.1 coordinate 19,628,382, forward strand.
TTATGGGTGATGGCCTAAGATGTTCTACGTATAATCACGGATTTTCGAAAGAGACACTTGGGCAAAAAATTTTAATTGATGTATCGTCGATTTTATTTTGTGCTTCAAACAGAAACGGGGAGACAAAGGAAATGAAATGAAGCTCAGAAAAAATTAGGGAATTTTTTCTTCACCATTTGCAGCCTACTTGACTAGATCAGATATGAATTTTTTTCAGACCTCATATAAGGATCGCCCTGGCCAACAAAGCAACAATTTTGAAGATGAAAGTTATGGATGAAAATCGGACTCACTGATCTTTGCGTCTTTTTGATGAAGATCTACTCCAAGGTCACGCTCTTCTCGAGTTAACTGAAATTTATTGCCTTCGCAATGAACTTGTTCTGTCTGCTTTGTATGCAGCGTGGCCTCAACTTCAACTAACTCTTCTTCGTATTCTTTCAGCTTTGCTTTAACTTGACGCTTTTCATCTTCAACTTGATTACTGTCACTGAAAATGAATATTTATTCAATAAGAATGCTTCCTAATTAGCAAAGAAATTGCTGAATGATAAAAGACTGTGTCCAGCAGAATTGCCCTGTCAAAGTTCACGATTTCTCCAGGATTCGATCAGGACTAAGAGAGTGTGTTTCGAGGGAAGTTCTGCTCGTGTCATTTTTCGGTGAATGAAATAATAAACAAGATTTGCTCTCACAAAAGCCGTTAGGTTACTTTATTTTGAATTGCTTTTAACAAGGTTAAAACTCTTACTAATTCAAAATATTCTTTTTGAAGAAAATAGTGCACATTCTGAATTAAATACGTGAGCGGTGATACATTCGTAGTTTTTTTTTTTTTTTTTTTTGCGATTCAAAATTTTGGAACATTCCCGTACACGAGTGAAATTTTACGATAAATCCATACTATTTCAAGGAGTACCATACTAAGTCAATCACAGGATATTCCCGGGATCTCCAGGACTTACAGGGTCACTGGACACCAGCGAAAGCAAAGTAAAAGCAAACTTGAGGATAATCTTGGCTAAAACAAAATTCAATTGTATATCATTAAAAACGATTGAATTCTAATGGTTTAGAACCGTTTCAATCAGTCTGAGACATTGCTGCAGGTAGGATTCCGATGAAATTGAACAAATTTCAATGTATAAGAGTGTTGAATAGTGAATTTTGTATTGATGTTTGATCGATTCTAATGTTGACCAAGTGTATGAAGTCCAAAGATAAAATTCAATGGTAGAGATAGTTATTTGTAAATAGGTTCTAATCGGCCGATTACTCATCTACAAATGTTAGTCAGAGTGAATCGTGATGTATAAATCTGAAATGATAAATTCTGATGTCAACCATTCGGACGCAATCACGTATTCGTTACGAAAAGAAAATTTTTCTTTGCCACTATTACATTCTAACTATCATCAGATAATATCTGAAACTTAATGACAATCGTGGTTTATTGACACCAAAATAACTTGACAGTCGTGAGTTTCATTTAGTTCTTACTTAGTTTCAATTCAATTTTCGTTATAATTCAGAGTCATTGAGAAGTTTAAGTTAAAAACGATTCGTTTCTTTCTTTCGTTGCACATGTGTCAAATGCATTCCGATAAGAAGCTTAGTAATAAGAATAGAAAATAATTGAACAATGGTACTTTTGTATGATGTATACTGTGATGCTACATAACAGAAAGCATAATGCAGCATGAATAACATTCGATGAATTATGTAGTTTCATTACATAATAAACCTCTCTGGATTCTTTGGGATTCAAACTTTGCAGGGATGAGAAATGTTCTGAATATCCATAAATATATTTAGCTGGCTGCTGTCATGAAGAGACAATCATAGATCTATGGTAGGTAGGTGTACTTGAATTACTTACGCCTCCTGTTTTTGAATCTCTTGACGTAAAATACCAATATTTCCCTCAATACGTTTTATGTCAGCCTGTAACGATTTCCATTCCCTTGTTTTCGTAGCATAAGCTTCTTTCTTGCTCCCAAGATTCCTCTTTGCTAAAGCATATGCTTCCGTACTTCCTGTAGCCTCGTTTTCAATTTCTTTTATTTTCTCTCTCAATTCCCTGGTGTAAATTATTCGAAATTAAGACTGTGACTTTGAGCCTTTGTCATGTAAATTTACTAAAACTGATCGTGGAGCATAAAGTTGACTGGGGTAACAGAAAGAGCCCCATTAATGTGAGATTTGTCTTACTCAATTTCGGCCTTTATCTGCTTTTCTTTCATCTCTTCTGTCTTTATTTCTTCCTTATGATTCTCTACATTGTTCTGTTGTTCTTCCAAACTTGTTCGAAGTTGGTTCCGCTTACGTTCTTCCGCAATCACCTGACATTAAATATGTATATATATATATATATATATATACTGCATTGAACTAATAATTGTTCAGAATCTGTACCAGTTACCACAGTGACCTTGGAAAAGTTTTCAGCGAGGATTGAAAATTTCAAAGATCACTAAGATCAGTCTTTGCTAAATGATGTCTCAACAGACACGGGATACTCACTATCGACCAAAGTAGTTCATTCTGCAATGCATCGTGCTGAGCACGTACGTCATCAATGGACTCTAGCATATGTACATTGTTTTCTAATTCTTCAATTTCTTCTTTTGTTGTAACCAAACGCTATAATTATTGACAAAAATTATGTATTCTATCCCTCAGGATGATTATGAGAAAACAGGTGTTTGTAGCTAACTAAATCGTAAAAATCATATTGCTTAACACTTGCTATTGATAATCATCATATTATAATATTGTTACCTGTTGGTTTTCACGCAGTTGATTTTTATTCACCTCGCATGAAACCTGGGCATTTTTATAATTGGTTCCTATTTTATCCAGAGTCGTGGCTTTCATGAATAACTCATATTTCTCTTTGGGTCCAGCTTTAACTAGGAATTCCCTCGAGACATCTTGATTGAGAATTGAAACCGGGTTCTCTACTTGGATATTCATCTCTGATATAATACGTTCGAGTTCATTCTTCTTTGTGGAAATAATTTCACCTAGAAATGAGATTTTTATACCTGAATGCGTGTGAACCTGTACCTAGAAAGGCAATTTGCAACAACTAATTTAATAACACGATATCCGAATAGCCAGACGCAAATTGTGAAGGGAAAAAAAAAGAAAAGGCTAACAATTATGTTTTCATACTTGGAGTGCGGATGATGGATACTTGAAAATCTCGCGCAGAGTCATAGAAATGCACGATGAAAGATAAAATAGTAAAAATATGACATGACATTACCATTTGAATTTCTAATCTTATATCCACTGCTTGATCCTATGGTACGTGAAACGGTGATATGTTTTCCGTAAACTTCCGGTTTGTACGCCATCACTCCTTCGTTAACCAAAGTGATCTCCACCAGTGCCGAGCTCTTACCTTTCTTGACGAATTCTAAGGATTTTCAACAGATTTCAAAAGTGGCAAACAAATCCTTCTCGGAACATTCATTCACGGCCAACAGTAGCGGATCAAGTACGCATACGATACCTTTGACCGAACTGCCTCGTTTCGTTGAATTGGCTTTGGCTCCAAGTCCTACGACTAATGCTGTCAGGATAGCACTCTTACCGCTACCATTTCGGCCGACAATGAAATTTACATTACTGTTCAAATGGATTTCCAATGCGTCGTGACACATGAAGTTCTTAACAAAAATACGTTTTATCTTCCCCGCAGTTGCCTGTGAACATTTTCATACACTGTGTCTGGGACTGATGATGTATAATTGATTTACCATGCCAGGGTGACAGCGACGATATAAGGGACGAGGGAAAGGGAATTATACATCAAACAAAGCACATAATGTACTATTTGACAGAGGAGAAAGAGGGAATATAGTAATATTGTAATATATTCACCTCAGTTGATGGGTCCGCCTGAGAGGCACTGCCTCTAGACCGCTTCGCTTGATGCTCATCTGGCTCTGTTATTTTTCTTTTCTTTTTTGTTTCGTTTGCCATTTTCCATAAGGTTTTGCAGTGTTTGCAAGGGAGGAAAATTGTACTTCTTGTCGATTATATCAAGTGGACTTTAATCTAGCGAAGGTATAGCCAGACAGACAGACAGAGAGATAAATAGATAGTCAG